>CM054112.1:95836648-100636648 GCA_028673005.1 Tanypteryx hageni | reverse complement strand
CTCCACGTTTCTACCTTATTTATTTAAAGGTTACATGCTTTTACAAAGGCAAAATTCGCATTTAACCATCAAACATTAATACTGAAACTTCAGATTATAGACACTATGATAAGTTGTTGACCTGCCTTTAAACACCGTCACCAATACTGAAACTTGCTCCAATGAACGAGTGTAGATTAGAATAAAAAGCTGATGTGGCCACCACATGACTTTCTCCATATCTGTAATATTTCTTAATATTCCAAATAGGTTACATAATAAATATTTTAAGAAACCGAGAAAATTTTAGACTTTACAAAGAACAGAAATAAATTCAAACCATAGCCTTCTGATATTGGATCTAGCCACAAAGCTCCAACAATTAACAAAAGAAAAAGGAGTGTTACTAAGACGTAACTAAGTGTCAATTGTTAACAATAGTCATCAGTAGGTGGCGTGGTGGTGGCAACTAAAAGTATAAGATATCTCTTATACAATGCAGTATATGGAAAAATGTTTCAAACAAAGGCTGTAGAAAATTAAATTTCCTACATTTATTCCAATACATTTTTACATTTATCAATTATTAAAGCAAATATTTCAAAACAACGGGTAAGTGGCATGAGTAAACACCCACTTTTGGTTTACCGATTTTTACCAAAAACTAATCTGATCTTGTGACTATTATAAAAATGTTAAATATAAAATTTCGCATTGACCTGATTAATATTTTTTGAGTTAAGAGCACCCACAAAAAGCTATCTCACACACATCAAGAAAATGGTCAAAACGTGTTCAGGGGACCTCAAAATGCGCATTTCCATTGAAATCTCGAAGTCGATTTCCTTCATTAACCCTTATACTGCCAGCCGGCCTATATATTGGCCCTTGGGATATGTGCTAAAACTGCCACCGGCCGATCTATCGGCCGCGTTCGTTTATGCTCTGTCCCTCTCGCCTCTGTGAGTCAGATGGCTTCGTAAACATTTATCCGTTATTTCTGATGCTTACTCATCTCTGTCAACAAAAATCTCAATAGAATTGCAATACTTGCTTTATTTTTCGACTGGAAGAACATCGGCTGTTTCTTCCGCAGTAGCTCATCTGGTGTTCCTTAGAAAAGGTTGTAGCAGTGATTTATCTTACCTGTAATAGTTACTTTTAGCCAATTGATATTTGATTTTTGGATACGGGAAAGGAGTTACTTCATTTTCAGTAATAATAGGTAATGTATTTCCGTGTTTTTAAAAATAATTTTCGCAAAGTACCACGAATAAACTAATATAAGTTTTAAATATTTTTTGGACAAGCCTAAATATTCTCATTGGTTTTTTAATATACAAATATATATAAATAATATGTACATATATTATATAATCTACACCATAATTTATTAGTATTTTAGAATACATATAATTACATAAAATATGTGTGGGTGATGGGCACAATGTTTAATTAAATTAAGTAATTATTGCAAAAATTATGCCACGAGCATAAAAATTTGTTTTCAGGTTAAAAACTAATAGCAATAACTAATATTAACAAAATTACTAACGACAATGATTTTCTATGCACAATTTTTATAATCTAAATGTAAAAGTTGATATTTATAATTAAACTTATGAATAAAATATTTTTCCTAAATTTAAACCCAGTGAAAACATAATTAAATTTTATTCTATATCCTGCATGTTTCAAGAGAATAAATAATAAAATTGAGCTTCAGAATATTAATATTAGCTTTTATATAAATTTCTATTCGAAAACGTACATATTCATCAAAAAAGCCCTGGCATTTTTCGCATATACCACTTGATGGAGGCTGGCAGCAAAAGGGTTAATAGAATACTTTGCCCTATCCTACGTATATGGAGAAAGTAAAAATTAGAAATAACTAAAAAGTTCTTACATTCCCTCTAACAATCGGTTGTCCTGTGTTTAAAACTTACAGTTGTCCTGTATTTCGCTATTTAAAAGTTGGCACCCCCTAGTTCAAGTCCATAAGACTCTTCCTCCAAGATTATGAAACATTGATATTTAAGACTTCCTCCAAGATTATAATACGTTGATATTTTAGATGATTAAGAGTAATTATGTTAATATTCCAATCGTAAATTTTGATAAAAAAGAATAAAGGAATTCAAATTATATATTTTCTCTTTAAAAGTCTAATAAATATCTATACATATACCAAATTTGTAGAATGTAATTATCAATTATTTGTTTTTTATTCTGTTTTGTCGAGGTTGCCAAGTGGATTTGTAGCATGGAAAGACAAGTAAGGGGCTACATGAGCCAGTGGCTAGCAAATAGCTTTGTTACAAAAATTGGGCTGCATAGGATTGTAATCAATTTCTTTATCTTTAGGCCACAATTAGTCATAATATTGGAGATACAGACTCCAAGTCTTAGATCAGTAAACTGGATTTAGGATTGTGTAATGAAAGAAATTTTATTAGAATTTATTAAATATACAAATATTCCTTACATCACAGTCTTCAGGAAATGCTTCAAAAACATGGTGACAAATTTCACACAAACAGATCCATAAATTAAAAGTATCGATGACAAAACTGGCATGCACAATTCCTGAAAATTTAAATGAATCTAAAATATCTTAGAAAAATCACACAATGTTATAACAGTTTTACAGTATCTGCCCTCTTAACAGCTTCTGAAAATTCATCTCAAGTTCATAAAATTGGCAGATTTGTCAACTGTCTTTGGATAATAAGTTTAGACGTAGCCACATTAATTTATGAAAAGTACAACATGACAGCATCAGTTGCTACATAATAAATATCTTCTTGCAGTTGTGTTCGATGATACAATTTCATCTGCCAACTTGCGTTGAATTATTGTGACTCAAACAAGATATAGATGGGAAATTCACTTTCTGCAGAATACGGCTACTGTTCAAAAACAATCCTATCTTCATCTAATCCAGTCTCTAGTCCAGGATAGAAAGCCATCCTACTCCTCCTTTGGGAAGCAGTGGGCGCTTGTGAAGATTGATCTGAAGGAAGGTAATTTTCCCCAAGTTTAGGCTGTGGTTTTGAATTTGTGAAAGATCCTGATGCAGGCTGATTTGGGTTCTTTTGCTCACCTGTCTGAAATACGGAAGCAATATTTTCCAGCTCCAATGAAGAGAGAGGCTTTGCTGAAGGTCGATGTGGATTTCTTGTAGCATTGGATGGCACGTATGGAGTGTAAGCGCTTGGTTGACTCATTTTTCCAGCAAAAACAAATGCACCTGTCTCAGTATCACGGATAAAGAAAAGGAACGGGTGATCTGCCTCAAATTTAGGTACTGAGCCACCCATCAGTGGAACTACAAGGACACCTATAAAACAAGAAAGCAATTCCTCTTTCAACACCATTTTCTCCAATAACAATTGTAAAAATCATGTAGAGGTACTATACCACATTAAGTGATTTCAAATCAGAGGAAACTTTCTTAAAATAAAAATTGCAAATTAGGGAATATTTGGTGGATTATAGATGGAAAAAAATTGATTTTCTGTAGACATGAAAATGTTATGCAATGCTTTAGTAGAGTATGGGTTTGAGGTCAAACCTAAAACATGACAATGTGGGATCTATTGCCATGTTGAATGTTTGGTAAAACAATTAACTTTTCCATATTAAATTACCTGTGGCAGCAGCTGCTTCAGTTCCTAGTTCATTGACAATAACCTTGACTGAGTGCTGAATCCCACCAACCTTCATAGGATATCTCCTCGAAATTCCAGGCAATCCATCAAGACTTTGGAAGATATGTTGAATACCAAGCTGAAAAAAGAAAAGGTTTGATGTAACTTTTTAATGACATGGAAATGAGATGAAACTGTTGGTTTATATTTGAATTCCCCAATGTTTTCTCCTAATGATGAAATTAATGCTTCAAATTCTGAAACATTTTTTCCCAAACAAATTCTTTCCACAGTGTTTCGAGTATCAAAAATTAGGATTTACCATATATAATCAATTGTCAGATGACCTTTCTTTTACCTTTTTACCATCTTAGAAATTGCCATTTGGCTTAGAATTGATGTCTTAAAAATCAATGAATGAAAAAAGGAATCAATGCATTAAGGGTCGTTTTCATAAGAACGGCATTGTGGAATGTGCGGAATGATTAGTTTTTGGTAAGAATTGGTCAACCGGAAGTGGGTGTTTATTCTTGTCACATCCGTTATTTTGAAATATTTGCTTTAATATTTGATAAATGCAAAAATGTGCTGGAATAAAAGTTGTAGGAAATTAAATTTTGTACAACCTTGTTTAAAACATTTTTCCATATAATGCATTGTTTAAGAGATATCTTATATTTTTAGCTGCCACCACCACGCCACCTACTGATGACTATTGTTAACAATTGACGCTTAGTTACTTCTTATTAATGCTCCAATTTCTTTCCTTAATTGTTGGAGCTTTGTGGCTAAATCCAATATCAGAAGGCTATGGTTTGAATTTATTTCTGTTCTTTGTAAAGTTAAAATTTTCTTCCAGTTTCTTAAAATATTTATTATTATGTAACCTATTTGGAATTTTTAGAAATATTACAGATATGGAGAAAGTCATGTGGTGGCCCCACAAGATTTTTTTAGCCTACCTTCCAAAAAATGGAAAGTAGTCTTGTGATATCCCCTCGGTGTGTGTCCCTAACATCTTCTTCATGGATGTACCAATTTCAACTAAATTTGGTACATAGAATCTTCACATTAATTGATGACCAAAATGACATATTTAGACCGGATCGACTAAGCAGGGGTGCCACAATTTCAGTTAAACTTTTCGGTAATTATGAATTTGGAAGGAATTGGTCCAACCGATTTCAACGAAATTTTCTATGAAGTAGGTGTGCAACATAAAATAAGAAAATCAAGATGTTTAGTTTAGATATAGAAAGCAGGGCTGCCACAATACAAGGATAAAAAATTATTTTTACACGTGTGTTGAACTGTTCACATCAATTTTAACCAAATTTAATACTTTAATATACACATACAAAATAATATTAGCATATTTAAACTGAATCAGCCAAACAAGGGTGCCACAATTTCAAATTAAACTCTTTCAGTAATTAAGGATTTGGAATGAATTGGCTGAACGGATTTCAATTAAATTTTGTATAAGATTTGTACAGCATACCATAATCAAATCAAGATGTTAAAAGTGGAGCTAAAGAGCAGGATTGCCACAAAAAAGGTTAAACATTTTTTATATGTATTTCTAGAGAATTGACCTAATGGATTTTAACCAAATATAGTACATTTAATCTTCATATAAATAAATAACCAAAATATCATATTTCAATCAGTTCGACTAAACAATGCTACCATATCAAGGTTAGAATCTTTCTGTAAATATGAATTTGGAAGGTATTGGCTAAATGGATTTCAAAGAAATTTTGTTTGTAAGACAAGTATAGAATGGCAAAACTAGATGAATGTTTACAATGGATCAAAAAAGCAGGGCTACCACAATATAAGGAAAAATAATTTTCTGATTTCAAAGCAAATACATTACTATACAATTATACTATGGCGAATTTAACGAAAAGAACTTCTGTACTACAGGAAACCTGTGTACTCTCCTACTTGTGATATATTAAAATTGTATTGAATGGAAAGTAGGTGGATTAGTTCTTTCCAGAACTACTTGTTTTCCTTCTTCGCTAAGCAAACATCTTGCTTACCGTGCACGGAAAGGTGACAAAATGCCCATAGTTACATTATAATTCAAGATATAAGTGTATCAAAGTGGAAGTAAACAATCTACTTAAAATATTTGAAAAAAGAATCAATGACAATACGGAAAAATTAATTATGTAAAAGTGTGCCCCGCATCCAAGTTGTTGAAATCATGGCGATACCTTGCACTTGTATGCGTATGAAACTGTATACTCCAGGTATGCAGGTACACAATGTTTCATTTTACTTTTTCAAAACATTTATATTGTTTACTGTTGTGTGTCTAGTATGCGCATACTGGGATTACCAGAGTTAACTGTCACTTCCTCGTGCCTTTGCAAAGTAAATTTCAGTCCTTCAGTGTGGCAAGATTTTCAGTTTTTTAAAATAACCCCATTATGAAATGAACACATTCTGCAAAATTTAAGAGGAAAGTGATAGCATTTGCGGAAGAAACATCTAATCTGGCTGCACAATGGTGCTACAGGATTGTTGAGTCGAATGTGAGATGCTGGAGGAGAGAAAAAGACAAGCATTTATACTTTTAGTATTTTTTATGCAAAAGATCCATGAAAACCAAAACATCTGTACTTCTTACAGGAAATTTTCCTTGTGTGCCCTTGTGAATAGTGGGGGTCGGCTTAATCAATTATGTACAGTATGTTAGCTCTAATCAAAAAACTAAGATTGTTTCAATTAAGGGTGGATCAAGGCTTCATCCTTGGAGTGAAAGGGGGAGGAGAACAATCAAAGATTAATAAATCAACTCTTTGAAAATATCTTCAATAACATAGATTTCAATATTTAAAAAGGAAATAGATAATTTTTTGTACAACAAAATAAACAGTAAAAAAGTAACATTTCTTTGATATGTTATTTTTATTATTGGGAGGGGAGTAGATAATTAACCCCCTTTCCCTGTATCCACCCTTGATCTCAATCATACCACTGATCTGGAAAGACTACAGCTGGCAATTTAATGGATTACTTCCACAAAGCTAACACAAAAGTGCTTCTTATGGTGGAATATTACTGGTGACTAGCAAGAATTATCTTATTTGCTAATTTAAAGATATTAATGCTCATCTACTCACAGATTGCAGTGGTCCAATAATATCTGCATTAAACTCTGCTTCAAACTTTGGTAAAATAACATGGACCTCTTCCAGTTCAAGTTGAGAAACAATGGAGTTCAGTGGGTTATGTGGCAAATCACGTATCATTTGATTGATACCGTCTTTGTCATTAGGTAGAAGAAGAAGCATAGAGAACTTACTTCCCTGCAAGACAAAGTACATAAAAATAAATGGAATAAAAGTTAGAATTCCTTACTAAATTTATATTCCTTTAACTAAAATAATAAAAAATTCAAATAATTCAACTTAACAGTGGTACAATCATTGTAAATAGTCAAATGAAGTTTATCCACAACTGGAACCATGAGTTAAAAATTGCATGCAAAACAAAATTTCAAGTTAGTTCCCACATAACCTACATACAGGCATTCCTCACTTAGCACATGAGAGGCATTCAAGGACACGTGTGCTATCAGAATTTGCATTAAAGAACAGTTTTCAACATAGCACTTAACCCAGTTGATTTTTACTCTTCAGAAATTTTACTCTTTTTATCTTGCAACTTATATAATGATAGGACATTTTTATATATTACTTTAAAGTCAAGAAAATGAAGTACCGTATTTACTTGTGTAATACCTGCACTTTTTCCCCCCCAAGTTCCCATCAAAAAAGGGGGTGCAGACATTAAACGATATTTGCCCCTCCATATTTTGAGGGTAGGCCACCCGCGAAACGCATACTAACACTACGTGCCTGGCATGAGATGAGAGTGTGTTTCCTTCAGTATAGTAATATGCCATGCATTTTATTTCCTCAATTTATAACCAATAACCAAAATTTTTTTAATAGAATAAGCACGACATTTATCTGGTATTTTTTAAAATTCCCTGCCAGCTGTCAGTAGTTAACCTAAATCACGTACATTTCTATGTAAATAGAAAAGGATCATTCATTCTCATAGAAAAGGTGATGTATGAGAAATAAACAACTGAATTGCATATATTTTTTATTAAAAACAAAACGAATTCGGTTAGATTGCCTATTAATTCGTGACATGCCTAAATCACGTTTTACAGCAAGTGAATTTTTTTGGGTTCCTTTTACATTACGCAATCCTAAAAGAATATATGTACGTACTTTTATTATTCTATACTAAAGCAAAGAATGCAATCTTGCAATGGAAATGTGTCACTAAATAGCTGTTGGAATTGTTCATTTGTGCTTTCTGAAAGCTGTAAGTGATACATTTTATCCACAGAAACATGAGAAACGCTTCTATGTAACCAGTCGCAGTGCGTCTAATGCCCCGTTTATATATGGTATTGTGTGATCTCTGATGGATTTGGCACGAATTTATTTTGAGCATAATAGTTTATGTTTATTTATGTAAAATTCACTCTTTTTCTAGGTGAATAATGGCTGAGTTAGCATAATTTCACAAAATTATCAAAAATTACTCATTTTAAATTAAATAACTTGAGAATGTGCAGCGGCTCAAAATTGAAAATTTCTGCGAGATCAAGGACCATATGTCCCGTTTTTAATGGGACCCTCCCATTTTTTTAGTTAAGTGTCCCGTTGTCTCGATCAAGTTAAAACGGGACGCCAATTGTCCCGTTTTTTCCGAGTGTGCCATTTAATATACAAAGTTACACGAAAAATGAATCCTATACATATCATGAAAGTAATAGATGTAAACGAGCTTTTCGATGAATACCACCATGTTACGAATATCAGTAAAAGCAAAATTGCCGAATGGAACAAGATTAACTGAAACTGTCGAACAATGGTTTGTGCAAGGTGAAAGAATTTTGTTAAAAACACTGAAATGATTTAGTAATTTGCTTTAGCTATTCCCAGCACAAGCTCAGCTATAGAAAATGTTTTCTATCACGAATGCTCTGTGGACAGACGAAAAGAACCGTTTCCTCATTGGAAACATCAAAGCTGTGATAGTGAAAAAAGCTCTTTTTCAGGAACATTCGTGCAACGACTTTTACAATTTGCTTTCAAACAATCCCAAATTACTGCAAGGAATATCTTCGTCCACAAGTACAAAATGTCTGCACAAGAGGATGAATTATCAACTCTCATACCAGCTTCAGAACCAACCCCTTCAACATCAGCTGCAAATAAAACTTAATAAATATTTAAAAAGCAAATTAATTTGTTGTTCATCCACATATATTTAAGGATTGTTAAGCTAAATTTCTATTTAGCCCCAGTTGGGATTATGCTTTTGAACGACTTGTTTCATCGAATTAAAATTTACGTGCCGGCCGTTTTTTAATTTATAAAAACTGATCACCCTATTGTATAACAAAGTATGTAATGATAAAAATGTTACATCAATGAATTGGAAGTGCAAATTTTCTCCAAAATTTAATATTGTATTTTATTTCCTTAGAACTTTATAAAAACTCACTGAACCAAAGAAATTATACCGAGCCCGGATGCAGATCTCTAGAATGAGTCTCCAGACTAAAACAACATTGTTGGCAACCTTACTTGCATCCGTAGTTGATAATAAAATACGAGTGATAATACGATTCAGCAATGCCGCTGCAGCTTCAGACACGTAACTATAGCATAGGTACCAACAGCAAAATAACATCAGAATAACAAATGACTAACAATAGCTAAAGTTAAAGTTTTCGTGAACCTAATCTAACTCAATCTTAAGCAAAAACCCATCCAAAGGCAAACCCAACCCTGCACATCTCTGATTGAATTAGCATCTATTAAACCTTCAAATAGACGAAAGAATTGCATTATTTGCTTCACGCTGTTTATGAAGCATCAAAATTATAGTTGTAGTAATGTCAAACTTAATAGATTACAATGTTAATAATTGAAGATTATTATTTTTCAGTAAACTGCATGTGGGCTGTGGGCATTTTTAACGATTGACCAAAAGAAAAATATCTTTCTTTATTTCAATACTGGAATGTGAGCTTTTTCGTATGGGAGAGAGAATTAAAATTGCACATACAAATTATAAAAAAAACATGACATTCAAAATATCATTTGTCTAATTTTATAAGAAGAAATTGGCTATGATTACTTTTAAACATGCAGATTTCTGACCGACTTCGCAAAGTTTTTGCAGATACCACTAGTATTAATAAAAACTGGTCATCTTGCACTTGAGACAACCTAATATCAAAAACATATTGGCACTGTAAATATAAATGATGTAGAATATATATTAGAGACAGATTCTTTTTCAGCACGCAGATGTCTTAAACTTATAACAACAAATTGAGGATAAATGGCATTTGGCAGGTTAAATTGTTCCTTACGAAGTTCAAGAAAACTACACTTACTGCATATGGCAACTCCAAAGCAGTTGCAGCAAGGTTATCAATTGCTCCAAATCTAAAGTAGTTTAACTGCTCCATCATTGTTGTTTGAAAGAGAGATTTATTTTGAAGATGGAAGTTTCCTCGTTTAGATTGCTCAGGGTCAAAAGCAAACTCCCATGCCCCCTTGAAGTAGACTACATTTCCCAGAAAGAGCTGAGTGTCTGGTGCTATAGCAGCTGAAAATAAGAATACAGGAATGTTAATGAAACAATCAAGATCAATAGCTCACTACAAAAATTTGGAATGAAGTTCATTTGCATAATACAGTCGGAGCTCAATTTAGCGCCCTCCATAAATTGCCACCCCCCCCCCCCCCCATGAATCGTTGTGAGCAGAACTTAATCTTATGATTACATAGAGCATGCATATACCTCAATTTACTGCCAACCCAATTTAAGCACCAATGTCAATGGTGGACAAATGGTGGTGCTAAATTGGGATCTGACTCTATACCATTTCAAGTAGTTGTTTTTAAAAAGTTACTTAATTTATCAAAGTTTATTTTGTTTATTAAGAAATTATTTTTTAAGCTAAAAGCAGAGCTGTCAGACCTGAGGCTGTCACCTCTCAAACTTAGACCTTCCGATGGCCCTGGCTTTAAGTAATCATATTTTGGGTTACCATTACAAGATATATTGAAATTATATGCACTTATAGTGTGTATTAGGTCTTTGAACCCATTAAAAAGTAAAACATTGAAAGATTAAATTGAAAATGTTTTACCAATAGCCATAGAAAGGTTGGAAAAACCAGGTACCAAACAGCCATCATCGGTGATTCAACAATAGTAGATCCTACAGAATAATTCTAAAAATTCTTTTACAGAATCGACTAATCAGTGAAATACAGCTTGATGTCTGCTTTATAACTGAAATACCTACCTGGTATTCCCAAAATTTTTATGGATACAATGTTTCTTAAGCATTTTAATAGAAATAGTAATTTCTCGATTGTTAGTTGCACATATGACTAAGAATAAAATGAAATTCCTGATCTTGCATTTATGTTTCAAGCATTGATATTATAAAATATTCAAGTTATTTTTTAAATTAGTCAATTACATTATTTTATAAAATTACCTGGTGATATGATATGTGTGATTAGACCATGAGTGAGATCACTTGCCCAGCCATTTATCACAGCAGCTGCTTCAGTCGATTTGGTAAAGTCTAAAAAGATAGCTTCTGCTCCATAATAATGTGTAAGCGCTCTCACAAAATCTGGTTCAATTGCAGGGATTGTGGGAGTCGGAGTTGTTGAGGATGTATTTTGCCTTGAGGGCTGTACTGAAGCTTGTACTGATGATGGAGATGAAGAGGAAGCTGGCTTATTTCTGCGTCCTGTTGAAGTGGGTCTGTTATATGTATAGCCCCGGTTTGTAGTTATATTATTCCTTTTTTGTTCATTTAAGATAATTGACTCTGTAACATACAGTCGGTTGGCCATATCAAGGATGTAGTTATGTTCGCTACTCTTCTTCTACAACAAAGAAATGTTAAAATGGTTAACTTATAGGATCAAATGTTTATAATATTGACCTAACTGTGAATTAAATTTTCTATGTGAATATTGCATTTAATAAAAGTTTTATAACAACTGCTTAAATCAAAGTGAAACTTTTTCTAAAACAGGAACAAACAAATTATTTAAATAACATCCAACAGGTCAACCTGTCCCTGACTAACACAATAGATGCATTCTTAAAAAGATTCGTGTAAGGTGAAATCGTGTTAGTAGGACACGAATTTCTCATAAGAAATAATGTAAATAAGGGGATGCGTCATAGCATCCTAACCTGATTGACATATTTTTAATTATTATTCCTTTATTATGACTATAGTTTGGTTAATGCTTTGAGTTTTTTATTTGTTTATGTATATTTCATACATGTAACTCATTTTTACAGAAAAGAAACTGATAATGCAGATGGTTCATAGCATTGCTTCGTTAAAATCTGTGACAAACAACATTGCGCATTTGTTCATTGTTCTCATAGAGCTAAGTAAATCTAGTTTTCACTCTAGCAATATAACTTTTCTCGGTTTCTTATTCCCACCACCACATAAATGTGAACTATAAACTCCTGCATATTTTTTTTATGTAGATGACTGCCATTTTGAATCAGCTGTTCACCATTTATGTAACAGACGTTATTTCGAATATTTCTAAATGATAGTTTTAAACAACAAATAAGTAAGAATTAAACATTTTTTAACACATGAAATAATTTTTCAAAAGATAACGTATGATCTACAGAAAATTGCAAAAATGGTCAGGAAATTTTTAAAAAATTCAAGAATGGTATTTTTCTACATCGCAGTTTTAAAAGAATGAAATCCCTTGCCTTCTGCATCAGACTCATAGAAATTGTCAGATTCATCCTCTGGATCAGATGTTACGATAATGGGCTGATTATCATTCGCAATTAATGAAGAGCAGGGCTAAAGTTTGTTTCCATTTCTGCTTTTAGATATTTTTCACAAACATAGAGAAGTCATGGAGAAATCATGTTAAACTGAATGACCAGTTGTGTTAATCGAAAACCAGCCTTACTTTGAAAATCATGTTAAACCAAAGTTGTGTTGTTAGAATTCATGTTAGTCAGGGACTGGGTGTATTATGGAAGCTTTGATGCACAATGTTGACCAATATTATAGCACCAATAGTATTAATTAAGACATTACCTTCCTGAGATAGAGACTTGAACAATCTTATAAAGACAATTGAAAAGCTCAATATGCACGAATTTCAAATCAATTGGACAGAATCTAGAAACAATAAACAAATTTAGATTTTGAATTTTCATTATGCTGTATTTCTTTCAATTTTTAAGAAAAATCAGACACTTTAATACCTGGAGAGACTGTAGGACAGATGAAAAAAAATTTCTGACTTCCTCTTTAGTTTCAGGTAACCTTAAAGCTTGGCGAATTTCATCAGCAGCATTTGGACCAGCTCCTTCCCAAAGCATGCCAAGAGCCGATTTAACACTTATTGGAGATAGCAGCACATTGGTATGCTCAAATGATGGGATTCTGGCCAGTTCCTGCATTGAATATGCAAAAAAAATTGGATGTAAGGTAGTATTTAAAATGAAATATCTCTGCCAATATAAAGATTATGCCATTATATAAAAATAAAGAATATAACAACTTTTATAATTCATCACTTTAAAAAGTGAACAAAGTTTAATGAAACTTTCTGTAATGTATCTTTTTACAGTTGCACCATTCATACAAGATCCTGCACTGCAAACCTATTATAAAATTGTTTCACTACAGGGTGTCCATAAAGTCACTATCTATTTTATTGAAATCAAAGAAATTTAGTACAAATAATGCAATAATATAATCACCGTTATATGTATTAATAAAACTTAAGCATTGGATTCTACATGAATACTGTCAGTATCTCTGGACAGCCCAAATCTGTCGGCTGCATTGCTGTATATATTTTGCAGCATCTGTGGAGTTATTTTTGTAACTGCCGCCCCTATACGATCTCATAAATCTTGCAGCTCTTTTGAACAGTATTCTGAACACGTCTTTCAACAAGATAGGGCTCGTTGTCATTGCACAAACATTATTCAGGAGTACCTTAATGAATGTTTTCCAAACCACTGGATTGAACAGTCCTTGGGCACCTTAATCTCCGGATTTAACACCTTTGGATTTTTTTGCATGGAGATTTATCGAGTCAGGAGTGTATCAAACATGAGATACAGATCTGCAAGATTTACAAAATCTTATAGAGGCTGCAGTTGCATAAATAACTCTACAAATGCTGCAAAATGTGTTCCATGGTGCAACTGACAGATTTGAGCAGTACAGAGATACTAATGGTGCTCATTTAGAATCCAATGCCTAAGTTTCATTAATAAAATATACCTCTGACTATATTATTGCATTATTTACCCTAAATTGCTTTGATTTCAATAAAATAGGTAGGGATTTTACGGGCACCCTGTATATATTTTTATTATACTGTAATGAAATATAAGTTGTTAAAACAAATACTGTATTAACTCGAAATGAAAGTGAGATTTTTTCAAAAAAATAGGATCATCATAAAATTAGTACGAAGTTTTAAATGCTGCATAGAACACCCCGATGCCAATTTTATGCCCACAAAAACGCATTTATTTAAACATACAAAATACATTACATTTAATTTATTAATACAATACATTTATTCATATTATTTAAGTTCACAATGTGTAAATGAGTGACTTTCCATCTTGTAGGTACTGATGGAATAGGAGTGTTGACAAACCTATGCCAGAACTTTTAATTGGCTGGCCTTGGCCTTAAACAGAGTTCTTGCTGTAAATGATTTTTATAATATAACTTTGTTCCTGAAAAAGTCACATTTTAAATCAAAATTTTTGTAGCAATTGCATCTATGACACTTAGATCTCTGGATGAACATCAAAAAACATTCTTTAATAAATGAATACACCTCCAATTTCTACAGTAGTGTGGAGACTTTCAATATATGTTTATTATTGATTGTGTAATATAGTAATTGAGTTACCAATATCAACTTTTGTATTTTTGCAAGTTTTCTTTTTTATCTCAGAAATTTTTGGAACATTCAGTCTAATCTTATACTCCAAGTATCTGATAATACATTTTTGTAAGATAGTATTTTCAAGGTGTTGAATATGGGGACTTATTGTATTCAATGCTGTTAATTGTTGAGTCTTTTCCTCTTCATTCAGTATCAGTACAAAAATTAAAAAAAACATGACATTTTATACAATTCATTTACCTGCAATAACTCCACATCAAAAAATGCAGTTCTCTCCAAGTTTACTTGAAGTTTCATTCTTTCTTCTGCCTCTGGATCAGCCCATGATGTGATGACCACACCAAGCACTGCAACAAATTTAATTAGAATAAATATAGCTTTCAATGAAGATTTGTTTAGGTAGGTGAATTCAGTAATGCTACCAAGATGTCTAATAGTTTTCACATAAAATCAGGTTATTCAATAAAACTTCGGAAGCATTTTCCAACAAATTGGTTTTAACCAATCGTGCTTAATTACAATGAGTAATTTTTGTTCTCCTTTAGTCCCTTTTAAGATTGTGGCTACTGAAACCACTTCATTACCATTTCCAAAATAAATTTCCTTGAAAGTCAGTGTTTTTGAATGGCCCATTCTTAATTTATAAACAAATAAGACTCTTGCTACAGAGGTGGAAGCATGTCTTCTTAAAATTTTCAGAATTCTGATTTGCTTGTTGTTGGTTTGTATTTATGGCTAATCAACCTTTTTGATTATTATAGCCATAGCTCCTTCCACAATGAACACACAAGGGAGGAAACCCAGTGCCGGCATTAGCCTACTCTTACCGAATAGCACCAAGGGGGCCAACAGGTTCAGATTTGTTTCCCTCTTTGAGGAGGGGACGAATTGCACCATTGGGATATAGATGCTCATTAGAACTTGCCATCCATAAAAACTTCACTTCTCTAGCTTCAGTAGTTTAACTACATTACCATTTCAAAGTTTTGAATTTCCCTAATTTGAAGCCACCCAGCAGAAAAGCTATCAACTACTTGGAAAATCAAATCAGTGGAAAATTCATGGATTGATAAGAACTATGCAATTCAAAATGAATTTTCCAAATATCTCTTAAAACAAAAAAACTTGACTGTCCATAGAAAGATGAACAGACAGTGTGGTCACATTAGCATACTTCTGCTGCTAAGAAAACATGCTAAAAATGGAGAACATACATAAGGTAATTCTTCAGCAGGGAAAAGCTGATTAACAATTACAGTTAAGTAAAATTTCATTTAATTTAATTTTCCATAAAATTATGCTCAAACAAAGAAATAAGATTAGTGATTGCTGGATGCATAACACTTGGTTGCATCCATCCACTTTGGTGCTACAGAGCAGGTTGGTCCAAGTTCATATTTTTGTCGAGGATTCCCTTGCAGATCTGCAGTTTTATGTAGATAGGTTGCTAGCCTACTGTTCTACAGCCAAATTATAATGAGAAGATTATTTTGCACTCGCATACTCAAACAGAAGAGAGGCAGGAATCCCGAGACTGGTATAATTCTGACAAGAGTTTAACATCCCTTCTGAAGGAATTAACTAATTGCACTTCATGACATGAAAATCTTATGGATCTATAGAAATAAAAATGCTTACATTAGATATGGCTAACAAAATAATTTGAATTGTATCAACTGTATTTAGAAACATTACTGCAATGAAATGGTGAGTTTATACTGTTGTTTTCAAGATTCCGGTATTAATTAAGCAACAGTATATTTCAATTTTTTTACAGTACAGAATGAATATAGGTAGTGAAGGAAGTACCTACATTTAGAAAATTGAAAGCTGGCAGAAGAGACAGTTGAGAATGAAAGTTTATTAAAAATCAAAAGCAAACCTTTGGTCAATACCTTCATATTATGTTCTTAGCAATTTTTTAATCTGTTTAACAAAAACTAACAACTACAATCAGCTCTATAAGAGCAAATAAGAGAAGGTGGAAAATTCACTATATCCTTGTGACATATATCCATAATGATTCAAACATAATCACCTAGTTGTACACAAACATTTTTCGGTTCTCCAAATTGTCTACTTAAATTAGTTATAGATAATATTGCATTTGAAATACCACACTTTTTCAATATTTCAGAAAAATATTAGTAACCTACTTTGTTACTTGTGCCAGTAAAAGTGGTCCTATTTATAAGATTCAACAGAACTATAAAAATATGGAAGGCGAGTGTCTTGCCCATTCTTAATATGGGAAAGACTAAAAATAGTGATACTATTCATGAAATAAATTTTAGACAGCACTTGTAATCGACTATTGTAAGCAGATATTACCATATAAAACAGATTAAAGTTTGACCCTGACAAAATTCCGTCGTCGTTTAAGCGCACGATCGTCTAATTAAACGAAGACGGCGCCACGGATATCACCTAACCAGATGCCCTCGCAGCATCTCGATTCCTCATCATCACTGAAAAGATTTCGAGTCTATGACCTCGGGTTTCGTCATCACTAATCTCTCGTATCCTATTTTGGTGACTTCATTGATGTCGTAATCCTTTAGTTTATATTTGCTGGTAATTAAAACTTATCAAGTTATTTGGGTTTCGATGTATGGCAAATCTTCCCAAAATTTACGACCGTCTGTTTTAAGCGGCACGAAAACAATCCAACGGAATGGGACGCTAGGACAACGGGCATTCAATGCGTATTTTGGCTGCGTCAGCATGGCTTTCTGCTTACGGACAGAATGAAAAATGATGTTATTTCACACTAGGATTCACGACGACCTACTGGTAGGCAAACTAGGAATCAAAGTGACCAAGGAATAAACACTCGGAAAGGCAATAGCACTTATACGTTGTGCAAACATTCTCTCTCCACGGCAAATTATTCGTTTTGTTTACTTGTTTGCTCTATCAAAATTTCGCATATATAAGAGAAAACGTGTGCTATGATACGCAAAAATTGCCCATATGTGCCATAAACCAGAGGACCGTCACAGTTATACAGATTTGCTTTACAAATAGCAACGGCTTGGTTGTAATCTACTTTCCGTCGCAGGGGATCTCGGAAAGGGAAGTAGAAGCAATAATTTCACAAAGGCGTATTGTACATATGTCGGAACTTAAAGGTTCTCCATGGTTGACCATATGTAGCGCCTTTCACACTCTCAACCTCAAGGATGCGTAACGAATTCAACAATAGCCATCCGCATTGTATTATTCACATTTCGCGACTCAGTTTCCCGCACCAAATAATGACGCAAATGGAGAGGGGATATGGAACCCGAATTCTGGAACTCTTTTTGAGTGAGTGCAGTGAGTCGTATTTTTGCAAATACGCCTGACATTTGTGAGTATATATCGTATGATTCACCATAATTGGCACCGGTCCTGTATGACTATTCATTTGCTAACTTCGTATTTTTTATTATCACTACTTCCATTCGTCCCGTAAAATTACTACAGCCTGAAATATCTTCAACGCATGATTGAACTCGATTGAGATTTTACCGTATTTCAAATGTTGAAAGTGCCCCGATATTAAATTTATGGAATAAGGTTACTGTATTTAATTGCGATCAACCTATCAAATTAAGTTTTCTTTTCAGTATAATTAAAGTGCCTCAAATGCGATAAAAAATTTTAAATTTTAAAAACTGAAGAATAGTCCAGATTCTTATTTTTCAGACATTAATATTGATTTTCATGTATCCAGTATCAATGGTCCATTTACTATTCGAAAGACTATCAAAATGTAATGTACATCAGTGGCTTAACTAGAAGAGCCCAAGCCGTGGTGATAACAATCTGAAGGACCTATCAATAGGCGTTCCCGTGAGTAGTGGCCCACTTTTCCGGCGGCAGGTGCAATGCATATATTGGAGAACTTAAGTGTATAGTAATACTATACAATATTGCCTTAAGGCGCAGAAACATTTGCAGATATGGTAATGTATAACTAATTATTTCCTAACAACTAAGGAGAATATATACAGCAGGTGAATAAGATTAATAACTAGTGGGTGGATTATTTACAGGGGTTTATTATTGTTGTTTTTTTCATTTTTTCCCATTTACCTCCCTATATTATTGTTATTATTTATTATATTTTGAGAGCTCTCGGCATAATAATATCGATGGCCCTTCTCCCCCTCCCCAACGAATATGTTCAATTAAAACAAAAAAGTTGCACTTATTAATCAATTATCAGGAATATGCTGAAAATGCAAGGCTATTAAAATTACTCGGTCCAACAATAATTCTTTACTGGAAAGTCATCCTGAAATCAGGGCAAACAAGATGGAAAGTATACTCCATGAACGGAATACACAGATTTAAAAGGCGTTCTTTATGAGAAATACTTATCAAACGGTATTGAAAGATTGGGCGGTTCTTGAATTTTAATCCCCGAAACTATTAGCCGTAATTTATGCTCTCGCGGACTTGATTGTGGTAAATGACGTCCTATCTCCGAAAAAATTTTAATCTATACCTCGCAGATCATATAAGAGCACGGGAGAGAAAAATATCGATTTTTAATTGTTGTTTGCTGAGAGAACCGTCTTAGCGATCGATGTAAACATGATGTGATGTTTTACTCGGGATTTTCTCGAATTTTTATCTCCGAAACTATGACTCGTAGTTATCTGGTCTCGTGGACTTCTTTGTGTTAAATGTTGTCCTCGATCCGATTTTTTTAAATTTATACCTTACAGATCATATAAGAGCTAAGGAAAGAAATATATGGTATTTCATTGTTGCTTCACGGATGCCATTTAACGAGATACGAGTAGTTTATTAAAGTAATTATGTGAAGTGGAATTTATAATTAACGGATGCAGTTCAAAATCACGATTGGGCGATAAATTTTAATAACGATCACTCACAATTAAACGTCCAGCGGTTTAGGACATGAAAGTTACGACGGACGGAAGAGACGTGCCGCTACTACAGCTTAGTAAAGAACGCCTAAAAACAGAAATCTCTAAAAAAATCTTTTCTATAGGTACTCGAAAAAATTCGAGGGACCCTGGGCAGGAGGAATTTTTCCACCCCATTGTGACATCTTCATATTACCCACAATTCGCCCTGCAATGCAATTAAAGCCTACCAAACAAGTTTTTCTGGCAAATTAAATTTTCAAAAAGTTAAAAGAAATTATAAATCCTCCGGCTAAAATTACCATCGATATCTCTCAAACAATTTCACACGAGAAAACCACCACTTGGGGTATACTATGACGTCAAAATCTAAACAACTTGCCCAGCGAATACCTCTAGCCCGAGAGCTTTAGTTCGATGTCTCTTAGTTTAACCTTTAAAAGTGTCAAGGTTGCGCTGCCTTGCAAACAAGGTAGCGGCATTCTGAAACAAAATAAAAATAAATGCAGGTTACGAAAACAGGTTCTCATCTCTGAGGCGGCGAATTTGGAAGACCGATCCATACAGATACGCCTTTTGACGGCATGTACGTACCATGAGACGCAAGAATGGTCGAAATATATTTTTGCTCATAGCCATATTGTCTTCAAGATTAACTCTCCAAGATACTTCATATTTCTTCAGATCTCAAACGAAACTAGTAGGCCATTTTAACAACAAATATTAAAATAACAATGAATGTTCGATTATCAATAATAAGGTCAGGCTCAACCCTGTGGAATTTACTCATCGAGATAAAGAAAGAACTTTGTCACTTCCACAAATTTATTTGGCACGACCGGTTTCACTATGATCGTAGCATCATCAGGTGATCGATGCTATGATGCTACGATCGTAGTGAAACCGGTCGTGCCAAAAAAATTTGTGGAAGTGACAAAGTTCTTTATTTCAATAAATGTTCGATTTATAAATTCAACAAAAACAGGTGGTTCATATTAAATCATTTGTACCAACCCATAAAATAAACTATTTTAAAATTATTTGAGTCTTCGCAAGTGATTAAAATTAGAGATCTTGAGCCGATGATTATTATCAACAGTGGCACGATTTTGTCCGTGAGTAGGTTTCAGAGCAAACATCTTAGATTCCTAAACGTGCAATACTAAATAGATTTTAACTTGAAATGACAATGATTGACAGCTTTGCATTATATCTCCAGAAAGGGTTCAAACCCAAACCCATATGTTCCATTCTATTCCAAGTCTATAGGAGATTTTAAAAACCAGTACGCGAGTCACATTTGTCAAAAAAATGCCTCGGAAAAAGAAAATGATTCTAGAGCACTCGTACACTGAAGCGTTAATTTTATACTGGTGCAATATGGATACGTACACAAAACTCGCGGGATCTTTTGGAATTAGTGGCAAACTTCCGTATCGCTTCAAGTTTATGAGACTATAATCCGAAGGTCATGGTTATACTAACGCTCTGATATATATGGTCAGGCGAGTTTTGACTTGCAAACTTAATATTTGGTCGTTTATTACTTACTGATTAAATTAATAGTAATCATTGATTTCTTCTTAATGTATTATTTAAAAGTTTCTTCGAAAAAATATATGTAAGAAGAAGTAGGGAAAAAATGGGACACGTTCTTAAGACTAGAGGCAAAATGCAGGATTTTTACAATTTGTCACACACCCGTCAAAACAACAACGGTAAAAAAACATCCCGGTCGAACAATACACATAATATGTACATCGTCGGTATTTTAGCTCGATGTAATACATACTCGCTCCTTTATAAGACCAGCTAATATTTTACGAACAATTTTCCATATCCACCAGGATTACCCTTGCGATATCAGAATCGTTCCCGCAACCTATTTTCAGATAATCTGGCCGGGGCCGAAAAAACACCGAATGTGCCAATTAGCGATCGCATACTTCCAATCAAATTCGTAACGCTTAAAAAGTTGGAAACAATAAAAAGTAAAAAAATGCGAACTGAAACGAGGACTTACTCAGGAAAACCGAAAGAATCGGCCGCACCATTCCGCTCACTTTCCTACGAACTCTCTTGCGAACTTCTTGTGGTCTATCACTCCTAGATTCTCTTTGTCACAACCTTGCGATAGTGGAGCGAGACTAACGACTGGCCGCAGATGGGACGAACCGGGCGGATGATGGCGTTTTTGGAGGGGAAAGGAAGGGAGTGGGATGGGAGAGAGAGGGGAACTGCTAGAGGGCGGGGTTGGCCGTGGAAGAGGGGGAGGGAAAATGGCGGTAGGAGGTTGGGATAGTGGTAAAGGTCGAGGAAGAGGTTGGAGAAGAGGAAGGGCAAGGAAAGATTAAGAGGAGAAATTAGTCGAAGGTGGAAGGAGTAGTGCGTTATAGGTGAGGTTGAAAGGGGTTAGGCCAGTGACTTCAACTCCCGCATGCGTTGCAGATATGAACGGCTGTGGATGTTTGACGAATGGTTTGATGGATCGGCCGTCGCTCTACAAGCGGAGAACTTCCTTTTTTAAAA
Source organism: Tanypteryx hageni (assembly GCA_028673005.1). NCBI lineage: Eukaryota > Metazoa > Arthropoda > Insecta > Odonata > Petaluridae > Tanypteryx > Tanypteryx hageni. The sequence continues at coordinate 100,614,587 of CM054112.1, read as the reverse complement.
GCCCCCATGAAACCGTGACCCCGATGAAGAAGAAAATGAGATTCGAAAAGAAATGAAAATCTCTCGGTCTCCTTCCGTCTGTACCGTTAGGCGCATACAATTAAAACTGGAACGTAGTGCGAAAAAAAACACGAACGGGAACCGTGTTGTCCCCTTCTCTGGACTACGTCCCGTAAGGTTTTCGAGGTTGACGACCCAAAACTTTTGACGGGATGGTGAGCAGACGGAAAGGCTCAGTCGTGTTTACGATAACGACAAACCCCGGGCCTCGTTGGCGCTAGGAGGTTCGCCATAAAGGAGTGACCATCTGCTTCGAACGCTCACGTATTATCGATTAGGGGTTCATGGGGGATGAGGGCGAGAGGAGTACTCCGTGTCATAAGGAGAAAACAGCCAGCGTCCGAAGGCCGGAAAAACCCACCGCAAGTTCCCCCGGGGTGACGTCACGAGACGTTCCCAACCTCCTGCCGTCCTCCGTCCACTTCTCTCGCCTTCTATATCACCAACCACCTCTACCTCCTCCCCTCGAGACCACCCGTCCGCCACATACCGACAATCGCCACCGACCCTGCTAAAAGCTCTTGCATGCCTTCTTAGAATCTTTTTGTGACCCGCAGAGGATAGATGCATTATCTCTCATTAATTGCCAAAAATCCCCTCCCGGAACGCCACCTGCGAGCCTTTTACAACATTTCGGCACTCGTACTTTACAAATGCGCTGCGGGGGTGAGACATTTCCGTACGCGGCAACTATATTGGTTGGGTCACGAGGTTGGGAAAGTTGTGGGCGCTTCTCGGAGTGGCGATTAGGCTACCCTTCGGTTTCTCACGGAGACAAAGGAACTTCGGATCCGTGAACAGCTGCAAATCTCGAGATGCGTTGGCGAAGAGAGTGCTCAAAATTCTCGTTCCTCGGCTTAGTCTTCCATTGGGAACGAATAGCCTCCCTCAAATCTCCAGAATTATCTAATGCTTTTTATCTGTGAAAGTAGCTGTCGCGGCTTTTCGGGGCAATATTTCCAATGCTGCGGAATAATTTATTTTGCATTTCGGCAAACGCGAAAAAATTCTTTGTAAATCGATCACTCTAAAAATGTTATATTTCCCTCACAATCAGTAGCTGAAGTCGTATGATGAGAGCTTAACTCTTGAAATATGTATCTATCGAGTTTTTCCGAGTGATTGTGTGTGTTTGTGTGCTTTTCCTTCTCCTTTAGGCTAGTTTTCTACAACAGGTCCCTGTAGGCCATCGTCCTGCAAACTTGTATCAATTTAATTTTTTTCCATTTTCTCCTTTTATCGACGTGTGAGTGCTTATCTGGATTATTTTACGGTTTAGGAGTTTTTATTTGAATTCCAACTTTATAGTTGGTATAAATGCGTAAAAGGAGAATACAAAACATTTTTAATCTAAATAATTGATATATTTCATAACGTAATTTTTGGAACTAATTCATTCATTTTATTTCCGTTACAAATTTCCATATTTTATGACATCCAGTTAATTAATCACGAAAAATCATTATCCTGTATGATAATAGAATTTGTTAATTCTGCAGATAAACATCGAATACATGCCATCGGCACAGAGCTGAATGGCCAGAAACCCACAGATATTCGTATATTTTTGTGGGATGCATAGATCTCTTGAATTACGATTTATCTGCTATGATTTCGATTAGGTATAATGTCGACCGAAAGAATAATTTGCGCTTATTTTGGGATGCTTGCGTTCAAGGTGAAATTGGTTTTTGAGGTATTTACATTCTTTTAACTATGGCAGATTCCCCCAACTTTGTTTAGTCATAAATGTTACTAGCATAATTATCCTATTTACGCGCGTAAATTCCACGCTTTTTCGCACGATTTTTTACAGTACAGCAAGGGTGGGGTAAATACGCGGTTTTCCCCTACCGTATGAACGTGATCATATACGAAAAAATAATCTTTTATTTCCTCCTCAGAATTCAGGTGGGGGAATTACGCGATGGAGGAAATTACGCCAGCAAATATGGTATTTACCTATATATATAATGTTATTGGAAATATATCTGTAAGTCAAGATGTCTCATAAACATTAATTACCTGCTTACAAGTTAATATTAAAGAAATTCCTCCAAACAATCTACATCTACATGCAGGGGCGGATCCAGAAACTTCCCAAGGGGAGGGCGATCGCCCCAATTGCCCCCCCCCCCCTCTTGATTCCGCCTCTGCCGACGACCATACATTTTGAAAATCCCTACCTCCATCAGAACATTTCTTTTCCTTGTCATACAGACTTAATCTTCGGTGTAGAAACAAGGAATGTTGCGCGGAATGAATTTAAGGATGTACCCAGTGGATGGCAATGGGGTCGTCCAAGGGGAGGGCGATCGCCCCTCCCTTGGATCCACCACTGTCTACATGTTACATCTACATATTACCCTGCAAGTCACCTTGACGGTGGATGGCAGGGGGTGCCGCGCACCAAGTTCCTAACTAATTATTATTCACTTATCTATTGTGGTCACGTATTGTCCTAGGGAAAAAGGACTCCTTATACCTCTCCGTCCTACTATCTATTTCGCGAATCTTGTCGTCATTATCCCTCCGTCCGATATACGTTGGTTGTCGAATAATATCCTTCATTTTATTTACGAATATCGCCGACTTATATTTATCTAGAAGTTTAAGTCTCGCCTGTAATCTACGATCTTTCAACGATGGTCAACTCAACTCTTCAATGAGTAACGTAACGCTCTGTTTTTATCGTAATTCTTTTTCACGAATCTAGCTGCTCGCCGCTGTATTTTTTCTAAATCCTTTATGAGTCCCCTCTGATATGGATTCCAAACCGCTGCTGCGTATTCCATTTGAGGTCTAACCAAGGATAAATAACAGGATTCTCTCACCTTTTTCGTGATTTTCCTGACTATTCTACGCACAAAAGCCAACTGCTTATTTGCCGCACCTATCACTCGTCTTATGTGGGTGTCCCAAGACAGGTCACGATTCAAGGTTACCCCGAGGTATTTCACGGATTCCGAAACAGGAATGCTCTCACCATCTATCGAGTAGGTAAACACGGACGATGGGCTTCTAGATTTCCAAAAGTTTAGAACGTTACTCTTTTTCTGATTGATTTCTAGCTGCCAGTCCTTGCACCAAACAGATAACGCATCCAGATCATCCTGAAGCTGACGATGGTTGCTAGGACCACTAATTTCTCTATAGACTACGCTGTCATCCGCAAAAAGCCTGATATTACTTTTCACAACTGAGCTGATGTCGTTTATATAAAGCAAGAAAAGCATAGGTCCGATCACACTACCCTGCGGCACTCCAGAGACTACATCTGCCACACTCGAGGACTCACCATCGATGACTACTTTTTGTTTTCTATTCCAAAGGAAAGAGCGAACCCAGTTAATGACTTTAACATTAACGCCAAGATTTCCCAATTTTAATAACAAGTTACGGTGGGAAACCTTGTCAAAAGCTTTTCTAAAATCAAGGAACACTTCGTCGACCTGTTTATTATTTTCGCCGTATGATAAAACATCATTCACAAACAGACCGAGTTGGGTGTCACAGGATCTACCTTTTCTGAAGCCATGTTGAAAGCTGACTAACAGCGATCTACTCTCGAGATAACGCATTGTGTTGCTAACAATAATGTGCTCCAAAATCTTACATGATAATGATGTTAGAAAAATCGGCCTATAATTTTCGGGGTTTTCTTTGTCACCTCCCTTATGGATGGGTGTGACGTGTGCTAGTCTCCAATCATCAGGAACCTCACAGAGGGTAAGGGATTTCTCGAATACTATCCGAAGGAAGGGAGCTATTTCTTCTGATAGTTCTTTTAATACACGCGCGGGAAATCCTTCTGGTCCTTGGTTTTTATTGGGCTTTATCGCACCCAGTTGCTTCGCTATTCCTGCCTCAGAGATTTTAATATTATCCATCCGAGTACATCCATCGGGAATAAGATTATCTTCAAGTCTATCTCCACCTGCCGTGAACGCCTTCGCGAAGTAAACGTTTAGTAGATTAGCTTTATCCTCCCCATCGTGAAGGATGTCTCCGGAATCACATCGCAGGGAGGGTATTGAAGGACCCCCTCCCTTGACTTCTCTTACATAGGACCAGAACGCTTTTGGATCCTCCTTCAATTTTGTGTTTAATACCTCATTCCGGAAGGTGTTAAATGCGTTACACATGGTTTTCTCGCTAATACGCGGGCACTGTTATACTCATGGACTATAGCTGTGCGATACTCATCGGAAGCGGTGGTAGGTATGTTTTTCAATTTTGCGTGGCTACGCCTCTGTCGTCTTAAGGCAATCCTGACTTCCTTATTAAACCAACGAGGTTCTTTCTTATCAGATTTTAACTTACTGGGGATAAATCTATTGATACCTTTTCCTAGTATATCCTTAAATAATAACCATGATGGCTCCATACCTAATCGTTCTGTCTTTTCACCCTGCAATTCACCTAATTGGTGGGTGGCAGGGGGTGCAATGCACCAAAACCTACCTAAAGATTGTCTATCGCAGGTTGAAATTTTCTATTGTGATCTCGTATTGTCCTCGGAAAGAACGAGCCTAGATAACGCTTCGTCCTACAATCGATCTCACGTATCTTATCGTCACGGTCTTTTCTACCTATATACGTTGGTGCTTCAATTATTCCTACAACCTCGTCTTTTAGACATTCCGATCTATATTTCTCCCGAAGCCGCAACCTTGAGTTCAATCTACGATCCTCCAGTGGTACCCAGTTCAAATCCCTCAATAATGAGGTGGCGCTTTCTTATTCCGCTTGTGGTCTAATCAGTGATAAGTAACAATCTTTCTTCCATTTATATTATTCTTATATCTTTATCTTTTCTCTAATTCATTACGTTTTAAGCTTCTCTCCCCTTTCATCCAACCACCTTCACCTTACATTTTCTCTCTCTTCCTCCATTTTCAATTTTTCTTTTGTTGTATTTATCATATTCAACACCATTTCTGCTCGGTGTCAGCACTTGCTTGAGTTATTCAGGTAGTCACCATTTCCTTGCACACATTCGACGAATTGTTGTAATCTCTTTTATTTTCTCACCTCTTGGGGGTTCGGTCAACGACTGCGTACTTTAATATCTGACCTATAATACATAACAAAGAAGGAGAAATTTTCACTGAAAAATCTTTTCTGAGAGCACTATTTGATACACGTTATACCTAAAATGATGCAGGACAGAAACTTTTACAATTTACATAAAAACTCATCACATTCTGGGAAATCATAAACAAGCCGCATTTTTTAATCCCGTAAATCACGTAACGCGAATGACGTCAGAGACGAAAAAACGACCTCGAAGATTGATTATGCCATGTCAAGGCCATCACGCGAATGTAATTTTATTAACCCTCTAACCATTGGACGTTTTCTGCAGCCTTACCTTAGAGTCGGGTCTAATGGACCCTTTGGTTGATAATTCAGTTTGCTATTACATTTGCGGTAATAATGACAATAATGATAATTGTACTTATTACGTTATTGCTTTTAATATCCATCCGGAAGTTGTTAAAGCAAACTCTAGGCTAATTTGTTATTTCTACTTTCTCCATACGTAGTATAGGGGAAAATTGTTTTCATGAAAAAATCGATATTGAGATTTCAACGGAATTACACGTTTTGAGGTCCCCTGAACACGTTTTGACCATTTTCTCGACGATGTCTGTGTGTGACAGTTTTTTTGTGGGCACTCTTACTCAAAAATGGACATTATGTAGTCTATAAGAAAAATTCTTTCCGTCTTATAGATATGATTTCTGTTATGATAATGTATTACAATTGGTATTCACTTCATTAATATGCTCCTAGCAGATGTTATTTTTTCATATAGAAGAATATTTTATTGTTTTCGGTTTTGTATTCAGAGGAAAATTGGCATCATTCCCCTTTATCCAGATTGCCTTTTATTGACTTTGTTTTGTTATTTCTAAAAATATAATTTAACTTTTTATTTTCTCTGTTATTTAGTTCTGGTAGTGTAACAGTGTAAAGGTTTGTCCCTCAAGACAATAAAAAATACCATCGTAAATGACTTTAGTTTTTGTTTATTGACCAAAACTTATTCTTCAGGTAACTCAGGTTTATTATTCCTAATCTTTCCATAAACCGTTACATATTTTTCCAGGCCAATTTCTATAATGGGACAGAGGTGGAAAGTTTGTCTCAAACTATTTTTCTTCCATTCACGTCCACTCCTATCAAATCCAGCACCATCCTTTTTTCTGGTTTATTTTTCTGCCTGCCTTTTTTGTTTTGCCGCATTGTTCTTACCAGATTTTTTAGGTGGGTCGGTGAAATATTTACGTAAAAGTTGTCTTATTGTTTTGAAAAAATAATTAATTTCGATACGCTTAGGTTTTAATGGGAATTCGCCAAATATAAAGGCATCTCGTACCATTGTCTTGGCCGTCCATTCGTCCCCTCCCATTCTCTTCCCCATACTGCCTTTCTCTCTCTCTCGTTTCCACCTCGCCCACCTTCTCCTTCCACTTTTCCTTGTTCTCAAGGTCGTACGCGATTGCAGTTTCAAGAGGAACGCTCAAATTCTCAAGCTAAAATTCTTTTTCTCTAACTCACTTTTTATTATCCCTGTTATTATTGTGTGATTACCCAAATATAACTAATGTATGCTCCCAGCTGATTCAATTCTTGCCTACGCGCAATGGGTATCTAAGAGGTATTGCAATGAATAGCTGGATAGCAAGGGAGAAGAGAAACCCGGTGCCGGCATTAGCCTACTCTTAACGAATAACACCAAGGGGGCCAACGGTTTAACGTCCCTTCCGAAGGACGGAACGCTGAATTTGCGCGGTCTCCTCAAACCACACAAACAGGGGGCCGGGGGACCTTGGAAAAAATCCTACTTGCGCAGGATTCGTGCCCGCTGCCTTTATCAAGCAGCAGGCGAGTAGCAGCCAGCGTCCTAACCACTACACCACCGGCACCCCCAACCAAATCTAACCCATTCGTTCAGTCGAGTGGCTATTAGAAATCATGCCCACACCTTTCAGCGTTTTTTATTGTCTAGCAAACCAGCGGCATGGTCTCACGCGCCATAAAAACAATCTTCCTTCCGCCACGATATCTATCAAATCGGTCGATGCTATTTATTCAGTTTCGACGACCAAAGAATAGATAACTAGGATTTCGGTGTATAGGAACTGTTGTTTGTATTCTTTCGGTCCAGCCATTAGGCAACATCGCTTAATTATGAAGTTTGCTTTTCCTTTCTTAGACAACCCATCATCAACGGCTATCCATCTCTCAGAAATATCAGACGTGGTTCGGTTTTCAAAGTCTTAAGCCTGTAGAAGACGTACATACGTTTCTTTGGCGACCGTGAAATGGCGTGGGTCGGTTTCTCGCCAAAGGCTTGGATTGGTGCATTGTCTGAGGTGATCATCCTTATCGGATGTATTTTTCCGTAGATCACCAAGCACATAATACTTTTAACTCAAGTATAAATAGCAAAGCGATTGCTTGCGGCCCAAGTAAAATTTCCAATCGATCACGCCGACCTCGCCGGATAAAATGAAAAGCTAATAACAGCCTCTCAGACTGGTTGAACTCGTGTTCTAAATCTGGTGATGACACCTCACTTAATGTTCTCAAATGAGAAGAATATAATGGTTCAGAGAAAGCTCGTTTCCCGCGTGCAAACTGTCATAAAATAAATATAAACACATTAATCACCACGAAAAAATTCAAGGTAAACTTAATGACGATTTTTCATTTATCTCGTACGAGTTAATCGCCCTCAAAACGTGAGGTCTCCGCGATGGCGGGCAAACCATAATCCTACCTTCGCCATTTTGCTTTGGACAAATCGAGTGCAACTGTTTGCCATTAGATTAAAATCAATTTTTTTAAGAGTCGAAATTCGTCGAAGTAGGCGTAATGATGAAAGAGAACTCTCTAAAATATTGTCATGCCTTTTTATTAAATCGTGACAGTTTTTTTATAAGCGTTAAAATACAAAAGATAAACTATCGTATTTGCCCGACTATAGGGTGACCTCGAATAAAAAGGCGACCCCTTATTTCAGAGACCACACGAAAGGAAAGACGTTTTCGGGGTATTGATACTAAATTTTTATTTCTAAACATCTGACCGGTTATACCTAATTTCCAATATAAATATAATTATGCGATTAGATTAACAGATGAAATTACGATAAAACATGCACATTTTCCGTGATCTACATTAAATTATTAGTTTTATTTCTTAAAATATTTAATACGTGACGAAGACATAAGCTCTAGTGCAGGGGAAGTCTGGAAGCTGCGGGCGCTATAAGCGTAATATTGTCTTTTAAGTAATAGAATAGGCTATAGAACATAGGGGAGTGAATTTTAGTAAAGGTGAGAGGAAGAGTAGGAATATAAGATACATTTAGTCGCAATCTTAGGCGAGTACGAATTTTTCGGCTAACATTTTAGAAAAAAAACATCGCCTTATAATCTGGCAAATACGCTATTTTTAAACCCACAACAAGATCTGATTCTAAGTTGACTTATTAGTAAGACAAAATTACCCACCAATAAGGGTTTTAATCGTCTGAAAGATTATTTTGATGATGTCTATCACAGGTCATTAGAAAGATTGGTGTGAAGGGTATACGCCGCCAAATACCAAAGAGAATGGGTGATCGTCCTTCGAAAGTAACCCCTTCGGGCAATCCCTTATCTTGTCTTCTAGTATTGCTTCTAATTTCGTTAAATTCTAGATTATAATCCTTGGATTGACTTTTTTCAAGTCATATTCAAGCATTCTCGCATAGCTCTTCAACTGATACGCAATCTACATTCTTTTAATATGTAACGATGCTCATTTTATTATTTCCACAGCATCGCCTGACGAATCAAGACCATTATTCCCCTGATTTTTTCTAAATTTCACTGTCTCTGATTTATTCCAAACGAAGATTATCAGCCAATGCTTCTTCCGTCTGAGTACATCGTCGAAAATCGACTCGTAAAACCACCCATCGGCAGGTTCTTTTCCTTCCCTGCGTTTTTTCCCACGTCTCATCTCTCTTCATGTCCTCACACTCTCCCCTCAATCCCCCCCCACCCCCCATCGACCATCTTCCTATGACCTCGGTGGATTTTTAAGGCCTTCCTCTCCAGCATCCGGCTGTTCCTCTCTCTCCCTCTTCACCATCTAGCTTCCTTCCATCCTTCGGTTTATTTTCGCCATTTATTGCGACATCTCCTGGAGATAGTCAATTGCGCCGCCGTTGGAACTGCGGGTTCGATCCGGATGATCGAGTCTAACGGCAGATATGGCCGGGAAGAGCAAGGTGATTTAACCGGAGAAACATACAATTTCTTTTTCCCCGGATAAATTTTATCACTCTCCTTGAAATTTTACGCTCGCTCATAAAATTGGTTTCCTGTGTTTGAAAGATGCAGCAACATCTAAAATGGCTTGGGTTTATATCTTTTGAAATTCAAGTTCGCGTGTCGTAATGTATAGTCGGCTTAGCGGGCGTCTAAAAGGTATTAACATGCGCCACTGCGGTATAATAGTCACACTGCCATGGAACTATGCCGTCATGACACAGCATGGAACAATGACGACACTCGGAACAGTAAAGAAGGAAAAGTAGCTTTAAAAATATTTGAAGCGCAGGATTGCATTGACAATGAGTGGCATGTCTGTTCTATAGCGAGTTTTCATTTTATTTCCTTCTGGTGCGACTTTAAATACGCCTTTCGCCTTTGAAAATTTAGTGCTTAGTCTTCTCGTTGATTTCACATTTCGTCGTCATATTTGTCTAGGCTTTCGAAAGCAATTTGCTGAAACAAACTGGGGGCATATAATTACGATTAAATCAAAATTTAAGCGAAATACTGCCGTGGCCCAGATGAATGTTTACTAAACCCGTTCAAGGAATTTTTCTTCGCTTACGAATCGAATTTTAGAATTAATCAAGTTTTAGTTACCAGTACTCGTGAAATTGTTGGCATCACGGAACTTGTTTCAAGAAAGAGTTCCAAAATTTACTTTTAGGCGTGCAATGTTGTGGAAGAAAGGAAATAAATAATTTGAACTGTGACTAAGATCACCCACCAACCGCAAAAACCACAAAAACATTTGTCACCTCGTTATTTTTCGTCGGCAATTCTTTAATACGTTTCCTTTGATCCAATTTTTTGCCACGTTCACATCTAGGTAATAATTTCGGTCATGGGAGACCATTGGGATCTTATTATAAATTTACGATGAATGGGATCAGAGTCCTTTATTCCCCGAGTGGACTAATACCAAATTCGTCATCAAAAACGAAACTAGGAAAAAATGCGAAAACTGGCAATTCTGTTTGGATCCAGAAGTTTTAACGACGAAGCTCCTGTTTGAAACGTTGCTGCCTTAGAATTTGCGACAGCTTTATTCTTATATTTATATCCACATTACGAATTATGAGTAATCTTTATTTGTTTTTCAATGCAATAAATATTCAGTCAATTCGATATACGGGAGGTGATATAATTCTTCGGGCCAAAAGAAAAATATTTTCAGAGGTACACAGCGAAAGTAATTCCATGAGTGCGAAGCCATAAATGGCCTCTATATTAAGATTAGCAAACTTGTTTCCCGTATCTTCCGGGATTTAAGCGCGATTTTCGCTAAACGACGACGATGAGCAAAAAGGATGGTGGTATTTCCTGGGAAATGTCTCTTTCATAAATAAGGCCAAAACATAACTCTATACGCACGAGGACCTGATTACAAGTTACCCTTATTTCGAAACCTGATATTTCCAACCCGCATGACGTCCTAATGGGTAGTCATTTGCCAACAACAAAAAGATACACGAAAGGCGAATTTTATTCTTATCGATTTGTGAGCAAAATGGGGACCGAGTTTTTTTTTAGCATGTGGAGAAACCACGATATTACGTTTTATATACTAACTGTAAACATCGAGATGATTGTTAACTATTCTCCACATCCTCTCCAAATAATATGCCCGCTATAATTTATGCATTGTAAAAAATTTTCAACATGCGTGGTGACATTCATTATTTATAAAAGAAATTAGATTAACGGCAAAAAATCTAAAGAATAATTGTTGCACACTGCGATATACATATATATATATATATATATATATATATATATATATATATATATTCATTCATTCGTGTTCTGTCTTACGACAGGTCCTACCAATTAATTAATTAATTGGTTTTTGACTAGGGAATATACATACACGGTGTGGTGGTTTCCCGTTGCCTTCCACACCGGACACACACACAGAAGGGAGGAGGGAAACCCGGTGCCGGCATTTGCCTGCTCTTGCGAAGAACACCAGGGGGGCCAACGGCTTAACGTCCCTTCCGAAGGACGGAACAGCTGAATTTGCGCGATCTCCTCAAACCACGCAAACAGGGGGCCGGATAACCTTGAGAAAAAGTCCTACTCGCGCAGGAATATATATATATATATATATATATATATATATATATATATATATATATGTATGTATGTATATGTATATTACTTTCATCAAAGATAACTTAATACATACATAGAGAATTCATATTTTCAGCCTTAAATTCTATATTGTATGGCCGCTGAACAATTCTTAGTCACCAATATGTTGTCATGGTAACATTTTTGCGATGTCATTCACAATTGTTCTCTTTAGTCACGACTTATCAATTGAATGATTTTAGTGAGCGGATTTCGAAAGGTAGAAGTAAGCGAAGCGAGGCACAGGGTTTCGTTTGTTGCATTAGAGATATTTCCTATGACTATGGAAAAAGAAATATGGAGGGGTTGGGATCCATGGGGGTGAATCTCTCGTGTCAACGCAAAATGTGGACAGATCTCCTGAATTTATTTATCCCATTCGTCTATTCTGATTCCAATGTGCTTATAGAATAGTCCTTCTAGGGTTTATGAAAAATTTTCGGGACGATAAGCAATTATAATCATTCAAAAATTGGTTGCACCCAATGTTTCTTTTTGGGAACTCTCAATAGAGATGATGCTACTTGACACATTTTTATCGATATACCGTAATTTTCCGATTATAATATGCACCCAGGTTTTCACGAGTGAAACATAAAAATTGCCATATCACCTTGTATAATACTTAAAATTGTAGGGATAAAATCGATTTGTCTCGCGCAGGTTTTAATGAAGACGATTACGAACTTTTAGTATAATACAAAACGCAAATTCGCCAAATTTCTCAGTGTGTAATGATTATATAATGTTAGTGTAATAAATATGTAAATTCTAAATCGTTTATAGTCTTGATTATATCTTCTGAAAACCAGCTTTGTAAAGATAAATCTTATTTTTGCTTTTGACACAGGTATTCAAATAGAAATTTAATCGAAACGCAACATTAATAACAACTATATAACTATTATTGATAGGCTGAAAAAATGTTTGCGTTTGTTGCCGTTCATAATACGCCCCATAACTTTTGGACCAATTTTTCGCGCAAAAATTGCTTGCTTATTATACACGGAAAATTACGGTAATATCAATCTTCATATTCCTTCAATGAAGGAATATGAATGAAGACATAGATGTTAATCTTTCGGTAATTATTCGTGGAAATAGTACCGGATGTTATGAGTACTTCTGCCGCACTTCCTTACAGAAAGTGACAGTAAAACGTCTCGAGTATTCCAGTTGCGGTTTCTCCCCGTGACGTGAATTCAAAACGTCATCGGCGAGAGACAAACGGATTCCCGCTCCTCGATTCATTTATCACGACGAGGCTATCGAAAATTATAAGAATCGAAATTAATTATCGAGCTCACTTCATGAATCCGAGAGGAGACCCAGGTAACTCCTGTAGGCACAAAGCGACTGAGTAAATTCCTATCTGGTTTACTCATTGGTTTAACGGCCGCAGGAGTTAACTATATCCTTTAATGACGAGACCGATTGACGCTGGCTTGTTATCTTGCGGCACGTTCTCTTCAAGTGGCACGCGATACGAATTTACTTCACTTCCCCACCCTCCCCCCCTCCTCGCCCCTCCCGCGACCTCCGTTGCGACATTCTCTTTCCAATTGGAAGTTGCGGGTGAACGTCGCTAACGTTTTTAATATCCAGGGTATTGCAAGTGAAGAGAAAACTGATCAATCAGATATTAAGGACGGTTTTTTTTATTGTAGCAACGTAGACAAAACGAAAATTTACCGTAGTAACGGACCCGCATAAATAGTCAATAAGGGTTTTTATTTAAATCCTGCTTAAAGGCAAACGGACAGACGGATGGACCCCAAAAACAATAGTGTTTATGACTGTCACCGGCCGAAACTATCCTGAAAATTTGTATGCTCTAACTTGAACGGTTTAGAAGTAGGCCACCAGACACGGAAGTGTGGCAGACGGACGGACAGAACGATTACATTATAGGATTTTTTAAATGATAAAAAGGGGTGATTCACGGCCTAGCAACAAATATCATGCTGGAGATATAAAAAAAGCAATGCACATTAATTTACATTTTCGTTAAACTTATTTGACGAACGAAGATATTTATTTCTTTCGCCAAAAGTGAATCACTCTTAGACCGTCCTTCCACCGTGACTATGAAGCAGGAGTCTCCAAGCTATTTTACAAGTGAGCCACTTGGTCAGTAAATTTTATGCTCGCGGACCAGAATACCAAAATGAAAAACTTTTTAAAAATATAGGCGTACAATATACAAATGTAGGCTATTTTCGTATTAAAAGGTTGTTTAGTGAATTGTATAAATTACGATTTTTCCTAGAAAATTTTCGAAATGTCCAATCTAACTTTTATTTTTTCTTCGCCGAATATGAATCGAAATCACACATAAAGGGAGCACAACTATTTTATAAAGTAGAAAATATTCTGTCTTATTACTGGGGGATAATAACACCGCTGAGGAAAAGAAAGAAAAGAAATGTGATGGAAAACAAGGGACGAAATGTCATACAGTAGAAGCGTAAACATAACGAAATAACGATTTTTTTCGTTTTCGTTACGTTATTCAAAAATTATTTCGTTTTGTTACGCATGCAATTTTCCAACACTGCTTGATTGTTACACCTAGTAAAAATGGCAAAGACTTATTACAGGCCCGAGGGCCACATGTGGCTCGCGGGCCATAGTTTGTAGAGCTCTGCTATATAACATCATTCTGGAGCATTAGAATAGTTTAATCTTATTATATACATATTAATTTTGCTTTATCCATGTCTAAATGGTTATATTACCCCATCTCTAAGACTGTGTTTAACCCTGGATTGCATGCGTGAATTTGGAATTCATAGTTGTATACAGGGGTGCTGTAGAACCCTGTAGTTTTATTTAATAATAATAAAGTAATTTTGTTTTGAAACTTATTTCAATAGTAATGGAAAAATACAAATACAAGTAAACAATTATTTAGGTATCATTATAATTATAGGTAATAAAAAAATAAATGCAGTTACACATGTCATGTTTATGCTCTCCGCACACAAACTGGCGACACTTGCTGCAAATTGTCTTGGATTTTCTTTATTTGTTACGAGGACAAATAGTACACCTTCCCTGCTTCGGCCTACTGGTTCCGGGTTTAACATTTTCTGGTGGAGGTTTGATTCCTGCCACTTTTTAAATGAGCGTCTTCAGGGTGCGCGGAATAATGTTATTGGAAGAACAATATTCTAGATAGGGATTTGCAAGCTGCATTCCGAGATTTTGAAGAAATTTGCGTCCCACAATCTTGTCAACCTTGTTTTCTGACTGATATAAGACCATTGAATTCACTCCAGCTTGATCCAATATACCATAAAAGAAGCGGAGAGGCCATCTTCGAGTTTTTCCTGCTACCGAATACGTATGAACGAGTTGATTGAAAGTGTCCACTCCTCCCTTAGTCTCATTATAGAAATGAATCACGTCAGGCTTTTTAGCGTAAAAAAATCAAAATTAAAAACAGCCTTTAAAATATGACACTCACTATTGCATATGTGGGGTGCTACGGAACCCCAACTGTGTAATTACTCGAAAAGTTTATAACGTAAGACGTCACCCGTGTGCACACGCTGAGTTCACTCAGCCAACTGAAATCACATAGAAGCGTATCGCTGTTGCGGCTCTATTGTAATTGGTACAGAAGAATTTAGATGACGCTGGGATGCCCCAGTACCCCGGTATGCAATCTACTTCTGCACGATTTGGACCTCCTTCGAGGAATGCTTGTAATGGTCCAGTGTGGAGCGGCTCGATTTATTAAGGGCGACTATTATTACGGTACCACCGTAACAAAGCTGTTGAGCAAATTGAGGCTGCTGACAATGCAATTTCGGATCCAAAGGGTGGGTGTTGGGGGCGATGTCCCCATTGCCCTTCACTGGATGCATTCTGAAACCCATTCCGCACAAAATTCCTCGATTCTGTGCCGCAGATTAGGTCCATAGGGCAAGAGAAAGAAACATACGAACAGGGGTGGGGGTTATCAGAATCGGCAGTGGTGGATTCAAGAGGGGAAGGGACGGTTGCTGCGATCTCCCCCTCTTTCCCTGGGAAATTTCTGGATCCGACCCTAAGACAGACAATTATAGAAAAGCGAAAACTTCGAAAGATTTATTAGCCCCGAATTTATTGACAATGTGCGTACCATGGTTGTTTCAGCTGGTGCTAATTAACGTAGGAGAAGATCTCAGCGGCCAAGAAAATACGAAAAAATAATAGGTAAAACCGACAATGCGATAAGTCAGGCTAACACAAGTGTAACGAAATGTAGGTGTGATGAAATGTCGGCATTCCCAAGTGGTAATCGTGTAATCGTAAACGATGCTATTATATGCCTCGAGGAAAAAATTAATGTATTCTGTTCATCAGGAAATAGTGGAAATTGCTTCACGCCAAGAATTGCACTTAAATAGTAATCCCAATTTGTCAAAGAACTCGATATTGCGTTTATAAATTCTTACTTTCCATCGCTTTCTTTAATGCAACGAATTTTAACTCAACAGAAACTAATTGATGTTACGCAGTAACTCGAAAATGAAATTTCATTTTTACTTGATTATCCTAGTTGGTGTGAATTCTATTTTCAGAAGTTAATTTCCATCGAAAGTTGAAAATCATTTCATTATACACATTACCAACGGACCTCGCAACGAATTTATAAACAGGCACTCAAAGACAGTTTTCGAAATATTTTGTTCCTTTCTCAGTTTTTTTAGGTCGGCATCCTATTCACGTATTGAACGAAGACCCACTTCGCATCTTGAACTGCCCCATTCCCCAATTCAGTAACGAAGACACTTAAATTAACACGTGCTACTCCGACCGCGACCTCAAAGGCGAGAGTGTAAGTAATGGAAAGTTTATGAGGCGCTCCTGACCCGTTCTCTTGCGATGAAATTCTTCACTATTTTCATCTCCGAGAATTATTTTCCCCCGCCATAACGGTGTCTGGTGAAGTTAATGAGGACGAACGCCCTGGCAGCGCGGTGCAGTCACACTTATTAATCAAATGCACGCTGATGCCTTTAACGAGACGTTTCCTCCGTTTCAAGCTCGCGACGAAAGTTATGTTTCAGATGAATCTTTCGGCTAAATCCGAATCGTTTTATCTGAATCACAATCTCGCGGAGGGTTACAACGAAAAGTATTGTTTTAAGCGACTTTGAAAACGATATGTCGCCTTTTGTCTAGATTTATCTTCCACATATAAGAACCTAAGCGCACGCTCATTTTTCTGCGAAAGTTCTTCAGATCTTTCAGGTTTTTAAACGTTTTTCACGACGCAGTTTCGTATTTCTCCGTTAAAATGCTTCAAGAATAAGCACTTAAAATTTAAAAAATATTTTTAAAAAATACAGGAATCTACAATGCAGCTATCTTAAGTGGTAATTCACCGAGAGTAGTGCATCTGGTATTTCATAAACTTATTGCGGAAATTGGGTAGACCTGAGATAAGTACTTTTCAGTTTTTTTATTTTAAGTGCTTATTCTTGAAGACGGGCCTAATAATTCTCTGGCGGAGTTATAAAGCATGATTGAAACGAAGGGACTGCATTTACGATCATGCAATTTCAGTTAATCTGTTTGGATATCTGGTAATGCGAACACCTGCCATGCATAATGAATCCGTAATTATAGACTTGAAATTGGACCTAACTGCGCAAATGAATACTATCATCACTAATGGATCACTTTCTTCAGGCGTACAAAATATCTGGGTTTGAATAAAACAAAACTCATTTTTATCAAAACAAAGCTGTGATTTGATGCGGTCTCAGGTTTTAATCCGACAGAGCGTGCGACTGTCTGAAATTCGCTTTAACATTTTTTTGACAGTGACCTAAGACAGTGTTTCTCAACCGGTGGGACGCGGAGGTCTTCTAAGTGGGGCGTTAAATTTCAAAGATAATTATTATAAAACTTTTTGGCAACAAAATTACAGCAATATTTAAGATCATTAAAATTTACATTTATGACTAATATAATACTTAAATGCAGTTGACACATAAATCCACATCTTGGAAAGCTTGGAGTTTGTTTTTATCATGGTTGGACGAAGGTTTTTTGACAAAATGGTTGGTGGTACCAAGAGTTTTTGACAAAATAGTTGGTGGGACGCAAGATGCAAAAGGTTGAGAACCATTACGAGATCTATGATAAAAATTTACACCATATCGTGTAATTACAGCATGTTGAAAGAAACTCCGAAACGATCGAGCTTTTGCTCTACGTTTGCAACGGGTTTAAACTCGGTTTTTCTCAACAATTAGAAAAAATCTTCCTCCACCCGCTCTTTATCTTCACGCTAAGATAAATTTCACCCAACGAACTGGTATTCGTCATTCGAAGTTCTTCCCGACCGTATCCAATATCCGTGACGATTAAAATCCTTCTCGTAAAGGAGTAAAGCCTTTCTCCTCAGTCTCTATACTCAACGTCTTCACCCTTGACCGCAAGGTTGCACGAGAAAGAGAGATAGAGAGAGACAGAAAGAGAGAGAATGAGAGAGACAGTGGAAAATCAAGTTGAATCGGATTTGGCCTTTGGTGGAATCGTGCGAGTAACCTGGAAGGATGAAAGTCGACAAAAAGCGCGGGAAAGATTTTTTGCGTATAACATTACAACCAGTAGAGTAACTGCAAAATATGCCTCACGAATGCAAGAATTTGGATCCTCTAGGACAGGATTGGCAACCTTTTCTGCATGGCGAGCCATATTCGTAGTTACGAATGATTCGGAGGGCCGCATTGGGAGTCACGAGAGCATCGGCGGGCCGGATTAGAGTTTAAATCGGAAGTTATCTAGAGATTCTGTGGTCTCACATTAGTGGAAATCGAGTCCAAATAATTTGCTAGCGTTAAGTTTTGAGACCGTAGTTTTACGAAGCGCTCTCGGGGGCCGTAGCTGCTGACCACTGCTCTACGCAATATATTTTCCGATAACTGTAGTTACGACCCCTCTTTTGAGTTGGCCCTACGCAGTTGCGGGCGCATAGTGACACTACTAATGAACTAATGAAATATCCGATAAATTAAAGTCATATATTACAAATGTTGCAAGTAGTTAAATACTTCATATGTGGGATGGTCAAAACGATTATTTAACTTTGGAGAGTGCTTTTACTCTACACAAAAACAAGCATCTGAAGCTAATGCCTCAACACCGGAGGATATTAACTGATTTATTAAGAAAGTAACAAAAATAAAATGAGTTTAAGATGTTCTTTTGTAGAATCAAAGAATGGTGAATTGAAAACTTAGGTCGGAAACTTTATAGCTGAAATATACATTTGGTGAACTCATTTTTTTAAGGCTGAGGGATGAAAATCGTCAATTGCAATAGTAACTACGCTTCATCGGAATGTTCACACCTTTGGTCAAGATATTTTTAGCGCGAAGCAGCCATTACTCTATGTTGACAAAACTGCCGGCAATTCTGCGATAATTAGGCGTGGATTATCTACCTATTTATTTACCTCCTGTCGCTCAGTAATTTTTTTCCCATGCAATGTGTACTATTGGCTAAGTTGGAACGTAACGCTCAGCTCAAGTCACCGACATTTTTAGGAAAAAACTATGACTTTCTTTGCTTTTGGGTGAAACTCTTTGGGGATATTGTGTTTGAAAATGTTCAAACCGGGCTTTACGTGTTGGAGGAAATCTACTTCAAATTATAATTCCAACTTTGGAATAAGTATCCTTAAAGACATATCGAGACTTTAAATAATTTGACACGGGGATGTCTTGTATCTTTACCATAAATCGTAAATTTTTGAGCGCCATTTTGGCGGAAGTGTTTCGAATCACTCTAAAATAGTTACATTTAAATTGCCGGGGTCGACGTGTTGACCTCTCACATTTAACTTCTGCTATCATATTTACATACTTAGTGGACGGGAAACAAAAATAATATATTTAATCAATTGCTTATCAGAAGAAGCTTCCCTAAATACTTATTTTGGCTGTGATATGTGACCTTTAGCATACTTCGCTAACGCATCGCGTAAATGAAGTATTTAACTTGAAAGAAAATGCTTCCAGTAGCTGTTAGTTTTCAGTTGTTGAAATATACTTTGTGCATTTCTTGATCAGCCCTTTTGCTCGAGTACACATGTTGATAACATTTCAAACGGCTGAGGCCTGTTTGACATAAATTGTTGTTTTTCTAATTAATTGTAAACCATTTGAGTATGCTGAGATGTAGATGTAGCGATTGGAACACTCTTGTAAGCTTAACTATTCCAATATATACCAAATAACGAACATTAGACTAAAGGCGTATGAATGGATGAGACAATTTTTATCGTGAATTGGAGATTGATTATAGGTGTTTCATAACGCTCCTCTGTCCGTTATTATTTTAGTGACAATAGCTGCAAAATTGGAGGAAGGATTATAAGAACAGTAAAATATGCAGATGATCAAGTACTTTTAGCAAGAAAGGAAGAGGAGCTACAAAAAATGATAAATAGACTAGTGATAACAGGTAGAAAATACGGCATGGAAATAAATACAGAAAAATCCAAGGTCATTCGAATATCGGGTAGAGAAGAGAATCTGAACATAAGTATTGAGGGAAAGCCTTTAGAACAAGTTTCAGAATATAAATACCTTGGAAGTATCGTAACACGAGAGGCAAAATGTACGGATGAGATCAGAACTAGAATAGGAAAAGCAAAAGCGGCTTTCAGGAGAAAGAAACACCTAATTACAGGGAATATAAGGGAAGATATTCGCAAGAAGTTGATAAAATGCTACGTATGGAGTATAGCATTGTATGGGGCAGAAACATGGACGCTAAGGAAAAATGGCATCAAATACTTGGAAAGCTTTGAAATGTGGACTTGGAGGAGAATGCTGAAGATAAAATGGACAGATAGGATGAAAAACGATGAAGTGCTACGAAGAATAGGAGAGAAGCGAATGATTATACAGACTATCAGAAAGAGGAAGGCAAACTGGGTTGGACATTACCTGAGGAGAGAGAGTATGATTAAAGACGTGTTAGAAGGAAAACTAGATGGAAAAAGGGAAAGAGGTAGGAAAAGGTTTCAGCTGATAGTCGATTTGAAAGGGAAAGAGGATTATCAAGATATAAAGAGGACAGCGGAAAAGAGGAGTATATGGAGAACCAGGTTTAACCAAGAATAATCACGGACCTGTCTACGGACAGACTACCTATGATGATGAGCTGCAAAATGTCTTACCTCGTTTGTTTAGACAAACTACGAGTATACAGCAAATTTCGGTTTTGCCAACCCATCGCTTTTATAATAATAGTGTATAGTTGGCTGGTGATCATTTTAATTTAATCGCTTATATCTCAAAAACGGTAAGAGATAATGGTTCGAAATTTTCCAGGATCGCTTGATTTACATATAAAAAGTGATTGACGAAAAAATATTAGGAAAAACGACCCGGGTTCGACTCCAGGGAATTGTTTCTATTTCTCATAAGGTAACGCGTAAAAATGAACTTATCGGCGTGCAGGCTTTTCATTTATTGGAAATTAAAATTAGAAAACTTTGACCTTCGATCTTCGGATCTGGACCATTCTAAAGAAAATATTTTTAAGTTTCTTAATGTATTCGTATTTTTTCGCCTTCTGCTCGAAATCGCTTATGTTAATCGTTTGAATGGTGTATTTTGGAAAAATCTCCATAAGATAACAGGTAAAAATCGACTTTTTGACGTGCAGGCTTATCTTCTTTTTGACATTAAAGTTAGAAAAATTGACTCACGCTCTTTAGATCTAAACCATTTTAACGAAAATATTGCGTGGTTTCTTATTCTGTTCATCGTTTCTCGTGTACAGTTCGAAATTCCTCATATTAAACAATTAATTCCCATAAATTGGGGAAATCTTGCCATTTTAACTGATTGTTGCCATGCCTACCAATTACATTGTTAAACCTTGAAATCCTATTGTTAATTCAATTCATATAGGTTTAAGCGTGCTTTGAAGGCTTTTATTACGAGAAGTAGAGAAAGACGGAAGGAGGGGGAAACTATTTTCATAGCAATCAATGTAAACAACATTCATTGCGTTATTTACGAGAAGGAATACCTAAAAATCTGAAATACTATTCAAAGAGATTAAAAATCGTAATAATGAGCTGAATTCAATATTATTGAAATAGAAACTGTACGAAAATCTGAGGAACGTGCTGGACGTTTTAATAAGCAAACCGAGCATGTAAAAATTTTTTGAAGTGAAGGATTGTGCGATAGGTTACGGGAGTTAGGTAGAAGAATGGAGGACTTGAGGACGATTTGGAAATAGGGAGAGAAATAGGGGTTTAAAATAATCAAATAATCACAAAAATAACAATAAAAGGCTATGTTGTCCGTCCGTTGGTCTGATTTTGAGTGTCAAGTTATTAAAACGCGAATAACTCGATCAAGGACGTAGATAGAAATTTGAAAATTGGCAGAAATAATCTATTCAAATATAAAAATGCTTTGCCGAAAGAAAATTCACGAAAAAATTCCCGAGTTCGACTCCATGGTAATATTTCCATTCTTCGTAAGATTGCACTCAAAAATTTACTTTTTGTCGTGCAGGCTTTTCTTCTTTTGGAAATTAAAATTTAAAAAACCTGACCTACGATCATCCGATTTCAATTATTTTAAAGAAAAATTAATAAAGTCACTTATTCCATTCTTCTTTTCCGAAATCGCTCATTTTTTTATCTTGACAACCGACTCCTGTGAGAAACAAAATCAATATAAATAGTGATTATTAAAATAATTTATTTAAAGTTAAAAATTTTAATTGTTTTTATTAATTTGAACTCCGTCATATTTGACAGACAATTGCGCTATTTTTTATATAACAGAGAAATTTTACAAACAGCAATAGCTCCCATTTTCTTCAAGAGTTAATATTGTTATACATTTTAGATATTTTTAGTACGTTATATTTTGTCATTCCTTTTTATAAGTGTTAATTTAACAACTACTAGCTGAAATGCAACAATAATGAAATAGTTCAAATTACTGACCGCATTATCGCCCTCACGAGCAAAATTTTAACTTCTCATTCGAAAAACGTCTTGTCTTCCAGACAATGAAAATAAAAAAAGTTATAAATTCCGCACAAATACATTTCACACGGTTATGATGTTGTTCTGCAACGAAACCTTGATCGTGTGAAATTTATTTATGTGGAATTTACAACGTTTTTTATTTTCATTGTCATGGCGCATTTCCACCAAGTTACGCCGAAAACAATTACATTTGTCCTTCGGGTATTTACATACACTTGAGAGCTTATAAATATATAAGTAGTTAAGATGAACAAAAAACATTAACAAAAGTCATTCTTCAGTCTTGTTCAGGGAAAAAAAAGAACTTATAAGACTTAGTACCGAAACCTGTCTATTGGGTATTTTCAATCTGTATGCAATAAAGCTGTGGTTCTCAATCTTTTTGCTCCATGCACCCTTTTCACCCTATGTCAGGATGTCATTCCCCCTTTCCAAGATTGTCTGACTCAAAAGGTGCATTCCAAATAATATGCAGATAAAAAGTAAGATATTTATCTTTATTTTTAATTTAATCTGTGACATACAATAAAGTGTCATGTCCTGTAGATTATGTACAATCTGTAGAATTGTAGTTTGTAGAAAGATCGATATTCCAACAGTTTGAGTCTGTGGTCCAAATTTCCCCCCTGAAACCCTAAAATTCCCCCCTGGTTGAGAACCTCTGCAATTGAGGTTTGAATTGGCGTCGGTCTCATGTGCGACTAGGATTTTATTTTTCAAGGATGCACTTTTCTTTCGTCAGTACTCCCACTAGACATCTTCTATTCAACTCGAGAGGTTATTCCTTCAAATTTCGACTGTGCTTTAAATTATTGCTCTTAAATTAATTCTCTTGATGAATCCTGTTGCAAACCGCTCAGGTTTTCCCTTTATTCCTCTCGGTTGATACGAGAAAAATGCGGGGAACTTGGGTTTTCCTGTCTCCGTGGCGGAAGCCGGAAGTTTTCTTGCCCACGGCAACCTCATTTGAGACGTATACATTTGCTCGTTATCCTTACCGGAAGGAAATCAGAGTAACTCCCTTTTGGAAAGAAAGAATGACATTCATTCCGTGTGTGTTTCGCTAAAATGGGTCTTTGTACCTCATAAGAGAGACCTGGGATCAGAGTATTTCATCATTGATTTGAGATGCTTTGTTTTCCAAATCTAATTACCTCTCGATTGCATATGCTGATTTTATGTCGTGTGTGCACAAATCTCTTATCTGGTCGTACGCGCATTATTATATAAATAAACGCAACATAATATTTGGAATTTTTCTCTGGAGACAATGCATCGTGAATCCACGCAAAGTTTCTCAGGCTTAACGCTAAGAAATTTAAATCGTTATCATCACAACAGAAGAGAAAACAAAATAAGGATACTAATTTATGCAGAATGTAATGAGCTTTTTATTGGTTACTATAGATAAACAAAGATGAACAAAGACTATACCGTCGATGAATTTACGCTAGAAAAGATTCGTTTACGTCTGCTACGGAGTAAGAAGTTTCGACGAACTCACCACCCTTTTATATATTTTATTATATTTTTATATTTTTATTTTTATATATTCGAGGCCCCACACACTCACACCTATATATTTCTATTCGTATGTGTATGTCAGGGGTAATGTCCGAATGGTAGCTTTTGTCAATAACTAACAATAAGTGAAAGTAGTCGAATGTTTGGCGTTAGCTAAGTGAAAGTTTGCTATTGTCGACATCAGCCAGGTGGATCAGACTAGTAAAATCCGCATGTCAAAAATACGATTCTTGCTGCGCTGTATGCCAATAAAAAAGCTTGGAGACGTGAGTTACGAGGTTTTAACAAGTTTTATTTGGAAGATAGGCCGTTTATACAGGCAGATATCTCTCAAAGTTTCGATAAAATAAATTTGCATTTTTGGAAGAAAAAAATCTGGGTTGGGTTGGCTTTTAGTAACTTGCAGCCTAAAGACCTTCCTTTGAAAATTTCTTTCAAATTTTTTATTTAAAAAAGAACGTACGCATTGAATCGATTTCTGACATATAAAAACAAGACATTTTTGAGGAGTATTAGGACAGAAATAAACATTAACGATATTTTAAAAAATGATATGTTGTGATAAAACTTGGCTTTTGGTTTATATTTATTTGAAAAAACATAACTTTTTCTGCATTAAATTTAATCTGAAACATGCATTTATCTCTTAATGAAATCAATATAATTATGTTTTAATAACTATAACATCCCCAATATTCTTGATAATTCGTGTACAAGAAGTGTGACAGACGACGGATGGTAGTATAGACAAAGTAAAGAAACATTTCCTTTGCATTTAGTGTTTCTTTAGCGCTACGTGCTTTGGCAAACTTCTAGCGCAGTCGGTATGGTATCCTTATTCTCTGATTAAAATTTATTTTATAAACGGTAAATCATTCCAATTGAAATTAGGTAGCGTACGCGAAATATCCTTATACTAGTGGTACTCGCAAAAAAATTTGCGAAGTCAGACCGAAATCTGCACGTTTAAAAGTAATAATAGCCAATTTCTCCTTATAAAATTAGAAACATATTTTGAATGTCATGTTTGTTTTTATAATTTATATGTGTAATTTTAATTGTCTCTTCCATACGAAAAAGGTCACATTCCAGTACTGAAATAATGAAAGAAATTTTTTTCTTTTGGTCACTCGTTCAAAATGCCCACAGCCCACACGCAGTTTACTGAATAATAATAATCTTTAATTATTAACGTTGCAATTTATTAAGTTTGACATTGCTGCAACTACAATTTCAATGCTTCATAAACAGCACGAAGCGAATAACGCAATTCTTCCGTCTATTTGAAGGCTTAATTAATAGACGCGAATTCATTCGGAGTCAACACTGCGGGTCGCCTTGGTAACACCCGGAAAGAGTACGAAAAAGTCATAAAATTTCGAAAAGAAATGCGTGTTTCTGAGAAATTATTCTGTGAAATATCAAAGCATTGCAAGAATAAGATATTTTATAGTTTTAGCCATCGAATAAAGCAAGAACGGAGAAATTTGGCCCATTTTTACGTACTTTAATGAATGAAAGAAATAAACCTTGCACCTTGAAAAATCGAAACTCCTGTGTAAACATATGGAAAAATATAATCGCGACGTCAGGCATTGATTTTGAGCGAGAATGTTTTAGACCTCGAACTAATTGGTATTCTAAATAGGTTAGGTCAGTGTTTCTCAAACTGTGGGCCGCAAAACTCTTCTGGATGCAAGTTGATATATCGAAAAGTAAATTTTCACGAAGAATAAAATTTTATCAGGGAAATACGATATGATAAAATTATAAATAGTTACATTAAATGAATAAATTTGCAATAAAGTTTCTTATTTTTACTATTTTCAATTCAAAGGGGGCCGCATGATATTCAAGGGGGCCGCGACAATTGAAAGTTTGAGAACCAATAGGATAGGTTACCGATATATAAGTATATATCGGAATATTTATAAATGTATTATAACTGTATTGTTGCTGTTAAGGCTAAATTCCTATCTCGCTTCCTTTCTTCACAAACAAACAAACAATTATAATATTACTTTAATGAGCGATGAATTTGGCGTATTGTAGGTTAAACTCCGTATTTATAAATCAAATATTACTAGAATAAAGAAATAATTATGTAACATCTGCAGCAACCGTGGCAGATGCATGAAAAATCTAGGCCAGTGGGCTACGGCTGAAGTTTACCAACTATTTACAGAGACATTAACAGAGCCGGCTAGGAAAATCGCGGGGTCCGGTGCGAAGTGTGCTCGTCAACCATTCTTAATAGTAAATATAAAGAAATAAAGCAAACTCTCTGACTCTCTCTCTCTCTCTCTATGACACTGATCGATATTTTTTCCGATGTTTTAAATGTATTTACTTAACAAGCACAATAAGTATTTTTTAGAGAGCGCAGGGTCCGGTGCAGTCGCACTGTTGGCACTGCCACCAAGGACATTAACGACATACTTTAAAAAGCAAAACATTTTTACCGAATGTGTCATTCTAGGAGTGATTAATTATTGTTTGCGTTGAGATTATTTTCTCGTAATTTTGGAACACTGGGTAAGATGCAGTAGAGTCCTGCACGGGCCAGGGCCTAGAAAATCAGGCCCGCGCAGAGCTCTAATGTGCAGTCATGGAGAAATTCGAGGCTGTCCACTACCTCGGAGAAAACAGTTCCTGACATCTCGTCGCTTATCCCTCTCTCTCAACAAACTTCTACTATCCCAGACCTCTTGGTGACTCGCAGCTCATTCCGTTGGTGTAGTTCAGACGTAATTGTAGACGAAATAATCTTTCGTTGGATTCGCAAGCAAATGTCGGAAGACTTCTTACTACAAGGCTAGAGGCGAGTAATTTGTAGAACAAAGAAAAAGTATTATTTCTTCGCGCGTGTGTGTGTTTGTTCTTATGGAATTTCTGACTAATCAACCTCTCGGATTATTATAACCATTACTCCTTCCACACGAAATACATACACAAGGGAGGAGGGACATTAGCCAACTCTACGAAGAGCACCAAGGGGGCCAGCTGCTTAACGTCCCTTCCGAAAGACGGAGCGCTGACTTGCTCGGTCTCCTCAAATCACACAAGTAGTAGACGGGACAATCCCAAGTTGAAAAATCCTCTCCTCCACCGGATTCGAACCTGGGACCGCTGCCTAGAAGGCCAACGTTCTAACCACCGCCGCCACCGCCACCCCATGTCTGTGTGTGTGTGCATTGTGATAAGTGGCATCCGGGAGACAGATCGCGTTATATGTGTGCTTCCTTTGCCAAATTGGCAGGTGGAAAGAGATATTAATCACCAAGAATTCCGTTGCAATCGCCAATTACAGTTTTGTTAATCCTAATGGGATCCTGTTGAGATAATACACAGTTTCCCACAGTGGAAAAAGTATAATTTACTTCAAATTGAAAAATATTAGGCATTGCTTCCAAGGCTTTCGGGATTCTACCGCGTGTTGTTTCTTCTAGTGACGACTGTTTCGCCTCCATTCCAGGTGGCATCTTCAGACCTGAAGATGCCACCTGGAATGGAGGCAAAACAGTCATCACTAGAAGAAACAACACGTGGTAGAATCCCGAAAGCCTTGGAAGCAGTACGAAAACACCGCGGAAGCCTTCGTATTAATATTAGGCATTGTTTTTACTCCAATATTGTTCCATAAGGAAAGAATGAAAATTGGCGCAGAGGTGAAAACTTTTAAATTAAAAAAATATTTTTAATAATGAAATATCTCTCTGAAAAATTAATTTTTTTCAAGGTGAGATGAAATGCTCGCAGAATGCAAGCACCAACTACTTGTATCATATATAGATCAATGTGTTTATATATGGCATCAATGAGTTTATCTCTGAAAAATTGTAAAAATCTACACAAATGGCGTCTTTTGTACTGTATTGTCATGTTTGTGCACTTTTCTATATTGTATTCTACTGTCCTTTTAATTTTACTATGACCTTGACAGTGTAATGCCCCATACAGGGGTCACTGCAGTAAATAAATTATTATTATATATATCCTATATATGTAAGAAGTAGCTATTTATAAGGATTTGTATATATACATTGGAACTTCAATAACTAGAATCTTAAGAGAAATAAAAAATTATTCGATTATAGAAAAATCAAGTTATGGAAATATATTTTCTCATTTTTCCTTAATTGAGTGAACAACAAATTTATTCCCTTAAGCGTATAAGTTAACTTACTCTAATTTTCAATATCACGCATGTTATGAAATCTCATCACCTATATTTCCTTCCAATAAAGTGTAAGATTTTACTGTATCCAAAACACTAATTGCATCACGCACTGTGATTGAGGGTATCATAAATAATTAGAATTCTAATGTAATACTGCAAGCACAAACACAATGATTAAATCTGGGATATCGACTGTAGGAAGGAGCAGATGGGTTGGTTTTTCTCTAGGAATATCAGGAATCACAATAGAAGAAGCAACCCTGACAGAAGTGACGTTACGGACTGCCTGATGCAATGTGCCCCCTCAAAACCCTAAGGTGTTACTTTCCATATGGACTGAAAGGCTTGCAGAATGCCAAGCACCAACTGCTTGTATAGGATGTAGGATATATCATGTAAAACCTAAGGTACTTCTAGAAGTGCTAAAGAGCTGAAATTTGGCATAAAGATAGATCATTGGGTACAACCTCTGGAAAAATCCGAAATTCAAGAAAAGGTTATATTTAAGGGGTGTTTTTGACCCCAAAGTCCCATTTTAAATACCATAAGAAAAGCACTGAAAATTGTGCAGGGTTATATAAAATTGGTATTGAAATTGTTTACAATTAACCCTTTAACTGCTATGTTGTTAATTTCCTTGCCATGCAGCTGGTCCTATAGGCTAAGACATTTAATATGCTCTTCACTGCTGAATACTATGTTCAAGCTTCTCGCTTTTAACTAAAAGATTTGTATCTACTTTTTCATCAATTTTAAGGAAAAATAAAAAATAATTGTATGATCATTACTAATTTTACTGATTAGTTAATAATTATTTATTTAAAAACTAAAATATTGAATGCTTTATTGATTATAATCTAACATTTTTATCCTCAATATATTTGTAAAATTATTTTTAGTTGAAGATGAAATAAAATCTTCTCAAAGAGTTGCCTGTCAAATGAAGTGCCTTTTAAGTCAAAATATGAGCAAAAAGGTAGAGACAAACAAAGGGTACATTGTATTTACCCTAATATATAATATCATATAAAACCTAAGGTACTTCTAGAAGTGCTACAGAGCTGAAATTTGGCATGAATATAGGTCAATGGGTACATCCTCTGGAAAAAATCCGAAATTTCAGAAAAGGTTATATTTAAGGGGTATTTTTGATTCCAATTTAAATTTAAAACATGCATAAGAAAGCACTGAAAACTGTGCAGGGCTGTATAAAATTGCTTTCTTTAATTACAATTAAAATAAAAAGTCAGGACATGCACCGACTGTGGATGAAAGAATGAAGTTTATTTTTCTTGAAGATAATATCGATTCTGAATTTGCATAATTTTAATCAAAATTATGAAAAGTTTTTCGGTTTTCAACAATGAAAAATATATTTTTTAATATTCCAACCTGTTTTGGAATAAATGACTAATACCTCCAATCAGACCATGAAGCACGTCATGCAAATACCCCAAAATGGAGAATTTTATGTTATAAAAACAGCATTAATGGGAAAATTTCCTGGTGGAAGAAGGATGAATAAATGCTCTGATAGTGTTGAAGATCCTCACCAAGCTGTGCTCAACACAACAAAATTTCTGGACATCAGAAATCCCCCTGGACTACCTCCACCTGCTTGTTTGTGTAATATGAATTCCTAGTTTTTCAAGATGCGTATTCCTAGAAAGGATTAACTACTTACAGCTAATAAAACTATCCGGAAAAAAGTCTTTTCCCAATGTATATAGTAATTCTGTTGTATATATTCAGTTTTTAGACATATAATGGATAATACAATCACAATTTCTATTTAAATACTATATTTGCCCGCATCCAAGACGACCTCCCCTTTAGCAGACTCTCAAAATAGAAAAAAGATTTTATGACCTAATTTGGTGAATAAGCATACTAGTTCATTCATTGATTGAAATGGTTTGTTACAAATTTTCATTTGAGAAAAAATCAATTTTTAAAATTACTAATGTATTAATTGAAATCCGGATTGTAAGTTTGCAATGAAAATTTTCAGTAGATACAATTATTTTTTCTCGTTTAAATTGTTTAAAAAACCGATTAAATGCATAATCATACTTCATAAGGTTTTATGACAACTCTTCACGGCTAGTTTGCCACGCGTCAATCACAGCCTATTAACCCTTAAGTAGGTGCGTGGGGTCTTTAAAGAACCTACAGCTTTAAAATATGCTATAATTTATCTGTACTTATTTGCACAAACCTGACTTTTTCAGTACCTTCCTAAAACATTTCTCTCCTTTTAGTCTTGTAAAAATTTTGGCTTTATTTTTGTAGTATTTTGAGTAATATTGCATTTTTTATCGCTGGGGTCATTTAAGACCCCACGCACCTACTTAGGTAACTACTTCAAACTTCGGATTTTTTTCTTCTTCTTTCTGGATAACGTATCTATTTTATTGTAATATGAATGGTTTACTTTTAAGTTTTTATGAACTTCCCTGAGACATGGTGTTCATACGTAAATACCTTTAAAATCAGTATGCATTTAGTTAAACAAATTTGATTCATATTTTAATCTCAGAATCACATTTTCCATCAATTTTTTTATCCGATCCTATTGAAATTGACTTGCAGATATTTCTATTGGTGTATACTATATCTGCACCATTTGGCAAATCACCTCTCAAAGATAAGAGGAAATAAGTATAAGAGTCAACGTCGTACGTGATGACCATAAAACTCCGAGAAAAATGACTAGGAATGCTGGCAGAAATGATTTTTTTTCTATTGCTAAAAGTCACTAGGTTCTTGTAATATGGAACCTATGAAAATATCCTGCTACCTTCTTTATTCACAAAATGAGTAATTCTTAATCAGTATGGGGAAATACCCCCATTATTTATTCTCTAAACTACCAAGTAGAATATGATTTATTTTATAAATATATGGAAGAAAAAATAAACATTCAATTGCATTTATAATTTTAAAAGCAGTTTTGAATTCATTTGCAGTGTACATGTGAATTCTTGTGTAAAATACTACTTCTGTGTGATAGTTAAATCGATTCAAATGCGATGCGATGCGATGGAACGTATTTTTGGAGGATTAAAAAAGCTGTATAATTAGGAGAACAATTTACTTATTTACTGACGCATTAAATGAATACCGTATTTCTTGGCATATAAGATGCTCCTGAGTATAAAACGCACCCCAGTTTTTTAGAAGATTTTTCAGGAAAAAAAGTATTTTGATTCACCAAGGCATTTACGAAGGGCCACGTCATGTATCATTTCCAACAGTGATTAAGTCCATAGCTGGCAAAATTTACAGAAAATATTATGGCATGATAAAAGTACCAACCTTCTCAAAAATCATAGAGAAAATTTTTGTGAAGAAGCTAGTCAACTTCTTAATTAAACATCAATTGCTTTATAAATATCAATTTGCATATACAGTCATGCCTCACTTAGTGCAAGAGAGGCGTCCTGAGACATCTGTGTGCTAACCGAATTTGCGTTAAATGAACAGTTTGTAATATAGCACTTAACCCAGTTGATTTTTACATTTCAGAAATTTTTACTATTTTTATCTTGCATCTTATAAAATGAAAGGCCATTTTTATATACTACCATATATATTCGTGTATAACGTGCAGTTTGAAGACCAAATTTTTAGGTCATAAAGTATTGGTGCGTGTTATACTCGGGTAACATTTCTGTGTAGTTAAAATAAAAAATTAAAGTTTACCTACCTCGCACCAGTTTCTCACTTTTTGGGATAATTGAGGGGAAAGACATGCTAATTATCGATAATCCAGCTTATACATATATTAATTAAACATATCAAACACCAAATTATTTCCTTACAATTGTATTTCCATCCTCCAAATATTCCACATTTCACTAGCTCATCAGCTGAAGTCACCAGGTAGACTTCCCGCAAAACATGCATCGAAAACAAGAAAAACTAGTACAGGTTTCCCTCTCTTTATGTGTGGGTTGCGTTCCAGGAAAGTGACGCATAAAGCGAATTTTCATAAACAGAACCCATATTTACATGTATAAGATAGTGATACATTTCACAAGCAATCCTAACTCCCCTCCAAGATGCCCTTCTTTCGCTTTATAATGACTTCTTATGCGCTAAATACAAACTTAAAACAATTAACACTGTAAATTATACTCGCCAATAAGAGGAAGCAGATGAGCACAAGTGGTGGCTGTTGTGGGTGACCTAATAGTAGAGGTTTAAAGTACTGGAGGGTTGTTTTGGCCCAACCCAAGTTCCGTGGGCAAGGAAACAAAACTTCTCAAGTGTGCTCAAATAGTATCACACGAAATCTCCATCTCATCCCCACTCTACAATATCCTCTCCATTCTCATCTCTTTTACTGTGCATAGTACTAATACACATAGCATAAGAGACAATGAGAGACTGAATGGTCACCTTATAGCAGTGATTCCCAAACTTTTTCCCATGGAGGAACCCCTAAAATAATTTTTCATATCCCGAGGAACCCCTACCTATGAAAACGTTTACAAGACAGAAAAAGTTGATAGCAGGGAGCACAATTCAATTACTGCTAAATTATTGTCAAGAAAATTTATTTGTAAAGAGCTGCTATATAGTATATATGTCAGCTTACATTGTAAGAAAATAAATTGAAGCATTTTCCCTGTATTTTTGTTTTATCTAATCTTTTTTTCCAATGTCAAAATATCAAATCAAAATAAAGTTTACTTAAACATCAAAATAAAGTTCACATACGAAGTCAATACAGAGTTTACTTTCAGTGTGACACGGGCTTGTTTCTCTTTGCACAAATGTTGAATTCTTTGCCGAACTTTTGACAAACACACTCGCAGTCCCTCCTCGACAGACAGCAGATGATTTCTTTCTTTGCTTTTAATGTTTGTCACACATGAGAAAGCTTGTTCACAGAGGTGAGAAGTTGAAAACTGGAGTAAGATGTTCACTGCTTTTGCTAAGATCACAGGATACTCTCCTCTTATTGAAATCGAAATCACATCGGGTGACACTTCATTGAATTTTATCTTCAAAGTTCGATTGCACTGTAGTTCAGTCAGTTGTTCTTCTTCTTGCAAACTGAGTAAATTTTGTGAATTGGGTGAGAACTCAACAAAAGGGTTCCTAACCCAGTCATACATTTCTGATGAAAAAAAGGAATGTATTGGTCAAGCTTTTCTGTCAGTGATTCCAAATGAATGGTAATTAATGGTATGACTTCCTTACAATGTGTCTTACTCTGAAGCTGTAGTAGGAGCAGAATCATTTCAATATTTCCACTTGAATGGTGTTTTTTCCAAACCTTGAGTTTATTCTTGAATGCCAGAAGTTAGAAGTTAGAATTTTTTCTTTTGGGCCCTGCATGCTGGTGTTCAAGGTGTTTAAGTGCTGATAAATATCTGCTAAGTAGGCTAGTTTCAGCAGCCATTTTGTATTCAAGAAAGTCAGAAAAACTGGCTTTATTATTATCTTTGAAGAAAAGCTGTGGTTCCTCTCGCAGCTCAAATACCCTTGTTAAAACTTTCCCTCTTGAAAGCCATCTAACCTCAGTGTGTAGAATGAGAGTCACATGGTCTTTTTGCATATTTTCATACAGCTTTACAAACATGCGTGACTTAAGAGGGTGCTGCTTTATAAAATTGACCATGTTCACAGCTACATCAAGGACTTGTTTTAAATCCTCCCCAATAGTTTTTGAAACAAGAACTTCCTGGTGGAGGAAGCAATGGGTCGTTATGACATCATGGTTTTTTTCTTTTTATTGAGACAATCATTGAGGGGGCACCATCAGTGCAAATTCCAACATACTGGATCTATGACAAACCACATTATTCCAAATAAGAAAACAAGATGTTGAGAATTTCTTGATCTTTGGTCGTTTCTGGCAGCTCTTTGCAACAACAAAAATTGTCCATTATTTCACCTTTGTTTTCAAAATAGTATGAATGTCAACAGCTGAGCTTTATTTGTTATGTCTATTGATTCGTCGACTTGGAGAGCAAAGTTAGTATTTTTTAGTATTTCAAACAAGACATCTTCAATGTCATGTGACATGTCATCCACATGTATTTATTTATGGTATTCTATTGAATGCCTAACATGATAATATAATTCAAAAATTATGTTCTCATGTCTCTCAAAATCTAGTGTGCGTTATACAGAGGGTATACGAAAAAGTCAGGATTTTTTGGCAAAAAGTATGGGTGCGTGTTATACAGGAGAGCGCGTTATACACGAGTATGTACGGTAATTTAAAGTCAAGAAAATGAAGTATATCAAAAATTAATATTGCCCCGAGATGCCAACCGTGCTATATCAAAAATGCGCTAAAAGAACATGTGCTAAACGAGACATGCCTGCATTAAGGCAAATCAGTTGAGTTGTAACTTTATAACATTTTCTCATGACTTGCTAAACATACCTGATGCCACTTTAGGAATTTTTAATGATTTAACTCATGCCTTAAACCTATTAGATCACTAAATTATTAAGTAAATTATCTAACTTTGAAATTACTGGTACTTCACTAAATTTCATCAGATCTAATCTTGAAAATAGAAAGGTTTATGTTGAGGTGAATAATATATTCGAGGACAGTTCTACAAGACTGTATGACTCTAAAATAAAAACCTGGAACCTAAGAGTACCCGAGGGATCACTGTTAGGTTCAATTCTATTTCTTGTGAGAATCGATGATTTACCTGATAATCTTACTGATGGTTTTCTGAGATTATTTGCTGATGATACCAGCCACTTTCTCAGTCATAAAGACTTTGATGACCTTGTTAGTGCTTTTCGTCATTGCAGAAAAGCACTATTATCTTCGTGATGTCCGTCCGTACGCATATATCAGAGAAGAATTGGCTGAACCGATTTCAACCAAATTTGGTACATAGAATACTCACATACACTAATTGCCAAAATAACATATTTGCACCGGATATACTGAGCAGGGGTGCCACAATTGCTAAGTGAAACTTTTCGATAATTCTGAATTAGGAAGATATTGGCCGAACTGATTTCAACGAAATTTTGGATGAAGGAGGCGTGCAACATAAAATAACAAAATCAAGATGTTTAGCTTAGATATAGAATACAGGGCTGCCTCTATACAAGGAATAAAAAAATATTTTTACACGTATTTGTGTTACCTATACTGTCCGTGTCAATTTTAACCAAATTTAATATTTATAATACACACACACACACACACATACATATATATATATATATATATATATATATATATATATATATATATATATATATATATATAAAACTACTTACGGAAAAGGAAAGGTAAAATGAATATATGGATGTCAACAAGGTGTTGGGTTTCCTCATCCCAACACCTTGTTGACATCCATATATATATATATATATCATAGGTAGTCTGTCCGTAGACAGGTCCGTGATTATTCTTGGTTAAACCTGGTTCTCCATATACTCCTATTTTCCGCTGTCCTCTTTATATCTTGATAACTCTCTTTCCCTTTCAAATCGTCTATCAGCTGAAACCTTTTCCTACCTCTTTCCCTTTTCCAATCTAGTTCTCCTTCTAATACGTCTTTAATCATACTCTCTCTCCTCAGGTAATGTCCAACCCAGTTAGCCTTCCTCTTTCTGATACACAAAACCATATTAGCATATTTACATCGAATCTACCGAACAGTGATGCCACAATTACAAATTAAACTCTTTCTGTAATTAAGGACTTGGAAGTAATTGGCTTAACGGATTTCAATTAAATTTTGTATATAAGATTTGTACAACATACCATAATGAAATCAAAATGTTTAAAGCGGAGATAAAGAGCAGGGCTACCACAGTAAAAAGTAAAATAATATTTCTTTTACGTGTATTTCTAGTGAACTGACATCTTAGATTTTAACACAATATGGTACATATAATCTTCATATAAAAAATAACATATTTCAACCGGGTCGACTAAACAGGGCTACCACAATATCAAGGTTAGTATTTTTCTGTAACTATGAATTTGGAAGCTGAACTGGTTTTTAAAAAATTTCGTTTTTAGGGTGAGTATAGAATGGCAAAATGAAATGGTCATGTTTAGAGCGGATCTAAAAAGCAGGGCTACCGCAATATAAGGAAAAATAATTTTCTGATTTAAAAGGAAATACATTACTATACGATTATTCTACGGCAGTGGCGGATCCAAGGGAGGGGCAATGGGGGCGATCGCCCTCCCCTTGGACGACCCCATTGCCATCCACTGGTTACATTCTTAAATTCATTCCGCGCAACATTCCTTGTTTCTACACTGAAGATTAAGTCTGTATGACAAGGAAAAGAAATGTTCTGATGGAGGTAGGGATTTTCAAAATGTATGGTCGTCGGCAGAGACGGAATCAAGAGGAGGGGGGGCAATTGGGGGGATCGCCCTCCCCTTGGGAAGTTTCTGGATCTGCCCCTGTTCTACGGCGAATTTGACGAAAAGCACTTCTGTACCACGGGAAATCCGTGTATACTAGGGTGACCAGACGTCCCGAAATTCCGGAACTGTCCCGTATTTTGAGACACCCATTTGTCCCGAATTTTTTGTTTCTGTCTTGCAAAATCTCCTCGCCACAAAAATTTCATAAATGGCTTTAATCGGAATCACATTATATTGGAAAATAGAAAAATTGCTTATTAAATCTTGTTACAATCGGTGGTATTCCTATTTTTCCAGAGCAGACCACATAGATGAAGAAAGTGTGTAGCTTTTGGTTTGTGTTTCGGACGCATATTGCACATGTAGAAAGAATATTTCGAAAATAAATTTTGTTTGATTTGACCGACAAAACAGCCTTGACGTTAAAACAATCAATACAATTATATTAAGTGTTTAAATTAAATATAAATACTCAAGTTTTTTCCGATGATTAAAAGTAATAAATATTTGAATGAGACAGGCAAGCGTAGTCTAAAAAATTAATGAAAAATTATATAAATTTATATAAGATGAAATACAAGCCATATAGTGTTATTTTATCTTCTACGCTATTTATCGTATATACATATTTAACTTTATTATTTGTTCTTAAAGTAATTGTTACCTTTAAATCGAGATATATTGTGTTGTAAGATTTTTACATATCATTTAATTGAAATTATCTGTTAATACATTGAACAAAATTGTACTATGTATTTGCGTAAGTTATTTACTTTAAATTTATGTGCATATAATTAAAAAGATACGAGGATTCAGGTTGTCCGGGATTTTTCCTGATTATATCCCGGATTTTCCTATTCAGGTCCGTAAGAATCTGGTCACCCTAGTGTACACCTCTATTTGTTAGTACTAGCTGATATGGGCATTTGCTGAGGGAAGGAGCAAGAGGGAACAGTTGCCCCCTCTGGATCAGGCCTGTGTCAAGGGCTATTGATGTCTGGTTAGGACAGGGGATTAACGTGGTCATTTTTCTGAGGTCAGGCAAGCAGGTGTGGCCCCACTGCAATATGCTTGAAACAAACCACTAAAATATTAAGCCCTCCAAACCCGACTGTAGGAGCTTGTCTATTCCCTTGCTCCCCCTCCTGGAAAGACTGTGGGAGCATGCCTATCCCCTTTCCTCTCTCTGAAAAAGTTCCAGTGGACGCCCATGCTACAGGAAAGAAATATCAGCTTGGAGCTACAAAAACCAACTTACACTAAACAAGGACAAATCAAACTTCCTCCTTTTCCATTCACTTTTCAGCCAGCTAGACCATTTTCCTTATCTCCTGATTGGTAACTGTGATAAAACAACCTGAATATGTATCCTTTTTAGTCTTAAAACTAAACTACACCTTGAACTCATCTCACCATGTAGACTTTTTATGTAAAAAATTAACAACTCACTTAGGAATATTGTTTCTGGTTATGCACTAAATATGGTCTATTTTAATCTTATGTATCGTCACCTAAGGAAATGTCATATTTTGGGGTCACTCCAGGTAAGCAAATCGGGCCTTTGTCCTACAAAACAGAGCCTTGCACCCTATGTTTAACCTGAATAGAAGGGAGAGCTATAAGTACTATTTTACTGACAATGACTTCTTAACACTTCCATATATCTATATTTTCGAATGTGCTCTTTTTATAAAGAAATATCTTATATCTTTGTAAATAATAATTATGTAAATTCCTACAAGACCAAAAGAAAGTCTGACATTCATTTGTCTAGTCATAACAGTGCTCTGCATAAGAATAGTCCTAAGAGTAGGCTCTCCATAATGTACAATAGTTTGCCTAACAACCTTAAGGCTATTCAGAATTTTAACAAATTAAAACTGTACTGTTTAAATTCCTTCGTAAGAGGTATTATTCTCTATCTGAATATGCTGATAAAATTGTCCGACACAATGTGTAGTTATGACGTATTCCATGATTATATATAGTTAGGTTTACATCTGGATACATGTATCAGAACTTGTTTCGAATCTGGAAATGTCAAAGCCAGAGGCACCTTATACAAAATGTATGAACATTTGTATGAACTGATGTCTTGCGATTTGTCAAATAGACATGTATCTCATATAGGTTCTGATACATGTACCCATATGTAAACGTAGCTTGTGATTAATCCAACGGAATAAAGATATTCTATTCTATTATTTATACTATAAAAACTTGATTTACTAAAATCTTTATGTGATTCAATATTAATTAGTCTAATAAAAGTGATTTAAAAAATGAGACAAAATAACAAATTCACGTTCGGTATCACCTTTTATAAATAAATAATAAATAACCTCCATAAAAGTAATTTAACAACCAACCAACATTTGATTTTTTTCTATTGATACCTCCGTGCATATGTTTCCTTAGAGATATTTTTGCTTATTATAATAGATTGCTTTTAATACACAATTTCAAGTTTACGGACGTCGATAAATCGATTGTAATATGAAAAGTTCTGCTTTTTTATAACTGTCTATAATAAAATTTAAATGGTGAATTCAAATAAATTACACTGTCCACCTAGTATGGGGATTCATGAAGTAAGGTAACGTTTTCGACTTCGTAAATAAAATTTAAAGGTGGAGTAAAAAGCAATTTAATTATTAATTTTTTTTTTAATAATTAACTCTTCGTATTAATTAAACTATTCTATACGATTTTTAAGAAAGACATGCAAGCAATGACCGTACATTTATCACAAAGTCTTAATGGTATATATCTGAAATAATATCTCTTTAAACTCCGTATTCATTTCCGTCTTTGGTAAATAATTAATCATAGTTAGTCATTTATACTTAATATGTTTATAAATTTAAATTGTTTAATCTAATACATTTAATTTACATAATTTAAGGTTTTGATAGACTGGTATTCTAGATTAAATTACGCGGTCACATTACTCACCGTCATTTTTTTGTTTATATCAGGTTCATGTGTTGTTAGATATTTGCTGCGCATCGTTTTCAAACCTATAAAAAGGCAGTGTTGTTATCATTATTAAGTTTAATTAATAAAAAGTCTTCGTTTAATTTTGTACTGTTATTCATATCATCCCATAGTAATGTTTCAATTTTTACGCTCATGGGCATTACCGAAAATTAACGCAATGGATGACAATTCTGAAATCAACATGCTTAGTGCAAAAACCTCGGTAAGAAGTTCAAATGTTGCCATTTAATCTATAAAAATAACATTTTTGTTGAAGGCATTAACTGTTGTTTTGATACTTCTAAGAAAAATTGCAGCTCGACAGGACCGCCAAATAATTTTGTCCCTTATATTATTAAGAGAAATTATTGTTATTGGGAAACTATGAAAATACTGAAGTAATAATGCCAGTTTGCAATCCAGTAGCTATTCGTCTCTGTAATTTTTATTCGCTTCATATTTCTGAAGATGTTCATTATTTTTGACAGATGGAGTTTGCTGTGCAGATGAACTGTAAAAACTGCGTTAACAGCATAAATAATACATTGTCTCAAGTGAGTGAAATATCCAACATTCAAATATCTCTTGAAAAGGAGTCTGTTTTTATTGAAACGACATTACCATCGGCAGTCGTTCAGAAATTAATCGAAGGTACTGGAAGAAAAGTTGTTCTTAAAGGAATTGGAGGCTTAGCTAAAGGTCAGTAGTTGCAGTGTTATCAAGAATTACTTTTAGAAATGTTGTTTTGAAGATATCAACTATGCTACAACATCGTTTAAAATTTTTTGAAGGCGATAATCAATCCAAGATGAATGGGCATCTTGGTGCAGCTGTAGCTGTCCTTGGCAGCAATGATGCTAAGGATGCTGGATTTGGATGGAGTGATAGCTCTGTGTGTGGTGTTATACGGTTTATTCAAGCCACCGAGGAGGAATGCATTATAGAAGGTGCACTGGATGGTCTAAGTCCAGGATTGCATGGCATTCACATCCATGAATGTGGAGACATCTCCCAAGGATGTGCGAGGTATTTTGTGTTCTTGGATGAATTTTTGGTTGAACTACATGTTATGCATTGTAGGTTTCAATCTTGACCAAATAAATATTTGTAAGTTACTAAAACCCCTGAAAATATAAAAATCTACAAATTTGAAGAAAAATTGTTTTTATCAAGATTTCTAGTAACCTTGTATGTAAATTAAAGTTATATTTATTAAATGAAAATTTTTTAGCCATAAAAAACTAGAGTGCCTTATTTTCCAGTATTGGAGGCCATTATAATCCTTTAAATACGAAGCACGGAGGTCCTGATCAAGATGAAAACAACAGAGTGAGTTTTTAAGAATAATATTTTGTGAGAATTTCTTAATCGTAATGATTTTTTTTAAGATTACCTCATTAGAACATCTTATGTGCTAAATCATGAAGCAGCTTATAAAAATTATTTTCATTGACGAATTAACCATCTAACTGTATTTTGATACAAGGCCACATTAAAGGACACATGCCCTGGTGTACTATTTTTTGCACACCTCTGTGACTAAAAGCGTCCAAAACTGCACCCTGTTTAATCATTGCTCAATAATAATCTTGAATGGTATTATTTTGAGGAATTGTTACAATATTTGCATTTATTTTTAGCCTGGTTCTTTTGTTCAGTTATTGACTTTTCCCAAAAAATATGGTATCACTGTTATTTATTTTGATGTCAGTGATAGCCTTATCCACTGAGTTGCAGCTTGAATAACTCTCAGTTCTTTCTACAAATTATTCTGGCAAGATTCCCTTACTTGTAAAATATTTAGAATTCAAAGGACCTTATAGTTAACATTTATTTCATAAAAGCAAAATTTAATCAATTTTTGCCATCTTATATTTTTTGACATTGTGACATTGACATGTGAAAACAGTGAGGTT
The DNA here is from genome assembly GCA_028673005.1 of Tanypteryx hageni. Taxonomy (NCBI): domain Eukaryota; kingdom Metazoa; phylum Arthropoda; class Insecta; order Odonata; family Petaluridae; genus Tanypteryx; species Tanypteryx hageni. Next base: position 100,573,042 of record CM054112.1, on the reverse strand, counting down.
GAATAATGGGGCTCATGTGATATTTTATTCATACTCGATCATAATTTCTTCATTCTTCTCTAAAATTTGTATGCAATGAGAAGACCAAAGCTATAGAAATAATGTACACATTCTTATCTTGTTAGCATGTAGGTGATCTTGGAAATGTCATTGCTGATGAAACAGGCCGTGCAACCTTCAGGATAGTGGATAAACTTGTGAAGGTAATTCATCTATTTACAATGACAATATTTTTACAATTGGCAGCTGTTAGATATTCTAAAATTAATTGACTTGGTGGAGTAAATTACAGGGTCTACCAATAAAAAAGGAGAACCTATACCAGGGGTCGGTATTGTTTTTTCACAGCATGCCACTATTATCAAAATTTTTATTAGGAACATTGTTCACGTGCCACTTTTAGAAAACTAATTTACGATGTTATTCTTTGTTTAACATGATTTGATTATAATATAATACCCAAATGGCTTTAAAATGTGTACAAATTCAATTTTTACTTTTATGCCAAAATTAACAGCAGCATCTACAAATTTACATCAAAGATAAAATTCTTTAATAAGACACTTAAGCATAAAATACGAGCATAATTGAAGAATATCAATAGGTTTTATTGTTTAAAAAAATGAAACTAATATATAATTAATGACTTCCTTGTTCTTTCATTGTTAATTCAAGTTTTGTTAGGTCTGGTTGAGAACATGTAGTTTGAAGACGAAAACAAGCTTCAGAATTTTCTATCTTGAGTCAAGTTACAGGATTAAGATTATTCTTTAATAGGAAAAAAAACTTGTTAAAATAGTAACTATGTGGTACCAAATATAGATATAAGAGAAAACAACTTTCTTCATTGCTGAGAATTTATTTGGAAACAGATATCTAAATACAGGCATCCCTCATTTAGTGTTCTTAATTGGTTCCTGAAACACAGAGCACTAACTGAAACTGCATTAAGAAGGGAATTTTTCTCATAAAAGCTAATGTAAATACTGTATTTACTCACATAATTGCATCCATCACATAATTGCCCCACCTGAACTAGGAAAAGAAAATAAAATATTTTTTCTCATATGGCCACTTTTATATGACATGGAAAAACCGCATATTTGCCCCACCCTTGTTATGGTGTAAAAAATCTGTGAAAAAGTGGAGCAATTATGCGAGTAAATACAGTAGATTTTATCTGTACTTTCAACTTATTCCCAATGCTAATGAAATCCCATTGTAAGGTATATTTTCATGCTTAAAATAGAGAAACGATTAAAACCTTTAAAGACGTGCTTATGATGAACATAAAAACATACAGCATTTTATCTTATTGTCAATCCCACTAATTTCAAGGGTTTGCAAACATCAACCTGCCGTTCTCCACTTTCAATTCATCGAATTTTTTCAAGTTTCACCAAAAGTGACAGTTTTTCTTTGTTTCTTTACAGAAACATCCTTAGCACATTATTTCCATGCTTTTGATTTATTACAAACAATATGAGGGTTAAAAAAACTATAAAATAACTCCACCGACTCACTAATCACACAATTAATATCACATCAGACAGAAGAAGACTAAATGAAGGTGAAAGGGGTTTACGTTTGTTTCTTGCTGAGATTTTTTTCTTGCTTATGAAGGTATAGTGGCCAACTTGTGGATTGAACTAGTTGCGCCTTCAGTGCTGCCATCCCAATGCATTTGCACATATGACTATGTAATATATTTTTAAATAAGAACTGCCCTCAGAATTACCCTAAACGAAAATCCCTTTCGTACAAGGGTATTATTATAAAATAATTCGTAACCAAGTGGAAGTTAAAGGAGAAGTTAATAAGCGCTACATGTAGAATATACGGATAAGAAAATAGATGAAGATGACTTGTGGCAGTGAAATTGGATAAGTAAGATCTATTAATCCTGATATCAACAAAATCAAATGTAGATTAGCTTTTATCAAAAAAGCACCAAGAAACTATAGAAGAGATTACATTTTTGTTGATTAGATAGTTTAATGATGTTTAATTTAATGGTAACTTACCTAAAAATACTAATTAGGTATTATAAATGTTATAAGAAAGTTATGTGGTTGTAATATATGACCAAAACATTTAGTCAACGATTTAGCAGTTAGCAAGAGCACTATAACAAAAATTACACTAAGTAAAGTGCACTATAATGAGGGATGCATGTAATGGTATTCATTGCCATACATTGCCAATCTAATCTAATTCATTTTCATATTATATGAGTGAGACTACGGTGAAAAATTGAGAATTTACAACAAACTCCTAAACCGCATGCATTGTAGATTCATACAGTTTAGGGATTGGCAGTAAATTCTTAATTTCATATTGTTAAAATATGTAGCAAAACAGGTAATAAATTATTTCTATTAGATTTATGAATGTGATGATAACATTGTGTTAATTTGTAATTAAGTAAAATTAGCATGTTAACGCAAATTGTAACATATGGTTTTTATTTTCATTCATTTCTTAAGTGATTACAGCTATGAGTATAAAATTTTCACTTAAGAATGATGCTATGTATGGAGTATAGCTTTGTACGGGGCAGAAACATGGGTGCTAAGGAAAAATGACATCAAATACTTGGAAAGCTTTGAAATACGAAGAATAGGAGAGAAACGAATGATTATACAGACTATTAGAAAGAGGAAGGCAAACTGGGTTGGACGTTACATGAGGAGAGAGAGTATGAATAAAGATGTATTAGAAGGAAAACTAGATGGAAAAAGGTAGGAAAAGGTTTCAGCTAATAGAAAATTTGAAAGGGAAAGAGAGTCATCAAGATATGAAGAGGACAGTGGAAAATAGGAGTATATGGAGAACCAGGTTTAACCATGGATAATCACGGACCTGTCTGCGGACAGACTACCTATAATGATGATGATGATATATATTTGTCGGAAACAAAGGATGTAACACAGGTATGGGAATAATACATTAAGGAATTATACAGCAAGCAGGCAGGATCGGCAAAAATAGAACTGGAAGATGAGGAAGTAACAATAATCCCTCTAAAGAAGAAGTCAAAGGCAATGCAGTGTAAAGACTACAGAATGATAAGCCTTCTGTCACAAACTTCAAAGATCATCACGAGGATTCTTAATAAAAGGCTAGAGAAAAAAGCATAGGAAATGCTAGGGGAAGATCAATTCGGTTTCAGAAAAGGACAAGGAACTAGAGATGCTATAGGGGTAGTTAGAATCATATCAGAAAGAGCAATAGAGTACAGTCAAGATATCTGCATATGTTTCATAGACTGGCAGGCCTTTGATAGAGTAAATTGGGTAATGTTGATGAAGGTATTAAAGGATATAGGTGTAGACTGGAAAGACAGGAGACTGATCAGGAATCTGTATGTGAATCAAGTTGTAAAGGTCAGTTTGGAGAATGCGGACACCTGCGGAGTAAATATCGGTAGAGGAGTAAGACAGGGCTGCTGCCTATCACCAACCCTATTCAATATATATGGAGAAAGTCTAATGCAAGAAGCGTTAGAAGGCACAGGAGATTTCAAAATTGGAGGAAGGATTATAAGAACAGTAAAATATGTGGATGATCAAGCACTTCTAGCAAGAAGAATAGAATAGAGTTTTTATTGACACATTACATTTACATTGTTTCAGTACAAGTCTGTCAGTAAATAGGTGTCTCGTCAAATACATACATACATTAACTGTTACACGTTACACATACATTACAATATAACTGTTACACATCACACATGCATTACAATATAAATGCTACATTGAATTATAATTCACAATATAATTAACATTACATCAATCAATCAATGACACATCATTGTCTTCCATATATTCCCTTACTGAATAATAACACTTTTTTAACAAAAACTCTTTCACTTTCTCCTGGAAATATTTTACATTTTTCTCTAAATTTTATTGACAATTTATTATAAACTTTGATACCATTATAATATGGACTATTTTCCATTAGTTTTAATTTGTGCTGTGGTAGATTCAAGTTATCTTTGCCTCTTGTATCATATTGATGCTCAGACTGAAGATTCTTAAAGTAATCTTGATTCTTATTGACAGCTTATTAGCTCATAAATATTGAGTGATGGAAGAGTTAAAATATTATATTTTTTAAATATTGGCTTACAGGAATCTCTGAAGCCTGAGCCGGTCATTATAGGTAACACTATTTTTTTTAATTTAAAAATAGTTTCCTAGCCAGAAGCATTTCCCCACAAAATTATGCCGTATTTAAGTATTGAAAAGAAATACCCATAGTACACTGCTAATCTGATTGGCATGCTAGTTATTGATGCAAGTATTGACATACTGAAGCATGCTCTCTTTAATCTTACTGCTAAATTATTAATTTGGTCTTTCCATTTCATATTCTCATCAATATATACTCCCAATAACTTGGTTGAGTGCTTGATATTTACATTAAAATTTTCACTAATCGATTCCAAGACTTTTTTTATTTTTGGTAGTTCTAAAATTAATAACATTAGTTTTTGTTATATTTAACTTAAGTCCATTTGCAGAAAACCATTCCTCCATATTTTCTATTGTTTGAAGCAAATTTTTACCTAGATCTGCTATTGTTTTTTCCTTTAAGATTGCTGATGTATCATCCGCATATAAGATAATGTCTGCTTTCACATCATAGGGCAGATCATTCATATAAACAATAAAAAGTAGTAGACCAAGAACAGATCCCTGTGACACTCCTATTTTCACATCACTCCACTCTGAACAAAAAGAAGGGAAGAGGAACTCCAGAAAATGATAAATAGACTAATAATAACAGGTAGAAAATATGATATGGAAATAAATACAGAAAAATCCAAGGTCATTCGAATATTGGACAACGAAGAGAATCTGAATTATTGGAGAAAAGAACAAGTTTCAGACTATAAATACCTTGGTAGCATCCTAACAAGAAAAGCAAAATGTACGGATGAGATCAGGACTAGAATAGTAAAAGCAAAAGCGGCTTTCAGAAGAAAGAAACACCTACTTACAGGGAATATAAGGGAAGATATCTGCAGAAGTTCATAAAATGCTATGTATGGAGTATAGCTTTGTATGGGGCAGACACATGGATGCTACGGAAAAATGACATCAAATATTTTGAAAGCTTTGAACTTGTGGACTTGGGGGAGAATGCTGAAAATAAAATGGACAGATAGGATGAAAAACAATGAACTTCTACAAAGAATAGGAGAGAAGCGAATGATTATACAGACTATTAGAAAGAGGAAGGCAAACTGGGTTGGACATTACCTGAGGAGAGAGTATGATTAAAGACATGATAGAAGGAAAACTAGATGGAAAAAGGGAAAGAGGTAGGAGAAGGTTTCAGCTGATATACGATTTGAAAGGGAAAGAGGATTATCAAGATATGAAGAGAATAGCGGAAAATAGGATTATATGGAGAACCAGGTTTAACCATGAATAATCACGGGCCTGTCTACGGACAGACTACCTATGATGATGATATATGTGTACATAATATATATTATAATTTGGTTAAAATCAATGCAGACAGTTCAACACAAACATTTGTAAAAAGAAAATTTTTATTACTTTTATTGTGGCAGCCCTGTTTCTATACAACTCCATACAAAATTTTGTTGAAATCGGTTCGGCCAATTCCTTCCAAATTCATAACTATTGAAAAGTTTTACATAGCATTTGTGGCACTCCTACTTAGTTAATCAGGTCAAAATGTCATTTTGGTCATGAATTTATGTGAAAATTCTATGTACCAAATTTCGTTGAATTCGGTTTGGCCAATTCCTTCCAAAAGCATAATTACCGATAATTTTAACTTCGCAATTCTGGCACCCCTGCTCTGTTGATCCAGTCCAAATATGTCATTTGGTAATGAATTTATGTAAAGATTCAATGTACCAAATTTGGTAGACCGATTTTATCCATTTTATGCTCGAAAATGTCTCATCAAAACATTGATATTGGAGGAGAATTCATCAAAATCGGCCAATTAATTACTGAGATATCTTAAGAAATCCACATTTGGACCAACAATGGGGATCCTCGGGCCCCTGTGGGCCGATTTGAATTATTTTTGGCTCTGCAACTCTCAGGATCAACCTGAAGCTGCTGCCAAATTTTGAAGCTACTACGTTTATTTTCTGAAGAGTTATGACTGCCACAGACAGCTTCTTTTATTATTATAGATTATCAAAGTTGTAGACAATATAATTTTGTACAATTTTTGTTTGAAACATTTTTTCGTAAAATGGATTGCTTTAAGAGATATTTTGATTATTTATCTGAATTTGTTCAGTGCATCGCTAAGTGATACCTTTGCTTCCGTTACTATGATAAAATTTTCTAAATCTTGATAGCGATACCTACACTGCCAAGGGTAATTTTAATATTGCATTGTATTGATATCTTGTTATCCATAGCAACAAATAACAATTTTTCCTACTTATTGTTTTATCATTGTGAGAAATGATTCTAAGTATTTTTCACTGTGAAAATTATTCATGATTGTAATTGCCGATAATTATTCTTAAGGATGTTGATGTTGGAAGCGGCTTCTCCTTAATATTGCATTAATATTCATTACTCTGTATGGAGAAAGTCATGTGCTGGGCATATCAGATTTTTTTATTGACAGACCCTCTATTTAAGCATACTTTTGAAATGTAATGGAATAAGAAGCAATGCGAGTGTATCATTTTTTATGAAACATTCAGTTTCTTCATTCATTTATTAAATAAATAGTTTTATTTTGGTATAAATTATCTTCCTTGCCAGACATGGGATCTTATTGGTAGATCAGTTGCAGTTACGGAAAGAGAAGATGATCTTGGTGTTGGAGGTCATCCCAACTCTTTCATTGATGGGAATTCTGGCCACAGGTATGTGAAGATTTCTCAGTTGATCAAGTAATAAAAATATTTATTTTGCAATATTTTTCATGTATTTGGCAATCTAAACCAGGGACAGTCTGTGAACTTGGGAGATAGGCAAGGGACATTGAAAATGGGGGATGTAAGGTTCCCCACCCTATTGAAATTATTTTGACCATTTGGAAATCAAAATAAATGTAACCCTTTTGCTGCAGAGCTCAGATATATCTTCGATTAATCTATGAAATGAAATTAATAATAAAATATAATTTTAAAATTAATAAAATAAATAAAACATCTTTACTTGTGTGTAAAATCTAGTGTCTGCTCCTTCTTCACCAATTCTTCAATGACCAAGCCATTAAATATTCCCTGGGATTGCAGAGTATTAAGCAGGCATTTTTCTTTTGCCATTAACACAGGCCCTGTCAGTCATTCCTTTACTGTTATGTTTGTGGTCTTTTATTCTTACTAAAGCTGAAAAACTGCATTCGGCGCTTACTATTGTACTTGGTAACATAAGAATTAATGCACAGAGCTTGTGTTTCTTCAAATGTAGACTTATACTTAAATATATTTTTTACATTTTTTTTTCACTAAAGTCTGGAGAGCTATAGATGACAGAAAATTCATTATTTAACTTGATAAAATCAAAATGCTGACCATAACTTGATTTTAAATAATTACGGCATTCATCAGGAAAACTCGCATAGTTTTTAAACTTTTCTGACACTAAGAGTTCCTGAAATTTAATATCTTTGAGGGTTGTAATTTGGGTCTACCGTTTTTAGAGCTAAAAATCTGGAAGAACTGGAATTCGTGTTATGTCCGCACTTCCGAAATCTCAATGTTGATATTTCATGGCAACATCGGTTGAATAATCTATCTGAATCCGAGTTAGATGATACAATTACCGCAAAATGCAAATATTTAAGATGTGACTTCTAAAAATGATTTCTAGTGATTTTTTAACGTACGTAATCATGAACAACTCAAAAACCTATTTTGGAGTCTAGCTCCTTAATCTCGAAGAAATTTTCAGTTTTGAGCCATTGCACATTCTCAAGTTATTTAATTTAAAATGAGTAATTTTCGCTAATTTTTTCGAAATCATGCTAACTCAGCCATTTTTCACCTAGATAAAGAGCAAATTTTACGGAAATAAACGTAAACCATTCATGCTCAAAATAAATCCCCCAGACATCACATAATACCAAAAATAAACCTGTCACTAGACGCAATACGACTCGGTTACATAGAAGCGTTTCTCATGTTTCTGCGGATAAAATTTATCACTTACAGCTTTCAGAAAGCACAAACGAACAACTCCAACAGCTATTTAGTGACACATTTCTATCACAAGACTGTGTTCTTTGCTTTTATACAGAGTAATAAAAGTATATTATTTTAGGAATGTGTAACGTAAAAGGAACCCAAAAAAGTGCAGTTACAGTACAATGTGATTTGAGCATGTCATGAATTACAAGACAATCTAACAGAATGTGTTTGTATTCAATGAAAAATATATGCAGTTCAGTTGTTTATTTCTCTTACATCACCTTTTCTATGAGAATGAACTGTCTGACACATCTATTTACAAAGAATATTTCCGTTGGTATATACCAAGTAAACCAACTAAATACGGGATAAAAATATTCGCCCTTGTGGATGCATGCGTTTACTATATGCTGAATTTAGAGATATATGTTGGGACTCATCCTCAAGGGTCATATAAGCTAAACAATAGCACAAGTGAGGATCGTAAAATGCCTTGTTGGCCCACTTTTGGGGATGGGAAGGTACCTAACTGCTGACAATTGGTTTGTAAGCATGCTGCTTGCAGAGGATTTGCTGAAAAATAAGATTACGCTGGTAGGAACCGTTTGAAAAAATAAGAGGGAACTACCACTGCAGATGGTGAATGCGAATGGCAAGGAAGAGTGCAGTAGCATGTTTGCATTCAGAAATAATATGGCTCTTTTATCATATGTCCCTAAGAAGGGTAAAAATGTCATTGTCCTATCGACTATGCATAACGAAGTTAGCATAGACAGCTCAATTGGGGAAAAAAAGAAAGCCAGAGATGCTAACATTTTATAATTCGATGAAAGGCAGTATTGATACGGTTGATAAAATGTGTGACGTATAATACTGCTAGGAATACAAGAAGGTGGCCACTTGTTATTTTTTATCATCTACTAAACACACTGGGAATCAATACATTTATTATCCACAGAAATATTTATCCTGAAAAAAAATGAATAGGCAGACATTCTTACGAGAAATAGCGAGGAAATTAACAAGACCATACATGGTAAGAAGTAGTTCCATGACAATGTTGCCTTTGCCATTGAAGAGAAAGATAGAGGAATAGAGGAGAGAGAACCTTCGACAGCAGGAATGCAGGAGAAGAAGAAAAAAGGAAATAGCAGATGTGATTTGTCCCATTAATAAAGATATTAAAACAAAATTTTACTGTGAATCTTGTTAAAGATGGATGTGTGCTAACCATCTGATGAAAATTTGCCCAGATTATTTTAAAAACCTAAAAAAATAATTTGTTTGAAAAAATTGTTTGTTTTAATAACCTAAATATATTCAAAAATGCTTTTTTATGTTAAATGAAAATAATTTACATAAAGAACTGTTTTAATTCATTGATAAATTATCCCTGTTATTCCAAAAATACTTAAACAATCAAAAAAGAAACAATTGAGAGGAAAAAATGCAATTAAATTAGTAAGAAAAAAAACGGTGGGGTGTCAGGGACACCCCGCACGAGCTTTCACGTTTGAATATGGCGCACTTGTTCTGCAGGGTTAAAATGCTTGGCAAACCAAACAGCTTATTAATTCTAGCACATCCAGTAATCCAAGGATGAACATCATAAGAAGTTTTGTGAAAACATTGATTATTACTTCCCTTATTAAAAGTTAATTGCAGGAGATCAGGTGTAGGTCTACTGGCTTGAACAATCTCAGTTTTAGTGGAAAAATCTTGAATACTTGAAAAGGATTTTGCTAACAATTTTTTAATCACACACTCATTATCCCCTCACATGTTTACAGTAAAAAATTTTGTAATGTTTAATTAAAAGAAATACTGACACAGAGAACAAAAAATCAACACTAACAATTCCACATGAAGATCAGAAAACTTACTCTGTATTTGGGCCTTACCCCCAGTATGTTCCTGTTGAACTCTTCCAATTAGTTCTCGACTGTTTACGAACAGTTCTAAGAATGTCACGACAAAGCATTTTTCATATCTCCTGTTTTGTTTTTACATTGGCCGAAATATTCTGTGGCATCGAGAAGAAATTCAAATTTTGCCTGCTTCCCCTCTTTTCACTGATATCTTCAGAGGCAAGATCAAATTTGCTTCTAAGCTTTCGCTGACAGGCACATGTGTAATATAAAGCCTAATCGAGGCTGTGAAAATGTATTTAATTATGGAAATTTATATCATTTTTATAATGGCTTAAGAATTTAAAAATATTTTTAATAGTTAAAAATATCTAATCCTTGGTTGTTTCGCTAGGGTTAGACAAGCAGTGCTTGCATGAACTGACCACCCCTAATCTAATCCAATTTCAAGGAAATTTCAGTTGTATTGGAAATGATTTATAATATAGAAGTTTTTGAAATGTGTTTGAAGTTATTATTTTCCAACACAATGGATTCCATCTAGTTGAAACTCTTCATGAAGAAAAACGAACTGACCATTATTCAAATATTTCCAATTTTTACTTTTCCATATAAGGGAAAGTATTGTTTTCATGAAAAAAATTTATTTCAAGATTTCAACAAAAATACACATTTTGAGGTCCCCTGAACACGTTTTGATCATTTTCTTGATGATGTGTGTGTGTGATAGAAATTTTATGGGTGATCTAAACGGGTGACCCGAGGAAATTCAGCGCCCCAGATGAGACCACTCCAGCACTCCTTAATGTTTTTTGAGATATTTACAAAGTACATGTTAATTTATTCATCACTAAAAATTATTGAATTATTGAAAAATTAAAAGGTATGCTATCAAGATTCTAGCCTGTTCCTCGATATAAATTGGCATCCAATATTTATTCGCTTGTTAGTGGGGGTGGATTCAGGGAAAATGCCGGCATTTTTTATCTGAACTGGCCCTTATATGATATTTTTATTTAAATATTTATATATACTCACAAACATTATTCACGTAGGAATTAACATTATTTTATTGTTTTTCCATGTCGCGACAAATATTTCAACAAATATTTTTATACTTTAAATTTTGCTACTTTTAGCATAAATGTGAACGGCCCATTGGGGCCTATCTGAATGTCTGATAGGTTGATCCACCCCTGCTTGCAAGTAATGCATAGATAAATGATCGGGATAGCACTCCCAAAATTTTGATCCCCGGGCAGCCACCCAGCTCAGCCATAGCCCAGGCCAGCCCTGGCTCTAATTCAGAAATTATTAATCAGGTCAATGCAAAATTTTATATTTGACATTTCTGTTGAAGGGACAAGAGTTGATTAGTTTTTGGTAAAAATCGATCAACCGAAAGTGGGTGTTTACTCTTGTCATCGGTTTTTTTTATTTGCTTTAACATTTGATGAATGTAAAAAAGTATTGGAATAAAAGTTGTAGGGAATTTAATTTTCTACAACCTTTGTTTGAAACATTTCCCCACATAATGCATTGTTTAAGATATATTTTTAAAACTATATTTTTTGCAGCTACCACCACACCACCTACCAGTGACTATTGTAAACACTTTATGCTTAGTTACGTCTTAGTAATGCTCTTTTTTATTTTCTTAATTGTTGGAACTTTGTGGCTATATCCAATATCAGAAGGCTATGGTTTGAGTTTATTTCTGCTCTTTTTTAAGTGGATTAAGTATTAAATTTAAGGCCCATTCTTCCTCCTTTTCTCTCTTCCTCTCTCCAATCCTTCTCCCTCCAATGTCCTTCCCTCTCCTCCTCTCTTGTTGTCTGAAAAAAATAACTTCCTAGTCTCAATCTCGCCCTCTTCAAGACCATTGCCTATCTCTCTCTCCCTCTACCCCTCTCTCTTCTTCTCTCTCTCTCTCCTCTACTCGCTCCTTCTCTCCCTTTTTCTCTCTCCCTCCCTCTCTTCAATGTAAGAGGGGACCTGATCATCTCAATTTTGCTCGATTAAAGCTGATTGTCTTTCTGTCTCTCCTTCTCTGGAAAAATATACTTGCTAGTCTCAATCTCACCCTAATAAAGAATATAATCTATCTCTCTCTCCCTCCTCTGTTTCATTATCTGTCTCCCTTCCACTCTCCTTATGTCTCTCTCCTCTCTAACTCCCTCTCTCTCCTTTTTTCCTCCTCTCTCACATACTAAAACATTCAAAGTATGCTTTCCTTATGCATTTAGTATAAAGGTTGAGATGACAATACAATCTCGAGGGTTAACAATGACATGGTCAGCAAGGCAACATATCGTTAAAAAGCTTAAATTTTTCCAATAAATATGATGTAAACGTAGAACTTGAGCGATTTTTTATTGTAGGCAAAATGTGACGATAAAAATAAGAAACGTTATTTATTTTTCTTTAAAACAGTCCAGGTTCAGGTATCGTAGGTCAATTATATCTAATTTTAATTTGCAAAAGAGTGAAAGCCTGCATGTTGAAAAATCAATTTTTATGTGTTGTCTTATGGGAAATATAAAATATCTACTGGAGTCAAACCTGAATCTTTTTTGAGGATTTTTTCGTAAATGGCTTTTAATATAAGAATCAAACATTCCTACCAAATTTCAATTTTCTACCTACTCGGAAAGTTTGTTAAAATAGCATTACAGTCAGTCGTAAATAGTTCTCAATTCTCTTGCTTTTTAATCAAGCCTTTTTAAGAGAGGTGCTACAGTCGAGCATGAGGAACAAACGTAGCTTATTATATAATAAGATTGTTCAATTGGTCACAAACGGCATAGAAACTTGTCAATGACAAAAACAAACACAAAATTTGACAATACACGTAAAATTGATACAAAGCATAGTTTTAAACAGCTAAATCATCATTTATAAATTCATTGATACAATAATAAATTTTACATACTATTTTTAAAGATAGTGGAGGGATTTTATACAATGGGCAATTTGTCGAAAATCACGGAAGCAGAATGATGAGGTCCTTGCTTACATAGAGAAAGAGAATAACCATTTAAGTCGACATTCTCCCTTCCATGGGTCAAATAATCATGAACTGTGGTATTCACAGGAAATATAGGAGAATTATATTTTACAGATATTGCACAATTAAGGATGTACACACAAGGTCAGTGGCACACCCAGAAATTTACTTTGTGAAGCAAAAACCTCTTAAGTTATTATATTATCCTTTTTTAGAATATTCATCATTTAAGCTATATAATAGAAAATTTTAATTGCCTATAACGCATAAAATTTTGTACACATTCGATCCTCAATATTTTTGGTGGAGTTTTTCAAAAATAATGTTTTCATTCATTTTCTGCGATATTGAGTGTGTAAATGACCGGCATAACAGTGATCTGTTATTATAATATCTACACTACATTGGGTGTCATGTGTATATCAAAGTTATCTATAAAAATTTATATTATATTTTAACTTGTTTTTGTTTGATAATTTCCAAAATAATTGTAATACGCAACATTGTAAATGTTAAAAAAAATCTGCTGTGGCCTCCACATGTCTTTCTCCATATCTGTAATATTTCTTTTAAAAAACCAAATAGGTTACATAATAATAAATATTTTAAGAAACTGTGAGAAAATTTTACTTTACAAAGAATAGAAATAAACTCAAACCATAGCCTTCTGATATTGGATATAGCCACAAAGCTCCATCAATTAAGAAAAGAAAAAGGAGCATTACTAAGACGTAATTAAGCATCAATTGTTAACAATAGTCATTGGTGGCAGCTAAAAATATAAGATATCTCTTAAACAATGCATTATATGGGAAAATGTTTTAAACAAGGTTGTACAATTGTTAGTAGCTCAATAACTTTGGCTAAGATTAATAAAGGTAAAGTACTCCTTTAGCCAAACAATTAGAGGGTTGGCTCCCAGTCACTGTTGAAACAGGTTTTGCCCTTGACGATGCCCACCTTGTGGGCAAAATGCATTGGGTGTTGTAACCCTCTAATTGTTTGGCTAAAGGAGTACTTTACCTTTATTAAGGTAGTACAATATTAAATTTCCAATAACTTTTATTCCAGCATATTTTTGCATTTATCAAATATTTGAAAATAACGTATAAGTGACAAGAATAAACACCCACTTCCAGTTGACCGATTTTTACCAAAAACTAATCAGTTCTTGTGACTTTTATAAAAATGTTATATAAATTTTCGCATTGACCTGATTAATAGTTTTTGAGTTAGAGCACCCACAACAAAGCTATCACATACACAGACATCATCGAGAAAATGGTTAAAATGTTTTCAGGGGACCTCAAAACGTGCATTTCCGTTGAAATCTCAAAGTCAATTTTTTTCATGAAAACAATACTTTCCCTTATACTACGTCTGGAGAAAGTAAAAATATATAACAGACATTAAAATAAATATTTATTTCCAGATGAACATTGAAATTAATGCGTCAGATTTTGAAAGGCAACTAACATGATACCATTTTATGTAAAAATTAATTAGCAAAAATTATAAGGAAAAATCTGATGTGGTCACCACATGACGTTCTCCATACTTATATTATTTCTAAAAATTCCAAATAGGTTACATGATAAATATTTTAAGGAACTGAGAGAAAAATTTAAAGACTTTAAAAAGAACAGAAATAAACTCAAACCATAGCCTTCTGATGTTGGATATAGCCACAAAGCTCCAACAATTAAGAAAAGAAAAAGGAGTGTTACTAAGATGTAACTAAGTGTCAATTTTTAACAATAGTCTTCAGTAAGTGGCGTGGTGGTGGCCATTAAAATATAAGATATCTCTTAAACAGTGCATTATATGAGAAAATGTTTCAAACAACGGTTGTAGAAAATTAAATTTCCTACAACTTTTATTCCAGTACATTTTTACGTATATCAAATATTTCAAAATAACGGATAAGGGACTATAGTAAACACCCACTTCCGGTTGACCAATTTTTACCAAAAACTAATCAGTTCTTGTGACTTTCATAAAAATGTTAAATATAAAATTTCACATTGACCTGATTAATAGTTTTTGAATTAGAGCACCCACAAAAAACTCACATGCACACATCGTCAAGAAAATGGTCAAAACGTGTTCAGGGGACCTCAAAACATGTATTTTTGTTGAAATCTTGAAATCAATTTTTTCATGAAAACAATACTTTCTCCTATACTACGTATAGAGAAAGTAAAAATGGTATTACTTGAATAAAAATTGATAGAACTATAATTAACAAGAAGTATAATACATAAAAAACTACTAATACAAGATTAATTAAATTACAATTATCACTCAAAAGAAGGTTTCCTCTGAATCATTATTTAAATATCATGAGTTTCTTTAAATTAGAATTCCTAGTTGCTGGCTCTCTTTTGAAGTTCATTAAAAACATCTTCCATTGTGATTTTAATCTCTCTATGAATGTTTAATAGTACCAATCCATTCAACCAGTTCTGACCCATTGTTTCTGAGGTAGGTTTTTTAATCTCCGCTGAGTGGAAAAACGACCTTTTACTGGTACTTGTTGTTAAAGGAAGAGTTGCATACAGTTTTAGCAGAACAAAAATATTTGGATAGAAATTCTTGTCACATTGGGTAATCCCATCCATGGCATTTTTGGTGGGGGGCTTGGGAGTATATGGCTTGTTGTAGTGCTGATGCCACATTTTTAATTCACTCTCCAACAAAACTCTGTTGAATTCTGATAGGTCAGACTGGTAAAATTCGGCAAGCTTAAAAAAACTATCTATCATGGATTTTGCATGAGATTTTCCAGAAGGCAGAAAGCCTGAAAATGAGCAAACGATATCCTTGTGTTTCAAGAACCTTTCATTCAGATGAATTAGCATGTAATCATTGAAAGGTATGAAAATTGATCTGTGATAGTATTCTTCTGTAGATTCAGCAGGTAGGTTGGAACGAAGAGTCTGTTTTGGGACAATTTTTGGTCTAGTCAGTTCTGTTCCAAGTGAATTAGTTTTGTTGGATGCCAATTCATATACAGGCATACCTCCCATAAAAAAATAGATGCATTCTTAGCATCCACTTCATTCTCTTAAACTTCATTGCCAGAGGTAGATTTAACATGTAGTAAAAGGGGATAGGTTCCAGTACTTCGTTACACATATCATAGAAGTTGTTTATGACTTAAAATAATAAAAACATGTATGTAAAACAAATGAAAAGACAAAAAAGCATTTTCTCTTGCCAGGGATTTTACATGGATCATATATCATTATAATTACTAATGTCTTCGCCGTAACTTGGCAATGGTGGATTGCAGACCTTACTGGGGGTTATTAGTGCTGGCATCCTGGGTTGATGGATCTGGATCTTGGGGCTGTGGAGTAGACGATTTATTCTTAAGGAATGCATCAAGGGTAGATTGTCTTGATTTCTTCTTCCTTTCTTGAAGCATTTCACGATAGCCTGCCTGCCTCTACTCGTCATATGGCTTTGTTTCTTCTTAGGTGCACTAGGATCACTACCACTCGATGGTTGTTTGGCTGACATTAGGGTTGCTGTTAAATTCACTTAATTAAACTCTAAAATATGTATTTAAATTCCAAGTATAGCTTTTGAGTAATGTGAAAAACACTTCATCTAAGAAAGTACAAAAGCAATGCTCACTGCGCGACTGATGACTTAGAACTAAAACCAAATGATATTTTCCTTTGATATCAGGGACTTCTTTGAAGGAAGAAATACGTAATATAATTCCAAGACACTTGAGACCCTTGAAACTGTTTACAGCGAATAGAGCATTTGGAGACACCTGTGCAAACATGTTGCGATGTATAATCTGTCTCACCAAGTCCATGCAGTAGAAGTTCCAATGGGGCATTTTCTCTCTCTTTCCCCGAAAAACTCTGACTCACACCAAAGATAGCATCGAAGTAACCTCCATACTTTTGCTGTCTGAAACAGCATTAAAAATCGCGTTAAAATACCATTTTTCTCCATTTTCGTTTTTTAGATTATTTTTCGTATTTTGTTAAAAAATGTTTTGTTTTATCGTCCTGCATAAAATTCACAACTTTAAGCTGCAAGAAAATCATTCAAAGTTCATAATAACCAAGAAATCTTTGTTTACTCATGCATCTAAGTATCTTAAATACATTTCGTAGCAGATTTTGGACTAAAGTGCTGCCTTCATAAAAAAGGAGCTTCATTGCCAGAGGCTTCGTTAATGGAGATATGCTTGTATATCATCAAAGGTTTCCTGTAATTTTTCTTGTACATCCTGCAGTTGAGTAACAATGTCCGTAACATGACTGACTGCAGAAACAACATCACACTCAACAGTCTGCAGTGTTCTGCTTACAGGTAAAGTGTAAGAAAAAATTTCTGCATCGTATACAATGAACTAAGGAAACTTGTTTGATTAATAAAATTCTTGAGCATCATGGCAGATGAAGAAGCATCCTTATCTTCCCATGTACTAATTTCTTCAAGAGAATAGTATACAGGATCAAGAAGTTCGACCATTATCATCACAGATTCATGTCACTCAACCCATCTTGTTGGTGAAAGTTTCATTAATCTTTTCCTGTTAGATTTTTCTGTATATATGCCTATCATTCTTTGCAGAACTTCATTTCTTTTAAGAGTGTAGAAAAAAATATGTTTTTTCCATCAAACCTATCGGGTTTCATATACCTTGTACATACATCTGTAGAATTTCCAATAGCCAAGTTCAAATTGTGAGAGGAACAATGGACATATAAAGCCTGATGAAATGAGCTTATCATGCTCTGCACACCTTTAAATTTCCCATGCATTGACACTGCCTCATCATACCCTTGACCATGTAAATACGTAAGGTCTATGCCATAACTTTTCAGGCTTTTAATGAGCTTATCATCAAGTCCCTGACCAGATGTATCAACTACTGGAATGAATTGCAAGAAATGTTTGCCAAGTTTTGCCTCGCGTTCATCAAAATACCGCATACAAAGTGAAAACTGTTCAACCCTAGAAACATCAGCAGTCTCGTCTGCAAGAATTGAAAAACACTTTGCAGAATTAACTTGAGATACTATTTTATCCAATATAATATTATTGCATGAACTTAAAATCTGATTTTGAATATTCCAACTCAAATATGTAGCATTTTTTGCACACATTAGAAAATGATATTTTAAGTCTGCATTACTGCTTTCAATCCACGACTGAAATATTGTATGGAAGTTACCTTCATTTTCATATGGCTCGTTTTCAATAGAATATTTACCATAATCTCTATGAGCACACAGAGATGTCTTTTCTACCAAAAAGTATTACACTTTTTATGATTGGAGCCAACCATTTCTAATTCATTTCAGCTTGTGCCACCTTTTTTCATCGAGCATTTTGTCAAAGGTACGTACTTTCAATTGCGTATCTGATGTAGTTGCTCACAATCAGATAGAGAGTGTAAATGGTAATTGGTCTTTTGATGGCTATTAAAATATTCATTAGCATGCTTCCATTTCGAATAGGCACATGATATTAACTTTCCTACTGCTTGCCCACCTGACTTTCCTACTTCAGGAGGTGCAAAAAATACACAATATTTACAATAAGCTGGATGGGCCACTGCACAGGGTAAAGTAAGAATTTTCAAAACAATGAAAATTGGTTTACCGGGGGACCTATTCGAGTTTAGGAAGCACCTTTGCTGACCTAATTTCATATCCAGTGAATCTCTGACTTGTATGATAGCAAGCACTCCATATTTACTGGTGAATAAACTTTTCCATGTTTTTTCTCCATTGCAGTGGCTTGTAAATGCCAAGTGACAAATGTAGAAAAAGAGGCAGAATTGTTTTTAGATAGTGCTTCCAATGCTAATAATGATCTGAGTAATGAAATTGAGAGTAGGAAAGAGAAACAAGGTGTTTTAGAACTGGGTGCCAAATTTCACTCCCTCATTTGTACACTTTCATGAAAAAGGTTATAGGTTAGACTACTTAGAACAATTAGAGATCATCCATCATCTAGATAATAAGAAATGTTACCTCGTAAATAATCACCTCTTCCACCTCTTGCCTGTTCCCCCTTCCTAATCTCCAACCCAACACTTAACCTTCTGTCTTTCAACTTTGTTTGACTTAGTTTTTCGTTCTCATTGGTTTACTTTGTGCTACAATGATTTGTTTTTGATTGGTTTATTCATGCTTTTACTTTGTTACATTGATTTGTTTTTTGATTGTTTTATTTTGTTTTTACTTTCTGTTACAATGTTTTGTTTTTTGATTGTTTGCCTGTTTCTTCAAGCATATATATATAACCTGAGTTTGTTCATATTTTCCCACGTGATGATGATGTCATGTTGAAACATAGGTCTTTTTTCGTGATAATATACAGTAAAACTCGAATATAATGAGCACCGTGGGACTGGGTAATTTTGCTCGTTATAACCGATACTTAATATATGTGTGAAATTCACATACTATACAAATTATGTATTGAAAGTCAGAGTACTTACATACTATGCAATTCTGGATGTTTAGGGTAGATTTTAATATAAAAACTATGACAAACTATTTAAAATATAAAGCAAAACTTTCTTATTTTTATTTTTCAATTCACTATTCCATTTTGTTAAATATTGGTTAAAGATATCAGAAGTCATCCATGCTTTACGGTTTGAAACATAATGCACTGCAGCCTTTTCACATTTTTGAAACATTGAGGTTTCTGAGATTGCCTGATTACAAGAAGTTTTCTTCTGCCAGTCCCACTCATAATAACACAGTCAAACGGTCTTTCATTTTTTTCCACCTACACATTTTTCGCCTTTGAATTTGAATGTTATAAGAGGTCGGTTTCATCGGCATTGTATATTTCATCTTCTGTGTAATTCTTCTTGCAGTCTTCCCAAATGTATTTTGTCCACTCACTAGCCATTTTTGTGTAGGCAGATATGGCCTCTCCACTTACCTGAGCATAAAACATGTTGTGCCAATTTTTGAAATGGTCCAGCTGTCTGTTACTGCAGCTAAACTCCTTGTGTCCTAATTTAACTGCAAAAGTTTCAGCTTGCATCTTCAAAATGGGGCCATTAATAGGGAAACCAGCATTCCTATGTACCTTAAACCATTCCACCAACACTTTGTCCATGTCATCATACTCAGACTTCTTCATCTTCTTCTTTGTGGTGAGATTTTTTTCAAACGCAGATAAAATTGCTGTCTTGCTTTTCCACGTTGACACTGATGACAATGATTTTGAAACGAGAAAAAAAGTCTGCTATGACCGGGAATCGAACCCGGGTCTTCCACTTGCCGGGCGGATATTCTACCACTGAACTATCTTAGCAGATCAATTTTCTCGTTTCTGAACGTGGATGTTTTCTTGGTTGGGACGGAACTAGCCAAGCTAGTATCAAACTGCCCCAACGGATGTCCTCGAAGGGATACACCGAAGAAAACTCCTCCCTCTCAAATGGTGAGATTGCCAAGCAAGAAATTGATGGAATGAAGCGATCTAAAGATTGATCTGCTAAGATAGTTCAGTGGTAGAATATCCGCCTGGCAAGTGGAAGACCCGGGTTCGATTCCCGGTCATAGCAGACTTTTTTCTCGTTTCAAAATTATTCCCAACATTACAGCTTATGCCTGTCTGCATAGGATCTTTAGATCGCTTCATTCCATCAATTTACTGATGACAATGACAATCCAAACTTTGTACACCTTTTTTCACCGTGTTCTAATTCGCGAATAATTTCCACTTTTTCCTGCACTGACATGTTGCTCTTTCAAGGGTAAAATGTTCACCGATTTATGCTTGGAAGAATTTAAATAGGCGACTCAAGGTCACTATGGGGAGCCTAGTAAGTGGCCTTGAGCAGTCTTTTCAGAAGCATATGGTGCCCTCCTGCGCAGACAGGTAAAAACTGACCACTTGAGGACATAAAACAATAGAAAGGATTTCAAACTCACAAATATCTGATAAATTTTCCTCCCAGACATTCCAGCATTACTCGTTATATCCAAGAAGCATGCTTGTAAAATCGGAGAACTTTTGTACAAAATTTTAAGCATAGGAAATGTGTATTTGATTTTTGCTCGCTATAGCCAAGAACTGTAGTGGAATTTTGTCAAAGTATTGTTTTATATCCTTAGATGAAATTTCACAAAATTAAGGCTTGCCTAGTGAATTATACTAACTTTAATCATTCCTTATAATTACCCTAATTAACTGGCCTATTAAATTCTTTATTTTTCATGACAAGCAATTTTGAATTGAACTTTTTATACGTTTGTTCTTATCAGCCATGGACCTACATCCGGGTCTCCACAGGAGTGGTGCACCTAACTCCCCATTTTCCATAAGCTTTTGGTTTTAACATTTGAGGATTTGACATTCACAGTGATTTCTATGAATGTTACCCCCACAAATGTTAAGGGCCTACTGTATTTGGTAAATTAAGGTCAACTGCCTTTTATAATTAACAGTATAATGGATATCTGCAAACAACATTGATCCCAGAAATATATGAAAATAAATAAACTTCAGATGTTTTAAAGATAAGATTTTTGAAAAAATAATTAACCTGCTCTGATGGTTGTGGTATTTTTGTTGCTCATAGATGGGCAAGACTGGTCTTATCGGAAGTGTGTGCCCAGTAAATTTTCAATACAAAATTGTTGAAAATAAATATGTATATTGGTTTTACACATCGTTTTTGATAGGTTAAACCTAATGGAATTCCTGAAGTTGGGCAAAAATTCATTTTTTAGATTGTAAATAGTTAATAAACTTGGAGTTTGCTGTGAATCGTATAGTTTCTAATGATGATAATGTTGTTTTCAGGTTAGCATGTGGAATAGTGGCTCGTTCTGCAGGGTTATTTGAGAATCCTAAGCGTATATGTGCCTGTGATGGGGTCACCATATGGGATGAAGCATCTAATAGAACCAAAAAGAAGGCGAATGATGTAAATAGCACTTCAGGGAATGATTCAAATACATTAAGTAATGTCAATATTAATCAAAATTCAAAATATTAATCCTTTTAGGTAGAGGAAAATTTTTGAGCATCTTTTTTGAAAGACATGTATCCATTATGTAGTTTAACTGTGCTCGAAACTCTCAATTTCTCTATAGTTATTTACCATAAATCATGCAAAATGTCAAATTAGTTTTGATATTTAAATGAGGCAAAATAAAATTTAAGGCAGCATTAAAATCTTAATAGGTGGTTTTGTAAATTAATTTTTTGTTAAATAAATATGCTTTATAAAAATCTTAATAGCAAAGTGATTTTTACTTGCATTTTAGTTAATGTTAATTCATTTATCAATACTTAATTACCTAATGTTTATCATAAGAGTTCATGTAAAGCCAAATACATCATATAATTTGCTTGTATAAGGAATTATTTTTGTAATTATTGTATCTAGAAGATTATTTTTTATATTAAAGCTGTATCAATGTACTATTTTTGTAATTTGTTATTTTGCTACTCAAAGGTATAGTACATTAACAAGATAATTACACCTTCACTCTTTTATTATAGTCCAGTGACTCCCTGATATCAAGTCAACTGGAGAAAAGTAATTTACGATTATGGTTAAAATAAAATTCAGTGGCAAATTTGCCAATTCCTTTCTCTTACATAACAACAGGATGACAGCACACATTGTAGCAGCCTATAACTTAAATATTTTGCTGTTTACTTGTTATATTTTGAAGCATGACTTTATCAATCAAATCTGAATCCAAGGAAGAATTAGGAGAACAGTGAAACCTTATTATAGCAAGAATTTATAAAAATCAGAAAAATTCTTGTAGTATCCAAAAAATGGTTAAAATAATCTATACTGCACTAAGTTTTAAAAGAAAGTGCATAGGTGTATAGATTTTGAACCAACCCTAATTTTACTTTCTCATATATGTAATATATGAAGTGTGGCCTGAATGCCAATTTTTGCCTTGACTAATTAGTTCAAGCTTTTATATATTATTTTTGTGAAAAGGAGACAAGATTTTTTCTTAATTATTGAGATCCAACAGAACACCGCATCTGAATTGTTTTTATTTGCTAAATAGATGTCCAATCTTCTAGAAAAAGTCTATTTTCCAACTTTTAAACAACTGTAATGTTCATGCAGCTTCTGATACATCCATTGTTTCTGATGCTTCGTTGAGTTTGATATGCCTACTGTAGAGCTTCCACGGTTCAACAAAATTGAATATTTTGTATTTAGGCATATTATTATGCAGAATAGAAAATGTGGAGATGGACAATATAGCGCAAAAGGAAGGGTAGTTGATTCCTGTTGGTTTTCACAAAATGTCAATTTATTCAAAAATGGTTCTAATGATTTTGATTATAATTCACTCAGTTATAGAAGTTCTTGTCATTATCAGTACTACATAAGCCATATTTCTCAAAAAATAAGTTTATATTGTCCGGCGACATTATAATATATCTATTTTTATGCTCAGTTCTCTCAACCATAAGACATTTGATAATGCAAATAAGGCTCTTTGTAATCTGTTTTATTTAGATTATTAGTTATTCGTTGTATCTTTGCCTATGTCATTTATGTTTTCATTGCTCTTTCTGTTAGAATGTAATCCACTTTCTTTATTATATTTGTTTTGTTATGGTATGGGGCTTTAAATCTTGACATAGCTTAGGGACTCGGCAGATCTTAATCCGGCCCTGACTAAAAGGACAATGCTTTTAATTAGTGAATTAGAACTTGCTCAGAAATTGTTCTTCTCGATTTATCTTTTTATATTTTAACTGACGGAAAGCTTCTAGCTCAATTTTTAAACAACTGGTCCTGCATTCTGATGTAAATCGAGTACTGGAAATCGTCACTGATGGACAAGCAGTTCAATTCCACTTGAAACTATGCACTAGTTTTCCGATCGAGGCTTCTTTTAAAACATACTTCGTCGGTTATTCTAAAAAATTTTGTTATTGAAATGCTTGATCGATAATAAAAAACTCCTACTGTTAAAAACTAAAATTCATATCTCACCAGTGTTGCTACAGCACTATACTAAAGTATTACGTCCATTTATGCTTTAACTAGCAGTTTGGCGAGTCTCTTGATAATTTGTAAGACGAACAGTACTTATAACCCATGTGCGATATAAATTCTGATCGTGTTTTCCATTTCCTCCAAAAGATCGAGAGCCTATAATTATATGTAATCACTACCAAAGAAAATTTCAAAAACGAAGGAAGTTAAATTTTCATTTTATTATTAAACATGAAAGACAAATATATAAATTTATAATGAACACATATTATAATTAAAAACGCACATCACTTCCCTGCAGCTGAAGCAAGCGGATTTCGTAAAACAAGAATTACCGAGTCACCTCTTAGGAACATCTTTGAAATGAACCTATCCTTGTTGACTGGCTTGGCCTGAAATAAATCAATGTAATATCAGCAAATTATCGCACAATAAATACCAGGGTTTAATTTTCTTAAGTCTAAATATTAATCTATAATTAGCGTTCTAAGTCAACTGTAGATTAATTATGACAATAAAATGCTGCTCAGGGTAGATGTAAACATAATTCGAAGTTATTTTATTCTATCTTTTCAAGCCTTACCTTCTTTTTGCCCTTTCCTGTTCTAGGAAGTTCCGTCCACATTTCCTTCACATTTTCAAGAACCATGTTGCAGTGCCTATCAAACGCCTTCACTCTTCCCAAGAGTTTTTTATTATTTCTGCAGTTAATTAATACCTGAAATATATAACTTCAGTAACTGTCTCTACAATGCAAACTTGAGAGCAAATTGACTAAAGTATTTGAACATTAGTACCAAACAAAACAAGCAATTCAACGGTGATAAAATTAACACAAACCTGAGTATTGTTTTTGACAGACTGCGTGAGTACTGAGAGTGGTCCAGTGTTAAATTCTTCTTCCTCTCGTTTTGCCAATTCTTCTGGGGTCATTTCCGACTTCGGCTTCGCAAGTAGGGTCCTATAAAGAAAGTACGATTAAGAACTGAAAGTTCGATCAGATGTAAAACTTTAGTAATTATAATATATACACTTACGCCATTCTTATGTCTGAGATTGAAACTGAGTTGGTTTCAAGTTTAAAACTGCAATATGTGCCTGCAATACAGAAACAACAACACTTGCATGCGATCTGCTTTTCACCGGTATTTGCTGGTGTCCGTTAGATGGCACAAAAATCTGTGCTCGACTACTCAAATCAGCATTTTACAGGAAGTTTAGTTTCATGAACACAACCTCTACCGAATTAGATTAAAATTAAAATACATTTCGTTATAGAGTTTGGTTCTTGTCTATTGGCCGGACCCATTTCAATACAAGTGTAACATATTTTCAAAGGAGTTTGTTGCCAAATATTTGTTGCAATCTATTATGACAGATCGTTACTTGACTTTCCGGAAATGAACAATCTTACCGCGCGATCAAGAAAAATTACTGTATGTTTTTAATAAATCTTAAATATGTACATATGACCAAGCTTATCCGAATAAATTGAATTTTTAATTTAGAATTACGATTTATATAATATGGAAAAATACAAAGTGATGGCAAATTAAAACAAACGTTAGGGGTGTATATTTCTTGAATTACATCTGAAACAACAAACGGAAGGAACGGAGTGATCTTTTTAAAATAAAAAAATCGATGCATTATACATGAAAAAAACTTTCTCATATATGTATGCGTATGGATTTCCTGGCTTGAAGGGACTCCGAAGAAGCAATGTTGCTAGAAAAACAACAAACCGCCCAAATATTTTCCGCACGTAAATAGTATTAATCAGCTCATTTATGAGTAAATCAAACTTGATAAATAATTGTACCGCATAGAAATATCAAGTATTATTTGGGGATGCCACATAGGCGCTAAAACATTGTTACTGAATTAATATTTTTGTATGACTTCAGAGGAATGGGAGGAACTGGAGGTAAAACTCAATATAGTATTAAAATGTCGCTGGATGCTATATAATGAGTGTCCACAAAGTCCCTTTGCAGTGAATTTACAGCATATCTGTATGCTGCACTCCATTCTCCGCACATTGTTTTATCCGCTTTCATTTTCTTCATTGTTATGTCCAGGCTTCAACCCTAAATCCTTTTTCATTATTTTTTGCAATGGCAATGCTGAGCGCGGGGCTTGAAAAGGGACTTTGTGGCCACTCTGTAGGTAGTTATTTTTGAGGAATGTGGCTTACGTAGTATTGTTTTTTACGCCAAGCTCTATAATTGAATGAATTTTAATCAATATCTTTACTGCTTTTTTAATAAATCGGCAATAATAAACTACCCTTTATTGTTGCGCTATATCGTCCATCTCTTTAGAAGATTTATCCTGGATGATAGTATGCATAAATACAAGATATCATTCTATATAGGGCAACTTAAATCAAGTGAAGAGCCACTTGTAAAAAAATATTTTTTAAGAAGCTACAGGGGAAAAAAATATTAAATAAAGAAATACGTAGAGTTACTGATGGGAAATTTGGTTTTCCATACTTCTGCTGAGATATTCATGGTTGGCATCAATTTTGGATGTTGCAATTCTTAATTGATTTTCCAAATTTGTAGGAGCTATCAAAGTTCTAGTTTTATTTTTTGCAAATTTTAATTTTGAAAAATCTCCACATCGTTATTTACTTCCAAAAAGACAACAATTTTTGGCACTTTTTCGTTTAGCGTGTAACATTTATTTTACTCGGCCCCAACGGGTTGGATAAGTTGGTGGTAGTTTTTTTCGTTCCTCACGTATGTCTACCCAACCCGTTGGGGTCAAGTAGAATTAATGTTACTCGCTTAAAGGAAAAATTATTTTACTCGGCCCCAACATACCCAATCCTTTGGGGAGGAGTAAAATAAATGTTACACGCTTAAACGAAAAAGTGCCCAATTTTTAAAGCATGTTTTCTTGAAAGTTGATATTTTTCAGCTGTTATGAATTTTGTTATAAAACTCATTTTATCTTCCATTGCTGAAAAAAATGTTCTGCAACCCAATTGATTGTAAATGTTATAATTCTAATTGATATTCTTCAGTAACGGAACTCGCATTAATGTAAAATGAGCTTGTGAAAATTTCTATAAGTTCATCGTGTAGAAAAATTTCTCCAAATCGTTGGAAAGCGGGTAAACGAAATGAAGAGGACTGTGCTATTGTTTATGGGAGTAAGGAGAGGAGGAAGCATTGGTAGGTGATTTAGTTACTATTATGTATACTATGTATTTAATTACTCTGATGTTCTCTCATCGTTAGGTTCTTTTCGTTTACTCTTTATCATTGCTATTATTAGAGTTTGTTCTTTATTTTGGATGCTTTATACATATGATGTTGGATTGTTTGTTTTTTAATTTAAATCAAAAGAGCCACATTATATGGCCAAATAGAAAGAACACGAGAACTGCAAAAATTATGAAAAGAGCCACATGTGGCTCACGAACTAGGAATTTCCCAGGTCTTACAGAGTCGTGCACAGGCAGACGGGTAGCATGGCGAAAACCACTTCTTTGGATTCATTTTCAGTGACATCAAAACGTGCATTTCCATCAAAATCTCTCGAATTTTTTTGCGATTACAATACTTTCATTAAATAATAAGCCTATGATAAATAAAATATAAACAAAATTACGTGAGAATAATTTTGAAACGTAAAAAATTCTGCCATGACTGCGAATCGAACCATCCTGCCATTCCCTTAACGCTGATCATGAACCTCCCTTCACGAAATCATAGTGCGACACTTTCAAACTCGATTCAAGTTTTGTCATATCCTTATTATCTTGTCTTGACTTGCCATGTAAATTTGATGGTAAATAAATAAGATTATGACAAAAAAATACGGGGGATGACTGGGGATCATCAAACACAGCTTCCAAGAGTGAAAGAATTAACACGCACGCGGACGTCTTTACCTCCTGAACTGAGTTGGCCTTGAAAGAGTTTAAAGAAGAGTTTCTGTCCATTGCGACATTCACAGTGTAAAACTTGATAACACTCTTATCCAAAGAGCTGCTTCGGACGGGTTGCGGTTTGCAGAGTAGTTGCGCGACTACAACTAAAATTCTTGGGGAATCCAATGTCTTTATGTATTATCAGCATCAGTAAAACGCAATTTGACTTGTTAATTTTTACCTTTATGGCCTATTTAAAAATTGTGATTTCATTAAGTTTACTGGCGTAATGCAAATGTATCTGAAAAAAATGCTAATCATATAATCAAACAAGGAGTTGTTTTCGTCCTCTTCATATGACGTCGGTACGAGACAGTCATTTATCTTATGATCATTGGAATATCATTCTGCCGGTATACGCATATTGGCTTATAGTATGTGAAACATTATTTTATTGTAGTCCATTAGATGATATGAGTTTAGTTTAATGTCATATTAAATGTCAATCTTAAATTATCATTCAATTCCTATGAGCTATAAGAGTAAACGCTTATACCATGTTAAACGTAGCTCGGCGTAGATAAAATCTTTTGAATGTACCAAATATAAAATTTGTTGTGTATTTAAATTATTTTGATGTAATGTTTTGAAACAAGCATATGGGATTTTCGTGGGAATTACGCATTCTAAGCAGTTGACTGATTTTCAAACTTATAGAAATTGTGGCATAACGTTAGCTTTCTTATAGTCTTGTTCTCATTGTTACAAGGCTTAAATTTAACGTCTGCTCTTTTTGTTTATGTATCAGTGATTAATATTTATTTATATAGTTTCAGTAATACCTTTTCATAAAGGTTATGACCTATACTTCGCTAAATAAGGTTCCTTAGTGAAGCAACTTGCAACTATGAAAGAAATATAATTTATTAGTGAATTCTTTTACCGAATGTTAACGAAGGTGGATTTCCAAAATTCATCGAAAGCCAATTGTAGTCTCTTGACTACTAGCGCGAATGTATTTTGATTTTTAAATTAAATAGTTTTAAAATAATAACCCAGCATAAAAATGGGTGGAAGCAAGGAAAATGATAAGCGAATAAACCTAAATTCCTGTATCTTAGAGTGTAACTCACTTGGATGTATTTAGAGCTTCAGTACTCCACTGTAACAGTAAATATGTCGGTTAGCGTAGTCAATTCAATTATTAATTCACTGTAGGCGTGTAAAATGCATAGCTTCATCGTATATAACTTTGTTTTACCTTTTACAGGTATTGAATACTTGAAATGCTTATTATTTGATTGATAAATTTAGCGGAATTATTTCTCGCTGACAGTTAAATTTGAAGTGTGTATTTTCCAAATAAGGAAGATAATAGGCAGATCTTGAACTTGTCCATTTTTCATTATTTATGAAAACCCTTTAAATTAGCTTTCTGACTTTGTTAGAATAAGTAAAAACTTTTCTGATTGGTCATTAGTTCTGGTGTTCTATCATAGCGCCGTGATTCGCAATTGATGATTGAAACCAAATTTCTTGTTCTAAATCTTAGTTATTTTTTAACATGATACTAATTTAGTTTCTTTTTTTGTTATTTTTAGAATCAACATGAAATTCTGCCCAGTGAATGTCTCCTTCACCGATGTCTGGGATCATGGAATTTCTCGTTGCTTTCATGAAACTCTCTCAGCTGCAGTATGTTCAACAATAGTTGTATTATTTGGAGCTATACAGTTGTTAATTTATTATAAATATGCAACACCAGCTCCAAGGCCTCCAGGATGGGGTTTGTCAACCCAGAGGAGAAAAAATCTTTCATTACTATACAAGCTACAGATAGGGCTCTCTATACTTCTGCCTGCTTATTTCCTTCTGCGTCTTGTATTACAAGGAAGAATTTTAGAAGGACCAATTGTGGGGTATATGGTAAATTTTTCTTATCAGAAAAATGTTTTTATATTTTCCATAGTATTGTGTACGATGTAGAATTTAATCATTTTTTAATCTCTGAATATCTTATTACATTACTTCAGTATCTTAGTATATCTTCTAGAAAAGTGTTTTATTAGTGTAATTCTGGTTTCTTATAATATTTGTAATGCTGTTCTCATGAATTGTTGTTCACAGATACTTTGCTCTTGCCTGTGGTTAGTTTCCTTTTCAATGTCTTTAGTTCTTATGAGGATTGAAAGGAAGTACATGTTGCCATCTGTTCCAACTAGGGGTCATGGTCTGGTCCTCTTGGTTTTCTGGACAGGAGTTTTTGTATCAGAAAATCTCTCATTTCTCAATCTTAACCGTGAAAACGAATGGTGGTTTCACATGAGCAGGTAATAATTTTTTATATTTTTCTCGAACAAATTTTTTCAGTCAACCTGCTAAATATAATTATAGTGGTTGTTTATTATTGTTATTATTGAACAATTTTGAATCTGGCTTTGGAGTTCCTCTTTGTATTTTTTTCCTATTAATAGAATACTCCAAAGTATTTGGCATATTGTATCACTTCTAAGTGCTCCTCACAAAATCCATTTGAAACAGTTTTGTTGAAAAAGTAATTTTGTGTTGTGCAATCTGCCAAGAAAAAAGGCCACTATTTCTCTAGGTTTTGATGTAAGGCACAGGTCAATTCTTATTAACCTTATTTTTAAAAAAGTGGTTTATTGGAAGGAAAATACGTTACAGGTACCAGACCTCTTATCCGGGAAGCTTGGGTCTCGAGCCAAGCTGGATTTTTTGATTTCCCGGATTTCTGATCCTTGGGCTAGCATGCATTTAACACTAGGACATCCGGACTTAGCTCACCCCTTAGAACGCCCAACCAGATCAATTTGACCCGTACTATGAAATATCAGCTTTTATAGCTTAAAATTGCGAAATTAAAAGCAATACGTTATTTTCGTCATTAAGCAATTATAACATGTTTAGTTGTTTAGTAAATTTTGCCAAATTGATGCCTTAAAAAATACGGTTTGTAACATTTTTTCAAAAAGAAAGTTGTTTTATAGTTATTTTTCAACGTGATAAATATTTACTGCTCTCTTATGAGAATGTGCTCCTAAAGGAAGACATATCCTTTTCCATAGAGTTAAATGTTAGGATGTGGCAACTTAAGAAACCGGAAATCCTATTGATAAACGGTTAGTATGTATGTGGTAAGAATCGACTAAAAAATAAGCAATTATTTTTTCATTAATATTTATTGCATTTAAATAAGGTATGCATTTTATATTCAGGCTAACTACTGTTTATAGATAGCATGAGCTGGTACACTCTCTGTCCGAAACTTAAATAAATAAGTACATCTTCAAACTCAATTTTGGAAAAAATATTTGAAAATCATGAAAGGATTGCATAACAGCAAAAGAGCATAAAAAAACTTATGCTCAAGTAATATAAGGTAGACCCATATTTACCAACATGAAGAATAAATTAGGTATGGGTAGCAACAAAATGTACATAATTAAAATTTTCTGAGATAAACATGCTAATTATAAAAAGGCATTATTAGTCGGATATCCATAGTGGTAATGCATTCAGGATGAAATCACTTATTTTGCTTACAAATTCTATGAATAGGTTGATTTATAACTAATTTAATAAACTAACTCAAATTATAAATAGTAAATAATTTACTATACCATGTAACAACAAAAATCTTTCAGACCTGAAAAATAGATTTCTTTGACACATATTTGTGATGAATAAACAAAGTTTCAAAATAATATAACAAAGTTATTATTTTTTCATCGTGTTAGTGCCGCTGAACCTTCTAAAATGATTAAGAGTCATGAGAGGAAATTGGGTTCAAGATCATATTACAGTAGAAAAACATTCAAATTCTTCTTCAGGTCAAATTGACCTGTCCGGTCATTTTAGCATTAAAATACAAGATAAAGGTTTTTCGATTGTCCATTAATTTAGGTACATCACTGTCAGCGTAAAATTTAAGCAACTGCTCCATCTGTTTCTTAAGATCATATATGGTAGATGTACCTTCCCCAAACTCTTCACTTAATCGTTTCACGGAAGCACCTTTCTCTAAACCTACCTTCTTTATACCTATACTTTATACCTACCTTCTTTATACTCGGGACAAAATGCTTTCTTTTTCCCCTTCCACTAGTCATTGGTCTTCCTACTGGCATTTTAGACATCTTTGATAAAAAATGGGTGTAAATAACCACAATCGTGGAGAAACAAGTATACACAAAAGGGTAGGCTTGAACTGAGGAGGGCTGCGTGCAATTCAAACGAAGTGGACATCCAGCATACAACTCTGTCATTGCTGTCAATTTTCAAAAATAGCCAGATTTCTGGTACTCCCAGATTTGTGGATGTTGGATAAGAGGTTTGGTATTTCTATGTGTGTTAAACTGAGAAGATGATGCTGTTAATTAGTCAACTGGGTATGCCATATATATTCGTCATGGCTCTTCTCACCCATGGTGGGTATGCTGTATATATTCGTCATACGATTTTCTTGCCCAATCGCCATGGGTATGCCGAAATAGTTCGTCATGTGGCTTGTATATCACATAGCGGTATCCTCGTAGTTTACTTCCCCGTCGATAGATGAAGTATACCTCCTCATGTCGAAAAAATATAATGGTCTTGTGGGGTTGCCTATTATTGCCCCTACATAGGTGAAAGCTAGAATTTTTAAATATTTTTGTGCACACATGTTTATGGTCAGATTCACATTCTCTTTACCTCCTGTGGGGTCCCGAAAGTTATAAAACACCCTCCAAGTATCAGTTAACATTATAATTTGAAAAACATGTGTTAAAAGAAAAGTAGAATCAGTCTTAGTACGGATATCTAACCAGTGTTCTGTTGAATATTGAGAGGCTCAGTTTTACTTGAAGCATGTGCGACACAGTTATTACAAAGGGTAAATTTCATTTTACGTAGTAATATAGTGGTTGAGACTGATTTTTTGGAGGGTGCAACACGTTGCTCCAGTGAATATACGTTTTCCATTTATTTAGGATTATTTTATTTTATTGAACAAAAAATGTTTATTTGCTGTTTTTATAAATTTATTTGATTTTTAGCCTTTTGAAATTGTTTATTTCATCAATTTTAATATGATTTATAGCAGTAAAACATATTTCATGACTAGAATATTTCATCCAGATATTTTTGTTAATTTATAAATAAAAATTATTTTTCTGTAATGTTTATAATTTTGACATGCAATTCATCGTTAATTATTTTGTTTCAATGTATTAATAAATATCTAGTAAAACACTTAATTATTGTCATGAATTTAAAAACCTCAATCAAAGAAAAAGTCCCCACCAGCTGTGCTTCCAGGCAAAATTAAATCCCCAGATGACTGGTTAAAAATAAATTCTGATAAAGATCACCTTATGAATTGTACTGAATAGATGATTTAAGTAACCTCTATACAAGTTGTACTCAGATAAAAATCTGTCGTGGTTACATCTGCAGCCATTTGCCATGTTTTGGTGGCTGCATTGTTAAATTTAAGGTCTAAAGTCAGAGATTGCAAATATGAGGCACGCGTTCCGGAAGTGGCATACATGCAGTTTTACTTGGCATGCTGAAGCTTGTATTTTCTATATAAAACATGAAGTTTCTTAGAGAAGGAGTAAACTAGTGGCATGCAAAAAAATCTGATAATTCACATTACTTTTTTGGCACAAAACACAAAAATCATTTGCCATTCCTGGTCTAAGTGATATTTGGTTTTCTGTGTAAGGCACCTAAGAAGTTGAATGACATAAAATAACACTAACAATTATTAATCATAAAATGTGACATCACAGTATTCATCAAAGTCTGCGTATTAATCATATATATATAATTTTGCTGGTGGCCGTATTAAAATTTTCTGGTGGCTGCATTTGAGAATCACTGTTCTATATGCATTTACTCTCTGTTGTTGATTCTTGTTCGATTTAATGATATTTGAATTAGTTTAGGAGATGTATGCTTTTTAGCTGACATATATTTAGATGCAGAAGTTAATTGTATCATGCAATACATTTTGATAAAGTTTGTTTTATTTTTTAATCTAAGTTAATAGAATTATTTTCATGCTTGAGATAGCAGTGGGTAAATGCCACTCTGATAACTAGGGCTATTATGAAAGACTTGGAAAGTTGTATGAAAATTTTTAAAAATATCAGTAAAAATGTTTTTTGCATCAAATATTTAATGTGAACTTTTTATTTTTCAGTCTTGCTGACAAAGTAGAAATGGCTTTCTTTATAGTGCGATACCTCTCAACTTTGTTGCTATTTGTCTTGGGAATGAAAGCTCCAGGATTAACAACAGCATTTAATGCCGGTGAGGTCTGTATTTTCAAAAAGGAGTCTTATTGATTGTTATAGAAGATGAAAAACGTTTAATTGAGAATTCATTTTATTTAATCTACAAACAAATATTATTTACAAGAATATTTTTTTAAGTCTTGTTGAATCATCTTTTGAGATCAATTAACATTTAACAAAAACTTTATATTTATTTAGAAACAAATCATTTAGGTCCCTCTTAAAGGGACAATTAATTTGAAAGAGGTGACCTAAAGATTCAATTGAAATATTCAATGCATGTATTGTTTATCAGATTTTATTTAACACATTTGGTAGTTATGATTCAATCTCAGTTCTAATGATCACATCATTTATGTATGTACAGGATGTTCATGCTCTGATGGGCTGCTTTGAGCACAATGCCTCGTAAACTGAGTGTGCTATGCCTATTAGTAAATGTCATCCGTTAGTTGTTGTTTCAGGCTGAGTGCGTGTGTATATTTTTGGCTAATCAACCTCTTGGATTATTATAGCCATAACTCCTTCCACACTGAACACAATCACAAGGGAGGAGGGAAACCTGGTGCCGGCAGTAACCTACTCTTAATGAAGAGCACGAAGGGGGCCAACAGCTAAATGTCCCTTCCGAAGGACAGAACGCTGACTTTGCACGGTCTCCTCAAATCACACAAACGGGGCCGGGCGACCTTGGAAAAATCCTACTTTCACAGGTTTCATGCCCCCTGCTCGTAGCAGATGAGTAGCAGCCAGCATCCTAACCATTATACCACCGGCACCATTTCGGGCTGAGTCTGCCCCTAGTGAAGGATGGTTGGTTTTATATGGTGAAAGGCAAAGTGTATAAAAGCAACCCTCCCAAGAGTTGAAGGAAAATATTCGTCAAACAATTTTGAGCATCACAACTGTAGAATTGAGATGTGTCTACCAGCACCTTTAAAAGGTGCGAAGAATGCTTGAGAGCTGAGGTTCACCACTTAGGGGCAGATTCAACCTGAAACAACAATGGGCACATGGCATGTTTGCTAGTGGACACAGTGCATTCAGCTGCTGATATGTTGCTCTCAAAGTAGTTGGTCACAGCGGGTCCACAATAAAACTAACTCCCTGTAGTATATCATATGATTTACTTTTCTTTGAGAAAAAAGTGGCAAAATTTGTTTGTCAATTTTCTGTGGCTAATTCACTGTTAGTATTATATTTTTGCCTTATTGACCTAAGCAAAAACATTTTGCTTTAACCATTAATAAGGATAGAAATGTGTACTAAGTTTCCAGGTATTTATTATCAGCAAGTAAACACATCATCCATGCTCCATCCATCCATGTTTATATGTCATTTTTGATTGCATTATTAATTGCATTCCTTTCAAAATTTTATATTGTATAGCTTTTACTAAGTGAATAGTACACAATGGGAGATAAGTAATTTGCATTTTTCTGTGCAAAAAAGTGTTTCAAGAGAAGGCCACAGTCAATGACTCAAGGATTTGGTTAAATTTTCATGAGGAAGTTGGAGACGGCAATCACTAAGAAGTTTTACATTGAAATGAAGGATCCCATGCTGTTTTTATACAAGAAAGAATAATTTTATTGCATGAAGCCCAATTGACAAATAAGATAGCTCCAAGCCAATCCCGAGCGTCACTCTAATCGATATTTGTGTTTTTCACAGGTTTTTAAGTGTCAATCTAATCGATTGGGCACTATAAGGGTTGAGAAGGAAATTTCTCCTTTTCCACAAGTTGCAAAGTAGGAATTTTCATGTTATCAAATGTGTTAGAGATAGTAATAAATATTAATGTGAAAAAATTTAATGCATGGCTCTCAGTTTAACAGCGTATGCATAAGAATGTCATAAAGATATTTTAAACCGCTGTATACTGAGATTATGTTTGTCTTTAGGATCCTATGCTGATTGACGAAGAGCAAGGAGAAGTGCAGGGTTCAACATTTCGGAACTTTTTTGTTAAAATCAAAACCCTTGGACCTTTCATTTGGCCAAGAAAATCTCCAATTCTGCAATTGAGTGTCATAATTTGCTTCATCCTCCTAGGATTTGGACGGGTCATCAATCTTTATGTACCCTTGTATAGCAGGCTTATAGGTATGTCCAATATTTCTATGAAATATAGCAGTATATGTGACAACCTTGAATTTCTTTCCTTGCTAATTTACTGATTATTTGCAAACCTTTTTTATTTAGTGAACAGCCTGATAACTGAGCAGATGACTTTTCGATGGGATCTTGTTCTTATCTTTGTGGCCTTTAAGTTCCTGCAGGGTGGTGGTACCGGAGGTATGGGTGTGCTTAATAATCTTCGCACATTCCTGTGGATTTCTATTCAACAGTATACCACTAGAACTGTACAGGTAAATACACTAAAGTATTAACATCTTAATTTAAATTAAGTATTAAATTAGTACTTTTCTTAAGAATTTCAATTTATTATATCCAAAATTCCTCTTGAGCATTTACATATGTATAGTGAAATTTCTATTTAGTAACAACCAAATGGTACTGAAGAAACTTTGTCATTTAGGGAGATGGTGATTGTTTCATAGGAGGATTAGTTTGTAATGTAATACATTTAATATTTGGTATACAGTGGAAACCGCCTAACACGAAAACGGATAACGCGAAATATCGGTTAACACGAAATGCAGGCTCGGTCCCTACCGGTGCCTATACATTTCAACGTATATTAGTTCGTTTTATGCGAAATGGTTAACAAGAAATTTCGGTTAACACGAAAAACGTTTTCGGTCCCCTGAAAATAAATCCCCGTCAAATTATGTGGATAACACGAAACGACCCACTCGTTTCTTAACATAGAAGTATGAATAATTTCACAACCACAGCTGTACCTCCTCCTTCCCCCTCTCTTTCAAAAGGCATGGTCATTAGTAGACCTCAGAGAAACTCACGCGCCCCCGTTGAGAGGGTTGCTACCGACATTTCCTTGGTAACAATAAACTAAATTCTGGGAAGTACCATCTTTGAATGAAAGGAAGGATTTGGAGGTGCAGATTGTTATCTGTACTGTACCTTCTCTTTCCCCGTCTTTCAATACGCTCAACTCCTCCCTTGATCTCGTCTCTAGACCCCTACGCAGAACAGTTCTACTCAGTTGATTCCGTTGATTCTGAATTTCCGTGTGGAACGGTTAGCGAATGTGTAACGAATCTGTAAGCGAAGTTCTTCTTCCTTTTCCGGGATCGTTTTCAGTTGTGATTTTATATTTTTATAAAAGATAAAAGACCCACATAAAATGGCTGGTAAATAGCGTAAGCAAAAAGTAATACCGCTGAAAGTGAAAATGCACCTCCTACAAGCGGTTGATAACGGTGATAGAACCAAAACAGACATCTGCAAAGAGTTCGAAATTCCCTTTTCAACATCTGTGTTTGAGAGATGCATGTTTAAACCGGAACGGAAGCGTCTACGCACGGCAAAGCACGAGGATTTGGAAGCGGTGCTGATCATCTGGTTTAAGCAAGCAAGAGGCCAGAATGCTCCAATTTCTGGACCTGTTTTGATGGCAAAGACTGACGCTTTAGGATCAGAATTGGGAATTGAATTCAAGTCTAGTCCTGGATGGTTGGAGCGGTTCAAGGTGAGGAATGGGATAATTTTTAAGACTGTTTCCGGCGAGTCGGGAGACGTCTTCCGTGATATGACATCAGAGTGGGTAACTTCTACTTTGCCTAAATTATTAACAGACTTTGCGCCTAAGGACATTTTTAATGCTGACGAAACCGGAATTTTTTTTTGTTGCCTCCCAGAAAAAAACTTTAGCTTTTAAAAATGAGCAGTGCTCTGGTGGAAAGAAATCTAAAGAGCGCATTACGGTAATGGTGGCTTGCAATTCAGACGGTTCTGAAAAAATCCTGATGTTTTTTGTGGGTAAATTTCTGAATCCTCGCTGCTTCAAGAATGTAAAGAAGCTTCCCGTGGAATACACCGCAAATAAAAAAGCTTGGATGACGGGAAACATTTTTACAGACTGGGTTAGGGCATTGGACAAGCGCTTTTCATGCCAGAAGCGCAAAATAGCTTTAATTATCGACAACAGCCCTGCTCATCCAGAAGTGGAACTGCTGAAATCAATTAAACTGATCTTTTTGCAGCCTAATACATCTACATCTACAATACAACAAGCGTATTGCAGCCATGTGACCAGGGTATTATAAAAAATCTAAAATGCCACTATCGGAAGTTTTTACTCCAGAAATATTTATCTAGTACTGAATCAAATGAGGAAATTAAGCCCGTGACTCTTTTGGATTCCTTGCATTTTTTGTATGCCGCTTGGAGGTCAGTTACAGCGAAAACAATCGAAAATTGTTTTCGCCACGCAAGATTTTCCTCTTCGCCAATAGCAGATAGGTTTTCTGGACAGGATGAAACTGAATCGACTACGGAAACTAGGGTAAATACATCTACTGAAAGTGAATTGTGTGATATCTTCGGTCGCGTGTCGTCTGTAATGAGATTGACAACTGAAATCACGCTGAATGATTATATAGCAGTGGATGACCATATTGCCACTACACCACTTTTAACAGACAGTGACATTGTGGACATTGTTAAATCAAGTGCAACAAAAGAAAATTAAAATAGTAGTGAAAGTGGAGATGATTATGACGACAGAATGTTGTCAGTGCCCAGTGCTGCGGATATCCGTCGAATGCTAAAAAGTGTGCGTCGGTTTTTGGAAAATCAAACACATGGGTACAGTTTGTATGATTTGGAACAATTTGTGGAAAAAAAGATTATTATGAATGCTAGACAGAAAAAAATTACGGAATTTTTTGTTAAGAAGTAGACAATTGAACTACTTTAGCGACCTTGATACTTAATATTTGTACATTGTTTTTATGAAATTATTGAAATAAAATAATTTTTTTTGTATATATCTAATGAATAAATTATAAGGTTTTCATTATTATAACTAATTACTGTGCTGTTTCCATCACATATTTGTTATGTCAAGATTTATTTACGAGCTTATATCAATATCTCAAATCAGTCTCAAAAAAGGTTATCATGAAATTCGTTTAGCACAAAATTCGGTTAAGACGAAATGTTTGCGCTGGTCCCCCACATTTCGTGTTAAGCGGTTACGACTGTAAATGTGTTCTGCAAATATTTTTATTAAAAAATCAAATTGACGAATGAAACAATCCTAATCAATTTAATTTACCGTATTTACTTGCATATAAGCTGCACCCTTGTTTTTTGAGACTGAATCTAGGGAGAAAATGTTTCCAAAAATAAGCCGCGCTTCAAAAATCACGAATAGAGGCTGTCCATAAATGATGCCACGCAATTTTGGCGGATTTTTGACCTCCCCTCTCCCCCTTGTCATATTTCGTCACAAAAACTCAGATCCCCCTATATATATAATATATATATATATAATATATATATATTATATAATATTATATATATATATATATATATATATATATATATATATATATATATATATATATATAATGTTTATTTGAATGATTTCTGGAAGTTACTAAAGTTATAGAATGAAAATGATTTTATTTTGAAAAAATTCTTTCCTTGAGTGACCTAATGGATCATTAGTAATTGATCTTACAAATATGTCAAAGAACAATATTTCTAATCATGAGTAATGCACCAAAAGTCTCAATTGATAATCTTGCTATTGTAGAAAATGTCATGAATTTGGAATTTAAAGAATTTCTACTATTACTGAAACATTATTTTTTTAAAAATAGGTGGAACTTTTTGCTCACCTCCATGGTCTAAGTCTACGCTGGCATCTGGGTCGGAAGACTGGTGAGGTTTTAAGAGTTATGAATCGAGGAACAGATAGTGCCAACAGTCTCCTTTCATCTGTGCTATTCAGTATTGTCCCTACTTTGATTGACATAGTTATAGCAATTGTTTACTTTGTGGCTGAATTTGACTACAGATTTGGATTTATTGTGTTCATCACTATGGGTCTCTACATAGGTATGTCACTGTTTAATACTATTTTGTACTAGCTCTTATTGTTTATTATATTATAATCCAGCATGCTGAAGAATTCACTGCCACCAATGTGGCTCACCATGTAGAATGGGTTGCCCATCCATGGCCTAGACCAGTGGTTCCCAACCTTTTTCAGCCCCGAAAAATACTTGCCACCGCCCCCTATATAAATATTACTCCACACAGTTAATAATTAAACAAATGCCATACCTCATTATAAAATGAGTCTGATATGAATAAAATAAATGTTAATAAGAAGGAATAATAAACAGTATTTTTTATTATATCATTTGTGATAGATATTTCAAAAAATTTTAATACAACATTTCAATGGGAACCCTTAGCTTGATGTGACTCAGCCAGCTTACAAATGTCAGCTTCTATGTTTGATAAATACAGTCTTAAATCACCTCTCATTTATATTTAATCGATTTCTTTGCTTAGTTAGCAGGTGCACCACGGCACTGAAACCCTTTTCTACTAAATAAGACGGTGGAACTGTTAGGATAAATAACTTTACTTCTTGCCAAACTCAAGGGTATATTAATCATTGTTTCATCCCAAATTCTTCATAACCAGTTTGGTTGAACTGCACCCAGGCCTCAAAGTCATTTTGAAGATCTGTTAATTCTTCCTGCAAATCTGGATGTACTCTTTTCACATCGGCCAAAAACGGATTAATAACCCAATCATGTACTACAAGCTCTTTTAGATCCTTAAACCTTATCAGCATATCTTTCTCAAGTAAATCAAGATGAGCACAATAAATTTCTAACTCACTATTCGAAAGATTATCTCTACTTGATTGCTGCAATGATGAAAATTGGTAAAATTCTTGACGGCCTAGATAACTTTTAAGCAAAGCCAATTTGCTGATAAAAGCCATAATGATTCCCTTTGCCTTGATGAAATTCTTTTTAGTTCCTTGAAGCTTCGTGTTAACTTCATTAACCTTTTCAAAAATATCTGTCAAGTCGCATCATCTTGATTTCTTCCAATAATTTCTCATCAATTGATTTAAGAAATTCAATTACTGTGTCATATAGTTCGTAAAACCATTTCAAACAATTGCCTTTTGAAAGCTATCTAACTTCCCTGTGAAAGAGAAGGCGCTCATATTCTTCTTCATTTGTATGGCATAGTTTATGAAACAAACGCTCATTCAAAGGATGAACCTTGATTTTATTAACTGCAGTGATTACAGTGTGCAATGACTTGTGCAGTCATTCACTCAAATTTTTAGCAACCAAATGTTGACGATGGATAACACAATGAATGGCTAAAACATCAGGTACTGCATTTTTCAAATGAGAAATAAAACCACGCTGGCGACCAATCATAGCTGGAGCACCGTCAGTTGCACATGCAATAATGTTTGCAAGAGGAATATTTTTCTCTGAAAAAAACACTCAACAAATTGAAATATTGACAAACAAAGCAGACTATAAAAATAGAATAACCTTGGTTTGACGATCGACCAAAATAAAGAATAATCGATGGTCAAAACAAATTATTTGTACGATAGCAGAACCACTTTATTATGTGAACAAAATATATAAAATTTTCTTTTTATACTACTTTGTTTTCAAAGTGATTGAGACAGCTCCATAATATAAGAGACTGTAAGATAATTCAGGAGAGGAAATGAAGAAGGAGTGGTTAAGGATGATTTCTGGAAATTACTTTACAAGACAATTTAATCTCAGATATAAAATTTTTTAAATACACAAATGTATACATTGTGAAAGAATATTTAGCAGGTCAAATGTCTGAGTGATGGGTGAAGTTCTTACAGTGGGCAGTTGGCGAAAAAATGACAAAGTATATAAATGTACTAATAAACCTCACAAAATAGTCCTTAACACCCTCTGGGGGGGCAATACCACCCACGTTGGGAACAACTAGTCTAGACAAAAGTGATAAATAATAATTTTGAATTTTTTGCTTTTAGATCAGTTTTTTCATGAAATCTCTGTCATTCTTTGGGGAAAAATTTCATTAACTTTTAACATTATAGGAAGTGGATAAATTAAATGACTTAAGAGCAACAAATGCCCAAATTGCTCCCACTTATAATGAGAGATTTTTCTCTATGTTTTTGGCATTTAACATTTTTAACGGTTGAATTGTTTGATATCTAATGCTTCTTAACATGAAACTTTTATTCCTTAATTACTCTATTGTTTCATTGGCTACATATACTTCCAAGTGGTTTTACTCTTGTTTATCTAAAGCTATTTTTTTCATTTTTATTCATCTAGCTGCTACAATCGCAGTTACAGAATGGAGAACTAAATTTATTAGAAGCATGAACCTAGCTGACAATGCTAAAGAGGGTCGAAGTGTGGATTCTCTTCTCAACTTTGAGACTGTGAAATATTATGGAGCAGAGGGGTATGAAGTGGATGCCTATCGAGAAACTATCTACAAATATCAAGTGAATAATTTTCTAGATTTTCTTTAAGTTTTTCAAAAATTAATATTTCTATTACAGGTATACCCCGATTTACGTCAATTCCAAGTTACCTCTCTAATA
This sequence comes from Tanypteryx hageni, assembly GCA_028673005.1. Taxonomy (NCBI): domain Eukaryota; kingdom Metazoa; phylum Arthropoda; class Insecta; order Odonata; family Petaluridae; genus Tanypteryx; species Tanypteryx hageni. The sequence continues at coordinate 100,530,286 of CM054112.1, read as the reverse complement.
TATTAATACCTGTATATCAATTTACATCGTTTTGACTCAAAGTTGCATCTTTAGAGGTCTAAGGTTCTTTAAAAATTTTGTTGCCACCTTCCTCAAGCTAGTATCTGATTAAAGTATTAAATAAAAATCACATACTGTGATCTAAATATCGACTGCCTGTAATATAACATCTAAAGAAAGAACTATCTTAAATATATTGCGTCACTCCAAACTCGGAACAATGCTCTCTAAGTGATTACTTAATATGTTGACTTTGAAGTATTTTATAATGAGAGAACCTAGTGATAAAAAAATTGATGAACTCGGACGTGAAATTCTCGGAACACCCAGGTGCAGGAGTGATTGTTTCACGTTCAAGTTGAACGCAGTCACACAATGTCTGACTACTAGCTTTCTCCTTTAGAATTTGTCATGATTATGATGAATTTGTCTTTAATAGAAATTATGAAACTCGATTGTAGTAAATTTCATGCTGAAACTGATTATGCATATTGTAATTTTAAAAAATCCAGGAAAATTATTTAATACTTAGAGAAACTAAAAATATTGGCATGGTACCAATATTAATAATTCTAATTCACTTTATTAATTCTGTATTAAAATTCTTAAACATTTATCCTAGAGAATAAGTGCTTTTTCTACTTCAGTGATTAATAATTCTCTCCAAATAAAATTAACATGTTTCCTGATAACAAAATAGCACCTACACAATAAGAATTTCCTCATACGACCAGGCAACTATGTCTGAAATTCAGATTATAAACCCAGCAGTGTTGCGATGTGTTGCAGTTGAGCCTGAGATGCAGCATTACTGTTTACTTGTTTGGGGAATTCTCATTTGCATGGACACCTAATACTGTTTCAATTGGATCCTTTACCAGCATTTTTTTTCCATCCTACCTTGAAATCCTCATGATGAACTTCCCCATCATCTAAAGCAATTCTGTGATGATTATGAGCTAACCAAGTGTTTTCTCGTTTGAATGATAAATCCTTTGGGCAATCAAAAACCCACGATTGAAAGCAATTGCGATCGGTGTCGCAAATTGCGAATTCTCTGACTATGAATTCATTACCGATATTGAGATACGCTTGAAAATCCACTATACATTTACTCAATCGTAGCACTTGTAATGGAGTGCGGTTTACAGGAGTTTTACTTCCATCGCCAGGGACCGACTCCATAATTCACACTTATGGTTTGCGAGGTAATTAAACCCAATGCCAGGGACCGAATCAACCACATACACACACAGAGATGAGCAGTTTATATGGTTTTAACCAGATGCCAGTGACTGTCAACTCTTTCACATTCATCCGATAATTTTATCAGATAGCGAGCATTGTAAGGGAATTTCAAGTCTCAAACGTTCGTAGTCGAGTTTGCTCCCCTCAGGCTTTTCCAAGTTATCGACGTTTTTGATACCGATTACACCTGCCAGTTCAATAAACTGTTCGTAAAAATAGTCTACGTTTATCTGTTCGTTGTCTAGATTTCCAAAAGCCAGTGCTATACATTTCACACATAGTAACAAATTATTCCATTCCTCAGCATTCAAGGTCACCGAGCATTGATCACCTCTAATGAGCACATGTTTTTTCCAAAATAATTTACTAAACTCACGGGAGATTTGAGCAGAATATTTTTTGTCCCAAATTAAAATAATCAGATATTAATTTTTCTTGACTAACAAATTCACACCAATCGGTATAGTTTAGTTCAACCGATCCCTTGTTCACTTGAGTTAACTATACGATCACTTCACAGAATCTCTCGGGATCGAAAATGATGCTGACAATTCTTGTTTTAGCAGAGTTCAAGAAAAACACAGTTTCTAGTAGCAACTGGGTGGCATCACACACTTTCTTCTTCTTCTTCTGCACATTTTTCGGCTGTCTGTTAGATTTTGAAGTGGGTGATATTTGCAGACTTGATGGAGGTGAGGGTCGCTTCTCGGGGGATGCAGTTTCCAGACCGGATGGTGGTGGCCGTGAAGTTACCCGTCTGCATTTAGGAAGGACGGGAGTCTCTGCACTTGCTGGTTTCTGCATGACAACTGATGATAACTAGGTTGAATGCCTGGATATATGCTTTAGGAGGAGGCAGAAGGGAGTGAGGAGGTGGAACATTCGGCATTGGTCGAACAGGGTTCTACATCGACCTTCAAGGTTAGGAATTTCAGCCAATGAGACTAGCAGTACGCATTTCTTAATGCGCAATCACTTTTGCGTAAGCAGTGGCACGGATTCAAGCGGGAAATGGAGGGGAAGGAAAGGTCATCGGGTGAAGGGCAATCTAAATCTTTCCTCATGCTTATGAAAGTGAAAGTTAGGCCAGAGAGGAAGCTACATTTTTCCTCGTCGAAGACATAGAGGGCGGTGGCATCCTTGATGATAGTTTCCAGGCAGGAGAGCAGCTCGGTGTAGGGAATGAATCCGTTTGTGAACGATGTCTCGTTACACAGGAGAACGTTGCTCGATTTCGCCTTCCTGCCTCCACCGATCCATTTGTTCGGACTTTGGAAGCTGCACCAAAAGACTCTCTCGGAATCCACCTCCACCGCAGCCAATTCTTTCACTCTTCGGTCCGAGCCCCACTTGAAGTCGATGATGAGCCGCATCTTGACAGTTTCGAGTCAGAATCTTGAATGATGACTATCGCGGGTAGCGGTGCTATTTATTCTCGAACAGCAACTCTGTGACCGAGGATGGCAATGTCTTCCTTTCCTGGTGCTCCCAAACTCTAGGTAAAAGAGTTGAGCGACTCGGCAGTCGTTGAATTGTGGGAGGGAAAATAGGTTGAGGTATTGGGTGAGGGTTTTACCAGTGGACTTGTAGAGTTCATAGAGACAACAGAATTCCCCGCAAACGTCCGAACGAAAGCTCTGAAGTTGAACTGAATTTCGAGCGAGAGAGAACGGTTCTAGAAATTTTGATATCGAATGGAGGAGTGGTGGAGAACCATACGAATTGAAATATTCTGCCTTTTGCTTATTTAAAATGTGCACCGTGATCCAGTGGCTTCCCGGTCGAGTAGAAGCGTCTAAATTTATCACGTAGATTCCAGGCGAGGGTGAGGGTAAACTATCTGAAGGAAACACCCCACGAAACACTTTTCTCGTGCATAGATCGCGACTAAGTAAATTGTATATATCTAATGTGTTCATCGCTTATGCAAAATTCGTGATGATGTTTCGACTTTTATCTATTTCCAAAGAGGCGTCGTATTCCACGTAAATGATGCACGTTATGGTTTTTTCGAGCGGGTTTTCGAAGCCAGCTTCGATTCTCACGGTACCCCTATCCATCAAACCGACATATTCTTCGCTACCTGAACCGTCAGGTGTTAGATCAAAAGCTAAAATGAAATATCCATGTGCGAACATGTCCAAGGTTATTTGATTACTGTTATCACCATGATGCACGCCGATTCCCGAAAACATAGAATGGTATGCTTGCGTCCAGCATTTTTGATTGGTGAAATTTGTGGAAATGCCTTGCGGTGGCATTCGCTCACCGTTGACGATGAGAAAGAAACTAGCCAAAGAATAATGAGAGAACGCAAACGGATTTTTGTCCCTCCTTCCAACGTACGCATCATTATCGACCATGCTGAAAACTATTTTGTTCGGAAGCTGTCCTGTTATGACGTTATCTACAGAAATTGTTTGATTTCCTCGAGGGACGGTGAACGTCTTAACTTCCACTCGCTTGAAAGGATGTATCACGTTGCTTTGCTCCAACGCTCTGGAATGAGCCAACAAAATTGAGGGGTTTATATCGTTATGCTCAACGTATAAAGTAGCATCGAGGATTTTCAGCACGGAAGTACCCGCAGCATCCTCCTTGATGTAGAAACTCGGTTTTGCGAGCGTTAATTTAACACCTACGTCGACCCCATTAATTAAGAGACGCTCTTGGTTAAATACGTCGACATGCAATTTACCGTAGAGCTCCACGACCCTACTGTTAGCAAATTTAGCTTTTCTCGTAACAAATCCTACATTTGCGTCATCTTGTTTATTGATATCCTCACCGCTATCGAGCAGCCACCCATCACAATCCAAATGAGTCTTCGCCGCATCCGCGCCATAACTAAGGAGATTTTCTAAAGTGCTACGATAGTGATAATTACCTTCCGAGGATGTAGCTTGCTTTCCGCTTAAATAGATGCTGCATTGCTCGATCATCGAATGCAAGACATTATTCACTACCCCGGGTTGATTTTTGTCCCCTGGCCCATAGTCTGATCCATCAGCTTTGACAAATTTCACCCTGATTTTTAAATAAAAACTGTTCAAATTTTTGTACGATTCTCCCAAATCTTTCACTACGAGTTCGATGGTCGATTGATTGTCTAAGGAAGAGATTGGTTTGTACGGAATGAGGCGCTTGCCTAAAATATTCGTTTGCAAAGCTGGCCGACTAAATATGTCGAGCGAGGATAGCATGTGTTCCATCTCGGTTATGAAGAAAATATGTCCGTATTGACGCGACATCTCTTTCTCCTCGAATGTAGTTTTTTGCGTTTGATGTTCCTTTTTATTAACTTTGGTCTTTTACTTATGCGTAAACCCGATCCACTCATCTTTTTAATTTTTTCTTCTGCCTTTCTCTTCAAATTCGCTCCAGCCTCGCCCAATCGATTACGCAGTATTTCCTTAATTGGTCTCGTTCCCAAATCTGAGAGAATTCCGACCCCCGTACTGGCTGCCTCCTTACCTACCGCTTTAAGACCGCTTTGTATAAGTGGTTTAGCGAAACGAAAAAGACCCACGAGAAAGCTTCCTAATCCTCTACCTCTCTGCACACGATAACCTATTTCTTCTCCGCATTGATTGACGTAATACGTCATATATTGATCCATGTCCTTTAACATCTCGAACGATAATGATTGCTTTTTTGGTTATTGCAACACTTTTATAAAGTGTAAAACTAAAAGAGAAGGTGTAGCTCCACCGAAGAAAGGATATGGTTTGCCGTCTTTTCCTGTGAGTAGTATTTCGACGTTCTCGATTTCTTTTTTCTCTACGGGAAAATAGTAAACTGGATTGAAAAAATGGTGTCTTTCTTCGTTTACGCTGACAATTCGCAAACATCTGCTGAGAGAATCACCGACCAATTGCAGCTTGATTAAATCCGTATAAAGAAAAATATATCGCGTGTCAATACTGCGTGCGATGTCCCACTTTTTCCTATATTCTCCTCCTTTGGTGACATTTATCGAATAATTTGGATTTTCAAATATGACATAGTTTATTTTCTCCATCATTTCTCTTACACTGACTTTCGCTTCGCTACCCAAAAAACACTTTTTTTCACGGACCTCATATAATACTCGCAAAAATTCCTCCAGAGACCTGTAAGATCCTGGGGGAAAATCCACACCCAAGCCATTCGGTAATATTTCGACGTGGAAACTTAGGAGTTTATCCATAGCTTTTATCATCCTTTCACCGAAATCGATTTCACCCGATTTCTTCGGTTCTAAAACCGAAGATATTAATTCATCAGCAGACCCATAAGTGCCAGGAGATGATCTAATCGGTGAATTCTCTGGTATTTCGATGCGTACATTAGCAAATTTTTCTAAATTTTTCACATCTTCAGGTATGTCGACGCATTTGTAGAGAAAATAGACGAGTTGCAAAATAATATCGTCAAAACGAGCATTCAAATCTTGGGAATTCATACTGATGATATATTGCAACAAAGATTCGTATTTTCCCGCAGGAGGTGCAATAAGCAATGAATCTGGTGGAATTTCAACATAGACGCCTATTAATTTATCCATCTCCTTAATCACCTTCATTCCTAAAGACATCCTTGCATTTAATTCAACATTCATCATTGATTTTGATTCTAAGACTAAATCCAATAACTTATACGAGTCATTTTCATCACATTTCAACAAATTTCTTTTCTCATCAGCCGATAGTGATCGTAACATATCCTCTAACGAGTTGTAAGTTCCGGGATGGATCGTAACTGGTAAATCACCGGGAATCTCAATATGAACTTTATCTTTAGGACAAGCCATATGTTCCTTCAATACATCCAAAGCGCATTTTCTTTTCTCAGTAGGTAACGAGTCTAGCATATGTTTCATAGATTTATAAGTTCCTGGAGCTATCGTGATCGGTGTACTATCATCCATTTCGATATTGACCTGTCGTCTATCCCTATTCATTTCCTCCCTATGGATCCTGTTATCACGAATCCTTGATGCGAAAATTCGGCCAAACCCACTCTCCATTCTCCACTTCCTAAATCCACTTGTTGAGATAATTTTGTCCAAAAATGAGCTATTGTATTATCTTCGAAATACTCGCCAGAGCTATCGCTAAGGAGGGTGAGATAGAACTCGTTCATTGTAAACGTCTTACCGTCAAAGCCTTAATCCAAGAATTAAAGGAATCCAAATATCCTTTCCACTTGACAAAATATTCGAGACTGCGACCTTTTCCTCTACGCCTCAATATTTTATCTATTTTAAACTCGGTGGCCTCGGATACGATTGTTCTCTTTAGTTCTGGTTCGTAAAAGTATCCCTCGATACTCTCTCCATTCATATCTTCCAACTCGTACGTAGGAACAATATTCCCCATAATAATAGATTTAATTTTAAAAACTTCGGTCGTATAGTTTGATGTATATCCTTTAGCAAAGAACATTCTCTCTTTGCTGAATCTTACGTAATCTCCCGCGATAAATCTCGGCTTTCTCTTTTTTTTCCTCTCTCCGAGACGTGTCTCGACCAGTCGTTTCCCCACCTCGAATGCATTTGAGTCATTTACTCGGGAAGGAGCTATTCCGATGGTAGAATGAACGTCATCGTTATATCCCTTCATAAGTTTTGGTAAGACGGTCACAAAATCGTAAGTGGAATATTTGGTGAAATATTTGCACATTTTAGTCTTGAGCGTTCTATTGAATCTTTCCACAACTGAAGCTTTAACATCTGGATTGTGAGTGTAATAAAACTTTATATTTTCCCTTGTTAGAAATTCCTGAAATTTTCTATTCTTGAATTCGGTACCCTTATCGCTTTGCAATTTTAACGGTTTTCTACCGCTCTGCTTAAATATTAACCTGAATGCCTCCACAATGTCTTCCCCAGTTTTACTTTTTAGCGGAACTGCCCACGCGTATTTAGAGAACAAATTGATTATGGTCAAAATATATCCATATCCCTTATTGTATTTTTTCAAATTTCGCATATCGTTTAAATCGCATTGCCACATTTCGTCAATGTACGTCATAAAAGTTTCTTTGAAAGCATTTTCGTAGCGGTCTATGCAATGTATACGCGTCCTGCGAATCTAACCAGTTTTGAACTTTACTTTTTGATACCTTTTTATTCAAAGCTTTCCACAATTTATCCGCAGTGGAAAAACCTGCAGGATTTGCAGGATCGCCGTAAATACTTTCAATTACTTTATCGGGGTCCACGGTGTCTTTGGTTTTCGAACCTGAGATCCCCGACGCGGTAAGCTTCTTCCCCGCTTTGATGTTATTCTTTCGCTTAACGCCTCTGCGCGGTTTAATCTCTCCATCATATCTTCCCATGATTTATCTAACGCTGCACTATCTAACTTTATGTGCTTGGTTAGAGATTCCAAGCTCTTACCGGGGGTTCACTGTCTGTCTCCTCACTCTTTTTTCTTTCACGATCGGGATACTAATGGGCTTTCTCTTCTCTGCTGCAACATTTAAATAAATATCCAACGCACGTTTGTATAAATGCCATTTATCTACATCACTCAGATCTTTCCTGTTTAAGACTTTTTGCATTTCTTCGTCTAATTTAGATATTCGTGCATTCGATCGTTCTCTATCGAGAACTTCGGGGTCGATGAGTAACATCTTTTTGAGAATCATTTGTTTATCAGACTGCCTATAATTCCGCTGAGAATAGAACCGATGAGCATTGGAAGGAAACCGCCTTTCTGAATCAATAATGTCCGCTTCTGTTTCAAGGACCTTTTCTTATCACCGAGCGCTCTCAGCGTTTTACAATGCTTCCTTAGATTTTTCTTTAAGGTAGGGCTTATTTTATGATTCCCATTCAAAGTGTTCAAGCAGCACTCACACAAGACTTTGATAACCTCTTTGTCTACGTTTTTCAAAATCGCGTTACGCAATTTAGGCTTGGTGCTTTTCAAGACATGTAGCAAATATTTATTAGATCTCAGCCTTTTCATAATCGATCAGATGTGATGGCGCATATACGGTGGTAATCTCATCCGGGAATATACGCGTACTGAATCGCAAAAGATTGTTCGTCTCTTGTGAGAGGTCCAACACTAAATAACCGTAAGGTTCACAAGTCGCTTCCTTATATACCCTCGTCAACTCCCGAGAATTTTCCAGGTAGACCTGTCTCGCCAAATTTCCGAATTGCAGTTTGTCGCGAGGATTACGAAACGCTACGATATATTTAGCATTGAGAGAAATATTTCTCGCTTGAGGACTCTGATAAAAAATGTTCTGAGTAATGAGAATCACAGAGATATTAAAATGATGAGAACCTTTTGTGAATAATTCGCTGACCTGTCTATTGTACGCTTCGTGCATCAAATCATCGATGATGAATAGAGTGGGAATTCTGCTTGGATTCTCGAAAGAAGGAACACAATTTTCAAATTCAACCCCTCTATATCAGGCTCGCTCCCGAGACTACAGCACCACACTACGCGTTCGATCTTACCATCTGACAGCTGCGGTAGATTATGCAAAAATCTCAAAACGAACGTTGTCTTACCACAACAGCTAGGTCCGGCGCAAATACAGGTGAAGGGATGTTTTCACCTCAGTGACATAACACTAACTGAGCATATTTCCTTAAACTGTAATTTTTATTCAAGTTTCATCGTCAGATTCGAAAGCCTCTTCCCAAGTTCTCTTAAAATTTGGAATTTTGCAGTTTCTCCTAGCTAAGGTATTTATGCTATCCTCGCATATGTAGCACTTATCATCAGAGAAACTCATCGCTAATTTATTTATTTCAACGGAAAATACTTCATGTTTCTTACTGCGAATTACATTCATTTTTCTGAACTGTATAGAGTTATCCATAAGATACTTTACATAGTCATCAAATGTTAAGCTGTTTTCGATCACAGATTTAGCAATACCCTTCGCCTTTTTCTTGTCTTTTTGCTCCTTTACTCTATAGGAATAAAGCTTGCTCCTCAATCCCACAAAGTGCATCATCAGTTATCCGTCACACTCATCTTTAAATTTCCCAATCACCTTTTTGTTTTTATCGCAAAAGCAAGGATGATCGTGAGGGTAATTGGAAGTGTCGTATGTATCGAGGTCGGTCAACATGTCCTTGTAAAAGTCTTCAGTCTTAATTTCATAATTAAAGCTGTCCGTGTCGGTATAACATAAATTTACCTTTTCACCATATTTTGGTTTCATAAATTAATAGTGGAAATCGTACATTAATGTCTTACTTAAATCTAAGACACAAAACCCAATGTAAATAGGTTTATTCATGAAGAAAGATTTGAAGCTTTCCCGGCGAATCATCATGGTGAATTTTTCTCAGGTTTCCAACCGGGTTGTCTCGGAGATTTCTTCCGACGTTTCGGCGACTAGCTCTGTCGCCATCTTCAGGGATCCTGAAGATGGCGACAGAGCTAGTCGCCGAAACGTCGGAAGAAATCTCCGAGACAACCCGGTTGGAAACCCGAGAAAAATTCACCAGGTTTATTCATCTTAATTACTGTATCTCTCAAGTGGACGGCAACCAAATTTTCGTTGAAAATCGTACGATCCAGGAATGTAGACTTAGAAATTAACTTATCCAACCTTTTCTGGTTAGACGTTAACTCTAAACGCATTCTTTTTCTCACGTTTTCCATTGTTTTCCCTAATACAGCGTTATTCATGAGTTTGTAAAAGTCTTTTTCAAACTCATTATCAGCGGTTTTTCTACGTTCTGTATTTAACTCAATATACTATTTCAACCATGAAGATTGATTAAATTGGATGACGCAATAAATGGTCTTGAGTCTTAGTCTCAGGGAAAGGGCCTGCTTAAGATTGACGTTGTGAATTACATATTTCGTCTTATCTTCTAGAGTTGTAAGTAGTTTTTTATGTTTACTACCCGGAGGAGTCTTATTTTCAGGACATAATGGTAGATCAGTGTGTTCGCAGTAGAGCTTGTGGGGTATTCCAAATCAACTTCTAAAATGTACCCAATGGAATTATCATCGGGTATGGATTCCACATCAAAATTTTGAATTTCTTTGATAGAGAGCCACCGAAAACCGCTATATGGAAGGGATCTAGAGAGAACCCATCCATAGAGATTGTTAGCATCCAAATAAATGATAAAGCGAGACAGAATTAGAGTCAAAATTTTCTAAATATTTATTATTTGCCACGCTGTATCGTTTAGAGCATTGGCTTATCCCACCATGTATACCCTTCTCTACCATCAAGATCATATCATAATCAACCAAAAGTTCGAGCTCGATTTCAGTGTGTTTGAGCATAGCATCAAACTTCAATCCAGGAGCAGTGTAATACCATGCTGGATCAAGATTATATGCTCCTAAACACACGTCTCAAAAGTTTTCAAATACATCAGCCAAAAGTGTACATACAAGTATACATCGCTTTAGTCACCCAAAGTCTTACATGCAAAAGTCTCCCAGACTTTCAACGCGTGCGCATAGTTCTCGTCAGAAATTCCGTCTTCAGTCAATCGATTGAAAAACTTTTCTTTTGGTGGCAAACAGGTCTCGTCCAGTTTCGTCCAACTGTCCATATAATCATAAGGGTACACACCCTTGCGTTGAACAAGATCTAATTGATCACCGAAAACCTCACCGGTAAGCTTAAATTTTTCGTGAGGAAGGTTATCCACCAATTTGGAAAGGGAAGAAGCCATGAACCTGAAGGTATCTAAAAACCTGACTGAAAAATTTTCACTTATCGCCTTAGAGAATGCGATATATTTCTCTTCTGAATTTGGGATTATGTGAATCTTTTTGTCGTCGTAACCCAACTCGCTGACAATGATGTGAGAATCGTATCCGGAAAGGTTGTGGATGAAGACCGGAAGAAAATTGGGCATTTTAAATTGTAAATTACAAAAATAATGCGCAGGACCTCTATATTCTCTGGTAAGGTGATCGTGATCCCTCACACGATCCTCGCCTAGGGTCTTCCTGCAGATGTGGCAAGTGGTTAATTCTTGAAATGCCTCCTCTTGAGCCGATGTTAAGGGTGTCATAGGAATCGCATTTTTGTACATAACCTCGATTTTCTCTGCCTCTTCTTTCATTTTGTGCATGAATACTTTTGCAGCATCCTGCCCATGATATAAAACTGGTTGAGTGTAACCATTATATGAAACAAGAATGTAGCAGAAACTGAACGGTTCATGTTTTTGGTAAGGGTTTGAATAGGAACATTGAGGCGTGTTTACACAAGTATCTACCTTTCAGAGAAGGCACTCAAAATCTGCATAAACCACGAAAGGAACCCAAAACATTTGACTGATGTTTTTAAATTTCATCCATTTGTTATCCTCCATTGGTAAAATGATCTTTGCAGGTGACTTGGCTCTACATTCAATTTTATGATCTTCCAGGACTCCCCGATCACGATAGTACGCAAAGCATTTTTTGCAAATAAAAATTTTATGTTCATATTTCGTTATTTGTGATCTCACTAACCTTTCAAAGTTTTTAATGTAGCAGTAATGGGAAATGTTCTCATCTGTCAAGTACAAAAGGTCCCTATGATCTTCTTGTTCCCTATCAACAATTTTGATCAGATAGACATTGTTTTTTTCGTCTAAGCCAAAAATGTTGATCGAAATATTATTCACCTTCTCAAATTTGGGAATGTCGCATAATCGTATGGGGTAGGAGATGCAATCCCAATTGTACCCATTGCGGAAATCTTCATTATCATATGAGGATGGCCGTTGAGGATTTTTCGGAATATTTTTTGACCAAATCGCATACTTGAAACAGTAATAATCAAAATTTTTTATATTAACGATCGCTTTTGTTGCTTTTATTTTATATGGTAATTCAATGAATTTGGATCCCCTCAATGGTACGTATTTGTTAATTCTTATTTCCACTCCCTTCACACGTTCAAGACCCCATCCTGATCCTTTCTCCTGACTCTCGGATTTTTCTTTCAAAATTTTCCCGAATAATTTCTCTAAAATTTCCTCAATGTCATCTATCTGTAATACCCGCATGTTTTTAGTTTTAAATAGCATATCCTTAATCTCTTCACCTTTCTTAAATACCGCATGCAAAATAATATTAATTTTAAGGGCAGTATTGGTTAATTGCTCCCTAACTTTAGAAATGAGAATATCTTTGTTTTTTTGGAGAAAGGAAACAACGTCTTTGCTTTCCTCATCACCTCCTATCCAGAACGTTTTCAATCTATTTTTTACTGCCGATTCGATTTCTGCGATCTCGCCTCCTTGTTGAATTATTGAATTCTCTTGATGAGAGGCGCTGTTCTCGTGATGAATTCGATTTTTAATCTCATAATACTGTTGACAGAACCTACAGAACCAACGTCCTCTCGCACTATCAACTACTTCACACATTGCCATGTATGTCTCCATATCATCAACACCTTCGTCATTAAATACTACTAGTTCTGTAATTTTATTAAAACCCTCCTGAATTTCCTCGAGAGATGTTAATGAACCGGATTTAAAAAGTTTTAAAATCTCAGATACAGAAGACATTATGAAAAGAGGTAAGGAGGGAATGTAGGTGTAGACCGATGGTAACTATGAAGATAAAGCGTTTAATCTTTTAGTGCGACTCGTAATACTTTTTTAAATATTTTACTTGTGAGTAAATATATAGAAAACTTACCTCAAAAGATAGCACCGATAATATCGCTTTTCTTTCACACGCAGTGAATATAGTGCCGGAAATGCGAGAAATCTACCGTTTCCAAATAAACAACATCTCGCAGTAAAACAGCCACTGGCTACCAGATGTCCTCCAACCATATCCGGGTAAGTCGAAGCAATTCACATCTTCAAACTTGGCAAATGCTATCGTGATCAAGTCACGTTTATTGGCAGGTCTCCTCTCATGAGTCGCTCACATTCGATATATTCGATAACACATCCTCGTAGTTGGCAGAAAATGAGTCAAGTCATGTTTGTGAAGAGGCCTCACATTAATCCCTCTACTTAATCTTTGGCAAATGAAATGAATTCTCTACCGTGCATTAATTCTTTAACATCACGAGCGTGTTAATCAATTGTAATAATGCTTTCCGGCCCGCATTCAAGGTAACATACCAGGCTATATAAGCCTTTCACTTGGTTATCCGACATACGGCTGAAGAAAGAGAAGACTGCTTCTTCGGTGAGTACGGTTTCTCATATTTTGCGTATACTGTCACTCATTCTGCTTTCTCGCACGAAAGTAATCTGAAATGCATTTTTCTAATCTTTTAACAGTTAAAAAAGTGAGAAACAATGGATTTTATTTTAAGAATTAACGGAGTATATTATAAAATTTCGTTGAGTGAGTATTGAAAATTTCTATTCGCCTCACGCGTCAATTTTTTTTGTTTAAACTAAGCAAATTTTATGCAGTATATAATATATTTATTTTATTTTCTAATCATCATAATACCTCAATCATGATTCTTATTAAATATGAAGATTATTATTAGTTCTTTTTATTTCCTATTATAGTCGAAATTCCGCAGGAAATAATAGAAGTGGAGGAGGTGAAAGAGGTGGAGGAGGTTGAGGAAGATGATATAATTATAGTGTACGAAAAACTAAATAAAAATTAATAAAAATTTCTAATTGTCTGCTTTATTAAATAATAGTCCATACCTGGCACAAAAAAGTATGTGATTTGATTCAAACGGACCCTTTTTAAAACAAGTAAGAACCAAACGGTATTAGACGTAATGGAGCATGTGAGAGGTTTCTTTATACCTAGAAGAGGCGGTGGGCGTAACATGCATAATGGAGCGGTTTAAAATGAGGTGGAGGGAGGGTGGAGAATAAGAAAACAAAATAGCGAATAAAGAAAATGATAAAAAAAGGCAAGAAGCATATTGTGTATTGCGGTTCACATACGTCTAAGGATAAATTTTGTTGACTTTTTTATTTTTAAAGATAGGTGGCTGAGACTTCGTATTTGGGAGAGGTCCTAACCGGGCCACGTTTTTCGGGTTGCATAACTCTCAGGGGCATTCCCACACCATTGCCTAATTTTCAGGGGCAAAAGTGTTTTTCTCAAATAGCACCTTTATTTATAGAGATAGCCGCTTGGTATGTTATATGAAATTTATATAATTTTTAACGCTCCTTCTTCTGTCTTTAATAAAAAAATTCATATCTTCCATAATTCCTTTCATTTAACAAAACTCCATCAAATATATGATCAATTTACATTTCATAAGATGTTTGTATGATAGTAATTGAATAAATAAAACAAATGGTGACAGTAAAAAGCATTTTATTATATCAGGAATCAATGAATATAAAAACAATGTTGCTGGCAGTTATCTTTACCAATTCCTCCAAAAATTTATGACAGTAAAGAACATTTCCCATTTGTTTTTGTGGGAAATGAGGGATATCCTTTAACTTGTTCAACGCCGTAACGATTTTTTAATTTTTCACCGGTGACTGAAACGAATTTTCCTATTTTCCATTTATATTGAGGTTCAGGATTAGAAATTGATTAGGGAAAAATTTGAAAAAAAAAATTACGAGTGTAATCAATATTTTAAATTTGAACGACAATTGTCGTCCTCAGTCAGCGGTAAGTGCCGCCCGGGTGTTTTGCAGTATTGCATACCTTCTCCTGCTTACGTTTATTTTTGTAGATGTATCAGATTTCGCAATTTATCATCAACGTCGTTTTTAGCGACAAATGATTTGTATGATATATTCTTTTCTAAGATTTGAAACATGGTTTTATGCTGAAATGAATATTCTAAGTGAAAATTATATAATTTTTTTACAATTACATTCAAAAGAATACTATAGAAGCGTGAACATATTTTTCAGTTTTGCTTTCCTTACTTTTTTTACATATTAAATCCTAAAAATAGATTTTCATGTTATTTTTTAATAAGTAAAATTATAAATAAGGCACGGGTGATTTTTCGTAAAAACTTTTGAACTGCTTTCGGATTTTGTTATAAATTTAAGTATATAAATAATTTTTACACAGTATTATAAATAAATTTGTATTTAATTTATATAAACAGTGTTTACATAGTTTAATTTTTTACATTTATTAACGTTATTATTATATATTTACGTTATCATATATATTTTTGTCATACCAACTACAAAGTAATATGATGTTATTTTACATATTTACACATTTACATTTTTACACATTTACATTTTTACACATATACATATTTACACATTTACATTTTTACACATTTACATTTTTACACATTTACATTTTTACAAATTTTCATGTACACTATATTACACATCTCCGAAGCAGATGATGCTTTTGTGGAAATCCACAAAGCATGGTTTAAAACAGAGGGGTGGACATCCCTCACAGGCAGGGCAAAAGAATTTCGTATCCTTCCTGAACCCTTGGGCTTTACAATATATACATTTTCTCTGTGGGATGCGTTTTCGTTTGTCGTCCATCTCGTATGCGTCAGGATAATGCATCGACAATCCAGGGGTCCTAGAGGGCCGGCTGGGGGAAGGACGTGGGACGGGTTCAGTATAGGCTGGGCGGAGGAGGGATTTTATGATGGAAATTCGGAAATCATATAAAGAAATTTTGGGATGAGTGTTTCGGTAAAGGAAATAACTATTAACCAATACGAGGTGAAGTATATGGATCCCCAGTTTTTTGTTCCATTTCAGAGTCTTACGCTCTATCGGGTAATAAGACATCATTTGATCACAATGATCGATGCCAGCCATTGACTCGTTATAACGAGCAACAGCCTCCGGTTTGGAGGTGACACTACCTCCTCGCCGGCGACGGGCATCGACCATATTGCTTCCGAATTCGGAACTGATCATCAGAACGTCCCGTTTATCTTTCCATTTCATCACGCAGACTCCACAGGAACTAAAAACATCCACAGCTTCACCTCGTCTTAGTTTTTTAGATATTACCTCAGGAGGATTCCCCTTCCGGTTAGATCGAAGAGATCCTGTACAATAGGTCCTCCGCTCTAGTAGATGGTGGGCCAAGTCAACACTGTTGTAATAATTATCCATGAAAAGTGAATGTCCGGCATCTAATTTGCCTTCCATCAACTTCCATACAACATTGTTGACATGTCCCGGCCCACCTACATCAACATCAGAGGACCCAGCATACACAATAAATCTTAGAACCAAACCGGAAGGTTCGGTGAGCATGTAAAGTTTAATCCCATACCGGTGCTGTTTACCTTTCATATAAATACGAAAGATAAGACGGCCCCTCCAGAGAACCATGGATTCGTCGATGCATAGCCTTTGGGTCGGTCTCACTATTGCGTACATTGTTTGGTGAAAAATGTCAATCATTGGTCTTATTTTGTATAAAATGTCCGTAGGTTGTGGCTCCCCGGGTTCTGGATTTTTTGCGAAATGCAAAACCTGCAAAATCCCGGAGAACCTGTCGCGGCTCATACATTTCCGAAAACAAGGAAAATTAAATATGAAGTCAGTGCTCCAATAATCGGAGATCCTACTCAATGGGCATGTGCCCATATGAAATAGAATCCCGAGGAAAGTTAAAAATTCTTCCACTGACAACTGCTTCCATTTAGTAATCCTTGCTTTCGGAAATTTATTACCTAAAAGTAAAAAGTCGGCCTGCCTATTTGTCTCCGTCACCACCAAATTGGTCGTTTCATCCGTCAGTAAAAGGTCAAAAAATTGTCGAGGCTCTTTCCCTGGGTCTGGAACATTTAGGCCTGGGGTGTGAGTGAAGGGGATGGCAGGTCTAGTCGGTCTGTTCGAAGTCCAACTGTAGGTCTGGGCCGAGGTCCTAGTCAAAACAGAGGCAACGGGGGAACTGGTTTGTACAACGGTAGGGCTAGGAGGGGAGGAAGGCGAAATATTTTGCCTACCAGCTGAGGGAAGCTCCACCTCCTCTTCCTCGTCCTCCTCGGTGGTCTCTCCCCACTCCGTTTCCCCAGACGAGTCACTAAAATTTTCTTCCTCTTCCTCCTCCCTAAGTAATAATTTGTTCAACTCTTCGGCAGACCAAATGTGGCGAGGGGGAGAGTCCCTCCTTTGCCTTTGGGTCTGCGAAGAGTCGCCTTCACACCTTCTCTTTTGTGTGGTCGGAGGAAGAGGAGTTAAATTTTCCCAGGAAGTTGACGGCTGGGGACTGTTTTGGGAAGTCGAGGGTTGGGGGTCATCCTTCGAAGTGGGAGGTCGAGGAGATTTTTCCCCAGGGAGAATCACTTTGAGGAGTGCCTTCCCCTTGCCTCGACTGGCACCTCGAGTACGAACCATGCTAAAAAAAACAAATATAGAAACAATTTTTTTATCATATTGGTGTTTCATAAAAGTATAGGCATAGAATGTACATACATTATTCCTCCCAGTAGATTCTCTTTCACGAATCAATAAATTGATGCTTGAAACCGTGTAGCTATATAACAGAAAATAACAAATAATCAGAAGAATAAATAAAAGTTTGCAAGAAATAACATTTAAAATGAGATAAGTAAAAATATCAAGTAAAAATAACATAAGTCATAATAACTTACATTTTTCTCCCTCTCACGAGAGATTAACTTTCCGTTAGTATTTTTCATAGAAACACTGAAAAACGGAGAAAGATAATTTAAAAATCTAAGAAGAAAACATAAATAGTTAGTAAAAATTTCAGTTACTAAAAATTAGATTGTTAAAAAATACCACCTATGGCTTTGTAGAAGTCCAAAGAAATTTCTCCCTCTTTATCTTTTAATGGATAACTAAATTCAAATGAAATCTGTAGTTTCTTTTCATAGATTTATCAGATAAATGTTTATTGTTGGCTAACAGTTGATAAATTAATTTTTGAGGAAAATGGAAAAGTAACCGCAAAAAATGTGGGCTCTATTTGCTAAAACTACAATTCAAAACAACCCTCCATTAATTTGGTTGTCACAAAACTTGGTGATTTATTTGTAATGACTATAACTCAATTTGTTAAGTTTCATTGGGAATCATTATTTTATGTTAAATGGAGGAAGACATACTGTGGAGCCCTTGCACACTTACCTCAAGTAGCTGCTAATTTTATTACAAATGCTATTTGCCAAATGCAAATGTAAAAACACCCATAAAGATTTGTTTCACTTGTAAATTAATTTCCCTTCTTAGGCATACTTATGTTTGTCTCATTATAGAAGGCATATCAGAAAGGAGTCATAAAACAATACAGGTTGCCCTTGATGAGTATGGTACTTGAATTGCACAGTTTCAGTTTTACACATTTGAAAAAATGCAACCGGTTTTGATTAACAGTTTGAGACTTGGTTTTACACATTTTTGTTTTAATTTTTCTGGCTCCAAAAAATGAACAAAAACCATAGGAAATGTAATTTTTATTAAACATTTAACCATTATTCGAATTTCAAATAAAGTTACATGTACATTAGTTAAAAATGTGCTACTGCAAATTTTATAATCAAAATTTATTTGATAAGGTGCAATTTTGTTATACTGTGCAAAATTTTAATTAAGCTAGTAAATTTTCATAAAAGAAATTAAAAATATTAATAGGAAAATTCGCATTATCTTGTATTTGATTGCGGATTTACCTTAAGGCAGGGGTAGGCACTGCCTAAGGGTGCAAGCAATTTTGGGGACGCAATCGCATCTGGTTCCATGTCTAGGGTTGCCAACAGTGTCATTTTCTTAAATTTTTATAAAGAATACAATTCTGATGGGAAACTAAGCAGGCAGTGACTAGGGAGATTAATGTCAGGTTAGGCACATTAAGAATCAATGTTAGAACTCTCCCATCCATCTCCAGTCCTAAAAAATAACTTCTGTTTTCAGAGCAAACATAAATATTATTAATTTAATTCCCTAACTATTATGAGTGTTCCCTGATAGAACTTCCTTGCCTTTCTCACGGTTATCATTGCATCTCTTGTGTCAACACTTGAAAGTTAGGACCGAATCATCAAAACACTTGAGAGGGAGGACTCCTTTGTGTCTCACATGTACATAAAGAATATTTTTGTCTTCTTTTTGAGCTATGAAATTTATAATTTACTTTATAAGTCGTGACTTCGTGGAAGTGTTTAATATTATTCATAATAAAACACAAGTAGTACTTTTCCACAGCATATTTTTCCTTGTGGCCAGTTTCACTGTGATATGGCATCATCTGATGACAGGTGAAGAGATGTAAGGATCTATATAGTAACGGAGAAAAGGGAAGGGAGGGGAGAACCAATACAAAGACACTGTTTACTATGTCCCTGCTTGTGGTTGGTGTCTTTGTAATGGTTAGAGTTAGAGTTTGCTAAGATTAGCAAAGAAACCAAGTTTCACTTATATGTTACAACCATAAGATTGAAAAAAATGAATTTGGCAGACTTTGTCCAATTGCTTTTACTTTCACTCTCATAACTGTCATCACTATCAACTTCAGCTCAAGTCACTCAAGAAGTTTTGATCATCCCAAGAATTTTTATCAAGCTGACTGACCAGTGGAAAATAAAAAGCAGACTAGAAAATGATTCACTATCATCAACTGCAAGGCATTCTGGATTGGTAAAATCTTGATACGAAAAGTAGGAGTAGATTTCATAGTATTCTTCATAATAAAACACAAGTAGTACTCTTCCACAGTACATTTTTCCTTACGACCGGTTTCACCATGACATGGTAACAATTGGTGATAGGTGAGGGGGTGTAAGAATCTATATAGTAATGGAGAAAAGGCGGAGAGGGAAAGGAGGGGGGACCATTTTATTCTTTGCCACCATCTTCTCCTAACCCCTTCAGCCCTTGCTTCTTATAGCCTCTTTAAATATCTTTCTGGGCCCATTGTTTGAATATGTCAAACCCCTTCAGATGTTCATCTTGTATTCATCAGTGCTTTGAAGGTTATCTGGTGGATTTTATGAAAAGTGTTCCCATTAAGCAAGTCATTTTTGGCACAAAAGTTTATTGTTATCTATCAATTTTCATTCATCGTCCTTTCTCTTGAAAACCATCCCATACACCAGGAGTAGGAAAACTACTGTCCATGGGCCATGTCAGGCCTGCGAGAGCATTTATGCAGTTTGCCAGGCTATTTTGAAAGAAAACCATGAAATGTATTACAGATAATTTCATATTTGTTGGTTAAAATTATGGTCCAAAAACCTACTCTAATGAGTTATGAAGGTAAATCATTATTAATTGTTCATTTTCACTAATATTGTCCTTCACATCACATTCTCAAGTCATTTCCTATGTGCTTTCTAATGCAGCTTGCCGAAACATTTGTATCTCTCAATGCAGCATGCTTCGTAAAAAGTTCACTCACCTCTGCCATACGGCCTTGTCCCTTCCTCTTGTTCTTACCTATTCTTCCATTCCAATCCTTTAAAAGCATAAAATATTTACTTGTACTTCTAGCTTGATCCAAATCTTTTTGCAAATCTGTGTAAAAATTTCCTTTTTCTAATACATCCATGTTTTCCATGGGGGCATAATTTTGTATGCTCGTGAGCTTTTCCTCTAAGTTTTTGTCCACATACATCATTTTAGAAGTGACAGCTTCCCTGTTCAACACATTCAGCTCTTTACATAATACAGGCATCTCTCACTATAGCACACTTCACTTAGCACTGTTTTGTTGTAGCGATCTCGCTAACTCCCGTATCATAGACACATTGTTTTGGTCATGTACTTCCGTTGTACTAGTATCATAAACAGCTTCAAGTATTTTCAATTGATAGTGAATATTTTTCAAAAAATCTAATGTGGCAAGCAAGGTAGTAGGACTAATTAATATTCGCAGGTAAATGACAAGTAAATTAAATATCTCTAAACACTCTTTGTACAAATAATGTTGTCTTTTATATGGATTTTTAGATGCAATTTCAATTGGAGTTAATCCAAAAGTGTGGGATTTTGTCGATACCAAGATATTAGGTCGTAATCACCTTTGTTTGTTTTTCTTCCCATATATGTTCCCATTATGACTTGACTTTAGCTTGCAAACAGGCTCAACTGGGATTTTCTGCATTAGATTCAGATTGAGGCACATTAAGAATATATTACGTAGACATATATGCAAGCATGCTGGAGTGGCAGCTTCAAACACGCAGCTTGTTGAGTGGGGAGATTGACCACACCTTATCCATAGAAAGAGGTGGGAAAAAATTTCCTTACAAGAAACAACATATTGCATCAAACTGCCCTCCACCCTCATATAGTTTTCTGTCTCATGTGGTCTTAGTTGCGTGCTTAATATGTCAATGCAGTTTTTAGCATGTTTTTAATGCGCTTATTGTTCCACTTTGGCATCTGTTTGTCCACCTGTGCACTTGCTTAAATTGAAATTGTGACAAAACGATAAATGATAGAGAGCTGAAACATGTAGTGTAGATTTCTGTATGGCTGCCATTTGTTTTTCTTTATACTTCAGTTTTGAAAAATATACAAAGTCAGGTCGAGGCCTATTTAATTTTTTTTTATATCTCCAAAGGCATAAAAGATGACAAACTGAAATTTTGAGAGTACATTTCCACATTGGTGCCACTTACAAACAAGGCTCTAGTGACCAAATATTTGGTGGTATTTTATTTATACGGACAGTTGTTACTGACTGATTGATGAAAACCTCCAGCATGAACTGCTGGACCTAGGATCCTGAAATTTTGCAGGAAGTCTCTCATTGGGTCACAATTAACTAGGAGATTCTGAAAACAAAAGTTTTGAGTTTAAATACCCAAAAAAGTTTTGGAATTCCCGAAAAACCTTTTTTCCTTATGAATTGGAATTGACATAGCATTTTGTGTTTTTACCTTCTCCATATACGAAGTATAGAGAAAGGATTGTTTTCATGAAAAAAATTGAATTCGAGATTTCAATGGAAATACATGTTTTAAGGTCCCCTGAACTTGTTTTGACTATTTTCTCGATGATGTCTGTGTGTCTGTCTGTCTATATGTGATAGATTTTAGTGGGCTCAAAAACTATTAATCAGGTCAACACAAAATTTTATATTTAACATTTTTATAACAGTTAGACGATCTAATTAGTTTTTGGTAAAAATCTGTCGACCAGAAGTGGGTGTTTACTCTTGTCACTTATCCGTTATTTTGAAATATTTGATAAATGTAAACATGTATTGGAATAAATGTTGTAGGAAATTTCATTTTCTACAACCTTTGTTTGATACTTTTTTTCCATATTGTTTAAGAGATATCTTATATTTTAGCTGCCACCACCACGCCACCTACCGAAGACTATTGTTAACAATTGACGCTTAGTTACATCTTAGTAATGTTCCTTTATCTTTTCTTAATTGTCAACCGGAAGTAAATATTGACAATGATCCCAGAGCTAACAACATGTAATTTGCCTTATAAATATGGAGAAAGTCATGTGTTGCCCACATCAGTTCATTTTTAGTTTGATAGACCATAAAAAACTGAAAAAATTGCCTTGCTTACTGTACCCTTCTATCTTTAACCGTTTGCTTTATATTTTAATCCGAATGTTTTTAAATTGGAGCTGGAGGGGAAGAGCTGGTAGTACAGTTTAGGAGGGGAGGGGATTGTGCGTGCAAACTTTTTGGAAGAATGATGTGGGTGTGGTGGGTAATGCTGTTGGGGAGGGGATGGAAGGGTGTGGTGTATACATGCTGCTTAATGTAGAGGATATATATTACCAATACAGGGATAACAATTCAGATGGAAAGGAAACAAATAGAATATGTTGTCTTTCAAGAAAATAAAGAAAGCATTCAGCCCAAAAAATTTGGAAAGGCGAAGGCAACAGAGCAGAAGTAAACAGGAGCTACTGTAAACTATGGAAGCCTCTAGTAACCACATAAAATATGGGGGTGCCGATGGTGTAGTGGTTAGGATGCTGGCTGCTACTCGCCTGCTGCTTGAAAGGGCAGTGGGCACGAATCCTGCGAAAGTAGGATTCTTTTGCCAAGGTCGTCCAGCCCGTTTTTGTAGTTTGAGGAGACTGTGCAAAGTCAGCATTCCGTCCTTTGTAATGGACGTTAAGCTGTTGGCCCCCTTCATGTTCTTTGTTAAGAGTAGGCTAATGCCTTGTGTGTGTGTGCGCGCGGTGTGGAAGGAGTAATGGCTATAATAATCCAAGAGGTTGATTAGCCAAAAACACACACACACCACAAAATAAACATAAGCTAAATTTATGCATCTAACAAGTGATCAAAATCCAACTTCTCCTAAGGTTGTCTATTAGGTTAATAGGAGAAATCTTCATTGTAAAATATAACAAAATGTTACCAAATTGTATATTAGAATAAAAATGCACCAATTTTATATATGGCCTTGTATAACATACTCGTTTTATATAGTTTAATGAATGGGATATTCTTGTGATTGCTTGGCAGAAAGAAGAATGGAAATCTTCTGCCACACTGAACTTGTTGAACACACTACAAAATTTTATAGTGAGTGGAGGCCTTCTTGCTGGATCCCTTTTGTGTGTCCACATCATTGCGTTCAAACAGGGCCTTTCAGTTGGTGATTATGTTCTCTTTTCATCATACATTCTACAGTTATATGTTCCTCTGAACTGGTTTGGAACATATTATCGGTGAGTGGTAATTTTTTCCTTTAAGTTTTTATTGCTTTTAAATTAAAGGAATATGGTTATCCTATTCAAGTCTAACACTAAAAAAAAACAAAGAAGGAATCAAAGAATTAACAAGTTTTTTACAGCATCATAGCTAGGCCAATATGATAAAATTATTAAAAATATTAGAGGCAAATTACCACTTGTGATCAATATAATTTTGTTTTCAAAATCTTTAACTTTATATTGCTTGCCAGAACTAATGTATTGCACTTGCTGATAAAAGATTTTAATTTTAGAGCAATTTTCACATTATCTTTTGATATTTTAAAATGCATTTCATTGACTATGCTGATATTTAAATACATTCTTGCTAAGTGTTATTTTATTGAAAACAGTTTTCATGCTGTCGTACAACTTTTAGATGTTTATCATTGATTTTTCTCATTTCTTCCTGAGTAGTTACTCTTCTCCCTCCTCATTGCTTCTTTATATTTATCTAGCATACATTTGGAAGCTAAAACATATACAATAAAAAATGACAAAGGAGAAACCTCCTTATAACTATAAAAATTAAAAGAGAAGTACACAATGGTTTAGGGGAAATTATTCCACGCCAGGGACTGAACACACATTCTTGGTCAGACCAAAAGAAAAAAAGTTACCAGATTCAAAGAACACATTTCATACTCTAAAAATGGTAATTTTGAAAAATCATGCCTAGAAACCCACATTCTTCACACACAACACTCCACTTCCTTAGATAACCTTAAATTACTTAAACCCATTTCCAGTAATTACCTTTTAGATGTGGCCGAAAGTTAGCCATTTTCAGAAGCAAAGACATCACACTCAATCAAGACACGGTTCCTATAGTAGACATTACTTTGCTTTCCCTTTCCTGCAAGGGTCATTCCAACAGACTTCCAAATTCCCCCATTACTACAATGTAACTATTTCTTCCCCTACTTTTCTTCCCTTCCCTACTGTCCCTGGTGTATATATACTCTCCTCTTCCCGCATTTCGTCATCTTTACGATTTGCCTGCTGAGGATGGAATCTTTGATTTCAAAATATGTATATAGGCATTCTTTTTGAAAAAGAAGTACAATTCGGTTTATTTACTTGCACGTGTGTAAACAAGGGTCCCTGGCATGGAGTATTTCCCCTAAACCCGGAGTGTGTGAGTGTTCGGTCCCTGGCATGGAGTAATTCAATTGGAATTTTATGTTTTCTCCTTTTTGTACAGGGTCATTCAGAAAAACTTCATTGATATGGAGAATATGTTTGATCTCCTACGTGAAGAGAAAGAAGTCGTCGATGCTCCAGGTGCTGGGCCCCTGTTATTGCGCTCTCCAACTTTCCGTGGTGGTGGTGCAGACATTGAGTTTTGTTCTGTTAGCTTTGGCTATGTTCCTGATCAATTAGTCCTTCGATCTGTCTCCTTCGCTGTCCCACATGGCAAGACTGTAGCATTGGTTAGTAATGTTGTTTTAGTTTTCTATCTTCATTTTTTAATTTTCATTATAATTTATCTAAACTTGTTTTTTAATTTAAAATTTGTTTTAAAATTCTTATGATTTTACTTTCATAATTAGTTTGAGAGAAATTTATTTGTTTATTTCTTATATCAAGAGAAATGTGCTTCTCATTACTTCCTATGCATAGCATTTCATTGGTTTGAAGATTTCACTCAAAATTGTGTTGCCTTTAGGTTGGACCATCAGGGAGTGGGAAAAGTACTGTGATTCGTTTACTTTTCCGATTTTATGACGTTCAAGCAGGAGCTGTATTACTTGGAGGTCAAAATGTTAAAACTGTGACACAAAGCTCATTAAGAGCTGCAATTGGAGTGGTTCCACAGGACACTGTACTTTTCAACAACTCTATAAAGTAAGATTCTAATTAAAAAATATTTTGTTATGCATTTCACTAACTTGTTTTAATTTTGATCTGCCTTTAAAATAGTGCAGTTCTCAGTTTGCGTGTTATTTTGGAATATTGCTAATATTACACTATTACAGATTTTAGAATGATATAAAAGTAATTCAAATAAATATTTTCTTGGCCATGGTAAATTAATATGAGTGATATTACGATCAGTATCAAATAAAATTAATTTTCATGCTGGAATACTTTATTTGGAAATATGCCCACTCCCCGATTAACGCTCTTAATTGGTGCCAGGAAAATCAAGCGCTAACTGAAACAGTGCTATTCGGAACACGTACTTCCATAAGAAATGACATTATAAGATTTAATTCATTCCCGAGATTATATTAATGGAAATGAAAATAGGTAATATTATATAAATAATACACCAAAGTATTCTTTGTTAACCATATTACATAGCATAGAATAGGTAGTCATTTACATTGCAATTATATTTCAAATTGAACATTAAAACTTGAATATAAATGACATTTTATGGAACATATGTTGATCTCACACTGAATGAATCGCACATGAGCATTAAGGAATAGGAATTAGAGTAGAAGAAGATACCTGCATTTACTTACATATACAGGTTGAGGCAATAGTCACTATACAGCCACAATTTTATTAACAAAGAAAATTGGAACATAATAATAACATAAAGCATCATGACTGAAGATACTATTCAATTCAAAGAAGGCAACCAATAAGACAAAAACAAAATCATATATCGAAACCTTAATACGTTTCAATAAAGAAATATCGATTCATAAAAGAATTATCACATGTGCTTGATAAATAAAGGAACATGGAATGAGACCAAATAAAGAAAGAATTTAAATATCTTGGTATTACATTTTTTAAAACTGAACAATCAAAAAGGGAGCAATAAACAAAAAACAAACAAATGTTGGTGCTCTCCAGCTTTTAGTCACCGTAAAATCTCTAATTTAACCTCAAGAGTTTCCTCTTTTTCTCCTCTGATCGCCAGTTATCACTCATGGTCTTTTTATTTAAAGGGAAAATATAATTTAAACAAAGTTCCAGTGGCGGCTCGTGTATAGGCACTGCGGAACTGCAGCACCCCCTATTTCCACCTGATATTATCGATAACATTTAATATAACGAGTCCTTTTTTCTTTAATTCTTTCTTTATTTTTGTAGTACAATATATATTCCTTAAGCTTAATGTCAGTACTTCAGTATGAGGGAAAGTGGAAGTTTGGGAAAGGGGGGGAGGGATATAGGGAGGTAGAGAGAGAGAGAGGAAGAGAAGGGGGTGAGAGGGAGTGGGAGGAATGGAGAGAGAAACCCGAAAATAGGGCTAGATATAATTTTCTACCTTAAAGATATGCCAAAAGGAGAAGGTCAGGGTTGCACACAGGCAGTCTCCCATCAAAATTTTAATTTATATAACCATGTTAATGTTGTGTACTTATTGATTGGTATGAGGAAAGGGCTTTCATTGCAGCAGCTCAAATGAGATGTCAAGAGTGAGGTAGTTACGGTAATTATAATTTCCTAATGGCAAAAAAATTGTTTAATTCTTTTTCAAAAATTAATGTATTTTTCAGGATCAGCTATAACTGCTTTGACCATATGTAAAGTGTAGTAAGCCTCTTTATTCAGTAGTTTACCCACCTCAAGATACAACGTTTTATCAATCATTCTGTTGAAGTTTCAGTGGCTTTTATATATGCATTGCTGGAATCATTTGTCTCTCAAAAAGGCTAGGAGCCACATCACCTGAAAATATTAGCTTATACTTGAAAGAATGCATCATGTTATCATCTACTTCAAATGTTTGTGCGGCTTGGACCTGAAGTATTCCACTCGCATTCAGGTTATTTCGCTTTGGCTATGATGCAGTGTTGCCAAGTTTTCAATTTTGCTCAGTTCAACAGTAGCTGTGGATGAGCGAAGTTCTATGCTCCAATAGATCTGATGAAGCACATTCATGTTTCCGCCATCGTTGAAACACAATTGGAAAGTATGAGCAATCGTGTCAACAGCGCTCGTCAAGAAATTTTGAGCGGTGAGGGAAATTAACGACCTCTTATTGTTTGACATTTTCTTCCCCTCACCCTATGGGTCTAACTATAGACACACCTCACCCACATGAAATGCTGAAATGGACTAGAGTTGCAAGTATTCTAGGAAAACGACAAAAGTTATATCGTGTGTAAATGCTGTGTTCTTCAGATTATCCTTCCATTTCTCATTATTTCAATATTTATTATCTGTTCCCTCGTACAATTTCACTTTCACTCATATTTGTTGAATATTTGTCATCTTAATTATTTTAGAAAATTTAAGTATTTTTTAGATTTAAAAATAACAAATAGAAGTTATATTAATATTAGGTAAAACCAAGTAGAAATTTTCCAGCTAGGGATATGTCAGACATCATAACATGGTTTATATGTGTCAACACCTGAGATATGCTTCTTTGTGATATATTTCATTTTGTAGGAATATATATCTGATGTATCTGGAGGAAATCCTGTAGTAAATAAAAGGCAGAATATATCTTAGAAACGGTGGTATTTACTTTTTGATAGCTGTTATAAATTGCTTTTATGGTTTTAAAGCTGATTATACTATATTTTTATATAGGTATAACATACAATATGGAAGAGTGGATGCTACAGAAGAAGAAATATTCGAAGCAGCTAAGCATGCTGACATCCATAGTCAAATACTGAGTTTTAAAGATGGCTATGATACAGTGGTTTGTAGAAACTTGCTATTTTAAATATCCTATTTTTCAACGTTTTATCACATTTTCAGAAATTTGTGGAATTGATTCTTAATAACGTAGATCTATAATGACTTATGTCATAGGTAGGAGAAAGGGGTCTAAAGCTAAGTGGAGGTGAAAAGCAGAGAGTTGCCATTGCTAGAACTATACTTAAAGCTCCTCACTTTGTACTTCTTGATGAAGCAACAAGTGCCTTGGACACTCAGACTGAACGTAACATACAGGTACTTTCCGTTATTGATGTTTAAAATATATTTTTTAATGACTTGATCCAAAGAAGGAGATTTAAAATTCTGCTTTTGTCAGTGATAAAATATCATTATACTTGACACTGTTCTTGCAACATAATATTATGCCGGAAGAAACACATTTAAATGAATAATTGCAGTTAATATTTCCATTACTGTAATTTTCAGAATTTTGTGATGATTTAAAAAAAGCCAACTTTATGACTTAATCAGTTTGCACTTAATATTAATAAGATTATATTTTAAGATTCTGGGAGACATATAATCTTTTGAAACAATCCATTTTATAAAATATCTTTTTATGTCTGTAATTCTTGAGAATCATTTGGTTTCATACTAAAACTTCCTGCTGGCATATTCAAGAGCCTTTTAAAATAATATTGGTATTTATATACAAATGTGTAATTTACAGGCTGCACTTTATCATGTATGTGCCAATCGAACCACATTGATTGTGGCTCATAGACTGTCTACCATAATCCATGCTGACCAGATACTTGTTTTATGTGATGGAGAGATTGTGGAAAGAGGGAGGTGAGTCACTGTTAGCATAACTATTTTAAGTACTGTTATGTAAGGGATATGATAAAACAATATTCCATTTAAAATTTTCCATAGTATCATTCATATCATAGTCATTGTTTATTAATTGTATTCTTATATACTATGGTGAAAAATTGAGAATTTACAACAAATTCCTAAACCATATGAATCTAAAAAATTTTTAGAGGTAAACAATTAAAGTATATCAAGTTTACGGAAAATTTTTTTCCATGCCAGGAACTTGATATATCTCACGACAATGACAGGGACCAAACAAACAAAATTCAAACAACCACACACCCACTCATACTCAAAGGCAAGATATATCAAGTTTACAGAAAAATTTTGTTTTACACCAGGGATTTGATATCTCAAACAAATGTCTGATAGTTTATGCTTCTCACGACAATGACAGGGACTAAACAGACTAAATTCAAACACACACACACACACAAGCACTCAGACTCAATCGCGCAGATCTCTAAAAGTTTTTTAAATGAGGAAAGGATTCTAATTCTAAATGTACATTTCAAGAGCGAAGCTCTCATCATCAGTAGATGATAGTGAAATTCACTATCATCTACTGATGATGAGAACTGTCAATATCTATCCGCCAAAAAACATGGGCACTCTGTTGCTCTCAATCTCCTAATCTCTCAATAATACCTTCCTCAATTTCTGATTCACTTTCAGATGATAGTAAATATCCTTCAGAAGTATAACTCACAAGAAAAAGAATACTTTTGTCATCACTACCTTGATTTTCAGTCATATTAAGCACTTCTAAATCATCAAGCAACCTTGTTGACACCATGGGAGGGGGGGAAACCTTAGTAATAAATATTCTTTAAGTTGTGTAAGAGAGGAAATATTTGTATAGGAAAGTTTACTGATCCAAGGAGCTTAGAGACATCAATGGAAGAAACTGAACATGTGAAGGATTAATGAACCGTTAAATTGTATACTGCACATGAACCATAAAATTGGATGCTGCATATGGCGACATATGTCTTCCACTTGCCGGGCAGATATTCTATCACTGGACTACCATACCAGATAATTTTTCCTGTTTCTGAATGTGGGTGTTTTTTTTTAGTTGAGAGGGAGGAGTTTTCTTCGACATATCTCTTGGAGGACATCCATTGGGACTGGTTGATACTAGCTTGGCTAGCCCCGACCCAACTAAGATTAACACCCACATTCAGTAACAGGAAAAATTATCTGCTCTGGTAGTTCAGTGGTAGAATATCCGCCCAGTAAATGGAAGATCCTGGTTCGATTTCCGGTCATAGCAGAATTTTTCGTTTCAAAATTATTCCCAAAAACAAATGTGACTCAAGAAAAAAAGGTACCTATTTGGTTAGGGCAAAAAGGAAGAGAGATATGTTCAAAATTGGTTTTACACTATTCTTCATCTATGTTTACGTAAAATAATTTTCTCAGGCGATTTTTTTTCGTGCTGCAACTTCACTAATTATGCGGTGAACTTTTGTTTATAAAGAAAACTTTAGGAACAAGAAAGCTTCAAAAAAATTCATAAGAGGCGTTTCATATTGGTGCTAAAATATCCTAAGGTTACATCATGTAACCTTAGAATATTTTAACCTGGGATGTAACTTACATTAGTTTATTTAGGCAACCCCACACTACAGGACAGTGGTTTACAATATGTTGAATTTATCCACACAATCACAACTAAATTGCAATTAACAATGTTAAATATGTGCTCAAAAGATTCAACAAGACAAGAAAAAATTTGAGGAAATATGCCGTCATATACAATGGCAATAGCAAACGAAAATATGTGATAAAAATTTAAACAATCACTTTCAAATTGTTAATAAAATTGTTAATTTTTCAACAATCAATTTCATGATTTCCATATCATATAACTATGTTTTCGATGATATATCCGGATTTCACCCCTTAATTAAATCACATAAAAATGCCCCACCTGGTGAGTGATTTGTAAAAATTTTGTGTCTACTTAAGGGGTTAAAGAAAAAATATTTGGCTGGAAAACCTAGGATTTGGTAAAGGGAGTCTGTGCTCATATGGAAGCACATCAAGCCAGTCTGTTTAAAATAATTCAAATTTATCTATTATTTTTCTGGGGATGATATTATCTTTAAGGATATGAATTCCTGATACAATGTTTTTGTGTTAATCTGTGTTTTTTTATGTATCTTAGATGTCAAAATACATGTTGGAATACTTAACAAGAAGTCCAAACCAGGACTAATGCAGGCTGGTTTCCCAAAGTTGATGTTCTGACTTGGTTACTTATATTGAGAGGAAATGTTTCAGTATGTGTTTAGTCATTCCAAGGAATTCTCATACCATAAATACCACTTGTAGTTCATAGTTTATCAATGATAGAGAAAAATTGGAAAACAAATTAATAGAGCATTTTCAGGTTTAAAATACTAAAAACAATGTCAAAATCTCTTTCTGACATTATAGTTTGCATGGAAAAAAGAGAATCACAATGCGTAAGGATTGAAGTGGTACAATTTAAGTAAGAAGTTTCAGAGTATGCCGTTAGATGACATTGACATGAAAAAGAATTGACAAATAGAATTGGGAGACATCTAGAGAAGATATTCACTACACCATGAAGATTGAGAGTAACACTAATGAGTTAGATGTACAAAAAATTTAAATTAGGAATTTTCCACCAATTCAATAAAAATGGGACAATTTAGTGTCCTGACAACATATTGATGGGACAATGGGACACAAATGGAAAATCCGGGACTGTCCCGGGCAAAATGGGACGTCTGGGTATCCTAACTTAGGCCGAATTGGAGATGTCCCTGGAAAGAACCAGGATCCATGGGTATAGAAGCAATTGTGTGACTTTTGGAAAAATTCAGGCAGAAATATCACCACAGATAATTTCTTCACTGATATATTTCTTGCTGAGGATTTATTGGAGAAAAGCATTACATTAGCTGGTATAATAAGAAAAAACAGGAAAGATTTACCTAAGTCGCTTCTTGAAGTTTCAAATAGTAGTGTTTATTCTTCACAATTTCTTTTTTCAGACAAAGTGATGTTAGTTTCATATGTACCAAAGCCAAAGAAAAGTGTAGTGCTACTCTTCAGTATGCATAGGGAGCATAGTATTTCTGGGAAAGAAGAAGACTTCAACTCAGAGATAATATTGTACTATAATAAAACTGAAAGTGGTGTTGATGCGCTGGATAAACTCATAAGTGTAGGAGAGTGACTAGACTTTGGACCATGGTGTTGTTCATGAATTTTATTGATATTGCTGCATATATTGCATTTGTAGAGTGGTGTAAAAAAGTAGTACATGAAAAAAGAAAGCAAACGTCTGGGTAAAAAGAAATATACTTATTTTTGAAGGAGTTGGCAATGCAGTTGATACAACCAAATATTGAGAAGAGAGCTGTATAAATTGATACTGGAGGTTGAGGGTACCAAAAATGTATAATTCAAGCAATTGAAGCAACAGTTAGAGAAATAAAGAAATAGTTGGTAATCCTAATAGGCAAGCAAAAATAGATAGATGTTTTATATTCACTGGAAATGACAATAAACATTCAACAAAGTGTGGTACTTGTAATTAATTTGTGTGCAAAGAACATTCTTGCAAGGAAATCATTGCTATGTGTAGTTCATGTTCCCAGGACTGAAATTATTTATAATTTTGTTAGTTCCATTCAGGTTTTATTAGATTTTATGAACATTTTTGTTTTTCAAATTTATCTTTATTAAATTTTATTTTAGCAATGGAAATAGCAGTATTTTTTATAATCCTGTATATAGTCCAAAATGTTGATTTCATTCATTAATTAACAGTAAAATATTTAAAACTAACAGTAATTATAATTTTAAGTTTGGGTCAATTTTGGCCCATTTCCGCAGTCTAAGATATTTTTTTATGTCCGTAGTATGAGGGTTAATAAGCACTAGTAATTTTTTCCCATTTTTAGTTACTATATCAATTTCGCTTCTTCCACTGCCACCAAAATAGCATTTTCCTTTCTTTTGGTCATAAATCATGAACATAACTTACAGTAACAGATTATTCTCTTTACCTTTCCTCAATCTTGTCTGTAAATTGTAGGCTGGCATTGATGCATGGGGTTTCTCTTGCCAATTTGGAAATGATATTAAAAATATTCTTCACCTTTTCAAGCATTTTTATTAAATATCTGAGATGCAATTGTCAATTTTTTATGCAAGTTAAAGTTTTTGTTAAACTTTCCTGAATTTTTAGTAAAATATAAATCCTCTTAATAGTTGATAATTTGCCTCCTTAATTTTAGGATTATTATGTTGTTATGAGTGTGATAAATTGTGACTGGACTACAGAATCAAATATATATCTCTGAAATCTTGATTTTTTCACGGAATTCGAGAAAATCGGAGTTGAATAATTCTAACTCGGTCCGATCGCGTGCTCGAATTATGAATAAGTTCCACCATTTATGATCCCGTAATTTCTTTAATGGAACAAAATAAAAGAGACAACACTCCACTACCTCACTTCGCTTGAAATAATGGGTCCCTTTTTCTCGCTGGTGTGAAACGAAAACGTTCTCGCCAATCCCCCTTCAGACCGTAACCACGCGACGACTACACAAGCCACTGGCCTCATCCCCAGTAGGCCAACACGGCGCACCCTCCTCGTCCTTATTCCCCTTTATTTAGGCAGCTTATATTTTAATTGGTACTGATCCTTATTTTTTCATTTTAAATTAATTCTTTGAAGTTGTAGTCAATAAATCATCATCATAGGTGTACTTGTACATTACAGTTAGAGACAGTTTGGAAAATCACAGGGCCTGGTACAAAGTGTGCGCATGGGGTCTCTAACGATTCAAAAATTTTTAATAAATACTGACACTTTTTCTCTCATTACGAGTGTTCGATATTTTTTGGATTTAAAAAAATGTAATTCACATGTATAATAAATATTTTTAGAAAGTGCAGGGCCCAGTGCAGTTGCACAGTTGGCACCTCCATCAAGCCAGCATTACAGTTAGTAAAATGATCTCTAGTACATTTCCCCATAGTGTTGAACATTATTGAGGATATGGATTGCTCTATTTTGTAATACAATTTACACTGGAATTACCAATAAAACTTTTCTTTCAATTTATTTTTAGGCATGAAGATTTATTAAGTAAAGGAGGCAAATATGCCAGTATGTGGGAAGAGCAACTTTCCAATAAAGAAGCAGAAAAGAGGGAATTAGAAAAAGGCTCTGTAAATGACACCAGAGACCCATCAAATCATTAAACATAGGTTTTATCCATGTAGACTATTTTCTGTACTACTAAGAACATGTTGCTAGCAAGTCAGCAACTATTTTATCCTATTCTGAATTGTCATTTTTGTTGGCAAACAGTACTGTAAATATATTGATAAATAGGTTATAATTTCATATTATATTATTAAGAGACTAATAAAATTTCTTAAATTTATTCCAGCTTTTTCTAGTTGCAATATTGCAGGGTTTTTATGTCGATGATAATGTTATGTGAATCTTTTTATTGATGAAAACTTTAGTTATTGTTTACAATATATTTTGCAACTATTTTTTACCATAATGACGGCAATTCTGTGATTTGACAAGGTTTGAGAGCTGATGGCCATGTACATATTTTGAAATGGCATTGGTGTGCATTTGACCTACAATAGCCGTAGAGATATTTCAATAATTTTATATGGGCAAATATATGCAAAGATCTGGACAGTTTTCTTAAAAATAATTCTTGCCAACAGTTATATTTTTAACAATAGGCATTTTTCATTAAATTATCTTTCCAACAAAATAACTTCTTAAAGTAAAATTCCATATGTATAATGTAATTATCATAAGGGTGGTGCTTCTCTCATTATTTAAAACACAATATGTAGATAACTGCAAGTGATATTTTTCAATATTTACTGTATTTTGTTTGTATCAATGATATATTTTGATCTAGAACAACATTATCTCTATTAAAAGTTGTATCACCATTCCATAGGTATTTAGTTGCGATTGTTTCCCAAAACAGATTATGTAAATTTAAATGAAAAGAAACTTGTAAATTTCCACTAAACTTTTTAGTGGAAATTTACAAATTTCTTTTCATTTAAATGGAATCCTTCCACAAAGTAGAGCCTTCCCAAGTGGACTTTGAGGTTATATAAATATTGATTTTGAATGTAATTTAGATATTAATTTTCATCTTGTTAATATTATCCTATGAAAAGGGATGCAATAGTCTCATCTAAGACTCTTAATGGAATATGTAAAAAGAGGAAGGTAAGAGTGTGGTTAATGTTAAATTAATGTACATATTAAAGTTTTGCTTTGTTTATGAAATAAGTGTTCCTTTTTGTGAGTTTTTATAGCATAACTTTTTCTTGTTAGATTGATGCTCAGTGATGTAGCTGAACTTGGAATCAATATTAAAATAAATTCTAACTACTTATTGTTTACTAGATGTTATCATGGAATTATTATTTATGGGACCAGGATCAAGTATTTTTCGCTAGGGAATTTAATTTGTTCTTTAATGTAAAATGAGTATACATAACTTGATACAATTGTTTATCTATTTATACATGTTTATATTATGCTGAGAAGAATGTAAATACATATTCATTGCTCATAGTATTTTGAGAAAAGACAATTGTAATAAAAATATGAAACTGGAAATGTTAGTATGCATTGTTGGTATGTAATTACTTGTTTAGGTTATGTTATTGGTCATTTCCATATTAGTTTCACAAATTCTGGATTTATTTGGCTGAAGTTATTTTTCAAGTGTATTGTGGGAGCTAAATTAAACAAATGTATTCAGTGAATTTATAACTTGATATAATTCAGAAATACTCAGTATAAACTCTCAAAGCCTTTGTTCCAATTACTGACTAAAAATAAGCTACCTATTTAAAATAATGCTGCCTAAAACCATGTCTTCTGACTTGAACCATTTTCTGCTAAAAAACTTCAAACTTGCTCAGCATTTCACCTTCATCTCTGCCATAGTAAAGTTATTATATCCTCCTGCTTTATGTATGTCAGAGGAATTGTGTTTGATAATTTGATAAAATAGTAACTGATTAATCCAATTGATTTCTTTCTTAATTTATTTTACATTTCCTTATTCAATATTGATCAGTTTATACTCTGCTGTATGTGCAATGTAAGAAATGATACCATACTTTCCAAAACTAATCTGTCATAGATATCTAATATCCAGGAAATTCCATAAACTGGCATTTTCCTAGTCACGAAGGCACCAGATACGAGAGAATTGATTATGCTTGATAAATTGAATGTTAGTAATTTTAATGAAAAATTTGTCAAATTTGAGTATTAAAGGAAGCATTTCAATTCTATTTTGTTATATTTTAAATCAAAAATTGATTGGTGTTGAATTAATAAAAATGAATATTCTGACAAGGGAAATTATTGCGTAATGACATTTTTATGGTAGAATGTAGGAAATATTGTCATGGATTCATGGTTCTGTGGACTACTCTCCCCTTTTGCTTTCCATTAGCCTGCTTCTGCCAATGCTTTTTACTCCCTTGCTACACTACTGTCACACCAGAAGTGCCATTCTCACTTTCTGTGCTCATCCCTGACAGCCATACTCAACAGTATGAAGAATTAACATATCATTTAAGCTAGTGGAAATGTTACCAGGATAATAGTGCATGGTTTCCACATTATGTAGGAAACCATAAATTGAGATATTGAAATTTAGGGACTCGATGCCATAAAAAGGGGGGAAGGGAAATATACAGAACAGAAGTACAGCATACATATGCAGATTTATGGTTCAAGTTGGGATCCTCGATTCATGCACCATGTAAATGTAACCCCAAATACTCAGGTTTATTGAAAATTACTCCACAACAGGGAGTTGACTGTTCAGACACCATGCTCACATAGGAAAAAAAGGATTTTTCCTTTGGCAATGTTGAAGATGACCACCTTGAGGTCGAAATACATATCCGTTTGTTTCATACTGTGTGGCTGTGAATGTTTGCGAATTAGTCTCTGGTGAGGTTTAAGCATCCCTAAACCTGGATGAGCATGGTGTATGAATAGTCACGTCCCTGCCATAAACCTATGAGTGTGGTTACATGTAGGGTCCCTGCCGAGGAATAACTTCCTGTAAACCTGCACATGTATGTGGTTCTTCTGGTATGTGTGACAGTATTTCTACCACCCTGCTTTTTATGGCATTAAGAAGTTTTTAAATTTCAATATAATTTTTTTCCTGTAGTGCTCTTACAATCTTTATCAATATTCTTCTTGTATTGGTATTAAACTATGTCATCATATTGATAGAGACAATTGTTTTCTTTCTTTTGGTCTAAAGAGAAGTTGAGGCCCAATGATAAATATTTGGCCTTGGACTAAGATATTCTTTCATTCCCTGGGTTGTCTTTGTCCAAGGATCTCAGTTCTATCAGTGTGTTGGTCACATGAAGGCACTGCACCAAATTCCATGTTAACATCTTTCCCAATTTTCACACTTTTTTATTCTTTAGGGCAGGGATGGGAAACTTGCATTCCCCGAATGCATTCTATGCGGCCTGCGAAACCAAGACGAAATATCAGGCAGCAAAATTAAACTCATAAATTCATATTTTTTATTGAAATTATGATAATAGGTCCTTGAATTGGCCGAGCAAAGAGAGGTCTCTCATGCTGAGTCCATGTGCATTTTGTGTTTGTTCTACGATAACTTCCGTCTCGGTAGTCTGATTTTTACCAAACCTCGTGTTCATAACAGAGTCGAATGCCTATAGTTTTTCTAGAATATGTACCACCTTTATAGTTAGTGCGCAATTTGCGTTAGTGTACTGCGCTAATTTATAAATCTTATCCTATCGAAACGAAATTTGAAATACATACGGAAAACATCAAACGATGAAGAAAACGTCAAATAAACATTTCTCTAAAATGAACAGAGGCGCGCCCAATGTGATTCCCCCACACCAGTCATAAGTGGGCTGAGCGAGCCCGAAGGTCCCGCGGATCCCCTAGTATTGAATTGTTAATCCTTAAAACCTTATTTAGAATTGTCACTTACATAACACTCAGAATTCCCAGAAAACTCCCGGTGTAAACTTCCAATGCTTTCTGTCAAAGAATTTTCAATCGATAATGCGGCCTACAATGTTTCGCATCCGTCTTGGACGTTCTTTCCTTCCACCAGTGTCGGAGATAGCCCCCCTAACCTCGATGTGCTTTTAAATCCATTCTCAATGTTAATATAATATTTTTTTGTCGAATATTAGAATTTTGCGGACAATGGCAAATTCGGTAGCAAATCTGTGCCCCAGCTGTATTCGTTGTTTTAAATGTGACTGAACAATACACTAGATATTTTGGAAATGTCGATTTAATACAGTTCTTAGATTATTTGCAAAGATTTAAGTAAAATATTTTATAGGAAAATGAGTTTGGGACGCATCAAAATTTAAGGCAATTTACAACGCATAAGCGCTCCGGACGTTAGAGGCCAGGGATAGTCAAACCGTGGCTCTCGAGACACATGCGGCTCTTTTACATTTCTATTCAAGGGCGTGGCAACGCTTTTCACTATAGACCTATAGAGCACAACAGTGTAAACTGCGACGTTCTGGGATGCCTCAAGGATACTCATGCTCTCTGCATTGCTTCGAGTACAGGTTATGTTAACTGTTAACAAAATGTATGAAGGCTCTCGATCTTCTAAAGATGCTCTGAGAGCTCTCATGGCCACTCATGTTGTAAACCCATTGTGAACTCTTGCCGCAGTCCGGCAGTCGAAGAAATACTTTTATTTTTTAATCGGCGCATGGTACCTAATTTATATCGTTACTCCTTTGTTCAATATGGCGATTAATATAAGGAGGTGGAGCATTCAAAAATGCCAACTATCTTGTGTTTCAACAAAAAGAAAATTTTCTCTAAACGCAAGAAATTTAAATGCTGTTGTAAATGATAAAAATAGAGAGAAGATTAAATCTGCCAACCCAAAAAAGTATTCTCAAACTGTATTCCTGCCAACGACGAGTTTTTCACTTAGGATAAACTCGAATAAAATATCTGAGAGAGATGCATCTATTTATGAGGTGATTTATATGAATTTTTTAAAAATATGAACTATATTTAGTTATGTTATCATTAAAGCAATGACCTACTTTGCTACATTTTGTTTTCTAGAAATGCTCTTTTGCAGAATTGTATAAATGGCAAAGATCCAACGTAAATGGCTCGGAATTCATTCTTCACGATGGACCCCCGTACGCTAACGGCAAAATGCACATGGGTCATGCGATAAATAAGGTTAGTCAGTATTTCTTTTGCGAAGGAGGTCTGAAAAGGCTGTTAATTTCTCTTCAAAAGGTTACATTTATCTGAACGAAAGTCGCTCAATATTTTTCTAGTGTTATTTATTTTATCTTCAATAATTTTTGGTGCTGGTGTATGAAGATTTTGAAGGATGTAACAAATCGCCACAAAATTCTTCGTGGAACTCGAGTTCATTATATTCCTGGATGGGATTGCCATGGTTTGCCTATTGAACTTAAAGCAGTCTCTCAGAAAGAAAATCTAAGTCCAGTTGAAATTCGTGCTAGAGGTAGTCACATTATTTTGCATCATACATAGTATAAGAAAGAAACATATCTTATTAAAACGCAGAAGTAAAATGATATATTACCATGTTCTTCTGTAGATGTCTAAGGTACATACTTTATGCTTTCTCCAATATTTGATATAAAATGTTGTTTTAAAATAAAATGCAATTATATACTACCTTATTCAATAACATATAGACTATTTAAAATGTAAATTTTCTCTTTATTTAAAATTTATGTAATATATTTATTGCTTATGTGGCTCAAATTTACTATTAGAATATTTTTTGTTTTGTCAAAAATATTAGTAATACTATAATAAATGTTGATTATTGCATTATTCTGATGATTATCTTTGTTCAACAAAATTAATAGCTCGTGAATTTGCCAAATGTGCTGTGGATGTGCAGAGAAAAGCTTTCCAATCATGGGGAATAATGGCAGACTGGAAAAATGGTTGTTATTTTACTTATCAACCTGATTACATGAAAACTCAGTTAAAATTGTTTTGGAAGATGTATAAGAAGGTTTGTTTTAATTAGGTATTTCTTTTGCTTTTGAATATGATTTTAGCATTTGTAACAACTACAAAGATTTTTAAATGCTACATCATTATGGTATTTTTCATATTGAACATCTTTTGCAAGGGAAATATTGTATTTCATTTACAGATATCTGTAATTCATTATAGTATTTTAATAAATTGTATGAAATTAAATTACGTATATTATTTAAATGGTATGCATAGATGTTATTTATTAGACATATAGCATATTTTATATGCATTGAACTTATTCAATCATAATCTGCTTTTTAGGGATATATTTATAGAGACCTCAAACCAGTTTATTGGTCTCCATCATCAAGGTAAAGTATTTAATAACTTATAATGCAATTTTCTAATTAATTCAGTTAATTTCTCCATCAAAATATAAATGTAAGATAAGTTTATTTTATTAGCAAGTTTCAATAGTTAATTGTGAAACTTTCCTGGAGATTAGAATAAATATGTGATAATTTTGGAGTGTAAATTGAAGAAAATTTTTATATAATAAAATGTATCTAGAGTGGTACTTTATTTGCTAATTAAATATCTATTATTAGTATGTACTAAATTAGTAAAAATCTTAACAAAACTCGTCAACTTAGACTATGAATATACAGTAAGGTCTCCAAGTACGCGAACTCAGAGCACATGACCCTGCTCATACGCGACATCCCCTGATTCATAATTACGCTTGTGACTCATAGTTATATATAAAAAGGTCATGAAATCACCGACCAAAACGCTTGTCACAACTCAAGTCGAAGTTGAT
Organism: Tanypteryx hageni; assembly: GCA_028673005.1. Lineage (NCBI taxonomy): Eukaryota > Metazoa > Arthropoda > Insecta > Odonata > Petaluridae > Tanypteryx > Tanypteryx hageni. The sequence continues at coordinate 100,489,129 of CM054112.1, read as the reverse complement.
CCTGACAACACTCTGTTTAGGGGTCATAGGAAGAGGATCAGGAATAAAATTTGATTTTTTTAATAAAAAATTATAGTGTTCAGGTAGAGTATTTTATAATATTAAGACATTATTTAAAATTTATGTAAATTTAATTTAAATAAATAAAGTTTATGTACACACATACATGGTTTATAGGAGTTAGCGTAGTTTTACCGTAGCATATGTACAATAGTTTTCTATAGGGGAACTCCAACTTATGCAAATTCATACTTATACGGGTGTACCAGGAACCTAACCCTCGTGTACTTTGAGACCATACTAATGCCCAATGAAAAATCAAGAGTAACCCTCAGGAATACATATAATGGTAAACTTTTGATTAAGGGAATATTTACTCCATAAAAGTACATGTAGTATAGCATGGATCTATTTATACTGATAAGCAAAAGCTATGAAACTTTATGGGGGCCATATGCTAATAAAACTCTTTCTTTGAATTATTGCTCAAGGAAAGTGTTCAAACTTTTAATATGAGATATGATGTTGCTGAATATGCTGTTAAATTTTGCACTAATTTTATTGACACTGGAAAATTAAAAGTGCTTTGTTACAGTAAATTAGTTTTAAATTAATATACAATTAAAACAAAGAAAATTACACATTGTAGCATATCTTCCTGTGAATGCCTGTCTTTTAGTGATACTCATTTACTACCGTAAATACCCGCATATAATGCGCACTTTTTTTTTCAAAATATTTGAGTTAAAAATTAGGATGCGTGTTATACGAGGGTACATAATATTCCTATTTTCATTTGACCTCATATTTCCACAATTTCGGCACAGTAATTACTGCCCGGGTATCCTCATAATTTTATTGGTGATTATTTTAATAGTTAAAATTTATTAATTAATTCTACAAACATTCATTAATTAGATATGAAAAGAATGAATTCAGTATTTATTCATTTTAAAAGCCAAGAAATACTTCGTCACTGGACCATTCTTCTTCGATGTTGTTATCGGAATCGGCATCTTACGCATGACGTCACCCTTCTCCGGCGCCCGGCCTGTTTATACGTGATTTATTCTTGATTCTTAGAGTCTGTAGTTAATTATGGTTATTTGCTATCGTGTTTACGTGCTCCAGAGTGTTCTAATAAGAGTAAAACTGAAGGTTGGGCGAACCTGTCCACCTTAGGCGTGACAAAAACGTATGTAAAAATAGGATTATTGTCATTCCTTCATTTTATTAGCTCAAAGAATGACATATGCCATACTATATAATTAATATAATTCGATTTATTGTGTATATCCTAATATCACCTTGTAAGTAAACATAGAGTATGTAATGATTGAGTTAGCTGACGATCTTTTGGAACGTTATTTGAAAATTTCATTTTGCACTTTCATTATTTTACCAATACATAATACCAATAATTCGATCATTGCCTTAGAACAGGTTACACCATCTACTTTATTCTGGAACGGTAACGCTAAAAAAATCGGTGCGCACTATACGCGGGTATATAGAAAAATAATAAATTACGAGGCTGAAAACCCCCCTGCGCATTATACGAGGGTGCACACCATACGCGGGTATTTACGGTAGTAATTTTATGGAAGTCACATTTTTTTACTTCCTCACTTTTGGTAGACTACTACAAGTTAGGATAATCTCTCTTTGCTAATAGATGAAGATTAATATGTAGTTCTTTAAAAGCTTTAATTTGCTGAAAGAACATTCAGCAGAGCTTACTGTAACTGGATTAGTTAAAATTGACACTGAACAATCATTATATCGGGGAAAACATCACTGCATCTCTTTTTGTGGAGAAAATTCAGTAACTCTTAGGAATTCAGTTCACCAACATTGCTTGTCTGTACAATTTTCTTCAGTATAAATACTTTTGCTTGGAGCTCATCTCAATTAATAAAAGCCTTACTCTGTGCCTAATGCTGACTTCATCAATGGCACTTTTAACGCATTTTTAACCAACTTCCCAATTAGGTGGGAGGTTGAAATTTCACAGGAATGTTTGATTCGGATATAAAAATTAAATGATGAAAAAAATAACAAAAAGAGACTTGGGTTCGACTCCAGGGGGTGATTTCCATTTCCCGTAAGATAACACGTAAAAAGTGACTTTAAAGTGCAGGCTTTTATTTTTTTGGAAATTAAAATTAGAAAGAATTGACATGCGATATTTGAATTTGAACTGTTTTAGGAAAATTAATGAAGTTTCTTATTCTATTAATCTTTTCCACATACTACTCGAAATCTCTCATATTAAACATTTAAATCATATTTAGGGAAAATATCAGCTTTTAAACAGGATGTTGCCTTGCCGACCACTTCATTGTTGAACTTCAAAAATCAATTGTTGTCTCAACCCACATGTGTAATATATATACAAGTGCATAGATTGCCTTAAATTACCGTAGGATTTTCCGTGAAATTACGAAAACAGGGATGAAGAGAGGGAATATTATTATTTATTTATTATAATTATGTGTAAGGAAAGCGTGCTTTGAATCTTTTAATACGTGAGAGAGAAGGACAGAGAGGAAGAAAGAAAGGAGATGGGGAGAGACAGAGGAGGGAGACAGAGAAAAGGAAGAGATAGATAGATAGTCTTTGTTAGGACGAAGATAGATAGTCTTTATTTGGATGTAGATAGAGTCTTTATTAGGACGAGATTAAGATTAGGAAGTCTATTTTTTCAGAGATGTAGAGAGGGTGGGAGAATGGGAGGGAGGAGGTTTGAGAGAGAGAGGAAGATAGAAAAGGAGGAAGAATGGAAAGTGCCTTCAATTTAATAATTAATCCTCGCATACTCGTCACATTTGACGGGCAATTACACTAGTCTAAAATATCTCCCTTACAGCAATTGTCATGCCAATTTCAATTCACTTTATTCACCCACCTGTACTTTACCTGTACTATGAGGGTTGGGCAAATGAGACAAATCAATGACAGCTTAAAATCTTTTACAACTAGCACTGGTACCCACCCTTGCTTTCATATAGGATCTTGGAGGCTCCGTTTTTAATTTAAGTTTCTTAATATATTTAATGCTAATGTATTTTGTTGTTCATGTATATCTATAAATTGAAAAAAATTTTTACACAAGTTTACTTGAGGTCCAAAAGATTAATGCTGTTGCACTAAGGGAGGCGGTGGTGATGCGTTAAGCCTATTTACATTAATTCTTTGAGAAAAAAGGATCTGTTTAGTGCAGTTTTCTTGGAACGATTTAAGAGTGATAAGCCAGGTTTTCCTGTGTTAGAAAATGTTGCACTAGCATAACATTTCCAAAATATCATCAATTTTTTTTAGGTTCAAACTTTTTCTAGGTTTAAACTTTTGGCCTTTAGGCCATTTAATAGAACATTTGTCTTCAGTAGCCATAAAAACATTAGGAAAAACTTGTGCATTTTGACTACCAAGCAGCCAGCATTAATGGTGCTTCTTAGTCAAAATATATTATATTTATTATATATGTAATATATTATATAACTATAGCATTAATAATATACAGTATTTTTTGGTATACAAGATGCACCAGTGTATAAGACACACCCCGGTTTTTTAGAAGATTTTTCAGGAAAAAAATTATTTTGGTTCACCGAGGTATTTAGGAAGGGCCACGTCACGTATTATTTCCAGCCATGATTAAGTCTGTGTATGGCAACATTTACAGAAAATATTACAACATGATAACAGTTAAATAAAACATTTTAGATAGACTTCACTCGTAAAATAAATAGGAATGATTTAAAAAATAAATAATCGCTTTGAGACTTATTTAGCTAAATATGCCCTGCATAAACTCTGCAGTCATTAATTAAGCTGTTGCACATATAGATACCCTTCACTTATAGTGCTTACTTAAACTTAAATGCAAGATGATATTTGAATTTAATTGGATAAATAATCAATGGAATGCATATGTAATAACGGTACGTATGCTCAACTAGTGCTTTTTTTTCTGCAACTCTTTTTGCCTTGTACATAACGATTTTGATCGATACAACAATACCAAACTTCCTCTGTTCTACTATCCATCACTTCCTCCTCTAGTTGTGGCCATTTAAGACCAACCTTACGAAGATTATGTTTCTCTTATCCTGTCAGCTTCAGTTTTTCCTCATTTTCTCCATTCACACATTTTTTTGTGGGAGGTGGACTGAAATGACATGCTGCTACTCAGTTTTTGTACATTTTTACATATTGAATCACCTGAAGCTTATAACTAATAGTGGAGGCATATCTTTTCACTTTTGTAGCCATTGAGATCTCAATACACGTAATGTTATTTATGCTAGATATCTATAAAATATGTATGACATCTACATGAATTCTACTATTCTGTGGCATTAATCATGCTATTCAATTGGCTCATTAGGAACTAAAACATCGCAAACACACCAAAATTATAATTGCTGTGAACATACATATATATATCCCCATGCAAATCACCAAAAAATCTATTAAAATGTTATGCTTAATAATGAGAAACACAAGTAAATTTAATAACATTTTGTCACTGAAAACTTTATATTGTTCTTTAGTGAGGTCTCACATTGAATATGCATGTAAAATTTGGTCTCCTTGTTATACCAAATATTCTAATTTAATTGAAAGAGTTTAATATAAAATTTTAAGAATTCTTAATTTGGAAATATGGCAAATATCTCTTACACCTCTTTACTATCCTTTCTTAACCCTCAACTGGTGTGGTGCGGGTCAAGTTGAGCCAGCCAGCATTATAACTGTGAATATTGTTTACATTTTTGGAGGGAAAGACATCCGGTCCTGTGTACCTTCCTCCCTTCCATCCTACTATGTATACAAACAATGCCAGTTTGCTGAAATCTTTCATCAATATCTAAACCTTATGGGTCATTTTGACCCGACCACACATTATGTAACAAAACATGACTTTTTGTGAATTACCTTTTTTTAGATAAAAGCAAGTTTCACCTATAGCAATATTATTCCTTTAATTATTATGTTCCGTTTTGGTCTTTTTGGTAATATTTATGTAATAATATATGGAATTAATTAATTCTGTTTGTTATAATAATTTATGTCATTTCAAGATGTACATTCCTAATAAGCCTGCCTGTATTATTTTTCTTCTCCGCACTTATCCACTAACTAACATGGATTTTTACCAAATCATTCCTATCTAACTAATTTAGTACTTTTCCAAAGCCATTCGGTAATTAGTGTAGTTAACAAGTCACAATTAGATTCAGTATTCTTAGATTTCTCTAAAGCATTCAATTCCATAGACTATACCCTCTTCTCCATAAACTTGAAAATCGGTTTGGTATCCATGATAATTTCCTCAGACTACCTTACCTTTGTCTGGTTCGTATTCTAAATGGCCTCCTGTTATATCTAGTGTTTCTAAAGGTAATGTCCTTGGACCCTACCTTTTTACACTATGTTGATGATTTGGCTGCTCTTTTTCACTTTTCTCCTGTCCATTCTCTACTCTTTGCAGATGACTGTAAAATATTTACACAAATTGATACAATAAATGACTGCTTGGTTTTCCAGCAAGCTATAAATCAGATTATGAAATAGTGTAATCTTTGGAAGTTAAAACTAAATCTTTCTAAATGTATTGTGGTGTCTATTTCTCTCCATAAATTTCCTGTTAATTACAATTATATACTTAATTCTTTCCCATTTACAAGAGTCTCTTCACTAAAAGATCTTGGCATTATTACTGACAGTAAATTGAATTATGATGAGCATATTATTAACATTAAAAATAAGGCCATGTCTCTGCTATGCATTATATATCATTTTACTGGCATTAGAGATTCTTAATCTCTTAAACTGTATTTTACTACAATTGTTCTTCCAGTTATATCCTATTGCTTTGCCATATAGTCCATGTCCACCATTTCTAATGTTTATTCTCTTAATCAAGTTTTTAACTTCTTTTTAAGAATTGTAAAAACCCATGTGCCTTCTCTTTGGCATGCCTCTACTGATGCTATATTATCCTCCCACTTCCTTAATCACCTTAAAGCTACCGTGATTAAAACCGATCTCTCTCTTATTTATAATACTATAAACTCGTTTGCTTACTCCTGAATTAGTCACCCTATTCAATTTCCGAGTTCCATCGAAAGTCACTTACTTAATGTTCCTCCATTAAAATTCTTCTATCAATTTCCCTCCCTTTTAAATTCCTTACCGCCAAATATTGATCCTTTCTCTCTACCATATAACTCTTATTAAAAAGCAGCCTTGACTTATATTTTTGTAAATAGATGAAGTAATATCCTTTCTATAAATATTTTTATGCAACTTGTAATAATTGGTGTTTTTTTGTTTTGCTTTTTTGTATCTAATTATTTTTTATTGTTACCATGTTCACTTTAAATTGGCGATAATTCTGTATGTAAGCTTATGAAGTAAATAAATAAAAATATGATATCAGGGTTCTGCTTTTAGTTAATGCATGCAACTACTATAGATATATTTCCAGTGATAGTGATGGAATAAACCAGTGTTTTTCAACCTTTTTTGAGTGGTGGAACACTTGGGAATGGAGACAAAATTGGCGGAACACCTATATACATATGTATATATATTTACCATGGCTGTGGGAACATGCATGCATACTGCAGGAGGTTAGAAGTTGTAACCTGCTACTTTCTGCTTCTCCAATAGATGGACTTATGGTGTGAGAGCAAAATAAAAATATTTTCATTTTTAAATTCATTAAGAGATCTAAATTTATAGAAAAATTATTTTTGGTGGAATATTTTGCGGAACACTTAGGCAATGCCAGCGGAACATCAGTGTTCCATGGAACACCGGTTGAAAAACACTGGAATAGACCATATGTCTGAACTGAAAAAACTTTCAAAACCTAGTGCTGTTATGAGACTCGTACAAACTCTTGAAAAATCTAACAGGACTATGACTGCCGATAACTTTTTTCGAAGTGATAGAGAAATTGAAAGAAAACGTTTGACGTATGTTAGGACCCTGAAAAAATAAAAAGGATATACCTTCAGAATTCCTGCCTAGAAGAGAAGTTAAAACAATGTATGAATTCACAAAAGAATTTACCTTGGTCTCACTCGTTCCCAAAAAAAGGCCCCAATTCTGGTATTATCAATGTATCACCACCAGCATTTGTTATGATGAGGAAACAAAATAAAACAAATTATTTCCTTTTACAACTGTACAAAAGAAAGAGGGGACAGTTTGGACCAGAAATGTGCAACAATAGAGTTACCGCACATGGTGGTGGACTATGGCAATTATTTTGCTGTTATCAACACTTAAGAAGTGAATGCTCATGAACTGCACATTTCTGCGAAGAATAAGGATCCTATGGATTGATGTGTTTTCCAGAAACAAGTGAGCCTGTTGCCCATTCCGCCTCCTATGAATCGGCGACTATGTAGTGACAGACTACCACTGATGAATGCCTCACATTAAGCCATATTCTGTAAAAACCCATTCTGACTGTGACCGTGAGAAGAAACCAGTACAAAAAAGAAGTATTACCTCTGTTAATCCAAAAATGACAAAAATAAATCAACAAATTGGCACCTGTAAGAAATCGTTCTTATGACTGTTAGAAAAAATTGTGAAATGTGCGCCGTCGAAGATACCAAACTTTGATAACCTCAGTTTCTTTTAATTAACTCTGATTTTGGTTCTTGTCCATTAACTGAACCCAGCGACAGTGGCACCATCAATGGTGAGAAAGCAATGAGACATTGTACTACAATGTCATACCTTTGTATTACAGAAATTTGAAACTTAGGAAATATGACACAATTAGATTTAGGGGAATCCCAGTCTCAAACGACAGTTCCAATCCCTCGAACCAGTCTTCCACGCACATCCTCAGTCTCTTGAGGCATCCTGCTCAACTTCAACGCCATTGGTATTCATTGCCAAACTTGAGATGCATTGAGTGGCCTCTGGTGCACTTGCAAGCACTCCTCGTTCCTGCAGAAACTTCATGCTTGCTTCATCTCCGACTGGCAATTCGTGATACTTTAGAGAAGGCATTTGAAGCTGAAATAAAAAATGTGAAGAAACGAACGACGATGAGTAAAAGCAGCAAAGATCAATGCAGCTCAACCCAAGGGGAGGAACAAATGAACGTGTAAAAGAAACCAACTAGACCCAGAGGCCTGAGGAGGACAGGAAATCCTCTAAAACTAAATGTCATATTTCCTAAGTTTCAAATTTCCATAATACGTAGGTATGACGTTGTAGTACAATGGGCCTGGTTAATAGACAAGAACCCGGATTTTTGTTTAAATTAACTTTTTTTAATTCAAAACATTTATTTCATAAATCCATAGAAAATCGCCAATTTTTGTGGTGTTTTGATTAGGACTTGCTTCTTTTAACTAAATCTTCCACTTTTCAGTTGTTTGTACAATTCGCTCAATAATAAACTGACTACTTGTTGTAACTTTAATATTTTTTAACCTTTTCCTCTAAAACTGATCCAGGAATGTGAAAATCAAGTCATTTTCACTAAATTGGTTTTTTCCAAATCATGGGAGTAAAAAATGAAAACGGGTCAAATCGACCTTACCATACCAGTTACATCCCAAATTTTGACCACACCAGTTGAGGATCAATTTGAATACACTATCTCATTGCCATGTAATTGCTGATTTGATTTTATTTAAAATTCTCCATTCTCAAATTATTTGTCCACAGCTTTTAGAACAGATACTTATAAGAACTCCTGCATATTCAACTAGGTGACAGTACACCTTGTATCATTCCCTTAGTAATATAAAGTTCGTGTATAATTACCCTATTAATATCAATTTATTGTTTAGGTAATGTAAATTTTGAGACAAGTTATATTTAATTGTGCTGTAAATAAAATTAAATGTTTTAGGGCTGTTTTAATTAATATAGTTGTGAATTTTTATTATTTTTAATACTGTTTATACATGCAAATCACATTGCAGATTTCATTTTTATTTATCTTTATATGTATTTAGAGATGCTTGGCTGATATTATTTTTATTGATCTGCATTTTTTTAATACATAAATCTATACATTTTATTTTCATTATTCTGTTTAATATTTACTAATTTGACTACTATGGATTTGTTTTTATAATTTTTATTAATTATTTAGCTGTTTGTCTGTGTACGTTGTTTATTTCATTTCTATTAGTCATATTTAGTGTCTACTAACTGCATGATAGATATTATATTAAATTGATATTATATTCTAATTCATTACAAACAAACGTGTAAATATTATACAACGTTAATGGGCATTGTCCCATATGTAAATGAAAATAAAAAGTGCATCTGATTTTCCTAGCCTTTTTATGGCTATTGGAGACGTATGGTGCCAATTTTATTTTAGACATAAAGTGAGCTTGATAATTCTCTTTTGAACTAAGCAGTTTGCTTAACTTTTTGAATTGTATTACCTATTTTTATTGATCATTGCAGTCATTGTAGAATTTGATAAAAAAGTTATTTTAGCTAGTGCGACAGACATTTCAACATGTACATCAGCTTGCTCCAAGGAGTGTCTTATTTTCCTTTTGGTTTCTTTTTTTTAGGACTTCTAAATCACTATGAAAATTTTAATTAACTTAAAGGCATATTATGCCATTATTATATGGCAGCAATTTGGAAAACAAATAGGGCTTACTGATAGGTAGACTAAAGTCATGATTAATCTCATAATAACCAGTGACTGTAAACAGTACTGCTAACCATAAAAAATGACTAAGTTGCAGCAAGTGTCATAGTTTTCAAAGGCATTTTTGTGGGAATGATAAAAATCAAATGTAACCCCTTAGCTGCGGAATTTGCAACCCAAGACCTTCAACAAACTTTTAGCCAATGTTACTTCCCTCCCTCCATCCTCTATGACCTTTTAGCACATTCAGAAATCCCCTAGTACTCCTCTCTGTCCACAATCCGAAACCATTTGTGAAGTGCTTAATGTACTCGAGACACCCTCGCACTTCAATAGAATGCCAGATGCATAGCTCTTCTTCTGCCTCTTCTATGAGAGATTCCCTTTGATGAGGAATATTATCTTTACAAAGAAACATCTACTGCACCATCCCCTTTGATATTATTATGTTTATACATATTGTTTCAGAAAATGGTAATTGCCAATTTTATCAAATTATTATCGATTTGACATAAAATTACCTTTCAAGCACAAGAATATTTATGATGCTCATTCATTTATAATTACCTTATTACAATCGCCATTATTAATACTGTTTAGCAGTCAAAATTTTCTATTAGTGAAATAAAAATTTATTATGAACTTTTTTATTCTCAAATTATTGTCCTTTTTTACCTCTTACTTGATCTAAAATTACAATTAATTGAAAAATAATTTGCTACAAACGAAGTACTTCGACTTTTATCTGGATATTTCACAATTTTGGGAGCACTTCCTGAAAATTAATGCCGCAGCTAAAGCGTTAATAAAATTCTGCAAAATAGTTTTCAATAGAAGGAAATGGTTGAGAGTGAAAATTTTTCTCTTGTGCAGCTTTTTAAAAAGTTAATCAGCACATGCTGTAAATTCATGTTTTTATATGAATTTAAATGAATTAAATGATAAATTTGATTTGTTAACTATTTTTCACAGAACTGCTTTGGCAGAGGCAGAATTGGAATATAATGAATCTCATGTAAGCACAGCAGCAACAATAAAAATGAAAATAGCATCAATGCCAGATGCCCTGTTAAATATGTTTATGAATCTGAGTAAGTTGACAAGGGTATCTGTATCAGATTTCAAAATAAAATTTTGGTATGGTTGTGCTTAAGTTTTAAAATTTTATTTCAATAATGTTCATGAAATCCATAAATGTTTTGGAGTTACACAGACACATAATAATTATTAATTTTTGTAATGTAACGAGTACCTTTTTATTTGCTGAGTTGTCTATTCATAAATTAGTTTGCAACATATTTTATGGTGTCTTTTCATTCATTCCTTTATAATTAGCATATTTCAATTGACCAGTAAAACTAAATGTTGAGCCTTAATCTTTACCGTGTTTTGTTTCATTTTGGCTTGCTATGGCTAAAAATTGTATTTGAAATAATTTGTCAAATCTTAGGATTAATGTCTTTCTTTTACTATTACATCATTTGTGTAATTAATTCTCATTTTACTCTTCAGAAACCAAAAAATTGTCCAATGTATATGCACTAGTTTGGACTACAACACCCTGGACCTTACCTTCAAATCGTGCCATCTGCTACTCACCGAAACTGGAGTATGTTTTTGCTGAGATAGAGGGAAGTTCTGATGAATGCATTTATTTGTTGGGCAAAGATGTCTGCAGTGAAATTGGAGTCAAGATTGGAATGCAGTTGAAAGTTATTGCTAGCTTCTCTGGTTGGCACAAAATGCCATTTTTTTCTTATTTTTCTAAGATATGTGAATTTATAAGTTTTAGAGCCACATGTAATGGTGTAAATATATTAACATTACAGGTCAATTGCTTGAAGGTGTTATGTATGAATCACTATTTTCAAAATTTGGAGATAAGTCTGTTCATTTACCTTTCCTACCTGGGAATCATGTGACAGCAGAAAAGGGAACGGGACTGGTACATACAGCACCTGCACATGGACCTGATGACTTTGTGGTTGCTCTTACACATGGACTACCTTTAGTAAGAAGCCCATTATGAGAAGTTAAAGCTGAGATTTTTATTTATAATTACATTTTCTGCAAACTATTAAGAAGGCACTTGACTATGATCTGTTCATGCTGAGTATTCAGCATCCCTTAATACTGTTAATTATACTGTAATTATAATCACCAAACTAAACTTTTTATGGAACATATTATCATTGTGGAGGAGTCCATTCTGTTCTGAGAAACAAGTGGTGATAAAGAAGAAAAATATTCCTTTCTTGTCCTTAGAGCTAATATTAAGGATTAAGGCTTTAAAATTATTTGATATTTTATTTTTTATGAATTTTTTTGTTATCTAGAGATTGTTGTTGTAAAATCTGTATCACTGAAAATTTATCTTGTATTTAGATTTGTATGTATCCTCCTTTTTAAATTGCATACAAAGTAATAAAACTCAAATATGTGCTTTAAATCATAAATATTTTTGCCAAATTGTTTGTTGGCAAATTTACTTCTATATAATGGCTATTTTACATTAGTATCAAGAATCTTCCTGGAAATTTTCTATTTGTAGTTATAATTGAATGTTTCTGATGTTTGTATCTTAATAGGATTGTTATGTGGATGAGGAAGGCTGCTTTACCTCTGAGTTGGCATATCTTGAACTTGAAGGGCTATCTGTACTTTCCAAGGAAGCTAATGATAAGGTTATATCTAGTATGGGTGGCAACTTGTTGCACTCTGCTCCTTTCACACACTCATACCCTTGTGACTGGCGAACAAAACAGCCTGTAATTCTTCGAGCTAGCCAGCAGTGGTTTGTGGACACTCATAAGCTGAAAGATTCTGCTTTGGTATGTATTGAGTAGCAATAGGATTGCAAGAATTGTATGACTTTTATTTATTAAGCAAATATGAAGCCATTGAGGTCAACTCAAACCAAAAGTTATGATACTATTGCTATGCTTGCATTCTTTCAATTACAGGTGTTACCACTCAAAAATTCATTGTGGTCAATGCATTGTTCTAATATTAAATATTTTCTTCTCTGCATGAACTAAATTGATAAGAATATTGAGTAAATCATGCAGTTAATGAAATTTCATTGATGAAAACAAATTCTGCCAGTATTTTATTTCCTTAAAGAGATCTATCATTACCATTCGAAATGTGTTATTTATTTTCTTCTGACCATCACTCACTGAGAAAAATCATCTGGTTAGCCACCTTGAATTGTATGACATGCTTCAAATATGGCAGAAGAAATATAAGTAAACCCCACTGAAAGACCACACATGGCAATTCTGTGCTCAGCGGGGTATTGATTTAATAGCATTGGACCAAAAACATTATAAAATGTAAACGTGCTATGAAATGTAAATTTAATGTCACTTAGATAAAGAAACTAACAAAAAATTCCAATAATAAGTTATAAAAACCTAGAAAGCTGAATAATTTTCTAACTAAAATCAACGTATAAGCACTGCACAAGTAAAACAAATTATTGAGACAGAAAAATTTAAGATTGGAACTTATCAGAAAATGACTGAAAAGGCAATTTAGGTGATGGGTTTAATTTCTTAAGAGGAGACTTTTTAATTAGTAGAGCTGCTGGCAGTGGATGAGAGGGATTGAGCAGCTGAAGTTGTTGGCCTGATGAAATCTGTAATTTGGGTTTGCCTTTGCTATTCGTGCTTTTATAAATGTGTGCATAAGAACGCATAAAATTGTCAATAGATCTCTTAATTTTCATAGCACTTAGAAAGTCAGAATCTTCCTGCACAATCTTCTCTCTAAGGAACTCTGCTGATTTTAGGATCTCTATTATTCCATTGCATGTTAATTTAGGTCTTTACTGCATTCACATTGGAGGCCATTCATTTTTACAACTTCTCATTTTTTAATTCCTCATGGTGGGACTGCATGAGCTCTTCAACCTCTTTCCTTTTCATATAGTTAAATCCTTCACTTCCAGTAACAATTGCAAGGGTGAAAATTTTTTCAGCCTCTCCCTGAATGCTAGATAATCTTTAAAAAGCCATTCACAATTTTAGGGCATAGCAAGAGTTCATGATTGACGTGCCTCTCCAATAATATCAATAGCTGTTAATATTGTTAATTCAGTCCAACACTGGTGTGCATTTGGAAATTTAACTATTGCATCAATGATATGTGATAAATTTCTCCATAGATAGTAGAGCTTAAATGCTGCGATGACCTCTTGATTCATCAACTTTAAAATTTGTAAGCATAGTAATATATCACATTACAGCCAATCTCCTTCTCTCTCCCTCAATTTTTCAGTGGCGAAGGAATGGGTGTAATGTTTTACTAGTAATCCATTATAGTAGGGAATTTTGAGTAATTCTTGAAAATAAAAGTTTGAAATTTCTATAAAAACCTTAACAAATATATAGTGCAGTATAAAATTGTCAAATCTATTTAAATAATGAGCGTAGAAATCCAGTCATGCTTGATTAATATTAACTATTTATTATGATTGTAATACTATTTTTAACAAACTTTCTGAGTAGGTAGAAGATTGAAATTTGGTAGGAATGTTTGATTCTTATAGTAAAAGCCATTTACGAAAATAAATCCCCAATAAAGACCCAGGTTTGATGCCAGCAGATAATTTGTTTCTCATAAGATAACACATAAAAATAGATTTTTTGACTTACAGGCTTTTACTCTTGCAAATTAAAATTAAAATGAATTAGCCTAGGATCTTCCGACCTGGACCATTTTAAAGAAAAATAAATAGTTTCTTATACTCATCGTCGAATTTCTCCTACGATTCAAAATTACTCAAGTTATACATTTAAATCATATTTATTGGAAAATTTTAAGCTTCTTAATGATATTTTGCCTTGCCGACCGTGTCATTGTTAAACCTTGAGATTGCATTATCGTCTCAGCCCTTATACTATATGCATAAGGGGAGCGTGCTTTGAATGTTTTAATACGTGAGAGAGGAGTAAGAGGAAAAAAGAGAGACAGGAGGAGAGAGAGAGAGAGGGAGGGAAACAGACAGACAGACAAGGAGGGAGAGATATATAGATAATGTTCCTTATTAAGGTGAGATTAAGTCCAGGAAGTCTATTTTTCCAGAGAGGGGGAGAGGGAGGGAGAATGGGAGGGAGGAGGATGCGAGAGAGGAAAAGATAAAATGTGAAAGAATGGAAATTGTCTTAAATTTAATGCTTAATCAATGCATATAAATCCATGCTTTTATAAATAATAAAAGTTAATTTGAGTTATTGATGTTCATTGTTTTTGGATGCATCCGCCGGTCAAGAGGCATTTTGGAAAACTGTGCAAATGCAAACTGTATGCTGAGGACGGTGATCATAGTCCCTCATAGTTCAAATGTGTTCGTGTGATTCTGCGCTTGACGATCCCACTTATGGTGGGTGTTACCTGTATATTTTATTTAGTAGGATAAAGGTGGCTTAGTTAATAGTGCTGTCCTCATGTATAGGCATAGCGATAGTAGCTTAGTGTTTGGTTTGAGTTAGCCTTTAACCGTTGACATACAGCTTCATGAGTTGCTCCATCATGGCCAGATGCATTTCATAGCAAAGAATGATCATAAGATTTTGGTTAGGTTAAATATTCATATCTGCTGAACTGCCCAGACAATTTAATGTGAATAAAATATTTAAAGAACATTTTGCGGTTTCTATTTTTTTAATGAAAATTATTTATATTTTTATTTCTTTAAATGCATGAGCATGTAAGTTCCTCGTTCTGCAGTTCTATTGTATAGGTTGATGAGAAAATGATGAGTTTTACCAATATGTGGTGAAAAGTCCACATTGCTCAATTACTCTAGAGCTGAATGACACAAATAAGAGACTAGTTATGCCCTAAATCGGGCTCTGTCTGTACTATCAAATTTCAAATATATGTTGTCATATAAGTAGGGTTTACTGGCTAGTTTGTGAGAGGCAAGGGAAGGAAGAAGTGCCTTTCTTAATATAGTTTGATGTGATATCCACTAGAATAACACAGTATTTTACAATAACCTTCCATGGATCAATTTCTTATTTCCTTGGCTGTGCCTCTTCCTTGAGCTCATTTGGAAATACCCAGCTATCTTTGCTCAGGAATGAAAAACATGCTTTACTTTGGTGTATTTAGTTTGTTATTGTTTACCTAGAAAAATACTTTTTTAATTTACAAAACATCAAGAAAAGCATAATCGGCATTATTTCTAACTAGAAAATGAAATATGGATATCAAATGCACATATGGATGTTAGGAGGATATTGCCCATTCCTGTATGTGACTATTAGTAGTTAAAGATTAGATTATAATTTTGTTTTTCATTTTCTTAACCACATTTTCATAAAACTATATATTGAAAAAAGTAAATAGGTAATTATGCTAACTTGTAAAGTGAAAATATAAAATTTTATCATGAATTTTTATTTGTAACCTTGTCCCTGGTCTGATATTAATATTTTAAATCTTGGTGCACCTTATAGACTGGCAAAAATGCCACTAACAAAAATCAAGTAATATCTATGAACACTTGGTGTAAAAAAATTGTCAACATTAGTCAATATTGAAACAAAAGAAAATACAAATTGGTTGAATGAAAATTTCAATTATATCTGTTGTTAAAATGTTTCCCTTTGGGAAGCTCTCAATGCATTTATAAAACTAAAGTCCCATATTGTAAAAAGTTATTGCGGAAGATGTTCTTTTCTATTCTGAAGCAGATTGTCAAGATCACATTCATTAGTGTTTATAAGGTATTTGATTTCATTCATTGAAATAATAGGAGAGCCTGTCAGAAGTTGAAATTGTGCCAGGAAGAGGAGGTGAGCAAAAGTCATCCACAATGGCAACAATGCTTCAGCGTCGGCCATATTGGTGTATTTCCCGCCAGAGAGCATGGGGTGTGCCATTACCTGCTCTTTATGACAGAAAAACTGGAAGGCCTCTTGTTAGCAGGTCATTAACTCTTTGCTAACATAAAGTAAACTTATAAAATTGGCCAAAACCTTTAAATCTTTCTATTCATTTGAGTTTTCTTAAGCTAATTTAACATCACTTTGCCGGTGATTTACATTCATAATGGATAATTTTCAGGGATCTGCTGATTTGTTCCATTTGGCAAATCTCTATAAGATTTAAAGTAGTTAATGATTATGATATGTTGTTGTAATCTTAAAGTGTTCTACTTCTATTTATTAAATGAGATTTGAATGTTTTATTTATTTTTTAGAGAATTAGTGGAGCACCTTTGTACCTGCATTGACAAACATGGTCCAGATTTCTGGTGGACACTTAAAATGGAAGATCTTGCATCTAATGATATATTAAGTAAATACTCTGGTAATGATCTAGAAAAAGGGAATGTAAGTTTAAATTATGTTTGGTGCTTGAGATTGTGAAAATTTAATGTCATAAATAATTTTCCAATTTTTCCAACTTTTACTATATTTTATTCTAGTATTCATTAATACACGTACCAAATACTTGGTTTTGTGATTTTGATAATTTATTCATAATTCTTTCTCCTTTCCCTCCCATCACACTATGTGTATTACCTTGGTGATTCCTAGTCTTAACAGAACATTGGAAAATAATTTATAAGAAAATGTTTGGCCTTTGAATGGTGTAAATTTTGAATATCTATATATTTACTACATAGAAAATTGACATTTTTTTATAAAAATTTGATATTAAGGGCTAAAAGTGGCTGTAAAAAATAAAAAAACTTAGCAGCAGCATTTTAATCTATCATAGCCAAAGAAATTAGTTCATACTTTCAGAATGTTTGGCTATAGATCTAAAGAATAGTTAGAGTAGAGCCCTATTGTTTTTTAGTAAGTAATAATAATGGTATAACAGAATTTACCAGTCATTATCCTGTGCATGATGAAGCCTGTCCTTTAAATATAACAGGACATCATGGATATATGGTTTGATAGTGGAGTTAGCTGGTCCACCGTGCTTGAAAATAATGGAAATAAACAGGTAGCTGATCTGTATCTAGAAGGAGTGGATCAATTCACTGGCTGGTTTCAGTCCTCTCTCATGACATCATGTGCCATTCAGGGTACTGCGCCTTACAGGTAAGCATCAGTACATCTTCAATGCAACCTAGGTAACTTTATTTGAAAATAAATTCATATTTACTTTGACTTTGACAAAATCAAAATTAAAGAAATATTTTGTTTTAATTGAATTGGTATAATATATGTATGTATATATATATCATATACATATATATATATGTGTATATATATATATATATATATATATATATATATATATCAGTGGCGTCGCGTGCCCATTTAGGTTGGGTGTGCTATTATTGGGGAGGGGGTTATGCAACCCGAGCTACAAAATTCACGTGTTAATTTGAACGTATGATTGCATTTTTATCGACGTGTGAAAGTTTTAAGAGAGCATAGCGCAGCAGCGCTCTTCTTAATTGGTCTAATGCAATTAATCTTAGAATAATTTTGAATACTTTAATTTACTAACTGATATGATTTTAACTATACAATCCATAATTATGGACAACACAAAGGTTCCCCGTCAAATAGACTTGAGCTATGCATCACGCGCGCCGTTTATGTGAGAATGGTTAACGCTTCGTTGTGAGAAGATACTAAAGTGAGGTACGAATTATCTGTATTTTGTTACGATTTTTAAATATGTACAACCATATAATACGCACAGAAATCTGAAAAAGTAATCACTTGGGAAAATATTATTTTCCGGATTGAATCAAAGAAAGGCTTAAAAAACTCATTTTACTTACTTATTTATACACCAGTTCCAATCTCCTGTTTTGCCTTAGGAATTTTGTTAGCACATCATCATAAAATGAAGGTCTTTTCTTCAGTTCCGCCAGCAATGTCTTTTCAATGGCGAGTGAACTTAGGCCGCATAACCTTTCCTGCGTTTGTGTTCCTCTATAACACGTATATATTCTCTTCATAGCCGAAAAAGAACGCTCAACTGTAGCAGTAGAACTCGGAATCGTCATGATAAGTTCCGCTAATTTATAAATCTCCTTGAATGCAACCTGAAGCTGATTTTCTTGCATGAATTTTAATAGGCGATGCACTGGTTTCCTCGCAAATTCATCAGAAGAAAAGAGCACTTTTAGTTCATTTTTTAGGCGAACGTAGTCAAAAACTGGTCCTTAGAAATCCTTCAATTTTTCTAGAATACCATCAGGAAAAGTTTTCGCATACTGATCAAATCTTTCGCTACAAAGGAGTTGAAAAAACTCAAGTTTCGAAAGTGAAGAGTATCTTTCTTCCATCTCCAGGCACAAGCAGTCGACTATTCTCGGGTATAATCGAAGGCACGCGCTCTTCTCCTCTTCTATAGATCCTTTTCGTCTTTTAGGCTTCGACGACTCAACCGTATGCTTTTTCTTTGCAGAAACCCAAATATCATCAAATCCATGTTCCTTGTCATTCCTAAGCTGTTTCATAGTACCATGCACTTTTTTACAACAGTACAATATGTCATAGGATGATGTTTGCAATATATTATTCAAAACATCAATATAGCCAAACAGAACAGAAAAAATTTCTAGCAAAAAAATTGTTTGAAAATTTTGCAAGAAATGCAGAAAACCACGAGCTTTGATTACAGCATCCACGTCCCAATCCCCAGAATTCTCCACATTGTGTTAAAAAAATGCAATAAGTTGACTTCTGTGGCGTTTTACTGTGTTTGATAAACGGGAAGTAAAATTCCATCTGGTTGGTGCGACGGAGGGTAATTTTTTAGCAACAAAATCTTGCAAAGCATTTACTCTTTTCTATGATTTAGAAAAATATGCTGCCAATCCACTGATAGTTTGGAAAAACAATCTACATTCCTTGATATTCAAGAGGCTTTGCTTCAGAACTAAGTTCAAAACGTGAGCGTAGCAATGCGTAAATATTGCTAAAGGATAGGCCTCGATAACTTTACTCTGCAACCCATTAATATGTCCACTCATTACACAGGCACCATCATAAGTTTGGCCGACCAACTTGTCCTTAATATTAAATTCCTCAACTCTGTTTACAACTTGTTTAAAAAGACCACTAGACGTTCTATCATCACTTACGTCTGTAAATCTGATAAACCTTTCGTGTGTTTGCCCATTATGGACAAAACGGAAAACAGTTGATAGCTGCGATTTCGACATTACATCAGAAGTTTCATCCAGAAGAATGGCCACAAATGTAGCGGAAGAAATTTCTTTCTTTATAGCATCTTTAACCACATCAGATATAGCGTTAATGATATCATTTTGTACTGTGGAAGAAGTTCCTCGAAATACAGTCGATGCCTTTAAATGACTGTCTAAAAGAGGATCATACTCACGGAGCACATTTAAAAATTCTATATAATTCCTTCGGTTGACTGAATCTTCAGACTCATCATGACCTCTCAAAGGAAGCTCTTGCTTAGCCAAATAACATACAGCATCAATTAATCTTTTTAAAACGTCTCTATTTTTCTTTACTTGTTCATTATGACGACTAATTTCAATTTTTCTTTGGCTGTCAATGAGAGTGTCAATTCTTTGTTTTCCAAACATCTTAAGATTTAAAAATGACTGAACATGTGGCTGGGAGCGCTCATGTTTTTGCATTGCTGCAGCTAAATGATTAAGATCGGAATACCCGTGCTTATTCCAAACACCTTTCTCTTTGGAGAATAATAAACAAGGCCAACAAAAAAGTCTTGATAGCACTTCACATCCAGTTAACCATTCTACTGAATCGTATTGTGAAACAGAGAAATGTCTCATGTACTCAGTTTTTGCATCTTTGTGCTTGCACAGTAAATTTGGAAGAGGAGGACGAGGCTTACCTTCTTCGACTATGTTCATACAATCCGCAAAAGCTCTGGCAGAAAACGGGGCATTCAGTACATCGTCAACACTGTTTACCATTGTAAATATGAGCAAAAAGTTATAAATTATATCTAAAAAATTATAAATATATGTTAAAAACTTGTCTAAATCGGTGTCATAAACACGTCGGTTCACACCTTACTCCACGCACGCAAAACAGACGAAACTCAGAAAACAAAAACAGCATCTCATGACAAGTAACAACGTTGAATTGGATTGCTTCACACAATAGCCAATCACAACCGCTAACTACTTCTGGGTGCTGTTGTCTCAGCGCACACCCTGCCACGCCTTCTGGACGGTTTAAATCCACAAGGTGGCTAAGAATTTGACCCGCTGCGCCATCTATACGTATGTTTAAAGGGCTCAAAGCTATCCGTATTTCTTACCGCACACCCGGGCTATTAACGTGAATGTGATACAATGTTTACGCGCCGAAACTTCTCCTCTTCATGAAATATTGGATTTGATTTTAGGAATCACGCGAAGCCAGAAAACGATTAGGGGAGTCTTTAACAGGAATAAATGCAAAAATATAATATCTGTGACATTGCGAATCCGTGGGTGTGCACCGCACACCTAGCACACCCTGAATATACGCCTCTGATATATATATATATAATGGGCTCCGATCCTATGTGCTACTCTCCCGAGTTTGTATCTCAATTTTAACTACAGGTATGCCTCGTTTAGCACATGTTCTTTTACAGCATTTTTAATATAGTGCGGTTGGCATCTCGGGACTGAAATTTTAATTCTTGAAAATTTTTTAAAATAATGCTACTAAATGCTACGTTCCTTTATTATGGTCCCTGCATTCTTCTCACTTACCTTCATTTGTACTTCACTCTCTGTTCAGAGATAGTCATTCCACTCTAATTAAAGACAAGTTGTTATTTATACATTTATTAACTTTATTTCTATTTCACTCGTTTGCTTTTATTATGATTTTACATTAGTTTGCCGCAATTCCACATCTTTTGCAGTGATGCTAACATCATAAGTTTTAAAGTTCTAAACGTTACTGTTGAGATGTGCAGGGTTGGGTTCGCTTTGGATGTGTTTCTGCTTAAGATTTGGTTAGTTTAGGTTCAAGACAACTTTAACTTTATCTTTCGTTAGTCATTTGTTATTCTGATGGTATTTTGCCGTTGGTATCTATGCTATAGTTACGTGTCTGAAACTGCAGCGGTGCCACTGAATTGTAATATCACTCATATTCCATTTTTGTTTACTTTTGCGATGGACAATTATCATCAAAGATCTTCGTAATCATGAAGAATTTTAGGAACATTTCAAGGTAATACACTATATTGATATTTTACCAAGTATATACCAGAAATACTTATGATATTTTGTATATCACATTTATGTTATAACACGTTTTTCCATCACAAATGTTATTAGAAAATTGTGATTTTCCATCATAAAGAATTAGTTTTTTGAAGCTGTTGTACACCAATAAGTTCATAATAAACAATTATTTAAAAATAATTGTCATATACCATATTAACTCGTTTTATACCCGCACACGGGTAATGCCCGCACCCTCAAAAGATGAAGGGGCAAATATTGTGTAATGTCCGCACCCCCTTTTTTGATGGGAATTTGTGGGGAAAAAGTGCAGGTATTACACGATTAAATACAGTACTTCGTTTTATTGACTTTAAATTAGTATATAAAAATGTCCTATCATTATATAAGTTGCAAGATAAAAATAGTAAAATTTCTGGAGAGTAAAAATCAACTGGGTTAAGTGCTATGTTGAAAACTGTTCTTTTAGTGCAAATTCTGATAGTGCATACAAGTCTCGGAATGCCTCTCATGCGCTAAGCGAGGCATGCCTTTAATTTAAAAAAGCCTAATTAGAATGCCCTGCATTGAATCTCATGCTTTTCTTATGGGGTATTGAAATGGAACAATGGGGCCACGAAGACTCCCTAAAAATGCAAATTGTTGGGATTTTTGATTTTTCCTGTTGGTTGTGACCTAGGACCGAACAACATGCCAAATTTCAGAGCCCTTCTGGAAATACCTTTGAATGTGGCATGGGACAACTAGGAGGTTTGTACACATGATTTTTATATTATATACTAAGGCAATGTTTCTCAAACTGTGGGCCATGGCCATTTTAAATTTACATTAATACCCAGCAAGAAGCATTTGGCAGGAGGTGTCACTGAACCAACGTAAACTCTAAATTAACCAAGTTACAAAGGTCTTGAAATTACATATTGTGGATGTTTGCATGAAGCTGAAACTAAATTTTGAGATTTTAGGAGAAAAATTCTGTACTTGACCAGGAATTGAACCCAGGTCTCCCCACTTGCCAGATAGGTGCTTTAACCAACTAAGCTATCAAGTCAGCCTGATTCTCTTTTTTCGAATTGGGGTATTTATGGTGAAGAAGGGCTAACTAAGTAGTAAACCTACATAAATGTCCTCATAGAGGCATCGTGGAAAAAACCCCATACTTTATACCATATTATGCCATACTGTTTGGATCTTTCTTAGAGAATAACCAACATGGTCGACAGTAAACAATCCTTTATTTTAGAATAACATAGCCAATCTCTTCTAATATGATTCCCAGCTTGCGTGATTTGAAAATAATAACATTCACTGAATAATCTGTTATTTTGTTTAGGATCCTTAGGAAACGGCCCTTTTGGTTGATTTGGTCCGCATAAAATAATCCTTTTTCTTTCATTTTCATTCACATCTTCGGAGTATAAAGCTTTATCTTAGGGGCATGTAGATAATAAGTATCATCAGGTAATTCAACGTAATTTCTTAACTCATCTAATGTATCCATATATAAAAGGCATTTGAATTCATTCCCTACCGGTAGAAAGGAAGGAAAGGGATAAATCCATGAACAAATATATGGGAAGCTGAAACTCGTGAGGACAAGTTACCTTTCGTTGTGGGAACTAGTTCTATTTCGAACGATATTGGTTAATCTGGATTTCTTTCATGTTTACCAAAACTACATCCCTAAACCGGTGCCCGGTGCATTGCACCCCGGTAGTTACGCCACTGGATGGGTGCATTATCAACTTGCAGACAGTCGATATTGAAGTTGATGTGAGAAAGGAGCTTTGGGTAACCTGACAAAATAGCTTGTGATTTAGATGGATTTATTTTTAGAACGATAACTGCTACAATCCGTTAGTGATTTAAGGTCTGCATTCAGCTTACTAATGGCATCTGGAAGTTCTGAGGTTTTTGAATGTATATAGATTTGAAAGTCGTCGGCATAGAGGTGATAGGAGCATCATGTAATTGCCGTGGAGATGTCATTAATGTAAATGGAGAACAAAAGAGGGCCGAGAATTGATCATTGTGGGATGCCTCTGGTGACGGGGAGCCAAGAGGAGGAGGAATTACTTTTTTCTTTTTGGTGATGGTTATTCAGGTAAGATGAGAGCCAATCTAACGCAGTACATGAGAAACCCATGCCTTGGAGTTTGTCCATGATGATATCTTTCTTGATTGAATCAAATGCCTTAGAAAAGTCGACTAATGTTAGAACTGTAATTTTTTTGTCCATCGCTGTGCATATATCATCAGTTATTTTTAAAAGAGCAGTGGATGTGCTGTGGTGTTTTCTAAATCCAGATTGGGAAGGATCTAAAAGATTACGTCGTTGGAGGAAGTCAGTCAGTTGCTCATCGACCAGTCATTCTAAGACCTTAGATAGGGTTGGTAAAATACTTATAGGCCTGTGATCATTTAAATTTTCTGGAGCTGATTTTTTTGGACCATAGCTTTTTTTCACTGTGAAGGAAATTTACCTTGCATTAGTGATGTGTTTATGATGTCAGTAATTGCCAGCAGGATATAAGGTGTGAGTTCATTAAGCATTTCTATAGAAATTCGATCTACTCTGTAAGATTTGGACTTAATAGATTTTAAGCACCTGAGTGTCTGAATCAGTGAAATAGGAGAGAAGTTGAAATCAGTTAGACTAGCTGTTGACTGGAAGTTTTTCTTTCTGCCATGGGGAGAGACGGTACTGCTTTTTTTAGTTAAGGGTTAAGTGCATCGAGGGAGAAGTTAGGATTGGGAATCGAGTCTTTTTGTTTACCTATGCCCGTGTTCCTTAAGTTTCTCCAAATTGATGCTTGTGATTTGTTAGTGCCAATGATTGAATGGTAATATTTTAAATTGGAGTTTCTTAGCCTCTGCTTGGTTTTATTGAGCAATTTCTTGGGGAGAGAGAAGCCCGAAAATAGGGCTATATATAATTTTCTACCTTAAATACCGTATTTACCTGAATCCAAGATGAGGTTTTTTCCAAATTTCAGCTTGCAAAAATCAGGGGTCGTCTTAAATTCGAGTACGAAGTCATATACCATCAATACATTGTGGTCAATTGATCACGCGACATATCATCGCGCTTCAATTCGTGTCGCATCAATTCGACACAATAAACTCGTCACGCGTCAATACATCGCTCGACACACTCATCGCGCATAAATTCATCGCTAGACAAATTCGTCGAGTGACAATTTCGCGATGAGTTTTCAAAGAACCCTAGGAAGTATGATTATGCGTTTAATCGATTTTTTTTAGACAAATGAAACAAGATAAAATAATTGTATTTTTATTGCAAACTTACGATCTGGAATTCATTTAATAGTCTTAATTTAAAAATTCTTTTTATTTCAGAAAAAATTTGTTACTAACTATTTGAATTAATGATTGAACTAGTTTACCTATACTGAATATGCGTGTTCAAAATATACACCAGATACAGTCAGTGAGAAATTAGGGCATAAAATCCTTATTCTGTTTTGACAGTCTGCTAAAAGTGGGGGTTATCTTAGATTTGGGATCATCTTGGATTCAGGTAAATATGTTATATGCCAAAAGGAGATGGTTCAGGGTTGCACATGGGCAATGGAGGACTTCACCTTGCAGAGAAAGACACAGAGCCTCTAGTATATATAAATTTATTTTATGTGTATATTATAAATTTATTTTTTATGAAATATACAGTAAAATATTTTTCTAGATTAAAAGTAACTTACTTTAATTCTTTTCTTCGTATAATATAGGAAAATCTATGTTCATGGGTTTGCTGTCGATAAAAATGGCCGCAAAATGTCAAAGTCATTGGGAAACATTGTAGATCCTCAGGAAGTAATCTGTGGTGGTCGTGATTTAAAAAAGAAGCCTGCTTATGGGGTTGATTCCCTAAGGTGAATATATTTAGTAGGTGTTAACTTGAAAATATGGCTAAATCCTGGTTCTAAAATGTAAGGCTTCTTATAGATCTTGCTGTATGTTATGCTGATTGGAAGATTTTTAATTTCTCATTCATATATTAATTTCAAATTTGAACTATAATTAAGCTACTTATAATCTGTAATTAAAGAAATTTCTTTTTATGATAAAAAATCTCATAATTAAATGTGGAAGAAAATTGTGATTATGCTTAGTTACATATGTCTAATGCATTGGTAGTTTTAATTTCTACCAAAACACCAAAGTTAATAATTGTGCCTATATTTAATTGTTAAAGATGGTGGGTAGCATGCCATTCTGGTCATCACAATAATGTCCCAGTGAGCTCCGAGCTCTTACAGGCAAGTGCAGAATCAGTGCACAAGCTGCGAATAGTGCTTCGTTTTCTTCTTGGATCTCTGAAAGGATTTGCAGAAGTAGAGCATACTCAGAGTTCCTATGCACCATTTTTGGATCGTTACCTTCTTCATCTTTTACACAAGTTTGATCAACAGGTAAGCTGAGCAATTTACCCATGTTAATGAAAGTAATGGCTACATTATTTTCTTTAATATTTCCTATGAAACATAATTGGTGACAAAAAACAAATTGGAGTAAAAGTTTTGTCTTCATAGATTCCTGGCCTACTTTAGCCTCTGTTGTTGGAATTTTTTTGTAGAGATCCAAGTTTACTCCTAATAACATGCATGTCTTAAATTGGCCATTAGAGCTATCATGTTTCTATGCATAGAGAAACCGCAGAAATCTATTTTAAATTATCTATGTACCATATTAGCCTAAATATAACAGTGTTTTTTCCTGAATTTGCATTGGAAAATTATCTCTCGCATTATATTTGGGAACTAGTGATTTTAATAAGAGGGATAGCTGAAAAGCTCTTGGTCCAAATTAGATGGAGCTTGTTTTGAACATTCATACTTTAGTTTTTTTCTAGATAGTCCCCCATATGTTGATGTACTATTATGAAGATGTGTATACATTTCTGCAATATAGTGCAAGTTTCTGATATTTTTGTTTTCATTTTTCCTTGAAAATCCTTCCAAAATCTTGGGGTTGCATTATATTCAAGGTTGCCTTTATATTTGAGCTGATACGGTAAATATTAAGCTATATTTGTAATTCCAGCATACTGGCATCGTTAAGAGCAACTATATTTTTGCTATTGTCATGGGATTATGTGTAAAAAATGGATTTAGATTAGAGACGGTATTATGTGTTTACCTGAACAACTAATGTGTGGTGTGGAATGCTAATTCTGGAGTCAGGTTAAAGTCACTATGAGTATATTTGTGTATCATTTAGACTAGGGTTATCTAACGTTTTTGCATTTCAAATTTTTCCTAACCCTAGGCCCAGTGAGCAAATTTAGAAAGATAAGTTAGAATAGTCAAGCTATTGTCCAGTATGCTGCCGTTAAAAGCAATAAGAAATCATCATCTTTTCACACTAGACTGTGGCAGTTCCTTGTGGACAGATAATGCTTTTATTATTTTAAAAATCTTTTATATAATTGAAAAATAAAGGTCAAATTTTTACTTTCTCCACATACGAAGTATAGAGAAAGTATTGTTTTCATGAAAAAAATCGAATTCGAGATTTCAATGGAAGTACATGTTTTAAGGTCCTCTGAGCATGTTTTGACTATTTTCTCAATGATATCTGTGGGTGTCTATGACCAGAATTTTGTGGGCACTCGAACTCGAAAACTAATAATCTGATCAGCATAAAGTTTCATATTTAGCATTTGTATTAGAAAGTCAAGAACTGATTAGATTTTAGTTAAAATCGGTCAACTGGAAGTGAGTGTTTACTCTTGTCACTTATCCTTTTTTACTTTCTCCGTATGTATAGGGGAAATTATTGTTTTCATGAAAAAAATTTATTTCAAGATTTCAACGGAAATACACGTTTTGAGGTCTCCTGAACACATTTTGACCATTTTCTCGATGATGTCTGTGTGTGTGTGTATGTATGTGAGTTTTTTTGTGGGTGCTCTAACTCAAAAACTATTAATCGGGTCAATGCAAAATTTTATATTTAACATTTTTATGACTGTCACAAGAACTGATTAGTTTTTGGTAAAGATCAGTCAACCGGAAGTGGATGTTTACTCTAGTTGCTTATCCGTTTTTACTTTCTCCATATACATAGTATAGGGGAAAGTATTGTTTGTATTCATGAAAAAATCGACTTCAAGATTTCAACGGAAATACACATTTTGAGGTCCCCTGAACACGTTTTGACCATTTTCTCGATGATGTCTGTATGTATGTGATAGCTTTTTGTGGGTGCTCTAACTCAAAAACTATTAATCAGGTCAACGCAAAATTTTATATTTAGCATTTTTATAAAAGTCACAAGAACTGATTAGTTTTTGGAAAAAATCGGTCAACCGGAAGTAGGTGTTTACTCTTGTCACTTATCCGTTATTTTGAAATAATTGTTTTGGAGTACCCATCATTGTCCGGGACCATTTAAACTATTGAAAGCCACTGCCAAGTGTAGTTCATGATGCTTCCGTCTGATGACTCAAACATAGTTCACGCGGCTTCCGTTTGGAGTACCCGTCATTGCCTGGGACCATTTAAAGCCACCACCAAGTGTAGTTCATGCGGCTTCCATCTGATTACACAAACATAGTTCACGCAGCTACCATATGATAACACTAACATGTTTATGCAGCTCCGTCTGATGGTGCTAACATAGTTCACGCAGCTTCCATTTGGAGTGCCCGTCATTGCCCAGGACCATTTAAAGCCACAGCTGGCATCCGTCCAATGATGCAAACATAGTTAACACGGCTACCATCCAATGGTGCTAACTTCTATTGTAGCATAATGCACAATGCACTTATAATAAAGCACCTCTCCCCCAATTTTTTTATCGCCATATAGCCTATGTTACACGCTGGGTAAAATTATGTACTTATGCAAAGTTTTGTGATGATATCTTCAAAGGTGTGGATTTGTATAGTGGACAAACAAACAGAGTTTTAGATTTATATATTAAGATTAAGTTGCCTAAAGGAAATGATCTGGAAAATAATGCAACTTTAATCAACTTGTAATACCATCAAGGTTATGATAATTGAGATTCATTTTGTGAGGTTCAATGAGCCATGGATTTGTTTATTTTGAATTAACGCTTCGATAAGGCATACATATATGACGATGGAGTTGGAAGGAAGCAGTAGGATTGCTTGAATGTGACATGCTTGATAAAATATTTATTTTTTGTACCTAATAACATTAAAGTAAAATTCGTAAAAAACATAAAAATATCAAAAGTAGTGCCAACCTCTCTAGCCAATCAGCAATCTCTCAGCCAACAAATACATTTGTTCACATATACTTAACTGCAGTTCACATGCAGCATTTCTCTGCCATTCATGATATCCCTTCCCTCCTATATTTCTATATATTTATAGTGATTTAAAAGTGAAATATTTACAATATGGCTTCAAAAATATGCATTGTTTATTTCATTGTTATTATTATTTAATTCCATTAAACTGATAATATCCTTTGTTTAAAATAAAAGAGTTGTAAATTGCGCGACAAAAATACCTATCCCTATACAAAACCTGTATTTTACACCCCGATATATCCCATATATGTGCCTTTTCTAGGAATGCATCCTTCGCTTATATCAGAGTATTACTGTAGTTGTATTTTTTGGTTCTTATTTGTCCCTATTTCTTATCTACTGTTTTTGCATATGTTTAATCTTTTATATATTTCTGATTGCTGTAGGGGATTTGCTGACAGGCCTGGAGCCTAATTGCATAGTATATTAATAATAATAATATTGAAGTGTTTTTATTTTAATTTAACCATTTCATAAACATGTTTTTTAAGTGCATAAGATATGGACAGAGCAAGTTTGGAAAATTGAGCCAAGTTAGCATAATATATAATTCCTTTTTATTTCATTAGGCTAGAGTATACATATTTGTTACCAGAAAACAGTTTAATTTCTATTTTAACGTAATTTCTTTAAACATATATTTACATTTATTTTCATGCATAAATTGCAACAATGTTATGAGCATGTTGTTGAAAGGTTTATTATTTGTTTGTGCATACCCATCGTTTTTTATGAGCAGTTACAATAGTTATAATCTAATTTTCAGTAGTTTATTTTTAGACCAGTGATTTTCAACCTGGGTTCTGAAGAACGCTGGGGTTTCGCAAAGAGGTCTCAGGGGTTCTGCAAATTATAGTTGAAAATTTGAAATTTGTATGATTTTGTAATTATTTTTTAAAATTACTAGTAATAATAAATAAATTACAATCTGTGCATGTCAAGTAACAGCAACGCAAATTCAATTTGTTCACTTCTGTATCGATATATTACTATTTTGAAAGATAATTGGGTTACGTGAAGAATTTGGGTTTGTAAAAGAGTTCCGCAGCCGAAAAAGATTGAAAAGCACTGTTTTACACAATTGAAATAAATATTAAATTTATAAAAATTTTGTTTTTATAGTTTTTCAATATTTAATTATGTTGATCAGACTTGTTTTTAGTTTGAAGTTACTGTGAGCAACATTTCATTCAACTATAGCAAAATAAGTAATGACTTCAGTTGCTGAGTCTTGAAATGTTTTTGTAATTGAATAGAAAAGGTATGGGGTATATTCAATTCCCATGCACTTCAGTTTGCAAGTTAATTGATGGTGTTCACTATTTTGCCTTTGATATTCAATATCTAAATTATTTATACTTGCAGCTTATTGCAGTTTTGCTTACAGCTTCAATAAAATATGTGCTTACTTCCAGCATGGTAAATTAATGCAATGGAAATCATGAATATGGATGAGTTTATTTTTAGAAATGTATTCCAAAATACTACGGAGCCTCCTTGTGAAGAATTTTTCAGCTATCTCTGACAGTCCCAGGTTATACCAGTTTCATGTATGGCCAAGAGATGGCAGTAATTGAAAAATGCACGACAAATATTTTCTATCAAAATTTTCTGTTCAAATTGTTTTGCAACAAATGCTGCTATTAGATATTGGTATTTTTTTATTTTAATGTTTTTTACGACATTAATGTAATGCAATTGAAATCAAGAATGTGCATGGGTATACCTTTTAGAAATGTGTCAAAATACTACAGTGCCTCCTTATGGAGAACACTTAAACTATCTCCAACAGTCCTACATTTAAGGTTATACCAGTTCCTTGAATGTCCAAGAGATGGTAGTATGGTAAAATTGTACTATAATAATGTTTTCTATCAAAATCTTCTTTTCAAATTACATTTTCCAACAATTTGCTTATATTAGATACTCATAGTTTTTTAATTTTAATGTTTTAGGCGATATTTGCAACCAAAAAAAGGAACTATAAATACTTTTAATGAAATTTCAAGTATGTAATTAACAGACCATGGATCAGTGTTGTCTAATAACCATTCAGGGACAAAAGAGATATGAAGTGACCAGTGGCGTCGCGTGCCCATTTAGGTTGGGTGTGCTTTTATTGGGGAGGGGGGTTATGCAACCCGCGCTACAAAATTCACGTGTTAATTTGAACGTACGATTGCATTTTTATCGACGTGTGGAAGTTTTAAGAGAGCATAGCGCAGCAGCGCTCTTCTTAATTGGTCTAATACAATTAATCGTAGAATAATTTTGAATACTTTAATTTACTAACTGATATAATTTTAACTATACAATCCATAATTATGGACAACACAAAGGTTCCCCGTCAAATAGACTTTAGCTATGCATCACGCGCGCCGTTTATGTGAGAAGGGTTAACGCTTCGTTGTGAGAAGATTAGGATATCATTGGCAAATACTAGAGTGAGGCCCGAATTATTTGTATTTTGTTACGATTTTTAAATATGTACAACCATATAATACGCACAGAAATCTGAAAAAGTAACACTTGGGAAAATATTATTTTCCGGATTGAATCAAAGAAAGGCTTAAAAAACTCATTTTACTTACTTATTTATACACCAGTTCCAATCTCCTGTTTTGCCTTAGGAATTTTGTTAGCACATCATCATAAAATGAAGGTCTTTTCTTCAGTTCCGCCAGCAATGTCTTTTCAATGGCGAGTGAACTTAGGCCGCATAACCTTTCCTGCGTTTGTGTTCCTCTATAACACGTATATATTCTCTTCATAGCCGATAAAGAACGCTCGACTGTAGCAGTAGAACTAGGAATCGTCATGATAAGTTCCGCTAATTTATAAATCTCCTTGAATGCAACCTGAAGCTGATTTTCTTGCATGAATTTTAATAGGCGATGCACTGGTTTCCTCGCAAATTCATCAGAAGAAAAGAGCACTTTTAGTTCATTTTTTAGGCGAACATAGTCAAAAACTGGTCCGTAGAAATCCTTTAATTTTTCTAAAATACCACCAGGAAAAGTTTTCGCATACTGATCATATCTTTCGCTACAAAGGAGTTAAAAAAACTCAAGTTTCGAAAGTGAAGAGTATCTTTCTTCCATCTCCAGGCACATGGTCGACTATTCTCTGGTATAATCGAAGACACGCACTCTTCTCCTCTTCTATAGATCCTTTTCGTCTTTTAGGCTTCGACTCCTCAACCGCATGCTTTTCCTTTGCAGAAACCCAAATATCATCAAATCCATGTTCCTTGTCATTCCTAAGCTGTTTCATAGTATCATGCACCTTTTTACAACAGTAAAATATGTCATAGGATGATGTTTGCAATATATTATTCAAAACATCAGTATAGCCAAACAGAACAGAAAAAATTTCTAGCAAAAAAATTGTTTGAAAATCTTGCAAGAATACAAAAAACCACGGGCTTTGATTACAGCATCCACGTCCCAATCCCCAGAATTCTCCAGAATATGTTAAAAAAATTCAATAAGTTGACTTCTGTGGCGTTTTACCGTGTTCGATAAATGGGAAGTAAAATTCCATCTGGTTGGTGCGACGGAGGGTAATTTTTTAGCAACAAAATCTTGCAAAGCATTTACTCTTTTCGATGATTTAGAAAAATATGCTGCCAATCCACTGATAGTTTGGGAAAACAATCTACATTCCTTGATATTCGAGAGGCTTTGCTTCAGAACTAAGTTCAAAACGTGAGCGTAGCAATGCGTAAATATTGCTAAAGGATAGGCCTCGATAACTTTACTCTGCAACCCATTAATATGTCCACTCATTACACAGGCACCATCATAAGTTTGGCCGACCAACTTGTCCTTAATATTAAATTGCTCAACTCTGTTTACAACATGTTTAAAAAGACCACTAGACGTTCTATCATCACTTACGTCTGTAAATCCGATAAACCTTTCGTGTGTTTGCCCATTATGGACAAAACGTAAAATAGCTGCGATTTCGACATTACATCAGAAGTTTCATCCAGAAGAATGGCCACAAATGTAGCGGAAGAAATTTCTTTCTTTATAGCATCTTTAACCACATCAGATATAGAGTTAATGATATCATTTTGTACTGTGGGAGAAGTTCCTCGAAATACAGTCGATGCCTTTAAATGACTGTCTAAAAGAGGATCATACTCACGGAGCACATTTAAAAATTCTACATAATTCCTTCGGTTGGCTGAATCTTCAGACTCATCATGACCTCTCAAAGGAAGCTCTTGCTTAGCCAAGTAACATACAGCATCAACTAATCTTTTTAAAATGTCTCTATTTTTCTTTACCTGTTCATTATGACGACTAATTTCAATTTTCCTTTGGCTGTCAATGAGAGTGTCAATTCTTTGTTTTCCAAACATCTTAAGATTTAAACTGAACATGTGGTTGGGAGCGCTCATGTTTTTGCATTGCTGCAGCTAAATGATTAAGATCGGAATACCCGTGCTTATTCCAAACACCTTTCTCTTTGGAGAATAATAAACAAGGCCAACAAAAAAGTCTTGATAGCACTTCACATCCAGTTAACCATTCTACTGAATCGTATTGTGAAACAGAGAAATGTCTCATGTACTCAGTTTTTGCATCTTTGTGCTTGCACAGTAAATTTGGAAGAGTACGAGGCTTACCTTCTTCGACTATGTTCATACAATCCGCAAAAGCTCTGGCAGTCCATCGTTAACACTGTTTACCATTGTAAATATGGGCAAAAAGTTATAAATTATATCTAAAAAATTATAAATATATGTTAAAAACTTGCCTAAATCGGTGTCATAAACACGTCGGTTCACACTTTACCCCACGCACGCAAAACAGACGAAACTCAGAAAACAAAAACAGCATCTCATGACAAGTAACAACGTTGAATTGGATTGCTTCACACAATAGCCAATCACAACCGCTAACTACTTCTGGGTGCTGTTGCCTCAGCGCACACCCTGCCACGCCTTCTGGACGGTTTAAAACCACAAGGAGGTTAAAATTTGACCCGCTGCGCCATCTGTAAGTGTGTTTATAGGGCTCAAAGCTGTCCGTATTTCTTACCGCACACCCGGGCTATTAACGTGAATGTGATACAATGTTTACACGCTGAAACTTCTCTTCATGAAACATTGTATATTGGATTTGATTTTAGGAATCACGCGAGGCCAGAAAACGATTAGGGGAGTCTTGAACAGGAATAAATGCAAAAATATAATATCTGTGACATTGCGAATCCGTGGGTGTGCACCGCACACCCTGAATATACGCCTCTGGAAGTGACATCATTCTTTTCTGATGCACTGACAAAACGCACTTAATATATAAATATAAAATATATTAAAAATTTAAAAAAGTATTCATCTTTATATTGTGGAAAATCTGTTTTGTTATAGATTTTGGAGCATTACCTCAACTATCAGTATAATCGTGTCTGTTCTACCCTCACTAACTTCATCACTAATGAAGTTTCAGCATTGTATTGCCACTTGATTAAGGACAGGTAAGTGAATAACATTTTTGAAAAGTTTTTCTTTTGTTAGTGTGAAAGCCCTCACATCCAAATTCTAGCTATCCAACTTTATGGGCTTTGCTGGACATGGTTTATGTGATGTCTACCATTGGTAGTTGCTGTTGCTTATGCCATTTTTAGCCTACGTTCCAGAATGGAAATAGGCTTATAATTTTGTCGTTGTGTCTGTCCCCCTATTAACTTTTGAACCAAGGACCGACTTTCATGAAACTTGATGGAAATCTCTTGCTACATGGGCCGAGCTTCCGAGGATAGTTTTTGTTGCGAAGATTGAAGTCCCGGGTTCGATTCCAGGAGCTATCCTTCCCATTTGATTTTCATGGGAAATCTGAAATCCATCATGCAGGGTAATTTTCTCTTGCACATTTAAATATCTTAGAATTGTAATATCAGATCAAGTTTGAACCAAATGGGGCAAAACTGAAGATTCATTCTATGCAAGTCATGAGTGGTTTTTCCGTTTTAACCACAGATCAAATTTACATAATGTAAAAATTACAGAGGATTCTGCTAGTGCCAATGAAAAAGCAGCTGAATTTGTTAAAACATATTAAGGAAGTTGGATATACTGAGCATCAAGTGTTTAATGTCGACGAAACCAAACCTTTTTGAGAAAAGATGCCCGAAAGAACATACATATCTAAAGATGAAAAAAGTATACTCGTATTCAAAGCAGCAAAGCCCCATTCCTGTGTTTCACCCAGAGAATGCTAGCGCTATAATTTCTTACCATTTATGTACCAATATCAAGTAAATTCTAGTGTAAATAGGCTTTCAGGAAGGGGTTACGAACCTATCACACATATATTACATTAATCCTTATGGAGATATTTGTTTCGAGTACCAAACGAACTCTAGGAATGTAACACATTCATAAATCAAGGGCTTACTGTATATAGATAAAGTATTGTAATAGCAAAATAATTTGACTGAGATTTTGACAGAAATAATGTTTGTTTCTCTGAGTAAAAAAAAGTTGTTTTTGCCATGTCTGTGCATAGCCCTAGAGCTTACATGGTTCAATTAAATCAAGGGATATTTCGTATTTAGGCATATTATTGTACAGAATAGAAAATATGAAGAGATGAATGATATAATGCAAAAAGGAAGGGTAGTTTATTCTTGTTGATTTTCACAAAATGTTGATGTATTAAAAAATGGCTCAAATGATTTTGCTTAAAATTCACTTAATTATAGAGCTTGGAGTCATAAACAATACTGCATAAACCGTATTTCTCAAAAAATAACTTTATATGTAGCATCCAGCAATATTATAATAGATCAACTTTTATGCCCAGCTCTCCCCTATTTTCTCAACAATATTCGTCCAGCAATAATGCTTCAGCGCCTATGTGCCTTTGCCAATCTGCATAATATGGTATGACTATTTATCAAGCCTGATTTTCACACAATTTACATAATTAATATATTAATACCATTTATGTGCAGAAGATATTTTCTGCAGTTTCGTTGTTCTTGTAGCAGTAGGAGTTCCTTCCAGTCAGGAAACAGTGTAGTGATACAAGATGCAAATGTAGTACCTATATGAGAAAGTTTGTGCAATGTATATTTCACTGGTTTTTCCATATTGTGAGGTTCCTTGGGAAGTTTTATTCTTAAAATTTAACTAAATTGAATTGCATAAATTCTCAATTTCATCCCAAATCATGTCGGTTCATGACCATAGTAGGAAGTGCAACAAAGAAAAGGAAACATAAAGCACTAACAATAAAGCAAAAAGTGGAGATAATAAAAGATGTGGAGCAGGGAGATTCTTGGGTTAGTATTTGTTAGTGTAGAATTGAAAGGACATAACTTGTGGATATTTTAAAGGCAAAAGGATTAGAGGAAGGCATTCCTCTTCATGGTTATATTACTGGTATAGAAAACCAAGGATATTCGCAGTAAGATGAGTATTTTTGAATGCTATGAAAATAGGAAATTGGTATTAAAGAGGTTAAGAACTTGACTATCAATTCATTAGAAGTTTATGGCAAATTTTAAATCTATTTTAAAGAGTGATAGCTATCAATGGAAAATGCCAAAAATTGAGTCATTTCTGATTTTGATTATCCGCAAAATGTATAGAATTTACAGGAATAATGCATTAAAGAGCATATTTGCATGATTAATAATTTCATGATGCTTTAATTACTTCCATAATATTTATTTAGTATGGCTTTAATTTTATAGGCTCTACTGTGGTCCTAAAAATAGTAACGAGAGGATTTCCTGTCTGAGAACTTTATCAGAAATTTTAGATGTGGTTAGTAGAGCAGCTGCACCAGTTTTACCCCATCTTATAGAGGAGGTTTATTTAAATCACCCTCATCCTAAAGGAGGTAAGATTAACTTAAATAACAATCATTAATTCTAATGTTCTTTCTGAAGCCATGACTGCAACTTCAATGTTATGATCACTCATGTTTTCATCAAGATGCAGGATTCTTCAGGTGGGCTGCATCTGGAAATATATCCTCCACAGAAAAATGGCAAAATTCTGAAGTAGCAAAAACTATTGAACTAGCTCTAAGTGTACGCCATGATATAAACCAGAAAGCAAAAACTTTGGGGGAAGGAAATACTTGGAAACTGGGAGCCAGGTTAAGTGCTACTGGAGAAGCAATGCGAAGACTTAAGGTATGTGTGTGATGCATTATGGTATTATCACATAACAATAATTACATTTATTTTGCTTCCAGGGCAATAAATATGCTACTGCTTGAAAATTTGGACTGAAAAATTATTATCTGTTGAATAGCTAGCAGTTATATGTTGTTAATTATAACATCAATCATTATTTTTATGAATTAAATTTGAAAGAAAATCAAAATTGAAATATATTTGCTTTACAGCTGTTACAGGCAGATGAAGAGGGTTCTGAGTCAGAGTTGACTGAGATTTTGCAGGTATCACATGTGCGTCTGTGCCAAATTGAGGAAGGTTGTGATGTAGACATCCAAATTAAAGATGAATGCAATTATGTTGACAATAATTTCACGGAAAATGACAATGCTAGTCATCTACCAGTTAACATTGATGTTTATTTGCTCGGTGAAAGTGCCTTCAGATGTGAACGCTGTCGTAGATACACAGCTGCAGAATCAGATGAACCATGTCAACGCTGTAGACTTATTTTGGATTCTCTTCAAAGTCAGTCATAGCTTAAACATTTCTCAATTGTATTCAAATCCATAACTGTGAGAAGGGGACTTGTTTTGGTCGACTTGAATGATATTCTCTAATAGATACATTCCTTTGAGGGTTTAGAATTCCTGTTTGGATGCAAAACAGTAAGTAAATTGATTTCACGTGGTAGTCTTTGTTTTGTAAATAAAATTTTTACTTGTGAACTTCAAATTGACTTATCCCAAGCTCCTCAGGATTCTTGTTTACAGGAAGATCACTAGTCACAGAAATGAAAATATTCCCATAAAAACTTTAAAGTGTTTCAAGAACAAGCATTTAAAAAAATACTTGTATCAGATATCTACAATGGCTACAACAATATTATAAAAACCAGATGCAAATTTTGGCTACAAAGTAGCCATCTTCAGTGGTAATTCACTGAAAATAGATTCTAACACTAAAGACTGGTGCTTTGTTGCTGAAATGTGCATCTGGTTTTTTATAATCTTGTTGTGGCTGTTGGAGATACCTGAGAAGTATTTTTTAAATGCTTTTTCTTTAATTTTTTTCAGCTGCAAGACAAGCTTAATAGTTCTATGTTGAATCAGAGTGTTTCAATGAAAGCGTGTTATACATTGCGTCATATTTTTAAAGAAATTCCTAAAATGTGAATTTATGTGCAGGTGACTCAATTATCCATGGTAATAACATAACCAAGAAAAAACAAATGAGTTGATGAGAAATTATGAAGGACAACTTAGTTGGGAGGAATTTAAAAAAGGGGTTATTAAAGCTACAGAGGAAGTTATTGGAAAGAGAAAATTGGAGCCTAGAAAACCTTGGATGACTGAGGAGATACTGATTTTAATTGAAGAAAGGAACAAGTTGAGGAAGAATGGAAATAATGAAACTTATAAAAAAGTTAAGAATGAGATTATTAACAAATGCAGAGAAGAAAAAGAGAGATGGACCAAAGAAATAGTGAAGGAAATTGAGGAAGATACAAAGGGAGGAAGGCAAGACAAAGCATACTTCAAAATTAAAACTCTCCAGTACAAACCAAGAACTAAATCGTCAATAGTTAAGGATAAGGAAGGAAATATGTTATGGGAAAATGAAAAAGTATGTGCTCGGTGGAAAGAATACATAGAAGAATTATATAGTGGAAGAGATGTTGGAGATGGATGTAGATTAATTGAAAATGAAGAGGAAATAAGAAATGACGAGCTAGGCCCAACAATAACCAAAGAAGAGTTTTATAAAGCTATTAATAATCTTAATTCAGGCAAGGCAACAGGTGTCGATGGTATACCTGCAGAACTTTTGAAGAACTTAGGGGAGGAAGCAAAAGAACATTTCTTTAAAATTATAAAAGATTGTTACAAAAAAGGAAAATTACCTGATGACTTTATAAAAAGTAAAACTATAAGTTTACCAAAGAAGGGGAATGCAGTGGAGTGCAGTAACTACAGAACAATTTCACTACTTTCGCACGCCTCAAAAGTTTTAATTTATATCGTGAAAAACAGAATAAAAAGGAAAATAGAACATTATATTAGTGAAGATCAATTTGGATTTAGAAGTGGGAGAGGAACAAGAGAAGCTATATTAGCCCTCAGGGTGATAATGGAAAGATGTTTAGAAATTAACAGGACATTATATTTAACGTTTATTGATTTGGAGAAGGCCTTTGATACAGTTAATTGGGAACTGTTGTTTAAGACTATGAAAAAAATAGGTATTGATTGGAGGGACAGAAGATTAATTTTAAAGCTTTATCTAAATCAAACTACAAGAATAAATATAAATGGATTAGAGAGTGAAGCAAAGATAAGGAAAGGAGTAAGACAAGGTTGTCCTCTATCTCCATATTTGTTTAATATGTTCATTGAAGAAAGTATAGAAGTTATGAAGGAAAAGACAAAAGGCATAAAAATAAATGGAGTTAGAATACACTGCATTAGATTTGCAGATGACATTGTAATATTCAGCGATTCAAAAAGAGAAATGAATAAAATGCTGGAAGTATTATCGGACACGTTAAAACAGTGGGAATTAAAGACAAACATCAAGAAAACCAAATTGATGATTATAGGCAAAAGTAATGCAGGGACAATATCAAAGATCAAAATAGACAATCAGGAAATTGAGCAGGTGAAGCAGTTTTGCTACCTAGGTAGTACAATTACTGAAGATAATAGATGCGTGCAGGAAGTGAAAAGAAGAATAGCACTTGCAAAGCAAGCTTTTCAATGCAAAAGGAACCTACTGACAAGCAGTCATATGAATTTGGAAGTAAGGAAATCCTTTGCAAAAGCTTTTGTCTGGAGTACCTTACTTTATGGTAGTGAAAGTTGGACGTTAGGAAAGAGGGAGAGGTCCCGTCTGGAAGCGACAGAAATGTGGATATGGAGAAGAATGTTAAAGACAAGTTGGACAGAGAGAAAGACAAACCTTGAAGTTTTGGAAGAAGTAAAAGAAGAAAGGAAACTGATCAGAGGAATGGAAGAAAGGAAGGCAAAATTTTTAGGCCATGTGATTAGACATAATGGATTAATTGTGAACATCTTGGAGGGGAAACTTTTAGGGAAGAAAGGAAGAGGCAGACCAAGAAAGAAATACCTAGATGACGTGGAGTCAGTGATGGGAGTTGAGAAATACGAGATGTTGAAGAGAATGGCAGAGGACAGGAGTTCATGGTTGCAGCGACAAGGCTTAGCCTTTAGATGAAGAAGAAGAATAACATGGAGCAGAAAACAAATAAAAACCACGGATAATCCAAAATTCATTTAAATATAGCTGTGGTTGTACTTTTATTTGAATATTAGTGGGTTGGACATTCTCAGAGTTCACAATATCTCTAGTATACAAACAAAACATTGAGCTTAAAAAAAAGAAACATACATACAGTACAGTAAGACTGGATAAGCAGAACATTCTATCATGGCTTTGTCCAATTCATTGTAAGCCAATGGCTTCATTGATTTATGCTTTTACAAAGCACTTGTATAATCCATATTGCTTGCATATGTAGTTATTTTTTCTTTATTCTTCCTTAAATCACACACTGTCGTCTCACCAATTCCATAAATCATAGAAAGTTGTTTTGAAAAACTAGCATCTTTACGTTTACGTAATTTTATCTTTAGTTGTCAACACCACATGCTTATGCTTCTGTGCCATTCTTGCAATTATAGGATATGATAAATTGCAAACGTCTTTACTATCGTAATCTTAAAGAAGGATAGCACAACCACTGTCTTAGTACTGACTTTGCTCCATGGAGAAATTTTAAATGAGTGACTTCACCGGCAACACACATGCAAACACTTCAGGTTGCCAAACTGCATGGTGAAAATTGATAGTCTACTATCACTAGGGTTGGCCAACCAGTCAATTGACCAGTCAAAAATTGGTAAATTGATCGAATTTTGGAGTGCCCTTTTTTGATCAGTCAAAAATTGGTCAAAAACACATGCAGGTTTCTTGTTGTCATTTTGGCCCTGTTAAGGCAAAACTTAATGTAGCACTGAACAAATGTAGTGGATATTAAACACATACTATGGACTTGGGATATTTTCCAGTTAGGTATCAAAACATTGCTGTTTCTGCATAAAAAACATTAAGTAATACTTAATTGAAAAATGGTTTAGGGATAAGTGGATGGCATATGCACACACAAACAATCCTCACTTAATATGTATAGGTTTCCCTCACTTTATACGGGGGTTGCGTTCCAGGAAAATGACGCATAAAGTGAATTCGCATAAACAGAACCCATATTTACATGTAAAAGATAGGGATATATTCCTAACTCCCCTCCAAGAAATTCTTCTTATGCTCCATAATGACTTCTTATGCACTAAATAAAACCTTAAAACAATTAACTCTATAAATTATACTCACCAATAAAAGGAAGCAGACAAGCACAGGTGGTGACTGTTGTGAGTGACATAATAGTGGAGGTTTAAAATGCTGGAGGGTTGTCTTGGGCAACCGCAAGTTCCACAGGCAAGGAGACAAAAATTCTCAAACAGTATCACACGAAATTTACATCTCATCTCCACTCTTATACTAATATGCATACCATAAGAGACAATGGTCGCATTGTGGTGTAGTGGAGAATTTTCTTTCATTTGTATTGCACTGGCCACGTAACAACATAAGAGCGAATCAAAGACACATAAAAAGAAATTCCAGTAGCAATAAGTTTGTTGCATAATAGTGAATTCACATAAAGCGAACCTGCATAAAAAGAGGGAAACCTGTATATAGCAGAGGTGGCCAAACCGTGGCTCTTTGGAGTTTAAACTCAGAAGTGTGTCATTTTTCATTACAGAACACAATGTCATAGGGTTACTTGAAACACATTGGGGATGCATAAAGGGTTTGTATTATATCTGAATTGCTTTTGATACAGATTGTTTTGTTGTTCATAAATTTATGAGGACAGAATGTGTCATGCAGCTCTCGAACTTCTGAAGATTATCGAATGCGGCTCCAAGGGTGACTTTGACCATAAAGGATATTTTTAAGCTGATCTGTTGCAATCACAGCACAACAAAGCTTCATAAAAATACAAGCATATGTAAATACTTGTATGTCTGATCATTTAAAAGGTAAACATTTTACTATTACAGCAGTTACTGACTTGTCTATTTTTTACGTGCTCGATCAGCAATATTATAGAGTTTCAACTTTCTACCATTACTTATCGATTGCAACCGTTTGAAATGATGAACTTGTTTTGTATTGGTATTTGATTTGTTCAAATGTATGTAAAG
Organism: Tanypteryx hageni; assembly: GCA_028673005.1. Lineage (NCBI taxonomy): Eukaryota > Metazoa > Arthropoda > Insecta > Odonata > Petaluridae > Tanypteryx > Tanypteryx hageni. Next base: position 100,446,546 of record CM054112.1, on the reverse strand, counting down.
CTATAAGACAAAATATTTGTTCTTACATTTTCATACATTTTTAAATAATAATATATAATAATAAATTTTAAGATGTCACTTCAATAGGATTGAGTTTTAAGATTTTTCTCAATTTTGCATGATAGTTTAAAGAAATTATTTGAAGAACTTTTACATAAGATTATGCAGTATGTTCTGTAAAAAATCTGATGTGGCCACCACATGACTTTCTCCATACCTGAAATATTTCTAAAAATTCCAAATAGGTTAAATGAGTAAATATTTTAAGGAACTGTGAGAAAAATTTAAAGACTTTACAAAGAACAGAAATAAACTCAAATTGTAGTCTTCTGATGTTGGATATAGCCAAGAATCTCCAACAATTAAGAAGATAAAAAGGAGCGTTACTAAGATGTAACTAAGCATCAATTGTTAACAATAGTCGTCAGTAGGTGGCATGGTGGTGGCAGCTAAATAATTTAGTTTTTAAGATATCTTTTAAATGATGCATTATATGGAAAAATGTTTCGAACGAAGATTATAGAAAATGAAATTTCCTACAACTTTTATTCCAGTATGTTTTTAAATATATCAAATATTAAAACAAATATCTCAAAATAACGGATAAGTGATAAGAGTAAACACCCACTTCTGGTTGACCGATTTTTACCAGAAACTAATCAGTTCTTCTGACTTTCATAAAAATGTTAAATATAAAATTTCGCATTGACCTGATTAATAGTTTTTGAGTTAGAGCAACCACAAAAACGCTGTCATATACACACACAGACATCATTAAGAACATGGTTAAAACGTGTTCAGAGGACCTCAAAACGTGTATTTCCGTTGAAATCTCGAAATTGATTTTTTTCATTAAAACAATACTTTCCCCTATACTACGTATGTAGATAGTAATAATGTTATATGTAGTTTCCATTTGTTTTACATCCCCCTGTGCAAGGGCAGCAGCTTGCACAGTACCTCTGTAGGTGGTGATCATGTGGATCTGAACAGCTACAGATGGGTAATCACTCTGTGAAACTGCGATGAGGAAAGCAAGGGGAAACTACCTCATTATATTTCCCATGATAGGCTGAAAAGCTGAAATACCTCTATGGATCTTTCTGGGGTAAAATATTCCGGAGGTAAAATAGTCCCCCAATCGGATCTCCGGGTGGGGACTACCCTAGGGGATGCACAGAGGAAATTTAACATTAATAGGAAAGCAAGTGGTGAGAAATTAAGAATAGGCACATGGAATGTTAGGACTATGAATTCAGGGGGTAAACTAGAGAACATAAAAAGGGAAATGAGAAGGAATAATGTAGGTATAGTAGGTCTTAGTGAAGTTCGGTGGGAAGGAGAAGGCGAGATAAATTCAGACGAATTTAAGATTATTTACTCAGGAGGGAAGAAAAAGGAAAGGGGAGTGGGGATTATAATGAGAAAAGAGATAGCTGAAAGAATTAGCAAGGTAGTGACAGTTAATGATAGATTAATAGCCGTAAAACTTCAGATGGAGCCAGTGGAAATGCTTATAATTCAAGTGTATATGCCAACGACTAATGCTGGCGACGACGAAGTAGATGAAATGTATGAACAGATTATGGAGATATTGGAGGAGGAGGGAAAAGGAAGGATCACCACCATAGTAATGGGAGATTGGAACAGTGTAGTCGGAGAGGGACAGGAAGATAACATAGTGGGAAAATATGGGCTAGGGAAGAGAAATGAAAGAGGGGATAAACTTGTGGAATTCTGCCATAGAAATAGATTAATTGTAACTAATACATGGTTTAAGCATCACCAGCGGAGACTTTACACATGGAGAAGCCCAGGAGACCAGAGACGATACCAGATAGATTACATACTAGTCAATGAAAGATTTAGAAATAGCATTAAAAATGTGAAAACACTACCAGGGGCAGATATCGATTCTGACCACAACCTTTTGGTGGCAAATATACAATGTAGACTGAAGAGCGTTAAGAGAAACGTAAGAGTTAACAAGAAATGGAACTTAGAGGAACTCCTTAAAAACAAGGAGGCTATCATGACTGAGCTGGAGGAAAGGTTGGGGGAGAGAGATGAAGAAAATAGGAAGAATGTAGATGAGGAGTGGAGATACATCCATAGCAACATTAAAGATGTAATGGAAAAGAAGGTAGGAAAGATAACGGGTGAAAGAAACAAAAAACCCTGGATCACAGCAGCCATGCTGCAAAAAATGGAAGAGCGGAGAAAGTGGAGGAACATAAACACTGAAGAAGGCCAAAGAAAGTACAAGGAGTTAAATAATGCTTTAAGAAGGGAAACAGATAAAGCCAGAGAACAGTGGATAAATGAGAAATGCGAGGAGATTGTCGAATGTGAAAGAATTTGTAGAACAGACCTCATGTATAGCAAAGCAAGGGAACTATTCAAGAAAAAAGCAAGAAAGATAGGACGTAAAGGAATCATGAACAAAAGTGGTAAAATAGTATCGGAGCCAGACAATGTAAAGAATGTCTGGAAAGAATACATTGAGGTTCTGTATGACAAAGAAGGAAAGCCAAGAAATATTGAATTAAATGAAGAAGAGGATGTGGAAGAAGATCAGCTAGGACCAAGTATTCTCGAGTATGAAGTTAAAAGAGCAATTGATGACATGAAAAGAAGAAAGGCAGTTGGGAGTGATGATATACCCGTGGACGTTCTTAAGGTTTTGGGGTCTAAAGCAGTTAAGCAACTCACAAAATTTTTTAACCAAGTATATGATACTGGCATATGGCCTGAAGATTTTTTAGATGTTGTGATGGTACCACTGGAGAAAAAGAACAATGCAAAATGTTGTAAGGATTACAGAACTATTAGTTTAATTTCTCATACAGCTAAAGTTCTAACCAGAATAATAACCAAAAGAATTGAATGTAAAATAGAAAAGGAGCTGCAAGATAATCAGTTTGGTTTTAGAAGAGGAAGGGGGACTAGAGATGCTATAGGATGTATGAGGATGATGATAGAAAGAGCGCTAGAAGTCAATAAAGATATGTATTTTTGTTTTGTAGATTGGGAGAAAGCTTTTGACCGAGTGAAATGGGATAAGATGCTGGGTATTTTAAACAAAATAGGAATAGATTGGAAAGATAAAAGACTGCTTAAAAACCTTTACTTTGATCAAAAGATTAGAGTCAGGGTTGAAGGAGAAGAAACAGAAAGTACTTCAATAGGGAGGGGAGTGAGGCAGGGTTGTCCTATTTCACCAGCGATATTTAATATGTATGCAGAAACAATAACAGAAGAAGCGTTGATGGAAGAGAAAGGATTTAAGATAGGAGGTGAAAGTATTACCACCATTAAATACGCAGATGATCAGGGCTTAATAGCAGAAGGCGAGAAAGAGCTTCAGAGGATGACAGACAGACTAGTTGAGGTTGGCCAACAATATGGAATGAAGATCAATACAGAAAAAACGAAAGTCATGGTGGTTTCAAAGGAACATAAAGAATTAAATATAATGGTAAATGGCCAAAAATTGGAACAAGTAAGTAGTTTCAAATATCTCGGCAGTATTTTAGCACAGGATGGAAGTAGTACACAGGACATCAGAAGTAGGATTGCAATGGCAAAAGCAGCATTTAACGAGAAGAAGGAGCTTCTCACAAGCAAGAAAATAAATCTAGAAACAAGGAAGAAATTAGCAAAATGCTACATATGGAGCATAGCTCTTTATGGTGCAGAGACATGGACGATAAGGAGAAAGGAGGAAAAATATTTAGAAAGTTTTGAGATGTGGGTATGGAGAAGAATGATGAAAGTGAAATGGACAGAGAGGAAGAGAAACGAAGAAGTATTAGAAATGGTGGGAGAAGATAGGATGCTAATAAAAACAATCAGGAAAAGAAAAGCAAATTGGATAGGGCACATATTGAGAAGACAGTGTTTACAAAGGACGATCTTAGAAGGAAAAATTAGTGGAAGAAGAGGAAGAGGGAGAAAAAGAATAGGAATATTAGATAATATAAAGCAGGGATATACTACTTATAGAGGTATAAAAGAGGCTTCTAGGGAGAGAGAGAAATGGAGGCAGCGATTCAGTTAAAACCTGTCTTCGGACAGAAGAATGATGATGATGATACTACGTATGTAGATAGTAATAATGTTATATGTAGTTTCCATTTGTCTGCATTGTGCTGCCACCTCTATTAATATGTACAAACTAGAAATTATTCTAATTGGCACCAGGCCACAACTTAACACTGATGTTTTGGCAAGTTGGGGGTAAAAAAATTAATTCTTAAGAAGCGGGTAGAATTTTGAAGTAATGTCTAACAAGGGAAGATAAACAGTAAAGTAAGGTAATATTTTAAGAGAATACAAGAAGGAAAAACTGTAAAAGGCAGGTGTATATTCTGCAACCAGGAGTTTGCAACTCATAAAGACAGAATGATCCAACATCTTTTAAAATCTTGTGTAATGTGTCCTGCTGCAGTAAAAGAAATTTTATTGAAAAAAAAAAACGTTTCCAAGAAATTGGTTTTTTATGGTAGTCAAGTCTCCTGAAAAGGGCCGTCCAAAAGACTGGAAATTCTTAAGGAACCCAGAAGGAAAAACCGAAAGTCACGGCATGTCTCCCTTACACTTCAATGCTGTCGAGAAAAATAGCCAGGATTCTCTCCAAAAGAGGGATAAGGACAATACACAAACCGCCACAAAAAATCGGCAACCCCCTACGGCCGGTCAAGGACAACCTGGGATTAAAAATGCCAGGGATTTACAAAATCCCATGTGAATGCGGCCTTTCCTACATCGGGCAAACAGGGAGAACAATAGAGACCAGGATAAAGGACCATGTCCGGTGCATCAAGCACAACCACCCAGAAAAATCCGCAGTAGCCGAGCACTGTATCACCACGGATCACAGACTACGCTTCGAAGACACCAAGCAGCTAGCAAAATCCAACGGCTACTGGGATAGGATGGTTAAAGAGGCAATTGAGGTCCCGCTCAACCCAAAAAATCTCAACAGGGAAATGGGTTTCCCCCTGAGCAAAGCTTGGGATCCCATGATCTCCGGGATTGGCCACTCACCTCCACCAATGGGCTTGGAGCAACGGGTGAGACGACAGTATATAAACCTGGACTAAAACCCACATCGGCATCATCAGTAACCCTGAAGATGGCATCGAAGTCAGATGCCGAAACGTTGGTCCTGAACGACAACATGACCCGGACAATAACCTGAGAAAAATTTCTCACAAGTCTCCTATTAGTGTGGAATACTCCTCAGATGAAGATAGTGTGCTTACAGTAATAAAAGATAATAGTGTAGCTCAGACTAGATTTTCTCATATTATACCAGCAAATTCATCTGTGGCAAGTGATATGATTGATTAATTTGGTCTTTATTTGGGGGCGATTGAGACTAGGAAGTCCCATCTTCCACCTAACCCCTCGTCATGAAACATATAATAATACATAAAACATTAGCAATGTAAATACAGGTAACAATATAAATACAAGTATTTGAAAAGAAAAGATGTGATTTTGTGGGGAAAAATATGGACTGCTGAATAATGGAATCCATGTTAAAAAAACCCACTGCAGGAAAACACCCACACAAAAAGGGGAGTGAGAAAAACCTGTGAAACCTGAGATTCACTCAAGACATAAATGAGATTTAGAACAAGTTATAAGTATATTAAAATCATTAAGAGATAAAGAAAAATAAATTGGCCCAACACAAATAGATCATTGATAAAATAAACATCAAAATGGATAGATATTAACATTGGTGTCTCTGAACAAAATGGAAAGAAGAAAAAAAAATACAAATAAATCAGTAAAATACAAATATTTACAATAATTATTGTTTTGTCAAAATCAAGATATTAAAAAAATAAAATAAATAAATTGAAGCATTAAGCGCGTTTAACTGTTCCTTTGCAAGGATAAAAGAGATTGATAGCAATGACGCTTGAATGAGGAGAGCAAGTGCGAATTTTTTATTGTTTGGGGAAGGTCGTTCCATAGTCGGCAAGCAGTTACAATGAAGGACTTGTTGAAAATTACTGTTCTGTGATGAGGAATAAGGAGTTTATGGCTCCCTCTGGTATTACGATTATGTACAGTGTCTATACTTATAAATTCAGCAGCAAGATAATGCAGATTGTTGGAATTAAGTAATTGGTATAGCAAGGAAAGCAAATGTAGGCATCTATGAGACTCCAAATTTAGCCAGTTTAGTTTGACGAGTGACTCAGTAATGTGGTCTGATTTCTTCAGATTAAATACATGTCTGATGCATGTGTTATATGTTCTCTGAATTTTTAACGAAAGCTCTTGAGATAAATCTTGGTACGCTATATCAACATAGTCAAAATGCAGAATAATTAATGAAATTACCAGATGCTTTTTTAGAGAAACTGGAGTACTGCTACTTAACTTCTTGAGTGAGTGAAGAAATGAGTTTACTGTTTTACACACATTTATAACATGTGGGGCCCAAGAGAGGGTTTCATCTATAAGCAAACCAAGATTCTTTACCACTTTACAATTAGGTATAGTTGAATTTGCTATGTTGATCGGGATTCTTTGGGATTGATTATAGCTGCTAATATCTTAGGGTAACCAATTAAGATTGCCTGATTTTTCTGGATTGATACTAAGAAAGTTTTTATTACTCCAGACCTCTAACGTTTCTAAGTCTTGATTGATATTTTTTAGGGTTTTTGCAAGATCGTTTGCGGTAGAACTTGTGTATAATTGCAAGTCATCTGCATAAAGGTGATGATTGCAGTATTTAAGCGACATTTATGTATTTAAGCAGTCATTTATATATAAAGAAAATAGTAAGTGACCCAAAATTGAGCCCTGTGGAACACCTCTTCCGTTTATAAGCCAATCAGATGAAGAATCAATGGAAATAACTTCTTGGGAACGATCGCTTAAATAACAAGATATCCAATTTATGGCCGAACGCGAGAAGTTCATTGTTAGCAGTTTAGAAAGCCGAACATCTTTGTCTATCGAGTCGAAAGCTTTACTGAAGTCCAGTAGTACTACAATTGTAACTTCCTTTTATCCATAGCGCGGCAAATGTCATAGGTGATTTTTACAAGAGTAGTGGTGGTGCTGTGAGATTTATGAAAGCCAGATTGGAAGGGATCTAACAATTAATTTTTGTTAAGAAAGAGCGTGATTTGTTCGTGCGCTAATTTTTCTAAGACTTTTGATAAGATAGGTAAAAAGCTTATTGAGCAAAAATCATTGATTTCAGTTGATTTAGATTTCTTTGGTAATGGCCTTATGAAAGCGCGTTTCCACTGCAATGGAAATTTTTCTTGAGATAGGGAGCAATTAAATATATTAGTTATTATTGGTAGAATAATATGTATCAATTTCTTGATAAAGATAGTGGAAATGCCATCGGAGCCTTGAGCTTTAGATGTGATTTTACTAAATGCATGGAGCACTTGTAGTTGAGTGACAGGGATGAACCTAAACGGGTTAAAATCCTTATTTGATTTTTTCGCTGCGACAGTGATCGAATTAATAGTTTCCCTTTTTATTTTATAATCAGTTGCATTCGGGGGTGTAGAAAATTTAGAATTCAATGCATCTAATGATATGTATGGAGGCAGTTTAAAATCATTTTGTTTGCTAATACCAATCAACCTAAGTTTTTTCAAATAATCGAGGGTGGTTCTTTTGGACTAGCTATTGAATGAATGAATCTAATTTTTGCATTTCTGATTAACTGTTTCGTTTTGTTTCTAACGCATTTATATTTGTCGAAAATATTATTGTCTTTAGTTCTTTTGAACAAACGAAAGACTGAATCGCGATGCGCCATCATTCTTTTAATATTGTCATTAAGCCAGAGCACGTGAGGTTTGGAAATGCAAATGGTTTTTTCAGGTGCGAAGTGGTCAAGCAATTGCATTAATCAAGTGTTTAATGCTTCAACTTTTTATCAATATCCTCTATAAATTCAGTAGAATACCATGGAAGAGTAGAAGCATCGTTTTTTAAATCAAAATCATCTATCCCTTTTATATCTCGGTGACGCATAAAAGTTTGTTTGAATTTCAGCGAATTGAGTGAGTATACTAAGAATATTAGGTCATGAGAAGAAATTCCTGGGACTGGCAATGACCATGAGTTATTAATTTTTCAAGGTTTGTCGTAATGGCTCAGTTGATCCAGGTAGAGGCTGTTTGGGTGTTATTAGTCGGATTCAGTGGAACGATATTGAGACCATGCGAGGTAAAGGAATGTTTTAAATAATCAGTATCGTGGGCGCTAACAGAGAAATTGGATTAAAATCACCGGTGATTATAATATGTTCAAAGTTAGTAGCAATATTCGAAAATATGTCATCTAAGTCTGATAGATGGACTATTTTAGGAGGTCGATAAATTGTTCTGAGTAAAATTTTTTTAGCATTCACTACAATTTCTAAGAAGAGGAATTCAGGCCTTCCGGCAAATTGAGGTTCACTTGTTGCTATCACTTTACACTTCAAATCCTTTTGTACAAAGAAACCTACACCACCACCACCTTTGCCTAAGCGATCATTATGATACAGACAGTACCCCAGTACCCAGGGCCCCACAGCAGTTCAGCAGCATTCAGTTTCCAGCCTTTCTTCTTTATCAAGTTATACTTAAAAAAGCAAGATTATTATGATTTTTGGACAAAATGAGTCCACAAGAGAAGAATGAACTTGACAGGGTGTTTGTTAAAGCTAAGTATGCAAATAATTTGCTGTTTCACATCATAGAAAACCCTTATATTGTAGAATTGTTTGGTAAATTGTGCCCAATTTATACTCTACCAGGAGGAAAATGCTTGACTGGGCATCTTCTTGATGAGGCTTATGATTAAATACAATGAAAAATTGGTAGTATTATTGAAGAGGCACCGTTTGCAGGGGTGCATCCTTTGCTGGAGTTCGTCAAAAAACTGGTGGAGAACTCGATAAACTGTCGGAGGGTAAAATGCTGCAGGTACACCCCTGGCTTAGGGTATATGATGGATGCGACAACTGAGTGAATAGGTGAGGGATTTTGTTCAGCAGAAATCTAAGGAAAGCAGCTGAGAGTGACAGGAAAATAGATGCTGATTTATGATTCCATGGTCTTGGGTTCCAAGAAATGAGCTAAATTCAAAGAATTCTTTAGGCTTAAGAGGACAGATACTCATTAAAAATTTTTATACCTAAAGAAGTATTTATATATTATGTAAAAATTGGGAATTTCAGATCCTGATAGCAAAGGATACATTTTGAAATGTCGAAAAAGTTGGCCAGTGATTTAGGTATCTGCTTCTAAGGCAACTGCTTTTCATGCAAGTGAAAAAAGTTACCATACAGAGACTCGCCGTTCTCCCTGGCATGGAAACTACAGTCCAACCCACCAGTGGGTTGAAGTTACTTAAATTGACAATATGATATTTATGTAACACTTTAACCCATATGCTTTTTACTGCTATAGTTTTAATATAACCGAAATGGCCAGGTGCCTTTATGCAGTATACAAAACAAAAATAAGAATCTTTGTTATATTTAAAAATTTCTTCAATTATTGAGTTCATTTTGATTCTTAAACCTTTATTTCTTATTACCAACTTTTTTATTTACTTCGCTTATATATATATATATTTTGGTCCTTGCCTAAAAAAAAAATCCAAATCTGCTTGCAGGGTTCGAACCATCTCACCATCGCATAAGACGAGTGATTTAGTCACCTCAGCCACCAGATCCTTGCATTGGCACTGCGATAAATGTGTATTTGAATTCATGTGGGAAGATAGACAAACGTTCATCATAGCAATGAGATTAAACAAACTATTGTCATTGTTAATGCTGTAATCTTTTAATAGAAGTCTCTTTATTTTAATGTGGATTTGTATTTATACGAGCATTCCTACATTTTTGGAAGGGATATTTCTGCTAATAATTGTGTTTTTATTTATCTTAAAAACTTTTTGTCTTTATTCACTATTTAAGATAGGTAATACTGTTGTAAAGAATGTTAATTTGAACAAATTTAAATGAAACATTTTAAAGTGTTGTGCACAACAACAGCTAACTATATTTATGCAGTGTTTTATATGGATGGTTGATGTGATGTTAGGAAAAGAACAATTTATTATTTTTGTCATTTAAGTTAGGTGACTAAAATATGAAATATTCAACAATTTCACTCCTACTAGTATCTAAAGCTGAATTACTCTGAACTAGCAGTGTATTTTCGTTGATTTTAAGCAATGTGAATGGATAAGTTAGTATTTCCATTAATGAAACAAAAGATACTATCAAACTTCTTACTACTTGTATACCAAACATTCTTACATTTGCCACTGAGTTCTATACTTCTGTCTGCCATTCTCTCAATTGTAAAAAGATTAAATAGAGAGCCCCACACATCACTCAACAGACAGACACTTTTGCAAATTTTTACGCCCATGCAAGCAGAAAGGTTATCATAATTATATTATAAAGTTTATTCATATTAAAGTTTTAACCATATAAAAATTCATTTTTATACCTTTACTTGTTTTCTTCCTGAAAATACATGATAATTGTCTACATTTACACTAACCTTGCTAATAATGTTGATAAAACACTCATGACTAAATTATTTATTTGTATTTCAACACATCACATTGTTTACAAAAATAAACAAGCATAAAAATTTGAAAATTCCCCCTTTCAATAGCAATACCTTTCTTTAACCAATTCATTGCTAAATATGCACCTGGATATCAATCCACTTGACATTTAAGTGCTGTTTTGTGCATGTTTCTCTTCATTTCAAAACTTAGCCAATTGTTTAAAAATATAAAAACTTCTGGCAATATAAGAAAATTCTCACTTTTACTAGCTTTGGCAGAACATTTCACCAACAAATTAAATCTTGAAAGAAAACCCAGATAGCAGTCTCCTTAATAGCCAAATGCTGTTTTATAAGCGGTGTAGAATTATTTATCTTTATTTACAAACATGCCAGATTTTATACACAGATTAACAACTTTTTGTAAAATAACAAATTTCTTGTTTTCAATAGATTTGAAGACACAGTTTTCAAGCCACTTCAGTCCTCTAATTACACCAGGATACCGACCCCCTTGGTATCCAAGTACGGTTCTGTAAGCTCTGTAGGCTAACCACAATATTTCATATCTTGTAGGGATTTCAGGTAAGCCATGTAATTTCCCAGTAAAAGTAATTAAGGATGCCAAACTGTGAGCATTATGTACAAGTAATCTTGCAAGGAGAATCTGGTTTGGAAGCAATCCCTTCATTTTTTTATTCATGGCATAGCTGATTTTCTGATCGATGTTAGAACTACTAGCATCTTTGCTCAAGATCTGTTCATGGGCCTTAACTTTCATTCTGTCACCAACAGGTTGTAGAACCACTTTAACAGCAGCATGAAAATAAGCTATTTGCATTAATGCTGCTCGAAAGATGTTGCACAAGACACCTTCATATCCGTTGTATTCAGCATTTAGCAGAAAAGGAGAGAGTTTTAGCCGTCTTACTTTGGACTGTGCCTCTATCGTGCTTCAACAGATAAAAAGATGTTATTATCAGAACAGAAAATCAAGTTTTTAAGTTTCTATTTTGAATATGAATTTATTTTCATTGAATTGATCTAATGCTTTAAAGTTGAAAAGAATTGCTACTAAAGTCAGAGTTAAAATTAATCTGTATCAATTGTATAGCCAACTTATCTCAATTGCCTGATTCTCTTGCTAAAATAAATAATTATGTAAACTGCACTTACCTTTTGGGATTTTTATGTCTGTAATGATTCATTACATGAGTTAAATCTCTTCCAGGAGGACCATCATAGTCAACCATGACAGATAGTTTTGAAGGGTTAAGAACCAAGCCCCAAAATTTCACTCCAATGCAGCTGTGAACTCCATGTTTCTCTTTAATAGCAGTTTTTGCTTCTGCTGAACTCAGGGTGGTGCATGTCTTGGAAAGATTAATACTCGCATTGTAATCGGGAAAACCATGCATCATTCTTCTCAAGAACCTGGGCATTAAACAATGATGTAAATAATTTTATTTGAAGCACTTGAAAATACAAATGATGTTGACATTTACATTTCTCTAGAAACTACAAGTAATATAAACTATAAACACAGGAAAAGAAAATAACAGCAAAAATTCCACAATAGGAATTTATTTATTCCACTACACTAAACTATAATAAAGTTTTGATTTCAGGTATTCCCTTTAAATAAAAGTTGTGCTATAATTTAATTTTTAAATCTAAAAATAAACAAACTGATTAATTTATGAATTCTATGATTTGAAATCATAAGTATTAACAAAAGGTTAACCACTTATAATAATGACGAAAAGCAACATTAATTCAATTGTAATTAAAACCAAGTGGAAATCTCTACTCATGTAAAGTAAAAAATACACACTTCTTATCACAAAAATTAAATTTTGGAGCCCTATGGTTAATTACAATATAAATAAAAATGGAGTTTAGCCATATTAAAAAACAACGACTTTACACTCAACCAAGACACAGGCCCAATATTAGACATTACACTGCTTTCCCTTTCTTGCAACAGATTTCCGAACTCCCCCAATACGACAATGTAACTATTTCTTTCCCCCTCTCCTACATTTCTTCACCTCTCTCCTGTCCCAGGTGTATATGTATTTCATCATCTTTATGATCGGCCTACTGAGGATAGAATCATTGATTCCAAAATGCATATTTAGGCATTCTTTAAAAAAGAAGTACTTTATGGTTTATTGCTTGTGTGATTCATGTGCATGTAAACAAGGGTCCCTAGCATGGAGTAGTTCCCCTAAATCTGGAATGTTTGAGATTGTGTGAATGTTTGGTGCCTGGCGTGGAGTAATTTCTCCTAAATTGGTGTGTATTTGTGTACTTCTTTTTTAATTTTTATGGTTATAAGGTTTCTCCATTTTCATTTTTATCACAAATTCATTATAATACTGCCTTATAGTAAACCAATACAATTTTTAATATTTTAGCTGTTATTATATGATAAAGATTGACTCAACTCTGAAATTGGCTTTAAAAGATTGGGAAAATTGTACGTGAGTTTTGGCTACAAAGCAGCCATCTTCAGTAGTGGAGTAGATTCTAAAAATTTGTAGCTGAAAAGCATGGATGATTTTCTTTCTAACCTTTTTATGTCAATTTGATTTTATTCATAAAGAGAGACCATTATTAATCTAGTGAATATGATAAAGGTAGAAAAATGGATATAGAATGAAAAAATATGTACCCTATACATTGCACACTCTCATATACGTATGCATCTGGTCTCACGACACTTTCCTCACTGGAAGGAACTCATAGTGCTACAAAAATAACAAAACCATGGAAATAGTTATACCGTACACAAATATAAAGTATTATGTGGCTTGGCATTATTATGGGCATTATTTCTAAAACAAACATAAAGATGTATTTCACCTGCACTCATTCATGAACATGTATTTACCTCCTACTCTTCATTTTTAGTGTTTTATTTCATAAATGTGCTTATGTTTTCGCTCTGTCTGTGCAATCAATTAAATTAAAATAACAAGCAAACAATAAGAGATATAAGACTGAAATTATATTAGAAATCTAATGCGTAAGAGTATGAATATACTTTTTAAATTACTGTATTTACCCAAATCCAAGACGAAGTTTTTTCCAAATTTCAGCTTGCGAAAATCGGGGGTCGCCTTAAATTCGAGTACAAAGTCATATACCATCAATACATTGCGGTCAATTGATCCCGTGTCAATTTGCCACACTTCAATTCGTCACATAATAAACTCATCATGCATCAATACATCGTTCGACAAACTCATCGAGCGTCAATTCACTGCTAGACAAATTCATCGTGTGACAATTTTGTTGTGAGACAATTCGTGGCGAGACATTTGTCGTAAGACAAATTTTGGGAATAACTTTGAAACAGAAAAAATTCTGCTATGACCGGGAATCGAACCCGGGTCTTCCACTTGCCGGGCGGATATTCTACCACTGAACTACCTTAGCAGATAATCTTTCCTGTTTCCCAGCAAGTGGAAGACCCGGGTTCGATTCCCGGTCATAGCAGAATTTTTTCTGTTTCAAAGTTATTCCCAAAATTACAGCTTATGCCATTCTGCATAGTTTCCTATTATTCCATCAATTTCTGGCTTTGGCAATCTCACCGTTTAAGAGGGAGGGGTTTTCTTCGACGTTCTCTTGGAGGACGTCAGTTGGGGCTGGTTGATACTAGCTTGGCTAGCCCGGACCCAACTAAGAAAAACACCCGCGTTCAGAAACAGGAAAGATTATCTGCTAAGGTAGTTCAGTGGTAGAATATCCGCCCGGCAAGTGGAAGACCTGGGTTCGATTCCCGGTCATAGCAGAATTTTTTCTGTTTCAAAGTTATTCCCAAAATTACAGCTTATGCCATTCTGCATAGTTTCCTATTATTCCATCAATTTCTGTAAGACAAATTGAAAGGCGAGACACCATGATGTATTTGTTGAGAGATGAATTGATGTGCGATGAGTTTGTCGTGCGATGTATTGACACATGATGAACTAACCACGACGAATTGATGCACGACAAAATGACAGCGATGAGTTGTCATAGTACTGTAGGAAGTATGGTTATGAGTTTAATCGGTTTTTTAAACAAATGAAACCAGATAAAATAATTGTATTTTTTCATTGCAAACTTACGATCTGGATTTCACTTAATAAAAAATAATTTTATTTCAGAAAAAATTTATAACAAACCATTTTAATTAATGAATTAACTATTATACCTATACTGAATACATGTGTTCAAAATATACATCAAATACAGTCGGTAAGAAATTAGGTCATAAAATCTTTTTTCTGTTTTGACAGTCTGTTGAAAGGGGGGATTCAGATAAATAGAGTAATTATTGAATAAATTACTTTATGTTGTATAATTATATTACTAAGTTGATAAAGAATTTTAAGGCTACAATTCTATGCACATAAACCTCAATAAATAAAATGTGCTTTTTCATATTGCATCAGAAAATGAAGCTCCCATTTTTACTTTCTCCATACGTAGTATAGGGGAAAGTTGTTTTCATGAAAAAAATCTATTTCAATGGTAATACACGTTTTGAGGTCCCCTGAAAACATTTTGACAATTTTCTAGATGATGTCCGTATATGAGTTTTTTGTGGGTGCTCTAACTCAAAAACTATTAATCAGGTCAATGCGAAATTTAATATTTAACATTTTTATAAAAGTCGCAAGAACTGCTTAGTTTTTGGTAAAGTGGAAGTGAATGTTTACTCATCACTTATCCATTATTTTTAAATATTTGCTTTAATATTTGATATATGTAAAAACCTACTAGAATAAAAGTTGTAGGAAATTTAATTTTCTAGAATCTTTGCTTGAAACATTTCCCCATATAATGCATTGTTTAAGAGATATTTTAAAAACTAATTTTTTAGCTGCTACCACCTACTGGCGACTATTGTTAACAATTGATGCTTAGTTACATCTTAGTAACGCTCCCTTTTATTTCCTTAATTGTTGGAGATTCCTTGCTATATCCAATATCAGAGGGCTACGGTATGAGTCTATTTCCATTCTTAGTAAAGTCTTTAAATTTTTCTCGCAGTTCCTTAAAATATTCATTATCATTTAACCTAGTTGGAATTTTTAGAAATATTACAGGTATGGAGAGTGTCATGTGGTGGCCACATCAGATTTTCTTCTTCTATGTCATTTAACATTTAACCTTCAAGTTCCTATTGGATTGAAAATTTTTCTAAATAACTCAAGCATATTTGCTTCCAAAAACTGTTAATGTCTCCAGAAATGGACATTATAGAAAAAGCTTTCTGGAACAGCATATCCATTCAGATGAAACAAAGAGTACCAACTGAACTTGATTAACTGAATATAAATTTTATTCACTTTAAATTCACTTTTAAATAAAAATGTTTTACCATTCTGCTTCCTCACGAACTTCTGTTAGGAACAAATAGTCATCCACTCCTCGAATTAAGTAAGAGAATTTAGATGCATCATCTCTGATAGACAAGTGAGGAAAAAGATGCTGATCCTCCATGGCATCACAATAAAGATTCCACAGACAAGGAGACAAGGGACTTCCTTGAGCCAGTCCTCTAGAAAGACGGTAATTTGTCTTACCGATTTTAATAGTTTGGAATTTTATGCATCTTTCTATAAATTCATATAAGTCACCAACCTGAAAGGGCTGAAGAAGTTAACATTTTTATGAATAATTGATCTTATTAAAATGCATAGTAGAGTACTGCATGCATGTTTGAAATGTAATTTTTAAATATCAGATAATGTCCAATTTATATTTTTAAATTTCTTGAACTCTCATATAATATGCATTAATTAGAGCTACTTTCCATTTGATATGGAAGATTTATACTTTACCTCTAAATTGATAGTGTACTGTTGTGAGCTTTTAGTTCCTGAAGTATTTCTCTCTTGATTTTGTACCTTGGGAAATCCCAACAGAATATCTCTATTTGTAAAACCAAGAGTTATTTTAATCATACAAAAGCCTGATAATAACTAAACATTAAAAATGTCTCTCAGCGATATGTATAACATTTTATTTAACTGTACCATAGCAAGGTATTTAATGTGGAAATTACGTTCTTAGAGAAGACCATGTGGGCAAACTCTATTGTTCAAATTTAATACCTTATGAAAAAATCACTTGTTCACATAGGATATGAGCTTTCTCATTTTAGACACATAAATAAAGTGTGGTGCATGCCAAATTGAGCCTCACTTTGTCATTTTGTGTTGAGTAAACAAATTTCACATTAATATAACTATAATCAAATATGCATTGAGGAAACCTGCATTGGACAAGAATTTACTGTACTGCCTTTCTCGTTGTAATTTCCAGAGCATTAGTGAATTTGAATTAAATTGCAAATAAGCATTTACATAAATCATCACTAATTTACCTTAAGGAAAAGTACTTCTTTCCTCTCCTGTCCTTTTTGCAATATTTGGCAGTTTTCAAAACTAGTACAGTCTCAGGTTTCAGCTCTGCCATTTCTAATTTCTCCTTTATAATCCCACAGAGTTTATCTTGTAAAACACAACCAAATGCATCTTCTATGTCAACATTCACTGCATAAAAGACTGGTTTATTTGATAGAAAATTTTTTCAGTTAAAATACTGATGATAATATGTCATAAAACATAATCAATTTACTCATAATACAGGTAAGTCTCATATAAAAATTAACTAACAGCCTTATTATCATAAAATTGGATGTAAGATATACAGGACTTCTACATGGATTGCCAGAGCTACCACCAGAGAAGGAATTTATTACATTATCAAGAAAGCAATGCTTAAACCAATAAACAGTCCAGTTGAATTTTGAAGTGTGCTACAAAGCGAGTTTGCACTTAGCACAAGGCCAAACCTAATTTAGCTTACCAAATGTCAAACATTAGTCCTTTAGGTCAGCAGTTCTCAAATGTTTTACCTAGTGCTGCCCCCCTCCCCAAAAGGAACGAGTTTGTATCTCAAGCAACCCTTAGAGTCTGTTATTTCCCAAAGTTTGAGAGCCACTGCTTCAGGCCAACAAAGCACAAATAGAAAATCTGAATAAATAAGCTTTTTTAAAATACTCTTAATGATATTTTAAAAGGCTAATGGAATATTTTTATTAGGTTGCATTTAATGGAAGATACAAACACATTATCACCTATTTTTTCATTGCCATCATTCATCTGAAGTGTACTTTCCTTTAATTTATACATATCCTCCCAAGCCTGGTACAAATCATTTGTAGTATTTCTAGTTGGACATCTCTTCCTGTTTTTGCAAGTCAAGTATTGAATCAAGGCAACGCAAGCCTTAAACTTTGTATAATCCTCCTTTGAAACTCTGCAATAGGATATTATTAGTTTGTTTTAAAATATTAAAATAACTTTCAATAAACCTCTCCTTATGAATCATAAAGAAAAATTCAGTAGATGAATGGGTAAATTTAACTAAATTATTTTTGTCTTTCCTTAAATTTAGCATAGTTTGTTAATGTACCAATATATCACACTATTACCTGGATGACAAATAAGGATAATATTTGATTTTTGTTCAAGCCATAACTTACATCACTGTCTTATATCTCGCGTTATATTTTAAAAAATTATTGCACTTAATTATAATATTTAAGAACTTTTTTCTTTGTTGGCTAATTTTAGGTATGAAAGAGTAGATTTGTCTCCTTTAACCTCCATCTTGAGAGTCTACTGCTTTCTTTGAATCAAAACACTGCAGACCACTGAATCAACCACAAGTATTGAATATAAATGAACAGTATTGCCAAGATAATGTATCAAATGAGATTCTAATGAAATTAGTTGCAACTATTGAATAATGACTTATCTGATGAATAAAAATTAGAAGGAATTTAATGAAAGGTTTTTTTACCTTACTTGAAGAAATGGACGCATGCTATTCTTCTTTGGCTTTAACTGCAGATGACATGTGAGTGGATAACCCTTTGGTCTTGCAACTTTTTCAATTTCTTCAGAGGATATTTGAGTAATGGTCCAACCCTTGTTGTCATGTCTATTTGTGTGTTTTAAAGATGAACTGAAGGTGTTATTGAAATTAAATAAATATATATATATATATATTTTTTTTCTTATGCTTAAGTTATGAAAAGAATCACTGAAATTGCAAAAATCTTTTAAAAATATAAATTTCAGCAAATAAGCTGCCATAACAGTAACTGACAGTGGCCTAACAATAGGGTGGGTTGGGTGACCAAACATCTTGGGCCCAAATACCCTAGAACAGGGATGGCGAACCTTTTTGCCGCTTGGTGCCAAATTTATATCAAGCCACTTATCAATAAGAAGTGCTGCCAATTGTTCTAGTTGCTCCAGTACCACCCTAGTGAGCTTAACGAGATATCTGCTGCTGCACATTTTTAGACTTCTTCAATTCTTGGCTTATATGTGGCTGTTTTGAGAGTGATACAAACTGAACTCATTTTGTTTGTGAGGTGTATTTTACGGATGAAAATAATTACTCACAGGAATATGTTGAACCAAAGAATGATAGCACAGCAAAAGACAAGTGTTTCACTGTTTCAAAACAATTGGGTAAACTTCTACAAACAGTCAAAATAATACTTTCAGCACTGTTACGATTTTCTCTATTTGCATCTTGCTTAAGTTTTTCCAATTGTTTTCTCAAGCCCATAAATTTTCATCTTCCAAACTGAATTTTCTTGAAATTCTGCCATCTACATCTCTAAGTCATCCAAATCCAACCAAGACAAGAGTTGCAACTTCATATTCATTTGTGTGATAAATTGCAGTATTTGGTCTAGATTTAGAAATTGATTAAATCTATTGTGAGATTCTTCAATTGAGAAATCAAGTATTTATGAAAATATTTGCATTGTTACACTGTCATCAGCTATAGCATCCTCAAAACATCTGTGCTTCCAAGTGTCGTTTCATAATGGAAAGTATTTCAGAGTATGTGAGTTTAAGTCACATGTGAACATTTTAATCTTCCTTTCAAAGCCATTTAAGATGTGAACCATGCTTGAAACAGTTTTCCCACGACACTGTACTTTTGTGTTGAGTTCATTGAAGTGTGCATGGAAAGAACATCAGTCTTGTTAAGCATTTTTCTTCATATAGTTGAGAAGAATGTTTATTTTTGGCTTCCATAAGTCTGATCTCTGGTAAACATTGTACAAAGTGATGAAGTACACACCCATTAATAAGCCACCTCATGTTGATATGCATTAACAATCCGGAGTGCCGTGAGTCAACTCCATCCAGAAGCAACTTGGACTGCTGATTGTCGAGTACACAAGAAACAATAAAGTTCACAATTTTTATTATAATTTCCATCTCTTGCTCATAGGTTTTTTGAATGTCTTTTGCCAGGAGTACTTGTTGATGCAGAATTCAATGGAATGGCAGCACTGGATTTCAATTACTACTGAAAATAATGTGACGAATTTTACGTTTGATCTAACCATACTCTGTGTGCCAACCATTGTAACTGATACAATTTTTGTTTTGCTAATATCAAACTCCGACAATAATTAAGGAACTGCTTTACAAATATCTTTGCCCTTAGTTGTCTGCAGGAGGGCAGGTAACTTCACCATTTCCTCTTTCATTGAGGCTTCATTTGGATATCTAGCTATAACAGCTACTCTTGCATCAGAGGTAAAATCAGTTGTCTCGTCTAAGCAAATAGAAAAGCACTCACTTTTGTCTAAACCTTCTTTCAGTTGTTTTGAAATGTCACTAGACAGTTTTTTTTAACTCTTTCCTTGTTGGTATTTCTGCTACATGTCAGGTGTTTCAAACATTTGAATATCTTACTGAAATCTTGGAATAACAAATCTGCACCTGATAAGATTGTTTCTTTTGTGTAGTCACAGTCAGAAAACAGCTTCCATGTTTAGCAATGCATTTAGCAAACTGATAGCTTGAAGCAACAATGTTATTTTCAGATTTTGAAAATTTATAAAGTGACGTAAACTTACTGCTAAATGACTTCAGTTCACGAGACAAATATTTAGTAAGTTCCACCTCTGTTTTCTTTAACAGTTTCTTGTGGTGTCTTTCAAAGTACCGTTTATGAATAAATGTTCTACAAACACCGGACTCAGAGCAAAGGAAACAATACTTTTCCATCACATTCACTTATACCATACTTAATTGTCCACCATTCCTGAAAATCTCTGTTGCTGGTCCCTCTATGTCATCTCTCTAATTCTGGATGTTGCCATTATAAGCTTCACTAAATACTGGGATAACTACTTTTTAAAACTAGAGAGCCACAAAATTTGATCACTGCAGTTTGTTTCACTCACAGCCATATATTTCAACACAAAAACTAACATGACACTGTAGGCATGGAATACAGAGGAAAATTGAAGTATATACACCCCAAAACCCTTTCCTGGACTTTTTGCAAGTCAGAAGTGGGACATGAGTTTCGATAAGAGCTTTCACTCACCCGATTTGCTCAAGTGCTCATTGCCTTTATTCTGAGCATCTCTCCTACCTAAGTTTTGAAATGGTTATCTTGAGGCAACAAGTGGAGGGTGAGTATCTTTCATGTTAGGCACTATGTGAGATGCTACAAAATATTAGCCATTAAAAATTCCTAATTTTGGTGACAGGTGCTGTCACCAAAATGAGGAATGTCTATTGGTTGGTATTTTTTAGACTCTCACTAGCCACCACAGTACCAGGTATGATATTCTCTCACTCAAGCCTGTCTGTAGCATTATATACACTTTTGTACTTCTTCACTGTTTCTAAAATAGAAATGGCATCAAAAAGAAAATACAACGCTAATTTCTTCTAGCTATCTTTTTCTGGGTTACCGCACATAAGTTTTTTTAAATTGATTTTTAAGTACATCGGCTGCCATGGTCATTTTGCACTGTCATCAATTGGACACACACACAAGGGAGGAGGAAAAGCCAGTGCCGGCATTAGCCTACTCTTTTATGAAAAGCACCAAGGGGGCCAACTGCTTAACAGCTCTTCCAAAGGATGGGGCGCTGACTTTGCACGGTCTCCTCAAACCACACAAATAGGAGGCCAGATGACCTTGCAAAAATCCTACTTTCACAGGATTCATGCCTGCTGCCCCTTCGTGCAGCAGGCGAGTAGCAGCCAGCATGCTAACCACTGCATCACCGGCACCCCCTACTTTTCGGTATTCAGGATGAAAACATAAAGTAGCGGCGAAAATGTATCTTACAAACAAAACTATAGCTTGGTGAACTATTGAATTATCAAGTGGCTTCAGATCTTAATATAAACAAAAACTATAATCACTGGTGCCAGCTAGGGTTGTCAGGCATCCCGATTTTCGTGGGATTGTCCCGACTTTATAAGGTGTTTTCCATGTCCCGACATATTTTGAAAGTACCAATTTTTAAACAAAATTGTTCAGCACTCAGAATTTTAATCAGAATATAAATGCTACCAGCCAGCAATGGATGTTTTTAGTGCTCCATACAGTGACTTCATTGCATAAACAATGCTTTCTGCTCCAAGTTAACTACATGTGCTTGGCCTGGTTGTCTATCTCCTTTGCTCCTAATGCAATTCCATTCTATCTTGTGCGTATCTCACCCACCACTTGAAATGATTTTACAGTATGTAATAATGTGACACAGATATTATGCAAGATTAGGTACCTTAAAGGGGCCATCATTGTATACACTGTGCATGTAGTTTGAATAAATTGATCATATTAATTATATCAAAACCATTTGTTTTTGGTATAATTTTGTCTTAAATTTGGTTTCATATACTAAATATCCCAACTTAATATTTCAAAAATGTGTAAATGTCCCAATTTGTGATTTCAAAAATCTGGTAATC
The DNA here is from genome assembly GCA_028673005.1 of Tanypteryx hageni. Classification (NCBI taxonomy): domain Eukaryota; kingdom Metazoa; phylum Arthropoda; class Insecta; order Odonata; family Petaluridae; genus Tanypteryx; species Tanypteryx hageni. Next base: position 100,424,144 of record CM054112.1, on the reverse strand, counting down.
CTAGTGCCAGCCAAAATCTCAGTCGGTGCCAAAGGTTCGCCATCCTTACCCTAGATTATTTCCAAATATGTATAAAAAAATAATGACTTTTTTAGTGATCTTTATTTTGTACCCAAATTTCAGAATGAATTTCCAATTAAGCATTACTATTGGACAGAGTAAATTAAAAACATAATTTTTTCAATATATAATGATAATTGATTAATAAATTGCCATAACATTAGCTAGGTATAATTGCCTTTATGGTAAAAAATATATAATATTGATACTTTCTCCGACTTAATGATGAAAACCATAACATTTTATGGAAGAAGTAGCAACAATACTGGAAAAATCCATCTATTTCATTGGAGGAATTATTTTTAATGTCAACATTCTTTCAGGTTCTTAAGTAGCTATAAATATTGAGGGACCAATAATAAATACTATTATTTAGAAAATTACATAAAATTTAGATTTGTGAAGGTCCAACAAAAACTACAGTATTAAAAAAACACTATTAATCTTAAAAAGGAGTAATGGCTCTTTTTGGAATAATGAAAGCAATTTAGTTTAGGGATACCAAGGTTTCTAAAGCCAATATCGATAAATGAAAAAAACAGATGTAGGCACTTACCCTGTGTGATGGCTTTCAGTGTGATATCTTAAGGTCGAATATTTCATCGATTGCCATGTTCTTTTTGCAAAGAAAGCAATGGGCCCTCCTCCAACATTTTCTCCACTTGTTACTATGAGGACATAATAACAGGAAAGGATGACAGATAAATATTTAAGTAAAAGCCACAGCCATGCCTTTGCTAGAACACAAGCCCTTTGCCCTCTTCCACCAATAGGAGATGCATCAGTAGTCCATGGTACTTGAGCAATCCGAACACCTTTCATCAGACTTCCAAGACCTATTGATTTTCTACCTGGTACTCCAATCAATACATTCAGCCATCGAGTCAAGAATATTCTGCGATTGTGGGCACAGCCAAAGAAATCGTGTGGAATGCTATGCTGAACACACGAATTTAGGAATTGTAGCACCTCCTGTGGGTGCACAGCTTTGTCAAGATTATTACCCTTGTGAATTTCCTGGGTATTTTCCTTGGCTGTGCTGTTAGCAAACTTGAGAAAGGCCAAATCAGAGTTTGGGCTCAACCCTGCTGATTGCCTTTCATCAGCACTGGATGGATAATGTCTCTTGCAAGGCAGTGTTTTTTTAAAGTCATCCATTTGGTCTTTGATTCCATATGAGAGTCTTGAAGCATAGTGCCAAGCCATATACTTATAAGGAGCTTTTTGATGCCTCTTCACTAGTTTCCTAAGTATATCCCGCAACAAATAAAAGCTCTGCCACTTATCAACTGGAACAAGATTCTCACCTACATTCATTGTCCTTATTTCTTCAATCAGTGCAGCCACAGATGCCTCAGTATTTGTTATGTTATATAAGGGATGGTTGCTAGGCCACTCCTCTCTTAAACCTTGAAGTGACTGTATATTGTTCACCACTTCAATATCCGACTTGAATCCACATTTATTAAAATTTTGATCCATCTCTTCAGCAATTTTCCTTAATTCTTTCTTCTTTTCTTTCTTTCTGTTTCGCTTCCTCTTCCTTCTTATGGCACGACTGCTATTGATCATGGCAATTGAAGGATTTTGATGTATAGGTTTGTGTTTTACTCTTCCTCTTACAATGGATTCTAAATTATTAAAGAATTCTGCTATTTTTACTTTTTTCTCATCTTCTGCCATATCTGTAATAAATGTCACTATGGGTTTATATAGTTACATTAAAGCTTTATATTTATAAGGTATTGTGTGATTACCTCTCTTTCAGTACAACAAAACCTATATTGACATCTGGCCTTGACTACTATTTGTTTAACTAAATATTTTTATAAAATATCCTTTTTCCCATATGATTCAACTCCTGAAAAACTTCCAAAAAACCGATTTGGGAAACCTTTTATGTATTTTCCTTTGCATATGGCTTAAACATTTAAATTGTGAAATAAAAAGCTAATTACTGACAATTATATAATTTTTGGTGGATGGGTATCAAGACACACTTTGGCGACATGAAGAGTCCCATGGATAATTTGATTCAGTTATCCAAAACAGAAGTCAATAAGAGGCTATATTTCCAAAATTAGGGTATTACTTTTCTAATCCATAAATTCATTGTCTATATACAGGAAACCTTCCTGTATTCACCATACCATTCACTCCATGATGCCAAATATCAAACTAATTTGTTTATTTTACTTTATTGCTTAAAAGACTTGGAAATATCCAATATATAGATGAATTTAGAATTGAATATTATAGGGCTAAATTCAAAAATAAGATGTTGCAAGCAGTTTATAGGCGAATTGTTAATAAAATGAGACGTTTATTTATTGAGTTAAATTGCAAATTATCTACTGTAAAAAAAATCGGTGCAAAACTCTCCTATTTAATAAAGGTATTTAACAGCCAATCAAATCACAGTATATATTATCTGTACCAATAAAAATTAAACCAATACATTGATTAATGTGCCATTTTAAATCTACCTTGTAATAACTTCTAAGGGGTTTTAATATTGGAAACACGACTAAATTTTGAAAATCAGTTCAATCGATCATTGAAAACTTTTTTAAGGCTATAGTCGAATATGGCATGTAATCAAGACAACAGTTTTCACCAAACCCTCATTTTTGTAGAGAAATTATTGTGATGAAACTGTTTAGGAACCCCTTTTTTTCATCTTTACTGCTCTGATTCCTTACCGACCAATTTAACCGATCCCCCTCCTGACTATATAAGCCATCACAATTTTTAATACACAGTAGAAAAAAAGTTAACAAGAATATGATGATCAGCATAAACTTCTCGCGCTCACCGGTTTTCTTGTTCTGATGAAAAATTTTAATATATGTATAAGCATACAGATGTACGCAAATATACTGGCGAGGTATTGTTGGCACTATATGATTAATGATACTAATTAGCAGAGGACAAATTATTCATTAAAATTTGTCCACTTTCGAATTACAAAAATCCCTCAATTTTTCTGTTAAATACCCTTGCTCAAACTTGTCGACCGTATGGTCTCTATATAAACGAGCCTCTAAATAATGGAGATTGCTGTACCACATGAATATCAGCAGCCATTGTGCATGGACTTCGCTTCAGCTTATACTGGATCACTAGATCATGGCTCAAAAAGTACAACTAAAACTTGTCACTTGACAAAATCCACCCGCCCATAATTAATTTCGATATGGGTTAGGCTAAAAATCTATTCACCACAGTTTATCTTTATCTCGCCTGTGGCTAGTGTATTTCTGGAACCCTGATTTATATGTAGGAACAGCTGATGATGCTAGATTTACTGATACCTGACGAAATTTGCACTGATTTTTAATCAAGGAACCGAAAATAATGTGTGTTAAATGAAGTTTTCGTGTTGTCAGATTCTCGTAAAACGGATGATTCTATGCAAACAAAATCGCCAGAACCAAAATTTCGTCTTTTTCCAATTTTGGTTTCTATTTATGTACAAACTAGCAAATAAATCTTACTTTACAATGATCCTATGTAATAAAAACCTTGGTCGTATTATTGAACACTTTGTGCGGATTTTCTTGTGTGTTCTTGTCTATCAAAGCCGTCCATAAACTTGACACAACTGGAAGCGAACTTGATCCGGATTGTTCAAAATGGCTGTACTCCCGCCCTCCCACTCAGACTTGTTTACATGCGTTCGCAGCGTTGCCAGATTGCCAGCTTAAAATGAACCGTCAGACCGCTACAGCATAAAGTAAGCGTCTGAATATTTCATGTATTGCCATTTTGCTGTCATAATTGTTCCATGTGTTATTTTGTAACATAATTTAATCCTTCAGCATTCAAGTTGAGTCTTTCAAAGGCAACACAAAGTAACGGAGCGCATAGCTAAGGTGACCAGATTCCGAGGGAGTACAACTTTTCTGAGGAAGAAAAATCGGGACACAATAAGGAAAATTTATTTTTCGTCTTTTTATGGTTTAGATGCTATATGGACAGATTTTCCATTGCTTATTTATAATTTTGGTCAAGGGATAGCAAATAATTGTATAAATTCAACCAATGCGTCAAAGTACGGCAGACGTTCACGTCAAAACTGGAATTTATGGTGTAAAGCTAGTGGCGTACCGGAAAATGTGGAGGCCCTCAGCGTCCTAACCACTACACCATCGACACCCCTAGCAGGCTATATAAATTGCGGGTGTCGCCACACGGTTGCGTCTACGTTTATACTCGCAAAAGTCGAAAAATTCTACGAAGTATACGTGCGGGAAACGGTCAAGAGGCCGACTTTTGTTTAGTGCCAGGTATCAATTTATTCCGACACGCATTTCTTTTCCCCCTCCGAACTAGCCCAAAAATAGGGGTGCGCGTGGTACACGAGGGCGCGCGGTACATGAGCAAATATGGTAATTTTGACGTGAGGGCAACTTAAGCTGCTTTGCGATGGCACATGCTTTTAAATGTAACCCTTCATGCCAGGTTGGCGATGTAACGCGACAACCCAGAGTTCAAACGGTACATATTTATTTATGTTTTATGATTAAACGTACATTCACAGAGCGTTAAAGTGAAAGAATTACGTTTTGGGAATACTTGTTAACGTATTTCTGCAAATATTTTTGTTTATCTGAACTTGATCTTTGATTAGCAACGGTCCACATCTAGCGAATCGTCAACAAATCTTTCAAACTGGCGCGAATTAAATATCGTATCATGCATGGTACTACTAAGGGAGATAGGTCGTTCGGTGGACGAAAACGCGCCCAGTTCGCGCGTGACGTCACGTGGGCTAAGCTTTGTAGCGGGAAGCTTAAAATTTGTATAAAAATTAACGTAAATCGGCTGCTGATATTCGCCTTTTTATTTCTCCACCCTTCGTTATTATAAATAATACATTTATAAGTCATGCTATAAAATCCCGGGACGTTAATTTGTATATAAAATGATTTTTTAACGAATTACCGGAATCGGAAAGGGTTCAAGTTTGTTAAGAACATTCGGCATCAAGTGAACTTCGAAGATGGGAAAAGACTTCTAAGAAAGGTCCCGAACTCATCTCAAAGAGAAGGGCTTCATTTTTCGTATGATTCTCACTCAAATGCCGATTTTTCTAACTTTTTAGTTTTTTCGTCATTGATTTCTTCGAATTTCGCGTAAATACTGGTGTTTTTATCACTCACCAGCGTAATTGCCCTTCAAATATGATGGGTATGCGTGAATTAAATTGAAATTGAAATAAAAAGATTAATGAAGCCAACTTTTAGATACACTAAAAAGTAAACAATAAATATAAAATTCACATAATTGAGTGTTCCAGAGATAAAAAATAGTTATGGGTGAATGAAAATTGCATGACAAAGAAATACATCATGGTACACAATTCTTTTAGGTCCAAAATTATTTTTAATCTATGGAACCTTTAATTTTGTCTCTCTCCTTCTTTATTTCTTTCTCTCTCGCATTAAAGCATTCACATGCATTCCTTAATGTATATAGTACATATTAGGATTAAGGCATCAATACAATCTCGTTATTTATTTTTATTTAAAAAGGTCTAGATCTGAAGGTCTTTCTAATTTTAATTTACAAAAGAGAATGTCTTTAAATTGAAAAATCGATTTTTGTTATCTTATGGAAAATGGCACACCCCTTCCACCAAAAATAAAAATTCTGGGCCCTAGGTGCACATTCTCATGATCCCATTATTAATAAGTATCAAGTTTTAAGTTTCTAAGACTCTTGGTTGATAATTGATAATAGTGACTATTACATCACCTTGTCTATATAAGTAGACGCAGGTATCTTCTTCTACTGAAATTCCTATTCCTTAATGCTCCTGCATGATTTATTCAGCATGAGATCAACATATGTTCCGTAAAATGCATTCTGTTCTTCATTTATATTCAAGTTTTAATGTTCAATTTTAAGTACAATTGCAATGCAAATGACTACCTATTCTACGCTATGTAATATGGTTAACAAAGAATACTTGGGTGTATTATTTATATAATACTACCTATTTTCATTTCCTTTAATAGAATCTTGGGAATGAATTAAATCTTATAACGTCATTTCTTATGGAAGAACGTGTTCCGAATAGCACTGTTTCAGTTACCGTTCTATTTTTCTGGCACTAATTAAGAGCATTAATTGGAGAGTGGGTGTACAGTCAAATATTCCTTCAAATACCAATCACCAGAGAACCTTTCTCACATCGCACCACAAATTATTTCTATTTATGCAGATTGTTGTCTTTAAGCCTCTGGTAATTTAATATCTGTAATGCTCCAATGAAAATAGTGATGAATTCTTTGAATTAATGTTAAATGCAGAACAAATTTTGACATTCCAGGTGCAAAAAACTCATTTCTTTCCTCATTCAGTATTGCTTACACATTACCATTACTTTCTATAGAATAATAAAATGTCTTATTGGCTGATTTTTTCATCACACAAATAAAATAATTTTGTTAATCATTTATTCATGACTGTATTATTTATTTGGATTTCCAAATATACCAGATTGTTTACATAAGTTAAAAATTTCTTGTAAAACAGGATAACTTTCACTTTTTATAACTTTCAAAGTACATTTCTCAAGCCACTTCAGTCCTCTAATTACACCGGGATATTGACCCCCATAATATCCAAGCACAGTTCTGTAAGCTCTATAGGCTAACCACAGTATTTCATATCTTGTAGGAAGTTTGGGTAAACCATGAAATTTCCCCATAAAAATAACTAAAGAAGCCAAAGTCTGAGCTTTGTCCACGAGTAATCGTGCTAGGAGATATTGGTTTGGAACTGATCCGTTCACTTTTTTATCCACAACATAGCTGCTTTTTTGATCAATGTTAGAACTACTACTATCCTTGCTCAAGATCTGCTCATGGGCCTTTACTTTAACTTTTTCCCCAATAGGTTGTAGAACCACTTTAACAGCAGCATGAAAATAAGCTACTTGCATTAATGCTGCTCGGAAGATGTTGCACAAAACACCTTCATATCCATTGTATTTACTATTTAACAGAATAGGAGAGAGCTTTAGGCGTTTCACAGTGGACATTGCTTCCATAATACTAAAAGAGAGGAACAATACTATTATCAGAAAAGGGTCACATTTAAGTTTTTATCTTAATTTTATATTATTTTCAATGAGTTTGTAGGAAGTATGGTACATATCAAGCTGAAATGAATTACTACTGTAGTTATGGCTGGGAACAATTTAATGGGATATTATTTCTTCAAGTAAAATCAAGTTTTTGAACAGTAAATGTCTTATAATTTTGAGACACATGACTTTAACTTCCATTTCAAATTAATCAACACCAATTTAATAGCCATAAGGTATAATATTTTCTTTGACTGAATGATCTGCTGCTTTCCCGGTGAATAGATGTGTTGAATTGTTCTCGGGTTTCCAGCCAGGTGAAAATGGTGTCTCCCAAAATTTTGGCCCCTTTCTCTTGCACAATCTTCAGGGAACTACTGAGTGCCATACTTTTTGTCTATCCGTGCTTATATCCTCACTGAGGGTTGGTGGCTCATCCCCCATTAGCTGTTGAGTCCGCCTGTGGCATTCTACCATTTTGGGGAGTATGGGATTCCACACTTGGCTGAGCGGGAATCCCATGTCCCTGTTCAGCATGTCCTTATGCAGCCTGATCTCAATGGTTTCCTTCATCAGCCTCTCCCAAAAGCCGTTTGCCTTTGCAACCACTTTGGCCTTGATGAAGTTGATGGGTGGTCTGAGGAGATGCTATGCTCTACAACCGTTAACTTTTTGGGCTGGTTGAGGCGGATGCATCTTGCATGTTCTTTTATTCTGGTCTCTATTGTCCGTCCCATTTGTCCTATGTACTCCTTGCCATATGAGCATGGGATTTTGTATACCCCAGCTGTTTTTAGGTTCAGTTGATCCTTGGCCTGTGGTAGAAAACTTTTGATTTTTGGAGGCAGTTTGTGTGCCACTCCGATGCTTCGCCTGCCTAAGATTCTCGATATGCTCTCAGAGACTGTACACAGGAAAGGTATACAGGCCGTGGCTACAGGTTTTTCCCCCATTTTATTAATTTTTCTGGAAACGGCCCTTTCAGGGCCATGTTGATTTCTTGCTCTCCATGGCCATTCTGGTGGAAAGACAGGTGTAAGTGCCTGATTTCTCCTGCTAAACTCTCTTTGTCAAAGATGGATCTTGCACGGTCGATCAGGATGGTCAAAACTCCTCGTCATTGGGATGGGTGGTGGTGGCTCATTCCATTAAGGTATAGGTTGGTGTCGGTGAGCTTGCAATATACACTGTACACCAGTGTGCCGTCCAGTTTGTGACTGACCAGGATATCCAGAAATGGGAGGCATCCGTCCTTCTTCTTCTCCATGGTGAAATGGATGCTCGGATGTATGCTGTTGTGGTGATTTAGGAAGTTCATCAGGGCATCAGGTCCGTGAGGCCAAACACGAAAGTATCATCCACGTATCGGAAGAAACATTTCAGCCATTGTGGAGCCGAATTGAGTGCCTTTTCCTCAAAATCCTCCAGGAAGAGGTTCACAACTGCTGGTGAAAGCAGGGAACTCATGGCCACACCATCTGACTGTTTGTAGGTCTCCCCATTATAAAGGATATACATCAATGTTAAAGTATGGTGGAATAAGTAAGAAATCAGGCACTTATGCCTGTCTTTCTGCCAGAATGGCCATGGAGAGTGAGAAATCAACATGGCCCTGAAAAGAGCCATTTCCATAAAAATTGAGAAAACGGGGAAAAACCTGTATACCTTTCCTGTCTACAGTCTCCGGGAGGATATCAAGAATCTTAGACAGACGAAGCATCAGGGTAGCACACAAACCGCCTCCAAAAATCAAAAGTTTTCTACCATAGGCCAAGGACCAACTAAGCCTAAAAACAGCTGGAGTATATAAAATCCCATGCTTGAGTGTCAAGGAGTACATAGGACAAATGGGACGGACAATAGAGACCAGAATAAAAGAACATGCAAGATGCATCCGCCTCAACCAGCCCAAAAAGTTAACGGTTGTAGAGCATAGCATCTTCTCAGACCACCACATCAACTTCATCAAGGCCAAAGTGGTTGCAAAGGCAAACGGCTTTTGGGAGAGGCTGATGAAGGAAACCATTGAGATCAGGCTGCATAAGGACATGCTGAACAGGGACATGGGATTCCCACTCAGCCAAGTGTGGAATCCCATACTCCCCAAAATGGTAGAATGCCACAGGCGGACTCAACAGCTAATGGGGGATGAGCCACCAACCCTCAGTTAGGATATAAGCACGGATAGACAAAAAGTATGGCACTCAGTAGTTCCCTAAAGATGGTGCAAGAGAAAGGCACCAAAACGTCAGAAGATACCAGTTTCACCTGGCTGGAAACCCGAGAACAACTCATCGCATTTTCTTTGACTTTTTACTAAAATAACTTACTCTGTGAACTCACATTTTGGGTTTTTTAAGCACGTAAAGATTCATTACATGAATTAAATCTCTTCCAGGAGGACCTCTATAGTCAGTCATGACAGATAGTTTTGTAGGGTTAAGAACTAAACCCCAAAATTTCACTCCAATGCAGCTGTGAACTCCTTGTTGCTCTTTAATAGCATTTATTGCTTCTACTGAACTAAGGGTGGTGCACGTTTTGGCAAGGTTAATAGATATATTGTAATCAGGAAAGCCTTGTATCATTCTTCTCAAGAACCTGAGCATTAAACAATGAATTATGTAAATAATTTCATTTGAAGCACTTAAAAATACAAATTATGTTGAAATTTCACTTAAGGGATTTTTTTAGGGAATAAAAAATATACTACAGAAAGTTTACATTACCTATATTGTTCTGCATAGATGATTTTAATATTTTATCAATCATTTATGAAGAATAAAGTTTATATATTTATAACTAGTTTTAAAGTAGATTATTTCTCTTGAATGCCACTTATTTTTGCAATCTGAACAGTTAAATGTGAAACAGAAAAAGCAACTAGAAAACAAATACTGTAGTCCCTCTCTTTTTTGTGAGGGTTGGATTTCAGTGAAGCATAAAAAGAATTCACATAAACAGTATTCATATTTACATACAAAAGATAGTGATACATTCCACAAACACTCCAAACCCCCCTCCAAGACACATTTCTTTCACTCCACAATGACATTCTTATGCGTTAAGCACAAACTTTAAAGAATGAACACCGTAAAATACACTGTTCATTGAATGACAAATGTCTCTTCGTATTGATGCCAGATCATGGGAATTTTCCCTACTCGCGGGATATTTCACAATCCCTAAACATACAATGTCATATCTCGGCTTCTACTTATCCAATAAGGGCAATTTTTTTTGTTATGCCTCTTGAAAGGCTGTTTATGGCAATTATATAAATGATAAATATTAATCAAACACCTTTATAAAATTTAATAACATTGTTCTTTCTCCAAAATATTTTCTTGGGACATGAAAAAGTCGGTCTGTGGGAAACTTTTTCGTAAATGATTCAGAGAGATACATTTAGCAAACGAAATGTTGAAATTTATTTCTGGAAAAGACTCCAATCCAATAAAATTTGTAGTTCTCATGATACAGATGTTTAAACAAAAGTGGGACACTGCCCTTCTAATTTCTATCCCCACCTTAGCGAGGTGAGGCTTAGTGGAGACAGTCAACTGTAAACAGTGAGAACTGACAACATAGCTATGAAAAGGTTGGGTTAGTGGTGGGGTGGGGGTAGTCAAGGTGACGGAGGGGATCTATTCCTCTGTGTGTGGTGGCAATCCACGTAGGTAGTTTTGAATGCGTGAGACCTATACGAACATTTACCTACATCTTTTCCCATTAAGTCAATACAAATATTCGGTATTCGGCAATGGATGATTAGTGTGGAGGCAGCTGCAAGTGGCAAGGAAAATATTTATTCATCACTCAGTGAGAGATCATGAATAGTTGGCACTTGACAAATAATGAATGTCTAGAGCCGGCTTTACAAGAATTAAATTAAAATCAATAATAAAAACCTATATTTCATGTATGTATTTAAGTGTACATAATAATAAATATTAAGTAAACAATCACAATACAAATCGAGGCATAAATATATTTATTTAAATAGTTAATAAAATACTTTTTGCACTTGTGCCGCAGTAGCACCAGGAATGCAAGTATGGTAGTAAAATCATGAATCACGATAAGGGTTAAACAAAATTAATTTTTTGATGTTCTAATAAAATTTTTAAAGGAACGTCACATTTGTTTATAGTTGATAATGATCACCTTGTGGCACAGTGGAGAAACGTATTACGAAAAAGATACAAAGTAGTACTAATGAGCACAGCACAAGAGAAATGAGACTGGTGTGGTGTAGTACAGAACTTTTATGCATTTTTGTTGCACTGACTGTGTAACCGCGTAATAATGAATCAATGCCGCAAAAAAGAAATTCAGGTAGGAATAAGTTTGTTGCATAATAGTGAATTCACATAAGCCAAACCCACATAAAGAGAGGGAAAAACTAATGTCAAATAAATTCTTGTTAGGACAAATTCAGATGAAATACCAACAGTATTTGATTTACAACAAATTTTACTAACTGTATTATATTTTGATTTTATATAAAAATGTAAGATGTTTGTAAATAAAAATAACAATTTTACCATTCTGCTTCCTCATGAACTTCTGTCAGGAACAAGTAGTCATCCATTCCTCGAATTAAATAAGAGAACTTAGATGTATCATCATTGACTGACAAGTAAGGAAAAAGATACTGATCCTCCATGGCATCACAATAAAGATTCCAAAGCCAAGGGGACAAGGGACTCCCTTGAGCCAATCCTCTAGAAAGACGGTAATTTGTCTTACCGATTTTAATAGTTTGGAATTTTATGCATCTTTCCATAAATTCATACAGATCACCAACCTGAAAAGGCTGAAGAAGTTGATTTAGCTATTAAGAATGCAAGTGATTAAAAATATACTGACTATACTTTGGCATGCATGATTGAATTTATATTTATCATATCAAAAACATCGAATTTAGAGTTTTAAATTACCTGAGTCTTGTACTTATTTTCGTTATGTAAGAACCACTATTTCATTTTTAAAATGATGCCTGGTTTTCATGCATTGCAAAATAATAGAGTGAAAATTTATTAATACACATATTTACCATATTTACCCGAATCCAAGACGACCTCAAAACAGAAAAAAGATCCCTCTGAGATGTACGGAGGAATCATGACAATAAGGAAATTAAGGTAAAAATTATATTACACTGTAGTATATGGAAATTTAGGACCATATAGGAGTGAAAACCACTGATGGTGGATTATGTGGGGAGGGGTTGAGGTCAGGGGTGGAGGTGGATTTTCAGAACTAGGTGTATGCTCCACATGTATGACTATAATGTAACCCAAACCACCCACGAACTAAGTGTATGGCATATACAAAGATCTACTATATTTATTTGAGTTCAAGTTGTGCCTGAATCTAAGACAACACTTTTAAAACACTTTATACAGAAAAATGTTTTTATGACCATTATTGCAAAAACATTAAAAATGATGGGAATAATTTTGAAACAAGAAAAATGTCTGCCATAACTGGGAATTGAACCTGGGTCTTCCACTTGCTGGGCAGATATTCTACAACTGAACTATCATAGCAGATCAATTTTATCTGCCCGGCATGTGGAAGACCTGGGTTTGATTCCTGGTCATAGCAGACTTTTTTCTCATTTAAAAATTATTCCCAACATTACAGCTTATGCCTGTCTGCATAGGATCTTCAGATCACTTTATTCCATCATTGAAAATGATCATTAATCTCATTTTGGAAGATTCTCTTGGTTTGATTGATTGACCAATTTACAGGCATTACAATGATTTACATACATATATATCAGGGTTGCCAGATTTCCGAAACTACTGTGCGGGACATTTTTTACGCATCGGCAAAAAAAGGAATAAAATATTACCGAAACAGGAGAATGTTGAAATAATACCAACATCTTACTTTTGAAAGTGAAAAAATTTATTTATTTGCAATTAGCATTACGTAGTACAGCCACAAGCTTGACAATAATGAAGTTTTCGAAAAATCACAAAATATGTCAATATAACGCCAAAAGCACATACAAAACAGAAAGCAACCGTCTATTCATATTTTCGTCACATTCTCTCTAAGGAAACTGGCAAATAGCAAATTTCCACAAGTACGTATATGTTAAAGAATATTTAAAGATAAAACAAAATTAAAAGGTATACATAAGCGCAGCTCAGAACTTAAATTTTTTTATTGTTATACTTTTCATTTGACTTGATCTTTTTAAAAATATTAGTGCCTTAACTTCTTAAAAATCAATATGACTGTATACCAATGCACTAAAGCTTTCTATTTATAGTGGGTGGATTTAAATCTTTAGTTTCAAAATGGTTTAGCGGGACATTTGAAAGTTGTGCGGGACAATTCTTTGTTGCGCGGGACTGTCCTGCGCATTGTGGGACGTCTGGCATCCCTGATATATATTCACAATGAATTAGTGGTTCTTACAAAGTTATTAAAAACATATTCAGTATGAATGGTTAGCTCCACAAAGTGGTGCCTAGAACTGTAAATTATACCTGAATTTTCTTGTAAGATACATCCATATAACCTAATTTCCATTTTATATATGCTTTAAATGAATTTACCTCTATATTGGTAGTGTACTGCTGGGATTTTATAGTTCCTGAAGTATCGTTCTCTGGTTTTTGTTCCTTAATGGGCAATCCTACTAAGATATCTCTATTTTCAAAGTCAAGGGTTACATTTTTAGTTATAAATAAAAAGCATTATTATTATTAAATGCATTCAAGATGTTTCTCAGAAAGACTTACTCCATCTTACTTAATGATACAGCCAGTTCCATAAAAATTACCAGAAAATTGATAAATTAGAGGTAAAAACAAGAGAAATATTATAAGCAATTCATCACTTTTTTACCTGGAGTCAAATTTAACCCTTCCTTTCCAGCTTACTTTCCTGAATTTCACAGTTTTTAAGATCAGTACAGTCTCAGGTTTCAGTTCAGCCTTTTCCAATTTATCCTGTATAATTCCACATAGCTTATCTTGTATAACACAGCCAAATGCATCTTGAACATCCAAATTCACTGCATAAAAAACTGGTTCATCGATTATGAGTCTTTCAATAAAAATAATGATGAGAAGATAATTTATGCATTGGAAAGGCATCATAAAAAATATAAACTAAAGGGTACAGACAGTGACGGATTTGGTGTCAAAAGTTGTGGTTTGGCATGCTTATCATGTGTGCAAAATCTCAGATTGTTGGGTCGATATCTTAAGTCTGCGCATCAGTCTCAAAGGTTCATTAATTTGTTAAAAATCAGCTATTTCATGCTTATAAAATTAAATCTAGGTGGCACTTTAAAATCACTTCTGGTCACCTCACTTGGCATCAATGGGATGTGTGAAGACCCCAAAAGTGGCAAAGAACGAAACGTGGCTCTGGAGCCATGAGTACACTGTTAAAAATAGTGGACTTTGATGAAAATGGACCGCTTCTCCTTGGAAATGTGTGGCTGTCTAAGGTCATCGTGGTTTTTTATTTGCAGCTCTTAGCAAGTTACTACCGAAACTACCCAGGACTCACCATGGGGAGGTGGCTGCATTTCGAGTCCACCCATGCCCAACCCAACCACCCTACCATTTGGACAATAATTAGAATCAACCTTTGTTTGTTACTCTGCCTGGTATTGGCTCTTCATGTCAAAAGTTGGCATAATTGCTCTGTCCATTAAATGGGTGCATATGAATCCATCCCATGCCATGTACCCACAGACCTGACAGGATGCAATAGTTACTTCTTTGATGCAATACTCAACTGCCTGGGTATGACATGGCAGTTGAAAGAGGCGAAAGATGTCTAGAGGCAAATCATCAATGGCTCCATCTTCCCTGATTTTCTCTATCAGACTGTCACTGAGGCTCATTGTTATAGGAGGTTCTGTTACTCTGCAGTTCTGTCAGTCGATGAACTCCGTATAGTCCTCCGCATCAAAGTGAAGAGAAGGCAGCTGAAATCTCCGCATTCCCCGATGAATCGTTTTCCTTGCATCCATGATATTCTTGGCTGAGGCTTGCCATACAGACTTTCGCTCATCACAGAGCATTACAACTAGCTGATTCTTAGGGTGGGCATAGAAAACATTTGTTTGGATGACTTGCTCTACTACTTCCTTCAAGTCGTCGTCAAGGTATCTCGATATCCTGATGGTCTTCCAGTGATGCTTTGGGGCTTCACAAATGTATTGGTGGCACTTGATGGAAAACTACATAGGCGCATATACGTGCATGATGTATGTGGCAAGCTGAAGAAGTCCCTCCAACGGTGTCTCTGTCGCCATGTACAAACGCAGGACACGATTCACCAAGGTAAACCAGTGTGCATGCGTAAGCTTTCCAGGACTCCTATTAGCCAGATCTTTGGTGCAGTCTCCAGAACTTACAGCCCTATAAATTTCCAGTAAATAGCACTGCTCCGAACTGAGGTCATCGGCATCAAAATCAGGTAAGTCACATTCAATCGACTGAAACTCCCTCACAGGAAGCTCATTACATGAAGCGAGACTCCTCCCGATCAGTCCTGAAAACTGGTTTGGTCCTGAGGTTTTCCCGTCTACTTTCGTTATCACATGGCACAGAGGTAACTCGTTAGTGTGAAGCAGACAAATAGCCCACTGCAGAGTCCTCCCTAACTTCTCCTCCATCTGCCGTACAGCACCAGAGAATCGTCGTGTTCGAACTACAGCCATCACATCCTATGCAGGTAAGTTTTGACAAGTCATAAGAATTTTCCTCCATGAAGTCAAAAATAGCATCTGTAACCTCTGTGACTCCTGAAGATGTGCAAGTGACGTGTCCGAGGTAAGTGGAGCCAGGCTCCATAATCATGGAGACGTGTTCTTCTTGCACATCTCGCACTGACAACACAACACAATCGATAACCTAGCTCTGATGCATGCGGACACTTCAACAACAGTTCACTGCAGTGTGGCGCTTCACATGGCCGACAGGTGAATCACGTCGGTTCTTTCTCATTCTTGCCCCAGCCATGCTGGCGCAGTTCGTCTGTTGGTGAGAGCCAGAGTGGCGCCGTCTCCCTCACTGAAATGTAGGAGAAAGTCAATTATTTTTAACAGTGTACCCACGGTGCCAGAGCCACATGTTTTGTTCTTTGCCACTTTCGGGGTCTTTGCACAGCCCATTGATGTCAAGTGAGGTGACCGGAGGTGATTTGAAGTGCCACCTAAATTTAAATTTATAAGCATGAAATGGCTGATTTTTAACAAATTAATGAAACTTTGACACTGATGCACAGACTTAAGATATTGACCTAATGATCTGAGATTTTGCGCATGTGATAAGCATGCCAAACCACAACTTTTGACACCCAAAGCATTCTCGTCCGAAAAAAAATGTTTTTCAATCCACCCTAATGCAGTCTACAATACCAAAGTCCATAAGCAATTTGCAATTTCTAAGATATCACCTAAAATAAATAGAAATCAAGCATTTGTTGTTTCATTACAAATAACATGGTTTCATTAGAAATAACAGGATTTAATTACAAATAAAGTTTCATTATAAATAATAAAGTTTCATTACAAATTGCAAATTTCAATATAAATAGTCAACTCTCATTTTATAATAAATTAGAATGTTTTTTTAAGAATGATTCAATGCTTTTAAATATAAATCTATGCTGTAGTAGCAATGTTTCAATAAAAAACACTTTTAGTTCCGCTTTAAATTTGCTATAGGGCTTAGAATGTTTTTTATTGAGCTTAGAAGGATATTATATAATTTGCTGCATATGAAGTGTGGACTATGGTTGAAAAGAGTCATGTGGTGCTGCATTACATGAATATCTGACTTTTGCCTGGATGAGTATTTATGCACTTTTGAATTTAGATGAAATAGATGGAAATTCCCTTTATAAATTAGATGGATTCAAATATAAATATACAAGGAAGCGTTAGTATTTTATTTTCAATAAATATAGTTTTACATGATGTTCATCATTTAAGATTAAACATCAGCCTTACAGCTCTCTTTTGTAAGATGAATAATCTAGTTAATTGGGATGAGGTTCCCCAAAAGATCCCACCATATCTAAGAAGGGAATATATGTATGCAGTAGCAGATTTTTAATAAGGCCAAAGTAGGCAATGGCCTAGGGGCAGGAATAAAAAAATGACCATTACGCAGACTTTTGATCAATTAACTATGATCCACAGACAGACAGATGTGCAGACAAACCATATACATGAGCGATTGTTTAGGGAAAAAAGTGCCAAAAGAGGGGCAGAAAAATAATTTGGCCTGGAGGTGGAAAATTTCCAAATCTGCCACTGTATGCATGCATAACATATTGCTAAAAGAAATTTAAGAGAAACATTGTTTCAAATTTTGGATAACAAATATGGCAGAGACGATTTTTTTTTGCAATGCGTCATCATGGAAGGAGCCATATTATGCTAGGCTGGATGGAAGCTGTGCTGGGCTTACAATTAGTGAAAGAAATCAAATCCCTTGTTTTTTCTCGATGTGCACTAATTTGCCATATCTTGTTATTTCAACTCCTTGTGTGAAACTAGCTGATGATTTTTGTTTATTTCAGTTTGAATATGATATGCTTGGATAAGTGTGACACCCTTCTAGGAGTAGCTAAATGTTCAGTAATATGAATTACACTAATCAAAGCAGCAGTCATTAGACAATATGTAGCACTGGATGCTCAAGAATATGGTGGGTATGTTTTTCTTTATTTGTGTAACACAAACAGGAATCACAATAAATGTTAAATAATAAAATAAATACGTATTCAGCCATTTGCTCTACATTACAGAAGAATTTAGGTATTAACCTTTAAATGCTGAATGTGCCCGTATGTATCATATATATTCCACTTAGTTCTGATACCGCTTACAGTGATCGTATTTGACATAGAGTTTGCGGCTTGGAATGAAAACACCCAAGAAGAATTACCTCATGAAAGACCAAGAAAATGATGTCAAAGGTCAAAAGCTTAGGGAAGGGGAGACTTCAGACAAACAGTAAACAGACACTTATCTAGATCTAGGCACAGGCTCTTGGACCCCCTTTCACACCCAAGAAGCCATAGATGTAACCTTATGGTGGTCTTCTGTTATTTTATTCTTCCACTTGAGCATCTGCATTTTGCAAGCCATCTTATTCAGTCATCTAACTAGAGCGGTAGTAAGCTAAGGTGAGTGAAATTTTTGTAATAATAATATCTTTTCGACGTTTCTTTCCTCTAAAAAAACAGAAACATTATTTTTGCTATAAAATGCTTTTTATTTGAACATTTTTACCATGATAGATACTTGATTTACTCGTCAAATGAACAAAAATACTTTAAATACCCCAAAATAAATCCAGCATTAAAAGGTTAAAATCATAATTCTATCATACCTTAAACTTTACTGTGATGGTTTTAAGTTTTTCATTACCGACTTTCTAATAGTGAATTTTTATCAAATTTGATTCACAAATTTAGCCTCAAAACTATTGAATACAAATTAAAGAGTGAATGCTATGGTGGTTTGAGACATTTTTGTTTCGATTTCTAGATTTTTATGCACATGGTACTGAAACTTCGTCAAATCTGATGAAAAGTTCACCGTTTACATTAATAGTGGCTGTAAATACAATCTAATCAAAACAGCTCATTTTTAAGCATTAATATTGATATACTACACTCATTCATATACATAAATGATTATTTTGCCCCATGTAATGAAAGAGATATTTACCTATTTTTTCACTCCTATCCACAATATGAAATGCCCTTTTCTTTATTTGATACATTTCTTCCCAAGCCCGATACAAATCTTTTGTAGTATTTCTAGTTGGGCATCTCTTCCTGTTTCTGCAAGTCAAGTACTGAATCAAGGCAACACCAGCCTTAAACTTCATATAATCCTCTTGTGCAACTCTGCAATAGGATATTATTCAATTAAATTTCTGATAAATTATATTAGCATCACTCGAACCAAATGATGCTGCTAATAAATCAAAAGAAAATTCAACCATGTTACATAGGATACTATCTAATCTCAGTAAATTATTTTTGTTTCTTTAAATTGGTGTAGTTTGTTAATGTAACAAGTTAATAAGGGAGTATGTAAAGATAGTTTTTATGTCAAAGTCAATTACTTATTTCAGTTAGTGAATTTCTTATATTTACTTATATAAAAGGCCAGATATTTCTGTGTAAGTTATGACGTCACAAAAAATAATGCCACTTTTACAAAGGCTTTATAAAATAGCGGGAGAATCGAGAACTACTTACAACTGACTATAATGCTATTTTAACAAACTTTCCCAGTAGGTAGAAAATTGAAATTTGGTAGGAATGTTTGATTCTTTTAGTAAAAGTCATTTATGGAAAAAATCCTCAAAAAAGACCCGGGTTTGACTCCAGTAGATAATTTCTATTTCTCATAAGATAACATGTAAAAATTGATTTTTCAACTTACAGGCTTTTACTCTTTTGCAAATTAAAATTAGAAATAATTGACCAATGATCTTTGGACCTGGACTGTTTTTATTGTCACATTTCGCCTATGATTTGAAATTGCTCAGTTTATATGTTTAAATCATATTTATTGAAAAAATTTAAGCTTTTTAAGGCTATGTTGCCTTGCCGACTATGTTATTGTTAAACCTCAAGATTGTATTGTCATCTTAATCATTATACTATATGCGTGAGGAATGCATGCTTTGAATGCTTTAATATGAGAGGGAGAAGAGAGGAAGAAAGAAAGAAGGAGAGAGAGGAAGTGAGAAGCAAAATTAAATAATCCATAAATTAAAAATAATTTTGGACATATAAGAATTGCATAGGGTAATGTATTTCTTTGTCATACAATTTCTATTCACCCAAAACTATTTTTATTCTCTGGAACAGTCAAATAAGTAAATTTTATATTTGTTTACTTTTTAGTGCATATAAAAGTTGGTTTCATTAATTTTTATTTCAATTCTAACTCAATACTTAATTCACGGATACCCGTCATATTTGATGAGCAATTATGCAAGTATTTAAATAATTACTTTGCATAATTTTGCTATTAAATACGCCTGACTAGGCTTCGGATAGTTATGCACTTAAAAATGGCCAAATAGGCATGCAAATATGCACTAAAAATGGGCAAAATACGCACTAAAATGGGCAAAATATGCACTTAAAATTTTCTAAATTTCTTCAAAAATAATGAAATAATCGTTTATTTTCAGAATTACATTTTTTCAACTGTAAACAAATGATATTAGAAATAACTATTATAATGAAAATTGACATTTCTTTAACGATTACGTAATTTGAGATATTTAGTTTGTAGAGTATCTACTTATTTACAAGTCATGGTTACACTTAATTATCATGTGGTGTAATAGGTGCTCAAACACAAAATTGTGCCTATTTTTACTTAAAATGTTCTTGTACTCAGATAACATGCATTCAACATCACATGAGACAATTGGAACATCCAACTTCACAATGCCTAATATTTCAAGGCTTGACTCACTGTCAATATTTTCTTTGCCTTGAAGTACGTCATTGAGACTTTTTAACTTATGTAAACCTGTATTTTTTGAGAACACTTGCTGCATTTTTTCATAGAACTCCTTTCTTCCTAAACTACTTATTGCACATTCATTGTCTTCTAAGATGTTGATGCTGGTTCATAGTGGCAGTCGTTTTGATTCTAATTTTGTGATTGCTGATGATATGCAGGTTAAGTTGGCATGAATAAATAAGTTGCTCTTGAATTCATTTTTTTCAATGCACCTTTTGCTTCCTTGATACACACAGCTTCCTTAGGGTTGAGGTCTTCAACTACCCTTTTTGCTAATGCATAATTGCCTGCATAGTAAACAGCGACTTCCAACCATGTTTCCCATCTTGTAATAACTGGTGAAGGAGGTAGGAGTATGTTGCTGCCTGCATCAGTAAATCATTTATTGCGACTTTTAGCTTTTAACAATAGAAATCAGCAAATTCACATCAGGAAAGGATGTACGTACTATTTCAGCAACTCAGTGTAGTCCATGTGCTATGCATGTTACATGTATCAGTTTCATATACAGTACCTGAAGACTTCCCATGGCTTTGCACATATAAGGAGCAGCATTGGTGCAGGCCATGAGAACTCGATCACATGCAATGCCAGAAGGCCACAAAAGACTCAGTGAATTTCTGAAAAAGGCAGCCTTTTTTGAATGATTCACATTGACTAGCACCACCATAGTTAGTAAGTATGATTTACCTCTTTCTTTCTCCACTCCCAGAACACCAAATACAAAGTTGGCCTCACATCTCTGTTCCACATCGATTGTTTTGTCAAGAAACACCCAAATATGTTGGCCACTAGCTTTTTCTCTCACTTTATTTAAAGCCCCTTTATAGAATTCAGGCACATAATTTTTCCGAATTGTTGACTCATCTGGCATTGAGTGTTTTGTATACTTCTGCAGAAATTCTATGAGTTGCTCATTTTTCAGCTTAGCCAGTGGTATGATTGCAGAGACAAACGCCTTGCACAAGTCTTCACCAAATTTGCTGCATGCTGGTCCAGACTTTGCTAGTGCTGTGGTCACTATGGATTGACGTTTTTGCACCAAATTAATTTATTTTTTGCATGTTTCGAAGTTTGCACAGGTGTCCTATCATTGTCAATTGTCCTCAGTCCTGATCTAAGAATTATAAATGTTTCCACAAATATCAGCTATTAAATGGAAATAGGGATAAAAAAATATGCACAAAAAGGCAAAATCGTAAAAATATGCACTTTCACTAAAAAATACTTAAAATGTGTAATATGCATTTGCATAACTATCCTAAGCCTACACATGACTATTCATTAACCCAGCCTATCAACAGATTATATATAATCTCACTAAATTACTAATTACATATATATCTTTTTAATGGATCAATATGCCACACTATTAACAGTGATGGTTTGGAATTTTTATGCTTAGACAAATAATTAAGTTCAATGCATATATTATACAAATATGGTAAATTCAAAATACTTTGTGTATTTTCAATACTGTAATATTCTATTACCGATACATTTTATGAATAACAAGAACAAGAAATATAAAGGAAGATTTTTACCTAACTCGTAGAACTGGACGCATGCTATTCCTCTTCAGCCTTAGCTGAAGATGACATGCGAGGGGATATCCCTTTAATTTAGCAATTTTTTCCATTTCTTCAGAGGATATTTGAGTAATAGCCCAACCCTTGTTGCCATGTTCATTGCTGTCTTTTGAAGTGGAACTGCAGATGATATTGAAATTAAATTCATATAACTGAAGTTCTTATGCCTAAGTTATGAAAGGAATCACAGAAACTGCAAAATCTTCGTGAAGTATAAATTTTAGCTTCTAGGATGCCATAACAGTAACTATGGACAGTGGCATAACAATAGGATTGGATGGATGGCCAAATGCCTTAGGCTCAGAGGCTGTAGAATTTTTCCAAATATAGAAATAATAAAGATTATTTTAGTGATCTCCGTTTTGTATCCAAATATCTGAATGACTTTCCAGTTAAGCATTATTATTAGAAAGATTAACAAAAAAATTCCAACCTTTTCAGCATATTCCTGATAAATGATTAATATGTAAGTGCAGCTCGGTAGGCTTTATAATAGGTTTCAACTTTAACAGGAAATATGTATTTGTTGGGTGATAAGCCATTCGTTATATTTTGCTGCAGCCCTTTCCATTCCTAGTTTTGCCACTGACTGGAATGCCTTCATTGTAAAAACAGGTAACATTGTTATGTTTTCTCAGTCTTTATGAAGAAAACCATAACATTATTGAATTGCATTTCATGGAAGAAATTTCAACACTACTGAAAAATACACTTATTTCATTGGAGGAATTATTTTTAGATTTTAACATTCTTTTGGGTTTTTTAAGTATAAATATTGAGGGCACAATTTACCTATAGGTAATTTGAACAAGAAATAGTTAACATTTAATAAGGAATAATGGTTATGTTTCAAGAATAATCAAAGCAATGCAGTTTAGGGGTTCTAAGATTTCTAAAGCAAATATCCATAAATGAAAAAAATGTACGTACTTACCCTGTGTGATGGCTTTCAGTGTGATGTCTTAAGGTCGAATATTTCATCGATTGCCATGTTCTTTTTGCAAAGAAAGCATTGGGCCTTCCTCCAAGACCTTCTCCACTTGTGGCTACAAGGACATAATGACAGGAAAGGATGACAGCTAAATATTTAAGTAAAAGCCACAGCCATGCCTTTACTAGAACACAAGCCCTTTGCCCTCTTCCACCAATGGGAGATACATCAGTAGTCCATGGTACTTGAGCAATCCGAACACCTTTCATCAGACTTCCAAGACCTATGGATTTTCTACCTGGTACTCCAATCAATACATTCAGCCATCGAGTCAAGAATATTCTGCGATTGTGGGCACAGCCAAAGAAATCGTGTGGAATGCTATGCTGAACACACGAATTTAGGAATTGTAGCACCTCCTGTGGGTGCACAGCTTTGTCCAGATTATTACCCTTGTGAATTTCCTGGGTATTTTCCTTGGCTGTGCTGTTAGCAAACTTGAGAAAGGCCAAGTTTGGGCTCAACCCTACTGATTGCCTTTCATCAGCACTGGATGGATAATGTCTCTTGCAAGGCAGTGTTTTTTTAAAGTCATCCATTTGGTTTTTGATTCCATATGAGCGTCTTGAAGCATAGTGCCAAGCCATATACTTATAAGGAGCTTTTTGATGCCTCTTCACTAGTTTCCTAAGTATATCCCGCAACAAATAAAAGCTCTGCCACTTATCAACTGGAACAAGATTCTCACCTACATTCATTGTCCTTATTTCTTCAATCAGTGCAGCCACAGATGCCTCAGTATTTGTTATGTTATATAAGGGATGGTTGCTAGGCCACTCCTCTCTTAAACCTTGAAGTGACTGTATATTGTTCACCACTTCAATATCCGACTTGAATCCACATTTATTAAAATTTTGATCCATCTCTTCAGCTATTTTCCTTAATTCTTTCTTCTTCTCTTTCTTTCTGTTTCGCTTCCTCTTCCTTCTTATGGCACCACTGCTATTGATCATGGCAATTGAAGGATTTTGATATATAGGTTTGTGTTTTATTCTTCCTCTTACAATGGATTCTAAATTATTAAAGAATTCTGCTATTTTTACTTTTTTCTCATCTTCTGCCATGTTATGTTAGCTAATTTGCAACAAAATCAAAATGTGTCAAGAGTTAGCTATACTTTAAAAATTCCATAATATTTCAAAGATATGACTGAAAAATTCTTTGTCTTTAAAGGAGCATATTTCAGTTTTGACGAGAATAAAAAATTATTATGTTTAATGCATAAAGTAGAAAATAGACTCCAACAAAGTTTATTAAGATGGAGATCACAAGAATATTTCACCATCCCATTATAATATGCTTATTATCTTAGTTTTACAAATGGCATATGTGCTTACCTTATTATCACAATTCCCAAGCTGTATGTGCTGTAATGTAAGACTCGGCCAAATATTTGGGGATTGCAAGCTATTCTCTGGGGAAGGTGGTGGATGACATTTGCTAAGTGAGAAAGATGAGATATTATGAATTTAAGAAGTCAAACTCGTGAGAATATGTGGAGATTGCAATAAAGTTACCAATTCCATTCATCACACAATTGATTTTGATTTTATTTTACTATGTAAAAGTGTCATGTTGACAGAAAATGCAGCAAAAAAGTTTAATTTTCTATATTGTAATCAATAACTCACATGCTCAAAGCATTATAGAAATTGCCTCACTTATTTACTGCTGGGAATAAAAAATTGCCTATATACCTTTATAAAAATGTTGACATTACTCTTCAACACAATGTGTGATGCCCTGTGTACTTACTTAACTGTCACAGTTATAGCTTTGTGAAATTGAAAAATATAGGATAAGAAAACATGAAAATTTCTAGTGACAGATTTAGGAAACCTGTTTCAGACAGTCCCTGACTAGGAAACTACAGACTTGGTAGAAGAGATAATCTTATTGTAACTCATAGTATAATCATCTGAGAAAATAATTTCTTTCCAAAAATCTTAGAGTAGGGTAAATGAAACTTTTCCTGCTATATTCATTTTGTTAGTAGGATTCCTAATATTAGAAAAATTTTTTAAAATACTATCAGATAACTACCATACAAACATCTATTTTTGTATGGCATATTTAAGAATTTTATTGAAACGCAAGTCAAAAATGGCGTGACTAGGGCCTATAATTCAGTTATAATTTTCAATATAATAAAAATGCAAACCCAAGTCATATACAGTAAAACTTCCCTTACTGCAGGGGTTATGTTCTAGCACACCATATTCTGGAAATCTGCACTGGAGGAATCATTAAACCAATGGGAAAATGGGGTTGGGTTCCAAGATCGAAAAAATATACCTACTCTAAAATAATTTTTTCCAAATAAAATAATAATTTCGTATATAATTCCTTGCAAACATTATATATATAGTCCATAAATTAATGCTGTGCAGCACTATGACGTTTATTCAGTAAAATTGTCACATTGACGGTTAAATAATACGATTACACTTGCCATATACCTACTCTATTTTTCGGCGCACAAAACACTTTTTTCAGAAAAATGATGACCAAAATCAACCTGCGTCTTAGAGGCCATCCTTAAATGATGTCACGCTTAAGGGGGAGGGAGGGGGTCTGGGAATATGTGACATTTTGTGAAAGGGGGGGAGGAGTATATGTAAAACAATGTGATGTCACAAATAAGTAAAACTTTTTGCCAAGATCTTGTGCTTTATTTTTTATTTCCTTAATTTTCTTGAACCAAAGAATTCAATAATTTTTATTTATTCTCTGTATTACTCATGAGAGCTCAAAATGATACTTCCAACATTTTGATGGGCAATTTTGCAGAGCAACTATTAATCATTTGGAAGAAATTGCTTCAATTCTTCGACCAAATGAAGTATGCTTCTTGAGCCAAGATGATAAGGCTTGAGTGCCACTTGGCTTAACAGCAGCAAAGGAGCAATCCCCATTGGTCATGCATGTTGAGTATCGAGTGAGTTTACCAGATCATGATTGGGTTGTAGCTGCCAGACATAAGTTGATACCTCCAGTTTATGTTGGAATTGAAATAAAGAATAATGGAAATGACAATCCAACTGCGATAGGATACTCAGGCCCAACCTTTGTAGCTGTCAGATCTGGTAAGCACTCTTCTTCAACAGCATTTTCATATGCATTTATTTGACTTTGAAATACTTTTGAAGTTACCAGAATTTGAAAGTATCACAAGGTTTCAGAACGAAGTAAAACCTGTGGTAATTTTTATTATGGATGGTGGCCCTGATGAGAATCCGCTATACCAGAAGGTAATTGATGTTAGAATCAATCACTTTTTACAGTATAATTTGGATGCCCTTTTTATTGCAACCAATGCAGCTGGCAGGGGTTCTTTCAATCATGTTGAGAGAAGGATGGCATCTTTAAGTAAGGCAAAATGATTGATCTGGAATGATTGACCTTGAAAAAGAAAACTTTGAATATTTACATTGGCAGAAATATGGGGGCAGATGGTAATTGATGGATAACCAACTGTAGCCAAATATATAAGTCCAGAAAATTCCGAGATTAATCCTGAATATTTGTTGACAAAAGATGCTATTTGGTCATCAAAACATTTTAGAACTAGCCAATATTTTACACAGATTGTAAAGTGCAGAGACATAAACTGTTGTTCAGCACCTCAAAGCTTAATTTTTAGTATTTTAAGGGAACGATTCCTACCTCCACTGATTCCAATCAAACAGACAAATGCAGGTTTAAAGGCTCCATTATCAACAGATGAACAAGGTCTTAATTTGAAGTATCCATCTGTTTTCATTGCAAGTAGTATTGATTTGGAAGAAATATTACCAAGATCAGCAAAAAATTTCAAAATTATGCCATATGATCTATACTGTCCATCTACTCAAAAGGAATTAAGAAATCGAATATGCAATTCCTGCAATCTGTATTTTGCTTCAAATGTCATGTTACAGAAACACTATAAGATACATAAGCAGACAGAGACCATGCTACAAATTCAGGAAAGAGTTAGGCCAATTCATATTGCTGCTAGACGACAGCGTGAAATGATGGCTATTCTAACAAACCAGGACAATGTTCAATATGCAGAATGGATTAATGAAGAATGGAATAAAATATGGTACAGATGATGGACATTCAAATAATATGCATATTTACAGTATGGATGAGATTTTCCAAACACCATGGAAAGAATTATAATTTCTAAGTTCAAATTTTTCATTTCCTTTATTTCCATTTTTTTCTTATATTTTTATTAAATGTAATTGTTTTTAATGAATGTATCCTATAGTTACTGAAGTTACAAAAATAGAAAAGCATAAACTTTGTATATTGTTAGTTGACAGAAATTATTTAAAGAATATGTATATGTAATTTTTATGTTAATTGGTATTATATTTGCATACTATGGAACATCTACTACATTTGAGTATTTCATTATCTATAATATGTACTTATAAAAAGTGATAATTTTATTTGAATGTTTTGATTTTCTTTCATGTACAAATGATGTCTGGACATGTCATTAATTTTAGATAGTCAATATGACTAAATTAAAAAGGAAAAGGTTTTACTTTCCATGAAAACTTGATTGTAGAACTGATTATTTATTTTATTATTTTATTTTTGTGATTTTGTGACAAAATGTGCAATAATTTATAAAATTTTGTCTATAGAATGTCTGTATGCCATATATATATTAGAAATAGATATTTATTCGTAATATATTATATTAATAATTTACGAATTTACGAATGAAGTTTATCTAAAACGCCATATTTAACGGTTATCATGCCGTAATATTTTCTGTAAATGTTGCCAGATACGGTCTTAATCACGACTGGAAATAATACAGGACGCGGGCCTTCGTAAATACCTTGGTATACCAAAATACTTTTTTTTTTCATTTATTCGTCCTAGATAATCCATTTCCTTCTGCTAACCAAATGCTGCATGCGCACGAAAGGAAATTGAACTTCTTTTCGTAATTATAGCAGGTTTTATTTACTTAAATTGCTACGAAGATTGTTTTTGTTGACAACAATTACCGTATTTACTCGCGTAATTACCACACTGTTTTGCCCTAAAACAAGAGTGAGGCAAATATGCGGTTTTCCCCTATCATATGAAAGTGGTCATACCAGAGAAAGCAATCTTTTATTCTCTCCACATAGCTCAGGTGGGGCAATTATGCAATGGAGGCAATTAGGCGAGTAATTACTATACATAACCATGCAAGAAGTTTTCCAAGTCCAAAGTGAATTACGACTTTCTTGTTTCATTTTCCTGATAGATGAAAAGTTCGCTTTTTGTTTCTAGTGAAGTGGCACCCTTGATACGGTTATATGAACCATCTATATTATTTTCTCATTGCCTTTGTCCAGAAGTCCTTAATATCAAATTTCATGAAAATTCGTTCTGTTGAAGCAGAGAACGAAAAAGCGTACGGACGGACCGAAGCTAATAGACGCTCACGCTGGAAGCGGAACGGGCCTAAAAATTCTTTACCTTCATTTCGTTCATAATATCATTTACTTTTGTCATCTTTTGTTAAAAAAATTTTTTGGTTGTGCTGTGTACGAATTAAGACATCTAATGTTCGAAAATGTCTATTATCCAAAATGGTTCAGGTCCCGACTATTTTGGATAAACGATATCCAATTCAATGTGGATTTTAAAAATATTAATGATCAAAATATGAGGATCTTTTTAAATTTCGCTGAACATTCTATCAGTGGCGTACCAAAGAGAAGGATTTTCGGATCCTGACCTCCCCCCTCACATGTACCTTGGTCATAAATGCACACGCAAAATCCGCTCCATACTTGAATTTCAATAGTTAATAGGTCAGTAATATAAGACAAATTCGGGTAAAATATAAACGAGCAATAAATAAATTGGAAAAAATATTTTTACACGTCTACACCAGAGGATCTCCTCTTTCCAAATACCTGGGCATGCCACTGCATTCCATAGAATGTACTTTAAAAAACGATTTCCATCAACCCCTTCTCCACTTTGGCGAGAAGGGCTACAGATCTGAAATTTGGTAGGATGATAGGTCATTGGGTAGAACCAACGGAAAAAATCGAAAATTCCAAAATTTCAATTTAAGGGGGTGTGACAAGGTTCGTAATATGAGTCAATAAAACCCGACGAATAGCTTACAGAACTAACATTTACCCGAACAAATAAAAGCACGTGCATCGAGTACAATAGCATAAGACGGATTCCTTAATGTCTCGTGACGCCAATAGCAGCACCTCGAGCGGTCACATGACCGAGACGTAATGTAAATAATTAAAATGACTGCCGCGGTACAGGGGTTATTTTCGACCCCATTGTCCCACTTTAATACCCCATAAGGAAAATATGGAAAACTGTGCAGGGCTTTATAAAATTCTATTTTTAAATTAAGTAAAGTTGAGACAATAACTCGGGGAAAAAACAGTTCTAATGCTGAACTAATGAGGTTTATTATTTTTTAAGAGTAAATTCAAATCCGTGCCGAATTGAAGTAAAAATTTGTTTTTTTAGTCGGAAAAACGAGATTCTCAACAATGGATAAATCTGATGTGGCCACCAAATGCCTCTCCAGGCCTGTAATATTTCTAAAAATTCCACCTAAGTTAAATGATAATAAATATTTTAAGAAACTGCGAGAAAAATTCAGACTACCAAGAACAGGAATCAACTCTTACCGTAGCCTTCTGATATTGGATATAGCCACAAAGTTCCAACAATTAAAAAAAAAAAAGAAGCGTGACTAACTAAGAGGTAACTGAGCGTAATTTGTTGGCAAAAGTTGCTGCCAGGTGGTGTGGTGGCAGCTAAAAATATAGATTTTAAAATATCTCTTAAACAATGCATTTTAGGAAAAGTTTCATACAAACATTGTACAGAATAACATTATTTAACAATATTTAAATTTAATGTTATTAAAAATTATGAGGTTTTAATGGAGAAAATCGATCAAAACGAAACAGTCCAAGAGTAGAGTGTCCCTTCCGGTAGACCGGTTTTAACCAAAACCTTACCAACTCTTGTCCCTTGAATAAAAATGCCAAATATAAAATTTCGTGTTGATTTGATTACGAGTTTTTGAGTTATAGCACCCACAAAATTCATACCACACACAGACATCATCGAGAAAATAGTCCAAACGTGTATTTCCGTTGAAATCTCGGAATCGATTTTTTTCATGAAAACAATACTTTCCCCTATACTACGTATGGAGAAAGTAAAAATATCTACTGCCATGGAAACAAGTCCAATGCTTTTAAAAGGAAATATATATATATATTGTAATGGTATCGATTTATTGTTTTTTTAAAAGGAATTTATAAACTGCATTTTAATCCTGTTGATTTCAACTAATGACGTATATGCACATATTATGACGCCATAATTTTAAAACACTATATATTGTATTCAGGATCCTGAACCGAAAGCCTGCTCCGAACCGCTCAATTTTGCGAACTTGAACCCGAACCGTGATTTTGTTTTTACTCTGGACCCGAACCGAACCTGAACCGGCTTTAAAACGGGTTCAAAATGGGTTCAAAATTTTCCAGACAATCCATGTAAGTATATAACCAAATGAAAATAAAATACTTCTTACTGAAGTTTGGTGGAAGAGAGGGATGTTACAAATGTCTCGTAATTTTTACGAGATTTTCTGTTCCCGATTTCAAAAATGTAAGTATACCCATTCTTTTATATAGTATTCCTGTTTTCTCCAGTTTTTTCCTCAATCTCGTCCAGCTTTTTATTCGAAAAGTTTTTATGATACGTCCAGCCAAAACTACCAAGCCGATTGAGCTGAATTTTCAGGATTTGTAGACCCCTATGAGAACCCTCCGTAAAAACTTTTTTTACAGATGGAGGAATTTAGCCCGGACGATCCTATGTTCAGCGAGAAGGTGAGGAAATGTTTGATGGATTTGGATAAGAATAGTCAAAGATATGATTCAGATGCCGAAGATTTGCTTCAAAATAGCGAAGAGGAAGAGGACTGTTTAGAAGAAGACGATGTTTGCAATACTGGTAGTGACGATGAAGATTTTGTTCTTAGTACTAGTCAGGCAGTATTTTATGCTCCAGTCTCTGATGGCGACCATGATATTATTAGACCTGTTCCGAAACGCAGCAGGATATTGATCTCTTCAAGTTAATCCTCATCTTCAGAAGGTGCGTCTGATGATGAAAATAATGACAGATATATCGTTCTGCAAAAATGTAAATCACTGAGAGGGAAAAATGGTCACCGATGGTCAAGAAGCCCACCTCAGAAGAATCGATGCGTTCGCACACTAAAAAGGAATATAACTCACCATATTCAATCAGCTCGTGGTGAAGCTAAAAACGCATTCACTCCGAAACATTTGCGCAGATTTTCACTGAGACATGTGGGAACGTATTTTACAACACACCAATTACCAAATTGCTCATGCTCGTTCAAAGTACCAAAAACCTATTTCTACTCATTCAGACACGACCACTGATGAACTGAAAGCTCTTCTAGGAATCCTTGTACTGACAGCGGCGCTGAAAGACAATCATTTTGTCAACTACTCAGATGTTCGATTCAAGTCTAAGTGGCTCGAGGTACAAGTCGGCCATGACTATAAAGCGCTTTGAGTTCCTGATTTCTTGTTTGCGTTTCGATGACACAACGACTCGCGAAGAAAGAAAAAAATGGACTCTTTTTCGCGTATTAGAAGCTTTGGGAGGCCTTTGTCAAAAGATGCAACTTATGCTAAACACCAGGTTCATTTGTTACGATAAATGAACAACTTCTTGGCTTCCGTGGTAGATGTCCCTTCTGCATGTTTATTCGCAGCAAGCCAGCTAAGTACGGTATCAAGCTAAAATTAACAAAATTGTTATACTCCTTTCAACTACTCATGAGAGGCCTAGAACTGATGATGCAACAAAAAAACCCGATATCATCGAGTGTTACAATTCAACAAAAAGTGGAATCGATTCCTTCGATCAAATGTGTAGCAACAATTCTTGTAGTAGAAAGACTAGGCGCTGGTCCGTGTTTTTTATGGGTTAGTCAACATTGCTTGTCTCAACGCTTTCGTGATACATGTCCTCAACTCATGCCGGGTCAAGAAAACACCACTAAGACGCGAAAAATTCCTCGTAACTTTGAGCGAGCAGCTTATGGAAAAGCAGATGAAGAAAAGGCTGGAGATACCGAGCTTGCAAAGTGAACTTCGTTCAACGATTCAATCAAATCTTCGGGATTCAACAACAACCCAAGAAGACCCATGCACCGAAGCTCCTCAATCAAAAAGAACAATTTGCCATTTGTGCCCATCAAAAAAAGATGACTACGTCATATTTCAATTCATGTAAAAAACCTTTCTGTAAAAAACATAGAGTAATGCTATGCACAAAATGCAAATTATCGGGTAAAAAATGAATTCTTCATATTTTTTTATTTTTTTGTTTTCTTGTATTAAATAAATCTTTGTTTGACTGTAGAGTTTTTTAAATTTATTCCTTCAATTTTAATGGGGTCGTAAAAATTACGACTTGTTCCGCTAAAAGGGTCTCAAGAAGGCTTTCCATTCCAGGGTTAAAAATAGGATGCACTTCCGCGTTTCCCTCGTCAATACGTAACTGTAATATTTCATCGTCCTCAATTTCTTCTAACAATAAGTAAAGCAAGAAATCATTGCTTGCACTCATTACGACGAAAAAATACTACCAACACCCTGCAATGATCGCACACGAGTAAGGAAACAAGACAGCGACGGTCGCATACGACACCTTTATTTGTTCATAAGTGTTATTTTTCCGTGGTTTGTGTTAATGTTTTCAGCAAGTGGTCTACAAGTGTAGACCACGCGCCTAATTACGAAACGCTTTTTGCATACAGCACTCCCTCGCATAGCGACGTTAATTCGTTCCATGAAAAAGTATCCTTATGTGAAACGTCGTTATGCGAATTTTAAAAATCCATATGAACAATGTTATATTGGATTAACTGGTACCTGGCCGAATGTTATTGGACTGTAAATCCACAAACAAAAACGAAAATCTACGCACTTGTACAATCACTCGATCTTTTATAAGAGACGATGAATTAATTCCTGGCCAAAAATCTTGAAACCTATGTGGGTATTCAACCAGAAGGGCCATATAAATATAATAATTCCGCCGAAGAGATTGTATTAAGATTTGTCGAACCAGTAGTAGGTACAAATAGAAATATTACTGGTGATAATTGATTCACAAGCTTATCGTTGGTGAAAAACCTACTGTATCAAAAACAATTAACCTATGTGGGTACCATTCGAAAAAATAAACGTGAGTTACCCCCAGAATTTTTACCAAATAATAAGGAAGAGAAGTAATCTGTCTTTGGATTCCAAGAAGACTGTACATTGGTCTCCTATTGTCCAAAGAAAAATAAGAGCCTTAGTAATATCCAGTATGCACCACGACGATACTACTGATGCTGAAACGGGCGCCGAAAGAAAGCCTGAAATAATAACCTTGTACAACCAAACAAAAATTGGAGTTGACCTAGTAGACCAACTGTGTCAAAAATACAATGTTGTAAGAAACACACACCGTTGGCCAATGGTTATTTTTTATAACTTATTAAATCTTTTTGCAATTAATTCTCTTTGTGCATATAAAGCAAATAGAGGTTACCAGCTGGTAAAAATAAGAGAATTTATTGAAAAGTTTTCATGGGAGCTTATTAGGCCGCAAATCGAGTACAGGTCAACCATTCAACAACTTCCAGTAGAAATAAGAAGGCGAGCAAAAGTACTTTTGGGAATCACTGAGCAAGTGCCCCCCCCCCCCCCCACCCTGTGCAACAAAACTATGTGGGTCGTTGCTATACTTTAGAGGTGCGCAAACTGGGGGCGCGAACGATTTGCCAGGGGGCGCGAATCGCCACATACAATGGCTAAAAAGTATACACATCGTTTTGAATGCGTTCTCTACTCAAGAGATTAAAAAGAACTACATTGTAGATCCTAGCTTCTCCCGCTTTTCAAACAACTACATTGTAGAACCTATCTTCTTGCGAACATAATTATAGGTCTATTTTATCGAGGCGAGAGTATTTTCCTGTTGGGAATGCTGCGGCATCAGTTACAAACATTCTGTCTAAACGAGTGCATTTTCCTGCGTACGTATTCTTCAACCATTTGGTATATTACTAGAATAAGTATCATTATTTTTGCCCTGAATATGGATAAATGGATTGTGAAGTGTGGTGCAAAACGTCGTGCTAATGCTGAAGGCTCAAAATGAGGACTGCACTACCGAAAATAAAATACAAAAGGTATGTGACAAACAAGTACCAGACGAGACAAGGAAAGCAAGAGGATACTCCAATCTAATAAGAAAATACAGACAATAATTGATTAAATTTGGGTTTTCTTGGATTGAGGTTAACGATGAGCAGAGACCCTATAACATTAAAGCGCAACTTTGGGTGCGAATTCAACAAAGCGCAAAATTTGCAATCCAGTTGGATGAAAGTACCGATTTCGCAAACATGGCACAAATGCTAGTTTTTGCCAGATACTGCCACGGGGGTAAAATCTTTGAAGATATGTTGTTCTGCAAATCATTTGATAAACATGCCACAGGAAAAAACATATTTCAACTCTTAGATCATTTTTTTAATGAAAATAAACTTATGGTCTAAATGTGTCGGTGTGCACAAATGGTTTAACAGCAATGTGGGGTAATAGAAAGGGTTTAAGAGCTAAAGTATTCAATATCGCTCCTCATGTGAAGTTCACGCAATGTATTATTCACCGTCAAGCTCTCATTGCAAAGAAACTACCGACTGAATTGGATGAAGTTCTTCAAGATGTGATAAAAATAGTTAATTATGTGAAAGCTAGACCCTTGTAGTGCAGACTATTTAGCATTTTTTGTAATGAAATGGGTTCGCAATATGATAACCTTCTTTTGAATACCGAAGTCAGATGGCTTTCCCGAGGAAAGATTCTTCGTCGTGTTTTGAGCTTAAGGACGAACTTCAACTTTTCCTTTTGGAGCATAAGAAAACTTTGGCTGAAAGATTCCACAGTGAGAAATGACTGCCATTTCTGTGCTATCTTTCCGATATTTTCGAAAAGTTCCTCGACATTCAAACAAAAGATCTTAATTGAGTCAGAAATCCTTTTGGTGTGAATTTTAAAACTTCCCGAGTCGCAATTGCCGATCATGAGAAGTTAATAGATTTAGCGAATGATTCTCTTAAAAATTGAATTTAAAAAGAAAACTCTTGCGGAGTTTTGGATATCAATAAGGGAAGAATATCAAGATATTTCTGTAAAGGCTATTGATGTGCTTTTACTATTTGTGTCAACATATCTTTGTGAAGCAACATTCTCCAAATTAACGTTATTGAAGAACAAACAACGTTCACGCTTGAATGTGGAACCAGAACTTCGAGTGGCTGTGTCAGAAATCGCACACATTATGGATGTACTTGCAGCTGGTAAGCAGGCTCATCAGTCTCATTAAGTAAGTACCTTCTTACTCATCTATTAGGTTTCAAATACATATTTATTAGAATAAAGTTTACCGTTAACTTTTCTTCTTTTGCGTATATTAAAATACCGGTAGCCTCTGTGGATGTATTTTTGTATGTAATGTCAAAATTACAGTAAAACAAATTCCGATTAAAACGGGTGGAGGGCGCCACCGTTTTCGTGGATGAAAAGGGGGGCGCGACCTGAAAAGTTTGCGCACCGCTGCTATACTTGTTCAAGAAACCGCAACAAATCCACACGAAAATGGTGCAGAAAATGTCACAAATATGCATGCAACGATCATATTACACATTTGTATCAACTGTTACGTTACGGATTAGGATCATTTTTCATGTTCATTCCTTTCGCTTATATCCGAGTAGAATTGACGTCTTCAGTGTTTGTCGCATCAATAGGCAGCCATACACGAGCGGACTTTTTGACGGATCTGGTCCGCCAAGGACCAAATCCTTTAGTTAAGGAAAAACCATGAAAAGGGATGAAATCGTAGGACCAGGTCCGACGGACCAGTCTCTCGCTCCCCACTAACGACCGGACTGTGACACACAGATTCCTAGATTCATCTTGCCTCTAAACCTTCAAAATTTTAATATCTTTTGTTTCATTAATTAAAATACGAATTTATCCATTCATATTGCGTAAAATCCTAATATAATAATTCTCGATTGTCCGTCCGTCCGTCTGTCTGACCCAGTAGTTTTGGGCATTTCGCAATGGAGAGCTGAAACTTGCACAATCCTTAATCCACCATGAGGTGGTCCCTAGAAAAATCAAACATCCCGGAAAAAGTCCCGGATTCGTCTCCGGGAGACGATTATATTTTCCCATAAGTTTACGCGGAATTTTCGATTTTTCAAGGTGTAAGGTTTATTTCATTCAGTCATTAAAATATGTAAATATGGACCGAATTTCCCCGTTTTTGTTTTATGCGACGGCTAAAACTATAAAATATCTTATTCTTGCAATGTTTAGATGTTACATGAAAGAATTTGTCAGAACCACGCATTTATTTTTGAAATTTTATAACTTTTTCGTGCTCTTTCCGGGTGTTGTCAAGGCGACCCACATTGTTGCCTCCGATTGAATTAGCGTCTATTAAGCCTTCAAATAGACGAAAGAATTGCGTCATTCGCTTCGCGAGTTTTATGAAACATCGAAATTATTGTTGTAGCAACGTCAAACGTAAGAGATAGCAACGTAAATAATTTCAGATAACCTATAAAGCTCATTTGTATTGATTTGTATTTAAAGTAGCAGCCTTTAACCCTTTGCACTAATATTTTTTCATATGGTGATTCCCAGCCAGCTCAGGTGTTTTTCATGTTAATTCTTACAGTTTAACTTCTCTTATTTTCTTCTTCTAAACTGTTGGAATCCGACGTGTTTTAAGCTTCACCCATCAGACATCTATACGCCGCCTTTTCCAGAGTTACACCTTTAGAAGACATCAGAGCGAAGATCTTAGAAATTTATAGACAAGGAAAGATGAGAGATGGTCATTTCTACACAAGAAATATTGTTTATAAAGAAATACTACGAGATTTTTTGGAACATATTATATGAATCTGTAAAATCTCTTTCGAATATTTCTGTTTTTATTTTAATTTTACTAACTACTTCTTACTATCGGAATTACCCGTTGCATATATCATCAGTAAAGTTTGTGTGTGTCTATATATAAGTTTTTAACACACACACCCCTCAGAAGTTAAATTTAAATCACACTACAAAGTCCCGTTGATGTTCAACGGGTAATTCCTCTAGTCATTAAAAATTTATTATTTGTTCAGAGTAATTCAGCTTTAGATGCGTGCGACAGTGAAACTGTTGAATATTTGGTATTTGTTTCATTCTTAGCTCTTGTAAACGAAACGCTTTTTCACATGAGTTTTCATTTGCTCTTTTTTCTGTGCGTCTTCACAAAAACGACGTAAACGCTTTTCTCTATCGTCTGCTGTTTCGTTTAATTTCTTTATTTTGTAATCATTCCTTTTACGAGCTAGTCTTTTCTCCCGTTCTTCTGGAGTTACATATATCTTTTTCGTCATATCTTAGAGGCCATACAAAGTACAAAATAAGCCAAGTGAACATGTCTAAAGAATTAAATTATGCTCACGAAAGAAATGATATAAGCAAATATTATCATCTAAAATATTTTTTAAATTAATTTTCAATGTGAACTATTCCGAAAAGATCGCATTAATGATTATTAATAGTTAATCAATACGAATGTAATTATAATTTCATTATAATCAATGCATATATAACGCATTATTATTAGAAGCGCAATACAAATTTCATTATAATTTAATAAGAATAATAAAATTCATCAATGAGCTAATATGTGCCTTGATTTTCCAGACGTAATTTATACTGGTTTTAATTTGCATTCTCCATAAGATAGCAGGTAAAAATCGGCTTTTGCGCCTGCAGGCTTATCTTCTTTTTGACATTAAAATTAGACAACATTGACTCACAAGCTTTATATCTAAACATCTTAACGAAAATATTACAAGGTTTCTTATTCTGTTCATCGTTTTTCTTCTACAGTTCAAAATTCCTCATGTTAAACGTTTAATTCGCATATTTTGGGGAAATCTTGCCATTTTAACGGGGTGTTGCCTTGCCTACCAATTACATTGTTAAACCTAGAGACCCTATTGTTATTTAATCCATATGGGTTTAACCGTTCTTTGAAGGCTTTTAATACGACAAGGAGAGAAAGACGAAAGGAGGAGGAATATCTTTTCATAGCAATCAATGTAAACAACATTCGTTGCGTTATTTACGAGAAGGTATACCTAAAAACCTGAAATACTATTTAAAAAGATTAAAATCATTATGAGGAGCTAAATTCAATATTATTGAAATAGAAACGGTATGAAAATCGGAGGTATTTGCTGGACGTTTTAATAAACAAACCGAACATGTAAAATATTTATAGCGTGAAGGATTGTGCGATAGGTTACAGGAGTTAGTTAGAAGAATGGAGAATTTGAGGACGATTTTGGAAATCGAGAGAGAAAGAGATGTTTAAAAGAATCAAAGAATCACAAACATGATAATAAAAGGCTCCAGTCCGTTGGTCAGAGTGACAAGCTATTAAAACGCGAATTACTCGATCGATTGAAATTTAGCAGAAATTTATATAATTATCTATCAGAATTTTTTATTTAAGGTTGACATGGCAATTAAAGAAATTACTGTCCGTTTGTGGCGCTATTTTGAGGGGGGATATATTGCACTTCCTCCAAATAAAACTAATTAAATTTGAGAAGAAAGGGAAGAGAATGGATGGGAGGAAGTTGGAGGATGGGAAGCAATGAGCAGGGTGAAGAATAAGAGGGAGACTGGGATGGAGAAAGAGGGAAAATACGAGGGAGATAGAGAATAGGAGGGAGAGAATAGGGGGAGAGGGATGGAGAGAGCATAGAGGGAGAGGGATGGAGAGAGAATAGGGGGAGAGGGATGGAGAGAGAATAGGGGGAGAGGGATGGCGAGAGAATAGGGGGAGAGGGATGGAGAGAGAATAGGGGGGAGAGGGGTGGAGAGAGAATAGGGGGATAGGGATGGCGAGAGAATAGGAGGATAGGGATGGAGAGAGAATAGGGGGAGAGGGATGGAGAGGGAATAGGGGGAGAGGGGTGGAGAGAGAATAGGGGGGGAGAGGGGTGGAGAGAGAATATGGGGATAGGGATGGCGAGAGAATAAGAGGATAGGGATGGAGAGAGAATAAGGGGAGAGGGATGGAGAGGGAATAGGGGGAGAGGGATGGAGAGAGAATAGGGGGAGAGGGATGGAGAGGGAATAGGGGGAGAGGGATGGAGAGAGAGTAGGGGGAGAGGGATGGAGAGAGAGTAGGGGGAGAGGGATGGAGAGAGAATAGGGGGAGAGGGATGGAGAGAGAATAGGGGGAGAGGGATGGAGAGAGAATAGGGGGAGAGGGATGGCGAGAGAATAGGAGGATAGGGATGGCGAGAGAATAGGGGGAGAGGGATGGAGAGAGAATAGAGGGGGAGAGGGATGGCGAGAGAATAGGAGGATAGGGATGGAGAGAGAATAGGGGGAGAGGGATGGAGAGGGAATAGGGGGAGAGAGATGGAGAGAGAATAGGGGGAGAGGGATGGCGAGAGAATAGGAGGATAGGGATGGCGAGAGAATAGGGGGAGAGGGATGGAGAGAGAATAGGGGGGGAGAGGGATGGCGAGAGAATAGGGGGAGAGGGATGGAGAGAGAATAGGGGGAGAGGGATGGAGAGAGAATAGGGGGAGAGGGATGGAGAGAGAGTAGGGGGAGAGGGATGGAGAGAGAATAGGGGGAGAGGGATGGAGAGAGAGTAGGGGGAGAGGGATGGAGAGAGAGTAGGGGGAGAGGGATGGAGAGAGAATAGGGGGAGAGGGATGGAGAGAGAATAGGGGGAGAGGGATGGAGAGGGAATAGGGGGAGAGGGATGGAGAGAGAGTAGGGGGAGAGGGATGGAGAGAGAAAAGGGGGAGAGGGATGGAGAGAGAATAGGGGGAGAGGGGTGGAGAGGGAATAGGGGGAGAGGGATGGAGAGAGAATAGGGGGAGAGGGGTGGAGAGAGAATAGGGGGAGAGGGATGGAGAGGGAATAGGGGGAGAGGGATGGAGAGGGAATAGGGGGAGAGGGATGGAGAGGGAATAGGGGGAGAGGGATGGAGAGAGAGTAGGGGGAGAGGGAGGGAAGAAAATAGGAGGGAGACAGAGAGAAAGGAAGAATGGGAAGTACCTAAGTTTTAATACATGATCTGCACATACCCGTCATATTTGACGAGCAATTACTCTAGTAAAGATATAAAGGTTTTAAGATAAATGAAAACTTACTATTATTAATAATTATGATCAAAAACTACTTATTATTATTAATAATAATATCTTTTCAGTAAACATAGGAACGGTCACATTAATGTAAATTATTACATCGACGTACTAGCGTTTTCAAACATTTCAACATTATGGATCTCTTAGCGATCAAGTTTTTCACCCATTTCGAACGTTTTTTTCGTTTACATAACACTGCGTGATAATATACATAAATCCCAGCAGCGACAATTGCAATTTTTCTTTTATACATGAAAACGCTTTAAAAACGTCCGCTATCACCAGTTCCGTCGAAAACCGGCGGATTTTCAGCCATTAACTAGGGGATCTGGCCCGACGACGGACTCAATCCTCAACGGACCACGAAAATTCTATGTAACGTTAGTGGGCGTCGCGAGATTTGATCCGTCAGACCAGGTCCGTTGAATCTGATCCGAAGGATCATATCCGCGGACCGCCCGTGTATGGCTAGCTAATCGTCGTTTGTTTGTCACTAATTTACACAAAAAACTTTATAATATGATTTCAAAAGTAACTTTTTTATTTGGAACAATTTTTGAAAATAAAATAAAATAAATAAAAATTGTTCCAACTTTCACAGCTTATGCCTGTCTGCATAGGATCTTCGGATCATATCATTCCATCAATTTAACTTTTTTATGTCAAAAATATTATGTCAAATATATGGTTTTATGTACACAAAATTGGTTTCAACTCTCCCATCACTAACAAAAAACTTTTTATAAAATCAATTGTTTTTTTAAGTTTTCATAATATATTTTAATAAATCTCAGGTTCATGCATTTGAAAAGTTCGAAAATAAATAGTAAAATAAATAAACCAAATGGTCTGCAATAGTAGTCCACGCGCCCAAACTCGTCACTAAAGACAACTCGCCTACTGAAGGGTTAAATAATTATATGGAAGTGTATGGAAAGTAGGCATCATTAGTTCCGTTTTCCTCATCTTCTTTAATTTAAAAGTATTTTATAAGCCATCAGTAAAGATAAAAATACAGAAAAGTATTTTATAAGCTTCCAAATGTTGAAGCAGTGGATAATTCACTAGTATTTTATATATAACAGCTGTAAACCTTGTTCTTGCAAATTTATTTCTTCACCATGACAAGGTTAGTTATACAAACCTGCAAATATAATATTTATACTAGTTAACCATTTGCTTCGGCATATTTAATTTTAACTCGAGCATTATCTCAAATTATTCCCAAGCCTTACTATTCTTATTGTGCATTAAATATTTCAGTACACATTTTCGCAAGACTGAAGCAATAGAAACTATAAACTTCAAGACGGTGAATGATAATATAAAATGTATGTATAAATCTTCAATTTTTCATAAGCAAAACATCCATAAATGCTCATAGAGAGACCGGCGAATAAATAATATTTTAAATGTAAATTTGATAAAAATAAAATGCAAAAAATATACAAACCTTACATGTAGTAGTTATATTTCTTCGCAGAAGTATGACTGCATTTATAAAAGATTAGATATAAAATTATCACCACCGACGTCTTTCTATAACTTAAAATACACCCCGATCGGTTTTCACACGGACTGCGTCTACTGAAAATACGGACGGAGCACCCGATCGAGGAGCGACTTGTTCATACAGGTTCGCTACGTTGCCAGCTCGTCATGCTCTATTATCTCATCCCCTTTCTCGCAGACGCTTTTTAGACTTTTTTTCATTGAATATAATTGCTCATGATACCATAATTTACTGAGACCGCTTGATTTGGACCTCGAGAGACGACAAATTTATTAATATTAGTGGATCAAAAAAGCAAGACTAAAATATTTTTTTAAACTTACAATTAGGACAAAAGTTTGTTTTTTTTACTGCAACTTCTTCATATAAACTCTTATGGCCTGGAAAATCATCAAAGCAAAACAGCAATCAAAATTTATTTAGCAAAATATGTATTCATGATAACGTTTCTCCTTCC
Source organism: Tanypteryx hageni (assembly GCA_028673005.1). Classification (NCBI taxonomy): domain Eukaryota; kingdom Metazoa; phylum Arthropoda; class Insecta; order Odonata; family Petaluridae; genus Tanypteryx; species Tanypteryx hageni. Next base: position 100,381,527 of record CM054112.1, on the reverse strand, counting down.
AAGTTCTTCATCCTGAATGTTCGTCTGGTACGTCAATGATACGTCGATGTATTTTAACAAATGAATTGCGTGTGCGCCACCATTTAGCCTTCGCGATTTCGAGGCGTTGAGCTAAATGATGAAGGTTGTCTTCGTTCAAGGTGTTGGTGAAGTGAAAGTCAAGATAAATAACAGAAAAGTCAATTGAAAACATGGAGCTTAACAATGAGTTAACTCAGCAGTTGAATGAAAAAATAATTGGTGGACAGGAATTGTTATCGCAAGTTTCCCGTTTCGGCAATGTTAATGGAATATCAAAACTCCAAAAAAAAATTAAGCAAGAGGTTAATTTTCTCGTTAAGGTAGGTGAACATGTGTTATTAGAAGAACTGAAGTTTTATACTGCCGTTGTTTAAAATCCTGTTCATAAAGTTTACTTAGAATGGTTACGCCCGCGGATTTTGTGGGTTTATTTCAACTCTTTAAATATTATGATTGAATTTCAAGAAATTTAAAACTATATGATCGTAATAAATATCAGTTTAATACAGTTTTGCTAATTTAGATTTATATTGGGAAAATAGCGTCAGACAAGCGTCTGAAGTTATTGTAATTTTTATGTCATAATTACTCCATCTTTTATTTTTGTAACACTATTTGATGGTGACTATACGTGCTTCCAAATCAAACTTGACCACTCTATTCCAAATTTTAGACGCTGCAGCTAGGTCGAGTTAAGAAGGAACACTTGCTTTGTACCAATCTACATCATTTTTGGGCATTGGTAAATACGCTAGAGACGTGCAATGGCTTGACTTCTGTACTTCAGCATTTCTCTTTTAAACCAGAAGATGATACATGTAAGACCCCATCAAAGAGATTGTGTGTTGATGTGGTTTCTGAAAAAGGCAGGCAATGGATGAAAGTTGTTGCACGAAACCCACGTGCTCTATCACAACTATGTACAGGTATGAATTGCACATATAAAGGGTTAATTTTTGTGTAAATTATTATCGTATTTTTGTCGTGGTTTAGTTACGGATTGTATATTTTGGGCCTACTAATTTTTTTAATATGTCAGTAAAAACCGTGTTTAATGATTTTAAAATCAGTTAAATTCTTGATGCAATAATTTTTTCGGCAGTCATTGGAGTGACTTCTTTTGCTTAAATGCTTCCTGTTAACCTTTTCATGAAACTTAATAAAATTAAGTATGGGATAGAGACTATGAAGTAAAAGTAAGTGGTTCCTCTTAAGCCTTAACTTGTGAATCAGAAAGAAAATGCAGATAAAAAATTAACTTACTCAGGTTTACGGGAAGCATAAGCCATAAACTTGGGTAAGTTAATTTAATTTTTTAATATTTAATTTGTTTCCAGTTAACAAGTTTTGCTAAGGAGGAATTTCCCTCTTAATAAAACAGTTTAATTTTCTTAAAAACTGGATTATATTTTAGGTGCTGGTGAGTATGGACAGAGAAATGTTATTGACCAAGCTCGAGAATTCTTGGCATGTGCCAAGCAACATCCTTTCATGTTTCAACCACCTGAGGTTTGTACTTGAATGAAATTTCCAACATATCTTAATTTATTTTCCTTTATCTTAGATTTTATTTTTCATTCTTCGTTGCCATGCTGTTGACTTTTATAATGGCAAGAATTTTTATCAACATATCCATAGAAGTTTGGCATGCATTACAAAAACCATCAATTAAAGTTAGCGAATGTCAATAATTTTTGTAATTGTGTACTACTTTCGTCTCATGGCTGGCAAAATCTTCTATTTTCATACAGCATTTTTTATTTTGTTTGAAAAGTACATCTGAATTAATAAACTTCTCATTGGCATTAATGCTAAATTTTGAAAAATGAATATTATCAAATGTTATGCTGGTATAGAGAGTTGTATGAATTTGTTTTTACTAGGTCATGTTTGTGTTTTCGAGTGGAATTGAAGAATCACTTGCGAATATGTTAGAAGACATAGGAGTGACCATTGTGGGTAAACGTGTGCCTGATAGCTGTCCTTACCAGTTTGATGAAGAAGATGATTCAGATGAAGAAGTTTATGCAGACAGTGTTGTGGGAGAAAGCAGTAGTGCCACTGTGCAAGAAATCAAACCTATAGAGCATGTTTCTCATTCTCTAACTGATATTCCAATATCCAGTGATGTGAATACTGGGCTTAACCAACTTAACCTTGATGTAACAACCATCTTGGCCTACATCTCAGCTTTAACCAATGGAGGTGCAAATTGGGATTATAAGCAACCTATTTTAAAGGAGCAAGCTGCTCGAGAAATTAAGTGTCCTGTAAAACCTGTCTTGGAGAATTTGTTTGCAGGTATGTTAGTAACTAAGAAACAATCTGATTTTCCCACCGTTATTATTGAAATTTCATCAGTTAACATTTTTTCACCAACTGGTTCACATTTATGTAATATGTTACTCAAATATTTATGGCTGCTATAGATATATGTCATACCAAATGGATGAAGTCCTTTCTATTGTCTAGAAAAAATAATTAGAATCTTAAAATTTCTTTCAATAACTGACTTCATCTTGGTTCCTAGGCATTTGTTTCTTATTTCAAATTAGCTCTAGCTTTGAACTTGAATCACTAGCAGAACACCTACAGCAAATATGTGAACCACAGACTGAGAACCTTTACTATAGAACATTGCCTCATTGGCTTTCCTATTTTGCAGCTGCTGATTTTGTCCGAAAAGATGGATGCTATTGCATTGAAAATGTATACCAATTATGCTGTTTTGATGTGTTTTATCAGAACAAGTGTTGCCATTATCACTTAGCCATCCCATTTTGTTTAATCTTTCTGTTCAAAAATGAATTATCTGGCGTATTATATAATATGAATCCAGTTGATAATCATATGTCCATAAAATGGTTTAGCGAGCCAGGAGTGAGTACATTTACAAAGTATCCAAGAATAAACGTGGGTTTTTGATTCATTTTTAGGGGGAAGTTTTGATAATGCGGTGATGTCCGTCAGTATTTTGACCATATAATATGAAATGCATGTAATATTAATTTTAAAAATCTGATGTGGCCACTGCATGTCTTTCTCTATTTGATAATGCGGTGATGTCCGTCAGTATTTTGACCATATAATATGAAATGCATGTAATATTAATTTTAAAAATCTGATGTGGCCACTGCATGTCTTTCTCTGTACCTGTAATATTTCTAATAATTCCAATTAGGTTAAATGATAATAAATATCTTAAGGAGCTGCGAGAAAAATTCTAAGGCCTTACAGAGAACAGACATAGACAATGCTTTTTTAAACCATTTCCATGCTAAATTCCTTGATTCTGCTCAGCAGATTAAATCCATAAGGCAAGGGAAAGATAGATTCTGACAGTGTAGGAATTTTCAGAGAAAAGGGACATAGGCAGTGGTGGATTCAGGAGGGAGAAGTGATGAGTTCCCCCCTCGTAGAAAGTTTCTGGATCTTCCCCTGGATGCAGCTTCTCTTTTTTTACAGAAATATTTTTAAAAAGAGGATAGCCAAGTGTAGGGATTATCGGGTATTGTGGAGGATAAAGACAGTTTACAGTAAACCAAGATTTTCTTTTTTGAGAATTTGGGCTACAGCAGAGTAGCATGATACAGTGGGATGAGGGACCTTAAAATCAGGCATGGAAAATGATTTGGGAAGGGATCATAAGCATCACACATTTTGGTTGTGTTTATATATAGGTTGTGAGAAAATTTTCATAGTGTAGTTGTTATGAGTTAAATCATCAGGGACAGCAATTTTGCTGGATAATTATTTTTACTGATCTGTAAAAATGCATGTGAGTAAACCTCAGTGGGTGACATAGCACCCACAGGCACCACGTTGGGAAACACTGAGCTACAATGTCTTTCTTGGAATTCCCTGGGTTGTATTTCCCTATAAATTATTGAAATTTTAAGATTTAGAATCCTAGGAAAGTTACTCAATTTCTACGAAGAGTGTTATAGAACCAGAATATTTCCATAGGTTGAACTTTGGCCAAAGATATTCATATAGATATATTCACCTCTCGGTCATGACTGAGAGGTGTTGAAATAAAATCATTCATACCTTCACCAATAAATCCTATCTTTAAGAAGGCAAACTAACTATTTTCCTTCTTTAGAATTTTGGTGCATGTCTCAGATGGCGATCAATTTAGCATGTATTGATTTTGAGTTAAAATTTTATGAAAATTTAGGCTAGCCGTCCACTGGCTGTTTGTCCGAACTGTAATTTGTCCAAAAACATGCAAACACACACGAACTATCCCAACTAGTTCAGAGACATTGCAGATCGTCCACTAGACACGGTTTCATTCACACATTTACGGATGAATAGTTGCTAAGTGCGAACCATCCCGTTGAGTATGGATTTTTGTCAGTGGCCGCATCTTTTCATTTAACATTTACATCGTGGACTCAGGAAATGAATACAACAGGTTAGTTTTTATTCATACATATTTCATACTTTCAATATAGTTATTTGTTTACAATCAATTAATGTACAAGGCATTAATTAAAAAGGGTAAAGAAACTAAAAATTAATATCTATTGATAAATAGTGATAGGGAGCCATTATTCTTTACGATCATGGGCAGAGTTATGATTGTTTGAAGGGTTAGGAAAGTGGTAGATTGGATGTTGACATCTTTGTAGCTATAGCAATGATAGTACATTCCAAATTGCAACAGGTTTTTATAGAACATTTCTCCCTGTATCCTTCTCAATCATCCCAATCAGCATCAGACAGCTTTCAATATACTGGTCAGTAAGAACCACATCAGCAATATTTGACAAACCCCTCTCCACAGTCACTTGCATCATCAGATATTGTTCAAAGTTATATAACAAATTTCTCTTCAGTGTAAGGTCTAAAAAGTTTTATAACAAATGAAATTACATTTTAGATTACGAATGACATTATTTTAGCACTCCAGTAAAATAACTTCCAAGTTACAGCCAGTCGTTCTTCTGGTGAAGTAGTTTCATGAAAATTTGAGTGTCTTGTAAGCTTCTGTTGAATACTGCTTAATGCATACTGAAATGTTTCGTAATTCATACAGAAATATTAAAAAAACGTGACTATCATTTTTTAGATCCCCGAACAAGTGATTAAATTCACCCAGTGACTTTTTTAAACAATATTTCACTCATCCACACTTCTTTCTTTAAGAAGAAAAGTTTTCTAATAAATAAAACTCACCCTGCTCTTTAGAAAGTGATATCTTAATAACTGACGCTTCGTGAGAAACCAGAGGCAGTGGACACTCCTCATCGTGTGAACATATTTTTGTGTGTTTTCGGATGAATCACAATTTGGAATCACAACATGTAGCCAGTAGACAGCTAGCCTTAATCTTTAATTTTAAAAAAGATAAAATTTGAAATTTGCTAAAATTAATCATTTAAAAAGGTAAAAAATAAACATTCTCTATTACTGGAATTTTTTGAATCCATATAACTATGATAACTCTAATTATGAGAGAATATGAGAATATATATATTTTTCTGTTTAAGGGAAAGAGTTATTAGTGTGCCGATCAGCCTTTGATTCCTTCATGACCATTCTAAATACATTGGGAGGTCCTGGAGAGAAGAAACGAGCTGCTGAGTTCATACCTCGCCTAACTATAGTTGAAGATGGAAAGGAGAAGTGGGAGAATCTCAAGACTGGAGGAAAAGTAAAGGAGAGGTCAAGGGTTGTTTTTGCCACTGGGCTGGCTCTTGGAGCAATAACAGTGACAGCAAATGCTGGTTTTGTTCGCTCTGCTAGGAACCAGGTGAGTCTATGGCAATACTAAATGAGTTACGTGGTCTAACTTTTCGTGCCAATTTTTAATTCTGATAATGAGGATATGACATTTTGGTAAAAATATGAGCTCTTTGCCATATGCCACATCCTACCTTGCAAACCAAGCAGTAAACCGAACTGAAACCAAATATTTTTTTTACTGAACCGAACCATAAGTTGATGCAAAACTGGTTCAGTTTGTTTCAATAACTTAAAAAATTACCCAAATTTATTGGAAATATTCCACAAGAAATGTGGTTATTATTTTGCACAATGCATACAGCTGAAGTAATTGTTAAAAAGTTACGAACTCTACAGTGGACGTCTGCTGTGGGAGGGAAGGGGCAAGGGGAGGGAAGTTGTTCCCCTTTGGATCAGGCCTATGTCAAAGGAAAACAGCCATTGATGTTTGGCTAGGTCAGTGGTTTAACGCGATCATTTTTCTGAGGTCATGCAAGCAGGTAGGGATCTCCTGCAATATGCTTTAAACAAACCACTAAAATATTGAGCCAGCCAAACCTAACTGTGGGAGTTTGCCTATCCCATTGCTTCCCCCCTCCCTCTCCCTTCTGGTGGATGCCCATGCCCTTGACTCTTATTTTCATCAAATAAGAAAAACTAAGGAAACCGTGATAATGTACTGTGAAACCAGATGGGGTTTTACTTTTATGATGCTAAAACACTTGCTAGATATAAAGCCATTCTGTGTAGATTTAGCAGTATTGGTCAAAGAATTAAACTTATCGGACAGTAATTGGTTCAAATCGAAAATAATCTGAAGAAGAGAAAATCTACTATCATATCAGTACAAAACTTTATATGTACCTAAGATCTAAGGTTAGTTACATTTTATGTTAGTAACGCTCCTTTTTATTTTCTTAATTGTTGGAGTTTCATGGCTATACAGGCGGACCTCGACTTACGAACATTCAAGTTACGAACAATTCATACTTACGAGCATTCCATGCACTAAGGAATTTTGACTCCCTATTCAGTTAACGAACACAACTCTCGCAGATACGAATGTCTGGACCACCGTAGGAGCTCTTTCTTCTTTTTATCTTCAAGTGGACGCAAACAACCCTGTATATGAGAATTCTTATCTCTGCTCTGCATCTTGATTCTGTTACTCATAACATAAGCATAAACAGATCCTTTTAATTAAGTTTCTGACTGTTGGGGATCTGCGTTTAAGCTTAGGACTTTCTTTGGTCGATCATAGACAGTCGTTGGCGAAACATTTTCTTGTAAGGCAGCAGATGGTAGTGAGTTCTTGTTCTTTAGTAAAACAATTTTTACTTAAATCTGACTGTACCGTATAATGAAGGATATTATCACATACCCAGTCAAGTAGCTAAGAAAAGGGACTGGAGAACCTTTCAACATCAGTAAGTACACTTTCCAGAATTTCGAATAATCACAATCCTTTGTTAAGAACATTTCATCGACAGCATGAAAAAACCATGGAGCTCTATTATTTATCGAAACATTGTTGGATATTATTGACATTTTTTTAATTATGAAAAATTCACTTAAATATCTTTAAAAAATTAAGATAACATGCAATAATGCTTATACATTTTAATAATACCTTAACTAACCTAAACTCTATTTGTAATGTTCCTTTATTATCTGAAATTCGCTTCATTATAATCAATAGAGCTTCAGGGGTTCTTGTGTTGGTGATGGTATGTTTTAATGTAAAAGTTAACTATTATCGATAGCAAGCCTTCTAAAATTACAAAAATTAAAGTTAAAAAATGTCATTTATTAGGTCTGTTTTCCACTGCAAGAAGACTTCTGCAGCTAGTTTCACTGAGAGACGTGTATGCACAGAGGCCTTCTTACTAGGTCGTCCTGTGACCCTTAGATACGTATGTAGTTATGCTCCTGCTTGTGCCTCTTGAGTTTTCCCATGTATTTGATTCTGTACTGGTATGCAGTGACATTATATATTCTTTCTCTTTTATAATACGCTTACAAATATGGAAAGCAAGCATAAAAGTAGTGACACTGATGGTGCTTCATCTATGAGTAGTAAAAAACGTTGAATGCTATCAATAGAAAAAAAAATGGACATAATAAAGCGATCAGAAAGAGGTGAGTCGTTTTTCTTCCATAGCACATATTTATTATGTCAATCGTTTGATAATTGGAACCATTTTAAAAGACAAACAAAAAATTGTTGATTTTCGCAACGCAGGCTCACTTCAGTCTGTCATTGTCTGTAAAAAACGAAGTGTCATTATTGAAGAAATGGAACAGTGTTTAATAATTTGGATTCAGAATCAAAATAGAAAAAACCAACGGTTGAATACTGAATTGATTCAAGATACGGCTAGAAGCCTTTTTCAGGATATTACAACACGTATGGGGGGAACAGCGAGTGATCCTGCTGAATTTATGGCCAGTGCGGGATGGTTTGCAAAATTCAATCGTAGGATAAATATGAAAAACCTTGCATCATCTGGTGAATCTGCAAGTGCCGATCACAAGGCAGCAAAAAAATTTCCTGAGGTATTGACAACAATTATTAAAGATGGGGCTTACTGTTCTTGACAAGTTTTCAATGTTGATGAGACATCTTTTCTGGAAAAAGATGCCTTCAAGGACCTTCATTGCAACTGAAGAGAAGAAAGTTCCTGGATTCAAAATTTCTAAAGATCTCTAACCCTCCTTCTGGGTGGAAATGCCGTAGGAGATTTTAAATTTAAGCCACTTCTTGTTTATCACTCTGAAAATCTGAGGGCTTTCAAGGGCATAGTCAAGGCAACATTTCCTGTGGTTTGGATTTCGAATAAGAAAGCATGGGTAACATCCTTGCTATTTCAGCAGTGGTTTCTTGATCATCTTGTTCCAGCTGTCAAAAATTATTTTAGGGAGAGTAATTTGGCCTTTAAAATTTTATTGGTCATTGATAATGCCCCAAGTCATCCTGTAACATTAGCTAACTTGGACTCAAATGTCCAAGTTGTCTTCTTGCCTCCCAACACCACTTCCTTACTGCAACTGATGGACCAGACTGTAATCGCGACCTTCAAAAGGTTTTACTTACCTCGAACTATCGCTCAAGCTATTGCGGCTACTGACGCAGAAGATTCTTTAACCCTGAAAGACTTTTGGAAAGGGTAGAGCATCCTTGATGCAGTTAAAAACCTTGGTCATTGTTGGAAGGAAATCAAACAAACGACGATGAATCGCTGTTGGAGCAAGCTGTGCCCACAGTTTGTTTATGATTCACAGGATTCTGAACAAACCGAAGAGCAAATCACCCAATAAGTTGTAGAAATGGGAAAAAAGTATAAATTTAGAAATGGATGCTTTATATGTGGACGAGTTAATGGACTCTCATTCGATTGAACTTAAAAATGATGAGCTGATAGTAATGCAGAAGGAAGTCAAAGAACAGAAAGATGACAGCAATGATGACAACACTCCTTGTCCTCCCACAAAAGCTTTGTCTGAAAAAGTCCTCAGTGATTTGTTAAAGAAAATCAATGAGGCTTTGAAGGTATTAAAAGATAATGACCCAAATGCAGAAAGAAGTTCTACAGTTTATAAAGGTGTTCACAGAGAACTATCCAGCTATAGAGAAAAGAACGTCTTCAATTCAACTTTCGTTGAACAGATTCTTCAAAAAAGTAGATAACAGCACATTTTCTCAGGAATCAGAAAAATATCCTGCATACTCACAAATAGCCCTGCTGAACCAAATAATTCTTCCCCTAATTCTTCAGAATAACAATCATGGTTCCCTCCCATCAATAGATGTCATGGAAACCACTGAATGTTCTCTACATGACTAACTTTGTACAAAGAAATTAAAGTTTTTATTGAAAATAAATGAATTTATCCTGTTTACTTTTTATTCCCTTTATAAGGAAAAAACTGATACTTTATAAATATTCAGGAATGGATTAATGAATTTAACATTGTTTCTTATGGAAAAAGTCAATTCAACTTACGAACAATCAGCTTACGAATGCTTAAGTTTGTAAGTAGAGGTTCACCTGTATCCAATATCAGAAGACTGCGGTTTTAGTTTATTTCTATTCTTTGTAAAGTCTGAATTTTTCTCGCAGTTCCTTAAAATATTTATTATCATTTAACTTATTTGGAATTTTTAGAAATATTACAGGCATGGAGAGTCATGTGGTGGCCACATCAGATTTTATCCAAATATCTCCTTTAGGACTTAATTTATGTAAATTTTTGTTACTATTAAAGTTGCATCAAGTTGTATACCATATTTACCCGAAAGGAAGACGACCTTTAATTTAAGACGTCCCCTAAAAAAATTAGGTTAACTTACAAAAAAACTTTTTCATATATGTATAACAAGCTAACATTAAGAGGATGAATAAAAAAAGTAAATTTACTACTTACATCTCCCTATCTTCTGTTTCCTTCTCTTATTCTTGCTGTCCTGTTCATTCATCACAACTTATTCAAATTTGAACAAGTCGTCTTCCATACCGTCCATGGAATTTGATATGCAGCATTTCTTGAACCCTCTTAAGATAATATTGGGATATATTTTTTTGTATGCTGCAATGATCCAATTACAGAGAAGTGGTATACTGGGCTTCTTAATTTTCCCCGAAGTTTTTATAATGTTTTTGCGCCTTTTACGTTAACTGTATAATGAAATGGCATGTTGAAATAAGTAGGTGTCTTATCTGCATTAGCCAAGAAGGTAAGCATGAATCGTTTCTCCTAGTTGGCAGAAACAAAATGGTGTTTACAGCATTTCCCTATGACAAACTGTTCAAGAGATAAAAGGGGAGACAGAAAGATGGGCAGACAGACATTGAGTAATTATATATAAAAGAATTGTATTAACCAAATAACAGGCAAAACTTTTGATATGGAAATTTAAATTTCTAGGTCAAAAAACAAATACTTCTATATGCGTGAAGAATTATCTTAACATCAAGGAATTTAAGCAAATGCATAATGAGAAACAAGAAATAAACAAGAACAATTTCTGTAAATAATTCAATATATTTAAAAATAAAATGTAATATACAAAAATCAAAATGAGACATCGCTATGGTATACTTATTTCATTCTATTACAACCACAAATCTATTTCTGGACGTCTACATTGCAGTTTAACTTCCAAAGAACTCACTATAACCTACGAATAATCACGAGAAGTTTTAAATAGAAATTTCAATTACTCAATCTAAAATTATGGCTTATTTTGTGAAAAACTGATACATACCATATTCATGCCCAGGGCAATGGATGGCTCAGTTAGGTGAAGCAAGAGAGGTTTAACACCTAAAAATGAGAAACACTTCTTTTCAAAATGCTTCTCGCACGCATGAACATGAGAGAAATTTCCCTCCTTCCATCCTAGGAGATCTATCCAGTACAGGTATGTTAAGAAAATACTAGTGCATTCCCACAAAATGCATTCACATACTTCATAGAACAATTTTGTCAGAAAACTTTTTAAAAATATATGCTGTTTTTAAGATAGATACTCGCCAGAATCCCAAAATTCAAGCAGCAATGGAGGATTTCTATAATTCAAAATGGTGGCAATTGACTGCCTGCGCCGATCAAGGCTCACTGCCCTAAGTCTTGATCGCTGTGGCTGCGACTGCAGTGCCTCACAAGATGTGAACTACGTATAAAACATTGATCTATAGTCTTCTATAAGAGTTACATATTGCTGGTAGGGGGAGAGGGGCCACTAATAATATTTTGCCACGAGCCCTTCTGCTCCTTGTTACACCACTGTTGAGAGAATTGATTAGTTTGTCAATTCCAGAACTAGCAGAATATGTAAAATATTTCATAGGTATGTGATTAGATATTTTTAGAGAAAGAAGAAGAGAACTTGTTGTATTGTGTATTTTTGGCTAATCAACCTCTTGGATTATTATATTGATGATGTTGTATTCTTGCACTTATGAGGGTATTTAAAAGTTACTCAAGCTTTGGTGTTCATCACACTGTTACAGATATTTTCCTTGATATAATCAGTGTCGTGACTTCTTGTCACAGAAAATTTGTCACTGTGACATCTCATCACAGATGTCAATTGGCACCTGTGACATTTCATCTCACTTTCATAATGGTAACTGCGACAACTTGTCACAAATTTAAATTCATACCAGCGACATTTCATCACAAAATATTTGGTACCAGCGACATTTGGTCACACATTAAAATTGGTATCAACGACTTTTCGTCATGGAAAATAATTGACAACTGTGACTTTGCATCACAAAATTATTTTCGTCATACATTACTTTTTGTCACACGTTACATTTGTGGATTCTTTCTGGGAGCATAGGATTCATGAGTATGAAAGTGTTAGGGACGATATGTATGTTGGAAATTTATGTATATCTAACAAGTTTAATCATAATCAGCAGGGGGAGCGGTGCGGAGGGTAGGGGTTTCTTTCCGGGAACATGGACTTCATGGGTATCAATGTACTCTGGACCAGCGGTTCTCAACCGAAAGCTCATCACGGACCGGTGTAATAACAGAAAGTTTACCACGGACTGGTGCATTATCTGAATAATCCACCTAGGACCGGTAAAATCAATTTTAAACCACCAATCATTTGACAGTGTCACACTTTAACAACTGAAAACACAAGACTTTCATCAGTCAGTGCTGACCATTATAAAACTTTCTATGAGAAAAATGAAATACCGCGGACCGGTCAATGCAAGACCGTGGACCAGCAGCGGTCCTCGGACCGGCAGTTGAGAAATGCTGCTCTGGATGATACGCATGTTGGAAGTTTATTTATTATATATTAGAAAATATTTAACAGAAGGGATAAGAATTGATAAATTCAATTTCCAATTCAATAACTTCTCATTATACTTTCATTATTACATAGCCCTAAAACTATTTGAAATATCAGGTTTTCGTGTTTCTGAATTATGACATTATCATTTATCACATATATTATATCAGAAACATTGTTGCATAAGCTGCAATGACATTTAATATATGTTGCCGGTACCAAATGTCATGGGTGACGAAATGTCGTAGGTACCAAATGTAACGTGTGACGAAATCTCCTAGGTACCAAATGTCACCTGTGACGAAATGTCTCGGATACCAAATGCCACTTGTGATGAAATGTCGCAGGTACCAAATGTGACGTATGACAAAATGTGGTATATACCAAAAGTCGTATGTGACGAAATGTCTCGGGTACCAATTGTCTATATGACCAAATGTCTTGTGACCAGTTGTCGTTGTTACGAATTTTCTGTGACAAAAAGTCGCTAAACCATATAATCAAGCTCTTTAATCATGATATTTGCATTTCAGGGGTATGAATTTCCTGTTTTTGTGCATGAATCAAGAGCCCTGACGGAAGGCAAGCAGTTTGGACCACCGTTGTCTTTCTAAAAAGTGATAATGTCATCATTTTGTTTGTTATTTATTTTGAAAGTCTAATTAGTATTTGGAGCAATTATTTTTGTTGAGGCAGTAACCTTTTCTTTATTTACTATCTTACTTTGCTCTTTGTGTATATAGGTGTCACAATACTGTTTATTCAATCAAATGAAATGTAAAAGCATCTAGTGTAACATGCAATGGCTGTGTAAAATTACTTTTGTAAAGAGTCAATTAACACAATGAAATAAACTTTAAGCTTTTGTGCATTTGTTTTTCAGATCAAGTATTACATTTTAGTTGTTGAAAAAGTTATTGATGTTGTCTTTAATTTACACCTTGGTCATATAACTGCTGTCTTGTTTGTGAGCCTGATGATAGATATTGTTGCACTTCAGAAAAATAGTCACTTTTGGTAAAGCATATGTTGTCTTGTTTAGAAGTGCTTTTTCTAGTTTTATGGGTTTTGACAAAAATTAACTTCTACCATTTTCTTCTATATTGTAAAAAATAAAAGGAGAACCTCTTTTGGAATAAATGCAGAGAATATGGGTTAGTGATGAAGGAAGCAAAATCAGTGCCTGATTATTTGAAATGCTTCCATGGATGACACTTGTTAGCATTTTTCCTTCTTACAAATTATGAAGAGATGAGATGGCATGCTTGGGAATTTAGCAATGGTAGGATTTGGACATGAACTTGTTTTGCTCTACCAGTGATTTGTATTAGCGTAATATAGCTGTTTTAATAAACTTTTAAAAATCCATATGACAACAAATCGAATTTAGAAATTTTTATTTCTAATACTTTGACTTACTGAAATATTAAATTAGCTTTCAAATGCTTTCTGAGATTTATATTTCTGTGGTCATTTTAAATCAGGTGATTAATATATTTTATTGCTTTATAAGTTTCTAATTATAAAATAGCCTGCATCATTATGAAGTAATGACATTGTTATATTTTAAGTCTCAAGTGGGAGAAAGAAGTAGAACAGAATAGACCCAACAAGCACTAGCAAATGACCAAGTTTTCATCCCCACTGAACCGAACACACATGAATATATTCGCTCAGAGTGAATGCACTCGTCTGTTTGTGTTCGCCCTGCCATCCACACTACAGCTAATGCTCGTGCTTGGGTTGTTTGTTCACGGTGGTGTGAGTGCAGCTTTATTCTGGTTTGATTCTAGGACTAATTTTTTCTCCTTTTGATTAATACAAAAATTAATGTAGGATTTTTCATTTTTAACATTAAGAATTATTAGAATCCAAGCTAAAACCTGGCACACATCTGTGCTGGAATGATACCTAATTTAACTAGCACTAAGATTTAATGCAGATTCTGGATAAAATTAGTTCTGAATCCAACTAAATGCTCATTTTCAAGATGTTAACACTGAACAAATATAATTGCCATGACTAATTCCTACATCGCCACCTCATTTGTTGATTTGAATTTAAAAGTCTGTTGACATAGAGATAAACTGGCTAGAAATTCATCTTTGTTTCAGTTATCAGTTGACGAATCTGCAATTCATTGATTGACTGTCTGCTGTCAGAATGTCATAACAATGACCAGTGGTTGTTTACTTCTTGATCAACAATTTGACCATTAAATGTGAAACTTAACCACTTCCCATTTTTCAGAAATTCTAAAAGACAACTTCATAATATTAAGTAAGTGTAAGTTGCTAGATTAATTTAAGAATTTTAAAGGAATAATTTTTAATTAAAAAAAAAATAATGATACATGTTTTTTGTTCATATACCAGTGAGAAAGCTTATTATTTGAAGAAATTGGACCTAGTTGGTTGGAATCAATGTGTATTGGACTGTAACTTAAGATTTCCATTAGATTCAACATGGAATCATCTCTAAATTTGCAATAGAACTGCAACTCATGTTTATATTGGTAAAGTATAATTATCAATTATTACTTTCTCCATATTTAGTGTAGGGGAAAGTATTGCTTTCATGAAAAAAGTCAAATTCAAGATTTCAACAAATGTTTTGAGGTCCCCTGAACATGTGGCCATTTTCTCAATGTGTGTACGTGATAGGAATTTTGTGGGCACTTGAACTCAAAAACTATCAATCAGATCAATGCAAAATTTTATAGGTATTTGACATTTTTATTAAAGGGACAAGAGTTGATTAGTTTTTGGCTAACCTTTAAACACCAGATTTAAATGTCCCTATGGCGAGTCTTGCTGCCAGACTTATTTTTGGCCATTAAATTTTTCTTGCTTTCGATCAGATAAAATCTTCTATTTCCTGAACTATAAGAGATAAATTAACAAAAAGTAATATTTAGCAAAATTGTTTGGGTAATAACGGGTATATGTCCTTTATAGTCAAAGAAAAGAAAACCCAAATTCCAAGTAAATCTCTAATATAAAGTATGAAAAATCATAGTAAAACATAACTAACACTACTTTTTCGTACATTTTACAAAGAATTATATATGCAACTTTTAAAGTACGAGGGTGAATCAAAAAGGTCCCGGAATTATCATATAAAAAAAATAGACACTCAAAAAGAACCATTTATTTTGGAGTTATTTTTCAACATATTCACCATTTAACTCTAAACACTTTTCCACTCGATGTCGCCATCGTTCTAACCCATTTTTGTATAAATTTTGATCGTTTGAATGAAACCAGTTCAAAACTGCTTGTTTGGCCTCGCATATCAATTCCCAGCGAACTCCCTTGATGTGCTCCTCTAATTTGGGAAACAGAAAAAAGTCCGAAAAAGCCAAGTCTGGACTGTAGGGTGGGTGAGACAACGTTTTCCAGCGCAATTCTCGAAGCACAGCTCTTGATACCGTAGATAAATGTGCTGGAGCATTGTCATGGTGAAACAATTCGCCGGTGCAGTTTCCAAGGCCTTTTTTTATAAGCGTAGCGTACAGTTTTTGAAAAACTTGTTCGTAATAACCTCCTGTTACTGTCCGTTGCCCCTCAAGAAAATTGACCATGATTACACCTTCATTATCCCAAAAAACAATTGCCATAACCTTCTTGATTGATTGTTCAGCTTTGAACTTTATTGGTCCATTTGACCCCATTGGTAACCATTGGTTAGATTGAATTTTGCTTTCCGGATCGTACTGGTAGATCCATGTTTCATCACCAGTCACTATTCGGCGAAAGAAATCTTCTGAGTCTGCATCAAATCGGTTGAGGGACTCAACTGCATGGTCAGCTCTCTGAGTCTTGTGTTCCGGGCGCAACGCTTTCGGTACCCATATAGCAGATAGTTTGCTTGATCCTAAACTAGCTTTGAGGATTGACTTAGCTGAGCCATATGAGATGTCCAAACGTTTGGCTATCATTTGCACTGAAACTCGTCTATCTTCTTCCACAATTGATTGGACGGCGACCATGGTTTCTTCGTTGATCGACGTTGATGGTCTTCCACTTCAATAGTCATCTTTAATGTCTTCTCGTCCAAGCTCAAACCGTTTGATTCATTCATTAACTGTAGTTTTCTTAGATGCATCATCCCCGTAAACTTTCTGCAAAGCCTGAATAATGGCATTCGATTTCCATCCAAGTTTTGTCAAAAACATTACGTTTACTCGAATCTCAAACTTGAAGTTATCCATACTCATGAATTAATGGGTTAGAAAAACTGCTTTTATATTATAACAAATGAATGAATTATTACGAAATATTGAATTGTTATGGCTAAGATATTGCTAGTTTTAGGCAACAATGCTTTGTTATTATTTGGAATGCAGGAACATTGTTACTGAAACTTTCCGGGAACTTTTTGATTCACCCTCGTATTGTTTTGGTGTGGTACTTCTCAAAGCACAAAAATATACAGAGCCCTACATTGCATATTGCACTTCATCACTGTTCTAGTATATTTTCCCTTCTCAGAGAACAAGGTAGCGAAGGCGATTTCCCTTTACAGGCCAATTTGTTTTCTTTGGTCTCCAAGCAATGCAGTTGTGTCCTGCTTGTACTGCTCTATATTCCTCTTTCGAAAGTAACAGCGGGAAGAGCCGTCGCCCTTCTTGTTTCAGATATCGCACGAGAGCGAGACGAAACTCAATGCATCACCTGCCTTCCAGATGACGTCAGGAGAACATAACTATTGAGGACCGTGATGTTGAGGAGGTGGAAGAAGAGCTTCTTTGTCCACTTCCAACTATAATGGCTGACCTCGTAGCTATTCGCTATCCTATCCCCCTTGTCCATGTGAAATGAGAAGGGTGGAGCTGCCGCACTCTCCGTTATCTCTCTATACAGTTGGTGGGAGGTCTTCCCTGCCCTCAGTGATGAATCGGTGGCATGGTTGCCTCAATGATTCTTGAGAGCATGGCTCAAGGACGAACCCTTCAAAATTTCACACCTCGGAGAAAAATGACATCTGTAAGCGACTTCCAAATAAAGCGTTCCCATATGGACACGGTCGGCAGCAATCAGTCACATTTTGTCTGTATGGGCATGCTCAGCGTTGAGATGCAACTGTCTCATTTACATTAATCTCTCGTAATTCTCAAGATACTTAGAATAGAAAAATGATATGATACCTCCTAAGTGACACTGCTGCTGCCAACAGGAAATAGTAAAGTGACAAGGAAATGCTTAGAACTGTATTGGAGTGAAATTATACAAAGCAGAAATATACAAAAATATACTCTGTAGAATTGTCCACTTGGAGGGATAGCAAAACGATACGAAAAGTAGTGGAATAACAAGGAAATTTTCCACTGGCCGTTTTAAGGCTGCTCTCTCGCTGCTTGTTCGTCCTTACATTCTCTCCGTCTCCTTTCTCCTCCTCAGGTTCGACACACGTGACTGCCGGGTCGCGTTCTGCAACGTTGCCTGGTTGGAAGTCAACTCGTTCGATCTGTTCTCGAGAAGAGGGCACACCACTCACGAAAGTCTATTGGTTAAATTGCACGATGGTAGCGTTCTCTTAGGGGTTAATGTCTGTTGCTTATAAAAGTAGGGACTTGGTACGTATGCACAAAGCCGAAGTACTCGCATAGCTGAAGTATGAGCATATGCTGGGGTGCATGCGTATGCAGGGGTGCATCATTTGCTGGAGTTCGTCGAAAAACTGATGGGAACTTAATAAATTGTTAGAGGGTAAAATGCTGTACCGTTTCAAGGTTAAAATTGGACAACTGAAAGTTAAACTTGACTCTTGGTCTCTTTTTTGTTTTTAGCAATTTTCTCCATAAAAACTTCATAATTTATGATAACATTAAATTTAAAATTGTAGATAATATTATTCTGTACAACTTTTGTTTGAAACTTTTTCCCTAGAATGAATTGTTTTGATTTATTTGGTTATTGTCTAATATCTCCTTGAAGACTTCATTGTAAGTAATTTTTAAAATAGCATTTTTGTAGAGAAAAATATTCTTTATGAGTTTTGTTTGAAGCAAATTTTCATAAAACCTGTAATTTTGGAGATATTTGGATTATTCATAACTTACCAGTTTACACGGATGCCACCTGTCGAAAAATTCCTGAAATAACTTAGTTAAAAAAATGATGATGGAAAAAATTATGGTCACCTTATTAGACAAAATAAAAATATTAGCTTAAAATATCATTTGCGAATACACCCAGTCCCTGACTAACAAATTCTACCAACATGATTTTTTGACTAACATGACTGGTTGTTTGGTTTAACAATTTCTCCATGACTTCTTTATGACTGTGAAAAAAGTCTAGAAAGTAGAAATGGAAACTAACTTTAGCCCTGCTCTTTATTAATTGTGGATGACAATGAGCCCATTACCGTAACATCTGATCCAGAAGATGAATTTGACAATTTCTATGAGTCTATTGCAGATGGTGAGGGATTTCATGGTTTTTAAACTGTAATGTAGAAAAATACCATTCTTGAATGTTTTAAAATTTTCTTTGACCATTTTTGTAATTTTCTATAGATCGTATGTTGTTATCTTTTAAAAAATTATTTCATGTATTAATCATACATCTGGGTATTTAATTTTTTGAATCTGGTGGTGGGCATTTAAATTGCAATTGAGGCAAATTTAATTTTTATCTTTCAAAAATCAATTTAAATTAATTATTTAGTATTTGAGTTGTTTATTCTTAAAATTTGTGTCGAACTATTTTTACCGCAAGACATGAATTAAAATGTTAATATATATTTATTATTACAATAAAAATGCATGACAGAATATTGCTACATACCCATAGCAAACAGCCGAGAAAACAGTATGCCGTATATATACAGCATACTCAGATGAGTGGTTAAAACAAAAATGTTTAAATCTTAGTTATTTATTTTTTAAAATTATCATCTTACAAATCTTCTAAATAACGTCTGTTAAATAAATGGCGAAGAGTTGAACAACTGATTCAAAATGGCGGTCATCTACTTTGAAAAATATACTAGAGTTTATAGTTCACATATTATTGGTGGTTGGAGTAAGAAACTGAGAAAAGTTATATCGCTAGAGCAAAAACTAGATGTATTTTTAAGGGCTATGAGAACAATGAACAAACACGTGATATCGTTCATGATCCAAGCCTTAATGAAGCAATGCTACAAACCATCTGCATTATCATTATTTCTTTTCTGTAAAATGAGTTACATGTATGAAATATACATAAATAAAAAACAGGATTAATCAACGTATAGTCATAATAAAGGAATAAATTAAAAATGTCAATTAGGTTAGGATGCTGGAACACATTCCACTCTATTTACATTATTTCTTATGGGAAATTCGTGTCCGACTAACACGATTTCACCTTGCATGAAATTTTTTAAGAACATCTATCATGTTAGTCAGGGACTGGGTGTGTCTTAATAAAAAAATGATCTTTTCAACAGCTTGTGCTAGAACAATTTCCCACCCTTGACAGCAGGAAACAATTTGGTTTACTGAATGTTAATTCAACATTTGAAAACCTAGCGCTACTGGTTTGTTGAAACAATTTCTTCTTTCATATTCACGTGCTGTTTTTTTGTTGATTGCATGTTTTTTCTCCTTTGTCTTCATTTCATTTTTCTTTGTTCTTTTTTTATCCGATTTCATCCACCTTTGGATGAATAATTGCAAATTTAGGTACATACCGTATTAGCCCGAATATAATGCGACCCCGAATATAGTGCGACCCCAAGTATTTTGAAAGGAATTTTAGAAAAAGACGAAAAACATTTAATTTTCTCTATTTTGCACATTTAAATTACCTGTAAACTCATGAATTATGTACTAAAGGGGGGTAATGTGACGCCACGTTTAGACGGTCCTCGTTTTCTAACGTTGAGTGTCGCGACCCTGCGTGAAGTTGTGCCGGTGCTGTGGTTGCTGCAATTTGACCTTGATTTATTTTCAAGTCTCCTCAGACCACTACCAAGTATACTTGTACAATGTAGCATCGTAACACGAACGTCCAATCCACTTACAATGTAGCAATTATAAAAATATGCGCTGAAACACGCGTCATGAAACGTGCCGATACGCAGTTATTTTTTAAAGATACAAGTATTCGAATATAGTACAAATGCAACAAGTACTCGAATATAGTGCGAATGCGACTTTCAAAGGTACATATTGAGGAAAAAAACATCGCACTATATTCGGGTCAATACGGTATTTTACTATTTCATACATAGCCATATGAAGTAGTGCAGATATATTGTCTTAAGAACTCATCAATATTTGTTTTCAGTACAGTGCATAGGAAATATTTCATGCAGTCATACTTGACATAAGAATACTAAAAGTATAGAGAAAGTCATGTGCTGGTCACGTTAGATTCTTCCATAATAAAAATATTCATTGAATATTTACTACACAATCCATAGTCTATTTGGAATGACTTATTTGACAAAAAATTTCCATTTCCTTCCTCTTTTCCCCCAATAATTTTCATGCATTCACACTGGGGCTACCCTTCAGTAGGTTACACCCTAGAATCTCCTTTAGATGGACCAACTAATCATTATGAAGCAGTAGGCTCTTTTTAATTAATAAAAACACCTGTAGTAAATGAAATTTAATTTCATTACAGTAATTGAACTAACTATAATAATAAAAGGCAGTGTGTGTGGATAGCATATCTCGAAAAAAAAAAATGGAGACTTAAAACTTGGTACACTTACTAAAGAGACCTTGAGAATGTGCCCCTAGGGGCCAGAATTTTGATTTTTTAGAGGGGAGGAGGATGGGCATGCCATACAAATCATGCCCTACATCATTTCTTGAAAACCAAGAAACTTAAGAGACTTAATACTTGGTACACATAGGTACTAAAGAGACTTGGAGGATGTGTACATCAGTGCCAGAATTTTGATTTCTTAGGGAGGGGTTGAATCTATATGTAATTTGTTCATAATTGGACAAATATTAGGAGACATTTGTAAGATGTTAGTACCTATGTATTGTCGAAGATCTGAATATGATAGAATATATCATTTCTGATATTCAAAACTTTAAACCCTGGGCAAAACTCTGGTATTTGGCTAGTTGTTAAATAAACCATATAATAATACAGGTGTATGTAACATTTACTGAGAAAGGATGATGGAATTTTCGAAATTCAGAGCTGTATGTTGTAAAAATGTCTTTTCTCTGATTTTGCATTGTTGTTAACATTTTAATATAGTTTCCATTAAATTTTACTAACCTATAAAATAATTTCCAAGAAGCATTTGTTGGTATTGTATGGCAGAAAGGCAACTGTAAGACACTACAAAATATACCAAAATGATAAATTATTACTAGTCTCTATTTTTCTGCAATGAAAGAATGTAGCATAAAAGTACTAAGGAGTTATTTTGAGTTATAAACATTTCCTTTTTAACTCATCTGTTACTATTGTAAATGAATCTGTCCAGTTCTTTTTTTCCTGGAAGGTTAGTAAATTCTTTTTGGCATCAAGTAATTCCAAATCTTGCCTGACATTAGTTACTAATATCAATTTTTGGATAACTTATAGCCTTGAAAGATGTTGGATTGTATCAATAAATACTTAATTTTATTTTTATTTAGATAAGTAAAGGTATTCTTGATTTTTATTTTACTCCATACCTAGTATGTATAGAGGAAAATATTGTTTTCATGAAAAAAATCGATTTCAAGATTTCAAAGGAAATACATGTTTTGAGGTCTCCTGAACACATTTTGACCATTTTCTCGATGTCTGTGTGTGTGTGTGCATGGTGTATATGTGATAGAAATTTTGTGGGTGCACTAACTCAAAAACAATTAGATAAACACGAAATTTTATATTTGATGTTTTTGTTAAAATAACAAGAGTTGATTAGTTTTTGGTAGAAATCAACCAGAAGTGGGTGTTTACTCTTGTCACATCAGTTGTTTTGAAATATTTGCTTTAATATTTGGTTAATGTAAAAAAGTACTGGAATAAATGTTGTAGGAAATTTAATTTTCTACATCCTTTGTTTGAAACATTTTCCCATATAATACATCAAGAGATATTTTTAAAATTATATTTTTAGCTGCCACCTACCGGCGACTATTGTAAACACTTGTTGCATAGTTACGTCTTACAATTAGTAACACTCCTTTTTATTTTCTTAATTGTTGGAGCTTCATGACTATATCCAATATCAGCAGGCTATGGTTTGAATTTATTTCAGTTCTTTGTTGTCTTTTAATTTTTCTCGCAGTTCCTTAAAATGTGTGTTATCATTTAACCTATTTGGAATTTTTAGAAATATTACAGTTATGGAGAAAGTCATGTGGTGGCCACATCAGCTTTTTTATTAGTTTATGGAGCCATCATCTTTGATTATATTTATCTATATCACGGATCTTGAACAAGCTTCCTGCCAGCTCTTGTAGTGTGTCCCCCTCAATGGTTCAATTTCAGCTGGTGGAAGAGAGTGTGAACAAGACTCATGAGGAAAGGGAGATAAATGGCATTGTTAGTTGTTGATGGTTTCAGCAAGAACTATTACATTTGCTTTTTACTGCATAGAATGATGCACTATCTTCCAAACAATTGGAAATTATTTATCAGGATCCTGTGCTACTGGAGTATGAAACCCCTAATCTATATGATAAGAATCTTTGATCAAAATTATCATAATTGCTAATAATAAAGAGGATGCTTTTGCAACAACTACTATTTTTATTTTGAACTTGTCTTTCATTTGTAAAAGAAATTATTGAAAACTAGGCAGTTAAAATTTTCATCTGACATTTTCAGCTAACTAAATTTCTGAATCATTTTTAAAAGCATTATTATTGTTAAAGTTATTCGTTTATAGGAGTATTTTGTTTTTGTTTCAAATTTGGATCATTTAATCTGAATGATAACAAGTGATATTTGATTACCAACAAAACAGACCATATATTTTTAAATCTTTATTTACCAAAAATTACAATTACATATTATAATTATCGTTCCTTTTTATCACAGATGAGCAAATAATGAGATGGTTCTTAGTAGATAACATACATAGGAACTTTCAATTTCATTTATCTAAAAATCTAACTAATGTTAATTAACTAAACAATAGGTTTCTTTAGTTAAAAAATACTATAGTTTTGCAACGTCTTTCTAATACTGTTGGGATGGCCTATAAGTGCTATGTAAAAATATCATCTGATTCCTTTTTTCAAATTTTGAACTTCAGTTGGATCTTACAATTATATTTTAATACAGTTATTAACATTTTTAAATTTCTCTTTACCTTGATACAATATCTGATCAAAATACCAATGAGAGCTTAATCTTTAATGATATGAATGCCCAGTTGTCACCTTTTTGTTTTATGTACAAAAGAGAAATGTCAATCTGCATGTTTAACGTTTATTCATCATTTTAAAAATAGATTGGATTTTGAGTTGGCATCTTTGAAACTAAGAATAAATGCTGCAGCAGATTGAATGTAATATTCATGTGTAAGCATGCAAAATTTACCAGTTTTGATAATCTGTAGTATTGCTAAATTATTGATGCCTGATATCTATTGAACTACCTTTCTAGTAAAATTTGGTTAGTATACATATTTGAGTCTTTTAATTTCATGGTTTCATTTATGATCAGTTTCATAATTATGAAGATATCAGACGGCTCTGATATTTTAATTTTATGTACAGTCCTTCAAAAGATGTGATGTACTAAGTTCTTAACCAAGCAGAGTTTTATCTAAAATAGCTCAAATATCTGTTATTCAAGAAAGTATTGTGTTCAGAACAACTCCTATAATAAAATAAATATGGTATTAATTATGTTATCAAATTTATAATGAGCAACTCCATTGTTGCTTGGTTAGTAGATTTAGGGAAGATATGCAAAATTAATTTTATGTTGTAGCTATAGATATATGCAGCCAAGAATTAGCACTATAGCCAATCAGCCCCTAGTGAACAATGGAGATCGGTTCTGAAGCACCAGAGAATCATCTCACTGTCGTGAATATACAAATTGAAAATAATATTTATATGTGGGAATGATATCACGATTGTATGAGCATTTAATAAATACATCGATCGTCTATGATTTTCGATTTTAATGAAACGAGTTAAAAATTTCATGTCATATTTTAACTTTCGAAATCACAGAAATAGGCAGAGAAAGGGCCCTTCAACGATTAATAACCTTTACAAATGTTGCTTTATTAATCTCCGAGTAAGTGGGATGTACGAGCCATCGCATATCTTTTTCCTTTTCGTAACTCGGCGAATTTCACCCACTCGAATTATTAGTTTTTCAGGCTGGGATCGTTTAAGCTTGGACGAAAAGCAATTAAGACACTTGATTGTTCATCGTCGTGAACATTGACACTCTACATTGAGCAAAACAAACATATGTATGCAGCGCATTTAAAATAAGAGACTAAATAGCACAAAATCATCGTAAGGCAATAGCTAGTGTTGTGATTTCAATTTTCTGTTTAATAACATTAGATTTTATCCCACACGAAATAGCCTTCAATTGCATCGGAAAGTAAATTTCAATTCTTCGTACCGCAGGTTTACGAGATGAAATATTTTTCTGATGCCTCATTTTTATGTGATGTAAAATACTTATCATTAGGAGGTAGATCGTCCTTAATAATGAAGACATTGAAAGTGTTGGATTACAAAATTGAATTCGTAGATCAATCAATCAAACCACCATGAGGAAAATAGATGGATAAGTTTTCTTAAATGTTCCACGGATATTAAAGCTTCATAGAAAAATCTATATTCTGTTTTTATGTTAAACAGCAATTTTCTCAAGTCTCTTTTATCACTCCGTCATTTACTTTTGAACGTATTATTTCTTTAACAAGGCTACGTGGCATTCACGTATCTCGAAATAACAATATGTGGTCTATGTGATGAAAAAATAATATCACGCCATAACGAAAGAAACTGTGAGCCTTCCGAGGATTTAGTCAAGACATATTCAGCTCTTTGAAACGCTCCAGCATCTGATAATGACAGCTCATATATGCAGATAGACCCTTTGAGCTCGAAGAAGCTTTGCGTAGGAGGCAAATGCTACAACAAACTACACAAACTTCATCTGCTTGCTTGCTTACACGAGGAGGCCTTACTACCGAAACTGCACAGAATGTCCGGTTCATTCCGATTCCGTTTCATTCGCAGATTCGTTCCTCAGTCATTTCGGAGCGAGTTGAATTCTCCTTTGTTCTGCTCGACGTGCAAGACGCTGATGGCCGTTACCCCTGGCTCGCCTGTCTTGACAACGTAGTCCTCTTTCCTTCGCTGCAGAATGGAGCTCAAAAAGCTCTTTTTGCTGCTAGAAACGGGAAAACTATGTATTCCGTCCTCTGGATGTTCGGACTGGAGATGGCTCGGGGAAAGAGTAATCTGAGCGTGGAGGACGTCTTCCCTCGAATGGTTTTTAGCGGGAGGGACGGAAGTTTTGTTATCTCCGTCGTCGTCTCCAGAGAAGCATCTTTGTTTTAACATGGCGGCGAGACTCTGAAATGCCAGGAGAAATTATCAGTGAAGAATATGGGGATGTGGTTAGATCGGGCAGGTTGGAAAATAAATGACGGACATTATTTCTTTGTCCAAGTCGGCTTTTCTTTCCAATAAATTTTTAATATCAGAAAAATATAACACATTGTGCCTTTTTTAAAAATTAAATGCTAATTATTTATAAAACTTAATGATTACATAATTACATTTTAGAAGATATGAGGTGTGATTTGTACTAGTAATTCTTAAAGAATACTTGAGTATATTGTGAAAAATTAAATGGTTTTACAGTAATATGCACGCTGGTGATAGGAAGTTGATTTTAGGTTCACATAAATCATTTAGTCTAATATTGGCAAAAGCCGAATATATCAAATGGATCTAATTATAGCATTTGAAATCTTTTTATTAAAAAAGAAGCGATTATGATAAACTGATGCTTTTTTGTTACCATTGGCTCATTGAGTTGCACATAATAGTGAAATTTGAATGATAATAATCGATCGAAATCATTAATAATAATAGCAATATCGATCTTGTACGGTTATGGAGTCTTTTCACAAATTTTAACAATAGCAATATCACCTAATTTACCTTATGGTGAGGAGGTTGCTCGTTATAATGGTGATCATTTTTCGTTTTCACGATAACCACCGCCAAGGGGTCTTCGCCTTTCATGCACTGCTTTCCACAGCCGTGACAAAATCCATCGCCGCTTCCGCTGCACCCGCCGTCCTTCCCACCGGCGAACTCATCTTCTATCTGTGCCAAAGTCTTTCCCTTGGTCTCGGGAAGGAAGAGGTAAACGAAAACAGCTCCTGCAGCCGCGGCAGCTGAGAAGAGCCAGAGAGTGAACGGAACTCCTGCCCACGCCTCAAGATCCGGATAGGTCTTCACGGAGGCGAAGATGAGGAGATGGGCGACTGCAGAGACTGAGCCACCAGCGATACCTCTGGCCGCCTGAGGAGGATTCAATAATCGTTCATTATCTTTTATGTGGGGAGTTCACTTGCTTGTAACACCCGAGCCGTCACGTGGGACGAGTTTGAGAGGCGACCGCCTCAGGCGTCACTTTTCTAGGGGTCATACACTGTTTTGGTGAACGATCTTTTTCGAAAATGAAGTTGATCAAAAACTTGCAAAGTGGTCTCACACATATTACCATAATAAGTGCTGAAGCGGACCGAGTCATTTTTCAGATATTTGCGAACCAAACTTAAGGCATTGCTTTAAAACAAATTTTATACAAGTACGAGTTTGCTTTATTTATAGAGAGGGGTCAACATAAAAACGGGACTCAGACAGAAATTTGCCCTGATGCCATAAGTGTTTAAATCAACCATGGCGGGTTTGTCTTTTTTTGCTTCGGGCGGGAGATTTCCATGCAGCAGCCGTATTACGCTACTTTCACATAAATAATTATTACATTATCATTTATTTACTAAAAGTTTCGTCTTAAAAGTTTGTTAACGAAACGACTTGATATAAGGCGTATATTATTTTAGAATATATCCATTATTATGACGTTGAAATCGAACACCCATAGTTAGATTAGAATTTTATTTGCGTGTTAGTAATACGTTATTTTTTTTTGTAAATTGCACAATAAGGAGAAATGTTTTTTCCACCGGATTTATTCAGGAAACCATTTACGCACCTGTGGAAACAACTCTGACGTCATGACCCATGGCAACTGGAGGAATCCAATCATGGAGATACAGACATGGGCGAGGACGCAGGCGAGTGGTACCCACGGAGCTGGCCGATCTTCTGTGGACGGCGTTCCAGAAAATGTGAATTCATAACCTCCGGCAACTGCCATAGCCAACGCCATTCCAGCACCTGAAGTCATTGCTAGCTGGCGGCGTCCGAATTTCTGCATTAGAGCAGCTCCTCCGATGCTCGCTGCTAGGCGCACTCCGGCAACTGCGATTGATGCCAGGAATCCCTGAGCTATGCCAGAAGACTGATCCTCGATATTGCGAGGCACCTACCGATAACGAAACATATGCGTTAGGCACTGTAAGCGCCGTAGGTTTCTCTAACGCCTTGTTCATTTTTCTATCAACATGAATCAGGATATTTTATTAAATGTATTTTTTCCACAAAATAAGAACACGTTGTACATACTCTTTCAGCGTGTCCCATAGTGACGTTGGCAGGTCCAATTAGGGCAGCAGCCACCGCAAGATTTCCATTGTTTCCAATTGTGATTTCCGATCCGGGATGGCTATTCAGATTGGCAGCGGGAGACCTGTGTCCTGCTTCCAGAGACCGGAACAGGTCAACAGCGTAATACAAGAGGACATATATTCCGGAAGCTTCTTGGAAAGCGAAGAAGAAGAGGAGCAAGACGAAAGGCTTCCACACCTGAGGCCGAGCGAAAAGAGACAGCAATTCGGCAAAGAAGGAACAGAAGCGAGAACTTCCTTCGGACGTCGAAGTCTCTGACTTTTTGGCAGCGCTTGACGAGTCTATGAGAGCCGCCAATTCTTTTTCGACCTCAGTGGCGGAGTTTGGACCCGAACCGCGAAGCCATTCGAGTGAGGTCCGGGCCTCGGTGAGGCGTCCCTGCGTCACCAGCCATGGGGGCGTCTCCGGCAGGATGGCCGTGGCGACGACGTACGCCAAGGCCGACGCAACACAGGCTAGCGCCGCGACTGTTGTCCAACTGGCGAAAGCTCCTGCCACGTACACCAAAAGGACGCCGATGGAGACGAAGACGGGACCGGAGGCGCAGAGGGTGCCCCGGTGCTCGGCTCCGCTAACTTCTGCGACGTAAACATAGCTGGAAGTCGCCATACCTGTGTGGAAGGAATTCATTGTTTGAGTCTCTTTTCCTATGCTACCGAAGTATAAAGAGATGGAGCGGTAATGGATAAGCTCTTAATTGATTTAAAACGAATACCTCATTTGCGTGAGTATTCAAATTAAAAATATAGACATTTGGTATATGTTTTTCAATTATTAGCGATGCTTAGGGTGCAGTGTCATTGTAATGCAAAATTTAATAGAACACCGCGGAGACTTTAACCCTGTACGCCCGTAACTTACGACGTTTTTCAATAGCAGTAAATGAAAGTGTTTTTATTTGAAAATGAAAACGCTATATTTTTCAGAAATCACTCTGGATAATGTATCCAATTTCACTATTACGAAGAAAGTTTGATATCATGCAACAAATTACCACTTTTTAAAGTACTCAAATCGATATCGATGTCTCCGTGTGCTTTGGGAAAGTATTACCCAGAAAACATATTTGTTTTTTTGACTGAAATTTAACTGATTGATAATTCGTAAGCACTAAAAATATATAACTCACCAACAGCGACGCCACTGATGAATCTGCCTATGCATAGTTTGAGGAAGTCGTCCGCAAGAGCTATCAAGAGCCATCCAATGAGGTATGGGGCAGCTGCAAGTCGAACCGCGGCTCTCCTGCCGAAAACCTCGGACGCTGCACCGGCCGCCATGGCTCCCAAGGGATTAGATATCACCCCGAGACTGGCTGTTGAGTTAAGGAAAGAAATTAATGAGAATCAGAGGTATGTTCCAATAAGTAATCTGAAAAATTATTCTTTCGCGTCAACAGTTGGAAATTTGTTCAAACGGAAAAAGAAGAAATTTCATTCTCGTCGTGCACAGTTGAACTTTCTCAATGGGACGTGTTAAAACCTTTATCAAGAAGTTTTTACCACATTATATAACAGCAATGCGGGATCCTTCGTGCTTTATTGCGATTTCTTTTAGAAAGTGTGCCACATGCCCCGGATCAATACATTATAGGGCTTCTTAAATGTTGTAAAGGATTCATGTTCATTCTGTGCCTAAAACTTCCCATTCCTAAAATTTCAGATATGTTAATCTAACTGCATTTTAGTTTAATTTTGATTTCAAAGCACTGGCATCGAATTCCTGACATTAAAAGCAACGAGAGAAATATTTTTTAGATAATTGCGTGTAAACTTTCTTCTCTATAATTTATTTCGTGATATTAGCTATCTAGGGATTTCATTTAATTCTCTATAAAGTTCCTCTATTCTATATTTCTCCTTGTTAGTTCTATTAAAAATCTGCACTAGCTCCGCGATACGGTATCCAGCGGCATCAGCTCTTTTGTTCAGAAGTCTTTGAACACCGTCAAAATAGTACGATAAATCGTATGCGGCATCCTTAACTATACGCGGAATAATATAATCATCCCTAAACATCATGGTATCGTTTCAGAGGCAGATCCAATGCGGAGGGAGATGATGCCGCATTTGCACATCCCTTTTATGCCGCAACCTTCTGAAGCCAGTACTTTTATGCAGTGAAATGCAACGCTTCTATTGTTTATTTAATCCAGTGGTTGCTTCTGTTGCAGATATTGAACTAGAAACTACAAAATGTGCAGGCAATCATATTGATACAAAGAAAATTGCTAATTGAAATTCATCTTATTTTTATACAACCGCTTAATTAAAAGATGTGAATTCATATATAAAAATGGCCCACAAAATATATTAAGTTTTCATCTATGAAAAGCGATAAAATGTACAAAATAAACTATTATACTCGTCATTTTAAAGAATATAATGACGAAAAATAATTGACTAAACCGGATTCTGCATATTTTCCTGTCTTCCAAAGCCTTCTTCATTTTCTTGTAATTCTCTTTCTTATTTAAATAATCTATCAGCTGAAACCGCAATTTTTTTCCCTCTTCTGCCTTCGAGTTTTCCTTCACTCATATCTTTTACCATTAAGTCTCATAAGGAAATGCCCGATCCAGTTCTCCGTCGTCTTCTTTATTAATTGTATTATCGTGCTGATTCTCCTATTCTTCATAATACTTCCTCATTTTCAATGTCTTCGTCCAGTTATTTTCAGTATTTACTCATTTTGAAGCCTTTAAAGTGGTGTCTATCATTTTTACTAAGCGCCCATAATTGTGCTCCATACAAGGTGATATCCCACACATTACACTTCACCAACTTCATCCTCAGCTCTTCGTTTATTTTATTTGTTAGCAGGAGTTTCTTCTGAAAACGGCTTTCGCTTTCGTTTTTCTATTCCTGTTTTCATTTGTGCATTTCGATGATGATGCTTCCGAGATACCATCTATAAAATGCCATTTAAATAAAAAAATTAGTTCCTGTCATCTCCAACTCGTTTCAGGCATAACAAATTCTCATACTACGGACAATGATGGAGCCAGCTGTAAATGAAAACAGTATTTAAGATACACTTGCAAAATATTTGCGAAGTAATTCAAAAATCTGCATGTTTAAAAGTAATAATAGCCAATTACTCCTTATAAAATTAGACAACTGCCCACAGCCCACACGCAGTTTACTGAACAATAATAATCTTTGAATATTAACGTTGCAATCTATTAAGTTTGACATTGCGACAACTACTATAATTTAGATGCTTCATAAACAGCGCGAAGCGGATAACGCAACTATTTTGTCTATTTAAAGGCTTAATAGACGCTAATTTAATCGGAGGCAACAATGCGGGTCGCCTTGGCAACACCCGGAAAGTACGAAAAAGTTATAAAATTTTGAAAATAAATGCGTGTTTCTGAGAAATTATTCAGTGTAACACCAAAACATAGCAAGAATAAGATATTTTATTGTTTTATCCGTCGAATAAAGCAAAAACGGAGAAATTCGGTCCATATTTATATATTTTAATGAATGAAAGAAATAAACTTTGCACTTTGAAAAATCGAAACTCCTGTTTAAACATATGGAAAAATATAATCGTCTCCCGGAGTCGAATCCGGGACACTTCCGTAAACGAAAATAGTTTTCCTGAGGTCTCCTATTTGGCAGAAACAAAATGGCGTTTACAGCATTTCTCTATGACAAACTGTTCAAGAGATAAAATATATAAAGATTCTGCTTCGTAAGTTTCATTAAAAATTTATCGGAGCTTTAACAAATAGTGAGACAGCTAATTTTTACATTTATTCAACCAATATGTACAGCAAACTCGGTACATTTTATTAATACCTATACCTAATGGCAAAAAACGTCGGCGAACATAGGACGCATAGAGGACCATCGTCATGAACATATCGTTAGGAGAATAAAGATAGTTCGTTTATATGAAAAGGTTAAGAAAACCTTGGCATAAATAAGCAATACTTCTTTCAGTATTTGCCAAAGAGCTTGACCCGAAAATGAATTCCGTTATATCTTGGCCGAGCGCGTCGATGTTTACCTTTGGTTTATGATGTTAAGACGTGATACTGAACACACTTCCCTAATATATAAATATATTTGAAAAGGCAGTTGAGTTACGAGATGATACTGGAGTTTAAAAATTTTTACGAATCAGAACCATTGATTCAAATCGATAAATCTTGATGAATAGGGAAGGAAAGATTTATAAAAGTGAATACTTCGAGCAGTGAGCATCGTTTCCGAATCGAATATGCCTACCCTCGAGAAAGTGGAAGTTTCTGGAACTGTTTTCCTTGACTCACCGGAGCACTTCTTTTTTTCTGTCGAGGGAAGACAGCCGGCTACGCTTTCATTTTACGGACGCATTCTCCCCTTTTCTTTCCTCCTCCTCTCTCCTCCCTCCTTTTATCCCCACTAACACATGGCGGTTTTTCTGGCTGCCTGCCAGCTTAATTGAAGATCAAGTTCGCTCTTTCCTAACCGGATTCGCGCTTCTGATTGTCTTATGCTCAAAAGAGACATCGGGGCGAAAGTTTTATCGGCGATACGGCTAGTACATACAATCAGGGCCCTCTCAGGATATTTAAAACGTCTCCAAGAATCGAGTATGTTTGCCAGAGACGTACAACCAGCGACGTCTTTTTTCTCTATGTGCAGCTTGGAAGCCTAGGAAAATAAATATTACCAAGTTAAACTATGACAATATTTTGCTACTCACCTGGCTTCTTTTTCTTTTTTATTGTGATTCGCGAAATCGCATCAAGGCTGAAATATGACCTCTTCCGGTAAAAGGCTGTGCGTCACTGGTGAAGACGAAATGCAGAGGAATCATTAATGTTGTCGACATTTGTAATATGTCTCGTTTTAATCTGCAAGCGCTAGGGAAGTAACAGTTGATCCCCATAACTAATGAAACCTATTAGATTTCTGAGCTGTAGAGATTTCGGAATTAACATCTTGACTTTTCCCAGCTTCCTTACGCATTGAATTTATGTAGGACCAAATTCATAGGAAGAATTTGGTCACATTAGAAATTTTAATAAATATAAATTTTCAGTAATGCTCCTTAGCATGTCATTATAAAGTTAGTTTAAATTTAAAATTTTGCTGGGTATGATTCACTCGTCAACGGTGATGAAATAGCTCTCATCACTATTTTCCGTCTTTGCAGTAAGAAAGATTTCTCATATTAATTATAATTTACGAACGCGCTTTACACTTCCAATGAAGCAGTTTATCTTTCGAGCAAACGGAGGTTGATGTAAAGATTCTCTAATTCGATACGAAGAATGGATTTCGCTCGATGCGTCGAATTCACTAGAACGGGACTTGAAAAGTTTTTTTTGTCAAAGTCGAGGAATTTTTTACGTTGCAAAAGAAAATACGTCGCAGTAATTTTCCAAGACGCATGCATAAGTTTATTGGTATGTGTCATTTGTTTGTTACTGAAGCACTTAAGAGCTAGCGAGCATGTATCTACGGCATTAAAAAAAGCCGTAAATATGCAATTTTCTGATGGATTGAATCCAAAGCGATCGATGGGAAACGTGGTATGATGCTGTCGATCCGATGAGATAAAAATTCCGGTTATTGCAGCATACAGATGCGTGAGAATAGCGCCATCTTTTTTACCTATCATGCCGTCGCGGATTTTTTTCATTTTATGCATTAGTAGTAGGAATTAATTTTATATATATCAAGTCTTCATTTCATCATGTCTTTATAGACGGAAAAAAGATCAAATGAGATCAAAATATGCCATAAATAATAGCAAAATGAAGTTGATGTTTTTTCCGAGACACCGGAACGAGCATTTTACCCCTCCTTTCACTAAAGTCGAAAATAATCTCCATAAATGATATAGTATATGTACTTGGAAATTTAAGCATTTCTTAAATTCGTTCAGTCCTTATTTTGATTTGATGGACATGATCACATCTAGTTTATTAAATAATCATTAAAAATACGAGGAATTCATTAAATACACTGAAATGATAGCTTTGAATTATTGGAGCTTTGAGCGATGATATTATTTTATCACTTACCAACCCAAGAGGCTTCTTGAGACGTAAGAGTGAAGGTAGAACCCGGGTCAGCGATCTGAGGGAGCAGGACAGCTGAGAATCCTTGGCTTAAGCCGACGCAGATTGAATTTCCATGGGCAGCGACTGTAGCAAGTACCTGGAAGAGAAAGAGCGCAATTCTTGATTAATGATTAGTTATGCAGATAAGTTTGTTGTTGAGCTAAAACATAAGACTATAAACTAATTTTCTGATTAATTCAGGCCAAAATCATTGGGTGAGTAATCTTTATGATCCGCTATGGAGGCGAAATATTGAAGGAACCTCGAAAAATTATATTGTAAACAGTGGTATGTTATTATTTCAATTTTGAATTCATAGTTTTCCTCTATAGTTAAAGACAATTTCGAAATATATTCCAGGAAAATGTCAGAAAATGAACATTTTTCGATAATCTTTTGGATTAAATAATTAAAATAGATGTTATTAGTGCTCGGTTAAAAAATACATTCATACTTTTTCATATGCTGGTGAAAACACGTCCTGTTAGGCAACAAAATATATAATAATATATTTAAGGAAATTTTTAGTGTAATTTAATAATATTCAAAAATAATATTATGCATCCTAATAACTGCCAATTTTGTCTGAATTGACGACGCATAAAGAAATTACTCAGGGCGCGTGAAAATATTGTACCGCTTTTTTCAAAACAAACCCAGCCTTGATTTCGCGTGACGACGCAATATATTCTCCGCTCCGTTTTTCAACCTCATCCAGGAAACCTCCAAGAAAAAAAAACGAATGGCTGGGCTCTTAGGCCAAGGCTGAAGCGGAAGGCGATTGAACGGCACCACATCCACTTTTTAGAGAGCGTTACAACTGCGTTTACGGGATAAAAGTCACTTCGATATATCTCATCCGTCCTTTGTCGAGAAGCCGCGGGCGATTTTGTTATTTAGATTTGAAAGTGTTCTTTCTCTCCGTTGCACCTCAGAGGAAACGCCTCGGGGCGTTCCTTGCCTCGGTGAGAGGAAGTAAAAGGCCTCTTGAAGCGGGAGAATGGGAGTAACGATGTATTATAACCGGCTAAAAAAAACCTCCATCTTTCTTTCGGCACGCGGTACCGCTGACTCGCGAGCGGTATTTTTTGGGGTCAATGAAATAGGATTATATAAGGGGTAAACGAGTCACGAAATAAATGAGCACTTTTGAGGGCAGCTCATATTGATATTCTGTAGCGTCTGAATTGCAGTTTGTATCTAACTGATTGAAAAGCGACATCAAGCGTTAACGCAACTGCAGTTTGGATTCATCTTAAAGACAGTTTATCGGATATTGAAAAAAATTATGATTTTTATCCAATGAAACATTTAACCTGCATCTGAAACAAGTGAGAATGGAGACTACGGTGAAGATGATGTTAAAAGCAATGCAAACCACTCCTTAACCGTACAAAATCAAATATTTAGACAAAAAACAGGCAAAAAGTTGTGAGAATAGAAGAAAAAAGGGGCAGACAAAAGACAAAAAAAGAAAAAGCAGATAAATTTAAATCTTAAAAGATTTCTTTCAGTTGATGGCTGAAAACTTTACTATCAGAGTCGCAAAGAAATTAAAAGTAATTATTATCGATAGAAATACCGAGAATGTAATTTAATTTTTATCGAATATTATAATCTAAGCATTTCTCTGACTGAAATAATTACAAAAGATTTTTTATCTGATTTAGAAGGCGAGGTGAAATTTCGTGTCCTCGATCTAAGAACCGTTTGACAAGCTTTAAGCTCAATATACATTCACGCGGTTTTTCCTTATAGATATGGAATAAAATGGTGCCTGTCGCAAAGGTAAGAGCCGAGTCCTTCCAGATCCCTTCTCTCTCAATCCTCGCCGCTCTCAATCCCCTTCCTCCACCATCTCCCTTTCAAGTAATACCTCCACGCCTTAATGTTACAATGAGAAATTCCCGTGAAGCTAGAGCACAATACATCTGGCACTTAAATGGTTCTAATTGCTTATAATAGAATTGCCATAATAAAAACGAAGAAACAAATATATCCTGAAAAATTTATCAAAATCGATGCATTTGAGCTGTAGCCTTTTATCTTATATATATTAAACATCGATTTAAAGTAAGTAACGTGAGTTGTGATTATTGTGGACACAAATAAATTTAATTGTGACTAAAAATCAATGATTGGAAAAGATGCCTTGCAGCTGCCAAATGGATTTTTAGCGATAGCCGCCTAATCAAACCACGAAAATTGCCGCAAATCAGTACGAAGAGTGATTATGATAAAATAGTTAAATTAATTTTTAAATGCTTTGAAGCGTGCAAAATGTTTCTGCGAAGATCTAGATGTTTGACATTCCTTCGCGATTACGAAATTCTTTTTAAATTTCATGTCTGGAAGGAGTGTTTTTTAAGCAACGTAATTGTATTGAAGTATAATCGGCAAAAAAAAGTTTTCTGAGTTCGATAGAGCAATTCAAAAAAATGTGCGCATATCGATGGAAGAATAAATTTCGGATAGCTAACGGAAAGAAGTCATTTTTATTTGATTTAAAATTCGCATTTAGAGCATTAGAGTAAAAAAATGTTACTTATAATGAAGATAGCCCAAATAAAATATTAACTTCCCATTCAACTACGGTTCACTATCAAGTATAAATCAATTACTTTTATTAGATTAATCACATTAGATGCGTTCCTGACAAATTGCTGAAGTTATAAATTGTTTAGAAAAGAACTTTTCTGTAACGGAATTATTATTGCGGTTATGAAATTCAATTCTTGACCATTTCTCGCATTTCTGATAGGAAAATTATGCGTTGTGTTTTATGAGATAAAATAAATGACACCGCTCTTACGAAATTTCATATAAATTGAAAGTTGACACCTAGATTAACACTAGTTCCTTCAGATGCGAATTCACCATTTCAACTTATCGATCTCGTTTTATATTATTAACTTTCTATAACTTTGCGTTCACATTCTCCGCCCTCTTTTTACGCATCTGCAATCTTACCATACTTTTTCCATGATAAGGAAACTTTTATTTTGTGAAAATATAAGGTAGGCGAATTAAAATTCAAACTAAACGTCGAAAATGTTTTCCAGGTTTGGGGTTTTAGTAGGAGGGTACAGTAAAGATTAAAAAAAAAACAATTTTGAGAAAAGGACAATCGGCGGAATACAGACAACAGCGTTCAAGATGCGAAAAAGCATTTCCTACTACGTGCATGATTGTTTTTACGAGTCATAAAATAAAAATATTTATTTCACATGCTCTAGTGTACCAATCTGAAATATTTTCTCATCGCGCTTATCTCGTTAGAATCGATGATTTTTCTTCGCCTAAAAGACGTTATTTTTCAGTTTTACAATTTCAGCGAATTTCGTTCTTCTAGCGTTCACCCGAATCACATCTTTCCTTGGCCCACTTACTGTCATTTAGAAACTAGGGAATCCCTGAGGTCGAATTTTAGTGCGGTAAGGGCACGCGGAGTAATTTCGTTTCTGCCAATGCGATGAGCCGATGATTTTGTCGTTTGAAAAAACTTTCACGCATGCGAACGAGGAAATAATGGGGGAGTGCGGCATTGACTGCTGACGAGAAGGGAGTGGCTATGGCCGGATGAAGCGGAGTGGAGGGGTATCCATGGTGACGAAGAAGGTAATGAGACTATAATGAAACACTGGTAAAAGGGGTACGTGCGAAGTGGATCAGGGTTGTCGAAGGGATAAACTCCACGAAAGGCATAAAATATTGGACCGCCGTGAGAAGGTTAAATCATTAGCCTTCCGTGATGGGAAAATTATTTCGCTTTCCGGTATAGGGGAAATAAAGATGGCGTTACTTGAAAGATGTGGATTGACTACCCTCGCAAAAAAATCAAGGCGCAAAATAAATGGCTTTGCTATTTGAGAATTATTCGCAGAACGGCTCTTATGCGTGAACTTAAATAATTACGTCGCAATGGAACTTTTTACGAATACCGTATCGAATGGCATTCCTCATTTTTTTACTAAACATTCGACGCACAGAGGAGGTCATTCTTTAAGAACGACATTTGAAAGCGTTTATTGTCTGCTCTCGAAAAAAACATCCATCGGAATTTCTTCAATTTCAAGGGCTGCAAGATTAGATCTAGCCGTCGCGGATCAAAGTTCTCGCTCAGATTGAGAATTTTTTTCCAAATCTTGCGCCTTCTCGTAATGTGTACGATGAGTCATAGTTTGTTTACTTTCCGAACGAAAACAAGCTGTTTTTATATTTCACAGGCATAGGGGATCAGTAAAAAATCATCTTCGAGAATGACATAAATTGCCACGCAAAAAAAGCCATAAGGTAATGTTTACGTACGCGGATGCATGAGCAATAAGAATAATCATCTTTAAGACAATACCTATACATTAAATTTATGGAAAAATTAGGATTATGGCATTGTCATCCATGCATTTAGCGCGTATTTGGATAAAAAATATCGAGAAATAGGTATGACGCCATTAAATTTGACAATTGAATAGAGTTAAAATTTCTCGAAAAACTACGAAGCATAACATTAAAATACTTTTCACGTTTTACCGTCACCGCTATGAGGGTTGCTTCTCTTATTATGACCCCTTATAGCTCTGGAGAAAAACAAACCTATTCGTTCCTTCCTACAGTGGATAACCCAAATTTAATCGCCATGTTTGTGCTTTCATGAGTACGTGAGAATTGCAATTATCTATGATACCTTCAATCACAGTGCGTGACGCAATTAATGTTTTGGATCGAGTAAAATCGTATATATTATCGGAAGAAAATATTGGTGATGATGATTTCATAATATGCATGATATTGAAAATTAGAGTTTTATGCTTTTGGAAATAAACTTGATTTAAATTCAATTAAAGAAAAATGAAAAAATATATTTCCGTAACTCGAATTTTCTATAACTCGAATAATTTACTTTTGCTTTCCTATGAGATTCGAGGTATAGAAGTTCCACTGTATATATAAAAATATTTAAGAATATGTTTCCATAACTTGAATTTTCTATTACATACTCGAATTATTATTACTTTTCCTTGAGATTCGAGTTATGGAAGTTCAACTCTAATTCGTAATGACGGCATTAATGTCTATTAAAAGCATTAAATCACGGAAATCGTAACGTATAACATCAGATCCCTTTAAAAGCATTGAGGTCGTTGCCATAGTATTTAAAGATTTTCATTGTTGAAAAGGGGAAAAAATTCACACTTTTCCGATTAAAAGCAGATATTTACTCTAATTTGGTATGTATTTGGATTCTGCCTTCAACAATTAAAAACTTCGTTCTTTCAGATATACTACTGTTCTTCTCCCGAATTCGTATCCCAATTTAAAGTAATTTAAAAATACATTTTTAGAAAGCCTTGCATTGAATCCCATGCTTTTCTTAAGGAGTATTGAAATGGAACATTGGGGTTAAAAGGACCTCTTAAATATAAACTTTTTTGTGATTATCGATTTTTCTCGTCGGTAGTGCCACTCGACCTACCAACATGCCAAATTTCAGATTTATAGCCCATCTAGAAGTACCCAAGAGTTTTGTCAGTGAGTGAGTGAGGCACAAGTAGCTATATTATTATAGATACTAGAGAGCGAAGCGTCACAGTAAGTTATTTTGATTTTTTTAAATAATTAATTTGATCAGACACATTTATTTGACAAAAGATGTAAACTTCTTTCTTCGTAAATAGAATAGAAGATACTATTTATTATTAACCTGTATTAGGATTAAGGATAAGGATAATTTAATTTGTATTTAATTTAATTTTTTAATTTTCCAAGTGTTGTGATAAATAAAAATAACTGACCTTGCTAAGTTCTTTTAAACTTCTTTCTTCGTAAATATTACAGAGTAAACAGGCTCAACTAGGCTCAACATAAAGACATAAATCAACATAAACAAACAAAATAACGTAATATCGTCAAGGGACTCTATTTTAATCTTATATTGTTTAAAATGTCTTTCGCTCGGCTTAAAGAAATTAATTTAATTAATTTTTTAAACGATGCTACAATAA
The DNA here is from genome assembly GCA_028673005.1 of Tanypteryx hageni. Lineage (NCBI taxonomy): Eukaryota > Metazoa > Arthropoda > Insecta > Odonata > Petaluridae > Tanypteryx > Tanypteryx hageni. Next base: position 100,341,175 of record CM054112.1, on the reverse strand, counting down.
GGAATAAAATGATTCTTTAATTCAAAGGGGAAAGGTTCACTTATTCTTCAAAAATGTTCGAAATCCATGTAAACAAACAAAATGACGTAATATCGTCAAGGGGTCCGCGAGTATACACCCAATATTACCACTCGCTCAAATGAGGTGGCCATGGTAACTGACAATTCTCATCGTTTAAAAGTCGCGTTTTTTCGTATTATAAACGGATTTTCCGGAAAATTCGGAACGTAATTGAATTTTCACGGTAACCAAATGAACCTTTTTATTTTTCCAACACAACTGTTTAGGTTCTGACTTCGTATCTTGATTCTAACTAATTTTAAAACGCGATTTTTTAATGCCCAAACTGATTCCAATGCTTTTCTTATGGAGTGCAGGGGTGTCGGAAAACCGCCCTTAAAAAGAAATTATTTAACGCTTCCGGTTGAATTTAGTATCGTTAAAGAACAGGAGATTTCCGCATCTTTACAAATTATAAATGACGGAAATTGCCCAAACATCGGCGGAGATATAAGCTTCCCAATAGGCTATAACCGACCTACCAAAACGTTCGCCTACGACTACGAAGATTACGGTAATATAAGTTATAAATATACGCTGTATATATATATATATATATATATATATATATATATATATATATATATATATATATATATATATATAACAACTTACGGAAAAGGAAAGGTAAAATGAATATATGGATGTCAACAAGGTGTTGGGATGAGGAAACCCAGTGAGCACTCACCAATCAGACGACTTCAGGTTGGCGAGGCCCCGAAAGCTTTACGTTTGTGATGTTTCTGTGTTTTTGTGTTATTTTACGTGTGTCGCTTCGACTTCCCCGGGGCCTCGCCAACCTGAAGTCGTCTGATTGGTGAGTGCTCACTGGGTTTCCTCATCCCAACACCTTGTTGACATCCATATATATATATATATATATATATATATATATATATATATATATATATACAGAGTGTCTCAAAAAATGTATACACATTTTAGACAGAGTTGTAGCCAAAGCTTACGGAGCACTGCATTTTATAATTAGGGTCTTAGGAAAGAGTAGTGCCGCCACAAAGGAAATGGCTTATAAATCGTTAGTTAGGCCTATTCTGGAATATGCTGCAATAGTGTGGGATCCTCACTCAGTGGGTCAGATAAAGCAGCTTGAGATGGTGCAGAGAACTGCAGCGCGCTATGTCTTAGGAGATTTTAGAATAACCGAGAGCGTAACAGAAATGTTAAAAAAAACTAGAGTGGGAATCGCTAGAACATAGAAGAAGCATAGCAAGGCTAGGAGGACTTTTTAATGCATATACGGAAAAGCCAGCTTGGGCAGATATTTGTGATAGGATTAAAAAACCTTCTTATCATGGACGCTGGGATCATGAGCACAAGATGGAGCCTCCTCCACAAAAAACAAACTGGGGAAAATTCTCGTTTCTTAATAGAGGGATTGAGCATTGGAACGCATTACCTGCAGAGGTCTTCAAGCCATTCCCTTCCCGCGTAGGTCTCTTTAAAGCGAAGTTAAATACCATTCAAAATGCATAATAATTATGGGTAATTCTAAAGACGAGCTTTTGAGTGATACGTGATGTTTCCATTTGTGTAGCCTTCCCTAGAAATGTTAAAACCTTTAAATCAAGAGTAAAAAATATCACTGGGAACGATTTTCATTACTTTTAGTTAATTTATTGTTAAATAATATTGTAAGATGAATTAATTAACGAAGGAGCTCGAACTCGAAGCTCCTAACAGGAAAAATATATAGATAGAATATTGTATGTGGTATGTGAAAAGTTATAAACTGAATCTTCTGAATATGTTTTTATGTTTTAAATATGTTTTTTTATATGTTAATTTTGTAACCTTGCCACCGGGCCAGGCGCCCACTTGCATTGTATATTGAAATAATAATAATAATAATAATAATGAATATCTATTCACGTATTCAAGAAGGAACCAAAATTTAATGTGCCTCTAAGTAGTGTGGCATATACGTAGTTTTCTCTGGTATATCCCTACTCCCCATCGTCACACAAGCCGGACCCCCTCCCCTCCTTTGTGCGTGACGTCATATACGGACGGGCCCATGAGTGCCAAATTCAAAAATATTTCTCCTACATAGGGGTAGTTACCCCTGCTCAGGGTGATTCGGAGGTTTAAAACACACTTCATTTTTGTAATCAGCGGAGTCGAAAACCCCAGGAAATTTTTTTATGAACATTGTTTTATTTTTTCTCTTACGGGGTAGTTACTACTGCCTTAGGGGTGAGTCGGGGGTTAAAAGACACTTCATTTTTATAAACAACATGGTCGAAAACCCCCAGGAAATATTTTTATGAATATTGTTTTATTTTTCTCTTAGGGGTAGTTACCCCAGCATTAGGGGTAGGTCGGGAGTTAAAACTGATATCATTTTTGAAATCAGTGGGGTCGAAAACCCCCCGACCTCAACATTTCTCTCGCGAATTCCAAGAAATTTTTTTTTCCAAAATTAACATGGGAGGCCCATAAGCCTCCGAGACGAAAATTGATTTCACCCCCGAAATGGGGGGAAATCAGTAACACACCAACTTGTCACCCCCCCTTGCCCAAATCTTAGAACCCAGGGCAAGGGTTGTGCAAAGTTTGTGCAAATTTAACAAAAACTTTTACACATCATCCCTATATATATATATATGAAAAAATACGTTTTCAATTCTAAGTTAAAGAAATACACCGACGAGTTAGTAATGATTGATAAAATCTGGTACTTCGCCTTAACCATATACATACGCGGATCCGGAGCATCTCCGCATTTGATTGGTATTGAACCAGAAATATTCATTGTTATTTTATATTACTTCGAAATATAAATTCAGCCAAGCAAGCATAAATTAAATAAGAAAATTTCATTCGCAAAATCGCGTTTGCACGAAGCTACGAATCTCTGGCTAACCTTCGACCAAATAGAAAACATTAGAGAGGAAATGTTTTTTAATGTTTCTGATTCAAGGACCCAATCAATTCCATCGAATTTCGTCCTAGACAACCTCGAGCGGAAAAACCTGTATTTTTCGAGGGCAATAACAATGGAGTGTGCGAATGCGTGGCTCATTAGCATCCACGGTCGACAAAGAATTCGAAACAGTTTCCGGCGAGGGTTTTTTTGGTCATATCGTTTTCCCGGTAAAGAGGAGTTGACTTTTAAAAATCTAGAGCGCATTAAGCGCCGCTGCCATTAAGTCGCCAGTACCCCCACTCAGAAGCGAACCGTTCCAGTCACGCTTTTATTAGTATCGTTGCGCATTTGTTTCTCGGCTAGTTCTTGGAAAGGAACTGATACGAGGAAAAATCGAACCGGTCGTCGACCTTTCTCCAATAAATAATTCGCTCCCATTTTCCTTATTGACCACGTGTGGATCGCGGAGACCCTAAAACACATCCTCGGATCTGCTTTGTTACGTGTTTGTGGTTTTTATTTTCGCTTGCGCAACCGCGTTTGAGCTCGGATCCGGACGAAGAAAAATCTAGAAGGTTGTATAATTACGTAATAATTCATGACTCTCGCCTTTATTCATAAAACTCATGATTTTCGATCTGGCTCAGATTACAGGCAATGTACGTGAAACCGCGTATCGTGCACGGCGCGGTTGCGTACAAATAAGATGTTTGGACATATAATTGGTTTGTTGCATTTAAAGAGCGTAGGTAATGATAAATAAGCTGGCTAACAAGGTTGCTCCAAGATAATCTTCGCCGCTTCAACGTGGAAATGATACTTAAAAAGTATTCCACGTTAAAAAGAAATATTTCTGCGAGAAAGTTGAGGGATCAGTTAACGAGATAACTCTTTAATAAAATTCTCTCGTTTTCTTTAACTTCGGGGGTGGGGAGGCATTCATTTTGTGTGTCGTACACTTCAGATGGCTTTCGTGATTTAAATTCGCGCACCTTCCTTCTCCGTTTTCTAATACGCACCTTGATAGTCGTGACGGTATATAGGGAAGCATTTATTCGTGAACGTTCTACGTTGGTAGATGGTGTCTGTTTACTTGCCAATATGAAAGTCGCGCGTTTGGATCTTACAGTAGGAAAGCTTCATTTTTCAGTATTCATCTCATTTTAATTTAAATGATTTTTTGACTAACTAATGATGATTAGCAGGGGCGACCCGAGGAATTTTGGCGCCCCGGGCGAGATAACACTCCAGCGCCCCCCTTCGTTAATGTTTGTTGAGATATTTACAAAGTGCATGTTAATTTGTTCATCGCCCTGTAAAAATTATTGATAATGAAAAATTAAAAGGAATGTCATCAAGATCATAGCCTTTTCCTCGATATAAATTGATGTATAATATTTGTTCACTTGCAAGTAATGCATATATAAATAATCAGGATAGCGCCCCCAAAACTTCGACGCCCTGGGCAGCCGCCCGGCTCAGCCCGTAGCTCTGGCCGGTTCTGATGATTAAACAAATAAACCAAATTGCTACTTTGATAATTTATTATGTACGTTCGAAAGAGCGAGGACACGTTGATGGTCCAACACAATAAACGAGAGAGAAGTAATTTAAAACTATGGTAATTCACATTATGGCCTCCCTAACTCGCTTTATCTCAGACGAACTGCTCGAAACGGACCCACTTCGACCGATTTAGTCTGAATATGATTATCTATCTCTCACTCGGAGTAGATCCAATTCAGTTGGTGTTTGGGAAATGGTGGAGAGGAACGCGAAACCAAAAAGAAAAAGCTAACTGGATATAATCAATAGACGAGTTTCGCCGAATCGCAGTAATCGAATTATTCGTTGTGAGCGAGCGTGGCAACATAAACTAATCAGTAGAATTTCTCCGAATCGCCAACAGAGCGAGTCAGAACTCCTTAATTTTGAGGATGTCTCGAAAAAGGCTCGTCTCGTAGAATCAAAAACATCCCATAAAATAAATTCTGTTTAGATCTACAGCTTGTGTCTAAAATAGTTTTGATGCTATGGAAACATGAAACATCCATAATTCTGAGTTTGGTGTATCATTTAAAGCGATCATCCATATTATACAACGTGAACATGAACTTTGCAAGTGTTTTATAATAAACCGATGATCGCATTTCATTAACATTTTTCCATATGAAGCGTCGTTCTTACATGCGTTTTGGCGTACATAGAGAGAGAGAGGGAAAGAGGGAGAGAGGGGAGAGGGAGAGAAGGGAGGGGAGAGGGAGGTGAGAGGGAGGGCAGAGGGAGGGAGGGAGAGGGAGGGAGGAAGAGGGAGGGTGAGAGAGAGAGAATTTTTGCTCTTATGTAATTGATGCGAAACTCGCCTCAAAATCCAGAATTCAAGTTTGCGAACGTCTGACTGCTCTCCGATTTAATAGTAATTAAAAGGTGCATTTTAAAGTTAACACAGAAGATTACATCCATCATTATAGTTTTCACGTGCCCCGATTATAAAATAAAATGAATTTACGCATATTTTCGTATTAAGCCGTTTTAGCTATAAAAATTGGTTGCTATTTTGGAGCGGAAGAGTCCTGAAAGAGAATAATAACGAAAAAAACGTTTGCACTTCAAAGGTTATTCCACCCTATAGGTTTATTTTTAAATTACTCTATTGTCCCAATTCGGTCACCTTAACCTTCACCGCCGCGTTGAATAACTCATTCGCTCAATTTTTGCTCTGAGCCTCGCCATAAAGACGATAATCGTTTGATAAGACCCCTTCAATTTGCGCTAATTTACGATACCTATGTCGGGAGGTTACACATGCCGCGCCATTAAGCGCCCGTTTTGCATTACGGAAGGCTAAACTCACGGTAGGTACCCGCATTACGCATGCGAATCTCGTGCGAGGTTCGGCGAGGCGGATGAAATTGGGTGCGTGTATCCTCCGCCCACGCCGCTTGCCATAGCGTACGCCTTCGGTCGGCGGCTACAAGGCACGGCAATTGGGAGGTGGGGAGGGGTGGCGGGGGAGAGGAAGGGTCATCCGAGATCGGGTTATCCATTTTAGGCTTCCCATTTAATCCCGGCCCAAGCGTCTGCCTCCGTTCAAATAATCCCAGCAATCTGATTTCGAGGGTCAGGGCGAGGAAACATCTGGGCCCCTCTTTCGGAGCGTCTTGTTTTCGCCCAGTTAACTGTTTACAGGGAGTCGAAAGAGCGCTGCTCTTTTGTCAAGAGAGGCGGGGAAAAAGAAAAATAGCGGACACTTTCAAGAGGATCTTGATACAGAAATGAATGGAGAGTGAAAGGAAAATTTGAAGGCCGAGTGGGAGATGAACGTTTAGACTGTCGACGGGAAAAAATGAAAGCGTTTGAAGGTTAAGGACAGAATGCGAATTGTGATGCCTAATGCGTAGGATGGAGAAGCATCAGATCTGATCGGATGCATTTTAAATACAGAGGGCCTGATTGTTTCGTTAAGGGAGGGTGATTAAGATTTGTCGCCTCGCTGCCAGCGTCGTAAACATCTTTTAATGCGACGGATCTGGAAATGGCGTGGGCCATTTCTAGCATAGATTTTTAAAATCAAGATAAGCGTACACATTCTACGCCTCTTAGGATATCGGTGTCGTTATTATCTGCCGGTTCCGTATTGCGGGACCACAATATAAATGTAATCAAATTATTTTCGAATTAATTAAAATTACTGTAACCAATAAAAGTCTTAGTTGCATTTAGCGTTGCCATTATTGTTTCCAAAAGCTATTGAATTCTGACAGAGATGAGCTGCTTCTATTAATTATTTATTTTAAACGTTAAGTTCAATGATAAATCTCTGGAATATGTAGTTGTAATTCTAGAGAGCAAGTTACGGTATTATTTCATTTATTTATGCTCATAAACAGCCGTTAACGGCCTATTACAATGAGCGTGATACGTTAACAAAGCCGAACACATACGACCATGCCCTCGGCAGGATTCGAACCTGCGACCATTGCATTGGAAGCCAGACACGCTAACCACCCCTATACCAATATTATTTTGCGGAATCGTATTCTGATTGTCTCTGCTTAAATCTTGTTTATGAAATAAATTCTTCACTGAAAATAATTGCCGAAAAAATATTAATTAATTATGAAAATTATAATGGTTGAATATTATAGGAACTAGAAGAAGATTATTTATCGAACATAAAAGCGATTATCGGAGAGAACTTAAATGGGCATATACGATTCAAAACTAAAAATAACTTACGTATTTTTTCTAAACTAATCATAGCGTAAATTCATACCTTAAATACCGACGATTTTTATTGCTAAAAATTTCATCTACACGGATTACAAAGGAAATGAATATTCATTGACGTCCGGAAGTTTTGAATTTTTGACCAAGTTAATTGCCAATTCTGTCAGTGATCAAAATGAAAGTGAAAGTGAATAAAACGACGATTTTATAGAACTTTAAAACGTTGAAAGTATTAGTAAAACTACAAATATACGAATTTGATTTCGATTTCCTGGATTTGTTGTGAATTTTAACGTTTTTTCCCAAATTGACAAGCAATTAAAAGTTGAGCCGATTGTAAGGGACTGTTTATCCCTACTACAAAATGTTGAAGATTATAAAGCAAGGTTTTTGAACATTAATACTTAATACTCACAAGTCTCGTTCCTCAGCTCAGTAATGCATTAGTACTTATACGTATGTATTCTTGAATATATTATAAACTTCGAAATTGAGGCAATTTTTTATAAATATATCGCTTTTTTGTTTTACCTTTGAAATAATAGACGTTGAAATAATTCATCGCTACTGTTTAAGTTTAAGACTATGTTGTAATTTCTGTTACAGTGTACTCTTCGATTTCGAAGCAACCGTTCAAAGAAATTTTTATTGAGGTGTAACCTTTACGTCGATTGCCGCCGTGATATCTCGACATTTAAATAGAAATTGCATGCGCCGATAGGTTCCTTAAATTTTCATTTGAACAGCACAGTGTAACGGTGCAATTATTTCAAGTCCTTGCAGTAAGATCGATTTATCTAAGGAGACAGCAATGAGGATTTCAAGGTCAATGTTATCGCGGTCCGAGGTTCTCCATTGTCGCCCTAGTGGGAATGGAGTTGTGTTGTCTAAATTCACGGGGTCACAAGATTCGGGGTCATCTCTCTCTCTCTTTTTCTCTCTATTTCTCTCTCTCTCTCTTCATTTCTCTCTCTCTCTCTTTATTTCTCTTTCTCAATTCGCGTTTTCTCCCGTGACCTGGTTTTCTCGGCGGTGATGACTCGCTTTTCCATTCATACACAACGCAAGCCCATTCGCCGTGACAGGAGTTGCCCTCGTGTGTCACCCTCGAAATATATTCTCTCCCTCTGCTCCTGACAGACAGACAATGAAGGCGAATTGTCGTCATAAATGGAAATAACAATAATAAATATATTTAAAAATATTGGGGATGGCAGTTTATGCGGGTTTTGTAAATCTCAGACCGCGGCGGAGTGTCGTTGGATAGAAAATGCTTCGTTCGTTTCATGGTGGCTGAAATTGACGCATGTGGATTGCATATATATCGTCGATTTTATTCGTCCTTGCGGTAATTCTAGGTTCTAGGTCCTGGTATCTCGTCTAATCAGAGATAATAGTGTATTGAACGTAATTGGAGGTAGAAAAGCAAATACTTGATTTGTAAATAAATCTCTAATTTCGAAACAAAAAATATCACGATTGCTTTTCAAAAATGAATAATTCAAGCATGAATTGGCAGGTTCACCTTATGGCTTGAATCCAATACGTGATGAAGGCACCTCCTATAAGCAAGAGGCGGTAAAATAAATACGTATTTTAGCAACAAAATAGCAGCATTTAGTCGTAATTCAGCGGTACTTTGTAGTTGAAGAGCGCATCTGACCTCAACACTTCTATGACTACGGGAGTTACTTCGGTCATCTTAATGTTTTCATATCATGCATTAAATATTTATTCTCTCTTCGATTTTTGTCTACGCACTGTAGATAACGTCTATTCGAACACTTGTTTGAGTTTCATCCAAGTATCATCAATCTTCAAAAACAAATATTTGACCAAGAATGAATTTCAATGATTATTTCGATATTTTTATGATATAGATTTACGGCAATTGAATGCTTATTTTTATTTAAAAAATACTTGGAAACTATATAATGATTTGAGTCGCAAGAAATAGGCCAAAGTAAATATGCAAACCAAATTTATTTGGAAACCCATCGATCCTGACATTGCTACTCCAACAAAAATAAATTCCTTCGAAAATATTCCTCGCTCGTTAAAATCTCTTTGAACAATCACATTAGTGATTTGGAAAATTTCACTTTAGAAGATAGTTCTAAAGAAATAATCAAGAAATAAAATTTCAGCTGACATTTAGGGGTGATTTGAAAAACATTCCTGCTGCAAATACCATTGACATAAATTGAACCGTACAGTATTACAAATAGAAACTTGTAGGGTATATCGTCCGCAAACTATAACTCTTATAAGAAAAACTCGGGCCCCAATTACAATAAACGTCGAGTATGATGGAATCGTGGAATAGATCCAAGTATGGGGAAACGGAGAAATTGTTTGCTAGCCAAAGCATGTGTATAACACAGATAATATGTAGTTTTTCCCGATATAGAAATTATGAAAAAAATACGAAGCTCACATTATCTCAAGGACAAGGATAACTCACCGCCGGAAATTGTTTATATTTTAGCCATAATATGTTTTAACAATTACTTTCCTGAAAGCATATAATGGAATTTTCGAACGAAAATTAAAATTGATTTTTTACCGAGTCATGCTGAAGTGGAAGCATTTACGACCACTGCAAAACGCACAAATTTTCCTTAAATGCTTTTCAGGTCTTAAATGAATTCAATTGGTGATCGTAAATGAGATGTAATGAGAAGAAATTTGAGGCTCGGGAAACCTTTTGATTCAGTAAAATTTTCAAATAATTTTATCGGGTGTCGTCAACGCAACCGCATTGTGGAAGAGCATCACGCTATAGCAGGCGTCTTTCATTTCAATGCGGAAGTCCTTGGGATTTTAAAGTCGTACGGTGAGATGCATTGTTGATTTCCTAGTAGTTCTTGGCAGCTTCCGCTTCCACCTGAATCATAATGCCTTTCATGATATGGCTTGGATTAAAAATGTCAGCGCGAATAACAAATCGGTTTTATGGTCGGTCTCGTTTGCGCGACGTTTTAGCGAGGTCGTCCGTGCCAGTTCCAATAGTCATCACTATACGATTTTAGTTTACATCTTATTGTTGGGATCAATTCCGGCAATTCTTAGATTTTTCTGAAAGGTTTGATGCCTTGAGTATTTCTGTGGCCTTGCAGCTGTGTGTCTGTAATAACGGTTGCACCTGTTACCCTGGATATAATATAAAAATAGATTTGCAGAACAATTAATTAAATAATCATTAAAAGTGCCATGGTATTTTTCGTCGAGTTTGGAGATATTAATACAGTTCGTATGTTTCTTAATAGCAGTGGGTGAGCGAATTCTATAATAGCAAGATTTCTACAAGCTATAAAGATATAGAGATCGTTGTAGAGTTTGAGAAAATTTGAATTTACTGAACTAATTTTAGTCAGATTTTTTTAGGATTGCTTTTATTGCCAGAAAGAATCAACTTTTATTTAGCTTAAGGTAGAGAGTTATTTTACCAACTTTGAAATACATGCCAATCGTTACTTTAAAATACTTAGTGTGCTAGAACTGAGTATAGAGGTTGGTAATATCAGTTCTGGATTAAATATATAAAAATCATTTTCACTTGTAATATTAATAGTACAAATTATTTCGTCATCATTACTGTATTTAGAACGAGCTATGTCCAGAGATATGACAAACATATTTTTATCAGTTAGCATTGAAATTATATCAAATTGCGGAAAACGATTTTTCAATGCGAAATGATGCACAATCACGAAAAAATGAACCCTTACAAACCTATACGTGTGAGTTTCAGTTTTGAGACAGAAATAAATAAAGACTCGATGTACGATAAACATGATATATTTCCGGAAAAAACACTCAAATATGGAAGGATTGCAACGCACGATGCGATCGAGTACTCGATTCAAAGTATTTTTTTAATCTTTTCGGAGAAACAACTATATTTATTATGATTTCTTGAGGCAATTGTAAATTGGCATTGAGAACGTGAGAGACTATAATACATTCTGATAAATAATTGAGCCGCCTGAGACAGATCTTCCATAGTCACGAAGGCAAAGGTCAATCTCTTGGATTCATTCGGAATGGAGGAGAAATTAAATCAGTTTATTTCTTTTCTTTATTTATACGCATACAGCTGATTTTGAGATTTTTTACTTAATGAAAACCATTATTAAATTTATTTTTAAAAGTAAAATATTATATCGAACAAAAATGTATCACTATACTAAATTGAAGCTAGTTTACTAATAGATAAATGTACCATTTCTGTCGTTTTCCTTTAAATTGCGAGAATTATTCCTCAAGTTCCCTTTTTAAGTAAAGAATATTTATGAGAGAAAAAGAACGGTAAAACATACTACCGACGATGACGATGAACAATAAATCAAGCCAGATGATTTTAATAATGGTAGATCTCCCTAGGCCGCTCTTACCAAATCATCCCGTAAATGTGGTTCATGGTAAAGTAATTGCGAAAGATTCCTAATGGCTTCTTTGGTGGAGTTTTTGTTATAATTGAGTAATATTGATTAACAAACTACGCCTAATTCCTTTCGGAGAGAATCAAAGTGAGGCCACCAATGAGACGGCGACATAATGACGGGGCAATATCCGAATTCAAAATGCTGCATCCTGAACGCTCACTGCATAATGATCCATGTCCAAATATATATTCGTCGCCGGATGTACCGCAAAATGTTCAGATTGGGAAGTGAAATACGTGTGAGAATTCATTTTGTTGACCTTGAGGAAGCCTTGAATTTCCCGAAGGTTAATTAACACAATACTAAAATCTCGAGTAAGCGTTTTGGTCGGCGCAGTTGGAGCATGACGTTGTCATTTATCAGGGTTGTATTAAAAATAACGTTAAACCAATTTTAGCTAAAGAACTGTTATTTTAGAAAGGAAGGTTTCAAATGATGTATTTAGTGTTCATGTTCAGTTTTAATTACAAATTAAGTAATAAACAGGCTTAGTGTCACTTCATAAACTTGGTAGATTTACTTAGGTATATATTGGGAGAGTTCGTATTCATTAAGTTTGTTGTATTCAATGAGAACAAGTAGTAAACGTCGTTGTTTATTGACTCAGAGTTCATTTGAACGAGAAATTTCATACAGTGTACAATATGCAAGAGTAGTATTTTCAATGACGATGTACAGACTTTGCTTTAGAGTAGGTGTGCCCAATACGTCCGCCATATCGGCCATGTACATGCGACGTATTGAAACTATTCATCTGTTATTTTTTCTAATTACGAAATTTACATTTTGGTACGTGTGAAAAATGTTTTCCATAGTAAGAAGTTTACCATACTTTGAATAAATCCCCCTATGTTGGAGGTATAAGGGATGGAACATGCTTATTTTATATCAACATGAAAAACTTTGGCTTACTGTGTACTGTGATGTCGGCTTACATCCTCAACCCAACTTTTTAAAACAATCTCATCTTATTTAGTGACATAGCATTTATTTTGTACCATTTGACGAATGTGATGCTCTGATCCCATTGGATACCTTAGAGATTATAATCGAAATGGAAATTCTGACATGGTTTTCCTCGTTCGTGTGGAAGAAAATTTTCTTTATTGGACCGTCGTATAATAATCTTCTTTCGGCAGCCACCGTATTCATTAGCGGGTGTTATCGCTCCTCTTGTAATGATAGACGATGGAGCGCTTCGGTATAATACAACCCAACGCCCCGATGACTTTCAAATCCATAACCTTTGAAAGCGTTCGTGCCCTAAGGAGCTACTCGATATTTCCCAGGTGCGCTTTTGTGCTGGGGAGACAACGGATGACGCCAAAAAAACCCTCGATTCGAGTCGAACGATGCGGGGTTGAAACCAGAAAGGCTTATCGATCGATGGAGAACGTTTCGAATTTTTAATGTGTGTTTGTGTTTTTGGCTAATCAACCTCTTGGATTATTATTGCCATAGCTCCATCCACACTGAACACACTCACAAGGGAGACCCGGTGCCGGAATTAGCCTACTCTTAACGAAGAGCACCAAGGAGGCCAACGGCTTAACGTCCCTTCCGAAGGAAGGAACGCTGACTTCGCGCGGTCTCCTCAAACCACACAAACAGGGGGCCGGGAGACCTTAGAAAAAATCCTACTTTCGCAGGAGTTGTGCCCGCTACCCTTTCGACCAGCAGGCGAGTAGCAGCCAGCGTTCTAACCACTACACCACCGGCACCCCCTTTTTAATGAATCTTTTAAGATGTCAAATGATAAGGTGTGTTGACCAGGCGTGGCAAATCATTCACGAAGGAAGAACACATTGTGTATCTGCAACATGTAGACGTCTCGTAAGCTTATTTTTCATCAATGATTACCATATTCGTTCAGCAACAGTTTAACAACTTGGGTTTGATAAATTAACGCATGCATTCATATTCGAATGGTTCTCGTTCCATTCGCCAAGTGTCCATTACTCCCTGGTGCCCTTCACCTTCCAGCCACGCCACGATCTTACACATTTTATAAAGTTTAGCAAAATCGAATCTAATAAACAGTAGACAATATTAATATTTAGGGAACTACTGCGTTAAAGTTCCCGAGGTCGTAACGTGTTTATCTGTATAACACATGCAATCTTTGGGAAATACTTCCTGGTATGCACTTTTTCGTGAATTTCTGTTTCCCAACTTGTCTCGTGGGAAACTCGATTGCGAGAAAACTTACCGCAGTATTCTGAAAATATCTTGGAAAATACACTACCATACGCGGGACTTATACATAATTTATGGCACTCGAGCAATTACTTCGTGAATCATTACGCAGATTTTTTGTTCTATTTTAATCCCTTGGAACCATTCCTCAAGCATTTTGCGCAGCCGTTTCGAGAGATACAGGGTCAAACTCAAGATGATGTTATTGAAAAAAAAAAAACACGCAGCCTTTTGCGCACTTATGTAATCACAACCCTCCCCATTATCCCCCCACTGACCTTCGGGAAAAGGGGTTCGCCGCATTCTCACGTCTACACCGTCCCATCCGCCTCCTCGCTTAAAACCGTCCCCATCCCCGTATAACCTCAACGGAAAGCGTTTATCCCGGAAAAAAGACCGAATCACTGGATGAATCCGTGTAGAAATTGCTTTTCAAGTCAGAATTTCGCAATTGTTTCCTTTCACCGTTGACATAAAGTTTCTATCCGTGTAATTTCCCTAATAGCCTTTTATCTGCGAGTTACGTCCATACTTGTGGAATTGGTAATATATGGCACGAGGGAGGTTATATACGTTTATTTATATTCAAAGGTTTTTAGGTTGTCGGGAGAATGTTTATTCCACACGGTAACAGCGTTTTATCTATAATCTTCTTCATAGCATTTGTAGCTCTTTTTATCGAAATTACGGTATCCTGTTTTTTCAAAAGTAGCTAAATTTACGAGTGTATTCATCACAACATGAGCTTCCGCACTAAGTCTCTTGCCTTTTTCGATTTAAATCAAGTCGGTAAAAATATAATGGGACAAAAACGACGTTCCGTGGAACCACATTCGCCTGCGCCTTGAAAGCAAAGATATGGACCTCGTGAAATCTTCCAAGGATTTTCGGAAAAAATAATTTCACGGCGTTTTTCGTCAGAGCCCAATTTATTGCCCTAATAGTATGTAACCGACACGATCAAAATTGTAAGTCTTTACGAAAAAATATTTTCCATTTCGCCGATGTTCCTCCGAAGATTTCGGCGACAGTACCTAATCGGAAGAATAAAATCTTCATCGGGCGAATTAATTTAGTTTGGACGATCTTTTTTTCCGGTAAAAATCCAGCTAATCATTTGATTCCGAGTGCGAAAGCTGTGGATGCTCAATTATTCGCGTTCTTTTGTCTCTGGAGCGGCGCCAAGACGCGCTCGTCTCAAATTCTTGAGCGTCCGAGTATGTAACCGGAATACAGGAGTTTTGGAGACGCTCTCGAAAGCGTTTCTTTTTCCCGGCTCCTTCTCCAAGGACTCCCCTTGCGGGACGAGCCGCCCTTTCCTTTCATTTAGCCTCCTCTATTACGCGTGGAAATAATCGACCGCGCGCATCGTAACTCGTTGCGATTTATTTTCCAACGATCGAATTTCGAAACTTCCAGAACCATTTAAAACAAACACGCGTCATCTGTTTCGCTGTTTTATTGCGATTGCGATCACGAAGAACCTCAAGCTCGTCTTATCCTCACAGTCATTGCGGGGTGTTGTGATGTTGCTAATCCGATAATCGATGTATTCCTCGCCACCTTGCCCTTGTTTCTTTTTGTTTTTATGAGCGCGGCAGCAGTGTAAGAGTCCATAAAAATTTTCATTTAATCAGTTCAAATTGAATTCTGGAATGGATCTTTTGCCTCGATAACTACTGGATTTTCAGAAATCATTTGACACGGCTCATGACCTAAGCATAATACGATTAGCCGGTTGGGGGAAGTTTTCCTGAAAATGTCACTGTGCATTCATGCTACACTCTTACAAATCCATTTTATTTAAACGTGCAATCCGATGAAATAAAAATTCTCGTGATTTAGATGAAATATTTGTTCTTTAAAAAAAATCCACCTCTTATTACTGAATTAGTTACAAAGATGAATTCTTTATGTCTTCGCTCGGATGCAATTCTATATAATTGCCCCATTATTTTGCTTCATCTATATATTTTTATTCATTTACGAATGGAGCGTATCTGGTAATGAAGGTAATGTAGGAATATTCTCAGCGGTTCGGCTAGTGCCCACAATAAATTGAAACAACTCCTTTCGTGCGCATATCCGCATTGGAAACAACAAAAGTAAGATGTTCCCACGGCTGCACCCGCACGAGAAACTTCACAATCGCTTTCTCCCGCCGCAGTACGATCGCTAACCCTCCTTTGAACCCCCACCAAGAGCAGAATGTGGCACTTCCAAAGCAGAATGGAAAAACCCATATCCGGCTTTATATGTATCTTAGTGAAGTGAAACAAGATGCCATCCTGTTGACCTTAGTGGAAGAGGGGGCGCCGCGATGATGAATCCTTCATCATGCGTTGCCCCAGAAGATGGTGGAGCGATCGCGCTGGGGCAGAACCCCGCATCCGGTCGCTCTACACATTCCTTTGATCGTTTTGAAATATTTTATTACAAGCTGTACGAGAATGATGTGCCTTTTGAAATTCAGTATTTACGATGTTAAAATAGTCACTTTTTCTAGGTAACCGCTAATTATTTTTGTTCGATTCATGCGAGAGAGAAGAGAGAAAAAAAATCATCTCTATCGCCATTCTCGGCCCGTTGACCTGACAGAGAGAAATTGGTATACCATAGGCATCATTTCTTGTCAGTGTCACGTTTTTTTCCGTCTTCCCTTAAAGCTAGTCAAAATTTCCCCCTTAAATGTCTCTACAATTGGCATTAAAATGTTGGGGAAAACAAATGTGCATTTTGTTTACAAAACAGCGTCATCAGTGGCGGCTCTCCGATAGTAGATTCTAAAATGAAAGGTTCTGTTTTATGATCTATCATCGGTGTACCACCTCTTATGACTTTGTAGCCGAAATGCGCGCCCGGTTTTCCTCAACCTTTTTATGGTTATTAGCGGGATATCGTTTATCAATTTGATTTCAGCCATTAGGCGAGTTCGATAATTATCTTTTTATTACATCTTGTTACTCAAAATTAAGAAGTTTCTCGGAGCGGTCAGAACTGAACGACAATCTTCGCCACGGCGCGGCGCGAAAAATGTATGCCTTCGCTCTAATTTGTTTAACTCAATCGAATCAATTGAGACTGGCGACGATTTCGACATATTTAGATAGAAGAAACGGAATGTCGCAGTCCAGTTTTTTCCTCCTAATAAGATTTCGAATTGAAGATGCTAGCACATGTTAGCATGGCTTGCCTATTACCCGTGTACCCTTTAAGTGGCACGCGCGACTAATATGCCAGGCACGCAACGTGTGCGGTCGTTGTTCGCATTTCTACTGTTTTCTTCGTTTTTTACACAAGCTTTAAAGCGGAGTTGACAGCTCTGTCTTATACCTTATACATAGGTAAAACTAAAGAAGAGATAATATAGACTACCACGCTTCATCGATGAGTTAAAAAAATTTACCATTTGCACAGAAAACGGCTGTCATCCACGAAAACGGCAGAGGAAACTGCACTGCAAATTTGTTTTAAGTTTTTGTGAGCGATTGATTATTTTACTTGTCAAGTGTAATAATGAATTCGCGCATCCCTTTAAAATACTCTTCTCGATTTAGACGCTGTAACGAAAGGTCAGTTGAAAATGCTCGTCACCCACTATATTCGCAACGGGTATTTGGGAGACAGGTTCCTTGGACTTACCTTACCGCTCTCTAAATATTACTTGAGTTTCCCTTTTTAATTTTGCTTAGTCATACTGGCTGCACTTGACCCGGGAGTCTCTTGTGCATTTTTGACTAATTATACCCGCATCCTTTTTCCTCCTTGCGAGAGGTAGCTGAGCTCACTTTCACTCCTCGAGGATGGTAAGGAACCGAATAAAAGAGTCCTTTGTTGTAGTTTCATTAACCTCTATCTTTAAAATACGAGAAATCAATTTTACTTTAAGTGAATTCTTAAATGGCACTAAATATAAACAAACTCACAAGCAACCAGGGATATTTTTATGTGAACTGAGTCCCAAAGGGAGTTTCTCTCTTTCGTTAACTTCCAATGACTTCCAAAGATTAATGGCGATGCGTTCTTCCCCTAGTAATATCTCCAAGCCCTTCAAATTTTCAATGCTTTTCATTATGGCCACGCAGAGGTGTGTCATGCCTTAGTATGTTTATAAAGTAACAAACTTACGTTATCAAGTGTAAAATTCTTATGAGTTATTAGGTATCTCCCAAAACTTTAGGTTTGTTTTGTGAATCACGTGAAAGAAATTTTTAATTTATGATATATTCTCTTTCCCTTATCTGTAGGTGCAATTATTTAAAACGAATAGATTCTCTTCACGTAATGAATAAATTCTTTTGTAGCTTTGTCCTCGCCCAATCCCGGACCTGGAAATCAACTTAAATATAGTTAATGGTTTCGAGTTGATGATGTTGCATTGCAAAGAAACCTAGGTCGTTTCGAATAAAATTTATGTGGAATTACAAGAAGTCTCTTTATTTTTACATTATCAACTTAAATAATTTCACCCGAGCAGTAATAAAAAATAATGAACTTTGTAGATATACCCTGAATTAAAACTTTTATAAAATAGCGATAGATAAACGCATTTCAGCTACAATAATATAAATTCTGGAACAAAATTTAGTTTTCCACCTTAAAAGCTGCCCATTTTTTAATGATAGGGTAGGAGATGCGACCGCGCGTGACTTTGCCAAGACAATTTTTTAAAAATTTCATGTTTGCAACAGGATCGAGACTCAAAAAATGGGAGGTTATGGCTTCTGCCAGAGACTGCGATTTTCCAGATTGTTCTACGGAATTGAGACTTCAATTAAAGGTTACAAAGGCTGTTGGTAAAACTCTTTTCAACTAGTTGGTGTCGGAAAGCTTTTAAACACGTTTTATAAGATTATTTTTACTTGCTCTATTCACAAGTGTATGAAAAAGAGGTTAAAATATTAGCCTTTAAATCCGTTGAGGTTAGTTGCTTAGCTTTCCGTATTCGACTTCTACCATAATCGAATATATTACTTTTAAATAATATAGAATAAGTCCATAGTTTACTTACCCAAAACTTTCTTTTATGTAGTAGATCAATAAATACTTGTTAAAATTTCAAACGAGGCAATTTCTTATGATTAGTTTTATAGGGCAAATTAATTTATTAGTGTAACATCTTATTTCGTTTTTTATAATATATTCCTATTCCCTTTACGAAAGAAAATAAAATATACAATATACAACTTGTACACGTGTTCATAATATTTTCTTATGTGGCTATAAAATGAACGAGTAAACCAGATACGCAATTAAGTAATAAAGCCGTAGTCAGAGTAATTCACGGGTAGTTGATGCTAAAACCTTGATCTTCGATTGGATTCGAGGCATACTTCAGCCGTGATTTTCTTATTGAAAAAACTGAAATTTCAACGGGATATCACGTATCCTTGGTGTCGGATCGTTGCGCGATCGTGCTCAAGACAACGAACATCCTCAATGTAGCAGAACCTGCTCGTAACGTCGCTTTATTTTCCTCGAGTATCTCTTTCTGACTCGTAACTGTTGCACTCGAGTGGATGGCCTAACGACTAACAATAAGAGGTCGAATCGATCACGCCATTTTGGCGCAATCGTTAGGAATTCGCATCATTGTATCGATGGCTTCATTTATGAGCGCTTTAGAGGTGCACCTTTTCTTTTATTGGTTCTCTCCACGATGAAATTCGTTGCATTGAATAAAGATCGCAATCTTACAAAATGAAACGCGTTTCGCATTTGTAAAAGCGTATCAAGAAGTTTATTTATCCTTCGTATAGAGCTAAAAAGTTTTTTGGTAGAAGGGAATATTGTTTCTAAATGTAGTTTATTGTGTGGCACTATACATAAGGGTCTAAAGGTGTTTTTTATTAAGTTGGAATAAAAGTTTAAGTAAAATTGGTACATTTCAGTTTTAAATGTCGTATGTTCCATCAACGAAAGCCAGATAAGAGCAATACACCATTTTGTCACAATTTCTGCAGCTAGTCTTGGTTAGTATGGTGTACATAATGTATAACACTTAGAAATACAGAAAGCTGGGTTTATTTTTCGCGCATAATGACTTTTTGTGAAAATATGAGTAAACAAACTATTACTATCTAATCGCTGTGATGTAACGCAAAAGTTATTTTACACATGAATTGAATCCATTAAAAATAATGAAAAAAGTATACGAACTGTTTGCTGCCGATCTTCTGACGGAATAAAATTTGTTTGGTATTATCCTCATTCCTTCACTATTACTCTAGGCCAAAGTTCTTACCTATCTAGAGTTAGAACGCATCGTTTTTTGTCGTACCTTCAAACAAAACTTTGACGTTGCTGAAAGGAATACGAAACTATCTCAAATTTCTATTTGTTCGCGTTTTAAAATAAAAAATGGGCGCAAAAATTACTACCGACGCATTGAAGGAAATTTTTGAGAAATACGCACATACAAGCGATACCCATAAATGACGTATCGCACCTATACACCCGTGATGCTCGTAGCAAAATTAAATATTCCTTCGCTTCGAAATTAAGAGAATTTTCGCGGCATGAAGCGATTGAAGTGCTCGATACCATTTCCCTGTTGCATGTGATTAATCAAACCGAAGATTCGGGTCATGTAGCAGGATGCGAAGAAATTTCTCAGGGGCCTTGAGGGTGGATTGAGTGGGCTGTGAGTCGGAAGGAGGTAAAGAAGGCTAGCTCGCCGGAGGGTGGTGGGTAAAGCCATGAGAAGTGCCAACGCACACAAGATGGGGCGAGATTGGATGGGAGAGATGTAGGGATGTGAGAGTTCATAGGCGGAGTGTGGGAATATACATTGGAAGAGTGTTAGGAATGACCGAGGAAAATAGAAAGTGAATAGGGTCGGAGGAAAGAGTGGAGAATAGCAGAAGATGGGAGGGGGAAAAAGAGGAGAGGAAAATGTGTTGAAGAGATGATAGAGAAGGGAGTGGAGAGAGGCGTCGGAATAGAGAGAGAGGGAAAGAGGAAGATTAAAGCTTTCACTGATCTTGGGGTGGATGAGAATTCTAAGCCGGAGGTGAGATGCTTGCCGTCGAAAAGGATACTGAAAGGGGATAATTTGAAGGTTATGGAAGGTCACGGTGGGCGAATTACAAGGGTAATGCGTAATAAAGTGAAGAGGTCAAGGATTGAGATAGCAGATAAATATGAGTGTGTGCGGAGAGTGAATGGCGTAGCCACTCTCAGGCGATAAAATATCGATGAATGTGCCAACGATAGGTAAGTTGACTCATTAGTATTCGCGGTTCCGTAAAAAAAATAATTTTGATTTAATAATAAAATCCAATGTCATCAGAAATAGCTTTCATATAAAATAGGTCGGTAGTGGCTTCACGTATCAAATTATTAATCAGCAACACACTATAAAATTCCAAGGGCTTAGTGATTATCTTCAAGGATATCGATGAATGAATTTTCTAACGTTGTATGCTCCAGTTTTTGATTCGCAATTAAAAGACAGCCAACTATAAAAATGTCGAGAGTACTCGAACGAATTTTATATAAAAATTGGTACGCATATTATGTTTCATGATGCCATTCTTTAATAATTTTCGCAAATCACGTGGTAACAAACGAAAAGAATCAGAATTGTATCCGAAAAACATTTCACTTAACTAAGTTTTAACTTGGAAAGCTCAAAAAAAATTTCTTCACTTCTTCGTTTAAGAAATTTCTATTCGGTGCAAACAACATTCCTATGAAATATTTGCATGCAAATTTTGCGAATTAAGTTAAAGATGACATGAATTTTTTAATAAATAGAAATTTTGAGTCAAAGTAAACTATATTTAATTTGAACGACCGATAGCCAATTAATAAAACCATTGATTTACTACTACTCGTTTTTCGAGAAAGATGCGTTTCTCTGTCTAGGAATTATTTTGCGTGAAGCATTGAAACTTCATCTCTTACTCAGGCGTTAAATAATCGCGTCGACCCTGTAGCATGCTTTGCTCCGAGTAAAACCTAACACCAGGTGACATAATACTGGAAAAAAGAAACAAATTCTACCACAAATGCTGCTTTAAGCGCATCAGTAGCCTCGCGATACGTCACAGGGCGTTGCATAACGACCGTTTTTACAGAAGGCCGAAAATAAAACGAACGCAATGCCTCTATTTTTACGTAACCCGTACTTCGTCAGATGATATGTTTTCGCGGCGATGGGTTAATTGCAGAGGGTGTAAGTGGTCGCAAAAGTTACGGAATCGATGGAACGGGTAGGAAGGTGGAGGTAAAGCGAAATATCGTGATCGAGCTTTATAGAATTTGAGGAGAGAGCGCCTCTTTAAAAGGACATCTCGTTTAATATTGTTTACTTTAAGAACTTATAAAATGAATTTTTAAGTATTTTTCACGCTAAATTTTTTAGTTTAAAAAATTAACCATCGATTATCAAAGAATATTTTACTGCGATTACTCCATCAAAAAAAACAAAGGATCGGCCAAATGATAATGATAAAGAAATAGTGAGTGAGTGCTTGGTTTTTTTCTTTCAAATTGGAATAGTTAATCTGCCATAAATAAGGGAATTACGCGATTACTTATCGCAAGCAATCAGATCCGGGATAATATTTTTCTTTTCATGTTAAACAGTTTAAAAAGCAGAAAATCCAAAAGAAATTAAAATTTACTCCGCTGAGACATTAAAGTAGCAAATTAATTGAAATAAGTGAGAGGAGACTTAATGCAAAGGGCAGCATTACGAAAGTAGCAGGTCAATCGATTTAATGCCCAGAGGATGAGCGGATAATGGGCAATTAAAGGCCATGGGTTTTTCCCTTTGAAGGAAAAAGAGAGACGGAGAAGGGTAATTTTGTTCAAATTTCGCAATTTAAAACAAATTTCAGCTTTTGGAAATCCAAAAACATCGATAATATTTACTCAAAAATAAGTGCATATAATATTTTTCTAAACCCGTGAAAATGCTTATCGGAATTTTTCCCTGCTCCATCATCTCCTTGTAACTTATTGTCGATTTCCTGCCTGTTAAGTTTTTAACGAACGGAATACCCAGCGTCGATCCAAAATACTGACGCAATTTATTTCTCTCCGTATTTTTCTCTTTTTTTTTAATTCCCGCCCGAGAGGAAATATTCCGTCACTTCTAAATTTTATCCGCTTCTTAGTCATCAAACTTACATCCTCTTTTTCGTCAGCTAGAATGACTCAATCAAATTTAAAGAAAAAGGAAAGTATTACAAATTGAAATTTCAAAAACAAATTATCAAATCGCGTACAATGGCTTGAATTCAATCAATGACCAAGGCGATTTCTAAGCTCTTGTCATTATCAGTTATGGGTGAATTACTGTCGAGAACGGGTATTTTGAGGGCAGAACGAGCATATGCTTCATTAAATCGTTTTATGGCTTCTGGAGTTACCATGGTTTTCGTCCGAGTCAACCGTTTCCCGCGACGCGAGAGCTGTGAAGGGAAGAGATGGAGGAGGCGGAAACGCGGAATGGGAAGCGAGCGATCGTGTTGTTTGGAAGAAGAGGGTAATTAAGTGTGCAAGGACATAGGATCGGACGCCGTCTGGGAATAGAAAAAGTGATCTCGAGGAATGGGGAAGTGGTCAACGGGGGAGTGAAGAAGAGAGCTAGGATGCTAAATGGGGAGGGAGGGCTGGAGAGGTAGAGGGGACGGCTGGATAGATAGAGGGGAGGGCTGGAGGGTAAGAGGGGAGGGCTGGAGAGGTAGAGGGGAGGGCTGGAGGGGCAGAGAGGAGGGCCGGAGAGGTAGGAGGGCTGGAGAGGTAGAGAGGAGGGGCGGAGAGGTAGAGGGGTAGGGCTGGGGAGGTAGAAAGGAGGGCGGGAGAGGTAGACGGGAGGGCTGGAGAGGTAGAGAGGAGGGCTGTGGAGGTAGAGGGGAGGACTGGAGAGGTAGAGAGGAGGACTGGGGAGGTAGAGAGGAGGGCTGGAGAGGTAGAGAGGAGGGCCGGAGAGGTAGGGGGGAGGGCCGGAGAGGTAGGGGGGAGGGCCGGAGAGATAGAGGGGAGGGCCGGAGAGGTAGAGGGGAGGGCTGGAGAGGTAGAGGGGAAGGCTGGGGAGGTAGAGGGGAGGGCTGGAGAGGTAGAGGGGTGCGCTGGAGAGGTAGAGAGGAGGGCTGGGGATGTAGAGGGGAGGGCTGGTGAAGTAGAGGGAGGGCTGGAGAGGTTGAGGTGAGAGCTGGAGAGGTAGAGATAGGAACAGAGGGAGTCGGAGAGAGAATGAGGGAGAGGGGTCGGACACTGTGAGAGAGATAGAGGGTGGGAGGGGAAGGAGAGACGAAAAAGTGTGGATGCTGCAGAGTTAGGAAGTGGTGGAGGCAAATGAAAAGAGATATGTAGAGGAAGGAGTGGAGGAGAGAGGGGATGAGGGAGAACAGTAGGATATTGCGGGGAGAGAAAGGGAGGGAAAAATTGAGGGATGTGTCAGAAATGATAGTTGACACTATATCCATCTTTATTTATGTTTTATATGACCTTTTATTTGACTCAATGTTGCTAGTAATTGCTAACGTGTATTAAAACAATTTTCGATACGAAAGTGTTAATTTCCTAATGTATAATTCTCAACTAAGACGACAAAAAATATTAATTTTTTAAGTGAATAATTCTTCTATGGCGACAAGAAATAAATTTTATAATCTAACGCCTATTTGTTACAGTCTACACTCGGTTTATACGTAGCGTGAGTTTGGTGATTACCATTTCGCTCCGTCATTTTGTTTCGTTGTATAGGAATGTCAATTCTAAACTTAGTGTAGCCAATGAAAAAGATATCCACAAAACGATTGGAATAAATAAGTGTGTGCTTCGGAAAACAAATCAGTCGGCCTCAGTGGTGATCCACCGAACATTGCAAACATCGTTTTCCGAGCCGTTTCATGGATGTTGGAGTTGTCTCGGTCTTTATTTATATTTGTCGCAATGGAAGCCATGCTTGGTAATTAATGCATTTAGTTCATTTATTTATTATTTTTGGGCCGTTTTTTCAATTATGATGATGTAAAAGACTCGGAACGTTAAACAAAAACGATTTCAAGATTCTCTGTACAAGCGATGCCATATCGTGAGATAAGGCAAAACGCACAGTCATTCGCTGACATCAGATGTTGTGATTTACATAACAGGTTGATATCACAAGTCTCAATTTCTTTCAAAACATTGTACTCGACATCGTTAATTTCGAAGATCCATCCCATAATCGCAAGTAACCCGTTCAAGTTCGAAGTATCCTCCGTGCATCACGAGACGAGTGCGCACGTGTTTGCGCGTCGGAGGATGTAATTGCCCTCCGCGCGAAATGCGCCTCGATGTCGTGTGATCTTAATCGTGCGGCCTTTGATCACGGAGGAGAATGCGGTCCGCAAGGTATATTATCATCTCTTAAGAGCCACGTCGTGACTTCCCCTCCCACAACCTCCTAGATGGACTTAAAAATTCTCGATCCGTGGCATAAAACTTATTCTGATGGCCCCCGTGAATCACGCAGGCGTGCACGTCTCTTGGAGGCCACCCTCGAGGGATCGCCCAGGAGCCGCGCTCCTGCAAGGTCGCCTAACCACCTCATGCGTCCCACCAAGGACGTTGGAATGGTGCGTTATAGGACACCTATGCGCGTGGGTAAATATAGTTGATGTCAATAAATGTCGCAGTGTGTTGCTGTAGAGCATTGCTCGGAGAAGTCTCAAACTCAAATTACATGGAGGCCAAAAAGGTAATTTGAAAATATATGGCTGGCCGCATGCTATAAAAATTATACACTAAAAGTGTTTTGTTGAAATATAAAAGCACAGAAATCAAATTTCAATTACAAAACAAATTATCTCACTAAATATTATGCACTTTTATATTGATTCGTATCTCTCTTTGAAATCCCTGGATTTGAGGGAACAAAAAGGTTCGCAATGTCAATTTTGAGTCATTGCGTGCCAAAGAACGTGAAATTTCAACAGAATAGACGAGCATGGAGTTCCTTGATCGTTTACTGAGACTAGTTTGTGGCTTGGATAAAATTAAATGCAATCCTTTTACGTGGGAGGCTGCATAAATAGTTGAAGGAGCTCCGTAGGGTCGAGTAAGAATTTGCATCGGAAGTTATTTAAAAGATTGTGTTGTACCGAAAATCACATCAAAACAATTTTCAGCATTTTAAATCCAACATTTAAAGGATTTATGCTAGTTTTTTTATTAAAAATGAAAATTGACTTTATTAAATCACACGGTCGCTTCTTCTTTAAGTCGCATAGCTCTCACGGATTGTATGTAGTTCACCTATTCCTCAAATAAATGACAAACGCAGCTCATGCAGAATTTCAAATACAAAGAAGCCGTCTCCAGTGGTAATTCATTGATGGCCAATTATTATTGTTTACTTGTCCGCGTTATTGATAAATGAATCATATTTATCACTTATACGAAAGCAGAAGTTATTGTATGAGTACCTACATTTGAAGACCATGCAAATGGTCTGAGAAGATATTGATAAGGAGTGAGAATAGGCGTCTCTAGTTTGATGGGAAATTGAGGGTTACTTGGATTACTTGCTAAATTTCACACTTTAGCTGAAACCCTCAGTAAGAGTTGGGCGACTGGCGATGGTCAAACATGTAAGAAATATTTGAACTCGGACTCTTCTTCGGCTGCCGATGTGGTTTACGAATCTCTTATCTTCTCCTTCAGAGCCCTCTTTCCTTTCTCCACCTCCTCAATTTCTAATGACCCTACGGCAATGTTTTACCCAAAGCATGGTTTTTCACTAACCCATCGGAACCCAATTCCATTTCCTTTTTAATGAGTTGCATAGAGCATGACTTCCCCCGTACCCATCAAAACCAAGCAATTTGACCACTCTTCAGAGGGAAAAAGTTGGTTTTTGTCATTCCCTTTAAAATTTTCGATTACATGCCCAAACCTCTTCCCCTTCTTTCTAGGAAGTAGACGATAACCGGAATCATCTATACGTTGTTAATTTATTAATTATTTATTTATTAATAGTAATGTCTGTTGCTTGCAGTGCGAATAACCAATGCTGTTTGTAAACGTGTTTCTATTTGAACTTCTTTGGGTTTTTCAGATATCCGCTTCGTTCCATTTCATCTTGCCAGTCATCGTGAAGTTATACGGCCATTCTCTGGTGTTGAGGTGCACGTCTGGGCGTTTGTTTCGAGAGGAACTTCTGTTGCAGGAGAGATATGACACAGCCGGAGAAGTATTCCTCAGTAAAGGTTGGGAAACTTCGTTTCTTGGAAGCGGAGCAATCCACGTTCTTTCTTAGCGACAGCCGAGTAGTGAGTTTATTGTTTAAGACATTGCAATCCACGGTAGCTATTTTTAAGTAGCAACAATTCAGGAAATTAATCCCATAACTTGTGGTTTATATACGATTTCAAACGATGTAGAATCGTGTCGCTTGAGTTCTACGCGTCGCGTTAAATTGAAATTACTTTACTAAGGTTCCTACTCTTTTGTGGCTCCCATTTTCTTTTTTAATCTCCAAATAATGCTATGCTTAACTGGAGTGTGGGAAAATATTTCTTCTTAAGAGGAACACATATTCTAAATCTTGAGGACTGGTTGCAGTTATGTGGCCCGCGAGGGCATTTTATGTGTTCCGCGATGCCATTATGAAAGCGAACCGTAATATAAAATACTTATAATTTCACATTTGTAACTTAAAATTATGGCCGGAAAACCTTTTCCAGTGATGTTATGGGGATAACATATTATTTATTGTTGATTTTCACTATAAGGATCCCTCGCATTATCTCAAATAACTTCCGATGCGAATCCTAACGTGGTGGCCCGCCGAAGCATTTTCATCTGTTAATGCGGCCCGCCTAAGAAGCTGCAACTGTTAATGTACCCCACCACGTGAAAAGTGTGCCCCCCCCCCTGATCTAATGGAAACTCCATACTATTTTACTGGCACACATAATTCTGAAATCCTCGTCACTCTTCTATCAGGGTCGTTACAGATTCCTGAAATCGTTACGTGAGTTAAACACGCGTTCTGGTGATGAACCAACTTTTTATTCCCATTCACGTTACTGAAGCACATAGGATCTCCATCATAGTGCTAGGGGCAAGGTTTACAGAATTCGTAACTATTTCCGAATTTACAAATGTAAATGGCATTCTTCTTTAATCTTTTAACATGTACTTATTCAACAATTAAGAATTAAAGAATCTATTGACCAATAATATCCAGTTGAACATATTTATGATTGTTCATTCAAATCCATACAATTCCAAAGCGAATTATTAATTATTATTTCATTTACATGCATTAACATTTGTCGTACATACTACTTTTCACATTTTTTCATTCTCTGCTTTGTTATAAAGTTTTGTTTCCCTAACGTTAAGCGACTTTTTTAATTGAAATATTTTCTCGTCTAGATTTTTATCCATTTTACGCAAACTATATAATGAAACTTACTCTGCGACTGTAATATTGCAACTTTAACTACAATGTTACGAGGAATTCCTTTTATATTATCGATTCTAATGACTCCTTGTTTGGAATTTCAAATCAAACCAAATTTCATTATTTCTCCCAGTCTCCACGATAGCGAACACACTTAGGGCAGGGGTCGGCAATCTTTTCGGCATGACGGGCCACATTCGTAGTTGTGAATGCTTCGGAGGGCCGCATTGGAAATCATTAGAACTTCGGCGGACCGGATGAATGTTTACATCCGAAGTTACCTAGAGATTCTGTGGACTCATATTAGCGAAAATCAAGTATAAATAATTTACTAGGATTATAACTTCGCTAGAAAAGGTTTTGAGACCATAATTTTACAGAAAAAAATAAGAAATTTTCTGTTCAAGTTAACCGATCACTTTTTCATCATAGTTTCGTGGGCCGGATAAAACACTCTCGGCGACCGCATGCAGCCCGCGGGCAGTATGTTGCCGATCCCTGATTTAGGGCATGCATGTTTAAACTTTAGTTAATCCAGTTATATTTGTGGTAGTATATTTAGAATCTTCAAATGCTTGTACAATGACAAAGAAAATCGGGGTTTCAGAGAAAGTCTGGCAATCAGGAATAGCATTTTTCATCACGGTATCTTGTTTTTCCGTTAAGGAGAAATTATTCATAACAAATGGTGAAAGGTTTAAATATCCGTACGCGAAAAACTTCTTCTGGTTCACTACCAGTTTTTAAAATTTTTGTTCCAAGTGTAGATATAACTTGTTCATTAAAGGACTCTTTCATACGCTTTTCTTTTGGTTTACGCCTAACGGTGACACAATTTCTAACATAGCTTTGTCCTTAAAACTCAACATTTCAATATGATTATACTATCTTCCTCTGTTTAATGAATTTTGCGTAACATCCCTGAACCGTTTCAGGAGGGCTATTTTATAAATTTTTTATCGTCCCACGAATATTGTGCGTGTAGTGGCTTCTAGAGTTGGTCATTAAATCGAGAATTGCTCGTTCCACCTTCATTTGCTAAATATCGCGATTAACTATGTTTATTAAACACTTCTCTCACCGGAACTTAGAAGGTAGAAGGACGATAATCAGTTTTTGCACATGTGACAACATGTATGGATTTATTTGAAAACCAGTGAAAAATAGGGAATTATTTATTATATTATTTATTTTTTGCCTAGCCCAAACCAACTACATACATTAAACTTTTATGGGAAATATGCTCAAATGTACATTAAACACAAAACGAAAAAATCGCTTTATATCCCATTAAATACTAAAAATTAAAGTTTTCTTGGCGAGGTGACAGGAGATAGCGGATTTGCGCTCGTCTTTGCATATATTTAAAGTAAGTTGTCGAAGCCACATGACCTAGAGAGTATAAATTTTGTGGTTTATCAGAGCTAGGATACGAGATTGAATTCATTAACGAGCACTTGTGGCAGAATTGAATCGATAGTTGCGCGATATATCGCAGCTTTAGTTAAACACTTTTTATGATAACATCGTCCGTGATTAATCGTCAACGATCGATGTTTTTTAATTCCTGTTAGGATCGGGTGAAGAGCGATAAAGCACCGGTAAAAACACTCCCCTCTCATACGTCTCACGAGTCGGTCGGATATTCGTTCCACGTGCATTGTTTCGTAGACTTCCGCGTGCAGTGACGCTCGCGTGATCGACGTCATAACCTTAGCAGTCGTCGTCGAGCATATGCACGCACAAACGCAAGCAAACGCCCGCCGCCCTTTGTTTTCGCATTCCGGGGGCGTAATGTATCGTCGCGATTCTTTCGCCGTGCTCTTCGCTCTGAAGGGTAGCGCTTCGCGATTTATTATTATTGCGCTCTACGAGGCCGTTTAAAGACAGCCGAGCACCGGCAATTTGACGTTGATACCCGCGGAAGATGCGATTTGAGATAAAGCACTCGTGGGAGAAATTGACGCTGAAAAGGCGCATTTTTGCCTCAGATTTTTTCGGACGAATAAAGAAAACTTACGTTGTCCGTTTTTTGACGAATTATAAGTCTCAAAACTTTAATCAGGAGGTCGGCCATATTTTTAACGGCTCGCAATATATTTATTTCGAATTTTTCGTCTTTGCCTCATTCGATAAAAATATAACTAACTTGTCTCGTATTTACATATTCGATATTAGAGCGTTATAAAAATTTGTTTTAGTTTATGGTTCCAAGTGATATTTTATTAATAACTAAGTTACTACTGTAGAAAACGTGGATGTGCATTTAAAATATACCGATTCATTGGGAGAGAGTACGTTATTCTTCTTCTTCTTATTATTATTCCTCCATTAATATTCTATTTTATATTAGAAATTTATTTCTTTTGTAACGTTTTAAATATCATTCATTATTCATTGTAATTGTTGCTGCAAGAGTGTTAATTTAATATTGTCAAAGTAAGTAAGTAAGTAAGTAATTTTCTATAAGGAGCAATATTATACGTAATAATTAAATAAATAACTTAAAATACTAATTTAAAAATATAAATCTTTTGCTGAAAATAATGAAAATTCATGAGGCGATAATAGCCAAGACATTTTTGTAATAGTCAAAGACTTCAAAATGTTTGATTTTTGAGGATGTCACTCGCGTTTATGGGCTTCTATCAGCAATTCACACCCCGCTGAATTTCCGCGCCATGGATCTCATTTGTATTCTGTCGTCGGTTTTTTTCTTTCTCGGGATCCAAATTTTAGAAGTGTTTTCTTTACGATCGATTGTTGAGTTAGGCATTCGATGTAGTCTATCTTTCAGAATCAAATACTTTCGGTCGTCTTACGTGGAAATGCCTCCAACAGAAAGAATATCCAATGAAGCGGAAGGCAATGGATCACGAGTAAACCTTGTCGGTGCATTCGGGAATCCTTAAGGTCTCCCTTTGATGCGCCGACATAAAAAATTCAGGATGTGAAGTGTATGTTTCGACACGAGTGAACGATTTTTGACAGGTTTGTGCGATTTTCACGATTAATAATCAACTCTTGTCCTTGACCTCATGCTTGGAACGGTTCAGGGAAAAACGACAGTCATTCGATTCCCATTTGCGAGGCCTATCATTGACACACGGCTGAATTGCTTATCTTTCACAATGTTCCCATCAAAATCTTTTTATTTCCTAAGTGATTTGATTAATTATCCTAAAACTTTAACAAGAGAGGATGGATGCGTGCACACGTGCGAGGCAGAGGCGTTATTTACGGTTTATGCAAGTGATGCGAAGGAAATATCGAATTTTCGATTTTCCGATTTATTTTCTAATTATTTGTAATTAATAAAACAATCGACAATCTTTATGTTCACGTTCATTCCTTCGTCGTAATTACCCACCTCTTTTCACTTACAAACGCTGTGCATACGTAAAGAAAATAGACGTTTTCCAAACTTTGCGTGCGCACGAAAGAAAATTAAACTAATGAGGTATTTACAGCAGATATTGTTTACTTCAGTTGTCACGAAGATTGCTTTCGTTGACAACAATTAAAAAAATATGGGAAAATTTGTTTTTTCTAAGTAAATTACCTACGACTTTCTCGTTTGATTTTCTTGAAATCGGCTACTCCTTCGATAAAAATTTAATGAACAAAACATACGCTATTTCACTAGATCTACAATTTTCTTTGAAGACTTTTTGTTATAAGTAATATTTTATGAGCTATAAAGAAAAGTTCTTTTTTTGTCTCCAGTCAAGCGGCACTCCCGATGAGGTCACGTAAACTATTTATACCATTTTCTTAGTTTCTTTGTCCCTATGTCCTTAAAACCAAATTTCATCAAGATCCGCAGAGTAGTTTCTGAGATGAAACATGCGGACGGACGGACACGACCTGACCATAAAGCGTTATTTTTTTACTTATTGTAAAGAACGCCTAAAAATGGATGTGGTAATCAAGTCATTTATCATAAATTTATTTTCTTTGAGATTATAAATTAACGCTTAGGAAAAGGTACTTGTGGGAAGCGGTAAACCAAGAAAATCAGATCCCGGCCATTTCCGGCTGATTATTTTAATTTATTTAACTTTATTAAGTTATCAGCATCATAAAATCGGGGTTTCATGGCATACGGGAATACGCGATTTAAAAAAACGATCGATTTCTATGCCAACGTATGAAGGTATCGACACAATTCTGTTGAATTCTTCGCAAGAGAAGCATTTCTCGCAAATACCGAGATATGCAGCTTATCGAGAAAGGAATCAGTTATGCTAGATATTTTTTCAAAGATGCGTGCAAAATGGACTGCGGATGCCAAGGAAATCTCCTCGGGCTAGGAGGAAATTAGTGGAAAGTCTGGGGCGTGGTGTGGATTACCGGGAAGAATAGAGGAAAACAGATTTGCTAAAGATGAGGATCATGGGAATGAGAGTCGTGCGTATATGTGGAAAACGCCGTAATGACGGCGCAAAGGAAGAGGCGCGGAAGGAGGGATTGCAGCAGAAGAGGAGGGAGAAAGGGAGAGAGAGGATTGCGTTGCGTCAGAGGAGGCGGTGGAAAATGTTCCGTATAAAGCGAGATGCTGAAAACGAGGACGATTGGCGAAATGACAGAGAGACGAAAGGCAGCGGTGTCTTTGTGAGACTGTAAGGAACGTTTTAATTAACGACCATACATTTCTTCCTTCGCGAAGTTTTGCTCTCGGCTGGGTTAATATTAGGTCTCGGCAGTATTTAATGACTCGTATTTTGAAGTTAGGCATTTAATTTACAAATTAAAATTAGGAAAATGTCCCTAAGAATATATGGTTGCATGCAATTACTTGAAACTACAAATTGTTGATTTCCTGATACTGTTATTACAAGTTTAATATTTATAAAATTTACTTTTAAATTAAACATTGGATGAAAAATTTTCCGAAGAAAAATTAATTTGTTTTAGAACAGCGGTCCCCAAATGTCTTCTTTCAGATACCACTCACAAACATTTTACAACTTTCTGTGCCAACTACCTCGAAAATATAATTTAGAAATCATTTAAGTACAATTTTATTGGAAAAGTCGTGACAATATTAAAAATGATCAAAACAAGTTACAAAATGCAACTCAAGAATTAAAAAAAGTTTCACGTACCACTAGTGGTAGCAGTTTGGTAATCGCTGTTTTATAATCTTTCAATCCAGACGGTATGAAAACGCCATCTATTTTACAGCGAAACAAATTATAATACATTATTTTTTAAATTTCCGTCGTGCGATTGATTCTGGGATGTTTATAAAAAACGGTCTCCAGGGATGAA
The DNA here is from genome assembly GCA_028673005.1 of Tanypteryx hageni. Lineage (NCBI taxonomy): Eukaryota > Metazoa > Arthropoda > Insecta > Odonata > Petaluridae > Tanypteryx > Tanypteryx hageni. Next base: position 100,307,667 of record CM054112.1, on the reverse strand, counting down.
AAACTTTATAACCCGGCCTTAAAACACTGGCCATGAATATAATCACACGGAGAGTTTTCGCGCAAGACGTCTTGCGCGAAAATTTTATTTGAGGCTCTTCTCGGTTTTTTTTAACGTCATTTTGCTCTTCTCACGGCGCCCGCTCTCGATGAAAAATAAATAAAATTAACCCGCGCAACGCGACCCATCATCCGTTTGGGAGACGGCGCGATAAAGGTCAACCGGGAGCACTTCTCTCGAAGGTTGTGGGAGGGAAAGAGAGGAGGACACAGAAATAGACGCAATGGCCATAGCGAAAAGGAGAGCGTGCGGCAGCGTTTTGGGGGGCTCGAGAGCGATCGCACTTCTTCCCACAAGGTCGGGACATTGGGGCGGCATTTTTTGTGACCTTGCATTTAAAGTTTATATATTCCACTCGCATTACATTGACGTCTTTTTCCTTGATTCCCATGCATCAATGATAAATCCGCGACTGTTCGCATAACTGGCTTAAGTATCGCTATGTGTCACCTCGTTTCGACGCCGAAATTCGCTCGAAAACCTTGATGGTCATACATCTCCGGATTTTATTCCTTCTTTTTTATGTAAAATTCAAATACTTTTTTTATCATGAGAGATTTTGTTTAGGCGTAGAATTTCCTTCTCGAAAAAACGTCTCTCGGATGGGTACTACAGTGCAACCTCGATAATCCGAACTAATTAATGCAAGGGCATGTTCGGACTATTTAGGTGTTCGGATTACTGGATTCTAAGTAAATGACCACGTTTTTAAGAAAAAAATATTTATTATAATGTATATCTATCGCCACCCTATTTTTGAAAAATTCTGCCCTATGTCACATAAACATTAAATTAAGAAACCATCCAATTAAGGCAATTATTGCAGCAGAAATATTTTGAACGATTTCATTTCAGTAAAAATACTTAAAAGGTGGAGAAACATAGAAACGGAATAAAATAAAAGGTTTAAATAGAAATCTAAACTGACCTCTTCAATCGAAATTCTGCACCAATTATGTTTGGTAAGTCTCTAAATAACACCTGCATTCATTAACAGAGAAACAGTAAAAATCAATATTCATGTAAAATAACTAGGCAAAAACCTATTATGCATTAAATTTCTGTAAACAAAACACCAATTAATGTACTTACAGTTCAATAAAATGAAAATGAGAGATCCGCGTTGGTGGACGGGAAAATTGTACCCCACATTGGGCAGTAAGAATGAACGATATCGGCATGGCCGGCCATGCCGATATCGCTCATTCCTTTTAAAACAAATCATCTGATGACGATGATTTCTGCGTGAAGGGCCGCATTGGTGGCTGCGAATTCTTCGGCGGGCCGCATTGGCAAGTTGTCAATGCTTCGGCGAGCCAGATTAGATTTTAAATCGGACGTCAACAAAAGATTCTGAGGATCACATCAGTGAAAATCACGTCAAAGTTAGGTTTTTAGGGTTAAAATTTCAATATTAAGTGTTTTATTGTCGTAATTTGAATGTATAAGATATAAATTTGGGTTAAATCTCTTTTTGATCATAGCTTCGCGGGCCGCATAAAACGCTCTTGAGAGCCGCATACGGCCCGAGGGCCGTGGGTTGCTCACCACTGATCTATACATCCGCAAGAAGCATTAGTAGTGGACGTCTGTCCGACTTTGTTACAAAATAAAAGCTTCAAATTTCACTTTCGGACGCTCGCTTCGCTTAACCGACACTTTACACCTGATGTTGAGAAACAGTTCGAATTACTGTAAGTTTAACGCACCAAACTATGCAAAGTTTTTATCTATAACAATTTGATTTTACGAACTTCTATCGATCATTTAAGCCTATTTATACTTCAGTATATCACTTGCGTCTATAAATATCATCGTCAAACTAATTAAGTGAAGTGTATTTTGGTAATAATTAATTTAACTTAAAATAGCTTTTCTGTGAAAGCCATTAATTTAATTTAATTTGTGAAATGAAAATATTAGAAATTGTGCAATGGAATTAATTAGCAGTTACTGTTGGTGCTGATCGTCTAAGTATATTTGTTTAATTTTGATTTAATAATGAAGAGGCTTTAATTAAAGATATTTTAGTTTTAATGTTTTTCCCTAGGAAAACTGAAATAACGTAGCAATCTAAAGCATCTCGTTTCGTTTTGCTCCGAAATCTCATAGAGTTAGAAATATTCCTCATCCCTGCTATGTAGACATTCACTACTGCCGATTCCCTAGCTATAAATGCGCGTTGCTTTCGTCAGTATGTAAACTTTTCCTGGAGTAACACGTAAATGTATTTTAGGTGTGCCATATCTTCTCTGTTAGTTATACCGTGATGATGCAAATGCAGCTACTGGATAATCGACTCTCCTGATTAGAAATTCGGAATCTCTCGTTTGATAGCGTAATATTCCACGCCCTTTAGAGAGAGGGAAAAACTCCTCGACTGAAAGATATATGCAGCTATTCTCTCAGACTACGCCCTAGGAACCGCTTGAGGCATTATGACAGCGCGTGCTGCAAGTCGAGATATGTCACTTTATTAGATTGTTCGTATTCTTCCTATAATACGAACTTTTCTTGTGCTGTTCCCTTGCGCATTTATCATCTTACAAATCCATCGTCGACTTGAATTATGCGGTTATTGATAATACACTTCAAACATTAATGTTAAATATTTTCCATTTGTTTCAAAAACAACTTTGATTTTTTATATTGCTACTATTGCATTGCTCTTTGATTTCCGAGATTTTCTGCTCATCAGTGTAAAATAATTTAGTCACAGTGTTCGGGAATGAATTCCTACCTGGTTTAAATCAAATTCCATTCTATACGGATCAATTTGTCTCATTTAGAAGAATATTCAAGAAGTTTGATACCTACCTCTTGTAGAGGTCGTAAACATCTTTAAAAAGTGAAATGAGCGATGCATGTATATTTATTCGCATGATTATTGTCATTCTAGGTTGTTCTAGTCTCGTAGGAATCTTTAGATATTATTTATGGAGATTGCGACCTTATTTACGAGGGTGGAGCTGTGATTACTCGGTTACAATCCCTATGACAATGACTTGTCTGCTACTACGATATTCCCCGTCCTTTCACATTTCCCTACTTCCTTTCTCTCCTATGATTGTCAATCCTTCCATATTTATCACTCTCTCTTATTATTTTAATCCAGCCGCATGGCCTTTTTCGGTTAATCTTCCTCCTCCCGGGAGAGAATGTTCTTTCCCTCAGCAGAATGATTGGGTTTTTCACCGACTCAATAAGGGAACGGAGGGGTTTTGTTTCCGGTGCTCGCACCATATTAATCGCTCATTCTTCGATCGAACTTACGAGCACACCGATTTTAAAATGTTCGGGAAAGAACCATGAGCACAAGTACTATCTACGGAGTGTATCGTTTATCCGATTACAGTTTTCCATTGCATCAAATCACTAGCGTTGCTGCACCGTTTTATGTAGGCTACAGTTTTTATTTGCTGTTTTTCAAAGTGGAGTATAATTTCTATGTATGCACGTTAAAATATCTCCGACATTTTCGCTGGTTTTTTTAAATTTGTATTGATATGCTTGAATTGATTTGCATCGAAATCATAAAGAATGTCATCGTGAAAAATTGCCACTCTCCTTTTCAAAAAGCTTATTTAGCTTTCATTTTTGAAGAAATTGTAACATAAGATTTTTGTGTTTCAACAGTGTTGACAGTTCAAGAATATGAACTTCAATATGAAAATTTGGAGATGTAAATACTTATCTTAGGTACCTCCAATAGCCACAACAAGGTTACGATAAACCATATGCTCGTTTCGGCTGCAATGCAGCCATCTTCGGTGGTAATTCACCAAAAGTATATTTTAAAAGTAAATAATTTTTTTAGAGTATACTTTCGGTGAATCACCACTGAAGACGGCTGCATTGTAGCCGAAATGTGCATATGGTAATCTTTTTATGGCTATTGGAGATATCCAAGACAAGTACTTATTGTTTCAATTTTTTAAATTTATTTTTAGCCTTAAGACTAATTCAAGAATTCTCTAGCGAATGTTGACGGTGTTTGGAAATAAATTAAAGATATATTTTAATAGATGAGGCGTTTAGATAAAAAAATTGGGCTACAAGCACTTCTAAAGTAGCAGAACATTATGAAACTATGACTGAGACTGAAACTTGGATTTAATGCAAATTAAAAATGTAGAACCTCTAATGCTTGAGTAACTGTTTACTTGTTCCATGAGTAGATTTCACTTTCGGAGCAGCTGAAAGTAGGTTATTTGGGAATTTATTACCTTGTCAAGAACAAGAAAGCTATGAAGATTAGCAAAGCTGAGTGAAGGTGAGATAATTTCAGTCGAGATTTACATATTCCATGTAAGAATTACATAATTTTTTGAACAATTTATTAATTACAAGTGGTATTTTTATGGAATAATATGGCCTAAGTACCGAGAAAATTTCCATCCACATTTCGTTCCGTAAAATTCCAGTTTTGCTAAAAGGTGTATTTTTTCCGCTAATAAAGTTTATTGATAGATCTATCTATAATATATCTCACTCCAAAGAACATCTTTTTTGCTCTGGGTTTGTAATTTAAAGACAGATTCGGTTGCTGAATTCAAAAGGAAATAGCTAGAAATTAAGTAAGACAGAGCTTTTCGTGTTAGAAATTAATTTACATTACTTTCATTAATGCTTTAATTTTATATAATATCTTGAACAAACCCGAGAAAATAATCCTATAGGCACAAATACGCGTAGAATAAATCACCAATTTCCGAAAAAAGTTACGTTTTCTCCTAACAGATGGCTTGAATGTGTTTTCAAAGACTCAATTCTGGCGTTTTACAAATTTATCCGGATGTAAGAATCGAAAAAACGAAACGTACAGCGGCTGCGAATCCACGAGTTCTTCCTCGAGAACCTTTTTCCGCCAAACGTTTTGCGAGGGTGAATATATTCCGCGAGTGCGCCCTCTTCAAGGACGCCACAAATCGGAACGAATGGCATGCCTTTTTGATTCGTGGATTTCAAAACTCGCGTCACGACGACATAAGTGTCGTGAGGTACGCCTATGACACACGCTCGCTGGTACGCAAGCGGTCGCATTCCTAGGGGGCGTGGGAAGAGATGTCAAGAGGGGAAAGTTGTCCCGGGCGGGTTTCTAAGTTAATAATGTGCTCGGTGATGGTGTCACCGTGTCACGCTATTACTTGCTTCTGAGCGATAAGTCAGTTTTCGCGGTGGGGTCACAGATCATCCTAATGCCGGTCTGATTCTGATGTACGGATGAACATGCTAGCAGCCGATTGTTAATTTTGACTTTTGAAATTTGAGAATTCTTCCCGAATCATTTTAAACTCCTAAATGCAGAAAATCAGATCATTAAACACTGAAACATTTTTCACACGTTAATAGTGGTTTCTACAATTTACATTAATATTTTTTTTAAATTAAGAAAAAAATGATTTTGACATGTCTTTGAACATAAGGAAAAATAACTAAAAATCTATGCATTGAATAATATTTCAGTATTTTGTAACAGCAAAAATTTAACGCATCTGTAATTAGTTATCTCAATTAGTTATCAATTTTGGTTATAAATGAGGAATGAATTTTTGCGTCCCAAAAGTGCGGCGACAGAATGAATTCGTTCCGCAGGAGCGAGAGACAGGAAAAATTGATCTAAAGAAAAGAACAAAATAAGAAGTCCCGCTATGTTGTTCAGTACTAGACTCTTGGAAGTTTTAACGTGCCACCTGCGTGGTTCGCGATAAGGTCAAAATACGTATGCGTCGGTACCTGTGACCTTGGTGGTGTGATGAGTTTTTAGGTGTGTAGTAAAACACGTTATTGGGTGCCGAAGACTGAAGAAACATGGCACATTAGGAAAGTCATGCCAGTCTATAATTTTATTAATCTAACGATAGATAGCAAATTTTTATTATTTTTCTGGCAGTAATTTACGCATTTGCAGAAAAATTAACCGTTCAATTTTGTTAATTTGATGAATACTTTTTCGAACCGAAGTTTTCTGCTCGAGGTTTAATTTTTAATTTAATCGTTTACCTTCAAATTGAGCAGTTGTCAAACATTTTTTCAGCGTGACTCAGCTTTTTAGCCGCATTTTCCGTCTTCCACTTTTTCAGTAAACATGGATTAATTCGGAAAAATTCTCAAGCCATTGTGAGAGGCCCTAAATAAATCTGGTTTTATAGGCGGTTGTCGTCCTGTTACTTTGGATATTCTGGTAGAGATTAGTTGATCAGGCTTGTGCGTGTGAGTGGCCGAAAAAAACTACAAATGATAGAAAAACGATATCATGCACGGATTTTCATAAGGTAGTATTACAGTTCAAATTGTTTAAATGTTAGCAATATTCGGGAAATAAATTGCAATTTTGTTATTCGTAGATTAGTTGCTAAACTATCATTTCTCGTTTAATTATAAAAGACTTTATGACTATGATTGACGGATTCATAAATATTGTACTTATTTGCATAAACAATTGTTATTGCTATTGCAGGAGAAATGAAATTTTTAACGGCAAGAAAATCCTTCGTGAAAATTTTTTTGTAATTTTTATGTAACTTGAATCCAATTGAAATTACATTGAAACATTGTCTCTAAAATGTCCATGTTGTGTCAATATTATTTTAGCCATAAGGCGTGCTCGATAATTCTATATTGAATCAACCGAAATTAAAGTGTCTAGCTCTAAAAAAATTCAAGTTGGTGCAAAAGACTCGCGCTTGCTCGGCCAATGTTTTAATCGTGTTGTGCGCTGTGAAGTTTAAGCCAGAATGCTATAAACCGAGATCGTCGAATCGTGCCGCGCGACACAACGTGGCTCGGCTCGCTATCTCTAGGTCGATTGCGCGACGTCACAGTCATAACGCGAGTTCCCGAACACGTCAGAAAAAAGCGTAAGCTCAAATATTCAATTGGCAGAAAGCTTTCCCACGAAGTTTTCGACATTGGAATTTGGAGATAATCGATATCGTAATATCGATACTCCATTAGAAGAAAGTGGTCGTATATAGCGCGAAACTAAGTTTTAAATGATTAGATGCACGATCGTCAGGGTTTTTACTTTTTTCATAAAAACTGATCAAGTATCGAGCAATGGTCGCTATGGATAACGTGACCTCTAAATTGATTGATGCGCGTACATTTTTTATCACAAAAATTTGTAAAAGGATAGTTAAAGAACCTGATTTCCAATCATGAGTTCGCAGGTTCGAATCCCGCCGTGGGCATGAAACTTTCTTTACCATTTTGAAAATTCTCAAGATGAATGGCCTTAGCATAAAAAACAAACTGTAATTTGAAATCCTTAACATTTAGGAATAATTTATCTGCGTCATTTTTGTTCTCAATGAGTCCCGGGGCGACCTTGAATATATTTCGGGGGAAAGTGGGGCGACGATTACACGACAAGATTCATAACCATGATTAATATAACATAAATCACGAGAGCTAACACCTCAACGTGCTAAAAACTCCTGCTATGGGTTGTGTTCAATTCAGAGAATAAAGTGGAGGTATTTAGAAACTGTTGATGTTGTCACTTTGTGCCCGCCCTTTGGGTTCGTTTCAATTAACCTATATTAAGACACTTTTCGAAACTTCTTTGATAAAAACTTAGTATAAATAAACTGTCGACGGTTGATACCTTTCTGCTGGAAGCTCTGTTGGCTGGAAAATTCTATAGTTTGAAATGATGTTTCGGAGACAATTTTGAATGATTCAAGTTTTGGAGGTCTTAAATGTCCTTTAATGTCCTTTCCATTTTCATGGGAGATTTTGGCCGTCCTTCGCCCGAGAGGAGCAGAAATAACTTCTTTTTTATGCAGATTTGAAAATTTTCTCGTACAGTCAGAACTGGAGTTCATAAAACCTAACTGCGCATTAAGAACTTAAGAACAATCTGGCCTTAAACTGTCGGTTTTTTTGCTTAGTTTTATGTTTAAAAGTGAAATTGTTTTTCATGCAAATATAACCTTACATACATAAATGACGTACCATTATGAATAACATTTAAAGGAAAAAGAAGCATGAATTAAACTTGATAATTGTCCCACCTCTTGCTAAAACGGACTAACTTATTCTTTTTCGATTGTCTCGTTTCAATTTAGTCGGGTTACTCACCTAGCCGCAGTGGCAATATATGCGTCTGGAACGAATCATAAATGAATTGCCGGTGATGTAATGGCATAAGGTTGAATAGTATCTTCTGTGGAATTTATAGTTACCTTATATCTATTTCCAGAACCGGCTCGGAATATTGCGGGGTCCGTTGCAAGGTGAGCGCGCAAGCTTTCTACGATTCAATACATTTTAATAGTAAATTTTTACAAATAAAGCAAATTTTTACTTTCTCCATATACGAAGTATAGAGAAAGTATTGTTTTCACGAAAAAAATCGAATTCCAGATTTCAGCGGAAATACTTGTTTTAAGGTCTCCTGAACACATTTTGACTATTTTCTCGATGATGTGTGGGTGTATATTGCCGGGATTTTGTGGGTGCTGTAACTCAAAAAATATTAATCAGATTAACACGAAATTTTATAATTGACATTTTTGTTAAAGGGAAAAGAATTGATTTGTTTTTGATAAAATCGGTCAACCAAAAGTGGGTGTTTACACTTGTCATTTATCCGTATTTTTTAAATATTTGCTTTAATATTTGATATATGTAAAAACGTATGAGAATAAAATTTGTAGGAAATTTAATTTTCTACAACCTTTGTTCGAAACATTTTCCCATATAATGCTTTGTTTAAGAGATATCTTAAAAACTAAATTTTTTTAGCTGCCACAATTTCTCCAACTACCGGCGACTATTGTAAACACTTGATGTTTAGTTACGTCTTAGTAACGCTTCTTTTCATTTTGTTAATTGTTTGAGCTTCGTGGCTGTATCCAATATCCGAAGGCTATGGTTTGAGTTTATTTCTGTTCTTTGTAGTCTTTTAATTTTTCTCGCAATTCCTTAAACTATTTATTATCATTTAACCTATTTGGAATTTTTAGAAATATTATAGGTATGGAGAAAGTCACGTGGTGGCCACATCAGATTTTTTATTTTGCTGTGACAGCGTTCGATATTTTTCATTAAAAAAAATTGTTTCATTCACATGTACGCGCTGGGGCAAGTGCAGTCATCAAAAATTTCAATTTGAACGATTCGACGCGTGCTGCGAGACTTACTGATGCATCGGAGAGAGTTATCCAAGGAGTATCAGGTCATATTTTACGCGCGAGTCTGCTTGGAAAATTTAATAGCTTCCGAAATTGCGCAGTGGAGCTTATGAGCTTGGCCTAAGGGATCCAGGCCTTCAGAAGGGACTGCAAGGCTAAGGGGGCAGGCAATGACACCTACTGTTGGCGGGCAGCTGTTTTCCTTCGGATTCGAGAGATTCGCCGATCTTAAGTCCTTGAGCGCATTCCGCTCGCGTCTTTATTAGCAATCGCCAGCAATGCGAATGGCGAAAACTTGAGATAATTTCAGTAAGCGAGCGAACGCAGGCATATGTGGAGTAGTGCATAAACTGATCACTGAATCACCAACTTGCGTAAACATATGAAAGCGAATATGCGCAGAGCCGCGTTTCATAGTTTAAAAACTTGCCTTATAATGATGCAGTTGCGCCATAATGTGACTCAGGCGGAATCTGCTGAAGTCTGGTGACCATCAATGTGTGAAATTTTTCTTCCTTTCCGTACATTTGATGCGCGTATCTTAAGTTGACCAAAGTTGGCCGGACCGAGGCTTCGATTTCCTGCCATGTGTGAGCCAAAATATTGCGTACGCAGTCACTTGAGAGTTTTAGCGGTTTTAAAAAAATACTCGCTTATGCCTTCGGTTTGTCCATCTGTATGGCGCGCTACCTCTTGAACGAAAGCAGCTAGAGACTTCGTTTTTTCGTCAATCGATTCAGTATTGTCTCGTTTTGCACGTTTTATCGGTTTGCCCGTCCGTCTAAAAGTTTTTTTTTAACCGCCATTACTTCAGCAGCTATTCCCTTACTTGTTTGTGATATTTTAAACGTACTTTAAAGTAAATTCTCCGGGGATTTCGTTTTTAATCTTTAAAAAATGTTCAAAATCCATCCGTTACACGTTTTTACTGGCTATTTTATTCATTTATCGTTAGCTTTTAGCACTCGTGATCGACCAAAAGGTGAGTAATTCAAATGTCCAAGCAATAGGTAGGAATCGAACGCGCGACCTCAATATAAGGAGACAGACTCACCATCTACACATCGATCGAGACTTGTTCGGTATGCTGACTGCACAAATACCTTTATGCAATACCGGATTTATTACTCTTGATTATTTCACATTACGTTCCTATTATTTACGTGATTGTTTTTCCTTTTTTGATGCTTTTTATTAGTTTATGATTCTGATAAGTTGAATGCATTCAGACCTTGGCTGCCCCACATTTCCTTAAAGGTAACCCATCGTTAACGTAAACTCGCGTATATATCTTGACGTATTTAACACTACGGATCGTTCTGAATCTAGGTCCCCAATGCATCGAAGAGTATTGGTTCATAGCCTTGGCTCTTTTGGTACGCGATGCATTTTGAGAGCAAGTCCAAGGAGAATCTCGCTTTCGACCCAAATAATTGCATAAAATGCCCGAGTAAAGAGGTTTTATCGTCGCAATGAAGTGTTTGTCCATCTCAAACGGTGAGGCGAAAAAAACCTTGAAGAATATGACGGAAAGAGAACGGTGTGAGCCTGACAAGTTTGCTTTCGCTGTCTTGTCGGTGTGTTCAAGTTGTCTACTGTTCCGAACAAAGACTTACAATGTATAGGAGTAGGATCGGTGTAATGTCGCTTACAACTGACTATCGATAGATTTACTACTACTACTACTCACGACCGCGAAAAATTTCATGTCGAGATTTTTTTTGCATATTTTTTATTTTTTTAGTTATCGCCAACTAAAGCAAGATCGATGGAATTTATTATTCAAATTATAAAAGGCTTTCCGCGAAAATCTAAATATAGTGTAAGAATAATTCAAGGAAACTAAAGGGTTATTTATGTTGGGGGTCTATATTGCCTGATTTAAAAAAATCATGAGATTAGAGATGTAAAGACGAAATATATTTTTATTATTTTTCTTTTTATGGGAAATCGTGTCCTTCGATTGTCAAACGGGCGGCTCAGATATAAACACTCAGTGGACCGGATGTGGCCCACGGGCCGTAGTTTGAGAACCACCGCTTTAGAACCTTCATCAATCTTAAGTCCATGACTAGGATTATTGTTGCTGTTGTTCGTAAATGTTGAATTTGAATCCTGTAACTCGAATTTATTATCACTGAAATGTTTTTATAACTTTGGATATTTTGCTCTTTCTAAAGTGTCAAGGAGATTGAGTCTTCGGTGCAATTGAAACATCTCGATTCACTCTTAAGAAACAAAACATGAGTTTACGTCATCTTATAAGCGTTTCATTTTTTGTCCTAGTCATATAGGATAGAATAGGTTATAATAGAAGAGAAAGTAAAGCAAATTCAATCATTAAGTCACATTCAGACATCGCATTTTTCTTCGAGAATTTTTCTCTTTCCGGGCTCAAAGTTACTTAATTAACGAATAGATCTCGATGATCTACTTCTGAAAAATTACTTAATGAGTCGTACTTTTGTTGAACAACAGTAATGCAAAATTGCTTCGCGACCAAAGCATTGCGTCGCGATTGGTTTTTTGCGCCGGTAACTATTTCTCAACAGCATACAAAACCGATTGCTCACGAAAGACGCCCGAGGCATCTTATACTCGACTCGTGCTGTAAGACCCCTTTGTAAGAAATAATCTTCTCTTTCTTGGAAAGCGGCCCAGGCATATCAACAAAAACCGGTGTTCGTATGATTACACGTTTAGCGAGCCACTCCCGGAAAAGTAAATAAAGATAGGTTGGAGTAAATTCGTATTTCGTGCAACGCTAAGAAATATTAGGACCAACTATCGTTTTAATTTCGCGAGTGTTTTAATTTACAAAACACGGGACTAATATGACCTGCCATAATGGGATACTAATTGAATTTATGCGAATAAAATTTCATTTAGGAAGAATAGAGAGGATGTTTCTTAATCTTTGGAAATAAGATTTCATTAAAGAGTTGAATTATTAGCTGAAGATAGCATGAATGAGAAATTTTAGGTGAAATAACCAGATTAAAGTTGGAAAATTACAATTATATGCGCATATCTATTTATGTAAGTTATTTGCGGAAAATGTTCAAGAAAATAAATAAATAATTTTGAATTTGACCTTCGATTAGCTGAAAGTGAAAAAACTAAGAAAAGCACGCTTATATTAGAGATTCAGTTAAAACTGACGGTTTCCAGAATCGCAATATAACATTTTACGAGCTCTCTGACGCACGTCCGATGAATCCTCTACTCTAAGCAAAATGTAAATAAGATTGGCCTTGGACGAGTTTATAAATATCGGAGAAACTTCCTGCAATAACAATAAAAATGCGGAATTGCTTTTTCCCCGATGCTAATGGAGAGTGCTCTGGCGCAATTCACCGCTGCAGATTTCCTGCTGATCTCTCGGGTCGTGAGCGATCGGGTCGGAAGTGAACTTGCCAATATTTCCACGAGAGGAAACCGAAAGGGCACGTCGTTCACGAAGTCGGGCAGAGGATATATCTAGAGAGCGGAGAAAACAAATGCCGAACGAGAGGCGGATCTCGAATCCATCTTCCGCCCAGTTAATCGCAAACTCGTGGGGTATCGGAGGAGGTAAAAGTGCGAGGAAGCGATTAGGCGAAGTTCATGTCGGAGAAGGCGCAGGATAGAATGTGGGTGAAATCTGGGCAGAGGGCACGACTCACAATCGTGTTCCTGCAATTCGTGATTTCGCTTCCGCAAATCAAAGGGGCTTGTGCATCGCACGTGACTCATCTATTATAAGACTGTAGAAGCAATTTGGATCGCGGAATGCAATATTAGTGGAACCTAATTATGTTCATCTCGATAACTGTATGTTTAAATAGAAGTTATACCAATTTCTCTTAACAAAAAAGGCAGTTAAGATTATTAATATGCCTTACTGCTAAACAAAAAATCTTGGAGTATCAGTAAATATCCTTTCCCCCATTCCAAGGAATGAGAAATTCAGTTATCTCGCACGATATTGCGTCTTATCCGATCTACTTATTTATTTCTTTAGTAGTTATTTCCCAATACTGTTGTGAGACTTGGAGCGACATGTGGATGCTGTTTGTATGGAGATAAACGCAGGGAGAGCGTTTATTAGTCGAATAAGAGCTCGATAAACGCTATACATACTATAATCAATTTGTTGATAACTTTCGCACAAACAATATAAACGAAAGTCAAAGGAGAATCAAGAAATCTTTTCTGCGATTAGTTGTTTCATAGTTTATTTTAACCGCATGGTATATCGACTGATACCAAATATTTCTCCTAAATAATCTTCAATACAATTAACTCCTTAACCGTAAAACCGTGAATATTAAGGTTAAGGAGTTAATTCTATTTAACATCAATTTTGCCGTAGTCTCCATCTTTACTTATTTAAATAATCTTCAGTTGTCATTCTGAATTTTTCCTCATCCGTCGAATCTAATTTGTATTTGATTATGATAACTGCATATTATTGTTTATTTATGGGCAAATGGGAAAACTATTTACTTCAATATCACGTGAAAATTACATGCGCGAAAGAAAACTTCCGAGTTCCATTACAACTACCTGTTTAATATCCCAAATTCTTCCTCTTCAGCTCGTTTGTAGCTCTCTCTCGCCGGACCGTACGCACACGTTCACATATGTGACGACAACGGAATATAGGTCACGCAAGTGACCTTCGGTCACCTTGCATCGCTTGCAATAATTATCTGGGCCAATGTCAACTTTCCGAAAGGTCCTCGCCGCAATTTCTCTTGCGCCCGGCCCACGTAAATTCCAACTCCCCGTTTTATGGCAGCCGATCGAATAGATGCCGACTTTTGCTTATCCTGAAACGTAGGCCAAAATGTGTTTCATGGTCATCGGTATTTTTTGCGCCGTTTCGCTTTATATTGAAGAATCCAAAATCCCTGGAGTTGCGAACAGTATGCTTTTCTGCAAGCAGGTTGTAAATCGAAAGTTTGCATCCCGAGTGCGAATTTCTCATGAATACGTACAATGGATATAATGAGAGGATCCATACCTAAAATATTTGGTCTTAAAATTTCTTAAAATTACAGGCAGAGACGGAAATTAAATTTTTATTCAGCAATAAGATTTTTTTAAAGTAGTATTTTCGAAAATGAATATTTCATTTCTACGGATATTTTATTTTTAAAAAGTGACGTTCTTAGGATTTGAGCAAAAGATCGAGTTTCGGGGTTTTAATCTTAGTTTGCGCTGTTGAAAATTCTCGCTAATAAGATCAAAAGTTTAACAGAGCAAAACTTCGTAAATCGGGGGATTACTGTACGTTAGCTTTAATTCGGAATTTGTTAATAATTTACCTAAAATTTCCTTTACGAAACTAAGTTTGTGCTCGTCTTTGACCTGGGGATAATGCTTGGCTTTGTAAAACAAAATGTAATGAATAAACGAAGTTATTGCTTAATATTCAATTCATCTGGATATATGATAATAAAAATGGCCAAAAACACCGAGAAAATTTTACTTTGGTGCGAAGGAACTTTAATAAAGTTACCTAAATCATGGAAATGAAAAGAGCAAATGTATTTAATTTAGTATGTGATTTATGATAGCATGTATAAATTTTCTCTTATATTAGCATATATTTGGATACGACCTTTTTTAACTTGGAAAGTTATCCGATATTGAAAGTTACCCAGCAAACCATTCAAGCAATAAATACCTTTGAATTAATATAATGTGCGATACAAATCATACTGTTAAAACCATTTCGAAATACTTGTTTATTTTTAATTTATATAAATGCGTTTTTGAAAAATCTATATGCTTCTTATAATAAAATTTACTTTCGAATCCGAGCTATATTTGACGAAAATGTTCTGCTATAGGATAGCTAGGAATTAAAAAGTATATACGGATTATTTAATGTGAAAAATGAAATAAAATTGCTTATTTCTATTAACCTCTCAAAAATAAGAAATATTTTTCGTCATAAGTATATTATTTTAGAATGATCAAACCCCAACGTCTGTGTGTAAATAGCATCGTATATTTTAAATGAGCTACATGTTGCTATTCATAATAATTATTTTTAAATTCATTTTTTAAAATCATTTCTAAGCATAAAATACACAATTGAATTGAATAAATCCTATTAATACATCTATACCCTTCAGGAAAAATTTATTGATCGCCAAAATTATTAGCTTTAATTTCCGTACTTATACAATGTTTCTGATGAAAGGATAATTATTCTCGTATGAATTATTTGCAGACTTCTTTATTGAAAGTATTGGCTTCCAACTTTTATAGAGGCAACAACTTATTCCATTTAATACCTTGATGTTTGTAGAGACTTCTAGATGACCTAGCTGAACTATCTTTTTCCCTAATGTGGGACGCAGAATGTGAAATCGCTCTTTGGAAGTAACACCGTGTTTCAGCCTGGCTTTTGAAAGAATAACAACTGAATTTAACCCGCCTATGAGAGATATGAATATCAGTCCATCGACATTAGAAAAATGAAATGGATACATCACTGATGTCTTCTTCCAGATGTTGGCTTATACGTACTTTATAGCCTAAAATGTGATTTAATTTTAGGGAAATAACCTTTAACAAATATATTAATTCTCACTGTAGGGGAACTCTTTGAGTAAGTACTTAATATTGCCAACGTTCTTACAATGACATTCATTCATTCAATGACGTTAAAGATGACCATAACAAAACAGAACTAATATTTTGATCCAAATTGCATGATTTTAAGTTCGAGCTAACGTAGTCCGATTTTGAAGCTATTCTCTCATTAAATGCTTTTCATGAATCCTATTAATTCAAAGAAAGTGGCAGAAAGCTGCCGCTGTCTCACTGTCGTTTCCCAAGGTGATTTATTACTTGTCGTCGACAGCTCTCTTCTAGCGGAGCGGATTTTCAGTCCAGATCACTTAGGTAATGCTGAAAATCTTCCATTGACGTCAACAGGGGTGGAAATATGTGAAAACGAAACATTTCCACTCGAAAGTGAGCGATAATTTATATGGCGTTTTTTTCATCACGAGATCGGATCTAGGGATGCGGGCGAGACAAGTAATCGGATAATCCAAAGGACTCTGAGATGCGAGTTTTTATTTTTTCGAATTATTCATCAACTGGTTCCGCCAGTAGACTTGCGAAAGAGAAAAAACGCCCGCCCCTAATAAATATGCGTGATTTGTTGGAGGAGATTTTTTGGCTTGCAGGCGTGAGCGATCTGACGTTATATGTATCGTGGATTCCCTTTATGTGTGACGACATTCAGGAAAGCACCGCTTGCCTCAAGAGTCTTCAGGGTTAAGGATTTAAAATTCACGGGCTTGCTCGTTAAGCGCATGATGGAAATGACTTATTGTAATGGGATTTCCCCCCTAATCATCTGGTGTAAATAGTTTCACGTATTAACCGTATGGCTGCGGGTTCGTGCGTATAAGGTGCGATGAACGTATATTGAAATTGATATGTTGCTTGTCGCGCGTCCTTGAAGGAAGCTCACAGTCGTTTGAAGCGTTATCGGCAGAAATAATTGATTTTATATTGAAGGTCGCAGTGATTTAAGGCAATTACTTCGAGATTTTGCGGTGGATAATGTTCGG
Source organism: Tanypteryx hageni (assembly GCA_028673005.1). Taxonomy (NCBI): domain Eukaryota; kingdom Metazoa; phylum Arthropoda; class Insecta; order Odonata; family Petaluridae; genus Tanypteryx; species Tanypteryx hageni. The sequence continues at coordinate 100,290,884 of CM054112.1, read as the reverse complement.
TATCATTGTGCGGAGAAAGACGAATGCATTTTTTCACTCGTCTTAAAATTATGATCGATTTTTTTATTTATGCAGTTTAATTTAACTGCCTGCCTTGAAGCGAAATATATCGCCTTTTTCAACCGATAGAAATCTTTCAGACACAACAACCCTTTTATACCCAAAAAGGAAATGCTACAAAAGTTTTTTGTCATTTAACGTAGTTTCAGAAGTAACCGAAACGATCGGAAATTTTTGTACATTTTCAGGGATTTAATTTAAAATTTTCATCCCCTTTCCGTTTAAAATGTTCTTCGATAAATGTCAATATTTGTGTTTAGAATTCTATGAAAACTGATGGGTAGTAGTTTTAAATTGTTCTTTTGCTGCTATGGTGGTATATGGGATATTTGTTTTCATTGTATGACGAATTATTCCTTTCGACAGCGGATTTCTTCACTAAAAATTGACTGTGTCAGCCGTGTAAATGCTAATAACTTTCTTTTAAGTAGTTTAGAAAGGGTTATGAGATATGAAGGTTAGAAAAAAGTAAAAATCTATATTTACGTCGTGATTAATGCTCAATGGCTCCGTATCAATTAATACTGCATAAACCTTTGCATAATACGTAGAACTATGCGAAAAATATATCTTTGGAGGAAGCTAAATGTTTCTAAGCAAATAGCAAATATTAAGTTGTATCAATTTTTATCTATTAAGAATTATAAAATTATCACGATAATTTAAACGTAATTGCTACATTTTCTTAGATAGTACCCAATGATCCGAAATTTCTATTTTAAATTTTAATGCGTAATAAAATGATGGTAAAAACAGCGTGAAAACATAAAAATGTCAATTTTTCGCGACATGCAATTAAAGATTTAAATAATAATGATTACAACGGTGTCTCTTAATGTTATATTTCGGATAATATGAATGTGGCAAACATTTATCATGTAGTAATTCTTACCCGAAAGAGTGGCATAGCGGGGCATTCGAATTATGGAAAATGAAATTCCCTCATCTAATCCGCCAATAGGAAGTGAAAGTTAAGTGCTTAAGAAGGATGTAAATCAGAAATTCGGCTATACCGTTAAAAAGAAGTTTTATGAAAAGCGATTTTCAAAAGGAAAGGGATTCCGCTAGGACTAGTGTGTCATTCCCCCACCCGTTCTTCCGCAGTCACTTTCTCCGTCTTCCAGGGTGAAAGGTAGAGGGGAAAGTGTGATTCGAATGCGAATCTTTGCCTGCCTTCCTTTTTACCTCGCCTGCTTGCCGCCGCTCCTTTCTATAGCGCCCCCCACGCAACCAACAGCCAAGTTCAAGGCTTTGCCGCTAATTGGTTGGGAGAGGGAATATTACAGCTCGACTGCTGTGGTTGGCGGACGTCGCTCATGCACGCAAACACAACAATCCGTGCACTCTGCTCCATCGGGTTTCCGTTTGGCACGCGATCTCTTTGCCGCGAGATTGTTATAGCGACCGCCCGGTCTGCCGCATAGCCTCTTGGGAAAACTTATGTAACCCGCAAACAAGCGATGGAAAAACAACCGTCATGTTCTTTTTTGCCTCTATCTCCGGGCTAATTGTGTATTCTAGCGGCACAGACGCGGGCCCTGGGTAAAGGCCTCGCTGGGTTGAAATCGCGTCACAAACCCACTGATGATTCAATTTCGGGAAAATATAAACTTTGAAATTCATTTTTGATGCTTAATGTAAGCGAAGAAATTCCACGTAGATTCGCACCCTCTGAAAATTTATCCTAACCACTACGAGTACCCTGAGTGAGGAACGTTGAATTTGTGAAATATGTTCATATAAAAAGAGGATTATGTCGACGTCATGAAAATTCAAGCGAGGGAAAATGGATTATCACTTTAACTGTATAGACATGTTTCGTGCATTTATCCACATGACAAATATAATTTTCTCAATTTTCAATTCTATTTACTCTCTTGGTATTTGAATTTCATGGTTATTTTTTACCAAAATATTTGCATTGGAAAGCACGTTTCTTTTAAGAGTGTTTGTATTTGTTGTATCCATATTTATACCAATTAAAGTTGAATATTAACTAATTATTTCTTGCGACAGCCATGGTCGATTCCAATGCATCTGCAAATGTGCGACTATTGCAGTGTTAGGCGCACGCGTGACCATAGAGAAAACAATATTGTTATCAGCAACATTGTAAAGTAGATTAACAGTTCGATAAAACAATAATATGCGAGATAAAATCACGCTGATAGCCTAGCGAATAGATTAAAATTATATACTGATTAAGAATTTATCAGTAAAAATTGTTTACCGGAATTTCAATGTTGCCGTGCATTAAACATTGCGAGGCTTCAATTTAACCAATGGTGACATCTCCGTGTCTTCGTGTTTATAGAAAGTCCGAGAAGAATGCACCTCATTTGTTTTCTTAAATTCGCAGTAGGTACCGTTTTTTATTGTCAAACATCGTTGTCCGGCATTGCAGTAGAAACGAACTGCTTTTCTATGTGCTCTGCATGACTAATCTCATGCAGAAGTGGTCAGTGACAGTCTTTTTACCACCACATCTTCTTTAACTTATTTTGCTACTTCTAACGTTGTCTTTATTATTGCTATAATTAATTTACATCTACAATGAAGTGACCGGTAAATTCAAGGGATACGGCCCTCCGTGCTATACACCTTCGCCGGCTTCCAGAGTAACGATTTAAATGTAAACTTGGAAATATCGCATTATTAATTTTACTTCTTTATATTTATCCCCATGTTCTGTTTCTCTTCAGTCAAAAGATGAACGAGGTGGCCCCAACTCGAATTCTGTTTAAAAATCAAAGTTTATATTTTCATAAGTTTCGGCTGCATTAATTTTTTCAAACATTTTTCTTAACCAAAGTTTCTCGTCAATTCATCTATAAGATTAAATCATAGCTAAAGTCATAATTACCGGGATTTAGCGCGTCAAGAACCAACCAGAGTTGAAAACTTCATATTATTATGAATTATTTTGAAGCTTTACATGATTCACATCTGTGAATCAAATGGTTTGTGCCGAAAGTGGCTCAAAGGGTCAGAAAATGTCGGTGATAATTGATTCAAGAAAGAAAAAACTACTCGATCTCGTTTTTGAATTCCGGATCGTTAATTCGCTCCGTCATTTAAATCTGTCAGTTTCCCTTTTGAATTTTGCGAAGCAGTTACAAAATTGGATTTGGTTTCAACGCCCATAAAATAAAAATGAGATAAATTGAAATAAAATAAAAATGAGATAAATTGAAATAAAATAAAAATGAGAAAACATTGACGCGCTCAAGTTGAATTTGGCCTTAGTAAAAGATTTATTGACAACAGAATTGACGTGTCTGAAATAAATTTGTTTATTCGAAAGCATCAGGTAGCAACTTCTACAAGTGTTTTTCACACTAGCGCAATTACCCGGGCAAAGCGACAACAACATGGTGATGCAGATGCAGCCTTTTAAAATAAATGGCCAGCGTACTTCTGATGAGGACTAGAAATTTCCACGTGGATCTCGTGATGTCCTGCGACCGGGATTACCTTGAGGCTCCTTGAGACCTGTTGCATAATGATGAACATGAGCCCCTAACGACCTATTCATAAGTCATACGGCTAACGTCCCGACATTCAGCGGTGTTATGCGGATATCATTTGATCGAAAATTCAACGGCGTCAGGATCAGTTTTTTTACCCGCCTCTCCATCCCCGACCTTAAACGACTTAATCATAACATCTTTTCAATCCTCTTACGTAACCTCACGCGAAAAAACACCATGGCGGACGATATGCGTGACGCCCGAGTCATCCCGGATTAATTATTTTAATCGCAAGTTTATCGAGGCTCATCTCGTAGAATTTCTGGAAATGCTCGAGACGCAGTAAACTTGGAATAATTTGCGGGCACAGTGTTCCGGGTCGTAAACAACGGAGGGATCTTGTTATATAACGCTACATTCGTAATGTCAAATTGTTATAAAACGCAAAACTCTTCCTCTCAGCTATCATCGATGCCTTACGAAATTGGTAGGATTAAAATATTATGAAGAAGTGGCGTTGATATCGCTCTAAAAGTACATTTTAAGTTCCGTTTTAAGATTTATAGAATTGAATTCTCCTAGTACTTTGTATCAATGAAGTAAGGTAATGGTTTATACGTACGAAAATGCCTCTATTTTTGCTCTTTGCTGCAGTAAAACATTTTTTGCTGCACTTTTAGTATTTGCGTCTCGTCACACGTTGCTTGTGTCCACTTCAAGTGAATGTCTTGTTTATAATATTTATCCCTTGTTTTACAATGCTCACGTTGACGTAAATTAATTTTATTCCTAAAAATGTCGTTATTTAAAGCATTTTTAAAATTATTTATCGTCGATAAATAAGTATCATATGGGTATCGTTAAGAAGTTTGCCTTAGCGCTCTGCTCCGTGCTCTGATTCTTTAACAGTTTCTTAATTATTTTCTCTATACTGGGAAAAGAAAACACTGGGTGATATTTCCGATTAGACCTGGTTGAGTCGAATTCATCGGTCATTTCGCATGTCTACACCGATACAGGATAAAGGTTACGCTCCAAATTCGTATTTATGAATCAGCAAATTCGTGTTAGATGTTAGAATCTCTAATATATGATCGCAAAAATGTCGAAACATTGAACTATATAAAACTGAAGTATTTTGCAGTTAAAAAGATGCTATTGTAATGAATGGAACGGTTGTTGAGATATTTTATTTCGCAACTACGAAGGCCTTTAAATACATCAACGGTAAGAAAATTCTATGTAGAAATATATGAGGAAACCAAGTTGGCAAAAATAGAACACGCTTTGATCTGTGTAACAGCGGTTTTGTTCTTGTATTCTTTATATCTATTGCTTACTTATTTCCTTGTATAGGGTTCTAAGAGTTCAAGGTAAAACGTCCATCATAAGACTTCGAAATATCTGTTGCTAAGCAGCGATAGAAATATTTTATTTGAGAAAATCGAATTAAAGATTATCGATGTATTAGAACAGTGGTTACTAAACTTTTTGTAGGCGCGGCACCCTTTCAAAGATAAACAGAATTTAGCGGCACCTTATCCTTGAAACAACTTTTCATACGTATTTTTACATGCGGCCATTGCAAACTTTGGGCGCATTCATTTGTTAGCAGGTGCTGCACCTTAATCAATTTATCAAAGAAAAATTATTATCCTAATTACCTTCAAACACATTCATATCGTTCATTTATTTATTAAACAAGCTTTTTCGCGGTACACCTAAAAATCAGCTGCAGCACCCAGTTTTGGAACCATTATATTAGAGAGAACTCGGTCACTGAAGTTTCTCGCTTTCTTAGAGAAGCTCAAGCACAAGATATTATAAACTGAGAAGATGCAAATCTACAGACTTCACTCCGATTCCCATTACCTTCCATGTAAAAAACATTTCTTATTACTTCAACTAAACAGTAAAAAATCTGTGACATTCCATTTTACCAGATGCAATATTTCTATAATAGTGTTGCCGCTTCAGGATTAATCCCTAGATGCGCTCCTAATACAATAATCTTCCCTGCGGTCTCCGAGTCAACCATATCTCTAGCGTTATTCTGGATATCCTATGAAAAATTAATAAATACATAAATGAAAAATAATTGAGTAATCTGCGTTAAAAGGGTTAGATAACAAAAGTTTGTTGTTTCTTTCGCATTCCAATAAATTAAAGGTATCACTTCCGATACAATTACATTTAAACAATATTTTTTGAACAAATAACGTAAATATTTCATAACCACTTCATATTTTATAATTTTACCAAGAAATCGCAGGTTTTGATCGCATCTAGTTTTTCTTGTGAATTAATTCCTATGATAAATAGACTATGTCAATAATTGCCAGCTGTCAATAAAGTGATTGATAGTAGCGTAAATCATTCTGTATTTCCGTCAGGTTAACGTATCAGCTTTCATTTTATAGAGAAATTTAATTAAACCAAGATAACTGACTACGGAATGAATAGCTTGGTATATAATTTATGCGAGTTTTGCGTAATCTTCAAAACATTAATAATCTGATTTTCTAACTAACTTGTCTGTATAAGAAACTCTTGAAAATTGCATGAAGTATTCAAATTTTGCTTATATAAAATTTCCGGATAAGCGCCTCGAGTTTTTCACAACCGTGAAACTAAAAAAAATCGAACGTCGTTTAATTTCTCGACGCAACGGAGCAATTTGCGTCACCATTGCGCATTTAGCGGCGGGGACAATTTTCGTTTCGCGTTAGACGAGGGCGGTAAAGTGTGACGCGCCGATGAATGGTTTTCGTTTCGGTCCCGCGATTAGGCGAAGAAACTATCAAGCAACCGCTATTGCGTACCGATGACAGGTATTCTGACGAATGCTCGAAAATGAAATCTGTTTGGCGCATTACCCAATAAAGCGATCGGATAACATGCACCTCTCTCGGAATAGGGCCATTATCGTTATATTTAACGACCAGGAAATGATTTGTTATTAATTGAAGACGCCGCGTGACAGCGCTAAACGGGCATCTTCTCCTCGTTTCGCATCGCTCCCGCAAACAACTCACATCCTGCGGAGTTCAACCAAAACAGCCATCGCCGTCCTCTCTGCTATTTACCTTGACATTGAGTAACATTGTCTGCCCTTCGCTCCAAACTTTGTTCTCTTTTACTGTCTGTAATGTTCTCCACTCAATTCACTGTGTTTGACGTTCATTACTCGAGGGAACATTACCGAGGGAAGCGGACGGTGTTATTCAAAAAATTTTTTAAGTGACGATTGTGGTGGGTCGTAAATATTCATGCGCAAAGGAAGTTGCCAAAAAAGTAAATGTTTCCTCTCGTCCGTGACTCCTCTATCGACCTGAAGTTTTTCATTTCTCGTTTTCCGTTCCTCTGAATTGTTTAGGCCGAATAAAATATTTTGCGTTCGGGATAGAAATAAGAGTTACAAGTGTGTTAACAAGGTAGCTTCTGGCAATCGAATTCCATTAATTCAGTGAAGTAGGAAATGTTTATCTACCTTGGCGTTCCCAGCTTAGATATAGCGACAGAGTGTGTGTGTAATTTAAGGCGAATCAGCCTCTTGGGCTATTATCGCCATAATATGCATTTTTAACCACAACCCATTTGTGGCAAACTAACCATAGCACCAGACACACAATAAATAAATAAATAAATAAATAAATAGATAAAACAGATAGATAAATAGATAAAACATAAATATAGCGACAGAATTTGAAGGATATTGGCATAACTTTGCGTTGAGAGGAGGACTGTCGAATCAAGCGTTTGTAAAAAAGAATGTTGTTTCTCATATTTGGTAATTGAATAATTTTATTATATACATAAGCTTACATAATCATAACTGAAAAATTATTATTTTTAATAGCAAAAGGAATCGCGCAACAGTACATAAATTTAAAGAGGATTAAATTATGGCTAATTTTCACTACTTTTATGCTGATACTTGATATTGCTATTAAATGTTGATATGATAACATTAATATAATATTTTAAAATGTAAATAGATCCAGTGGCAGATTTAGACTGACTTTCAGGGGCTCGAGGCGCAAGTTTAATTCCCCTCCCCCTTCTCAGAATACGACTCATTGATTTAGTGTACGAAAATAAAAAATCTGACAAAAATACACTTTGTTAACAACAATAGTCAGTTAATAAAATATATTCTAATTTAAAATTTCAACATTCCCTAAAAACTAAAAAATCAATTGTCATAAAAAATAAATAATAATGACCATAGAAACATAGTATCCGCCTCTGAACAGATCAATGTTTCAGTTTTTGAATGTTCGAAAATACTAGTACTAAAGAATTATCGTATTTACCCGAATCCAAGATGAGTTTTTTTTCTTTCAAATTTCAGCTTGCGAAAATCGAGAATCGTCTAAAATTCGATACTGTAAATACATCGCGGTCAATTCATCACGCGACAAACTCATCGCGCGTCAATTCATCGCTCGACAAATTCATAAAATCTTTTTTCTGTTTTGACAGTCTGCTTAAAGAGGTGTTATCTTGGATTCGGGTAAATACGGTATTAGATTTTTTGTGGATGAACGATAATTTGATATTAATTAGCCAAATAATGCCTCTGCAAACGTGGAGATACATACTTTTAATTGGAACACAAAAACTAAATGTGTGCTGAATTATTGCTGTTAAAAAAGATTAAGAGGGTAGCTGATATTCCTTTATACTAAATATCTCAGGAGTGAACCGGGCGAGTACATTTCTACGAATAAAGTGACCATTTCTTTCCGAGCCCATATCAGTGTGACTGGCATTTGTTGCCTAAATTCGGAAATACTGCCTGGATAAATGAGGCAAATCGGTGTAAAAGTGTTTTGCTCGTAGTTCGAACGTCATCTTTGGAATCTTTAGAGAGGTTTGTTTTATTTTTCACGAATACTCTATGATCAAAGTTCAGTCTATCACCAAATATTTTAACTTATTTAAATAGGCAGGAAAACAGATTTTAAAATGATAGGAACAAAAATCGAGGATGTCAAAATACTGATAAGTGACTAAAATTGCCGTATTGAGGCGGCATCCCAAACAAGGAATTATAATATTCCTAAATCGGTATAAAAGTCAGTAAATAAGTAAAGATGGAGACTACGGCGAATTGATGTTAAATAGAAATTAACTCCTTAACCGTAAAATTAATTTTACGGTTAAGGAGTTAATTTATATTTAACATAAAAGTCAGTATTGAAACACAATCAGTACAATACAGTCCAAATCAGTCCAGTACTGAATTTTAAACGCGTTCTTTGAGATTTCACAATGTTCTTAATATTTTTCGCTCAGATGAGAATTTAACGAGAAGCAAACGAGGTACGTTGTAAAAAGCGAGTAGATCTTCATGTGAGGTAGTCGTAATTATTATCCGATTTTTACCAAAATTGGAATCAGTCAATTAATTTTAACAAAACTATTTAATACCAAATTTCGTCACAATGCGTCCAGCGATTCCCGAGTTGAAACAAAGGAACATTGTAAACTACGTGTAGGTCTTCATGTAAAGTGGTGTCATTGTTGTCCGTTTTTACCAAAATTGGAATCGGTCGACCAATTTTAGCAAAACTTCCCAATATGAAATTTTATTAAAATACGTCAAGCGGTTCCCGAGTTGAAACTAACATCGTAAACTACATGTAGGTCTTCATGCAAAGTGGTCGTAATTGTTGCCCGATTTAACCACAATTGGAATCGAGCTACCAATTTTAGTAAAACTTCGCAATACGAAATTTTATTAAAATACGTCAAGCGGTTCCCGAGTTGAAACAAAGGAACATTGTAAACTACGTGTAGGTCTTCATGTAAAGTGGTCGTCATTTTTGTCCGATTTTAACCAAAATTTTAATCTGTTGACCAATGTTAGCAAAACTACCTAATACCAAATTTCATCAAAATACATCAAGCGGTTCCCGAGTTGAAACAAAAGAACATTGTAGGTCTTCGTGTAAAGTGGTCATCATTGTTGTCCGATTTTGACCAAAATTGAAATCGGTCGATAAATTTTGTAACCTCGCTACTTTCCCACGCCGTCCTTGATGTAGTAAAACTGTCAGTAGCACCGCCGAGTGACAAGAGAGACGACATGGAAGTTCAGAGAGCCGCCGTCGCGACGCCCGACAGACGCGAGAGCATTCGTATTATCGGAAGTATTACGACACGGGCAAAAGACGCGGGGAGCGGCGGAACAGAGGTAGGAATCCGACTCGCCTCCGTGTCGTAAAAGGGTTTACGTCGGGTGCGGGCTGCTCGCCGGAATGACTGAAATTCACCGACTCGACTCATTTCCTTTCGAAAGGGTTGTGTTGGGCAACCGGTGTCTGTCCATCCGTGCATCGGATCGTCTGAATGGAGAGACAGAGACACCTGTACGCACGCCTTGAGGGCATTGGACGTGAGAGCGAAGGACGTCACGGAGGCGCGTTTGTTTTCAGCGCGAAAGCTTTCATCGGCGTTTTGTTTGGTTTTTTCCCGCTCCGATAGATTTTGTTCTGTTTACCGCTTGAAGTCCGTCGGCGCGTAACTTTGATTGCCGTAAATTCACTTATTTGGAATTTTTTTATTCGAGTGCGGATGTGATAGTGTGCATAGAGTGTGTAAAATTATGAGGCATTTTTTTTGGTTTTTCATTGCAAGAGAGTCTAGTTTTGGACTCGATCCGAATATTATCTTTTAATAAATTAAGACCTGTGCAGAAGAAGACACGCACGTAGTAATTTGAGTGACTGGGCCCGCGAATGAGCGAATTAGATGTTGGATTTTGGGCAAATTACCCCAAGATTCATTCCACTTAGGTACTTGTCGCTTTATTTATGAGGCTGTATATAAATTTTATTTATATAATGCAGGTATTAGCGTTGAAGCTATGCGTTAGTCATTTACATGCACAATATTTCACAAATAATTTTCAAAATAAACCCGAATCCATTTTGCGTTGCCTCCATGACATTCTGAGGCACCGTTATGATGAAATATCATTCGAATATCTTATTATTCGAGCACGGTGTGAATGGAGCTGTTGCCTAAAAGCCTCTCTCGTTCTTTATTTTTATAATGAAATACGGACGACGAATGCATAAACATTAAAACTTCATAAATTCCCCCTGAGGAATAAAAACCTTGGGTGTAACCTTACCGATGCGGCGCCAGAATGAGAAAATTCTGCAACCCGGAAACATTTATAATCGGAATACGGAGACCCGATTAGGTTGCGGACGGTTCATGGCTGGGGAATCACTTGAAATAAACGCGGGACAAGTCCAAAGGCACATAAAAGGGACGCGAAGGGAGTGATCGCTTCAAATGCACTTCCGGCTAGTGTGATAGCGATTCACGAGAGCGTGATATCGTGTGCGACGGCGCTCAACTTCCTCAAGACGACTTGGTATTCTCTCGTACTTCGCGTGCTTCACTTACTGGGCTGCGTAGCGCTAGTGATTTTCCTAGGATTCGAAGGACAACCTATGGACCATATCTTAGTCGTATGCCGCGCGTTCGCATATGCGAATTGCGGAAGGGCGCAAGTGCTTAACACCGCTACCAGAAGAGCGTTCAGTCGTTATTGGTTAACCTCCTAATGCACTTGGCGACAGGAATTATTCTTCCGACGGGCGAGTTTACGAGGCAATTTGTAATTTTAATGAGATTTAGAGGAATTCTCTCGCTGGTGAAATCCACCTTTTACTCCTCTGTAAATAGAAATCTCTATTGTGCTGTAAATGCGTGAAAAAATTTCGCCTTCCGCGGTCTTTAATATTCTTAATGCAAGCTGTTAATTTGAATAATGGATCCCTGTTGCATTAGAAGGATTATTTTACGTAAATTGCCCAGAATCGTAAATCTAATGGTTTGCGAAAAAACCATGAAAGGTTCTGCATCCAGTAATATTCCGAGAAAACTAGTTTTTGTTACAATCTAGATAGCATAACTATTTGTTCGTACTAGTTTTTTTTACATTTTGAATTAGCAAATCTGATTCCCTAGAAATGTCGGTGGCTATATGCGACGGCAGAGTGAAGGCCATGGAATCAGAGAAGTACTAAAAGCATTTGTAAATTTGCCGAGTTGGAGTCGAAGTCATGTATTTTGTTCTGAATATACGCAGTAAATATTGAGGAAGAGTAAAATATATTGTACATCGCTGTCCGAAAAAATGTTTATGCGAGTTTATTTAGAACTTTTGCGGAGTTGGAAGATTCGCACCTTCCAAATAACCTTTCAGCTATTTGAACACCTCGCACTGATGAGTATGATATAGCAAATGGAAACTGGGCAAATAACACGGTGTATATCTATCCATTACAAGCATTCATGGAATGATCTAAAGATTGGCCTCCTTTGAACCTCTTTGGCAGTTCACGAGAAATATCGTTACGGACTATTTTTCCGAGAAAGAATATAAAGAAGCTTGCTTGCCTTTGAACGTTGCCAAGAAACTCTTAAAGGTGTGAAATCGTTAAACGTAATCTTCTATGACAAATGGTATCCCTCCAATATATTTAAATGGTTGGGAAAACCAGAGGCGCATTTCGGCTCCACAGCAGCCACGCTCAATGGCAATTCTCTGATAGTAGATATAATAATACCATTTATGGCAATTGGAGAGAGAGAGAGAGAGAGAGAGAGAGAGAGAGAGAGAGAGTACATAAAAATGATTCCAGCCGTATGGCTAGCTTGATAATTCTCTTTTGAATAAACCTCTATGAGCACAAATAATGGGTGAAGGTGTTGATAATTAAAGCAGGACTACCTGATTCAATGCGTTTATCAAGGTGAATTTAATCAAACTGAGTTAAAGATTTACTATATTTGAGAGCAAAGATAAAATATTATAAATTATATAGAAATATTTTAAAAACACTTTCTGATACATATATATACAGTCAAACTCGGCTATAACGAGCGCCACGGGACCGTTTAGTTTTGCTCGTTATAGCCGTTAAACTTAATATCCGTGAAGGCAAAAGCATGCATGCGTATGGTGAAATAAGACATAAGAAGTAAAAGTGAATATATAAACAGAAAGGTTATTTAGTAAATTTATGAAAAAACCTAAAAATGAGAATAAACTAGAAAATTTAAAGTAAACATACGTACATATAAAATTTACTCACAGCTGCATCCTTAATCACTACCCAAGTCGCACTTCCTCATTTTCTTGTTCGTTGTTAGGTTGTTCTCTAGTGCATATAAAATCGCTTCTTTGTTTTTCCATAAGGTTGAAACCGTAGACGATGATAAATTAAATTTTTTACACACTTCAACATTTTTTACCACGTCCTAACTCTCGAAAAATATCAACCTTTTCGCGAATAGACAAACACTTCCTTTTATGTACGGACATGTTACTCGTTCAAGGGCAAAATCTCAACTGATTTTTGTGATCAACGCTACGAACTTTCTTTGCAAACTGTGAGCATACCAATTCCAGGAAGAGTTAATGAGGAGACGGATTAAACGTGGGATTTCCCATCTTTACGTGGGAAAGGGTGTTGGGTGCATTCGGCTGAGCGACGGGGGTGGGCGCCATTGTACATGCCTTCAGCCCCTTACCCCCTTCCAAACACAACCTCCTGGCTGTAAAAGAACTGGGGGTTGGGAGGAGAGGACAAAGGACCTCCGCGAGTGCCACTGTACCTGCAAGTTGGGAATTCTTGGTTTGGACGAAGGGATTATTTTTTAACAACAACGCCGCGGTCTTTAACCTCCCCGATGGATAGGGTGTAGAGGCTGGACTCAAGAACACAAGGTTACATATTTTGGGTTACTATGAGGATTTAAGGGGCTGACCGCCACCGCGTTTGAGACAGTGAGAAGTGGTCAAAGTTTGCTCGATATATCCGTGAAGCGTGCTCGTTATATACGTGAAATATTTGTATGTAAATGCTCGTAAACTTATCTTGGAGGTAGCATTTGCTCACTATTGCCGTGAACTCGTTACAACCGTGCTCGTTATAAACGAGTTTGACTGTATATATATATATATATATATATATATATATATATATATATATATATATCAAAATTAGGCACATTCTCACTATTTAAAAGGTCGTGAGATATTCTCTCATATTTTGAATATGCGAGCTCAAAAGAAAATAGTATAAAGATTTTAACTAAACTAAGGGGGTAAGATTTTTTAAAAATACTCGGCGATTAATAAACGGCTGATATCATAAAGCATCGATCAACGATAAATGTCCTGGCCATTTTTTCTCGCTCGTCGATCAGGAAAACTACCATTGGTCTGATGTTGATCTGAATCCATTTGAGAGTAACATACTTTTTAGATAAAGAGATAGCTGCACTTAAACAGGAAACAGATCTTTTAGTTCTGCAGGTGCGAAATCTGCTTATAAACCTCGACCTTGGTGTCAGCGGCCAGAAAGCAATTAAGCAATTTTTTCGCTTGGCTTCTAATTAAGCGTAGTTGCTTTCATTAGAGATGTTATCGAATGAAAGTGGCGGAGTAAGTTACAACGTCAAATATTTTCTCTTTGAAGACTTTATTAATCGATATTCAGCTACTTCATAGAAAAAACTTTCTAAAATAAGCAAAAATAATATTAGAATATAACGAGCGCTCTTGGAGTCGATTGTAAAGAAATCGCAGAGAAATCGTGAGAAAGATAGTGGCCTCTTTTACGATACTGCTATAAATTGAACTCCGGATATGCTTGTTCCTAGTTCTCATGTTAAAATCAATCGCACGGTGGAATAAATATGTTCCTAGTCTACAAATATGCTTAAGAATCACGCATACTAACAGGAAATTTTTAGTAGTGTGACAAAAGAGCTTCTAATTTGTTCGTGATTATACACTTAATACCATTAATTTAGCTTGGATTTATCGGCGTGCATTATTAATTATGCTCTAAGATCTCAGTTTTTCCGCGGAAAAGTGATAAAAACTTTTATGAAAAACATTAATTTATAAACCGGTGGTCGTGGGTAAAGTATCTGTTTCTGAGTTCTAGGGTCTCCATTCCTGCCATTGACTTTGATTAATGTTAATCTTGATAGTTTTAATTTAGGCACGTGCTGCGTTTGTGCCCCCGATCAATACTTAATATACAGTTACTATTTCATGCTCCTTTATAGATATGCCTTTCTTCTCATTAAATACGTTCATGAAATTTTGACAAAAACGTTTTGTTTTGTATTTAGTGGATACACTTATACGTTGTTTTCCAAACTGAATGCCGTGGCTGATTCTTAGGGACGTCGCTAAAAATACTTACTATGAAAATAACTCAACGATTTTGAAGCGTTAATAGGTCATTAGAGCGATAAAATTTATTATAATAATTTGCCTATGGAGTAGTACCAACAAATGGATGTGTCCAAACGTTGCGATACATGTATGTACTTATAAATATAACATTTTGTTACAAGGTGGAGTGCCGCGAAATTCTATTCATCTTTGAAAGGGTGCCACGCCTGCAAAAAGTTGGAACCACTGCGCTAATATGTTTACGAGTCTGCTGATAGTTAAATTTGTTATCTATTAACTTAGGAACTTTTGAAGGACATTTCTTGGATAAGCGTTCAGCTGCGCTAGTGTGAAAGAGATGTTCGTGAAGTATCGCCTTGACCTTTTACGTATCCGACTTTCATGTGGAACTCGAAATAAGTTGTGTAGAGCTTCAAATTAAGTTCGTGAAAATCCACTTCGTTTTTTTGTAGCAAATAAGGGGTACGCTCTCTTCGAAGATTACAAAAAATGTTAGCCTGCAGTAAAAGTTATTTTGGGTAGATTTAGCTCTGACAACGAATAAGTACGCATTGAAAGACGAAAAATGGGATGGTTCCACGAGAACGAGGATATTTTGCGGTAGGATGAGTATTATTAGTTACGCAGGGGATAGGACTGCTTCATCTAAAAACGTATTTTTTACTGCTGAAATTCTTTTTTATTTTAGTTTTTTGGTGACAGGATCTGGACTAAAAATTGTCAAATTTAACATTTCTTGGCAAATGAGAAATCTTATGTACATAAAGGGACGAAATTTTGCAAGATATTCTTTCGTTAGAAATCAGCGGCACAAAAATTCTTTTGCGATAAGCTTCCTTCGAGCAGAAATGTTGAGAGTCGGCTTAGTTAATCATAAGTAAATATCCGAGTATTTCTATCCTTCATTATTACAATCTTGAATAAAACGTATCCATTTTGAAGGATTGCAGAAAATTTTCTTAATTTGCGAAGTAAATTCTCCTCCATGTTATTCTAATCTATAGGAGGCAACGAGCGCCTAGATATATCTGTTCGCAAAATTTAACGCATGTTTAAATTTACATAAAGTTCTCGGCAGAAAAAAATTTATTGTTAAAAAACGTATATGAAAAAATCTAAAAAATTAATATTTTCACTTCTAAAAACAAAATGAATTCGTATATATGTGTGTGTGTGTGTATGTACATAATGATAGTTACTCTCAGTCGATAGTAATTTTCCCAAATAAATTTTTCTATGATGCTCATTTCTTTCTTTTAATGGCCAAAATCTCGATAGTGCTTTCCCGGCTATCAATCTATACATTACTTGCAAGTAAATAAGGTTGGCTAGCAATTTATATCACGGAAAAGGCTGGAATTCCTTTTATTTTTCCATTATCAGTTATTTTTTCCGGAGCATTGAATAAATTAACGTGTACTTTTAAAATATATAAATAAAAATTCACGGAAAGGAGCGCTGGAATGCTTTATCACCCGTAGCGACAACATATCTCGCATTACTCTAGAGCAAGACACCAACATTACTTGAAATTATTAATCTTGTACTTTATACAACTATTAACCATCGAAAAAATGTCTCTGAATTAATGTTCTGCTGTTTTTAATATATGCCAATGTCGAGCCAATGACTGGCCCTCATCCATTCGCTGTCAATTGATCCCCGCTTTACTATCATAAAAAAGTAAGTTTTCAAACAGGAGAGATACCTTTATAAGGGAATTATCGTAAGGTTAGTTAGTTAGTTTTGATTTGTCCTATGCGTTCGAGTCGGCTAGTGTTTGATTTCCTCTCGGGGACTAGCACGCGCCCAAATCTCTCCCAACCCCGTGGCGTTCCGTGGGACAACTTTCCGATCGGCGTTTCTTCATCGCTTCTCTCTTTCTCTCTCTCTCTCGTTAATAGCCTTCAGCTGTCCGCGAGGTGCGCATGTACCCGCGGACGAAGCCGCTATCTAATCCGAACAGACGGAGTAAGGATGGATAAGAGCGACCGTCATCTGTCACCACGGGACGGCGTTTATAATAATCGGTGCGTGCGTGGGTGGGTGAGAAGGGGTCGGGTCGCCTTGTCTGCCTACCCATCTCCTCCCTTTATCCCTTTCGATTCTTCCCAATACGTTCTATTTAACCTTCCTCTCCTTCTTCCTGCTAAAATCCTGTCCTCAGGTTATCTCCCTCTTTCTCCCCATTTTCATCTGAGTCTCATGTTCCCTTCCAATCCAAATCTGATCCCACTCTATTCCCAACACTTTCACCGAATCCCCTCCGTTCCTTCCCTCTACACCTCCTCCTCATCGCTTTCACTTTCCCTGCCCTTCATCCATTTCTCCATTCATTCTCCTCCCCCTTCCTCCTCCCTCTTCCTCCCCTCCCTCGCTCTCCATCTTTGCCTCGCGCATTCATCTTCTCTTCGATATTCTGGTCCGCGAAATTTTCCCTCTCCCCTTCCTCTTCCCTACTCCTTTCGACACACACGCACAATTCGTTGTCCTTGGTTCGGAAGAAATAGAATAGTAAGTGTAAAAGCGAGGGAGGAGGAAAGAGGGAAAGGACAAATTTATTTCGATCGGACGACGTGTGTTTACGCGTTTGTATTTCGTTCCCGGCATATCGACGCGTTGTTGTGCCTAGACCTAGGTCAAAAGGATAGCGTTTCGTCAGACAGGTGACCTCAAGACTGACCGCCATCGCGGCGGTTTGAGACGAACGAATCGGATCTCTTTCTACTGTGCGCGTTTCCATGCGAATTTTTACGTACCGCTCCTATCTAGGTCTTCACCTCTGCTTCAATCACTGTTAGCTACCTATCACTATGGCTGTTTAGGATTTATTTCATATTTTAAGGTATATTATTATATATAAGATTGATATGGTTTAGTAAAATATATCGAAATAAATATTACAATAAAAAATAAATAATGATGGGCTATGGAATAATAGTTTGGCAAATAATCTCAAACTCTATCGGCAATGTAAAATATAAACAATGTTAAAATGATTTCTCAAGCATTTTCATGTAAAATAACTCTGAAATGAAATATTAGACATTTTATGATTTAACGATTTCACATCACGTCCGAATATCGAGCCAAGGAGGGCAACTTTGGAGGAAAAGATGAGTGAAATTTATTTTAAGTTTAATAGAATGTTGGTTACAGTGCCGTTTTCTACTTGAATGTTTAGATAAATAGATCAGCAGTCAATCCTAAAGGAAATCGGTTCGTCGCTGATTCATTTCGAAGTGATTGGGAAATTTAGCTGGTCAATCCTCGAAGGAGACCACTGCAAAGAGGTTAAGTCCGATGGTATTGCAGGCAGAACCGAACCAAAGTACGGGCGCCCAAGTATTTGGGTCGCTTACCCGATCATCTACCTATACATACATTACTTGCAAGTGAATATATTTTGGGTAATATATCGCGGGACATGCGGGAATCTAGATGAACTTCCTTTTATTTTTCATTATTTCATTATTAATTTTACGGAGCAATGAATAATTTAACAAGTTCTTTTAAAAATATCTTACCAAAGATTACGGATGGGTTCTCGCCCGTGGCGCCAAACTACCTCGGGCCGCCCCTGAATGCAGGGAAACGTTGCAAAATATACGCGTATTAGTACGGACTATCCGAGATGACTACAAGGGTTTTTAAAGTCGATTTTAAATAGAACAGGGAAAAGTGAAATGACGTCTCAGTGCACTAAATGCATCAAGTTTTTTTATAAAAGGTAAAGTCATGTATGTTACTATTTCTCATTCCCCCCATATTACATGTTTTACCTTTAAATAAATTCATGGTGTTTCAAAAATCGCGCAATTCTGTATATTTCACTGTAATATATACACATCAGAGATATATTACAAATTATTCATAAACTGTCCATTACCTTTACATAAGAATCCACTTTAAACTATAATTGATGTGTAGATATTACAGTGAAATATACAGGGTTACGCTACTTTTGAAACACCATGTGTAACGTATGAATGACATAATTTTTGAGCGAGCTTCGAAATCTTGATCCATAGAATTAAATCTCTAAATTTCGTGTATTTTCGTCGAAAAAAATGTACGGACAGACGGAAAAGTAAGGAGAAAACACTTTTAATTTTAAAGCGCCGAAAAGGAGGCTGAATGAGTTACCATTTCGTGAATATGTTTATTTTGAAAATGACTCTATTGTCCTATTTTATTCTTTATGTTTTATCGGTAACTAGCAGTGATGAAGAAACAAGGAACTTGAAAATTTACGCAAACCTCGCCAAACCAGTTGTAAGTCAGAGAAGCTACTCCTCCCATTTTACGAAACCAACTCTTTCATTCCTTGTGATGCTATTTATAACATGAATCATTCATTCAAAATGTTATGATACAGAAGTTTATTTATTGTTTAAACATAACATTGCTCTTGAGTGATAATATAAATCTCAAAACTACATTTAAAAATAAATTTTAATGCTGCAAAAATGAAATTTTTTAAAGAATCAATTTCCTCTGTTTTCATAGACCCGACAGAAAAAGTTCAATATATGATGATATAGTCCAGCGTTTCCCAACCGGTGGTTCGCGTACCCCTAGGGGTTCGCCAAATAAATCTGAGAGGTTCGCGAGAAAAATTTGATAATGGCGTCTTTGTTACTTTCTTGGTTCTACAATTTTTACCAATAATTTAATTTCTTTCAAATCAGTTGCATGGTTTGATTTTTAATTTTTTCTTATGCTCCAAGAATTATATTTGAATTTTACAGGGTACTAACTAGAAACTGATGACAATATCAGAGAATCTGATTTTATTGTAAACGATTACATACTATGTGCTATATAAACTTTATATTTTTCATGAATTAAACGCGTTCAAAAAGATTTGTTTTTGCAAAATCTACTCGCCATTATAAGGGGTTTGCCGCCAAAATTGTTACAACTCAAGGGGTTCCCGAAGATAAAAGGTTAATCCAAGGGGTTTGCAATTAGAAATAGGTTAGCTCAAGGGGTTCGCGAAGTGGAAAAGGTTGGGAACCGCTGATATAGTCCATGATTTACATAGTTCAAGTGGGCATAAAGAGGTTCGGAAAACAAAGAAGCTTTCATCGGATGCGAATCCCAGGTTCAAAATTGGTGAAACACCACTGACGGTCGTTGTTTATTTTAGCCTTTGTGCGTATTTGGTTTTCACAGATCTTTTATGGTTTTTGAAGTTACCGAAGTTATCAGTTGGATTCCAGCCAGAAAGTGAGCTCGATGGTTCTTTTTTGGATACAGTTTTAAAACGAAAATATTTGGGTAATTTAATGCATTTACGTTTAACTTTCCATCTATTTCTTGCGCCATGACGATCGCTATGCGTTTGCTGCGCAGTTTGTAAACACTGTCGGGCACAGGTGTTATTTTTTTCTCTGCGACCTGGTAAAGATGGTGACATTTTATGCGGCTCTCTAAAATTTTATATTAAAAGTAATAAGAATGAAGATACCATGTGTTGTATACAAAATAAATTCTGTAATTGGGGAATAATTACTTTGCAAGATTAACTGCAATTGGGTATTGTCCATATTCCTAGTAATATTTCAATTCAAATGGCGGAACAAAAAGGCTTAGATTGCTACTGAATCCAGTCCCAATTTGAATCTAATTTAATGGATCGCGGTCTGTACTTCGATAAATCCTGGTTTAGGATACTGTGAGAATCTACTGTAGAGATACAGTGCGGAAAAAATAGCCCAAGGACTTCGCATACTAAAATAAATCTTAGTCATTTTGTGTTATCCTTGATGATTTAAGTACTTTTCGTAATAGCTGTAACGATAACTGGGACGAGAAACAAACTAATTAAATATTTGCACTGTGTTATGACTCCAAATATTTATTCATGGGATGGGTTTAAAGCGTTTTTCAACTCCGCCTATAGCCTCATATTTCCAAGCACGGACGAAATCTGTGCCATTACACGCACAACTGCTCTTGATAGAATGGAATGGATTTGAAGGGGCTCTTGCGTTCAAAGAAAATAGTTTGGATTCGAAGTGTAGGAGTTAGTGCGTGCGTGCGCGAGAGAGAGAGAGAGAGAGAGAGCGAGTGCGGGAACAGCGGCCTCGTGCCCCACTGTCACTTGATGCTTACTCACTTCTACTACCAAGGGCGATGCCGCCTTCTCCCTTTATCCCCCGTTGTTGAGAAGATTCCAAAAGCAACGGTTTTTCGTAATCAAGTTGCTTTTTCTCCACTCGCGGCAAAGAAAAAAATGCAAGCGCAGAGATGCGCTCGTATCTCATTTCGCATCAAAAACAATTTTCTTGAAAATGAGAGGTAATTTTCCGCATGCAGCCCGTGTTCGGATTTCCTTCCGACGACCGTTCTCCGACTCGAGTCAAAAGAGCGTCCCTCACGGGAGCTGCGGCGCGCCTGCTTTTGTTTTACAAAAAAGGAGAACAGGAAAACGATACCGCGTCCGACGAATTTCACGAACTTCGCCGATGTCCACTCTCGTGCGAGAATCGAAGGTCGCTTCATTTTTTTCCGAACCCTCGAACTTATTTTTTTTGCAAACCGTAGTTCTATACCAGGTGTCCCCAAACTACGGCCCGCGAAATGGTTTTATCCGGAACGCGGAAATTTTATTAAACATCATAAAATCAGTGTTTCCAATTTAAAAACAGGCGCATTGTTTGCATTAGAATTTCTGTTGCATTTATTCACGTTTACTTATAGTTATATATGCATGTATGCTTAGGTAATTATAGAATAAAATATTTTAAATTTTGAAACTTTTTTTTTCGATCCGGCCCGCCTAGCACTTTCAATATTCCCATGTGGCCCTCCTCTCAAAAAGTTTAGGGATCCCTGTTCTATACTATTCAAATAATCTTTTTCCATTTTTTATGCCTTTAAAATACCAAGGGAAACTATTCCTATAGGTTGGAATTTCTGAAGTTTTCGAGTAAAACAAAATGTCATGGTAAATGGTCATGATATTAAAATTTCTTTTAGGTATAAATGCATCAGCATCACTAGAATTAACGTTTTGGGGATTTATTTTTATAAAAAACGTAATGATTATCTTTCGATCTTGTGTATAACACTGATTGCTGGAAGATAATCTTATTAAATCTCCAAATTTCACGCCCAAAATTTAGCATTAGACACTTAATTTCGATAACAACGGTTCATTCATGACTTGATTCAAAATGCTCTCGGAAGAGTTTGAGACAAAACTAACTTAGCTTCCTAGAGCTGCTAATTAGAGACACACGAGTGTTTCTGTAAAAGTGAACGTATTCTTCATATTAGCATATAGGTTGAAGATGCGTCCAGTTAGAGTTAGGGCGATTATATTATTATTGTTTCACGTCTCAATAATTGGGAAAAAATGGGGAAAAAACAATTTATCTTCGGTAATATACGTTTGAGTTTCTAAACGCAAATTACGACTTTGTCAAAGACATTCTATCGGAATATTTCTTTATGGCGAAGCCTCTGCCCCTCGTATTGCCTCTGCCAAGAGATTACAGCGCGCGTGAGCCGAATATAAAATGCTATGGTAGTTTGACTGGCTGAGTCACTCATTGTGCGGTGCTCTTCTGCAAACGCGCGACCTCGGGAACAAACCTCGCCAATTACACACACCTAAAGCCAATTGTTTTCCTAGATTTCAGGTAGAGTTCCTTCGAGTATTTTGTTTGCCAAATGAAAAAAGGGGCGCATGTCTTTTTGTAAAGCAATAATTTTTTCTGGCTTGACGGAATTCGCTATCATTGTTGCTACTGCCACTGCTACTTGATCATTTCGCCCTCTGAGCCTATTAAAAAACTATTGTTGCTAAATCAGCATTTAAAGCGATTCATTTTAATAGGCAATAAAGATGAAATGAAAATTTATCAGTTAATCATTCGAAATTTTCAAATAGAAAGATACTATCCTAAAGGAATATAAATCGTTCAGTCTTTTCTTTCCCGATTTAAATCTTTGAGATAATTTTGCTTCCCTTAGCAAGAGAACTAATATTTACTTTTTCTAGTAAACTGAATAATAGATATGCTTTTATTTCAAAGTATAAAAACCAAATTAGTGAGATGTTTAAAATTTGAATTTTTAAACGAACGTGTTAAATATACCGTTTATACCGTTAATTTATTGTTCCAAAATTTTTAGTCTAATTTTGGGAGCAATTGTTCTTTTTATTGGTTAATTTGTACATTACTGAATTAGGTAATTCATTCGAATAAGAGGTTGATTGGTGGTCGTGTTTCAAATTTATTCTCCTTGTCTTTCCTTTTCTTTGTGACGCTATAATGGAATTCACTCGAGCGACTATCTATATTTGATATTTAATCGAGGAGACGTATATCTGCAGATTTTTCTGGATGACGAAACCTTTCAGTAATTGGTTGATGTAGTCAGGGGCGGCTGGAGATATTTTGGCGCCTGAGGCGAGAAACAGCTACAGCGCCCCTTTCGTAAAGTTGTGTTAAGATATTTTATAAAGAACATTTATTCATTGCTCCGTGAAATAATTGATAATGAAAAGGAAAATCAATTTCACTTAGATTCCTGCCTGTTCTACGATATAAATTGATATCCAACACTTATTCATTCGTAAGTAATGCATAGATAGATGATCGGGTTAGCTCTCCCAATACTTTAGCGCCCCGGGCAGCCGCCCGGTTCACCCATAGCTCGAGCCGACCCTGGATGTAGTCCTACAAAATTTAGGTCAAATAAAAGTTCCCAGTAAATTTGTAGTTGGACTGTTATTTTAAAATTTATTTTCACCTTAAACTAATTTCCATCAGCATAAAATTCAAGGACACCGTTTTCTTTTAGCTAACTTGTCGAAATTTAGACCTAGCTATGTTTGGAGCAAACACGAGCGTATAATTTTCGGGACTTTTATGTAGGGTCTCCATTTTTATATGTTAAACGTTGCACGAACTAGCATGACGAAATTTCGCCAAAATATATTGACTCCGTTATGAAGCAATTATTCGGGACCCATGACCTTCAAATTCTGAAAGGTGTTTCTGTACATAGACTTTAAGAAATTTATCTGGCTTTAATTTAAAGGTGTACTTGGATTAAAATGACGCTAGTTTATTAATTTTCTCCAGCCTCTTGATAAATGTTTTTGAATGCGGAACGGGTTGGGAAATTAAAATTTTAAAGTTCATTTTCAACGTTTCTTCTTCATTTTCTCAAATTCAGTTATACACAGGAATTTTAATTACTCTGTTAAGCTTCCTGACTGTTTTTTAAACGGATGATTTGGTTGATAGGCTAATCACACGTGAAAGATTTCGAAAAATTAAATGCGTTAAATACGACAGGTAACGCGTGCTTAGATAACTGCACTTATTTTTTCATTGTTATCTGCCGTGCCGCTTCGATTTTTAGGGTTTCTTTTAACGGATCCGGACGAAAAGTGGGAATGGGGTGGAAAGAGGGAGAGATAAGGCGACTAGATGATAGGGCAAATGGGAGGGATAGGGTTGCAAAAAGGAAACGTGATGGTCTTGCGGATATTACGCGCTGATTGTGTGGCAATGGGACTTTTTCTTCTTGTGTCGGACGCACTTGAGCGGCGAGCCCTTCTGCGGGGAGAAGCGAAAGGACGAAGAGTGAAAATTCCCCGCGCCTGCGAGACAGATGAACACGCACGACTAGCCCCGCGTCGGCAAACGGACACTTTCCCAACGCGAGGCGAAACGCAGCCTAAATGCGAAACAACACCCTCCGCCTCATTCCTCCCTCCCCCTTTGGTCTCTCCCTCTCCACCCCACCCCAATCTCCCCCTCCCACCCACACATCCCCCTCCTGCCTCTCGCGCCCTCCCTCACAGCCTTAGTTGCACTGTGTGCCACTTTAAAAACGGTAGGCCGATTGGGAGCCTCTCTCTCTCTCACTCTCGCTCTCTCTTGTGGAAGAACCACCAAAGTGCCTCGATAACCCGGAGAAAGCCCTTCGGATGCAGCGCCTCCTGCCGAGAGGAACAAACACTGAAACCGGCTCGCTTACTTATTTTTCATGTGGTAATAATAATTATTTTGATGGATCCGTCCGACACGCGCAGGGAAGCAAGAAAGTAACGTGAACGCACAAGGTGTTTCGCCAAACGAAACTTGGATCTGCATCGTATTGAGCTGAGGAAACAATCAGTGTACCGCGCTTTAGCTTTTCTGCGGATGAGCCAATCCTCCTCTGAGCGAGTTTCATAGCTTTCAATTTAATTTAAATTCCATTTGAAACTATTTATTTTAATGAAAGATAAAAATATTTTACAAATGTCCTCCGTGTTTAAAAATTTGGTAGTTTATTGCAAAAAATACGAAGCCTTTGAAGTTTTATTGATTATTATTTTATTGATTTCCAAATTTAAATACGGCATTTGAAGTAATAATTGAAAATATTATTTGTTAAATTTTAGTATTTATTATAGGTGACGTTTGAATTTAGTTTATACCTGTAATTAAAAATATTAAACAGGTTAGGTTTACTTAATAAAATGACCTTTAAGATACATTTACAAATTTTAAGGATCGGATATTTGTAAAAAAAAAAATTTGAGAATTCTTTAGAATTTATATTAAAACAAAATATTCTCACATTTTATAATAGGTCACCAATTGAAAATGTTTCCCTATCTGAAAATTACCATCAAATTCTGTTCATAATATCAAAGAAGAAAGAAGCTGATTGTATGTTTCAATACATTTCTATCGAACGCGAAAGGATATTTCAAAATTGTGCGCAGTGATATAAATAGTTTGTACTGATTGATCTTTTCGCCAGATTTTCATTTTTATCGTTTCATTAATTTTAAATGCTACTTATTTTTTATTTACTA
Organism: Tanypteryx hageni; assembly: GCA_028673005.1. Classification (NCBI taxonomy): domain Eukaryota; kingdom Metazoa; phylum Arthropoda; class Insecta; order Odonata; family Petaluridae; genus Tanypteryx; species Tanypteryx hageni. Next base: position 100,265,275 of record CM054112.1, on the reverse strand, counting down.
TTAATGAATTTCTATCGGATTACGTCTACCGCCCAACAAATGTATTTTGTAACCGCCGACAACACGAACTCACGCCATAACTGCATAGTGGGCGTGCCCCCAAAGTACAGGTCCTGACGGTACAATTACCTGAAAACCTTGCCAGAATGTGCGAGGTGTTTGCCTCGATGACAACTCATCCGTTAACTTATTTGAGTTAGAACATGTTGATGAACGAAAGAAGGTCGCGGCCGAGAAATAAAAAACACTCAAACCTGAATAAATCACTTCTTAACTTCCTTGACTGTCGTGGATATGAGATTACGCCTATTTTCCGATATCATACTGAAAACCTCGACTCGCTTATTTAACTTATTTATTCATTCATAGTTAACTTGAACACCTCGCTTAAGGCCGATATCATGGAACCTTTTAAGAGGCTGCATGATAAATCCAAAGATCTCAAAGGCAAGGATTATAACCCAAGTATGGAGGTCGTCTGCCTATCACGCCAACTCGGATTATTATGTAAATAATTTCAAGGAATGCAAAAAAACGCCGAAAATAACGAATCGCCATTTTGTTAAGAATATGCCTTTTTCCTTTATGCAGATCTGTTTGAATCAATCGAGTGTACGGATGATAAACGCAGAACTAGTCAGCCGCTTTCTTTTCGATGGGAAAACTGACGTGACGTCATGCGCAGCGCATTATGCGAATGTTTTCATTCTTTTTAACGCTCCATTGTGGGACCTCCTTAATCGGTCCAGGCTGGATGAAAACAAAACCATGTCGAGAGCGTCTTACTTTCCCGATACTACAGACGCAGGGGCGAGGTCGCAGAAAAATTATCGTCGCCGCCGCTCCGTTATAGCGTCGAATGAGCGCGCGATTGTAAAGTCACGACGCTACACTTCCCGCTTCGCGAGGTGGTATATCGAAGGGACGGTTCGTCACCGTTCGATAAATCTCTTCCTTTCTCGTCCAAATTAGCTGGGTACCTTCCTTCTAAATAATTTCGGCGATTGTAGTCTCCCGAAAGGAAGGTGCCAAGAGTTCGCATCGTCATTAATGTGTTTTCTTTCACACCTGTGGTGCATTTTAGCGATTTCGCGTCAGCGTGCTTCGTGGAATAACGGCGGTTTGAGTGAACGCGCATGAACGCCGCCGAGCTCCTTCCTTATTCTTCCTTTCTGTTCTATTTTTATTTAGTTTCTTTTTTCCCATTCTTTCTTTCGCCCACAACTCCCTTTACGGGTTTATCTGATCTCGCGCTTTGTTTGTTTGTTTTAATCGCCGAGGAAATCGGAACTTGATATAGGAAGTGACACGTTTTTTTAGAATGCGCATAATGATACAGAGGCCCGCATATCTGTCCTCGCGCCGATGGCGTGAGACCACCGGAGTTCTTTAGAAGGGAGGGGATGGTGATTTGGCGACTCTTTAAGTATTTCTTTTGGGCGAATGAAACTTTTGTTGTTTGTTTGAGATTGCTAATGTGACTTGGTTTTTATGCGAACATAAAATGTGTGATGGTAAAATCCTGCTTGATTCAATGACTGCTTTTCTTATTGTGCTCGAATCTGAGCATGCAAATAAGGACTATATTCCACGTTGGCTTTTCTCTCTCCTCCCACACACTCTGGAAGCATGCTAATGCACAGACGGCGCGGCGTTAATTTGGCTATTCGTAAGTCTTGGTCTAATGGCTTTGGAATATTCAAAAGCAATCCCATGATATGTATAAATTTGCTCTGATGACCTCTAGAGACAGAAAAATCTCGACGCGAATTAGTTTATGTTTGGAATTTTCCGAGATAATGCTTCAACTGCCAAATAATACCCGAAGGGGTGAATACTAAGGTGAAATTGTTGCAAGAGCGGCTGTGCCTAATTTTATTGCGCAAGCAAGCGCATTTGAAAGAATAATATTGACGACCATTGGAAAGCAAATCAGGTTACGAGAAGCAACATTTTTTTAAGAAACAAAACATCTGGAACGGACTGGTTATTGCAGCAATCTTTTGAATCTTTCCTTCAATTAGGACGACAAGTCAATACGCGAAGAGAAAATTTACGAAAAAAATATGGAAGTTATTTGGGTTACGATAAAAGCATCTAGTTCGTTTAAACACATTCGTTTCTGAAGTGAGTATCGGAACTCTCGTTCTGTTACGCAATCCAACGCTAGCGTTCATTAAGAAAAAGCGCCGGCGAGAGGAACATTTCACGAATCTTTTTCGCTTCGTTTTTGGAGGTTATTGGAATGTGCCAATAGTCGGTAAAAACAAGTTTTTTTTTCATAGAAGTGAAAAAAATTGTTATCATTGGACCCAGGAAGGAGACATCAGAACCTTCATGAGATCTAACTGGCGTAAAAAATTCGGGCGGAGAACACACCCCAAACTTGTCTGCATGGCTTTTCGTCCGTCTGATAGTCTTATAAAAAAATTAAAAATTTCGGTCTCAAAAAGCAATGAATCACGCGTGTTATCTTGATCGTAAACGGGTTTTGAATAGCAGCTTTTCTATGAATGAGTCGACGGTGAGGTGGCGAGCAGAAAATCTTTAATTCAAACTGTTGAAGGCCTCCCGATGACTTAATGCCGCCGCACGCGCCACCGCGGTTATACGCAGCCAATTTTTTTTAGCGCGGATCATTATGGACTTCGAAGTTAAATTTTAAATTGTCTATTTTTCATCGAAAACTCCAAATTTTAAGAATGGTAGGCCTCAACACAATTTGGAGACTTTTCCCTTGCCCAAGTTGTTCTTTTTAGATTAATTATCTAATTCGAACGCTCGAGTTTCATAAATAATACTTGAAGAACAATTAGGCACATTCTAAGTGCTTTCCGGAACCAAAGTTTTATTTTTACGAAAACGGAATTATATATCATTAATTATAAATACGAACATCGAGAAAAAGTCCATCTAAGACAAGTAAAACTTTCTCGATTAACTCAGATCGATTCCGCATGTAGCGTCTAAATTCCCCAACTGATTTAAGCGGGCACTAAATTATATGTATTTATTTACGCCGACAAAGGTTGCGAATTATCGAATGTGCTGACAAAAATAATGAAATATAATGTAATTGTACAAACTGACTCGATTCCAAGTTCTCCTAAAGTTCATTTCCGAATAAAAATAATAAAATTTGATTGTTTTTATAGAACTTTTTAAATTTAAGTTAAGAAACTTCGAATGGCTCTTTCCACCATAGAGCCGAACATCAAAAGACTGTTCTTCAAGACAGGGACAGGTTTCTCACAAATAAAATTATTTAATAAAGTTCCCATACATCTTTAGATATTAAGACATTCAATGTAGGGAAAATATGTTCACCGTTTCTTCTATGTCGTTATAAACGTGTTTTACTGCATCTAAACATAGTGATACTGGTAAAAAATTTGAAAAATTAATTTTTGTTTTATTTCACAAATTCACTGAATTATAAAAATGATTTTCAATGAATTTTAGCCAAAATTTTTTCCCTTCTTTAGAAAATATTTTATTTTTCATTTAATTCTGATGTTGTCGATTATTTTAATTAATTTCTGATGTTGTAATAGAAATCTTCAACAAAGTTTCGCGTGAAATTAATTTCGCTGTGCCGCGATGAATAAAAAAATCTATACGTGTGCCGTGAAATAAAAAAGGTTGGAGAGCACTGCTCTAGGCCATTGCCTACTTTGGCCTTATTGCAGATTAGCTTGTCACACTATATCGTAACTATAAGTTACTTGTCTTTGTACTTCTTCGAAATTATAAAGATTTTTTCATTATTTCATACTGCGTTAATTGAAGTGTAAAAAAGGTTTTCAGTAGAGGTAAAAGTTCTCTGCCTATAATCTTTAATTATTTATAAATTTTAATAGTTGAAGAAGTCGCATCTCTATTGTTTAATTTTAGGGATCGGAGGTATTTTTAATCTCGACTTTATATGAGAAAATAATAGAAATGGTTCCGCCATTGATCAATCGACCAAGATTTACGAGGTGGTTATCTAAATTATTTCACATTTACAATTGATACTTTTCTATAATGACCAATTACTAACGCAATTTCTACTTATGTTAAAAAATCCATTTGTCAACGTGTCGCAAACATCCTAAATAGCAATATGAGGTCATCAAGAGGACATTAAAGGTCACAAAACAAGCGAATAAATCTCAGCAGTTGATAAACTTAGCAATGCAAGCGTCAATCACATGGCAAGGCTCTTCCGCCGCAATACATCGCTTGGCACATATAAAATAACGTACACTCATTTCTTATGCTATGAATTGTTTTTTATTTTTATATTTTTCTAAGATAAGGTCTCATTCGATATGATGCTTCAATTGAGCTTGTCGCGCAAAGTGATACTCAATGAATCAATAAACAGCGCAAGGACAGTGACCTATTGTTTTCCTGTGAATAATAGAGTTGCAGTTTTTTTAAATTCCTCGAAGCGAAATAGCCATAAAAATTCAACCTTATCTGAAGCTTGCAGAGGGGTTCTAGACTCGAATTTTCTGAAGCGGAGTAGTAGGTTGAAGACAAGTTTTTCCGCAAGAAAACTGTTTGAGTATTTTTTAAATTTGCGATAATTTGCCTAACGACGGCCGTCATGGGAGTGTATGATTGCATGAGGGAACGTACACATCTTATGTAAGGCATAAATTATATTTTTTTAAACCTATAGGAATTTAAAATGCCAAAGAGCTCAAATTGTTGTTTTTTTCAAGGTACACAAAAAGTGACATTTGTCTAGGTCACAATGAGGCCGAAAGGAAAAAAAAGTTTTCAAGAAGTTTTCAGGAGCTTAGCATATAACCAATACTTCAGATAATGAAACCTATTATTTCATAGTGATTGGCTACAACAATAAATTTTGTTTAAAAATTTGAAAGTTTAAACGCTCCCACGTTCACTTTTTCCTAAGCCTTCTTTTCCATCGACCAAAAGGTCATGGATGAGCGAGCGTAATTTCTCGACTCCTCCTAGGGGATAAAAATTTCTGGAAAATCTCCAAAATCATTCTTAATGTCGTGAGAATCGCCCTCATTCATCCTTGCTTTTAAGATCATCTTTCACCCTCATCAACAGTTGCAGAGAAAATGCTGATCGTTCGCTCTCTGCATTCTCTGACCTCGAGACGTAACTTTCGTGCAGATTCGCCAGAAGACGACGGTGAGCATAAATTTGGGAAGATAAGCAATACTCTGTCGTTCTATCTCAATTGTACTTGCCGAACAATCAATTTTGTTTCGTTTTTGTTCGATAATGTTTCTAAATTACACGCGTGAAATGATCGCGAGTCTTTAAAAAATACTGTGCTTAAACCCATCATCGGGAAAACTCAGAAGTATGCCCTTATCATAAGTCCACATAGAAAATATATACCTACGTGTAACATAACGATCATAAATATGGCCAGTTATGCGCCTTCCAAATGAATGCATAGCACGGCTTCCACGAAATATTAAACTTACAATCAACCACGGATTTCCAATAGATTTTATATTAGAATTTCCTTGGTTTTAGCATTGATAACTCGTCTTGTACAGGTATCTTGGACATCAGTGTTAGCTCTTTTGGTGTCTATCGTTAATCGTTTGCACGAAACAAACCTCTCACGCACTCATATATACGTACAATAATTCTGAGTTTTTATTCACAAGTTTGAAAGTACATTTGACATCTTGGGCAACCGTATATGACGCTTTTGCCACAGATGCTTTCAAAAATAAATTTAATTGCCCTTAACGAACGATCGATATATTTCTGGTCAACACATCAAAGAGAGAGAGCCGTTTGTGCGATATGGTCTACTAAATTGGATAAAATATCTGCATCCTTTAACGAGAAGCAGAGTATTGAATACTCTGAGGTAATGAGTTATATTCGATTCACCGCTCGTAACAGAAGTTAGTGAATTGTTGCATAAACGCATAATATAACGCCAAACATTGTAAACTCGCACAAAACCTATTAAGGAAGCAAAATCACAATGACTCGACGCCCAAAAACATTTTGAAAGAGGTCTCCCCATGAAATATTATAGAAATAGAACGAATTTCCTCTGATTGCCGTAATTTCCCTTCCATAAATCGAATACAACAATTTGAAGGTTTGAATGTTTTATCCATTGTATTGAGAAACACTTGAGCGTCGCTGCGCTTTTACGTATCCCACTCGAGAATGCGAGAAGCGATAAGTAGCAGTTTCGCGAAACCAAATAAAAACAAAACGACCGTATCGGTCACGTGACTCACCGTCCTGGTCACCCCCCAGGAGAAGAAGTCCCACGGCATCCTCTGGAGTATCATCTTGAACCTCTTCCCGTAACCGACTTCTCTGCAGGCTCCGCCGGGTCTCGATTCCTCTCTCTCGGCGTCCTCGGTGCCAAGGCCGGAGGTGTGGTCCCTACCTTCTCGGCCGCACCCGATGGCGTCGCCGCTCCCTCGCATGCGAGGAGCGGCCTGGAGATGAGAGCGGAGCGGCGGGATACCGCAGGCGGACGGCACAAGCGGAGAAGTGTCAGCTTTTCTCCCCTTGCCTCTTTTACCCTTTCTCTCTCTTTCTCACTCGTGACGGTTAGCTTTTCTTTTATCTCGAGAGTCTCCGAAGAGGAACGCGTGACGCGAACGCTTTTAGGAGATGGTTTTGGTGGAGGAGACGGATGGGACGATCACGTCGCTTTCACTTCGAGATCTAATCCCCAGCGGGGATTGCGGACGGATTCCCTCGCCTGTATCCGGGGTGGGTCGCTCCCTCTCACTCCACAAGCAACCTAAGTGGAGGATCACGAAATCAGAAATATCGCATGCTTAAGGTTTGTTCGGGGCTTGCGATTTCAGGCTTCGCCGTTATTTCCCTCCGGGACGTTTTTACGGATGGAAACGATCGTATCTCGGATTTTTGTCGTATGTCATCAAAATCGCTCTCGTTAGAGATTATTTTTTTGTCTGAATGAAAAAATAAATGCCAACCTTTGTGAATGAAAATAGTTTATTCGGAGCTAATATTATCTTTCCCACAAATACAGTATTTTTCAACGCCCCTGAAGGCAAAACGCGGAAACACTCGAGTTAATGACCTATTCTCAAAATTTTACCGCCTCGAGAAATTCGTGGTCGGAGCGGGATGATTTTTTCCTACTTGAAAAAAAATCGCGAATTTACCAGCGAAAAAAATAGATAGGTGGACGCAGAGATACGCGTTTTTCCGCAGACGGAAACTAACCTTTTCAGATTTAGGGGGTATTTCTCCGCCGTAGGCGTGCCCTGCCGCTTCACTTCTTTTACGAAGGAGCGAATTTTTTTGGAATGGAATTCCAACTGTTCGAATTAAAAAGAGACGGGAATCAGCTAGAATCGCTGTCCCGTGCCGGATTCTTATTGACTACAGGCGCGAAATTCCAACCGTCGATCGCCCGCCCTTTTCGCCCTAGCCGGCTTCTTTCAGAGTTCGTCCTCTCTCTTTCTCTATGTCTCTCACACTCTCTCCTGAGGAGGTCTTTGAGTGACTGACTGCCTCGGACGGCCGCGGGTGAGTGTCTGAAGTGGAAAACGCGAGTCGACCTAGGGGGAAACACGCGAGCCGGAGTGTGGCCGCCAGTGACCACGTGGTTCTATTGCCACCGAGGAATGAGGGGAGGGATGGAGGAGGGTGGTAAGCGAGTGGGGGGGAGTGGGGACAGGGTGCGCGGTGGGAGGCGGCAAATGTTTTGGCGTAGGTGGGAGTGAGCGAGTCGGAGAGAGGGAAGTGGAAGAGGAGTGAGGAAAGGCGCGAGGGAGGGAAGCGGAGGGAGATAGGCGGAGTGGGAGGGAGGAGGAGAGGGGTCAGATACGCAGTCGGAGGGAGAACGGAACGGTACAACATGCAAATGCATTCGGTTATGTAACGATATTTCAGTACGCAAAATGCTAATCATAGGCAACGGATTTCGCTTTTGTTTCCTTTTTTGAGGTTTCTCCACGGACTACGCAGACAGTGGAGAGAGATGAGGTTATGAATTTTTAACAATTTTTGTTCGGAGGATGAAAAACGCGGTGGATGTTCTTAGTGTCCTTGTAGCGAGTTCCCTTCCTGGAAAGTGCTTTAGAAAAGTATAGTTCCCATAAATCGCTTTGAAATTCTTATTTACGGTCATTTTTGTTGTATTTGCCGTTGTTGAATATTTTATGCCATCTGTTATTTAAGTAGAACCAATAGGTAAAAAAAATTGGGAAAACCATATTCCGATTTCAACTACTTTGCAGTAGATTCTTAAATAAAATTCCAGCAATAAGACAAGCTCGATAATTCCTATCTTAAAAATATTATTTTTTTGTCAATTCAGGCTAATTTTAAGGGATTTGTTGTTAGTGAAATTTATTCAAACGAATCGTTTACTATTCTAGAATTCGTCAGTTTCAAGAACAAGGCACTGTATTGTTCATAAATATACTTAAATAGATAAATTCCAAAATCAGATGCATAATAGAACTTTTTGAATTTTTTTCTAAAGGAAAATCTACGTTATAGCGACGAAACGGCAATAACATTGGAAGTACGAAAAATTTTTGCTTGCGAATCTTTTGGTGTCGCTATTATTCGTATACCATACATTTTATCACGCTAATTTTATCATTAAGCATGGTATAGTGACGTAATATAACGACTATCATTTGACCAAGTCACTAATCATTAGCCAGTAGTTTTTAAATTAGATTATTATAGCAGTTTCCTTCGCGTAACGTTTTATTAGAGAATTTTGAAAGATTAAGAGCCTCTCGATATTATTATTCTATTTCAGATTTGCCGTTGTTTTATAACAACTTGATCGGTAGCGACTGTCGGATGGGCACCAGGGCATGTTTCACCTTTTCCATGAGATTTGATTGGGCCTCCCCGGGGTTTACGAAGCACCCTCATCGCCTCCCGACTGCATATGCAGCGCCGCGTGGTGAGTAGTTTTTTCTTGCGCTTTCTGTGCCCGTTACATAACAGACAAATCCCGTCCTTTCGGCATTACCAACTGGAGTGAACAAGTGGTTGAAGGAGAGGCGCCGAAAGGAATCGGCCTTTAAAAATAAGCAACCACAATGCGGGAAGGAGCGTCGGATTTCGCAAGAGTCGACGCGAAAATCTCCGAGTGGCCTATGCTGATTCACTCGCTGTCAGAACTGTTAGCGGCGAATCAGAGACTCTTTAAAATGTGCCAATTGGTGGCTGAGGACGATTTACACTTACTTTGCTCGTTTTTAAAAATGTGCAGCTTCTTTTTCTGTCGATTCCTCAAAGCGCTTCAGCTGCTAAATACTTCTTTTTTATGAGTGGAGAAAGTCGCAAAATACCGCGTAAAACATTTGCGAATCCGTAGCTATAGCTCATTTAGCGGGTCTAGCAGTTGTTCTCATTGAGTCTTTGGTATATTCCAGAGAAGAAGTCGTCGGAGTACCTACGAGGCCAGGAAAACTATTCCTCGAAATTACCGGCCATTATCGACATTTGAATTGCTTTGTTTTATCTACAATTACACGAGAAGGGGAAGTTCTCAATGTTTTCTAAAAAGACCAACCTCTGAAATATCGCTTTCCCTTTTTTAAAAAGGCGAGCAATTCTAACTTCCGCAAAAGGAGCAAAACCATTGGCCTGGATTCGATTATTTTTTAGCTTTTTTTGGTCGAATCTGTCATTCATCGGGTATTGCCTACTCTTTTTGAAGCACGACTGAAGGCATAACTATATATTTATGCCCTTCTTAAATATATGTTTGCGTTTGAATGCATCAATAACAGTGAGGAAGTAAGATTAAAATCCCGAGATTAAAAAAAGCGAAATTAAAATGGTCTAGCTTTATGTAACAGAGCTGTAATGCATCTTTATTTTTCTTACGAATCATCATAATTAATATGAATTTGACTAACGAGACATGTTTAGATGGCCATTCTGTCAAGATTGAGTGCATGCACTAGGTTCGTATGATAAATGATGACATTTGAAAAGCTCAGAATTTAATCTAGATATTTTTCGTAAGGTCAGAGGTTAAGCATAGACATGTCATAACATTTTTTCCGAATCCGGCTATTGTGCTTTTTGAAATAGTTTTATGTAAGAACTCGAGCGTTAGGTGACCATGTCTTCAAAACATATTTCTAACTCAATGAGAACTTATTCGAGTTATCATATAACTCCGGCTTAGAAACACGAGATTATTTTATATAACATGGGCTATTTACACTTTATTTTATTAATTTTTTCATGCATTTATGCGTATTTTTCTCTTTCGAACACCGTAAATGAATAGCTGACTTGCGCGCACTGAAAGAAATTAACAAGAGGACGACATGCTGCATCTTCTTAAATATTGGACGATGTAGACGTGGCGCATGATTAATAACTTCCTTGCCACTCTAAAACTATAGTGAGGCAGGAATTGAAAAGGAGTTCCGAAGTGTTCATTAATTATTACAGAGCATATTTACATTGTGACGTGTTAGATGAATGCCAATGGATTTAATTGCTTTTATTTCTAATTTCTTTGCCTATGATTTTAAAATTGTTGTTGCCGTCGTATAACCCATATTTCAGCAATAATATCAAAAACGCCATAAAATAACACTTAATTTGAGAATATTGATTATAAAAGATTTATTGTATAACTGTATACTGGGTTGCCTCACCAGTTAATTCCATAATTAAATCCATACTTATTTTTTCTGAATATTGTTATGTATAGGAAAATCTCTCATAAAATTCAGCAGGCACTATTAAACAGACCCATCTCATCTCTCGCTGGGCTACCAACCCAAACTTTTAGTTTTTGTTTTGAAAAAATCGTAAAACTCAAGGAAATTCTGTTGTTAAAAACGCAAATATGAACGGATTCGGTTTGTATTTAAATTTGGGTACTTTTTCCTCCCCCCCCCCCTTGCCAAAATAAAATTATAAAAGCAAAGAAGTACAAAGGTAACTAGTTTTTGTATGAATATATCTTTTATTTACATTAATAATATATAATTTTCAGTTCCAAAAACCATACCTAACCTATCCACTCAACTCGAAAGGCGTTAAAACAAGAGGCATAAGTTTTATTAAAGCCTAAAATTATTCCTATCCAACCCACCGCCCCCAACCTAACCCACTTTAGCCCATGAATTATCCAACCCAACCAACTAGAGATAATCATCAATGCTGGATTTGGACGTTTGCCGTCAATTTCTTTTGGCGGGAAGGAAAGGTAACAGTGCCAAAGTTTGTTTTGTAGGAAATTGAAATTTTATTCTTCTATAGGTTTCTGAGATATATTAAACTTGTGAGCGCGCCGAGCTGTCCCTGCGCCGAACTGTCCCATTCCCGCCCCTAGAATAGGGCGAATCAAGGGTGTTGGGGAGGCAGCCAAAGCTTAATTTGGTTGTGATAAGTAAACACGAATGGGAATAGCAGCTGACGTCATAACGAAGGGTAAACGAGCATTCGGTCTTTTACAACGTGCGTAATCGGCGGACACATATCAATGCAAAGTGAAGAAAGCCCCTATAAAAACAATAAATGCTGACACAAAGAGTCCCCCAGACTTATAAGTCAACAGATGGTGAACTCGAGGAAAGGTACAGAGAGGGCCTGGAATGAGAGTTAAATATGACGTTATAAAATTAAGAAAACGAAAAGCTACCTCTTAAGGGTTAACTGTTATAATGAGTAATAAATTTTGTAATTTCCGATGAGGAATTTCCGCGGAGATCTTACAATAGGGTCTTCATTTCCTCCTGGGATGCTATTTAGAAATTAAGGCCATAGAATGGACTTTCCACACCAATTCTGCGAATAAATTCGCAAATGAATGCTTTTCCCGCTCACAATCCCCAGATTCTTCTCTCCAATTCCCAGGTCTACCAACCACAGCTAATAAATTCAAACGGATCCCCGTAATTTATTTCAAGTCCATAGATATGCCTTCGACTGGGAGCGTCTTTTACACTTCAATTTTCGTCATGCGTGTGTGTCTCATACGAAAAATTCACTCCATGGGCGAAAAGGGGAGCATTTTTTGCGAGCTTAAACGTGACGATAAAACACTTCTTTGGAAAATTGATGCGGTATATCGTGATTGTGTAATAGAAGAATCGACATCTAGGTCAAATGGAATTCAAAGCTCAAGTTTTATAAACGGAATATACGAAAGTGAAATATGACGCAGCCAAATCAAAATCAATTTTCGAAAGGAGTTACAGATTCTACTCAAGAAACGTTTCTCTTTTGCATTTATTGTACTTGGGGAGGTTTGTGGGAAACATTTAATCAGCATTTTTAGGATATATTAATGTAATCAAATTGTCGTGGAAATTGGCGAAGCGAGATGGCTTCACTAGCAACTTAATAGTTACATCTCCTTACAGCAGCGTACGCATTCTATTACCTTCAGGTAGAAAGATAGGGAAAAACATATATTTATATTAATTTAACAATATCTTTGCAATTAAGCTAAAGATTTTAATATTATATACTGGGAAGACATCCCCAGGTTATCGTTTTTAGCCGTTCTATACCAGCGAATGTATTATCTACGAAACTATTTGGCGAATTTTCATTAAATTAAGTATCAGCGATCCTTATCAAAATTTATCCCCGAATTATGATTTTGAATTGCATCCGTTAATTATAATTTCCACCTTATATAAGCTCTTATATAAACTTAATTCGAAAATATACCAAGCGAAACATTTTGTTTACATCGATTGAAATCTCTGTTTATTTCATTTATGGAGTATAATTTTCCCTCTTGTTAGATGCATGGTGCAAAATTGAGTATAAATTTCAGAACAACATTGAAATAATTTTAAGAATAAATGATTAAATTATCTATTCTCGTGTTATTTTGGTGACGAATACGGTATATCATGACTGAACTACACGGAATTTCGAGTGTAATTTAAAAATTGCATGCTAGGCTTAAACGATAAAAAAGAATATATTTCTATGTGTAGTTGCATTTTCAAAGCTTAAAGTATGTAGATATTGGTGATAATTCATTTTAAGCAATTTAATTATCTATAATGGCGACGATCTGTCGCCATATGTTCATTGAAGATGTCTTAAACTTGTTATTCATCTGAGAAGGAAAGAGGGTTGAGGATTATTCGGATTTATATAACCAACTGGTTTCTCGTTTAAGGGGAAAAAATCAAGCGGGAGGACGTGGCTGATAAGGAATGAATTATGTAAAACCAAAAAGACGCTGTGGCAGGGAATGGATCGAAACAAGAGGGCGTTTGGAAAAGGGGTTTGGGGGAGTGGAGAGGTGAGGAGCGGTGGAGTTAAGTGCTAAGCTATCGCTGCGATTAGTTTGATGTACCTCCAATACAGATTCAGATCCGGACCGGCTACGGACAAGTTTACGATGGGAATTTCCCGGTGTTAAAGAACCTGAGAAATGACTTCAACCGGATACACCACCTATCCTGGCAACGAAGAATTCAGTATTGGTATCCTGAAGCGTGCATTCACGCACGTTTTTGCTAGAGAAAATGAGAACGCAGTTAATACAAATATGTGGATAATTTATTTTCATAACTTTAGAATACATTGAATATTAATATACCAAAAGTAAAGAAGTGTAATTCTAAATATTCACAGAATGTCGCTATATCCTTTGTCGAGCAATAATCGGTATTACATTTTTCTCGTCGTGTTTAAACTTTTTGTGCGCTTGCATAGTAATAAAAAGTAAATTACTTTTTTAACGAGGTGTATAATTTCTTCGAGATTATAAATATATATATATGTATAAATCTGTTACTTATGTGGCATTAGGCTTTACCATGAAAAGGAAATACGCATTTTCTTATAGAAACTATCACATTAAAATGTTAAATGATTCCGCATTAGATTCTTGTAAGATACTTTGCATTGGACGCGTTATGAGAAATTAATTCTATCGGTACATCACGCAATATTCATGAGAAAACTACTTAACTAGTTATTCCGGAGTATATATTGGCGAAGTTTTATTATAATTGTTTCCGATAAATTAAAAATGAAGCGTGCAATATAAATTGGCGCGTTAAATGCCGTCTAATAACAAGTTGAAGCATCCAATTTTCTGCCTTTTGTACGAATAGGTAAGTTAAATCCGAAATTACGGAGAATTACGATCGCTGCAGATTTCACCCAGCGAAAAAAGAAAAGAATCAAATAGGTGAAGGAAACGCCAGTGACTCATATGTGCCGCGGAAATTCGAGCGATCGAAAGGAAACTCGACGGAAAGCATCGATTTCTCCGAATGCGTTCATTTCTTTTGTTAACGCAATTCTTAAAAATTCCGTGATTTTCCATTTGCTTCGCATGTTTCCCGCCATCGGCGTTTGGAAGGGTGTAGTCTCAGCATTCCAACATTACAGCGATATCTCCTCATAACGTACTTATGCGAATCATGAAAAAGTACGTAATATCGTTAATGTAAATTTTGTATCGTGCTTTTTGCTAATCGGGTCTCAGCGAGCGTCAAAGTATCATTAGTTCTATAAACAACGCAATTTTTTGCTTTCTAACTACGTTAATACTAATAAATATGGTGTGGCAAGCATATAAATTTACACTAAATTATGAAAGCTACCTTACGTCGAAGCAATTTATAGTTAAATATTTATTATTGCCGATGCGATTTATTTATCGTGGATTAGTAACTTAAGCGCAAATCTGAAAAGTACGCCATGGAGAAATTTTGCAGCATAAACGGTAGTCTATTTTTCTTTCTCCATATACGTGGTATAGGGGAAAGTATTGTTTTCACGAAAAAAATCGACTTCGAGATTTCAACGGAAATACACGTTTTGAGGTCCCCTGACCACGTTTTGACCATTTTATCGATGGTCTCTGTGTGTGTGATAACTTTTTGTGGGTGCTCTAACTCAAAAACTTTTAATCAGGTCAACGCGAAATTTTATATTTAACATTTTTATGAAAGTCATAAGAACTGGTTAGTTTTTGGTAAACATCAGTCTACCGGAAGTGAGTGTTTACACTTGTCACTTATCCGTTATTTTAAAATATTTGCTTTAATATTTGATAAAAGTAAAAATACACTAGAATAAAAGTTGTAAGAAAGTTAATTTTCTACAACCTTTGTTTGAAACATTTTCCCATATAATGCATTGTTTATGAGATGTCTTATATTTTTAGCTGCCACCACCACGCCACCTGCCGAGGACTATTGTTAACAATTGACGCTTAGTTACGTCTTACGTTAGTAACGTTCATTTTTCTTTTATTAATTTTTGGAGCTTTGTGGCTACATCCAGTATTGGAAGGCTATGTTTATTTGTTCTTTGTCATGTCTAAAATTTTCTCGGTTTCTTAACATTCAATACTAGGGAGATGCATGTTGAAATTCAACGGGAAAGGTTTTCGTGAAATAAAAAATGAACAAGTATGCCTTGACTTTCTTTGGATGGCAAGAAAAAAACTTTCGTTCTTTTATAGGTTCTTTGTTTCAAGTTTCGAACTCCTACGATGATTCTAAGTATCTAATTTTAATATGCGAATGATTAATATTCTACATTCAAATACATTCTCGTAAATAACGCAAGGAATGTTGTTTACATTGGTTGCTATGAAAATAATTTCTCTCTCCTCTCTCTCGTACTAATTGTAAGAGCATTCAAAGCACGCTTTCACCCATAAGGATTGAAATAACAATAGGATTTCGAAGTTTAACAATATAGGCAACATTCCGTAAAAATGGCAAGATTTCCCCAAAATATGTGAATTAAACGTTTAACATGAGGAATTTCGATCTGTATACGTAAATAGATGAACAGAATAAGAAACTTTATAGTTTTTTCTTTAAACTGGGCTAGATCCGAAGATTATAGATGAATTCTTTTTTATTTTGATCTCAAAAAGAATAAAAGCCTGCAAGTCAAAAAGTCGATTTTTACGTGTTATCATATGAGAAATGGAAATGCCTACCTTGGAGTCGAACCTAGAACTTTTTTCCAGATTTATTTTCGTCATCATCTTACAATGTGTGAATTGATCATTCCTGCCAAACATCAAAAATGAATCTCGTTCCATTATCGAGCTATTCGCATTTTTATAGCGTGACAGAGGGAGCCACAAAGGGACAAAGGGACCAAGGGACAGAAGTAGCCTTTTATTATTGTTAGATTATGTAACCTATTTGGAATTTTTAGAAATATTACAGGTATAGAGAAAATCATGTGGTGGCCACATCAGATTTTTTAATATGGTTAATTATACTCGTGCGCCCTTAGGTTATGGAGTTATGGAGTTTTCTATCATGTTTAGATTGATTCATAGCTGTTACCGTTCAGACCTCTTTGTCATCCAGTATTCGTTCCGTTCCAAACTGCTCGAGTTCTCATATTCCTCCATTTTTTCTTCTTTCGTAAGCATCCTTCGATAACCTCCTTCGATGCTCTCTCATTTCAAAATTCGTCCGAACCATTTCTCGGAAGCCTTTTTATTTGCGGCAAAATTAATGTATTTCTATTTCTTTTTTTCTACTCCAGGCTTGTTTTCTCGCACGGATTTTTTGGAAAGTTTCATTTTAACCTGAGAACATCCTCTTCCTAAAAAAGTCCAACTCTCAGACCCATGCGTTATAATCGCTGTCCTATCGAAGTCTATTTTTGATATATATCTATCTGGACTGTCCTCGACGCTCGTCTACTCTTCAAGGACTCTCTTGTCGCCCACAAATTTTGGCTCATGGAGGATAACTGGATCGAAAACTTTTCGCGATAAATAATTCTGTTGGGTAATCTGACGTTTTTACGAACTCCGTTGGAGATTTTCCCCTATTATTTCTATCAGTTCACTCAGGTGATAGAATGGCATACATTTTAAAACTGGGAATTCCCCTCATTGCCGTAGTTTATTAGCGTAGATCAACTCTCTCTCTCCCTCTTCTTCGCTCGTGAGGCCGGACCGACCGGCCGCTACCAAGGTGCACATTTAAAGCGACCACTCCCCGCGAATCACACGTGCGTTGGGCTGGGCGTGACTCACGGAATGGGAGGGGAAGGGGAGACAATCCCTGGACCTTCTGGAACGGGGATTTCGATGGGAGAACAAAAGAGGAGCAGGAAAAGTGCGACGGAGAAGGGTTCTTGGGCGAGGGGGCGAATTGGGTGATCGCTGAGAGAAAGGACAGGAAGTGTCGGGAAAAGAGAGCGAGAGGAGGGGATGGAAAATGCATTCTCAAGGAAGCATGAGATAGGGGATTTTTTAAAAGAAGAAATCCGATGACAGAGTGAGGGGAACAACCTTAAAGGATACAGCATCGTCAAGGGCCCGAAGAGGCGTTACGAAACGGTTATAAAGGACGGGTTTCCGTTCGGAGTCGCCAAATGTGGGTCCTGGACTTGAAGGGAGAAAGATGGAGGGAAGGGGGAGAGGAATGGGAGTGGGAAGGTTATTGGGCTGAGGGGAGGGATGCGGGTGGACGGGGTAGGAAGCGAGAGGGGAGAGAATTCCGATTATAAATAAGGTCAAAGGACTGCTTACGCGAAGGTTGGGACGGGTGGGGGAAAGGGAAGGGGACCTGGAAGACGAATTGGTGACTGGTTATGTATCCTTCGCTTTAACAGCTTTTTAAATTATACAACTTCTGCGGAATAATCACCAATAGAGGATCGAATGCGAATTTTCACACCGCCTTTAATTATTTTACCTACACTCATCCGTAGAATTGCGTGGTTTCGCTTTACACTTTTTCGATTTGGCTGGGTTTTGAAACGTTTTCCGAGCGTTGAAAAACAAAACGTTCGACACAGAAGTCATAAGAATGGATAAAAGGAGGCAATGGTGAAACCAATCCGATTGAAATGTTGCTTGCTGACCTCAATATAGTGCTCAAAAGTAATCTCGCGTATTCCTATGGGAAAGATAACCTGACTTTGCACGGTTTTGTTTTACACGGTGTTATCCAGGAGTGCAATGCGAGATACTAGTATATTATTTTAATTGCAAAGGGGTTGGCTTTTTTAGTTATAACTAAAAGATATTTTCAACAAAACTTTGAATGCTGTTAAATATTGTGTTGCATGCAACAACGCAAAAGATCTCTCCCGATTCATTTCTTGCTCGGTATTCTTTATTTTGAACTTCTTAATTGAATACATAATTGGAAACATTTTACCGTGTATATCCAAATGAGAGACCATCTGTTTATATAAGAAGATATATTTATTTTTTAATTCTATTAACCTTCGGATAAGTTGCCACAAGATGATAATTTACTTGTTTATATAATAATTAAAATGCTATTTTTAGCCTACATTCCAGAATGGAAATAGGCTTATAGTTTCGTCGTTGTGTTTGTCCGTCTGTCTGTCTGTCCGTCCCCCCTGTTAACCTTTGAACCAATAGACCGATTTTCATGAAACTTGGTGAAAACCTTTTGCTACATGGGCCGAGCTCCCAAGGATAGTTTTTTTTGCGAAGATAGAAGTCCCAGGTTCGATTCCAGGAATTAACCTTCCCATTTGATTTACATGGAAAATCTGAAATCCATCGTGAAGGATAATTTTCTCTTCTACATTAAAATATCTTAGAAGTGTAATAGCGGAGCGAGTTTGGTACTATTCTCTGAGGAAAGGAATGAAGATTCTAAAGTTTGTCGTAGAATTTTGCTTATCGATTGTATTTATTAGAATTTTGCGTAAATACTGGCGATTTTGCAGTTTTATCACTCATTACGAGAGTGTTGCCATCGCAACGACTATTGTTGGACTCGATTTCAGATTCGGTAAATTCTAATACGTACACACGTTATTTTTCTCCGCACATATACGTGCGATCAATTTAATATTCCGTTCGAGTGTATTTGTAGTATTTTATAACGCTAAATTATGAAATTTGGGAACACAAAGAGCTACATATCCTTGATGACTTTAAAGCAATTAAAGCCAATATAAGTATTAAATAAATGAATAAATTGAAAGTAGTCATCATAAGTTCTGTTTGGATCATCTTGTTAGGGTCTCATTACGAAGTCAGAGGAAGTACCGACTTGCTGAAACACCGTCTGAATTTCGAATGGTTTGGAGTGCTTGATAATACTATCGTTTCCAGATATGAAGCAATGTGCTATATTTTTATCTTTCAGCAAAAATAGCTGAATTTCAGACTATTTATAACGCACGTCGTATCTCTATATCAAAATGTTTTTTATAATTCTCCGTCCTCGGCTTTTTTCTGATTTTTCCAGGTGAAGCGCTGAAATATTTTACATGTATGGTCAGTTATGATCCAGAAAATGAAAATATACTCGGAAAATTCGAAACCAGGATAGTTTTATCTTCTCTGTTTGATTAGTTTGGGAAAGAGTGTAGGTTACGTTTAGTCTGCAACTCAAAAACAAAAATGGGCATACGAACTGGAAACTATAAGGTTTGCGTGAGAAAAATAGCAGAGTTTGCTTTTGCTGCCGAGAAAGTTGAAGTTCCTTCTGGATCAGCCTAAAGACATCAAGAAAATTCGCCATTTTTCCCTTTTTTATAATAATTTGTAAAATATTTACATTTCTATTATGAAGGCCAAAAAAATGAGTTTATTATAAAATTAACGAGTCTATTTGTCGCGAAGCTGGTAATTATTGAATCTCCGACAAATCAGATGTAAACGAAAAATGAATAGACAGGCTGAATAGAGGCTTATGATGCGCTCATTCCACGCGGTGCAGGAAGTAAACGCAACAAAGGAAGCCGTGCCCGCCGTATATTTCATCTCGTAAATCGCTAGGACTGTTTTTTTGAGAATGTTTGGGTGATAGACACTGAATGTTGTCGATCTGATTTCATTTTCTCCCATATTGACCGATTAGAACATTCCCCTTACATTAGGGCCTCAATTAACTTTTACATGTCTCATCAATTGTACGCATACAGCTTATAAGCGGTTGCTAAGAGGACTTTTATAACGTTTGGTGTTTTTATAAAATGGTAACATACATTCATTAGAACAATGTTGGTAGAGAACAATACTGTATTATCGTAATCATTGAACCAATGATTTTATGCATAATATGCCGCATATGGAAGCTCTGGGCGTACACCTTTATACTCTTGGCATTATTAATGTAATATTTTTTAGTCTTTCATCGGAGTAAATTGGTTAGTTCACGTAAAACGCAACATGTAAAATTAATACATCATCATAATAGTACAATGTAAACGCTAATATGTTTACTTGAGTCCAGTGGTATGATTTTTGGATGCCTAATCCAATTCTGCGCCATACTCGTGTTACTCTGCGTGATACTAGGAGTTATCTTTAGATTGATAAGAATTTTAACCGTGTTACATATGGTTGATATAACCTTGGTAGCGTAATTACTATCCACTTCGTACGTCACTCTGTATTAACCTAGAAATCATACATGTTACAATGAATTAATATTGTAAAAAGCCAGTTTGGGAAACGCAGTGTTTTTTCAGGAGCATGTGGGATTTTCACCGGCATAAATCGCCTGTATAATATTAAAGTTACGATCGAAATCGGTTTAACGGGAGAAATATCCGAAATGAGTACTTAATTTTTTCCTTTGAAATAAAATTGACGCTTTTAAACGTTTTAATTTGTATGCAAGTCATTGTGATTTAAAGATGTTAGCAGAAGATGAAGAAAAAAGGCGCGCGCGTTCTCAAATATATTCTGCCTGTAATTACAGGTAGAAAGAAAGAACTCCGTCAATCGGGAAAGTTCCTTTTTTGTGATGCGGTGTTGTGATGCGCTCAAACCTGACGCAATATCGTTACATAATGTTGATGTCGGATATTGAATAATAATTCGTAATGGTTTCATACTCAGCTCACAGGAAGGGGGATGAAAACCCATTATGAAACATTAAGGGTTTAACAATGGCTGTAAACATTTGTGTACGTGACTTATCTCACAATTATACGTATTTTGTAATTCAGAGTTAGAATGTAAAATAATATGTAAGTGTGATTGTGTATACTTTATGATGGCATGGAGCTAACGAAAGTAAATTTAGAAGTTTCCTTTTAATATTTGAATTAAACAGTAAAAATTCATTGATTTATTTCCATCTTACTCTTCTTAAAACTAAATCAATAGTCTAGCTAGGAACCGAGGGACACTGGTTTAGTTTGTTTCAAATATTTTATACTCATCATTTTAAGTTATTAAGCGACGACCATATGAATATTGTAATCAAAATGTAAAAATATTATTGTCATTATTAACGAAATATTACACTATGTTACACGCGTTTTACACTCTAATAATTGTCGGCTAATGTAAAGTTGAAATTTATTCAATTTTACTCTCTTACGGAAATTTTTTAAAAGCCTATCCCCTATAAATTATGGAATTGACAATTAAGCATCCTTATTACGTTCGCGTCTCGTAATCGCGCACTCTGCAACCTACGGAGTACGTGCTTTACACTTCCAAGAGGCTTGAAAGACGAGAGGCGCACATTGCGATCTTCCTCCTCGGTTACGAGGTCCTTTAAATATTGATTAGCGTTCGACCTTATTTTTGTTCTCCGAGCCAGACGTCAATTTACACTATTAAATAACCAGTTTTTAATGATGCGCGTCGATTTGAAATCTATCGAGCGGGAATGAAGAAAGTTATGGCAACGAGAGTGATGATGGAACGAATCGTGGGTAAGGCAGTGGTAGTCCGAAGTGGCATAAAATTGCTCTTTTATAAACCGTAGAGTATCACGCAAGTTACTTCAGGATAATTGCACTTTCATAATGCGAATCGTTGAAAAAGGAGGGAAGAGGTAAACAGGTACGTTCTTCGTCCTTTACAATGTGCAAATCGGATTTCGAGATAGAATGTTTCTTGCGCATAAGTAAGGTATCGAGTTTTTTTATGATCTAGAAGGTTCTAGTCTAACATAGATAAGTGCACGCCAGCAGTTGTTGTTGAAGTCATCTGCGCTTCGCGATGTCTTGTGAAAACGAATGGGCGATTTTTTTTATGTTCAACTTATATTTTATTTCGAAGAGATAGCTAGTTAGGCATTTCTGGAACGCGTTGTGGTGTACGGAAAGGCATGGCGAGTTAAAGGTCGGTTATCTACACATCTGCACCGTTAACTTAACGGGTAAGACGTGGCGTAGCGAGGGGGGGAGCAGAGGGGGCAGTTGCACCCGGACGCAGGGCTGAAGGGGCGCAAACGCATGGACCGGAAATTAACGTTTCTGTTTATAAACAATAATAATATTATAATATATGCCGAATTAAAATGCTAGTATAGTATGCTTGGGATTCCATCACATTCCCACATTACATTAGTCTGGAAAATTGTACCTTCAGGGAGCAAAGGTAGTGGGGCGCAACTCGGAGACTTACCCCCGGGCGAAGGATAACCTAGCTGCGCCACTGCAGGTAAGTAAGGAATATTTCAGTACTGTTAGAAACGGGGCACATAATCGACGTACATGCAAGCGTAGGATTTACTTATCCGTATCGCGAGTGGAGAAGATTATTTACTTTCAGCGCCTGACATATCTAGTCTGTATGAAAAAGTATGAAAAGGGAAGGTTGCGAGACACTGTGAAACAATACAATAGTAAATAAACAAAAACTCCTTCACCGTAAAAAGGAAGAGAACACTCACACTCCCGCTGCAGGTTGCTGGTAAACACCGTCGCAGGACCTAAGTCAAAAGGAGACACCCGCACACGCAGAAACATACAAAAGCCACTCACAGTAAAATAACCAAAAAATTAAAACTAGACACCGATGTTTCGACAGCTAAGATGTCATCTTTAGTAGTGTAGAATTTACTGTGTGAGTGGCTTTTGTATGTTTCTGCGTGTGCGAGTGTCTCCTTTGACTTAGGTACTGCGACGGTGTTTACCAGCAACCTGCAGCGGGAGTGTGAGTGTTCTCTTCCTTTTTACGGCGAAGGAGTTTTTGTTTATTTATTAATGTATGAAAAAGGGCAAAGGAATTTTTTCGTTCAAACATTTTTATGAAATATTCTAATCCGTTATAGAACTAACAACTTCCGTAATGGTTCATTTTTGCACTAACTATAAAAATATTCTTTCTTTTATTTTTAGCGCGTATTCAAAGAAATGTTTATACAACTAGTTTCATTTTGGTGTCTGTCTGTCCGTCTGTGCATTTGCTTAAATTGAAATTGTGACGAAACCGTAAACGATAGAGAGCTGAAACTTGAAGTGTATATGCAGCTATATGCTGCTATTTGTCTTTATTTAGATTTGAGTTTTGAACAAGATGATCCAAACAGAACTTGTGATGCCTACTTTCCATTTAATAATTTATTTAATACTTATATTGGCTTTAATAGCTTTAAAGTCATCGCGGATATGTAGCTCTTTGTTCCCAAATTTCATAATTTAGCGTTATAAAATACTACAAATACATTCGAACGGAATAATAAATTGATCACGGGTATATGTGCGGAGAAAAATAACGTGTGTACGTATTAGAATTTACCGAATCTGAAATCGAGTCCAACAATAGTCATTGCGATGGCAACACTCTCGTAATGAGTGATAAAACTGCAAAATCGCCAGTATTTACGCAAAATTCTAATAAATACAATCGATAAGCAAAATTCTACGACAAAAATAGAATCTTCATTCCTTTCCTCAAAGAATAGTACAAAACCTGCACGATGGATTTCAGATTCCCCATGTAAATCAAATGGGAAGTATAGCTCCTGGAATCAAACCCGGAATTTAAATCTTCGCAACAAAAACTATCCTCAGGAGCTCGGCCCATGTAGCAAGAGATTTCCACCAAGTTTCATGAAAATGGTCCATTGGTTCAAAAGTTAATAGTGGGGGACGGACAGACAGACAGACACAAAGACAACACTATAAGTCTATTTCCATTCTGGAAAGTAGGCTAGAAATAAAGAGGGTCGGATAGGAGCCATTAAAATTTTTTTGATTACTCCGAAGGTAGGTATAAAAGCTGAAATTTTAAGCGTGCATTTTCACATTGATATAGAGTTATGGAGGATATAGAGACTGAATATGTGGCGGTATAACCACATAAAAATAAATCAAGATAAGTTAAATATACACATCTAACAGGTGATAAAATTCCAAATTCTCCTCTGTTCATCAATTGAATTAATTGTATTGAATTAATTTAATAATAGAAGAAAAACGAGCTAATTTTATCCATGCTCATGGATAGCAATCTACTTTTTATTTATATATATTATTCATTGTTTATTTTATTCGATTCATCGATTTTATGGAGTAATTCGTATTTGATAATCCTATTCTTGAGAACGAGTTCATATTTGCCGTAACCTGCTTATTCAGTCGGGCAAAATCTTTTTTTTTTTTTAGCCAATTAGAGGTATTATACCTACTCGCCTTTTGTCGGCTGACTGTTTTATTTGCATAGATCTTTTCAGTCGATATTATCATATCGTGTCATTAGATAACTTTGTAAATATATGCATGTATATAAATGTTGATTAATAATTAAAATAGTTAATCTGAAAGATTTTACCATATCAATACAATTTCTGAGCAATTTCTGATGGAAAGGAACTAGTTACACTTACTTTTTTAGTCAGTAACAAATAGTTTATAATGCGTAGTTGATATACTTAAGGTCAAAGTTTCACAGATTATAATATTTGGAAGTGAATAGTTTAATATTTTACGAAAATTAGAATTCCATTTATGATCGTTTTTACGAGTACATACTTCGTATGAACTAAGGGAAAATTAGTAAAGTACGAAAATTCACAAAAATATAAAATATGAGATGATTATCATTTGATCAGTCTTTTCATATCTATTTTCATCTTTTTAGTCTATATCTTTCTATATCAAATTTCCGCTCGTTTATTTTAGAACTCAGAGTAAAAGTTGACCTGGTACGCCTTCATGAAATAACATCGCATTAAATCAGAACCGTGATTTTTTCAATTTGTAAACTTACAACTGATCAGATTTGAAATCGAATCCGAGATATAATCCTCAATGAAAAGTTTTGGAATTGTTTTGTCGTTTTCAGCTATGAAAACTTTCATCACGACCACATAGGATATAGTCTAAGATAAGTTTTGTATCGTTTCCTTAAAAAAAAACAAATGGGATAAATGAACCGCACGAGTAAGTTGCGATCTTCCTCTCTTAAGCATTTCCTGCCTTCTGGATTTTTCCAGCGGATTCATCGCTTCGAGAGAGTGAGAGAGATATATAAAAATAACAACTCCAGGCGTCCTCCGCTATCCTGTTCGATGAGAGGAATAGAGGAGAACACATGTTTATTTCGTTTTTCAAAAAATAAATCGAGAGGATAGTTTCTCACCGCCGCGGAAATTCCTGGATAGATGTCGGTGGGGAGTGGCTGGGAGGGGGTAAATAGACGTTCTTTTGGATTTTTTCCGCGGCGCGTTAAAGCGAACCTTGAGATAACATATCCTGACGCCATGCGAGAAGAAGTGAGGGGGAAGAAGAGGATTAAGAGTGTGCGAGAGAGAAAGAAAATTTCACCATTTGCCTCCTCTACCTTCGAGCACATATCTCAGCAGTGAATCTCTGTCATCCATCCTAGAGCGAGAGAGAGAGAGGATAGAGGGCGGCAAGATGTGACCTCTGAATAAATCCGTGATGGTTCATATATATATATATATATATATATATATATATATATATATATATATATATATATATATATATATATAAGAGACTTCGCGAGCAAAAAAAACGAAAAAGGGGTAAGATGCGGATCGGTCTGTTGCGCCGGATGTCTCTTTTGCCCGTGTGTTTTTTTAAATTTTGACGCGAGTGAGTTACAGTTGAGCGCAGTGGCGTAGCGAGGGGGTAGCAGAGGAGGTAGCAGAGGGGGTACAAACTCATGGACCGAACATTAACGTTTCTGTTTATAAACAATAATAATATTATAATATATGGCGAATAAAAATGCTAGTATAGTACGCTTGGGTTTCTATCACATTCCCCACATTTCATTTGTCTGGAAAATTGTAAAGGGTGCTAAGGGAGGGGGATGCATCTCTGTGACTTGCCCCCGGGCGAAGGAAAATCTAGCTAAGCCACTAGTTGGGCGGCCATCTAGCGATCGAAGATGACATCGCGCCGCGAAGGATAGATGAGATGACGATGGCACAATGGCCCGCGGAAAGATGGACCCGAGGAGGGGGATTTTTTTCTCGCCTTGGATTCGATTTCCAACAACAACAAGACGAGAGGCGGATGCGTTCGTGCCGTGGGAACTTTTGATTCTTCGATCGCTGCGAAAGTCAAGACGCCTTTATTGTGGCGGATATGATCTCCTCGGGGAAATATTCTCGCTCGGCTTATGGAATAGAAGCGGATGCGATTTTTTTGCGTCGTTGAAAGACTCGCATGGTAAAGATGAAAATGGCCGCGTCAGTCTCTTCGGGCGCTTTGGTTGGGCAAATATCAACTGCGTTATCATTAATTAAGAGTTGACCTATGTAGAGCTAGATCATATAGCTTTTCGTTATTTAAATAATGCGGCGTGAAATGGAACGAAATTATAATAAATGAGCAAAAGTACGGCAAAAAGATGAATTGCGAAACGCATAGAGGTAAAATAACCATATCAGAACAGAAATTTACGGTATAATAGTAATGTAATTTTAGGGTAGTGGTTGAAGCAATTAAAAAAATATGTAACCCAACAAGCAATCTACGGCGAGGGGGAATGGAGGAAAAAAATAAAAGCAAAATATTCATACCCAAAAACATTTGATATGGATAGCAAACTATATTCAGGGGAGATGGATACAAAAACAACTGAATTTCTAGGACGTTACGAAAAAATGAATCCATCTCTAGCGGTGAATATGCGGGCAATTTTTCTTTTGCATTAATGCCAACAAAGATTTTTAAACTTAGCTAAACATGGTCGTGGTAAACGTTTTGCTAAGCACAAGAAATTTTCATTGTTGGTATTATAAACTACAAAATTTCCCGAACTTTAAACCAAAAGTACTATTTCTTAATGAAGATAAAAATTGTAAAGATTTTACCTGGCTTTTCGAGTGGGTTTTCAACGTTAAGGCACGCAAACACGGTTGAAAATTAAATTCTTTTATTTGTTGGAGATGTTAATCAATTAAATCCATTTGGTTTAATATACGCCACTAGATCTGAGAGTTATTTAATAAAATAAAGGAAGAACTAATAAAAGTATATGCGGGAATTATTACGCGATAATATTCACTTTCCAGAATGGAATGCAAGAATCACGAGCAGGATGCTGCTATCACGGGGGCGAACGTGATATTATAACAAATGTGTAGCCAACGAATCTGTAGCATAATTTTCAAGCAGCAATTAATACTGCTCACTGGCCGTAACTGCCGGGCATAATGACGGGTGGAAATACGTGATCGGCGTCATCTTATAGCTTCAGGCAACGATATTAAAAATATTACGTATTTGTTTTTGTTTTGTTGCGCCTTAATGATCCGTGACTCGTGTATATTTCTCGGCGATTCTTCCACAGTTGATGAGGAAGGTGCCTCCATTATAGTAAGATAAATAAATCTGATGTGGCCACCACATGAATTTCTCCAATACCTGTAATAATTCTAAAAATTCCAAATAGGTTACATAATAATAAATATTTTAAGAAACCGAGAAAATTTTAGACTTTACAAAGAACAGAAATAAACTCAAACCAAAGCCTTCTGATATTGGATATAGCCACAAAGCTCCAACAATTAAGAAAAGAAAAAGGAGCGTTACTAAGACGTAACTAAGCGTCAATTGTTAACAATAGTGGTCAGTAGGTGGCGTGGTGGTGACAGCTAAAAATATAAGATATCTCTTAAACAATGCATTATATGGGAAAATGTTTCAAACAAAGGTTGTAGAAAATTAACTTTCTTACAACTTTTATTCTAGTGTATTTTTACTTTTATCAAATATTAAAGCAAATATGTCAAAATAACGGATGTGACAAGAGTAAACGCCCACTTCCGGTTGACCAATTTTTACCAAAAATTAATCGATTCTTGTGACTATCATAAAAATGTTAAATATAAAATTTCGCATTGACCTGATTAATAGTTTTTGAGTTAGAGCACCCACCAAAATCTATCACATACACATACACTAACACACACGCAGACACGGACATCATCGAGAAAATGGTCAAAACGTGTTCAGTGGATCTCAAAACGTGTATTTCCGTTGAAATCTCGAAGTCGATTTTTTCATGAGTACAATACTTTCCCCTATGCTACGTATATGGAGAAAGTATAAATGGTCAAAACGTGTTCAGGGGACCTCAAAACGTGTATTTCCGTTGAAATCTCGAAGTCGATTTTTTTCATGAAAACAATACAATGTATGGAAAAAGTAAAAACGATAAATCTTCGGCGACTTGATCTGCGGCGCTTTAAAACAGCAACAATGTAGGAATTGATGTCCTTTACCACGTTACTGAATCGAGATTTACTCGGGACAGCTGACCACTTGAGCTTCTGGCACCTAATGTTCCTCGGCAATCTTCAAATCTGCCGGTTTCTGCGAGGTAAAGTGAATTGAGACCGTAAAATTCGTCGATGGAACGAGTTTCGACATTGACGAGTACGCTCGTAATCGTGCGGCCTTTTAAAAGAAACGTCACCTTTGTAAATCAACGGATTTATTACCGGTTTTTTTCGCCGGGATATATCCTTGGTCAGAAAGAGAAACTACATGGCGGAATCGCGCGCGAGGTGGAAACGGAAGCGACAGTCGGACGCCGGTATTATAGGAACGATCTTCACTCTCCTTCGTTGCCTCTCTCCAACTTTTCCTTCCTCCCTTCCCCTCTCACTCTACCTTCGCTTCGGATGCGGGAGACCTTGTGTCCGGTCACCGTTCGTATCCCCTGCTCTCTCTCGAGGACCGCCACTCACAGGTGGGGGTGGCGAAAGGAGGGAGAGAGGACTGGGAGGAGGAGGTGGGGGGAGTTGAAGGGGAGAGAGAAAGGGGTAGGGGAAAGGGATAGGGGAAAGGGGTAGGGGAAAGGGGGGATTGGGGAGAGGAGGGGTAGGGGAGAGGAGGGGTAGGGGAGAGGAGGTGGAGTGCGCAGCAAGTGCCCTGAATGCCTGGGTCGCTGAATATGCGAAGAAAATTTAAAAAGGAAACAATTCTCCTTCGATATCTCGAGCCTGCGTCCTTAGACTGTTGCGCGAAATATGTACTAGATAAGGAGTAAGGAGTGGGAACAGAGAGAGAGAGAGAAAGAGGAAGAGATAGGTTAGAATGGGAGAGAAGGAAAGGGAATGTAAGAGAAGATAACAGGGACCGGAAGAGGAATATAGGAGGAGAAAGGAAAGATTTAAGGAAGGACAGATAAAGTAGGGAAAAAATAGAATGGAGAATGAAGGGGACGAAGGAGGAGGAAGGGAGAATAGAGGAAATAATATAATAAAGTCGTAACATAGAGTGGGAGGGAGAAAGACAGGTGGAGAGGGAGAGATTGGGTAAAGGAAAGGTCAACTCCTGTGGTCATACGAAAATTTTGTCCGTAAATGGTGCAAGGACGATGGAATGAAAAGTTCTTGGTCGCGAAAGAGGAAGCTCTTTACAAAAATAGCGGAGAAATTCTTTTGTCGATTTGACCCTATATTCGACGAGTGAGGTTCGAATCCGAGTACTTCCGGTGAGTTGAAAGCCGAGTTTTTTTATGATAACTGTTTCCGAAAGTTTAATTATATTTGAGGGACAAAGCAATAATAATTGATTTTTACTGGTGTATTTTTTACTATAAATATAAACCCCATCACATGCTTCAAACTCAAATCTATCGATGACAAAATGAATTACATTTCAATAACATTTTTGTAACCAAAATTATTTTTTAAATAGTAAAATTTTAAAAATCTTGATGAAGTCTACAGAGTATAATTTGCTGCATATTGTGTATTGGAAGTTGGACAATTGAGACTTTTATGTTAAGTAGTAATTTAATATTTCATTTTTTATCTAAAAATTTCTGTTTTGTTTAATTTTTAATTTGTAGTTGAACTACATGAAATGCATTTTTCCTCCATATTAACAGGAAAAATTACCTACGTATGTTACGTCCAGTTTATGCTATAGGTTCAAACAGTGTCGTATCGAGGAATTTGGAAGAGCAGGTCCGTTGAAAAAATCTAAAACATTTTTTTCAATTTATTTATTTATGGCTCGTTTATATTTTACGTACATATGCTATATATCACTGTCAGACAGTCATAACTGAAATTGAACTATTTTGGTGTTTTGTGATAAACAGTCAAGAACTTCGTTAGGTGTAATCTTGATTTCTCCATGTATATTTAATATAAGTCACGCATTCTCATGGGGTCCTGGCCCGAAAACCCCTCCTTTGGGTACGCCATTGGGTCCAATATCTTGAATAAATAAATAGACCACAGAAGTTAATATAAAAGTTATTAAAATATAAATTGCATTTCAACAACATGGAGGAAGTTAATAGAATAATTTCTTTAGATTAGGGTGATGTAGCGAGGAGATGAAGTTAAAAAGCTATCGCGACATGAGAGTTGAAAAATGATCGTTTTAATTTTGTAAATTAAATTTAAACTTTAGAAAAAGTGTAGACTTGTGAAATATATTTGCAGATTGAAGACATATATCACTCTTGAAATTGCAAAACATTCGCAAACATTTTTCTGGGAAGGGACTCTTGATCTTGAAACACATTTCGGATATCTCCCGTCCTTGGACGAGTTGCTGTGGCACTGCTGCTCTTAAGTGACATCTCACGGCTAGATAAGAGTTCGCAGTATCATTAATTGAAATCTGTGGCGCCACACCCTCGGATTCCGCGAATGATGAGAGGAGGAAAACGAGTCGCTGGCCACCTTCTCCTTGGTTTGTGTCGCCGGGAGACGCCACCATTAATTGATCATCTGCTGCTGATGTGTGAAAGTGGGACAATGCCGGTAACAAGACTCGCTCTTCCAACATCCACAACTTCCTCGTAGCAGCTCGTGTTGTTTTCAGTTCGGACGGGTGTACAATACCGTCTCGTCACGAAGTCGAAGGGGTTTTGAAGACATGAATACTGCGGATATCGCGAACGAGACAAGACTGTCATTTTTACGGAAGTGCACTTAGAAAAAAATCGAATTGTAATGCCAACTAAAACTCGCGGAATTCTTTAGTTTCTAAGCGACGCCCTTCGTTTACGTTTGTTGTGCGTGCTGAATGACCAGCGCCATTGGACGCCTCTTAAGGATTGGGGTCACGGGTTCGAAGTCTGTTTGAACGTGGGGGCACTTCCAATTAGTCGAGAGCGTGTGAATTTTGTAGAGTCCGCTGGCTGTGGAAGAAAACCCTTTTCCTCTGCAAACTGCGCGTTATGTTTTATGCTAGTTCCATCGACAATAAAAGTCGGCGTTTCCTTAAAGGCATTTTTGTGAACACAGTTGATATATTAGCATAGCGACGTTACGGAGAGTAGTGAGAAAGTAAGGCCGCCGTTCAAGGAAGAACCGTGCGCTTGATACAACTTAGTTTGAGGAGAGTATTGTCGTGGGTCGGTTGTGCCGGACACTTCGTTAAGTAACTTCACTAACTAGGCCGCAACGAGCGCGGTTATTCCTTGAACCGACGTGCTTACACATATGCGATGATAAAATTTTACAATTCTGAAAAAGTTGGTTGAGCACAGTTGTTTCATTTAAAAAGTTGTTTGCCTGAAAAATCCAGCAGGGTTTCGAAAATGAAACATAATGTGTTTTAACGATATGTTAACTCCTTAAAGAAGCATGCTTTTTATTAAATGTATAGTTAAAATCTTTGATAATTTCGCTCAGAATAGGAAAAATAAGCCGGAGAATACATTGGAATTGTAGCGTATTAAAAACCTGGAGCTTTTACGTTTTCCCATTCCGACTGGATGACCTCAAAGACTATCTTATCATTGAAAAATCACAATTATATTTGAATCACATTAATTTATTACTTATTTGTGAATGACAAATAAGTTTATACAGGTATCCTTCTTCTATAACGAATTGACGATTTCTCATTCTGCGATGATAACTCTGAGTGGCACTTGTCATTGTGTTTTGGTATTGGTAATCTGAAGTTTGAAATCTTAAAAATATTTTCCATAAATTACCCGTCATTTGAAATCTTTATGGCTACTTAGCGTACAAATACAATTGGGAGTGATGTGCCAGTTAAAAAGAGAGCATACGGAAAATTCACTCTACGGTCCGTTGTTGCAGGCTAGGGAGCCGAATCTCCTTTTAACCATTGCCGTTTGTACTTATATTTCGCAGTATAGCGTTTCTAGGCGCTATTTCGAAACGTCACACCCGCGAAAGGCAAGGGAAGCCTGTATTTAGAATTTAATTGTTGAAAATTTCGGTATCGTTGGCGAAGGACATGAACGGGCGAAGGGCTTAACTTCATTCCTTCACCTCGCCACTTTGAAGGATCCTCTCTCAGCAGCGCGTAATTTGTACTTTTTGGTAATGAATGCATCGGCGATGTTTATCTTAATATCATAGAACTATATGGCGCTATCACATTAATGAAATCATTTATAGCGCGATTTTTCATAAATGCGCTCATAGTTTCGCTTTGGCCTATGTATGACTGTGTACTTGCTTTAATTAAAATCGCAACGAAACCGTAAACGATAGAGAGCCGAAACTTGGAGAGCAAACTTCTTAACGGCTGCCATTTGTCTTTCTTTTGATTTGAGTTTTGAAAATTGTACAAGTTCGAAATTTTTTTAAATGTCTCCGAAGGTGTAAAAAGATGGAAAGCTGGAAATTTGAGCGTTCATTTTCACATTGATGTCGGTTATTCTTGAAAAGTTTGATAAAAATCCAACAAGAAAGTCATAATTTATTTTGAACTTGGAAAATTTCTTACACAGTTTTATTAATTGTTGGCAACGAAAACAATCTTTGTAGCAGCTGGAGTGGATAAATCGACTACAAATACGTAAATACGTTTAATTTCTTTTCGTGTGCACAGAGTAAATGAAAGGAAATGGATTATCTTCGACGGAGAAATGAACGTAAATACGTTAATTTTCCTTTCGCGCGCAGAAAGCGCTTTGTAAGTGGAAAATAATGGTTAATTTACGAGGAAGGAATGAACTTGGACATAAAGATTACGTTACAATTACTCAAGTGGGGTATGTTTTATATAATTTTCGATTGATTCCAAGGTATAAAAGACGGAAAGCTGAAACTTTGAGAGTACATTTCCACGTTAATGCCATTTATTCTTGTTATGTTTGAGTTTTTTAAAACTTCACAGACTCGGATAGGGAAATGTTCAAAATTTCAATACAAAACTGATTGCGTTCTAAATGTCATTTTGGTATTATCAGTTATCTAAAAAGTATATTGTTACGTAAAATGTGTGTATATGTAGAATGATAATTCGCAATACATCACTTACTTAGCTATTAAGCCTCTCTCGTTTAAACGCTAACCTCACCTTCACGTGCTACCCCCCGTTATAAAACAAACGAGTCTCTATTGACCAAATATGTGGCGGCATAATCACATGGAAAATTAAAAAACGCTAATTTTATCCATACTCATTGATAGCACTGTACTTGTTGTATAATTAATATTTTCTCTCATTTCATAATTTGTACTTTTGTTTTATTTCCTAGTTGAGGTTTCAAAAATGTTATTATGAATCTATCACTACCATAATTAATTAATCTTTAGTCACATGACACATGGTTAACAAACCTAATGAAAGCACTTTATTAAGAGGAAATTGAATATCAATTACGGACAATCGACTTAGAATAAATGCACCATCTTTTATCAATAACCATAAAAATACAGCACAAAATGAAATACTTCATAAATAACTCCGAACAAATTTTATTTGATAGCTTTATGGCAATAAACGCCACCTATTTATCCGATCCGATGAGTTATGATTCTGTTTATCTTGGATGAGTTCATGACCCAAAAAACCTCAAATGCGTCCAACAATATCGAACTCATCTACAACTCACTCGTTAGTATAAGAATAAATGTAATCCATGAATAGATTTCATAGACTTTGGAAATTTATGGAGAAATTAGCATTGGGATTAAAATATGGTATATGTACTTGTTAGTTTCGGCGCTATACGAAATAAAACGACATCTAATACAAAGCCATCAGCAAAAATTTCAAGGTTCATTTACCTGCAACTAATATGTATTTAGAGCTACATTTTTTGATACATTTGGGCGGATAATATCGTTAAAAAATCTGAGATGCACTTTCTCTGCCGCTCCCAGCCGTATGATAAGCAATGAGTCAGCATTTTTTCTATGTTGCGCCTGACCCATTTTCGATGCACGTCCTTTGAAACGCGGCCGTTCCATTACGCCCCGCCCGTTTAGTTAAAGGCAACTTACCACATTTTAATAGTACGCAAGTCTCTCTTTCGATCTGACGTATTAGGTCCATCAATCCAACTTGACAATCTCGCATATGTGGAAAACTTCCCCGCATGGGTGCCAAGCGTTCTCACAGCTCTTGTTTTCCCTCTTTCAACTCGCGTTGGAATTTTAATTGTCTTAGCGGTATTAAACAAAAAACAGTAGACAAGGGTAAAAACGTTTTCAGAGCTGGTATGTAGTTGATTCATCCTATCAAATCCATAATATTGATAACGCTACATGCAGTTGAGGGGTTATTTAATTTTGTTTATTGCTTTTAAGTAATTTAGCTCCTGCTGTGAATTTTATCGAGGACGTGTCTTCATTGGTATCGTATCATTTATTTAAAATGTTTTTATCGTGAAATCTATGACTCTATCCTCGTCTCAACTAAAGCCTTATGTGCCTTAAATTCACTCGTTACAGTTTGTCTAGGCTACAAATTTAAACACAATGCGGAAGTGTTCAATTTTTAGAACCGTACTTAGAGCGAAATAAATCTGTGTGAAAATATTTATGGAACGTTTTATAAAAGCCATATGTCTCAGATGATTTTATTTGACTAAATAATCGATTTATTTTCCATGTCGCTAGTTTTTAAAACGAAAAATAAGCAATACGAAGCAGATTTGAATTACTTGCGTCATCCCGCGATCTAAGTTTCTTTTAAATATACTTACGCGTCATTTCATAGAAGAGATCCCTTCACTCCCCGGAGTGTTGCATATTTCCTTGTAATATACAACCCACACAGTAACAGTAGTTTTTTAATCACATAACTCATAATGTTGACGAAAAGGCAATGTTCAATTTTAATAAATGATTAGTTTATTAGCGTCCTTTTGCTCGCACTCATACCTTTTATCTTACATTATTGCGTCCAATGATGAACTCAACAAAATTTGGGCTCGTAATTAAGTCATGTCGCTGAACTTTGACTTTGGCAACATTGTTAAAAGTAGCCATTGTAATTTTATTTCCCAGTCTGAAGAATACGCAGTTTTTCCAAGCTTAATAAATGTTTTACTAATTCGTAACTTACTTAAATTATATGGACAGAAAAAATAAATTTCCCGTGATTTGCTTCCCATTCCTTCCCTGGACGAGTCCGTATCTCACTTATATACTATTAAAAACGGAAAATTTTGAATGTTCTGAATCCAATACCGTTAAAGCAAAAGAGACGCTTGCATTTATGAGGGAACTCAAAGTTATTTCAGGCGAAAAATAATCTGAATCGTTAGGTACAATAATTGCCCTCGTAGTGTGAGTGATAAAATTGATCTTGAAGATTTGCGCAAGAAAGCTGAATTGCTTAATAACGTAGGTATACCAATACTAAACTGATTACATACTAAAAAGCGTTCAGATAAATGAATAATAAAGTTTGCGAGACTATGGTGTAGATTATGATAGAAAAAGTTCTTTAATAGCTGTAACTTCTGATATATAGAAAATCTTAGTACGAGTGAAAAATATTTAATACGAAACTTAGAAAAAGGAGGAAAAATCTACACAGCTGCTGATGATTATAGTTTGACTGTGAAAATACCTATAAAAGCTTTCAAAAAACAGACATTCAGTGATAAGAGTACGTGAGATAGTGCTGGCATCTAGCAGATCTCTTTCGCTGTCGGTAGAACCACAAATCTTCATGACGACTGTGTGAAATACCGTATCCCTGACGCGGAATAATTGACCGTAAACCTAGTTAAACATTTTCCATTGCTTTGCAAATAGTGATTGCAACTAGCCAGTCCCTGTCGAAAAACGCATAAACCTTCTAGATAAAGTTGTGAATCTGAAATGAATCAGGTTCATTGCTAGGAATGACTTCCTGTAAGCGTGGGGGATAATTTGTGTAATTTTTAATTTTGAGTTCCGTCTTGTCGAATATATGCGCGAAAGTCAACGTCTTGGAAGGTTCCTGCCGCGGTCTAATGCTCCGTCATGTTCCTGGCGCGGAATCTCCTTTACAAAACATATTTTTAATTCTTTATCTTATTTTTCTTACCTTTTACTAACTTCAAACTAGTTTACTAATTAAAATGGTTCGCTAAATAGACATAACAACGCCCAAGAAGAAATTCTTTGTATTAAAGCCCGTAGACGATAAGTTTTGTAATCACGTTCCTTCTTTTGTAACAGAACGGCACTTTACTGAAAAGAGAAATTTAGCGTAACGAACCCAATTTTCCAATTATTACAGAAAATGTTTGTGCAAAAAGACGTAAATTAAGATACCAGTAGATTTTCCAAGAAATTTGACAGGAAATTGGTACTTTTATGATAAAAATTTAACGAAAATAGGTGAACATTGAACAAGTTTTGATGTGCCTTTATTTCCAAAAGACCCATTCTTATGCATCCCCAAAACATTTACCTTTTAATTTTACATCATTATTTCGAAAAGTTTTCTAAATACAACTTTGATTAAGGACCGTTGTCTGAATGGAAATTTGAAGTGAAAAGTTTCTTTTGCGATTCTATTCAATTTATTACTTCATCATTTTGTATAAAAATTTAAACCAGATGTATTATTAGAGAAATTTCCGAAAGGTTGTATAATTTTTCAGTTGCTGAATCAATTCCCTTTCTATTTAACTATTAATATAGATACGGTACGATATGATGTACGCTAGGGCATTGGAATTAGAAGATAAGAAGTCTAATGGAATTTGTGGTAAAGGAATTATGAATACGGATGGGAAGATAGTCTCAGAAACAAAGGATGTAGCACAGGTATGGGAAGAATACATTAAGGAATTATACAGCAAACAGACAGGAGCGGCAAAAATAGAACTGGAAAATGAGGAAAACATTGAAGAAGACAACTTAGGACCAAGTATTATGGAGAGCGAAGTAGAAAAAGCGATAGTGGAACTTAAGAAGGGGAAAGCCACGGGCAGCGATGGAATACCAGCTGAGATACTTAAAGTCATAGGATCAGAAGGACTAAAAGCGATCACGAAATTAATTAATAAGATTTACGACACGGGAGAGTGGCCTCAGGATTTCCTAGAAGTAACAATGATCCCTCTAAAGAAGAAGCCAAAGGCAATGCAGTGTAAAGATTACAGAACTATAAGCCTTCTGTCACACACATCCAAGATCATCACGAGGATTCTTAATAAAAGGCTGGAGAAAAAGGCAGAAGAAATAATAGGGGAAGATCAATTCGGTTTCAGAAAAGGACGAGGAACTAGAGATGCTATAGGAGTAGTTAGAATCATATCAGAAAGGGCAATAGAATACAGTCAAGATATCTGTGCATGTTTCGTAGACTGGCAGAAGGCCTTTGATAGAGTAAATTGGGTAAAGTTGATGAAGATATTAAAGGATATAGGTGTAGACTGGAAAGACAGGAGACTGATTAGGAATCTATATGAGAATCAAGTTGTAAAGGTCAGGTTTGAGAATGTGGACACCTGCGGAATAAATATCGGTAGAGGAGTAAGACAAGGCTGCTGCCTATCGCCAACCCTATTCAATATATATGGAGAAAGTCTAATGCAAGAAGCTTTAGAAGGCACAGGGGATTTCAAAATTGGAGGAAGGATTATAAGAACAGTAAAATACGCAGATGATCAAGTACTTCCAGCAAGAAAGGAAGAGGAGCTACAAAAAATGATAAATAGACTAGTGATAACAGGTAGAAAATACGGTATGGAAATAAATACAGAAAAATCCAAGGTCATTCGAATATCGGGTAAAGAAGAGAATCTGAACATAACTATTGGGGGAAAGCCATTAGAACAAGTTTCAGAATATAAATACCTTGGAAGTATCATAACACGAGAGGCAAAATGTACGGATGAGATCAAAACTAGAATAGGAAAAGCAAAAGCGGCTTTCAGGAGAAAGAAACAACTACTTACAGGGAATATAAGGGAAGATATCCGCAAGAAGTTGATAAAATGCTACGTATGGAGTATAGCATTGTATGGGGCAGAAACATGGACGCTAAGGAAAAATGACATCAAATACTTGGAAAGCTTTGAAATGTGGACTTGGAGGAGAATGCTGAAGATAAAATGGACAGATAGGATGAAAAACGATGAAGTGCTACGAAGAATAGGAGAGAAGCGAATGATTATACAGACTATCATAAAGAGGAAGGCTAACTGGGTTGGACATTACCTGAGGAGAGAGATCTAAATACAACTTTGATTACGGACCGTTGTCTGAATGGAAATTTGAAGTGAAAAGTTTCTTTTGCGATTCTATTCAATTTATTACTTCATCATTTTGTATAAAAATTTAAACCAGATGTATTATTAGAGAAATTTCCGAAAGGTTGTATAATTTTTCAGTTGCTGAATCAATTCCCTTTCTATTTAACTATTAATATAGATAAAACGTGAAAACCTAATACAGGTAAATTCGGAATAAAATCACCAAAGTTAATATTAATTCATTGTGCATTACCAAAATTTCCACCAAAAATTTAAATTTTGTCGGCTTTCCCGGCATTTTTATTGAAGATGGTGAGAAATCCTTTCTTGGGCCCGTATCTTCATGAAATATATATCGTATCGCCGTCTGTACGTTACGTTAAAACACAACCCGCAACTCCTCGGTGATCACGGCATGGGCAGCACTTCCTGTCGAAAAATCTCGGAGGTCGCCCAGAATTCCGCACGAGCGAGAGTCGCGGAAAAAAATAGAACAGGTCAGCCTAGGCCATTTGTTTTTTTTTCTTTCGCTGATCCGAAGTCGAAAATTGAGGCGAACCCACTTTCGCGCCAATCGAACGCTTTGGGAAGAGGAGAGATCCGAGGGCGATCGGGCGAGACTGTCCGGAGCCCTAGCGCTCTCTCTCTCTCTCCTCCTTCCAAAGGCCTCTCCCCCATCTCCTCTCTCTCCTCCTCCACTTCCCATTCCTTTCTCCCTCCGTCGCTCGCTCAGTCAGTTTTTTCTTCTTAACGTGAGCGAATGAAACCAGAGTGGATTGCGCAACCCGGAAAGGGACAGGGTTCTTCTTTCGAACTTTTTCGGTACGAGCTTCGACTCGGATGCGAGAACTTCCAAAGGGGATGATTCTCGGGAGCGGTGGATCCGTGTGGAAGTCGGCTTGATATTTATTCGCTTAATATGTGAAGAAGGAAGGACTTTCAGAAATGCCGCCGCGCTGCGCTTGAATGAAGCGCTACCCCGAGGGTCGCTATCTTTCCTTAACGCGTCTTTTAGATTATGTGAAATAATTAAACATTCGTTCCATTTGCTTATGAGGCGCGAGTTATTTTTTTATTTTCTTAGAATAGACTATTTAGGGTCTCATATTGAAAATTTGGGATATCGATTGATTTAAATAAGTGGAAAGAAATATTGGCGTGTCCATAGTGAAAATTTTTAATTGAAACAAAATCGTGAAATTTGTCAGATAAGACGAAAACTAAAGTTGTAAGTAAATTGAAAATGCACAATGCAGTTGAAAATAAATTAAATGTTGTAATGAAAGATGATAAATAGTAAAGAAGCAGCGTTCATATCAAATACAAAATAGCCGCCAACAATCTCTGTTCACGAATTAAGGAATAATCCGAACACGCAAATTCAGCGTAGGATGGATGTGGTTTCTTATTGAAGAGCTCAATAATATTAGGCTATGCCTTTGAAACATTAGTATTTCTTCAGTGAAGAACAAACATTCCCCCGAGTATTATCTCTTTTTCGTATAAAACGGAAACGCTGCTGTCGACTCGCACCTCAAAAAATCTTCCGGCGCGCTTCCACGTCACCGGGAAAATCTTCCTCAGATATGCAGTTTTTTTCATCAGGTTCAATTCGTGAAACATCCGCGCCGCGCCTTTACCTATAGATAAGGAAGTCGGAGAATGGAAAGGGGAGGGGGAGAAAAGAAAACAGTAGGAGAGAAAGAGAGATGTGGGGAGGTAAGATGAAGAGTGGAAAGGGGTCACAATGTGGGTCACGCAGGAGATCGGGCGCGGCTTAGCTCCCTCTTGCTCCACCGATTTCCTCTCCTCCACCTCCTTCCTTCTCGCTTATCCCATTCCTTCTTCCCCTCCACTCACATCATCATGCCTTCTCTCAACTGCCGATGTTATCGACGTGAGACATGTTTTTTTGCACACTACTCATCTATCAGAGATGTTTCTAATCCTTTCGATTGTCTTACTGTCTCCACCCCTTCCATTAGCATTCATCAACCCGAAGTTGTGGTGTTAATTGGCTCTGAGTTAATTAAGTGAAAAGTTGTCGGGGAGCCATAAATTGCAGAAATTGTGCAATGACTTGCAGAAATACTGACTCGCGGACAACTTGATCTCCTGAAATTGCACAAATTAAGATCAAGTTTTTTTTAGGACGAATGAGTCAGGCGTACTTTATTGACTAAAATTATTCTTTCTTTCTTACGTATTTCTAGGTTACAGAGCAATTTGCAGGCAAGGGTAGGAAAAAGGGAAATAAATCCAAAGCCGCGTTCTCGTTTTCCGCGTAAATTAAATTTTCGCGGATGATTTTACGTTCTTTTATCAGATGATTGCCCGTAATAATGCGATTTGACTTATATGGAAAAAAACACTTCATCACATAAACATTCGAACAGCTTTTCAATCAAGCAATTAACTTCTTGTTTTACACAAAGCTCAGCTGACTGCATTAGCATATTTCATATAAGCTCCAAGAGGATAACACTCTTTTTTCTATGTATTACTGAACTGGAAGCATAAATAACCGATTTAATAAATGATTAAAAATGAACGACAGCATGTCGATGGATCCACTGCCAATATTTTATCTGTGATCAATCTTACAGCAGCTACGTTTTTCCATAAATCTCCATTTTAATTATTACCGCATAAATATGTATAGAGAATTACTTGATCGCGGCGAAGCGCTCATCGCTAATGAGACGATGAGATAAACGCTGGAAACGTCGAGTTAGGAATTCTATTTATTCACTTCAGCAGAATATTCGTCTTGCTCCCCGAGTTTTGCAGTTTTTTTCGCGACTGGCGAAACGACCTCTTGTGACGATTTTTAACATTGATGTCTCTCCTTCCCAGTCTAAAGTTTCCACCACCCTCCCCCCCTTCCTCTCTTTGCCCTATTCCTCCCCATACTCCTCTCCATCACCTCACGCCCTCTTCAACCCTCCCTCCCTCCCTCTCTCTCTCTCCCACCTCTTACTCTCACTCCCTCGCGCCTCCGATCTATGTCAAGGGCTCCTTGTCGGATGTGTGTGTGTCTAACGAAATAAAAGGGAGAAAAGTTGTGGGGGGGCAGGACGCTTATGATCCACTCCGCCCCCACACTCACTTACTTGCAGGTACTACCCTTCCTCCTGTTTGCCTTTTTATTTGAATCCTAAGACGCCCCTCCTCCGCTTCCCGCCCTGTGAAAAACGGGGATGAAGAGGTTACCTAAGGTGGTGGTGAAGAATCGAACCGAATAACATTCACTCTTTATTCCTAATCGACAGAAATATTCTAAAAATGATGGCGACTCTGCATCGTATGTGTGATATACAACATGGAAGAAGTGGAATACGATAAATCAATTTTTGCCTTTTTCTCACCCAGGTGACCTCCCACTCGGCTTCTCAATAATCTTAGCATGAAAATGATCAATTTGGAACGTTCCCGCGCTCGGGTATGGTGATTTGACGTTAATTACTTCATCTGAAAGGAGTTTCGAAAATTTAGAGGAGACAAACGATGAAATTATGAGCCAGTTATGTCAAATTGGCTGCCCGTGCTGTACATTCAAGTGCGGCCCGAATGCAAAATTTTCTTGACTAAATTGTTTGAGATGTTATATAAACGCTTTATTTTTGTGAAAAGGAGGCAAGATTTTTTCATAGTTACTGTATTAAAATAGAATGCGTATTCTAAATTATTGATTTTGATGGCAAAATAAACTTTCAATCTTCTTGGTAAAGTAAACAACTGCGGCCCTGTTATAACATTCAGCGCTTTAATACAGCTTGTTGCCTCTTCGGGTTTGGCATGCATGGTATAAACAGAGTAATCACAGCTTTTAATAATAGATCAATTTAGGACGGTTGCTACAAAGTGGGTTACCTATGGGAAATTTTCGATATGCTAACAACCAGTTTCAAAAATGCTTCTTATCTTGTGAGGTATAGGTTCTTTCTTTGTCAAATTGGTAATCTAGTAATTTTACGGGGTAAACCTTTCATTTGTTAATTAATTCCATGGAACATTAAAATACTCTTGTTGTGCTGCGCGGGAAAGTTAAGTTCAACTGTTGTAATAAAGTTATAGAAAACCATTGTACGATACAAGGTCCTCCCAACAGAAGTCATATTTTAGACCTTTTAAAGCAAAGAAAATCTTTCTACAAATATGACTGGCAAAAGATCATGTTTATTTTCCAAAGCAATATTTACCTTATGACCACTCGAGTACCTACATATATGATCTATCTTTCTCCTTTTCCTAATAATTGATGATCAGAGACGTTCCACTGAGGACGACTTCTTAGCAGTTATAATGCTCAACCGCTTTATGACTTGTATGGAAATCTCGAACATCCGCACTGGAAGGCTGCCAAACTATTAAAAAAACTGCCGTCTTTTTATATCTCTGGAATAGCGAAATTATCGCAAACTTTGAAATAAGTAGGGGCGAATAAAGGAGAGTTTTACAATACATATTAAATCAAAATTTGCCCACTGTTTAAAAATGAATCGTATCATTACCCCGTTCTTTAGGACAGGTGTCCCCAAACTACGGCCCGCGAAAGGGTCTTATCCGGCCCGCGAAAATTTTATCAAACATCATAAAATCAGTGTTTCCTATTTAGCGCCAAATATCATTCATGTAATTTCAGCAACAAAAAAAACAGGCCATTGTTCGCATTAGATTTTTTTCTTAACGTTTACTT
Organism: Tanypteryx hageni; assembly: GCA_028673005.1. Taxonomy (NCBI): domain Eukaryota; kingdom Metazoa; phylum Arthropoda; class Insecta; order Odonata; family Petaluridae; genus Tanypteryx; species Tanypteryx hageni. Next base: position 100,222,022 of record CM054112.1, on the reverse strand, counting down.
ACAGTTATATATGCATGTATGCTTAGGTAATTATAGAATAAAATATTTTAAATTTTGAAACGTTTTTTTTTCGATCCGGCCCGCATAGCACTTTCAATATACCCATGTGGCCCTCCTCTCAAAAAGTTTGGGGACCCCTGCTTTAGGATTTCATTAATTTGCTTTCGGTGAGGCAGCGGTCTAATTTAACGCTGGTCACAAAAATATAAAAGGTAAACGTTCGCAAAAATACTTTTAACTCACCGGCCAACATCTGGGATTAATATAATGCGATGAGGAAATTATTTTACCGCATAGATATTTTCTTTTGGCATTTTTTCGAGGTTTCGTTTTGGGATTTACTCTGCGTCACCCATATAGGCCGATGTTTAATGCAATGTCGAAACTAATCGGAAGCCGATTAAACGTGGACTAAATTCCGCTTCTTAGAAAGAGCCACGGATTTTTCGTAGAATCCAAGCCGAATAGTGGATGATTAATCTAGGCAGTTTTTTGTCCTCTAAAAGGAAAATTAGTGGGAAAGACGGGGATAACGACTCCGAATGGAAAGTGGAAAACAGAGAAAGTTACAGCATGGTTGGAGAAAGAGAGGCTTTTGAGAAACGAGTTTAATCTTTAAAACTTTCAGTGCGTGGTATCAGAATAATACGCCTCAGTAAAAAGTAAACAAAACAATTATTCTCACGTGAATTTCTGTTCGTTCCATTTTATTATCAACATAATTACGCTCAGTTTTCAATGAATAGGATATATTATTTTAAATGGAGCAATACAAATCAAAATAATTCATTCCTAGTTTGGAATTGGAAAAGCTCTATTTCTTCGTCGATAGCACAGTTGTAATATTATCATTTTAACCATTCGTGATCCTACGTCAATTTGAACCATAAAAATCATTTGGGTGTGAATATATAACAATAGGAAAAAATCCAGCTAGGGATATTTCAATCTACTAAGAATTGATCTAGATTGAATTAATAAGCTTTCACTTTTGCGAGCCAAGGTTGCATCGTCGTAGAGACTGGAAAAGAAGTGCGACGAGACACATCATTTTTGGACGGTTCTTTCGCTAGATCATCGTCGAATCGTTTTTCTCTCTGTTAAACCCCATCAATCGTGTCGTTCGTCTATTATTCAGCAGTTGTGGAGTCTGGATCGCAAACTGTTATGCATGCAAACCAATCGCCGATGAATGTACGCACAATTACCGATGAATTTTTGTCTCTCTGGCTTAACGTATACTCCCACGCGCGTTGCATAATCGCTTTGTCATTTCGATTGCGCAAGACACTCTCCGTGTACCTGACAAGAGAGAAGGGGTTTATGCCCTGCAGAGGGGCCAGTTACCGCACTGCAGTTCTTATTACTTACGTGGACCAGAATCTCCTTGTCTTTCTCTCTCCTTCTTGCTCGTTAAATAAACTTCGTGTCAGCAAACGTGCTGGAGGCAAAGGAGAGTGGTTCCACTTTTTTCATATTTTTATCGTCCTTCGAATTTTATTCAACAGCATCTTTCATGCAAAATTTTGACATGTGAAATCATGTAGGTATTTTGTTTAGAGCTAGAAAATAAATAGAAAAAATATGAATGGATTAATGGAATGAAATAATTTGAGAACCTATTAATAGATTCTCTAGAACGATTATTCGTGAACATTTATCTCTAAATGTAATTTTTTCCTAACGAGTATGCAAAGTAACATAATGAGAAAGATACTGGAATTTCGGCATACGTGCATCCTCCAGCACGAAGTGAAATAAAGGATGAAATGTTCAATCGTGATGTATACATGAATGCTATTTATGGAATTCTTGTAATTTTTGTATAAATTGATTGTAACTCATGATTATCACATATAAATAAATAATTATTCGAGTAAATGGGTGCGCGAAAAATATTTTGCATGCATAGTAAAATTCTGTCCCTTTAACATTAGTTTTAAATAACTGCCAAGAAGACCTTTTTTACAATTTAATTAATAAAAAATTACATATTACTGAACATGACATAAAGGATCGTCGATATCTTTAAATTGGTACACAGCAATCACTCGATTAACGATTAACGTTACATGACATCGCTTCGTTATCAGAAATTCGTTCATAGAAGTATAATAACATAGCAGACATAGGGATTCGTTTCAGGACTTCAGAGAAGGAGAGATGGAATGAAATATCAGTAAGTACTCAGAAAAATAATATCAAATGTGCCTAAAAAAGAAATATTCTAATTAGTTTGAAAATACAGTACATGGGATAATTAATCAATGGGCTGTACCGAAGTCCTGCCCATGCAAATTGGTAGCGGTGGAAGTCGAGGTGGCAGGAACTACACAGGGGGCATGCCAGTTAGCGCTAGCAGGTATTTTACGTCGTCGGCTTTCTCGATACCCACATCCTGGGGCATTTTTACGACCTCAGTGATAGTAAAATTTTCTCTTTTTATCGCTTTAATTGCAGTTTCTGAAGTTTTTTTAATTTTTGAATTTTTTAAAACATTGCTGACTTCATTATAAAGAAGCTTCTTTCTTAGATGATTCGTTAACCAAGGTGTGTATATTGTGGGTGTGGGCGTGCGTGCGTGCGTTTGTGCACTTGAACTAGACATCGTTATTTTTTCATTGTCTCTCTCCATGGATGTAAGGGTTTTAAACGTACTGTTAAAACTCTAAATTTCGAATTATTTTTTGAGATGTAAATATAATTTTATCTTCAATTTTCTTTTGAAGGTACACGTAGCTTTTGCATTCGCCCACTTTTTATCGTAATTAGAACAGATCCGAATCTCAAATAAATCTCCGAATTGCTCTTAACGGTATTTTCTCCCAGTCATAATGATGTGGCAGTTTTCATTAAGGAAGAAGTGGCTTGGGATTCGTGACATCAAATAAAATACATCGAGTGAAGGCTATCAACTTGTTAAACTAGTATGGACTCGCACGGAAAATTTTCTTGCAGCGGAGGCGTAAAATAAACATGTTGACGAAACTTTCGCCTTCGCGTTGCTACTTGGAACAATGGAGCGATCAGCTAAACTGTAGATTTGAACAATTTTTTTCGTTCTCCAAAGAAAAATTTCCGCTCCAGTTAAATTCAACATCACCTTCGAAAGTGGGGATTCCCCAATTACAACACTGGCCTCCGAGGCTCATGTCCATGCTTCGTCCTACCTCATTTCAGGACGCTTTATAATCCCTGTTCTTTTTACTTTCTCATATACGTAGTACGATATACTGAGAAGTATTGTTATCGTGAAAAAATTCGACATCGAGATTTTGATGGAAATACACGTTTTAGGTGTCTTTGAGTCCATAAAAGTGGTTTTCGCCATGCCGTCTGTCTGTCTGTCTGTCCGTCTGTTCGTTGTTCTAGGGCCCAAACGCGTACATGAAATCGAATTATATTCGTATTTGTGCAATATATCATCTGTTTCAGACTCTTTTTCATAAAAATGATATTGCGCAAAAATTAAGGGTAGTTTATTCTTGGCGATTTTTAGAAAAACTTTATTTACTCAAAAATGGCTATAGAGAATTTGATTAAAATCAATCCAATTGTAGAGCCTGATGTTACAAATAATAATACATAAGCCATATGTCTCAATAAATCACTATATGGCGTCCAGTGGCATTACAATGTACGCTAAGCTACCTTACCCAAGCCCTATGACGTCACGCCTCCGCCGCGATCCACTAAAAATCTTATTACAGCCTAAACGGTTAAACTGAATCAAATTATATCTCATATTTATGGATGATATCATTCATAATAGACACTCTGAAGAGATAAACGATATTGCGCAACAATTAAGGGCACTTTATTCTAGAATATTTTGAAACAAAATTCGATTTACTCAGCAATGGCTATAAGGATTTTGATTAAAATCCATCCAATCGTACAGCCTGATTTCACAAATATTACTTACTAAGCCATATGTCCCAAAAATTACTAAATATCGACGAGTGGCATTAAAATATACACTAAACTACGGTTAACTTTCATTTATAAGCGTTTTTCTTTTATAAATGTACACAGTCGACCAAACGTATATACGTATATGAGAAAATTTGTGCAATGTATATTGCGCCGTTTATTTTTAACGGAATGTAGGACTTTCGGAGACGGTTTATGGGAACGCAATTCATTTTTCCTTTAATTTACTGGAGGATTGGCTTTATGGCAGGAGTGGCGGGCGTCAGCGGTAAGGAGAGAATAAAAAAATGGATCGAGAATAGTGATCCACGGAGAAATTCGAGAGCGCCGCACTCGAAAGGATGCATTATCGCACAAGAATAAAACGCTCTTGGGTGAGACAAGCGAGCCATCTAACGTCGTTTTGCCGAACCGTTTATCCGTGACGCCTTCTCTCTTTTTCTCCTCGGAAGTTCTTATATCTTTACGCTGACTGCAACTCAAGAAAGATAAGACCACTTTTCGCTGGAAATTTATAGAAATGGATGGATTAAATATAAAGAGGTCTCGTCATTATTTATACTAGCATCCCGCCAGTCTCGATGGAAGCGTTGGATATTTTTTTTAGCGACTCATAAGGGCTGCAAAGTTGCTCGCGATATCAACCGATTGCGCTCTCTCGCTGATTTTTTCATCGCTCGCAACCGTGCAACTTCAATTACGATCGCCGTTCCATGGGCGAGTATAGATGCTCACGGGTCGAATAATTTTTTCCGCATGGCCCGTCATGTCAAGAAGTCAATGAGCGTGGTAGTGAACCACCTAGCGAATTATTTATTTAATAGCTTGTGAAAGGATCGGGAAAGATAGATGCTGCTCACCTTATGGCTGGAAGCCAACTAATTGTGAGGGTAATATGATAAGTTTTGTACTTCACGGTAGTTTTTTAAGCTCACCAACTAAATCCGTTCCATGAAATATCTTTCTCTTTATTTTGCCGTAGCTATCCCATTTTGAAATATTCATTATCCCTATTCTCTTTCTACTTGTTTGCCTATTTCCTAGCATCCTCCTTTCTATGACTCCCTTCAACAGCCCGTTGTCTCACATAATCTGACCCACCTTTTTCTTCCCTCTCTCTCTCTCTCTCCACTAAATAACCTCCTCTCTTCTGCTGGATATTTGAATTTGTAATTGGTTTTTCTCTAAGTCCAATTAATGTTCTCTAGTTTAGGCCAAACTCACATTTCAAAACTCTCTCTCCGCATTTTTCCTTATAATCGGATTATGCTACACTCCCTATCAATGTTTTAACTAATTAACAAAAATATCTTTAATTATACTTAAGCTTGACTGTATTGGAATTAACTTGGTGGCAAACATACCATCTTTAAATAAACGGCAAATATGTATTAGGGGCCATCCTTAAATGATGTCACGCTTAAGGGGGAGGGGGGGGGGTCTGGGAATATGTGACATTTTGTGACAAGGGGGGGGGAGTATATGTAAAACAATGTGATGTCACAAATAAGTAAAGGTTTTTGCCAAGATCTTGTGCTTTATTTCCTTAATTTTCTTGAAGTGACATTCACTAACTTATATTTATTCTCTGTTTTACTTGTCTTTCCTGCCACTGGCCCTCTGGTGGAAACCTGTAAATAACAGTTGAAAAATATAATGCAAAACTAAACCTCACAGAAAAACTCCAATAACTATTATAATAAGCTGTATACTTAATTATCAGCTCAAGTTGTTATTGTGTTGGTGTTCTAGTCCTCCTCTATGTTCTAGTCTCCTTGACTGTTATTGTATCATATTCATTTACAGTAAAGTGGCTAAAACCAAGCCATGTGAATGTTAGTTACTATTTTTAATTGCCTACCGTAAAAAGTCTTGGTAAGTTTTAGTCATGAAATGAAGTCATTCTTAATTATAATAGAACTAAAATAATAATCATTTGTTAATTTTTCAAAGAGAATGTTTTGTAAACATTATTTATACAATAATTTTTCTAAAATAATGCTTTTAGTTATTTTTCGTTTTTGGACAAGAAAAAAATATTTTAGAGAACTCGCTATTAAAATATTGGCAAGTCATCAGTATATACATATTAGTTTATAATTTAAAATTAAATATTTATTTTTGTATTTCAGAATGTAATTAAAAAACTGCTGTTTTATTCAAATACTAGAATATTTTTAACAAGAAAATCATGTGTATATACTTGCATGTATTAAATGATAACTGAATTTTTTTGAGTTAAATACTTAATAAAATATGTGAATGGATCTAGTATTTAAATCGTACTTTTCATTGGAATTAAAATAAGGAAAATAATAAGAGCTTCTTCTTTTTAAGGCTTTCAAATATTATGGACTTGATTTGTACAATATCTATATTTATGTAAATATAAAATAATTATCCTCTTATTTACAGAATGGATAAAGGTGAACTATTTCAATCATTATTTAAGTCATACTTAAAGGCAAAACCATCAAAGAAACCAAAGGATGTGCAGCAAGAAACTGTAAAAATTTGGAATCGTATTAAAAAAATGCAGAATTTACCATCAATAGTGACCTCCATCATTAAAGAAAATGAAGCTTTAGCAGTGAAAAATAAAGGAACTTTATTATGCTTTTTGGAAAAACAATCAAGAGTATCAAATATCACTACTTTGGAGAAAAAAGTTCAAAGTGTAGTTCCTGAGAAATCAACTAGTATTCCTAAAGAACAATCTTCTACATCTTGCATTGTAGATATTGTCAATAAACCAAAAACAAAAGTACAAGATCAACTAGGAAAAAAATAGATATAATAAACAGTGATTTAGTAGGACTTTATAAAAGAAAGCATTGTGGACAACTTGCTAATGAACAACTCGAAAAACTCAAAGAAAACGAGAAAAAGAAAAGAGAACTCGAAAGAGAGCTTAAAATAAAAACATCTGACCAACAACGACAGAAAAAATCAAGAGATGAAAGAAAAAGAAAACTAGAAGAAATTTGTGAAAAGAATCCAAAAACTAAAGAAGTTTTAAAAAAGAGAGATACAGTAGGTAGACCAAGAGTTGAACTGGATCAGCCAGAGTTGTTAAAAGCTATTATTAATATAGCTATCCATGGTTCTGCATCAGATGAACGACGAAATGAAGATTCTTTGAGAGGTATCAAAACTTTGGATGAGCTTACTGAAGAATTAAATAAGATCGGCTTTAATATAAGTCGAAATGGCATTTATGTTCGCTTACTTCCTAAATGCAGTTCATCTTTAGAAGGGAAACGGCATGTTATCACTGTCCCAATCAAGCTCATGAAAGCTCAAAATGATGCACACTTCCAACATGTTGATGGGCAATTTTGCAGAGTAACTATTAATCATTTGGAAGAAATTGCTTCAATTCTTGGACCAAATGAAGTATGCTTCTTGAGCCAAGATGATAAGGCTCGAGTGCCACTTGGCTTAACAGCAGCAAAGGAGCAATCTCCATTGGTCATGCATGTTGAGTATCGAGTAAGTTTACCTGATCATGATTGGGTTGTAGCTGCCAGACATAAGTTGATACCTTCAGTTTATGCTGGAATTGAAATAAAAAAAATGGAAATGGTGATCCAACTGCGGTAGGATATTCAGGCCCAACCTTTATAGCTATCAGATCCGGTAAGCACTCTTCTTCAACAGCATTTTCACATGCATTTGACTTTGAAATACTTTTGAAGTTACCCGAATTTGAAAGTATCACAAGGTTTCAGAACGAAGTAAAACCGGTGGTAATTTTTACTGTGGATGGTGGCCCTGATGAGAATCCTCGATACCAGAAGGTAATTGATGTTGGAATCAATCACTTTTTAAAATATAATTTGGATGCCCTTTTTATTGCAACCAATGCACCTGGCAGGAGTTCTTTCAATCGTGTTGAGAGAAGGATGGCACCTTTAAGTAAGGAACTGTCTGGAGTTATTCTTCCTCATGAGCATTATGGAAGCCATCTTGATTCACAAGGCAAAACGGTTAATGATGACCTTGAAAAAGAAAACTTTGAATATTGTGGCAATACATTGGCAGAAATATGGGGGCAAATGGTAATTGATGGATTTCCAACTGTAGCCAAATATATAAGTCCAGAAAATTCAGAGATTAATCCTGAAAATTTGTTGACAGCAGATGCTGTTTGGTCATCAAAGCATTTGAGGACTAGCCAATATATTACACAGATTGTGAAGTGCAGAGATACAAACTTGTTCAGCACCTCGAAGCTCAATTTTCAGTATTTTAAGGGAATGATTCCTACCTCCACCGATTCCAATCAAACAGACAAATGAAGGTTTAAAAGCTCCATTATCAACAGATGAGCAAGGTCTTAATTTGAAGTATCCATCTGTTTTCATTGCAAGTAGTATTGATTTGGAAGAAATATTATCAAGATCTGCCAAAAGTTTCAAAATTATGCCATATGATCTATACTGCCCATCTATTCAAAAGGAATTAAGAAATCGAATATGCAATACCTGCAATCTGTATTTTGCTTCAAATGTCATGTTACAGAAACACTATAAGATACATAAGCAGACAGAGACCATGCCACAAATTCAGGATGGAGTTAGGCCAATTCGTATTGCTGCTAGACGACAGTGTGAAATGATGGCTATTATAACAAACCAGGAAAATGTTCAATATGCAGAATGGATTGATGAAGAAAATTTGGATTTGAATGAAATAAAATATAATACAGATGATGGAGATTCAAATAATATGCATATTTATAGTATGGATGAGATTTTCCGAACACCATGGAAAGAATTTTAATTTCTAAGTTGTTCAAATTTTTCATTTTGTTTATATCCATTTTTTAAATTTATATTAATTGTTATTGCTTTTAATGAATGTATTCCATAGTTAGTGAAGTTACAAAAATAGAGATGGGTTAATCTGGAAGTTATAAAAGCATAAACTTCGTACATTGTTGGAGTTGCCAGACATTGTTTAAAGAGTACATACATGTAATTTTTATATTAATTAGTATTGTATTTGCATACAATGGAATATCTGCTGCATTTAAGTATTTCATTATCTATAATATGTACTTCTAAAAAGCAATAATTTTATTTGAATGTATTGAATTTCTTTCATGTAGTAACAGATGGAACATAGTACAAATTATGTCTGGACATATCATTAATTTTATGTAGCCAATATGACTAAATTAAAAAGGACAAGGTTTTGTGACATGGGAGGGGGGGGGGGGGTGAAGCTGTATGTGACACTTTGTGACAGAGGGGGGGGTCAAAAATCCCAAAAATGCTGTGACATCATTTAAGGATGGCCCCTTAGCTTTTACTAAACAATTTATTCAAAGCCCTATAATCAACTCTTATCGTCTCATAAGTGCCTACTTTGCTGTTCTTATTCTTGTCCTGATCTCTATATTAATCCCACTATCCAATTTAAGTGCCAAATAATTAAGTAAAATGTTTCACCTGTTCTGATCTTTCTTCACTGATTGCTCTCTGTAAGGACGTCGCGCACTTTTTAACGTGTTTTAATAAACTTCCCGTCGAGGTAAATGATTGAAATGCTGCAGGAATACTTGATTCAAATATTAAAAGGAAATGACGACAAAAATCGAAATACGACTCAGGTTAGACTTCAGAGGATAATTTGAATTTCCCATAAGTTAGCACGTAAAAATCGATCGATGAGTGTAACGTAGCTGAAGTACACGGTGCTGCCCGGGTAAATCCAATACTTCATATGTGACAAACTGGGGAACTTTATCCTTATGATTTCCTATAAATAATCTATCTTGAGCATTGAAAAATAATCTCGGACCCATTCTCCAACTCTTTCAGGCCCCGTCCCTCCTTCTAACCGGGGATAGAGAATTTCCACAATTTTTGTTTTGAACACGAAAATCTTACGTTTTCCTGAGCGAAAAATCTATCGACGCCTAGGAGCTGCAACGTTGCTCTCAATACGCCGTCTAGTAAGTTTTACTTGTAATTTGAGTCGTCGTCTCAAATGCTTTGAACGCATTTCAGGGTATTTTCGTTTACTCGAGTGCTGCTGTGTTTCTTCATTACTTCCGTTTTTCTCATTTTTTAAAATTTCCTTCGGAAGTGCATCGGTTTAATCCATGAGCGTTCATTTAATACGTTAGAATACCGCGAAAAAGCTCATATATAGCCTACATTGGTTGCTACGAAGACATTTGGAGTGAACAATAATTATGTCTATTTTTTCCTCTCCCTAGCTCTTTCATGATCAGCAAGGCAAAGACTGGAAAATTTGTTCGGAGAAAGTACAGCATTTGCCGCAAAAGTCAGCGAAAATACATTATTACAACCTATAGTTTCGGAGATATAAATTCGAAAATGCTATTCCGTGTATATGGGTTGACACGAAGATTTTTTGGTGAAAACCAAGAACCATATATTCCTCACCATAGGTCTTATCTAATCTGTGAGGTGCCAATTAAAAAAAGCTTCGAATTTTTTAGTTCAAAACAAATTTGCGTATTTATTTGATGTTCCTTCGAAAGTAAATAAAAACCTGATGTTTTAGGAGTTTTTTGGTTTAAGTCTCGAGTTTCTGCAATGATTATAAGTAACTTTAAAATGCAAGGCAAAAAATAGGGCGCACTCATTCCTAATGCTATTCTAATAGGGAAAAGAAAGGTTCCTGGAATCGAACTTGGGACCATGGAATTGGATGCAAACATAGCACCTTTCCCTGAAAAAAACAAGAAGTCCAAACCAGGACTAATGCAGGCTGGTTTCCCAGGGTGACGATCCGAATTGACAGGAAATGGGTTAGTATGTGTTAGTCATTCCAAGGAATTCTCTTACCATAAATACAATTTGTAATTCATAGTTTATCAATGATAGAAAAAAATTGGAAAACAAGTTAATAGAGCATCAGGTTTAAATACTAAACGCAATGTCAAAATCTCTTTCTGACATATTTTGGATGTATTTTAAAAAATAAACAAATATAATAAATGTTACTGTTTATATGCTAATATGTATGGATCAACAGTCCACTGCTGTAGGGTAGTGGAGTGGAAAAGAAAATAACCCATTTGTTCATGAGGAGTTGATTCCGGGAGATTTCCGCTCCATGAGTAAGAAATTTCGGGAGAATCCGGGAGAAGTTTCTCAGAGGTAAAAAACGCTTAAGCGAACCATGAAACTTTGACTTTTAATTTCTCCATATACGTAGTACAGAGAAAGTATTGTTTTCGTGAAAAAATCGACTACCGGATTTGAACGGAAATACACGGTCCCCTGAACACGTTTTGACTATTTTCTCAATGATGTCGGTGTGTGTGTGCGTGATAGTTTTTTTGTGAGCGCTCTAACTCATATAATAATGGTCAGAAACACACAAAAAAATTTATTTGTAATTTTTATTATAATTTTTGGCTGAAATCGGTTAACGGGAATTGGATGTTTACTCTTGTCGTTGTTTCGTTTTTGGCAATGCTTTCACAGAAAAGACGAAAACGCATAATGACGTCATAAATATTTCGATTCTTTTATATCTGAATAACAATTCAAACTCCGTTGCATCGGTCATTTTCTTATCTAGATCTGATTACAACGCTGTTTTTTGCTTCTCAATAGGATACGAGTTTCAGTCCAGCCACGTCTCCATTGCAGAATCCATAAATGCATCGATATATTTGGTAGTTAGTCGATTTTTCGTTTTCGTAGCAGTTTTCAAAACACACGTCGTCCACATTATATGCTTCTATAACAAGATGGTTGTGTGAAAATACCAATTGAGACTACCATAACATTATTGAAGAGGTTATACGAAATCTATGCATATGGTGATTCGAGTATTACTTCTTCGCGTAGACCAGTAGCTCCCAAACTCTTCGGCTCGAGGGTCACATAACCCGTTTCTGCACTCATCGCTGGCCACATAGTTCACTTCTGACGTCTTCGCGGGCCGCACCCTTTGGAAAATAGAGACGAAGAATAATTAAAGGAAACTAAGGGGTTTAGTTGTGGGCCAATATTACCTGATTTGTTTTAAAAGTATTTATCTATTATGGGAAAAGATGGGTAAAGATAAAATATATTGTTTATATGATTTTCTACTTTTATTGTGCTGCATTGTGTCTTTTAATCGTCAAACTCATGGCGGGCCGGATGTGGCCCGTGCGCAGTAGTTTGGGCACCACTGGTGTAGACGATTGTGATGAAATTTTACTGAAAATTTTATTGAGTTTAATCATTTAATTTAAATGATATAGCATTTTTTATGGAGTAAGGCGAAAATTCTTTCCGGCAAGAGAAATGGCTGGCAAATTCGACGTAATCTCCCGTGGAAACCCGTGAAATGCCGGATTTTGGGAGTTGCCGGATTTCGGGTGCCCGACTGTAAAATATGTACTATAACGTTTGTTTTCTTTTTCTTTATCTATTCATACATTTGCTTTTTCACTTAAAGAATTACTAGCATGTGCATACCATTCTCTGAATCACTCATTAATGCTTTGTCATACGCTAACCCAATTGAGCCGACTAATCAACCTCCTACTCTTTCCTTGCATCTACATCATCTCATGCCTCTTTTACCATTTTATGATCATAAATATTGAACACTAGCTGAAGTGCCAGGCGTTGCCGGAGCCAATCCAATATACTTCAAGTATGACCAACTCTCTGGCTCTTACATGATCTGTGAAGCACCGGTTAGAAAATTTTTTTCGGAGAAATTACAACACCCATGCGATAAAATTTCTAACACAGTGGTGAACATACTTTTACAGGCATTAGCAGTTTCGAGTGCCTCGGTGGTCTGCTTTATAGTACACATCAGAAGCTACTTGAAAGACTACAGAGGATTCTAATTGTGAAAATCAATATTTTTTGGTTTCATGGTTTTCTGATCATAATTTTAATTAAAATTTATGGAATATGTCCATATCAAATTGCATAATTCGCGGATCGTGGTTTTCCCATCTCTCATCTAATAAAATGCACGCTCACCTTTCCCGAGTTTGCTGAATCGCGGTGTTGAGACGAGTTTCGCCTTTTGTAGAATCGGTTAAAAATCGCCGAGACGACAGTCTTTCCGGAAAACTGAGATCATTAGTAATGCCAAGTATAATTTTAATTGGGTCAATAAAACTAAACTATAATACTAAGAAGATGCGGTAGTTTCTGTTGCGGATAAAATCATTTATTGTTGATCTTTGAATATATTTTTAGAAATCTTTATAGGCTGTGTGGCATCGTTGAAAACCGCAATATGTTTACCATTGAAATGTCAAGATGGCGCATTAACTTCCATGCTCTGTAGCCGCTTGTCTTTCTGTTATCAATTTCGTTCATCAAGTGAGTTAGTTACAATAAAAGAACAAGTACGGAAAGAATCGCAGAGCAAATTACATAAGGCTAAGCTGTCATCTTCAGTACTGTCCTTCGGAAACGAAGACCAACTGTTTGATGCCTTCACATTCACTATATGTTTGTCATCAATGGCTCAAGAACAATGTGTAAATTGCCACTTTGTTTCAAATTCACATGCAACTCTCTTCCATGTTTCAAGAGTAGGTTCTGGTAGATAAAGTGGTTGCACATGTATCCATACAGCGGCAGCTAATTGGTTGACGATCTTTGAGACAGTCTGATCTCCCATTCTATAGCTGTAACCGATGCTTTTATAAGAATCTCCAGTAGCTAAGTACCTGTAAGAAAGATTAACGAAAATACAGTGTATTTGCTTATTGCAGGTACTGCAGCTAAAGATGCATGGATGAAATTGAGGAATTGTCATCGAGATGCTCTTAGGAGACAAAAAAATGTAAACCTAAAAGTGGATCATCTGCTGTTGTGATTAAGCAGTGGAAGTACCAAAACCAGATGGACTTTTTAATGCCATATATGAGCAATAGACAAACCATTTCTAATATTGTGGATGATGATGAACATGATAATGAGTTGCAAGACTATATTGATGATGACAAAATTTGCATACAAGACAGAATGGTTCAATCTGAAGAAACGCATTTCCCCATCAAGAATAAAATTGATGACCATGTCCATACCAACAAAGATAACTCATGTCATCCTACTGAAAACACGAAAAAAATGATTGAAGATAGCAGAAAAAAGAAAGTTGATTTAGGAATGCCGTTGAAGCACTCCTTGGAAAGACATGAATTGAGATCCCAAGAAAGAGCACTTGCATGGAAAAAGCTATAAGAAAAAAGCGGAAGGGAAGAACAAGATCCACTGTATCATTTCTTTGTCCGCGTATGCAATGACAAAAAAATGCCACCGGGATCTCAACATATGGCGAAGAAGGAAGTTTATAATATAGTCTCTAATGCTGAAGCAGCTCTGCTATTTACATATTCTTATTATTCACCTGCGTCATATTCCTCTAGTTCTATACCCCCACTAATTTTAGCTACGAGCCGCCACTGATTATAACGATATGCATTCTTTATGAATTGTTTTGTTAATATTAAACCTGCATTAAGGAGCACTACTAAGACATAACTAAGAGTAAAGTGTTTACGATAGTCGCAGGTAGGTGTTCTAGTGATGGCAACAAAAAAATAGTTTTTTAAATATCTCAAACAAAACATATGGAAAATGTTTCAAACATAGGTTATAGAAAATGAAATTTCCTACAACTTTTATTCCAATACGTTTTTACATTCATCAAATATTAAAGCAAATATTTCAAAAAAAATCTGATGTGGCCACCACATTACTTTCTCCATGACTAATATTTCTAAAAATTCCAAACAGGTTAAATGATAATGAATTTTTTAAGGAACTGCAAGAAATTTTAAAGGCATTACAAAGAACACAAATAGATTGATACCATAGCCTTCTGATACTGGATATAGCCAGGAATCTCCAACAATTAAGAAAATTAAAAGGAGCGTTATTAAGACGTCACTAGCATCAATTGTTAACAATAGTCGTCGGTAGGTGATGTGGTTGTGGCAGCTAAAAAATATGGTTTTTAAAAATGATTCGAACAAATGTTGTAGAATATTCAATTTCCTGCAACATTTATAGACCCACACATATACCCATAGATATAAAATTTACAAAAATATGACAGTTTATATTTATCAAAGCTTTCACTTTGTTAAAACCTAATACAAGTATGCATTTAATATTGAATTCACATACACATAACATTTAAAAGATGAAAGTAATCAATTAAAATCTTTTTAGCACTTATAATCAGCGGCGAACTTCTGCCTAGGCAAACTAGGCAGCTGCCTAGGGCCCCAACCTCGGCAGGGGCCCCGACCAGGGGCCAAAATGGTACACATTGAGGACACAGGACAGGGAAAATAATGTCAATTTTTCCAAATGAAATAGAAAATAATTGACCATAGTAAATTTTTTGACAAGTCAAGTGGTAACACTGTGTTTGTGTTCTTTGTTTGTTTTGCATCGCACCTGACTTCATTCTATAAATTGTCATTACTTGTTAGTTCGCGTTGAAAGTGTATGTTAGAAAGTTGTATCAATTTCAATTTTGCGGCTCAAAGGTTTTATCTTCCACGAGAATTTGCTGAGGTTAGTTAAGGTTACGATACGAGTAGTGTTGGCAACGGAAGCTAAAGAATGTGATAGAATTTTCTAGTGTATAGTGTCTTAAGATTTTATAGAATAATCCCGTAAGATAGAACATTCCGGAAATGATTAGTGAATGGTAGTACAGGAACATTCTCGAAGGTTCTAGATATTTCGATATTGTATGCGGGAAAAGGGTTATCGTCACTGGAGCTATACAAGTACATCCTGGAAAAAGGCTTTTTGGACATTTATCCAAACGTGGGAATAGCGCTCCGGATGCTGTTGTGTACACCAGGGTCAAACTGTTCGGCAGAACGGTCGTTTTCAGCACTAAAGAGAGTAAAGAATTATTTAAGATCTACCACAGAAGAGAACAGGCTTAATTTACTCTCTGTGCTGTACATAGAGTCAGAAATAACATAGTCTGTGGACTATAGTGAGGTCATCCGTTCCTTTGCAGAGAAGAAAGTTCATCGCGTGGCAATGTAATCTTGTAATTATATGTAAATGTAAAAATTATAATGTGTAAAAAAGTATAGTTGGTACTTGTCTATTTCATTTCTAAGTCTGCTTGTCTATTTTCTAAAGTCAAAGTACATTAAATAAATAAAAAATAAAAGTAAAGTTTGTTTTTTGCTAAATTACCAAAACTCTGTTAACTGCCTAGGGGCCCTGGGTCTCTATGTCCGGACCTGCTTATAATATACCTAATCATGCTTATATTTTAAAGTCAAATAAAAACCTTAATTTTCCTTTTATATTCTTGGAGAGATCTGAACAAATAAATTGTAGCCTAGCTTCCCCATACTTGTAATAGGTGATTTAAAAGTGTAATTATTTTTATAATAACCTAGATGACATGGAACAAAAGAGCTTATTGAGTGAGCAGGGATTCTTAAATTTATAAGCGACAATAAATTAGGGCAATCAAACATATTATTAATTATTTTGTATAAAATTTAGGTCTGTGCGGGACCTTCTACTAGAAAGTGTAGTTAAATTGAGGTGAGCTAGTATAACATTATAGGAAATATTGACCAGTGAAATTACCATTTTAAATGGCAATCGATCTCAGAAATTTCTGTTGGACTCGTTCCACCATGTGGGAGTCTATTTCATAATATGGGCTCCAAACGACTGAACAATACTCTAGCAGCCTGCAGACAAGAGAAGTACACACAGCAGTGACAGCAAATAAAATTAGTAAAATTAGTTGTATTCCTGCATATAAATCCAAGAGATTCCATTGCTGCATTTGAAATACAGTAGAAGCCCTCATAACTGACTTTCGCTTAACCGACTCGCCAGATTAACACATTTTATGCCCCTAGGTCTGAAAACTGAAATCCACAGTCGAGTGCGACATTTTACATAAAAACGACTAGTTAAAAAGAGTTTAAACCATTCCTTTCATTACGCATCAATCTCATGAGTTGTCCCTTGTGCTAAAATGTATCTCATTACATAGTAATCCAGTCTAGTATGCATCTGCTGTCAGTTGTCCACAGAGTCTGCTGTGGTCTGCTGTCAGTTGTCCCACATACTAGTTCATTGTTATTTTAGTTATGATATTAAATCAATACTAAATTATGTATATTATGTATATATATATATATATATATATATATATATATAGACTTAAGGAAATGAAAAGGTAGTGATGAGGGTGGCAACAAGGTGTTGAAGGAAGCCCAGCAGACACTTACCAAGTCGGAGACCAAGTTGGCAGGCTGCTGGGGGCGTCGAAGAGACACATTGAGCACACGAACACAAAAACAAAAAATACGCAAGCTTATCGGGCCTATGCCCTTCTTCAGCGATAGAGTAAATGAGAGTCATATATAATATATATATATATATATATATATATATATATATATTCATATTTGTTTATAGAATATGGGTGAGATAAGAAAGAGAGTGGTTGTTTCCATGAAAACTAAGCTTGATGCTTTGGAAAGAATTGATAGGGGTGAGTCAGTAAGACAGATTTCTGTGGAATAAGGTGTTGGAGAGACAACTGCAAAAGACTGGAAAAAATCGCATGAATCTAGAAGGATTTTGCAGTTAGATTACATCACAGGTGTCTTCCCATTCAACATTAAAAATGGTTGTGTTAAGATTTACTTCCAACCATTAAATATTTTAAGATGAACAAAGATTATTAATTGATGTTCATAATTATTCAATTATGAAGAGGACTGAACCATTTGCCAGAGATATACTCTAACTGAACTGACAGGTAAGAATAGTACTTCTTGATGTTCATTTGTTTGTATGTATTGAATTCCTGGCTAATCAACTTCTTGGATTATTATAGCCATTAATCCTTCCACACTGATCACACAAACAAGGGAGGAAGGAAAACTGGTGCAGGCATTAGCCCACTCTTTATGAAGAGCACCAAGGGGGCCAACTGCTTAATGTCCCTTCCAAGGCACATACTAGTACTTCTTAAGAGAAGTGTTTTTCTAAAGAAGATCAAATTACTTTTAGAGTCTATGGAGAAATGCTAAAAGATATTGCCTTTTAATGACTGAAATATTTAATACAACTCTTATGGCTACCCAACTGAAATCTCCATGGGTACATTAACAGCACAATCTGGGATTTTTCCTATGTCAGGGAAGATTGTTGGCAAACCACATTCAGGTGAATATAATGTATTCCTTGTTATTCCAAGCTCTCAGGATCATAGCCATAGTACTTCACATTGATTTTTTCACAATGCCACATTCCTTAATAATCCCTAATTTTTTCAACCTCCACACTACCCACTTGCCCCATTTACTATCATTAGCTTATACCTCATCTTTTCACTCTTTACTTTATAGTCATTAAGTTGGTAAGTTTATTTTCACTACAGTAATTTAAAACCTTCTAACCTATGTCAGACTGTAAATTAAATGTTTACTCTATTATGAAATGTTTTTAATTCTACCTAGTATTCTTCTCCAGCTAATTATCTTATCTATATTCATCTAAGGGTGGCTGTGGCAGATTCATAAGCTATGATTCAGTTAACAGTCAGGCACATCACCTCAATTTTCACACCTTTTTATATCTTGGAATCTGAATTATCATGATTATTAATGAAATGATTAAGTAAATACAAATTCTTCAATATATAAAAACACCAATTGATGATGAAGATTACTCCATTAGCTAAAAAATTGTCAGGAAAACTACATCAGACCTTCTCCTCATAATAATCCAACACTACAGGTACTAATAACATTGATAATGTACCAAATTTGTAATCAAAGCTCATGTTGTTAATGAGTAACTACTACAACTACAGAAATCACATCACAACATAACACAAAGCTCTAAAACACTAAGATAACTTCTACTCAAAATCTATTGAGGCAACAATCCAATATGAAACAAAACATATGATAACATAAATAAAAATGAAACATACTATACTGTGTCAGGCATAACAAAAATAAAAAATGCATGCAGCAACTGACAAAAAACTTCCACCTTTACATACACACCCTGATTAATTGGATTTTACAACTGCTTTCATGCTAATGGATTCAAATTCATCATCAACTTGATTCAGGACAAGGCAAGCTTGATATTACTTTTTATAATACCAAGCATTCATTCAAATTTTATTCAAAATTGTAAATCACAGAATTGGTTATTTAAAAAAACATCAACTTTATGGTGATGATTTGGGACTGCTAACATTTTGTGATCATTGGATCATCATCATAGTCATTCTAGATTTAGTAGCTTTTGGGCTTTTCTAACTAAATCCGTTAAATTGAAGACTTTTCATCTTCCCATACCCATCCCTTTAATTCATCTGATAGTCTTTTACCTCTCTGCCCCTTTTCTAGAATCCTTCCTTCTATGTCACACACCCATATAATGGTGCACTCTACATCAAAGCTTTCACTTAACTTCTTTTTATATTTTTATTAAGACTTACTGTCAACAACTCTCAATGTCTCATAATTGCCTGCTTTGCTCTTGCTATTCCTGTTGTGATCTCTTTTGTAAGCCTGCCATGCTGAGTCAGATTAATATCTAAATAGGTAAACCATTAAACCTGTTCCAACAGTTCCCCATCTAATTTAAGATTGATCTGTGACTCTCTTGCCTTGGTAAATCTCATGACCTTTGTTTTTATTCTATTAAATTTCATTCCAGATGTCTTTGACTTTTCGTTCAAGGAACTAACTAGTTTCTAAAAGCCCTTCTTGAATTAACTCGTTAATGTTTTGTCATCACTGAATCTAAATAACGTGACTAAGCAACTTCCTACCTTTATCCCTGTTTCTATATCTTCACATGCCTCATAATTTCTTCAGCATATATATTAAACAGAAAAAAGAGAGAGAGTGTGCTGCCCTGTCTCATACCTGATAATTGATTAGCATAACTAAATTTCTCAGTATATAATTGTAATAATTCAGTTTTGACATTTGATAAATTAGCATTTTAACAACACTATGCATAGTATCTTTTATATTTCTATAAAGTTAACATATATTTATCATGACAAATACTAATAATAACACTTACATTAGATGGTCTTTGGATGAATGCTTACTAAAGCATGAGATTCCTAATGTTTTCTTTTTAATGGTGATGAATTACAGATAAAAAATTATTCCTAATAATAATCAACTCAGCATTGTATTGGAATAAAATTAATGAAATTATTAATAAATTGGATAACTATTCTTCAATAACTGCATGTACTACTTTGACAATATAAAACCTTGGTTTGATGAACAAAATCCATCCTAAAACCCTCATGAGTACATTCTTTCATGACATTTGAATTATTAATTTAGAAAATAAGGAAAAAGATATGTTCAAACTTAAAAATTGAACAAAAATTCAACTTAAGTTTCCAATATCGTCATAATGTAACTATGGCTTATTCACTTTCCTCGGTTGCTAAAATTGAATTAAATCTATCAATAAGAGTGCATTAGATTTGAAAACAATAAAATTATCACCAGCCATGGATTATGCTTAGAATAGTTTACAAGTGAAATTTATAATTTTGGCAGACTTAGATTTACCAACTCCACGTATAACCAATTTTTCCTAAAGACTTTTTCCATATATCCATGTGCGCTAACAAATATGATTAAAACTTCTCAATGGGAGTGGCTTTTTTCCGAAAAACAAAAAAAATTAATTATATAGACTCCAGATAACATTAAAAATATAAATTATCTCATTAAAATATTTATTAAAAGTATTATGACTTTCTAAGCATGAATCTCCACAGAAGCACATGTGCTTGTAGCAGTTCTTTCTGAGATTTCTTGGATTAAATTGTTAGCAAACCACATGTAGATTAAAATAAATATTTCCTTGGAATTAAAAATTCTCACAATCACATTCTGGAATAATAAACATACTTGATTCCAAAGATATCAGAGAATATCACTAAAGGTACCAATTTTAATTTTGTGGCACTAATCAAAATTTATTTTGAAATTTTATTTAATTGAGTTTTTTCTTAAATCCTGTGAATTCTTTCCTTGTTGACATCTTTAATGACTGAATTTCCCATGCACCTATACAGCAACATATGCATGAATGGTAAATTTAGTTAACAAGACTATTCACACTAAAATCTGTAAAACATTATCAAATGGTTATATAGAGTAACATTACCTGCCAGGATAGAATTTTACTGAAGCATTTAAGATATGCTGTTACTCTGAAAAAATGTTGTGTAATTTATTCCACAACAGCTGAGAGAATAACATTGGATACTTGAAATAGTTAAGTTTTTTGTTCTGAAATATTTTGATAAATAAACAAAAACTCCTTTGCTTATTTAATATTGTATTGTTTCACCATGTCCTGTGACTCTCCAGTTTCATATACTGAAATATATTGATGATTCCTAAATTCCTCTTAATAGAGAATTATCTTACACAAAAATCAGGCTTCATTAATACGTTCCAGATCCTTATAACACTGTACATCACAAGGGTGGATGAAGGAGGGGAAGGCTCAGGGAGAATCTACTCCACCCACGTTTTTGGAAGAACAAAAATTTAATAAAATAATAAAAATAAAATATCAGAGAATAGGTAAGCACCTATTAGCGTCGGTTTGTCCATCCGTCAGCATGTTCGTTCTCAGCTTCTACCAAATATCCCAAACATTCTTATCCGACATTTTAACAATGGGGACGCTATGGACTTCTCTTTGAATCAAATGGAACAGCACTCCCATGCGTTCCCACACTGTTTAGCCCTATGACAAGTTTTGACTTGTTCCACTAAGTCTGCAAATATATATGCGAGTCATCACGAATATATTCGCTCGCAAACGAGGCATATGAGTGAGAGCTCGGATTTTCGTCACTCTAACCCCAATACCAACGATCATAATTTAGTAAAACTACAATCATTTTAATTACTTAATTTGATCTTCTTCAGAAAGGGTATTTTTTGATTTTTTTTCTTATTATTATTATTATTAATATTTTGACAACCGATCCAATTAGAGCACTGCATAAAGCTGAATCATATACGTGACTATTGGCACGATTCTTAGCAAAATATTTTATGAAAAAAAAATTCAAATCGAGGACATTTATAAAAATCTACATATCTGTTAATACAAATGAATCAAATCTAATTAAATTCTCAGCAAAGGTCACAAACGAAAACAGTTCAAACTTAGCTTTTGGAAATGATATAATGGAAGAAGTAATTGGTCAACCAGAAGTGGGTGTTTACTCTTGTGACTTATCCGTTATTTTAAAATATCTGCTTTAATATTTAATAAATGTAAAAATGATAGGGATAAAAGTTGTACGAAATTAATGTTTTACAACCTTTGTTTGAAACATTTCCCCATATAATGCATTGCTTATGAAATATCTTTATTTTTAGCTGCCATCACCACGCCTCCTACCGAAGACTATTGTTAATAATTGACGCTTAGTTATGTCTCATCAACGCTCCTTTTTCTTTTCTTAATTGATGGAGCTTTGTGACTATATCCAATAAAAGAAGACTATAGTTTGAGTTTATTTCTGTTCTTTGTAAAGTCTAAAATTTTCTCGGTTTCTGAAAATATTTTTTATTATGTAACCTATATGGAATTTTTAGAAATATTATTTATAATTTCTATTATTTTCTATAATATTCTCGATTAGTTTATAATTATCTTTCTTCAGATCTTTATAGTTTTGTTTAGTTCTGCGAAGTGGATCATTCCTTTGTGGTCATTGGTAACTTTCAGTTCCCTTCAATCTTCTTCCGATATCCCAATTAGGTGCAAACAAAGTACGTACAGAAGAGTCACAAATCGAAAGTTTGAAAAAATGAGGAAACTACAAAAACAAACCCATATTAAGAAGGACATTTAGTCTATGGTCTGCATCAAAGCATTTTTGCGAGTTGATTAGATCGAAATCGATAATTCATTATGACCTCCTTAATTATTATTGAAAGCGTCGAGCCAATGCAATCTTTAATTAGATTGCCATCTACCTTTTTAAAACCTCGAGTTCGTTACTATGGCAGTTAGATGTGTTCATTGTTGTCTCAGAAAAATATGCTTTCTTTGCAATTAACAACAAATGTTTACATTAATTCAGAACGGATTTGAATTTCGTCTTAAAAATTAAAACCTTAATTTTTGAAATACAGAGTTGTTTTTATCTCGAGTTCGTATCTCAATTTTAAGTTATTTAAAAAAGCATATTTAGAACGCTCTGCAATTAATCCCACGCATTTCTTATGGGCACTGAAACTGAACAATGGAGTTAAAAAAAGTCCTGTTAAAAATAAAAGTTTTTGGAATTTTCGATTTTTCACGTTGGTTTTGACCTATGACCGACCAGCACGCCAAATTTCAGAGCTATAGCTCTTCTAGAAGTACCTCAGAATAATGAATGGGACACCTAGGAGGTTCGTAAAAAAGATTTTTATATTGTAGAGGGATATCACTCCGACATATCGACAGTTTTAGCGATGAAGAATAGATGGCAATATGTGTTCATTATAGAAAGAAATGAATTATCAAAACAATATTTTCATATGCGAAAATTAGCGTTTTTGTATAATGATATATAAAAAATTATTTTTTATAATTACATTACTGCATTTCATTTTATTGAAAAATTAATTTCTAATTTTATAATAAACCAATGATCATCGCTCTGACAATGAGTTGCGCCACCATGCGAGTTGCTGTGGTTTTTCATTCTGCGTTCTGCGCTCAACCAGTTCATGCCAGTTCTGAAAGAGTGAAATTCCGGCTGCCGAATTGGAGAGCTTCAAGGTTAGTATTTTGCTTGATTTTTGATGGCAGTGGTCAAAATGTGTTCGCCATTTCATCAAAACTGATTTTTCAATATATTTTATGTACTCGATGTCTCTTCGAAACGATCTACTAGTTGAAGTCACGAGCATTTATTCTCGATTTTTGTAACTTCTGATATTTTTATTAGCAAATTTTATCGTAATATATACGCCGACGCGATTCCTATCTTTCGTTTCTGATGGAAAAGTTCTCATCGTGGTCTCTGTGATATCATTGCTCGCTGACCATGTTATAGAGAACCTACCGAATACTAAGATGTTTTAAATTCCCGTAATATAGAGAAATATTGCCTTTTGAATTTCGGCCCTCGTACGTATTAACTATGTTGCGATTTTAATAGTGCAAACTTGATCGTAGCGTCGTTATATTCTTACGTCCCTGCATACGGGGAAGAAGTGATTTTCATTCGTGTACGATTTATGCTTTCGGAGAAAATGTCCAAATTTCGAAATTAACCTCATATTACTTGGTGCGAATAAATTCGGGGGCTATTTTCCACAGCAGAAATGGTCGTCAAAATGGCCGAGAATTGCTGCGAGTTACTATGAATTTTGTACGTAAAGGTTTTAATGCTCGTTTTGATTAAACACGTGTTACCATTTCAAAAGAGGGTTTAAGAGTGGAAGACGGCAGGAAAAGAGAATTTTCCAGGTCATAAGAGATATTGATTCGGCGACAAAAAGGGTAACGAAGTGGCGGATATCTTTATTGGTCGGACGTAACAATCGTCCCCAATCATTAATTAGATTGACTATCATGCAATATCTAGAGTAGCAGATTCCTTTCCGAGGCTGAAACATGCCTTTCGAGACATTCTCACCGTGAGTGGTAACTCAAGTCCATTCAATATGGATTCCACTTGCCCGCGATTGCCCCATCAAATCCCTATTTAACTGAGATTCTATCTCCATCCATAGCCAACTCTTAAGCGGTTAAAATCGGACTTTCTTATCAATACGAGAATCTGAATAGCTTCGCTCGGCTGCATAATCACGTAGTGCTCAGTTCTCTTGTATTATGAACGTGCTGCATCACAGGAGGCAATCGCTGGTCATGGGGGAAAGTAAAACCGCTCGCACCAGATACGTAAAAGGATGATGCCCAAACGCAGATACGATTGCTTCAGAAAAGGGTGATTACAAAAATGGTAAAATATCTTTAATTCTCTAAATATTATATCGATACTTTGGTATTTCATCCGTTCTGAATTCGTTTGTCATTATCTCCTGATCGAATTTTAAAACTGAACATTGTCTAAACTCGTTTTCGTATGAAAATTACATTTTAACAGAAATATGTTGGATTTGACGAAAAATTAGATTAGAATGTATCCCATCATATTGTTCCTCTATCTTAAAATCTTGTGCTTCTGTTATTTACAGGTGTTGCTTAGTCTGCGTAATTATGTGGAATGCTTTCAATTGAGAGATAATTGGGACGGTATGGCGAAACTTCCAACTCCTTATCGTAAGAAAATTGGCGAGGTATTCCGAAATAAACTTGAGATCGACTCCTCAAGGTGTGAATATCATTTCACTATGTTACTTATGTATATACTGCGATGCCATTTATACTTATTCCTTTATACATGTATCAGTACGCATTTATATTATTTTGTTTTATCTTGTTGGCTTATGTCTACACTGCGACCCCATTACTATACCTAAGCTACCATATAAATATATGTACATTTATTGCCGATGTATTTTTTGTAGTCTCTCTTTATCGAAGCGTCATGGTGCACCATTAGACGCGTATTTGTGTGAGTACATACCTAAATATAATTGCCGTCCAATTATTTCTGTGTGTTTTTGTGTGCGTCTGTCCTTGCAATCCCAACTAACGCACGGCCATGGCTCGTGAGTCCCCTCCCCCCCTCTCTCCCAGATATTGGCGTTTATCCTGAGATGTGTATTTTGTGCTAGACGTGTGCTTTGCATGAGATATGCGATTTTCGTGAGATGTGCGTTTTGCGATAAATGTTTTACTTGTGATGTGCGTTTTGCGTGAGATGTGCCTTTTTCGTGAGATGTGCGTTTTGCGCGAGAAATAAATTTTGCTTAAGATATGCATTTTGTGTGATATTTGCGTTTATCCTGAGATGTGCATTTTGTGCTAGATGTGTGTTTTGCATGAGATATGAGTTTTGCGTGAGATGTGTGTTTTGCGATAAATGTTTTGCGTGAGATGTGCGTTTTGCGCAAGAAATAAATTTTGCTTAAGATATGCATTTTGTGTGATATTTGCGTTTATCCTGAGATGTGTATTTTGTGCTAGATATGTGTTTTGCATGAGATATGTGTTTTTCGTGAGATGTGCGTTTTGCGATAAATGTTTTACTTGTGATGTGCGTTTTGCGTGAGATGTGCGTTTTGCGTGAGATGTGCGTTTTGCGTGAGATGTGCGTTTTTCGTGAGATGTGCGTTTATCCTGAGATGTGTATTTTGTGCTAGATGTGTTTTGCATGAGATATGCCTTTTTCGTGAGATGTGCGTTTTGCGATAAATGTTTTACTTGTGATGTGCGTTTTGCGTGAGATGTGCGTTTTGCGTGAGATGTGCGTTTTGCGTGAGATGCGCGTTTTGCGTGAGATGTGCGTTTTGCATGAGATGCGCGTTTTGCATGAGATGCGCGTTTTGCGTGAGATGCGCGTTTTGCGTGAGATGTGCGTTTTGCGTGAGATGTGCGTTTTGCGTGAGATGTGCGTTTTGCGTGAGATGTGCGTTTTGCGTGAGATGTGCGTTTTGCGTGAGATGTGCTTTTTGCGTGAGATGTGCCTTTTTCGCGAGATGTGCGTTTTGCGCGAGAAATAAATTTTGCTTAAGATATGCATTTTGTGTGATATTTGCGTTTATCCTGAGATGTGTATTTTGTGCTAGATGTGTGTTTTGCATGAGATATGCGTTTTGCGTGAGATGTGCGTTTTGCGATAAATGTTTAACTTGTGATATGCGTTTTGCGTGAGATCTGCGTTTTGCGATAAATGTTTTACTTGTGATGTACGTTTTGCGTGAGATGTGCCTTTTGCGCGAGACATAAATTTTGCTTAAGATATGCATTTTGTTTGATATTTGCGTTTTTCCTGAGATGTGTATTTTGTGCTAGATGTGTGTTTTGCATGAGATATGCGTTTTGCGTGAGATGTGCGTTTTGCGATAAATGTTTTACTTGTGATGTGCGTTTTGCGTGAGATGTGCGTTTTGCGTGAGATGTGCGTTTTGCGTGAGATGCGCGTTTTGCGTGAGATGGGCGTTTTGCGTGAGATGTGCGTTTTGCGTGAGATGCGCGTTTTGCGTGAGATGTGCGTTTTGCGTGAGATGCGCTTTTTGCGTGAGATGCGCGTTTTGCGTGAGATGCGCGTTTTGCGTGAGATGTGCGTTTTGCGTGAGATGTGCGTTTTTCGTGAGATGTGCGTTTTGCGTGAGATGTGCGTTTTGCGTGAGATGTGCTTTTTGCGTGAGATGTGCCTTTTTCGTGAGATGTGCGTTTTGCGCGAGAAATAAATTTTGCTTAAGATATGCATTTTGTGTGATATTTGCGTTTATCCTGAGATGTGTATTTTGTGCTAGATGTGTGTTTTGCATGAGATGTGTTTTTCTTGAGATGTGCGTTTTGCGATAAATGTTTTACTTGTGATGTGCGTTTTGCGTGAGATGTGCCTTTTGCGCGAGAAATAAATTTTGCTTAAGATATCCATTTTGTGTGATATTTGCGTTTATCCTGAGATGTGTATTTTGTGCTAGATGTGTGTTTTGCATGAGATATGTGTTTTTCGTGAGATGTGCGTTTTGCGATAAATGTTTTACTTGTGATGTGCGCTTTGCGTGAGATGTGCCTTTTTCGCGAGATGTGCGTTTTGCGCGAGAAATAAATTTTGCTTAAGATATGCATTTTGTGTGATATTTGCGTTTATCCTGAGATGTGTATTTTGTGCTAGATGTGTGTTTTGCATGAGATATGCGTTTTGCGTGAGATGTGCGTTTTGCGATAAATGTTTAACTTGTGATATGCGTTTTGCGTGAGATCTGCGTTTTGCGATAAATGTTTTACTTGTGATGTACGTTTTGCGTGAGATGTGCCTTTTGCGCGAGACATAAATTTTGCTTAAGATATGCATTTTGTTTGATATTTGCGTTTTTCCTGAGATGTGTATTTTGTGCTAGATGTGTGTTTTGCATGAGATATGCGTTTTGCGTGAGATGTGCGTTTTGCGATAAATGTTTTACTTGTGATGTGCGTTTTGCGTGAGATGTGCGTTTTGCGTGAGATGTGCGTTTTGCGTGAGATGCGCGTTTTGCGTGAGATGGGCGTTTTGCGTGAGATGTGCGTTTTGCGTGAGATGCGCGTTTTGCGTGAGATGTGCGTTTTGCGTGAGATGCGCTTTTTGCGTGAGATGCGCGTTTTGCGTGAGATGCGCGTTTTGCGTGAGATGTGCGTTTTGCGTGAGATGTGCGTTTTTCGTGAGATGTGCGTTTTGCGTGAGATGTGCGTTTTGCGTGAGATGTGCTTTTTGCGTGAGATGTGCCTTTTTCGTGAGATGTGCGTTTTGCGCGAGAAATAAATTTTGCTTAAGATATGCATTTTGTGTGATATTTGCGTTTATCCTGAGATGTGTATTTTGTGCTAGATGTGTGTTTTGCATGAGATGTGTTTTTCTTGAGATGTGCGTTTTGCGATAAATGTTTTACTTGTGATGTGCGTTTTGCGTGAGATGTGCCTTTTGCGCGAGAAATAAATTTTGCTTAAGATATCCATTTTGTGTGATATTTGCGTTTATCCTGAGATGTGTATTTTGTGCTAGATGTGTGTTTTGCATGAGATATGTGTTTTTCGTGAGATGTGCGTTTTGCGATAAATGTTTTACTTGTGATGTGCGCTTTGCGTGAGATGTGCCTTTTGCGCGAGAAATAAATTTTGCTTAAGATATGCATTTTGTGTGATATTTGCGTTTATCCTGAGATGTGTATTTTGTGCTAGATGTGTGTTTTGTATGACATATGCGTTTTGCGTGAGATGTGCGTTTTGCGATAAATGTTTTACTTGTGATATGCGTTTTGCGTGAGATGTGCGTTTTGCGTGAGATGTGCGTTTTGTGTGATATTTGCGTTTATCCTGAGATGTGTATTTTGTGCTAGATGTGTGTTTTGTATGACATACGTGTTTTTCGTGAGATGTGCGTTTTGCGATAAATGTTTTACTTGTGATGTGCGTTTTGCGTGAGATGTGCCTTTTGCGCGAGAAATAAATTTTGCTTAAGATATGCATTTTGTGTGATATTTGCGTTTATCCTGAGATGTGTATTTTGTGCTAGATGTGTGTTTTGCATGAGATATGCGTTTTGAGTGAGATGTGCGTTTTGCGATAAATGTTTTACTTGTGATGTTCGTTTTGCTTGAGATGTGCCTTTTTCGTGTGATGTACGTTTTGCGCGAGAAATAAATTTTGCTTAAGATATGCATTTTGTGTGATATTTGCGTTTATCCTGAGATGTGTATTTTGTGCTAGATGTGTGTTTTGCATGAGATATGCGTTTTGCGTGAGATGTGCGTTTTGCGTGAGATGTGCGTTTTGCGTGAGAGGTGCGTTTTGCTTGAGATGTGCGTTTTGCGTGAGATGTGCGTTTTGCGTGAGATGCGCGTTTTTCGTGAGATGCGCGTTTTTCGTTAGATGTGCGTTTTGCGTGAGATGTGCGTTTTGCGTGAGATGTGCCTTTTTCGTGAGATGTGCGTTTTGCGCGAGAAATAAATTTTGCTTAAGATATCCATTTTGTGTGATATTTGCGTTTATCCTGAGATGTGTATTTTGTGCTAAATGTGTGTTTTGCATGAGATATGTGTTTTTCGTGAGATGTGCGTTTTGCGATAAATGTTTTACTTGTGATGTGCGTTTTGCGTGAGATGTGCCTTTTGCGCGAGAAATAAATTTTGCTTAAGATATGCATTTTGTGTGATATTTGCGTTTATCCTGAGATGTGTATTTTGTGCTAGATGTGTGTTTTGCATGAGATATGTGTTTTTCGTGAGATGTGCGTTTTGCGATAAATGTTTTACTTGTGATATGCGTTTTGCGTGAGATGTGCGTTTTGCGTGAGATGTGCGTTTTGCGTGATATTGGCGTTTATCCTGAGATGTGTATTTTGTGCTAGATGTGTTTTGCATGAGATATGCCTTTTTCGTGAGATGTGCGTTTTGCGATAAATGTTTTACTTGTGATGTGCGTTTTGCGTGAGATGTGCGTTTTGCGTGAGATGTGCGTTTTGCGTGAGATGCGCGTTTTGCGTGAGATGTGCGTTTTGCATGAGATGCGCGTTTTGCATGAGATGCGCGTTTTGCGTGAGATGCGCGTTTTGCGTGAGATGTGCGTTTTGCGTGAGATGTGCGTTTTGCGTGAGATGTGCGTTTTGCGTGAGATGTGCGTTTTGCGTGAGATGTGCTTTTTGCGTGAGATGTGCCTTTTTCGCGAGATGTGCGTTTTGCGCGAGAAATAAATTTTGCTTAAGATAAGCATTTTGTGTGATATTTGCGTTTATCCTGAGATGTGTATTTTGTGCTAAATGTGTGTTTTGCATGAGATATGTGTTTTTCGTGAGATGTGCGTTTTGCGATAAATGTTTTACTTGTGATGTGCGTTTTGCGTGAGATGTGCCTTTTGCGCGAGAAATAAATTTTGCTTAAGATATGCATTTTGTGTGATATTTGCGTTTATCCTGAGATGTGTATTTTGTGCTAGATGTGTGTTTTGCATGAGATATGTGTTTTTCGTGAGATGTGCGTTTTGCGATAAATGTTTTACTTGTGATATGCGTTTTGCGTGAGATGTGCGTTTTGCGTGAGATGTGCGTTTTGCGTGATATTGGCGTTTATCCTGAGATGTGTATTTTGTGCTAGATGTGTTTTGCATGAGATATGCCTTTTTCGTGAGATGTGCGTTTTGCGATAAATGTTTTACTTGTGATGTGCGTTTTGCGTGAGATGTGCGTTTTGCGTGAGATGTGCGTTTTGCGTGAGATGCGCGTTTTGCGTGAGATGTGCGTTTTGCATGAGATGCGCGTTTTGCATGAGATGCGCGTTTTGCGTGAGATGCGCGTTTTGCGTGAGATGTGCGTTTTGCGTGAGATGTGCGTTTTGCGTGAGATGTGCGTTTTGCGTGAGATGTGCGTTTTGCGTGAGATGTGCTTTTTGCGTGAGATGTGCCTTTTTCGCGAGATGTGCGTTTTGCGCGAGAAATAAATTTTGCTTAAGATAAGCATTTTGTGTGATATTTGCGTTTATCCTGAGATGTGTATTTTGTGCTAAATGTGTGTTTTGCATGAGATATGCGTTTTGCGTGAGATGTGCGTTTTGCGATAAATGTTTAACTTGTGATATGCGTTTTGCGTGAGATCTGCGTTTTGCGATAAATGTTTTACTTGTGATGTACGTTTTGCGTGAGATGTGCCTTTTGCGCGAGACATAAATTTTGCTTAAGATATGCATTTTGTTGGATATTTGCTTTTTTCCTGAGATGTGTATTTTGTGCTAGATGTGTGTTTTGCATGAGATATGCGTTTTGCGTGAGATGTGCGTTTTGCGATAAATGTTTTACTTGTGATGTGCGTTTTGCGTGAGATGTGCGTTTTGCGTGAGATGTGCGTTTTGCGTGAGATGCGCGTTTTGCGTGAGATGGGCGTTTTGCGTGAGATGTGCGTTTTGCGTGAGATGCGCGTTTTGCGTGAGATGTGCGTTTTGCGTGAGATGCGCTTTTTGCGTGAGATGCGCGTTTTGCGTGAGATGCGCGTTTTGCGTGAGATGTGCGTTTTGCGTGAGATGTGCGTTTTTCGTGAGATGTGCGTTTTGCGTGAGATGTGCGTTTTGCGTGAGATGTGCTTTTTGCGTGAGATGTGCCTTTTTCGTGAGATGTGCGTTTTGCGCGAGAAATAAATTTTGCTTAAGATATGCATTTTGTGTGATATTTGCGTTTATCCTGAGATGTGTATTTTGTGCTAGATGTGTGTTTTGCATGAGATGTGTTTTTCTTGAGATGTGCGTTTTGCGATAAATGTTTTACTTGTGATGTGCGTTTTGCGTGAGATGTGCCTTTTGCGCGAGAAATAAATTTTGCTTAAGATATCCATTTTGTGTGATATTTGCGTTTATCCTGAGATGTGTATTTTGTGCTAGATGTGTGATTTGCATGAGATATGTGTTTTTCGTGAGATGTGCGTTTTGCGATAAATGTTTTACTTGTGATATGCGTTTTGCGTGAGATGTGCGTTTTGCGTGAGATGTGCGTTTTGCGTGATATTGGCGTTTATCCTGAGATGTGTATTTTGTGCTAGATGTGTTTTGCATGAGATATGCCTTTTTCGTGAGATGTGCGTTTTGCGATAAATGTTTTACTTGTGATGTGCGTTTTGCGTGAGATGTGCGTTTTGCGTGAGATGTGCGTTTTGCGTGAGATGCGCGTTTTGCGTGAGATGTGCGTTTTGCGTGAGATGCGCTTTTTGCGTGAGATGCGCGTTTTGCGTGAGATGCGCGTTTTGCGTGAGATGTGCGTTTTGCGTGAGATGTGCGTTTTTCGTGAGATGTGCGTTTTGCGTGAGATGTGCGTTTTGCGTGAGATGTGCTTTTTGCGTGAGATGTGCCTTTTTCGTGAGATGTGCGTTTTGCGCGAGAAATAAATTTTGCTTAAGATATGCATTTTGTGTGATATTTGCGTTTATCCTGAGATGTGTATTTTGTGCTAGATGTGTGTTTTGCATGAGATGTGTTTTTCTTGAGATGTGCGTTTTGCGATAAATGTTTTACTTGTGATGTGCGTTTTGCGTGAGATGTGTCTTTTGCGCGAGAAATAAATTTTGCTTAAGATATCCATTTTGTGTGATATTTGCGTTTATCCTGAGATGTGTATTTTGTGCTAGATGTGTGTTTTGCATGAGATATGTGTTTTTCGTGAGATGTGCGTTTTGCGATAAATGTTTTACTTGTGATGTGCGCTTTGCGTGAGATGTGCCTTTTGCGCGAGAAATAAATTTTGCTTAAGATATGCATTTTGTGTGATATTTGCGTTTATCCTGAGATGTGTATTTTGTGCTAGATGTGTGTTTTGTATGACATATGCGTTTTGCGTGAGATGTGCGTTTTGCGATAAATGTTTTACTTGTGATATGCGTTTTGCGTGAGATGTGCGTTTTGCGTGAGATGTGCGTTTTGTGTGATATTTGCGTTTATCCTGAGATGTGTATTTTGTGCTAGATGTGTGTTTTGTATGACATACGTGTTTTTCGTGAGATGTGCGTTTTGCGATAAATGTTTTACTTGTGATGTGCGTTTTGCGTGAGATGTGCCTTTTGCGCGAGAAATAAATTTTGCTTAAGATATGCATTTTGTGTGATATTTGCGTTTATCCTGAGATGTGTATTTTGTGCTAGATGTGTGTTTTGCATGAGATATGCGTTTTGAGTGAGATGTGCGTTTTGCGATAAATGTTTTACTTGTGATGTTCGTTTTGCTTGAGATGTGCCTTTTTCGTGTGATGTACGTTTTGCGCGAGAAATAAATTTTGCTTAAGATATGCATTTTGTGTGATATTTGCGTTTATCCTGAGATGTGTATTTTGTGCTAGATGTGTGTTTTGCATGAGATATGCGTTTTGCGTGAGATGTGCGTTTTGCGTGAGATGTGCGTTTTGCGTGAGAGGTGCGTTTTGCTTGAGATGTGCGTTTTGCGTGAGATGTGCGTTTTGCGTGAGATGCGCGTTTTTCGTGAGATGCGCGTTTTTCGTTAGATGTGCGTTTTGCGTGAGATGTGCGTTTTGCGTGAGATGTGCGTTTTGCGTGAGATGTGCGTTTTGCGTGAGATGTGCGTTTTGCGTGAGATGTGCGCTTCCATATACCTTCTTTTAAGCGATAGCGTTGCGCCTAAGTTTAGCCGTGTCGATGGCCCCATGCACTAACGCCTAATGAGGGAGCGTTGGAGGCTGGCGCCTTTCTATGGGGAGAAGTGTTCGTTATAGCCAGTAAGCTAGGAGAATTGCGTCTATTACTGTGATGATATCATAATGCTTATCGCGTGGGAATTTATAAGTTATCGATAATCAGATTTTATACATCCTTTATTGCTTTCCATAAGAGTATACGCGTTCAAATCACTTCGGTGTTTTATACCTACGCGTAATGAAAAACCTCTTTTCACAGGTGATATACCGATCACATACATATGTATATGCCCTTCCTTCTGCGAAGTCATATTTCTTCGCCAATGCATCCAACTTGATGCAATATTTTTACGTCACTTTGCTATTTTTAATCCCTTTCATATATGCGAGAAATAAAGCGATCGCTTTATTTCTCCTTCGGCTATATATTTTACCGCATTTTCTGACTTATGCTTCCTTTAATTTAGACTATGGAAAATGGTGCACCTTTTCCATGCGAATCCCTCTTGCACGATATACCAAGGCCTTGGTTTATCCTGCGTTAACAAACGAATAAACGAGCTCGCTGACACTGTTGCCTAAAAAAGGCAAAACCACGATACATCTTTCGACGCTTACTTGCAAAAAAGTGTAATCTTTTTGATTTGCTTGTTTTTTGTGTACTATGGTATTTCTATGTGCCTCCAAAATGTTCTTCATAAATTTTAAAACCATGCTTAACCTGTCTGCGAAATCAATTTGTCGTACCGAGGGTTTTCTTCAATATTATGCCTCACAAAATCGCAGATTTAAATTATACGCTGCCTTTTTTATGTCTAACAGCAGGAAACGTTTTGCCTGGTGAATCATTGAAGAATGAAGACGACGGACCGAGCTATTATTTGTAAGTAATTTCTGCACAATATTTAATATTGGTAAAGTTTCTCTTTACTTAAACACGTATGCTATTTTCAGAAAGCCAATCATCGATAGAATATACGAGGCAGCATATTGCGGATTCGTCAAGTAGCCCAGGATCTCTTTTCTTTTTATAGGCAAGTGAAATTCAAAATTTGCTACGCATCTTCAACAAATTCCTGAAAGTGTGATATTGATGTTCATATTGAGCACAAAAGTATCAGTATAACTCGTATTTTTTAAAATGATTTTAGTAGAAATTAAATGAAGTAGCAACATGAAATATAAAAGTAAATCTCAAGCAAAGGTAGCTTTCTTAGTACTAGAATACAAACTATTGGTCTTTGCAAACAGAAGTAACTATCCATGATTAAATTCAATTGGAAAACATCTATTTTTATATAATTTTGTCTCGTATTGTGAAGATAAACATTAGAAAATATTTAATGGACCTTTTGTATCCAATGTCTTTACTGTGTTTTTGAGTTTTTAAATGTGGCTAATTAGATGATAAATCTTTAACATTAGATAAGCATCATCATCGTCAACATCTACCCAGTTGCTCTGATGAGGGGTCCCCTAAACAGTGTCTGGATCATCAAGCAGTAAGTTTGCTTTTTTAATTTCTCTACACCTAATATTCCACGATACATTTCAGGAAGTTGAAGGTAAACATCCCGAGTTTGATGATTGTTTTTATATCTAAAGGCTAATTTTTTTGAAAGATCGCCAATGAAAATTCTGGTTTGCATATTCAAAATGCTGCACAGGACCAAATACGAACATCTGAGCCAGAAATTCCTTTCTTTTAAAATGGGTGAGTAACCTATGGCCCACAAGGGCATTTTATGAGGCCTGTGAAGCAATGATGAAAAAGCAATCTATAAAATTTAACACCCAAATTCATTTTACTCTTGCCAAATTACGATAATAAAACTTTTAATATTGAAATTTAAAATTAAAATAGTTATTTAGAAGTGATTTTCACTCATGACACCTCAGAATCCCTAGGTAACTTCTGATTTAAACTATTATTTGGTTTGCAGTAGCATTGGCAACTTGCGATGCAGCCAACTGGTCATATTCACAACCACTTATGTGGCCTGCCATGTAGAGAAAGTTTCTCAACCAATTTAAAAGATAACAAGTCTGAAAGGTTTACATTGGACTAGGCAGGAAAGTTTAAAATTCTATAATATATTTGTACGATATCATTCATGTCTCAGAATCTAGAATACCTGAAAGTGAACGTATAACAGTTCTTTCCATTTTTTGCAATTAAATAAGTTCAGCTGACATTTGTGCAAGATTTCAGAAAATTGCAAAACTAACATCAATTTTAGGATACAAGTGGTGTCATTTCTGTAATAACTTGTCACAATATTGGTGCTTGACCCAACCTCCATATTTGTTGGAGTTCAGCATGAGAGTATTTTTGCTTCACATTTGCAATTCACACAATTCTATGCACCCATATTCTATTAATTTTGTAAATACATAAATTGAAATGAATTTTCATTGTCTGAATAGCTCTTGGAATAATTGTCCCTTTTGCTCTAATTCATTGTACCAATATACTATTGTAGGTACATATATGCTTATGCAATACAACTGTAAATTTATACCAGCTAGGGCAGAGGTGCCAAAGCTTGATCTACTCCATTAAAAATTCTTTTGATGGTAGTTGAAATAAATAGATAAGAAAAAGCTAGAGCTGGAGGATTATTATTTCAAGCAGAAAAATGAATTTTAGAGATCTACCTCAAACGGTTTGGTTATCAACATATTGAGCATGCCTTATCTAGGGGTATTCTGCAGTTCTTTCCCTCAAATACTAATGATAACTTTCAGATTTTATTTTACATCTTTACTATGCACAAAAGTTTTCAAAATTTTTATTCCATTCAGTGATTTTTGTAAAATTGGCTGATCTTTTAAAGGTTAACTTCATGGATTCTGAATTTTAGATTCTCAAGCTGCTTATGCACATGAGACTTCTTTTCACTTGACTGTTGAGACAAAGCATTATCCCATTTGTTATGATTTAGGAAATATATTAAGAATTTCAGTAAATATCTACAAGCAACTGCAGTTCAACTGACATAGTTTGGCACCATCCATTACACAGAACAGCAACCTGTGTATCAAAAAATACTTAATCATGTTCTTAGCCTAATCATGTCTTTCTAATGGAACTAATGTCTTAATGCTTATTTACCTTAATTTTGTTTTTACAGAATACATAAGTGTTGATGGATGCATATCTATTACTGGTGTGCCCATTTTCACTTATAAAAATCTATAAAATCCCCAAGGTTTTATTGTTAAATATCCCTATATAATTTTTAATGACATTTTTATGCAGATTATATATGAAAATTTTGGTAAAAAGGCTCATGCTGTATGAAAATAAATTTTTTCCAGCATCTCCTGACTATGACACATGAACCTTCTTGAAGAGTCAATGTGGGCTCCGAGGAAGACTTCGTTGTGAAATAGTGTTTTTCAGTGGCATTTAACAGAAAAAACTTTTGTAGAAAGTGTTAGATATTAAGTGTACTTATTTTTCTTTTTATATTTTGATGCACATATTTTGATTCATTGTACTGCAATATGCCTGTGTATAGTGTGCTAGTAATATGTAGTGCATGGTGATGGGCGATCTGTGTTATATTTAGAATGCTTGCTAGAATGGGTCAGGGTAGAACATGCATGTGAATGTGTGATGTGTGAAATGAGTGATATTTGCTAAGTAATTGGTTTCCCTGCTTAGGTATAACGGCGGAGGTGAGAGTTGGTAGACATTTTTGAGGAAATTTTTCAAGTCGGTGTCAGATCAGGCTGTTCAGCGTAGTTTGGTATAGTTAGTTTAGTTTATTGAGGGTTGTGCTCCTTGTTGGAGCCCTAGGGCATGGTCTCAGTACCCATGGATTAGGGCTGGAGTATTCTGGCGATGTCATCCATGTAAAATAAGTGGCAACGATGGCAAGAGCATTACCTCCGCTGGTGCCAATGGAAATATGCTCAAATTTCATAAAATATTAATGAGCAATTTTTCTCATACCAATTTATTCCTATGAGTTTGGTGTTGTAGACAAAAAGTTTGGTTGTTTTATCGTTGAATACAAGGGAAGCAGTCAGCAGTGCCTGAGTTTAGGAATCCTTAAATTGAACATTGCCGGTTTGAATCATCATGTTTATACCCAGGACCTGTTGACTTAGGAATTTTGTTTTCAGTTTTTCTTGCTAGGCTCTGTTTTGATATGTAATCTATCTTATGCTGAATTGATTTTTGTGGTATCATTTTAAAATGATATTGCAAACTAGGCAGTTTGTCTTGATCTTTATTATTTCATTCCTATACTGGTAGATGTTTGAGATAAATTAAAAATGCGCACATGCAGGCAAAGGTTTCAATGGAGAGAACATTTGTGTAGCTGGTGTTTGTGTACAGTGCAAATGCTGAGGATTGAATGCCAAAATAGTATGGGTGTGAGTATTACTATAGGAGTGAATGAGAGTAGGAATGGATAGCAGAATGTCTGATTTTTAAGTTGTGATTGATGTTTAGTATAAATACATTTGTGTGTGGATGAAACCAATATTTCTGCATGTCTCTCTTTAATTTCTGAAGATCATTGCTTTGTGAATGAGCATGTGAGCAAGTTGATGACTGTATATTTGTTTTGCGAGTTAATTCGTAGTTGTTATGGAAATTTAATCTAAAATTGGATCTATGGCATTACTTTTACAACTATAATGCAAAGCTGACTCGCTGCTGCTTAAATCTTAAATAAATATAAGACCTCAAAATTTCTGAAAATCTTGTTATCTGTATGCATATTTGTATTTTGATTTCAATGAGAAATGTTAACTTTGTTTTATGTTTGGATATGTGTGGAACTTATAAAATTTTACCTTGCACTAAATCTATTTTTCATGTACATAATTTTTAAAACTGTAGCTATAAATACATTTTCTATAATTTATTAAAAAACAGCTTGGAAATTAGGTTTTCTGCTAAAGTCATTTCACTGAGCAAAATTTCATTTTGTGATAAACGGAAGAAAACCTATATTAACAATTTGATTCAATGCCCTGCTTCTGGAAATGTTGATATTAAACACAAATGAGTGGAAATTTTGATCACTTGGTAGGTTAAAAGTCTTAAAAAATAAATGGATAATATACCATGTTCTATTCAAGGTTTCTGGAATTCATCAGCAAATAATAATAATAATTTTATTTTGTCAAAGTGATTTGCTATAACAAATATAGGACAAGTCAGAAGTAAAAAATTGAAAATACTATACAAATGGAGAGTGAAAAATACAGAATCCATTAAAATATTCAGCATCGATCATGGAAACATGAATTCGTCAACAGAATAAAAGCATTTTTTAATAAGGTAATCTCTTAAGCTTTTCTTAATTACATGGTGCCTAACAACATTTTTCAACCATGCAGGCAGTTTGCTAGGAAATCCCGTGCCTGCATGTATTGGGCTCTTACAATACATGGAGGTTGTGAGATAGGCACAAAAATCTTGCGTTTTCCTTGTGTTGTACTTGTGTACTTCACTATCACATTTCAAGCTGATTAGACTAATATTTTCTCTAACAAATAAAATAGAATAGAAGATATACATGGTGGGTAGAGTTAGCAAATTCACTTGGATTAATAATTCCCTACAGTTATCCCATTTTTTTGGCATTCAGATAAAATTCCAACTGCCCATTTTTTCAGTCTGAATAGACATAAACAATGGCAAGTATAACCCCAAACAATGATTCCATATTTTAAATGAGTATCTTTCTAGGCATAATAGACTGAGCAATAGATTGGTAATTTGCATCAACCTTCTTAAATTGAAGCACCCTGTATTAACGTTTTTACAAATCATATGTATCTGGGCCTCTCACTTTCAAGATTCATGTACAGCAACCTCATGATTTATGAACTAGTTAGGTTCCTGAAAACCATTCCTAAATCAAAAATAAAATATATATAATTTATTCATGTATGCATATTCATTTTGTTATTGTATAAATACAAAATAATGAAATATGCAATAAATATTTATTTTTAACTTAACGAAGGAACAGATATTGCATCAACACTTACACTTTCATTGGGGTTGCAGCAGGGTATAAAGATTCACGTTTTTCACTCATTTTGAAGATAAACCAGAAAACACTGTGGAATAACATAACGAAATACACTTACGAATCACGTGCATAATGTAAACAACTGCGGCAACCATGCAGATGGAAAGTAGTGTGTGCGCTGTTGGCGACGTTGCCATATCGTTAAATCAAAAATTACTGTATGTATTTTAAAGACTAAGTTATTATCTGGGTGCGTTAACCCTCCGTTAGTCGTGCCCCTTTTTAAAACGCATTTAGTCGCGTGGCGTCTATCAGACTCCATTTAATTATTACTTCAGGAGATGTAACGACTTACAGAGAATGCTTTAAATTGATGATATTTACTCACTACTAAGGTACATGTAATCGGTACAAAAATATCTATAATTTTAATGTACATTAACATATATTGTTAATAGATTTGAGCGCACGTTCCTCTGGCATACATTTCAATTTTCTCGCATCGTAAACAATGTTTAACTAGTTTTATTTGTACAATTAACACAAATGTTTTCAGAATGCTCTAAGCAAACATAATTGTTACAGTTTGAACATTTATATATATAACACCTTTTTTGAGGAGAAGTTTTACTCTGTGTTTCTCTTTCCTCTGTCTCCTTGTGTAATCGTTTAGAGGTGCCAGCACTTGACTCGGGGGGGTTCCTTTTCAATTTCAACCTGAGTACTATGTTCTACTGTTCTTTCATTTAATTGTCTTGGTAAACAGGTAATTTGAGACCTTTTTTGTAGGTGTTCTGCTACTAACTCTTTTGCAAGGGTTTTAATGAAATATCTTCTCATCCTAAGTCTTTGGGAATCAGTATTATTGTTTTCTAGGTAAATATCCTGAGAATTTATTGCTCCTACATTTAGCATTGCATAAAATATAGTCATAGGCCACCGATTGGTGTTTCTTGAAACAGAGTAGGTCGCGCATAATTTATCTACGACATCAACTCCAGATTTCGTAGCATTATAAAGTGTCACTATTTCTGGTTGTTTGACCGAACCTGTTGTTTCGTCGATAGCAGAATAATGATGCATTGACAAAAGCAGGATATTTTTCCTTGCTTTGGGTATGTAAGACATTAAAGCGCAATGCTTTCGAAAACCAAAGCGAGATGTAAATGGTTCCCGACCTTGTGCTGATGCAAAAGAGGGCGGAAGCTGCCTTTTATTGTTCCTAGTTGTACCTACATATGTAAGCCTATCACTT
This sequence comes from Tanypteryx hageni, assembly GCA_028673005.1. Lineage (NCBI taxonomy): Eukaryota > Metazoa > Arthropoda > Insecta > Odonata > Petaluridae > Tanypteryx > Tanypteryx hageni. The sequence goes on along the minus strand of CM054112.1, from coordinate 100,181,049 downwards.
TTTAGAATGTCTGTAAGTAGTTCGCAACTAGTAAACCAATTATCTACGGTAATATTACCTCCACTACCACTAATTGGCATGATCAGTCTGTTGACAAAATCATAAGGACTTTTGCTAACCTGAAATGGACCATACTTTAATTTGTTTGGCAGTTAAAAATTCTTTAAGTTTAAACAAATGGATAACTGTTTAGGTACTACGGGATGAGCTAGGAAGCTGAAATTTTCAAATTATTTACTGAGTAGTGAATTTGCATAAATAAACATTTCAATTTTACCATATATGAATTGCGGCGGCCATTAAAAATTATTTAAATTTAAACAATTAGAAAAATATTTTACTTCTATAAGTGCTACAACTTTAAAATTTGGCTAAAATGTGTAGCATCAGTACCCCATAATGAAGAAAGTGCAAAATTTTTTAAATTGCAACATTTGGGGATTGTTTTAAACTATTATTTATACCTGTGGTAAAAACGAAAATCGCTGCGGAGGTGAAATATTTAGAATTAAAAATATATGTGTAATGATGAAAGATAAATAATGAATGTTTTTTTATGTTGAGATGAAATGCTTGCAGTATGCAAGCACCAACTACTAGTCATTATATATCGACGACTCTTACAGAGGAGGATATAACAACATATAACATATATGTTATATTCTCCTCTGTAAGAGTCGTCAATATATAATGATAACATATAGGAGGATACTAATGTCCAGCCCAAACTACAATAGCTAGAGAGCTGAAAGTTTAAGATTTTGTAGTTATGATGAAGAAACCTTCAGATAAAATGAGACTTCTTACCTAAGTGACATGAGTTCGACTCCAGAAATTCCGAAAGTTGCGTTTTTTCCCATAAGAAAAACATTGCGCCATTTTTGTAAATTAATTATGGGCACTTGCCGGTAAACTAGAAAAATGAAATTTTCAGTGTTGCTAGATGGCCGCAATATCTATTTGGAATTATTGTCACTTTTACTTAGTATCTTGGGTTCGACTCCCGAGACCCCGGAATATCTCCCATAAGTTAGCATGGGAAAAGGTTTTCCCAGTGTGTAGACCAATCTAATAGGTTTAGGAAGCTGAAATTTTGCAGGTTTATAGAACATTTGTCATAACCAATTATAAAAGTCGAAATTTTTAAAATTGTAAATTTTAGGGGTTGTTTTAACCCCATTCGAACATTAAATTTTAATAATTTTTTATGTACTACGGGATGAGCTAGGACGCTGCAATTTTCAAATTATTTACAGAGTAGTGAATTTGCACAAATAAACATTTCAATTTTACCATATATGAATTGCGGCGGCCGTTAAAAATTAAACTATTTGAAAAATATTATTTTACTTCTTTAAAATTTGGCAAAAATGTGTAGCATCAGTACCCCATAATGAAGAAAGTGTAAAATTTTTAAAATTGCAACATTTGGGGATTGTTTTAAAATATTATTTTTACATGTGGGAAAAACGAAAAACGCTGCGGAGGTGAAATATTTAGAATTAAAAATACATGTGTAATGATGAAATATGAAAAATGAATGTTTTTTAATGTTGAGATGAAATGCTTGCAGTATGCAAGCACCAACTACTAGTATGTTATATCCTCCTCTGTAAGGAACGTCTATATAGAATGATATCCTCCTCTGTAAGAGTCGTCGATATATAATGATAACATATAACAGGAGGATACTAATGTTTAGGCACTTCCAGATAAGCTGGAGATTTGAAATTTTTTTCATAGGTAGAATTTTGTGCAAAACTGACTAGAAAAAACGAAAATCTTGAAAAAGTGCAACAATGCGGCCGCTACAAATTCGCAATTGTTTAAACAAATTTTCATAGTTTATGCATTTCCGCATGTGCCACGGAGTTGAAATTTTTTTTGTAAGTAGAATTCTTAAAAAAACGAAATAGGGATTATACAAATTTTGATAATTTAAATTGTTTGGCAGTTAAAAATTCTTAAAGTTTATACAATTGGATAACTGTTTAGGTACTACGGGTTGAGCTAGGAAGCTGAAATTTTCAAATTATTTACAGAGTAGTAAATTTGCACAAGTAAACATTTCAATTCTACTATATATGAAATGTGGCGGCCGTTAAAAATTATTTAAATTTAAACAATTAGAAAAATATTATTTTACTTCTAGAAATGCTACAACTTTAAAATTTGTCTAAAATGTGTAGCATTAATACCCCATAATGGAGAAAGTATAAAATTTTTAAAATTGCAACATTTGGGGATTTTTTTAAACTATTGTTTTTACATGTGGGAAAAACGAAAATCGCTGCGGAGTTGAAATTTTTAGAATCAAAAGAATATTTGCAATTATGAAATGTCTGTCTGAAAAATGAATGTTTTTTCAAGGTGATATGAAATGCTTGCAGTATGCAAGCACCAATATGAGTTTAATAACAAATTTTGGAGCTCGGAAGCATCTGGCTTAATGTTACATGGCTCCATGAATATTTATGTGAATAACAAGCTTTTTTCATTAAATTGAGAGCAAAATAAAAGTTTTACAGAATAGTTAATGGTGAACTCTCATACATTAAACTAAAATATGATTATTTTTGGAAAAATTAAGGACTTCAACTTGAAGTTAAAATATTATTAAATCTCTCTCCCTCCCTCCTCTCCCTCAATCCCCCCCTATTGTTTAATAAATTTATTAAATATTTCATTTAATAACAATGATGCCTTAATCACAAAAAATACCTAAAAATACACAAAAAATGCATAAAAATACAAAAAAATACAAACACAAAAAAATACAAAAATATTATGAAGTTACAGATCTAAGAGTGGAATTACAATTATATACTATTTAGATTCGATACAATCATTGAGAGAACATTAGTGAATATACCAGCTGAAGCCCACAAAACCTTCGGGATCAAACAAAAAATTAATACTAGCCGTACATTCTCAAGATGCATCATGAGGAATACTGTATCATCAATTACTTGATTTTATGTTCATTTCACAAATACATAAGGAAAAAATGTTTTTATCGATGCCTTAAATGCATAATTTCAATTTATTAATTCACTTTATGTGCAATATTGTTTGTGATAAAATATAATTTAGGCAATACGGAAGTGCTGATTTCTTTCAAATTTTCTACAAAAATTATAAGGAAGATGACCAGATTCCTTTCAGTAGTATAGTACTCATTTCAGTTGCTTTGTACTACCAAAAAGAACAAGTACTCCTCTCGAAAGATTTGTACTCGTAACTCACTATAATGTACTCCACTGTGCAAACAATATACTCTCAGATACATTTGAATCCAATAAATACTGCATCCAGCTTAATGAGGATACATGTTGAAGTAATAATTCCTAAAATATATCATAATTTTCATGTATATAGGTACTGTGAGAGTAACCAGTTTGAAAGATTTCTATGAATAGGTGGATGAAAAACATAAAAAGTTATTGGGATTTTCAAAAGTATGAAGGTAAGCCCGAATATCAGCTATTGAAAACATTTTTAAAATGTTTGAATATTTGAAATTTTCTTTTCTAAGCATTGAAAAATGTCCAAATTTTTGAAAGCACTTTTTTGAGAATTAGTCATCAGAATTATTTTTGTTTTCAATCGTAGTCAGGCAGTCATATTTCATTCTACAGTTAAACAAATAGAAAGAAACTACATTTCAGCTTCTGCAGTGAAATTTCAAGACTTGAAGGATTAAATTGCATCAAGATTAGAACAGGAATTTATTCCACTTACTATGAGTGGACATTTATCAATAATTGGAGGGAAGCAATTTAGGATCAAAAAATTTTTGGAAGAAATAAAAGGTTTTATATAAACCATCTTCGCTATTTGAATCAATGGACTGAAAGCCTAAAAAATATAGATGTTTTTGAAGAGACTATTTGAAGAAAAAAATTAATGGCGTGACATTTCTAAAAGCCTTACATAAATCTATAATCATGACTTAAATGACAACATACTTTTTGATGACCTAAGAAGGATAAATATTTTTTGTATGGGGCTGGAAGACGAAGTCTTACAATGGTTAGGAGAAAGTGAAGTAAGATATAAGTTTGGAATTATTTAAAATTTTCAAGAATTTCAACATTTTAAGAATTAAAATTGAAGTTGTCTTATGTTTACCGGGAATCAATGCAAGTGATGAACAAGTTTCTTCATTAATTAATGACTTCTAGAGCAGTAATAATTCAAGATTAAGTATGGATACAATAACAGCTATCACAAAAGTTAAAGTAAACCTTTTACTTGTGAAGTTTTCTTTTAATATCTGAGAATGAAAACCTTACAAAAAATTCATTGTAATGAAAAATAAGGTAACAATCCATCTATTTGTAAAGCATTTCAATCATTGTTGAATGATAGTTAATAGAATATTTCAATTTCTATGAGAGACTGGCTCAAAATATACTTTTTTATTACTTCTCTCAATAATTCCAAAAATCTAGATTTCTTAAGATGTCAAGGTATTTCCATGTAAATAAATGTTTCATCAATTTCTACAGAACTGTTTTCATTTCTGATTCTTATATAAGAATCCATTTCATATTGTATACGTTTGCAAATTTTATAATATTTATAAATTAGTTTTATATTAATATCAGATTCTCTTTAAACATCTACAATTTTTTAAACAAAAACTCAAAATAGATTCTAAAACTACCACTGAAGATGGCTGCTTTGTAGCTGAAATGTGCATGTGGTTTGTTGTGGCTATTGGAGATACCTGACACAAATACATTTTTTTTAAATTGCTTGTTCTTGAATTGTTTTTAGCCATAAGACGAGCTCAATAGTTCCCTGTTGAATTTAAGTAGGTGATTCTATAAATAAGATCTTGTTTATAACTTTAAGAAGTTTTCAAAAGTTAATTCATTGTTTTAGAGAAAAACTTTTTCAATTTTTTACTAGGCAAATTAAATTTTCCTGCTTTTGTGGCCAATCAGATGAAGACATGAGGAGTCATGTAGGGATGTCACTTGAAGACACCGAGGCTGTATTTGTAACGACAATTAGTATGTAGCAGGCAGTGAGAAGAATAAAATTTGTGTAACAGCCTGTGATTTACCTTCTTCCTCCGTGTTCCCTCACCCCTCCCCAGTAAACCCCATCCTAGTGAGCCTGCAAATGGTATATACAAAGCAAACTCGTTTTGTTCCTTAAGTCGGGCTTGCAATCCTGAATAGTGTCCTGACATATTTGACACGTTGTCATAGGACTGACCTCTGCAGTTCATTAATGGAATATTGTTATCTTCTAAAAATGAATTAACTACATTGGCAAGATGATTTTCTTTGTGACCATGAATTGGAACAAACTGCAAAAAACGTTCTACTGGACCATTGTTTTTTATATATTGTATAATAAATGTTAATTGGTCAATATGGGTCACGTCTGGTGTAGAATCTACAGAAATAGAAAAATACTTTGCCTTTTGTACTTCAGCCACAATAGCTGCCAACACTTTTGATCCCATTATGTCAATAAATTCTTTGCATATCGTGGCAGGCAAATATGATGGGTTTCCTTTTCCGACATTACCATATTTTTTAATATGTTCGTATAAAAACATCAAATTGGCTAAGTAGCTGCATAATACCCAAATAATTTCTGTTTCTTACAGAGCCAATAGTCAGATTATCTCCTCTCAAAGAAAGCCCCCTAGATGCCAGAAATTTAACAACTGCTACTATTCTTTTTAGCACTTCTTTCCAATATTGACGATAGTTGTTAAACTGTATTGCCAATTGTGTGTCAATACGTGCAGCTATCTTTTGTTGGGAATAATATGTCATCATGCATCTTCTATGTTCTTGTCCATTTTCATGCTCTGTAGCAGCTTTTACAGAATGCTTCCAATCATTAAATCCACTTGTATTAAATGCTGAACTGGAATGTGAAAATAGCTTACACACAAAGCAGTACACCCTTCCCGGTGATGGGAATAAATAAGCCATTCTCAATTCACAATTTCCCCATTGCGTAACTGTCACTTAAACATTGTTTGGGTTAAATGTCTTGATTCGGTAACTCCATCTGCAACTTTGTATACACAAACTGATTTGATAAAACTACATTCTTTGTTTTGACATGAAGATGGACCTTTCTCTATCCAATAGGACTAAGTTTTCATTTACAGAGGGCCAAAGTGTGGGATCCGAACTTAAAATATTATCAGTTTGTTTTTCACATACATTTACTATAATGTCTGAAGTAATAGTCTTGGTAATTCCATCGCTGCATCTTTCTGAATGGACAAAATTGTTTTCTTCTTAGTAACTGAGATTGTAGAGGTGGAAGGACAATCATTACTGCTGGATTCCGTAGTCGAATCAGAAACTGCTTTAGTGAAGAATGTTGATATTTTTGGTAGCTTTTTAATTTTTTCTTCTTTTGCCTTCTTTCTCTTAGAAGCACCACTTTCAAAAGACCATTTCATTTTAAGGCGCTATATTTAAGAAAATTTTTATAACAAAATTTAAAAAAGAAAATATTTATGCATACCCTATTGTTTACAGATTCAGAATGAATAACTAATAGGGCGGCAAAACTTTCACGCTTCAGTTTTCAATGTTGTTATACATAATTTAGAACTAGTGGATGCTAATAGCTATATTTTTGCCAAAACGAATATCTCTAATCATTAGGTCAATAGCCTTATCTTGATTTTCCAAGGTGATACATAGAAAATTCATGCATCTCAGCCAACTGGTCCATTAGTGTATCTTGATTCACTTCACCACATCTGCACCTTTTTACCACTTGGTCCTTTATCGTTCACAGCTCTTACTTCAAATTCTTCATAATCCAAGGCAAAAAGGTGGTAACTCTGGTATAGACACCTGGATATCGTCCTTTTCCACAGCCGATTCCTCAACTAATGATTACTACCTTGTTCAGCTTCTTGTATTTACAATTAAAGGTCCCCTACTATCACAATTAGAAGATAAGAAATCTAATGGAATTAATGGTATGGGAATTATGAATGCAGATGGGAAGATAGTATCAGAAACAAAGGATGTGTCACAGGTATGGGAAGAATACATTTAGGAATTATACAGCAAACAGGCAGGAGTGGCAAAAATTGAACTGGAAGATGAGGAAAACATTGAAGAAGACAACTTAGGACCAAGTATTATGGAGAGCGAAGTAGAAAAAGCGATAGTGGAACTAAAGAAGGGGAAAGCCACGGGCAGCAATGGAATACCGGCTGAGATACTTCAAGTCATAGGATCAGAAGGACTAAAAGCGATCACGAATTTAATTAATAAGATTTACGACATGGGAGAGTGCCTCGGGATTTCCTAGAAGTAACAATGGTCCCTCTAAAGAAGAAGCCAAAGGCAATGCAGTGTAAAGATTACAGAACGATAAGCCTTCTGTCACACACATCGAAGATCATCACGAGGATTCTTAATAAAAGGCTGGAGAAAAAGGCAGAAGAAATACTAGGGGAAGATCAATTCGGTTTCAGAAAAGGACGAGAAACTAGAGATGCTGTAGGAGTAGTTAGAATCATATCAGAAAGGGCAATAGAGTACAGTCAAGATATCTACGCATGTTTCGTAGACTGGCAGAAGGCCTTTGTTCAAGATGAAATAAGACATTATGTACTTACATTTAGAAAGAATATTCCGTTTAGTGTTTGTAATATTCGCAATACTTCTTGTAGGTTTGATCATCATTGTATAGAGGTTTTCTTCCTTGTTCGTTAGCATAAAGCGACTGTTTCCATCGATGTCTCTGTCCCAACTGCACAATTGGTGTGGAGTTGGGAGGGAGGGGCAAGGAACAAGAATTTATTCTATGCCTTGTTTTTAATTTCAAATTGGATTTTGTAAGTCTTTCTCACAGTGATTTTTATAGTTGGGTATAATATTGATTCGGGGGCCACAGGTTGGAGGCTCCTGCTTTACTGATGTTTGGCGTTGTTGTTAGTCTAGTTCTTATAAATGGAACATTAATAGACTATAATGGAATTAGATATTTCACAGAATTACCCAAGACCCGGGATTCCCCTATTTGTAAATGGGAAATGAGGGTCCCCGGTGTCCACTGGGGGCACCCATGCGTTAAGACGTTGTTGCCTGTTGGCATATTATTACCATGGAAAGATATATTTGCAATACTTAGAGAGCATTTGGATGAAGTTTGAAGTGAACAAATGCATAGATGGGCATAGAATATTACTTCATCACCTTTTATGCAGCATGTGTACCGCATGATGTTGTATCACACGGTGTTTTAAGGTAGACGACTGTGAATAAGTGAAGTTTACCTCCTGCAAATATTGAAACTTGCTACAATAATTTCTGCACGAATACATGTATGTATGTAGTTTCACATGAGTTTTGGGGCACATCCCCATGCGATTTTTTCCTTTCTCCTTTTTTCCTCTCCCCTTATTTTCCGCCGCGTTTTTGTTCCTTCCGCGTTCTTTTTCCACCTGCGTTTTTTCCTCCCGCATTTTTTTTTCATTCTGTTTTTTCCCTCCGCGTTATTTTCCCCCGAATTTTTTACTCCCGCGTTTTTCCCATCCGTTTTTTTTCTCCCGCGTTTTCTCGCAGTTTTTCCTCCGCAGTTTTTTAAATTTTAACTATTTTGTTAACGTCAAAAATAAAAATCCTTGGAAAAAAATATTTAATTTAGTAAACCGATGCAAAAACCCACCACAGAGGACGACCACGGCAGCGCAGTGGGCTTAGTGACTGCCCAACCAATACAGAAGCGGGTTAATCACAGCGGTGGATTCGATAGGCTGAAAAAATACTCCCGTCCTCTGGGCGGACGTAAACTCACTGTTCTCGACAGAAGCTTTTTTCAACCTAGCTCCACTTGAGCGCACGTTTCCACCGCTGGGATTGAACCCGCTTCCTCGGTATTGGGGGGCAGGTCGCTAAACCCACTCCGCCACCGAGCCGACACGAGGCACCCGGGAATAAGTTGTAGTTACCCTCCCTCCAGCAGTTATAGACAGCCCTCGGAGGGGTGGAACAGTGGAGAGAAGTAGGGGAGGGGAGTTGCACGTGAGTTGAGTGGAGGTGTTCCGCTGCGGAATTGTATTTTCTCGTGACCATAAAATGTACGGGAGTAGATTAATGCCCCATTTATCCACATTCTTATTAGTCGTACAGTATCCCTTGGATGTATAAACACGCGTACAAACATGCAGGAAGTGCTGGTAACGAATTTTGACGCTTGCGTTTCACGGCAAGCATAGTTCAATATGTTACCATATAAATATTAAATCAGTACGTAAGAACTGGGATGAATTTCAAGTTATACACCAACACATGACTGTACATTCAAATATATTATTCATTGCTTTAACAGAAGTAAATATAATGCCATCTGAAACTGACCTATATAATTTGCAAGGTTATAATAAGTATTGTAATGCGTGGAAAAACAGGAAAGGTGAGGGGATAATTCTTTTTGTAAAAGATAATATTAAATTCCTTAATCATGATTGTGATTCAACTGTTAATTTAGAATTGTTATCGGGCATAGCTAGAATTAATGGAAATGATTTGCTTATTGTTTGTTCATATAAACCCCCAAGCACTAATAAAAATGAATTTGTGCATAAATGGCAGAATATGGTCGAAAAGTAAAAAATGTGATAATGCTAGGAGACTTTAATATAGATATAAAAAATAAAGTTCCAAATGTGATATTCTATAGAGACATGCTGTATTCCAATGGATTTTATGAGGTTATTAACAATTTCACAAGAGGAGAAGTGGTTTACAATGTAACATCTAAATCCTGCTTGGATCACATTCTTATTAAAGGGTTTAACTGCAATGTAGAAGGTTTTGTAATAAAACTAAACTGGCAGATCAATACATTGTTGGAGCAAATTTTGACAACCTTGGAACAGATAACTGTTTACTTATTGACCAAAATCTTGCATACCTAAGTGATAGCAAAGTGCAAGAATACATAGAACAGCACAATTTTGAAAATATTATAGAACAAGAAAGCCCAACTGTTCAGTATGAATTATTAGTGAGGGAATTAAACAAAATTGATGATCGAGTCCTAAAAACTCTTGCAAATTTAGGAAATGGTGGATGACGGCAACTTTTACAGCAGTTTAAAAAAGAGACGTTCTATTTAAAAGATGGAAAAGCTGTCCATCAAATGAAAAATATAGATCCGAATATAAAAATTTTAGAAGTAAAATACAAGTTGAAATCAAATTTGCAAAAAAATCCATTTTACAAAAAAAATTTAAGAATATTCAAAATGATTGCAAAAAGACCTGGCAGGAAATTAATAAGCTAACTGGTAGGAGTATATCCAATGTACAATCTGTTAATATAATTAAGTATTTTGGTAATCATGTTTCAGAACTAAATTTTGCAGTTTGGGTTCCAAAAAAATAAAGGTACTAAACAGAAGAACAGAACAGAAGAATTTTCCGAGCTAATTAATTATAATTTAGACAGAAATAACCATATTATAGCATGCTATAGAGACTATAAAAAGGCATTCAATACAGTAGATATATTGATTGTAAAACTTGAAAATATTGGTATTAGGGGATTAGTGCTTCAAAAGTTTCCTAAACAGAGTGATTCAAGTGCAATTAAATAGAACTAAGTGTTTCAGAATATGTAACTTGTGGTGTACCTCAGGGTTCTATACTGGGCCCTATTTTATTTATAATATATATAAATGATATAATTCATTTAATTAAACACACTAAGATTATTGCCTATGCTGATGATGTGGTATTGATTAGTGGTCATAAAGATTACAGTAAGCAGAAACTAACTTGCAAAAGGACTTTGATGCAGTAAATAGATGGTCTCATGATAATAAAATGATAATTAATAGTAAAAAACTAAAACTAAAGTAAAACTTCGCCGAACGCGGGGGTTAGGTTCTACAAGGGAGACTGGTTTTTTAGAAGGATGCAAACTTTTGTTCCGGCCAAAAGTCAAGTCTTCCAGTGATGACTATCACACAGACATGAACGCTAGTGTTTTCAAAACCTGGTTTTTGAAATTTGTAGATATTCTCGATGAGAGAGAAATAAAAGGTGCGACAATTGTTATGGATAACGCAAGTTATCATTCTGTTATCCTCGACAAAACGCCGTCTTCCAATACAAGAAAGGCTGACATTCTGGCATGGCTGTCGACACGAAATATACACCACGATGCGAATCAAACCCGGACAGAGCTGCTTTATTTGGTTAAATTACTGAAGCCAAGAACCAACTCTTATGAATTGGATTGTATTGCGCGGACAAGAGGTCATACGGTAGTACGTCTCCCTCCTTATCACTGCCATTACAATCCTATTGAACTGATATGGGCGCAGGTGAAAGATCAAGTAGGAAAAAGGAATAACACCTTCCGGTTGGCCGATGTCGAGGTGTTGATGAATGAAGAACTGGAGAAAGTAACGAGAAGTGATAGGGAAAACTGTGTCAAACATGCGGAAAAGCTTCAAAATGACGATTTTCTAAGAGATAGTGCTGGATTCCACAATGGAGCCAATAATTGTAAATCTCGAAGACGATAGCAGTGACACTGACTTCAGCGATGAATCAGACATCAACGATAGCTTTTAAAACAACGAAAGGTGAATGTAAATAAAATTTTATATAAATAGTAGTATAAGGTAGGTAGAAAATATTACAATGATGAGAAAAAAATTACAAAAACAATGAAAAACAAAAATATTTTTGCAAACGACTTCCTCACGACGTGCCTGTAGACAGGGTAGACACGAAAGTGAACTAACTTGATCTTGGGCGAACCTGGACAAAACAGCGAGCTGAATGGCGCTGAAGAATGCTGACGAACATCATAGAGTCATGGCGTCACAGCTCAGAGATGCTGAGATTCGCACCTCCGGCTTTTCGACGCTCTTTTGGTCTCTTTTCAAATCTAATTTTTCTAAATCAACTTCAGAAGTAATATCTTTTTTTAAATATTAGACTGTTTTGTCAATGTTATATCATTATCACGTTTGAAATTATTTTCTTTCGCGAAAATAACACGACAACCTCTCAATCCTATGAGTATACAATAGATCAATAATATTATCAATATTCAGGAAGGGTTTGTTATGTCTGTGAAGTTATATAGTACTATATACTATAGTACTATATAAGATATATCGATCTTCGGAATGACCAACAACGTGTGGAACATTTATTTATTGCAAATGATGTATTTTCGTAATTATAGCAATCTCATTTTTTAGTTTCAGTTACTTATAAGATTATTTACGTTGACAGAAATTACGTACCCATGCATGAAATAAGTTCAAAGCGATTTACGACTTTCTTGTTTGATTTTCTTTATAACGTTTACTCCCATGATAAAAATGTATTGAACAAAAATATGTTACTATATTTCTAGTTCCACAACTATTATTTGAAAACGTTTTTGATATGATTAATATTTTACGAGATATGAGGTAAAGTTCACTTTTTGTTTTGACTAAAGTCAAAGCCAGGAAAATAAGTTTGATAGGATAGTGTAATTGTGGTGTTTCCAGCTGAACACAAAATATAAAAAGATCTCTTTTCTCTGTCCAAACATTATTATTATACATATCAGATCAGATAGAGCAAAATTAATCAACAATGGTACAAGAGAAATAATTAAGAATATCAGGAGCCAAATAACGTTAAATGGTACATCATAACTTTGAAAAATTACCCACTTGTTAAATCAAATTCTACTATTAATTATAGCACTATCAATTAATTAATTATTACTTAATTGCATCCATCGCATAAGGCTTTAGTGTAGAGAAACATTAAAAATTCGTAATAAACAATGAAAACCTAACAAAACCAACTTAAATTACATTCAAAATACAAAGATAATAAAATCATTAAATATTAAAGAATTTTGTCACAAAGTCCAAATTCGCGAACCGCAAGCACGCTTAGTACAAAAAGGTGGTGTAATTAACTGTTTTTTTCAATCAACCTGTATAATTTCCCATAAGGCGAGAGTATACATTATTCGTTCAGAAAAGCAGAAGGTATATCCTATTCATACGAAATAAGCAGAGGGCATACAGCATATACCCTCCACTACACCAATGGCTATGGCAACCATAAATGCAAAACCTTTTTTTAGTAAAATGTAAAAATTATTGTATAATGTGAATCAAAATTTCTAATAAATTTGCTTATTACTGATGAAAAAAACAGCAACTCACGATATATCTGAGCTCTAGGAATAATAGTCTTGTTAAATATATGGCCCACACTTGGTACTAATGCAAATAAATAATTATGGAATAATGCTAATAAAACATAATAGAGTAATATAATTTAATAAAGAATAACAGACCTTAATAGGGAGAAAAAAGGACTGGATATTTCAGAGCACTGAATTTGTTTATGCAAGCGCAATTTATGGGATGATGATGGAAATTTTTTGGGCAATGCTGTAAATTTCAGCAAAAATCATGAATAGCTATGATGAGGTTACTGAAAATGGTTTGCTAAAAAAATAAATGTGATAAGGATGGGAGAAAATTAGAAGGTTATAAAAGTTTTTGTTGCATACTTAATATACATTTATCCCCAGGTTCATGTGTTCACTATGTGATTCTTACTCTTGGAAACTTTTTTTTGGTACACCTGATGCATATCAGGGTTAACACAAATAATTCCACGAATTGGCCATGCAGAGTTGGGCATCATTCGCATTATTTGAGAATGGATTCAAATTTTCCCAGGGAGAAAAATAAACTTCATTCTTCCACACATACAAATGTAGAAGTTCCATTTGTTGATTCTAACATATTTAAAATGATAATAAAAAGTGAAATTTATCAGGAATGATACAAATTACATACACATGAAAACACATCCAGGTTACAGTGTATTAATTGCTTTATTTTTCATTTAACACATAAATGTGTCTGTACATTCACTCATTTACACAGTCGATACCCTTCGTCAACCTCTCATGTTTGCTTCCTTTTTTCCATGACTTTATTCAAATATTGTACAAAGGAGAGAAGTCCCATTCACACTTTTAAACATTTTTTGGAATTGTCCAAAGGATAGAGGAAAAAAAATTTTATGCTTTTTCTGTAAAATCGCTTTCTTTTTACTCTTGTAGATCTCAAACCACTGCACTATGCCACGAATAAAACAATTGCTATTTTTATGATCCAAAAAACACACAAATGGAAAAATTCCCAGAGAGGCAGAACTTATCCAACTTTTATTTTTAGATTGGACAATCCTTTGATAGAAGTGAGGCATTTTATTTTTTTGGATGGCATGAGCAAGCAAAAAAGACCTCTGTATTCTGCCCACTGCTACCCCTCTCTCTCTTTCACAGCAAGAGCGAAGGAAATCGGACCTACGACTGCAATGGAAAAATGCATTGCCACCAAATCCCTTTCTTAGGCGAACAGGAGCTCAATATCTATGCATTTCAGGGGAATACTCATAATTTTTTTTAATGATACAGATTGGAGGCAAAAAATGTATGTGTTTTATCTGCACCCCATTATTTTCCTTCACTTGATAATGAAAGTAAATTAGTTAATTTGTCATTCTCTAAAAGGGGTAACTAAGGGGAAAAAAGAGCTTCTTCACACACATTGTTGGAACAAATGCTTTGCCAGATGCCAGTTGTTCATGGCTTTCTCATAAAAATTAAAAAGCCAATAATGGAAGGTAACATGAAAGAAACTGGCCGGCATCTTGCTTGTGAAGGTTTATTATTTTTTAACCCTGATGACCCATAGAGCATCCCATTCAAACTAGTTCCTACCACAAAAAAGGTTTTTTTTTAAAAGTATACAAACTCATTCTTCCCTCTAAATATTTATACTCTGAAAAATGGACGTACAAAAATCATGGGGTAGAAAGAGTGAGACTGTTGGATTAGCGGTTCACAAAGGTACAAGAAAATGGCTCACATATAAATACCGAAGGGCTTATTTTTCACGGAGGTTTCCTTTTTAAGAATTACAAATAACCCCGTTACTGGGGTGACTTCTATATATTAAAAAAAATGGCAATGGGGGACTTCAAAATGCAGTTTTTGACAGAGATATTAATGTCAACTATCGCACTAAAAAATAAAAACAGAAATTACAAAATATATAAATCACATGGAAACTGAATAGCAACTTTTTTACAAATACTTTACAACTTTGTACACAACAACCATCTTAACTTAAGAAACACTCTGTATGTTTTTTCTAAAGCAAGAGCTAATAATTGGTGCAAAAATTAAAATTTTCACTCATTTTTTGCCAAGTATTGCATGAATACTTACAGTCTCCGAACCCCCCTCCAAAAAATAATCACAGTTGCCTTTTCTCAATTGGGGGATGGGTGATTCCCAAGGGGTGCATCTACCCTCCGGAATCCTTTACTCAAGCATAATCTTTTTATCCTAAGACTGACCCCCCGAGTCTTATTGCTTTGACGAGACATAATGCTTTACGAGCACACTTTAAAAAAAAACTCCTCACTGCAAATGTATAAGTGAGTTAAAAATAGAATGCGACCAACGACAGCATTGGCAATGACCGATGCAGAAATGTAATAAAAATCCTGCATTATAAAAACTAAAGAAACACTCTTGTATGTGTATGTGGCAGTAGCAAATTTAAGTCCAAGATTTCTAGAAATGCATGACCTAACTTTGACCACCAAGGAACATGTAGTTGCTCAAACCATAAACAGTGGTACAAAACTAGAATCTACACATTAAATTTCTTTAAAAATATTGGTATAGAATGTGCAATAAAAGTCATGCCCAGAAAATATATAAAACTATTTTAAACAAATGTTAAGGGCAGTTAAAAATTCTCTTGGTAAAATGGATAAGACCTAGATTAAAATCAATTCGAATAAAGATGAATTCATCTTTGCAAAGGAATTCCAAATCAATTCCAGTGAATGTTTATCAGGAAACATAAATAATATCATTCTGACAGTTTAGTTGGCAACACACATAAGACAGAAAAACACTGGCTGATCCTCATGACTACTTACGGTTTTGTTTGGAAAAAGAATAAATAAATATATGTTTTTCATTTAACATGGTGTTTTGGACAGCAATTGTTCTTTTACATGAAACCCATATGCGTCAACATCACAACATATTTCACTCGTAACATGTCACTTTGAGGATATTTTATGGATAAATTGTCCATGTTTCTTTCTCAGCAGAAGCCAAACTCACACAGCCTAGATGACCACACTCAAAAACCTCACCTCTGTATCATCTTCAAGAGGAACCTTCATATTATAAGATACCAAGAGGGGTTCGCACAAACCAATATCGAAACATACATTCTCTCTCAATTCTTCAGCCATATAAGAACAGTACATTGCCCTCTTATTTGGTTAAAAAAAATACATTGACAATTAGCTATGCCTATACTTTTTGAAAAGTTCTTTTTTAATAACATCACTCACAATTCTTGGGCTCCCACCAAAGGTTTAATTTACTTTTGAAAAACTCCATGAAATAGGGAAAGAATTGAGTACATACGATGAAAACACACTGATATGTCGTAATGTTTCTTATTATTATCTTCACAAGGACAGAAGTGGTGGAAAAAGCTATTTGGCACTATTGTTCCCCACTTAAAATTTTCTTTCTTAACTCACATGGCGCTTTTCTTGTTATTATGTTCGAATCAATTGATGAATCCTTCTGGATCATTATTCCTTTCTTTGGCAAGGAAATGAGAAAGAAACTGATCCAGTGCAATCCTTCTCTCATGTCTCCTTAACGATATGCATTAACTTTCCAGCCTTCAGGACATTGTATATCAGTATTTACTTCCAAGAGGAATTTTCCAACTTTACTTGAATTGGGGAGGCCATTGTCAACAAAATTTACAAAAGGCAGGTCACTGCTGCAAAATCAGGGCCCCTGAGCATTGTATACTTTATAAATTCTATATATATTAAATTTAATTGAAATGTGTGGCCAACAGTGAAAAATGTGATAGTCCAAGTAAAAACCTATTAACCTGTATTTGATGCCTTTGTAAAATAAATTGTCAAACATTAGTGTACTAAAATATGCACCAAAAACTGACAGTAGAGTGTACAAGTTATGCAGAACGGATAACAAACTTATTAGTGAGTGAACCAGTAAGGAATGCTGATTAAGTATGGCTAGCCAAATAAACACACATGCACCAGAAAATGAACAAGCTGGTTGGGCAGGAAGGGATGGAAGGGGCTGGGGTGGCAGTGAAATTTAGCAGCAGTGTGCTATCAATGAACAGGAATGTAAATGTGTCCAATGATGAACTTTGCATGGCGGTTATAGAGCCGGGACATCAGCAATCATATACAGGTGTATTCTAAAAAGATCTCAACTATGAAGATACTCAATTAAACATTACCAACAGCAAAGACTAAGATGCTGACTCTGTAAATGGTAGGACATGTCTGAAATACTCAATTTAAATGATAGCCAAGATCATAGCAATTAACTGGTGCTTTAGTTGAATAAGAAGTTTAGGGTAATTTGATGGGAAATGGACAAAGAGGATACAAACAAAAATCACTTCACCTTCTTGTGGTATATCAAACATATCGCAGATGAAACTGAACTAGAAGCACTCTCATACTAAGCCAAACCACTTTTGTTTCAGCATTTTTCTCTTATAAAAATCCCCTTGCAAAATTTCAGCGACTGGTATCCTTCTAAAAGTTCAACCACATCATTGTCAATTTTTTTCAGTTCGTGTTGCACTTTTATGTTAAACACCCAAATCATCACTGTACTCACTAAACTTTTCCACGGACGAATTTTTCAGTTACCCTTGTTGCATTGTTCGGGGTTAAAGTTAACTAGGATTGTATTCACAGAAATGATGAGGTTGTCCAGTTGGCACCTCTGAGATGCAGAAAAATTTGCCCCATCTGATAGGAGGCCCATTGCTTGCAGAGCATACCAGAAATGATCTCTCAGTCTGAGAATGTATCCAAACTTGTGTCAAGCAGGAATATACTAAACACTGAACTCATCTCAAACAAGGAAGCCTTCAGATAGGTTTGCAGATATTTGAGCCCTCATGGCTTGCACACTGTTCATTATTTTCTTCTGGTGGCCGACTAGGGTGACCCCAAGGGCTGTGAGTTCTTTCACTGTCAGCTGAACGACAGCATCCATTGTTGTGATGCCTCCTCGCTCAAAGCCCTCAGCATAGCGTCCCATCTTGAGTGATCCAAGCCATTCACCCACAGATGCAAACTGTGTCATGTCTGGTGCATCTGGTGCCAATGGGTTTGCAGCTCTGAGAAAGATTAGATGACATTAGTATACAATTATCTTACATGTTACATATCTAAATGCCCAAGGAAAAGAAGTTTCATCAGTGCACTGTTTCATAACAACTTGATTATGAAAACAAAAAATTAAGGTTGAATTCCAATTTTTCTAACAGTTCAGCATGATATGAGCTCACTGAAAGTAAGTCCAGGTATCAGGTAACTATACTTACATGGTTATGTTATATGATAATCAGTGGCAGATTTAGGGGGGTCGCACATGGCGTGCAGGGCTCCAAAAAAATGTTCATTTATATAATCTCAGAATTATTAAATGTCTCAATTTAAAAACCAGTGGAACCTCTCTGTTTCTGTAGAAAAGCGATTGTTAAGAGATGTCACAAAAGAAGATAGCCGTTAGAAGCGGTTTCAATATACAGTCATTCCTCGAATAATGCGATAGTTATGTTTGTAAAAACTTGCAGGCTAAGCAAAAATGCTTTAAGCGGGGACAATTTTCCCATTAAAAATAACGGAAAATGGATAGATTGCATTTTCGGCTGACATTTCACACCTTTATTTTATTTTATTATTGTTATTTTCATGTACAGTATGTATTAGCATGCTTGTATGTATTACGTAGTATTAGCAATTTTTCGCTTGCATTGATATCACATTGCACACACTTTCCACTCATCATAAGGGTTAATAATGTTTACAATAGAACAAAAATCACTAACCGCATAAAATGACTACTTGTGTAGCTAGCGTGCGCATTTGTAGCTTTCGTGATTGATTTTTTTTAGGCGTGAATCATATAGTGCGCTCAGCAGGCGGATGATTCAACGCAACTCTCTATCAAGTTCTGAGGCTTAAAGTTAAAATACTCCCACAGCCATATACTGTGCATGAATAAGTGCATGTGTGCGTGAGTGTATATGTATGTGTGCACAGTACAGCATTCCCACCATTTAAAATTTTACACCAACTTACACCAGTCCGCAAAATAGTCTGCTGCCCGAGTTTTTGCACGCTATTGCAGGGATGAGCGCTTTATGTGAAAAATTGTCTCTAAAAAATAAATCGTGTAATTGAGAAACCGAGCTATGCGGGCGAGCATTATACAAGGAGTTACTGTATATTTAGATTGCAGGGCCCCTGACTGCTTAGTGCCAGGGGCCCCAGGAGGCATAAATCCACCACTGATGATAATGTACTAGATAACAGTAATATACTGTATTTACTTGTGTACCTCGCTTACCTTTTTTCCGAAAATGCCAGTGAAAAAAGGGGTTGCATGTCTTACACGAGAATTTCTGAAGAGGTATCGATAGTAAATTCTCTGCAATATACTTGCGCCTACATTTACGTATATTTGTAGATGACATTGAATTGTATGAAGTATATACATATCTATGCGACCAATCATATGTTTAGATTATGTCTGCAGAAGCCGTGAAACGGAGATTAAGAGAAGGGAAGACTGACCGGGGGACTATTTCAGCAGGCATGACTATAGTTTACTATGAGTTTTTACCTATATTTTTTGTTGGAATAAGTCATTTTCTTTACGTAATAACATAGTCATATCATCCATTTACTTGGGCTGCCATTTTTCCCTCATTGCCTTGCAGAATGTAAATTAGTTCCTTTTTGTAAACTTAAGTTCACTGCATGTAATAAACCTGTAATAGCTTCCATTTCCTCTGAGAGAGTGCCCCACTTTACAGGCTAGTAATACTGAATGACATATTACGTCAAAAACAAGCAATATGTGAAGCTCTGCATCGTTGTGTAATATTATGTCAAAAACGGAGTGAAGTGTGGATGAAGTTGCGTAATATTACAACAAAAACAATTAAGGTGTTAACAAAAGAGGACTATCGAGGAGGATATTTCTGCTAGTATCAGCATAAAGAGATCGCTCAATAAATTGCGTCACGTAAGAGGAAGAAGATGCTTAATTTGAGCGGAACTTGTATCAGGGAGTAGGAATCGATGAAGAGGCTGACTTTTTTAAAAACTTATTCTGGCTCAAATTAATTTTTTTCACTCCGAACTGGCCAAAAAATAGGGGCACAGGGTACATGAGTGTGCGGGTTACATGAGTAAATACAGTATTAATTATATAATGCTAAATGTTTAATTTTTCAGCTAAAGACTAACCACACCAAGTTATTGTTGAATTATAAGGTTAATCTCAATTTAAAAATTGGATGGCAAACCTGACAAGCATGAAATTTTCCAAAAGAATTAAATTAGTTTGACAAAAAGTTGTGATTTTTATTCTTGATCGTTAAGAATTCCTCCATTTACAAAAATTCATCAAATTTATTAACTCCATCATCCTACTCAGAAGATACCTGTGCTGATTTGAAGTCTTAAATTTATAAGTAATGTAGTCTTCAAAGAAATAAGATATTCTAAGAGATTTCATTGGAAAAATGCATTGTTTTTTTAGCAGCTGTGTCAATGCCTATCAAAATTTACATTTTTCTGAATAAATTGGCAGAATAAGTTTAACCCTTAATTAGTTGCGTGGGGTCAATATGACCCCAAGCAAACTATTTTTATCATTATAATAAAAACTATAAGGTATATTCAGGCCGTACTTCTAGTATCTTCATTATTTAGCCTCCTGATTATAATTTAGCATTTTTGTTTATTTTGGAATTAATGATTCACGTTATCAAAGCAAAAACAAAAAATTGATGTTTTCCATATCTCGTAAAATATTGAGAGGATTTCCCTGAAATTTGGTGCACTGGACATATGGCCAGAGAAAGTAACAAAAAAGTATAAATGGTTCACGTAACCCAAACAGGGGTGCCACTATTGCAAAAACAAAAATAACATTTTCCATATCTCGTAAATATTGAGTGGATTTCCATGAAATTTGGTACACTGGACATATTGCCAGAGAAAGTAAAATAATCATATAAATGCTTCCCGTAACCCAAACGGGTGCCACTACTACAAAACAAAATAAATTATTTTCTTCTATATCCCATATAATATTGGGTGGATCTTCATGATATTTGGTACATAGGACTTGCATACAAAGAAAATATGAAACATTTTAAATATACAATACATGTTTCTTGCTGTTTCATTAGCGATGACTTTCTTCTCATCAGACCTCTAAATATTACTGATATAGCAATAAACCGAAAGGCACTGAAGTGTGCAAACAATGTTAGTGAATAAAAGTTAAAATAAAATTTTGATTTGTAAGAGTCGTTTTAAATAAATATTCCCACAAAATATCCATATAAACTAGGGTATTTTAATTTAAAATTTAATTTTCTATAGTAATAATAAAATAAAATGTCATTTTAGTGTTACTTTTACAAAAAAAGTTCGGGGTCATATGGACCCCATATTTTTCTAGCATGACTAATTAAGGGTTAACATTGCACACAATGAACACTCAGTGCATACAGATTTGAAATTGTTTTACCAATATCTATACCTAATATTTGGACAGTTTATTCAATAAAATATTTACTAAATTGATCTTCCTGCTAATATTCAGGCAGGCATTATAAAGTTTCTACATTTTCACAATTAACAACAACATTTTTACAAATCCTATTGAGCAAGTGTATCAATTTTTAGAGATTAAATCTTTATTGGAAGCTCTATTCAATGTGTCTACAATACTATTTTGTTAGACAAATGCAATGATGAATGACAACAAGGCCATCCTGATTTATCATTGAGGCACAGGCACCAAAATCTTAGAGATGCTTTTGCAAATGAACTGTCTTTACAACTTTTGCTAGCAACTAAATTTTGACTGGCTAAGGATATTTCTGAGCAGGCAGACATCTAGAAACAGCATTTCTTTAATGTTTTGTCATTTCACTTGTTATCATTAGCTGAAAGGAGCAATACATAAATTAGTAGTGTGTGAAATAATTTCTTTTGATATTATCTTTAGATAGATTTGTTTTCATGGTAAACGAACCCAGAGTTACATTCTATATAATGGCTTCATGTAATGGGAACAGGATATTTTCTGTGGCATTATTTACTACTTTTTAAATTCCAAAATGAAGAGAGACTGTTGGCTTATTGTAGTTTAATCAAACTAAAGAAGTATTTAAAGTCATAGGGAAATATTTATTTTTTTACTATTACAACCTGTATCATAAATTCCTCCAACAAAGAGCTTACTCTGTCTGTCTGCTTGTTAATCCAAGAGTGTAGTCATCAAAGCTCCTAACATGCAATATTTTGTTTGTTTTTTTATAGTCTCCAACTCGGAGATTTTGTTGCTATGAAATGCCTTCTCTAAAAAAATATTCAAGATGCAATGCTTAGGAAGATGTGTGTAGGGTGGCAGAAAATAGACTGTATTATAAGTGTTTGTCATACTATAAACATTTTACCAATGAGAGGGAAGCAAGTAATAGAAGAAAACTATATATGAATATGAGAGATTGTCAAAATATAAAAAGCAAAAGCACCAGTGTTATTGATGTAAATAGTGGCTTTACAAAATATATTTAAAACCCTCTCAGGATAAAAAGAACACCAGATGTTAGCTAGGAGACATTCTAACCAATCAGTAACTTAGAAAGCAACCATAGATCATATAAAATTTCTTACAATTTCAAAAATTATTAAAAGACAAACATCACTAAGCTGTAATGTAAAGATAATTATTGTTTCCAAGGATCAGATGCAGGTTTACAGGCATCAGCCATTAAAGGATTGGAACATCCATTTATAAGGGAAGATTAAAACATGGGAAAGAATAGCTAATGGTGACAAAGTATACTTCCCACACAAATAAATAGCAGCAAATCTTGGGGTTAATGCATCAAGAGGTGTGGATAATATAAAAAGTAGCAAGAGGCAACACTTTCAAGAAAGACATAGCTACTATGAGGAGACACTCAAAATAGATTATATTCATCATCTCAAATGACACAATAGAATATAATAATATGCACATTTTTTCTGCAAACATTTCGGGTGAGGAGGTCTGGCATGGCTGTTGCTACGACAGAATGCAATTCTATGTAAGGATAATTGGTACACACCAAATTTGCCATCATTGCTGTAATTTTCTCGCAAATGTGGTACATTGATTTTAAGAAGGTCACATGGTATAACATGTTGAAACCTCATTAAAATCCAATCATGGGGAAAATTACCGCAAGACAACTACAAAATAAATACAACAGGAGAGGAATCCTTTACCCACCACAGATGATGATAGCATAAGGGAGAGGGGCTGTCCAGGTAGCATTCAGCACTAAATTAACAATACAACTATTTGTTATCTACTGCAGGAAATTTTTTACTAACAAGCCAGGCAGATCATTCATACATAAAGTTAACTTAAATTTAATAATGATATCTTTGTAAGTAAATGTAAGCGTTCTCTAGTAGAAGGAATAATTAGAAGTTGAGAAACATAAGTGTTGCAGAATATGCTTAACTAACTACCAAACAAAAACAAATGAAAGCTAAATGATAATGTGAATGGTAATTATAATACATACAATAAGAATCATTAAAATGACCAATCCAGTATTCCTCAACACAATCTTAAGAACCTAATCTGATTAAACTGTAAATAAAAAGTCATAGCTCAAAGACTAGTCAATGCATTGAATTTAAAGTTTGATAAATTAACTACAGACACCTGTCATGATAGTTGTACATGTTAAATATATCAAATTAAAAAGTTGACAGTAACAAGTATCACACTGTGGTGGATATTGAAAACAAAATAACTTTTCCTAAAACTTTAACTTGTGCACTGTGAAATACCATAATATTTTAGTGTATAGAAATTTGATAAAGAAATGCAGAGAATAGATAAATTAACTGCTCAAATATGTAGTGAAAAATTCTATGGATTCAGTATTAAAGGGGTGAATTTTTTTTTTTTTGAGTAGGACATTCAAAGATTATTGGTTAATTAATTGTAAAATTAGTTTAAACCAAAAACAAATAACTGACATATCATAGTCAGAAGAAATGAAAGAAATCTGAAGTTCAATAAAAAATGAGCATTCAGTAATATGTTTACTGGTTGCAAATATTTTTTAAAATATCATATATAGACAAAATTTTAATTAAACAATACGAGATTTACAAAGTAACTCCTCTTATTTCATCATCATGGATAGTTTGTGAATGTAGAAAAATCTATTGTAATGCAATGCATTTTATCACATTACAATAGTAATAACATGTATTTTGAAATAAACATATTACAAAAAAGTACTGCATAAAACTTATGCATCAGATTTCTTCAATGACACATGCAAGAAGGAGCAGTTGATGATTAGGTAGCATAGCATGTTAGTAAAATGAAAACCATAACATAGTAAAAACAAACAAATTAAATAGAGAACACAAAATACAAATAAAGCATTAATTAAACAATAAACAAAAAATTAAGCAGCAGTTGTTTGATACTCTACCTTACAGCATCCCGTGCTTTATTGTTTGGTTTTGCCCGACAATCCCAGCAACACTTGCGCAACACAATACACACAACACAAGCTAAGGCCACCCACAACCTCCTCCTCCTCATCAACCACCATCCAAGTTTTTCATTTTCAAAATCCTCTTGTATTGTCCTCATCTTCCCTGCCTGATAAATTATATTATGGGTTACATGAATATTTTTCTGAATACATTTTTCATTTCTCTTGCTCCTCTTTTTTTCACTACTTTTGCCTCTCACCCTACGCTCATCCAAGTTGGTTAAAAGCGACCCACTGCGGTTGAACCACGACTGTAGGGGTGTAATATGGATTTTGAGGAGGTGGTCGCCTGTGGGCAGAAACAGAGAAGCGGGAGGGAGGAGAAAGAGACAGGAAGGGTGTTAAGGGTCAAGGTAAGAGGAGAAGGGAGGGGGCAGGAGCAGAGAATGAGAGGGAAAAATGAATAGATGCATTAGGGCCTGTGTAAAATGAGAAAATACATGATAATGATTCCAATGAGAGGGAGCTGAATAAATGTATAATCAACTATTTAATTCCTACAATGAAAGTTCACTCAATTTATTTTCACACCTTGTGTTTAGAATAACCATCAAAACAAATCCTAGACTTTGATATTCCCTTGGTGCCCTTACATTTAATCGTCAATAAAAATCTTCTTCAAATAATACCAGTTTCATGCACAGCTATTATCTTGTGACTAACAAAAAAATAATATAGGTTTTAATTGCAAAGCACCTGGCCCCAAAAATATTTCAAGTAAAAAATTATGCAAAAGAACACCATCAATGAACAAGCAGCAAATTATTTTGAGCAAAGATAAAAATACTGGCAATTAATTCTGAATTAAAATTTGCCATAAAATGCTGGCAATGAAGAAGCAATAAAGCCACCACCAAAGAGATTGGCAAACTTAGCTCAATTATAGGACATGACAGAACTTTTCTGAATATTTGAGTAGTTTGTCCTTTTCAGTTTACTTACCAAACATCTTCAGCCACAGAGAATGATTCACTACTTGAAAAAGTAGTAAAAATATTTGAAAAAGAATTAATGATTCTAAGAGAAGGAAGTAATCACATTCTTTTCCACAAGTTGCATATAAAATTGGCATATACTCCTTGGCCAAAATTTGTATTAAATGAAAAAACATTAAGTTTGGCAATACCATGTTTGGAAATTTTTTTAGCAGGAATGGAAAATCTTACCTATTCTGCGCAATTTTGCGTAGAGTATCTGGACACCTTATAAGTTTGTCCAATGTTTTAACTATTGATGCAAATGTTGGCCTGTGTGTCCGTTCTTTCTGCCAGCAGTCGAGCATTAGTTGGTAGATAGCTTCAGGGCAGTCCATAGGAGCAGGAAGCCTGGAATTAGCATAAAATACTTGATAAGCATGCCAATTTAATATTGAAAGTAGTCAAATGGTAAATGTGATAAATTCAAGAATAAGCACTTAAGTATTAAAAATTGAAAAAGATAAATGCCATATTTTTCGGGCTATAGGATGCACTTTTTTCAGAAAAATAACTCCCAAAATCAACCTGCATCTCATAAACTGAAGGTAAGATTATCAATGAATTCAGTTTACAATCATGAATCAACTGATCCCCAAAATGGAATAATTGACAGTCATTTGATATGAAAACATTAAAATATACATTATTAATAAATAGTGAAAAAATTCTTAATGTAAAACTTTAAGCAGCACGAATACCACCGACACATTTTCATCATTGCACTTTATTACATGTTCACTCACAATGATTACAACTTCGGTGCGTTTGCGATGTTTTTCATCACCCTGATCACCCTGATGAATAGTGTGATTAATGTCATAGAACATTAGAATCCATGTACATGTCATAAAAATTTTATATTTACCTAGGATAAATACCTTTTCATGCATTGAGATCACAATGGCTACAAGAGTGAAAAGATATGCCAACACAATTACCTATTAGCTTCAGGTGACTCAATACATAAAAACACACAGAAACCGAGCAGCAGCATGTCATTTTGGTCCATCTCCCACAGAAAAAATGAACCATGAATGGAGAAAACAAAAAGGAAAAACTAAAGGGAAAAGAAAAGAGAAACATTGTCTTCATAAGCTTGATCTTAAATGGCCACAACTAGAGGAGGAAGTGAAAAAATGGATAGCAGAACAGAGTATTGCTGGTATTGCTGTATCGATCAAAATCATTACATAAGAGGTAAAAAGAGTTGCAGAAGAAAAAGGACTAGTTGAGTGTATGCATCATTATTACATACACATTGCATTTATTAGGAATTAAAATCTTATCTTGCCTTTAAGTTTAAGTAAGTACTATTGGTAAGGGGTCAATAAGTGTTATGTGTGCGGTGCACTCCGACAGCCTAATTAATAAGACTGCCAAGTTCACACAGGGCACATTTAGCTATTAAAGTCTCGAAGTAATTATTTATGTTTTAAATCATCCTTATTAACTTTTATGAATTAAATTTATCTAAAACGTTATATTTAACTACAGTAAAACCCCTTATTTACACTTTTATAGGGACCTGGGAAAAAAGTGTAAATTGCGGGAAAGTGTAAATTGTGGGAAAAGGAAAAATAGCTAAACTGATTTTACTTTTAAACTCGCTCATTTGTTACAGTAAGACTAACAATAAAATTAGCATTAAAAGAGCTAAGCTTATAAAGAATATATCTATTTATTCATTTACTTAACCAGCACACTTTTTAATAATAGTAATATCAAAATATATGCCGAATTAAAATGCTAGTATAGTATGCTTGGGTTTCCATTACATTCTCCATATTACATTTGTCTGTAAAATTGTACATAGACATACATAGGTATATTTACTTCATACTTTTTCGAAGCTTGAATAGTGTTCGTTTAGCTACGACTATTTTAAAATTCATGTTATAACTTCATTGGATTTCTCTGTTAACCTGGGATTTAGAAGAACCTTTTTTCTCAACATGATCAACATCCTTTTGTCACTCATTTTAAAAATAACAGATGGGTAAAAACTTGCTAAGTTAGATACAAAGAATATGCCGACACACTGATAGCTTCAATTCAGTTCAGCTGCCGACTGAACTCTATCTATTTTCGCCTCAGATGCTTTTCAAGTACATTGTAATATGTGCACCTGATGTGTTTACAATGCAACAAGTATCTCGTATCACTTAACATATGTGCAGAATGTATGGTTTTAAACACGATTTTATGATCTTTTAAAATTACTATTACACAAATATAATGTGGGGGCTACTTTTAAAATTCCATTTTTTGGAAAAAACAGTGTTATATTTGGGACACTACAGTAATTTAAATTATAACAAATTATAAATTAACTTCAATTTAATTACAAACTGTGGGAGCCAAGGGGCAGAATTTAAGGGAAAAACATCATAGCACCAAACTTGAACATCTTTTCAATAACATTCATACTTGGTTCAAAGAGTAAATAGCGTAAATAGTATTTCCTTATCTAGGTGCACTGTTTATGCCCTGATAGTGTGATTTGTGTATGAGGTTTTGAAGTTTTCACCCAAATGAGTTCATAGGTATTTCTGTCTCTAAGTACACTGTTCCTGAGTAGCATCGTAGCATCTGCTAAAGCGAGTGCTGTTTTGAAAAGAAAGAGTTCATATTTCTGCCTCTAGGGGCGCTGTTCCTACTCTTCCGCTGTTTTTGAAATTTTCATCCAAAAGGGTTCTGATTTTTTGCAAAGCTAAGCTGAAAAATGTTTAAAACTGTTGGGAATCGCATGCTAAATTCTTTTAAAAAATCGGATATTCTAACGTAAAATGGCGCGAATAGCAGGAAAACTTAAAATGAAATAGTGTAAACACAAGGTTTTACTTACATTGGAATCATAGGAAAAATTGTTGGGACCTAAAAAAAATGCTGTAAATAGCAGGAAAACATACATTCCGATAACGTAAATACGGGGTTCTACTGTATTATCATGCCATAATATTTTCTGTAATTGCTGCCAGATATGGACTTAATCGCAGCTAGAAATGATACACGATGTGGCCCTTCCAAAATGCCTTGGTGAACCAAAATACTTTTCTTGAAAAATCTTCTAAATAATCAGGATGTGTCTTATAACCCAAAAAATATGGTACTTATCTTAGGTATTTCCAATAGCCATACCAAAACCCAATTGGAGATACCTAAGATAAATACATATTTTTTCAATTTTTGATACGTAAGTATATTAAATTTGTTTTCAGCCATAAGACAAGCTCAATAATTCTTTAGTGAATGTGATCAGAGCAATTCAACTCTTTGGATGCTGCATGGTGCCAAGTTTTGTTACATTTTACATGCATTAAATAGTAAAATATTAGAAAGTATCACGGAAGAACTACCTCTTGTGTAAAAGTTAACCTGTCTTACATTTTTACTGCAGTTTAGAGATTTATGTTTTTGGTTTCATATTTCATAATTATTTTAATTTATTGCAAATTTGGCATAAGTTATTTATTAATAAATTAATGATTTATGAGTTCCAACTCATCTGAACAAAATAAAGAATGAATGGATTTTGTTTTTAGTTTGCTTACCATACTAAATTTTCAGTATTAAAAACAGTACTTAGCAACACTTCCATTATATAAGTCAAAGAGCGTCACAAAATATTTTCTTCTAAATATATTCTTGTAATTAATTAAGGCAAATAACACCAGAAATTCTGCCTTTTAGCTAATGTTATAACTCAGAAAAGTTTATTTAATATATGTAACAAACAATAAGAAATGTATGGCAGTTTACCTGTAGCCTTTCTCAATCGACTTGATGACATCTTGGTTGGACCAGTTCCAATAAGGTCGCTCCCCATAAGACATCACTTCCCAACACACTATACCCATGCTCCACACATCAGATGCGGAAGTAAATTTTCGGAATGCTATTGCCTCTGGAGCTGTCCACCGAACAGGAATCTTACCTCCCTAAAAATGATTATTAAACATAATAAACACAACTTATAATATGTAACTATTAATTTATAACCACAACCTTCTCTAATTTGATAAAATTACATCACCTTTAAAATTTAATACATGTGTTTTATTACTTGTCATTAATTAAAGGATATGGTATTTCAATAGTTTAGGTAATCAAGTTTATTGAAAATTTTCAGAATTTGGCTTTTGGAATGCCCAAAATCTACAAATAAGGCAATTTGAAAAATATAAAAATGGATATATAATTAACTGAAATATTTCAACCAAGACATTCATAGCAATAATTATTTCACAACTATGGAACTATAAGCATGAGTATGGCAGAAAATTTTTACATAAGAGTATTACTGTACTGTATTACAATCATTACCCTAGTTGTGTAGGCTCCTTCTGTAGTGCTTTCAATCTCACGAGAGAGACCAAAATCAGCAATTTTACAAACAAGACGAGCGTTAACCAGCACATTTCGGGCAGCAAGATCCCTGTGCACATAGTTCATCTCAGATAGGTACTGCATTCCTGATGCAATACCACGCAACATACCCACCAACTGTAGGACCTGGAACTTTCCATCATTTGCCTGAAGAGAAGGATATCATTTTTTTATTTCAAGATGTTGAAGAAAATTTGGTCAATCATCATCAATTCAGAGAGCTTCAATGCGTGTAAAAAGGTATGAAAAACCAAATCGACACTTGTGAGTTTAGCTACTTATGGTTTGTGTTTTTTATATCCATTCCTAGGATTTGATTAATGTTGTGCAGCACGCAGTTTAATCTATGAAGCACAGATTTTAGTTCTACTCACCCTGAGGAAGGTATCTAAGGAACCATTCTCCATATATTCTGTGATGATCATAACTGGATTCGACTTGGTGACTACGCCCTGAAGGAATATCACATTAGGGTGCTCAAACTGGCCCATAATGCTTGCCTCTGTTAGGAAGTCTATTCTTGCCTTTTCTGAACTGCCAGGTTTCAATGTCTTTATGGCAGCATCTGTAGTAGTGATGTTGCTGTCATCCTCACCTGTAAATTCATCAAAAAATCATTATTTTGAAATTGCTCTATTTTTTTATCCATGGTTTGTTATACGTTAAAATTTTCCATTTATATTGAATAAAACAGCTCACCTCCATGGGGTGGATGCCACCGAAGTTTTCCTCGGCAAACATCCCCAAACTCCCCTCCACCGATGATAGCCTCGATGGTAATGCAGGAAGCATCAATTTCTCGAGCAAATTCTCTCACTGCCTGGTTTGGGTCCTCATAAGTGTGCGGATCCACATACGTTCGGGAGGAAGTCGATGTGGGGGCAGGAGGCACCGAACCTCCTCCTGTCTGGCCACCAGCACCAACTACACCTCCGACAACAACGCCAGGTCCAGCACCAGCAACACCTCCAAGTGCGCTCACGCCTGGTCCTGCGGCACCAGCTCCGCCTCCGGACACTTGTGTGAAGAGTGGGGTAGTCACTGAATGATCGGGATGGGAGAGACAAGGTTAAGAGGTGGAAGGGACGCTCCTATTTCTTTTTTTTGGTTTGCCCAAATCGAGACTAGTTGAGAATCTACTTTATCACAAATCGCAAAAAAAATTACTTTATTCCATTAGAAATAATGAAAGGGGGGTGTTTAATGGAAGTATGAATTGAGAATTGAAGAGTCAATTCATAAAATGCATGAACGGAGGTAATGGATTTTGAAATACTTGTATGAGAAAAAAAGATGTATTATCTTTTAGGTATTCCAATAGGAATCATTCTTAAATTCCATATTTGACTTTAATTTTGTCTTATTTATTCAGGGCTTTCGAAAGAGACAAGAAGGTTAGTGAGAAATGGTACACAAAATAAACATTCTTGATAAAGAATCACAGAAAAATAAAGATTAACTAAAATAATGTCTATTACAATGGTAATAATTTGATTTTATTAACTAGTTAAATAATGGATTCCTTACATGAAATTTGAGAACTACAAACTGAGTGTACAAAGGCAATTACATCCTGCAAAACTATACTTGAATATTTTAAATAAATAAGCCTCAATAGCAATAAAAATTTATTATAAATTATTCTCTCAATAACAAATATGATTTTACTTAGGTAACTATATTCTACTAATGGACTCACTATAAAGAATTTGAAGATAATTTTCATCAAAATCAAACACAAACTCTAATTTAGCATTACTATCTTCTTAAAAGCAAACAATTTATCATCAACAATTTTCAGTGGCTTAATCTCTCATTCTAAAGCGCCACGAAATAGATGTAACTATTTAATATAAATATTAATAAAATGACAATTAAGTGGTATTTATGGCAAATGAGGTGAAAGAATAATCAGGTTATTAGGTATAACATGGGTGATAAAGACATGACCATATGTCCTGGTCAAGTCTAAGAGTATGGAACAAAATTCGGGACAATAAGTATTTGACTCAAAATTAACAGGAGGTAACATGCTATAATATAAACCTCATGACATAAAAATTATGTACGGCAAACCATACAGCATAAGCATTCAAACTGAAGCAACAGGTTAAATAATAAATACTCAAATTAATTGCCATGGTAATCATGCAAGCGAAAGGGAAAAAGCAAGCTTAGATAGGCTCATAGGTCAAATGAGAAGCATAGACATAACTAAATTCACTTAACCAATTATACCGTCCAAATTTATAAACTTAAAACTTGAACAAAAAATAAAAATCCCTCTTTTGTTAGTCTTTTATCCACTTAGTTCTTCTTCCATGAAGTTAGTCATTGAGATGAAATATTCCCTTTCCTTTTGCCATACCATATCCTTAAGAAAATAAATTGGCAATGAAAATGATTTCCCATGGCAAAAAACACCAGAACATCGTAAGGATGTTTCGATGCATCAACTACAATATGTAGCAGGATGTTTCTGTTGCTGGGAGACACAATTTCAAAAAGAAGTCAAATTTTGGTTACTATAACCTCTATGGATAATCATCGCTCATTAGCACTACAAGATTCAATCAAATAATGGAATAATGGAGCATGACTGGTGGTTGGTAGGTACTTACTGCCATTTGTGTGGGTGGTAACAATTGGGGGGCTGTCCAGGTGGCAGTGCACTGGAAATAGGGGTGAGAGACAAACAATATAGACAAAAAATAATAACCAAAGACAATAAGGGTTTAAATAAAACAATAAGGTAGAATAAGAAAAATGTGTCAGGATTTTAAATTGAAGGTTTGGTTTGTGCACGAAGTTTAATGTCCTCTTTTCAAATGTGAAGTATCATAGATTTGTTTAATCTCAAAAGACCACTTTTAAAATAAATTTTAGATGTATTTTTAAATAAATGTGAATTAAGTGAAACAGTTCTGAAGGAACTATTTTTCCAGACATCAGTTGAACTGAGAAATTTAAAAAATTGAGCCAATAAAACTATAAATTAATAAACAAAGGGGTTGATGATGAGTAAAAATCAATCAAAATATATTGAATGCTTTAAAAAAAACAAAATGTATAATGTTATACAAGGTTTTGCATTAAAAATTATGAAAAATATGTTAACATTTCTACAGTTTGAAATATAAGCGTCGGTGAATGCCACTGATGGCATAAAAATAATAATTGAGGCATTTTTATGCAACCAATGGTTAAACCCAATATTTATTTTCTTTGCTTTCAGAAATATAATGAGTAATATATATCGCAATCCAATTGATGATGTGTGTAAAAAAATGGAAATGACAATGGAAATGAAAATGTAATAGTTAAACAAAGAGGTAATTAAGGGTAAAAAAAGCAGAGCAGAAAAATATTCCAGGTGAATGCATCACAGCCACTACTAATATAAGCATCTATGCAACTAACTTTACAAAATGCTCTACAGGGCATAATAAGCTGGCATAGCTATTAAATGCTGCTTTCCAAACACACACATACACAAAGACATAAAGGATGGTTACATGGGGTAAAATATGCTAGACATGTATTTTGCCACAACAATCACAGATTCAGACCATCTTGGTTTACACTTACTGTACGTGACTACAAGTCCTGCGTGATTGGAGTTAGCATGTCGAGGATAGTGGAGAGAAAAAGACACAAAAAAGGGGTAAGTGACTTTCACATTCCCTTTGCACTTAATACCTAAATGAATCAATAATAAGGGAACAGTGCCTTATATGGGCTAAAGGGAACATTACAATGCTAAAAACATTGGGGTTGTGAAAGGGTCTAAAAAAACAAGGGTCAACATGGGTCATCAATTTACACAACTTTACATTAATTCAATGCTTAGACTGATACATGAAAAGTGGAGGGGTTAAGCTCAGCAAGAAATGATTGCATTTCTCTGAAAAGACAGTGAATAACACTACACTTCCACAAATTTAATTTGGCCATGATAGACATATATCGGCATGACCAGGAAATCTACAAGTAACTCATGTAGTAATTAAACAGCTGATTAAGCAATATAAGAAATTCTACAATGTTGTCATCCTTAAAGGTCTTTCATGAGATGTTGATTCTTACTCCTAAATCTAAGAGATCAATACAGTGAATTACTAATGAATCTGAGTACTTTGTAGCTGAAATGCATAATTACTTAGGAGTTTGAGTTGTATTCCTGAGTAAGTTTTATGTTTTTTCATGAGTTTTATTCCTGAATTAGTTTTATATATTTTTTAAAAACAAATCCAAGTTATGCTGTAGTAGTAATGTAGATTATCCATAACAGCAATCGTTCCTTGCTTTGCACATTTTGGGAAATAATGCAAGACATTATTGAATAATAATAAACAGGTTAGGGGCAGAGAAAAACTTGGGGCTAAGCACAATCAAATTGGGTTCTAGCAATTACACAAAATACAAAAAACCCACCAAAAAATCATGGGGCTTACCATACAAAACATTCGCAGGAAAGGAATTTTGAGTCAACCACACCAAAATATTAAAAGATTTATTCACGAAAAGAAGGGTTTCTTATATTGGTCAGAATCAAGTAATTACAACAAATAGATTTTAAAAAATCCAAGAACCGATTTCTTCAGATCATGAAAATAAAACTCAATACTTCTGAAGATCACATAGAACCTCTTAAACAAATTAGTGTTATGTTATACCTTAATTTGTCTAGTAATTATCCAATATTAACATGATTGATATAGTTTCAAAATTACTATAAACATAGGTCATGGTTCCGAAATAATGTCTACATATACAAAGAATTCTATCTGAATGAATTTAAAAAACTGACCAAACCCTTTGATTAAAATAGGAGTAGATATGACATAGTTTCACCATGATAAGAAATTTAAAGTAATGCTATTAATAAATTTAAATCTTCCAGTATTGCAAAGGTACAACATTTTATATTATTATTATACACAAAGATATTATATACAGAGATTAGTAAAAAGACAAAAGTTTAGAACAAATAGAGACAATTAGTATGTTATTAATTCAAACTGATGTTATAACATCATTTTCCATTCAAATGAAAACATTATTTAAGAGAATATAACCATATTTTGCAATCAAAATATCATTAATTACAACATAACAATGATAAGTAAAAATTAAGTGTGTTATGTGATACAAGCTATGAAGAAATGTCTGCACCATTAATAATTATCTTTAGTTCTCTACATTAATTGTGTACACTGATAGCTTAAAAATAATTTGCTGAATTTTCATTTCACCACTTAATGGAAATATTCTGAAAAAGAGCCTACCTTCACCATTTCTGTATTCCAAGGTGTCACAGTCACTAGGCTGTTTTTTGTTGCAATCATCGGTGCCACGACTGCTTGGAATAATTCATGAAAAGAATATTACAATTTCATTAAAAAAATAAGCACATTATTAAAAAGTACATCAGCTATTTTATTTACCAAAATACTAAGCAGCTAGCAAAATAACAAATTTTTTCCAAAAAAATTTTCTTTTAATCTCAACATTTCCATTTTAGTTTTACTTACCTTCTCAGGAATATGACAGTCATTACAATGATGACAACAACTAAGACAACAACTGCAACTGTGGCTACAGCTATAATCTGCACTTGCATGTTGTCTTCATCACCAACATAAGCTGAAATTGAAATAAATAGTACTTTAAAATAACTGATAGCAACTGAGAAACTCCAAAGGAAAACAAAAAAGTAAAGTACTTAATCTCAAATAAAATGTGATTAATTTTTAAACGAGAATATATTTATTCATTAAAACCTAAGTGTTTGAAATTTCTTATGACCTATTATTTTGTAAATAACACTTAAAAATTGTCAGCTCACCAGTCCCTAGAACTTGTCCAGTCATTTTGAAAATTGGAGGGCTATATTCTCCCCAGCCACCAATTGTTTTTGCTCGAACCTGAAACCCATGTTCAGTTCGCTGACGGAGTCCAGTAAATGTTGCCTCAAGTCCTTTTGTTAAAATGCTAGTGGAATTGCCTATTCCACCAACAATTCCATTATCCAACGTGACTGGCTCTCTTGCAAAACATCGAACCTCATAGATTTCCACCTGGGGGTTAATGAAATTCACAAATATTTGATGATATTTAAAATACATACACCTAGATTTTAAAAATATCTAATCACTTACAAAGAAAATGAAAACCAACATGTTTGATTATAATGTAAAAAATGCTAACATATTGCATAACGTTATAGCATGGTGTTACTAATGATACACTTTACTTAAAGATCGTGGCTTACCTGGTTGATATCATTGCCCTCTTCATCCTTTCCTGAGGAGAATGGTGCTAGGGATGATCCAGGAGGAGCCAAAGATGGAGGAGGCGGAGGAGGATCCCAGGCCACTGTAACCTCCGTTGACTTCACAGAAGTGATGCGGACATTTACCACTCCAGTAGATGGTGAGGACACAGCTGAAGCCTCAGTGGTAACTGTTACATCCACATACTTTCCTCCTCCTCCTCTTCCTTCATTCACTCCACCTTCTGCCTCCATTGCTGCTCCTGAAACTCCATTCTCGGCAAAGACTTGGAAACGATAGGTGGTCACTGGATTGAGACCACCAATGGTCACTTTTGTCTCATTGAACCTCTCCTGTTATGGTTAAAGCAAGCATTGAATAAAAAGGATATATTTATGATTAAGAAAAATGAAGTAAACCCAGCATCTTGGAGGCATTAGAGGAAATTGAGCTTGATACTCACTGTATGAGGCATATATGACACTGAATGACCACAAGCATCACAGACTACCCGATATGATGTGTCAGTACGCCCACCGAGATAACCAGGAGGACTCCATGACAAGATTACAGTAGACTGATCAACAAAGTTGACTGTCAGATTTTGTGGAGCTGAAGGTGGTTCTGAAGCACAACAAAAGAAAATACAGACTTAATCAAGGATATAATTCAATATTTTATTAGTTACCAATAGCTTGACCTTTTTCAAAAAGATCTACTAGTTCGTGCTCCACTCAGAACTGCAGTTTGGTAATTTAGATTAATATTTGATGCCAAAATTTTTACATTCTCTAGATATTAATTTCCATCCATTAGCTTGATTACTTACGAGTACAAGGCATAGATTTTAGGTCAGCTGGAGCTCTGTAGTATCCTACATCACAGCGACACTCGGAATAACCAAAGTCTGGCGCTTTGCTCTTGTCTGGACATGGTTGACATCTTTCATCAGAGCCAGGACTATTTTTGTATTTTCCAGGAGGACAAACTACACAAAATGGGATGCAAGATATTTTAATTGAAGCAAAACAAGGCAGGAAGATGCAACAATTGATTCAATTGATGCACCAGCGCAAAACAATAAATATAGTAAAATCTGTGCTACTAACTGTTGCAGCTCTGCTTCTCGACATCTGCCTCAAATCCAGGTTTGCAGCGGCACCCTCCAGTAAGGAGATACCATTTTCCATCCCCTTTGCACAGGTAAGTTGGTGCTCCACCATCACCATCCCTCTCTGCATTCTCCACGCACTCTCCAGTAGCTTGCTCAATGATTGTTACTTCCCTTCCCGTCGGGGTGGTTGGGAATCTTGTAAAATTCACTGTTACCTCAGGGCATGTTATGTAGTACATCTATGCAGCACAAAAAAAATTTAAAAATAAGAAAAACAAAGTAATGTGAAATCCAAGAGCAAAAACTCATGGGTATAAGTATACACTTACCTTGATAGCTAGCAAGGAAATGCAAGCACCTTGGTCCCTGAATGCAAAGTATACACCTTTCTTTGTAACTGGAATGGATTTCACCTCTGTATTGATTACTCCTTGCTGAAAACCACAAATAACACATTAAATACCATAGATTTCAATTTATAATAAAGCGTTAAATTCAAAATTTGAAGTTGCCCAAAAAATTACATTCACCTATTTCAATTCAGTTTTCTACTTCATGAACGCATTCATAAGACCTGGCTTCCATTCCTGGTCATGTTCAGAATTTTCCTCCATCTCAAAATTCACTTTAGTGATTATTTCTTTTACTACAATGAGCATTTCACAATTAAAATTCGAAAATTAAAATTCATTAGCTGCATGCTATGGAGGTTTCTAACACATTTCAATCAAAATTTTACGGCAATTTTTTTCGCAACTGAATGGGCAGCAAATAATCTAAATAAAAACACCTAAATGTGGAAAAATCGCGTAAAAATGTTATTGTTTCGCATCGTTCCGAATCAAATTTGAGTTTCGGATGACCTTGGACGCGATTCTGGAGGCGAAATCTTGCCATCCGTCGACTAAACCAATAAAAGAAGGCTTTGCAGTTGGCGCGTAGCCAATCGAGAGGTCCAAAGAAGGGGAGCGGCAATGGGAGGGAAGAGGTTGAAAGAGAGAGAGCGAAAGAAAGAAAACTCACGTCTGAGTTCGTGTTGAATCTTCCGCCTTCCCCGGCGGCTATCCTCCCGATTAGTTTGTAGCTCTCCGGTTCCCATGGCGGCGGCTCCCTCGTGGCCACGTCGAACTCGTAGAAGAGGAGTGAGAAGGTCTCCTTGCAGGAGAGGGCGTTACCCGGGAACAGGGAACAGTCCCGGATGGTGAAACGCACCTCTATGTAGATCCTATTGGCCGGACCCCGCTCCACGAAAGGTGTCCAAAGCCAGTTGTTGACGTTATTATAGGCTACGTCGCAGACGACGTACGACCTCCAATTTATGCCCTTCTCGAAATCCGTGAAAGACTCCTCCACCCACTGCGAAGAGACAGAGAGGTATAAAGAATACCTTTAATTACACGTTATGCAAACAGGCGAGCTTTCTAAATCAAAGTATGTACTCTTAAATCTATAAAGGATAAGAGTCGAATTGTTTATTTATAGGCGCCAAAATACCAACATCATCCGTCGTAAACCACGGAGGCTGAAAAATTAACCAAGAAATACAAAATAAAATAAATAAAAGAATACTTCAAAGTCACCCTCAAGATGCGAATAAAACAGGACGATAGGAAGTGCGGAACAAACCTCGGCGAAAAATTTTCCCGAATATTTTTCTGATACAATGGCAATCAAGAGGATGAGAAGTTTAAACAAAAATAAAACACAAAACATAGGCGGACGGCCGTCAGAAAACCTGTATTTTTCGAAACCAGCCGCAAAAAAAAACCCTCAATTACGGGCACGCAAAGACGAAATCCGAGAGCTTCCGGCCTCCATTAAAAGCTACGCTTGGACCGTTACTAATGCTCGCCCTTTCTTATATCGCCATCTCAAAAATATTGTGGTCCATAAAAATTTAAATTTGACAAAGGAAAGCGGCGTTTCGAGTCGGGATGGTAGAGAGGGCCCGCGACACTGACACATTTCCGTCAATCCGTCACTCATGGCGGGAGTGAATACAGAGGGAAGGTACAGAAGATGAGAGGGAGAGAAAGGGAGAGGGAAAGCGGAGGAGAAAGGTGAATAAAGAGGAAAGATGAGAGCGGAAAATATAACGGAAGATGCTCCTCCTTCAGGACCGAAAGCTCACCTTCCGACAAAAGACTGACGCCGAAAAAAACGCATCCCTTAACTTTGATAGAGAAATAAAAATTTGGTATTTTATCTAAAAACTGGGCAAGCGAAAAGGGAAAGGAGGAAGGAGGGTGAGAATTTCTAAAAAGGAACATTACAAATTGAGCACGGACACCTCAACCATAGATGCAAGAACGAAAAGATAAATACAAAAAATTATAATAGCAGATTTCAACTATAATGACAAACCCCCCTCATCACAGGAGAAAATCTCTTTTTAATGTAAGTCATATATATACATACACATGATACACATACTTGGATTTCCAATAACATAGCATTCGTTTAAATAGAAGGGTTTTAGGGAAACTATTGTATCTTTTCGTATGCTAGAGCATCATCACCATCACTTTCATTTTTTCTTTTACTATACATGTTTCACATTTCGTTAGATAATATTGAAAATAGAGGATAATATTTCGACGAAAAATCCAGCTCTCGGACGAAAGGCGTCAATCACTAACGAAAAATCAATCTCTATGTAACGTAACGCTAAATGTCTTAAGCGTTATAAGTCAAATTCTTTTGATGAGGATATTACAGGACGCGGTAAAAGAGACGGTGAACTAAGGAAATGGGTAAAGGTTTTAAAGAGGCGAGAATGTAAAAATATCAGAAAAATTATAACATTTAAAGAAATGCAACTCGCTATACTTTCCACCAAACGGATAATTAGAAGCGAAGGACCGTGGGCAGAGAGCGGAAGCTCCTTGGATACGAACAGATGAACATCGTCTAAAAAAAGGATGAGAACAAAACAATAGCGGCCCAACTAGCTGAATGTCCAGGGACAGTGAGGTAGAAAAAACTTCAAGCTTCTCGTTTTAGACTCATCACGGTTCAACCAAAACAGAAGGTGCCGCGCTTAATAACATTTCCTTGCAGCAGAGGAATTTTCTTGACGTTTCTTCAAATCGGTTGACCAAAGTTGGCCATCTTTGAAATTCACAGGCATGTCAGCGTAAAAAGAGACACTTAACCGCCCTCAGTGTTCGAGGGACGCTGAACTTCTTTTTACAGAGGATGCCACTTATTATCACCACGATTATTAGCAGCCGGCCATTATAATCAAATGGGGAATTCCAAAAACCAACCAAGAGATAGATGGGGGGAGTAAAGGGGATAACTACCCTCCCCCAATATTTCAGAACACCGAATAATATAATATAACATAACATGTCGAAGAAATGTTACTTTTTACTATATTTATTTTGTTGCAAAAAATGTCATCTATTTCCCCTTTGCATATTAACATCTGTATCCTTTTGGAGGTATATTTTCAAATAGTTCATTTTTAAAATCTTTTAATCAAGGATAAAACCTGGAACCGCCCTTTAAACCAACTATAGTTCAAGGAGGGATATCTTTCACTTTTATCAGTCGCTTAATTGTATCAATTATATCGAAAATGATGCGATCGTATTAACCGGCATCTACTGTACTTCCTAAATTACCCCGCCACTCTCATTAATGTGTGTGGGGCCCATCCTTCCCTCAAAATAACAGGACCACGTAGGAAAGGAAGTGAACTTACTGGAGCGGTTGTCGTGCACTTAAGTGCAGAAGTAATTAATGAAAATGGTTTGGGGAGAAAAGGGAAGAAGAGAAAGAGAAAAAATTTGAAGGAATTCTCGTGGGACGGGACTCGCAAATATATACATACATACATACAAATGTATTTACATATATATATATATATATATATATATATATATATATATATATATATACACACACATATACACACAAACAAACGTGTGGTTATATGTATACACTATATAGAATCTGCAAACGGAGATATTCCGCACGGAAAATAAAATGAAAGGAATACGGGACCGAGGTCGGGATGTGATGCCACCTATTTACACGCTGCGTGCTGGGGCGCAAATTTGGATCTCCGGTTAAAATAAAAAAAGACAGCCACTCCACCTTCCTCCCCTCCTCTCCACTCCTTTTTTCCGCGAAATTCCAGTAACGCAAACGGTTTGCAAAGAGGCACCACAAGCTGATTCGCGAAGAGGAAAAGAGGTTGAGAGGTTAAGGAATCATTTTGATGGAAAAAGGAGAAAGGGGAAAGAGGAGAAAGTGAAAGAGAGAAAGAAGGGAAGAGAAAGAAAGATTGATCGAACAGCAAGGATACATGGAGAAGAAATAAATCAAGCGAGATTGAAAGATTGGGACGTTGAAGGATAGGACGATAAAGGAAGAATATAAAGAGAAAACAGAGAGAGAGGGGAAAAGGAAGATAAATTGAGATAGATTATCGAAAGAGTGGAGCTAAAGAAGGAGAATCAAATTAAAGAGATAGAGAGAACGAGAAGGCTGGATAAACCTTGAAAAAGGATAGAACAAAGAGGAAGGCGGGAGGGAGAGATAATTATACGAGTGGAAACAAAAGAAGGGGAGAGAGAGAGAAGCGTGTAAGTATAAAGAGGGTGGAATTAAATAAAAGACAATCGGAGGACCGCGTGTGTGGTTGGATAAGAGTCAGGAAAGGAAAGAATCGCAGGGAGAGAGGAAAGATTCATAATTAATTCTTCAGCGCTAAATTAATTCCCTAGGATGAGGGTTAGCCACCACTCCCACCACTCGGGGAAAAAACCCATCCCAGAGCCATTAACCAGCGGCACAGCTCCCCCCTCCCTTCACACTCCCCTCGCTCCTCTCCCCCCCCCTTGGAATCATTATTATTCTTATTGCCGTTTCTCTTTTATTTCTACGGTTCGCTCGCGCCTCGAGGGATCTCGCCACCACCCCAAAGGCATTTATTTCACTACCAGCCACCTCAGCCTCTCTCTCACTCCTCTCCCTTCTCCCCATCCTCCCACTATTTTAAAAAACACACATATGGGAAAGAGAGACTGCCACGTCCTGGGGAAAATCGAAGGAACAACGCCAATGCTCGGGAACTCTCGAGTAATCGGCTTTCTCAACGCGTAAGATAGAGAGAAATTCAACAAAAGACTGAACCGACCCCGCTTTAATCCAATAACGTCTCCGTGGACCAGTCGAACGGGACCATCGGCAAGGTTTTTCCCCCCGCCTCCTCTCCACCTCTCTCTTAATCCAACTTCCTCCTCCCCCAATCATCTCACCGCACCCCGCGACTTTCCCTAAACAAAGGACTAATTATGAGTACGCTCTTATTCTGGTTATTTACGTTCCGTTGTGCATTGCGATTTTTTCTCCTAATTTTTCCATCCCCTTTTTAGCGCTTCTTTTTCTAAAAAAAATCGCTATGTATTCGGTTCATTCGCCCGTATGCCCGTGTATAAAATAACACAAAAATGGCCCATGTTACAAACTCTAAAATATCGGGTTATATAGTTCTACATTAGGGCTATATATGACATAAATATGGTGGATCTAGGATCAGCTGCTAGGGAGTAATCGGCAAAAATAGGTAAAAAGTACACGCTGCTACAAATGTAGGCAACCAGCAATACATCGCATCTGCTATTTTTTCTTCTGCTGGAAAGATAGCAGCCGGTGAAAAATGTCTTATCTAATTTTCTCTGCAATTCTTCCCTCACTTGTTTATATATGGTGGCGTCGGTGAAAGGAAGATGGCGGCATCAACGTAATTGAATTGAGAATGGATTGTTTCTGGGAGGGATGAAAACGCGACAAATTTACGAACGAACGAACAAACACGCCACAACTTTGACGTTATTAACTCCGAATAATGGGACGAAAATGTACGTCAGCGTATTCGAAAAATGGGAGCGAACGTTTCCTTTTCGTAGTTTATTACGACCTACTTATGCCAAAGTCGTGAAATCCCGCGGTTATTGAATCGAGGTTCGTCGAGTTTTATTCGACACAAATTGGACTCAAGAGGGAAAAGCGACCGAGGCTCCACGACGTTGAGTGGCAGTCACATGAACCTCAATAAAACACCCGAGTCGAGCGAATGCAAATTTTTTAACCTTGCGACGTCCAACCCACCTCGAATTTCTCTCCCTCTCACTCAATAAAAACCGAGCAGGAGTTGTAAAAGTTTCGACGCCAATTTTTTCGTGGCATTTTTTATACTCTAATTAAACCTATAACCATAGCCATAAAAACCTCTGCGGGTATATCTCTCTCTCGTATCTACATCTGTACGTTAAAGTTCATTGGGATAATAAAGACGTCAAAAAATCCCAGGAAAAGAGGACGCGGAGAAAAAAATGCAGCCGCGTAAATCGATAGGTGGATCTTAAAACAAGAGTGCCACCCGGACGGCAAAGTTAAAATACTTCGAAACTTGGCAAATTATTTGGGAATTAAAGCACAATTAGAAGAATTGCGCATTAATGTGTAGGAGAAAAGTTTGGCTGCGAGTGACGCGACGAAAAAAATTCGTTCTCATCGGCTGAAAAGTATGCCCACATAACGGCTTCTACATAATTATTTCGAAATTTCCTTTTTCTGGGAGAGAAGGCGTACTAAAGAGATAGCTCGGGAGAACTCCGGGAGGAACGAAAGTTCAGGGAAACTTCGTACTTAATTACTCGTGCAAGATGCTCGTAACGGCGACATTTTGTCACCCGAGAAAACTTGGACGACATAAAAATTCGTGGATGAAAAAAATCTCATCTGGCAGGGAGGGAGAGGACGAGAAGACGGGACGCCATGGTCGTTAGGCGCCGTCAACTCAACGCGCCGCCATGACAACTGTGCACGCTCTACTTTCCCCCCGCCCAGCGAACCATTAACCAATAAACTTGCCCCGTTTAACCTCTATGGAGAGAGTGCCATGCACAAAAACAAGTGAAGGCTCGTTACGCGATTATGTTTACGCGTTTTATTAGGGCTGCACTCCCATCTTATGCCAGCGGGTGAATCATAATGGAGAATGAAGCACGCCAAGAAACACGCGAGATAGAGTACGTTTCCGTAAACGTCCGTGACCTCTGTCTATTTTCACTCCGTGACCTACTAGAAAAAGTAACTCTTCTACGCGTGCATCACTTCACGAGGAGACCTGAGATCCAAAACCGATACACAAAAGTACGGGCTAA
This sequence comes from Tanypteryx hageni, assembly GCA_028673005.1. Taxonomy (NCBI): domain Eukaryota; kingdom Metazoa; phylum Arthropoda; class Insecta; order Odonata; family Petaluridae; genus Tanypteryx; species Tanypteryx hageni. The sequence continues at coordinate 100,136,348 of CM054112.1, read as the reverse complement.
ACATTCTAAATGTACCCCTCAGTTTCACAGCAGCTATCGATTCACAAAAGAATATTTTCAGGCATACAACGAACACACAATTCTTCCCACGTAAAAGTACTAACCGGTTGGAAGTAACACGAAAGGTTCAACCTTAAAGCCTAACACTCGAAGCTCAAAAAAAGTGGAACGTTATAATTGCGCGCATCCTCCACTTAAAGAGAGTTTAAAACCCTCAAAATTTACGGCAGCTCGCTGCAGTTTCATTAGAGAGAAAACGCAATAAAATATAACCGGGGGGAGGGGAGGGGATGAAAACCATCACTAATCCGCAATAGTAAACCTTTTTTGGAAGCCTCTTAAGTCGGGGCGGTTAAAATTTTTGGTAGCAATCCACCCGGGTTGTAAGAAGCGGAAAGGGAGAGAAGCGGAATTGAGGAGGGCGCGAGGAAGGTAGTAAAGAGACGAGACGGTGGAGGGTAGATTGGTTAGATCTTGCGAGGTGGCGGGAGGGATTCGGAGGGAGGAAGTTGCGGTGCAGAGGGAGTGGGAAGGGGAGGAGAAGGAAGGGAGGAGAAGGAAGGGAGGAGATGGAGGGAAGTGGGAGGGACGTGCGGGTAAGGAGGGGATTGAGACGGAACGAGTGGGGAGGGTAGCGAGGAAGATCACCGGGGGAATAAGCCAGTGGGGTGGGAAGATGACACCGGGGGCGAGATAGCCGTAAAAAGAGGGTGGTCATAAGATAAGAAAAGGGGAGGCGCTTTTCCCCCTCCTCCGACGGAGACACTCCCCCCCTTTTTTACGGGGTCAGGGAGGAATGGGAGAGGAAGAGAGAAAGAGGGGGGAGGAAGGGAGAGGGAAGGGAGACAGAGAGAGAACGACGTAGAGAAAGAAACTGAGTAAAAGGATGAGAAGAGTAAGAGACAAAAGGAGGCATAAGAGGAAGTTAGGCTATTCGTGAAGATAGAGAGAGCGAGAGAGAGAGAAAGGAGACGGAGAAAAGTTTAACGGGGAAGGAGATAAAGGGAGGACGTGGAGGAAGAGAGATCATTTTAAAGAAGGGAGATTTTTCGGAGAGAGAAAATTCGAAGAAAACGAGAGTTAAAGTGAAATGCCAAGGTAGGAAGAGAGAGAGAGAGAGAGTGATAGAATGAGAGAGAAGAGACGGAAGATTAGTTTAAAGCACACGGGAGACGAGCGGATTTTTGTCGGAGTCATAAATCGAAACGCGAGCGGAACGAAACTGGAAAGATGAAAAAAATGAATCGATTATTTCGGGCTCGGTTTTTTTATTCTCTGCAATATGGCATTCGCGCGGATCTCGAAATACGAGAATCAAAGGAGAGATGCCTCGCGTTCAACGGTCGGACGGGAATAAATTAAGTCCCGGCGAAAATAAATACCATCCGAGAGATGGGAAGAGGATAACGAAAGAATAAAAATGGAATAAATGATGAAAAGAGAGAGAGAGAGAGAGAGAGAGAGAGAGAGAGAGGCAAAGAGAAATTTCTAAAAAAAGGGCGAGTTTCCAGGGATTAAAGTTTCGGCGAGGATAACGCGAAGATAAAGAGCACACGGAGGTATTCAAAAATGAATCAGGGAGCCTACCACATTCCTCACAAGCCTAAATACATATGCTCAACCTCAATGGACATAAAAATTCAGGAGGCAGCATACGTAACATAGTGCGGATCAACATTAGCAAATTTGCTGCCGCATTTGAAGCGATCGCACGGCATTCTTGGGGGCGGAAGTTCCGCATATCATTGCCACGTAGGATAACAAACTAAAAACTAATTAAGAGGAAGCAGAGAAAAATAGGCGGCTCAAAAGGGCTCGAGATTGGGGGAAATGGACGTTGACATGAATTGAGAATGGAACCCAACGGAATATCCTTTGAGACGGGATTTCTTTGTGACGTGGGAGTGCGGCTTAAGATGGCGTCACTTCATAAACGCGGCTCAATTACACTCTTGGGCGCGGAATTAACGCCGGTTGAGTAATACGGAGCAGTAAAAGGCGTGGTATGCGCCTCGGTTTGGAAGAAAAGGATGGAGTGGGTGGGGGAGGGGGAGGAGATGAAGCGAGAGGAGGAGGAAGAAGACGAGATTGGAGAGGAGGAAATTCTAGCCCACTCCGGGGCGTTTAGGATCCCACCATTAAGTCACGAAGCACCGCGCTTAAACAAATGAACCGAGCGCCGGTGCAAACAAATGCACCTCGCGACGGGGAGAATTATTTTTGCCGAGAATTCGCTCCGAGCGAAACCGTAACGAGTAATATTTTATGATGATGAATGAATTCATTACACCGGAGAGACGAGCGAAGGGACAACCCTTTTCCGAGGCAGTTCCGCACCGAATTCCCCCGTGCCACGTCGGGATGCTCCATCCTAATTTTTTGAGATTTGCTCCGCTCGTAAGCCGAGAGAAAGAGAGGAAGAGAAAGTCAATTTCGGTGGAAAATTACGAGGTAACAGGTACAAAGAGATGAAGAGTAATATAGCCTCGAGAATAAATTTGACTGCTTGCATTAAAACTTTCTTTTGGATTGTAACTCGAGTTTTAAAAAAAATGAGCATATTTACTACGAAAAAATATGCGATTGAGTTGATGCTTAAACGAAGTAACGCTTGCGCGATGCAGCGCCACAACGCGCTAAACGGCCGGTAATTACACCAAACATCTCGACTCGGGGATTCGATTGATCCTAAATCACACCGCACATTAACATCTCCTCGCCTCCGAATACGTAATCTATTAAACCGCAGCCATTCATAACACGCTCAGTCGCTCTCTCCCTAAATACGGGAACACTTGAATGCTCCTCTCGTTAAAGTCGTCTGCCTTCCTCTTCGACCCACGTCGTCGACGCCCTACGTAACTACAATCTCTTCTCCTCCGCCTAACTCCCTCCTATATAACCGAAGCGGACATTTACAGCTTCCGTGGGGAAGGAAGAATTCGGAGATGGCGGTCCAACGGCTCAATGCACGCGGAATGATGGCAGAGGCCCTCCTCCTACCTATATATGCCAATCCCCGTCCTATTTATATCTCTCTATCACACACACACACACACTCAGCCGGCATTAGCCCGCGATTATTGGTGCGTCACTTCCCATCGCCGGAGTTTGAATAGGAATTTGATTGCTCAGGTAACTGCGGGGGACCTACGAGCAGTTCGCGTCGAGGAATCAATTGTTCAAATTTCCGCCGCGAGGAGGCAGGAGTTTCGGAGGGAGGGAGAGATGATGGAGCGAAGGGAGATAAGCGAGGGAGGAGAGCGAGCAAAAGCACGACCACCCGCTACTCTTTTCCGGAATCGGAGAGAAGAATGAGATCATTGAGAGGACGAAAAGTCAGGATAGTTAAAAAGAGAAGATAATCATGATGGGAATACGATAAATAGAGAGGTGAAGACGGGTTTCGCGAATTTCCTCCCACGCTCGGCTTCCGGAGCCGAATATATTCATAAGTACGTATTACGTTATTGTACCGCGTCGACTTCGGGAGACAAAGAAAAAGTAGTAGTACTTCTTATATCCCAAATCTCAGTTTCCTTTCACATTGCTTGCCGTTCTTCCATGCAGAATAAAAAAATACATAATTAACTAAATCAATTGTTATACTACATGCAATACGCAAATGATATGCATCAGCGAGCGTCTTGGCCCTAAACGCTTGGCGATCGAAAGGAATGTTCACTGCCAAAAAATCGTAACTCGTCTTTCAGCTTAGATAATGAGAGAGAAAATCGTACACTTTGGGTGCACGTCCTCAGCTTTCAATTACAGTATGTTTATGAATTATTCCCTTAAACATAAAACGTTATCCCTTTTTGAGAACATTTGAAACTTTGAGCACAAACAAATTTTTCGTTTTTGTTTTTTGCTTCAAGAGAAAACCGACGGGTGCCACACTCTTGGGCAAAACTATGGCTTTCCACACAAAAATTGTGACAATAATAACCAACCTATTTTATTCCCATCATAGTGAACATAGTGGTTGCAAGGTTAAAGCATTTTTTTTAAGTTTATCATCCTCATTGAAATTACTTAAACCATTGAAAATAAGAGTTAAGGTTTAGGGCAAATGGTCGAGTAACACTAATAGCTATTACTTGCCTGGCAGCTTTAATCATGTTTTAAAAATACCCTCGCGGCAGTAAATTGCACAAACCCAAGAGAGCGGAACGCAGTTGGTACTCCAAAAGAAAAGACTCAATTAGAGATTGTTCATCATCCACCTGGCAACCCGCCACTCTCTCCTCTCTCTTTCTCTCTCAAACACTCATACATTAATCATTTCCGCAATCGTCCGACGGGACGATAAGAACAATTTCTGCCGCCGCGAACGCCGCCAAGACAAACCCATTTCGTTGACACGGCGGAAACACATGCCCGAAAAAATTTCAAAGATGATCCGAACGCCCCAGCAATAAGGGGGATCCGCGAACCATAGGTAATGAGGGAGGCGAGCGCGGTGGCGCGTTTCGTTTAATTACAACAAAGCTAAAGGAACTTAATAACGTCCCGCGATTTCGTGTTGGCTCGTTATCATGAACAAGTGTACCTGTTGAATTTTGAGCAGGCGTCCCGATGACATCCCTGACGTCCTCTACACTTGACGCAAAATTGCTCCCTCGCTCTTCGACGTTAACTCAATTTCCAATAAATTATAAAACAATATAAACACAAATTCAACGGAGGGAATTGCAAGGAAAGTAAATTAAACGATGACGTCATACATTAAAATCGAAAAAATTTCAAATCGGAGTCCTCGGGAGCAAACCGACACCCTTGGATCGCAGCAATGCTGCAAAAAAGCGCAATCTGGACGAGAAGACCGGCCCGAAAACTACCGCTTTTTCATTTCACGACTCTGGATTAAAAAAATAAAAACGAAGCAAAGAAAACAGACGTATTTTTTGGTGCAGAATATTTCCCTCCAGACTTTACAATATTAATTCCCCCTTCTTCCCCCCTCCCCATACGAGTCTCAAGAGAATCCGTTATAAGGCTCTGTTGAAAAAAAATAACGGAGGATTTTCGGTTGAAGCAAAGATAGGAAAAGAGAGAGAGAGAGAGGGAATCCGAAAAAATATAAAAACAACCCTTTGCAGGGAAAAGGGTTCCTGTTATCAGGCTACCCGTCAGCATTTACAGTCACTACCTACCAGCGGACTTCACCTACTCCCAGACCCCATCCCTTTTCTTCGAGGAGGGGAGGAGAGAGAGAGAGATGGAAATACTGAAGAGGGAGACGAGAATGGGAAGTTTTAGAGAGAGAGAGAGAGTGGCGGAAAGGGTCAACTGGTATGAGTGCTCCCTGACGGTGGAAAATAAAAAAAGAAAGATACCGAAAGGGAAGATAAAAAATGACAGCTGAAAAACAAAGCTCTCCCCCTCTCTTTCTACCCCGAAGGAAGAAATAAGACAAGCGAGAAGCGACAACAGAGGGGAGATGGAGGAGTGAAACAGACTACGTTTTATTTGGGAAGGAGGGGATGAGAGAGAGAATCCAAGGAATGAGGACACAGAAAGAGAGAGAACCCTCGTTCTCATTGATTACAGCGAGGCGGCGGCGCAATGCAAAGACGAAAAGGAATAAAGGAAGAGGAGAGATGAGGGCGGCACTCATCACAGCGAACGACCGGGGCCACGCTTTCCATTCCGTGCACTCACTCAACTCACGGGGAGAGAGAGATAGGAAGGGAAATGCGATTCGTAGCTATGGCAATCCACGCGTCTTGTGCTTCGCCATGAAACCGTGTAATTTAATCAATAGAAAGGGAGAGAGAGAGAGATGTACAAGATAGAGCAAGACGATTCAAGAGATAAAGAGAGGCAGGTTCTAGGAGGAACTACGCGAAGACGAGAAACGATTCTAGCGTGGAAGAAAGATTTTTAAAAGTTATTTTTGGAAACTATTTTTCGAGAGGTGAAGGCCGCAGAGAGAAAATACCTCGAGAAGAATTACGTCCCGAGAAAAGAACTGCAAGCAATTTTCAGAGGAATAGAGGGAGTATTGAACGAAAGACCTGAAGATGCCAGAATATGACAAAAAGTGTTACGGGACTACATGTTTTGGGGAAAATTTAATTCTTCGTATTTGTCTAAGCTAGAGGATCGGCATTTAATTTTATAAAACGAATAAAAATTTTAAAAAATCAATAGAAGAGCGGACCAATTTCCAACCTTTGTAGAGCCCGCTAGATATAGGTTCTTTAAACTTTTTTATGTAAAAAGCTGAATGAAAAACACGGCGCCATTTCGGAAAAAATATTCAAGCTGAAAATATCTGAGCGTCAACTAGCAGAGACATTTCCGTAAAGATTTCAAGGAAACTAATTGGCGGACTACTAAAAGAAGACAAGGAAATACCAGGAAGCTGGCAAAGCTAAAGGTAATATGGGCATCATCAAAGAGAAAACTCCCAGGGTTAAATAAAACTGCATCCCCTAACAGTTAGTTGATTTCCTTATTGATACAAAGCGACTCTTTCTTTAATAAAATAATAATTACGAGCACTCCCGATTATCACAAAACAAAACAATAGTAAAACATCAGCACGCGACAGCGTCAAGTTATCACGGGATTTTTATCCCCTAACGTGAGTTTATACGAAGGCTTACGCGAAAGAGGAAGTCGTTGACGTGGAAAGGTATGGGAAATACTTCCGCCGCTTTTTTACCTTCCGGACCATGAATGAGAAAGAGTATAGAAGAGAGAGAGAGAATGGGAAAGGAGACGAAACGAGAGTGGAAGGAGAATGTGAGGTCGGCGACTGTAGAAGGGGCCTTTGGGATGGTCCTGGGAGGTTGAAAAGGAAGAGGGGAGGTAATAGCGTCGAGGATGAGGAGACAGGGATAGAGAAAGAAGAGGAAGTGGGATAGAGAGGGGAGTGAGGGGGAGAGTTAGAAGGCGAGTGAGGAGGAGAGTGAGAGAGACAGGGGGGAGTGAGGTGGACAGGGGGAGTGAGTAGGACGGGGGAGTGAGGGGGACTGGGGGAGTGAGGGGGACAGGGGGAGTGAGGGGGACAGGGGGAGTGAGGGGGACAGGGGGAGTGAGGGGGACAGGGGGAGTGAGGGGGCAGGGGGAGTGAGGGGGCAGGGGGAGTGAGGGGGGCAGGGGGAGTGAGGGGGGCAGGGGGAGTGAGGGGGCAGGGGGAGTGAGGGGGGCAGGGGGAGTGAGGGGGGCAGGGGGAGTGAGGGGGGCAGGGGGAGTGAGGGGGGCAGGGGGTGAGGGGGGGAGTGAGGGGGGAGTGAGGGAGGAGGGGGGAGTGAGTGAGGACGGGGGAGTGAGGAAAAGAGGGGAGGGGAGGAGAGGGGGAGGCCGCTGGAATTGGGGCTGAAACGAAATTTCCCCCCTAGGACCAATACCCTCTCTTTTCTACGACACACCCCCTCGGGTCCAAGTCACTCCATCGTCTCCCTCACACCCCCATTCCGTCCAGGTCCACCTCCCGCAATCGCCACTTGTCCCACCTCATCCCATCTTCCTCCAACATCCTCTATGCTACTGTTTCTTTCCTATCTTTCCCTCTTCCTATTCCCTTTCCCAACCAACCTTCCCTCCCTTTCTTTTAACATCTCCATCGCTTTGCTCCTCCATCCTACAAGAACCTGCCAACGCCACCTATCCTCTCCGACATTCAAGATACCGTCACCTCTGCTGGACGACCTCCCACTTCACCGAAAGATCTACTATGGAAAATGACCGCTCCCTCCCTCTCTCTCTTTCTCCCATCTGCCCTCTCCCATTTTACCTCCTTCTCGCCCTTATACCGTCGTGTTACCTTATCTTCCAATTTATCCTCCTCGCCTTTTATCGCGTCCTCTATATATTTATTCCCTTAACAACACAAAACCCTTTTTTCCTCCCATACCCTTCTCTCCCTGACCTCCCACCCGTTTCATTGTCCTCGTTATCCTTTCCCTCCCCAACGGTGTTATCATTGACGACCTGACAACGCGTTTTAATGGAAGGAGAGACGATTTAAGGGAGAAAACTTGAAAGGAGGAAGAGTTCATCCGCCAAACCTATTCGGAACACGGTACAATGCGGGGAAACACGCGGAATTTCATGCATTCTCGAAGTCCGGGACGGAAAAAATGTAGTTCCTTTGCTCGGAGAATGCGCCTTTTTTCTTGCCTAGGCCTTCCCTTAAAAAAGAGAAGCAAAAAAAAGAAGCAGCATCAAGTTTCTTTCGCAAAGACGCGAGTCGTGCTTCTTTTTACCTTTTCTTTCCTTCCATCTACGCTGTTGGCGCGGTTTTTCCTTCAATACCCGGCAAAAGCGTTTTTCATTTCGCGTTTCAATACCCGGGGCGGAGGAAGGAGCGTACCGCGATAGATGGATTTTCAGAATTCTTTTTCTCTTATTCCGGAGATATAGAAAAACTGCGCTTAATTTTCTCGTTCTACATCTCTTATTAAAGACGCTCCTGGATGGAAAAAAGAACGTCTCACGGATCTCCGGCATTTTTTTACGACCTAGTTCCTTTTCAGCTCCTTGGAAATTGTCTTGTGCAAAGTGTCTGTAAAAACTCGCCATAGAGATGATGCACTCCAAACAAAAAGCCGTCAGAAACACAAATGCTAGGGAGGAAATATTTAATATGGGAACTGGATTATATTATAAAGTCATAGCCTCGAATAAACTAAATAACTTCGTTCTCTAAGTTATTCAGGCTCTAATCTGGTGATATTATTCCAATGTATCACCATCGTCATGAGCAATCTGCAGGAGAACAGGACCGTGATTACAGGGCAAACCGGGTTCTTTGCACCGCCCTGTCCTCAGCAGCCTTATTCATTCATTCATAACTTTCTTCTTCAAGTCGTCTAATGTTTTAAGTTAAAGGCGCGGACAAACGACATCTTAGTTATTCAGTACATCGGATAATTATTCTTAAAATAAATGGAATGCAATATTAATAATTCTGCATTGTGTCGTCACGTCCCCCCATATCTTTGGAGGGCACCTATGCAATGTAAATCTATGAATAAAAAACATGGACACGAGCGACTGAAATGAATCAAAGAATCTCTTTCCAAGAGCAGGAAGTAGGAGATCCTTCCTGAATTGAAGGACCTTTCTTTTAAACGCCCGCAGACAACCCGACCTCGTGCACACGAGAAAAAACCTCACCGCCAAACATCCGCTCCCTCGCATCCCTATGGACAAGCGGTGGACTCAACAGTCCTCCAGGATCCTCCTCCATCCCTTTCTACGGGTGAGTCCACCTCTCCAACCCTACCATTCCTCTTCTCCCACCCTCCCTCACAGATCCCCCAAAAACTCGCATCTTCCTCCTTCCTTAAAAGAGCCCAATTACTAATCACTCACTCTGTCGAAGCCTCCCGCTCTCCGAGACCATTTACGTATCCTACTGATCCGGCGGCAGAAAGAAAGAGAGATAGAGGGACAGACAGACAGACGCCTTGTGGCACTCGTTCAACAATCTACTCGGCCCTCCCGGCCACCCCACCCAACCCAATCCCATCCGCTCCCATCACGAGGATGCCTGCATCATCCATCCCCAGCATCAATCACATTTTCGACCTCATCCTCTCGCCCCGTCTCTCTCCGTCTCCCAGTCCATCCATGCCCTCTCTTCCACCCTCTCCGCCCTCACTCCCTAACCGACAGCACCTCCCAAAAACCCCATGCCGCCTCAATAATGCCGCTTCGATGGGTACCAATCACCAATCAAGCAACGGTTACTCCCTTGCCTACTCGGTTCTTGTTACGTTAACCACTCGACCTCAACCCAAACCTCGCATCTCCCCGACCCCGTTCCATAACCCTCCACCGCAACCGCCCCCGTCCTCTCCGTCATCAGATGGCTCGCCCTTCGCGGCATACTATCCCTCCCTCGGGAATAAAATTAAAAACCTTGCGCCCACCGGCATCCACAAAGAAATGTCCTCTCCACCAAAAATAAGCGTTTTCATCGAACAGCGGAGAACTAAAAAAAAATCCCCGGTCGCCGCCGCCGATGTGATTCTCACTGGAGAAAAGGGGTCGCTCGCCCAAAAACTGCGGCAAAGGCTTCCTTTCCCCCCTCCCCCTTCTGGCGAGCCTTGAGGGGGGAAAAGAGTGGGGACGCAGAGAACCGAACGCTAATTTCGACCCTCTTCTTATTCTTTTTTAGTGTTATTTTTTTGATCGAAACTGAATTTGCGTCGCAAAAATATCTGCGGTGGTCGGAGAAAGGAAATACGCGAAACGGGAGTTTAAGAACACGTAGGTCGAAAAAATACGCACTTTAAGTGCACGAGGCTGGACGGTTTTTTGTCCAAAAATTAATTCATCAAAACCAAGGAAAATTGAGAAAAATACCGTTCAAATCATTGATGATAAACTTTCAAAATCTAATGACGAGGAAACTACATATGACATTTATTAAAGTAAACAACTTAAGCCATCAGCCTATCTTCTATTACTGAAAATTGACATATACGCGCAGATATTTAATTGACGGATAGAAAACTGATTTCTTTTCTTTATTATATCTACTACTATTTACTTCCAATTGAGTGAATACATTTTCACGTCTTCTTAAACACCTCCAACGTAGTTGGAAATAAAAATATTTAACATCGTAAAAAATATTCACATATCCCATAATAATCTTGCGCAATCGCTTTTTAAACATTTCCTTTTTTATATCTATCGTAATAGAGTATAACACCATCATTATAATCTCCGAACAACTTTCAGTGAACCATTCCTATTCGACAATTCCACACGGATTCAATTATAAAGTCAACTCCTCCATCTTCCGGTATCTCTTCGAAGCTCCTTAGACAAAGCACATCTCAAGAAAAACAGCCCGGACTAAAATCCGAAACTATCGCGATGGATTTTTACTTACTCCCATACGTCACAAGTTTCGTACACTTCACAGTCTAACAAAGTACAGAAGAGAGCTTTTATACGAAGTCACATCCTCCCTCTTACATATTATCTCGCACAATCCGGCTGAGGGAGGGATCCGTTCTGTAAAGAGGAAAGCTTTAAGAATATATCTCCCTCTCCTTTCCTCCCCCCAAAGGATCCCTTCTCCGCCAAGTTCGCCCTTCTTGGCTTAATCCTCAAGACCATTCTCTACGACTTAAGTCCAATTTCATCGCAAATCCTACGACCAACCAGCTCCTTCAAGGAAAGGCACACCAACCTTAGGAGTTCCCTCCAATCAGTCAAACCTTTAGCCTCCTATTCCTTCTCTCCCTCTCTCTCTATCTCCATTCCTCGTCTCCTCTCACTCTCTATCCCCTTCCTTCACTTCCGAGCCCGCAAATCCTCTCCAAAAGGATCGGGGAGTTTCAGCGAGACAGAGAATTATATTAATCCCGCAGTAACTCACAAGACGCGCCCACGGTGAGCGACTCCGTTAATCTCTCTCGGGTGATAGGAGGCGGCGTAAGGGAGGGAGGTAGGAGAGGGGGAGAGGAGAGGGGAGGGAAGGAGGGGATGAGGAGATGTTGAGAGCAATCCGGCCGAAATTTGGGAGTCATGCATGCATCGCCCTGCTCTTCCCGGATGCTGATTGATTCGTGCGCTCTGATTGAGTGCTGATCTGTGCACTTCTCATACGACGTCCCTCGTCTGAGATTCTCTTCTACCCTTCGATTTTTTTCTCCTGAGATTCTTCCGAGATTTTTATCTAATTTTTTTTTGCCAGACGGGATAGGTAATTTACCGATACCTCTCTTAAAGAGAGGTCCAAAGTTCAAAAGAAATTATTTAAGCAGTTTTAGGAATGCTTTCAATCTTGTCGAATAGTTTGGAAAGATTTTGATTTTTTTTGTGTAATAAAAACGACGGTTTGAGAGACCTCAGGAGAATTATCAGCAATCAATGTTCCATTCTTTTAAAATATAATTGAAGAAAGTGAACAATGTTACGTACATTTTGGAAGAAGTTTTTATGCTTTATCTTCAAACCTAACAATGCATTTCGACGCATAATTGAGTTTTGCCAGGTAGTGTAGCGAAAATACCTAACCAAGGTAATAAGTTTCTCACTAATCGAAACCTGGAAGTTTTAATCTTTTACTGAAATTTCATACGCTGCTCGTTCATCGGATAAATAAAAATATGCTTGCGTGGACCAATACAGAAAAATTAGATCCATTCTTGCTGGACCTGCACCCTATCCTTTTAGCGTTACGAAAAAGGGAAAGGGTACCATACAGGGGCACCCTGTACCCTAATTCCTTATCCGATATATCCATCCCAAACCACTACCGAGGATGAAGGCTCTCACGTACGATTCAGCCAACAGATGGCTCTAACCGTTTCCCTAATTCCCCCACCATCATCCTCTCGCAGGCTCGCTCCTTAGGCGATATATCACAACCACACGATCACCCGCCACAACCACGGCCATCTCTCCCCTATTCTCATTTTACTGATTGCGCTGATGGTTTTAGTCTTATTTTCGGGAAAGGTCACCCAATGAGACTCACCAGGTATCAGAATATTATTATTGCCCGATGACTGTCGGTAAATAATATCCTCGATACATGCATTTCAACCTCGACGGTGCGATACATTCATCCCTTGAAGATGTTTGAATAATAATATGTAACTTAGCGTGGAATCGTAACTACGTAATCCCAAAAACCGGCGAACCCAACCCCCAAGGCCTTGCGTCTCTCATGTTATTTATAAAATTTTCATTTGGAGGAAAACAAAAAACCTGCTGCTTGCGGCGACATCTTTTGTTTTCCATGACAACCTTATTCGCATAATATCAATTCTTTCCTCATTAAACCTGATCATATTGTCATTTTTTATGAACAAGGCCAGAAAATGGATGCAAAACAATCTGCTTCCCTCACTCCGTCCCTATTTTCCATCCCCATTCCCCTCTGACGAAAAAGGCTCGCAGCACTGACAAACGCTTCTGCCAATCCCTTCCGCCGCACACTCCTGCCTCCTCTTCTTAATGGCCTTTCTCAAGAGCCATGTGTGCCCACTCCCTCAGCCCCTCCTCCACCCTCCCGTAAAGGCACTCCCATGCCAACCCCTCTAATCGTTTTTCGATTTTTACTCCCGAAGAAACCGCTTCCAGGAGACACGCCTTAGAAAGTCAAGTCTGTAGGAGTTTTCCGAAGAGGCCATGAAAAACTTACGACGCGAGTCAATACACTCGACGCCGATGGAGGAGAAGGAGGCTAACGTTTGGTATGAGTCGGTAGGATGAGGGGGTGCTTGGATGGGAGGAGGGCCAAAGAGCGTCCCTCGATCACTGGCAGAGTGAGAAAGATTCACCCGCGATGTTTCGCATTCCTCGCTTCGATTGCCGCGAATTTAAAGCGGAGGGAAATATAAAAAGACGAGGAGCTTGACGTCGGGTGGAATGCGGAGGGGATTAATGGGTCGTGGCGTGCGTTACCGTGGAGACGGGCGTGGCCACGCTAAAGATCTCGCGTTTCTTTTTTCTTCAAGGGAGGATCGGCACGAAGTGTATTCGCTAACCGTCAATCTCCCGGCGGCTCTTTAAAAATAACGCTCTAACAAGTTAACGAGGGCAAAGAAAACGAAGAACTCCTCGTTTATAGCGCGATACGAACGAAAGCGCAATTTAATGTAGTTGCCTCCTCGCTTCGCGATTTAACTCGTAATTTATAAGATTGAAATTTCGACAATTAAAAACATACAAGTGACATTTCTTTTTAAAATGTCGTGAATCTCGTTTCTAGCCGAATATTCCATAATGACTGAGGTTATTAAGGGTGAAATTTCTAAAAACCTGCGCAAAAAAATTCCTTCAATAACATCATGCCCCGACCAATTAAACAACAAAGCACTTGGGCTCGTTAAGACCGTGAGATCCATGTAATTATATATAAAACTGCAGTCGAGTGTGGAATGAATGGAAACCGTTTCACAAAAGCGGCAAGAAACGCGCTTTTAAGAGCGCACCATCCCGGGCCGAGATAAAAGGCGCAGATCCGCGTAGAAAAACAACTGACGTTAAAAAAGCGGGAAATAAAACGAGGAAAACCAAACGACGTTACCAACTAATTTGTGCTCTAAGAAACGCTCCGGAAACGGAGGGGAAAAAGAAAGAAAAAAAACAGGAACGAGCCCTTGTAGATCTCGCGACCGAGCCCAAAAAAAGACGCAAAAAAATGCGCGTAATTTATTCGCATCTTTTGTTCGCGAAACGGTTTAATGCAAACAATTCGCCCGTCCCACAAAAAAAAATAAATCGGGGCCATAAAACTAGCTGGTTTACTACTCCTTCCCTCTCCCACCTTCTGCAAAAAAACCCCTTTCACGGAAACAAGAAGGTCATTCATTGGATAAATCCTCTTCGCAGCCACATCTCACGGAAGGAGAAAAATTTCTAATTGAAAACTTTGAATTAAAAAAAGTGTGTAGGACGACCCTAAGGAAGCATCTCGGCGCACAAATGGATTTCTTTTTCATTTTTGAGAATTCGGGCCGAGGCGCAAGATACCCATCAAAAAAGCGGCCATAATTCCCATTTCATGCGAGGGACCTCCTTTTTTATGTTTTTCTTTTCCCACCGTCGCCTGGAGACCTCGTCCTCCGCGTTCGGCGGGTTTCCACATTTCCCGCACGCCCCAACAACCTCCTCCCCAACTACTTCCATACCCACTCCCTTCCTCCGAACACCGACACCCTTCCCACAGGACTTCAAGCATTATTTTTTCGTTTCGTCCAGGTCGTATATAAACCCATCGACGCGAAGATGCTTCAAACTGCCAAGAGGTCATAAAGATATCAACGCCAAGGAAAGAGAGAGAGAGAGAGAGAAAGGCGAAGCAAGGAGGAAGATAGCGGAGAAAAAAAGGAAGAAATGGTGGGAACGAACCGAGTGCCTCCAAAGAGCAATAATGACTAGGAGGTCAAAGGTCAGTGTTTTATCTCTCTCCACTCCTTAAGCAGAGAGACAGTGTGAGGGGGGAGGGAGAGAGAGGCTGAGAAGAGAAGGATGAAAAAAGCTTAATCCTTCTTCCGGTCCACTTCATCTAACTCTCCATCTCTCCTTCCCTCTCTCCTTTCCCCTCTGCACTCATCCGCAACAATGACACGAAGGAAAGATCCCGAATTAATCCTTCTGAATCATACCGCAACATTTATCCTCATCCTAATCTTAGGTCAACTTCCTCATTAATTTCCCCTACGTCGGGGAGAGAGGAACGAACGCCAACCTATCGCACTCGCTGAGTAATCCTATGCGAACATTAACACGTCTTTTCCTAGTCCTCTTCCGGATAGACAAAATTAACGGAAGGAAGCGGAATCTAAAATAGGTGGTTTCGTGTCTCGTGGAAAATGTTTCCTGTTCGTATTTTCCAACTTGAACCTAAAAAAAAAACATGGATTAATGTCCCACTTTACCACGAAAGGATGATAATGAGGTCTCCCTGATCGATTTTGTTAAGTGAATCGTTCGGCCGTGAGAAGTTATTTCTTAATTAGTGCCAATAAATGAGACACAACCACTGTAACGAAAATAAACTTTTTCTGGAGAACATAAGACCCATTCTTACTGACTGATGGTTCTTGAAAATGATTCCTTTAAAAAGAAAACAAGGAAGACTTTTAAAGAAACTACTCCGTTAATTAGATGCGTCGAGACAAATGGCTGATGAGGATGAATTATCTACTGTGTTTCACTCTTAGGCAGCTAACGGTAATGGTATACAGAACCCTCGTCGGAGGATTAGATTAGCTTTAGATGTTCTCGTCGTTAGTTGTTTCAATCCAAAATGGATTTATCGAGCTCTCCTATCCAACTGATTAATTTGGTAGCTCCCCGCAACTGTAAAAAGGGATGGAAAAACCAAATGACAAAACAGCCGTAAACAGAAGCGATTCATCGATTGCATATCATAAAAAAGAAACTTTCAATTTTAGAGCCTACCATCGGAGAATCTCCATCGATAACGGCTGCTCTGCAGCCGAAATTCGGTATTCCCAACCTTTTTAACGCTATTGGAGCTTCCTCATTTATCATGCGTTATCGAGGCCACTTTAATCGGTGGCGAGTGCTGTTAATGGGCCGATGAAAAATAGATTAAGTAAATTGAATATTTTTTATTAGCCAGGAATATTTGAAATATTAAATATCGGTCGATAATCTTGCATATTTTCTTTGATTTTCATATAAAATTTCTAATCGCTTTGGTAGAACAATAAGTAACCACAGTCCACATTATTATCATCATGGCAAAATCGATAATTAGCACGAAATATGCATAGCCGCAAATTGTTGTCCTCCAAAATGTAATTTGATATTTAATTAGATGGCATCGAGAACTAATTTTCTACCCACTGGCTTTAACATCCCCCGTGACGAACTGGAAATATTGTCTATGATTAATTAACTAGGAGAAATAAACACGTTTCCAAACACAAACGGAACTTACTTGCGAGATATTCAGCCGAGTGTGTAACTCCTAAACAAACGCCCCGCACGAAAACCCAAACCGCGATGACGACACAAAAGCGGAGTTTCTTAATCTTCCAGCGCGAACGCACCCCCACGCTACATTACGCCGAAAAGCCACAGAAGAGCGAGTGAGTGAGTGTATGAGAGAGAGAGAGAGAGAGAGAGAGAGAGAGAGAGAGAGAGAGATAGGGATATATAAAGATAGGGATCCTTATGAGTTCAGAAGGCGTATAAATGGATCACTCAATTCCTTCACCTCTTGTCTCGGAGAGGAGTTATACTCACACCTTCCACTACAGCCACCTCAAAGGAGAGAAGAAAGATTCCCTTCTCCCATGAAATCCTACCCGCCCCGCCCTTAACTTCCTCCAACCCACCCTCTCTCCCCCCTTTTTCAACCCCTCACGGCATTTATCACTTTCACACCGCCAGTCCAACTTCCAGCATCCAAACTCCCCTCCCATCACAAGGCTCTCAAAAACCCTCCCCCGTCTTCCCAGGTTCTTTCGTGCCACCTCCTCCCCCCTCCCCTCCTACCTCCAAAAAGCCTCCCCTTCTCATTCTCCGAACCCTAAGGGCGCTCCCTCCATCCATCCATCCATCCACCCCTCTCAACCCTCCCTTGCAAGGCGCTTTTTGGGCTTATTCTCCCACTCCACTCATCCAACTCCCTCTCCCCTCTCCCAATCTGCTTCTCTTCTTCCTTATTTCCCCTCTTCTCACTTCCCTCTCCTCCTCCCACTTCTTCCTTTCGCCCTTAGTACAAACTTTATCCTTCTCTCGCCAATCCTCTTTTCATCCTCCTAACTTTCCTCCTCTCTTTCTCTCTCCTCCACGCCGCGGCAAACATTCCCTCACACCCTCGCACAAACCCGGAGATAGGTATTATATAGAGGAAAATTATTGGGTGAGACTTCTTCGAAAAGGAGACCAAGAAGTTTGAGCCATGGAGACTGTCGATTGAATTACGTTGTGCATGGACAATCGCGCAAAATGAAGCTGGGATTTTTTCCATTCTTGCGAATCACGAGGCGTTGGCTTCGAATCGTGCCTGGAAAAATATACATGTTCTATGTAGAGATTTGAATACGACGCGTAATACGAAGTTTATAACAGGTGACATCAGCAGTTGATAAACATCAAGTAGGAGCTCCTACACGAATTTTCTGCCCATCTACCATTAATGACAAGCATCAATCCGGCAAAATACCAATTCATTGTTTCCAAATTTATTTAACAAACACGCAATGGCTTTTTAAGCGTCTACAGGGTTTTAAAATGTTATAGAAATATTGTATGCTCTAAATAATCGCGCTTAAACCGAAGAATCCTTTATATATAAACTCGAGAATCTTACCTCGCACGCTAATCGTGTTTCGTACTAAACTCCCTCCTTGGTTCTTCCTTCCCACATCTCACACTTGATCATCTCAACTCCTCCTTTCTCCCACACTTTACTTCCTCCTCTTCCTATCACCTTCCCTTTTCCCCACCAGCCACATTACTCACCTCCCCCTCCACGCACGCACTTCTACATATCTCCCCTTCACACTCCGCCATTTCCGTCGAACACGCGCTCATCTCTTCCATCCCCACCAAAAAGCGCACCTTCCGCCCTCGACACCTCCTCCTCAAGCACCCTACTCTTCCAAGAAGAACTTCTTTGCCTCCACCTTACCCATCCGCCATCTTCCCACCCAGTATTCTCAAGGCGTACCTTCCGATGCCAACCGCCGCCAATCTAACCCTCTCTCATCTCACTTTTGCAACCCTCCGTTCTCCCCTTCTTCCCTCCCCTTTTCCCTACCCTGCATCAACTCCCACGCACCCCCCTTTTGCCTCCGCAACTTTCGGATACTGTCGCCCCCTATAACAATCCCAGCTTTTCCTTTTCTCCACCTCTCCTCTCTCTCTCTCTCTCACACACACACACTCCTGCCCCTGAGAAGAAGGCAACCCTCTAGGTCGACCTCTTTACCTGCCTGCTCCATCTCGCAAGCTCCCCTCCCTCTTTCTCCCGCCCGAGACGACGTGAAAACATTTTTGATATTCTCTCTTCCCTTCATTCTACTTCTCTACTCTCTCTCCCTTCGTATTCCCCTTATCCTCCCCTCCTTTCCACCGCAACCCATATTTCACTTCTCTACCTTTTCCTCTCTCCATTTCTTATTTCTTCTCCTTCCATTTCCGCTCCACATTCTTGTCCTTCCTTCTTGCACGTTTTAACCTTAACTCTCTTTTACTGTCATTCTCTCTCTCTCCTCTTCCTCCCTATCCATCTCTCTCTTCCACTTTGCTTCAACACACACCTTCCATTATTGCAGCGATCTCTTCCGACGCTTATTTTTCCTCTCTTCCTCCTATAAACGTCTGTCTTCCTTGTCTCCACTCTATCTTTTTTCGCATTTCCTTATTTTCTATTATTCCACTTCGCCGCTTCACCAATGGACGCACAGTCCCTATATTAAACATTTTAACACGCAAAATTTTCAAATGTGGGGTACACATATATACATAAGATTCTTCACTCCACCCGGCTAAGGAATTTCACCCAAGAAATTCTCAAGCACATCGCAGCCATTTCACATCCTTCCAACTATTAATTTCCTCACCTTTATTACGCTCTCTCTTCTCCTATCAGCGTCACGAAAAGCACCTCTCTCAACCTCTCTCCGAGTTACATCTCCTTGCTACGTATAACAAGGTATAAAAGTTAGTGAGTGAGAAAGGGACCCGCATTTGGCTACATAGGAACTTCTTCCCCTCTTCCTTCCCCTTCATTCGCCTAGAATTTTCGCTCCATTACAAATTCCCCTCGTCTGCTCTCTCTTTCTCTCTCACTCACTCTTCTCCTTTGGTCGCATTCGCATGAATCACTCCATTGAACCACTTCTAACTAAAAATTCACTCTGCTAAAACTCTCTTATTTCTACCTCTCTCTCTTTCTCTATCCATATACATGTTTTGAGGCATAACGTCGATTCTCAGAAGAACATAACTGAAGTCGTAAATATAAGCCGCAGCTAAGTACCTTGATTCAAACCTCCCTCTTAAAGATAACGTTACTGAAGGGGTTCAGATACGGTACTTTGTTAACATACATTCCAATAAATAGAAATATACACACAACCACGCACAGACACACATACACACACACCTATATAATTGCATACATACAGTTGGATGTGAATGACGATTACCCGAAAATTTCGGGGTGAATAAATACAAAAGAAAAATCAAATCTGGAATAATATATCCGATGCTGAAGCGTTTTGTGTAAATATCTATGGATTAACTGAAAGTAAAAAGGGAATTTTTTCATCTAACGAAAATGCTACGCAAACAAACACGTTCGTTTTACTTTCTCAAATACATAGTATATAGAGAAAGTATTGTTATCGTGAAAAAAATCGACTTTGAGATTTTGATGGAAATACACATTTTAGGTGTCCCTGGAGTCCATAAAAGTGGTTTTCGCAATGCCATGTCTGTCTGTCGGTCTGTTCGCCATTCCAGGGCCCAGACGCGTACATAAAATCAAATGATATCTCGTATTTGTGAACTATATCATCTTTTGCAGACCCTTTTTTCATAAAAATGATATTTCACAAAAATAAAGGGTAGTTTATTCTTGGCGATTTTTATAAAAAATTGATTTACTCAAAAATGGTTCTAGAGAATTTGATTAAAATCAATTCAATTGTAGAGCCTGATGTCACAAATAATACTACGTAAGCCATATAAATCTTGAACTCTCTATATGCCGTCCAGTGACATTACAATGTTCGCCAAGCTACCTTAACTAAGTTATATGACGTCACGCCTTCGTCGCGATCCATTCAAACCCTTACTACAGCCTTACGGTTACACTAAATCGAATGATATCCCCTATTTATGGATGATATCATTCATAAAAGACATTTTGAAGAAATAAACGATATTGCGCAACAATTAAGGGTACTTTATTATTAGATATTTTGAAACAAAATTCGATTTACTCTAGAATAACTCTAAGGATTTCGTTTGAAATCCATCCAAACGTACAGCCTGATGTCACAAATAATACTAAGCCATATGTCCCAAAAACGTTACCATATATCGTCCAGTGGCATTATTTCTGTACAAAACGCACAGCGCACGCGTCAGAGGGGAAGGGGAGCTCGGGGATTCCCTAGTCTAAAATTCCGTAGTTCATTGATAACGCCACGCGGTTATTAGTGAGAGGTATTAGACGTGAGAGGTTGATGGTGTCAGTCACTTTGGTTCTGTTGCTACGTATTATTAACATAACTGGCAGTGAATTGCCAAGTACAGTGTTAATTTCGGGGCAAAAAGTGTAGCGAGATCAAACGTATATACGTATATGAGAAAGTTTGTGCAATGTATATTGCGCCGTTTATTTTCATTAGGAAATCCGGAATTCCTGAGGGCAGATTATCGGCGAATTATTTGTATCCATGCAATCAAGCGAAAAGAGAGATGCAAAGCATTTATATAAAAACTACAAATTTTTGTATCCGTAAGCTATTTGCCCTGTCCCGCTCGTTTGTTTTCTCCCTCCTACTGCAAAATTCCATGAATAAAACCTCAACTTAGCCTAAAAACTTAAATACAGCTTTGAGAGGAGTCGGGAGTAAATTATTATAAAAAACTTCCCTACCACTTAAAGACAAAGCGTAGTAATTTCCGGACCGTCGAGACCCGAAACGGAAAACCAAGCAAATCGTACAACGTTCAACCCACGCGTCCCTTCCATCCTTTGGCCCATCGAAGGGATAAAAAAATAGGCAATTACTTACACTTTAGCAACATTATCGCCACATTATTTAACATTATCTGACTTATCTGGCGGGATTGCTTCCTTCCGGTGCATTTGTCAGCGTTTTCTAGAGGGAGACCGAAAATTCCGAAGAAAGAGGGAGATATGGGAAAAAAATACGAGTAAAGCCTTTTTACCCTCCCCTCAATCACGCGAGAGGTGACAAATCCGGGGACACAATTACCTTATCGTACAGTGTGCAGAGAGCGAACGAGGGAGGGAGACGTCTCACTCCACCTTAACTACCGCGAGTGGAAAATGAAGGCGAGAAAAGGGTCTCTAGGAAAGGATAAACATTTTCCCCTTGATTGATGCAACCCTATTTCCGCGACAGCCCCTTCTCCCTTCTACATCCCCTTCCATTATAGCACAGGTGTCATTACCGGGAGCAAAAGGAGCTTACGGAAGAGAGATACTCCGCTATATGTTAGGCGAAAGAAGGGACGGAGAAGAAGGATCTAGGGGAAGTGATTAGGGCGAGAGGTGGCGAGGTCTGACGCTAGATGGTGCGCTGAGTTGCGTACACTTTTACAACTGCTTAACTACACAGACTGCAACTACAATAAGGTATGCAGTCAAAGCGCAACACCCGGCCATCGAATGATTTTTAAGAACTCTGCAAGAGCCGTGCTAAGAGACTTAAAAATGATAAATTTTTCACTGTCGCCGATGAAGAGTGCTACGAAAGGCATGCAGGATAAAATATGGCAAGTCGAAGTATGTTAGAATTCAGAATATAAAAACTTCAAGAATTAAACTTAGAATTTTTGCGGTTAACATTCCTACTAAGTATAGTAAAACATTTCAAGCGTCGCAAGACCAACTTAGGTTATCAAAATTTATCGAAAGAGACTTGGACGAAACTTCCGGACTTGGGTGTGTGTGTGCGTGCTAAAAGTAAGAATAACTCTTCGAACAAATGGCTTTCAAGAAGGGAAAGGAAATTCATGGATAAATGTATTCCTTTCTGAGGACGCCAGAACGCAAGGCGGACTCCACCTATCTACAAAAGACAGTCATTTTACCCTCCTCCTCCTCCGCACCTCCCCGCACCCTCACATAACCCAACCCAACCAACCAACCCATCACCTTCCGACGCATTTGCAACCCCTAGACACTTTGAATCACATCAACCTCCCCGACGTCTACTCTCCTTCGCATCTCCTCCGTCCCACCCCCACCCCACCCATCTACCAACCTCGCCGACGCGAAATCCCTTTCACCCCCTCTCACCGCTTTTGGACCCGGGGCACGCAAGAGTAGGAAGCGGAGCCAGCGAAAATTTTCCCTCATTTGTCCCCATGGCAACCATTTCTCTATCTCTCCCTCCCTCCCACTGCGAACTCCACTTTGCCTCCTCCCCACGGCCACCGCGTGACCCCCACATCTCTCTCTCCTCTCACTTCCTCCCCCTGTACCTCTCTCGCAAAACCACCGCCCCCCCGGAGATGGCCGAAACTGAGGCGGGGGTGGAGGAAAAGCCCCCGGGGGCAGGAGGAACAGAGCCCTAAGTGAGGTAGTCGGCGAAGGCTATGGGAAAAAAGAGTAGAGAGAGAGAGAGAGACGTGGGGGTGCGCGGGAGAGAAAGAGAGAGAATGGAAACAGGAGAGCTTCAGAAAGGATGTCGGCAGCCTCAAAGGCGGATCGCGGGGAGGCTGAGAGGTTGGATATTGGCTTTATTATGTTAAGCGGAGAAGTTAAGGGCTGCGGTGGTCCAAACCATACATCCTTTTCTGCAAAGGGGAAGGGGGCGGCGCGAGGATAAGAAGTGGTCACGAGTGCGTGGGAGGGAAGGATGGGGGAAGAAGGGGGGAAGGAGAGGGGAAGGAGAGGGGAAGGAGAGGGGAAGGAGAGGGGAAGGAGAGGGGAAGGAGAGGGGAAGGAGAAGGGATGGAGAGGGGAAGGAGTGAGAAAGAGAGAGGAAGGAAGGGGGAAGGAGAGGGGGCTGACTGAATGCGGCGAACTCACGTGATCAAACTACTTCGTTCATTTTGTTTATCGGCTATTTAAATCTCCACTCCGCACCAATTTGTGGTCAACTGGGGACAATGGATATCGCATTAGCGATTAAGGAGGGAGGGGCGAGAATCACGAGACGTACCTTCGTGTGCCATTCGCACGTTCATTAGGAGTCCGAAGTCAGGGACAGAGGTCGGACTTTGACATGATTCCTTAGATGAAAATCAAAAAGAAAAATGAGTGCTTAAGTACCGGAATTAACGGTCGGCGTTCCTTGAAAGATATTTTGCGTTGAGTGGTTGGCGAAAGGGGCGAGAGATGTTTGGACGTGAAATTACCCGAAAAGAGGCTGTGGCTTTCCAGACATCGAGCCATGCGAAAAAAAGCATTCACCCGTCCATCGATATTGGGAAATTTTTCGGAAAAACGAAATAAAAGTGCACTCCCTCTTAGCTACACTCCCATTCTGAACTACAACCTACTCCGAGGCGAAGCAAAGCGTGATTTCATTTTATTATATGTGTCTCGATCGTTTGGATACACCTTTAGCATAAAAAAATTCTCGTCGCGTTCGACGGCAGGATAGAGAGCTAGAGGACAGGGGGAAGAAAAGGAGCGGGTGGAGGAGAACAGGAGGGAGGGAGGAAGAATGTAAAAAATAAATAAAGAAGCAGGAACGGGAGAAAAACTCACGACAATTTCTCAAAGGAAGCCCCACAGAGCATGCGAAGTGAAAGAGGGAGGGAGGGTAGGGTATAGCAGAGGGAGAGAGAGAACGAGGTAGGAGAAAAGATTTTTCGACTGCATGTGTGTAAGTGTGCGTGTGTGTGTGTATATACTTCTCAGGCCATTCACTTTCGCGGTCTCAAATCCCCCACTGCCTCACTCCAACACGGGATACGCGAGTAAGAAAGGACGGGCAGAGCAAGGACAGACAGAAGAGAGAAGTATGGGAAGCGAAACGGAAGAGAAGGGAGGAAAAAAAGGAAAAGAAAGGAAGGAACGGAAAAAAGGAAGTTGGAGGGAATAGGATGAACCTCTGTGGGTTGGTATCGTACACGAAAGTGCAAAAGGAGAAAAAAATTTGAAGATCAAAACCGAAAATACTTCAGTAATGGGATCACGAAAAGAGAGAGTGAAGCCCATGCATGAAATGGCGTCGTAGCTCCGACTGCGAAAAAGAAAACGCGATTTTAAAAAAATACATCACTCCGCCCCGCGAGAACTTCTTTTTTAGCTTGGTGAATTTTTTACCGTTGCAACCGAAAGCTATCGGTAGGACCTAGGTGTGGCCGTGGCATGGAGGATATCTCATTAAAACGCACGCACGAACTGCACCGGGACTAAACGGATATGCAAACGGGCGCGAGGGACGGCGGTGATTGTGGTATGGTCGGAGGGAAGGATGGAAGGGAAAAGCTGAAATTCTCTCGTCGACTTGCTAGATACCAAACAACCACACGCGCTTTCTTCTAACAATCCCTTCCTACCTATATCTATATATCAACGAAAATGTATGGAAAATGTTCATCTGCCAACGATAAAGGGACATGGAAATGAAAGAGATAAGTAAATGCACGAACAAACATTCAAAAGCACCGCAATCGTTAATAAACGAATATTGAGTTGGCAAACAAGAGAGGTGGCGCCAGAGGTGTCTGGTAGAGCGGATCACGAACTACGGGAGGGAAAAAAGTTTTTTTCCCCGAAACGGGCGCAACTGAATGACGTTTTGGAACGGAAGAGGAATGGAGAAGGGAAGAGAATAGAATGGAGGAGATAGAATGGAGGAGAGAGAAAGGGAGAGAGGAGAAGGGAGGGAGGAGGCGTGTACAAGGGCAGATAGAACATCTGTGGTGGGGGAGGAATAAGGGAGGGGAGGGAGGGGAAGGGGAAGGTGAAAGGGGAAAGTTTACAAAGTGGTACGTGCTCAAATTCCGGTTTCTCCCCCTTCACAATTGCCACTAAAAACAAGAGTTCCTTTTTTATTCCACAATAGGCGTGCATATTTCTTTCTTCCGCCTTTTCATATCTTTTTATTTCGTGGAAGGACGTAGGAACCAGGAGGGAGAGGGGAGGAATTCAAAGGAATAGAGAGAAGGAAAGGAAGAAAGAGAACGGGAGGGTGATGGGGGAATAGGAGGGAGTGGCGGAGTGAGGGGAAAGGAGGGGCGTGGAGCCCCGGAGTCTCATCCAAACGAAATACTTTACGTCGGTATGGTGAGTTTAACTACAAGAAGCCGAGATGGGACCGGAGGAGGAGGGGGGAGGGAGGTTGTAAGAGGGAGAGAAAAATATTCAAAGATTCCCTTTTTAATTTTTAATTCTGTTTCTTTCGTTTTCCTCTCCCAAAAAACCCCTCCTACCAAAATATAAACGACTCCCTTCTCTCCCTCTCTTTCATCCAACTTTGTCTTTCTTCCATCTCTCTTCTCCTCTCTCACTCCACAAAACGCCCCATTTCTCGTATTTATCCTGGGAAAACCCCTTATTTTCTTCCAGTCCACCCCTTCTCATACCCCAACCCTACATTCCTCGTTCTTTGTTCCTCCTTTACTCCTTAAACCAAAACCATCTACCTCTCTTTCACATTCATTCTGCTCTCCCTTTCTTCCCTCTCTCTTCATCCCTCCATCTCTTTCTCTCTATACATATATATCTCATCCATTCTCTCTTTCTCTATTTTCCAATTCTGCTTTGTTTCTGCAAGGGGTACCGGAGGTAAGAGAGGCACCCACCATCCCCATTGGGCCCACAATAGAGAATAAACCGCGGATATAGGAGGAAGGTTTAGAGGGGTAGGAGAAGAGGGGGAAGAATGAAATGGAGAGAGGAGAGGGAGGAAAAGGAATAGGAGGGGAGGTAGGGATGAGGGAATGAGGTAGCCCACCTACAAAACCCCCTCAACTATAATAAACCCCAACCCGCAACCAACGAAACGCACACGCATTTGCTTGCGTTTTCTCCCCAGGGGGCGCGATAAATGCGAAATTTACGGCTCATGGCGGCGGAGAGGGAGAGTCAAAAAGGGAGAAACGGGAGAGAGACAGAGAGAGGAGAGTTAGAGTATTACTGGTGAACGGAAGTTGGGGCCAGGAGGGGGATATTGTTTGTTATTTAAATGAACGGTTTCCACGGGCGCCTATACGTTGCCTCCGCTGCACTTTGGCATGGCCAATGGCACCGCGGGAGCAGGTTTGGGTTCCCGGAGTGCGTGTCGGTAGGGAGGCGGCGTCGGTAGGGCGCACAGAACGCAGGAGAGGAATTGAAACAATGCTTCCGTTTGAAAGCGCATTCCCGGGATTCGTTTTCTCGAAAGAGCACGGATAAATAAAGGCGCGCGGATTTACAAATGGGCGACTCGATGACAGAACTACGGCATTAAAAGGCGGAGAAATACGAAGAGCGCTATCCTAAGCGGGATCGCGACCTTAAGACTGCCGAGCGACAAGCGTCTTAATAATGAAATTATTTCGTCTCATGATAATGAAATTATTTCGTCTCCTTGCCATAGTGAACCTGGGGCTGGATAGACAAAAGAAGATCAAAAGCCAATTATGATGCTAACATCTAACAACAATATTTTAAATGCGCTCCGAGGAGAAATGTTTGACGAATAAGAATCTGTAAACATTTTCTTCTGTATCAATTAACATAATATTGAAATGTAAATTTGAGAATGACATTTGCATATTTACGTAAATGAAATATGGAAAAGAGTGGTAGTAATGAGGATTATGAATCGCTTCTAATTCGACATGTCAACCAGACGGATAGCCTGCTTTAAAATAGTAACGTCAGCAATCAGTTACCACGCCATAGCAGTGCATCAACGAATACATTAAAATGCAAAATATGAGCAACTATTTTAAAATAAGTGATTATGCTAAAATGAATTTAAACATTGGATGATAATTCTCAATCACCTTTCATGACATACTGTTTCGGTATAAGTGAATTTAATTGCAAAGAAAGAAAGCAGACTTTCAAAGACAATGTTTTTTAACTGTTTCGAAATATTTTGGTCCGTTCTACCAAGTTGGGTTTTTTATTAATAAAATTACAACATTATAATTAAATCATCTTCTCTATCACATAAACATGAATAGATTCATAAGGGCGGAGAGCCGATAAATTTAACGGCACATTCTTTTCAAGCGAACTTTATAAAACTTCTTCAAGCTTCGATAATTTGAATGACACTTAAAAACTAAGCATTTATAGGAACAGACCGCGAAATTAAGAAACGTTAATGATTTTATGGCTAGTAATTTCTTTGTTTAATTCTGATGGCAAAGCAGTTCACAATGAGTCCATCCAATTTTCCCTCCGTCATCTAGTCGAAAACGTTTTGGAGAACACATCTCCCATTTTGGATTCCCTTTAAAAGTTTAAAAGCAGTTGATTAATTCGATTAGAAATATTTAATTAAAAGTAATTACAATTAAAATTTTCAGATGGCTATCTTCAACTGAAAGGGAATGAATATTTTTAAAAACTTGTTTTTATTTTATTATTTTATCCACTTCTGAAAATATATTCGTAATATCTCTTTTTGGATAATGGTTCTTTGGAACCAGATCACGAACAGAAATAAAAACGACATAATTTCAAAATTACGACCGCCGTTACCCATAAAGTTGAAATCATATACTCAATCCGTAGAATCGATTAAAAATTCATTTATATTACATTTAAAAATAAATATCGCGGCAACGGATATGGGTCCAATGAGCTTGCGATTCACATAATTTCATTAATTAGACAACTGGGAAATTTATTCATTTTGGTGGTAACGGAAGAATCGAAATTATGAAATGTAAAATAAATATATATTCCCTGGTGGACAAGGGCATGGGCGAGCGGATTTTGTAAAGCCGATCCCTGTGTATGAAGGTGAACACACCGAGACATTGCTTTTCCCAATAGTTCCACAAAATCACTCTCTAGCTGGCGAGATGCAAATTTTCATCGACTTGAAAACGAAAAATATACCAACTCGCAAGTTGTTATATTTATCAAAGATCATTCGAAGCAGTGTGTATACATTTAGACGTAAATATAAATAAAATATATATATATACACACACACACACGCAAACATGCATACATAAGTATACATCAATCCAACTTGGTTGGAAATAATAGAAAGGCAGCATAGCCGTCAGCGACGGGTTAAAAAAAAACAAAAAGAAGTCCGCACACGACGGATTTTCCATCAAAAAAGTTGAGCGAAAACATCAAACACCAGCTGCACGCGATTTTTCTCTCCCTCTCTGTCTCCTACTACCTACTCACTTTCCTCTCCCTTCCCTTCCACTTTTCCCTCTCCTCCCTCCCTCTTCCAACCAAAACCATTTCTCTAACATCTTCTCACAACCACACCACCGTACCACCAAAATACTGCTAAAAATATATTATTTTCTCTCTGCCTTTCCTTCTCGGAAAAAAATCCACGGCGCAAGACATTCATCCTACCTCCCAGCCCGGCCCAGAGAGCCTGATATGCTGCCACCCCTCTTCCCTTGCCAACAAACGAACACCATCTACCGGATAAACGCCAAATCGCTCAAACCGCGCGACTTTGAATGCGTTTTTCACGTGCGCGGTGAGGGAGAGAGAGAGAGAGAGAGGGAGAAGTGGAGTGGGAGAAAACGAACGAACACTTTGATCCGAGCGAAAGAAAAGATATCGAGGATGATGCAGTCTTGAGGGAGGAGCGACGGATGCGCCGATAAAAGAAACTCAGGGAAAAAAAGACACGCGAATGAAGACAACAAAACGAAGTCCGAAAAATAAAACACGAAGATTTTTTTGCAAAGAGCGCAACTTTTTCAAAGATGGATAAAGCTGAGAGAGCACGATGACAACGATTTGCGCATTACTTCCGAGTGAGTGAGCTTCACAAAGAAACGAAGAGATTCTTTCCCATCATTCCGAGCTGTTTTTATTGTTAAATTCCTAAATGTGTGTACAAGAGCGCTGGCTTTGATAAGCACAGACGCCGTATTCCACCGATTAATATGTATGTGTGTGTGTGTATTCACTTAAGGAAATGAAAAGGTAGTGATGAGGGTGGCAACAAGGTGTTGAAGGAAGTCCAGCAGACACTTACCAAGCTGGGGACCAAGTTGGCAGGCTGCTGAGGGCGTCGAAGAGACACGTTGAACACACGAACACAAAAAACACGCAAGCTTATTGGGCCTATGCCCTTCTTCAGCGATATATATATATATATATATATATATATATATATATATATATATATATATATATATATATATACATACATACATACATATACATACACACACACACAAACACAAAGGGTGATGAAAAATTCGCGAACACGAATCTCCACCACGCGATTCCTTGGCAAAAATTAAGGGGCCAATGTTCTTTGAAAAGATTTCCACCGCCGCAGAGTTTTCGCGGAAAATACGGTTAAAGTGAACGCCGATGTTGCAACACTGTAATGAAGAAAACAACTTGGCCATGAAGTCTGTTCAACGAGAGCGATCATCGTATCCTGTGGTTTAGGTGAGTGGCTAGTCTTGGCCCACGAAGCAGCGGACTCGGGTTCAATCACACTTATTTTTCTTTACATGAAATGGCATAAATTTCTTTAATACGTTATTTTTACTTTACAGACTGTACTATTATTTAATGGTTTCCCCAAAAATACGAGTAATCTTTAAGAAAATTTCATTCTCGTTCTCCATATACTCCTATTTTCCGCTGTCCTCTTTATATCTTGATAACTCTCTTTCCCTTTCAAATCGTCTATCAGCTGAAACCCTTTCCTACCTCTTTCCCTTTTTCCATCTAGTTTTCCAGATATCTTCCCCTATATTTCCCGTAAGTAGGTGTTTCTTTCTTGTGAAAGCCACTTTTGCTTTTCCTATTCTAGTCTTGATCTCATCCGTACATTTTGCTTCTCTTGTTATGATGCTAGGTATTTATAGTCTAAAACTTGTTCTAAAAGCTTTCCTTCAATACTTATGTTCAGATTCTCTTCTTTCCCGATATTCGAATAACCTTGGATTTTTCTGTATTTATTCCCATACCGTATTTTGTCCCTGTTATTACTAGTCTATCATTTTCTGGAGTTCCTCTTACTTTCTTGCTAGAAGTACTTGATCACCCGCGTATTTTACTGTTCTTATAATCCTTCCTCCAATTTTCAAATCTCCTGTGCCTTCTAACGCTTCTTGCATTAGACTTTCTCCATATATATTGAATAGGGTCGGCGATAGGCAGCAGCCCTGTCTTACTCCTCTATTGATATTTACTCCGCAGGTGTCCGCATTCTCCAACCTGACCTTTACAATTTGATTCACATATAGTTTCCTGATCAGTCTCCTATCTTTCCAGTCTACACCTATATCCTTTAATATCTTCATCAGCATTACCCAATTTACTCTATCAAAGGCCTTCTGCCAGTCTACGAAACATACGCAGGTATCTTGACTGTACTTTATTGCCCTTTCTGATATGATTCTAACTACCCATATAGCATCTCTAGTTCGTCGACCTTTTCTGAAACCAAATTGATCTTCTCCTAGCATTTCTTCTGCCTTTTTCTCCAGCCATTTATTAAGAATCCTCGTGATGATCTTCGACGTGTGTGACAGAAGGATTATCGTTCTGTAGTCTTTACACTGCATTGCCTTTAGAGGAACCATTGTTCCTTCTAGGAAATCCCGAGGCCACTCTCCCATGTAATGAATCTTATTAATTAATTTCGTGTTCGCTTTCAGTCCTTCTGATCCCATGACTTTAAGTACCTAAGCCAGTATTACATCGCTGCCTGTGGCTTTCCCTTTCTTTAGTTCCAATATCTCTTTTTCTACTTCGCTCACCATAATAATTGGCCCTAAGTTGTCTTCTTCAATGTTTTCCTCATCTTCCAGTTCCATTTTTGCCGATCCTGCCTGCTTGCTGTATAGTTCCTTAATGTATTCTTCCCATTCCTGTGCTACATCCTTTGTTTTTGAGACTATCTTCCCATCCGTATTCATAATTCCTTTACCCGAATTTCATTATACTTCTTATCTTCTAATTCCAATGCTCTAGCGTACATCATATCGTACAGTCCTATAGTTGGCTCTACCTTCTTCACTGTTAACGTTTTTCCATTTTCGTCTCTCATCTATTTTCTCTAGGTCCCAAGTCTGTCTTTCTCTTCTCGTTTTTCTTATTTGTTTGAGCTTTGTACTTACGTCAACTATTAGAAGGCTGTGATCTGGATCCATGTCTGCTCCTGGTAATGCCTTGGCGGTCTTTATGCTGTTCCAGAATCTTTGTTTTACTAGGATGCAATCTATTTGGCATCTCATTCTATCTCCTGGGCTTTTCCATGTGTATAACCTTAGTTTTTGGTTTTTGAACCATGTATTAGTCACTAAAAGGTCATTATTGATGCAGAATTCTACCAGTTTTTCCCCTCCTCGGCTTCTCTTCCCAAGTCCGTATTGCCCGACAACATTTTCTTCCTGTCCTTCTCCGAATGCTGTTCCAATCTCCCATTTTTACGCGGTTACCTTTCCTCTTCCGTCTTCTTCGTAAATATCATTAATTTGCTCTCGATTTCTCCATCTTCATGAGCTGACGTTGGCATATATACCTGGATTATCAGCATGGCCAATGGGACTACTTTTAGCTTTATTGCCATCACTCTATCATCTAACGATAGACTGATATATACATATTTTTTTCTCTCAAGAACTCTGGAACAGCACAAGGCCAATTACACTGAATATAACAACGGCATGACAATACTGAAATAACAATAACAACAAAGAGAATGACATACTGCCATGACCAAGGCGGGACTCGAACCCGAAAAGTGGAAAAAGCAATGTGCCAAAATTAGAAGATTACAAATATACAAAATGTGTTTCGCAAAAACTAAATATAAGAGTTGTACATACAAGGAACGTAAGGATGCAACATGAAGGAGACAAAGTAACTAGGAAATGTGAATGAGAGGAAATAAAATAAGATGGGCTATGGAAAGAATGAAATTAAAAATATATAAAAACGAAAAAGAGAAAACCATGGTTGTGAAAAAACACGAAAGGAAACAGCAGCGAATCGAAATTAAAAACGAGTGAGGGAATAATTGTAGAAAAGATTATATAAAGCGCTTTTATCACCGACTGTTATCTTTCCATAGGAGTAAAAATTCGCAGATGCGATGTATCCTTGGTTGCCTAAGTTTGTAGCAGCATGTACATTTTAAAGCTATTTTTTCGAATTATCCCCAGCAGCTGTTCCTAGATAACCAAATTTTCATCACTCGTATAGACCGACGTATCCTAAAAATCTGGCTTCTTATTCTAAAATTCCAGAGATATTGCCCGTACAGACAGACAGACAGACGGACGGACGGAGAGACAAACCTAATACATGATCGATTTTTATTTTAGAGAAGCGCTAGAAAGAAAGTGGCACGCGTTCAGAGTTACATATGAAGTATATTTGTGGAATAGGGAAGCGTATAGAGAGGGCGCAGGGAGAAAGGGGTAGGGGGCGAGAATTTGTGTGTGCTCGGTCGTGCGGAAGGGGGGCGAGAGCTCTCTGGAATCGTGCCAGCCGATTCCGACCTTTTCGGCCGATGGTGCATAGGGGATGGTCCGATAAATAGACACCCTTCGCATATCGCCAAGCTCCACCGACTGGCGCTAACCACCCCCGCCCGCCCGCCCACCAGCGCCATACGCCGAGCGCATCCCCCACCTCCCCCCGCCCCCTCCCCTATCAGGTCGTGTTGCCCGAGTCCTCGCGCCCAACCGCCCCCTGGCGTGTCCTCCGCCACCTTTTTCCTCTCTGCCCCATTCGGTACGTGCAAATATTGTAATTGGCTTAGCGAAATGACGGGTGTTTTTGGGGATTTAACGAATGAAGCGGTCAACAGATTTTTGGCACGTTCAACTTTAGTCTCTCTACTTGGGTATCACTCCTTAAGTCCGTTTTTTAAAAGTAGCAACCGTCCTAAGCTCCTAAAATTAGACCAACCTCATAGGTTAAAGGGGTTTCTATTGCTCTTCAATGTTTCTAATGCACGAACCTGCTTCGATTGCGTTTTACGAAATTTAAGTTCACCCTATTTTAGTCATTATTTCAGGATATTAGTTCTTTGTTTTTTCTGTGGAGACAACTTTTCCAGGAAAAAATTTCATGATCAATCAAATTCACGGTAGTAGACCTTGCGAAACTGTTCCATGATGTTATTTTATTTGTTCATTCTGTGACCAACTTGGAAAATATTTCAAGCCATGTATTATTAGCCTTACTATAATAATAAAATGTACTAAAGGAATGTAAGACACTTAAATCTCATATTATAGTTAATTTACCTTTTTTATACGACCTGCTGATTCCCTCTTGCCTAAGCGCAATGGGTATCCAACGGCAATGAACAGCTGGTCAGTTTTATAATTTTAGGAAGAAACAACCTGTTATAAAATCATTTGCCTTTTCTTCTATATTGTATTTATATAACTTTGAACAATTTCTCAAAAAAGGCCACTCATTAACCAAAACAAATGCAATGGCGGCTAAATACTGCTTAAGAACTTTCGCGAAGATCCGAAATCTTCGTGACATTAAGAGACAGTTCCAAACCGAGTTCAACCTTTCAACTCCCAAAACATTCGAGCAAAAAAAACGACGGCGGCAAAGCCCTCGGATGCGATTCAAACGCACTCTCGGGGAGGAGCAACAGACTGCCAATCAACACCGGGACGGTTGCCACAACAGCGCCTTTCCGCTTCTCCTCACGCGGACTTATCTTATAATCCTCGCGATGACGCGCTCCTTAAGTCCGATACCTAAAACCAGCACTAGCGTTCCATTTTTCTTCCTCTCTCTCCGTCTCACCATATCCATTTGGAAATTATTTGCCCTTAAATTAAAAGGACCGCAGACGGCAAGGGAAGCAGCCTGAGACCGCACACGACTCCTCTCCCTTGAAATTTCCTCTTTTCCCACTCGCACAACGCAGCTTCTTTCACCCCATTCCTTCCGAAAACCAACTCTCTCTCCCGGGATAAAATAAGGAGCGGAGAGACTGCTACGACGGCACCAGAGGAGGAAACATGCTGCGTCGTCGGGACTCCCCCCCCCCTCCCCCATCTCTCCCCCTCTCTTCAGACCACGAAAGAACAAAAACCCAAAACGGACAATCTTAAGCCGGGAGTCTGGAGGCAAAAGCTCCGAAATTTATGGACTGCCAAGGACAGGTGGTAAGGAAGGATAGATGCGAGACGCATAGCAGCAGTCGAGGGAAGGAGTTAGAGAGAGAAAGAGCATTTGTGTCTCTGCATGTGAGAAAGAGAGTGAGAGAACATAGAGAGGATTTGAGAGAGAGAGAATATTAGGAGAAGAGAGTGCGAAGAGATAAAGGACGGGCTTTTATTAGGGAATGAAAGAGGAAGCGGAAAGAGGAATACACGTGTGAATGATGAAAGATTTAGAGTTGGGAGAGGTGAGTCGAAAAAATATGTGCGGAATGAAACTAAAAAGAGACGCTAAGTGCGAAAATAGAGAAGATGGGGGCGAGAAATGAATAGAGGAGAGGGAATGTGAAAGAGAAAATGAAATAGAGGGGGAAATGATAGACAAAAAGGATGAGAGGAAAAGAGACATGGAACTGAAAAGTATAGAGGAATATTAAGTAGCACGAGGGAGGAAAGGAAAGATAAAAGTGCAATAAAAAAGGAGGGGCAGAAATGGTGAAAGTGAAAGAGTAATTCATAAGGGAAGCAGAGAGAGAAATGCGGGCAAAGGAAACTAGAGAGAAACATGGGTGATAGGAAAATGAGGGAGGTTTGGGGATAAATAAGGAAAGAGATATAAAGTTCCAAAATCAGAGAATTACACCGGACAGAAAATATGGAATATACAAAATCGATAAAAGAGAAACGCATGGAGGTTGGGACATTGTTCATGAGAAAGAAAGAGAGAGAGAGAAGGATGAATGAGGGAGGAAGAGATGAGGAAATGAAGAACAGAGAAATGGAAGCAAAATAGGGAAGGAATGAAACCGCGTGCAATCCTCTCCCGCCAAGCAATGGTGGGGAGTAAGACCAACTGGTAGAAATACTCCCGACGTGAGGTTTGGATCCGAAACGAAGTCGCATATGGAGAATGAGACAGAAGGGAGAGAGGGAGATATTCGTACGGGAAGAGGGAGTGGTAGGGGTGAGGGCGCGGCTACAGGGAGGGGGGGGGGGGAAATTGGGAATGAGCGGAGAGGGTATTAAGAACGGGGTGCGGGGGAGCGGTTTGGGTCAACGCCGCGAATGAAAGCCTATGCGTGCGTATGTGCGTCCCGGAAGGTGGCGCCATAATCGATGAGTCGGACAGAACAGTCCCCAAAGGATTTCGAGGGAGATTGGGCGGGCTTGGGGGAGGGGTGTGGTTGGTCGGATATAAGAGAGGGGAGAGGGGGGAGAAAAGGGGTTGGAGGCTATTGGAAGGGCCGAGGAAAACGGGTTTGGGGGTTCAAACGGCACGGCGAATTTGCGGCAAAAAGGGTACGGAAATGGCTCGGAGGGAAGAGAGAAAGGGTGAGAGAAAGTTGAAAGGGAAAACGAAAAGGGGAGGAACAGGTGGAGGAAAAAGAGACAACGAAACGTTAGGAGGTGATTAAAAAAAACTCACCAAGAGTCTGACGAAATTAATTTTTTGACTGCATCAAACGCAAACTTGTATAAAAATAACATTTGGAAGCGGAAACCGTATTTAAAATTTTTATATCCCCAGCATGCCCTGGTCCTCGCTCGCAGATAGAGACGTCCAAAAGTGTTGGAAATACTTAAAAGTACGAAGAGTGAGGAGTCGCAGTGACATATACCCGAAACCTATCCGGGCAATTTCGCCGTAAAAACGATGATGAAAAATGGACGGATTTTTTTGCGGAACACGTTTGCGAAAAGGAAGACAAGGGTGGATTAATAAAGCGAGAGATAAAGGGAGAGGGGAGGAAAGAGAGGGAGAAAGAGGGAGAGAGAGAGAGCTGCGTAAAAACGACGGGATGGTGTTGGGAAGACAAAGAAGGAAAAAATTTCGAGGACGGTGGATGTGGGCGTTTGCACGTGAAAAAGTGAGAGTGAGCACATTCTGGAGCGAACATTCCGCGTTGCCGGATGAAATGCTCTCCTCCTTTCCGCTCTGGCGAAGAGATTCGGAGAGAGAGAGAGGGAGAGAGTGAGGAGGGGAGGGGAGTTAAAATAACACCGTATCTCCTCTTTGATTAGGGACGCGTGATCAAAGCGCCATCGATTTTTCCGCGTCGAATTCCACGGGAATATATTTTAGGAGAGCGTTGAAAAACTGCGCGAATATTCTTAAAAGTAATTTGAAGGGAAAAAAGATTTAAGCGCCTGATTTATAGAATTAGACAAAGTCGTTGATGATGCGGATTCTCTATTCTAACTAATCTATGCTTAAACACATTATGACATAAGACCACGAATTTTTCATCATTAGAGAAAGAATTGTATCGGATTTTCTCAGAAAATGTTTGTTCTGAAATGGAATTTTTTTCAGTAGTTATTTGAACTACTTAATAATGAACTCGGCTGACATCAGGAATAAATAATTTGTTTTGTAAAACTCTCTTCTCTCTAAAATAATATATCCGTACACAACAGTACACGGAATTTTCTAACAGGTTTAATTATATTTTTTCCTGGATGACCACAAAGGCACTGAATTTCCATATCCCAACATGAATGACGAAACAATAAACAACGGAGAACAAAAAACTATATAATACCTATCCGCTAGTGTTTGGTTCGCAAAATCCGAAATGTAAAATCCAAGTGGAAAACAAATAGTCGAAAAAAAGGTAAAGAAACAAAATGTACCCGGAGAAATATTCGAAAAAGCTGACGCAGATCAATTACGGAGAATCTTAAGATCCTTCTCTCCAGTAAACACTGCAAGTGAGAGGCTTAAGACACGAAAAGAAACGAGCGCCATAACAATAAGCGCACACATGGATTAAAATACTGAGTGCAAGGGGATTGTGTGTGAGTGTATTCTTCGGGGAGAGAGAGAGAGAGCGAGAGAGAGAGCTAGAGAGAGAGAGAGAGAGAGAGAGAGACAGACAGACAGACAGACAAACAACTTTATTTAGGGCGAAATTGAGACTATATAGTACCTTCTTACGTTTAACCCTTTCGTCATATAAGTAGTTACAATATTTACATATTAAAAGAAATTAGATTACATAAAACTTACAGTAAAATATATACAAATTACAAGTTAATTATACATTGGTTAATATATCACCGAGTATTACCAAAGAATATTGTTAGTTTTGTGGGTCGAAAAAAACTGCATCATATATATTTTAACACAAAAAATTTCCCGCTGCAGAAAACACCTACAAGAGAAGAGAGAGAGAGATAGAGCGAGAGAGTACAGGGTCACCCATAACGGAAAAAAACCACAAAAATAAACAGAAGCGGAGTAAAAACAGCTGTGGGGAAATTACTCAGGAAAACGAGAGATGCCTCCTTAAGATGGCTGCAAGGTCGAATAATAAATGTAAAAAAAACGCTCAGATGAAACTCCAAACGGCACGTGAGGAGAAGCCCTCCGAGATATCGAAGAGGAAGGATTTGGAATACAGAGAGAGAGAGAATGAAGAGTATGAGAGAAAGATTGCGGAGCCGAGGAATTTGGATGGAGGGGATTTTTCGAGGGCGTAAATAAGGACCGAGTAAGAAGCTATCGCCATTTAGATAAGAGGGCATTCGTGAGAGAAAGGATGGAGACACGAGGGCCAAGTGAGGAAGAGAGAAAATGGACCCAAAATGGGAGAAGCATATGGTACGCGGAAACTGCATGGAGGGAGGGGGGAAAGGAGATGAGGCGGGTGGGAGGAGGGGAGAGAGAGAGGAGAAAACGAAGGCAAGAAAAAAGGAGAGGGAAACAAAAGAAGAGGAAGAAAGATTGAGAGACGATAAGGAAGGGAGGAGGAGGGGAAGGCGATAGGTCGAACAGATAAGAAGTCCTCAAGAGAGGCAAAAAGAAGAAATAGTGTCTCTCGGGCAGTTTTTCGGAACGCTCAGGAATGGAGAAGGAGAGTTCGGCAAAAACGTCCTTCTTTTGTCTTTTTCCCTACCCTCCTCATGGGAGAGAGAGAAGACGCTACCGGAACGCTCTATGAATTGAAAAACAGGAGCCGCGGTAAGAGGAGAAGGTGGTGTACGAGGTCGCCATGGTTTCCCATATAGCTGCCATTGCCGCTGCAACCTTAACTGCAAGTGGAGTGGAGATATAGTGTGTGTGTGTGTGTGTGGGAAAATAGAGGCGAGGGGATGAGAGGGGCGAGGAAGAGGAGTACGTGCACATCCTGAGGGGGCATGCCATCTCCTAAGAGTGAAATAGATATCTCTCCTCCCCAATAGCAACGGGGAGGGGTTTTTAAGAGGAGGAAGTGATCACCGTGATAAGTAACCCGAGGGTGAAATGGTTTCTTCGATCGTTTCCCGGAGATAACAAAGGGAAAAAGAGGTCGATGGCATCGGAGTTAAAGGAGAATTGGAAAACTCTGATATACAGAGAGAGAGAGAGGCGGGGAGAACGGCGACGGAGACGAGTATGGGGGGACCGAATGAACTATTGATTAAAAATAAACATTTCGGCGATGGAGAGAATAAGGAAAAAACAACTCGTTTGAAGTGGGGCGCAGTTTAAAAGTAAATTACAACCTGATTTTTGAGAATACAAATCTTCCGGGAACACTGTCAGTCTTGAGAGGGCGGGATGAGAAAAAGAGAGAGGATATCTCGAAGGAGAGAGAGAGAGGGATGGGAGGGAAAGAGCGCTTTCTGGAGGGAAAGATTACGACCCGATCTCGTCCAGAGATCAATGAGAGGAAGGAGATACCCCAAGTCAATTCGTTTCCCTAGCGAGAGAGGGAGAGAGACAGGACGGGAGGGAGAGGAGGGGGGAGAGGAGGGGAGAGAGGAGGGGAGGGAGAGGGGAGGGGAGGGAGAGGGAAGGGAGAGAGGAGGGGAGAGAAAGAGAGAGAGAGAGGAGAAAAGGGAGAGAGACCCTCAAGAAAGTTTCAGCCGACAAATTCAACACGGGAGGGGTTGAAGGAAGCGAAAATTATCATCCATTCTCTCCTCCTCCGTCCGCCCCTTTTAAAAACCCCGTTATATTCCCCCCTCCCCCCTAGTCATAAAAAGTTTTGCAATGCCAGGGATAAGAGGTATTAAAGGAGGATTTTCTGTGGGCGCGGGGAAAGGGGTGAGAGAGGATGGGGAGCTCGTTTTCTTGGCGACGCTCCGTTTGAGGAATAGATCCCGACGCTTTTAAGCGTCGCGAAAACGACCGTCCTTGATTGGTGCGGGGGGAGGGACGCGAAGGAACGAAAACGACCCAGCGATTCGAAATCGTCGCGGAGAGGTTTTTAAGCGCTTCCCAAATATGTACGGTTTCGCGAACGGCGGCTTAGATGGAAGCCGCGCGTCCTTTAAAAGGATTTAGGGCCAAA
Organism: Tanypteryx hageni; assembly: GCA_028673005.1. Taxonomy (NCBI): domain Eukaryota; kingdom Metazoa; phylum Arthropoda; class Insecta; order Odonata; family Petaluridae; genus Tanypteryx; species Tanypteryx hageni. The sequence continues at coordinate 100,096,626 of CM054112.1, read as the reverse complement.
TAAAGCCTCCCTTTAATTTGTTTGAGATACGAGAATGGGCCGATTTTATGCATCTTCCGAGGAGCGTACGTTGTGAATTGTTTATACAGCGCATTCTACGGGATTAAAAGCAGTAAAAGCGACAAGCAAATAAGAGAAAATTGATTTAAAATTGGCATATAAAGGATCGAAATTTGAATCCCTGAAAAACATGATTAAAAAATGAACAATATGCCAAGGGAAATAGACTACCACTACGTAAGAGTAACCATCCGAAAAGTAACAGAAAACCTTTCTAGGAAATAAACTACGAAACAATTCGCCCGGGGCGAAAGACGACGTTCTTCCTGAGTCATACTTTGGAAAGCAATTTTCCCGCCATGAGAACAGTGGGGTGGAGAAGAGAAAACGGGTATTTGGAAAGAGTTGTCTCTTCGAAAGGAACGCGCGAGTAAAATTATTCCATAAAAAATGGCAGAGTATTTTATTTTATTTTTACGTCGAAGCGGGAGACAGTTTTCGACCGATAGCGATGCACTTCCCCATTTCCTCTCGTAGAGCGCTTTTCCCATCGAAGTTACGCCTCCCTTTCCCCTCGCCCCTTCTCCCCAATTCTCCCCTCCTCTTCAAAGAAGCGGGCCAATTTTATGAAGCTGCGGTTCCTACGCGACGAAGGAGAGAAAGGAAGAGAAACGAGACAAAGGAACTCACGAAATCTCGTCGGAGGAAGTAGTTGAGTCCCCTAAGGGGAGTTACCCTCGTCCCCGACAAGCCTCTCCTCCCCCCCCCCCCAATTCTCCCCCGCCTCGAAACCATACCCTCTAGAGAACGAAACCAAAAAACGTATATTTCCCACCGCCGCGCAAGACGACGTGAATTTTAGGAAGAGATTTACTCTTTTTAAGGATCCGGGGGAATTTTCTTTGCCTTCAACCCTTCCCGAAATTCCCGAGGGCGGCATAAAAGTCAAGAACCCCGACCTAAACCCAACTCCCTGGGCGCATGAAGTTTACCAGGGAACGAAAATGGGAGATTCGACCGCGGTGCCGATCAAACAAGGAGTTGTGAACGGTTCTTTTATTTTTCTCGGCTCCGCGGTGTAACTCGTCTTTCAACCGAGCAAGAAGTGTTAAGGAGAGGCAAGCGACGAGCAATGCGGATGCGGCAGAGAAGGACCGTGAGAAATGTTACGCGAATATGCAAACAACGTCGGAAAAACGGAATGGATTAAATTTTACCCAATCCGCGATGTAATGAAGACATCGAGAAATACCTTCCGTTTTGTGTGAGAATGTATAAATATAACCCTGAAATTCATTAGATTTGCTTGTGCAATGCATCGAAATTTCCCTCTTAAGTTCCCACTTGTATGCGTTTGTTTTATTATTATCCCTGATTTTGTTTTGGAAAAAAGAACCTTGACATAATGTCGTTTCTGCTGATTCAATTGTATTGTGTATTACGATAAAGATGGAGGTTTCCGTTATTTATAAAAACTCTCTCATATAAACTTTCCAGCCTATATTTCACCGGTAGCTTCAACCCAACATTCACTGGGATTTTCTCCAGAGATAACAATTTAACTCCTTGAATAATGTAGTGACGCTTTTCAGCTCAAAATCGTGGATAAACCATTGGTTAAGTTTGCACAGGAAATTGAGTCGAGTTGGAGACGAGATGAAAACAGGGAAGAAGGCTAGGGGGATACTATGAACAGCACGAAGCTCGCGTGTTTGTGAAGTAGAGAAAGAGGTTTTCATCTAGGATAGTGGAGTGGTGAAGATGTCACACACACAAAAAATATTCCAATGTCGTCCAGGTGGAACGCAGTTTTCCCGCTGTGCTAGCCATAATTTAGACGACGCTCCCTTTTCTTTGCCTTTCTCAAATGATTTAAAAGGATGGCGACGCGAGTGGAATAGGAAAAGAAACGCGACAGACAAATGATCCTGGGAGATGAAAAAAAGGAAAAAAGACGTGGAAACTCGGTTACCGAATTAAGAAAAAAATATTTAAAAAATAAGGAATGACGCGAGAAGAGGCGGAGAAATATTACACGAAGGGAAAGCCAAAAATGTTGAAGACAGGCGACAAGAAACAAGAGAGCAAAATGAGATAGTCTTTATATTATATAAGAATGGCGAAAAGGGCCACGAAGAAAATACATAGTGGGATGTGAAGGTGAGTAAAGGATAAAAACAGACGAAAGAAAATTAAGGTGGACGAAGAGAAAGACTGGGAGCTTAGGGAATTTCAAGTGCGGAGAAAGAGGTAAGAGAAGGATTCTGAGTTTTTTTGGGTAAAAAATGGGAGCGAAGACGGTGTAAGCGTGCGAGGGAACTAACAATAAGTGGTTGCCTTAAAAGAGGGGAAGCGAGAAGGATAGGAAGATAGGAAAAGGAGAGATGGAGGCAGGGAAGAGGGATATAAAAAGGGAGAGTGAAAGGGGGAAGAAATGAGTCGGAATGGGAGAGAAACAGAAGGAACAGTACGCGCACGACTGGACGCGAGAGGTGAATACGTGACAGGTCCACTCTTCCCCTCCTCCTCCCCTCTCTACCCCTCTCTCCCTCCTCCTCCCCTCTATCCTTCCTCCTCTCTCTCTCCTTCTCCCCTCTCTCCTCCACTTCTTCACTCCCTATCTCTCTCTTCTCAGCTCCCCTTCATCTCCTTTCTCTCTCTCTACTCCCATTTCTCTTCATCCCTCTGCCCTCCCACGGCGTACGTGATCACACTTTTTCTTCTTCCCCATTCCGTCCTCTTCCCCCCCTCTCTCCTCCTCCACCGTTCTGATCCTTGCTCCCTTTTTAAACCTCCGTCGGTATAAAAAAATAGAGAAAATAAAAACATTTCCAAGAAGCTATGCCCATCCCTACCACTTCTCCTTCGTCATCTCCCCTCCAAATCCTCACCCCTTTTACGGTCATTCCCAAACCTTCCACCACCTCTCTCTCTATCTCCTTCCCCGCTCCATCTTCCTCTTTTTCTCATCACGCTGGGCCGCCACCTTTCTCCGAACTTCTATTTACCCTTCCTAGAAGATCATTATCCCTTGATATCGAAACCCTATTCTCTTAAGTAAGACGCTCTCGGCGGTGGGTTTTTGTCTATTATTCATCGATCTCTAAGAGGTCCGCTTTACCTTTTTCACTTAAAGACACTTTATTTTAATTGAATGCGATAGCACTGCCTGCATTTCTACCAAATGTTTCAATTTTTCGTAGAATACCGCTCGACAGTCTTAGGAAAAGCAAAGAAACTTCAATGTTAATATATGACTAACCAACGTGTAGATCTGAATATAATGTAACGAAACAGCATTAACGAATATCTACCATATAAGAGGTTTAATCTTAATTAACATCTTCTAAATGGTATGTTTAGCGAGTAACTTTATTCTTACTTTTTAATCATAAATACATATGTATGTATACATATCTCAATGTGGATGTGAGCACTTCGTTATTCAAGATAAATTCAATGGGAAAAAGAAAACAGGAAAAAATTCTGAAACAGAAGTAGTCAAAACGCCTGGGTGAGAAATGAAAAAAGAGCGTAAAAAAATCAAAAGTGAAAACATTTTACCTTCCGCAATAAAAGAAAAAAATGGCAAAGCCTTTCAAGAACACGATTCTTTTCGAGAACGCGACTGACCGCGAGTACTCCATGCAAGGCCGGCCCGAGCTACGGGCTAGCCGGGCGGCTGCCCGGGGCGCCAAAGTTTTCGGGGCGCTATCCCGATCATTTATCTATGCATTACTTGCAAGTGAATACATGTTAGATAGAAATTTATATCGAAGAACAGGCTAGAATTTTGATGAAATTCTTTTAGCTTTTCAATGCCAATAATTTTTACGGAGCGATGAATAAATTAACAAGTGCTTTGTAAATATCTCAAGAAAATTAACGGAGGGGGGTGCTATCTCGCCCGGGGCGCCAAAATTCATCGGGCCGCCCCTGACTCCATGTCCACTGTATTTCTGCTTTTCCTTATAGAAGTAATTGCGAGGCAGCGAGTGAAAGACGGTGGCGGGAAGGGTAGGGGAAGGGTGGTGAAAACGACTGGATAAAGAGGTCTTACTAAAGTAAGACACGCGGTTCAACGTAGGAGGTTGTTTCGGGGGATTCTTGGTAATGGCGTACTGAATATCACCAGTGGCACCGACTGCCCTCCCCCCCTCACTCACCGCCACTCGTCCACGCTGGACACGAACACTGCTTCTTACTCAGTGCAATCTGAGAAATGCAGTCTCTAAAGGTGATAATCGCCCGACGGGAAGGGTAGAACAGAGTCTCTCCCAAAATCGCTTTCTCTAACACTTGACGCCGTGTTTCCGAACAGGAACACATTAACGCACTCGAGGGATTTTTTTGTGTTGCTGGCTTTCCCACTAACATTATCCACGAAGGACCATTAAAAATGTCCTTTCTGTTAGGGATGGAAAAGTTCCATGTTTCAAAGGCTTTTTTGTGTGTAGTAATTGAGTAAAAGTGTTGGCGAGGAATTTTTCGAGGGTGTAATACCCATATTCTCAGGTAAGCAATTCACGGGATGTATTTCTCAATTTCATCCCAACCATTCCCGACAAGATCTTTTTTACGGTCCATATATCTGAGTTTTTTCACTTTTCTGCGTCATAACATTCGGTCATCTGTGCACAAAATTTTTGCACTCATTTTAGTCTAGAAATCCCCAAAGATGCGTGATACAAGAACATTTGGAGATTACACGTCACGCTACAGATTTCCCGTTCTCACAAATATGAACATAATTTAACAACTAAGCTGAGGCGATTAATAGGTAAAGTCAATAATCAGCCGATGTTGTTTACATAGCTAAAATAGCTTGACATTACATTTCATCCTTTAGGTTATACAACCTCTTTAACGCCGCAAGGTGCGTACAATCGCTATTACTCAAATGCCGCTCGCAATAGAATTTTACAATTGTTACAAGTGCGATTATGAAAACAGGAAAGTAAATGAAGCTATTCACTATTCGAAAGACAACATGTTACATTACAAGTAATTTGAACAATTATGGCCATTGTAGATATCTACTGCGAGTATTTAATTTTTCAATTTTTGATGCGTATGCTGGAATGGAACACCGCGTTCACATAACTTCATTCTTAAATTAATACGGCAGACAGGAGAGGCTCAATGAGAAGAAACTGCCAGCAACTCTAAAAACTCTAAAATCCGACCGAGTTTTGCTTTTGAATTTAAAGGGAGAGTCAGAAAAAACGAAATCGACCGCTAAGACGGGATAATATGTTATTCCGTGAGAATTTTAATCGGAAAAAACAAAGTACTTGAAAAAAGGCAATTCATTCTCTTCCTTCATCCGAAATGATGACACATTTCCTTCTTCCAACGACACGCATCGATTCAACTTTAAAGACTACTGCGGCCTTCGAATTCACCCCCGTCAACACACGCATTCGAGACACCTCCTGGCTTCGATTCTTTCAATTCTATACTCACCTAGGTTAATTCTTCTTCTGCCTATGGAAACAGAGAGGGAGAGAGTGTAGGGTTTTCAACCTCGGAAGAAATTTCCCCTCCGTATCCTCCATGCCTCTTCTCAACCCAAACCCCTCTCACCATGAGATCTCGAAAGGCACGACCAAAAACCCCAAACCCCTTCACAGACCCTCCACAAAAGTGTCCCACGCATACATACACAAAAAACCCTTTTCAGGAATTACGCCATCCGGAACAACCTCCCTTCCGAAGAATAACCTAATTCGAGATTCTCCTCTTCTTACGCTTAGGGCACGTTTTTTCCCGTCCTGGAAAGACTTCCACTCACGCGCACACGCACGCAAAGAGCGAAACAAGTTGGTTATTTTATATTGGAGACGAAGAAAAGTGAATAAATGGGGAAACGCAAGGGTATTTCATACGCTAGTGCTGGACTCGGAAGCGGTTCGTGCTTGGCATCTAGCCCCATAAAGTAAAATGCACGTACATAACAATAGGAGGAAAGCGAATGATTGTACAGATAATAAGAAAGGGGAAGAAAAATTGGATCAGACTTTACCTGAAGAGAGAGAGAGCACGATTGAAGACAACAAAAGAGGAGAAAACGGTTTCAGTTACCGTATGGCTCGAAAAGTAGAGAAATTCATCAAGAAACGAAGACTGCGAAAAACAAGGATATGCGGAGAATCAAGTATAACCAATAATAACCAGGGGCCTGTCTGAGGACAGGCAACCTATAATGATGGTGACTATTATGTAAACATTATATACACATTTACTTATATAATAATACATGTGTATACATATATATAGACAATGCATTTGTATCAATACATACATATATGCCTTCAGTCTAACGGCCCAATAGCACGTAACGTAGTGGAGCGCCTGGAGAATGCATATAAAGGGTTTAGGGTGCGCTAAAGACGTTAGAGCACCATCAACGCTCCACGCTGCCGTACATATATTTCCTTTTGGAAGTCGTAAGGTGGAAGTTTCCGCAGAAAGGTAAGGGGTGAGGGGTCGGAGGAGGCGGATGAGTTATAATGGGCTTTTATTAAAGGGGCGAGAGGAGGCGGGAGGGAAGGTTGTATGGGGAGGGGGGAGGGAGTGGGAGGGTGGAGGGGAAGGGAGGGAGGGCGGGGGAGTATCCGCAACGGTAGCTCCTGAAGAGGTGCGTTTTGGCAGGAGAGGTTTACGCCGTCGTAAGGAAAGAAAATGAAATGCTTGGGTTGTTTTCCTTTGAATAATTCGCGGAGAGATTAAAAGATATCGAGTCTTTATACTCACCACTGCCGAAAAAACTAAGTTAAAAAATACACCATGTGTAGCTGGAGACTGATTTTTTTCGAATTAATGATATCAGAAAGGATTAAAAAGAAAATGAATCCAGTTTGAATACAGTTTATCTGATTTTTCTATATTCAAAGTCACGTTACCGAAAACATTATGGTATGTAGAATAGCTCATAAGGCAAAAAGTTAAATAGTAAACGGTTAACTTTCGTTGCATGCCTGTAAAAGGCAACAAATGTTTTCGGGTTTAGTTGACTAATACTGAATAGGCAGATTAAACTTGTCATTTTCAAACAAAATGATGTTATATTGATCTTGAATTAATAAATTGTAGAAAGTAATAGATTGGTTGTATTTATTCGTGATGTCCCTACAATTATCGTCTAAAAATTGCTGGAGCGCAATAAGACAAATGTGGACTTATTATATATATATATATATATATATATATATATATATATATATATATATATATATATATATATATGTATATGTATATGTATATGTACATGTATATATTATAATCTATACATTTATTGATCTAAAGTCGTAACTTTACGAATAATGAATTAACGAATGAATTCCGTACATTATTGAATCATTGCAATATCCACAATATTTACATGCGCGCTTACTTAAACTAATCCAAGTTTCATTTATTTCGCCCCGAAAATTGCGGAATTTGAGTTGAAAATAAACAGGAACTTATGACCTATGCGGCGACTACAGAACTAAAGTAGTAGTTGGCGAATAGATGGAGGATTAAGTTGCGAGGTTGACCACACATCCCGGCAGAAAAAAAAACAAAAGAGGGACGTGGATAAAAAATGCTGGCAACTAAATCAAAGGCAGACGCGAAGTGACAAGAAGATTCCCACCTCCCTTGAGTGATTGCCCTAAATAATAGGGACCATTGTGTCATTCCGGAGTCTAGACGGAAGCAGTAAAAAATGAAAAAACCGTTCTGACGTCGGGAGAAAAAATCGGAAATAAATTAGTGGATACTTAAGAGGAAATTTCCCTTTGGGCAGTATTCCAAATACTTCTGCGAACCTGAGGTGGGAGAAGAAAAACGAAAAAAAAATAATTCGGAATAAAAGCCCATTCGATTTACACGTACCCAAAACTAATAAAACTAAACCCTCTTCCCAATATCTTACGTACGAATTTTCTGAGTTAGACACACGCACGCACCCTCATCCAAACATAATATAAAAAAGGGGCGTTATTTTGGAAATGCCCCCGACAGAGGACCCCGCCTTTCGTAATGCGTTACTAAGGTTTGATAGCTCTGGCTGACACGGGAACGGAAGCTAAATCTTAATGGGCTCAAAGTCTGGGACTCCCGAAAAAGGTAGGATTACGGCAAAGAGAACACGTACACGCGACAAAACGGAATCTGGAGTCTAGACGGGAAAAGCAGGTGAGGAAGAAGAAAGAAGAGATAGAAAGAGAAGGAAGATGAGCGAATGAGAGGAAGAGGTAGAGGTAGAGAAGGTAAGGATATGAGGATGTGATGTGAAGATGTGAATAACAGAGAAAATAACAAGACCGTTCAGAAAAATTTATAACTGAAGGAAAACATGTAGAATTCTGTTGCAAACCATACACCCATACATAAGCTATGGCTAAAGGGAATTTAACGTGATCTGAAAAATAACGTGCACAAAAGAGATAAGGAAATACATTAAATAGGAAACGATGAATCAGGACGAAGAGTTCAGAAGACTGCAGTTGGAAGGAACGGCTGCCAGGTTTCGAAATAAACGCATATTGAAACTAAGTCGCTAAGACAATGCAGAAGATGGACTAACGGTGAGAGACAACAGAGGAAAATGAGCGAAAAGGGAAAGAAAAATCTCACAAGAGAAAGGTAAAAAGTATAAAGAAAAGGATAAAATGAGAGAGAGAGAGACACATTAAAGGGAAAGAGCACAAATGAAGAGAAGAATCATGGAAAATAATCGAAGAATACGAAAATACAGAATCAATAAACGGCGCAATATACATTACACAAACTTTCTCATATACGTACATATGTTTGGTCGACTGTGCACGTTTATGAAAGAACAAGATGGAAAAGTATACTCCATAAATGGAGTACACAGAGATTTCAAAGGCGTTCTTAATGGGAAATACGTATGGAACGGAATTGAAAGATTAGGTGATTCTCGAATTTTTATCCCCGAAACTATAGTCTCGGGGACTATCTTGTAGTAAATGTTGCTCTCTATCCAAATAAATTTTTTATCTATACCTCACAGATAATATAAGAGAATATAGATTTTTAATTGTTGTTTGCTGAGAGAATCGTCTTAGCGATCGATGTAAACAAAATATGCGATGTTTCACTCGGGATTTTTCTCGAATGTTTATCCCCAAAACTATAAGTCGTAATTATGTGATCTCTGGACCATCTTGTAGTAAATGTTGTTCTCTATCCGAATAAATGTTTTAATCTATACCTCGCATATGATATAAGAGAATGGGAGAGAAATATATGGATTTTTAATTGTTGTTTGCTGATAGAATCATCTTAGCGATCGATGTAAACAAAATATGCGATGTTTCACTCGGGATTTTTCTCGAATGTTTATCCCCAAAACTATAAGTCGTAATTATGTGATCTCTGGACCATCTTGTAGTAAATGTTCTCTGTCCGAATATTTTTTAAAATCTATACTCTACAGATCATATAAGAGCTAGGGAGATAAAAGTTTGATATTTCATTGTTGCTTGACTGATGCCATTTAACGAGATACGAGTATAAGTTTATTTAAGTAATTATGTAAAGTGGAAGTTCTAATTGACAGATTCAGTTGAAAATCATAATTGGGTGATAATTTTTAATAAAAATCACTCATACGTAATTAAATTAAAATCCGTGCAGCGGTTTAGGAGAAGAAAGTTACCACGGACGGACGGACCAGATGTGCCCATAAGGCTATTAGCGCTTCGCTGGTAAAGCACGCCTAAAAACGATTATACATCAAAGTTAACCGTAGTTTAGCGTATAATTTAATGCCACTCGTCGACAATGAGTAATTTTTTGGGGCATATGGCATAGTTTGTATTATTTGTGTTATCAGGCTACAGACATCCGATTGGATGGATTTTATCAAAATCCCTATAGCCATTTTTGAGTAAATCGAATTTTGTTTCAAAATATCCTAGAATAAAGTACCCTTACTTGTTGCGCATCGTCCATCTCCTCAGTGTGTCTATTATGAATGATATTATCCACAAATATATATTAATCGACTTAGTTTAACCGTTTAGGCTTTAATATGGTTTTGAGTGGATCGCGGCGGAGGCGTAACGTCATAGGGCATAGGTAAGGTAGTTTAGCGTACATTGTAATGTCCCTGGACGCCATATAGTGATTTTAAGGGATATATGGCTCACGTAATATTATTATTGACATCAGGCTCTACAATTGGATTGATTTTAATCAAATTCTCTGAAGCCATTTATGAGTAAATAAAATTTTTCTAAAAATCGCCAAGAATAAACTAACCTTCATTTTTGTGCAATATCAGGTTTATGAAAAAAAGGGTCTGCAACATATGATATATTGCATAAATAAGAGATATCATTCGATTTTATTTACGCGTTTGGGCTCTAGAATAGCGAATAGACAGACGGCATGGCGAAAACCACTTTTATGGAATCAGGGACACCTAAAATGTGTATTTTCCATCAAAATCTCGAAGTCGATTTTTTTCACGATTACAATACTTTCTCGATATACTACGTATATGAGAAAGTAAAAAAGGAAGTTTAAGAAGAGAATAGAGAGAGGGAGTTAAGAGAGGGTGAGGAGGGAAGACAGAGAAGGTTAGGATGGAGGAGGAGGGGTTTGGGATGCGGTGGAAAGGGGAAGATTTCCGTGAGATGGTCGCATCCATCAAAGAAGGCTCGGAGGGGAAAAAAGGCACTGCCAGTAAATTTAGACTTCATTTTTGACGGCTCGGGAGAGAGAAAGAGAGCGAGAGGGATATAGGGAGGGAGGGTAAGAGAGAGAGAGAGGGGGAAGAGGGTAAGGGAAGTGGCAGTGAGGCACAGATGAGGAAGAGGGAGAGAGAAAGAGCCACTCAGCTTCCCTTTAACACACCCCAACACCAATCAGTTCATAAAAAAATAAGCAGAAAGGGAGGAAAATAAAAAAATAAATGGGAGTTAAGAGAAAAGAAGAGGGAAGACGGACAGAGGGAGAAACCGAGTGGAGCAAGAAACAATAATAACTCTAAGTGTATCAGGCGCTGATAATGGCGTTATTATACGTGGCGGCGTAAAAGCAAGAGAGAGAGAGAGAGAATGAAACGGCGCGAAATTGGAGGGAAGGAGGCGAGAAGAGAGAGAGAGTTAGAGGAGTTAGATTGCCAAGCTTTACAGAGAGGAGTGAATGCATGACGAGGTCGTTCGCATCCGGGAAAGGACTTTGAGGGAGAGGAATGGCACATGCCCAAAGGGATGCGGGAGAAAGGAATGAGAGAGAGAGAGAATATGGGCGGAAAAGCAAAGACAGTTGCCTGAGAGAGAGAGAACGATAGGGGATGCTGGTACACATGAAAAGTCGACCTGTTAGTGAGGTGCACATAAGTCCGTAAAGATAGAGAGTAGGAAGAGATAGGGTTGGATGGGAAGTGGGCGGAGAAGATAGAGGAAGAAGGGACGTGGGGGGGGGAGAGCGAGAGAGCAGATCAGGGTTTTTTTAGAGCAGCCTGCCCGTCAGAAGGACCAAGAGGTTGGACCATCAAGGCCACTTATATTATTGCCGGCATCTCATATCAATAACAGGCACTCATTAGTATCGGGTTCATCGAGGGCCGAACCATTCTCCTTGGGTTGTCCATCCCCGTCGGCCTGTGGTGGATTCCGAAAAGGGAACAGAGGAAATTGGGAGAGTTAAGAGGGGGAAGGTTAGGATCGTGGGATAAGGGAGACGAAGGCAATATAGGATCACCCTGGGTGGCGGCGGATGCTGTGTGTCTAGCAAAACACAGGAAAACGGGGTGGATTTTGATTCTGATTGCTTTCCCGAGAGATGGTTAATTTGGTACAGAGATGGTTGGCTTGGCGACCACGTTATTTTTTGGGAAGTATGGGTGGCCGCGTTCACAGGGTACATACAGCGAGAGGTAGCTTAAGTTTGGTCGGCGTGTAGTTTCCATATTCCTGGATGAAAGGCGTGGTGGCTTTAGGTTTCAATGTGGAAGGCGTTGCGATGGAATAGTATAAGCGTACGCCATTCACGTAGTAGTGCTTCGACGTGGAAGGCTGGAGAAAACGGATTGATACTCAAGTCGTGGCGGGGATACGATTCGTGGCGAGGCGGACGACGATACACGACGCGGCGGGGATTTGCTGGCTCTGTGCCCGCTAAAGGCGTGGCGGAGGAGGGGCTATATATGGGTCTGGACCCGATGGTTATACAATATGGGCGCGGCATGGCGTGCAAGTTGATAACGGAGAGACGAGGGGGATGTTGGGAAGAGGGGGTGGCGGCGGCGTTGCGGTGTGCAGGTGGAGGGTGTTGGAGACACGCCGCAATTCAGCTTACACACACACATATATATACACGTTCCCGCACGGGGCGTGTAATCGCAGCTTTGGCCATTGTTCAGGTGAATGCAAGCGAGCGTTAGCCTAGAGGAGGTAGTAGTAGTACCGTGGCTGAGTAAAATAAGAGGAATTTTATTATCAATTTGTTATGGAAATTATGCAGCCCCGCTGAAAAGGCAAATCGCGCGACGAAATCTCCGCACAATCAGTGTAAAATATGAATATAATAAGACACATGCTGTTCGTTTAACGCTTTAGGGAAACCAATTACCGAGTAAATTAATTCAGCAATATGTACGTCGCGGGTTTTAACAGTCGTTTAGCGACGCATGGCATGCAAAAAAATAAATTTGCGGACTTAAATATTATTTTTTAAATATGACTGGGTTTTAAAATCTTATCGAATAAATTCCAACCCTTCAAGTATGGAGACGGTTAAAATAATTGTAAGCACTAACCGAAGGTTCTCATCATAGAATATATATGATAAAAGCTTTAAATAAGCAATTGCCGAGAAAATACTTGGAAGGCCGTTTAAATGCGATAATTAGCAATCTATTATGTTTCCGAAGAAAGAAAATTAATAAGCACCATTGAAAAGATCTGGAAATGCAAAATATCTATCCGCATATATTTTAATCGAACAGATCGATGAAATTACTCTCAAAAAATTACCTCGAAAAGGAAAATATAACGCGCGCTCATTCCACCCGCATTTCCCCCCTCCGAGGTTACGCTCTAACGCAAGAACTCGGACAACAATACACAAAGAGTGACACGCACGATTTATGGACGGCTATCAATGACGAAACAGGAGGGCGCGAAAAAAAAACCGCGCGTCAACCATTACCCTCGCAGATTGATGACATAATTAAAAGGAAAGAAATCCAAAAACGAAAAAGAGGGCCCTCTTTCTCTGTCGGGAGATTCCAGGAATATGAGCGCAAATGACCGCCTCGGAGGCATTTTCTGCGAAGCGGAGAGAAACAATACAGGGAGTTATAGACGGGATTAAAACAGACCTACCAACCAACAAAAAAAGGAACAAAAAAACCTTCCCGGAGAGAGAGGAATGCACGACCGACAATGCAGAAAACGGCGAGGAAAAGGAAAACACTGAAGGAATCGCTCGGGAAATGGACAGAGAGCGCACCGAAGGACGAAGCGGCGAGTAAAACTACACGTCCCGGAATAAAAACAAACGCCCATCACAACCCGGGCCGGTATAAAACATTATACGGCTTACGTCCTTTTATTTTTTCATCATTCCCTTCTTCTATCATCCGAAGGGGGCAAGGGATACCGCGAAGATATCTCCGGCAAACACATAACACGCAGGCCACAAATCAGGATTTAACGTGCCATTGCTGCTCCCTGATTCCGTTACCCTCTCCGCAACGCCGGGATGTGCCACACCCCCTTTTCTCCCCCCTCTATAACCCTCCACTTCTCCTCCTCCTCTCCCTACCTCTCCACCTCATAACCTCCTCCAAAGCAGATTCCAGGCCATCACAATATCCTTAAGAGCTCCTTATCATAGGGCGGAGCCTACACGCATGAGTTGCCACGAGAGAGGGTGAGACGGATTGCAGATACGATGAGAGAGAGAGAGAGAGAGAGAGGGAGCTGCAGATATGGAAGGACGTGAAAGTGGGAGGTGGGAGGTGGGTGATGGAGGGAGGGAGGGGGAAGACGTGGAAGTGGCTGGGAAATAGAGGCGCTTGCACCCACGGCAGAGGGCGGGTGTGTTCCCCTTATCCCGCACTGCAAGAGGGAGATTGTACCAGAGAGTGAGAAAAGGGAGGGGGTGCAAAGGGTGGGGCAATATGGCTGATTGGAAAGGCGGGGAGGGTGCAATGGAAGGGAGACGGAGGAGGGGAGGACCTGCTCCTCTCTCTCAACTGGTGCTGCATCCGTGCGCTCGAAGATAGCGGACTCACTCGAGTGTGGACGGACCCGCATTCCGGGAGATGACTCATTTCGCGCGAGGGATGCACGTGATGGAACGGATTCCTGGCGATCTCCGCTTCTCTCCCCAAAGAGTACCTTTTAATGTCAGGAGGGAAAAGGGGCGTGATTGCGCGATGGTCGGATGCTAAGGAAACTATATATTGTACGTACGTATTCCTCTTGGCTTTCGCGGCGATTGATCAAAGGGGGAGAGTCCGTTCGATCCCGCAACGAGATTCGTTCCGTCGGTGCAAAACGAGTCTATTGTTTCAGATTCGATCTTAAGAGAGTAATCCACGGCAAACAACTTTAAAATTGCGTTTCCTAATTGTTATGAAATGGCTGCCTTTTCTTAGAACGATCGAAACGGCTGATTTTAATAAAATCCTCGAAAAATATGGAAACCATCATTTGTTGGGATAATTTTGATAGACCATTTCGAGAAATTTTCTTTAAAATAGTTTATCAATGAATTAAAATAAATTATTTGACCAAATTTCTGTAATTTATCATAGTTAAAATCCCACATTTTACGTTTTTTTTATGAGCCAAAATACTTCCTATTCCAAAAACTGCAACTATCGCATTATTTTATCGCTAGATGCAATACTAAACTCGAGCTAAAATGCTGTAATTTATTCACGTAACAGATTTACCTTTCGCGACCATAAAGAAAGGAATGCATCACACGAGCGAAGCCGTCACGGAGGTTCAATATATTCGAATGAAATAAGATGCATATTATAATTACTTTATGAACAGTTTTCTCCAGTAATTCCAAGCGTCTTATAAAATACTCCGAGAGCCATAAAAGACGACCCCGAGCCGACGATTTGTATGCTAATTCGATCGCAGAATAACGTCGCCGATTTCTGACCACGGTTTCCTGGGAAAAAATAAACACTCTCGACAGTAAAGAGCAACTTATAGCCATAAAGACACAAGAGTCGGCATAAAACCGCCCACACAGAGCGACTCTCGTCGGAGGTCACATTACAATTGCACCAGAGATCAGCGAAGCCTCCGTCAACTTTCCTCAAAAGTCTGCGAAAAGGAGAAATGGAGAGATCGGGAGTGAAGGAGAAGGAAGGGTTCGGTCCCTCTGAAAGGGGATAGACCTCTCTCTTTCCCTCTCTCCTGCCTTCTAACCTCACCGGAACGATTTGTTAAAGCGGCGCTGAGTATGCAAATGGTTTTAGACGGAATGAAACCTTTAAGAAAGGAAAGGATGAAGAGAACGCAGAGACGACACTCCTCTCCTGCAACGGAAAGCAGATGCGACTAGAGTGGGAGGGAAAGATAGGAAGGGAGAGGGTTGAGGTGGTTGAGAGGAAGGAAAGGAGAGAGGGGGAGGGAGGGATGTAGTGAGAGGATAGTTGTTGTACATGGACTCGAATGGGGCGGGGGAGTTGACAGACAGGTGACGGGGGGCGTTGAAGGGGCGCGGCCCCGCTGGATGGAGGTCGGCTTCCAGAAGGGCGGATGGAGTTTGAGAGGGTTGAGGGAAAGGAGCGAAGGGTTGGGCGATTTAGATCCGATGCAGGATCGCCTGGTTTGGATGAACCCTCCCGCTTTGGTCGGGAGGCAAGTGGGGACTCGAGAGTAGAGAGGGGCCGGGGGAGGAAGGTCAGAAGGAGGGTTGGATAGGAGCGAGAGAGAGAGCAAGTGGAACTTGGGTGGAGGACATAGGAGAGACGAAACAGGAGGTGGATTGGGGGAGAGGGCCTTTGCCACGACCTGCGTTTTGGGTCGCGAGTGGAGGACGGACCGATGAGCTATTACACACACACACAGAGGCGGGGGTCGGGGGTGAGGGGCATTCTAACACGTATGGTAGTAGTGTGAGGCCTCCTAAAGGTACCGGAGCGGAGTTAATGACGTGCTATAGGGTAAGGGTGGATTAGAAATTAGGAGAACAGAATTGTTTTCAGTTCAAATTAAGAGTCAAAGAGCGAAGATGGAGAAAGGGACGGAAGGAAGGAGGGGGCATGGAAGATTTTTTTACGTATCGCGGAATGAGTTTCCTAATTTAAACGATATTTTATACTCCCTCAATGAATAAATAAATAAATAAAATGAGGTGCACACAGGGAAAGAAGCCAATTAAAATTATGGATAGGCGGTTAATCTTTGCTATTCACAATTTAGGTAAGTTGACTAAATTTTCACCAATGCATCTATAATGCTTTGCATCGCTTGAAGTGGTAATTACTCTTTGCATTTAAATAAGATTGGGTATAAAAATTCAAGAAAAATGATAAGCTGATACGATTTAGGTAAAAAAAGGTTGCTTCGAAAGTTTTGGCCCGGTATATCTAAACAGGCTCCGCAGAGTAGAGGGATGGTTTCTTGGAGAAAAGCTACGTAAAGCAAAAATATTCGATAAGGTACATTTGCATCACTAAATCAGACGCACCGAAAATCCTCTTCAACGACGAAAATGTCATTTGCCTACAAAACATCTAATGAAATAAGAATAGAAATAAAATAGGCCATAGTCATTCACGGCACACTACCATCTTACGGAGATATTTTTTATTGAGTTTCTTCCATTTAACGAAGACAAACTTAAGAGACTAACGATAAGATGACCTCAATCCAGTACAACGATTTTTCATGATCCCCAACAGTATGTACGTACACATTTGTGTGTGTGTGTATATATATATATATATATATATGGTGGCAACAAGGTGTCGAGGGAAGCCCAGCGGACACTTACCATGTGTGTGTGTGTGTGTGTAATATCACCGACCGTTGTTCCTGAATGTAGTATATTTAACTTGCAATAAAAAAGCTTAGAATGGAAAATATATAAATGAAATACCAGAAGCATCACGCAAGTTTACAAATTTCAACTGATCACAGAATTGCTAATAATAACTAAGATAAAACAAAAGTTTCGATACTTTCGGCACTACACTAAACCGGCGTATCTTACATCGTGTGAAAACAACTAACCCTTACATGGTAAAATCCGCTTCGGTATGTTTTTAACCCGCCTACTCTCCCTTACTATTTAGAATGTAGACTAATCGATGAGTTAGCGTACGATTTGTTCCAATTGATGTGAACTTACGCAGAGCTCCTTGAACTCTGCCGACCTTGCAGGAAACATTTCCTCGACTCCGCTGTGAGAACACGATTTATAAACCCACCGACAGCTTGACCTTTGTGCGGAGAGTATTAAACTATTTTCAACACCAACGGCTCTTAAAACTCGGTTTCCTCTATTTTACTCTCGAGTATAGGATTACTCGGACGGATATATCGAATCAACACGCGAGCAAAACAAGCAAGCACACTTTTTTATAGTCACACGGGACATTTTAAAATCTATTAAAATGGCACGAAATCCATCCAGCCGGAAAATGAACGCACGCCGAGATTATAAAAAAAAACAAACAGGCAAAGGTATTCCTCTTTTCAGAGCCATTTTCTTTTATGGCCGAACAACTGAAATACAACGGCCCTCCTCAAATTTGGCTTTGAGCGAAGACCACCTGCCTTCAACGCGTCCAATATATAGATACACACGCAGGCCATATTATACGATCACGTGGGAAAATTTATATACATACTGAGACACCCACGCTCACAAATTTAGAAATTCAACATGGCGACCCTTTTAAACTAGAATATTATACTCTTCCCCCTTTTAAAATTCGACTTCGGCTGTAGTTTTTCGAAAGCTCTCAAGTCTTATGCCTCAACTTCTCCCCTTTTCCCAAGGTACGCGCCGAATTACGAAAAAATTAATTAACTTCACGAAGAGCAGGGCTACCAATCCCGAGTCGTAAATTTCGCCTAAATTTCCATCGTCCGTTGCCGGGATACGGCGGCGGCACGGCTGTATCGCGTGGATGACGCAATATCCAAGATTGACTTCTATGATCTCACGCACGCATTGGCCTCAACTCGGCGACTCGTGTTCTTTTTTGTATTTCCGTACAGGTGAGAGACCGCCTCGCCCAATAAATTTCCCCTTGGTAGGGTTGGTACCCCTGCGGGGGAGGAAGAAGTAGGTGGGAGGACACCGGAATCCAGGCGCAAGCTTTACTGGTCTCCAGTCGGATCGTGGGTGCCCGAGGATATATGGGTGGGACGCTTTAATCCTTGGACCAGCCCACCTTCTTACCTGCTCCACCCCCCACTCTACCTCCCCCACTTTCTCCCTCCATCCCTTTCAAAAAACATACGCACACCAAACCCACCCCCTATGTCTTAACGGGGGTCCACGGATGGAAGAAAAAGACAAACAAAAATTGAAGGGAAAACAGAATGAAAAAGAGCGAAGGATCGCCTAATTAAGGCTTGCATTTTTTTCAAGAGACCGTGAAGGAGTAAGTGGAGAGATAGGGAGTGGAGAAAACCCAAAAAAATACTATACGCATCCGGAGTAAAAATAAATAAACCTCCCGATGTTTCCCGAAGAACATGGCGGCGTCAAAGGTGGCAATCGGATAGGTTCGGAAACATTTGAATGTTTCAAGGAGGGAAGCGAAAGAGTGGGAGGGTTAAGGTTGGGAAAAGGGGTTTGGGGAGGGAATCGCTGGGAGAAAGGGGAAGAGAGAGGGAAGGAGGGAGGGATCGGAGGTGGCGAGGCAGTTAGCGGGAGAAAATACCTCCCATGGACATTAAATCAGAGGTGTTTTGGAGGAACAGGGGACGGCTCTGATTACCGAAGAACGGTAATTGGAAGCAAGCACCGTAAATAAGGAGACTAGCCGGAGATTACAGGGCATAAGTAATCGGCAAACAGAACTCTGGAATCTTTAAAAAGGGAGAGAGAGATGGGTGAGACTGAGCGCTATTCACCGGGTGGTTCAATTTCTCTGACAGCGACATCGGTTCCAAACAAGTATAGGATTTCCAAAAAATACCTCGATACGAAAAACCTGCGAGAGTGGAAGATCCCCATTGAAACCAAACTTTATCGGACAGGAAAAGGAAACATTGCCAAGACGAGTGATCGAAAATTCGACAAATAATCTTAAACTCCACCACATACACTGTAGGTTTCAGAAACGACGTTCATATTTTAACGAACAAAAGAAAGTCTCAGAAAATATTCTCTCCATTGACCGCGGGAGGAGAACACGTCTAAATTCATCCGCCCTGACTGGGAGACGCACACCGAAGCACAAAGAACGGCATTTTATTCCGCGATTTGACGTAAAACAAACATCGGACGCCACCGTGTTTTTTTAAGGCCTCGGGGAAAATAGTGTGCTTATTATTTTTTTCTCGAAAACCACGACTTGCAAATGACTTTGATCAACTCGTGGAGAGAGAACGAGCGAGTGAGAGAGGACGAGGGAGAAAGTACAAACCAATGAAAAACGAAGGGAGTAGAAGGGATGTTTGCCTTAGCCGCGAGAATCGACCAGCTCCTCCGCCGTCCCGACCCGCCACGCCACGCCCGCCTCTCCCAACCTCACTTCGCGCTCTCTCTCTCTCTCTATCGCCACTCCTCCCATCCACGCGCTTAAACCATGCAGAGAGGGAAAAGTCCCGCTCGCAGGAGAGTAGTAGAAACTGAGAGGGCGCCAATTCCTGGCACCGTTTGCCCGTACAAACAAAACCAACCCACCCTCCCTTGCCCTCGCCCCACCGAATCCTGCGACCCCCCTCCGAGGTATCCGGCGAAACCCGGTTAAAATATGTAAACCACGAAAAACAATCGAATCCCGGCGACGCGTTATCCGCGCCACCCACGGCGATCATGGAAACCATCGAGAGAGAGAGAGAGAACGAGAGGAGAGTAGTTGAGTGGACCTCCCGACGTGAATTGTGAAACGGACGTGTTCGGGAATACATTCCCATGCAACCACATTAAACATCACACAGCCCTCCCTCCCTCCCTCTCTGTATCCCTCTCTAGCTCTCGCTCTTTCTCTCCGTCCTCTCTCATCATACATAATCACTTTACGGAGAGGGTGCGGAGGAGGGAGAACTAACGGCTCGATCGCCGCTGTTCCAACTAGCCTTTCACAGTGGTCAACTAATGGCCGAAGCACCACCGGTGGTTTTAGATAAGAAAAAAGCGACTTTCCTAGGCCGACTCCTACGCAACCCCGGCAACGCCACGCAGCCTCTCCACCCACATACAGCCTTCTCTTTCTCCTCCCCTTTCTCCGCAGGAATTCGGGCTTCGTTTTTTGGGTGCGACCTAAAACCTCACTCCCTTACCACCTAAAAAAAAAGAAACTTCCCCCCTTTCTCCCCACTCCAAGCATCCCTATCCCTATTTGCCCTTCCCATGGCTATGGACGTGGAAGCAGCCGTCGCCTCCAAAACTCCCGACCTCCCGCGCCGAATAGTGTCCGACCATATTGGCGTTTCTGTAGTTACCGAAAGGGCACTCATCTCTCTCTCTCTCCCTTCCACCTCCCCCTCACACACACACGCACGCACTCCCTCATACATTATTAATGGGAAGTACATTAGCACAACGTTTCTAAACAACCCACTCATTTTTCTCTCCCGGGGTCGAGGAATAATACGAGACCGAGCGTCTCCCTGGCCCCTTCCCCCGTCTCCAGAACTCATGCATGAGGGCCCCAATTCCTCTTCTATCGGTTTAGAGCCTTTCCCTCCCTCCCCCCTCCTCCTCACAAGGCGCCGCTCCGCTAAAAGATTCTGGGAAGTAAATTACCCTTCTCTTGTTTTAAAATTCACTTTATAACAGGACAAAGGGGAAGATATTACCGAGACGACTCCAATGCATCAATAATCCTCCGAAGAAAACCTCGTTAAAGTTTTTTTTCCTCCTAGGGAAAAAAAGGTAACGAAAGAATAATAAAAGGATGAATTATATTCGGATAAATCGATTCCGAGCCTCCTCGGGTAAACGTCGGAGAAACACGGCGCGCGTCATCTTAACGTTTGAGATACACAGAATCACCGGGCAAAAATGCAACCCCTGCCGACGGGAAAAAAGCCCTCCTCGCAACAAAGTTTCCTTTTTCGATCGATTTACCTCGATCATTAAAGACACTAGATCGATCGAAGATCCCACGAGAAATTCCTCTCCCGACAGGTTAGTTCTGTTGAAGGCGTTTTTAAGCCCTTGCGGACGTGGGTGGCGAGCGACGATCGTGAAAGCGTCCTTTTTATTCTTCGCAGGTAGCTCGTGAGGTCATTAGGCTCATCCCATTTGCCGCCCGCTTTCCCATCAAAACCGTAAACTTTCAAATGAAAGGAGGGAAGCATTTTCTTTATTGTTCTCTCCCGTGGCCGATGGCGATGCAGAAAAATCCTCGACCGCCGTCATTTTCGAGCCTCACGGGTCGCACAAAAGAGGTTGCCGCAGCAGCCTCTCGTTGGCCGCGGAGTTATGGGAAGGGCAGAATAAAAATCGGGAACCGAAATCGGCCGCCTAGGAGGATGGCGGCGAAGTTAAGTCGCCGGAGGTTGAGAAGAGAAGGGGCGGGGAAATGGCGAGCGGCAGCCGCGGCTAAAAATCAGTTTGCTTGCCTACCGAAAAAATTAATGATAAAAAAGATTCAGAAATTACAACCCCCGAAAAAAGAACTCGAGGAAAAAAGCCGAGAGGTAGAATTGGAACGAGATAGGAGGAGAATAGTAGGGAGAGATGGAAGGAGTTAAGAGGTGAGGAAAATGCTGGAAGTGTAAGAGAATTGAACGAGGGAATGGAAGAGGAAAGGAAAGAGGGATACGGAAGAAGGGAATAAAATATATAGAGAGAAAAGGAAGAGAATGGAACAGAGAGTGAGAGGAATAAGGGAGGGGTAAAAAAGGTTGATTTTTTGGGTGCGCCCCTTATACCTTCCCCTCCTCCCCCCTCCCCTCCGGAAACCTTAGTAGATTGGAAATATTCCGCGCACCTGCCGCTTTCTTTATATCCCTTCCCCATCCCAACTATTATTCCTCCTCCCACTCTTACTCTCTGCACGAAAAACATCGGTTGATTTACATCCTCCCTTTCGACGCCTCCTTTAACTCATAGTCCGCTGAAAAGAAGTACGTCGCTTGGAGAGAGAGAGAGGTGGAGTTTGGAAGGACGGTGGTGCGGGGGAAGGAATGGGGAGGGGGAGACGATGATTGCCCAGCTATGATGATTAACCGGAAGTGGCCGACCGGAGACCGAGGGAGAATTGGGAGGGTGTTCGAAAAGGGAGGAGGATGGGGAGGAGGAGGATAGGGGTGGTCGTGGGGCGAGAAGATGGGTGGTCGGGGGCTGGTCGAGGTGGAGGCGGTAACCCTTCGATTTTTTTTTCTCATCTCGATCACCATCCTGCCCCCCTCAACCCCCTCACCCTCAAACTTTACCGCACCAATCTCTACCCCTTCTACGCCCCTCCCCCAAACAGCTCGCTCCCTACATTCTCATCTCCGCCCCCCTCTCCCTCCCCAGAAATAAAAAATATATAACCCCCCGAGAAACCTCACAGAG
This sequence comes from Tanypteryx hageni, assembly GCA_028673005.1. NCBI lineage: Eukaryota > Metazoa > Arthropoda > Insecta > Odonata > Petaluridae > Tanypteryx > Tanypteryx hageni. Next base: position 100,073,931 of record CM054112.1, on the reverse strand, counting down.
AAACCAAGGCGACAGTCCTTTTCCCCGATTTTTTCAGAGAAATCTCTTTCTCCCGCGGAAATTCGACCGCGAAGGCAATGCTAAGAATTTTATTTCTTCCTTCCTCTGAATCCGAAATACAAGAAATAAAGACGTATCTGACTTCGAGAAGACAAATAGCCGGAATATTTGAACCGCGTCGAGGCGAGGACCGTATCGGAGCTTAAGGACTGCGTACGTGAACGGTTGAATAAAGTAAAGTAGAAGTCACCTCGACAGTAATTCTAGGCTACATTGCAATAGTAAAGCAAAAACTTTACTTTGACTATCAAAACGACACGGTTACCTTGCGAAAAATTTCCTAGCGCATTAAAATTACTTACGCTAAAGTAGCTATAGTAATACAGAAACATACCTTCCAATGCCCTTCGATAGGTTAAAAAATATCTTCCTCTCCTAGTACCTATACCTATCTCATCCCAGGCGGCGAATTAAAAACAAAAACAGCGACGTAAAGAATCTTGGCGTTTATTCGCCTATGAAAACAAATTTCGATTACGGAATACGAAGGGCAGCAACAAAAAAGGAGCGTTAGTTCTGCAAGTCGAAACAAGAAACCCCGCCGTCATAGACAGTATCAATCCATGTTTATTCAACGCTTCCGATCGAATGTGAGGATACACGATCCGGAGATTCAAATGCGCACTTAAAAAAGGGCCGGCAATAGTTTTCCTCGTCTATCACGCCGACGAATCACGACCGCCGCGGTCGGGATAAAGGGCCGCGCAACAGAGATACGGCCTCCTCCGGGATCGAACAAATAAACGGCAGAAATAATGAAACGAAAAAAAAGAAAACGATATCGCAGTTAATTCCATTCTCCGATGTTCCCTCTTCTTCTTTTTTCCCACTCCTTCTTTCCTTCCCTCCCTCTCTCTCCGCTCCGCTGATATATTGGAGTGGCCCCGGGACAGGGAGGAAAAACCCTACCGACCGAAAATATTTTTTTTCGGCAGAGCCATAAAGTGTGGTGTTGATACTCGAGGCATCTGGCATCGACTCATTTTGTAATACATATGTGATACACTCTTGACAAATCATTAAGATAGCGGAACGGTGGTAGTGGTGGGGGTCGTAGTATCGGTGGGAGGTGGGCGAGGAGGCGGAGAGGGAGAGAAGTATCGAACGGGAAAAAAAGGAGAAAGATGGGACGGTTATTTATTCACATCGAAGGAGGTTGAAGAAGAAAAAAAGTCACGACTCTTTTTAGCGCCCGATAAGTTTTTATCCACCAAGATACCGACAGGATGAGGAGATGATTCTTTTTATTTTGAAGAAAAAATAGCTCATCACGAACGCACGCACGAACGTACACACACATACACGGGCGCGCGCCGTAGAGGGCAGTGCACGCTCACGTCCTTCTCGCAGCCTCTTCAACACGGAGCATAAGCAAACATCCGATGGCCGCGAGGATGGGAGTGAGGGAAAGGAGGAAGAAGAGGCGTGAGAGAGAGTGGAGATTGATGATTATTGGGGTTGAAAGTCAATTCAGTCGTCGGGGATTGTGATGAGGACGGTGCTTGGGCGGTGCGTAAATCTAGCGGCGGAAAAAGGGTTCTTTTTCGATCCTCATTTTTTTGTACCTCCCCGAGAGGGGGAGAGGGAGAGAGACTGAAAAAAAACTTCTGAAATTCCGAAAAGGACCACGAGCCACGTCGAGCAACGACTTCTAGAAATACAGCGACAGATATGAGGTGCATAAATTGGACGGAGTAAGGAAAAATGTAGGAACCGAGAGAGAGAGAGGGAGGGAAGGGGGAGAGAGAGGAAACGGAGGCTCGCCCTTTTAGGGCTCCTATTAGCATCTCTTATCGCCTCGGATAAATAGGCGAAGTGTTGAGGCAGTATACGTGGCTGGCGATCAAAATATTTTCTCACCGCGTCGAAAGCACGCGGCGACAAGTTTACGGTTTTCCAATACCAACCCGCTACCTTTAAATATGCGGCTTTTGTGCAGTGATATTTCTGCCGCTTTTAGGTACCGGGGTTCTCGTGACTTCGTAGGGCTAATATTTTATAACTGTTCAAAGGATAAATTGCTCGACGTTAACCATTCTCGGTTCTAAATCGAGATTAAGCATATGTGAGCATATTTATATGCATAGAAAAAAATTAAGAAACAAAACTTTATCGCGTTATATGTTATTTAATACAATCATTTCTAAACCGTCCCAAACAACTTCGATGTAAAGCTGTTCATCACAAAGCCCGTACCTCTCGGGCAAGAGGTAGAGGTAAATTTTAGGTCTGGGAATAATAAACGAAACACTGTTGCTAGGAGCCAGCATCACTTGCCAATTCAATTCAAAATAACCTTCATTTTTGGCAATTTCGCAACAGATCGAACCAAAACATTACCACAGGTTTCCCAACTGACCGCATCACAATTAGTGTCGGAAATGCCTCAAGTATCTGATAATTTCCATTCGACTGTTGAATCTCCCTCTGGTTGCCTCCACAGTGGATCGCGCAACCTAATCCGATGACGCTAGCATTTCGTTTTTTGTTACTTTAGGGCTTTTAATCGAGCTCGCAATCGATTTCATTAATAAGCAAAAGCCCCGCTCACGGCGAGAAAGAAGACTTGCATGGGTGATGATTGGTCCTGCCGATTGCCCGACCTTAATCTCAAAAAGAAAACGGCTTCCGGCGCTTACGAAATATTTCCATCAACCTGCGATTTCCGTCGAAAAAAATCTTCATCGTCCGGATATTAAAAATAGAAATTGGTGGAGGAGATTACGGAGAAGAAAGGATATTATCCCGGAGAACTTAATATAAAAACAAACCATTTTTATAATATATGAAATATAGGTACCGCCGCATGCATTTACTGCCATCGAAAGTCACTATATCGTCTCGAGCAATAGGTAGTCTTTAAATCATCAATAACTTAAAACTGAAATTTATGCATTGGTATTGCTAATGAAGTTAATTTCAAGACCACTCGATAACAACTTATGCATCTAAATATCCTGCCGCATAAATAAATGCGTACATTTTTTTGGAATGGAAGCACGCACTAAAGCCTTCGTCTATCACGAAAAAAAAATATTCCATCCAGGAGCTTTCGTATGAGTCGAGCACCAGCGAGCATCCTAAATGAGTTGTCAGTCGACCCAACATAAACAACCGACGTATTTTCCATCCTTTAAATGCGCCGAAAAAAGCGTAAATAACCGAAGATTAAAGAACGAAAATAACCCACCGAATTTTCATCGACGAAAAATTTTCGGTCGTTTATTAAAGCGCGATAGAATAAAAAAAATCACCTTATCGATACGATCTTAACAAGGTAAAACCTATAGAAGACAGGCGACTCTTTAAATCATCTCGCCGCTTATAAAATGAGAAAGTGGAGAGAGGAGGGGGGGAGGAAAGAGTGGTGGGAGAACAAGCGGAGGGCGAATCGAAGCTCATTACCGAACATTCCGAAGACTGCGTAAATCAATGCGATGACCAAAAACGCCCGCCGCATGGGTATCGCACTAATTAACTCCAATCGGCAATAAACCTCTTGCCATTCCGCCGTCCTTTAAATTATACGCTAGTAAGGTTAGGACGCCCACCCCGTGACACCTCATTGAAAACATGATGGAGGGGAGAGGAGGACGGGGAGGAGATACAGGAAAGAGGAGGAGAGAAAGGAGAGAAAATATGGGGAAAAATCGAGGAAACGCATGGGATGGCACAAGATGGAAAGATATACGAGAAGGGAGAGACAAAGGAGAGAAAGTATGGGAGGAAAAATAGAACGGGAAGAGAGTGAAATAGGAAGAGATATGAGAGGAATTCTAGAACATTGAAAAAATAGACGTGATAGGGATAGTTGAGAGAATATGAGGAGATAAATCTGAGACAAAAGGAATTTAAAGCGACGGCAGGAAATGGAAATATAAAAGAAGCGGGAGGAAAAAGGACGGAAAAAGCGTTTAAAAGGAGAGGATTACGGAATATATAAAGGAGAGAGAGAGAATGCCGAGAAGAGAGAGCCGGAAGGTGAAAGGTCAAGAGAGACGAGACGCCTCTTTCATTGCCCGGTCTGCTCACGTCCGCGCCCAATGACTTAGGCGCGTCTCATGTGGGAAAATGAGAGGAAGGAGAGGACGTGGAGAAAGAGAAAGACCGTATGAGGTAAAGAGGTGCTAATTGGCTGTGGAAAGTAGAAGCGGAGGGTCTCCATTGTACGGAGGGGACGGCTAAGAGGACGGGAGGAGGGGTGAGGAAAGGATAAGGGATGGGCGCCCAAACTGACCGCGGGGCAAGGAAGAATTCCTTGGGCCCGAAAGAACGATTAGTAATTGACCCCGGAGGGAAAAGGGAGAGAGAGCGAGAAAAGACGATTGAGAGAAAGAGTGAGAGAATCGGAGGGGAAAGGATTACTCTCGGGTGACTCACGCCCAAAGCAAACTCAATCGCGGAGGAAGAAGAAGAAGGAACTTCTCCCCCACAACCCTCCGCCCCCCTCCCCCGCCGCTCTCCTCCGTTCCTTTCCTCTCTCTTCCGAAGGGCGAACGTGAGAGAAGGCGAGAGGTTCCGGGGTGGGGTCCAATCACTGAGGGACACGCCAAAGGAGGGGCGCTGGCGGCCTTATTGCTCCGGGAATTGCGACCAAAAGGCCTCTCTCTCTCTCCTCTTCATGTGGGTGTGTCATGGGGGATATCGTAAGGACGCACACTTCGCGCACAAATAATAAAGGGCCACGAGGGTCCACGCCAAATTATACAGAGAAGGGAGAAGGACGGGTGGGTGGACAATTCCTCCTCCCTGCTCCCTCCGGGAAGGAGAGGAAGCCATAAATTAACGGATAGAGAATCGAAGTTCGAGGATTGGGGTAAGCTAGGGTTAATATTGGTTCGTCAATAGAATTTGGTTTCTGAAGAGTTTAATATCTATAGGTCGCCAGCTGTTAATGCCTCTCTGGGGAGGATGTTGCGTATTGGTTATAAGGGTTTGATGTTTCCCTAGCCATATTTCATATCGACTACAATGAAACGCGAAGAACGTCCAGTATTTACTCGTATATAAGCCGAACAATATGTTCCAATGCTTCGTTTTCGAAAATAAGGAGGCGGCTATCGAGATTCAATGTATACAGGGTAAAAAATATGACATTGAAATTTGTCCAAATTACAATCCAACTTTCTTGAGGGACAATACCAAATTTTAATTCTCTTGCAAGTACATTGGGCGAAACTGATAATTTTGCAATTAATTACTGCATTCAACTACATTGAAATTTTAATGTCGTCCAGCAAAATGGAGTTGACAGATTTTATTTTTTTCTAGCTTGAGTTAGCGGCATCTTACAACCAGGATCAGCTTATATAGGAGTAAAAGTTGGATATAATCACCAAATTTTATCATACGTATGTTGTTATATTCTAATCAAAATACAAAGATTAGAATAATTCCATTGCTGCCGCGAAAAAACTATTAATAATTTTCTTATTAATATGGGGTTATAAGTACGATATGCTAACTTAAAATGTTTTGCATTCTCTATAAGGATCCAACGAATGTAGTTAATTGCTACAAATATGCGTGTTAAGTCTTTGATTCAATAAGCCTGAGTGATGCTGACACTTCGAAGGCGAGGCGTCAACTAGCAATTCGGCATTACGTGCCAGCAACGCGTACATCTTTCCTTTCACCAAGTTGAGAATAACGCCGAGAGATGGCGCGAACTCTGCGATCAAGAGAACCGCCGTGACAAAAAAATTCTGCACACGCTCGCGTCGCGTTAGCTCTTTTCTAACTGCCATGAGTATGTGAATCGTAGCAATTGATTTCATTCAAGTTTTATCGTAATTAGTGCCTTAATAATTCACTATTATAATACTTAACACTTACCCCTGGGGTGTTGGCTTGGGGTCCATAGGGATATCTAGTCCAATCCAAGGAACTTTCTGTTGTAGTGTCCAACAGTACCACTAAAATGAAGAGAAGAAAGAATTCTTATCAGTACAAAATTTCTTCCTTGGTAGGTATAAATAAATTTTCCAGAAAACCCTTCAAAATGAGTTTGAAAAAGAAAAAAGCGAAAATTCATACATTCGAAACAGTCAAAACATTTATTTATCGTTTCCATATTTAAAAATATGGCGAGAATTGCAAAATATATCACAAACAAAAATTCTTGGAGAATTACGGCATTTACATTGAATGTAGGAAGGACCGCAGGCAGTTCTCCAATTCAGTAGAGAGAAAACGTTATCTTAAACGTATTTGGACAGTAAATAAATTACTGTCAGAGCACGACAAAACGTCAAGCTATTATAAAGGTCTATAAAATAAACAGCAAGATTACACTGACTATATACTTGCACCGGTCTGAATTTCTCAGAAGAAACCTTCGGTAGAAGCGAAATTTATCACAGAGTAAACGTCGCCATAATGCGGGCGCACGTTGCATCTAGCAAATCAAACTTCTCGATAAACAAAAACGACGACTTCTCAGCATAAATCCGCATGCACTGTCTGAAATTGACTCCTCAGGGTTTTGCATCCGAGAGGGAACCCGGCGATCACGTTCCAGACTCCCAAGAGCTGTGATAAGGCTCATCTTATAAGACGTGCTCTCCAAGAGGACACGATCCGACCAAAATAGCAGGAGAGACTTTACCTTACGTTAAAGCGCCTCTTTCTCAGGAATGACACGCTCCGTATTTTCTCTATCTACCCTCGTTTCCTTTCCCACTTCCTGACAAAATAAAGAACGACGAAAACCGTTATGCCAAATTTTACTATTGGATAGCAACGGAAACATGAAAATCGACTTTCAAGCAAAACTTAAAACAATGGAATTAAGCGGTTGATGCTTCCGATTCCACAGCATTATTGAAATAAAAATAAATCGAAGTATTGACTTGAATTTTGCATTTTAAATAAAGCATCTATCTGTTATGATATGTTAGATGTTATTACATGCAAGTACCTACTACCGATGCTTTTTTTCCCGAACGAATATATTGTAGTAAATGTATCACAATAGATAATTATAATACATTTTCGAACAAATAATAGATAATAACAACAATTTATAATAATAGAATGTAATATGTATCGTGTATCGAACATTTAATCTGTTCGTTACAACTGTGGGAAGCATCTCAATTCTGTTGGAAACCGCTGTTTATAATAAACATACGCATTTCGGACATTACTTATTGCCAGTAAAATAAGCGACCTCGAGATGAACAAGAGCTGTCTATTGCTAATGAACTACTTATATAGAGCGATAATTACCTGTCATTGCGGGCACGACTGGCACCCAATAAAACACAGCACACAGTGATAATAATCAACTTTACTCAGGAAATGCATTCGGAAAGAGAATTGTTATTTGAAATGATCAGTTCAACGCTCGATATCCTCAATCCTATCTACATTGATCCCATCAACCCTCGCTATCTTGTGCGTCCAAAAAGGGTTGATGAAAGACAACTTACGTAGGGTCATTCGCTGGTCCTAATAGGATAAATTGTATGCTTTACGAAATAATCAAGACGAAGTGTCTGATAACGGAGTAAACAAACGATGCTTGCTTAAGGGAACAGTTCATCATATCTCCATACAATTCACGGCACTATAAGATAAGATACATTGTGCTCAGTGTGACTCAACATCTCGCTGACAACAGCAGTCGTCACACTACTATCGTTCTGATGCGACCTTTTTTTGCTTTTCCGTAAATTAATGCGCATCATCACGTCCATATAAAAACAGTTCACTGAACTTGAACGAAGGTCAGTGCATTATACATATTTCCAATCTCGATTTTTCCCCGTTTACGACACAAAAATCTGGTTTACAATCACTCTCCAAATTAACTACCAGACCAGAGTAAACAGAAAAGATAAAAAAACTCCAAGTCCGAAGCAGAAAAGATGACTTTTTTTGATTTTGAAGCTCGAGCAAACAAGCCGGCCGAAAAATAATTAAGGGGCGAAGAACAATCGCAACGAAACTGCTCGGGGAGCAATTAAAAGCATAAGATCGCCAAATTCATTGGAATCCCCGAATAATCGCGAGCTAGAAAACGATTTAAAAAGAGTCTCGCGTACATGAATGCAACTTTTCTTTCGAATAAATAAAACTCCAACAAATAGGATTGATAATTGTAGGAGAGAAAGTACCTACGCATTAGGAGATTAGGTACATCCAATTCACCCATTACCTAGTCGTTTTAGGAATACATCGTTTGATTTCATACGCCCTTTTCTTGTTAGCATTTTATAGCAGTTGAATGCCGATGTACACACAGGATTCTACAACACTTTCTTGAAACTATTTCCCTGGGCAGAATAACTATCATTAACAGCACCAATGACTAAGAAAATTGACATCCTTGTTGAAACCTTCGTCATACTCATTCTCACCAAGTTTCATTGTTTTAATCTTGAGACGAATGCGTCACATTATAAGAGAGACCGAAAAGGCTAAACAAAATACAATCCGCATGCTCGAAAAACGAAAATGGACACCTGTCCAACAAAAATTGTCATCTACGATGTAAAACATAAATTTTTCTTTCGACCGCTTTCCTGGTCTTAAATCACTCCCCATATGACGAAAAGGAACTCAAAATCCGCACATTAAAAATTTCTACCTTCCATTAATCCTCAATTATCCCCAAAGTAAAAATAGTACACGCCGCCACCAAAGAGAGGAAACCCTTTCAACAGTTTTTATATACACACGTTCAAACTCTTCTGACTTTTCGGAGACTTGAACGGGGGAATGCGAACTTACTAAAAGCGACAGCGAGGACAAAAAAACAAAACATTTTAAAAGGAAAACGCACCAAAAGAAGTACCCGAAACAACCTCCGCCGAATGAGTCTAGAAAAACGTGGGAAACAAAAGATTAAACCGTCCTGCTCGAAAAACATTTGTCTCAGCACAGTGGCTGAACTCGACGAATTAAACAGACACGTTTGAAATGCATTTCTGTTCTAGCAGCGCGCCAGATATACCTATGCGACTCCTCGGACGCTAATCATGGCGCCCAATACCTCCACACGCCGATGAAGGGAAAAGGAAGATAAAAAAATCTGCCAAGAGAGGAAAGCAACTTCGGACCGTGGAAAGAGAGTGGAAGGGTAACAGGGGAAAATGAAAAGCACTACAAAAAAGGGGAAACAAGAAAGAAAAAAGAAAGAGCGCACGACCACTGGGAGCTTTTTCACCGATCATAGATCCAGTCCTGACAAAAGAAGCGGAGAGGCAAACGCGTCGACAAACGTGAGACGAGAAGAGAGAGAGAGAGAGAGAGAGAGAGAGAGAGAGAGAGAGAGAGAGAGAGAGAGAGAGAGAGAGAGAGAGAGATGGAGAGGTGGGGGGAGCTTAAAGCGTACAAGATTCTCTTAAGGTTGGTAAACCTGTCGGCCGTCTCCAAAACAACTCTGAGGGGATTAAAACGTTAGGAATTGAGAGAGGAAGAGGATGAGGTGATGGGGAGGGAAAGAGGAGGAGGAATGGTTCGGAGGTTGGAATAGAGGCGTGGGAGGTGGGATGGTGAATGCGAACAGATGGGTGCTATAAGGCGAGAGAGAAAGATAGGAGGGAGAGAGGGCGGGAGGGAAATGGAGAATAGGAAAAGGAAAGAGGGAGAGAAAGGCGGATGTGGGGCGGAGTGAGAGAGGAGGCGGAGGAAGACGATAAAGGAGAGGCACTCGGAGGGGAAAAATTGGGGTACATATAAATTCGTACACGCACGAGCGAGAGTCTGGGTGACGCACGTGCGTTTTTCAAAGTTAAAATCGGTTTAAGAATCGCTAATTCCTCACTGCTAAGAGCGCGCAACTTAGAATCGATCCTCAAAAATGCACATTTAGCTATAAGAAGCTGGGACACACTAAAACGCAGGTTTGCTAACGCCACTAGAGAGCAATGGCAAGTTAAATAATTTTAGTTTCAATCGATGGTAAAATTAAGCGTAGTAAAACTACTGGTTTGGAAGTAAGATACGAATACTCTAATATCGTGTTGAAAATCTTACGAAGTCAACGAATTAAAAGAAGTAAGAGATATAGGTAAGTCTAAAGCCCAAGGAGGATGAGAACAAAATGAGAGCGACGGAAAAGGCTGCAGGAAATGAATGACCAAGGAGCAAACCAAAAAGGAAAGATTACAAATTGAAATAAACGAGAAATTAGGGCCAGACGTGACAAAAATGGAGGTGGGGTGTGGGACGGAACGAAAAGATAGTGAGATAGAGGCCCGGCGAGGAAAATGGCGGAGAGAGAGAGACGAAAGAGAGTGGGGAAGGTGGTTGCGGAATTTAAGAATCCAAAGCAGACGTAGCGAAACGGATTAAATGAGGCGGAAGGAGAGTGGGAGGAGAGGAGGGGGAGAGAGAGAGGAGATTTTGGGCGAGCAAGTGGTGGTGTCGGTGGCGGCTTGAGGTTCATGGCAAGCCTTCAGGAAAAGTGGTAACAAGGGGTAGAAAGAGAAGCGGAATGCGCTCGGTAACAGTTGGGACAGAAAAGGGAAAGAGAGGATAAGGGAAGCAGGGGAGAAGGGAGGGAAAGAGGAGTGGAAATGAAGGACGACTGTATTAGGGCGGGATTGGAAAGGGGAGGAGCAGGAGGTGGACGAAATGAAAGAATCTAGTAAAAATAAAAGAGGAGTGAAATTTAGTGGGGACGGAGGAATGGATGAAGTATGTTGGGATCGGTAGAAAAAAAAACCCTCGCTTCCAGGACCGCAAGAGGAGGCGAACAGAAGCGTTAAAGACAAAACCTGATACACTCGCATACATTCTGCTTCCTTCGCGCGAATTTTTAAGGTATGTTAAATAAAACGAATGCGTGGATTGTGTGAAGTTAATCAACCCCGAATAACTTCCTCCGTTTTTATGGCAACCAAGCATGGCTGAAGTGGCATGATTGGAGGAACACGAATACATTTACTCGGGAAAAAATAACCGACACCATGTCCGTGCTCCCTTGAAAACATGTTACTTTCCAAGTTTCGACGTTGGTTCCGAAACGCATAAGCTAGTCGTTAATGAGGGCGACAGATACTCGCTTGAAAATACACTTAAAATGATCCGCTAATCGGCGCGGATTAAAAATTTGTAAAGAAGATTCTGAAGTTTAAAAATAATAATGCTATTTGTCGTCGCAGGTCTTTGAACAACCGATCGACATTAATATTTCAGTAACCTATTCGCTTTTAAGGTGCAAAATAACCGAGATAGGATTCATGACTAATGGTATACTATCTAGCGTCATGACGATGACTTGCCACACCTTAAATTGCTCACAGAGAACTTATGAAACACTACACGTGTTTACCGAGAATCTTAGCCAACTTCGGTAGAACCTCTTATTCCCCGAATCGCACTTTAACGGAGTAATTCCCAATACAGAGCGCTCCTATAATCAAGGGGCTCGATGGATTAACCACTTTCAGCCACCTTATTTGCTCAAGGCAAGAAAGTTGATTACATAAATAATGTCACGTCATTTCCACATCTCATGCTTTTTCTTCGTCATTTTTCTCCGGCGAAATCTTTTAAAAGAGAATTGGATTTTTTTGCCCCAACTTGGTGTAGTTGGTCACAAGGCAAGAAAATTCGTTTTCTTTTTTACGAGGTGGAAGTCGGGGAATAAGAGGGGGCGAAAAGGGTACAAAAACAAACCCTGAGGCATCCGGCCTTAGCTACGGCATTTGTTACGGACAGAAATTAAACCTCCCCCGACGGAGACAAAACCATGAAAAATGCTCCAAAGCCATTCCCGATTACGATTGCTCAAGTTTCCCGACAAAAGTTCGTTGTTATCTCAAAGGGGTGAAAAAAATTCCACTCTGGCCGACAAAAACGCATCGAACGCCCTGAAGCGGTAATTTGTAGCCCTCGCACGGCATTCCCTTTCCAGATCCCTTAAGGGCACAACCACTTCTTACCCTCGTGAAATTTAACCTTGGATAACGCTTCACATTCCAACTGCATCAGCTTCGCCGACGACGCGCGCGCGCGCAATCGCACGCATATTAAACGTCCACGCGAGAATTCCAAAAGGTAGAAAATCGATTCGAAAGTCTGAATTACAGGACTCTTTAAAAAGCTCAATCCCGATTTGAAAGCTGGACTGAGAGCGATAACATTCCGCTGCCAACCAACACAGACAAATGATGGGCTGCGGGGCAACATGTGAACGCATGGTGTTATTTTGAAGGATTTATGGTCATAATCGTTTTAAACGGTTTGACATCGCGGAGTAAACCCACCTTACCGTAATAACGCAGCTATCTACTTAAAAATTCGAACCCGTTAGGATGGAAGGTAACGGTTCAGATTCGAGCAAAATCGAACCGGGCACGCGAATCGAAAACTGTATGGTTTGAGGGCGGAAGGATGGTCACATGTGCTTTGGAAAGGGGAAAAGAGGGAGGGAGGGAGAGAGGGGGATAAAGGCGAGACGAGGAGGCATAACCGTGAAGAGGGAAGAAAAGTGATCAATGAGACAGGAGGATGAGATAGGAAGGGGAGGAAGATAGGGAAAGGTTCCGTCCGACCAACCGGTGTACCGCCAGCTGTGTCAGAAGGGCTTACGCAAGCGTCGCCAAGGATTCGAGGAGGATTAGATGCGAGAAAAGAGGGGGAGGGAAGAGGATGAGGAGAAACGGGGGAGGGAATGAGAGAAAGAGAACAGAACGGCCGTGGATATGTTCGGGATGAGATGGAAAAAGGAATAATCGTCATGAACCGAAGATCGGAAGAAATCGGAAGATATGTAAGGCGCTTGTGTGCGAAGAAACGTACCTGCGTATAGGTTTGTACGATAGGGAATTTGAGTACGGGCGCCCGGGTACGTGCGCGTATGTATGTATGTATGCCTGTGCGTATCCATGCATCCATATGTAGGCGTATCCAAAATTGTGACTTCAAGAAACAACGGCACGGAAGAACGAACAAGATGGCAAAACAATCAAGAAGTAATAGAACGTCGTTATCGAAGGGGAGGGCTGGCGTCTTAAATCAGAGAACAAAAACACTCGGTTATTCGGTGGGTAAAATATGCGCAATTTGGAGAACATTTTCCGCAACCGAGTCTGAAATTACTGCCAGGCTAAACTACCGCGAGGCAAAATATAACACGAGGAGAGAGAGAAAGGGCTTTTGAGGGAGCAGGGAGAAGGAAGGAAGGAAGGAGGAGAGTTGGAAAGGAAGCAATCGCCAAGCACTCGCAGGTAAGGAAGGCGGCGACGGAGGACCACGCCTCGGAGAGCATGTCCGGAGATCTAGTGAGTTATTTAAGAGAGGAAAAAGAGGGAAATGGGAGAGAAAGAAAGGGAGGAGGCGAGAGGGAGAGAGATTGATTGTGAAAGATTAAGAGATGGAGATGGGGCGATAAGATACTTGGGAGAGGGATAATAGACGAGGAAGAACCGGGAAACGTAGAAAAGGCGAATGTAAAAGGGGATTTTCTACAATAAACTCTTGCCGATTTGTCGACATCTCAACAAGAAAACGCGATATCAGAGAAAGAATCGGCGGCGTGACTGATGAACTGTATTCCAAAGGTCTCCTACAGTCACCATAATAAACAATTAGGGTTTCTTTTATCGAGAAGTGTTAAAAGAAAGGAAGCTTTACTGGGAGCTTTACCTGGGCAAAGTTATTTTTAAAATTCTGGGTTGCTTAACAGAAAATCTATCACGGTGGCGGAAATAAACTCCACTGCAACATCAAATCTCATTTGTCCTACGCGGATTACCTACTCCGTTACTTCGAGCTACATTTGTGTGGAATTAGTCAAATTTATTAAAAATAATTTTTGCACTGTAATTTTGGTTTTTAGTTATTATTTAGTTAATAAAGCAGCAGAATGCAAATGACATACTCTAAGAGGACTGAACTATGAGAAATATCATTATCAGATTCAATTCTGAATTACCGGGGATGTGGCATGTAAAACTGTATATAGATATGATTAAACTAATTCATACATACCAATATCATTTCTATAACCAGGACGTAAAAGATTCACAAATATAAACCTATCTCTTATGTCTCTTATGCAGGAAAAGAATGCGAAAGTGATAGGTAGAGGTTGAGGTTTCTCGCTCATACTGACTTAAAAAAAACAGAAAATAGAAAAATACGAGGAAAACACGAGAGTGATCTTCGATAGCGATAAAAAACACAGTGAATGAAAAGAGTAAAAGGCGAGCGGTTAAGACTTACGAGGCGTAAACGAAGGAATACTACGATTAAAAAGCTAAAAATGGCGCGCGAGCAGGGATAAGAATCAAGATAGAAACAACACATCGAAGAGGGATGGAAAGGGTAAATGAGAAAGATGCTTTAAAAAAGAAACAGCGCGACAGATCGGAGGAACTAGAGAGAGGAAGATAATAGATTCGGAGAGGGGCGGACGGAGGGCAAAATGTGTGTTTTCAGTTTCTTCTCGTCGTTTTGGAGACGGCGACGTGAAGGGAGAGAAAAGGACAGGAAGGGAGGGAAGGAGGAGAGAAGAAAAGGGAAAAGAGAAAAAGGCGGACGAGCAGGTCATCACGAAGAGAGAGAGAATGAGAAAGAGAGGAATGATAGGAGCGTAAGGGGAGGACGAGGGAGGTTTTTGGCAAGATGAAAGAGAAGTTGTTTGAAAAAGGAAGAAGTAGATGGTGGGTAGAAGAGGATGGGGAAGGGAAGGAAAGAAAACGAAAAGAGAAGATATCTTGAACAACCAAAGAACGACCCGTGAAAAACAATCAAGGATTTCCCGCATAAACAGCACGCAAGCGGAATAAAAAATAGATCGAACAAAAAATCACCTCCGACTTTCCAAACGGCCATTTAATCCAGAGAGAGGAATCGGGAGAAATAAGACGCACTGCTCCGAGGAACGAACCATAGGCATCGAAAACTGCATAGATTCTAGATTATGTATTAGGGCCAGCTTATAAAATTTGCATTTAATGAAGGTTGTTTCGCAGTTGTTGGTAAATACTGTGCAGTGAGCGTTGAAAATCTTACCTTCTGCGCGGCTAAAAAAAATCAGCTTTCGACGGGAATCGAATATTCCGAGCCACGACCGAAAACGCTCCATCGACCGAATTTCAAAACGGTTGCTTGGGCAACACAAGATTGTCAAAAACCGAGGTCCCTTTGTTACCTCCCAGAGATCCATTGAATAAGTAAAATCGTATCGCAAAAAATCGAGTTTCTTTTGAGTAGGCACACACATGTTCGGTTATTAATATGCTTGAGACCTACAAAGCGAACTGTTTAGACATTCAAACATTTTTACCTTTCACTTCCACCTTTTGAGCAATCGCGAATTCGCCCATTTTTCAAATAATCCGCGCGGCTTTTGTTTACGCAACGAGGAAACGCAGATCCCAAACCTTGTAAAATAACAATCACAAAAAACGCTGCTTCACCTTTGCTAGGTTTTCATAAGGGGTGGGGAAAAAGGCGTGATTAAGACGGATCTCACGAAAATACGAGCCGCGGAGAATATCTCCTCTTCTTTTTTTCTTAACTTTGAAAATATGTCACGTGTAGTGAAAACTTTTTTAAGATCAACTGACTACAGTCCGAAAAATGCTACCTCAAGACATTAGACTCCTTTGTTGATATAAGAGGCGGAGGGGGAGAGAGAGAGGGAGGGAGGGAGGGAGGTAGGCGGGCGGCAACGAGTAAGGAAAAAAGGGTGAAGGAGGAAGGTGGAGGCAGAGAGAGAGAGGGAGGGAGAGATCGGCCGAGGAAACCGGTCGAGGAGCAGAGAGTATGCGAGGGCAGGGCCAGCAGGGAGTTGTAGCAAAGGGGAAGGGGGAGTGGCTAGTTGGGGGAGGGGAGATAGGAGGGAGAAAGGAAAAGAGTAGTATAGAAAAAGGAGTCAACGACCACAGAGAGGAGAGAGAGATTATAAGAAAAGAGCGAGGGATTATAAAGGGGGAATCTGAGATTACATGGGGAGGGGGGAAAATCCGTCGGAAG
Source organism: Tanypteryx hageni (assembly GCA_028673005.1). Lineage (NCBI taxonomy): Eukaryota > Metazoa > Arthropoda > Insecta > Odonata > Petaluridae > Tanypteryx > Tanypteryx hageni. Next base: position 100,057,932 of record CM054112.1, on the reverse strand, counting down.
GAAAAGAAAGAGAGAGGAGAAAAAGCAGAAGAATACAAAAGGATTAAGAAGGAGATAAAGTATGCGAAACAGAGAGAGGGAGAAGAAACAGAAAGGGTGGCGAAAAGGGACAGATAAAAGATGGATAAACCTCATCATTTGAAAAAAATAGGAGAAAACTAGGGAGCCTTCGTTACGCGCAAATGTTTATTATTATGGACCATAAACACGTACTTTGCCGTAACAAAGTAGGAAAAAATTAAAGATAAATGTGGGGAAATGGTACGAGCATGTAAGTAATCGGGTAGGAAACAGTTTGAGCAACGAGAAATAAAGATAGACTAGGCAAAGCGAAGAGCAGAACTATGGGAAGGACAGAGGAAGGAGGTGGGCGAAGAGGGGGGACTAAGCGGGAGTCTTGACAAGCGAGTGCGAGAAGGAGAGAGGAAGAGAGAAGCCGATAAAATATGCGAGGAATATAAGGATGGTGGGGATTAAAAGAAGAGGGAGTGACATTTGAGTGGGAGAGTTTTTCGCTTTAGGGTTAGAGCGGTTGAAATGCGGAGTGGTGCAGAGAGAGACATATGGAGTGGGAGAGAGGGGATGAGGATATCCCGATGAAAAGGTGGAAATTGATAAATCAATGTAGAGAGAAGAGAGAGGGAGTGTTTGCGTGTGTGTGAGAGAGAGGGACAGAAAGAGAGAGGAGGCGATGTGAAGGATGAGAGAGAGGAGAGGAAGGAAGATCACACAGGCATCTCCAATGGAACTGGATGGCAATAAAAAGATTTGGAAATCTCCGAGGGACGTTGTGAGATATCCAGCGAACACAAAAGAGTTTGTGATGAGTTGAATGGTTTCGCAAAGTGAATAGGTGGGGAGAGTGGAAGGTGTATTTCACTTTTTTACTTGCGCACTCTCTCACTCTCCCTCATATCCCCGTCTCCTCCTCCTCCACGCCCTGTTATCCAACCCGGGAACGGATGAGTTAAAACGGGCGGGGAATTGCGTGTGGGGACACGGCGTCCGCGCCGTACGAATGAAATTCTAAAGAGAGGAAGAGGTGCGTGGATGACACCGCAGACGTAATGATTCGAGGCGGAGGGAAGACGAGAGGCTGCGAAGGGAAAAAAGAGGGTGTGCCCATCATTCACGATTACGTCTCTCGCGCGATGAATCTTCGTCATCGGCGGCTCGGGAGTTTCAAAAACTGATAAATTCGTCAGGAGAGAGGTACAAAAAAATTCCAGGTGCGAAAGATAAGTGAATTCTACGAGCGACGATATTTCATTGCGATGTATTTGCGCTTAAGAATGTAATGATCGTACGTTCATGAGGAAGGTATTAATATCAATCTTGCCGTATTCAAGTGGCGTCAAGCGGGATTCCGAGAAAACTATTTTGATTAATAAAAGAGCAAAAATATTGGGTGTTTCACAGAACTTCATCCAAAGAAATATTTACGAGCTTAAAAAACTGCGCATCAAAGATATAAATTATAATAATTTAAAATGACTTTTATGAATGCAGTTCACATTTGAATGTAAATTTAAGAGGTTTTGAATTTTATTTTTCCATTAGTCACAAGCTTCTCTACAAGGAAGTTATGAAGGTTACGAGATAGGCCATATCCATCAAATAATAAATATTCGAAAAAAGAAACTTGGTCGTAAAAGCATCGCCCATCGATTTAACGTTAGGACCTGAATTTATCAGAGATCTAATTTCACATCTAACTTTTTGCCAGCAAATCGCGGAAATTATTTGGGTGAGCTAAATTCAGCCACTATCGGACTCAATACTGAGGATAAATAGACAATTTATGTGTTATGAAAATCCTGTGCTCGAATGATTTATCGATAACAGCCACAACTTTACTGCCAAACTATTAACTCCTTAAAACAGGACGAGGGATGTTAATCCTTAAAAACACCCGCAAAGCTGCATCGTGCTTGGGGGAAGGTTACATCGTTAAACATCATCATAGATCGTCCTATTCCCTCCAGAGGTGGATATTCTCAACTTTCAATCAACATTTAAATTCCTAATCTCCATTCTAACTCCCTTCTCGTCCGATCGGATTATTCACCTGCCATCATTCCGTCCTCGAAACCAAAATCTGCTCCCTCTTAACTCACCCCGATTAAACTTCTCTTTCCTTCTATATTACTGATAAACTTCCCAATTGTTCACTTTACCTGCTCATTCGGTTTCTTTATCCCTATGTCACACGCCTTTTAAAAGACGATCGGACGTACCCTTTTTCTCTAGGGATCGTTAAAAAAAACACGAAAACTCTTATTGCTCGAATTTTCGACTGTGTCGCTCTCTCACTTTTTCAACAATCTTCTTCGTACCTCCGAATAACAAAAAAGAAACGAGCTCTCGGGATGCTCGCGAAAATAATTACCCCCTCCCCCTCCACTAACCCCACCTATAAAAAAAGAGTAAAACTCTCCACCCGGAGACTCTTTGATCCACATTATATCTCTCCGTCCACCAAATAAATCAACGTTCTTAGGAAGTGCTCCAGGGATAATCTCTCTCTCTCAACTCCAAAAGCTTCATTTTTTCCCCTTTTTGAGCGAACAGTGCGTACAAACACCGCGAAAACTTAGAAAAAAGGTGGCGCGAGGGTCGAGACGGAAAAATATGGATGCGAGTAAATAAAACACGCCAAGAGAGACGGAGAGATAGGATTAAATAAATCCAATTACCCATCGTTGAACACGTAACCACACGACCCTTATATATATATATATATATATATATATATATATATATATATATATATATATACACACACATATACGGAGAGGTTGATAGTTACCACAACCTGTCGTCTGGATATATACGCAAGCGTGCATAGGACGGGAGATAGATGGGAGGTAAGGGGAAGAGAGAGAGAGGAGATAGGAAGGGATGGAACTGACGCGTAGGAGACAGCCAGAAAACCGCGGAGAAACACAAAAGAGGAGAAACGAAAGTGAAATAGGGAACACAAAACGTGAGGCATGGGGAACTCGTAGAAACCCGTAACGGGAATAAAAAGAGAAGGAGAGGAAGAGGAGATAAAAATATCGAGGACGAGCATGACAAAGAGGTGAGGTGAGGTGGAGGTGGGTTTGGGCTCTTTCAATGAAGATAAGGAGAAACTGCAGCACGGGAAGAATAGAAAGAGGAAGAGGGAGAAAAAGGAAGAGGGAAAAGGAGAGAGAGGCGCGAGTCGATACGAGCTGTCTCATTAATGGAGCGAGATAAAAGAGGCATCCGTATCGTGAAACGAAAGCGCCACGGATTTGCATCGAGGTGCACGGGCGAAGTGGTGCATTGCGCGACAGAGTGGAGGAAGTGGAGAGAGAGCGAGAGAGAGGAGGGTTGAGGGTATGGGGGAGAGGAGGAGGAGGAATTCCGAATGAGGCAAAAAAACGAGATAAAAAACGAGATGATACGGGCAATGGATTGGTCGAGTGAGGGAGGTTAGGTAGGATCTGATAATAGACAAAGGAAAAGGAAAGAAGCACACAAAGGGACGGTGGTATAGGGAATGAACGATAATTAGAGCAATAGAGAGAAAAGTAAGGAAAAGGAGGCCAAAGGATGGCGTAGTAAAGGCGAAGGGGCGACGGAGGATTTACCATCGAGAATAATTAAACGATTAAGTGAGATTAAGTAAGATACGGAAATGGAGAAAGACAAACAGAAGAAACGAGGAAGACGATAACGAGAATAAAATTGAGGAAGTTAAAAAGGGAGGGGAAAAAACTGGCGCCGTATTACTTTAAAATGAGTAAGAATAACACTGCTCCAACAATGGATGCTCTTAGCTGTAATGACAAAAGTATAAGGGGGACATTTATTTATAGACATTAAGACAAATGACGTCAGGAATTCACCATAACGATTGTAACATTTCAACAGTAGTCTTCGCTCGATCAAGAAAATAAGATTCTAAATGTTTCATAAAATTCTTTCGAAGTTTTACGTTTCCTCGAGCGACCAAACCTGCGTGTCAAATCGGACGCTACTGTTTATCCAAAGAAGAATTATCGAAAATTAAGACAGCTAAGAGACTCATCGGGACTCCAATTACCTCAGGTAAACATTTCAAAGCGCCTCCTCCTTCCACGTTCATTTCGCCCAAACTTTTTTAATGGGCTAACGGAGATACGGCAAAAATAACACCGCCTACACACGGAGCATTAGGGAACACATCCCAGCCGAAAAATAATTGGACGGATAAAAAAGTGGCGCGGACGTCGCGGCAGAAAAGACGCTATCGCAAGAAACCCGAGGAATGTCGGGACGAGGAAAAAAGAACACTTGACCTTTCATCGCAAAAAAACGAGAATTCCCACACACACGCGGGCGAAAAATAAAATATTCCCTCGGTACAGTGACTGCCTTTTGGGATACGAAAACGATAATAATGACAGACAAGAGAGAAGGGAGCCTGCGAGGAAGGGTGGAGGTAAGACAAGAGGAAAGGAATAAAAAGAGAGGGAGAAGAGATTAATATACCTGTGCCAAAGAAAAAGAGAGAGAAGGGGGAAGAGAGAATAGCTAGCTAACAAACGCCAGAGAGGGAAGGAGATGGAGAGAATAAGAATAAACGCTAGATTAAAAGGACGTGAAGAAGAAAGGAGGGCGAGGACAAAGGGGAATTCTCGTGAGGAGGGGAGAAGGAAGGGAGGCATAAAATAAAAGCGAAGGGTGAGGGGAGGAGGAGGTTTTTTTTTGGGAGGGGGTATTAGGGAGGTTTGCATGTTGTGTGTTTACGTGTGGGTGGAGGTTTGAGAGGTTGGTGGACTGTTGTGTACGGGGTGGAACAAACAGTGGTGCTGAGAGTTGAAGGGGAAGCGGTGACGGAGCCGGGGGGGTGGGGGTGGAAACGCGCGTAACTAGAGGCCCAAAACCCCTTTGAGTGGCTGAATATGACAGGGAGTGGGACAGAGGGTAATTAGTGCTCGGGACGGCCATCCCTTGTGCTCTCCGGGAGAAGAGAGAGAGAGGGAGTAAGAAAGATGGAGGAGAGGATGGGGGAAGACGCAAGGGGTCGGACCCTGATGGAGGAAGGAGATGGGCAGGAACCCCCACGTTCTACGTGAGCAGGGAGGACAAACCTAGAAGACGGAGAGAAATTGTGAGAGGAGGAAGGGTTGAAGGAGGTTGGGAGGGAAGCTGTAGGGAAGGGAAGATGATGGAGTGGGAAGAGAGGATAACAACTAAAAGGGATATGAATGGGAAGAGAGAGAGAGAGATAGAAGAGGGAGGAAAGGAGGATGTGGGACAGAAGGAAAAAGGCCCGCGGGAGAGGGAGATGTAGGCAGAAAGAAATGTTTGGGTAGGAAGTGGGTTAAAGAGGCGGAAAAGATGACGGGATGTGAAGTTGGACGGCGTGGAGGAAAGGGTTATGGTTAAAATGGTGTGGTTAATAGGCAATTGGAATGTGAAAGACTTGAGAGGGTTACCCTTTTATGAGATCTCTCCTGTATCCCAACCTGTCCATGAACGAAACCTGTGGTCCACTTCCAACTGAAATAGGCAAAGAACCGAGCGCAGACATATAATCCCTTTGAAAAATAGGTTTCGAAATTCTCTCGATAGCGTATACATAAACCAACAGAACGACCTTGAAATGTGACGTTCGAAACAATTTCAGACGAATTAATAAATTAAAAGTTATTCTTTTCCGATGACAAACATTCAGAAACATGAAGAGCGCTGCTTTATACGCATGGGCACATTTTCCGAAAAGGCACAGTTACAAAAATCACTCGGAAAGGGAAACTTTTTTTGGCGAAAATTTACATATAATCGTGCAATAAAGTTAAAGGGAGAAAGAGATATAATGAGATTGACTAACGAGCGTTGTCTCGTCATAAAAATTTTAAAAACCCTAAAGAAGTAAATTCGCAAACTGAGAAAACAAATCTAACATAGCATAAGCTCGTTGCCATGCTCTAAATGGGAACGGTCCGTGCTTAAAAATCCCCATTGGCTATTTACACGGCCCTCGATACCGCGGGAGGAAGAGGAGGGGTTGGGAAGAAAGGAGTAGGGAGGGAAGGCAACGAGAAGACCTGATGGAATAAAAACCTTAGGTCCGGTTATGGCACCACAAATGATTTTTCTCCCCCGTTCCGTTGTATTGTCTGCTCGCAAAACATTTCGTATGGGACGCAAGATTTCCCTAAAAAGAATCGAACAACGTCCCTCGGAACATTTCCCCCTCCCATCCCACCCGACATAAAGAGAACTGGGGGGGGGGGGGGGGGACATCTCTCCTTAAAAAACCTTCACGTACATTTTGACATGGAGGAACATATCTGAGGGACCGTCACCTCTTCGCAGAATCCGCAATTCCAGACAAGGCGGGCCGGAGGAACAAGCGCAGACCCTTAACATGCTAATGCGGAGATGATGAAACTTAACTAGTTCGGACAAAACCCCCCCAAGTACCGAGCCGAAGAGAGAGCATCCAGGTCGAATAAGAATTAGAAGACGTCGGCTGAGAGAGAGAGAGAGGGGAGATAGAGGAGATGAGAGAGAGAGGGGGAGAGAGAGGAGAGAGAGAGGAGAGAGAGATAGAGAAAGAGAGACACACACCGCGCCCTGCAACCTACGAAGCCATCGTTCTCCTTCCCTTTTCGAACGAATGTACTAAAAAAGTTTCTTTTCTCGGCGCTGACTAAGGGTAAATGAGACTCGGGAAGGAGCTAAGGAGAAGAGGGAAGTAGCGGCAGTTGTAACTCGCCTTTCATTCCCTTCTATACATAGTACACGCGCAAACGCTAAAATAAATTAGGAGTGGGAGTTTCCTTTTTTTAAGGAAGAGAGGAAGTTATTTACGGAGGAGTAAAGATGCACGAAGATGAGATTCATAAAAACGAAAGGAACTGAAACGAAGAATATGGCGGGCGGGGAAGGAAAGGACGGAACGTACACTCGTAGCCGCGGTAAGGTTCGAACCCGGTTCCCACTTCTCTTCGGAAAAAAAGGATGGCCCCGAATAAAAGCTTCTTCACGCGGCCTAAAATCGCGTCGCACCAAGTCGTAATTCCAGTTCCAGTCGAGAAGTGCTCGCTACTCCTTTGATTCCAAATGGTAAAGGCACAAAAGTGGCGGTGGAGAGATTCTTCGAGAATTCACTGCGCTACTTCCGTCAAGAAGAATGAGATATCTGCTCCCTCCTCAAACACTCGCTCATTATTCCTCTCCTTGTCCGTTCTCAATCTCTTACGTCCTTCCCCAACCTTGAGCGATACGGCCGCTGCTTTCTTGAGCCACTTGGACGTGGTTAAGGAAGCAGGCGAGCGGGATTTGGATGCCTCCGCTCCCGCCTTTGTCTCGAACTAAGTACTAGACAGAAGGAGAAGAATGAGGAAAAAATAGACCAAAAAAAGCAGGCGAGCCTAGAGACAACTAAGGTCCTTATTTCGAACAACAACTTCGACGTTGCCTGAGTTCCTATCTGGTACATAATCGGTGTCTTCGCTTTTCAAAGAATAAAAATTTAAAAAACGAAGCCTTGGGTCTTACGTTAGATCAGGGAACACCCGTATTTCTAGAGGAAGGAGAGAAGGATGCATCCTGCTTATGAAAGCAAGGGGCCGTTCTTCTTTTGTTTTTTTTGTTCGATTTTTTAGCGCAGACTTAAAGATGGCGCGAATGAAGTAGTCCTTTATTCTTTCCTTCACTCCTCCTCTCCCATCCTCTCCTCCCTTTCTTCCAAACTCGAGCTCAGCTAACAAGTTTTCGTTTTGGTATCTCCTCGTCTCTCCTCCACTTTTTCTCTCTCTCTCTCATTCTCCCCCTCCCTCACACTTTTCCGCTGTAAGTGTCAACTGAGAAATGGGAGCTCGGCCAACTTATCAAGCGAGTATCATCTAATTTATCCTCCCATTGAGAGGAAGAACAGGACATGCTCGCGCACCCTTTTTCCCTTTGCTCTACCCACCTCTCTTCCCTTCCCTCCCTCCCTTCATTTCCCCCCTCCACTTCCCCCTCCCTCCCCTCTTTTACCTCCATCTCTCGCTCTATATCGCGACGGACGCAGACTCCCATTCCCACTCAAACCTCACTCCCCACCTCCCCTCCTTGCCAAACCTCCCCCTTCCCTTTCCCCCGTTGCACGTAGTATTGGCTCTGACTTTTATTCGCCACGGAAGGGCGGGCTAACATACCAATTTATTATGTCCCCTTCGCACAATTGGAACGATTCATCTTCCTTCATCTCACTGTCCGGGGGAGATGACGGGCGAGAGGAGGAGGAAAACGATGACGCTAAGTAAGACTGCTTTACACAGGTGTGGGGACAAGTTTTTGGGATGGCTACCTCGCATCGAAACAAATCAATTTCAATTTAGATGGCGAAAAAAACGCGGAGGAAAACGTCTCATTTTTTTCGAATGAACGCGGACAGTTCCACTGAAAACCGCTTCATTTTCAGTCTCTCGAGATCGGAGATGCGGTTCGTCATTTATAACGCCGACATTTATCGAGTATTTAAATGAGCGTGGAGCTTTTAATTCGAATACGCGATTCCTCTTTCGTCGAATTAGCTTTGGTGAACTTTCGTGAGAGAGAGAGTGAGAGTGGGAAATAAGACTGGGATTGGCGTTGATAAGTGGATATGCATGTAAATGAGGTGACGGATTGAAGCCAAGAATGAAATTGACAGGATTGGCGACATAAGGAAAAATCAACCCAAAGGAGACCTTGAAAATTTAAATCATTAGATGGGAGCGTATATTTACAACACTGAAGGTGATGATTTTGACAAAATTACATGTTCAGATATATATATATATATATATATATATATATATATATATATATATATATATATATATATATATATATAATCAAATAGTTAATCATGTGCGTAGACATTTATAGATCCGAAAAAAATATGTTGACCGAGTCTATGACAAAAATAATTACATGCGTTGCTGGAATGACTTGGACGGCCACAATATGAAAAGCAAAAGGGAAACTACCATGTTATCTCTCTCAGCAAGTGATTGCATCCTTAAAGTAGGATAATGTGAAGAACTTCGTTTGACATATAACCATGGATCTGTCTTAGGACAGAACACTGCTAAAAATATAATCCATTACAAATATATGCATGCATATACTCATATAATTTTCCGACGCCTGAAGTACCCATGTATATGTATGTGTGTGTGTGTGTATATATATATATATATATATATATATATATATATATATATATATATATATATATATATATATATATATATATATATATACACGATTCATTATTTAATTGAATTGGTCTTCCAAACATTTTTTTTTTCAAAACAATTGAACTCCTGACTAATGAAACCAAATGTATTCCGTCACTCCGGTGATATGCTTATCGGACTTCACCGAGTCTAATCCCACTTTCGGCGCAGGTGTTACCTACAGAATTCTTCACGGACCGCCAAACTCCTTGACAGGACCGAAACGGACTTGAAACATTCCCACCGACACAATTCGGGAGCGGTCGGCGAAAAACAAACGAAACTATTTAACCCTAACGGAGAGGAAAGAGGAATTGGGGCAAACGGGAGGGACGGCAGTGGTTCTCACCGAGGCTTCAGAAGGGATTCTGAGAGAACAAAAAAATAATAAGGAACACACCGGACCGCACAGACCCTTCCACCAAACGTGACGAGAATGAAAGACCAAAAAACCTCCTCCTTCTCCTCCTATATAAAGCAGCGTTCCATTTTTCTCTCATCTTTCCTTCCTAAAAACCATCTCTCTCTCTCTCTCTCCACAGAAACATTCGAAGGATTCCTCCTTCTTGGAAATCGTGACAGGAAGGAGTTTCTCCACCTTCTCCTTCTCACGAGATATCTCTCTCTTTCTTTATATATATATATATATATATATATATATATATATATATATATATATATATATATATATATATGCTTCTCTCTCTCGCCCCTTTACTTAACGAGAAAAGTATTTTCCCCGTCATATCGACCGAAGCTCGTTTTGCTTTTCCACGGATGCTGCCGGATAAAAAACGGAGGAGAATCCGGGAGATTTTGATGATGCCTGCGCGTGTATGTTATCACATAGCTTCGTGTGGGACCCTTTCATCGTTCGGCACGCACAAGAAGATAGAACTGGAGGGAGAAAGTAAGGAAGGAAAAAAGCCCAGTGGGCCTCTCTCTTTCCCTTCCAACGGCAACCTTGAATTCACTCTCTCTCTCTCCTCCTTCCACTATGGACCACCCGCGAGTCACTTCAAGAGTGGAAATGCGCGATTCCGGACCTCGTGCAGATATCTCTCCCCAGAGGCTGAAATTCCGCAAAGGGCCGGCGAACAGAGGACTCCGAAGATCGCAAGGATGGAGGTTTTCTTTAGGGAATAAGAGAGAGAAGGGGATTGAAAGAATTCGAGTTTAGGGATAAGAAAAAGGAACGTCCTATGAAGAAGAGGAAGAAAAAAACAGAGAACGCCCGAATAAGGACATTGGTTTCAATCCCTCTCGTACGAATAAAACGACTAACGACCCGACATATTTTCACCCTCCGACCAAGACCGCTTCAATATTCATGGGTTGCCGGGCAACAATGGGGTTATTAGATCTTTTCTGATTGGGGTTAATCACTCCAGATTAACATTTCATAAGGCAGAGGGATGTCATCCCCCACTACTTCAGGGGGAAAACCGCTCGACGGATCGGCGGTAGCTCCTCTTAAAGGACGAGCTATTTTGCGTCCGTGGGATTTGCAAGTCGCTTCAATAATTTTGATTATATTTTCTTCAACTGATGCTTGCATGGCGATTTTTCTCGGCAAATCACCAATGCTACCAATTTCTCATAACGGGCAAAATGTTTTACCCCAAAGATCCACTATCCAATTTATATATGATTTGCGCAAATTGAAACGATAGCGACATCTTACTCATTGGTAACTGCTTGAATAATCTACGACATTAAAAAATGAAATTTTGAGAAATAACCATGAAACTTCCCGCATAGATTGAGCGGGACAGATGGTCTGGGTGACTCACTGAGTCCTGAAATGGTTCGACTTTTAAGAGAATTACCAATATTACTTATTAAATTAAAAGCGCATCCGGTTAACGAAACCGCTTCGTAACTACAAAAACTAGATAGAACATTACTGAAGACTATATTAAATGCTGTTTACGTAACGTTTGTTTCACCTAAATTTAGGTGACATTGGTTTTTTGCGCAAAATTCACTCGAAACTTTGATAAAATATGCCACAACAAGTACATATACTCCACTAGCCAGAAATCGTTCAGAAGTAGGTCTTATCTAAAATTTTCTCGAAATATCAAGTGCCACAAAACGGTACTATAATGCAGTACGAGTTTAAGATTTGCTAATTTAGCTTTCAATAGTTTAATCAGATCTTAAATTTTTCATCAATATGTAATATTTGTTTCACCTAAATTTAGCTAATCAGATAAATATAATTTTTTGCGCAAAATTCACTCGAAACTTTGATAAATATGCCACAACAAGTACATATACTCTACAAGCCAGAAATCGTACAGAAGTAGGTATATATCTAAACATTTCTCGATATATCTAGTGCCACAAAACGGTACTATAATGCAGTATTTGCTAATTTAGCTTTCAATAGTTTAATCGAATCCTAAATTTTTCACCAATATGTAATAAAGAGTTAACAAGCAAATGGCGAATTAGGAAAAGTTCAATAAAATTAATGTCATCATGTCTTTTAAGGGAAAAAAGAATTGCTCACTTCGCATTGGGAAATTTAATTTACTCCAGCTACTCCCATAACCACATGCGTTTACATATGGTAAAATATATCGCACCTAATTAAGCAGTTTAAAATCCTCGATCGTCCCGATTACCTCCGAATTGGATTCTAGACAAGGAGCGGACCGCAAAATATCAGTTCCAAAATCTCATTAGTCAGTGTGGAACAAACGACGCGATACGCGCGCGGGTCTACAGATCCGCCGAGATAACTCCCATTACTATCCACTCGATTCCGGATACTCATTATTAAAAAGGGCACTCGGGTTAATGCGCGTGCGCGAGCAGACAATCCCCCTATACTATAGGGGGTCAAGGAATCGGTAGTTCCAAATCCCATTACTAAGATACCTTCACGCACGCGCGCGCACACATATACACATACCGGTTCGGTACATTATTTGAAACAAAAATAAAAAGTTTCCTTTATAGGGACCAATGAATGAACGTTTTAAAGACGTCCCGAAAGAGTGAAATACGACGCAATTCGGAGATACGACAAACATACGCATACGCACCGTCCTATCTCTCACTCTTATCGCCGATAAAAATAAAAGAATAATAAGATCCTTCTCCATCCTCTCTAATTGGTGCCACAATCTTTTTTCCTTGATCATCTAAGGACAAATACCGAAGAAGGGTAGGTCCCAAACCTTTTCTCCACTTCATTATTTACATGAAAAATCCCAGCGAGGCGCGTGGGACGGTCGCCGGACATACGCGCGCAAGAGAGCCCAAGGCCGCCCCCCCACCCACCTCCCTCTCCCATCATCCCCCAATATTCCGCCCTATCCACCTGAAAACCGCTCTGTCACATTCGGGCAGTCATCACCATAAACACGGGGCGTGTATGGCCGGCCACCAGAGGAGATCGCGGCTTCTTCCTTCTCGGGGAAAGATCCAGCCTCCCCTCCCGAACGAAGCCGCGGAAAACACTCCTAACCCCCCTCCCCCATCTCGCATCTGCCTCCACCTCCCCCTCCCACCCGACCCCCATCCCAATGCCCCCTTGTTATTTTTGATAGTCACTAAAATACTACTCGAGCTCTGGGAGGGAGGGTAGCAAAATGTTAACGTGAAAGACTGGTAAGGTAAAAATGCCCCCTCCACGTCAACATCGCTACCCCACCCCTTTAGCTTGCCTCCCCCCACCCATTATTCTCCCTCCCCCCCAAAAAAAACTTCGCCTCGTATAACCCGGACGACTGATATATGCACGCACTAAAAGACGGGAGGTGTTGGCTCTTGTAGGCTCGTTCTTGCACGTCGTCAAATGATCAGAAATCCGACAGTGTTGTGCGGGAATGGTTTTTAATGGCCCACGGGAGAGAAGTCACAAAAATATAAAATGCTACCACGGGAGAAAGGCAAAGGTAACAGTTATATACGGATATATAGAAAAGATTCTCGTAGATTCAGGCGTTAAAACTGAGCCGTCGGCATGCGTATATGATTCCGTTTTTACGCCTAAATTGGAGAAGATCCTCATAAATTTCATTGCAGTATTTGTGATCTTTTATAACATTATTGTTCCATAACTTTCTTTGCAGTGAGAACTATTTTCGGAGCCAAGCAGGGCATAAACGAGAAGGTATACATAATCTTCTAATAATAACGTATGATAAATCAGAATCATGTACATAACGAATTGTAAATGGTGCTCGCTAAGTAAACATTAAAAAACTTATAAATACTAATTTCCGCATGAATCCCAATAAGAAGAAAGAATTGGATAGTTTAAGTTCGCGCAACAACCGTAAATGAGAAAAAATTATTCCTCATCGAGGCGGTCCACACCATCTCCTGCAAACATAGATAGATATAAATCCTTAGAACATACATACATAAATATAAATGATATAAGTACATATATATTCATATACACATACATATATTCAATGACTCGGACGAGCGCCACGCTGGGCGAAGAATTCAGGCTAAGAACCGCTCCCTTTCACTTCCAGACAACGAGCACAAACAAAGCAATTACGAGAAAAGGAAACGTACAACGACGAAAGCAGTTTTCGCGTATTAAATAAGAAAACAAAATCGCGTATTAAATAAGAAAACAAAATGCGGGAGACCGTCCGTTTCCGTGGGCGGGCAGACGCCTTAATGAGCCATCAAAAGGAATCATAACAATAATTTATCCTACCCCAGATGTGACGACGAGGTCGAGCCGACGGAATCTATATACATATACATGTACGTGTATGTATAAACGAAATCAGCCCTTCTTGCGTCCAGAATCCCGCGTCGTTTATTCCCGCCGCCCCATCCCGCTCCCACTCCTCGATCCAACTTTCATTATCATTGGCGAAAAGGGAGTGGCGCGAAAGGGCGTTTAATGGCATCGTTCCGAAGAAGGTTTTTATCGGGCAGACTCAGCGAGCAGCCGCAGGAGACCTCAGCGAGGGGTACGCGAATGCGGCATTATCCTTTTTAATAAGCCATTCGTGTGAAAATGAGGAGACGGCGGGTACGAGTTGCTCTCCGCGTGCAGAAAGATTCCACGAGGTACGCGGTTTCGAAACGAGACAGAGAAAAAGCCTTGCATTTTACCGGGCCTATTTCCATGCACGACGGGCATCTTTCCGAGAGCCCAGGTAAGTATGTATATCAGGAGGTTTATCCCCAATGAGGAATGATGCAATTTCCGGTGGAAATGCCACGGAGAGCGAGAGATATATTCACCGAAATGCAGTGCGAGGAAATTTCGCCAAAGAAATCTAGCAAGACGCGAGGGATGATGGCCATTTTCTCGAGAAAACGTACTGAAACGTATTATTTCTGCTCCTTATGCGAAGAAAAAGTACTCCTCCAAGCCAGGAACCAAAAGAAAAGCAGTTATGCAGCGAAAAAACAAAACTCTTTTAAGAGTAACGGATACAAAAACTGGTCGCCGCATTGGTCCCTCGGGGCATTGTCAAAGGACCTCTCTTTTGTTTTACGACTCTCTTGTTCCGTCTTCAAATCTTTTCCCCGCAAATCTCGCAAATATTCCGCCCCCGCCTAATCAAGAAACCTGCGCGCATTCTTATCCGCTGAATCACGGTAATAGAACACACGTGGCCACCGAAGCAGCAACTAAAAACTGTCCTCGTCAGTTTCGTACATTCATCCAGGCGATTTCTCAAAACAACACGTTATATTTTTTAAAATAAAATATGCGAAACGAGTTATATGCGGGAAAATAAGAAAAAAATGGGCGGTCGATGAGGTCGTGAGGATAAGAATTCTCGGTTCGGGTTGGTTGTTTTTTTGCACTTAATCTACTCTCATCTCCCACGGGATTGCTGAATATATATCCGGCCTCCGAGATGAAGCCTATAATTAATGCCTCAAAAAATACGA
Organism: Tanypteryx hageni; assembly: GCA_028673005.1. Taxonomy (NCBI): domain Eukaryota; kingdom Metazoa; phylum Arthropoda; class Insecta; order Odonata; family Petaluridae; genus Tanypteryx; species Tanypteryx hageni. Next base: position 100,042,807 of record CM054112.1, on the reverse strand, counting down.
AACGCCTTAGCAGACCGGAATTCCTTTCTATTTTTCTCACAGCGGACCTAAGCTCTCGAGAGTTTTCAACGCGTTAAGACCAATGCGAGGAGGGTGGCGGCGGGAAAGATTATTGAAAATTAATGCTTCCCTAATGAGTGAGGGCTCGAAAAAAATACGGCCAGGCGGACGAAAATGGCGTATTTTTTGTGGAGTGGAAAATTATTTTCAGCGAAAGGCAAACTTCCACAAGGAACGATTCAACGCTCTTCGCTCAGAGAAAAAGTGCGCCCCGCGTAACGAATCGCTCTTTTAAAGGAAAATTCCGGAGACGGATTAGCGATTCGTATCGTCGTGTTAAACGCGCGTCCTAAGCAAACATCCGGTGGGATCACATCGCGTTACGTACACGTTTAAACAAACTGCCGGCACACCACCTCCACCGCAGGAAGAATTTCAGAAAGTCGAGAGGAAAAGGGAACTGCTGTCACTCACCCGGTCACGAAAATTGTATTTCGTGCGTGTGTGCGCTCGGCAAACCTCCCGACCCACCTGCCATTCTCTCGGCAAACGAAAAAACGCCGGTCGTTTTTTATTATTTTCATTTTTACGAAGATCCGCGAATCTCAACGGCTAAAAGGGAACAAATTAGCGATTATCGCTGAAGATGACGACAGCCAAAAAAAAAACCAAACACACATTGCGCCTTCCCCCTCCAAACAACATAAAAGCGTTTCTCCCTTCAAATTTCCCATCGCCTCCGAACGACGAGCATTAAAGAGATGATACGACCAAAAAACGGCTTACGGTCGAGGGAACACGGTTCTGTCGTGCTCAAAAAAAAGAATCAAGGTTGCGTTTTTTTCTCCTCCTCCACGCGAAACAACTGAAGGGCAAACGCGGGTATTCGGGGGACGAAGGCGATCCCGGCGCCGAGGAAAGAAGAAAGGGCGGCGCAATACAAACGAGGATGCAGATGTCCGCCGTAGGGAAATAAGACCAAAATAAAAAAGGAGGAATAATTAGGGAAGGCGGGAGAGGAAGGAGGAGAACACACTCACGCGACCCGGAGGACATTTTCCGGCGGCGGATGAGATCCGGAGCATAGTGGGCAAAAAAAGAAAAGACAGCGAGAGAAAAAGGGGGAGAAAGTAGGGTGTGTGCGTGTGTGGGGGGCGACGGTAGGTTTCGGAGTGGTCCGGTAATTGGTGATTGAGGAGGATAAAGGAGAAAAAGGATGTCGGCTGTTCGTAGGAAGGCGGATATGGGGATGTTACCGCTGGTTTAGAGGGAGGCTGGCTGTCGGGAGGTTTGGGTCTCCCAGCCTCCAGCGTCTGTGTGTGCGTGTGTGGGATGAAACGGATTCAAAAGTAGGGGAGATATAGACTGCGTGGGGCTGCTGAGCGTATAAGAGAGAGAGAGAGAGACAGGGAGAATTGAATGAGAAAGAAAGGGAAAAGAAAAATAGGATATAGAGATGAGGCGAATGGCGGAGAGGAGAGGCGCGGTGAGGGGGGAGGAGAGCGGAATGGAATTTCCTCTTTCGCGCACGCACACAGGCTGCAGCCAGCAGCACACCGAAAAAATAAACAAGACGAAAGCGTCAAGAGGGAAGCTATACATCCGAGGGGCTTTTTTTTAAGGGTTCAACGCGCTTATCTAGTTTAGGCGAGCGATTGAAAAAAATGTATCAATCCTTCGGGTTGTTTCTTGTGATCGCCGGTAGACTTGACCGACAAAACGTGACGAAAAAATATGGGAAATAAAAAATCGTTGTTTAACAAACAATGGAGGATTTGGAGTGACGACACAATATCTTTCTACGAAAAGGTCTGTACCTACATTCGGACGGTGTTGCCACTTTTTTAGCGTTGGGGAGCTAGATTTCATCTTCTTGGCAGCTAAAAAGTAGCTAGTAGCTCTCTCTCTCTCTCTCTCTCTCTCTCTCTATATATATATATATATATATATATATATATATATATATATATATATATATATATATATATATATATATCGAAATACAATTTTCCATAAGAAACCATTGAAATATTGAAGATAGGTACCGGCACTAAAATTTTCAAGAAAGCATATTTTAAGAAATCGTAAATTAATCCTAATTTGCCCTTTCAATTATGAAATTAAAGAATGAATTGAAATAAATAGAAAAAACTTTATTTTATCACATATAAACATAAAAGAACAAATTACATGAAACTCAATTTTATGAGGAACTAATTTGCTCAGACTCTGAATCTGTAGGCTTTGAGGTTCCTAATCTTTTAGCTTCAAATATTTATCTAAAGTCTGCCGAACACCTCCTTTTATTGGCCATGTAAATTTCCTTGTAGCAATTGATATCATGTGCTAGCGCCCGTGCTACTTTTGAACTTCTTCTTCTTCAGGATCATCATTCGTAAAAATCTCAATAGCATCGTCGATCAAACTCAGGACTTTGGAAATTCGTTTTAAAGTTGAAGTTGGTTGCATAGGAATTTCTTCCGAAATGTATTGCTCGTTCGCTGTTTGTAAATCTAGTTGCATTAACTCTTCGTTGCTCATCTATTGTTTATGTGAGGCAAACAATTCATCTATGTCACTGTCGTGCATTCCCTCGAAGTTAGCTATTTCTTGACGAACCGTGGCCAATTCATCAACCCTTAAAATGGAACCATCGCTGTCTTTCTCTTTGTGCACACATTCTGGCCATATTTTCCGCCAAACACCTCTCATACATGAAGATTTTACCTCATTTCACGAGTCTGAAATATTTTTTATGGCATCCATTATGGTGAATGTTTTCCAAATTTTTCTGTATAGTAGGCTTACCTTGTCCATCAGTAGCATTTAGAAGCTGTTTAAATGTACGTCTGAGATAATAACTTTTGAATTACTCCCTGATCCATTGGCTGGATCAATGAAGTGGTATTAGGAGGCAAAGATATAAACTTTCCGTTTTCTAATATCTATAAGAAATGGATACGGGCAAAAACTATTTTCACCATAAAATCTTACAAAAATTTATCTGGGATTATATATTTCCAGCACAAACAAGATTGTTTTGGGTAGTTTCTAGAAATAGCTAGATTTTTTTATCGATTCGCTAGATTTATAATAAATCGCTAGGGCCTTTTTTAGGAACTAGTGCGAATGTAAGGTAGCTAGATATAGCTACAAATTTGCTAGACTGGCAACACTGCGATTCGGATATCAGCGTAATAATTGTATCTTTTGCCGCAAGAACGCGAGTTTTTGTACATACATATGAGTATGATTTTATCAGACTTGTTCATGCTATTTAGATTAAAGGTCTGGTAAAATAAGGAGGTCGAATTCACAGAAGAATTTTCCAAACAAAAGAGTATGCATTCAGATCCCGATTTAGCACCTCCATTTGTCCTTCACTGTCACTGGCACTAAAGAGGGGTACGCGGTAAATCGAGGTATATGCTTGCTCTATGTAGTCGTAAGATGGAAGTTCCGTTTCGTACGCGGTATGCATGGGTGGCACTATACAGGAGGGCGCTAAATCGGGGCGACTGTATATACATTCGTTGTAATTAATATGAATATTGTTAAATTTAGACTACAACTCAGACACACCGTCGCTTTCGTGAAAATCTGTAATTACGGAATTTAAAGAATGACAACAGAGGCTGACAAAAGACGAAGCTTTTAAAATCGACCAAACTTCATCCTCCCTTAGAATTGCAATTTCATTAATGAATAAATAAACCAAGAAATCAGCAATCAAAATTTCGCTGGTATAACATGGCAGCCAACAATAGGCATCCCATGGCTGGGTGATAAAAGGCACGATTTCCTCCCATTCACGCACTTAAAATACTCGGCTCTTTAAGCGATTAGCATCACGTGGAAAGAGAGAAATTGATTGAGCCGGTCCCATTCTCGGCTGAAGGGAAATGTTACCGTTGAGTCCTGCGTTCATTTGAAAGGCGTTATGAAAGTCAATCAGTGTGGGAGGACATCGATACCTCGCATTAAGACGTCGGGAGAGGGGGAGATTGCAGCGGCCGGTCGATTTCACTAAGCTCTCCTCTGCATCTACCTCTCTCCATCCCCTCTCTCTCTCTCTCTCTCCACCTCTATCGCTTCCTAATTGAAACCGTTGCGAGTGTGTATTTCGCAACGCGGAACGGGGGGATGAAGAAGGGGCGGGAAGGGAGAAAAAATGGACGAGTCATCCAGCGCCAATCAAATCGATATTTCAATCAGTGGCAGCGAAGTTATATATTTTTTGCATTGCATCCATCTTTTTTTATTTTTAGCTCACCCTCTTCCACTACATTGAGGATTAGGAGAGGTTGGGAGGGGGGAGGAGTTTAAATTACCATCGCGAGGTTTCATTGGATTTCGCCATCTAATCATTACTAGATCAAACTTGGGAGATTGGCGAGAAGCGTTAATAACGGCCGCTGGAGAAATTATGGAGATTAAATGCCGACAATGATAAGGGCATTGTTGCTGGATTGCCATTTTTTGCCACTCGAGAATAAAGATGGACGAGTAGATTACGCTTCGTTGACGAAACAATGGAGTTTCGAAACATCCTATTATGAATATATTAAGCAGGCTCCGGTATCAATTTGTCACGTTTGGATGATACGCCCTACATATTATTGAATTATATTCAAATTTGAATGACTTCGCCTGACAAAAAAACACCCAAAACTATAAACCTAAACGATTTCGCACTATTTTCAACTCGCGATTAACTGCTGATAAACCCTTTTTTTAGGCATCAAGGACGAACTGTTCGACTAAACTTGGACGTTCCCATTAAAAAAAAAGGATAGCACATTTTCCGAACAAAATTTTTCCGATCTATTTCTGCCGATATTGCTCGGATAAATAGACCGTGAAGTTGCGCTATTCCATCGGGGAGAAAAAAGGAATGGGGAAAAAAGAAAAGGGGAAAAAACGCGCCGCACGGGGAAGGTGGATTATTCAGAGGTATCGGGTAACTTTATTTACCTCGCCGATCTTCATCACCATTAAGGACCGCATTATCTCACTCCCGCAGAGCTAATTACCACTCAATTCCCTAACAACAAAGAGAAGGAAGGAGAAAAAGAGAGAGAAGAGGGAGAGAGAGACAAGAGGGAGAGAGAGAGAGAGAGAAAGAGCGGGAGAGGCTAACCTCCTCCAGCTATCCCCCTTGGGTCTTATTTATCCTGATTCCTTTGATGCCAGCAGCAAAATGCAGTATTGTGCTCATGCTTTTTGGGCAAGGGACCGAAGGGAAGTCAAGGGGAGGGGGGGCGAGAGGAAGTGAGGCCGGGGGCACGAGGGAAGGGGGAGCGACGCGGGTCAGAGGTAATGGGGTAACCGTGTGTGTGTGGGGGGGAGGGGAGGAAGTAGGGGGGGCAGAGAGGTCGAGAGAGCTCGCTCATGCCCACATTTCGTATCTCCATTGTTTTTTCCGCCCTCATTTAGCCCGCGTTAAAAGGTTTTTTTTTGCTCGGCGAGAAAGAGGATGGGGAGTGTTGAGGGTGGGGGGAGGAGAGCGATAAAAGGGTGTAAAAGGGAGGAGGAATAGGGAGAAAGGGAGGGGGAGAGAGAGGACACCCCGATCCGACCTCTTCCCTCCCTCTCCCACAATAACACCTCTTCTCCCTCTCCCCGCTCTCATCTCGTTAATCTCGCGATTTCGAAATGATATTTTTTTAAAACTTCAACTCCGCCTCCTCCGAACTCATCTCCCACGCCAATAAAACTGCGACGGGGAGAGTGCAAAGAGTGTGTATGTGTGTGTGTGTGTGAGAGAGCTCCAAATGAAAAAATAGAAACGAAGGTTCTCGCGAAAAAGCGACGAATACACCAACTCCGAAGCCCTAGGCTAACAGGGAAGCGAAAACGCCAAAATTTTGATGAAAATAAACGTTTCCTTTTCGTTCGAGTTTTTCCCCCGTGATCTTTAGGTAAACGAGTGTTTCTGGCTTTTTTGTTTAATTTTTAAAACTCGGATGACAGCAGGAAAAATACAACATAGTACGGAATCGCGATCATACGACGGAGAGAGAGAGTAAAGAATTAAATGATAAACGCGGAGAGCGGCGCTCCGAAAACGTTTGTTCCTTTATTTTAGTCGAGGATTTTTTCGTGCATATTCTTCTGCGAGTGTGTATTTGCGCGCGCATGTTTATTTTCTTTAAAACCATCTCTCTGTCTGACTGTCTCTCTCTCTCTCGTAACGTGTGGACTGCGGAAAGGAAGATATCCGTGGTCGTCCCTTTGAGCTGCGAGAGGCGAGGAAGGATGGAGACGAGAAAGAGAGAGTGGAGGGTATATTGCGAAAAGCTTTAGAGCCTCTCTCTTGCTTTGCCATCCTTTCTCCCTCTTTCTCTCTCCCTCCGTGCGTTAAGAGTATGATGTCGAAGAAAAGGGTATGAGAGACAGTGGAGGAAGGGGCTTGTTTGAAAAATGATACGTACTGCAGAGAGGAAAGAGACGAAAAGGGAGAGTGAGAGTAGACGAGATGGGAATGGGAGAGGAAGAGAGGGAGAAAAAATCCTTTGAAAATGATGAAAAATACGAGAGAGCGATCGGAAGAAAGGGACTGACTGACTGACAGACTGCGACATTCCCCTTTCCTCCCTCTCCGTAAAAAATAACCGTCTCACGCCACCCTCTCCCGCAACTCCTCCCCCCCTTTACCCCCAGCAGTTCACCCCACACGGCACCACTGCCACGATATATGCATTACTTTTAATAGTTTGGATACGTATATACATGGGCGAGACGTTTGAAGAGTCAAAAAGCAATTTCCTCTTCCATGTTATTTTTTTAATTTCGCCCGACTAAAATGACTTGCTTCCCTTTGGACGTTTCGACTACCTCGATTTAAATGGCACTGGAAAAAGTGCTTTTTTTCCTCCGCCAACTTCGCGTTTCCTCGCTTTTTCGTTTGTACACTGGATTAATAATAATCCGCGTCTGTCACACCCGGAATGAAAAAAATATACTAGAATGAAAAAAATAAACGTTGAGGCTTTAATGGGATTGTCATCGACCGTAGTGGAAGAGGGAAATCATCATTTTGGCGGCCCAATGGTGACACTATCGGACGCGAAGCAACGTTTTAGCCAAACACGACCGAACGAAGTGCCATCAAAACGTTGATCCCCTTTGAACAAAAAAATAATAGGATAATCACCTTATTCGGCCCTTGTTCTCCGATTCACGGACGAGGCGGTAAAACCCAATGCTTTAACATGATCGCCCCTTTTAATGCGATCCCGGCCAATAACGCGTCCGTCGCATTACACGCGATAACATTCCGATAAGTTTCCGCCACAATAAGGGACGATCCCAAAGGCCCATTGCCGCCATCTCGTAAAATGCGATCGCAATTATAAAAATGGATTCCCTGAAATGGTCATAACACAGCGTCCTCGCGGCTACGGACGACCAAATAACGGTCTCATAACCCATTCATATCCGAGTACGTTTATACAAATATATCCGAAAGAGGCCCTTTGACCACAATGACATAAAACTTGGCTATAAAATTCTATTATGTCCTAGTAGAGCCTCTAAACCATAGCCACTCCATTCCAACAAACTCTCGTTCCATGATCTACAAAAACAGGATGGCGCAGAGTTTTTTGTTTAATGATACGACCTCAATACTCATGAGATAAAATAACCGCATCCTTTCCATAAGCTCGTGGGCACCCCTCAACACCCCCGCCCTTTCTGCCTTTCTCCCAGCTTCATCATTTGAAGAAGCCGCCGGAGACATCAACGATGGAAGTTCAGAGTTCCTTTCACCGCGAGGGGAAATGAGGAATAGAGAGATTGGAAAAAAACGAATCAGCGTTGAGCACACAAAATAAACCGAAAACCAGCCTACGCGCCCGGAGGACATTTCTGCCGAACAACCCAAAGAGCTCCCCGATTGCTGTGACGGTGCTCCCTCTTTGTCGCGCGCATTCAAACCGAGTTACGAAGGCGAGGATGGCATGAAGGGAGGGTTAGGCGGTGGAGAAGACCAGATCCCGGTGACCGGGATTTGCGGTGAATGCAAAAATAGAGAAAAGGGGTTTACGAAGTCTGCGAGGTGGAATGGGGAAACGGGGCCGGGAGAGCAAGGCGGACACGGAAGGCTTGGGTTTTGGACGGATGCGTATGCCAAAGCAGACAGTAAGGGTCTGAGTGAATAAAGATAGGATTATGGGATAGGTTTCAAAGGATGATAAAACGGGGACTTGCGGGGAATTGAAGCAATGATAAGGACGCAAAAGGGAACTATGAGAAGAGAATGCGTGGGAGGGAGAGGGAGAAAAGAAAGGACTTGAGTGGAATAAACGAGAAACAATAACGTGCGGCGAGAATAGAAGTCGAATATCGGGCGAAAATGCGGTGCGGAAATAGAAGGCGGGCGTAGGATTCGATCGGGAAGCTGCGGAAGAGGGGAAGTGATAGAAGTGAGAGGGGGAGGGGCAGAAAGTGAGGAGAGGGGAGGAGGTTAACAGAGGAGTCGGTAGTGAAGTGGGCAGATCGCTTCGTGAGGGCGACAGACCATGGAAGAGGGATTGGATGGGGAAGGGCAAATGGGAGGCTCGCGAAATGAGGGGAGGGCGGGGGGGGGAGAGATGTGGCGGGTGCGAGAAAAGGTAGGGGCAGAGGCAGATGCACGGGTAGCGAAGGGATAGAAATAAAAGTGAGGGAGAGAGAAAGAGGGCGGCGGGAGGGGGAGGGAATAGTATATGGAGTGAGGGAGGAAAACGGAGGGAGCGAGGGGAAGAGAAGAGAGAGGGAAAAGATCTGAGGGTTAGGCATTGGGGAACTTCTATGCATGCCTTATTCATTGGAAAGGTTAGGGATTCGAGGGCGCAGCCGAAAATCCCGTCCTGCAAAACCCAGAGGGATTCTCTTGCTGGTGGGATCGCAAAACGGGAGTTGGAAAGGAGGAGAATTGAAAGCTTCAGAGAGAGAGAGAGAGAGAGAGAATACTGCTCGACATGACTTGGAATAATTACCGAGGTCGACCCTAACAAAAATATACGCGCGGAGAGGAATTTGGGAAATTCATTTTTGCCTCACGTAATGCACGTTTTATTTATTTTTGACGCATTAATTTACCAGCAGCGGAATGGATTTTAGGTGTACCTTTGCTACGCGTCCAAATAAAATTCTGCCAATTCAAAATCATACACACATTTGCCAAAAACAATGCCAAGAAAAATTAGGGCCTTTAATTGATATCACATATTCAGTTTTACATGAAATTGATTCTTAAAAGAAAACAATCGAATAAAAGTAAGGTGTAAGAGAAGAGATATTTATTTTTCACGAATGGATTATATTTTTGAATTTTGAACATACACCACTAAATCGTCTTTGTTGCAGACGTTGTACAAATGCACCAACGTTAAAAAAATTCAGAAAGCTATTAAGTTAATCATGTTCCAAATTGTTCCCGAACGATGCAACTCTCATCGCTCGACAAAATAATTCACTACGAAACTGTAAAAGGTTATCTTTTTCAAAAAATAAACCCAACCGACGACACAATACATTCTAATCGGACGGCCTAGGAATATTTTAACGGAATTACATTCCCGACGTTAGCTCCTCTTTAAAGCATTCATTACCGTATTAAAAGCGAGGATGCTCTCTGCTTCTCTCTTTCACCCGCGCTCCCCGAAATTACAAAGCGTCACGTATCTGCTCCGCTCCGGAGGTCAGGATTGTTGCACAGAAACTGTTATCCCAACATTGTTAATTCACACGAATTTTTTTCACGAGCGCAAAACACGCGTTTTACTCGACGGAGGGGGAGAAGGAAGAAAAGAGGGAGGGAGAGGGAAGAAGAGGAGGGAGGGATAGGGGAGGAAGAGAGGGAAACGAAAGGCGTGCGAAAAGAGAGCGAATGGGGTTGGAGCGAAAACTCCTCGTCCCAGTGGAAGGGGTAATGGATGCAGGTCGAAATTGAACGTCATTGACGGTTGAGAGGTCGAGAACAACGAGAAATCGCGGGAGTTTTTTTGCGGGAAGAAAGAGGAAATAATGGAAGCTGTAAGGGGGATGAGAAGAGACGGAGGAAAAAAGGGAAAAATTAGACGAGGGAGAGAAGGAGGAAAAGAGGGAGACGGAAGGGAAAGTCTTCGAGAGAGAAGACAAATGGAAGAGAATGAGGATGAGACAAGTAGCTTATTTTTTTGGTAAAAGAGGCTATTGTGAAATAATGTAAGGAATGTAAGCATAAGGAAGGGAGGGCACAACTGGTCCAAAATTTACCGAATAGGATGAACAATAGGGAAGAGCAAAAAGATTTGAAAAAAGATCTGAAACCAGACAAGAGAATACGGGATTAACAAATACATAAATAATTATTCATTGACAAGCAATTTGCTTGTAGCACGGAGTAAATTAGACCACACTGATTAACAAACTACAAATAAAAAAAGTGAAAAACATAAAATTAAATAAAACGAGCAAAAGTAAAATAATAAAACTACGGAGAAGGAGAGAAAGAAATCCGAGAGATCAAAGAACATTTAATAAGAGAGAAGAGAACAGAATGGAAATTTACAGGTATGGCTGTGACGTGAGATGAACAGAGCGAAAGGGCGGCAAAGTAATGTATGTGCATGCAAGAGAATCATGTAAGTGGCAAGATGCGAAGGAAAAAGAGAAGCATAAAAATAGAGAAAGCTGGAAGGAAGGTAAGCCAACGGCGCAGGGTGTGAGGAAGGTCGAAAGAGAATAACCTCTGGAGGGCGTGTAGAGAGAGAAGAGTGAAAAAGAGAGGGAAGCGGAGGACGGGGTTTGGTGAAGGGCAGGCGGAGAGAGAGAGGGGAGAGAAGGGAGAGGAGAGAAGAAGGTATACATTTAATGGATGCAGCACTGCTCTACAAATGAATGAAAGGTCCCAATGTTAAAAAAACGTTATGACAATAATTACGAGGGCTTGTTGGGGTCTAAAAGGGTTGGGGGATGGGGAGAGGGGAGGGAGTGGGGAGAGGTCTGCGGGAGGGAAAGGTGGAGTGGTGGTGGGAGGCGGTTAGAGGGGTGCAGGGGGATTGTTCCGCACGCGCACTCGGAGAATAAAAAAAACCTCGAGGCATATGCTCTGGGAGTATATTAAGGGAGTATGAGGATGAGGAATGGATTGGAGGGGGAGGGAGAGTGGAGAAAGAGGCAGGTTTGTGTTTCGAGGGAGGGAGGGGCGAGGGAAAAAGTCAACGAGTGGGGATGGCGGGTCCACTCGACTCCTGCACCTCGCCATCCTCTCCGCCACGAGTGGAACCTTCCCACCGTTCCTCCCCCCACCCCCTTTCTCCCTGCGCGCGACCCCGCCCTCATCCACCTCCGCGACACGCCACTTCGACCTCTCCCCTCAACACAAACACAAACACGACAAGACACACAAAAATACACACGGCTTACACCTCCGCCCTGCTCCAACAAGGAGGAAAAGGCGCTTCCCTTCACAAGAAGCGCGGGAACTACAGGTTTACGGTTCTCCGCAAAGACGCGGTTCCGCGTCTAAAAGAAATGCTAAAAAATCCGGGAGATCTCGTCTCTATCCCTTTGAATTCGGTCTGCGCAACGATGTGACATATCCATTCCCAAATTTGTGTTCTTGGCAGGTTTGGATAGGGACCGACATTAAATTGTCATACGTTACGAAGAGCCGCAAAAGATAGGCCTGCGAATATATTTTTTGTCTTAACGTTGGCATCAATGACGACGACTCCTCCGAAAAACTGTCTCCGAAAAATTCGAGTGAACAGGAACTGCCGATTCGCCGATTTCGAAGAAAACGTGAAGTCAGATACGCTACCGATGAACAGTTAACGAGATATCTTTATTAAAAACTTATTTTAGAAACCGATAAATAATAAAAAAGGAGTCAATTTGTAAGTATGAAAAAATGTCGAAGAATGGCATATTAGGTACTGAAGATATGTTATTATTCAATCGAGATATAATTCGAAGTTGAAATAAAACCTCGTATTCGACATTCGAGTGTGTTTGATAAACAAGGGAGAATATTCAATACATTACAGTTTCCGCTTCAATTTTCCTCCATCCACTGAAAACCACCTGATCCAACAAACAAAAGCTTAATTTCACTTCGCCAAACAGCGTTTTGTTTTTGCCGAAGAGCGAAACGCTACTTCAACGGACACCGAGCGCCGCCGGCATACGACCAGCGAACTAACGGGAACAAAAAATAAAAAGATGAAACAATAGCTCCAAATCCAACACTGCCGAATTACGGGACTAGCCCTGATCAATCATTAACGAGATCAACCAAGCCCAAAAAGCCAAACAATCGGCACTCAAAACCGATTGATTCGCCGCCGCTTTTCCACGGGCAAACACTGCGCGCCCTCAAAACCCCCTGGCGTCCCGCGCCAGTGAGGTCGTTCCGATCCCATTCCCCTTTGGATGAGGTAGAGGAATGATGACGGACAATTAAACGCGGTCATTTCAACATTCGAGAACCTATACGTGCGGAGTGCACGTGAGCGTACGCTCGCTGTCATCCAGTCGACGTCGACAGAGAGAGAGAGAGAGAGAAACGATTTCGAAGAAGGCCGAATAAAAAAACGAAGCGCGCCACGCCAACTCCCACGTCAACTTTCATCCGCCCACTTCTTAACCGCGCTGCGCGCCCTTATTTGCTCTAAAAAAACGCAAAAGGTTACATACAACTGTCCTAGCAGGATATGATTCTATCAATTGGCGTTCCCCCTACGCGGAATTGGAGAGGGCGGTCCTATCCATTAAGGAGTTCGGGAGTGGAGTGTAGTTTATGTGGGAGAGAGAGAGAGAGAAATGGAGGGAGTGGTGGGGGAGGGGTGAGAGGAGCAAGGGTTAAACTCCAAAGAGAGAGAGAGAGTCGAACTGAAGTGTTTGATAAACAACCGTCGCATTGCAATGGACCACTCGTTCTCTCTCTCTCTCTCTCTCTCTTTCAAGTGGATTTATTTATTCTCTCTTCCTCCTCTTCAAATGCCTATACAGGAAGCACTGTACTCTCTAATAGACCGCGGAAGCACGCGATACACTTAAGACTGGCGTAATGCTTTCGAGAGGGTTGTTCGGAAGGAGGAGGCAATCGTCAAGAGAAGTACGAAAGGAATGATTTAAGAAATAGAAACTCGAGATGGAAAAAGACCGATACTACGGTGTTCTCTCAGCTAGTGCCATCATAAAAGCCCGTCTATCTTCTGCATTAACAGTTTATCTAATCCCATCGAAACCGAAGTTCTATTTACGTATCCATCAATTGCTTGGCTACAGCACTTAAGCCCCCAAGCGTATCAAAGGTAAGAATGCCAAAAGTTAATGCACATGTCACGTTTCCATACGTGACTTTTAACATTACTAATGTTATTCCAAATTCCAATATGAATGGAAAATTCTCGTCACTACGACTGGAGGACGCTTTCATCATAAGTTCCTCGGTATAATTCACGAATTCAAGAGTAATAAACGTTTCAACGCAGAACAATGGGGTGACTTTAGCTTATGGCAGATTGAACGACATATTCTCATCGTGGGAAAATCATAAAAATGGCCTTGTCAAATTAAAATCATTACTGAACTCGCAGGTAAAAATCAAGGCACAATTCCGTAGCATTAATACCACAGTCATTTTCGGTAAAAAAAAGTTTCCATGGAGAGAGACACACGACCGGAGATGTTATTTCGAGTACAGAGAAAGTATGTATATTCGCCTCGCCTTGCTTCCTCAAAGGGAGCGATACTTAAAACACACGCGCCGCCGAACAAAACGCGATTAATTAGCATTCCCGAAAGCGGTGAACTTTATTATGTAAAACACCTTTATCTCTTCAAAAAAGAAACGAGGCTGAACAAAGGCAAGGAGCCACATCTCTCTCCGCTTCTTCCGTAAAAATTCGGATCGTATCCTTTTAATGAGTCCAGATCGATTGGACTCTTCAGGTGGTCCGGAATTTGACGAATACCACCAACATCGTTTAGGATAACCCGGGTCCTCGGAAAGAGTTCCACACAACCTACAGAATGGACACGAAATAGAGAAGTTCCCATTGGGCAATCTCGGCCTCCTTATCTCCCTATCCCCTCAAAAGAAGTCCATAAGGAGGACTGGGAAGGAGACGCAGTCCGCTACAGGTTTTCGGTTTTATGGACTCTTCCTGCGACCGTCCTTAACGGCTTCTCCATTCGATAGGTAGGGAATCCTTTATCTTTCAATTCTCTTTTATCTCCGCATCCTTTCCATTCCCCAAAAGTTCGATAAATAGGCCGTGAAATTTTTTTTATAAGGAGCGGTCAGTCAGAGAGGACACAGCCTCCTTATCCCGCCCCTCTTTCGTTAAGATTTTTTTTCTAGAACTATCCGAGCGGAATTCCGGGAAGGGGATTGGGTAAGGGGGAGAGGGAGGATCGAGGAAGAGCGACGACGGTTACAATACGAAAGGAGCGAAATGCACGGCTTGGTTGACGTGGATATTTCATATTATCCTGGAGTTTCGCTACCGTTGACCCGGGGCACCCTAGCATAGGTCTTCAGACGGTGACGTCAGGAAACGCCGCATCCGCTTATGACTCCCGCTCTCCATTTCGAAATGCCGCGACACTCTTGAGTATGTTTTCTTTACGCGCACTTTATTCTTGATGGGAATACCGTCAAGGTTATTTACATACAACTGTTCGTCCAAGGTGACAGTTATGGATGAAAAGTATACGTGGTTAGACACGGGAGTAAGCAATTTTACACAATCTGACTCGGAAAAATTGCAGTTCTCCAAGACTTCTCTAATAAATATGGAGCTGGTTTTTATGGAAACATTTTTCGTGCAAATAAACGAGATAAGGAAATACTACGAGGGAAACGTAACGGATGGCACAAAATTCACGACAAGAAATTTGAGCTTCAGCAACATACCTACTAAAAATATCGTTAAGTTTTGACTACAATTAAATTGATTCAACAGGAAATTATCGAACTCGTCTTATGGCTGAATAAATCAATAACAAGCACTTAAAAATACTTGTCTCGGGTAAATAAATTCTACAAGAAAGTTCTTCCAGAATTTATTTTCGGAGAATTGCCACTGAAGAGGACTGTTTTGTAGCCGAAATGCGGATCTGGTTTTTTATAACTTTGTTGTGACCACTGGAGATATCCAAGACTTTTAAGTGCTTGTTCTTGAAGCAAAATTAAAATGAATGAAGAATATATGAAAAGGAATAAATGTTAAAGCCAAACATTCGAAAGATTAAATGGTGTGCAGAAACAGCAATTTAACTTTATAAATGAAAAAAATACATTTTTAAAAGTAACAAAAAAAAACATTCATCGAACTAAAAGCATCAATGAAATATCCACTTTGGCCATGAAACATTCCCGAGAAACGGTATATAAACATTTCTCGTTACAGGAAAAAAACAAACACGATAAAAACATCACCTAAGCTCGAACAAGGGATGACTTGGGAGTTACGGTACCAATAAAGACGACCACGAAACCTACCCTCCCGCCACACGCGCTTCTCCCACAACACCCCTCCCTCCGAGTAAATTCTCGGTATCGAAATTAGAAGAAGCTTCATAACCGGGGAGAGAGAGAGTGTGAGAGAGAGAGACGCAATTCACAGGTTGTCACACTAGTGTAAAATTCCCAGTGTCAACTTCAGCCCGCGTCCTCCCTAAGGAGTTCACAACTCTTCTTGATTAATACATCGGAGATAGGGAAGGAGTGGGAAGGGGATCGAGGGTCTGGGGCGAATGGGGGGGGAGGAGAAGGGGAGGGAAGCACGAGAGTTACAAGCGCCAACCTTCTTATCCCTTGTCCCACTTCATTATGTAAGCACGCATCCTTCCGTGTTGCCTGTCTATCCGTCAAACCCCAAAGCGCCCGCGTTTCGCCCGCATTGTCGCATTATACGCCCGATAATGAGAACGCATTTTAAACCAGTCGCATTCGGAACCAGGCAAACGCTAGAGGAATACATATATTACTTATCGCTTCGCACTTAACGTGAGAAGGCTAACGATACGTGACGTGGAACGCGCCAATTCTTCGAGCACGCCTTTAAAAAAAAAATAATAACGATCCATCATGATTCTGCGTCCGGTATTTAAGCGTATTTGAGTTCCATAGATTAATCTATGACGCCGATATATAGGCAGTTGCCGTCCGTCGCCGTGGACATGGCGTAACAATGCGTGGCGTAGCGGCGCAGCTTTTTAAATCTCCCCCGTCCGACCGTTTGATTGCCGAGAAATGGATGTCATTCTTTCCCTCCAATGAAAAGTAATGGCTCGACTTCGAATATCAACCAAGTCACAACGCAAACCCTAATAACCGTATAAAACTTCATCGAGGCGGAATAAATCCCTCACAGCTCGGTACGTCACGTGCATTTGCGTACACGCCACGCAGCCTGAATATATACGCGTCACGCGGCGGCGACGCGTGCTGCGAGCGACAATTTTCTTTTACGGAGCTCATAATTCACCCGAAATGAATGCAACGAAAATTCATTTTCCTGGCCGTGCGAAAAAAGTTCTCTCTCTTTCTCTCCCATACACATGCACACACACAAACTCCCTTGGGGAAGCATGGAATGCAACTCTCTTGCTCTCGCACGAGCTAGCCATTGGAGAGAGAGAGAGAGAGAGAGAGAGAGAGAGAGAGAGAGAGAGAGAGAGAGAGAGAGAGATGTGGAGGAAGGAAGCCAGACCCTGGAGAGAACTCGGCTTCATTCTCACACAAGAGAAAGAGATGAGGCGAGGGTAAAAAGGTTTGAGAGAGAGAGAGAGAGAGGAAGATAGGAGAAAGGGAGGAGTCTATGCTGCCGGGTATCAGGTGGTGGTAGTGAGTAAGGAAGGAGCGAGAGAGGAAGAGGTATGCAATCTCACAAAGGAGAGAGGGAGAGAGAGAGAGAGAGAGAGAGAGAGAGGGAGATAAGGTGAAAATGCGAAAAGGTTAAAAAGGACGAGGCTGAAAATGTGGAAATGGAAATTGGAAAACAAAAGAGTACAGTCAGACCCCGATTTCGCGCCACCGTTTGCTCATCATAAACATTGGCGCTAAAGCGGAGTTGGCGGTAAATCGAGCTATGTGCTGGTTCTTTGTAATCATAAGATGGAAGATCTGTCATGGGCGCTATTCGCGGGTGGCACTATATGGGGGGCGCTAAATCTGGGCCTGGCTGCACAGAAAAATGTGTAAAAATGGTGAATGCGGCAGGACGAATGGCGAAAACAGGTAGGAGGAGTGTCAGTCGAGAGAGATGATGATACGATAGAAGCATATGCAAGAGAGAGAGAGAATAGGAGAGTGGAAGCGGAAGAAGAGACGAGGAGGAAAAAACGTAGAGAAGATCAGAGCAGTGGTGTGGGGAAAACGGGAGGAGGAAGAGGACGCTGAAGCAAAAGAAAATGAAGAGTTAAAAGAAGTAAAAGGTAAGAGAGGCGGGAAGAGTAAAAAGAGGAGGGGGAGACGGAACAAACCAAGGGAGTGGAGATGGAAGGAGGGAGTAGGTGGAGGAGAATGGGAGGGGAGGGGAGAAATACGCGGGAGGGGAAAAATATTCGGTGACAAAGACGGATGGGACGTGGTTCTGATATCCATCTTTTCGGGGGGAAGCTTAAATTCATGAATATTTCTTTACATTTCATAATGGCCCAAACTATTAATGACAGGCCTATCATTTAACTGTCGCCATGGTTAATATTTAATTATAATAATCTCCTCAGCGAGCGGACAACCTGACTGAAACCTTCCTTTTGAGCACGAAAAAAACGAAGAATGCGTGATAATTTGCGCGTAAAGACCCGTCTCATGGGAGCATCTCGCTGTTGCATCAGAAGAACTTCGGTCGCCAAAACGCATCGCGTCACGCGAGTCTGAAAGGAAAGCGACGATCCCCCTCAATTTTAAGGAGATAAGAGAAAGGCGACGAATAATAAACCCGTGAGGATTCCGCCGCGAGTAACTTTTGATAAATAAGGATAAAAATTGGAGGGTTATTATGGAAGATGAAGTCGATGGCGGGAGTGTATAAGAGACGGCGGAGACGAAAACAAGAGCGGAACAGGCCGAAGAAGCTTCTGTCGCGCGATAGAAATTATTAAGCTTTAAAGGAGTTGCCATACGCAGGGGCTTAGAGTTGAGGTATAAAATCTGCCGTAGAGACACAATCCCCCACGGGGCATGGTTAGGAGGAGGAGACGGGGAGAAAGTCCTGGGGAGGGAGAGAAAAGGAGTGAGGGAGAGAAAGAACATCCGAGGCCGACGGCTGCCTGATGCCACGGAGAGGAGAGAAGTGGATATATACATACGTACGGATGGAAGAGAAAAGAGAGAGAAATAAAGGAAGTAAAATGAGAATGAGGAAGGAGATGATGGAAGATTCCAGTAGGAAAGCACTCGTGCTTTTAAAGTTTGGGGAATGGGGTAGGAAAAGGGATAGAAACAGGAACTGTGTGTGTGTGTGTGTGAGAATATGGGCGCTAAAGAGAGTTACGCGTAGAAAGGCTGGGCTCCAAGGCAGGAGAGAAGGCTCTGAAAACGCCTCCGACGTCGTGGAATGTGAGCAAACATTAAAAGATTGATACGGTTAGCAATTAACTCGCGCCGCGTTGGCTACATGGATTAATTTTGGAATAAGAACAAGCTACATGGTGCACGCACATAAGCACGCATAGAGACCCGGCATAATGCAAATACGTCTTGGAGCGAGAGTGATTTTAGTAAAACCACAACTAAAGCGAGGTAAAACTGCAGGGCAGGAATCCGTAGTATACACACACTAAGAAATACACAAATCTACTAGCTACATATGCGTATCTATTTTGGTCTTAAAGAGTGAAACTTATGAAAAAATAACAACCGGTTCTAGATACCCACTGATGACGATTAAAGCGCAAAAACAATTCCTCGAGGGAGCAACCGATGCTTCCTACTTTCTTCTCTAGGATAGTTTCGAAAAATTGCACCCGACAACTTCCTCGAGAAAACTCGGGTGGTCGCATGACTTTCTCAACGAATTCAATTTATCTCGGTGAATGGAAGGATAACAGTTCGCTTCATTAAAGAGATATGAATCACCAAACGCAAACTATCCTCAAAAACCTCTCTCTCTCTTCGTCCCGTACTCTCCGAAATGCTCCTCACGAATTTATTCCGGATTACATTATTTTTTTCCAAACGGCTGTAAATTATTCTCCGAGCTCTGCGCAGAAAGAATCGCCCTCTTGTAGATGCACCGCGCGGGGAAAAATCACACACACATAAAGCGGCAAGGCTTTTATCATCGCAATTTAGAAAAAAAAATCCCTTTTGTGTTGGGGGAACGCAACGAGCTCCCTCCTTCCACCTCTCGAGCTGACCATAAATTAACGGTGGAAAGTAAAACTGAGAAGTTAATTAATATTCCCTCTTTCTCTCGCCCGCCATCCAATCTTTCGAGACGAGGAAGAGAGAGAGAAAGATGGCGACCAGGGCTAGTCAACGCTCTCTATAAGCGCTTTTTCTTTCTCCCGCCAGAGGTCTTCAACCCTCGGTGGTAATGAGAAAAATCTTTTCCATCCCGGCCGTCGCCTCGAGAGCGAGAGAAAAAAATCACTGGATCAAGACAGCATCCCCAGGATAAGCGAGACCAAAACCAAAAGTGCGTGCTGCAACTCGGTTGCCCGCCACCTCGGCGAGACTCTGGTGGGAAAAAAGAATTAGGGGGGGGGGGGGAAAGAATTAGGGGAGGAAAAAGAATTAGAGAAAAACAACGAAAGGCTATGACGGGAATCACGGGGAAATTTGACGCGGACTTTTCTTATTTTTTAAAAGGCGACAGAAGTGTAAATATGAAACCGCGCGGGCATACTCCGGGAGGTAAAGAGAATGAGGGAGGGAGTGGGGGGGCAAGAGAGAAAGGTGAGGGAGGAGGAACACAAGTGGTGCGGTGGGCGAAAAAAGTAGGCGTGGGATGGGAGGGGGAGGGGAGGTGGAAGGAGACGAAGAAGAAGAAGGATGGGAGTTTGGCTGCTCTGCGGCGTTGCCCCGTGTCAAGCCGCGGGTCGAGATATCTGGCAACGCCGAGCGGACACCGCACGCTGTGGAATGCGCTCCACCTGGAAAGGGTGGCGGGAGGAAGGAAAAGATGAGGGGGAGAAAGAGACGAGGGAAAGAGTGATGAGGAGGGAAGGGAGGAAAAAACACGTGAAAAAAGGAAGTTTGAGAAAGCGGTGTGGAGAGAAAGAAGAGAGAGAGGAGAGAGAGAGAAAGGATGAGAGAAAGGATGAGAGAAAGGATGAGAGAAAGAATGAGGGAAAGAGACAGCGCAAGACGAATTTCTTATACTCTTTTTGGATAAGGGATGAGCGGGTAGCTTAGTTCCTCCTCCAAGGTGATCACGATCCCGGGTAAAAACACTGAAACAGGATAGAAGTTTATCCTCGCTCTTAATTGATTGATTATTATGGCCTGGCACACCCTTAGGTTCGGTCCAATAATGGATGAGTGTGTTGCCGATGAAGATTGAATATACGTTTTTATCTCTCCATTATGGGTCGTTCTTCCTCTCAAAATACAAGCTATGAATCCGAACCTAAAGGCAAAAACTCTTTGAAGATATACGAATTAAGATCCACGAAAAATATTTTTAAAACTGAGACTGCATTTTGAAATAAATAATTATATTTTTCTTCGAGTTTTAACTATTAATTTCAACGCCATTCTATCCTATTCAAACTTTTGGGTGACAGAGTCATTGGACGATGTGTTATTTTGTATTTAAAACTGAATCCGGGATACATAGCGAAGAATGATAACATTGTCCATGAGGACTTAATGAGACAATATTACTACTCATCACAAATATCGAAGAGAAACCATTTGATGAATCCTCTATCCACAAACAAGATGATATCAACACTAACTACACCATTAAAGCTGAGAAAAAAGTTCCTAAGGTTATTTTTTGAAGCAAATACAAAGGTCGTTTCATCGATTGGCAAGACATTCCATTTCGGCAGTAAAATTTTTTGTTATTCCTTACCGATGACACAATCGTAGTTTAAGTGAAATACATCGAAACTGACGATAGAATATTATATTTACAAATTCAACAGAGAATAATCACAACCAGCTTATAAAAATCATGTTCTTGAATATTTTCAAATGCTTAATTTAGTTAACCGAAAAGATCCGCAGGATTTTTAAGCCGAGACCATAGTCCAACAGAATCAGCCAGATGAGTCAGAATCGATTTTAACGCCATGTCGAATAATGGCGATTATTTATCCGAAATACGCGGATATTTTTATTTTAAAATCCACTTTTTGTGGGATCGGGCGATGAAAAATTGCAATTTTTACGAAAGATGCTCCTGGCAGAGAATAAAAAGCTATGAACTTCGAATAACGAAATGAGGAGGTGAAAAATGGTTACCGAAAAAAGTCCGAACAAGTTTTCAAAGAGGAAAAAAGAAAAAAAGAAAAAAAAGCCGAGCGATTCGCATTTGTGGCCCTCGTTACCATGCCCTCCTCCTCTGCGATCTTTCTCTCTCTCTGGGATTATGTGATCCAGGGGTGACATTTTTAGAAGGCGAGTCGAACGGACGACGCTTCGAGAATGAAGCTACCATCACTAATTTTCGGCTGCATCCGCGAGATGGCGCGCGGGTATTTTATCTCTCCGTCCGTGACGAAAAAAATGCAGCCGGGATTGGGGATAGTGCGGGAGAGAAAGGGAGGATCAGAGTGGGAAGGGGTCGATAAGTCCGGGAAAAAACCGAGGTATTCGAAAGATGACCTGAAATTAAGAAAAAAACAAACGTCGAAAATTCTTCCGTAAGGGAATGAAAGAGGAGGAGACTGTCGACATACTCCTTACACGCATCCCAAGGGCAAAAAACCTAGAACCTGCCATTAAGGGGTGTGCACGGACTTACGTATGCAATTGCACACGGCGGCGGAAGGTATGAATTTAAGGCAGTTGGGATGATCTCTTCTCTCATATCACCTTCGGAATTGGCGGATGCAGGAAAAAAAGGAACTCCGGGAGGAGAGAAATGGCGCTTTTCAATCATACATTTCAACGTTTGATAATCGTGAATTTCGGATGCTTAAAAAGAAAAGGTTGATGAATGACGACTCGTAATTTATGCTCTTGATTTTACGTTCTCGCTGTTATTTGCTCCATGGTTGCAATGTGCGCATTTGCGAAATGTTTTCCTGCAGCTGAGCGTTCATAAAGCATTTTATGAAGTTGTTTGAATAAACTGACTACGAAGGGATACTTTGTCGACTACTTCTTTACTCGTGGCACATGAGACGACACGAAAACTGATATTTTTGCCGATATCCCCGATTTATACTATTACAAAAACGCCCTTTTCGACACTTTGTTAATGAAATTAGCTTAAAACCGAGCTGTGATTGATTCCATAAACGCAGACTAAAACAGATAAAAACGCAATATTCGCCACTGAGGGTGGCACAACGAGGTTAAACAGGCAAAGAAGGGAAAAGTTAGGTATAGGGGGTAAAAATTGAATTCAGATGCACAAAAGAAGTCAGCTTAAAAATCAATGTCCTGAAAAATCGGGAGAAATGTTACAAGACACTTGGAAAAGCACGCAGTGGATACATTTCCAAACGCAGAAAAGTCGCCCGCATCGATTTTACATTTTCCGTCGTGATTTGAACGACCGAGCATTGAGATAATCCACCTCGAGGGGGGAACCTCGTCCACCCCCCCCCCCTCCACGCCACTCGAAACTCTACTACAAAGAAAATGAATCGGTCGGAATCGCCGAATTTCGGCTCAATCAACGTCCATAAAGCGATACATGTTTTGAAGTCCGATGCCAATCATCTTCCAATTTCCCGACGGCTAATCCGATTGGGGCGGCCATCCAGCGAACGAGTGGACATCCCCCATCCCCCAATCGCCCTCCCCGAAACCTCCATAGGTACCAATCTTATTAACGCACACGTTAGTTCTTGGAAAATTCCATATCCTAGACCGCGTTACAGGGTCGGATCGCTATTGCTGTTAATTGCTTCTCTCTCCCCTCTCCTCCCCCCTCAAACCCAGCTAAAAGACATTCAAATATCCGTTCATTGTTTCGCTTTACGCGGTACTGATATCGATTCCTCGGGAGGTTTGGAAGAGCGGGAGGAACGGAGGGGAAACGCAAAATCGAATTCCATCGCTCAAACATTATTATCTTCTCGTATCCGAAAAAAGGCCTTTCCAGAGAGGAAAAAAATTGGCGGAGTTGGCTAAATCCGAAATCGAAAAAAAGAGTGAATAAAGAAGAGGGAGAGGAAGGGTTGAATATAATGGAGAGGTTGGAACGAATTTCGGGATTAAACAAGTCCTAGTTGGGATAGAAGGGAGGGGGAGAATGGGGATACTCAGTCAGTGGTTTCCGATATTACCGCCCAGTCCTCCAATTCTCCAGCGAAAGGTGGAAAGAGGGGAATACTGCGAATGAAAGGGATACAGAGAAAGAGATAAATAGAGAGAGGAAACTGACTGAAACATAGGACAGTCCACACCGGTTGAGTGATGGTATCAATTCGTGATACTTGTGGCAAAGATGTCAAAATAACTGTTATTGTACGACCAATTAAACTAATCCGGCCTAGTCAATGCGGGCTCCTATGATTTCCGTTCCCTCCGGATAAGAAATGAGCATATTCTGTTGGCATTGACCGGTGCTTGCATTATAAACTTGCTGGTTCATATGGTCTAGGGAAATGGTAAAGCATGGTAAGCATCGAAATTTTTATGTATAACCGAATAAAATTAATACTGTGCTTCCTTTCTCAGCTAGAAGAAAATTCAGAAAAAATATTATGCCCGTTTTAATGGAGGGTGAAACAATTATAACGCGTGAAATAAGTAAACGGCAGTACGAGAAAAAAACATTTATGAATGATATCATATCAATATATATATTAAATATGCCTTCTTCGCAACAACTCGCATAGATAATAACGCCCTCATAGGAAGTGAGTTTACGCTTATTAAGCGAACCAAAATTAGGAATTCAAGCCGTTTACGAGAAGAAAAAAATCGACATCCATCCGCATATTACCGCGACACGATTTGGACATCCGTTGTTCTAAAATGGCCCGCGAGTCGCTCAGTGGAACAGATAAAAGACCGTCGTTCGCCGAAGCAAGGACACATCAAAACGACCACCAACGATTTTTCATGGATCCATATGAAGGAGGAAATAGAAGAGAGATAGAGAGAGAGAGAGAGAGAGAGAGAGAGTGGGAGAAAAGTGGTCCATTTATAGCTCTTGGGAAGGCACCTGTGCATCGGTTCCTTTTGCTTACTTAATAGCCGCTCCTCCATATCGAGAGTACGAAAGAGAGAATGGAGTGTGACGGAGGAAGCCGGCGTGATTTCCAATTGCGGTCACGAGCGTGATGAAATGCACGCATCGAATGACAAACGGAGCGCCATTTCGAAAAGGATGTGACGGAATTTCAAAAAAGGGCTCTTACACGTATTTCAGAGACGGGACAATTTACTCCGGGTCTTTCTAGGCCAGGGCTGGCGCACCTTTTCTAGCTCGCGTGCCAAAATTAACATAATAAAAGAAAATTTGCCTCTTCGCGTGCCAGTATCATAAAACAATTTTATCTGGGTCTATTCTTGCAGTATAGCATATAGTATGTCTTTTCCCACACTGGAAGAAATATATATTATTTTATTCAAATGACATATTGAAAACAAAGTACGAAATACAGTTTTTTTAATCGAATTATTTGTGCGAATCCCACATCTTCTACGTCTTTCATCTGTTTTATATTTACACGAAACTTTTCATAAAAATTTTCAATCGGTTATTGTTCTTAATGTGTGTTTCATTGTAAACTTTGTGCAAATGCACTTGGGAGCCCGAGTCCAACGATGCAAAAATCTGAGATCAACAACAATAGGAAACTCCTTTTTGAAATGTTGAAAAATCGGAGAAACCCTAATCTAAACTTAAAATATGATCAAACGCGAATTAAACAAATAAATCGAAGATAAAAATAAGAATCTTCATTTCTTTCTACGTGAAATAGTGTAAATGTCGAGTGAAAGTCTCGATTGTAATTATTTTAAAATGTTAAAGACTAAAGGTCTACACATCGTATTCCAGCCGACTATGTGTTAATCAAATGCAAAAACGAAAACTTTTCTGATATCGTACCCATGCTATTTTGGGAGACGACTACCCGCTTAAAACCTAGTCCGCGCCGAGTATTCAGGTGAAAGATTTGTCGAAATCGAGCCCACCGCTCTTGATTTATTTGCGTTTATACTGGGAGGTGACGTCACTCGAGGCTCAATCTGTTTTTGTGCTTCTTGCGCTTTACTGCAAGTTTAGTGCAAATGCACTTGAAGCCCGAGTCCAACAATGCAAAAATCCGAGATGAACAATTGAAATGTTGAAAAATCGGAGAAAATCGAATAAAAACTTAAAATATTAGCAAACATGAATTAAACAACATCGTACCCATGCCTTTTCGGGAGACAACTACCGGCTTAAATCCTGCAAGAGTTCGCGCCGAGTATTCAGGCGAAAGATTTGTAGAAATCGAGCCGACCGTTCCTGATTGGTTTGCGTATATACTAGGAGGTGACGTCACTCGAGGATTAATCTGCTTCTGTCTTTCATGCGTTTTATTGCAAGCTTACAATTAGTGCAAATGCACTTGAAGCCCGAGTCCAACAATGCAAAAATCCGAGATGAACAATGCCGGCTACCCTAGCAACCTCCTTTTTGAAATCTCGAAAAACCGGAAAAAATCCAATATAAACTTGAATTGTGAGCAAACACGAATTAAACAGCAGAATCGGCGGTAAGAATAAGAATCTTCATTTCTTTCTGCGTGAAATGGTATAAATCTCGAGTAAAGGCTCGATCGTAAGATATTTTAAAATGTTAATGAATAAAAGTTTACACATCGTATTCTAGCCGATTACGTGTTAATCAAATGAAAAAACGAAAACTATCCTGGTATCGAACCCATGCCTTTCCGCGGGACGACTACCCACTTAAAACCTGCATGAGTTCGCGCCGTGTATTCAGGCGGAATATTCATCGAAACCGTACCGACCGTTCTCGGTTTATTTGCGTTCATGCCGGCAGGTGACGTCGCTCGAGGCTTCAGACGCAGGCAGGCAAGCAGGCAGGCAGGCAGGGACACAGCGGTTATAAATATTAGATTTTTCTATTTAATTTCTCATGTGGCGAGTCATATCGACGTGGGGACTTTTAAATACGTTTTATATGTGTAATTAAAACAACATTTATTTATAAAAAGTAAAATTTTTCCTTTTTTTTTTTCAATATTCGCGATTAATGAAGTGTTGCACAAAACACATCATTAAAATTGAAAAAGCCCTTTTATCGGGTAATTAACCAACGTATACGATATATAACATAAACATCGGAACACATCATCTGTGGGACACTAACCCTGGAGAGGTAGCATGGATGCATGGATACAGATACATTCACCGCTACCTCCAGTCACGCCGTTTCATGCAATGCGAGGTCGTTGCGTCGGTGAAAGTTAAAATGCTCTTTGATGGGCGTGTGATGGAGATGTTTTAAAAGGGTCGTGTCGGCTTTCGTAATTGCAATGGTATTACGTGACCATTAGAGCGTTAAACTAAATCCCATCTCGCGTATTATTATCATCGCCGATGTCGAAACAGCCATTTGGCAGAGGAAGTCGGCCTATAAAACACACGATATGAGTGTTGCATGAAGTATTTCCGCTAGGCGTTCTGTTATTCCGCACATTTTAATTGAAATTTAGCCGGAGCAAAAGGTTCAAGATGGCACGGAGATAGCCTGGCGCGCACAGAGTGGTCGGAGGTATATGTTATGCGTTCAACGTTTCCGCAAAGACCTCCAGCTGTAAAGGGTCGACCAGAAGAGAATATTTTAAAGGACATGAACGTCTACGAGAATGAGATATAACAACAATATAGACGCAACTTCTTTGAATGCAATATAATAAAAAAATCTGATATGGCCACCACATGACTTTCTCCATACCTGTGCTATTTCTAAAAATTCCAAATAGGTTACATGATAATAAATATTTTAAGGAACAGAGAGAAAAAATTTAAGACTAAAAAGAACAGAAACGAACTCAAACCATAGCCTTCTGATATTGGATATAGCCACGAAGCTCCAACAATTAAGAAACTATAAAGGAGCGTAACTAGCGTCAACTGTTATCAATAGTCGTCGGTAGGTGACGTGGTGGTGGCAGCTTAAATATTTAGTTTTTAAGATATCTCTTAAAAAATGCATTATATAGGAAAATGTTTCAAACAAAGGTTGTAGAAAATTAAATTTCCTACAACTTTTATTCCAGCACGTTTTTTCATATATCAAATATTAAAGCAAATATTTCGAAGTAACGGATACGTGAAAAGTTAACACCCACTTTCGGTTAACCGATTTTTACCAAAAACTAATCATTTCTTGTGGCTTTCATAAAAATGTTAAATATAAAATTTAACGTTGATCTAATTAATGGTTTTTGAGTTAGAGAACCCATAAAAAAACTGTCACATACTATCATCGAGAAAATGGTCAAAACGTGTTCAGGGGACCTCAAAACGTGTATTTCCGTTGAAATCTCGAAATCGACTTTTTTCGTGAAAACAATACTTTCCTCTATACTATGGAGAAAGTAAAAAACCATGAAAGCATGACATGAATAATATGTTAGTTTTACTTATATATCCCCAACAGACACACATAATGATATATAAAACTCCTGAAAATCAAAGAATAAAGAATGTCAAGCACTACTCAGGATATGAATTTTGAGAAAAAGACTGCAAAAATCACTTCACCACCGCATTCTAGCCGTTCAAAGAAAAAATCCTATATACCGATCTGTTCCATTACTCTTCTTTCTCATTTTCCACTCATAAAAATACGAGTATCTGTTATTCAGAAATACTCATAGTTTAAACCCTGATTTTTTATTAATACGCAACCTCCATATAAAACACTGGTTTTCCTATTTTCACCATCAAAATCAGCCAATTTTTAAAGGGGACTTATTGGCAAAAACGAAGATTTTCCTTACTCCATAATTTTAAGGATCTACAATCTCGGCAAAAAAATCTCATTTTTTTCCTAACTTTAATTGGGTCACCGCCGCACCCAATCACTTTTGCAAGAGGTCACCGGCTAGCTCACGGGTGGTGGAAGTTTCAGCAATCGAGAGGAAAATAATTCATCGCCAAAATTCCCACCGCAGGTCGATGGGAAGAGTAAGTTCGCGAAAGGAAACCGTTTCAAGGTCGGCGCGCAAAAAAGTTCACCAAAGCGAAGCTAGGGAGAGCTCGCATATTTCGGCTTCCGTGGAGCCGCGGGAGAGGTGGGGGGGGGGGGGGAGAGGAGAGTGTGGTGCAGCGGCAGAGTCGAATGAGGAGTTTGTTTGCTAAATCAGCAACTCGGTCAATCAAACCAACCAGCAAATACGAAGGGTCTAAAGTTTTCGGAAGGTAAGATGTATTGGCACGGGCGGAAAATGAATTAACTCCTCGATGAGGGATTGAAAGAGAGATAGGAGAAAAAGAAAGATTTGGAAAGGGTTAGAAACAGAGGAAAATATGTTCCGACCTTCTTGCCTCTTCAGATCGAGATTAGCTTTTTAAAGCCCATAGTTTTTCCGAGAGTGATTTCGAGAAATTTCCAGCTTCAATTTTATTTTATCCCCGCTATTAGAAACTTCCGCAGAGCCGAATTATTGGAAAATGATTTTTCTCGAGGAATTGCTGCACTTACATCTAAATATGTACAGGTGAATATGCCTCTGGGAGAGTAAGTGGGGAAGAACTGGGTCAAACTTGGCGCAATACGCAGGAATCGTCGATATTAAATTTTTCGCTAAACTTATTTTTTTATGCTAACGCGCCCCAGCAAGAATCCTACAATCGAGTAGTGGAAATGGTGTTCCATTGATATTCGCACAAAGCTCGACAGATTTAGTTTAATGTACATGAATTATGGATGTCGAGCACTCCTAACTACTTGGATTATTCAGTAGTTAAAGAAAATTAGGCTGAATTCCAAAACAATCTGGTTGCGAAATTTAGAGAAATAAATAAATAATAAATTACCAAGAATAAAAAGAGAAATCTTTCATTTTTAAGCAAACTGCCTACAACCGCTTGAATTATTAAGCAATAAAAGACAACATGATAGTATCCCAAGACCATCTCGTTGTGAATTTATATGATAAACGAATAAACGATAAATCATGAGGAATAAAAAGATAAATTCCTATAATTTTTAAATATAATGCCTGCAACCCAAACACGAGTGCCTGTAAAACCAGAAATATCCACGCTGAAGACGCCTACAATAACAGCAGCGAAACGTAATCAATTAACAGCCAAAATGTGTACGAGAAAATGTCAGTTCATCCTTTGATTTAACGAGAACATTAAAGAGTTTTATCGCTTCAACTTGAGTTGACTAATTTGACATGGCGCTCTTTTGAAAAATTTTTTTCACCTTTTTCCCCAAAAAATTAACTGCCGGAAAATCGAATACATATACCCTTTTGAAAGATCCCATTCGTCGGTAACGCGATCCTTTTCGCGCCGTCATTTCCGCCTTCCAACTCGCAAGCATATTTGAATACTATTTCATATATATGATGAGAAACCGCCTTTAACGGTTTACTCTATACACGCACACAAATCGCCTGGAGGAGATTTCCCTTCTGCGGTCGTGCATGGAGCGAGCGAAGGAGGCTGCTGTCAAGCCGTTTTGAGATAGTGCGTGGGTCTTTTCGAGACGTCCTCTACGCGTGGAATGACGCATGACAACGTTCAATCTCGTCCAACAGATTGCGGGTTGGATTCCCACGTCATCTGTCCGCAGGTGTCCTCTCCCCGCCCCCTCCCAAACTCTTCCTCCCCTTAAGGTTTCAGACATTGTTAATAGGTTACGGTGCGTCGTCGATTGCCCAGTAAGCCCACATCGCGACACAAAAGCGTCCCACCGCGGACGAGGGACAAGAATTTCCTGTTCGTCCTCTTAATAGGGAGGGCCGTCCGGAATTCCGGAGTTTCAAAAGTGGATTCGAGACAATCGGAAATATTTTCCGCCGATTTTCATGTCGCAAGAAAGAAAAGTTACTCATATTTCTGCCAAGTTAAACGTTATGGAATTTGCGTTCATTTCACGGGTGGTATTAAACTGTAAAGACGATGGGAGACTCTCAGCAAAACATGTATTAAGTAGTCTTATCCGAGTTGCATTAACTTAAAACCTCTAAAAAATTATTTTCTCTCGGAATGTATTTCCTTTAATATATATATATATATATATATATATATATATATATATATATATATATATATATATATATATATATATATATATCTAATAGCTATTTATGCTTCTATTAATAGAATGCAAACGAAATTGTAGCTTGATATTCCGAGTTCATAAAATCGGTACTCTTAAACCTCAAGAACTACATAAATATAGTTAGTCAATCGGTAACTATAAATTTTTGCTTCGAATATTATAAGATCAAGTTTATGATATTTTTAATAATACAATAACTATTACTGACTCAAGTAGAATTACTTTCAATTTTATTCAAGGTAAACTTAAGAGATAAATGTGAAAAAATATGAATGTTAACATCCAAGGAACAAAAGACCTTGCCACCAACGCTTAAGGACAATAGAAACATTGAGAAGACTTTCATTTACATATTCTTGCTTCTTGTTCAAAAGACTAAAAAATCTCCCAAAGGCTGCCCACTTTAGTCCAAATCATCTATCACTTCCCCAACAAGCTCTATAATGTTTAATTTATAAGCATTGCTCTTAGAAGGAGCACATTACACCAACCGCGGGTTGATCGGATTGGATAGCGTACTTTTTTGCACTCTGTCGGTTACGGGTTCGAACCCTCGGCTACGGCCGATTGCACCGCAAGGCGCTATGCTCCGGCGACGCGACACCACCGTTGAAGTCTCCTTCCTCTAGGAGTGTCGAGCCCCAGTCGAGGAAGACATAGATCACTAAGGCCTCTTTCACACAACACGTTTCATCGCCGTGACCGTGTCCGGACGCGGCGCCGTGGTTTGTAGTCGACTGATCGTTCTTATAGCGATATTCACACAGCCCGGCCACGGCGAATCTGCCGTTCACGGCACCGTTGCATCCACGGCTTCCCACTACATTCGTCCGATCCCATGACCGTGTACGGTTGTAGTGTACTGCGCAAGTGTATTCATGTCTTCACAGGTCACGGCAATTTCACGTGCCTACACCCGGTTTCAGTCGGATCTTCTTCAGACCCGAGTTGAAAGTCGTGTTGGACACATCGTGTAAAATATACATTTATTTAAATATGGAAAACTTTGAAGTCGAATTCGAACTTTTTGTATCTTTAGTACAAGAAAGTCCTGTGTTGTGGGACAACATTTTAAATCATCCTGTCTTAACTCTTCAAACAACGTAACAAATGCTCCCACTGTGTTTCTTTGCTTGTTTAATGGATGTACTCAGGGCCGGCCAAGTGGGGGGTGCAGCGGATGCAAGGCATACGGGTCCCCGATTTTTAGGAGCTCCCAAATGTTGAGTTTAAATAATATATTTACATCTTTAAACAAATTTTTGCTTTTTTTGTTAAATTAATTATCATTATAGTTACTTTATAATTATAAGTACATGTTCTCTCTAAGCTGTAACATTGATGTGTACAAAATAGCAGGTTTTTCTTTTGACATAGGGGGGCCCCAAAAACTTGCTTGCATCCGGGCCCTCGAAAGTGTTTGGCCGGCCCTGGATGTACCCAATGGATTCTGCATTGCCGTCTTTTTTCCGTATATATATATAATAGATACAGACAAAGCAAACGCCTTCTTTGATCCATTGCAATCCACGGTTTAAAGTAAACTGTAGACCAGAACAGACAGAGCGAGAGCCGTGGCCGTGCACGACAGTCCGTTTGTATTCCCGGTATAAAACCGTGATCTTTATGGCGCCGCGGCCGGACACGGTCACGGCGGAGAACCGTGTTGTGTGAATGAGGCCTAACAAGAGAGTACCTCAAGGTTCGCGCACGCCACCTCGAAAAATGCAAAAACCTCTTTGATGTGCCGTTTTACACCTTGCAACACATTTCTCTCGCGCAATCATTCCTGTATTATTCCCCGTGACACGTTGAGGCCAGTCACTTATGACGGCTTTACTCTAGACCAAAAGATGTACCTGAGAATATAGATACGATATGTCCTCGCATCTCTCTAAATATGGCGGGTATTTACTCGACGCTTCCACTCAAGAGATGCTGCCAAGAACTCCCTCGTTCCTTTGTATGCAGGTGCAAGTCATCGAGCGACGGCCAGGTTAGGATCATCCATCAAAATTACGCACAGGTTAGGAAGCGTGTAAAAAAGTCGGATTTTTCTTCGACGAAGGCTTGGCAGATGCAATGAAAGAAAATGCGAAACAAGTTATTTTTCCTCATCATCGTAATTGAATATGCACAGAGTGCATAATATAAAATATTCATAAAGAATAAATTGATGCTCTTCATAAGGCGATCTCTGTCGAAACTCGTACAGGCTTCCGACTAAATTAAGGTAAGATGGTTTTAGTAATGAGTTTCAATTACCAATTCAGAATTTAAGGGACATAGAATTATGAAAATGACTGATAAAATTCATGTGATGAAGAACCGATCGTTTACAGGAAATGTTTTCCTTGTCGATACTTAAGTTAATATGGGTGAATATCTTCCCCTGCCTAGTTCAACTATCCCGCCCCGAAGAAAAAGATGCAAATAGATTCAATCGCTTTCGACATCAATCGCCACATAAAAATGAGAAAAGCAACATCCACACAACACAACACGTGTCTCATAACGAGGGACCGCTTCCTCCATAACCGCAAAAAAAGCCTTAAAAAAGATACGTAGAGGTCATTTAAGAAGATTTTCTCCCCGGGTGACGCAGTGGAAGAGGAGTCATCGCGGGAGGCAGTCCGACATGAGAGGGTCTCTCTCTGCACGAGGAAGACGATGATGTAGGGAAGAAGAAAAACTGCCATAAAACGACGGGATGAGAAAAGAGAGGTCATACCGCAATGACCCCTGCTCCCCCCTCTTCACTCTCCTTCCTTGAAAAAAACGACGTGCATGAAACGGGGCCTCGGTAGCAATTCACGCCGAGAAAGATAGAGGTAAAGGGATGGTATGAGACGGTTGGAGGATCAAAGTCGAAGACCACCGCGACCGCCAAGAGACCAACTTATTTCCAACCTTAATGGCGGAGAGGGAGGGCGGAAGAGGCCGTTTTTTCCTAACTTCAAAAAACTTCCTGGTTTGCGAAATCTTTTGTATGCGCCGCGACAACAGTCTTCCAACCCTCCTTGCGACCCTTTCGGTTCGGCCGCGGCTCTTGTTTCCCCCAAGGACATGCGCAGCATGTGGGAGTATATGGGAGCGGGTGTATGGGGAGGGGGATGTTGAGGTGATGTGGGAGGAGGAATAGCGACAAAGAGAGGGAGGGAGGGAGGGAGAGAGAAATACGCTCCTTATCCTCTCGGAAGATCTCGAGTTTTCCGGGATCCCACGCTCCGGAGACCACGTGGGTGAGGTCCGACAAACACGCGACTCTAGAAAAGTCCGGCGACTTGGAGTCGGTAGGTTTACTTAGTAATTTAGCAGTGGGAATGGCTTCATAAATGGCAAGAACATATTTATCATATGCAAATAAATCTATAAAAACATAATTCACCGAGAGACACACCCTTACCTCCCAATTCCTCTGCAATATCTATACTGAAAAGGCTGAGGGAATGTCGATTTAAACAAGCCCTTAGGGAACCCTTCTAAGCATCCATGAAATATTGAATACGTAGTCATTCCGAATGCGCGTTTCTCTTTTTACCGAAGTGGGTGGCACATGCGATTTTGCACATCCGAGAATGCCGCATTATTGCAAGATTGATAGACTGAAATAATTCGAGGACCTTCCTTAGTTGTTATCTTCTCAATAAGACTACATTTCGTGGCCAACGAAAAACAGTGATCGGGACATCAACTTAAGTAGACAACTTTCATCTACTCCGAAATTAATCATGCTGGCATGCGGATTATAACAAATTGCAGAAAATATTTGCAATAATTAATACCTTCAGCTAAAGTGGACTCAAAAACGCCACTCAAGAAACTTAAAAAAGAAAAAAAAGCACACGGTTACAATACCCTGGTTCTCCTATTCGACAATAATAAAATTTAAGCCAATAGAAAATTACACCGCGATATAGGTAATTTCCAATCTAGGTATCGTTCATGAATCATACCTTAATCCGATATAAAAATTATTGAATCCATAACAAAAAATCAAAGTATGGAAGATTTAACAATGAATATATAAATTCTCATCCCCGTAAGACACTACCAAATCAGGGAACCGGTAGTCCAGCGCTCAAACGTGCATCGCAAATTTCATCTTCTCGAATAGCGCCAACCGGCGACTCCAATCAGGACGAGAAAATAAACGTACGTGCAAAGATGTTGCCTTTTTTATTTGTAACTCCAAACAGAAGGAGACATGGCCACCCGCGCACATACATGAAATAAACTCGGAAAATCAAGTAAATATGGACGTCAGCGCTCTAAAATTTGAACCTCTGCAAAAAAATTATATCGTCCACCAGAATATTCCCATCCAAACGACGGTTAGAGAGCAACATGGAAGAAGATGGAAGGCCCTGACTTCCGAGTCCCTCTCTCCTCCAAAGTCTCAGGGGTTAATAGAAGCGAAGAGTTAAAAGAGTAGGAGGAAAGAGTTTGGAAAAGTCATTTGAGAGTGAATCTGGCTCCACTCCAAATCCATCCTCCACTCCCACATCCCTCTACTCTCCCCCCCCCCACACACACACACCTCCATTTCCTCCCAGAAGAATCAACCTCTTTACGATGCCTTTTTGTTATTTGTTTTTTTTTATTCCCGAGCACAAACATCCTCCCGATGTGAAAGCAATTAATCAGTCATTACGATCTCACTTAGCTTTCTAAAAGAGGGCGGAGCGTTCCTTTGGCGAGGGTAATGGAGATGGAGGTAGGGGGTGAATTAGCAAGATAGGTATTATTATATGCGTATAAATATGCATGTGTGCGCGTGCGTACGCACGTATGGAGAGATCAGAATCCGTATTTTTATGTTTCGTTCAACGAGTTCTGTAAAAAAGCCGTACACATAAATATTACTAAAACATAAGCGACTGCCTGCACTTAAACTGTGCCATTTCCGCTGGCAAATGTTGTCACGTCTCGCTTTTATAGCTTGATAATACGGAGGCATAAACACCAATTTAGCTGGCAGGAGTATTCAAAGCTCGAGAGGTCGACCGCAAATACGCAACGCGGATATTATTTTATATATCTTTCCATGAAATCAGACGTTCACGTTGACGGACATTACCTTAAGCGAACATCCAGCAGATTCTTGCGCCGCGAGTCAGAAATTCTTCCCACGAGTTCCGGTCTACGTGGAGCGATTCCACCAAAAGGCGATAATTTTTCTGGACTCTTGAATGATTTAATCCCGACCTTGTTTCGTAACCAAGATTAAAAGAGCGTAAAACATTAATGGCTAAACAAAAGAAATAAAAGATTAGTATCGTTCTCTTTCTGCGAAGTTTAAACGATTGAATTTATCCCACACAGGAAATAAAAAAAAATCGTCGTCATCTATCTGTATTACGGGTAATTTTTGCAACGTTTTCAGAGCGTATGACCCAATCGCAATAACAATAATCTCCTTCGGTGGACTCCGAACCCTATCCGCATTCGTTGATTATTTTTAGCCATTTATCCCCGACGGAAAGCAGTCTCGGAATACTATATTCCCTCGACGAACGATATCCCGGACAACAATAAATATTTATAGAGCGTGATGCGCCGGCGCCGCAGTTCTTCCATTTCCCCCAATCTCCCCCACTCCCGAAAAGGCTATATTACGCGCTCTTTGGGACGAAAAATAAGTACCCTGGAAAATTTTCAGACGGCGAAGGAAGAGGAGATTTGGGACAGACCGAAAACGGGATTCCGACATTTTGATCGGCAGAAAAAAAATCGTTGGTTCCCGATGGTGGCAAGGGGTGCCTGCGAGAGGTAAGGGAGACAGAGAGAGTTCGGGAGGGAGAGAGAGAGAGGGACGGTATTCGATGGCCGTGCAGACGAAGTAATCCTCTTCTCCCACGGAAGAGATCGGCTTTACCGGCGATCCATCGGCCCTCGCCAGCTTCTCCAATCACCCTCTCACTCCCAAACTTCCAACTCCCACCAGACCAAATCATCGGAAACCCTATTTCTCCCGACCCTCCTATCCAAAAAAGCGCACACACACCACTGGTCACCGACGGCGAGGGAGAGGGTGAAAAAGACTCCGGAGTTGAGATGTAGTGAAGCAGACCGGGTAATAATCGACGAACATGACGTTTCGGAAGTTCCGAAATGCAATCGGCTATCCTTCTTCTCTCCTCCCCAGCCTCCACCCCCTCTCTCCCCTCCCTCTTCCACCTCTCCCCTCCCTCTACCCCCTCTCCCCTCCCTCCAATCCCCTATGGTCCACCCTCCAACCCCCTCTCCACAACCCTCCTTAAAACAGAAAGATCGAGGCGCCTCTGTATTTTTTCCACGGCTTTGGATCAGCAATTAAAAAGTAGACGCGGAGAATCTGAAGTAGAGAGAGAGAGAGAGAGATGAAGGTATGTCGAAGGAAGGGAGGGATGAGGAGAGGTTGGGGATTATAGGAGTTAACAAGGTTTCATCGACGGCGAAGGATTTGAAGCGGCGGCGTCGACCTTGGGATGCAGAGTTCGGCCCGAAAATCATCGGAGTTGAAGAGATTTAAAGTTTCCAACGATCGAGGGTTCAAGGGTGACCGGGAGTAGCTATAGAGATACGGCCGGAGATGACGGCGGGAGCAGACGCACGGCGGGAGATGAGTTCCGGATTATCAACGGAACGAAAGTTGAAAAGTGCAGTCGGGAGAGAAGATTGGATGTTTTCTCGCTCCGAGGGACTTGTTTTTTCAGCGAGCTCCGATAGATGGAGCGAGGCAGGTAGAATGAGTTTGCGTGGGAAAAGTCTACGAAGAGTTGAGCCCGATCGCATTGGGAAAATATTGAAAGAGCTTAGAATACAACCGTAAGGGCAGTATTTTTTACTTAATCATAGCAGCACTCACAATATTACATCTATCTATAGATGATATACAGTCTATGAAAGGCAGAATACGCTATATTACATAAGTATGTAGGTATGTAAGTATATAAATATCCAGGGAGGTATTGTAAGAATTACTTGGAATAAATCGCCCAATGCAATTATCATATTAAATCACAGCTTATTAAATTTGTATTTTATCCCGATTATATATATATATATATATATATATATATATATATATATATATATATATATATATATATATATAAGCACTGGTGGTGTAGTGGTTAGCGTGTCGGCTTTCTATTGCAAAGTTCGGGGGTTCAAACCCCTCGAATGGAGGTTTTATTAAAAAAAAAACTATCATCAGTGCCTGGCAGTAGGCAGCAGTACTGTCAGTATGGTATAGAGCCGAAAACAAATGATGTTGGTTGGGTCTATATCCAATACAGCTGTAGGCGTGATCAGGACGATTTGAACGGCTACAGTACTGCGATGTGGAAAGCAAGAGGGAAACTACCACATTACAATCCCTAGTAAAGATTATATGGTTGGACAATATGAGTTCTCTCGAGGTAAAACAATCCGGAGGTAAAATAGTCCCCCAATCGGATCTCCGGGCGGGGACTGCCTTGAGGAAAACATTTGTCGAAAGTAAATTACGAATAGGGACTTGGAACGTAAGAACTATGAGAAAGGCAGGAAAGCTAGAGAACTTGAAAGAAGAAATGAGAAGAAATAGAGTTGACATTATAGGGCTAAGCGAAACTAGATGGGAGGGAGAAGGACAGTTCGACTCGGAAGAATTCACGGTAGTTTATTCTGGAGGAAATAGTGGGGAAAGGGGAGTAGCTCTGGTACTTAGGGAAGATATGATGAAAAGCGTGACAAAGATAATAGCAACGAACGATAGACTGATGGCAATAAAGCTAAAAGCAGTCCCAGTGGACATGCTGATAATCCAGGTATATATGCCAACGTCAGCTCATGACGATGAAGAAATAGATGAGATCTATGAGCAAATTAATGAAATTTACGAAGAAGACGGAAGAGGAAAGGTAAACTGCATAATAATGGGAGATTGGAACAGCATAGTCGGAGAAGGACAGGAAGAAAATGTTGTCGGGCAATACGGACTTGGGAAGAGAAATCGAGGAGGGGAGAAACTCGTAGAATTCTGCATCAATAATGACCTTGTAGTGACTAATACATGGTTCAAAAACCATAAACGAAGGTTATACACATGGAAAAGCCCAGGAGATAGAATGAGATGCCAAATAGATTACATCCTTGTAAAACAAAGATTCAGGAACAGCATAAAGAACGCCAAGGCATTTCAAGGAGCGGACATTGATTCAGATCACAGCCTTCTAATAGTTGACGTGAGTACAAAGCTCAAACAAATAAGAAAAACGAGAAGAGAAAGACAGACCTGGGACCTAGAAAAACTGAAAGAAAGGCAGGATGTAGTCAGCATGAAGTTGGAAGATAACCTAAGAAAGTTGGAAAACAAACCGAAGACCGTTGATATAGAATGGGATGAAATTAAAACCAGTATCAAGGATACCTTGGATAAAGAGATTGGAAAACAAGAGAAGAAAATCAGAAAACCATGGATCACGAAGGAAATGCTGGAGAAAATGGATGAGAGACGAAAATGGAAAAACGTTAACAGTGAAGAAGGTAGAGCCAACTATAGGCGTATAAACAATGAGTTGAGAAGGGTAACAGATAAAGCTAGAGAAAATTGGATAAAAGGAAAATGTGATGAAATAGAACAAATGGAGAAGTTAGGACGGTACGATATGATGTACGCTAGGGCACTGGAATTAGAAGATAAGAAGTCTAATGGAATTTGTGGTAAAGGAATTATGAATACGGATGGGAAGATAGTCTCAGAAACAAAGGATGTAGCACAGGTATGGGAAGAATACATTAAGGAATTATACGGCAAACAGGCAGGAGCGGCAAAAATAGAACTGGAAAATGAGGAAAACATTGAAGAAGACAACTTAGGACCAAGTATTATGGAGAGCGAAGTAGAAAAAGCGATAGTGGAACTAAAGAAGGGGAAAGCCACGGGCAGCGATGGAATACCGGCTGAGATACTTAAAGTCATAGGATCAGAAGGGCTAAAAGCGATCACGAAATTAATTAATAAGATTTACGACACGGGAGAGTGGCCTCAGGATTTCCTAGAAGTAACAATGATCCCTCTAAAGAAGAAGCCAAAGGCAATGCAGTGTAAAGATTACAGAACTATAAGCCTTCTGTCACACACATCGAAGATCATCACGAGGATTCTTAATAAAAGGCTGGAGAAAAAGGCAGAAGAAATAATAGGGGAAGATCAATTAGGTTTCAGAAAAGGACGAGGAACTAGAGATGCTATAGGAGTAGTTAGAATCATATCAGAAAGGGCAATAGAATACAGTCAAGATATCTGCGCATGTTTCGTAGACTGGCAGAAGGCCTTTGATAGAGTAAAAAATTGGGTAAAGTTGATGAAGATATTAAAGGATATAGGTGTAGACTGGAAAGATAGGAGACTGATTAGGAATCTATATGAGAATCAAGTTGTAAAGGTCAGGTTTGAGAATGTGGACACCTGCGGAATAAATATCGGTAGAGGAGTAAGACAAGGCTGCTGCCTATCGCCAACCCTATTCAATATATATGGAGAAAGTCTAATGCAAGAAGCTTTAGATGGCACAGGGGATTTCAAAATTGGAGGAAGGATTATAAGAACAGTAAAATACGCAGATGATCAAGTACTTCTAGCAAGAAAGGAAGAGGAACTACAAAAAATGATAAATAGACTAGTGATAACAGGTAGAAAATACGGTATGGAAATAAATACAGAAAAATCCAAGGTCATTCGAATATCGGGTAAAGAAGAGAATCTGAACATAACTATTGGGGGAAAGCCATTAGAACAAGTTTCAGAATATAAATACCTTGGAAGTATCATAACACGAGAGGCAAAATGTACGGATGAGATCAAAACTAGAATAGGAAAAGCAAAAGCGGCTTTCAGGAGAAAGAAACAACTACTTACCGGGAATATAAGGGAAGATATCCGCAAGAAGTTGATAAAATGCTACGTATGGAGTATAGCATTGTATGGGGCAGAAACATGGACGCTAAGGAAAAATGACATCAAATACTTGGAAAGCTTTGAAATGTGGACTTGGAGGAGAATGTTGAAAATAAAATGGACGGATAGGATGAAAAACGATGAAGTGCTAGGAAGAATAGGAGAGAAGCGAATGATTATACAGACTATCAGAAAGAGGAAGGCTAACTGGGTTGGACATTACATGAGGAGAGAGAGTATGATTAAAGACGTGTTAGAAGGAAAACTAGATGGGAAAAGGGAAAGAGGTAGGAAAAGGTATCAGCTAATAGACGATTTGAAAGGGAAAGAGAGTTATCAAGATATGAAGAGGACAGCGGAAAATAGGAGTATATGGAGAACCAGGTTTAACCATGAATAATCACGGACCTGTCTACGGACAGACTACCTATGATGATGATGATGATGATATATATATATATATATATATATATATATATATATATATATATATATATATATATATATGTGTGTGTGTGTGTGTGTGTGTGTGTGTGTGTGTGTTGCTGCGTAGGCCAACCGGTAGACGAGGAACCCCTTTCTGGGGCATACCACTTCGTCTCCCATCCAACGCCATCCTTCGGATTATACGGTTGCATTAATGGCTGATATACGGTTGCGTTAATTGAGTAATTGATTGCAGGGTCGCATTGATTAATGGACTTCCTCTCTCTCACGGAGACTGCGGTTCGGGTGGGATCGGGTGTCCGACTGGAGCGATCGAAGAATAATTGATTCCGAATTTTAATTGGATTGATAGAGACGACGGGCGGGGGAGGAGTGGAATTATCTAGGGGGTGGAGGAGTAAGTAGGGGGCGGGGTGGAGGTGTAAGTAGGGGGCGGAGCGGAGGAGGGATGCGAGAAGATAAGGGGGCCAAAGCAGAAGGGGGTGGCGAAGCGCGGTATTAAGTGCTTCTATTATCGAAATAACGTAGTAAGGAAGTCATGGAAGGAGGACTCAACGATCGAAGAGATTTAGAGATACGATGATGCCTGATTTTTTTGCGGCGTCATCGGCACGCTCACCAATATTAAATATTTTAAATGCCTGGAGAAGATGGACGAAATGTGGGCCAGTATTTCTCATCGGCAGTTATAATAAAATGGAGATATAATAACGGCTAACAGTTGATATGGTATTTAATAAAAGCATCTTAAGCGGTTTATCAAATTTAAATCTATCTTAAAGACAAAACTTTGGCACATGGAGATGTGATGTCACAATGTGACACTCATTCGCGAATAATAATATTATAGCACTAAGCTTAGGTTCAAAATTTCATTTTTCGGTATTCCTAGCCAAAGATTTTAAAACTAGGTAAATCTTCTAAATTTTTACTCAACAATGACGAAAAGTGACAATTACTATACGTATTTATACTAGTAAGCTTTTTCCGTACGAATATTACACTATAAGGCCATCTAATAGATATTCCAGAATGAAAACTGATAAAATAAATATTTACAACTAAGGTATGACGAAATGTTTTCACGCGCCATAAACGTAAAGATCCATTCGATCGAAGAAAAGCTAAAAATATCCGGACCAAAATGGATTCTTGGTGTGCTTATGCCAAAGAGTTGGTATTAGCTGCGTAACACTCTCCCGTAAGAAGTTATTCGCCGTCTTGAAATAACCTTAGCTGACCTTAAACGCGATGAAAAAATATAAGAGTATCAAAGACCCACAAAAAATCCAATTTCCCTTGAAGATAAGCCGGAGACGAATTATATCGCATGGCAAGTCGGCGTTTAGCCCGGAGCGGGATAGAGGTAAATCTGTAGAGAGGGAGGGGTGAAAAAATCATCTCCTTACCCTGCCCTTTATTAAGAAACTTGGGGAAGAGATATCTTCTTCCCCCCTCTTTTGGGAAACAAAACAGGGCGTCGTAATTAACCAGCTGACCGAGGGCTGCGCTGGAGTCGTTTTCGTGAGAAAACTGTCGGCTTTATTACCGGGGAAACATCTTA
This sequence comes from Tanypteryx hageni, assembly GCA_028673005.1. Taxonomy (NCBI): domain Eukaryota; kingdom Metazoa; phylum Arthropoda; class Insecta; order Odonata; family Petaluridae; genus Tanypteryx; species Tanypteryx hageni. The sequence goes on along the minus strand of CM054112.1, from coordinate 100,000,479 downwards.
TCAAAGAATGGGATAACACGGAAACCTGCTATGGCTCACACCCTCCAAACGACTCCTAAAACAAAAAGAATGTTATCCGGTGGTGTATCTCTCAGGAGGCATTGTGGCTATCGCCGCGCCATCTCCACACCGACGGTTTTCTGCGAACCTCTTTCTAGCAAAAATTAATGATGGATGAGGCGCGCGGGAGAAAAGATGAATAAATTAAGGCGAGGGAGAAAAAATACGCACGAGAACCGAGTTTAAATTGACGAAGATTGCAAAAAGTTTATAAAAGACTCGCTTCTGGAATACTAATTAAGAATTTCGCACTAATGGCTACGTGTAAATAATTTCCTAAGCCGGTTGATAAAAGCGACTCTAGCGGCTTTAGAAGCAACAAAAACATTGGAATTTTCAAAGACAAATCTGCACCACATGCATCATACGCGACAGAAGCGCCAAACGGGAAATAATGAAAACAAAGAGCCGCCCCTTTTTATTAAAGCAGATGCGTTGGAAACCCGCTAAACATGCACTACACGAGTAGCGAAAACAATGTTATGAATCCTTCAGCCGGCGCTGCGAACTATAATCAATTCGATCAACCAGACTACGCCCACCGAATAAAAGCCGGAGCACAATTACTATATGTTACGAGGCGTGCGCGAGACAAGTCCCATCGAGAGAGAGACACGCAGAAGAGGCTACGAGGACCAGAAAAAAAGAAAAGAAAAAAAAAAACTCGAATGCATTCAGCAAGAAAGCTCTTTAGCAAAACAGAACGAGCGACGGATTTTAAAAAAACAAGGAGAGAAAAAAACTGCCGAGACGCGGGCCGCGTGCCAGCAAATGAGGCGAGAAAAGCGCAAGAGGCAGAATACCTCCTCCGATACAAACACTGCCATTCTTAATGCTTCCTCGTCTCCTGCGAAGGCTAATGCTTTTTCCCTTGCGAGCGATTCGGCTGAAAATGCATATCCTGCCGCGTGCGTTTTGTGCACGCGCCGGACGGCTAGCTCGCGTGTGAGGAGGAAAGAATGGAATGCGATGAGGTGGAGTAGAAGGCGAGAAGAATGGACCTCGAGGCGATAAATAATAAGGGAATATCGGATGATCGGGTGACACCTTAAAAAAAAGCGTCGGCATCTCCCTCTTGGAAGTTGTTTTATCGCCAGATTATCGTTCTACGTCGAACTTAAAAAGAGGTCGAGAACGAAAGGGATGGAGGGAGGGGGAGGAAGGAATCCCTCGTCCAACTTCCCACGCGCATTTCACACACACACACGCACGGCGACTCGTACACCGAAAGGGAAAACTCGACTCCCAGCCCCTCTCTCCCTCTTTCACCTCTTTATTGGGCATAAAATATGCCTCAGACGCCCATAAAAAAATCCTCTTTTCCCCTTCTATTTCCTTCTCCGGTGCTACTCGGCTCTCTCTCTATCTCTCTTTCTCTCATTACCTCTTCCCTTGCTTCTCTCTTCCTGTCGCACTAACGGACGCCAAACAAGCTGCCGGAGAGCTAAAGCGTTTGAATGAGGGCGGTGCATAACGACGGCCATTGCGGACGGGAATGAGAGGGCGAAAAGACTCGTGATGCCGAGCCAAAATGGTAAGGGACGACAAAAAAGTATCTTTTTTCTTCGTATTCAACTTTTAGTGGGACAAATAATTTTTTTAAAAAAAGATGTCCATGAATCGTCTCCTTAAAGTCGCTAAGGGAAGTAACTATAAAATGTCTCGACGGCGAAGATACATTTGTTTTGGTGATTTTTAAATAGTTTGCGAAAAATATTACTGAAAAAATGCTTTTGACAGCTTTAATAGCGGATAATGAATCGATATTCAAACTTAAATGGAAAATCTTGATGCTAATAACCGTTGAATTTCCGAGAATCTATATCGTATAGAAGAGGTAAAAAGCAGAAAATACTGCAAACAGTTGCTGGTAAGTTTAAATATCGGAGCTACATAACTTTTTTTCCATTTCAAAGGTAGGTAAAAACAAAACCCTCCGCGATTTTAGAATCCCGTTCCGATTTTTAAAAACAACTTTCACATTTATTTCGTTGTTATTTAAATAATTTACATGCAGCTTTTTTTAGGCAGTCTCTATAGCATAATAAGTGTGCATAAGAAGTGTGGATAAGAAGAAAAACCACACTTATGACTGAAGGCGCATTTTCTGCGCCGATGGTAACCGTTTCGACGCGAATTCAACTCCTACCCATAATCGTCGCACACAAATTCCGACATCCATCATCATTAAGTCAAGGACCCGCAACACTGCCACGCATCACCTTATCAAACGCCCTCCATTCAGGAGATATTTTTTTTCCCCCGAAGGCGAGGATGAGGTTATTTTCGCGCGTCAATGGGCCAGCTCCGCCTCTTGGCGATCAGACTGCCTGACCGCTTGCACAAACGGGTTCGCGCGTTGCATGCGGCTTCGCATGGGAGGAGGCGAGGGAAGAAGAGAAAGAAATGTAGGAGGGGCGTGGCATTTCTCTCTTTCTCATTTTCTCCCCCTCTGTCGAAAGGGGAGGGTTGGATTGGGCGGATCGGGGAGAGGTGGCAGAGCGTGACGGAAATGGCTGCGAGGGGACGGAGGTGGTGGCGAGGGGGCGGAAAGAGAGAGGGTTGGAAGAATGGCGAGGGAGTAAGAGAATGGGAATGGTAATGGTCGTGTGTGGGACGGGAAGTGGCGTTCGGACGGGCTGATATGTAAAGAAAGGTAGAGATGGTACAAAGTGACTTGGAAGGTGATGCTGAGATGGGGGCAACGAAGGAGTTGGAAGGAGACGCCTCCCCCCTTCCCTTATGCATATACGCATTCCTCGATCCTCTTTCAGAAGCCTGCGACCACGCGCCAATGAGAGAGATCTCCCTCCGCCGCCCCCAGGGAGCTTCTCTACCACCTTCAAGTCCCGACGCCCCAGAAACACCAATGCACCGCGCGCGCGCCCATTCTTTCTCTTCCATCTTCCATTCTTCTTTTAGCCCGTTGACCGGTTCCTCTTCTTTTCCCCCCTTCGCCCCCACCTCCTCCCACTCCCTCCTTTGTACTTTGTACACCACCTCCTTTAACTTTCCCATCCTTATCGGGGAAGATCGGAAAAAATGCAGGAGAGAGGGAGAGACACGTACATACTTGCAAAGAGTGCGCAGTGGCACACTTAAAAGGAGAATAGCTCTCCCTTCTCTTTCCTCCAAAGGCGGAAGAAATAAAAAGACAAATGAAAATGGTTTTCGCGCATTCTTCAACTCTTGCTATTTTGAGACTTAAAAAAAACTTTCATTGTAAGCAAATGCGATCAAAAGATTCGCATAGTTAACACTAGCGATCCAGATTGTTAAAAAGGTATTTATTAAAGAGGTATTTTTCGTACGGCAACACATCTTGCATTCCAGCGAGACAAGTGCTTTTAAATTCAATGTGATTATAACGATAACTTGAACAACTTATTTGAAACAACACCGAGTCCCTAGATTTCTTTTATTATAAATTATTATTGGACGATATCCAACAAACACCACAAGTAAAATGAAGCAAAGCGATTACAGATCTTTTTTTAAGTGTTACTACAATAATTTCTCTTTCTAAGCGAAATGTATAAATGTAATACATAGCGATAATATATAAGTCACTGCACTTCCTTCATAAAACATTTTCACTGTTTCAATCCAGAAGTTGGAACGAAGCCAAAATCCATCCTTTGAACACAAACTACTTTACAACTTATTAATCTGAAAATATTCCTTTAATGATGCACTGTAAACTGGTTTTCTCGTCGGCGAGGTACATCAAGCATTTCTGATATTAGTTTGTTATGGCTAAGGGAGGTTAGAAAAGGCAGGTAAATCACGGCGGGCAAAGAATTCCAATAGGAAACACGAAGGAAACCCCCTACTCTCGTCGTAGTCTGGCAACACCTAGGCAATAACTCGATCATCTCCGCGTGCAATATGGCAGATAATGAGCGCGTCAGGATCCCAGCTGACAGCCCTTAACAGAATTTACAAGGGTTCCCAAAGCAGATCCAGCGATCTAAACTGGTCAACTGAACCAACCGGTCAACTAAAACGGCATCGCTTTCGGCTTCTCTTTCCATTCACCTCCTTCTCCCATCAGCTCCCATGGGAACGCTTATCGAAAAGATTACAACAGGGGAAAATGGTGTTGCGACTAGCAACTATAAAGGCGAACGAATATATGTTTAAAAAGAGAAGGGGTCGTGAGTCTTCTGTTTCTCCTCGAAGGAGGTGGAGGAGGAGGTTGGGGAATTTGACCTCGACTCCATATTATTCCTTCCTCCCCCTTCCACAGTTTTACTTTATATTCCATTTGGCTCCTCTTATTCCTCCCTCACACCCTCCCCTCTACCCCATCGCCCCCTCTAAACCTCCTCATACGGAGCTAACCATTCATTTTCTCCTCTTCACTCCCCACCGTCTCCATATCCCAGCCTCCTCCCTCCTTCCTTCCACACGCTTCTCCCTCCCTCTCACTACCTCTCTAACTAACGACCACGAAAGGAAATAACCCCGCGGAGGCATAAAATATCCCGAAATAAAAAAAGGAAAAAATCTCCTCCCCCCTCGCCATTTCCTTCCTCCTCGTACACCTCCACCACCCCCACTCCTCTACTCTCCTCCCCCTTAAAACACGCCACTCCCTTTTCTCGTGCTCATTACCCGGTTCACCATCCTTTTTACCCGGGCACCATCCTCCCCCTCTCGACACCGCACCTCCTGTATATCCGCACTACCGCCATGTCGACTGCAAATAATGTTCTGGTCCTTCTTTAATGGATATTTATGAAAGAAGACTAATATTTGCTTTTAAGGGTGTATGCATTTTCGTGCGCATGTCTGCGTGTGATACATACACGCACACACACAATTTATACACAGCCGTATACGCTCCATAACAATGAGAGATGTCGCCGAAATACTTTCGATAATTTCGAGAATTCGGCAACCTGTTTTTTCGACGCATTCCGAAGTTGCTAGAGGTTGCACCAGAAAAGAGACACGGCAATTTTAGCGTTTTTTTTTTAAACCGAACCTCTATTTACAGGGAACGTTCTCAGGTAGGCGATAAAATTCCATCGGCATTTCCTTAAAGGTAGAATTTCGCAACGGGAATAACAACTGAAACTAATTCCGACGCGCAATTCAAGAAGACTCTTCTGCATCCGTCGTTCACATGACTCTTCTTAAAAAGGCAATTCACGCTCTTTTTTATTATTTCTATCGACGAGGGTCGGAACGATAAATCTCCGATCGCGAGATGGCGCGCTGTAGAATTGCATTTTTTCATAAAAGAAGAATAAGCCCCTCCTCGACACAAAAGGTTAAATGGGAGGAAGAACATTTTCCAACTCGTCCGAAAGAAGATTTGGAAAAGGAAAAAAATAACTCGCGACTACTGTTAAAGTCATCATAAAGCTGCCTAGAAATATTTAAAGCACGCACACACGCGCGTTCTTTTATAAACAATAAATATATAAGACCATTATCCGATAAGGATTCTCAACAACAAAGGAAATGATCGAAAACGGCGAAAAAAACGAAGAAGAGTGTCTTGAAAAACAGAGGACGAGAGAGGAAAACTCTTGCAACCTCTTCTTAATACAGAAGATTTTGAAAAACGTTTGAAGAGAATAGGAACGTTGGAGCTAGTGGAGAGCTTTAAAAACCCCACTTGTATGCGTGTTGGATTATACGGGCATAACCTCACTTAGGGGCTATGTATCGTCTTGAAAGGTTTTATTGGAGTTTTGCAAGTGGCGCGGGAGCGGTGGAGTGGGAGCGAAGGGAGGAGAAAATGAGAGAGAGAGACGAAGAAAAGGAAGTGAGAGGAGGAGGAGCAGGAGGAAGTGGGCGTGGATGGTGGTTCTTAAGCCGGCCGCGGGCGCCACTTAACGGCGAGCCTCCTGCAGCGCGGAGGCGTAGTGGAAAGGGAGGGAGAGAAAGTGAGAGAATGAAAGGTCGATTACGAACCATAGCACCTTTGGCCTCTCGAACGCTCGGCCCAAGACTCCCCTTTCTGACCAACGACTGGACAAATCGAATAGCAATCTCGAAATCGGCAGGACGCTCAAAGCGCCACGCAATAACACACGCATACGTAATCTCACATAAATATTTACGGCGTGGGTGGGACTGGAGCTGGAGGTAAGAGGATGAAGAAAAAGGCGAAAAGGAAGAAATTGTTGAATGACAAGAAGAAATGAAACTCCAAAAAGATACAAACACAGACAGCGGCGCACGAGCGAAGAGTAAAACCGCAAAGGAGAACAAAACCCGCTTCGGTGTCGTCTTTTATTACACCTCAGAGAAAACAAACACTCATAAATTCGCCGGCGTACTAGTATATGACTGCGGACGAGTGCGCGCGAGGTAAAGAAGAGGGCGTTACGAAGGAATACAGATAAAGTAATAGGAAATACAGAAATGTACTTAATTCCTTCTTACATATCTCCCCCATACTGATCGATAACCTCGAGCAACAGTCTAGAAACATTTATTCAAAACCTTTATTCGAGAGCAAAATGTATGGACGCATGCAAGAAAACCGATATATTAACTTTAAATAAAACATCTTGTGGCATGGTTTGCTTTCTAACTTGAGATACACTCATTAAGGTTCATTGCAACGCCGCTATGACTAATCGGAATGCAGGGGAATTAAAAAAATAAATGAGAGGCAAGAGGCAGAAGACACGAGCCATGAAAAAAACCCTCGCCGATATTTTAAAAGGTAAACACGGCCGTCGATGGCTACCGCGCACGACACTTCCTTCCGAACACGTAATCATTTTTGAGCGATGCTACTTTTCAATTCTCAACGGGTAATCTTCGTTCAAACTGGGAGCCGTGTGGGATGTGTAATTTTTTTCCCGTCTCCTCCGATCGCGAGGTCACGGGTTATCAAAACATTGCCGGATAATCGCGTTTCGCGTTCATTCATCACCGCGGCGCAAAAAAAGTCGAGCTCGCCATCTCCTCTGCGAGACGATGACGAATAATAAATGAATGTGGAGCATTGAAGAGAAAAAAGGACCTCGAGGACGGATTCAAATGACGGTGTAATTCGCCTGTAATGAAAAACTAGAATTGAAACAGTTCCTAATAGCTCAGAGGGGGTGCGCTGTCGACCCGGACATGAAACTAGGGTAAAAAAGGCTTTTAATGGATTTCGTTTTTGTCGTTCGTCCCAAATGCCTACATTTCAACAACGATAGATAAGATAAACGCACAAAAACTCTTAACAACTTAGCTAAACAAAGTAGTTTCTAAACGATTTACCGTTGTACAAAAGACAACAAAGAACCTTGAAGTAAACAATCAACGCTGAAATTAATAGCCTAATTAAAAAACAAGTAGTTCTGGAAAGAACACAATCTGCCCACTTTCCTTTCAATACAATTTTAATAGTAGGAGAGTACACAGGTTTCCCCTGGTACAAAAGTGCTTTTCGTCAAATTCGCCGTAGTATAATCGTATACTAATGTATTTGCTTTTAAATCAGAAAATTATTTTTCCTCTTATTGTGGTAGCTTTGCTTTTTTGATCCGCTCTAAACATATTAATCTCGTTTTGGCATTCTATACTCGCCCTACAAAAGAAATTTCTTTGAAATCCGTTCAGCCAATACCATCTAAATTCATAGTTACAGAAAATTCTAACCTTGATATTATGGTAGCCATGTTTAGTCGACACGGATGAAATATGACATTTGCCGGCCTTGGTAGAGGGGTGGTTAGCGTTAGCGGCTCCCAATGCTAGGGTCGCGGGTTCGAATCCTGCTGAGGGCATGACTGTATGTGTTCCTCTTTGTTAACGTTATTATGCTCATTGTAAAAGGCCGTTAACTGCTGTTTATGAGCTAATATAAAATAAATAAATAAATTTTGGTTATTTATTTATATGAAGATATATTTGGTTTAAAACCCATTGGGTCAGTTCTCTAGAAATACGTGTAAAAATATTATTTAACTTTTTACTGTGGTAGTCCTGTTCTTTAGCTCCGCTTTTAACCTACTGATTTCATTATGGTATGTTGTACAAATTTTATATACAAAATTTAATTGAAATAGGTTCAGCCAATTCCTTCAAAATCTTAAATTACTGAAAGAGTTTAATTTGTAATTGTGGCACCCGTTTGGATGATTCGGTTAAAATATGCCAATATGGTTTTGTATATGTGTATACTATAAGTATTAAATTTAGTTAAAATTGATGTGAACAGTTCAACACAAAGACAAGTAAAAATAATTTTTTTATCCCTTGTATTATGGAAGCCCTGCATTCTTTGTCTATACTAAACATCTTGATTTTATTTTATGTTGCACAACTCATTCATACAAAATTTCGTTGAAATCGGTTCGGCCAATTCCTTCCAAATTCGTAATTACCAAAATTGTGCAATTGTGGTCGATCCGGTCCAAATATGTCATTTTGGTTATTAATTTATTTGAAGATTCCGTGTGGCAAATTTAGTTGAAATCGGTCGATTCATGAAGATGCTAGGGACACACACACATGGACACCGAGGCGATCTCATAAGACTACTTTCCATTTTTTGGAAAGGAGGCTAATAACAAGCAATACATAAAATAATTTTCAATTAAATGATTCTTGTTTATTCCTATTTACAACTGAAACAAATATTTGACGAATGGAAGTTCAAATACCCCAATGAGGCGAAACGATCCTAAAACCTGGATTGAATTGATTGCGCTTAAAAATTGAATCACTGCGCTCGCACCCACGACGTTCTTCAAATCACGCCATTCTGGGCGTTATATAACAACTAACCAACCTCATTTGGGCGTTTTATCACAATCACAAGCACTTTAAACGAATAATTTTTCCTCATAAATTCTCCAAATGATTTAATCCCACGTCATCCCATCCTTTGAATCCCGTCACTTTAGCAGAGACGTAGGCGGGATTTTTTGCAGAACTGATATCGATCAAAAAAAAAGAATAATGTAGGCAAATGAGAACGTTCCCTTTCAAGCGATTTAATAATTTCCGTATCCAGCTCGCTCGCGACCACCAGAGAGAGAGAGAGAGAGAGAGAGAAAGAGAGAAAAAAAACGAAACGAAAATAAAAAAAACCCTCGGAAGAACTTTTCCAACAATCGAAATCCCTTTCGGGTCCAAATTATCCGTCAATTAAACGCGGGACCGAACAAAGCCGCGCGTAGATGCACACCGAGAGAGGGGAGGAGGGGAGAAGTACTCCACCTAGGATACCCCATCGCAGAGTAAGCGGATCAACAAAAAAAACACGAGAAAATAGAAATAGAGAGAGATGGTAATGAAATATACCGCCGACGAATCCAATTATTATTCCTCCTTAAAAAGCAGACGAGGACGAGAAAAGAAGCGGTGGGGAGTATTATTTTGTTTTTCGCCAATTCCAAAAAGAAGTTAAGTTTTTTTTACAGCCAATGGAAGAAAGGTTCCTACCGTTAGCTGATGAAGGTTTTTGAGGTTTATATGCCCCTTCTCTCCCCTCCCTCCTCCTTTCTCTCGGAGGGCAGAGGTGGGTGGTGGAAGGCATAGATTTGGAACGGATTTAGAGGGAGAAGTAGAGAGAGATAGGGGATGAGACAGTAGGTTAGGAATTCCGTGCAGACGATGGCGGAGAAGGAAGGAGTGGCAATTCGTCTCGATCAAATCCTTCTCTACGGCAATTTCTCCCTCCTCCCCGCTCCTTCTTGTGGAAGAAATAGTAGGAGGGAGAGAGAGAGAGACTGTGTGTGTGTGCGTGTGAGAAAGAGGGAAAAACAGGAAAGGAAAAGATGGAGCCACAGTTCGGTAATTAGGCGCAGACCTTTTCGGCGTCAGGGAATTAGTCATCTGTCTGTCCGACCCTCCCACGCGAAATGAGCCTACAGAAAAGAGTTTTCCCCCTTCCTTTGCTTTTCCCTTATTTTCACTCCGTATCCCTTTCCATCGCACCCACCTCCTCGAAAAAATACCTCTTTCCACCAACCGCCCTCACTCCAAAATACCCAAATACCTTTAACCCTCTCTCTTCCCCACCCCGCCCCAACTCGCCCAAAAAGTCTCCCAATAGTTACGCCCCATATCCCAAACCTAGGGGAGAAGAAAATTCAGCCTTTCCCTTACCCCTCTCTACAACTGAATCACTAGACGCCACATAATCACCCTTTTTCTCCCTGCCTCCTCGGATACACCCCTTTCGGAGGGGCTTAACCGTACCATCAAGAAACCCTTACCGATCTACGAAAATCCGGGTAACGACGAGAGAAAGGAGGGGGCTGGAAAGAGGCTTGAGGAGGCAAAGTTGCGGCAGTTTCTACCAAGGAAAAAGGGAGCTCATCGCAATAAACGTATCCAGAAAGAACTCGGGCTATTTCCATTAATCATTTCACACGAGCCATTTGTCACGGCCACGAAAGGTTCCTCTGCCTGCTGCGCTCCTTAAGGTTATTCCATATTTTCTGAAGAGACCTTATTGATGTCAGGATTTTTTCTTTAGAAGGATGTGTGAGAGAGAGAGGGGGTAGTAAGGTATATGATGAAATTCTTCCGGGGAATGCCCGGAGGAAAGATGAGGGAATTGGAACGAAATGGTCAAACTTATGAAAAAGTTTTGCCAAACTTGGTAGAGCGGGGTACTCTTCCCGATTAACATTCAAAGAAAGGCGAGGCTGCCGCCGCTTTTAAGAATTAGTAAAGTCGTACGAAATATAACATCTTTAAAAGAGGCCAGTCTAAGATATAACTCGTAAATTTTAACATAAAGGTGAATAATACTTCAAAGTTGTTGCGTCTTCGGCAATTCAACGGATGGATTAAAAATTTCTTCGATGCGACCGTTTTTATGTACAGTGAAACCCCGATATAGCGATAATTTATAAAATTCATAAAAACAATCGTTCTAACGAGTACTCGTAGTATCCGAAAATTTAATTACGTATAAGTAGCGTTAAGAAATTGAGGGTGACGGTGTGTTCGCTCGCTATAAGGAAGTTATCGTTATAAACCGTACTCGTTCTATTGAGACTACACTGTATGCGCGTAGTAATTTTCATGGACCAATTTCGTTTACTTAAATAAGGATATTGGAGAGGTTTATTGTTTAAAATCACTACCATAATTTACCTTTAATATATCCCAACCAACTTTCTGAAATTTCAATCATAGCACGCAGAATTATAATCCAACGCACACGAATCGAAAATAATTTAGAACACAAGCCGCCGCCATGGATTACGAAATTTTGACGCCATTGAGTTGTGGCCAGAAATCGCATTCATAAAATCCCAAGCATTCCAACGATTGCAATAAAAGCGATAACATCTTTCACTCTTAATCACTGAAAATCTTCTTCGTGCGTTCAGCAGCGACCAAAAAGAACGACCGTAAAACATCAAGGGAGAAATTAGCCTCACCCGGCTCTCGAGTTCGAGAGTAGAGAACTGATGCAACCGAGCCGAACGACTCCGCGGCAGAGAGAGAGAGAGAGAGAGAGAGGTAAATCCGCTAATAGAGCCAACGAAACGCTTGACCTTAAAGAGGTCAGGATTCCTTTCTCCCAGCACTTCATCAGCGGCAAAAAAAAGAAACGGCCAGGAGAAAGAATCAAATCTCCTCAAAGGTAAAGGGAAACGTGTTTCATATAACGTACAACTTCCCCGCAGCTCCTTTGATCCGTCGTAAAGAAAAAGCGGCGAGAGAGGGAATGAGATAGGAATCATAGAGAGAGAGAGAGAGTAAGCGCGCTTTGGTACGGCACACACACACGGACTATAAAAGGTTCCGCAACAGATTGAGAGTGAAAGAGGGACGGAGAGAGGAGGAGAAAAGAAGCGGGGGAGGGAGAGAGAAATAGCAGAGAGAGAGAGGAAGAAAGACATTTCTCACAAGCTGCCCACCATCCTCTCACACCCCTCGCTGCATGAGTGTCTACACATCTAAGACCCTTTCACCATCTCACACACAACTATCGTACAATCAACGGGATTGGATAACACTCCGTTGATTGGTCGTCCGTCAAATGTCATCCGAGGCTGTCTGCAACACGGAGGGGCGTTAAAAAAGGATCCGTCCTCCGCTCTCGACAAAGGCACCCAATAGACACTGGTTAGTTAAAGACAATCAAAGAGGCACCACCAAAAGGACAGGCCGTCCCACATACACGTGCACCGAGGGAAGGGGAGCTTTTAGAGGGAAGGGGATCTTTTAGAGGGAAGGTCGGATCGGAAGGCGAGGAGGACTGCTTTCTCAATCGCCTGCCACAGATATCGCGCCGCAACAGATAGCTCGGAGTCCCCGTATGTTGGCACCTTTATGATTATTTAAAAATTCAACGCGTCTAATCTAGCAAAAAAAAGTCTGACGTATTTTATAACTTTTAAAGCCTGGCGAACTGCGTGATAATTACGTGACAGAAGATCTTAAATGGTACAAATAGATAGCAAAACATCAACAGATAAAGTATTACAACAACAACACAATGTGCTTACATCTGTTTAAGGAAGATTATTTTCGTTTTGGATGGGCTGAATTAATTTTCAAAATAAATAAAATAAAACCAGAGAAATTCAATTGACCGAAAGCAAAAAGTCGAGTCCGCTTGATTCAACAGTCTAGAAATATTAACTTAGCATGAATGTTAAATATTAATCGTCAGCGTAAAAAAAGCTTATCGTCCGATTGTAATCAGGACGCTCCCTTTGTGTAAAGACACTAGACGGAAGAATAGAAACAGGAAATGAGAAACCTTTTTAAAAATGACTAATCGAACGTTGATCCGTAACTATGTACTATTCCCCGCCTCGTCTAATGAAACACTGGTTCTCAAACGTAGGGTCGCGAGAAGTCTTCACTATGCCAACTGATTTTTCCTAATTCTCTCAATCCTTCAACTTTAATTTATAGTTTATAGGTCCATATTTTATGTTTGATTGACAGCTGGAATCTTCAGAATAGATGCTTCGTTGAGGAGGTAGCACGATATTGAATGTCGCGGCATCTTGCTGAACCACACCTGTTCCATGATCCCTCTCTGGGTCAGCTCTGGTACAAGATAATTCTTCAAAATTACCAGATATGATGCACCGTTGACAGGTCCGTCAAAGAAATATGGACCAATGACATGACTGGCAGTTATACCTGCCCACAACCTCACGTGTGGTGGGTTGTTTTTCATCAACGTGTGATGAGGATTCTCTTTGGACCAAACAACATTTCTGTAACACCACAAATACCGCAGAAGATGTCTCGAAGGACATGGCAACGCATCAATTTATGTCGAATATGACGGTGCCGCTGGATTCATAAAATATGAGTACATATCAGAGAATGTAACGAATATATCATGAAAGTAAATCGGGGGTACGGTGACTTCTGGGACACACACTGTGTTATTCCAATGTAATAAATAACAAGTAGATATGTCTCAGTAATGGCACACATCTAAAAATGTATCTATACGCATAAATATTTATAAATAAATTAATTTTAGTAGTAACATTTTAGCTTATTATCATAATTTCTCATTTTCAGAGAAACTCGTTTTTTTACGAACATCTCAAAAAATCATGGGGGACCGCGGCGAGCGAACATCCGCACAGAGGGCGTCGCAAGGTAGACCAGTCTGAGAACCACTGCACTAGAGCGTCTTCGGGAGGAATCGCCCAACTCCCTCAGGTAAAAAAAAATCTCGACCACAATGAGAGAGATGAAAAAAACGAGGCAGCAGGCTGCCTGCGTAACATCACGCAACGGACGATAACCGCCGCCGGCTTGCGTTAATTTCTCACCGCGCCATCGTCCATCGCCATGCCATCCCCCGCGCCCTTCCTCCCGCACCCCACCTCCGCCTTTCTTCATCGAAAAAAAACAAACAAACGGCGACGACAAAAAAAGAACCAAACAGTCCGACCGGAGACATCTTCTCCCCCTTTTTGTTTTTTCCCCGACCGTGGAAAACAATTCTGCCGCACGCCCTGCACACGGATGCAATTTGGTTCTCGGTTTGCCCCGCCGCACATACAAACACAAACCGTCCGACCCTCTTCATCCCCTCCTTCGACTCCCGCATCATCCCGAAAACCTCACACGCGCTCGTACTGGGCGTGGATGTTATATACGTGTATGCGTCGCAGCCGGCGGGCTAAAGGGGGAGGGAGAAGGGGGAGTGAGTATGGAGGGGGGAATGAGTGTGGAGGGGGAGGGAGAAGGGGGAGTGAGTATGGAGGGGGGAATGAGTGTGGAGGGGGAGGGAGAAGGGGGAGTGAGTGTGGAGGGGGGAGTGAGTATGGAGGGGGGAGTGAGTATGGAGGGGGGAGTGAGTATGGAGGGGGAGGGAATATGGAGGGGGAGGAGGTAGGGAATAGGGGGAGGGTGGAGGGAGAGGGAGTAGGGAGGTGGAGGGAGAAGGAGGAGGGCGGGAGGCAGGGATGGAGAGATTTCCAGAGAGGCGCTAACGAGAGAGGGTGAGTTGATGGGGGCTGGGAGATGGGAGAGGAAGTTCGGACACCACACGCCCCTTTGTGTTTGTCATGTGGAAGCCATCGTCCTCGCTGCGGTTTCGCTCCGTGGGCGCCGCAGCCGCTGCTGCATTTTGGGACCGATCCTCCGACACACACACACCCAAAACCGTCTATTTGGGAGCGCTGCAGTTGTCCCCTACCTCCCCCTCCCATCCCAGCACCGCGCGCTGTTGTCCCTCGGTGGAGTGTATGTGAGCGTATGAGTCTGTGCGCGCGTGCCCGCCAATGCGACCGTTATTCACTGGCAGCCGTGTGAAACTGGCGATGGACCGTGGATACGAAGTGTAATTTAGGAAAAGAGAGGAAGGGAGGCTGAGATAGAATACGTACGACCATTTGGCGAAAGACAGAATAGTTTACAGGCAAGATTTGCAAGATGGAGTGCACGAAACATACCAGTTAGCAGATAACTAATATATAAAGCAGTCATACAATATAATTGCAATCTACAAAAATTCTTCATAGAAGAACATAGCCACGTAAAGGTATGGTTTAGGATAGTGGTACAAAAACTTTTCGTAGGAGGCGTACACTTTCAAAGATAAACAGAATTTCGCGGCACTCCATCCTTAAAGCAAGAGTTTTATATTTTTACATACGGATAACACAACCTATGGACGTATCCATTTGTTGTTACTAAACTATAATCAATTTATTAGAGGAAATATTATTGCCGCAATTATCTATCAACACATTCAAATCGTCGATTTATTTACTAAATAAAAGCATTTCGCCGCGCAGGAAATACTGGTTTAGGAACATAAACCAAAACCAACACTAGCGCCAATACTACCAGTACTTTAGAATTAGCGACCATGGGACCACGTAAATGATCATAAATACGTCATCGATAAAATTAGTTTCGAAAAAAAGACAACATAACCGAACAAAAACAATATAGCTGCATAAAATCGTTCATGATTACGGTGCCGATTCCGAACAGATGCAAATCGACGACTGAAAGCAGCATAAAACTCAAGTGAATTGTTTCTTTCCTTAAGTACTAGAGTTTAAAAAAATAAAATAAACGTCGAGGGGGAGGGGGTTGCGAAGTGGGAGAGTTCTTGGTTGCGCCGTTCTCGCCGGTCGATTCATCTGGCGCTAGCGTCATGCTCGGTATCCTCGGAGGACGTGCAGACGCGAGGTGGCGACGGAAATACGGGAGTTTAATGCCGCCGCGGATAAACGCCGCCTTTTCAACAGACTGACATATTTATGAAGAGGAAACCCGTCGGGATCGAACTAGAGATTCCGTCTCTATAAATCGATCGCGCATCACACACACACACACACAAACACACACCGACGCAGGCCAAGCTGGGACGTGAAAAAGTCGATTCCTCCGCTGCAGGCGGAGAGCGAGCGCGCGAAAGAGAGAAAAAAACCGTGATTTCGCGAGAAACCCGGAACGAAATTTATTTATTTTTAAAATCTTTTTCTAACTTTTTTCAGAGAGGAACGACTGAAAAAGAAGAGGATCGAAGCAATGCCTTTCCGAATGGGAATCCAATCGAATCGCGGCGCGATGCAATCCGTCGTTTCGCGAGAGAGATTTAATTCGTAAACGGATTCGGAAGCGGAATCGAATTCCGTATGCACTCGGAGCCGAGCGAATGCATCACTAATAAAGCCGAATTACAAAAAAGACGAATTAAAAAAAGCGATTCACGGGCGCCAATTTCTGTGTGCGGATATACCGTTGAGCGCGTAGACATTTCATTAGTGCACACACCCAACGAAAATAAAAGAGCTAGGGAGACGAAGTAATGACTCGAGAAGTAATTAGAAAAACACATAGTTTTACAAAAAAGCGAATAATACTTTCCGATGGTCATTGTAATCGTTCGGCTGGAATCCCTCGCAAACATATACTCAATACAAAAAGTAATCTGTAAGCTGAATCTTGGTTGTAAGGAAAATTAACGAGGATTATATCGATATAAGCGTTCTAGTAGTAGGTAGACGAAATTCATTTACGGAAAAGAACTAACTGAAAAACCAACCACGTTTTCTAAGATGTTTATGTCGAAGTTCACTAGTATGCAGACCCACGAGCATAATTTAAAAGCGAAACTGGGAAATTTTCGCTCTATGATTTTTTACAATAGGTACATATAATAAAATAAGAAATCAAGACGATTGCAGTGGGGCAGACAAGTTACATTTTTCGAAATCATGATTCGTAAAAAAAACGTGGATGATACGTAGAAAAATCTTATTGGAGAGATATGCACTCGTATTTTTTTTTTGCTTGTGTGGGTTGATAGTGAGGAAAGGATCTGAAAAATATACTCATCCGGAGCACGACGCAGTCCATCATGAGTGACAAGAAGACCGTGTTTAAAAAAACATTCCTCACGAGTATAAAGAGGCATAGTGATAACAGCTTAGAGCGCAATGTAACAATGGGAAAAACAGAATCCGTTACTCGATCTTGAAATACCCCAAATTCCTGCATATTCATAAGAGGGCGACGAATTATCATCATTCGAGTCTTTAGAAGAGTGAAAGAAAATACGAGAAGCTCGGGCAGACGGTGGGGCATTTCTGGAAATCGCCTCGAAATTACCATACGCAAATCTTCCGGGCGCAAGGAAGCGCCGGTAAAAATAAAAAAATAACAACCGAGAGCGAAGATCGTTAGCGCACTTAACGCCTCCCCCTCCCTTCCCTTCTCTCGAGTTCCGACGAAGTAAATTCAAGGGGCAAACGGACGCAAACGCATATGAAAAATTACGAGGAAATCGCGAGAGGTAATTAGTAAACACCTGTCATTTCCTCACCGAGTTCGCGAACGCGAGGTAAAGATTTCTCACGGAAAGGAATTCTCGAAAAGGAGACGTCGCCATTTTCACGAAGCTCGCACTCCGCCGGGGACATGCTGATTGGTTATGTTTTCTCAGTCTTTTCATTTTCTGTCCGTCAATCAAATCCGTTAGGGGTCCCCTCCAACAATGGCCTCTTCAGAAATCTCCTTCGAGCAGTTCGAAAACAGTCGGACGCATGTATGTTCGTAGGAAAAAGGTTAGTGTTAATAATTCTCGTCTTCAAAATGGCATCCGTCCGTCATTTTAATCAACACTCCGGAAAGGCAGAAGAGGGTTCCGAATAAAAAAAACTATCCCGGTTATCTATGTCATCACAATTACGTAATATTCAACCGTAGACCCGTCCATTTTATTTTCGGAATGCCGGAAGAGGAGAAGACGACAAAGAAAAAAATACCCACGCAGCCCTGGGAATCGTTAATGGATGAAATTGAAAAATGACTCAGCAGATCGACAATAGAGGGACAGTGAGGGAGAGAGAGAGAGAAATAGAAAGAGAGAGAAACCCATGCTCAAATATTCAGAATCCGCCATTTTCCTCGAATCCCCATCAGAAAAAAAACATCTTAGTCCGTTCTTTTCCCTCCTAACAATCGACAGGATATCCGCGCGCTGGCTTAACGCTACAATGCGGGACGCAAATAAAAAGACCCACGGTAATTCGAACTGTTTAATTTTTAGCGAACAGGCTTGAGTGGTTCGGTCAGCGCTTGTAAATGTCCGCAAGTGCACACAACAACTACCACTCTGGCGAACAGTTTCGTGAGAAAAGTGAAAGGGAAAAATGCCGAGAAAACTTAGCAACAGATCGAGAACTGCAAACAGTCTCGAGGAAATCGAAAATATCCTTTCGGTTCGGTTCAAGGCATTTTCGCCGACTTTCCAAGACATGATTTCTTTGCGCCTACTTAATCAGATTGCGGAGCGAGCAAGCGGCCGCTGTTACAACCAAAGCAACCTCCATCCTCGGATCACATCGCGAGCACGGTGTTTCTCTCTCTCTCTCTCTCCTTAAAAGATGGAGAGAGAGAAAGAGAGGGGAGAAAATGAAAAGGGCAACAACTAAATGAAAAAAAGATTTGCTCGTGATTTTCGTTCGATTTCGCGCAATTGAGCATTGGTAAACGCGTAGAGAATTCTTTGTGTTTTTACCCTCGTTATGGGACAGAGTGAGAGATAAGGATTAGCAATTAAATCTCCAAGTCTCGGATGGAGGCGACTCGAGCCCACTTCGGAGAAGAGAGTAGAATCTGAGGTCTATGGATTTCATAATCCGAAGTTATGCATCACAACACAACACTTCGTCAAACAACTTTTTTACCGTTGATAAAGCAACTTATTTAAAAATACAAATCAATGTTTGTTTTAGAAAATAGGTCAGAATTTTTTCCTCATATAAATTTGTGCATCTCATTTCATCCGGTTCAACAATGTGAAATCTTTGTGATTTGCATTACCAACGAAAAATCCAAATTGAACTACTCACACGATGGCTATTTACATCATTAGCGAATGTTACCAACACTATGGTTGACATTTCTAACAAGAATTTCTTATAAAAGTAACATGTCTAGGGGAAGAAACCGTAGACAAAAGACAACGTTTTATCCGCGCGAATTCTCTGTCCCAAGCATTGAAAAAAAACGATAGTCCCTGAAACCTAAAATATTTCGCAGGTATAACAAACTGAAAAGGTAAACAGCGACGCTAGAGTGTAATGGCAACCTCGGCTCGATGAAAGGATGGAAAGAAAGAGAGAGATCTCCCTCCATCCAACGAGCCTGTTCCACCCTTTCCTCCCCCATCTTCACCCCCATAAACCTAAGATATCCGTCTGCTGGTTTCCCAGGATCAAACGATTCCACAAGGGAGTAAGAAAGAAGGTGGCGAATGGGGAGGAGGGGTGAAGAGCTAGACACGAAATTAATTGCTCGGCTCGTCGACGGAACGAGCGTTCGGGACAGAGAGCGAAAAGGAAGTAGAAACAAAAGAAAAGCGCAATGCGCGCCGGAGGAAAAGGTGGGGGAGAGGATCTTAAGCGGAAGCGATCTTCTCCTCCGCAACTTCCAGGGACTATCACCGCTACTACCGCCACCACCAAGACCGCGGGTTTGGGGGAAAACTGCTCCATCGCAGCCGAGCACCGCCACCATCGCCGCCGCCTCCAACTCCACCTCCAACTCCGCCTCCAACTCCAATTCCTCCTCCAACTCCACCTCCCACTCTTCCCTCCCACCAAATCGGATTCCACTCGCTAACCGGATTGCGAAAGTTGTCGCTGGCTCCTTTGCTCGCGCATTTGTAGCCACGAGGAGAGGAGCAAGCAGTGATAGAGTGAGGGGAGGGGTGGAATGGGAGGGAAGCGGCTTTTTTAAACATACAAACACACACACGCACGGGGTGTGTGTGTGTAACTGGAAGCGTCCCTTCTTTACCCGGTGTATTTGGAAAGTGAGTAATGACAGTGACGCCCACAACAGTACCTGTATATACTTTCTCAACCTCTTCTTCGTTCTCACCCCCTTCCCTCCTCCCTCCGCCACCAACCCGCGATTTTCACCCCTTACTGCCTCCCGCCTCCTCCAGTCTCCGTGCCTTTCTTTACCACATCTCTTCCGCGGCCCCTCCTCCTATGCCGTCTGGGACACCAGCCAAACTAGCTGCGAACTTGAAGTACGGCGCTTGTCTTATTTTTTTCTGTCGCGATTCGCTACTTCGGCATGAAAAATTCGCCTCGTTTGTCTCCGGCCCACCGTAAAGCCTTAGCGACATCGAGAAAAATAAACGCATTAAAAGTTTTGTTTTGCCACGGAGAATAAATTTGGTAGAGGGCGTTAATTTTGAAGATGCTACTCTATACATACTGTTGGACTACAATAGATGTCATAAACTCAGAAATCGTAATCAGTTGCTTTAAAGATCAATCATAAGGCAATTGGCGCTATGTCGAACCTCCAAATTGTTCAATTTGCAAGTAAAAGTGAAAACAATTGAAATAATAGTGATTAAATGCCTTAATTATTTTAATAGAACGCCACAACCACGCTAAACCAAGAGGTATCGAAATATATTCACTATGATATTAATGAAGCGAATTTACTACGGTAAAATAATTTGCTGATTTGTTAGCATTTCTTCATTCAACGAACGCGCTCCCGAATAAGTAAATTAAGACGTTAACACGAGTTTAGTCCGTCGGAATTCGGCGGAGCAATCGACGAAGCGACGATGGAATTACGGTCGCCTGACCACGTCCTCGTGTTTACGCGAGACGACGAGGCGCTATAGAAGTTAAAGGTATAGAAGAAAGAAAGGCGCTCACCTTGGTCCCCGGCGCAGAGCGACAGTAGCGCCGCGGCGACGGCAGCGACGACGGAGGGAAACTGCGGCATCCTCGTCACCGCCAGTTCCTCCGCCCACCTTCACGACGCCACCTCCCTCTCCCCACCTCTACTTTCGCTCACACCTTACTGCATCTGGGAATGAAGACGCTCCAGACCTGCAGAACAAAAAAAGGAGGGATTAAGGAACGTGTACATTTAAAGATGACGAAAGAAATGCGCTTTCGTCTTTTAAAATCACAAATTTTGACAAGTTCTCACATACACCTGTGTAACTTTTAACAGGATTTTATACATTTTTAAGAGGAATTTGGTGAAAAATAATAGGGAAAATGATAGAAAATTCCTACAATACCCATTCCACTGATTATGCACATCATTTTGTAACTCGGTTGATGAAATCCACCAATTTAAAAAACTTTTTAAGAATATTACATAAAAACAAGCACAGGATTCATAAGCAACTTCACAAAGAATAAAAACAAACAAACCAACCAAATGCAACTTTTTTCTAATAAAAACAATTTATTAAAAATATTTGGATTGGTTATAGGGAACAACTTTTCATAACAACCTACTCAGCCTGGTTGACCACTAGTAATAATTCATTCAGCTTTCGAAATAATATTTTCTTTCGATTTGTCAAGTCAACACTTTGCGCAGGCACTAATAAAAACAGCAAATTTCCATCCGAAAAATGGCGCATTTCGAAAATGGAAGGGACAAAAGGAAAGCGAGAATAATCTTTTAAACTTGCGAAGACTTGAAAAAATCCATATCTGGCAGTTGAAACGACGGAGACTCGGCTTTCACGATCGCATTTAAATATCACGCGACACAAAAATCGCACTCTCTCGCATCGCCCCTAAAAATCGGGTCAATCGAATTCACCCTTCTCTCCCCCACGTAGTAACAGCCCTCGATAACGGACGCAAAAAACCAATAATTATAACAATAAAGTCGCATGTCAGCCCTAATGACATTATTTGCTCATTTCCTCCCAAGGATGGATAGACGTTCGTAATGGAATTCCTTTTCCTCCTCCGAATACGTCATACACCGAGAACTTCAACTCGTTAAAAACAACAACGAAGCATGGCGTTTAAAAATTCGATAATGAAGATCCTGCGAGTGGAGCGTCTCCGTATCATAAAATTCTAATGATAAATTCGTTCTTTTTCCATTGTAATGAGGTCGGACATTCTCTAGTGCGATCTTTTTAGGAGTTAACGCATTTCGATTCCGCGGCCATAATTCCGTCGATAACTAGGAAATAATTGTACTACGACCTTCGAATTTGCTAAAAGAACTCCGCGTACCAGTAGAATTCCCTTCAAAATGATAGAGAAAGAGAGAGACAAATAAATATCATCCTGAAGAAAATACAAAAGAGACTTTTCCAGTTCTTCCGAAAAGCTTGCAGGGCGCAACGACAAAGTAACATTTAAAAAAACATCCGCGAAGGAAGGCGCATTTGAAAAAATAAACAACCCAGGACGCGAACTTAATGGTGCGTGCAAGGCAATTAAACAAAACCCTCTCCCGGCGTCCATCTAGGTGGCGCTAATGCTCCCCTAAGTGAACCCGGAAATAAGAAATTTTAGAGAGCTTTTTAGGCGAGTCTAAACGGAGGGGCGAGGTAGAGGAGAAGGAGGGGGATGAAGCTAAAGAACAATAGAAATGCGCGGCGCGAAGGTAGCATGAGATAGGAAGTGGGCGGTTATCAAATAAGGGCGAGTGGGTGGGTGGGAGAGAGACGAGGGAAAGAAAAAAGAACAAAAAAGTAGGAAGCAGAAAGGGTAAAAGCACCGCCTTTGAAGTCTTAGAATTTCGAGCACTCCTCCCGTCTCCTCCCAAATAACCAACCGAGAGAGGAGGAAGCATTCTCCGGCGGTAAAAAAACGCGAGCGGGGAATTGACTCGGGAGGCGGGAATAGAGTCGGGCGGGGTGTGGTGGGGGGGAGGGGAGGAAATTAACCGAATCGTGGGGCGGAGCGATCCAGGAATGCCTTTAATTTTATGCAAACCATATTGAGTTAATGCCTCGTAATACAGTGATTCGGCTCTCGGGCAATACTCAAAATGTCTTGTCGATTGGATACCGGAATAAAAATAGCAAGTAAAGGAAGAGCTGCTAAAGCAGACAGTAAATCGCGAGTAAAAAAATTTAGACAGACGGATAAACTGAGAAAACGTTAACAATGATATATAATACTGAATCGATTGGCGAAAAAACGAAGTATCTAGCTGCTTTCGTTTTGCAGTAGGCGCATCAGACGAACCGAACGCATAAGCGGATTAAAAAAAACCAGTGATGCACTTGTCTTTAAAAAAAGAGCAAATATTTCGTCGATCCCTCATAGCGGGCAAAATCCCTAATACAAGCGCATACGGATGGGCGTAATCAAGACACCAAAAAACCTTTAGCCCGTCCTCATCCTCACGGCGTCCGCAATCGGAATATATATCCCCCGCGCGACATAACAATCGCTCCGTTTTTTTCCTTCCCATCACCTGACCGCATTCTCCCTTTCGCCGCGAAAAACAATTTGCATGAGATAATTAGGGGTGAGGAGTGAGTGAGGGAAATAGAGACGGAGAGTGGTGGGGGGAGAGAGGCGAGCAGATACGAAGGGCATCGGAATGCAAAAGAGAAACCGAAAAAACGAGAGATGCGAGATGGAGAGGAAGATAAAGCGCACGGCGAGAGAGAGAGGAAAGGTGGAGAGAGAGAGTGGGAGAGTGTTGGTCGAAACAGATAAGCGATCGGGGGAAGAAATCGAGGAAAATTGAAACGAGTGACGAATTCATTTGGGGCTGGCTATAAGGGATAGCGCGTGTACGTGTGTTTGCGGCCCCGCTTCGAGTGGAATAGGTTCGGAATGGGTGCAGGGATGGGAGCAGGGGCGCCGGCGAAAAAAAAAAGACTGGATTTCTGCGTGCAGAGTGCGTGTTTTCGCAGGCGCAGATTGCCATCGAGAAGGACGTAGAAACACTCGCATTCTACGCGGAGAGAGAGAGAGACATCGGCGCAGTACAGTTTACTCACCGTGAACTTTTTTAGAGGCGATCGCTTTCCGATTTCGTGTAATTCCGAGAGGGATGGCGGGATAAAAAAGTGGCGTTTACGGCGAAAAAAAGCGCTCTCTCTCGATGAAATATGGAAGTAACTCGACGGAACTGCGAACGAGGTATTTATTGATAATTTACGATGCGATCCGGTTCATTCAACCTAGTCATTGACTGGTTTTGAAGAAGAAGGGAGAAGGTGTCCGCACACGAAGGAATATGTGCACATACATAAACGCAATGCCCGTAAAACGTGGGGCGTTAAAACTGGGAAGAATTAGTGACGCGCAGAGAAATGAACGTCATCTGGGAAAATTTATCAAATCTCTCCCTTACGCGCTACGTGATATTTTCCATATTTTATTTCCCCTCGTAAATCACGAGAAAGATTATAGAGCCTATCTGGCACTCAGATAAATTCGTACACAATTTTTTTGTCGGCATGGTTGGTTTTTAAGCACAGACACACGTATAGGCAATTAAAACTAAATTTCTAAATTCCAACGTGTCATTTTTTGCAGATAGTTGACCCTTAAGCGACCTCGCGTACCGCCGAACTGCGAGCCCACTACACGCGATTACAGAGCCATCCCGCACAAGCGGCAATCAACTCGGTCATCTCCCTGGAGACGAAGCGAGCGTTTTCGGGGCGGACGCGGAAAACGCGCCAGCGCCAACGAGCGAGGTCCTTGAGCGCAGCTAAACACCGGAGGAAGGACCAGCTGAAGAGGTCGGCGTAGGCCGTGTTAAAAAAACCGTCGCTATGGAATGGGAGTCGGAGCAGCCCTTAATGGCGCCCTCGATAGGGAGCTAACAGCCCGCGGCACGGTATGGATTTGTGGCCGCCCTTTTTTTTTCGAAAACCTCGCTATAGCGCACTTCGCAAATGAGCGTGCATTCGAAACATTTTCGAGGGGATACTGATTTCATATTTCGACGCGAAACTATTCTGTGATGTTTCTGTCCAATTGGATAGCTTTCATAACATAATCCGCGCAATTCCTAGCGAGTGGCGAGGTTCTGAAAAAGAATTTAAAATTTCGAATAGTTTTGCGAAATAAATATGGAAATATGGAAATGGTTT
Source organism: Tanypteryx hageni (assembly GCA_028673005.1). NCBI lineage: Eukaryota > Metazoa > Arthropoda > Insecta > Odonata > Petaluridae > Tanypteryx > Tanypteryx hageni. The sequence continues at coordinate 99,975,629 of CM054112.1, read as the reverse complement.
GGAAATCCAGTAAATATCATTCGAGTGTTTTAATATTTAGTGTGCGCGCGCGTGTATGCGTGATATGTGAAACACAAATTCAACATCTTTTACAAATTTAAAAAAATTGTACCAAATACTTATCCAATGAACCTTGCCTGGAAAAAATACCCTCACATCTGTGACAGAGGTTATATTTTTGATTTTCGAACATGGATACATACAGACGCGCCCATAAAAATTTCGCTTTATGAAAGATAGCCTTAACTTCTGAAGGATAATTTCCATTTTTTGATCACGAAAACTTCCCGTATGCAGCGTGGATCTGCATCAGCGTTTCGTCGTGTGAAATTTGCGACTATATTACGAGCTTTAAATTCAAGCCAGAGAAAAAATTTCCGATAGAAGTAGACGTCTGTTTAGAAAAAAACACCAGAGGATACAGGCAAAAGCCAGCGACATGGAACATTTTTACGGCAACATGTCGCCGAGGGCCTCTCGCCAGCAAAATTCCGCGGTATATCTTTTTTAAAAGTCCCTTCTCTATACCGTGCAAATAACCAAAGACAAAAGGGAAGAACGGAAACCAGTTCCTACTTCTCTGACACAAATTACGGAATGAAACGCGAACGCGTAATAACGCGGATGGTTAAAAATTTCACGCATCGCACCAGTGGCGGATTTACGCTTCATGGGACCCCTGTCGCTAAACATTTTGGGGCCCCTGTCGCTAAACATTTTGGGGTCCCTGTCGCTAAACATTTTGGGCCCCTGTCGCTAAACATTTGGGGCCCCTAGCGCTAAGCAGTCGGGGGGCCTACAATCTAAATATATAGTGGAACCGCTCCTAACGGCTACCGTCCTTTGTGGCACCTCTTAATGATAGTTTTTCTATGGAATCATAGAGAGGTTCCACTGACTTTTAAATTGAGATATTTTATATTTCTGAGATTATATACACGAACATTTTTTCGGAGCCCAAGGCGCGTGTCATGTGCTACCCCCCTTAAATCCGACACTGCATCACGCACACACCGCTGCAGCCAAACCCGATTTATTTTCTGACGAACCACTAAATTTTCAAACCGCGGATTCTTCTCGCAGCGATTAAAAGAGAAAGAGCAGCAGCGAAACTTTTACACTCGTCATCTCTTTAAGAAAAAAGTTTGAAAACATAAAATATAAAAACGTATAAAAAGGGCGATAAATTCTGAAGTGAGAGAAATATTAAAACCAACCCATTCCCTATATTTTTCCTTCCATCCGGGAGGCATTTCTGATTTACGGGAATTTTTTTATTATTAAGCTCCCAATTTTTTCTCGCCATGGATGTTATTTTTTATGATCTCAGGACATAACGCGTATCTCCACCTTTTTTAAGAAAAGGAGGTCGGGGAATGTAATCCATAACCATAACCAGATTTTTACGACGCCGGCGAAAAGGATCATTAACTATTGACAATACATAATCACCTGGGACTAATTTCGAGCCAGATGAATTCCACGTGAAAAACATTAGAACGCCAAATATAAAAAATACATACGTAAGACCGTTAAACGAGCGTACGGCAATACGGAAGAGGGATAAAATTATTTCGATGTAGCATATCCGAAACGAGGCTAACACGACTTCATAAGAAACTAGGCGCATAAATCCCATTTTCAAAAACTGTTATAACTCTCCGACATCGAGATCCTTTATGTGCACAAAGACTTTTCTCAATTTGAAATTCTCCAAAACGAACGACCTTCTCCGGGGAAAGCGTGGTCGCAAACACTGCTGAAATTCCCTTCCTTCACGCATGGATAGCAATTAAAAAGAGTCTACTTCAACGGCGGCGGGAAATAAAAGGGAAGATGTTCCTTTTCAAGAAAAACGCATTAAACCGAGTTTTTAAAAAAAAAGCAAGGAGACGAGAAAAGGAAGAGGGGGTTGAAAAATCTTCCCCTACCCACGTAAGCCAATTTATACCCCACGAATATAAAGGGCGTGCTGATTCATAGCCACCCTCAACACGCAGGTGCATTAAGGAAACAATGACTGCTTAAAGCTCGGGCAGGAATGAATAATAGGCTCGAAAGCGGTCCGGGCAGCATCTTATTAAATTATGAAAGTGAAATCAAATTCCTCCGCGGCCTCGGTCGGGCATTAAGGACTCAGGGCACGGGAGAGAGGAAGAGAGAGAGAGGGGAGAGGAAAGGGCAGAAGGGAATAGGAGCTTTCACCGCATTACCCCCGCCGACAAATATACTCTAATCCACCCCACCACCTCCTTCCCCTCTTTCAACAACGGGTAGGGCGGAATTGGTCGGCGACACTCCACTCCCTTTCCTTCCGCCAGCCAACGGGACACGGGAGGGAAACGAAAGGGTAATTCTTCCATACATACACACACACACAGACACACACCGGTCCGTTGGCATGACGACGACCGGAATCAAACCCGGGTCATTCGCACCTAACCCTTTGAAGGAGAGTGGAAGGACGATGACAGTTCGCGGAGTTCGCCTGAGGAAGCTTGGGGGGCAGACAAAAAAATGAAGAAGATGGTCCCGGAGGGTGTGAGGGTGTGGAGGGAAGGAGGGAGGAGGAGAAAAAATAAAGGGAGGGAGTCGAGACGGAGAAGGAGGAAGACTGGACGAGGTTAGCGGGAAGGCTTTGGCTGAGGGATAAATGCCACATCATGGCGGTCCTATTAAAAAATGCGTAATGAAAAAAGGTAAAGTCGTAAAAGGGAAAAAAGGGAGAAACGGGAGTTCGGGATGAGAACGAGTGGCGCGAGAGAGGGAGGGAGAAAAGAAAGGAATGAGAGAGACAAGAGAAGCATACCCGTGAAGAGAGAAAGAGACGGAGATTAATAGCAAGGAGAGCAAAGAGGAGAAACAGAAAGGATAAAAATGCGAGTGGGAGAGAAAAGGGGGAAAAACAAATTAAAGAGTATTGATGGCGTGGTTAGGTAATAGGAAGAAAACGCCCCGAGTGCTGAAGTTAAGAAGGAGTGCAGGAGATCAGGATCTGAAATTACGGAGGAGGAATGGAGAACGGAAATCAAGCCGAAGTAAAACGGAGAGGGAGGAAAACGAAAACGACGGTGGAAGCAAACTAAACAGAGAAAATATTTGGCAAAGATGGGATAACATTATCAATGACAATCGCAACATTAGAACGAGAACAAGATAGGAGGAGGATGGAGCAAGGGTCTAAAATTCGCATTGAATTTGGGACAAATAAATAGTTTCAAAATGAACGGCGGTCCAATGATGAGCCCTTGTTTTTTTGTTCAAAATCTTCATGGCCAGCAAACGCCTATCTGCATAAAAACTTCCTGAACGATAAATGTTTATACATCGATTTGTATTTATATTTTATCAACTTTAAACAGTTTCGCAGAAATAGTTTTCCGCCACTACACAATAAAGGCCTTGGTAGAGTGGTGGTTAGCGTGTTTGGCTCCCAATGATAGGGTCGCGGGTTCGAATTCTGCCGAGGGCATTGCTGTGTGTGTTCATCTTTGTTAACGTTATTACGCTCATTGTAAAAGGCCGTTAACGGCTGTTTATGAGCTAAAATGAAATAAATAAAATCATATTAATAAGAGAGCCGCAAAAATGTGGTCGAGGTCCGCATGTTCGAATCTTCTAGGTTTCACAGAAGCATAGATGCGAGGGATGGGGAAGGAAAAAGGTAAGCAAGGGGAATACGAAGACCCGAGAAAATTGAACGGTGGAAACGTGAGTTTCAAGGAGCAAAAAGGTAACAAAAAACCAGAGAATCCATCAACCCGTAGGTGAGACGGGGAGAAATAAAGACGGGGCAAGCTTGAAAAGACAAGAAGACAAGGTGGGGAGTGAGAGAGAGAGAGAGAAAGGGAGGTAGAAAGTAGGCGGGATGGAGGAAGTGGTGGATGAGATAGGACAAAAAGAGAAAGAGTCATGGAGCGGAGGCGAACACATTCGCAGGACGACATCACTCACTCCGCCGACACTCTTCTCTTGAGCAGCAAAGCAGAAGCGAAAAGATGGAGAGGGGAATGTTGATGAGAAAGTAAGGCATTTGTAAATACCCGGGAGACAAAACATTTTGAGGTGACCGAGACAAAGCGACGCGAAAATGCCGGTCGGGTGGATAAAAAATAAATAAATTTCCGCATCTTTTAATAACACTTTCGAGTTATATCCGGGGCCTCCAAAGAAAACCGCGGTCGTACCTCCGACGCATCCTGCGCCGAATGTGATAAACGGTTCCCCGAAAAAAATATACTTATATCGCCCCGACGATCCGAGATACAGATATTTCTTCGGAGAAAGAGACTTATGTTTAACCAATATTTTGATGTCCAACTCCTTCTCGCCGTAGAGAGGACTAATTGTAAGAGAAGGAACCGTCTCAAAACATGACACAAATTTTTATTTCTGCTCAGTAAGGTGATTACGTATTCATGGTGGAGGAAGTAAAACTTATTTTCTATTGCTTTTTTTGCGCGGCGATGATGCTTTTTATCGCTCTTTTAGTGCCCGACATAAAGATTCAAATTTTTATCGCATTATTATTATTAACTGGACCAAATTGCAGTAAATATGAATTAATATTTAGCCGATTTATGCCCCTTATAAACGATTACATTAAAATTTTAAAAAATTCAAACATACTACGAAACTAGCACTTCGTTCCACGTTTACGATCGAATTCTCTCCTGCCGTTTTTCATTTTGGCAACAAAAATTAATTTTCAAAACTTATTATTCCATAAAATTTAAAATTTGGATGAATTTTTCGATGGTAAAAGAGCACGCTCGCGATTCATTCCTCTTTATAAACCATGAGTGGCCGAAAACATTCGCTTTATTAAACCAGTACCGAAACCATCAGTACAGCAAAGACAATAACTCAAGAGTTCCATGTGTTAAAAAGAGTCCTTATCATCACCGTGTAAAATACAGACGAGCGCGAAATAATTTTCGTAAGAGTTCAAAAACTTTTTGAACTTTCACGGCTTGTCTTCCGTCGACAATCGCCTCCTTAAAAAAATCAAAACTTCACCGCCCAACCAAAAAAGAAAAAGAATTAAAAAATTCGTGGCTCTGAAATCCATCCTCGACCTCTCTTTTCCTCAACCCAACCACCCACGCGGGCTATCTCGAGTCATGCCGAAGCAGCGTGTTCTGCGAAATAATAACCGGCGCGGACCGAAGCATAAATTTCTTTAGCAGACAAAAGGGAATGCATTTATGCCTCGAGTCAACGAGATGGATGGGGTTATTGAGTGGGAGGGAGGAGGAAGAGGGGGCGGGGAAGCGGGGGAGGGAGCGGGGGGGGGGGAGGGGGAGGAAGAGCGAGTGGGGGAGAGGCGTGGAAAGTGGAGGAGGTGAAAGAAATGTGAAGGGAGGAACGGAGGACAGTATACTAAAGGGCGATTATTATATCGCCGACTTAAAATTGCAATTTAATTCACATTACGCATAATAATTTCAAAGATATAAAGGTGATCGTTATAGACAAGTATATAATTACTTGTAATTTAAGTACGCAAAAAGAAATCCATTCAAATTATATCTGAAACCACATAAACGGCGGGCAAAACATCATGAAAAAAATTATTGGCATTTAGCCTCGGAACAGGCAAATATCGTTAAATCGAAATTTTATTATAATATAGTTCTACATTTTCTGGAAAAAATACATATAATTTTATAAGATAAAATACGCCTTAAAAGGTGTAATGACGTAGCAGGAGTATTGTAGATCAAATGGATAAATATCTATAGCACAGTCAACTTCTGTCTTTCTTCTACTTCGAGTAAAACAACTTATTCACGCACCTGGAAAGGTATGTAATAAAATTCTACCGCGGAACAAGATCAAAATATGATATATCTCCCGTTAATTTTCCTTTCGATATAACCGCTGACGCCTAGCCTCCAAGCCAAAATACGTAATTCGTTCGGCACCGCGAAATCTAACATCACGTGCATCGAGTTCCACCGCCAAGCGCTCTCAGAGACGACAGGTCTTTTCTCGAACAATTTCCTCGAACGCTCCATAAAAAATAATAACGACGGATTTAGAAAGTGAAGTGTACATAAATTTTGAGGACTCAAAAACTGCAAGGAATTCAGAAAGTGTCGAGGGCAATCATTCGGGTTAGAACGAACGACCACGCATGCACGGACAGGCGAACGCTTCCCGATGTTCTTTTTTTGTAGGGAGCGGGAGCACAGTTTTACTGCTTGGACCTTCCGACTCGCAAAAACTGACGAACGTTCTCTTCACGATGCTTACGAATCGAACTTCGTAAACTTTTTATTAAGCCTCACGACAGCATTCACAGTATTAAAACGAACGTGGTTGCGATAAAGATTTTCAAAAAAATTTTTTACTCAGCTCGTTTGAGGGCAGCTTTCGCTAGAGCGTGAACTAGTGTAATTACGGAGTCCGAAAACGGATGGAAAAAATAAATATGTACTGCGATTAGATATTCTTCAAATAAATGCGCGCGCGCATCCAAGCGCGAGGACGTGCCAAGATGATACATAAAACGTGCAAAAGCAACAAAGCAAACGAGACATCTGTGCTAGAATCACATCCGACGCTCATTTTTTATACGGGGAGAAAAAAATTGGAAGATCGGCGAGCGTCCAAGACGTCAATTCCCCTGCGCCGCTTGGAGAGGGAGAGAAGAGACGCTCCTTATTGAGTATATATATGATACAACTACGGCCTACTTGAAAGTTTGTTTTGTAGTTTATTTTTTTAAAGCATCGCGTTTTAATTGCGCGGACGTTTCGTGACGCGATGAGCGACCTTGGAAGTTCGCCCGTTTCCCATAAAAAGCGGAAACATAAAAATGGTCGAGAGAGAGAGAGAGAGAGAATGATTGAGAGCGGAATGAAGAGAAGTTGTTTTTTTTTAAATAGACCTACGTTTTTGAAGTGTTTTTTTCCTCCAGGACATCCGCCAAAAATTTATGGTGGCATAAATTCGGAATAAGACTTTTTCGAGCACGAATCGCTTATTAGGATAATTTATCCAGCGAAATGGCACGCATTCGCAACAACTTCATTTTTTTACGCGGGAAGTTTCTTTTTATACATACGGGAGTTTTTTTCTTTCGGGAATTCTCTCCAAAATCAATTTCCGCACGTTTTAAGATGGTTTCAAAAAGAATGATTATTTTTACGATCCGACTCCTCCGACTCCTACTATCTGCCAGACATAGGTTACGACCAGGGTTACCATCTCTCCGGGATTGACTCGGAGTCTCCGGGTTTTCGGACTTGTCTCCGGGCGAGAGAAAAATTCGCCGGGTCAACATGAATATTTCCGAAATTGGCATTACATATTGCGATTTATTTTTAATTGAAATTTGAACTTAATTACATTTTAATATGACCTGCGAAGAGTTTCTGAATTTTCTAAAACAGTCTGAGCAAACTGAACTGTTAAAATGTTTCACAAGCAAAATAAAATATACGTTTAAGAAAGGATAAAAGGCACAATCATATAATAACCCTATTCGCCATTTGCTATTAAATTTAAAATATACTTAAAAAAGATAAAAAGCACAATCATATAATAACCCTATTCGCCATTTGCTATTAAATTTGTGGAGTTCATTATGTATTCATTTATATTCTGTGCCTATATCTTTTTATGTCCAAATTATACCATTTATTGTAAAACAGACTATTAAGCATTAAATATAATGTATTTTCAATATACTAAATTTGTTCTTTCCTATGTTTTGTCCAATCTTCCATTATTATTGTAATTTTGGTATTAAATACATTTGCTCGTCACATTTTTATAAAAACTACGTAGCTCCTGAGTATTAAACTGTTAACAAGGTGATCTAAACAGAATCTATGATGCCTACTTTCCTAAGGTAGACTTAATAGAATTAATTACTTATATTGTCATTAAAATTTCAATAAACGGGATGGAGTAGCCATAGACTATATTGGCTTTTAAAGTTTTAAATTCACAGCCGATGAGCTGCTCTTTCCCACATTAAATGATTTAACATCATGAAGTATTATACTTACATTCCAATCAAAATTCAACTGATTACGCGATTTCGGGAGGGAAAAAATAACGCAACTGTATACTAGATTATACTCCAGGATAGTTCAGCAATAATCGTCGCCATGGCAATAATCTCGTTATGAGCGAAAAAACTGCAAATTTGCAATTATTAACTCAAAATTCAAAGAAAAATGAACGATAAGCGAAGTTCTACGACAAAAATTAGAATTCCCATTTCATTCCACAAAGAACAGCAAAAATCCCGCGCCGATATCACTCTTCTTAGATATTTTCCTGATATTACCCTGCACGATGGATTTCAGATTTCCCATGTAAATCAAATGGAAAGAATAGTTCATGGAATCGAACCCGGGGCTTCAATTTTCTCCATTAACCCTACTCCCAGAAGCTTGGCCCTTTTAGAAAGAGATTCAAACCAATTTTATTGAACGTCATTGGATTGCTTCAAAAGTTGATAGTGGGGACCGGCAAACAAACATAGAAACATAGACAGTCACAACAAAGAAATCATTTCATTTTGCAAGGGTAAAAACAGTGAAATATTTCACCTGTAAAAATCTCCGGGTCAGATTTGAAAATCTCTGAGTCAGATTTGAAAATCTCCGGGTTAGTGAGGATTTTTAGGTGGTAACCCTGGTTACGACGGATCTTAAAAAGTCTTTTTAAGACAAGCGAGAGAAAAATAATGGATAGCGAGATCCCGTAGCGCAAAAGGATATACATGATAAAAAAGTGTTGATTTGGAAAGCGCCGCTCCCAATGTCTTCAGCGTATGGAAATCCATTAAGTAGTTGGTCTGAGGTTAAAAAACGAAACGACAACTCCCGACATAACTCACGCTTCGAAAAGTTAAACGGCGAAGCAGTTTCAAGCTACATGGAATAAAATAAAGACGTTCTCTTCGTAATTTCCAGCCAAAAAAAGAACCAGAATATATGAGTGTTTTTTACAAAACAAATCGGAAAACAAGCAACGATTTCGGGAACAGGAGGGAGAAGAAAAGAGACTTTTGAGGAATCCGGCAGCGCAGAAATTCATCTTCGTTTCCACTCTTACCATTCTCTCTCACTTCCTCTCCCTCCCTCTCTACTTCCCCCTCCCTCTTTCGGGTGTCTCAGACATCCCTGAGTAGTGGGGAGGCTAAGGCGGGGAAAAGGAAGAGATGAGATGCAGCTTAACCGAAAGAGTAAGAAAGAGAGAGAAAAAAAGCGGAATTAAAGAAACGTCCTGCTCACCTTACCATCCTAATGCTCTCTGTCCCTCTTTCCAAACCGCACTTGTGTGCGTCTCGCCTTTTTACATGCTCACCTTCTCATGCAGCTGATTTATCCACCACCAGCCTTTCCCTCCAACCCTTCTCCTCACTCGACACTCCTTCCCAACCTCCAACATCCCTTTTTCCATCGCACCAACGGTCCTCCATCCTCCCACAACCCTCTCCAAACCCCTGACTCCCACCTTCTCGGCCAAATGCTTCGCCAATCCAATCTACAATCCTCCTCACAGGACCTAAACATTGCATTCCCCACCTTGAAGATTCCTCGACCAGTCCCGACCCTTCCTACTCTTCCTCCTGCCTTCCTATCTCCCACCTCCCTCCCCCCTCCCGCCCCCTCTCCAACCTGCAGTCCTTCCACTCAAGAAGCTGCTGCCCCAACAACCAAACACCCTTTCCCTCGCCTGGCGTAGACCAGACACTGGGCACCCTCCTGCTAGCCCCTCCAACCTTCACCACCACCCACCTCGACATCCCCCTCTCTCATTCTCGCAGACTAGTCTACCCTCTCCACCTATCCTCTCTCTCTCTCTTTCACCTCGCCATGACACCAGCTCCTCGCAAAGTGAAAAAAGGATAAAAAACACTATCAATCTGCGCCGAGTCCCCTTCAACAAACTACTCCTCGTCCTATTCTCTCCCTCTCTCTTTCTCTCGTCCACTCTTACGACTCTCTCCTCTCCTTCCAACCTATTCCCTTCTTCAAACACACCTCCAACGTCCCTCTCTCTCACCTCGCCCATTCTTACCGCCTCATTCAGAGGTACAATCCAAATAAGGGCGGCGCGCGGAATCAATCAATTCTCGCATCTCCTTTGTCGACCCTTAACACGGGCACGCACACAAGCAAGCACGCACGCATACAGTGTCCCCTCTCTTTCTTTCTCGGGAGCACTCGCTCACGTCCTCCGCAACCCCTTCCCATGTCCTCTCCGTCACTTTTATGTCCGAGGCGACCTGACTCCTAGTGCCACCCTGATAGCTCCTCTGTTTCTCCATTGTTGTTATCCATCTGATAAAGAGGGAGGACTCGCAACAAATAATAATGCGGGAAGAGGTCGGGAGGATGGAGAGAGCGAGATGAGGGTAGTAGAGGTTAAAGAGAGAAGGAGAAGGGTTGGGAGGTTCGGCGGGTTGGAAGCAAAAGCGCCTCGGTAGCACAGAATACGATTGCTTATCGACGTTGCGGGGTTGCATTCCTTCGAGGGCAAAGAAGTCGTTTTCTCGGATCGAGCCGTACCAACCTTAAGCCTCGAAATGAGCAATAATTACGAAAAGGTTAACTCGCAAGCTTTATAAAAATGTAATCGAGGAAGAACGTTTTTATGGAAGTGTAGCTTTATCATATAAAACCTCGTAGTTTGAACTTTCTTTGGCACGAAATACATTCAGGCCCATCATGGCTCGGAAAAACATAATAAATTATAAACAATCAGCTTTCTATTGGCTGCTCATCATTTCAACATAAAAGATGAAAATTTTTATTTTTCGCAGTAAAATACCCGTAACCGTTCGTTTATAATTTGTCAGTCCAAGTTATAAAAATACATATCAGTTAAATTCAGTATGTACATTTTCACGATACTTTTGCCATCTAATAATAACAACTAAAAAAGTAGATTAAAATCAACGGTTGTTTATGTACGTACATTCATCCTATAACCTTTTAACAAGATTAAAAATTATTTATTTGAGAAACTACGAAAACAAAATTACATTTTTCAACGCCTTACATGCATTTCTATGCACAAGTCGAGCCATCTTCTGAAAAACCTTTACATCCATTCTTCGGCTATCTTTCCACGTCGCTTTATTTAATACCCTCGTCGTCCAGTATGCCTTTCTCCTTCTCGCATATCTCTGAATCAACCCTCTGCAAAATCCAGCGAGATGCAAGAGAGGAGAGAGGAGGGAGAGAGAGAGAGAGAGATCTCCGCGACGAAGAATTCTACGTAATGAACATAAAGGGAGACAGTAGCACCCAAGAGGAGAAGCAGAGAGAGAGAGAGAGAGAGTTTGAATGAATGAATGATAAAAGAACTTCCTTTCGCCGGAGATGCCATCGTAGCAAGAAGAAAACGACGCGTCTAACCGCTCTTATTCGAACAAAAAAATAATAACCGAGACGGGTTGCGGCTGGACGCGAGAGAGTGAATTTCATAATTAAATATAAGGATTAAAATCCTTGCCGTCCATCGCCGGAAAATGTATCCACATTTTCTCTCCGGCCCTTCTTCACCACCACCATCTTTCAATCGAAGGGGAGGAAGGATAGGAAAGGGGGTGAAAGAGGAGGAAGAAAAGGGAGAGATAGGTGAAGGAAAGTGGGATAGGAAAGGGAGATAAATGAATGAGAGAAAAGCGACTCCAAGCCTGAATCGTGATTACTAGCGGATGGCTGAAACATTTTCCTTCTTCGCTTAAAATAAACTCCTTCGAGCGCCCTCTGCAAAATCCCACCTCCCTATCCAATCCCATCCCTCAGCAGCATTAAAAAGACGCTCTTCTTGTCATCAATCCTCATAGAATAGTTTCATAAGTATATATATAAATTAAATATATTGTCCCTCTTCTTGGAATATTTTTTATGCATCAAAATTCTTAAAGAAGACACCGTCCGATAAACCGGGAATAGCAAGCGCTCGAAGAAAACGGCGGCAGATTGACCAAATTGCCATTTCTTCGAAAAGTTTCCAGGAAGGGCGCGATGACGAAATCCTTTTGCTCTGCGAATATCTCTACTTGCCGTCACCTTCCCACGACCCTGCCGCACCATACGAATTTATAACGAAAAGAATTTTTGAAAAATCTTTTCATTTATTCCGTTCTCTGGTCATACTTCCGAGGTGGGAACTATGGTAGGCAGTTGAGGATTTCGCAAAGCCGATTTTGAAACTCTTACGTTTCATTCTTTTTTCGACTCCCAAATATGCCATTAAGAAGGATTCATTTTTTAAGTTCATTTGTTCCCTTTCGCGTTTAATACGATATGATAGGTACAACCGTGCTCCATGGGACTGAATAAACCGACCTATGAAAAGCTTCATAATGAAAGAAAATCCACAATCATTAAAGAAAATTTCTATTTTCCATAAACATACATTGGACTATAAATCACTCGATCTATAAAAAATCCAATGGCCAATGATTTTAAAGTGCAGCTATCATTACTGATAAAGTTCGGACTCTGTAAAGATTGGTTTAAAGACGGCGGTTCTAGGAATTATCTCTTACGTTATACACATTTATGCCCTAATACCATTTGTTCTCATGACGACCAAGGTCATTATCGCTCCTTGTTGCTTTAGCTGTGCAATATTTCAGTTATGGTAAGTAACGTCGTAACCATAATCGGGCAAACTAATAATTCTTTATGTTCCTCCCTCGTTTCTCCCTCTCCTCACGATTCGGCTTGAATCCTACCGGATCTTTTCCCTGAGCATTCTAAAAAAGCTTCTTTCTTGTCATTCCTTCCGTCTTCTCCTCCCTCGCATTCTGTAAGATTTCTCCCGTTCCTATTCCACGTCAAGAGTCTATAACTCGAGAAAAATATATAGACGGAGAGGAGAACGTTACGGAGACCTATTTATCGATTCGACCGAGATGGAAATTCGACTTCGGAGTCAATTTATCATCGCCGTCGCCATTAAATACTCTTTATCTAATAAATTATTCACCGTCGCCATGGAGATCGGATGTTTATGAAGCTCGAGCGACGGGATATCTAACGTGAGGTAACGAGAAATGGGAAGCGTGATGAAATGTAACGCGTTCGGATTGAGGAGGTGATTAGAGACGAGATAAATAGAGAGAGAGAGAGAAAGAGAGAGAGAGAGAAAGAGAGAGAGAGAAAGAGAGAGAGAGAAAGAGAGAGAGAGAAAGAGAGAGAGAGAAAGAGAGAGAGAGAAAGAGAGAGAGAAAGAGAGAGAGGGAAAGAGAGAGGGAGAGAGAGAGGCAGAGAGAGGGAAAGAGAGAGGGAAAGAGAGAGAGAGAGGGAGGGAAAGAGAGATAGATAGATAATCGTCTTTATTCGGGCGAAATTTAGACCATAAGGTCCATTCTTACATTTAACCCTTCGTCAATATAATAAATACAAGAAAAAGAATAAAATAAGGTATAACAAAATACATTACGTACCTAAATCATACAAAGTGAAATGATAAAAATGAATACAGATTTGTGTTTGTGGGGAAAACCTAGGTAAAAACAGACATGTCCTCCCTAGTAAAACCCACGCAGAAAAACACCCACTAAGAAGGGGGGTGTGAAAAACCTGCGAAAAACCTAGATAGTGAACATATGGTAATACAAAACTACAACATTAAATAGAAAGGAGTATGTACAGTGGGAGAGTTCGTATATACAGAGAGAGAGGGAAAAAAGAGAGGGAAAAAGAGAGAAGGAAAAAGAGGAAAAAAGAGAGGGAAAAAGAGAGAGGGAAAGAGAGAGAGGACAGGACTCTCAAACAAGTCAGTGCCCATGAATGTTATCAATGGATGCATTCACTTCCTTACTGAAGATGATTCCACTTTTCCGGATAAAAATATGACAATATCCCTGATAAGATACAACAGTTTTACGATCTCAAAACCAATCACCATTTCCAACGAAATGTTTCAACTTTTATTACACCTTTCCTTAAAATTATATGGGTAATGCAGATGCGTTTGCGGTTCGACTATAACTGAAGTAAAAGGAGCCGATGGGAGAATATTCAATACCGACAGCAATTCGCCTCGGGCGTCGATAAAAAACGATCCTGTAAATACCGCGGTAAATCACTCCCTCCCATATGAAAGTGGAGAAATAACATGTTTGTCGATTGAAATTAATGGTAGACAACAATTTTCACGGCGGTAAATACGACGCATTATTCAGGCGCTCGGGGAAATATGGGTTTCGCGGAACAACCGCTGAGAAACGGGAAATCGTGAATCTCTCCTCTTGAAATAGAACCCGCTTCAATAAGGAGAAAATAACGGCGGATAAGTCTGCACAATCGACTACGAGGCGTGAGATATTGAAAAATACAAATGAAAATTTAACAACCGTGATTTAGGAACCGAATTCGGACACATTTTTCTCCGGAGGCGTATCAAGAGCGGCTCAAGTGCGAACGTGATGGGCGGGCGAAAAATTCACGCGAAAACGTGAGCAAAAGCGAACGTTTCGTAACCTCCCCCTCACCCTCCTCTCTGCCGACCTTGTGGCCTATATTAAAGGGGTTGGAAAGGGACTCTTGAAGCCGCGAGAATGAGCGAGCTACCCAATGTAACCCAACCGGTCGGCTGAAAATGAATATTCGATGCCCGAGAACTTACCCATTACAAAAGTTCTGAAAGTCATCCACAGCGCCCAGAAATTGAAAAAAGCAACATCAAGCCGCGAAAATAAAAAGAATATCGTGGTTATGTAGGAGTGGAGAGAGAGAGAGAGAAAGAGAGGGAGAAAAAGAGGAAAAGTTAACCTTTCGTTGTAGTATGAGAAACATAGTAGGGGTGAAAGGGAACATTGCCTCTTCCTCTCCCCTCGGAAGAAAAAATCCCCTTTTCCATGCCGACGAAAGTCAAGAAAATCATTTGGCAAAACTGTGGCAACCGCGAGAGAGAAGTAGAGAGGAGGAGAGGACGGGGGAAAGGCACCTCTGCGCGAGAGGTGGCGAGACGTGTAAAAAGGAAAAACCCCACCAGAGAGTAGTAGCACTTTCGGTCGTAACGTGGTCGACGGTGAATGGGACCAGGAGCCGTATATCTTCCCTTGGACGTCAGAGCAATAACCCGCAAAATGAGTTCCTAGAACGTATTCCAGGATGAAGAGAGAGAGAGAATTTTGCCAGCGCGAGATAGGGAGAAAGAGACATGTTACGGCGGGTCCCAAAAGGGATTTGCCAATGCGCCGTAATACTGTAGGGTAGGCGAATTCTCAAGGAGACATAAATTTACGGTTTAGGTCCTAAAAAAATCTAATAAGAGACTTTAATTGTAGCATAATATGGAAACACACTGGGTATCTCGAGTTAGTTTTCTGCCCCTGCCATTTACTTGAATTTATTCGTTTCAGAGGCCATTTATTGGCAGGTCTCACATCCGGAGGTGAAAAACAAATTAGCGAAGATTGGTAGGTTAAAAACTATGTACGAACGCAATCGCGCAATGTGAATATCCATGACAGAGAACGTAAATTATCCCAATTATATAAAATACTTTACTTGCCATTTACACGTATCCTATCATACTCAACAAACAAACAGGTATTATGCATGTAGACATTCATAAATGTGTATATTATGAACGAATTCTTTGTATTTGCAGTCAATACGCATACAGGTCCGTGATTATTATTGGTTGTACCAGGTTCTCCACATTCTCCTGCTTTCTGTCATCTTCATTTCTTGTTAGCTCTTTCCCTTTCAAGTAGTCTATCAGTTGAAACCTTCTCCTTCTAACAGGTCTTTAATTATGCTCTATACTAGGGCATTTCCGATCCAGTTCGCCTTCCTTTTTCTTATTGTGCGTATAATCATTCACTTCTCTCCTATTCTTCAATCTGTTCATCTATCTTCAGCATTATTTTCCATACCAAATTTCGAAGTTTTTCAAATATTCATATCAATTTATTTTGTGTCCGTGGACTATAATGCTTAAATACAAAAATTATATACAATTTCATGGATGGTGTTTGTGATACTCAGTCAGAGATGAATGCGCTCAATAAAGTTAACAACTCGTAAAAAACGAGAAATATTTTTCATTTTAACGATATAAATAACAAAGAATTACCATCGCGACTTCTCTGAGCAATTCCATGGAGCACGTTAATCGATACAAAATATCTTCGGCTCAAAAGCTCCCGCGTGCATTTTCAGTACAAACATTTCCTCGAAAACATCAAAAGGCGGAACACGGGATCCGTGACATCCACAACTTTCAACTGTTGAGAGCGAGAATGGAGGGGTGTGGGAGGAAGAGAGAGAGAGAGGAGAACTTGGGATAACACGAAAAAAAGCAAAATCCACCCACGCTGCACTGTGACAACAGCGTATTTAATCGACTGATCACTTCCGAGACCTTTTGGCTAAAAAGATCCTTTGAACTCCGCGGAACGAATTCCATTTTCCCGCTACCCCGCCTTTCAGGAGCGGGAATGGGTAAGTCCCGAGCAAACAAGCCGCAGTCGCGCAGCTAGCTCGACATTCCACCTCCTAGCGCCCCATTAACGGCGCCGGGAAACGAAAATCCCTCCTTTGCCTCACTCCTTGCTCCTCCTACCCCCTCTTCTGCTTAGTCGCAGAAAGAGACGCTGGGTCGGAAAGAAAAAAGTCGCAAAAACAAAACAAAACTTAATTTTCTCCCTCGCGCTTTTTTACCTCGCGACGACGAGAGAGACGCCTGGCGGGTGTTTTGGGAGACTTGCACTCGGGAAAATCTTGCGAGAAATGGGAGACACTTTTTTCGTTTGACAATTTTTTTGTTGCCTCCGCAAACACACCTACATAAAACGTTATTTACCTCGTTTATCGGCAATTGAGGGGGCGTTTTAATTAGCGTGGCGCTGGATTAAAAAAACGCCGAGGTAGACGGTTTCCTTTAACTGATTACCGCAACATCACCAGACATTTTTGGCTTTTGAATAATGTAATGCAGAGGGATAAATAATGGCAAACAATTTCTAAGGTGTATTTACCTTGAGCAACAAATATAAAACAACGCATAACAATTTCAGAACAGGACCCAAAGCTACCACCACATTCAGCCGTAAAAACTTAAATAACAATCGGAGTAACTTAAACGATTTTGAAGTAAAACTGCATCAGCACTGATAAGTAAAAGCAAGACGGAACGTGTTCGTGCGCGTGCGTGTTTAAATGTTATTCTTTTGTTAAATATTGTCTTTGTTGCTCTTTTTCGTATTGAAACAGGTTTTATCACTTGCTTACATATATACTATATACTCGTACATGCAAATATACGTATATGTATGTATATTAATTTTCGTTATTATAAAATCTCTCTGTCGTTCGTAGCAAAATAACTTTCCCCTTTCTTCGAATCCTCATTCGTGGAGCAATCATAATAATACCTCCGAAACATAAAATAATGGGAGGATCCCCGAATCGTTTCATCAAAATTACTCCCCTCCCTTTCCCAGCGCATTCCCCGGAAATCACAATCTTGAACCGCCGCTTCCCGCATTAATCCTTCGCACAAGCCACGCGGAAGCGGTCCCGAAAGCCTCCTCTTCGGAGAGGGAAATTACCACCTTCCCCACCCCTCCTCCCCACGGATAATCGGGGAAGAGGTGTCGATGGCGAGCATTCGAGCGCGCTTGTGTGAGGCATTAACCCTCTTGCGTGGGAGTGCAAGGATCTCGGCTAGCAGTCAGAATGCGAAAAGGGGATAGGGAGAGAGAGGAAAGACGAAAAGCCAAGGAGAGCGCCGGAATTATCACTACGCCGAAAGGAAGGAAGGAGAGGAGAGAGAGAGGAGAGAGAGAGAGGAGAGAGAGAGGGGAGGGAGGGAGAGAGATAGAGAGAGTGATAGAGAGAGAAGATAGAGAGGGACGAGGGTGTAGAGAAGGGAGGAGAAACGGGAGGAGGGGGGATTTTGGTCGGCGACTCGCTTGAGCCGCTTGTTTGCGTTGCGATACAAGCAGACGTCGGAAGATTATCCGTGCGAGGCAAGATCGATGAAAAGGGGAGCAAACTAGCTTCCGCCGCGATGGGCAAGGGCGAGAGATGAAGGGGAAGGAGGGGGAGCAAGGATCGGGAGGGAAAGAGGGAAGGGGGGTAGCGGGAGGGGGAGGTAAAAAGGGATATAGAGTAGAGTAGGAGTGAGGGTGCGGCGGGAGAGGAAAGTTAGCGACTGCGTGTTTTGTGAAATAGAGATGAGATAGGAGAAGATGGCGAGAGGAAATGAGCGCGAAAAGATACGAAGGATAAGGAGGAAAGAGAACTAAAAAAAAGGAAAAGGCGAGGTGTCCGCAGGAAAAAAACAGAGGAAATAATAAAATAAGTCGAGGGAGTCGTCCTGCTAGCGAAAAAGAAAAGGAAGACCGAATGAAAGGAGAGGAAAGATAGTAGTAAAGATACACCGAGGGCGAAAAAGATAATTGAGGAAACAATAACTAAAAATAGTTGCTGTATCAGAGAAAAAAGAATGGGAAGCGCGCATAAAAAAAGAAAAGGGTATTAAAAAGATAACGAGAATGAAAGACATAATTGAGGAAACAATAAAATAAACGAAATTTGACGTAAAAAACTCACAGATATAAGGGAAATAATAAGATTTGGTTGGTGGCGAAGACCTCATATAATATGGGGATGGAGAGCATCTTACGAGCTCATATAAAAAAGACATAAATTAAGGGAAAGAAAGCCATCTGTGATAACGTCGATGGCAGGGAGGACGGCAAAAGGAGGGATGGGGAAGGAATGACGGGCAAAGAGGAGGAGAGAAATGGGTGGAAGACGGGAAGGGGAAGGGAAGGTGTGGATAAAGGTTATCCCGGCTGATGCTTGTACGGCATGAGGACCCGCCTCCTCACTTAACTCCAGACTTCAATGGATGATACTAAACCCTCTCCTTCACACGCCTCCGACACACACTCTAACAAACCCATTCTTACCCTCCTAGAATTACGTCGCTTCGTGTTACTTCTGTATCCTCAACAACGCGACCCTTATCATCCCAACCCTCTCTCCATAATGTAAGCTCATGGCTCATACTTCCCTTAATAGATCCCGCGCTATGGGGAATCCTCAAGTAAAAGATTATCTTTTTCGCACACGCTAATGTTTTACCGCCAGACGCTTGTGCATGCAATGCCGCTGTTTCTCAAAACTGCTAGATATAAATTTCTGAAGGGACCTTCATAAAATTTATTTTGATTTTTGGAATGTCTTCGTTAGTATAAACTGACATTTTTAAATATTATAATTCAAATAAAAACATTCTTCAACTAGATTAGGTAAATTAAAACATACCTTCAGCAAATATTTATAAATTTGTTCATATTATGAAGAGTTTTATTAATCTTTGAATTCCGCTAACATACGAAGCTCAAACTTTAGTTTCAAACGAAAAGCTAAACAGTAACAGACTGCTTCAATTTAAGTCTACTGTTAATATTGGTAATATTTCGCGATAAATTATGTGTTACATTCATCACCCCTTAAACCTTTTACAAGCGAAATTATTATCTTAACCCCGGTGAACTACGTGCGATTACTCGACTTCTTTTATGATAAAAACTGATGAGCAGAAAAAATGAAAATAAAAGAAACTTTACACCTACACCTCCAAAATCACCGCCATGACGACAAGAATATTTTAACAAGAACACCGACCATGCGTTTGAGGGAATAGAATTTCCCAAAAATATCACCCCGTGCCCACGTATTCGCCGCCTTCTAAACGATCGGAACGAAAAGAAGTGAGGCTGATACTCTACACCTTGAAAGGCGGTCGCTCATAGCGACGCAAAAGCCGCCGGGGTGCTCTTCTCATGCTTAAAAGAGTGAAGAGCGTGACTACTGGTCTCTCAGTTTTTACGACACGGTCGTGTTCCGGAATCACGTATCGGAAGAGATCCCACAGAGGCGTGTAAACTCAATCATCGGCATCAATTATCTCTCGTCCATCGTCACGAACCGCTCACGTGAATAAAAATAGAATTTCCTCGAAAACGCCAATTTAAACACGAGGCGGTGAATGGGAAGTCAATGCCGCTCTCTTTTCAACGGCGACCCTCTTAAACGCCTACAGAATGAAAACAAATGCATGCTTTTTTATGAGAGGCCGTTAATGAGCAGGTACGAGGATAAAAATCAAATAGATGATCAAATGTTATACATAAACCGTTTAAAAGCACCGCGATCTGATTTCTCAATGAAATCGTAATAAAGGTGTTGCTTTAATTCTCAGCATTTCTTTAGAAAAATTCACATTCTGATATTTCTTTAAATGAATACTTATTTGTCCGCATTCTTCCCCTTGGGTATTCATGGCAAGACTATGTAGAGTTCAACGTTGAAGTAAAGTTTCTGTGGTATAGTACTATATGTCGTTTTTGTGATCTTTTTAGATGGAATACCACCATGAAAAGCGAAGTTTTTGTCGAAGTAAAAGTTCTTTTCGATGTGCCAAAAATAAAACCCTTGGTACTACACCTGATTGAAAAATCTAACGTACCGTGCATGTCTCTAGGGCTAATAATATAGTTTTTACGGTATCATCCCGAGAAAGGACGAGGAAAAGAGTTTTCATATCTACGTCGATTGCGAGAAGATAGAAAAAAAATCTTCACCTTCGGATTTTGATTCCGCTTTCCTTCAAAAATACCTCAAGCCCTCCGGCCGACAGAAAAAATCAATCACATAAATACAGGCGTCGTTAAAAAAAACAGGAGAACGCAGGGTGAAAAAATCGAAAGCGGCAGTAGAGGGGAGAAAAGAGGATGAAAGTGCTAAAAAATCGCAGCTGGTGAAAAAACGACGCCAGGATAGTAGAGAGAGAGAGAGGAGGGGGCAGGGAGGAAAAACGGAATGAATAAAAAAGAAGAAAGATATCTTCCGCGGCCTCATTAAAGCGGGATTTAAGGGCACGACGAATGTTCAACTTTTCCTAAAAAATGAGCGGAGATGATAAATAAAAAAAGGAAGGATTTAGGAGCGCCGAAGGTTGGGAGGGAACATGTAAAAAGGAGAGGAGAAAATAAAATTATACATCTCCCTTAAAAAATTTTTTACCATTCATATTCAGAAAAAACGACCCCTACTTCGGCTATTAAGCATCCCGATAAAAACAGGCTTGGAGGAAAAGGGACGGTCGCAGAGAGATCTTACACGTTCGTTTACATAGCCGCTCATAGCTAGACATTAGCAACCTGTCGAGCCGCTGGATGTGAAAGAGTTCATCAAAAATACCGCATAAAATAAGGAGTAAATGTGAAAACTTAAGCAACAAGATATGAATTAGAGTCTCAAAATAGAGAGGACATACTTCTCCTCTTGAATAAAAGGGACGATTTCCTTTTTTTAATCCCGAGTTTCATTTAGCGCGAAAAACCCATTTCTCGCGTCTTCCTGGAAGGATCACCGCCCGACCTTGTTCAGCAAGACGGCGGCGAGGCGATAAGGTATGACTGGGCGCCGATATCGCATTTTTCCTTTCCCTTTTTTTTTTACTTTAAATCGACCATCGAGACCTTTTTACCAAAAAACGTCCGGAGTCGCAAAACCTTGTTACGACCACCGACTTCGCTCGCCTCGCCACCCAGCCGCCTAAATTAATGATGCGTCCCTCTTCCCACTCACTCCCGACACCAGCCGACCGGATTTTTCGAACTCGAAAAAGGTAAAGGGGTGACCGGATCACTGGAGTAGTTCCGCTGCTAGGTGATACATATTTTTTTTTCGCCATCCGACATTCGCAGCCGACCTCATTTCCGAAAGGGAAGGAATGGGAGGGGGGGCGACACCGGCGGGAAAAATGCGTAAATCTCTTTCTCTCTAGAATACAACGCGACAAGAGGAGGGACGAAAACGGAAGCGAAGAGACATAAACTCGGAGAGTGATAGTAATTAAAATACCCGGTCGAAGAATGTATGGATGAGGCTACATTGTTCTTTTTTTCATAAAGACAAAGTCTATTATAAACCGAAAGGGAGAAGAGAATGCTGGGAATTATTGCGTTCGAGATGTAGAAAACGCTTTCCCACGGTCCCTTTTAAAGGGCTAGTTTAAATAATTATCACTTTCTTGCGTGGCATCCGAAAATAAAATTATATCTGCCGCGAAAACATGAATCGGTACATTTTACGGTTGTGCTTGGCCAAGATTAATTTTTTATATGAAAGAATGAGGATAATAATAATACACTTAGAAACTAGGGTCATACGTTTATATTATTTAATTGTACTTCGCTAAAGTAATTTTTATTTCGATTTATGAATATATAATCTCAAAGAGCAAAACATCAAACCTTCAACTTTTTTCGAAAAATATTCAAAGGTTGCTCGTAAAAACCAATGAATTTATCGACATAATCATAAATTTTCGCCTCTTTCAAAATAAAAACCGCGGTAGCCGCTTTATCTCGTTTTATTTTCGCTTAAAGACGCAATAAAATAGAGAATAAGGCTCCTCCCTTGCAAAGGATATGCCAAGCTATAAACTATCTCCGGTATTTAAAAAAAAACGCGCATTTTCCGCGGTTGACGTCACTCGAGGCGGGAGGGAAATAAGCTGCGAAAACAAAACGAAAGCGAAAATTAAAAAAACAACCATAGACATGCGCAACGACTCGAAATACATACAAATAAGACCAACGCCCCGATATCGCGAATTCTCCTACGGGGAGGGAGAGGAAACATCCTTTATTCCCTACGCGCGGACCACCCCACCCTTTCTCTTCCCTCCGACATCAAACTCCCATCAAACCGTTGACCGGTGCCGAGAGGACATCTCATCGCAAATGAGTCATAAAAATGGAGCCTTTAATCCTCACTTAAAGAAGAACCGAGGGAGGGAAGGAGGCA
The DNA here is from genome assembly GCA_028673005.1 of Tanypteryx hageni. Classification (NCBI taxonomy): domain Eukaryota; kingdom Metazoa; phylum Arthropoda; class Insecta; order Odonata; family Petaluridae; genus Tanypteryx; species Tanypteryx hageni. The sequence continues at coordinate 99,952,794 of CM054112.1, read as the reverse complement.
ATAAAAAAAGAAGCCGATTTGAATTGCGCGACGCGCAAATAAAACGGACACGGAGGTGGAGTGAGAGACGAGCGACGATACGAAAGAGGCTGAGACGAAGGAGGGAAAGAGGCGATAAAAAAAGAAGCGGGAATGCGCGCATCCCGGACCCCGACTGTCGCAAATAGACCATGCACCCGTAACGGAGTGAATAAGCAGTGAGTGAAGAGGGGTTGAGAAAGTGCAATGGAAGCGGAATGGGGCGGTGGGAGTGTATGAGAGTGGGAGTGGATGCCTAGAGGGAGGGAAAGAGAGAGGGAGAGATCTTGAATATTCCATCTACATGCTACCTCGATCAAAAAAAAAGGATAAACATCTTGACGGAGACGTCCCGCGAGCAGGGAAAGACGGCACAGAATGGCTTACTTAACAAGGAGGCTCCCGAGAGACGGATAATCTACGTTTCTTTCGCAGTCAAGACTGGATATCTTCGAGACGAGGGAGAGGGACATAAAAAGAAGAGGGAGGGAGGTGAGCTTCGCGGTTTTTTAGTTCCACACGCCCTTTTTTATAATCTAAACGGCCACTTCCGACGAAGGAAATCCCACGCAAGCATCCTTATACCTTTTCGCTTAAGTAATTTGAAATTATATCCACCAAGACTGCACTTCAACTCAAACCTTCTTTATACCACATACTTCAATAACATTTCCTCTCTCTCTTTGCCTTCCGAGGTGGAAAACGCGCAAACAATTTACATTTTTACCTCCTGTCTTCTCTCGCGGCAATGACCCGCCCCCATCCTCATGACAACGGCGTTTTTACCGCCGTCGTCCGCTTCTTTTCAATTTACTTCGTCTTCGGCTAAAGCGGCATTATTTTAAATCCCCTGGCAGTCAGGGGAAGATAATGGAATGTGAATCAGGCTTAAGCAATCGGCTTATTTCTTTCCCTCTGCTTTTCTTCATAAAGTTTTCACTATTTTGACTACATTTCTGCTCTTAATTATTATAATTAAATCAGTTAGTTTTTAATGAATGCATGCATGCTTTTTATATCTGTCTGCGGTAATTATTTAATCGGATGCCTCCGAAGTAATTAAGCTCTAGCGCCTTAATTACTCTTCCTTACTTATTCTGCCTTCCATTACCATCTGTAAATATTACCCCGCCTTTCTCGCACAAACAGCGGCAAGATGAATCAGCGAGACACGCTGAATACATTAAAAGAGCAACCGCATTCATGAGTTTTTTGAATAATTAGGCGGTTAAAAGAAATCCGATGAATACGAAACCACATCAATATTATATAAAAAATATTAAATATTAAAGACTGCATTAAAGTTGACTACAATAAAACCTCATACAGCGCGACTTCAGAACACGGGAAATCGTCAAGAGGCGTTATACAGTTATACGTATTCTTGGTAGTGACAGTAGTATACGTAGCTGTTAAAAATAATTTTTTAAAAATTATATCCCCGAGAACCCATCCCCCTACTGCCTATTGACATAATGATACAGAAGATGCGATTTCATAACATTTACAAGAAAGCAAATGCGAGGTTTTACTGTATTTGAAGATTATTCATAATTTAAATATTGAAACGCTCATTTAAAAAACCATCCCGGATTAGAAAGTACACGAGCAAGGAAACATCATTCAACCTGCCAAATTCGGACTTTGTGCCACTCCTTCTCCTAAGCTCAAAACAGAAGCCGATCCCCAAAGCAGTATTCGCATGCGTTCTTCAAATCAATCGAAAGGGGGAAAAAGAATAGACGGAGTTATGGATTGCACATCTATCGAAAGCACGTAAAATATTGATGCTCCGAGAATTTACAACCCGATTCCTCTTTCCCTCCCCCATTCATCCTCCCCTCCCCCTCTGTCCCCCACTCCGCAACCCTCTCGCGCGACATCCTCGGAATGGAAGCTTAAATGACGGGGAAGAGTGGAGAGAAACGGTGGAAGGGTAAAAAAAGGCCTCTCGCCTGTGCAGATCACGTCCCGCGAAACAACTGCGACTCGACCCCGACGGAACGGAATTCAAAGCAGCCGTCGTAGAGGCCTCTGCGGTCTGCGACGCCCGGTGCAAGAGATGAAGGGGAGGGGGGTGTGAGGGGAGGCATCTGAGCTGCGCTGCCTCCTCCTCGTCTCCCCGGTAACGTGTCACACGGCGGAGGAAGAGGAGGGCGAGGATCCGCAGAAAAAATAATAAAAAGAAAATAAATCCGTACAGCGCGGTGCCCTTAAAGGAAACTGCGTGGGAGAGATTTTTTCCTCCGTTTTATTTGCAATTTTTACGCGTGAGGCATCTCCGTCATTTGCGGCGAATCCATTAAAGGGCGCCGTGTTTAGTGCGGGCTTCTTCGAATCGCTATACAGTACTTCGGAAGGCGAGAAGAATATAACCACCGCCCTTGAAAACGTAAGCGATCGCTTCGCCGTGAACTTCGTTTGGCGGTCAAAAATGAAATCGAGGTGAATTTTCATGCGAACTTGCGACGCACTTGGAATTTCTAAATGTCCGTTATTCACTTGACCGACTCAAGGGACGCGGATGAGTTCTTGGTGGTCCTTTAACGCGACGAGGTACACATAATTTGTTATCTTAATTTACTTCTCGTATATATTTCACCGACTGGGATGTAGATTTTCATACTTTTCGTGATCATAAAAAAATTGTCCCCAGAATGAAAAAAAATAAATGAAAGCATTGCTCAAGAAAAATCCTGGGCAGTTACTGAGGGAGGCAACTGTTACGTAACTATAGTAGAATTTTTATTTTTGCACTATAGTTCGCAATATTGTGTTATTTCCGCTGGTTTCTTTGTATATAACCGCTGCAGCAATTACAGAACCGTATCGATCGACTTTAACACAGCTACAGAATCGAGATGCACCACATGTTATGCATGTGGTCGTGCGCGTTTCTTTTTCTTCCATTTTAAATCCAGAGAAATCTGGGAGCACCGGAATGTGCGAATAACAAAAATGCAGCTGCGAAAAACGCTTTCATTGATCCAGATGTCCGAACGACACCTACGCGAGCGAACTATAACGCCGCTTTTTTTAACGGAAAGATAAGCAACACTCAATTTAGAACTTCGACCGTTTCGCGATGGAGATTTAAAAAAAGTTAGCAAAACAGACAAAAGAAGTTGTTTATCGAGGAAATTCGGAATTTGTAGAGTAATACCCTGATAAAACTCAAGATATCAACGATAGGGGGCGAGGCAAAAAAAAAGCCAACCGTCTCGGCAGCGGGTAGCATTCACATCGCTAAGGGTTGGAATTTATGCGGAGCGACGCAAAAAATCAGGACGGGAGGTACGGAGATAGGGATATCCAGAATCCCTGCGGGGAGAGGAAGATATGAGCGAAATCGATCAATTGCGCGCATAAAGCGGACGGGATGGAGTTAACATTTATACATAAATAAATACACACACACACAAGTATATACGCGTATGGAGAACCGACAGACCTCAACCCGCCCTTCAACAAAACCCCATCCGATAAGAATCGACGCTTATCATCCACTCCGCAGGGAACACACTTGACCGATTCGTGTATAGACGTCAAACACGCAATGCTGAAAAAATCGACAATAATAAAAACGCCCATGGAGTGGGAAAGGGCGAGTCGGTGGGAGGTGGTGGTGAGGGAGGATATTGAAGGGAATGGCACCGGGACGGGATAAAGGGAAGGAGAGAGAGGGGGAAGGAGAGAGAGAGAGGGGGAAGGAGAGAGAGAGGGGAAGGAGAGAGAGAGAGGGGGAAGGAGAGAGAGAGAGGGAAGAGGGAGAGAGAGGGAAAGAAAGAAAGAAAAATATCTTTATTAGTGAGGTTGAGGCTATGTAGCCCCCTCTTCCAACTAACCTAAGAGGGAGAGAGAGAGGGAAGAAGGGAGGGAAGAGGGAGAGAGAGGGAAGAGGGAGAGAGAGAGGGAAGGAAGAAAGAGGGAAAGAAAGAGAGAGAGGGAAGAGGGAGAGAACGAGGGAAGAGGGAGAGAGAGAGGGAAGGAAGAAAGAGGGAAGGAAGAAAGAGGGAAAAAAGAGACAGACTAACGACTTTATTAGGGCGAGAGAGGGAAGAACGAGAGGTAAGAGGGAGGGAGAGAGAGGGAAGGGAGAGGAAGGAGGTGAAGGAGAATAACAGATAAAGAGAACGAGAAAAAAAGGAAACTTGAAAAAAATTAGCCTTTATCGCTCGACCCTGCCCTTGATTGAGGGTCTGCCTCATCGGAAGTAAAACGGGAAAAACCTTAGTTCGATTCCTCTCATCCTCCTCTCTTTCAACTTACATCATTACTATCTCTCCTTTTCACTCCTCACCTCTCTCTTTCTTCACCACTCGCGTACAAACCGATCCTTCCAACCTTTGGAACATCGACGTAACTTATGTTTATGGGAAGGAAAAGGATCATGAAGGGAGGAGTCAGAAAGAGCGAGAAAGGAAGAGACGATAAAAGAGAGAAGAGAAATGGAAAGTGAACTTCTGATGAGTGAGGTAGGAAGAGGAAGGAAAGAATGATGAGTACACAATTTTGAGTAAAAGCAAAAAAAATAGTATTTCTTTAAGGGATAAAGTTGAGTCCTTTTTGTGTATATCCCTTCACCGACAACATTACTACATTTATCAAGATAAGGAACATAAAGTCGTGACAATATATAAAATAAAAATATAGTAAAATAAAATATATACAAAGTTGTTGATTTGAGAAAAGTAAAGTTCGGAAGGTTTGTTTAAGAAAAAAAATTTCAAAACAGGAGATGATGAGAGAAGTTAAGATTAAAATCCGAGAATTAACAAAGAATAAGTGAACAGCATATTTTGATTAGGAAGGATAAGGAGAGGAAGGAGATGCGAGTCTAAAGAGAGAAAAAAGAGCGAAGAAGAATGAGAAGTGAGAATGAGGCAGAGAGAAAAAAGAGCCAAAAAGGAAATGAAAGGGTATGGGGAAGAATGGGAAGAGAGAGAGAGAGAGATGAGTTCGCGGTGACCCTCAGACAGGGCCAAACCGAAAGCCAATGAGCGGTGCTTGAAAGAGTGGAGGTGGAGTGGGAGGGAGGAGAGTTGGAGAGGGAGGGAGGGGAGGCGGAGAGGGAGGGAGGGGAGGCGAAGAGGGAGGGAGGGGAGGCGAAGAGGGCGGGAGGGGAGGCGGAGAGGGAGGGAGGGGAGGAGGAGAGGGAGGGAGGGGAGGCGGAGAGGGAGGGAGGGGAGAGAGGGGAGGGGGAGAGGAGGAAGGGGGGAAGAGCTCCGCCACCGACAGGATGTGAATCGTTGGCCAATGTGGGTGATGGCCCCCGTGGGGAACACAGGGTGGAGTCATGGGAGATGTATATTGGCATCTGACGGGAAGGATCGGGTGAGGTTGAGGGGGAGAGGAGGGAAGGAGAGGGAGGAAGGGAGGAGTGAGAGAGGAGTGGGAGATGTGAGCAAAGGGGAAAAGCGGGACTGCACAGGCAGATTGGAGGAATGGATGACGGGGAGGTGGGGTGACAGTGAGTTTCAAGAGGAGCATGGATAAACAGGAATAGAGGTGGAAGACTGGTAGAGGGGGAATTATAAAATTCCGAGAGGAAAGATAGGTAGCGACATATGGGGAAAAAGGCTAGAGATGGGAAACGGTTTTTCAAACAATATGTTAGAACAAACAAGAACCTTTTGCTGAAACAAAAGGTAGTCACGTATTTTATGAATATTCGGGGAATACCAATACTTGTAATTCGAGAAGTAAAGCATAAAGGATAAATGTCCGAATTTTTTTAAACAAAAAAAGGGTTTTCAAAATGCTTTCATTGGGAATTGATTAGGTTACAAAAAAACTCTTATGGGCATTACGAACTTCGAAAACTAGCGTCTTAAAAGCATTACAGATTTAGTCAAAATATTGCATAACATTTTGAAATTTCCCTACACGCCACATTCTAGAAACAATATGACTACGGAAATTAATACTTTTACAACACCATTACAGGTAACATATTTTTCATATTACTTTAAAATAAAACAAAAACATCGGACAAGACGTAGGCGCAATAAAAAACAAATAAACGAGTTATTTGTCGAAGAGAGAGCGTTAGGAAGTATCACAAGAGTGGTACGAAAAAGTGTTGGAAATAAAGAATAAATTGATCAAATTCGTTACTTTCGATATATTTGAGTAAACTGTCATATTATGCTAATCGAAAATATTACGCAGTCAGAAGCACATTAAGAGACTGATTAAAAAAATAGGAAAGCGAAGGAGTTCGGAGTGTGATATGAACTATTTTTGGGAGAGGAAAAACGAGAGAGAGAGAGAGGATTTCAGAGAAAGAGAGAAAGGGTTAGTATGGAGATTAGGGTGTGAGAGAAAGAGATGGTAAAAGAGAGAGAGGAAAGGGTGTTGATCCGAAGGAGGGTGACATTTGAGAGAGGGAAGAGATGGATTTGGAGTGGAGAGGGAAAGGCTTTAGGTCGGGAGGGGAGGAGCAGTCGACGGGTGATGTCTGAGGGATTACAGGAGACGCGGGAAGGGAAATGAGAGGGAGAGTGATGGGGGACGAGAGGAAGGGAGAGGGAGAAATCGGGGGACCACCGCGCGAAGGGTCGGGGGAGACGGGGGGGGGGGAGGGGTGGAATTGGAAAAGAGAAAGAAAAAATAGAGGGACTGTGGAAATTGGCGCAAAAGGTTCGTGGATAAAATACGGATGAGACGTGGAAAGTCGGTGGGAGATATGAAAGGGGGACGAAAATTCGCCTCGTGCGTGTGAGAAGCAGTGGTTTGCAAATCCGGTCGAGAGGAGTGGACATCGGGAGGGAAGAGATTTTTTTGTAAAAATTCGGGACCAATCATGAAATTTCGACATAAAAGATTATTATTTTATTTTTATACATATTTAAGCGAAAATATTTACATGCAAATAGGCAGCCTTTCAAATAAACCCTTTCAACCGATGAAAGCATCGAGTTATTTCTGCATATTCCCGAAGAGTTATTTATTTTGGAGGAGCAAAACGTAGCACTAAAAATAAATGTGAAGGCGTCATTGTTTATGCCACCACCGCGACAAAACTTCTTCAATACCAATCCATGAAACCTACACTTCTTCGGAAATTAATATCAATGACAGGAAAGAGACCCGTTGAAAGTTTACCCAAAATGAATTCAGCTTACTGCCTTTTTCTCATAATTGGCTTCATTAATCCGGCATGAAAACCTACTCTCCATTAAGTCAGAATATAACGAGGCCTCGATGAGTGAAAAGCCATAATTACATTATTCCATCACGTTCCAATATTCCGAACTTCTGAAAAAGTTAGGCGCGCGCCAAAAATGTATCGAGGAGCAGCGCTAGTTTCTCCGAAAAAAGGATAAGAAACAAAATTTTCGCAAGCCTTTCCCGGCCGTTCACAAACACTCGAGACACCCTCACCGAAAAAATACGACGCGGAGGCAAAGCGATCGATGCAGGAAAGACAAAAATCACCCTCCGAAAACTTTTTAACGAGAAAAGCCGGCGTATTAAACCACTCAAACCGAAGTTAAAACAAACATCTGACAGGCCTTTCCCGTTGGAGGACAAAAAAAATCCCGAGGCAAGCATTTAATTTAAAACAAGCAGACCTCTCTATCCCCCCTCCCCCTACCAACTCCCTAAAAAAATTTTAAAATCCCAAAATCTCCTTTTATTTGCATTTCGGCAAAAAGATTCCGGAGAGGATGTAAAAAAATATCCACCGAGGGAAAAGGAGAAAAGACGGAACGAGCCGAGTCCTCCCTTACTTACAGAAACATACTCTCTCTCTCTCTCTTTCACCTCCCCCAACTTCTTCTCTCTCCCACCCCACCCAAATGAGAGCGAGGAGAAAAGGGAAGGCCCTTTCAAAAACAAATCATTACTCCGGGAATCCGAACTGCACACATGGAATTTAACGAAAGACAACAACGGCGCGGAGGAGGAGAGGGGGGAGAAAAGTTTGAGGAATGAGAAAAAGGGGAGAGAAGGATGAAGCGGGGAGATGAGTAAGGGAACGTATGGGATAGGGAGAGGCAAGAGAAGAATAGGAGGGAAAGAGATGAGTTGGCGAGGAAAGAAAGGAAAATATCATTGGCGAGGCTGAGGACAGGTAGCCAGCCCCTTTTCCTCCTAACCGTTCACAAACTGTTTATATTTAGGTCACGTAAATTCACTGATCGCATGATAAAGTGACAACAGAGTAATTAAACAAGGATATAGATATTTAAGATAAACATAACTAACAAAAATCTGTTCAAAATTAACAATATAATTCATGAAATATTATATACAACGACAGAAATATAAACTAAAGTATACACATACATTTACAGGAGAGCATATGGGTGATGAGGGAAGTTAAGATAAGAGCGGAACAGGGAGGTGAAAGTGAGAGAGGAAAGAGAAGATATGGGAAGATGAGCGCGGTAGATATAGGAAAAGGAAGAGAGGATATGGGATAAGTGAGTGGGAAAGGGAGAGAGAAAATAGGAGGAATAAGATATTGAAGGAAGAAGCACCGCGACGGGACTTGTCAAAAGGTAAGAGGGATGAGGGAAGCTTGGAAGCAGATTGGCAGTGACTGGAAGAGCATGTCCCTACAACGTGTAGTAAGGCTCCCAAGTGGCGCGGGGAGACGGGACCGAGAGAGACAGACACATCGGATGGGAGAAGGAAGAGATGGGAGGTAGGGAGCTAAGCACACCAGGAGGGAGGTTTTGCGGGCAACGGGAGGAGGGCAGAGAGATAGAGGGTGCGAGGAATGGATATAAAATGGGAAGGATCAACTCCTACCATCATTCCCCCTTTCTCCCTCCCCCCGTTAGAATGCAGGAGGGTGCGAGAAGACGGTTAATTGTTTTTTTCGCAAGTAATTTTTAAGCCTACTTTTTTTTCTCTCTCTCTCTCACACACATCCCCCTTACAGTATCTCTTCCTTTCTCTGATGCATCCCACAAGAACTACCCTGGCTATTTTTGGACACCCTGAATAGAACGAGGGGAGGACAATTGAATAGGATTTTTCGATTGGGTACGAGTTAGGAATGGAGACTGAGCGATGGGGTGGTTTAAGGAAAGAGAGATTGACAGGCGGAGAGCGGGGCAGGATACGAGGGAGGGAGTGTGTATGTGTGGGGAGGAGGGGTTAGAAGGAAGAGCGAGGGATAGCGAGGGAGGAGATTGGAAAACGTGGGGGAGGGGATTGACAGACGCGAGAGGGTGGTGTGTGCGAAATGGCAGAAGGGGAAGAGATGGTGAGGTGGTGACCCCTTTTGTCTACGTGGGATCAGAAGGGAAGGCGTCGCAAGGGGATGGAGAGACAATATGAGAACGGAGGGAGATGTGTCACCAATACTCACGAGCGGTACATTCCCCCGACGCCCTCTCCCCCGTCGCATTTCGACTTCATTCCCGAACGATTCCTCAACCTCTCCCGTTTGGTTTAAGTAAACTCCAACCCCTCCCCCTCAGTCTCATGCCCCTCCTCTCTCCGGACGCATTCGACGCCCCCTCCCTCCCCTCACTATGACCGTACCATAAGGCGATCCTGAAGGAGACGCCTGTAAGAGATAGCGCGGTCCATACAATCCGCGTCCATTAGATGATATCGGATGGGAATATATATACCTACTGCTCTTTTTTAAAGCTCCTCTTAACGCGTCGGCACGATCCATCATCACCAATCCTTATCGCCCTCTTCCGTTTTCCCGTCACTCCTTTCGCGCACACTCCTCATTACCATTCCCTACGTGATCACACGCCTTTTTTTCTTCTAGATTTTTCCCCATCAGCTCTCCTAAGCGACGTACGTGGATTTCCCTCTTTTAAATTTCTCTGCGTCTAGGACAACAAAAGAAAGAGAAACGACTACTCATTGGACGTGATCGAAGTTGTCGCCATGCGACGCTATCGGTTTTAACCAATTAAAAGCCCTCTTCCTCTTTCTCTCTCTGAAACTGTTTTGTTTGCACTTACTTATCCTCCACTCGTCTACTCTTTCTCTCGAACACACACAAATGAGCCAATCACGCTCGAAGTCCCTCAATGTTCTCCTTCTCTCTCTCTCCCTCTCGATCCGAAACCCTTTCCTAATGAAAAGGGGCATTTCATTTTATCCTCTACAGCGACATCCTCTCTCTCCTTCCTACCTTCTCTCCGTCCGTCCATCCACTCCCTATCCCGCCTGATTCCTCATCCCTCTTTGCTCTCTTTCCCCAGCTATTACGCGGGAGCCATGTCCACTCAGATGTCGTCCCGTCGTCCGAAAACCGATCCGGCGCAAACGCCAATGGAAAACTGGACGTCTACGAGAACAGTTTGGTTGTGTGTGGGGAGAGGGGGAGGGGTGGATGTGGGCGATCGTGTCGACGAGAATTTCCCTTTCCGATTTTTATTTTTTTAAATTGGCTGCACGTCCTTCCCACCCATCCAACCACCCCCTCTAACGTCAACAATTTTCACCCAATACCTTGGGGGAGACAGAGAGAGAGAGAGAATGGGGAGATGGTGGAAATGGAAGGGGAGAAAGGGTTTTTTGAGAGATGGAAAAAAACCTCACAGACCGGGAAACGCTTCGGACCGAGCACTTATTGACTGTGGGCAACGACGAGAATCGCGTTTGCTCGGGACATATGTGGAGAGTGAAAGGGGGTTGATGCAAAGGGAAGGAGGGAGAAATGCGAGGAAGGAGAGAAGGAAAGGGAGAAAAAATTGAATAAAGGTTCTCGATTACGATTAACGCTAACGCGAGTGCGAAATGGAGTCCGGATCCTCGGGAAATTATAAAAAAAGAACGCGAAACTGAGCGATGTAATTACGCCCACCGAACAAATACGCACACCCATTTTGTGTAACGAACCGCTAAACAACATTTTTATTTTATTTTTAACCAATAGAGGAAAGAAAGACTCGCCGGACCCGAGAGAGAGAGAGAGAGAAATAAATTGACAGATAAGTGCGAAGTCACGGCCGAACAAAAAAGTATCAGAATATGAAATGAAATGGGTTTTTGTATTTTGACTTTAATAACACAGGCTATGAGTGTTAATATGTTAAAGAATTTCTCAGAATATTGGGCAATTTATCATCGTGTGACAGTTCGAAATTCGTATTAGTTATAAAAATAAAATTCAAATCATAAACGCGACTCGACTTAATTTTTTCAGCCAATTATACCGAACTGCTGTTGTATTTATGTATTTTATATTAAATTACCGCACACGTCGAGGTCGAGAAGCGTGCTAAAAATCATATCAAAATTACGATATGGAGGATCAAAAAAAATATCAAATATATGACCCAATTTCCGAGAAGGCCTATTGAAAAAATAGAACGAGGCGTGAGGAGACCAAATTCTCCCAACTGGACATAAAAATGGCGAAAATTAACTTCTTCCTTTTTTTAAGGTCTGTTTGCACTAACAGTTCGCAGAATCTCATTTAATGAGGAATTCAAGGAATAAATTTCTCGCAGAATTATCCACACAATCTCGCATAAAGGAATTCCAGGCGACTCAACTAACATAATCGGCGAGACCGAAACTTAACCGCAGCAAAGTGAAACTCGACACCCAACCAACCGCGCCACGAACACAACCACCTTCGCAGACGCCTCGCGAAAACGAGACGCGTATGTAACAGCGAAAAAATAAAACACGCCAAGTTTCGAACTGCAAGAGCGAAGGAGAAAAAAAGAGCTTTGCGGAGAGAGAGAGAAAAAAACCCCTCCTGCCCCCGCGTGCGCAACACAACAACACAAAAACGCTTAAAAATACACTTCCTCCTCGGGACGAAATACTTAGTCACGGCACAAGGTTAAGAAGAACGAATCGCTCGCGGCGTTTCGTAATAATAAATCAGGACCGGCAGTTTTCCCATTAAATAAACTCTTTGTTCCTAGGTGAAAAAGTCTAAGATGGTTAATTCCTCATCCTGTCTACCTCATTACCCGGCTTCTCATTTTCCTCCTCCCATTTATTCTCTCCACGATTCTATCTCTCTCTCGCATTTACGAACAGGGGGATGGCAAAATGGACGCCAGGGTGAAGAACAGAGTGGGGGGGGGGGGTAGAAGAGGTTGGCTGGGGTGGGGAGGAGGCGAAAGGAGATGACGGGGAAGGCGCGGTCACCACTCTCCTTAGAGACGGTTCTCTTTCTCTCCACCGTCGTCTGGAAGAGCACGATGTCATCACGGTGCCGTGCCCCGGGAGATGATGAATGGGGAAAAACAGAGGAGCGTCTGAGGGCTGGGGTCGAGAGGAGGAGGGGGCGGTCCTGGGAGGTCGGGGGGTCGATAGCGACATTGCAAACGAAGAGAGTGTCCCCAATAAGACGTCGGTTGGCCTTTTTCCTATTTTATCATGCGACCCGCCGTCACCCTCTATCTATCCGTCGTCGAGGTAACATTAATTTCAATCTCTAACCCCTTCCAGAACGGTAAGCGAAGCGGGAGAGAAAAAGAAGGCATGACTCCGAGAAAAGAGAGTGTAATGTCGGCATGAAAAAAATAATAAGAAAACCGAGATCGTATTCCGTCTGGAGGAAAAAAATGTCATATCTGCAGCGGCGAAGGAGGTGAGGGAGGAAAATGAGGGGAGGGGAGAAAAATTGGGAGGGAGGGTTTAGAGGGAGATCGGTAATACGTCAGTCAGACCAGGGTGGCGCTAGGAAGAGAGAGAAATTCGATTCCATTTCTTTCTCGCTCGGATTTCGCGGGACGTGTGTCTAACAGATCAGCGCGTTATTAAATTTGGATTTCATCTAAAACTTTTTCGGAGAAATTTTTGAAAAATCGCGAAAGTGCGAGGAATCGATTCCTGCGAAAAAAAGACAATCGCCTCCTTCCCTGCCTCTACCACCCCCCGCGACAGGCAATATTGCTTTCGTTTTTTATCTGTTTTTCCAGACTTTGATGCCACGACGACGGAAACTACGTAGCACAGACAATCTCTTTTTTATTCGGCTAAAGGAAAAACGGAAAAGCCAAGAATTCGGACAATTTGTTTCGCTAAAGGAGCAAAAACGACAAGACCTCTAAAGGTCAACTGACATCCCTTTTTCATATGCATATACGCATGAATGTTCCATTAAAGATATAAAAAAATAAAGAGTGACATGGAATTTTCTCAGCAAAAATAAAAAGGTTAACCGAGTTTGGAAATTCCCATTTCCACACGTATTATCAAGGAAAAAAAGCAAAATCAAGAATCGTGTAAAAATATTAATGTAAATATTTTAGGAAATGAATATTAATTTATTTACAGAATTCAGGAGCGTGGTCGTGAGTATTACTTAGCGGGGAAGAGAGTACCTGATGTATATTGGCTGTATCCAAATGTATGATTTTTAGCAAAACCGGTCGTGAAATAAATTTTTGTGGAAGTTACATAGTTGTTCACTCTTCTAAATATGAAAACAGTATACGTTATTTATTTCTACCATTATTGGTAGGGTCGCTATAGAGTACATACTCTCTTCAGCCGATCAATGAAGGAGAAAATCCTGATGTCTGCTCTTAACGAAGACCACAAAGGGAGCCATCGTTTAAAGGCCTTTCCGAAGAAAGGAGTGCTGATTTATGTGGTCTCCTCGTTCGAATTCGTCTCCCAGTTCGTACGGACAAAAATAGGAAGCCGAGCGTCCTCACAAAAAAATCCTACTTTCGCAGGATTCTTACTCGGTGTCGCATGCCGTAGCAGGCCAGCACTACAACCATAACACAACCAGCCGTTTTCGTTTCCGTCTTATGAAGGGCAAACGCCACCTCCGGAGAAAGCATAAGTTATGAACTACCTACCACATTGTTAAACGAAAAATAGTAAACTTATGCGCCGAAATCAGTTCTGAAGAGGCCCTAAACATATAATGTGATTTTTACTTAATTAGGTTATGTATAATGACCAAATTTACGTAAAAACTTATAAAAATAAACTCTGTAAACCCATTAAGTAAAATAAAAACAATTTGATTTTGAATCAAACTGAAAACGAATTTGCTGCTCTGATTTGGAAAGGAGATAAAAGTAAACCAAATGACTAAATATAATTAAAGAATCTACCACGAATATGAAGTAGATTAGCTTTTACACGGTAAAGCAGGGATAAATAATTAACAATTAATTAATAATTAACAATTACATAATTGGGGTACTTGTCTTACTTTATATTTCCAATTAGATGACCCTTTTATTTTTGTAAAAATTAAACCCATAGATGGAAGCTAATATTAAAATTAAATCATTTCAAACTTGAGGAATATGAGAGTAAATCCTAATTAATAACATTTACCTGAGTTTATCATAAAGTTTTTCGACCTCATCACAAGTTTAATAGAAATTCCCAATACAAAAGAAACTGCAATATGATTTCTTAGCCAACGTTTAACAAAAGAAAGATGAGTTTCAACGCAAGACTTCTCTCGGCCATAATCAGTTACGAACCGTGCCTAGAAGAAACGACTTTCGTGCACAAACACCGACGGCGAGGAGAGAAAAAAAATCACGACAAATTACACTTTTCGAAACGGGAATAACAACAATGCACGCCACTTCTTTCATGGACGAGTAAAGAGAGCCGCGGCCACGTGACCGACGAATTAGCGGACGCGTAACGCACAACTCCAACCACTTATCGCTAAAACGCCACGGTGGCGCAAAAACGGTCGTGAAAAAATAACTGTTGGATTGTTTATCCAAGGGCAAATTCAAGGATACCACCCACACCGCGAAGGAGAGAGAGAGAGAGAGAGAGAGGTGGAAAAAAGTAGTCATTACATAGATTTTTTTAAAGATTCTTTTTTCACATCTCGCAACACTGCAACGGAGAAAGAAAGAAGAGAGTATGAGAGAAATGTTGCCTTGACTAGACCCCCCGTCATCAATGGCGCGGTCCAGCAAGAAACCTTGGGTAAGAAGAGAGCTCAAGGCACTTAAAAGAGGGAATGTGGGGGGGGGTAGAAAGGAGGAGGGGGGAAAGGGGAGGGAGGAAAGGGGAGGGAGGAAAGGGGAGGGAGGAAAGGGGAGGGAGGAAAGGGGAGGGATGAAAGGAGAGGGAGGAAAGGGGAGGGAGAGGGGGAGGAAGAGGGGGAGGGAGGGATAACGGCAGAGTCCTTGATTAAACAATGCGAGAGATGCGAGTTGTGAAAACTCCTTCCCCTCCGCATTAGCCGAGTGCAATGAAGAGGGCAAGGAAAATGCAATCTTGGAAACTCATCCCCGCGTGGTATTGCATAGGCGCAATGCAAATGGAGGTATTTATAACCACTTATAACGAACAATTCCCGAGATCCAAATCGCGAAGCGAACTATGAATTTCTGCGGAGAAGGCGAAGGGGTTGCAGAGAATGGAGGAAGCTGCGCCAACCTCAAGGGGGAAGGATCATCAAGTATTCTAATCACCCCAGATAAAGTGGAGGTTTTTATGAAAACGCGATGGATACTTCACTCCGTACGTGCGCGGTTAAAGAGGTTATGATCGCGCCATTTATATTATTTGATATGTTTGCTATTCCATCTAGTCACTTGACAGCATGCTTGTCTGTGTATGTATGCGCATTCAATTAATGCGACAGGTGAAAGTCTCTACGGGATTATACGTCCGAGAGGAAAGGGAAGAAGAGGGCTAACCCCGGAGGCGGTACTGAAACAGACACTTCTCATTTCGCCGAGCGCAAGATTTCTCTGGAACGGAGGCGAGGAAAGTAACCGAGTGAGACATTTTGGAGAAGAACAACGGAAAACATATAAATATCCCTTCTCCAAACAACGCAACGCACGAAAAAGAAATTCATATTACGCTCCGCCCTTTTCCTTCGGGAGAAAACGATAAACAAGGGAAAATAATCGCGAAGGGCATGACAGAGCAAACAAATCGCAAAAATGCCACCATCATCGTCGTAGTCGTCGTCTCCAAGGGAGCGCACCCCACGAGAAGGGGATTGTTTTTCTTTATTTTTTTTTAATATTCCACATTTAAAAACGAAACCCGCCCTTTTTGAGGGCAAGGAAAGGAGATGAGAAAAAGGAGATGAGAAAAGGGAGAAGAGAAAGGGGTGTTCTGAGGGAAAAGTCTAAGGAGCGAAGGGGAGTCGGGTTAAGTCGCTTCTTTTCCCTTTAATCGTTAAGTGGATAACTTTAAAATGCAGTCTCCGGATTGGGATTGTAAGGATGGAGAACGGAGGATAAGGAGAGAGAGAGAAAGAGAGAGAGGGGGAGAAAGAAGGGAAGGAGAAAGAAGAGAGGGAGAAAGAAGGGAGGGAGATGAGAGAGAGGGGAGTAGAGATCGGTGAGGTTGCCAGTGGGGGGTTAAAAGGGAAAGTACAGAGAGATGGAGAGAGGGCGGACGTGTGGCTGTAGGGAGGAAGAGGGAATGAGATTGAGAGAAGGACGGTACGTGGGAGGATGTAATTGATATGTTAATGAAGGGAGGTGTGCACAAAGCATCCTTTCCTTTTCCTCCGATCCCTCACCCCACTCACCTCTTCTATTCCTCTCCCTCCCCCTCCATCCCACTCACACCCTCTCCCATCTCCCTCGCACTCCTCCCCTATTGCAGCAGCAGGAAAGATAGAATCAATTTCGTGCGTGGGTGTTGGAACTGAAAATGTGTAACGGCTATGAAAAATATTTCCGTTCTCTCCCTCCCTACCTTGAAAACGTACACGAGGATAAAATGAGAAAAGGGGAGAGCGAGGGAGGGAGGGGAAGTGAGAATTTATATAAAAGATAACCAACGCAGCGTGTGTAGAGGAAGGGAGGAGTAGAGTAATTAAAAAGGGAAGAGAAGAGAGAGCGATGGAGGGAGAAGAGAACGATGGAGAGAGCAAGAGAGCGATGGAGAGAGAGCGATGGAGAGAGAGAGCGATGGAGAGGGGGAGAGGGAGACGGGTGGAAAGAGAGAGGGATGGAGTAAGAGGGAGAGAGATGAATGGAGAGAGAGCGATGGAGAGGTATATAGATGTCTTTATTTGGTGCGAGACTGAGATTCTGATTAGTGAATTTTAATTGCAGTTTCTTTTACAAACTAATGGTTGATGAAAACATTTTTAAGCTCTTAAGCATACAAAAAACATTACAGTAAACAGTAGACATATCTGTGATTTGTGAGACTCGGTTTTAAAATTATAACTTTTCGAAGTGTTTTTATTGGAAATACGTTTAGCAGGGAGGGCATATCTTCTTCCATCTAACACATTGTCAATTATAAACAAGAAGAAAGTAACAAAGAATATAAAATAAATACAGAGAGGGAGAGAGAGAGATGGAGGGAGAGAGATGGAGGGAGAGAGGGAAGGAGGGAGAGAGGGAAGGAGGGAGAGAGAGGTAGGGAGAGCGAGAGGTAGTGAGAGCGAGAGGTAGGGAGAGCGAGAGGTAGTGAGAGCGAGAGGTAGGGAGAGCGAGAGGTAGGGAGAGAGAAGTAGGGAGAGAGAGGTAGGGAGAGAGAGGTTGGGAGAGAGAGATAGGGAGAGAGAGGTAGGGAGGGAGAGAGAGGTAGGGAGGGAGGGAGAGAGAGGTAGGGAGGGAGAGAGAGGTAGGGAGGGAGAGAGAGGGATGGAGAGTGGGATGGAGAGTGGGATGGAGAGAGGGACGGAGAGAGGGACGGAGAGAGGGACGGAGAGAGGGAGGGAGAGAGGGAGGGAGAGAGGGACGGAGAGAGGGACGGAGAGAGGGATGGAGAGAAGGATAGAGAGAGGGGGGAGAGACGAATGGAGAGGAATGGAGAGAGGGAGAGAGATGGGGAAGATAGGGATGGAGAGAGGGAAGGATGAAAAAAGGAATGGAGGAAGAGTGCAAGATGAAAGGGAAGCGGGATTTTTTTCATTCGTTCCGATTTTTTTCCGGGAATAATAAATAGGAAAGACAGGAAGTTAAAAGAGAGGGAGGGAATAATGGGAAGGGATGACGGGAGATAGCGAGTGGGTATTTAGAGGAAGGGAAAGTGGGTATACGCGGGGAAGAAATGAAATTTGAGAATCTACACCGGTAAAATGAACCGAATTTGAGAGGTGCCGGGAATGAGGGGTGGGTTTGCATTGTGGAGCGAACGTGGGAGGACGGAGGTGGTTGGACGGATACACACACGCAAAATGGTAAGAGTGGCGGAAGAATAAAAGTTGGTTCAGTACGAAAATTCGGGAAAAAATAAAAGAAAAATCGGAGAAAACGTGGTGATGGGGAAGAAAGAATAAGAAGAGGGGAAAAATGTTACAATCGTTGAAGACAAAGCGTTTCCGAAATTATGGCAAAAGTTTTCCGCGAAACAAATTTTTCCGAACCGAGAGTGATTGAGGAAGGGAATGAGAGACTGGGAGAAAGGGAGGCAAAGAAGGGGAATAGAGAATACAAGGGACGACGAGAAGGAATAAGCGTGAAGGAGGGTTATGGGTGAGCGTTTTTATTGACAAAGTTTGAAAAAGCGAATTCGTCTTTTTGATCCTTCCTCTTATAGTCTCGCTTTCTCTCTCGCTCACCCTCGCCACTCTCTCTCTCCAATTTATTTCTTTTTCCTTTTTCCTCACTCTTTGCCTTTGGCTGCTTTCGGAATGAAAACTATCTTCCTCGGAGGACTATTTTCGACGGTTTCGAAGATTGTATTACACGGCCTATCCTTCCCTTAGGAAAAAACGTTCCCTACCTCTATTTCGGTTGTATTTTTATTGCTAGATAATATCCGGTTGTTTTATTATATGGACAATACACAGTCTATGGCATTTTGAAAACAATCCCTTCGGTCTTTCAGATTTCGACGATCTCAACTTGCCAATAGCAGTATGCTTCATCGATTCGTTAGTAAGGGAAATTCAATCGTTTTTTCCCAGAGAATATTTTATTTAAAAACGGTGAATGGTGGAAAACCCAGCGATTAAGCGATGAACGCAATCCAGCCTTGAAGCCGTGGATTTTAATTTCATCGCGACCAAAATAATGATTGTTTCACTCCATGGATACACCATGTTGGAATTTTTGTGGCACACCCACTTTCAAACAATCTTTCCCTTCAATGACCTCCAAGGTTGGCAACTTGTTATTAAGCAGTAAAAAGCGGCCCGAGGTTGTTTCAATATAAAACCAGCAATTTAGTTAAAACCATTAGAAACGCAAAAGTAATAGCTGGTTGCGGGACTAATTGACTGCAGTGCATGAAATGCCACAACAGCACAGAGCAATAAATATTTTGTTGTAGTGGACAAGACAAAATTAGAATCGACGTGATATATAACATCCAACATGCCAAGAACACCGAAGAAGGTAATCGTTCTGAGACTATCCCAGTTAATACGGCATTATGATAGTTAATTGAGGCGGAAAGAATGTTATGATGATTTATTCTGCAGTAACCCATGGCAATGATCATCTTATTGCACTTGAAAAAAGACCGTTTGCAAAATTTATCCTCCAATAACTGGCCGGACCTGTCATAGAGCCAACTTCGGGCGAAAATACTCATTTTGCTCGCCGGATATTACTAATTCGTGCTCGCATAAGGCTTACATTACCTTATCTACGCCACACCGGACACGAATATAACGACGGAAACGTCTCCAAGAAAGAGTGAGAGGAAACGGGACACCTGTTACGAATAACGCAAGCACAAACACCGTCATTCTTCCAAAACTCGCCATGGACACGTTCCGTACACAAATACTAAACTCGAATAACATTCCCACAAGAAATCCCTCCCCATCTTGAGATGGACTGGGTTGGGCATTTGAGCATATGGATAAACTTATACCGCACGAGAGAGAAAAAAAACGAAAGATAAAAAAAATCGAAGGATAAAAGAAGTAAAATAAAAGATGAGTGGCGAATATGAGGCGAAAAGACGTAAAAAGGATCCTTCCAGTGGCGATTGGGAGCGGAGATATAGGACCTCGTCGAAGTATGGGCGGTAGGATTGCAATAAAAATAGCCATTGTGCCCGTGTGTGTGTGTTTGTGCGCCCGAGGGATAGGCTAAGCTTGCGGAAGGAGCGGATGTGGCAGGGGGAGCGACGGAGAGTGGACTCTAGCGAGAGAAATGGGTTTCTAAGTGATTCGGAGATGGGCAGATAGCCTCAGAGATATATATACAGTTGGAAAAGAGTTGGCCTGCGAAAGCGGAAGGAGTTTTAAAGGTGGGAGGGATGTGGAGAGAAGGGATGGGTGGGGAGTGGTATTGGTGGAAAGGAATTGAAGGGATAAGTCAAGCGAGAGGGCAGAGGGAAAGGGAAGGGGGACGATAGGGGAAGAGGGAAATAGGAAAAAGAAAGGACTGGAAAAGGAGGGAGGTGTGGGTGTGTGTGGAGAGAGGAACGGAGGGAGAGAAAGAGTTGGCAGAGGAAGTGGACGGAATAGTAAACGGGAAATGAGATCGGGAGTAAAAAAAAGAAAACAAAAGAAGAGACGGAAAGGGAAGATGTAGTCGGTCATAAGACCAATTCGAGTCCGCTTTTATCCCGACTTAGAAAAAAAAATTCAGCGACCGACGGGAATGACAAAAGAACGTTTGGAATTGGGTTTCCGCTCGAGTTGGAGTTCGAATTAAGAGTTCCGCGAAATAACGCTCGAATATGTATCGCCTGGAGATATTTTTTGGATTTCAAATGAAACGCGAGAAAATGCGTAGCGCATTTAAACAAAAAATAAAAAAGTTACAAAAACACCCGTCGCTATCACACGAAAATTACGTTATTCACCATATGTCCAAGGTTTCATTGCGCTGCAACATCTTCGGGTACAAAATTATACCTTCTTTCTTCTTTTCACGAAGTTGAGTCGAATGTTATTAGTTTTATTTTCCATATTCGCCAAGTAAAATAAATGCAAAATAAAATCACTCATCAATTATATGATTGGCTAAATTTAACTATTACTGCCACCGTTGTTCCAATTATTTAACCGAAACGGTGTAAACAACATTACGGAGCGACCGAAAACAGCATATCCATTCGGTACGATAATTTCAATGCAAATGCTATAAATCCGTTGACACATCAATCGATATTTGCATCGACTGGATGACGATTCAAGTAGCGAAAAAACTTCGGGATTCGTTCCAAAGGGGAGCAGGCGAAGGGAAAGGGAGAATCGAAGCATAAGCGAGAAAAATGAAGGCGCGTTAGAAAGATAAGACCGCGTTGAAGTCTTTTTTTTTAAGTGGAACATTGTATGTGCAATAGGAGAGGCGCAATCCCGTTTTTCGGCTGGTGGGGAAAAAGAGAAAAAAAAAGGTTAAAAGCTATCTCTTCACCTAAAACCCACCCTCACGCGTCCCCCAAAAGAGTGCGTAAAGTTTGGATATCGGCTGTTTTTATACGCATATGTATGTCTTTTTTGCGGACGAGAGAGAGAGAGGATAGGGAGGGAGGATAGGAAGGAGGGGGGATTGAGCGGCAGATTTCTTTTTTTTATCGGAGCTATCCATTATTCGACGGCCCAACATTTTTTCAAGGGACGCTTTTTCCCTCGCATTAGCATAGGTTTTCGAGAGTGGATATCCAGGATGCCCTCCCACAAGGATTCCGAGAGAGAAAAAAGCTAATAGAGATATTTCGTGAGGGGAATTTTCGAGATATCAAAACTCAACTCTACTTTTGCAACTGAATGATTTACGCATACGTGTATATATTATATATATATATATATATATATATATATATATATATATATATATATATATATATATATATAGGTCGCGTAAGCGTTAATCGATAGACATTCGAGACGCACGGATACCGATTGATTTTTTTGCCATTCGACGATTATCTGTCATAAACCTCCTCAGTCCCAAAAAGTATTCTTCTCCCTCTCTGTCTCACATTAACTTTCCCTTAAACTCTCTCTTTCTCTCTCTCTCTTCATCCGACTTCCTCTTTTTTTCAGCTCCATCCATAATTGCATCTCCCACGCATTTCGCATTTCCTTTCTCTTCCTCAACTTCCTCCCTCTCGCCTTAAATCCCTCCCTCCTTTTCTCCTTCCCGTTCCTCTCTCCCTCCTTTTTCTCCTCTCTCTCTCTCTCTCCCTTTCTTATAAGAATCCCTCTTAATTTTTATAATCGAGGCTTCCCTCTCCTCCAACCTCAACCACCCCCGTCGAACCTTCCGGATCATTTCCCACCAACCTTCCGATTCCTCCCCGATTCAACAACCCCCTCCTCCCCCACACCTACTACTTCCTTCCCCCCAACCAACTACCTCCACCCCCATCCCCTGCCACACCCCGAATTCCATTCCGCCCTCGTCATTTGACGGTGCGACGTGAAGGGTCCTTTTGTTTCATTTTTACTGCCGCTTTCCGTGAACCTCATCCATCACAATTCAATAATCCCGGAGCGGTGTCTCTTCCCATGGAGCCGCATCTCCCTCTTCCTTTCCCTCCCCCCACCACTCTCTCTCTCACCCTCCTCACGCTCCGATACGTGACTTATTCGATTCGAGCAAACGACTAATAAGTCACGGAGAGCGGAGTGGCGGTTGAGTGGTGGATGGGGACGTGTATATTTTTTTCGAGAGTATGGAGAGGGATTAGGGTGTGTGTCGTGTGGAAGACATTCGTCAAAACCGAGGAGAATGGGAATGGGGAAGATCAGAATTCGAGGGAAATAAAACAAATTGCCGACAGCCTCGCTCTCTCTCTCTCTCTCTCTCGTGAGGAAAAACAAGCCGTATTTTTTATTTTAAGAGCGCGCTACCGGAATCTCACCCACAACACTTTTTCATCGTTGAGAAAACGTTACGCAAGTGCATAAAATTATATTTCCCCTCTTCCTGCTTTGCCATTTACGCAACTAAAATTCCAAGTGCGTTCCGCAACGCAGGAGCAGCTTCTCTCTCTCGCTCTCCTCCCTCGCTTGAATATATTATGATGGATAAAAAATTAAACGGCCTCATGGACGTCAAGGTCGGAGTCATTAAGAAGAGCGGGTAATCAGTTGAGAATGTGCGAAGAACGAAGATCTCTCCCAGTCGAAGCGATGACGCCTTACCGAATAGCATTCTGGAAAAGGACCAAATAAAAAATCCAGGCGCGGGGAAACGGGGACTCCTTCACGTAACGAAAACATTCTCATAAATTAATCTCGGGCGAGTAAAACACATTTCCCGCGACAGTCCAAATAAGCAATATTTTTCTCTTACCGTATAATGTTTCCTATTATTTTTATTCGCACGGGAGCTGTTGCAGTCGGAACGTGGAATGACCCTTTAACACACCGATCTCACGCTCCGCGCAGCACGACAGCACATGAAAAAGGGAGACGACCAAGCGTCGACTGACTCACCTGCAAAGATAGATAAAAAGGATCGCATTAGCATTTAATTCCAGACACATTTTTCTGCATATCGAGGAAACGTTTCGCGTTTACTGAAATTAAATCGTCGCGGCGAGGAAAAAATGCGAAACGAAGTAAGGAAGGCAAGAATTCATTCCATCCGAGGATTTTTTTTTAAATTTCCCTGTGTGAAATGATGATGGCTAAGCCGCGATATCTCGAGTCGTGAAGCGGCAATGATAAATTTAAGCGTTTTCGAAACCATCGGAGACCGAAGACTGACTGACATTCCGCCGGCATTAACCACAGGAGTTAAAAAATTATTCCTTTTTATTTTAGCGTCCACCCTTTCACAGGAGTTAAAAAATGATTCCTTTTTATTTTAGCGTCCACCCTTTCTTCCTCAGCCTCCTCCCAGGAAAAAACTAAACGCACCAATACACGCACCCACATTCATTCATTTATCGAGAGACCTTACCTCTCGAACGAAATAAAAAACGGATACTGAATTAGCATAATAAAACGATAATGTTTCCGTTTTCGTTTCACTTCAAAAAGGTTTTGCGGTGGGGGGGGGGAGGGGGTTAGGAGGAGCTACGGAGGTAACTTCAAATAAGAGACGGTTACTGCGGCAATCGACGTGTCTTATTCTCCCTGGAGGTTCAATGAGACGTCACTCTGGACAAATGGACACATGAGAAAAGCAATCTTGGGGAGGCCATCGAATCTTCCGTGGGGAGAAAGGGTGCAGAGATCCATCATTCGCCTTATAACGCAAGCGCCATGTGGTTCTCTCTCTATCCGTGCTCGCACGGTCTACCTGTGTAATATAATAAAGTCACGGCCAATATTTCAAGCATCGGTTTAAAATAAAAAATAAGGAAAAAATCCTGTTTGGTAGGTACAATAGCGCTTGGACTAAGTCCAAAAATCTTCACGGCCGACCCTCTCACTCTCATTAGCGGATATATCCACCCTCGCATTTCTCTCTGTCCCCCCTCCCCCTTCCATTCCTGCAATCCCCTTCCCCTTTAAAAAAAGGTCTTTAAAGGAACATCGAACTAGGTTCGGAGATTAATAATGGAGCGAAGGCTATTCTGCACTGCCCACAAGTTATAATCAATTCTCCCGGAGGAGGATACTTGGCAAGAGAGACGAGTAGGGGTGGGAGGAGGGGAAGGGCAGTCAATAAGGACTTCCATGTGTAGTTCTCCTCAGAGCCAAACGGTTAAGGGGGAAGACCGTTTTCGAGCTATTGCGGATTATGAGCTTTAATATTTAAAAAAACGAGTCTAAAATGAGTGAACTCTTGACACCATTAAGGACAAGCGGGAAAGAAAAAAAAGAATGCCGAATTGCGGAAGAGGAAGATCGGCTGGAAATTCGAGTCGCTTTCTTTTTCAGAATTTTTTTTAGTTAATGAAGCAAAAGGTACCAGAAAAAAATCTACGAGTCATTTCACAACGGCAACCGATAAACGGCTAGGAGCTTGATATCAGAATATTTTAGATTTGTTAATTAATAAGATATATACCAAACATGGGAAAAAAAGCTCGCAGATTTTTAAGAATACGATTATTACAGCGAAAACTATTCTTGAGACATGAGCAATTTTAGAAAGTATTAATTTATTGTCAAGCATTAACTGTTATATACTATAGAAGCAAGCGTACGTATATCACGAAAAATTACAGGATATACGTGCATCTGTCCTTTTTGTTTCAAAAAATCAAATTAGTCAGCTAATTGCAAAATTTTTAAACAAGTTGACTCGATGTCTGATTCTCAAAAATTTCAGAGGGCTTTGGATACAATATCCAGCAGGTGCGTTAGTTGGGGTCTTAAATTAAACCCTTCAAAGTGTAATGACCCTAAGCTTTTCTCTTCGAAAAAATCCGTTGATAGTCAACTACAAATTAAATGGCTGTGATTTATCGAGGGTTGATTTTCACAAAGATCTTGGCGTTGTTGTTGACGCAAAGTTCAATTTCTCCCCTCATATTACCAAAATAAAAAATAAGGCGATCACTCTAGTAGGTCTACTTTATGGATTCGCAGATATAATAGACCCCCACGCTCTGCGTACCTATTTCTGCAGCATCGTCCTACCGACTATTTCTTACTGTTCTTCCATATGGGCAATGCCAGCCTCATCGAATCTTTCTTCTCTTAATTTCTTTCAACAAATTGTCAGAGTCCGAATTCCTTCTCTCCGTAACGCCTCCAATAAAGGTGTTATGTCTTCACATTCCCTCGAGTCTGTTCTTAGAGAAAAAAGTGATCTTTCATTACTTTACAATGTACTGAATGCAAACATTGACCGTCCTGTACTTCTCCCCCTGTTTAACTTACGTGTACCAAACAGATCTACTCGTTTTTTCTGCATCCTTAATCTCAGTATACCTAGGCTGTCGATAATCAAACGCTCACTTTTCTTCCGCCTCCCTGCTCTTCTTAACTCATTACCTCCAAACTCAGATGTAGTCAATCAGCCTTTAAAAACCTTTATCTCCTCTCTGTCTTTACCCCTTTAGTTCATTTTATTTTCCTTTTGTTATAAATTGATTTTATTTTGTTTGTCTCTTGAGTTTCGTATTTATGGTTATAGATTTCACTGTAAATTGGCCTTTGGGCTGTATATGAAATATTTATAAATAAATAAATTACCATAATTTTCAACGTAAATACGTTAAAAACAGTGAAGAATGACGAAAATTCTAATAAAGGATGAATTTGCACCCTAAGAGATATAGTTAAAGTACAACTTTAGAAACCGAAGCTGAGACAACGATAGAGGGCGAAAAATCTAAAGGGGAAAAATCATCAGCTCATCAGCGACAAGGATCTATTAAATCGAACCCATTTGTATTTAACATTGACTCCATCGTCGAAAACTCTGCGAATCCCTGCAAGTTATTCCCGAGTAGGGGATCTCATCTTCACTCCTCTCTCCCTCCCCGTTAATTTCACGCCCTATTCCAACAATTACTTCCACGTCTTACCCGTCGACTTCACCCTTCTATAACGCCACCAGCACACGCCTAAAAATTTCGAGTATTCGACGACGAAGTGGACTCTCCCTAATCCACGGACCCCATGACCTCCAAATATCACACTCGCTCCCAAACTATTTCCCAACTCCTCTTCCCGCGCCTCCCCCTCCCATCTCTCCCCCAGTTCCGATGGCTTCCCCTCCCCCTTCTCCCTCTAAGCCTCATCCATTTTTCTCATTACACTCCAAACTCTCTCACACCCTTCCCATGCTAATCTCCCTTCCACGGCGCCCCTTTCTCAGGGAACCCAGTCGTCCCTTTTCTCCATGCAAATCACCTCCAAAAACGCCTTATCCACTGCCTCCCTCCCTCTCCCCTCCCACTTACCATCCCTCCCACCCTCCTCTCCAAAACCAAAATCTTCCTCCGTCTTTTTTTATTGCCTCCTCATAATCTCCTCTTCCTAAACTCTCCATCCCTTCTTCCCCAACCCCACACACACTCTCCTTTCGCCATTTCTCCTCTTCCACATGCCTTTCTCCATCTCCTTTCTCTCCTTCCCCTTTCTTTTGGTGATCTCCTCTCATTATATCCGCCTCTTCCCTAAGCTAACCCTCCCGAGTTTTTCATTATGTCTTCTTCCCTCTCATTAATTCCTCCAACGCCTTTTTCTCTCTCTCTCCTCTTTTTAACTCTATTCATTTTCCTATTTCCGCTGGAAAATTCTCTCTTTTTCACCCGCAACTTTCTTTAATAATTTTACTCGCCCCACTTCCTATTTCATCCTCACCCAGCCCAATTTATACACTTTTACTCGAGGGATTCATAATCACTATCTTCTTATGCTTTGATGTTCTTTGGCACGCGCTATGCATTTCGCCTTTTTCTACTCTTTCACTTTTACATCTCTCGTCCGCGAGTAAACCGAAATTCTCTCATTTTCCCCGTAATTTCTCTTTATAATTCTCATATATTTTCTTTATCTCCATCTTTATAATAACTTACTTGATTTAACCTCGTCTTCTCTTCCCCTCAAATATTTTCCATACCCTTCCTCATTATTCCCTTTATATTTCCCTCGTTTTTCTCACCCTTTTTCTCTCCTTTTCGCTCCATCTCTCTCCTCCTATTCCATCTCTCCCCTTCCTCCTACCGGTGCCTCATTAGCATCTCGCGCCCTCTCCCCCTCTCACCCACTCCCTCCCCTTTTCCCTGACGCCTCATCTCAATACTCGACCCAATCTAAACTACCTCCGCATCTTTTCCCTCCCACCACCGACACCCCTATAGCCGTCCATTTCCTCCCCCAAACCCTCGCGCACGCACATAGCACGACCTCCTCCTGCTCCTAGCCGCCGCTGCTCTCCCTTCACCCCTTCATCCCGTTCCCACGAAAACCCAATCCAGCTCCCTCTCTCTCTATCAACGTCTCTCTCTTTCCTTCCCTCACTACATCCCATCCCATTTCCCGCAAATTCCCAACCAATCAGTCCCCGACGACGATTCCAATATCCCATCACCTTTCACGTCTCCCATCTCGCTCCCTCTCTCTTTGCCTTAAACACCTTCCACCCTCTTCAACTCCCTTACGCTCTTCTCCCTCTCTCTCACACACACACGCACACGAAAACATCGACGATCGTTCCATTCCCCTATTCCTACGTGTCACACCGACTGTGCGGTGTCAAACCCCCTCACACACACACAAACCACTTTCCCACTACATCACACATACGCACCCAGCTTCCACCTCTAACACCCTCCCTTCACTTCCCAACCCTTCCCGACCGACGTTCTCCTCCACCACCCTTGCCACCTCCACACACGTCTCCTTTTCCGAATTCAGATCGAGTACTAAAAAGGGGGTAGAAATGGAGAGAGAGAGAGGGGGGAGGGGAGTTGGATAGGGATGGAAGGAATGGTAAGGTTTACGCCGGAGAGAGAGAAAGAGCCAGCCAAGAAAGGCTCTCTTCACGAAGAACCCCCTCTTTACCCCGACTTCCCTCTCACTACCGGCGTATAAATTATTCCCTCTTCAAAGAGGGACCGAATACTTCGCTACCCAAACCACTTTCCTATAAGAGAGGCGGGGAGGGATGCTGAGGAGTGGAGGGGGAGAACGGACAAATCGGGCGAGGTTTAATCCGGGTCCTAATCGCAATCCCTTCCCCATTCCCCAAAACGGTCCTTTCGGAAGCGCACGTATAAATCCACCGTCGCCGCCTTATGCTAACATCTCCTCTCTTTCTCTTTACCCCCCTTCATCCTACCTCTCTTCCCTCCCGTCCCCTCCGATCCCGCGCCTCGCTATCTGCTCCACGCTCTTTACCCGTTTCACCTTCGAAAGGTTGCCATATTTTCCTACTCACTCCGCCCATTCCTCTTATCACGCACTGGGAACCTTATTGCGTTCCCCATTCCGCTCACTTCCTTGATCGCTATACAGGATCTCATTGCCTTCAACTGCTTTGCGGCCGACGAACCTGAGATTGGCGGTAAATATCTTTAGCAATAAACGTTACTCTCTGAATGGGCTTGAAGACGGTGCGAAATTTGGTTAACGACTGAAATAAATTCCATAAAGAAGAACGGTATCCTTGACTGTGAGAGAAATGAGGAACATGCGGTCACTCAATTAACACCTTATCAAACGCAAGTATCTTAAACTTTCTCAAATTATCAAAACACATTCGGAAGTTGATCTCTGGTAACCTTCCTTCGCTTCGAAATTTCAATAAGTTATTTAAAAAAGGGGTTTCCCGCAAGATTTCTTGCACACAATTATCAAGATGCGCCCATGTTTAGAGAGAAAGAGCTTCGATGCTTTCGGAATCTCCTTAATTGGTTCCGGAGAAAATGGTATCTTATAATGCCTCAATCAAGAAGTTTTAGCCGCTTACATAACCCGTGTTCCAGACATTCGCCGTTACGCCGACGTACCCAGAAAGGCTTCGCCGTAAAACGGAAGGGAAGGAAGGATAGTGATTGGACGGCCGGCAATTTAAACTTAATGCCACCGGTTGATATCAGTCACTCTTCCCCTTTAATCCGGGGGTTAACCATAAACGTGGATTTTATTATATAGTAAAAGCTGCGACCGAGGGAATGTTATGTCATCCGGAGCGCAATGGAAACATAAACAAGGATATTTTACGAGAGACTCGAGCGGTCCTTTTCTTATTTTTATCCGGAGCACCCTTCTCCCTTCTTCCGGACCCAAATAGATTAAATCTAATTAAAGGGACTTTTTAAGAGCACTCGGAAAAGAATTTCGGCGAAATTAATCCCTTTTCGAACCAGCGATCTTTTGAACGAGATAGGTGGGCAAGGAGAAAAAGCCGTCGTCGTGTGTGTGTGTATGTATGTATGTGTATATATATATATATTTATTTATTTATTTAATAATATATATATATTAACTTAAGGAAAAGAAAAGGTAGTGATGAAGGTGGCAACAAGGTGTTGAGGGAAGCCCAGCGGACACTTACCAAGTTGGCAGGCTGCTGGGGGCGTCGAAGAGACACGTAAAACACACGCAAGCTTATCGGGCCTATGCCCTTCTTCAGCGAAAGAGTAACGTAAAGTTATATATATATATATATATATATATATATATATATATATATATATATCCGCCCAACCGCGCACACACCAACTTGCGAGTCAAGGAGCCGGAAACATTCGTAATATTTATTTATTTATTTATCTTGGAAGCCAACCCCATTCTGGGAAAATAATCTCATAAACCTCTCATCTCGGGTCTGAAAAAGAACGTCGGAGACGAAGAAGATGAAGAAAGATACAAGAGCGGAAGATTCTGGTAAAACCCAAAGAAGGATATCCCCCATAGCTCCCATCTTTTTAACTCTCTCAGGAAGTAGAGGAGCCTCTCTTTCTTTCAGGGAATACCGCATCAAAAAAATAACCTACGGGACGGGTGGAGAGAGGGGGGGGGGAGGAACGAGAGACTAAGCGAAAGAAAGGATAGAGAGGCGGGGAGGTGGAGAGCATGGAAGGAGAGAGAGAGAGAGAGAGAGAAAAAGGGAAGAAAATCTGTTCAAAACACCGAAAGATGAGCTTCTTTCCATCAAAAAAATTTCTCCCTCTCATATATTGAAGCATTTCAACACCTTCGCTTCAACGCTCTGCGCCCTCTTCTATCCACCACTCTCCCCTTTTTCCTAAGAAAAATCTCTTCCTCCCCTCGTCATCTCCCCACTCCCCTAACTCCCAGCATCCCCTCTCCCCCTGACATGCCGAGCTGAAAAAATTCCATTCCTAAAACACCCTCCTTCACCCTCAATTTTTTTATACGGAGCACATCTAACCCCGCCGACACATTTTCCGTCCTCTCTCATCCCCTCCCTCCCTCCCTCCCTCTCCATCCATCGTCTTCACCCCTCCCCCGACAAAGCCCACGCCATCTCTCTCCCTTATCAAGGTTATCCCACCTCAATTCACACACACACACCCTTACCCCCACTTTCAAACCCCTCCTCTAATCTCTCACACTAGCCATCAACGCGTACGCTCACATACACACACAGTCGCGCGAATCATCCTCTCCACTCATATAAAACGAAAAGAGATGTAACAGCAATGAAAATGTTTTTCGAGGAAAAAAAGGCAGAGCCATGTCTCTTATCCTGGAAATGCCTCGGAAGCCCTCTCTCTCTCTCTGCGTAACTCTCTCCTCTACTACATGTATAAAAAATCCACCCCGCAAACCCCTTTTAGTTATAGTATATCCCACTCCAAAACGTACAATGGACCCGAATACTCCAGTCGACCCCGCGTCGGAGGACCCCCTAGGACTGCGGGTTGGAAGAGCGACGCACCTCTCCCATACACGCCATCCCCAAGTCCCTAACTCTCCATTTCCCTCTCCTCTCATTCCGTCATGTCTTTACCTCTCCCATCCCTCATTCCCTCTCCTCCCCCTCTCCCTCCCTTTTCTTCTCCTCCTCTCACGCAGAACGCCCTCTACTCCCCTCTCCTACCCCCTTCTCATTCGCCCCTCCGGTCGAAATTAGTTCTGGGATTACGAGACTTGTCTAAATGCAGATGAAATATCAGGGAAAGATGGAGGTTTGGGAGGGCGTTTGGGGGTAGAGGGGAGACGAGGGGCGTGGGAGGAGGAGGGAAGGGTGTGCTTCCTGGGAAAGGAGAGACGGTCCAACAGGGAGATAGGGAGAACGAATTAGGTGGGAAAGGAGAAGGACGGAAAGGAGAACGAAAGGTCATAGGGAGACGGTATAGGAAGGGAGAGAGAGAATGGCAAAAAAGGTGTAAGAAAAATGAATCGCGTGATGAGATCGGAAAAGTGGGAGATGAAAGAAAACGAAGAGCAAATGTGGAAAAGTGGTATATATTTAATGAGAGGAGAGGAAATGTGTGGCAAAATTAAGGTAGTATATCAACAGGAGCGACGATATATTTCATACATCTGAAAGAACATTACGAATTAAAATACAGGTTGGGATCGGCAGTCAGCGTTCGGGTGAAATTACAGTAGAATTCACTCGCTAATTTTTCCGGGTGATCCCTTTCTTTTTGCTCTCAGTCTTCTCAAATGCAAGTGTGTGACACTATTGTTTAACGACCATTTAGGTGAAAACAGACATTTCTGCCAAGGAGCATGAAGAGTTTTATATTTTGATGAAATTAGGCTCCCATTTTGTGGAATTGACTCATATTAATCATAGAAAAAAAATGTAACTCTGTAACTTCCACGAACTTTCTGGAAGTTAGAGTAATATTTTTTCTGAGATTAATATTCTTGTAAGCTTTTCGAGATTTGCAGGCTATGATAAATCTACAAATCCTACACCAACTAAAGGAGGTCGATTTTTACTCTAGCTATTACAGTAAAACAGTTGAAAAACAAGGGAATATAACCATAACGATTCACAATTAAGAAAAAAATCCATAATTACCAACGTAAAAGTTAGCCTATTTAATACAGAGTTCTCGATGGAAAAAGGAGCACAAATGGGGAAAGGCAACGCTGACGAATTAGATTGATGTAAGAAAGAAGAAGAGGGAAGTTTGAAATCGGAAATGTAAAGAAAAACGGCGATAAAAAATACGAACAAAAAGATGAAAGAAGAAACCAGATGTAAAAGGAGGTACTTAGGGGAAGGGGAGAGAAAGAAAAGAGATAACACAAAAGGATAGGGTTGAGAGCGTCCCTGTGAAATAAAAGAGAAGAATACCCGGAACTATAGAGAGAGAGAGATAGGCTGAAGAGAAAGAAAAAAAGGCTAGAGAGATGAAAGGTGAGATTGGTTAAAGGTCTTGACAAGGCATGGGGTGTGGAAAAAAGGTGTGACCGACTTCCCCATTTTCATTTAAATAGGAAAAGGCTTTGTAACCCTTGCCTTTTTTAAGGGGTTGAATCAGCAGAGAGGAGAAAAGGGTTAAATAGATGGGAGGAGGAGATGTGGAGGTAGGCACAAGAGAGGGAGTAAGGGAGGGAGGACAGACAGGGAGTGGGAACAGCCGGAATGTGGTTATATGCCTGGATGCGTTCGCCCATTGGTTGCGGTAAGTGAGCTGGCGCGACGGCTTGGTGTGCATGAAGAGAGAGAGAGAGAGAGAGAGAGAGAGAGAGAGAGGAAGAAAGGGAAGAAGAGAAAGGGAAAGAGGGGAAAGTGACTTCGTAACTTAATAATAGCATCAGAATATTATGCAGCTCGAAATTATGATGAATTTAGAATTTCACCGAGATGCTCGTTGAATGGAAGGAAAAGGGAAAACACGAGAAAAAGCGGAGTTATTTTGGTTGAGCGATGTTTTTGTGCAGCGAGTTTCCAACCCTCGAAATTTATGCCGAAGAATTCGAATGCATCCATAAAAATAAAACAAATAAAACGCAGGAGGCTAAATTGAGATTTGCATTGATGACGGCGTGGATAAGTCTCGACGTTGAAGGTGATGTTGAACGTATCGAGAGTCGAAAATTTATAAATTCTCTAATTAAAATGTCGGGACTTGTGTAATACAGAGAGGAAACAAACTGCAAGCAAGAGTTCGCCTTTTTTTTCAAATATTTGTCCAACGGAACTTTTACGACTACACTTCGATGGAAGTTTCCATTTCTAAAGCGCCATGCAAACTGACAGAAGAAAAGGACTCTGAGAAACAACATTACGATTTAATAAAGGTCACCCGCCAAAGAAAGAAAATGTTTACCCCCCGAGCCAATCATTTTTAAATATCCCTGAAAATGTCTGAAAGTCTAGAAAGGGTAAGAGGAAATGTGATTCTCCTTCAAGAAAAAATAACTTCTTCGATCCTGAATTATTTAAATACTTTCGAATAGCATATATTATCCAGAGGGGAGCGCTGTTCTCTTAAAAAAAATGTCGGCTCAAGAT
The DNA here is from genome assembly GCA_028673005.1 of Tanypteryx hageni. Lineage (NCBI taxonomy): Eukaryota > Metazoa > Arthropoda > Insecta > Odonata > Petaluridae > Tanypteryx > Tanypteryx hageni. The sequence continues at coordinate 99,919,192 of CM054112.1, read as the reverse complement.
TTATGACCCGTAATGAATTCAAATGAAATTAAAAAAACGTTGCAAGAACTTCGGAATAGAAACAATAAAAACGTTTCCGCAAAATTCGAAAATATCTGACGAGGAGACACAAGAAATCCATTTAATCAAGAAATACGAAGAAAGACACTTTTTATAACATTTTCCTGCTCACATTTCCTCGAAATATCGACAAAATAAAAAACGAAACAAATGAATATGTACCTCTTAACGTTTTTAAAGCAATTTCGACATCTTTTCAACCTGGATTTTCTGAACTTCCATTAAATATAATATCCCGGTGCAGTTGAGCTGCGAGAAGCATGATTACGTGAACCTTCATTCGAGTAAATATTGTCACACGAGCACAGTCGATTCTGGACGACAGCACCGGATTCATAGGCAACCGGAGAGGCAAAAGTCCAAGAGAGAGAGAGAGAGAGAGATGACAAGGACAATAAAAAATGGAACATGAATGGTGGATGTGAACTCCCTTTTTGAAAGGTTCAAAGACAGCAGCGTACACACAATCGGCCAGTCGGCTCTGAATGAAAAAAAAGAAAACATCTCCTCCGAAGACAACACAAAGAGGATTTCGCCAACTACATACGCTCTGAAAAGGTCACGAACTAAATCCCTCCTTCGAAATAACTTTGTCAAAGGGTCTATCTAGAACAAATGCCTGGCGGCCGTAAGGCGCTTTATTATGAGGGCGAATACGTCTACTGTCGCATAAATGGCTTATAAAAAAATCGGAGAGAATGTTTACAAAATATTCGAATTCAAGCTGTAAATTCATTTGTTTACAGGAATAGTACATTGGTGGGCCTCATAAAATTTTCTCGGAAAAAAGTTCGGTTGAAATGCCTCCAGATCAAATATAAAGTTGAAAGGAAAAATAAAATACTTCAGTAAATCTTCCCGTTTTAGACCAGTATTTCCAAAAACAGTGTTTACAAAAAATCGGTGAAAATGTGCAAATAGCGCTAAAATATTCTCTGAGGAAAAAAGTTGCGTCTCAGGGAACCTATAAAGTTTCTCCTGAAGCAAAATTTTCCATTGACAGTGAAATGATCGGGCGATATAATTACAAAACCCATTTAAAACAAGCCATTGGCTTAAAAATAATAACAGAATGGAGAAATAAGCCGACGGACGTGTCATCTATCATCTAAACCGACTAAAAATCCAACAAAATTACCTCAGGCAAATTCATTTTTACTCCCGGTGCAGATTTCGACACAATGCAGCTTAAAGATAAGAGAAAGCGACGCGTTCGATCAATGACCACCTTTTTTCTCCGACCTTTGACCTCCGGCAGCATTTCTCCTTGTAAAAACGCCTCCTCTCTCTCTCACTCTCTCTTCTCCCCGCATCCTCTTTTAATTGACTACTAATCAGAGAGATCCCCGTCGAGATAAGAACCCGTTGAAAAATGCGCTACACGACAAGTATTCCCTCACCGGGTCTCGAACCCTTATACGCCAAGATGAACAAGGCCGATAAAACCCGCCGGGACACACGAGGCGACGACCGTCCTCTTTTAAGTATATCATGTAGAGCCGGGATCCGACAAGGATGTAAATCCGGCTTATAACGAGGCGAGCCGGGGGTCGGACTCCATTTTACCTCGCCTCCCCACTCCCTCCTCCCTCAGCTCCTCCGCCATCGCCTCAGTGCAGAAAACGAAGAGAGGATGCACTTCCGCATCCCGGGAAAAACAAAAGCAAAGAGGACGAGGGCTAGTTAAGAACGATTGCCGGCGATAAATATATTCGAAAGAGAAAATCTCTAGCAGGTGTGCGTGCTCGCAAACGACACGTTCAGAATCGCACACACACACACACACGAGTACGCGCTCACACAGACACACACACCTTTTAAGAAAAGGAAGTCTCTGGCACAAAACTACCACGTATCCAGCACACCTGAGTGGTCATTCGTTAAATCTCCCTGGGGCGAGATGTTGAAACGGGGACATACACACACACACACGCAAGCACATTTATACACATACGCAAGCACGCACGCACACACACACACACACATATATACAGGCTCGCACGTCTTTCTTTCTCTCTCTCGCTCCTACTCGAGAAGAAAAACCGACTCGGTTTAAGGAAGCGAAAGGAGTTTTGTATGGGAGAGGCATTGGGACGGCTATAGGAAGGAACTACGCCCCTTCAATCATTGTCAAAGGAGGCAATCTCACGGGGGCGGTGGGGCAAGGGATCAGGGAAAGAGGAATGGAGATGAGGAGGGCGCTTTGAGGGATGAGGGGGTTGAGGTTTTTACCATCGCTGGACTTTCACATCCGCGAAGCACTCCATCACGCATAGCAACCGGCCAAGCCCACCACCTCCCTCCTCCCCCCACCAATGCATATGGCAGCCCCCTCCCCCTCCCATACTTTTGCCAACCTCTCCCTTCCCTGATATCTCTCATTTTCTCCCTCTTTCTCTCTCTCTCTCCTTCACCCCTCCATACCGACGACGTATGCCGTAGGAATACATTTACCCCAACTTTGAACCCTCCCTTCCCCCTGCCCCAACAACCGAAAGTCCGAATGGTTGCCTGCCGGCTAAATGATGGTCAAATCTGCGCGAGCAAGGGGTTTGGTCCGTTCCCAGAGGAATGCCCAGTTCGAAATTTTAATTGATGAGATTTCCTGTTAAATCTCTAATGATGAAATATAATCGAACTCCGTGATTGCTTAAAAAAAACTCTCGCGACATTCAATTTGGCGTAGATTACATATAGTTGAGAAAACTTCTGCGATGATTGGAGTGATTCAAACGACGAAATGTATGTATGACCCTGCGCGAAATCGATGAGAAAGGAGAGGAAATGTATTTTTGACCCGAGCTTTATCAACGAACCGAGATATAAATTTTAACTAATAATCCGCCTCGATCGGCATAAGGGACCCGACTGGACATTAAAAATCGAACACAAGCAAGGCAAAATATACGCTCACCGGGAATATCGACGCGAGATAAGCGAACGGGGGCCCTATCTCGTTCGCAATTACTTCGCCGCTTTCTCTCTCCAAAGTGTCTCTTTTTTCCCAATATTTTTCCGAGATAGCAAAACAGTTGTTGACACCAATCGAGCACATCGCCCGCCAAAAAAATACACACCTTTCCTTTCCACGCTCCTTTATCGAGTGGATATAATCTTATGAAATTTTTAACATCGTCCGGAGAAGAGGCAACGCCGCTCTTTTTTTTCAGAAACGCACGCAAAGGGATGTGTCCAGACTATTTCGTCTTCCTTTCCACGTACGTCCGTGTATTTTTCAAAGGGGAGACTGTGGCTGAGAGAGAGATGGATAGAAAGAGGGAGGGATCGGAATCAAAACGGAAGAGGGTGGGAGAGACACGAATGGGGGGGGGGGGGGGGAGAACAGATGAGGAGTCCGACTTGTGCGGAAGTGGAGGAGTTTCTCAATGGCACGAATACGAACCGAACCGACTGATTGCCCCGTTAAGCCCGTCCCTTTTTGACGCCACGAAATACAACCCTTTCCTTCCCTAATTTTCATCATAGTGCGTCGACAAACATCACGGAGTTGGATAAACCTCACGTGTTCGTTCCTACCGGTGTTGCTGCGAGGATATTAAGAAAGGGAGGCGGAGTAGGGGGTGGCTGGGAGGAGGGGGATGAAAAACACCTCCTCGCCAGCCACTATACCCTCGTTTCTCACCACCCCCCTTGGCCCTTGAAGGGGTCGCACCGCGTGGTCCCAACAAAAAAAAACTCCTTTCTCAGCCCGACCACCACCCTCATATTTTTTGCCTTTCACCCCTTCAAGGAGAGAGTGAGAGACATCGTGACAGCCACGCCACTCTGGGGGACTAGCATTCACGGAGGGGATCGATAATATTCGGATTAAATAAAAAAAGAGGATGATTTCTATGAATAACAGTTACGCGTCCGGAGAAATAAATAATCCCTTCCTACCTTTATGCTTAGTTTGATTGAATTCAGTTACGACGACGCGAATTTTTCATTTCGCCTTATTAAAAAAGATACATTTTTAAAGTTTCTTATGCTAACGCATAGTTAAACACGGGGGAGACGTCAAAATTGAAGTAAAAAAATATAATAAATGTAAGTCACTTTGTAAACCGCTTGCATACTTCGTACTTTGATGGAATGCCGTGGCAAATTCTCGCTAATAAAAAAGATGGCGAAAATTAGGGGAAAAAATCTCGTCGCTGATTTCGAAGAGATTTTAACGAATGCGTCGAACTTGAATCTATCGAAAGGTCTCCCAGTTAAGCAGTCGGCTCCCCTCCCACTCCCTAATCCATCATCCCGCCCTTTTAAATCCTTAGAAATCCGGCTCCGACTGCAATTAAACCATCATCAGCCGTAATGAAGCGGAGGAAAAGGCTAGTTCGACGCCAGATTTCACAGCGCGGGAGGATGGGAGCGAAGGGCAGAGAGAAAAAAATAACACGAAGAAAATCCCAGAAAAATTAATCGCGGAAAGATTTTTCCGCCGCCATATTTTTTTTCGGAGCCGTTTGTAATTAATAACATTACCGGTGAAAGGAAGAGGAAAAGGGACGGAATTGAGAAAAGGCGGGGATTGGTGAGAGGGAGAGGGGGGCGGAAAACGAGATGACGTCCACACCTTTCGCAATTAGTCGCGGGGTGCGTGAAAGAGGGGGAAGGGAGGGGAGAAGGGAAGGGGGAAGGGAGGGGGAATGGAGGGGGAAAGGAGGGGGAAGGGAGGGGGAATGGAGGGGGAAGGGAGGGGAAGGGAGGGTGAAGGGAGGGTGAAGGGAGGGAGGAAGGGAGGGGGGAAGGGAGGGGGGAAGGGAGGGGGGAAGGGAGGGGGGAAGGGAGGGGGAAGGGAGGGGGAAGGGAGGGGTAAATATCTCTCATACTCTAGCCGACCTTCTCATTCTCTCTAATTGGAAAAGACGAAGGGAGGTGGTCTGAAGTGGTTGCGAGAGGAGGAGGGAGGTGGGAGGGAGGGAAAGGCACACCCTGGAGCTGAAATGGAAGGAGGTTATCCTTCTGCGTCACACTTGATTCTGCAGATGAATCGCCCTCATCTCACTGGACCTTTCAAATCGAATTATGCCTAATGAAATTTCGTCCGAGTTTATGAAAACAGTATCCGACTTTTATCGCTTATTCTAGCTGCGAGTATGAATTATCCCTTTCTCACGTTCATCCGTCTCTGGATATCAAAGGCTCGGACGTCTGATTGTGGCGAAAAGCCGGCGCTAATTAAGATTTCGCAATCGATCATTCCCCGAATTTGTCTCGTGACAACGGGATTAATAAACGAGGAGAGCTGACGGGATTAAGAGAAGTAAAGGCATTGGAGTAGCGAGTAACACTCTTAAAAAAAACACGGCTCATACGGTAAAAACTGTCGCTCTCCCTAATTTATCTATTTTCTTCGCGATATCTGCTAACGACCTTTCTAAATCTACGATCTAATCGGATACATCGCCAAAGGAAAGCGTAAAATTTCATCCATAAAAATCATTTTAAGTTACATGCTGATGAGTTTTTATATATGTAGTTCAAAAGAAATCTATAGGATGAGAATAAATAAAAATAACGGAAACCGTTGATTGAAGAGGTATTTCGACAGCGCGATCGCACTCTCCATTTTTAGTCGGTTTTAAAAATTTCATGCCAAAAAACTAAGTGAAAGATGATAAAGAAAATCCTCCTAAGGTATGAAAAAATAGACACTAGTTCAAATTTGTTCCGAAAGAAAATAAATCGTATATCCAACGCCACTGAAAACATGCTCCCAAAGCCCTCCGTGCTAACTCACCCAAATGCGACTGAAAGTTTGTGTGCTCAAGTTCCTGCCAAAACGCAGTTCCACAACTTAACTCTTCCACCTCTCACGAGATGAATTCCATGGCAGCAGCTCCGTCTCCTTTTTCACACCAAGTCCATATCCGCCACGAGCGCAAAGTGCATTCGCACCTTAAAGCGAACAGGTAAAGTAACACGGCAGAGGTCCGTTCTCCCAGACTCAGCACTTCCTCAACAGGAGATCGCCCCACCGGAACAAACTCCTCGCGATGTCTACATCCACGAGCACACCCACACATGCACAACACACACGAGGAGGAAGATCTCGGATGATGGATACTCGCACACGCACGGAGAGTCCCATCTTCCCACGAGTATAGAAGACTCCGTCAGCACTGTCTCCTCGTGCAGAAGATACGCAACTATATATAGGTATATATATGTATGTATGTATAAAATGGGGGATCGGTATAAGAGGCGGCGGCCACGGGCTCGCCTCCGTGTTCAACCCGCTGTGAAAACTTGAGGAAGGTTGTTGAGGGATGGGAGTTGAAAGAGTGAGTGAAAGACGGACGCGAGGGAGCCGAGGCTGGCGGCTTCCCTTCGGCTACTCCCTCAAAACACACGTACGCACGCACACACATTCTGGCGGCTCTTTCACTGCGAGTAGGATAGAGAGGAAGTGATGAACGCTTTTAATCCGAGCGGTGTGAGCTGGAGAGCGACTAGATAAAGTAGAGAATTTGTCAGCTTATCGGCTTTCAAATAGTTTCGCCATTGTTTTCACCCCCCGGACTCTACTAGGCTTCGGAGAATCACTAGGAGGGAGGCGTGGGTTGACGCGCATATGAGATATGCACGTATTATAAGGGGGCCATATGGGGGGATGGGGGGGGGGGTGAGTCCGCATAGGCCGCGTGGGCGGTTGTGCCTCCAAGAAACAGCTTCATTATCACAATGCAAAGAAGGCTTGGGGGGCATATGTGGAGATAAAGAAGATAAAACGGGAAATTGAGGAATGACTAATTGCGTTATAATTCAGAAAGTGACGACAACGAATGGAAAAAGTTGGATTTCCCAAATGTGAACTGCGTCACCAAATAGACCATTATGTTATCTAAAAATGTGATAAAAATGATCATTATCAGAGACTCCGAATAGTGATCTACCGAAGTGATTCTCAACCGGTGGGACGCGTTCCACTAGTGGTACGCTGAGGTCGTCTAGGTGGGACGCGAAGTATCGAAGATAATCATTATAAAACTTTTTGTTAACAGAACTACAGTAATATTTAATGTCATTGAAAATTTACATTAATTACTAATATAATACTGACATGCATTTGACGTATAAAACCACTTGTTGAAAAAAGTGGAGTTGAATTAATCATAGCGGGGTTTTTTGATAAAATTGTTGGTGGGACCAAGGTTCATTGACAAAGGGTTGGTGGGACGCAAGATGCAAGGGTTGAGAACCACTGATCGACCATATTAAGCACGGCACAGAAGGGTGGCAACAATTACTTCACGAATTTTGCGGTAAATGCAAGGAGACATTGCTTTATAATAAAACAAATTAATATTTTAAGATATCGAAGAATTACTTTAATTACAATTAAGTACTTAAACTGGTCAATTCCAGGTTCAGATGGCACTCATTGTAGCGGAGAGATATTATACATTGTTATAACTCAGAGCAACGATCGATTATGATATTTCGGGGAAAAATTAGAACGATGAACTTTTATGCGGAGCTCATAAAGGCGAATAAATATTTCAGATCGTTAGTCGTATCATCAACGACATAAATCAACAAGCATTGCAGAAATATAAAAATAAAATTAAAGTATCATATCCCAAAGGTGAATTCGAAACTAGGCAAAAAATATCGATTACAAACAGACTCGTTTAACTGCACATTCTTGGATGACGAGCCGCTTTCAACATACTTCGAGGAAAATGCCGGCGGAATACTTCGTGGAAATCAAACAATGGGTCCTCTCGATCGCTGCTATGTACAACGGCGCGAAAAGATAACTTATCGAAAGCGTCGACCTCTTGTATTAAAGCTAGGCTCCCCAACTGTCGAAGGATAAATGCGAGCTCAAGCGGCAACGTCTCCTAGAAATTTTATTATAGCCGCCACAAAAGAAACGGCGAAATTTACGTCAAGGCAATAGGGGACAATACATTTTATAGCAAAATAAAACTAGTGCGCCGTTCACATCGCAAAAAAATGCAGAAAGATGGAACATTATAATAAATCAGTGTTTTGCGGCAACTTCCAAGATATTATAAATAATTTCGGCAACTTAAAACCAATCACAAATTTAATGAGGTAATAAAAAGCTTTCCATCAAGAGCGATCAAATCGCATGGAATTACAAGGACCTAAGATTCTGGATTAAATAAAATATGCCAAGCGGCAGGAAGCTCTCTATATTCTCCCCTCTCTTCAAAAATACAGGCCTCAAAAGGTGTCGCCCGTGAAATAAACAACAAAAAACGTAAACTTACAAATAAACCTTCACAATCGCTATTTACAATCACCTTCTCACCATTCAAAAACACAATTGATACGCAACATTCAAAATGGGGTAACGAACAAAAACAAAAGACCAAAACAATGACGGGGACAGCTATCGACGGCATTTTTTATTTAAAAAACCGCGTACGCGCGAAAAAAGGCTACGGCGCCTACCACTCGATCGCACGGCCATTCTCCGAATAAAAAAAGTTTTTTTTTCTGGACAAACGCCAGCGAGTTGACCGGTCAACCAACAAGATCCTCATCTTAATTGGACCCATGAATCATGAAAGCGAAATTTGCCCGAGAAAAAATTAAAAGCATTAAAAAATACACGGTAAAACGTCAGCCGACAAAAAGGAGCGATAAAAACAGTACGCCGAGCCGAAGCCGAACATGTAGGAGACCAGAGAGGGAGATAGAGTAAAAACTGCAAAAGACGAAAAAAACGAATATTTATTCAGCATTAGCGAGTTTTATTGAGATAATCACCATCTATTTTACCTTGGGTTGACACGATTCCCGCCACCCGGCTACGCTGATATTCGCCCTCGATTGTTATACGCCTCAGACGCCCTCTGGGGTCATGCGAGTGAAGGAGTGAGGGAGAGAAAGAGAGGGCCCTGGGACAGGTGCGCACGGAAGTGAGGAGAGAGAGAAGGAAAAGGGAGGGCCTAGGAGTGAGGGAGAAGGGAAGAGCAAGGAGAGAAGAGAAAGGCGTCTGGGGAAAAGAGCATTGAGGATAGGAGGGGATGGTGAGAGAGGGGGCAAAGAGAGAGAAAGAGCGAGAAGAAGAAAGAAAGAAAGAGAGAAAGAGAGATGGTGAAAGAGAGCAAGAGAGAGAAAGAAAGAGAGAGAGAAAGAGAGAGAGAGAAAGAGAGAGAGAGAGAGAAAGACAGAGAGAGAGAAAGAGAGAGATAAAGAGAGAGAGAAAGAGAGAGAGAAAGAGAGAGAGAAAGAGAGAGAAAGAGAAAGAGAGAGAGAGAGAAAGAGAGAGGTGAGGGGATTCGGAGGTCAGCTCCAGAGGTGGGAAGAGGTCATGGAACGTTCGATCGCCACGCCCCGGGGTATGTAGCGAAAAGCAGGAGAGGCAGAGAATAAGAGAGTGACCTCCCGGATCCTCCCGACTGAAGAGAATTAGATAGGGGCTGAGCAGGGAAAGCGAGAGAGAGAAAGAGAGGGAAGAGAGGAAAAAGTGGACGGAAAATGAGAGAGAAAGAGAGAGAAAGGGAGAAAAGGACAGGATGATGAGTCTGGGAGGTCCCAAAGGGCCCGAATTAAGGGAGGAAGATCGCATAATGGAGGCGAGGAAGTCGGGTTTTTAAAAAAAGGATAAAATGGCAAAATAAAAATAGGAAAATAAAAAAGGGGAGTGGGGATGAAGGGGAAAAAAGAGGCAGGAGCAAAGCGGTAGAACCGCAACCTTCTTTTGTTTCTCTCCTAGCGGTGCTTCGCGATGGTCTGCTTTAAAACGTAACTTACCTGTGCTTACCTGTTGTAAAGGAAAAATCATATTTCCAAAAAGATAGGAAACGTACGGTCGGTCAATGTTCACCGATTGAGGTTTCTATATAAATTATTTACTTATATCTTCTGTTTAAGGATACATTTCTGCGGTGGCGTAGCCGGGAATTTACTTTTGAGGCGGTAAATAATTAAAGGCATTTTTTCACAATGAGATTAACCTTTTATTTTGCTTTGATAATTTCCAATAATAACATAACAGAAACACTGCTATAAAATTAAAAAATCATAAGTCATCTAATAAATATATTTATATTCAAGTTAAAGTTTAAATTAATGCGAAAGCAGTCGCAGCTGAAATTATTTTCGAAATGGGAGAGGGAGTTAATGCCCGACTGGCCCGCCCACTGACTGTGCCACTGCATTTCTATATCCTTAGAATATTATCGACAGAATATACTCCACAATTTTAATGGCCGGACGTTTCTTTTACATCGAGAACAATTCACCCGTCTTCCATTAGAACATACACCTGAATTAAATAGGAGCTGAAAACGTATTAAACGAGAAATAACCAATAACTACCGAAAGACGTCTTGCCGCTACAAAACATTGATCCGTTACAGGCACTCAAGATAGAATCAATCCCGCCATTCTCCTTACCGGAACGAAATACATTATAAGTAATAAAGGCGAAATGTGCTGATTAATCATAGATAAAACTCATGCCCCGTCATCTGGAGGGTTTTGAGCGATTTCACAAATGAAACCGTTCCTTTAAAATTGCAAGCATCGACAAGAGCTTTAATGCAGGCACTTCATGCCGATCAAACAACCGGGAGTCGAGAGATTTAGAGAGAGAGAAAGTGGGAGACAACGGGGAGTAAAATCGACTCTCTTTTGAAAGACAGCTTGCAACTTCGATAAAACGGCGATCGGCTCTGAAAAAAACACCCGCGCTGCATGCATTTAAGGGTCAAAGGTCCTCCTTCCCCCTTTCTCTCTTGTGCGGCGGCCGCATTATTATGCCTTGCCGAGTCCTTGGGAACCGAGTGATTGTTGCCGCGTCGAGTGAAGCAAGAGGTTCGAAACCTCTCCTCGAACATCGACATAAATGTTGTATGAAGTCACTCAGCCGGGTCCTTTAGGCATATTTAAAGACTCTCGGTTCCGAACTAGTACTCCTACGCCGCCATGCGACTGATTTAAAATCCATCGGAAGAGACTGCGAAGAAGCACGCACGACGACGTGCATGAGTAAGCGACGCGTCAGCACTTCTTCAAAACGAAGTACATGGTAGTTTCCTCTTGAGGCGTGGCATACTTTCTCGATCCCTTTTACTTCCTTACATCTTTTAGTGTGTCACGGAATTTTTTCCCTCCGTTTTCCGAATTGCAAATCTCGCGGATACTAGCAGGGCAGAGGCTGGATTAAATGAAAGTGCATAATTTCAGCTGAATTGCATCGCTTTTCGAAAAGACAGCGAATTGAATCCGAAAGTCTCAAATGCAGGTGAGTGAACTGACACAATAGTAAGACACATAAACTACGGTAAACCCTTTTAATTCAATGAAAAACATTTCGAGTGATATATAAGTAATAATATCACGGATATGGCAGTAAACAGAAGACCTTTTAAAGTGGCTTATTATAAATCATTCAATTACTATCACTAACGCTATACAGAGATTTTAATTTTCTATGCTTAGTAATAAAGCAAGCACCTCAATACTTTCTCCCGTAAAGATACAAAAAATGGCCGTAGCCACCTTGAGCTCATATTCTGTCAAATAATAGAAAGTAACATTTTTAGCAATTTTTTTCCGACGCAAAAAGAACTGCAAGCACATCGCAATTTCGAAGGAAAATAATGAGAATCAGAAAACATTAACTCACTTAATGATGAATTTTCTAGTCAGTAATTTGCCGGGAAATGTATCGTCAACAAATCAAACGAAAGAAAATTCCAGTCTCGAGGTTGCAAAGCGCGGATTTCTCTTCACACGCGCGCGCAAAAAATCAATAACCTCCCTCCGTCCTCATTGAACCTTCATTTCGCCATCGTCAAGCAACGGCGGAGTCCAATGGAAAAATAATGATCCCCCTCACACGCCCCCCGAGCACACCGAGAAACATGATCATCCATCAGCATTTTAACATTTACTTAACATACACACGCGGTATATTCATCAATACACCTTGCCAACCTTTATAAAAAAAAGTGGGCGGGGAAATTTCGCAACTTCTTCGCCCATTTCCTTAATAAACCGCCAAGACTATTATATCGCAACGCCATTAAAAGTAAATACTTAAAACGGAGAGACGGAGGTGATGGATGGAAATGCGAGGCAGGAAGAACGGGGGAAACGCCAAACAAAAGAAGGGGGATGCGCGTGTTCATACACACGCGAGCGCGCGCCCATACGCAACCGAGCGATTGCTAAACGAGAGCGCATTTCACAGAAGATTAACCCCATTGAATGAGCAGGGAACGATATAAACCTCCCTCATCAACGTCATCTCTCTCAACACCCGCGAACGGAATATGCTGAAAAAATAACCCCTAGCAGACCTGCATCGAGCAAGACACCGAGACTCAAACCATATTTTTTTCCGGGGATGAAATGGCCGCCCCTAGCAGCAGAAAGAGATAGTTGGAGAGTTCGGCTGCAGAAGATAGGAAAACAATTGAAGGGTTATAGAAGTTGAGGCGAGTTGAAAAAATTAGAGAGAGGCACGGAAAGATACGATAACAAAACAGGTTAGGAGAAAAAAATGTGCACATAATCACCAATTGAAAAATTAAGGAAATGTAGAGGAACATATAATAAGGAAGCGGAGAATAAAAAAGAACGAGCGAACTATAAAATAAGTGAAATAGGAAAATGGAGGAGAGAGAGAGGGAACGCTGGGTAAAAAAGATCACTGAGCTGAAAAGAGATAAAAAGAATATAATAATCATGATGATAATGGATCAGGGAGGAAGCTGAGAAGAAAGAAAGGAAAAAACGGGATGGCCGCAAAGCCAGAAGAAACGAAAAAGCGAGAGAGGGAAAAACTCCATGAAGGTAGAAACAGAGAGGAAAGTATGGAGGAGAGATGGGGAGAGAGGGAGGGAGGGGTAGAAAGTTATGGGGTCGACGTAGAGGCGAGAGGAGCAAAGGGTGGAGGTCGGGATGAGCAAGAGATAAGACCTCAGAGTGCGAGAGAGAGAGAGAAAGGGAGAGAGAAAAATGTCTGCAGAGAAGAGAGAGAAATTCCCACTTTTTTCTAGAGTGCGTGTAAATTAGGGGGACGTGGTGGCTCACGGTTAAGCACACGCGTGGAGATTAAGAGGAGAGAGGGGGGAGGGAGGAGATGAATAAAAAGGAAGAGAAAAAGAGAGGAGAGAAATGAGAGGGAATTAGGGAGGGAGAGAGAGAGAGGTGATGCGAAAGTTTCGCAGCAGCAGCGAGGAAGAGGGTCGGGACCGTATATACCCACTCAGTCACCGTCGAGGCTGGAAACTTTCACGCGCTTTAAAGTATGGGTCCGCAAAAACCTCTCCGGTAAGGAGGAAATTTTCCACCCGTAACGGAAGAGTAGGTAAAACGTTTTCCCATGGGGTGGAAACAAACCCCAGCCTTCGTAATGTTTTTTTTTTAATTAACCAACTCTTATACTTATAATCGGCCGTCCCGAAATATTTTTTGGTTCCAAAATAATAAACCGCACAAACAAGACGCGCGTAGTTGTTATTTTATTTTTAATTTACGACGAAAAGGGTAGAATTTTCAGCCGAATTGGCCCGGCGAATTATTGCCGAAAAAGAAACGTCCGTCTTTTTTTCCTCACTCCCCTTGGTATGATGTAAACGAAGTTTATATGCATTCATAAAAATGTGGAATTCATTACTCCATGACGTACGCATAATTACGAGTGAGAAAACTGACAAAATTAACTCCCAACTCTCTCGACCCTCTTCGCTTTAAGAGAAGCCAAAGAAATTATGGCACTCCCAAAAAAAATCTTTCGAACTTAAACGCCTTCGAGTGATAAAAAAAATCGGCAGGGAGAATAATAAGAAACCGTCCGCGGAGGCTTAAAAAAAGACCTAAAAGGTATAAAAAATAAACTTAAAACTTTTATATACCTTGTAGGTAATGCCTAACCATCAAAAACTTTCGAAACATAAAGAAAGAAAACTTTTTCTAAGGGAAGGGACATCAAGTCGGAAATCTTTCATAAACAAAACTCTTTTCACGTCCCTTCCTGAGAACCGAAGGGGGATCCCTCCAGCGAAAGGACGTACGTCCTTTTAAACATGCTAATGCAGCCACTGCACCGCTCTCCCATTCCTATCCCCCCCACTCCTGAAATTCTTCTAGCCGAGGACGCAAGCATGCCCCCTACTACCATACCCGAGGGTCACGGACATTTTCGTCATACTAGCGCCCTACGCTTCGCCATTAATTACGCTTTAAGGCCATCTCCGTAATGGTCTCCCGGCATGTTTAATGCGGACATAAAATCTCTAATAAACAAACTAAAGAAACATTGGAATATTAAGGGAGAGCACACAAGAAATGCAAGATGGTGTTAGTAAGAAAAGATGAGGAAGAGGGTAGGGGAGATGCTGGGGTGAGTTTGCGGAGAAAATAACTCCGTGTGGTTCTCTTTCTCCCTAGAATGATTTATGCCGCGCGAGATTTTATTATGTTGTCCGATATCTTCGTATGAGCTCTGAGTTCCCGCGAACCTGGTTTCAACATAACTTGAATCACTCTCTGCACGGGGTGAGCTAAAAGCTGCTTCGGGTTACCCGCAAGAGGTCAAGCATTAGAATGGTTGAAAAGGAAAACGGTCTGAAAGAAGAAGATAGAGGGAATATTTATGAGACGCGGGAACAAAAAGTGTTCCCCGGGACGAATAGAGAAAACGCGAAAAAAATGACGGGAAAGAGTTATGATTCGGCGTGAAAGACAGGGAGAAAATGAATTGCGTCGGAGCGTTTCTTTAAGGGAGTTGATGATTAAGAGTCCCTTTATTAAAAACCCTCGATAAAAAAGGAGCCTCCTTATTGATACTGCCGCTAAAAAAGGAAAGGTATATTGGATGTGGAAAAACCTTCGTGGAGCCATCTCGCATTGTCACGCTCACTTGTTTTTGCATTTTTCATTCGCGTTATGAATCCGTCTGGTATAAAATCCACCATTACTTCCGCCGGCGGCTACGGATAGATGGACCATCCACGGTATTTTTTCGCATATATATTCAGAAAATTTTTTTTCACACTTTATTCCTAATTTTTCGGGACAACTAAAATGCTCTATCTTTGTCGTTAAAAAAAAGGATTCCCATTTTTCGACGTCCGGCAAAATGACAATCGCTCGGCGAACGACGGGTTCTAAATCCGCGAAACCGCAGCGAATCCGGGAATAAATCGAATTCTCGTCACTACTTCCCGTTCGCCGCGTTAAAAGGATTGTGCTACATGCCTTAATTACAGCCCAATTCATACGTGGAATGAGATTGACAGTGAGATAATGGGAAAGCTGAACTGGTGCAATTGTCCAATTCGAAATTAATTTGAGTCAACGAAGGAAGGGCGGAGAATTTACTTTTACCACCAAGCGACAATTAAACTGTTAACGCATCCACATACTATGAACGTAATATCCTTAGGATCAAAGGCATGTCGAGAGTTGAAAATTTTAATGAGAAAATTCAAAACATGCTTGCTTTATTTAGCAATTTCGAAAATTTTTAATCCTGTCAGTTCAGCGTTAATGTTCCACAGCATTTTATAAAAACTAGTTTACGAAGCGAAAGCTATTTTTCTACCCGAAGAAGATCTCTTGGCGACAGACAAATGTTTGTTACTCCCTTGAATTCCACGATATTAAAGCTATCTTTTGGGGGGGGGGGGACCTACCAAATGAAAAAAGCAATGGTAGGCTGTAATTCCAAAGGTTTCCTTCCACTGCATTCCTTCTCTCTCCCTAACCTAAATAAGGAAACAAGAAGAAGATTAACGCAAAATTGGAAGGGCAATTCCGCAATCCCTCGTTTAACGGTTCCTTTGTAAGTTCCCTCGTTTATTTTCGGATCTCTCGAGCGCCTGTTTCCTTTTTTCATTTCCCCGCTCGGTGAAAGGCTTCGCGAGAGGATCACAGCGGCGAAAAAATGTATATATATATATATATATATATATATATATATATATATATATATACATATGACCCAGGTATCTATTTCGCATGATCTCGGAATTGCTGAGGCCCGTTATTTCTTCCCGAAAGGACTGGCGGTGTGAAGGGGGGAGGTAGAAGAGAAAATGGAGGGGGATGGGGCAGGAGGCAGGGTGAGAGATGTGTTGAAGTACAAAAGGGAGAAGAGGGGGGAGGGGAGGGAGGGCTCCTGAACTCGTACTTATCTCCTTGTCTCGCCTCGCTACACCGACAACCCGGGCGGGGAAAAAGAGTCGGTCGGGATACTTTTTTTTCTTTGAAGCTGCGAGATTCCACGAGGCAAGGGAGTCTATTAGTCTTTTTGAGAATATCGGTGTCCAATTACCCGGCAAGTGAGAAAGGTAAAAGAATAAAAAACGCGAGCAAAATAACGATAAAAACACGTTTGCCAAAGCCACTGGACCCCCTTCGTCAAATACCAGGTGAGAAAGATGGAATGATGTGAGGAAGAAGAAAAAGAATGGGAAGAGGAATGGGAGGGGGAGAGAGAGAGGAGAGAGAGATCGAGGGGGAAGAGGAGGAGTTGAGGTAAGGGAGGGAAGAGAGAGGAGGAAAAGGATGTGGTGTGGGAGATGAAGGATCGCCACGCAAAGGTACGAAAAAAATCCTCCTCATTCGGGTCGCAACGAAAAAAGCGACCGTTTCCCACATTCGGAAAGAAATAATTAAGCACACGCCGTCACATATACGGAATGAAAACTATTCGAAACGGCGATATGGAAGTCGAAATATTGCTTCTTATTATACGAATCGCGCCGCTCTCTAAAAAAAACCCGGCATATAAGGTAGGGACGGATTTATTTTCCCCGCTCTTCCCGCTTCGCCAGGCGGTAATGAGGTTATTAAGGGGTGCGGAAAAGAGTGGACGAGAGATTTAAAAAAAAGATTACGCGTATGATGGAGAGAGGGCAGGTGAGAGGGCGTAGGTGGCGGAGAGAGAGAGAGGGCGAGAGGTGTGGGCCGGACGCGAGCGCCGGCCAGCATCGTAAATCCGACGAAATGAGGTTGCGAGTCGGAGAAATGGCCAGATCAGGAAGGGAAAACCGCGAGAGGTGTTATTGAGTGATGATGGGTAGCTCTTGTCGGCGGGAGACGGTTGTTGCGGGTCGGGTAGGGAGGGAGAAAACAAGGCGAGGAACAGACGCACCAACAACGGGACCGCCGCTTTCACTCCAATCTCCCGATCTTCCCGATGATTCTCCGAGAGTCATCAACACGTCCATCCCTCTCTGTCGCTTCGCGTGTCCCTTAAGGGGCCGAAACGTCTTCTCCTTCTCCTCCTCGTTTTAATCGCGTGGAAAGGAGGTCCCGCCGTAGAGCGCGAGTATTTCCAGCCCATCCGTTCCAGAAACGATGTGAGGCTCGATGACTAATTTAGCGATAGAAGTAGACGGGGACGACTACTTACTCCGTGACGAGGCGTTGAAAGGGATCGAAAAGACGCTGACGTCATTTTTCAGGTTAAGAGTCACCGCGATAAGGCGTTCGACCGCGAGCGGAAGGCGCGCGGCAATTGTTGAAAAATCATCATTCGAAAAAATTGCGGAGTAGGCGCGATTAAACCTTTTCCAGAGGCTACGACTTCTTCTTTTTCTTCTTGGTTAAAAAAAGCTCGCTAAAACCCACGAATGCGGTAAAAAAACACGACCCTATACTTAAAATGGATGAGGGTTATTGCGTACGGGACGAAAAAAGAAAATTATTGACGCAAAGAACGAGTTTTGCAACGCGGCGAAAAGAGAGAGGAGACCGTTTTCTCGCTGGCGGCTACCGAGAAGAGTGCGTAGATCATTCTAAATTAATAACGCCGATGTTATTTGAGGCAATAAGAAAGATTTCTGTGGAAAAAATAAAACTCGATGTTTTTTTTAGTCCACGCTTAAAAACGAAAATTCAGATTTCTCGGACATAGAGTTGTAATTAAAAACTCATTATCGATGCAAATGAAAGGTATCCGGGTATAAACCCGTTCAGGCTTTCCTGGTAGGTTATAATTTAATTAAACAGTAATTCATGGACGAGCTAAACATAACTCCCGATGAATAAATCATAGAAACTTGATGCTAGATCGAGTCGCGGAGACTCCTCGACATCACAGCTGGAAAGCTATAGCCCTCTTTAGAAAAATGAGCTTTTTTCGGGTTCCCGCTTATGAAATATTTTATAATTTAACCGCTGTGTACGAAATGGTATTGCGAAAAGTCAGAGATATTCCGAGTTTTTTAAGGATTGGTTTCTTTTCTAACACACAGCGAGAGCACGCGTGACCCGTTTCGCAACGACGAGAGTGGAAACGTGAGGCTGTTTGATGGAATAGGGACGTGCAAAGACCCTCCCTCCTCTTCCACCCCTCGCCTCATAAGTTACGGAGAAACGCGACATAAACTACAGAGACGACCTTCTCGCTTAAATACCACGTTAAAATATATTATTGCAAGCACTAGACGCAGCCGCGGCGACGCGGTGTAACCTGCCAACGGCCGATCCTTTCCGACGCGATGCACCGAGTCATAATGGAAACGGAATACGATAACCGCGCGCGAGAGCCGAGAGATAATGCAACGCTTCCCAGGCGGGGATCGAACCATAGTCCGCAGCTTCGAGCGGCGCTCGCGAGATGAGAGAAAAAACCCGGTGGACAAGCTGCTCAGCATAAAACGACAATGGAGGGAAGTAGGCTGCACCTCTAAAGTCGGACGGGGAGACTCCGAGACCCGTCCCATTTGCATTGCATTCTTTATCGCATCGAGGGGGAGAGGACGCATTCGTCAGAAAAAAAAGAAGCTAATAATTTCCCTTTAGGTGGGCGATGTTTCATGGACGGGCATGATGCACGCTCGAACGCGGCGCGAAATGGGGTTGGTTAATAAAAGAGGAAGGCCGGTTTGTTTAGCATTAACTCCGACGCCGGTGGTTTGGATGGTGGCGGGAAGATGGCGGCGACACGATACGTAGCAATGCGATCTTCTGACCCCTTTTCGGCCGCGTAACCGACACGTCACCATGGCACGAGAACAAACAACCCTTAAAAAGCAGTGCGCTTAGAACGGACGAGAAGTCGGCTAAAATAAAAATAAAACGCCCACGGTTAATCGAGGCTAAATGAGCTCTAAGCTGCATTGCGCTTGGGAGGATGAATAACAGCAGCGATGGGAGACTTGGCCAGCGCCTCTCCCATCTCATCTCGATTTACAGAATATAAGAAAGGATTATTACCTGTCCAAATTGATTTATGCACCAGATATATACACTTCTGCATAAAGACCTTTTTTGCTGCATTATCGCGCACGTATAATAAAATCTCTCTCTCACTTTATGTCGCCTCTTAACTATGCGCCGAATTAAGTTTTTGCGGTTTAAAAAAAACCTCGCTTTAATTCTCGTCTAACGAGGAAGGATAGATCAAAAGCTAAGAACAGATCCTCCGCCCGGCAAATTACACGGCTGCAAAAGTCTTTCTTCTAAAAATCAGACGAAAGAGGAGTTTTTAATGGAATATTAAAGACGAGGGAAAGGCCCGCATTCTCTTCGCTTATGAAAACAAACCTCGATTACCTGTCGATCTCGAAGAAGCAAAGGGAAAAAGGACGAGGCCGTCCAAAAAGTACGCGAAAAACAATCTGGTTCGCTCCACAAAGCGGAGTAAATATATAATAAAAGTAATGGAAACCATTCCAAATCATCCGCGAAAGAATTCTCCTATAACTAGCCGTATACCACGGTCCATGTTGCAGATAGGGGGAAAGATTTTTTCTTCCGAATACTGGAACGCATTTAACAAAAAATATACTGGAAAAGGAGAATTATCAAGGCCTTCCCGAAAAGGTTAGAAATGGACCTTTTCACCACTTTCGATTCAAGCGAACGCACGCACACACACAAACGTAATCATGCGATCAAAGAGTCGAGGAATTGGAAAAAGGGAAACGGAGTCAAAGGAGGGGATATGGGATTGGTAAGGAGGAGAGAGAGAGGGGGGGGGATTGGAAGCATTCCTAACCCCATTCCTATGGCCAAACGAAAAGAAAACCCACGCCTTATTCACTTTGGGGAAGGTACTCACTCGGCCCCGACACGACTATGGAGGGTGAGGCGCTTGGGCGAAAACAATATAAATGCTTCCTTAAATAATCGCCCGATTGTAACCTCACCGGTCCCTTGGAGCCACCCCCTCGCCCTGACAAACAAAACACAATCACTCCACCCTCCTCCTCTACCTAGCACAGCTATCTTCCTGTCGACTCGCATAAAAAATTATAAAAATCGTCACAGCCGAGTTAAAAAAAAGATCATTTATTTTCCTGCAAAAAGACGAAGGGCGGGGGTCAGTTACAAGTACCGACCAAGGGGAGGGAGATAACTTCCACGAAAGCACTACTCTCTCCCTCTTGACTCCCTTTTTCCCTTCAGTTATCAACGGAGCCCATTAGCAAGCAGGAGCAAAGCAGAGGTAAAGTGAAGGAGGCAATAAAAAATTGGATTTAAAATGGAAATAACGTAAGCGAGCGAAAAGCGCGCGTCGGTAGAAAACTGGAAAGAGGAAGGAAGGCACAGAAAGGAAGAGGGGAAGGTATGGTCGGTGGACTGGAGTGCAGAGCAAGTGGACACCGTTCGAATTCCTGCTGCGAAAAAAATCCATTCCTGGAGCAGAGGAATGGAGGGCAATGAGACCGACCAGAAAACCCAGAGAGCCAACACACAAACCCGCTAAGGAGATGGGTATCGTGGGCGGCCGGCACCAGAAGGCTTTTGGGGAGGGAGGAGAGCGCTGAAAGGGACGGGAGGAGGGGGTGGGGGCATGCGGCGTATAAAATATCCGCAGACTCTTAGAGAGAGTAATTGAAGGGGGAAGGAGAGTCGGTGAACGGGCGAGGGTGAATGAGAGGTGGGCGGGAGTGTAAGAGGTCCATGGCGCCGTCCACATTTGCCTGTCTCCCTCTAGCGGCCAAAGGCTTCCTTCCTTCCACATGCATCCAAAGCCAGACGCTGAGACGCACACACACCAACACCTTAACTCTTTTTCCTCAGCGAGAAAGAGGAAAGAAGAGGTGGGGGCGATTATGGGGGAGGGGTGAGCAGGCCAACAAGCTTTCTACCTCCATTCGCACGCACACCAACAAGGTATAAGGGGGGAGAGAGAGAGAGAGAGAGAGAGAGAGAGAGAGAGAGAGAGAGAGAAAGTAAGCGAAAGATGAGGAGAAAAGTGAGTGTGCTAATATATAGTATGGTGAGGACTAGAAAAGGTATGAGAAGAGTAGATAAGAAATGAGGAAGAGAATCAAAGAGTAATGCTAAAGGGAGACAGAAGAATCGGCGGCAGAAGAAAGATAAAGATGTGGAATGTAGATAAATAAATAAACAACAATAAACAATGAGATAATATATTTTTTAAAAACAGTACAATAGAAAAAGTCGAATTTACAAAAAGGAAAGGTGGTGGAAGTAAAAAATACTAGAGAAATAGAACATACATAAGAAAACATAAGCAAAACTAGATCTAAAGAAAGCGACTGGCGACTGAAATTATAAGTTCGACTATCAGAAAGGTACAAGTACTCTATTCTGTAAGTATTCCTCAACTGCGTAACACACACTTCATCAGCTCCAAAAATGAAGGCCTTCGCAGAAGACGTAGCGGGTTTAGTTGAGTTATTTAAAAGCGCGCGTACAATACACAATGCACAAAGCCGGATGCGAACCCGGTATCAGAGGAGTGGGGTGACGCATTATCCCGTCGACCGCCTTGGCAGTAAATGTTTACAGCGAGCATGGAGAGAGAGGAACTAAGATGGAAAGAGGAGAACATATATATTCGTATATGCAGGCAAGAGCCGAGGGAGAAAGGGTGACGAAGCGTTAAAATTCTAAAGCGAGAAAAATTATGGAGCGTAACACGATAACTGAAAGGACGCCGTAAGTAACGCAGGAAGAGGCAAAACGAAGTTAACTTTAGAATTTAAGCTTTTTTGGCTAAAAAAGAGCCGTGTTGATCGGTTAAAGACATTGACGTTGACAAAATAAATTCTTGACTTGACGCGTGAAATCATCCGCTTTATTCTCGACTTCATTCTATGCGTGGGGTCGGCAACCTTTTCTAAATGACGGGACGCATTCGTACAAGCGAATGCTTCGGCTGGCAGGATATGGGTGTACCCAGAGACTTCGTAGTATGACGTCAATTAAGCCTAAACAGTTATCAACGCTAAAATTTCAACATATGTACATTGTTTCATGACTGCGTGTAATTTTAACTGACGAACATAAAATTACATCTGGTAGATTTCGCGATTCGTTTTCCATCTTATCGTTAGTTCCACCGCCACATTAAATGATCTCCGAGGTCACATGCGATTTTCCGCCTCTCTTATATCGTATGCATGCACCCAGAAAATTGAAACAATGCGGCCGCGGTAACGAGAACAAAAACACAAATAAAACGCGGAAATAGAGAAAATCCATTAAAGAAGACAAAATCATCTTCCGACGCCAATAAGAGAAGGACGAGGAGGACGAAAATGATGCCTTTTCGCCTTTATTAATACAGGAGTCCTCCCTTACGGGGGAGCGAAGGAATAATGACGATAAAATATTTCTACATGCACCCCCAATGAAAACAAGCGGAGTTGATGTAATGACGAAGATTGATCGTCGGTCGTTTTAAAAGCGCCTTTCTATTAAAGAGGAAAGAAACGCAGAATGGCATCTTACTCGATACATTCGAGAGATCGAGAGAGGAAATTAAGGAGAGAGAGAGAGAGAAATGTGACGATTAAAAAGAGCTTCAGAGGCGTAGGAGAAGAAAAACGAGAGAAAAGCCGGATCGAAATAGTCTTTCTAGAGACGGGCACGATGATTAAGAGATACAAAGAGATTAAGAGATACCGAAGAAGGCGCAGAGGAAAAAAGAGATGAGGGATGAAGAGAGATAGAGAGGGAGACATCGGAGAAATAATTTTAGAAACAAATGAAAGTTTCGAAACGACGGGGATGAAGAGAAAACTCGTCGTCGAGACGGGGTCGCATTAATGAGGAGTCAAGGTAGGAAAAGGGATAGAAGAGGGGAAGAAAGAGAGAGAGAGAGGATGACGTAAAGTAGGATAATGAAGAAACGGAATGACTTTAAAGGCATCGATAATGCGGAAACATGTCCCGAGTAATGGCCGAGAATGATTGGACGGTTACATATTCTCGCGGAGACCATCTTCGGTATTGATGAGAGGCGGGTTGCAGATGCAAGAGGTGAGATTGCCATGAGGGAGGGAGGGGGAGAGAGTAAAGACAATGATAATTAGGGGGTCAGAGGAAGGAGCGCACATCGAGATGGTTAATGAGTCTGCAGGGAGGCGGCGGAAGGTGAGGGAGGCAGAAAAACGCGAAGATATGAAAGTACAATCGCGGCTCGGCAAAATGTCCGCTTTTTTTATTAAAGAACATTTGCGATGAAAAGCAAACACATGGTTCATGACGAAGATAAATCTGCCGGCGATTAATCAATCCGCCTCGTCTGAATTAATGAGTCAAAAATTCCGATACGAGAGAACTAAATAAAAATTGGCATTTTGGTCACTTTGTGCTCTCGAATGACGATGAAAATAAAAACAAACGAATTAATGCTCTCTCGAATTTTCCATTTTTTTGTTTCAATGAGAAATTTTAGGCCGTTAATTTTACAAACACGAAATGAAAAATCCGATTGAGAGATGGTATTATTTTGCAAATTCTAATACAAATATGCGACCACATCAAGGCAAGTAAATGAGAGAGATGAGCGCAAGTCACGTGAGGCAACGGACGAACTTGATAAAGAGAGGGCGGAGAGAGAGAGAAAGAGAGATGAATCTACTCACAATGTAGAGTCATATTATTCACATTATTTCCGGAATACAATTTCTGCAGCCGTGACACGAAATTTATTAATGGCATAAATCACGAAAGTATTTACTTCATTATACCCTGTGCCGCCGCTCGTTTATCGAAACGAGTGATTTATAAAATCAATGAATTCCGAATAACTATTTTGGTCGAGTGCCAGGTTTAAACGACAAAGGAAATCAGGGCGGGATACTTAGCAAAATATTTTCAACTCTCAACACGATCGGTTTGATGACAGCGTATATCAGTCACAAAGCGAAAATAACTCGATATGTGGATTGCAGCTTTAAAAATTAAAACCACGCCACGAAAAACATCCGGTTCTCGAGGACTTTTGAGAAGAGGGGTCAGCAATTTACGAGCCTAATATAACCTTTTCCCATGCATTGATATCACCTATGCAACTCTCTGAGCCGTCGCACTTTTAAGAAGTCACGCGAGAACGTAATCAAGAGCGTGCTCACGCGTGTAAGATATCAGGTACTATTAGATCACATCCTGTCGACGACAAGTGGAAACGCTCGCGTCGACTAAATAGTCAATTAAGATCCACGAATTCACTTAGCATCTCGCGTTCGTTATATCGATTCCTCTCGGCTCGAGGGAAATATTTAAGATGCAAATGCGTACATCGCCTAGTTCCCTGTTCAACATTCCCACAATACTAAGTTAATTGCTTTATATCCCCTGCATATTATTTGCAGTGACCATATCTCTTATTTCTTTTTTGCTTATTACCTATTCTTCACCTCAATCCCGTGCAACTAAAGTCTCAACGGTTTCTTCTATCTGAATTGTATCTCATCTTTACAATTCTCTCTTTTTAAATTTAAAGGAACGTTTCCTCACTTTTACTCAACCGATTCCACATTCTATATTATTTCTTATATAATAACCATATCGTTAAAAGCTTCTAATATATCGCCATTCTTTCTGTACAATACATGAAGTTCCCCCGAACTTCAACATACGTCAAGATTTCTTCACTAATAACAATCTGCAATAACTTCTTAATTAATGCTGCCACTATCCCAGTATAAAGATTACGCCTATTCATTTGCTCAAATAAGAAAATATTCATTAGGTTTAAAGAAAAATATTGAAATTTTGCGGATAAATATATACAAACTTTCGTCTTCGAGTATAAATTTTGAAACTCGAGCAGTATATCGAAGGCTTAAACGATTCTGTGGCTATTACAAAGAACCGCCATATCCAGCGCACCAGCTCGTTTTCTGACGAATATCGATGAAAATCCCAGAGGTAAACTCGGGAGAAAATCCTCGAGAAAAGTTGTCCTACCCATAAATAAAACCATTGTTTCCGCACTTCCCAACAAGAACCCGAACATTTCTAAAAAAAGAAGAAATAAAAAGGTGCGCGTCGCCGGTGGGAAAATTAGAAAAAGGAATAAAACGCAAAATAAAAAACGAAAACTGCACGGGACAGAAAGAGAGAAATAGCAGCCACAATGGAAATTTGGCAACACCGAAGCTGCGGAACGAAAAAATTATGAAGGAAGAAAATGGGAGATAGAGGGAGGGAGGGAGAGGGTAAATGGAAAGGAGGAGGAGGTGGAGGGGGAAGAGAGAGAAAGAGATTTACTGAGTGCGCATGAGACTGAGTGAACAGGAGGGAGTAAGTCACCGTGGGCATGAGAAATGAGTGAGGGATGAAACGGGAAGGAGGGTGTGGGGTGGGAGGAAAACGAGGTACGGGAGTGAGGGAGGAGGAGGGGAGAAAGTTGGGCGAGTTACGAGGATAAGGTTGGGTTGGGATGGGAAGCAGAAAAAGGAAGGAAGGAGGCAGATAAAGAGAAGGTTTTTGAGATTGAGAGAGAGGGAGAGGGTGGTGTCAGGAGGTTATACTCGCCAAGCTCATGATAAATCCCTCTAACCATCTCTATCTCCCTTCCTCTCTCTCTCTCGCTGAGAGAGTTGGCGTCCCGCGCGAGCTCGGAGAGGTAGCTTCCACGACGACCTTAAACAGCCAGAATGATGAGGCAAACGCGAAACTCTAAACGGGATAAAACACTCTTAAGCGACACTGCTAGCGTGAGAGCCGACGAGTGAGAGAGTTAGAGAGGCAGGAATAGAGAGACAAAAAGAAAGAATTCTGAATAGGGCGAGGAAACACGCGAGAGCGAGAATAATCGAAGGGAAGAGGGAAAGGAAGGAAGGAATGGAAGGAAGGAAGGAAGGAATGGAAGGATGGAATGGAAGGATGGAATGGAAGGATGGAATGGAAGGAAGGAATGGAAGGAAGGAATGGAAGGAAGGAATGGAAGGAAGGAATGAAAGGAAGGAATGGGAGGGAGAAAGGAGGGATTCGAAAAAGAACAACTTTTCCCTGCACCTCGCTCCTCGGGCGCGCTATAATGTAGGTTGTCTGCGTGGGGTGGTGTGTGAGAGGCTGTGGGTTCGAGTCTCTGAGGTGGAGAAGTATGTGACGGGAGTGATTCTCTCTCTCTCTCCCGCTCTCACTATTCCCGACAATTAATTCATGCCTTCCATTTCCACTGGTCCTAACACTGAGGGAGAAGAGAAAGAATAACAAAGGGACATAGGGATAAAAAGTTTTCGTTTCGTTAGTCGGAACAAGACCGCGTATCAAGAATATTTTTTGAAAATTAAGGTCTATTGAGAAAAAAAACTCGGGTTCCACGGGTTTGTACGGGATATGGGAGAGATGCGGAAGGAAGGACCTTCTCTCGAACCGGCAAAAAGTTTGGAGATATTACGAAAAATAAGCAACCATCTCGCCTTGTCATTAACCGCCGCCCATCGAAATATGTGAAAAATTCCATTTACGTTCCCGACGTCGGAGTTCATGTGATCTCTCGGCTCTGGACGCCGCCGCTGCTGAGATGACGGCTTCTGCCGCGCATGAATTTTTCGCCATAGCTTTTGAATTTCTTTCAACTCTTCAACCGGTCGGCGCTAAGAATCCGCCGCGGCCGTCCGTGTCACGGCTGCCGCAAAGCTAGAAGGATGCCACGCGATAAAATCACCGACTACGAATCCAGACGTGGATACGGGTTGTTTACTGCCCGTGGGTATATATATTTTTTCTCTCTCTCATTCGCTACCGCTTTCTTAAAAGGTAAAATGAGCATTTTTTTTGCAACGTCAGTGTTCAAGAGTCCATCGTACAAATCCCTTCGATAAACGACAGTTTCTTTTGATTGTATAGATATCCCGTTTTAAGTGGAGACATTTGTTATGCGACCCGTGATTGAAAAACAGCGATTCCGCCTTACCAAGCGTTTCCTTTTTTATTATCGATTACGTCCAAACACCAGCTCAGAAAACCGTACCCTTACAGCAACAGAGAGAAACGCAATTTTGAAAAATAACACTTCGCAATAAATTTTTAAAAGTAGAAATCTTTTCCTAGTAAGGCCTAGCAACCTCGCCAACAAACAAACAAAAAAGAGAAACGCGCAATAAATCTCGACATTTAATTTTTTTATTTGTTAATAAATTCTCCATCGTGTATTCAAGCTAAGCAATGGCATGAAATCAAAAGATACTCGTTAGAAAGAAGGGATCCGTGGTCAAGCTAGCATGAAGAGCTGCGAGAAGATGCCGGGCAAAGATTGCCCATCAATTCTCGGACGTGAAATATTAACCTAACGGAAAAGGAGGGTTGAAGAGAGCCACATTACTGCAGAAGCAGTTCGTTTCCGGAACCGCGTGTATTAATAAACAAGCAGTAGCAAGAGAGGAAAAAGTGGCGAAGGAATAAGGAAAAGTCTCTCATACGCCTTGCTACAGCGATCGGGATGCTGCGATATCTCAAGAACGAGTGGAAATACGAAGAGACAGCGACTCAAAACACTACACTGGCGACAGCAATAAGACGATCACGCTTGAAAGACAAGGACGAGGAAAAATAAATAGCGATAAACTAAACGGGATAGGTTTTAGACCAGTAGTGTCTAATACGCTCATCACTCGTTACGTGGCGAATCGACCATTGAGGTGTGGTGAATTGACGCTCTGCTTACTCTACTACCACAGTGTAATAATGTAGTATAGAATATAAAAGATATGTAAAGTATCACATTGCATATCATTTAAACCCACTATAAAGTCCTATTTATAAATATAATATAACGTTTTGAAGAATGCAGCAAAAATGGTACAGCATTCGCTACAATTGTGGCAAGCATGAAAATTCCACTGGACAACACTGTTTTAGACGATTGGTCTAGGAACGAAAGTTAAACGTAAGAGCAGATAGCCAAGAAGATGCCACAGAACGGTGTCCGATATGCTGCAAAACCATTTCGCAGCTCACTAAATAGACATTCCGGAAAAAGTACGGCGAGACTCTTAAAACTTCCTGATCGGATACGACACCTCGAACTTTCTTTTCATTTTTCGAGAATCTATCACGGGTGGAGGGGGAGGGAAGCGCGTTAAAAATAAACAATTTCTCTTATCATGAAGCTTGGGAGAGGTGGTCCCTTTATTTTTTTTCTCGAAGTAATGGTAGGGGTACTAAATTGACGGTTACTCAAGTTGGCACTCTGGAGCGCTTTAATCAAAAGGGTTCGGTGACTCCACGATCTAAGAAGGGTGAGAAATACAGAGAAGGGGGGGGGGGGAGGGAGAGGGTTTGGATGGATAACCCGAGAGAGAGAGAGAGAGAGAGGGCCTAAGCAACTTTCCAAGATGAGATCCACCTTCTCTCTCCTTCGTTTTCTCTTACCCTACGGTGCTTTAAGGCGACGGGCGAAATATGAGCTCATTCCGTTGGAATCCGTCTCATTAAGTGGCTTAATAGGGCGTAAATAACGATTTGGGATGAGGAGAGAGAGGAAGCGAGCGAAAGGGATTCGATTAACGGATGGGAAGAATTTGCGAAAACTACCCCATCGAAAATGGCTTGAACCGTGAATTTAAATCGCGTAAAAACTTATTAAAATGGTATGAAAAGACACTGCACAAATAATGCGTGGGGACTGCAGATTGTGAACCTAAAGTTATCGCAGTGCTAAACCCTTGTTTTCTGATTTAATAATTTTTTACAATCATTATCTCATTACCTGCATTAACCATTGTGCAAACAATATTCTTAAATTTTTTGTGCAGCGAAATATGAATTAAACGAAAAGAAGAATTCTTGCATAGTTTTTACACATCACTGAAGTACGACCTTTGAAAATTAAGCGGATAAAAAATAAGAAAAACTGCATTAACCAAACGTATGGAAAAAAACTCGTCTCGTAAATCAATGCCCGATTGTAATTCAATTAAATTCACCAATCGAAGCGCAATTATCATTCGGTGACTTTAACGACCGAAATTTATATTCTTCATTAAAAACAACAACATAAACCACAATTCTGCAAAACATTCACGCATAATCGCAGTTGTGCGCGACCTCTCGCGATATTTAATTGAATGCATCACGAAGAAGGACACGTATAACTCCCATAACACCCCATGTAACGACCGTAATGATGCGAGATGGGCGTTTTAAAGAGGCGTTTCGTCCAGACAAAGGCGCATTTGCATCCGGGGATGATATTTCCTCGAGCTTTCGGGATGGGAGGACACGCAAAGAACAGGGAGACGGGGAGTGGCATAATCCTCGCCATATAACCACACACAGAGAAAGAGAGAGAAAGATATATTTAAATGCGAGGCGAGCCTTAAGATACATACGTCCCAATCTCTCCTCTTTTGTCTCCTGGCAACGCGAGCGAGTCGCGATTCACTTGCGTCTTCTCTTCTTGTCTCGCGACGACCGCGCAATAAGCAACGAGAGAAGGAAAAAAAGAGGGCTGCAGAAAAACGAGAGGTGGAGGGGGACAGTTATGCCATTCCGACTATTGTTCGCCAAAGAATGCCTCCGCCCTATCTCGTGGGTAACCGTGCGACCTTCAACTTTCTTTTTCAGTTGTGCGTGCGTGTGTCCCCCACACACCCAACTAACTCACCGAGGACGCATCCGAAATGTAAAAGGAGGGACACGCCCATCGCCTCATACGCAGTTTTCCTCCCCGTAACTCCAGACAGTCTCACGACGGTGTCATTGCAATGCAACCGCGAGATATGACGACGGCCCTCTCTCCTATTGGTTTCTTCTCCCACTCGAGTTTAAAAACAAACCACCGCATAATATGACGTTTGTGAAACATAGCTCGCTCGATAATGACCGGCTCGTGGGGAGAGAAATTGAGAAAATGATTTTGGCCATGGCCTCCATGCTGAAGGGATGACACTTATTTCAGACGGGGAGGGCGTAAAAAAGGGAGGAATGAAATAATAGCGGGTAGGAAATGTCAGCGATTTCAAGAGATGACTCATAGCGAAGCTTAAATGCGAGCCGAGAGTATATATACACTCCCTTGGAAGTGCTATGTGGTGTTAAGAAACCGTGGGATTATAGAACACAAATAGCTAACCGGCGCCTCTTCACTTAGAGCATTATTATTGAAAATAATTTAGTAGAAAATCAAAAGAATTAATGATTATGAAAATATAAGGCGTAGATTCATAAAATGAATACATTGCCACGGTTATTATAACCAGAATCTCTACCATGTAGTGTTGCAGAAAATAGATTCGCGAAAAATTATTTTACATCGATTCTTTGCCACAAAAAAATCTTACTTTATTTCCAAGAATCCGCCAAAATTAATCGACCTCGTGAACGTAAACGAAAAGATGCTACCAAAACTCAAGTTACAAGTGCGCTTAAATACACTTCCCGGGTTCTTAACGCGGAAACAAGTCGCACCCCATTAGTACAACACACACAATTATACGACGTCATTACCCAGGCATTTGCCGGGGTAATTGAGGGGCCATAAATGAGCGGAGGCGTCTTTTGCGTAACCTTTTCAACCCCCGCCTTCGCCCTCGTAACCCATTTCGTGGCCGCCTGCTTCCACGAAAATTCTCCGCCGTCTCGTAAAAAAGCAATCACGCCCCGAATGGATGGCAACATCCCCTTCATAACTCCACACCCATCGCAACAACCGGCTGAGAAAGAGAGAAAAATCCGAATAAAACACCCAACAGTTGCAAAATTCCCACCTTTATTTGGGCGGAATATCGCCTTCCCTTTACGCAGAAAACTCTCCTTGAAAAAAGTAACAGAAATTTCCAAGGGTGAGACCAAAAAGAAAAAAAAACAGTCCCGGCTTCATCTTCCCCTCCCAACAACACCTCTCTCTCTGTAAAGTGACGAAACTCCCCTTAACAGATCTACCAGCCACGACATAAAAGAAGACTGGAAAGAACCTTTTTAAAAAAATGGCCGGAGTGTGCGAAACCTTAAGATTTTCGAAAAAATATGCGGAGAAGGAAAGGGGATGGGAGGAAGAGAGAGAGAGAGAAAGAGGGGTGGGGTGAGAGAGCATACTGCTGCGAAAGGGCATTCTTTTCCTCCCTCCTCCCACATCCCCTCCCACTACCCTAAATAACAACAGCATCTCGCGAAGTGAGACTTTGGAAGAAGTGAAGGGCGGCGCGGCCGAGGCGGGATAAAGAGCATAGGAGGAGAACGAGGGGGAGAGGGGGATGGGGGAGGGGAACTTGCGGCCGTGTTGGCGGGGCGTTACCCTCCGGCGAATCTGATTTACTCGAACACCTGTTCGGGGTGGGAATGTATTCAAAGGGATGAAGAAAGAGGCAGAGAGAGAGAGAGTGGGAGGTGGGGATAGGGAGAGAGTAGCGCAGGTAGAGAGGGGGAGGGAACGAAGCGGTCGTGGAGAGAGAGGAAAGGGGCGCAAAACCGCGACCCTCCTTTCACCAAACACCGAAGGCGAGAGATACGTCGCGTCCGATAAGAATGGGCGAGGGAAGTTGAAACTGGCTGGCTGCGGAGCCGCGGAAAGAGAGAGAGAGAGAAGGCACAGCACGTGCATCGCTATAAGCCTCTCGCGATAGAGAGGCAAGACCTACTGCTGCGCCGCGTGTTGCCCACGTACTTACACAAACGGCATTCAACTCCCTTCTTTCTTCCTTATCCTTCCTCTCTCGGCCTAAAGGCGACGCCGTCAATAAAAGGTGGGAGACCTCCCACGCCCCCCTGACCTCCTTAAGAGACGTACAGAACATCCCGCTCCACCGCCTTCTTACCCATCGACCAACTTCTTGCTACCTCCGGGGTGTAGGGCAGGGTGGCGAAAGTGCAACATCGGGAGAGAGGCAGAGAAAGAGGGTCGGCGAGTTCGTTCTGACATTGCAGACTCATCTGTTCCTCCTCCTGCTAACTTCCTAACCCCGTCCTGGCAGGAGATGCATCACCGTTGCGTGCGCTCTCCAATCTTCGAGACGAATGCGGTTTATTACTCATTTCAGAAGAGTAAACACACGAAAGCGAGGAGTTGGGAGGGAAGAGGCATGAACAAGCGATGCAAACCGCCGCTCGCACGCAAAAGCGCCCGAGACTTGGCATCACCTTATTTAGGGCAGAAGGAAAAGAGGGAGAAAGTGGGAAGAGAGAAAGATGATGATGATGGTGATGAGGCGAATCGACGAGGAATGGGGAGGGAAGTACCGGGGGGACGAATAAACTTTCTTACCTGAGAGGCATTATTTTGACCATTGAAAAAAAGACATCGGCGCAGCTACTACTCTCATGGCTGGGATGAGGAAGAGTCGTGGTTAGTCTTCTTTTCTCACTACCTGCTTGACCTGATGACTTCATCTCGCGCCCGGAGAGCAAGAGAGAGGTGAAGAAGAAAGCGGTTGGTCGGAGGTGTACGTCGAGGGAATAAAAAAAGAAGTCTTGAACTCGTCCAAGCGATGAGGGAAAGCTTATTAAGTCGTTTCTCGGATGGGTCGCTCTTAAAAATGCTCCGGCTATTACGATATAGCAGGGCCCCTTACTTTCCATCTAAAGAGGTAGGTAGGTGTGTATGTTTGTGTTCAGAGAGTGTTTTAAAATGTAACGTGTTATACAAACAGCTTATCTCGGCTAACGAGCGGTGTGCTACGGTTCCGCTACATGTTAAACACACAAACACAAATGGTTGGCTCGAAACGACTGACCCAATTATAGCATAAACGCATCCGACCGCTAAACTGCCAGCATGCGCGGAACGAATGTAATTATGTTTTAAGCATATCATACGAAAATACGACGGATGTCAGATTATTCTTGAGTTTAGGATGTGCCCATTACAGCATCTATCCGATGACTACAGCTAGAAACCACTCTAGGGTGGCACATTATTGAAAAAGCTAGGCAGGTCTGAAAGGGAAGTTTCGGGGCAATAGTTGTCTCTATGTCGAAGAAGGTGATTTAAAAGAACCAACTTAAAAGGTTTTCGCAAGGGAAATACCTAAATTCAAGCAAGAATAAATATAAGCATACTGTCATCAGAGATATAACTGCTTCCGTTTTAAAAAATATGCCGAAGGGCAATTTATAATCCCCGTCTAGGTCAGAATATTAGAGCAAAACTTTTGCGATGACGCAGCAGTATTCCAATGGCTGAAAAACCGTCTGGGCGTGAGAAAATTCTTTTGGTGGGGTGAAAAAAACGAGGGTGCGTTTGATTCCGAGTGTAACGTCTATATGTACGTGTGGGAGCCATGTCATATTCCAGCCTATGAGAGCTTTTTCCTTCGAAATGGCACCTTGATAGATTTATGGCGAGACGTGACGGTTAATGTATCAATTTATAAGAAGACTGGATACGAGTTGTAACTCAGTAAAAAAACATCGTCTCTCTTACCTGTGGACGCGGAGTGCAGTCATGTCGAGAGACCATCACGCAAAAATAATAAATAGATACGAACGAGAAACTGAAAGGAAGTATTTTTGCATCAGGCGGGATCGATTTTTCGCAGTCGATAAAAGCGATGGAATTTTTCGCAGTTAATTGCTTATCTCGGTAGACCTAGAAGAATTGATGCTTTGATTTTCGAACGATTTCACCCTCGATAGTCATGGTGCGCGAACGGATTATGGTGTACTACCATAGGTAATCAAAATACGGGCAATCCTGCGTAAGTTTATGAGTCTCTTCGACCGCTCTCTCTCTCTCTCTTCCTTAACATCATCGATCGGGATAAAATATTACGAGAGATGAATTCATCTGTCCTTCCTCCCTTTAATCGTCCCATTACGGGGATAGTCTGTCATCGTTAATAATATTTACCAATAAAGACCAACATGAGAAGGGGGAGGAGAAGGCGGAGAGGAACGTGGAGGAAAACAGCTTTCTCATCCGGTAAATTGATAACGAGTCGTTACGCGCAAGGACAAAAGGTTAATCGTCAAGGCCTATGAAATATGCGACATGACGCCGCTTTGCAGAGAACAATTACACAAGTTTCCGTAAAAGCACGAATAAAGGTATTAATAATTTTTAATCGCGCAGATTCATTAGAAGTTTCTTTGCGCAATCCAACGAGCACAAATATTTTTTTTATTCTGCGTGATAAATCCTCCTATCCAAAGTACACGCACTTCGAGTTAAAGATAATATGAACTCTCTTACATATCATATGGAGTGTGAATGTACACAAGTACCACGACACATGCGTTGCTGTGTGCATTCGAATATTTTAAAACCCACCTGAATCATAAGGAAAATAACCAACACTATAGATACTTTTTGAGATGCTATAAGCAAATCAAAATTCACCACTCTTATGCTTGACGAGGATAATTCATTTTTTGTGAGAGCTTCTGACATTCCAAACGAGGGCCAGCGACCAATTTGCGAAATCTTGAGTTTCCCACGGTGTTAAAGGCATAAACGTCTGATAATCGCAAAAGAGACCGACGCACCATTCCTCTCTTCGGATCTCTCCCTTTATTACGAAACCCAAATAAATCGTTATGTTATTTTATTCTTTTAAGTCCCGCAGATGGTGTCGACCGATTGCATTCTCCGTTATTATCCGCAAAAAGTCCGCGTAGAATTAACGGAGTTGCGGTAATTGGAAATACCGCACATATTTTTGAGCAGGAAACCTTTAAAACCATCTCCGGGGGAACTGACGTCATTACGGTCTGCAGGCAGGGGCGGCCCAAGGAATTTTGCCGCCCCAGGTGAGATAGCACTCCAGCGCCTCCTACTTTAATGTTTGTTGAGATATTTGCAAAGTACATGTTAATTTATCCATCGCTCTGTAAGAATTATTGATAATTAAAAATTAAAATTAATGCCATCAAGATTATAGCCTGTTCCTCGATATAAATTGGCATCCAATATTTATTCACTTGCAAGTAATGCATAGATAAATGATAGGGATAGCGCCCCCAAAACTTTGGCGCCCCGGGCAGCCGCCCGGATCGCCCGTGGCTCGGGCCGGCCCTGTCTGCAGGTTTGCATCTGAAGCACAAAGCGATTAAACAAAACGCAGAGGTGGGATGGATTTCGGAGACACGACTGCATTCGTCGCGGGCGCACATCGCGTATAAATCCTTTCATTTCATAAATCAGTTGCATCCACACACGACCGCAGTGAACAAGATATCCCACGTCGAAAAAAATGCTGGTGTATTCATATCCAATGTTTATATGCATCAGCGTCTTATATAAAGTATTATTTATATTACTTTGTGCATGGTGGAATGCGTGTGCGTTTAAATATATAAACCCGGCTTTAAAGCCACCACCCAACAAACAGAGCCATATCTCAAGGAATAAGAATAAAATGCAGGACCAAGGTAATCGCATTTTCTTTTACAGAAGTCTCCGAGACGTGAAAGGAGAAAAATTGCACAACTCGACAAACCCGCCGTTCTCTCTCTTTATATATCTCTCTCTCTCCTGCGAGTATAAGCGAGAAGTGACCCGTGGTTGCATAAGGCCTAACCCGGCCTCTCCTTCCTTACCTCCTGGAGCCCACTCCTCCTCTATCTCGCTATCCCATTCCTAATCCGCCGCAACTCTCACGACCGTTACTTTTCAATAATTACTACCCGCGCGGAAAAAGAGGCTGCTTTTCCTAGCATTCCGGAGAGATGATCTACCCTTCTCTCACTCTCTGGTGAGTATTGCGCAGTCTCGTTCGCTGTTCGAATCGAGGAGGTTGAGTCCACGTCAGAATATTAAGGCCGTGACTCAGGCGGGAAAAAAGGGCGGAGGCTGCTTCTACGGGAGATGGCAGCACTGCTGAAAAACAAGACTCCTTCGCGAATTACGTTTTTTTTAAGGGCCTGAGAATGGAATAAGGAAATGGATTTTCAAATGTCTACCTTAATATAATGCCTGTCGCCACACCAGCGAATTAACGAAAATACCAATATTAAAATTGAAACAACCAGCAAATTTGTAGGTATGTTTTTTTATATTAATTTTATTAAACACAGTCAAACTCCGACTTAGTACCACCGTTTGTCCATCACTGACATTGGCGCTGAAGCGGGGGTGGCGGTAAATCGAGGTATACTCGTATGCTTGCTCTATGTAATCATAAGTTGGAAGTTCTGTTCACAACGATTCATGGGCGGAATGCGGGGGTAGCGCTGTATAGGGGGGGGGGGGTAAATCGGGGTCTAACTTTAGTACACCCCTTGGGAACGATGCTCTTTCACAACGAAGTCGGCAATATTTTTGCAAAATAAGTCCAAAAATTAAACGAAAACTTGAGAAACTTCATACAAAGGGATTAAAACGAATAAAATATTATTATCACTGACACCGAACAAATGGCCCAGGAAGTGGGTGTCAAGAAAACACGACGTAGAATACCTGCTGGATAGTTACGGATGATACTAACTGGCTTACCGCGCATGTAGTTTCTGCCATCTCAACTCCCACCGCTGACGATTCGGATGAGCAGAACATCAGTAGGAGCTATTGATTTATTACCTAATTTAGTGTATTTTAAACTAATTATCATATATAATTATGTTTTTATACTGATTATTTTTGGGAGTACTTAATGATACTTCACTGTATCTCCACATCTCTGAAATCCTGGAATGCATCTCTACGCCTCCTACGATATTTTGAGAGAACGAAGCGACGTAATGGAACTTATCTATTTCTTTAATCAAGGTATTACTGTATAGTATAGATAACCAATCAATTTATAAAACGGAAAGAATTTAACTAAATATATTTTTCTTTTTAGCAAAGGTAACGGCAATGCTTCCCAACATTTTTGTAGGCGCGGTACACCTTCAAAGATAAACAGAAATTCGCGGCACCCTCACTTTGAAACAAGTTTGTTTATTTATAAACCTGGGTGTCACACTTTTTGGACACATTCATTTGTAGACACCACATCATCGTCGTAAATTTATTAGAGGAAAGATTGTTGCCTTAATGGCCAATAAACACCTCGATATCCGTGATTTATTTTGCAGCGTTTTTGTTCGGGCCACCCTTAAAAATCGGCTGCGGAACCCAGTTTCGGAAACGTTCTAAAGAGTAAACGTTTGAACGCAATGACTTCGGCAGTTTCGATTGAACATTTTGGACCCATAGTATTGACGGCGATTTTATATGCAACTATATAAATTACCTCTGAATCAATTACAGCCGCACTAACAACGCTAATCGGAATTACTTTGAATGAGAACGCCATTTACTCGAAAGAAAACGAATAAAAAACGTGCACAAAAGTACATGTGACATTACGTATTACGTACGCCCCTATGGTTAGCATGAGCACATAAAAAGCGGATAAATTGCAAAGCTCGACGCATGCCTTAGGGGGATAATTCATTCAGCATTGCAAAGGAGAAAACTAGTCAATTGGCTTCTCGGTAATTAATATCGAAACAAAGCCATTCAAATGAGTTTGGACGCGGTGTGCATAACCAAGCGTTTATTCAAGTGGCGACTGCGCTATCATCACCGAATTAAAAACTACAACTAACTGCGTCCGCGATCAAATCTGGATCGCGGTGCAATTACCGCCGATAGCGCAAAAAATGCAAAGCACTGGAGACCGCTAACGATAAGCTGGCTATATAAATTAACTCGCTGATCATACTACGTCAGTTGTGCTTAGAAATGGTTCATATTCGAGGCTAGTATCGCTCGTTTTCTCCTCTCTCAGGCAAATAGAAGCAGACCTAAAATCTTGGGACTTTCGCCTCGGCATATCC
Organism: Tanypteryx hageni; assembly: GCA_028673005.1. NCBI lineage: Eukaryota > Metazoa > Arthropoda > Insecta > Odonata > Petaluridae > Tanypteryx > Tanypteryx hageni. The sequence continues at coordinate 99,881,263 of CM054112.1, read as the reverse complement.
GTTTGTAAACAGACATCAAATAATAATTAAAAAGACTTGAAAAAATGCATCGCTTACCTCTTTAGCCGCTGTACCCAAGTTGGCTGAAATCTGCAATTTTCTATCCTATCGTCGGTACACCGTGGAGCGTCAGATGTTATCGCAAATAAATGGCTAGTTACTATACATTCAACAATGTTACATTCACTAAATCATAGCATATCTTCAGGAGGGACAAGTAGATTGCTAAAACTTCTGTCCCCCTTTAAGAAGAAATTACAATATGAATTACATGATAAATGGATTAAAATAAAATCCAAATAAAAGAAAGCCAGAAAGAGTTGGAGATACTTCTAGTTACTTTGTACCAACATTTAAGCCGTGGACTTGTCTCACATTATTTAATGACAGTCTCATTCACATCATTAATGTCATAATAATCGTCCTAAGTAATCGCTGAGCTTCTTCCACCTACAATAACTTTTAAATGCATTGCTAAGGTTTGTTTCGCCTTCACAACAAATTAAAACTGGATTTCTAAAACGCTATAATACTTCACCGGTCGACACACAAGAAAGAAATTTTCACACACTACCACCAGACACTTCGTTTTAGATTCGACGACCATCCCGAAATCAAAACAAGCCGCGTTCGCAGTTTCTTCTCAGAATGGAGGAGAACCCTTTATACCCCTTATCCGCGGAACACGAACACGAACATTTGACGTTACATAGCCGAGTCGTCTTATAATTATTTAACACTTTCGAACCTTTGAAGGAATCTGTACCGGGAAGAGGGAATTAGTTAGCCAAGGGCGTCGAGACAACAAAGACGGGGAAAAAATCGGGGTGTGCGTGAGTGTGTGTATGTGTGAGTGTGTGCGAGCGCGCGGGTGTGTGTGGATGGGACAGCTCATTAGAGAGAGCGGTTGCTAGGCGTGCTCCGATGCAAAACCACGGCAGAGGGAGATGGTGTCGAGAAGGGGAGGCGGAGGGAGGAAAGGGGATGAAAGAGGAGGTGGAGAGAGGCGTAGGTAGGTATGAGGTGAGTAGGGTGGGAGGTAGGGAAGGAGGGGTGGAGTGGTAGGGAGAGGGAGGAGGGGAGAGGGAGGAGGAGGGGAGAGGGAGGAGGGGGAGTGAGGATGGGAAGGGAGAGGGAGGATGTGGAGGGAGAGGGAGGAGGGAGAGGGAGGAGGGGGGAGGGGGAGGGAGGAGGGAGAGGGAGGAGGGGGAGGGGGAGGGAGGAGGGGGTGGAGGGAGGAGGGGTGGAGGGAGGAGGGGGGTGGAGGGAGGAGGGGGTGGAGGGAGGAGGGGGATGGAGGGGTGGTAGGAGGGGAAGGGATGGAGGGGGAGGGAGGACACCGACGGAAGTCTGAGCGTCCCCCTGGCGGCGCCAGCCAACGCCTCCTCCGCCCTTGCAACCGGTTCGAAGAGAGGGTGTGTGGCGAGGCGGAGGGAGGAGGAGAAAGAAAGGAGAGAGAGAGAGGCTCGCCGCCACGCGTAGTGCCGGACACCAGCCGCCGCAGCGGGAAGTATGCACGCCAAGGTGTCGGTCGGTTGTGTATTTTTTTTTAATCTCTCCCTCGGGTTTTCCAGCGCTTATAAAAGGAGATCGATATGGGACAGACTTAAAACATATCGCCCACGCACCATAAGAGAGATCCCTTTGCCGAGATACGGACGGGATAGACGTTAGCGAAATTATAGCATACAAAAAGCACCAACGCCTTTTAATGCTGCTGCTGCGAGTGTTTGTACGTCGTATACGCGAGCCCGCTAGACGCCTACCCGAAGGGAAATGAAAAGGATATATCGGAGAACATAATCCGCGATAGAAAATGAATTGAAACGTAATTAGCGACGGATTTGCGAGTGACAGCTATTTTATCGATGCCCCGAAGGGGAATGATTCGTGCTTGGTATTAAAACGAATTAAATAAACAGCAAGTATACCATGCAAAACAGGTATTCCCACGTGTAGCTAGGACGAGCTTGGCATATATAAGGGTAGGGGTTTGCGGATATCATGCGAATATGTCATTTTTAAGAGCAAATTCAATTGAAATTGCATCGAAAGCAAAATAATGGACACACGTTTCCAAGTAATGAACCATAGTGGGCATTGTTTTTTTGACCAGCAGACTCGGTCCAGAGAGAGAGACGAAACAATAACTGCACCATGCGAACGCTATTTTTTCTTAATGACGTAGGTAACGAACGATATGCGAGAATTCTCTCTCTCTCTCTCGACTATTCTCCAAAGAAAGGACTCTCGAAGACCACCCCGAGATACACACGGGAAAGAGAAACTTCTTCGTTTCACATAATTCAGACGCAGCGTAAAATACGTTTCCAGGCCAGGTGAACCCACACACACGACGGCTTTCCGATAGCGAAAAAGTGAGTGAGAGAGAGGGGACAGAGAGAGAAATAGTGAGAGAGAGCAAGGGCAGATTTATTTCCGAAGCGCCATTGCGGTCGACACAAGAAAGCGGTCTTATCTCGAAGGTGTCTGGGCGCGTTTTTTTGTTTCGAAGGATATATATATATATATATATATATATATATATATATATATATATATATATATATATATATATATATATATACCTATATATTCGTTATAGGAAAGTACCTTCTCTAGATAGAGGTTGATACTAACGAGAATGGCTATAATAATCCAAGAGATTGATTAGGCAAAAATACACACACACTAACGAGAATGGTTCTTCTTTGGGTTAAGTGTAGCAATGGTACCTATGAGGAGCTAAAAATCGGGTCGTTGTTATTCTCGCCCGTCGAATTATCTATAAAAAAAATTGGAAGGATGGTAAAACCGGCGCTTTTGCCAGGAGGAAGTCCACGAAAAAGTTCGAACGTGGAGGAAGTGGGTTACAGAGAACGGACCAGATTATGAGGACGGGATGAAATTGGAACACGGAGTTTAATTTGAACGCGCCGTGTAAAGAGTTTTTTTTCCTCGTCTCGGAGTAAAAATGCGTCGAATTTTTTTTCTAAAAATGCATTTCAGAGATCGCAAAGGTTAGTTCCGCAAAGTTGACTATTCAAAGAACACAGATGGAATCCAAACGCCCCTTTCCCCTCCCGTCCCCAATCGATGTTTCTATATTACGAAAAAGGAAACTTTTCAACCGTTCACCACAAATCGTTTCCGAAGACGACAGAACAAAATGGAAGATTTTATAAAAGGGCTGTTTTACGTTAAATTGAATGATTCATCGTACCTCTTGAGCTCATATAAGAATACTACGGCATAATAAAAAATAACCGAAATCCTTATATAACAAATATTTAAGGAAGATACTCTAAATTCATAACAACACCGTAAATTAATTAGGAATGAAACAAATTCAAATCCATTTCAAGAGATATCCAACTTATAATGTGGGTATTAACTTTCACATTGCAAAAAAAGGCTCGCGTTTACTGTTCGCGGTTATTAAAAAATCAGGAAACGCACATCAAACTCCCCCTTCTGTGACAGTCAACGATTTGCGAAACATATATTATCATTGCGAAATCCCGCATTAATAAGACAAACACTCCCGGGTAGAATGTCGACGCAGATAGAGAAGGAGAAAATAATGTTCCGGTAGAATGGAGGGTAGGAAAAAAAACCATCAAGTGTTGTCGATGTTATCGCGAGGCGAATATCAGACGATACAAAACGGACTACTTTCGAAGCACGGCGAGTCCCTCGATTCATCGATGCCAGTCGGGTCTTTTTTTTCTCTCCAGATATAATCGATGCCACGACGCATTTGCATTCCATTAACGCATTCTTATTGCAAATTGCGTACGACTAAACGGCTAGGAAAGATGGAGAAAACGGAGGTATGGTGGGAAGCGGCTTATTTACCAATGCCTATTGGAACGTACTGATGTGACTCGAGTAAACGATAACGCGGAGACGATAAAGAATCGCGGTTTTATCTGTTACTCTTGTGTTTTTCCGCTCTTTTGCGTCATCCCCGTTGACACGTCGACTTGCACGAGAGTGTTGTGAGGGGGATAACGGAGGGCTCGGAAATCGTTCGAGCGCATTTAGTTGTGAAACCGTGGTATCTTATTATCGATCGATTAAAAGGCGCTATGATAAAAAAGAATCGTCCTTGTCCGTTATCCAGGGGCGTTCGCGGCATGTCCTCTCTCTAGGAAAGCATAAATATAATTTTCCCTAAAGCATTTAAAGCGAACCCGCCCTTTACGAACCGAGGCGGAGGTAAACATTGTCGATCCTATATCAAAATGGCAAATCACCAAGATTAGAGGGAGACTTGCGGCGAAATTTATTGGGCGCAGACCTCGTGAGAGCGAAACGACCCGAAAGGATCGGTTTATTGAAATCCCCAAGGGGTCACACACACATACGTATGAATCACTATTTTAAGTTTTTTGTTCATTTACTCGTAAGGAATCCACGGTAATCGTAAATCTATCGTTTGAAAGATGTGTGCACGATTTAAATAACAACTGAGCGAACGACGTAAAAAAATGTGCGAGTCATAATTCCTCGGGCAAACAATGACGAGGTTTCGCCTGGCTGCGCACCTCCTCATGTAACTGTAAGTATCATAAAGTACCCCGAGGCGAAAAGGTCCTACATTGTGCCAAAGTAAACCTGTGAAATCCAAGACTCGACGAGCAATTTTAAATAAAGATTTCTAAGAGTTGCAATAAAAAACGTTCATGTTATAGACGAGAATTTAGACCGCCTACCGCTGGAAGAGCGCCATCAAAATATGAAACGGACTCTTGAATAAATAATACACGCAGCGGTGACGTTAACCGGCACTCAAAGTTGTAAACGGAGATGTAATAACAAGATAAGGGAGATATTTCGTTATAGAATTCTAAGTGGGTACTTCACTTCACTCTCGCGAATGTAATCAAAATGCTAAGTTCAAACTCCGCGGGCAAAAAAATTCAACTATTTCATCGTAATCCTGTAATGCAAGAAAAAATTGTAACAACCATCGAGAACTTATTTTAGGAGTGGAATGGCACAAATTCGCGCAGTGGCTACAATCACGTCGACGACCTCTCGCCTCCTCAATAAAAAAGCCACTCCTCTTAAGCGATCAGCCATTCCTCGCAATCGCTGTTTCCAGAAGGTGCGTGATACACACCACCTCTACAGCCTTAATATCTCTATCACACAACACCACTCACGTAAACCGAGACAAAAAAGATCCGACGATTTCCCTCGTCCACCAACCTCCCTTCCTCCTCTCCCTCCACCCAATTAAACCCTTTTTACCGCGTTAACATTCATGTGAAACAACGATTCCGAAGTTTTTTTTTCTTTTTCGGCAAAACAGAAAGGGAGAGGCAAAAAGAGAGAGGGGAGAGGGAGAGTGAAGGAGGATAGCAAACGCGTGGAAGGTCTGCACAATTTTCTCCGCAAACTACCTCCTAGCGAGAAATATGATGCGAGGAGGAGGAAAGATCGGAAAAAAACACGGCGATCGATCTGAATCGCCGGCTTAAGGAGACGTGCTGCAAGGAGCCTTTAGTACTCTTGCTCACGACGGCTTCTAAAAAGACCCAGGTCACGCAATTCCTCATCGGCCGCGTGCTCGAGTCTCTTTTCCCTACTGTTCTCATTAAAAAGGGGAAACCGGGAAGGTAGGAATTAAAAATAGAAGAGAGGGCGCGAAAAGGTAAATGGAGAGAGAGAATGGAATTCGTTATAGTCTTTTAAAACTTTTTTGCTCTATAAACTTTACGATAAGGGCCAAGAATCGCCACGAAGAACAATGCCAGCGTAGGAGCAGCGAGAGGAACGTAAAAACGCGACTATGTGAAAACAAACGAAGAACACAGTCCGTCATATTTCCCGCACATTTTCGCCGACGACGCTCTAAAAAAATGAGAACAAGTTTGGGAGCAAAATCGATAATTCTCCAAGCAAACAAATCAATCTCCGAGACTTCAATTGACGGATTAATTCACGATGAAGAAGAAAAAAGACTCGGGAAAAGCATACAAAGCAACCCTTCATTCCAAAACCACAAACAACGCCCGAGGAGAAAACTAAATGCACGTATATCTGAAAATTGCTGACATCAGCGTCTGCGGAGAATGGGCCTCTCAAAAACGAGAATTAATGAGAATTTAATTGAAAGTTGACGACAAAAATAGAAAGTTTGACCGCGCATGCAAGAATGCTTTCCCTCACAGCTGAAAAGACAAAGAGATAAAACTTGTGCGTAGAAAATAACACGATTAGCGGAACATCTTGGTCAATAGCAGATTTTTATTTACAATGACCATATATATATATATATATATATATATATATATATATATATATATATATATATATATATCCTCGGTAACGTATATTTTACGAATAATCGCTTTAAACCGTCTTTCGCATTAATCCATAGAGCAGAAAAATAATTTGGCGAAAATCCAACAATTTAAGCACTTGTAATCTCTTCCTCCTTTTCACATGTATATTTGCAGCCTACCTCCTGCTTGCATCCACTTCAAGCTGTCTCTAAAATAAAATAACATCGAAAACAGACAGAAACGAATAAATTCGGAGACAACGACGACGAACCATAAATTGAAAGTTTTAATCTTCTCGAGTCCCGAATGGCAGAAGAAGGGAAAAAGAGACGAAACGAAACCAGGGTTCGATCCCCCGTGAAAGCGTCGAGACGGTTCGGTCTTGAAAACCGGTCGAAAAAACAGCGAGAGAACGAGAGAAAAACACACGAGTCGAGCGCAAAAAAAATCGAACGAAAACTCGAAAAAAAGAAACACGGAAAGAGAGAAAGCAATGACGACTACGACGCGAGTGAACGCGAGAGAGAGAGAGAGAAGAACGAGGTAAGAACATTTCTCTTTTAAAAAAAACAGCTTACCAGTAGAAAAATCGACGAATGTCTCAAAAAAACGTCCACGGAGTGAGAAACGCGATATGAACAGTGAAAGAGAGAATTAACGATGCAAGTAAGGAAGACGTGATATAAGGAATGGATAGACGACTGGAGAGAATATTACGGAAGAGAGATAAACGAGAGAATGGGAGTGCAGTGACAAGAAGGGGGCGAGGTCTTTGTGGAGGAGGGAGGAAGAGAATGGGGGGGAGGAAGAGAATGAGGGGGAGGAAGAGGGGAAACAGTGTCGGGGGGGGGGGATTAAGGGGAGGGAAGGAAAGTGGCAGGCGAACTTTATCTCACACCAACCACATCTGTAATGGCTTCATTAGCGTGATGCAGAACTTTACGTGTCCCCGAGACTATCACGTGACCAGGTAGAAAAGGGGCTTTTGTACGTGTATGTATATGTGTGCATACACACACACACATATATATACACATAACTGAGAAAGTTGAGAAGTTGAGACGAAGGTGGAAAAAAAGTACGGGAGACAAAAAGCATTCAAAACATTATACGCACAATTACGAGGGCATGCGCAAACAAAGCGTCAAAATGGACGAAGGGGGCCAATTACCGGCGAAGATTTCGATCGTCTGTGAGCTTATTATTTTCATAATACCGCCTCGGCAATAATTCACCCCTATACCCTCTCTCTATGTGCGCGACTAGCTCTCTTATACAAGTGTAGTTGGAAAGAGGAAATCATTTGTCTATTTATTATTGCCATGGTGCCGACGCTCGCAGTAATTCACCCTCCAGTAAGGTCTGCGGTTTCCTAGGGAGAGGATTTAAAGAGCTGTACCGAGCAGTGAGAATGAAAGGGGGTGTAATAAAATTGGCGCTAATAAAAATGTTAGGGGAAACAGCATTTAATTGGCAGGAGGACAAACTGCGCACAATTATATATCCTACTGAAATGTCAATGACTTATTCTACCTAGTAATAAAGACAAAACAAAAAATATAAAGATAAGAAAAATATATTAAATGAAAACGGGAAATGATTTCACATCCTCTCAACTCACGACGGAAATGAGGCAATGGTCGATTCAGTCAGAGGCGAGAAATTATAATCGATCGGAAACTGATCGTTCGAGGATTAGCAAGACGACCAATCTCGCTTGCCCGCGTAGATTCAAGAGGAAGAGGATGAACGATAGGGCGGAAAACGCAAACTAATGAATGGCGATTCGAAAAGAGGTCCGTCTTTCCAGCACCGGCTCCCTTTAAGGATGAGATTCTGGTTGATCTTCGAGAGTTAGAAACCAATCAAGAACCAGTTGGGTAGAAATATGTGGGATGGGTCGGGGAGGAGGAAAGGGGGAGGAAGGGTGGAAAGGAGGGGGGAGGGAGGGGAGGGGGAGGGAGGAGAGGGGGAGGGGAGGGAGAGAGTCAATTGGAAAGTCCCGTTCCGATTAGCCGATGATGTACGAAGGACAAAAGCGGCAAGGTTCTCTAATAGGGAGGTGAGGTGCGGTTAAAGCGGAGGCCGTATGTGTGCAGGCCTCCATTCCGCTCTAATTGCTAGTTTATTGAAATGATTCTGACCAATTAAGGTCAGTTTAAAGGGGAAGTATAGGTTAGATCACGCAAATAAAACGGCGGTCGCATGTATTTTTAGGGAGATGACAGCACAACTCATGGAAGTTTGAGACCCGTGTTCTCTATTCACCGTTAGAAGTAAGACGACAGAGACGAGTGTCGAACTTTCTAGATTAGTGGCGCGTTACTAGTAATTGACAAATACAAAAGTCGTAGAGAGTGCTCAATTATTTACAAAAAACTGAAAGCTATTCGCGAAGCGCTACGCGATCATAAACCTTTAAGCGACTTTCAAGAGTATTTGCGAAACATAAATTGAAAAACCTCCACGATTTAATTATTTATATTTTTTCCTCGAATAATTATAATTATCAAATGGCTCCGAATCAAACGTCGAGTAAAAATTTATACGATTCGCTATCGTAAAAACCGGATTATTAAAACGTCATAAAGGCTCTGGAGTGGAAGATCAAAACGACCCATCGCGACTAGGAAAACTAATTATAAAGCCGAGGCGCAAACTTATGCAAACAGAGAAACCTCTCTCTTTATCTCTCTCCTGAGATACCAAAAAAGGACGCGCAAAATATGAGACATCTTTTGATAAACATCCAACCCTTTTTTTGTGCGTCTATAAATATCGCCAGGTCCTCGTTATCTCGTGTCTTGAAGAACACTCCGTTTTCCCATGCAACAGAATCATTTTGAGCATCCCGAGAGAGAGAGTGAGTGAGAATAAGTTAATGCATCCGCTTTCCTTACCTAACCATGTACATATTCTTTTCGACGGAACATTTATTGCTTATTTTTTCGCCATTTCTACGAGAACACTTGCGCGATCTCTCACTCCGGAGACAGAGAGAGAAAATATGAAGAAGGTATATTGAGGAAAGAAAGCGGAAGAGTGGAATTCGAAAAGCATGCGCATCGCACACTAATGAACAAAAATAACTCCTCACGACTCTTGAAGTTTTATATTTGTTATTCTTATAAAACTCGAGGCGCAGAGGAAGGCTTTTGCTGGAAGAATATGTAGAAGAAAGTTATTTTTATTTAATTTCGCGTTTATTGGCTTACCAAGTTAAACGGCGATAAATTCGGAAATTCGAATTTCCGAATCAGTTAACGCCGGGATCCGTGATATATTGACAATTGCTTGTCGACGACGACGACAACGGATGATAAATTTTCAGGAAAAATCTGAAGGGTTTAAAATAATTTAGCGCGTCGATTAATCTCCGCGATGTATTAATCAGCGGGGCAAAAATAATCTTTCTAACGCTTCCGATTTTAACGACCGACAAAAATATTGCCCTCCATCCCCCCGGTAACTCACGATGAGACTGCCTCGATAAATTTACTAGAGTACCAGCCGCGTTGAATAATAAAAAAATAAAAACCTTATAGCATTTTGGCATTCACACAGTGCGTCCGAATACCAACATGTTATTCCGACATGGCGGGAGAAAGGAATTCCGACTCATAGGCGATTTTTTTTGGACGGCGAAGAGGGAAAGAGAAAACGATAGAATGGTGTGGCTTAAATCCCATTATGAAAGAGTACCCATATGGCACGAGGAAACGATCCATTCCGCAGCTACGCAATATAAATCTTCCGGTAAAAATTAAAAAAAAAGAAGAAGAGCGCGAAGCGAAGAGGCCACCATTTGATACTTTTTATTTTCTTTTTTCCTAAATCAGCAGGAGATGAGAAAAATAAACTTTTCCCCGACAAACAGATTTCCCAGAAATTTTTAATTGCCTTTTTTCCCTCCCGAGCAGATGGAACAGTCTCTTCAATTTAGTCCGCTAATGTATTCGAAAAAATACAAAATCGAAAACGGCGAAAGACAAAACGTTCGGGGTTTCCGATTCTCTCTTCTTTTTTCCGAATCCTCGATCGAGAGAGAGAGAGAGAGGGGAACATTGCATGTGCCTTCGTGGAAACAGGTCGATTAAAAATATCCTATCATTATTTTTTTAAATGGGTCGATCGAAACTAAGACATTGTTTCGCGAAAAACCGATAGTTTCATCTTTTCAAAACCGAGTGTTCCTCAGCATGAGATTTATTCTTCAGTATTCTGGAAAAATCCGTAAATATAAAGGAAATATCCAGAGAGAGACGGAAAGACGATGCGCGTGTAAACAAAACAACTGAAACAATGCTAAGATTGGAAAAAAATATAGATTGCTCTCCAAAGCAACATCAAAGGATAAAGTTTTAAGCAAAAGAAAACTCCAAATATAATGTAATTATATTAAGAAGATTTGACGAGGAGAAAAATAACATTAAAATTGCCCTTGCGCTCCAACTTAATCGATCACCAACGAAATGAGCGAAAATGGGAAACGAACAAGTTTTACATTAAGATTTATAAACAAATATTACCTCGCAGGTCTCAAATGACCAAAACGAAACCTAACTTAGAAACAAACGGGGGAGAAAAATAAAAAAATACGAATTGCAAAGAACGCAAAATGCTGAAACATTAAAAAATGGTAGATTGAGATAATAACTAGAATTGGGGTATTAGAGGTCACTTTGAGGAGAGGAAGAGGCCGAGAAAAGCGCCTCCTCCCTCCCTCTAGTTTTACTCTCCTTCCTCTCCTCGGCTCCACCCCTTCCTCCTCCTCCTCTCATCCTCTTGTTGAGGTACCGACCTTACGGACATGCGTCCGATCAGACCCTCAGATAGCGCGGATGGATGCGGAGAGGTCGCCTAACCCGAGGGAATGGTGGTGGGGAGAGAAAGAGAAGATTTGGGAGGAGAAGGGAAGGAGGAAGAAGAGGGTGCCACCGCTGGACCCAACCACCCCTTCTCCGCAACATCCTCGATCCGCGGGAGGAGAGAGGGATAGGGGGGAGACCATCCCTCGCCGCTTTCTCTATCAAGCCACGGTGGAACAACCACGGAAAGTTCTCGGACCGTCGCCCCGATTCGCCTCTGCACTGATGTGTTACCCCTCCCCTCCCTCCACCCCACCCCAAACTACACTCCCCTCCATCCCTCTAAAACCCACCGACCATCCGTTATACGCCCCGTCGCGTCCTTCCTATACACAAATACACACCCCCTATTCCAACCCTTCCCTCTTCCCCTTACTGCTTTTCTCTCTACCTCCCTATCTCTTTCTTTCTTCTTCCCCCATCTCCTCTCTATCTCTCTCCCTCTCCATCCCCTTCATGAAATTCTCATTTCTTTTTTTCGCGAACCTTATCTCACGCTCTCCTACAAGCTCCTTCCTATTCCATCCTCCTCCTCCTCCCAACGACCATAAAGAAAAGGCTGCTATAAAAAGAATCAGACGCTATGAGAAAGGAGTACTCGGGGGATTTATCGGCCTAGCAGGAAAAAATGTAGCTCTTTCGAGAGAGCAGGAAAAGAACCACAAGCTTAAAAGCGAGAGGAATAAGTGTGAAATTTAAAATTTAAATGGATATAAGAGAATGTAAAGAACGTCTGGCACCTTAATGGGAGTATCTCTTACTACATGAGAGAAAAAAGAAATGCCAATCGCGTTTTTGTAGTTTGCGAAGTGGGCGAGCTAATGGAATAGAAGAACAAAGTCCTGGGCAAAAAAATTGATACAAATCGAAAAGGGAGCTTTCCATACCCCAGATTTTGCATCTTGATCTCATGGAGGCTGAAAAGACTAATGAAGCTCACTTTAAAACGCAAAGCACGCCCAATCAATTTTATTTAACACGGAATGGCTATATTACGCAAGAGATTCGAATTGAGAAATACGTTATTAACGAAAGTCATTATCGCATAAAAGTAAAACGATTGTCAGTTGATTCTCGAGAGGAAAAATTGATCGATAAAACATAACTATCAATGGCTTTTCCTCATAGACGCATGCAAGTTTAATTTTTTAAATTTCCATCGGTTTATTTTAGTTCAAACAATCTCAACCTCGTGCTACGGCAAACTCAGATAAACCTAGCCATCTCCTGCGAGGAGGAAAGAAATGAACGCCCAACTCGCCGCGAAATACGTTATAATCCTTTAATTCTCTGATATCGAACTTTGCAAAAAAACAAAGCCACATAAAACATCCTCGGGTCTATAAAGACCAATGACGTCACATCCGCCACCAGATGGAGAGGGCCACTCGCACTTAAGAGAGCACCGAGGCGCACACCTGAGCATCTTCAGACACGCATCATCTCCACAATCCATCCGCGCCATAAAAAATAACACTCGGATCGATGTTCTAAAAAAATCCCTCCCGACGCTTTACAAACTAGACAACGAACGTTTTTTTTTCTCTCTCTCTCTCGCTTTTATAAAAATAAATTTAAAAAAACAAAAGCTAAAGATAAATTTAAAAAGAAAACTTTCCCGAGCCGTAGAGTCAAGCGAGAGGTCTCTCCGTATGCGTGACTAATTAAAACCGTGGAGTCTGAGAGAGAGAGAGAGAGAGAGGGGGGGGGGAGAGAGAGGGAGGGAGGGAGAGAGAGAGAGGGAGGGAAAGAGAGTGAGAGAGAGTGGAGGAGAGTAGTGCTTGCCTCTCACCACCCTTCCATCCCGGCGCCTTCTCCGCACTACGCTATTCTGCACGAGAGAGAAAGAAAGTGAGAGGGATAGATGGGACTAAAAGAGAAGCGGGAAGGAGCGGCGGAGGACGCGAGGGTCGGGAGTTGCGCAACGCCGCCGCTGCGGCCATCGGGCGCTGTCTTCGCCGCCGACAACGACCATTATACACGGCATACGGCTCTCCTCCACGCTACGAAGGCGTCGTTCTTTCTCTCTCTCTCTTCTCATGGGCGGAGAGGGGGAGAGGCGTAGAGTCCGCTGGAATTCCGTAATTAGCTATGGGAGCGACAAATCATTGGAAGGGTCTAAGAGAAGGAAGGAAGTAAGGGGAGAAGGAGGAAGGGTTATATGTGTAAGGATAAGTCAGCGAGGTACGCTTTTCCGCACTCGACACGTCCACGATCGGGTTTCCTAAAGAGGTAGTGAGAATGGCGTGCGACTAAGGATAGAAATGCTGGATAAAACGCGTGGGATCGAGGAAACTGGACGCTGTAAAAGGTCGCTTGAGGTGAAGTGAGAGTAAAAAAAAAAACAAAACACGAGCCTTTGATTAGGACGAAGTAGAAGTAGGACGAATAACGGACTCGAGAAAGATTCCGCAAATGCCGCCCACGAAATGCGGATTTATGATAATCCACCTTTATCTGTAATTACCATCCGATTACGGAGTTAAAGCCCTATTAAAAAGCCAGGAATCGAATTTCAGGCGCAAGTAACAGAAAGCGGGCATTCACTATACATCCACCACGACACGATGACTCGGCCGGGAAAAGTATATGAGAAGTAGAAAGCAAAAAAAAAAGAAAAACTTATAGGAGAGAAAGAGATTTCAACGATCGAGATGGAAGGTTAAGATAAGCGGACGCCAACAGGGAAGGGAGATATATTGGAAGAGGTCGTAAGATAAAGAAAGAGGGAGGTAGAGGAAGAGATAGATGATGCAGGAAGGCTCGAGGGAATAAGGAGATCATTGGATGAAATAAGAAGAAAGCAAAATATAGCGAGTGTGAAAGAGAGAGGAAGAAATAGCGAGGTGAAAAAACATTGAATGGAAGTGGGGGAAAGAGGAAGTGAAAGTGTTAACGGACGAAGGAATGGGCGACCGCGAAGGAGATAAGTCGGGTTAAGAGAGAAAGAGGCGAGAAAAAAAGCGAATCGAGCCAAGATCGCTAGAATTTTCTCAAGACGCCTACGGGCCGCTTTTCCCTTTCCTCAGCCAATGCCCCCGAGGAGAGATAATGCAGAAGCCGAGAGGCGAAATGAATCAAAGCCATCAAAGGTGCCAAAGTAAGGCGGCCACGTTCTTAATAGCCCCGACAGATCGTTAATCCTCGATATATGCAGGCGGCTGCAGCGGGGATTTTCGCAAAGAGATTGTCTCCGGTTATTTTTTTTTTAACCGACCGTTTCCCTCTCTCTCCTTCCCAGGAACGCAAGGACTCGCGCGTGAAGATAATCCTTTACTCCTCGACTGAAGCCCTTTTGTGCATCTTTTTGGTGAAGGTTGAGAAAGGTGCGTTCGCGCCGCCGAGGCAAATTATGCAGATATTGCAGATGGAAAGAGTTGAAAGTAAAAGAGGAAAATCGCCCCCTCTGAGGAGAAAGAAAGAAGACAGAAACGAACAGATTATAAAAACGCTAAAAAAACGTCGGCTAAAAAAAGGGGCAGGTTGCGACCGCCGCAAAAGTGACCCTCTTTGACGTTTTAATAAAATAATTTCCAGAGGGGTGGCGTCAAAAGCGACATATATATAGCTGCACGACTTTGCGCTTGAAAGCAGTATATCTTTGAAAATGATCAACTTATTCGCCGCCCGGGGCGGGGCGTGTCGCGGATTCTTTCGCGCGCGGTAAAAATGAGAGGATGGATAAATTTTCACCCGCGTGCTTTCAGAGCGTCCGGCCGAGAGTGAGATTTCAAAGCGTGGAACCGAAACGCCCGTGACGTAATCGATTATAGCCGACGGAATCATTTACGAACGGAGAAAATATTTATAGGTTAAGCATCCGACCGAGGAGAAATCGTTGTTCGAGACGAGAGAGAGGGAAAAAACGAATCGCATGGAAGGCGAAAGTAATTACTTACGATAAGCGTTCGCGATTCCGACTGATTGGTTATTCAGCCAATGTCCGTGTCGGAGGCGTTATAATAACCTAAAATAAAATCTCAGCGGTCGAAACGGCGAGAAAGAGACTTGGAATAATTACAGGCTTAACGTAGGTCTGACTCAGATAAAAAGATACCACAAAAGGCCTCTGCATCCCCTTTTTAAATTTTACAGGTTAGGAGGGAGGAGAGAGGGAATCACGACGAATCATAAAACGGCATTCCGCCGCCATTTCTCCCCGCCCGAATCCTATTTCACGAACATCAACGGGACGAAATGCCGAGGAGGAAGAAAAAAAAATACTTCCAAACCAGATTCGACCGAAACTGCACTTTTCACTTTCCACTCCCGACCAGCATACATCAAGATGGAATCAATCCGACCTCGCGAAAAAGACCTCCATAAATATCATACCTTTTCGGGAAAAATAAAATTCCCGATTTGAAAAAAAATAACGGAGGAGGATCAAAAAAGCCTTCACGGCTCATCACGAACAAGAGAAAGAAAGACTGCAGGAAAAAGGCAAGGATCGGAAGCAAAGAGCGCCAGCCGCATAACTCAAAAAAAAAGTTTTCTTTTTTCTTCTTTTACATTTAAAGCGTTTTGCGGGGCAGACAAGACGCACACGCACGCACGTACATACACGCATACGGACGCACACGAGCGGCAAGAGCAATGCGGAGAGGCAAAAAGGAGCGTCGCCTGAGGACGGATAAGAACTGAATTTTTATGGGATACGGGAGGACAATGGAAGAAATTTTCGAGCCTTGCACTTGGACCATAAAGGAATCATGTGGTGGAGAGAAAGAGAGAGCATTTATCTCTCATCTCTCTTTTTTCCCCCCTCTCTCTCTCTCGGGAGATGAAGAAGAAAAAATGTTTTATTACGTCTTTAAACCCGTGGCGGACGGAGAGAAAGGATTGGGAGGCGAAGAGAAGCGAGGGAGAGAAGGAAAGGATGAAAGGAGACGATTCTCAACACTGTCACGGCTTCTTCCTCATCCTTATATACCGGTCATGATCGAAAGTCGCATCGTGCTTCCTCGTGATGGTCACTAGAGATGGAGAGAGAGAGAGAGAGATAGAGAGAGATGGAGGGAGAGAGAGAGAGAGAGAGAGAGAGAGAGAGAAGCAACGTCGACCAACACATATTCGAGCTGCGTCCCCGCGGCGTACCACTAGCGCCACACCTGGCACAACAGAACAGCATATCCCTAGAGAGAGAGAGAGAGCGTACGTCGCCGATGTAGGACTCTGGAAGGAGGAATAGATGAAGGAAAGGGGGAAGGGTTTGAAGCGAGGCCAGTATACCAAGAAGGATGCCCGTCACGTCCGGGGCACACGCTACAGGGGAGATTTTAACACCTCCGTATTCGACGCCCGCCCCCGCTGACCACGACGCCCCTCGATATCACGGGCGTGCTTCCGATGAGGGAGAGGCGAACGACACGCTCTGCGTCACGGGGTGGTCGGATAGGAGTAGTGCACGCCCGTGCACCTGAGAGAGCGACAATAAAGAGAGGAAATATGACACGCAGAGAATGTACATCAGAGGAAAGCACAAGGGGGAGAGAAAAAGAGGCGAGACTGCAGGGGAGGGAGAGTAAATTGAATGTGTCCGCGGGAGGAATGAGAATGAATACTTCATGAAACGCTGCTTTAACTTATCAACCAACAGTACGTGAAAATAAGTGATGTCGGACTATACAAATAAAGAAAGGAGTCCCACTTCGCGTCATATAATAACAACATAATTTCCGTGCAATTGCTATCAATATAGACTAAGCAGACACGAATTTCATAATGACAATTGATCAGTAACCGCCAGCATTCGACAATGCGACAAGTAAATCGCAAAGGAATGATCAAAAATCGAGCGCAAAAAGTTAAATTGAAAACAAATTCGTTCCTTTGTCAGGCGTTATATACCTAATATCCTTATTCTGCCCGTCCGACCGTTGCTCCGTCCGCCGGAACGCTCTATACAAATCTCCATAAGAAAACACTTAAAAATCCCCTTTTTTACGTGCAGGCTTTTTTAATTTTGCGAAATTAAATTAGAAGTAACTGATCTACTACCTTCGGACAGGGACCATCTTAAAGAAAAATATACTCAGATTCTTATTCTTATAGTCGATTTTTGCCTTCGATTCAAAAGTTATCCGTTTAAATATATTTATTGGAAAAATGTACGTATGCTTTTTAACGGTATGTTGTCTTGCCGACCGAGTCATTGTTAAACCTCGAGATTGTATCGTCGTCTTTATACTATACTAGCTGAAAGTACTCGGCGATGCCCGGGCTACGCCAGATGTCTTCGGCGAATAAAATTATGTGTCATACGGTAACACAATCATTTCAACTTTTGCGCATTTTTTCATGTTCATAAAAACAATAATTTCCCCTATACTACATATGGAGAAAGTAAAAATCCTATCACATACAGACAGAGACAGACAAGCCGACAGACACACAGACATCATCGCGAAAATAGTCAAAACGTGTTCAGGAGACCTCAAAACGTGTATTTCCGTTGAAATCTCGAATTCGAATTTTTTCATGAAAACAATACTTTCTCTATACCACGTATATGGAGAAAGTAAAAACTAATGCTGAGATATCTCTGATACCTATGAATTGGGCCGGGAAGGCCCATGGGGGTCTGGAGGGAACAGACAGACAGGAAAACGACTTTATTTAGGGCGAAATTGAGACTATATAGTCCCTTCTTACATTTAACCCTTGAGGGAACGGGACATTACGTATGTGAGAGTAATAGGATTTCGAGTTCAACAATGCAACCGGTTGGCAAGGCGACTCCTCCTTAAAAACGCTAAATTTTGTCAAAATATGATATTAAAACGTTAAATTCGAGAGATTTCGTTTCGAAGGCGATAAAAGACGATAAGAATGAGAAACTATTGTCATTTTTCTTTAATGCAGTCCTAGTCCGGAGATCGAAGGTCAAATGTGTGAATTTTAATATGCAAAAGAAAATAAGCTTGAAGGTCGGAATATCGATTTTTCCATATTATCTTATGGGGAATGAAAATCATTCTCAGAAATCGAACCCGGGTCGGTTTTGGAAATTTATTTTCGGAAATGGCTTTTACTTTAAGAATCAAACATTCCCACCAAATGTCAATCTTCTAGCTACTCGGAAAGTTTGTTAAAAATAGCATTACAGTTCCGCTTTCCCACCCACCGACGACGACTACGAAGTCATTTTTATATATTGGATGCGTAAGGAAAGCGTGCTTTGAATGCTTTAGTACGAGAGAGAAGGCGCCCTAATTTTTTATAATTAAAATCGTGTTTTTCGTTAATTTCTTTTCAGTTAACTTCACATTGAAATTTTTTGTAATTAACTACTTTCATAGTTAATTATCATAGTTTTTTTTTGCAGTTTATCTTACAATTTTCCGGATTTATAAATTCGCATAGCTAAGAGAAGAATTTAAATCTCATTCGTAAATCTAAAAAAAATACGTTTAAATACGATTTTTCACGTTTTCACGCATTTTATTTATGCTAGTAGTTGCCCGCCGAAAAATCGACTGGTTGGTTAGATTAAATATTGTCTTGGTAGTTAGCCTTCTGTCACATTACCATGAAGCTCAGCGACAGCATGGTTTATTTCCTTCTACAGATGTCCCTTGGAGCGCCACCTTAACATAGTCCGTTATTTCCTATATCGACTAATGTTCGCTAGCAGCGCCACCTTAACATCAACCACTACAACTGCGTCGAGCAGAGCTTAGCCGGACACAAAAAACCTCAATATCTCGCCAAAGGTTGGACCGATTTCAATTTTATAATTTTCCTGCAAATCTGCAGATCGAGAGGTTTAATTTGATGCACCACACGTTAAGGTGGCTTTTACCTTCACTTTAAAAATTTCATTTTTTACGCTATTAATATATAGATATAATTCATTATCATACCTAGTATTTCCCGATAATTTCAATTTGAAAACGTTTATAACGAAAAATGTCAGTATGGAAACAAAATAAAAAGGAAATATACAGGTATACATACCTCGCAATACGCTCGGGTTGCGTTCCAAAAAACCAGAGCATATCGCGACTCAGTGTATTGCGAAACATTTTTTACATAAGAGAAATGCTATAAAAAAAAGATACGTTTCTAAATGGATTAAAATAATGGGTAAGCACGACAGATATGGTCCTAAAAAAGGGTCTTGTTGCGCGAAATCGTCCTAAACAAATGCAAAAATCCCATTGAAAACCATGTCAAAGATCCCTTATATGTTTTTCGCTTGCGACATTTCAAACTTATAAGGGTAAAAAGTCGAGCACAAGTTCAATGCGTTACCACGATGACATGGAAGTAATAACATTACCAAAAACTACCTTAGATAAAAAAATGTCAGTATTAAAAGAAAATAAAAAGGAAATGTTAATGTGACATGTGCATTAAAAAGTTATAATTCATTATCATGCTTACTATTTCCCGATTATTTAAATTTGAAAACGTTTATAACAAATAATGTCAGTTTTATCTTAACACAAATATTGGTAGTAAGCCTTCATGTTTAAACATGAAATAAACACATTACCAAGAAGCTCAGCGACTTCCTACTGCGCCATCTTAACATCAACCATTACAACTACGTCGAGCAGAGCTTAGCCGGTCAAGAAAAAACCTCAATATCTCGCCAACGGTATGACTGATTTCAATTTTATCATTTTCCTGCATACCTGCAGGTCCAGACATTTAATTTGATGCATCACACGTTAAGGTGGCTGTTACCTTCACTTTAAAAACCTCATTTTATTACGCTATTAATATATAGATTGGGCCACTGTTGTCGCAATTGTTGAATTCTATTTTTGGCCTAATAATAGAAGTACCAGTTTAGTGCTTTAACACGGGTCAGACTTTTATACATGGGTATATCTTATTTACTGAATCTATTAAGTAATTAGAGAGAGGAAGGAAAAGAGAATGGGAATGAGCAGAAATTGAGAAAGAGGAAGAGAATGTAGCATTTGTATAGGATTAAAAGGAGCTGCAGTATAAAAAAACAATAATAAATTATAATTGATTATAAAAAATGTTATACTATTGAATAATGCGCCATTGCCAAATGGTGGGACTTCATAAAACTAAACAGTATAGGTAACGTAATTTTCAATGGATTTCCTTAAATGATAATACAAAAAGCCAATTTTTCAAAAAAACATTCAAAACTACTATATACAGTTAAAAGAAAATTGTGATCTTAAAATATAGTTATAACTCATTGCAGCACATGTAAGTATTTAGTTCATAGTAAGTTACTACACATTTTTGCTTTGATGGTAAATTGACTTTTCACATTTTACGCGTTGATACGAGTAAAATAATTAAATTATTAAGTTAAATTCTATACGTTTTAAATATCTTATAATTTGCTCAAATATTTCAAGGAAATTTCTGCAAATTCTTTATGCATTATATCTTATTATTTCGAGTAACCTCTTATTTTCAGCAAATATTTGGATAATCATTTGGCCTCTCTGATAATAATCATTTAAACAATACAATTCAAACAAAGATAACTTTCAAAAACAGTGATTTAATTGTGCATGAAAGCCAAACCAGATCATAGCATATTTTACTGATTTTTCATATCGAAATCAAATATATTTGGAATACTTTTATGATAATCCCGTCATATTTGAAGGGCAATTGCGCTAGTAATTAAATCATTCGATACGACAGTCATTAATCCTTAAATTCATGTCAACAAATTACTCCTACACCGGTAATACGCAAAACTGTAACAACCACCCCGCACTTGCATGATTAAAGACATTTCATTCAGCAGTAAACCATAAAATCAGAAATAGACTAGAATAGCGGACATTTTAGTCTACAACAAAGTCTTTTCTGGCACGTAATATCGAAACCGGACGACTGGAAACCAAAATTTACAAAGGGTCGTAAATCAATCGATGGTCCTAAAACTTTCCGAAACGAGGGAGATGAAAGATTAGCATTTTATTATTCGAAAGCAAACCACGGATTTGCACCCGCCTGATAAAACAGTGGGGGACAAAAAGGTCCATTGGAAAAATGTAAAAGCGGGCGTGCAGGAGAGGAAATGCTGCATGCATGGCGTAAGAAGCAGAAACTGTTTGGAAGCCGCGAGGAAATGAAAGGAGAGACAGCAGCCTTAATAAGTCATCGGAGAACGCGAGAGTTTCAACTTGCATCTCTTTTTTAACGGTCGGGGCTTAAAAATAGAGAGTGAGTTCACCGCGGTGTTAAATTTTTCTGGAAATTGTCCAGTGGGAAGCCACACTGAGCACAAAGACATAATAAACAGCGGGGGGCGAAAAGTGTACAAACCACGGAAACAGCTAGCACGAAATTTAATGAAGCTATAAACGAATAACACGGCCGGATCCGGGGATAAATATTGTCTGTTTATGCGGACGTTTTGGCAACTACCTCGCATACACACACTCACACACGATCGTATATTAATTTTAAAGGGGATGATTTATCAGCACTAAAGAGTTTATTAATATGCCAATAGCAACGGTAAAATGAACGATGGTTGACAGCGGTTATCGACGCTAAGATTTCGAGATAATAACCGCAATCGTTTATGCAAAGGCTCTTGGCGATAAAAATTAACACACGGCCGAGAAATGGAATCGTGTCAGAGAGTTATGACAAAATACCTATGGCTAAAAGGCATAAAATCTCCAAAAAAATCATTAAAAATATTGTGAAATGTATGCCTAATAAAATTCATCAGGTAAGAATTCACATTTCCAGAGAATATGATGAATTGCCTCGGGCATATCTGTAAATTAATCCTGGGTTATTGGGACACGAATAAGATTTATCTTTTAATCGATATGTTACGAGGCACTCCCTACTAATGTATACGACGGAACGAATGATCCCTCTGAGAGAAACTTCCGGGTTAGGAGGGAAAAACAGGATCGGAGTATCTGCATTTTAATGGCAATATCTCTAGTTGTTGGGCCCAACATAAAACTGAGGAGAAAGACACTACGTGCGGGCATGACTGAGAATGGAAAAACACGCGAAACAATTCGGGTAGGCGATTCTATTCCAGCTATTGCAAAGGTATTTAAGCGAGCATATTTGCGTCTGCGTTGAGCCCACCCACCATCTTTCTCTCTTTTCTATTCATTACATTCCATGCATTTCCGCCTCTGTTCCTCTCCTTAACATGGTAGACAAAAAGAGGGAAATTGAAAGGGGTTGGAGGCGAAAAGAGGTTCGTGATTCCCTTAAACAGAGACACCGGCACCAGAAGCAGTGTTGATCGGCGAAGCAAGGATGGGGAGTAGGGGCTGAAAAAGGTAGGCGAGAGTGGGACAAGAGAGAGAGGGTAGATTGCAGAGATATCCGAGGCAGGGAAAGAGAGGCGATTTCATGACGCTGTGTTCGTGTATGATGTACAATGAAGCGCACTCTCTCCCTAGTTAGTGAAGAGAAAATATCCTGTATAAATGAACAGGAAAATAGAAAAAAGATAATACATATATATGACTATTTGTGAAAACTGTTATTAGTAAGAGCTCAAGAAAAGGAAATATAAATTACATCTCCAGATTTGCGAATGATAAGAACACTTGTAGGACAGATATTTAAACTATAAAATACACATTCAAACGGTCAAGATCTAAATTTACGATGAAAATGATAAGAAATAATTTGACCAAGCATTAGTGCCCCATGAAATAACTCATGTATTGTAAAAAAGTGGCTCTTGACAATGTTAGTTTCCGTAAACTTTGCCCAACACACGAACAACATAAAAGAAAAAATAAGCAAATTTTCTTTATCCCAATCGATCTCTAGAGAATAATAATTCTTAAGGCATGAAGGGGATAGGTTTCACAGAGGATATAAAAAACGAAGAAAAAAATCGTAATTACCGCCTTTTTTGCCCCTTGCCGACCTCATTATCAGCTCTTAAATACGGTCTTTAACGGATCTAAACTAACACCTGTACAGCGAACGAAAAAACAAACCGCGGGCAATAACTCTTTCCATATCTCCAACCGTCCAAACCTTCGAAAAGTTTTCCCAACATGTGGACCCGATCTCTTCGAAAATGGCGCAAGAACTGCGACTGACGACGAGGGAAGAAAGATGCGCGATAAGGGAAAGGGAAAATTCGACTTTTTTCTTCGAACTTTGGGATTTAAAACGAGATGGATTTTCGTGCGCACTGGTTGAAGAGCACCGAATCACCGGGTTACGCAAATAAAAACATCGCGGGATTAAAAAAAACATCAGAATATAACTTTCCAAAAGCGATGCGATAAAAATGGTGGAAAAAAACCCTTCGATTCTCATTTTTTTCACCCCTCTCTCCTCACTCCTTAAGAAAATAAAAACTTCCCTCCTACGACGTCTCGAAAATTAGCCTTACTTTCACGAAAGGGTTCGTTAAATTTAGGCCCGGGGTAAAAAGATGACGAGCAAAGTTTTGGGGAACGTTATAATGGCTTTTACTCTTTTGAATGTCTTCGGCGCTCGAGGGCGGAATATGAGAGAGAGAGAGAGAGAGGGAGTGAGAAAGAGAGAGGGCCACGCGCACGCGGGGAGAGCACTCTTATCGCTTTGCGTCGAATGTTAACTATCACTCTCCCATCGTTTTCTCCCCCACGCCGAATTATCCCCAAGGGTAAAAAAGTGAGATGGAACGATCGCACAAAATCTTTACGCGAGAATAGCTTTGATTGAAGCGGTTGTCGCGGCCGACAACTTAATTGCGGGGAAGTTGAAGTGGCACGGCTTAGAACATTCTACCTCCAAACGTTTTCCTTTGCATCTATTCTAAAAAATTTTTTCTATAGCTCGAAATTAAAACACATTAAATTATACTTATGAATAAACATCTTGTGCGTAAAAAAAAACAATTAAAATTTTTTAAGAAGCAGAGAGTTTCGCGAATCTTTTTCTTCTTGATGAACAAATTGAGAAGAGCACCGCACTATGCTGATCCGATTGTTTCAACATTAGTTCTGTTCTTCGCTTAATTTGAAAAACATCGTAACTCCGCATTGCAAGTCACCCAAATCTTACTGGTCCTTTCAGTCTGTTAAATCCTGTAAGATTTCACGGGCAAAAATTACCGATTTGGCACTTCAATCAACCACGCTTGTAAAAACCGAAAATTGCCCGTCGTTTAGAACGAGCCCGCCCAAAACCGTTGTAGACGGAAAGCGTTTTCTTTTTGGGTCCGGTGGACCTTTACAAGCATCCCTACCGTTAGTGCCCAAAGTGTCGAATTCTTATCCGGGATGTACCCGAGATGAGTATCGTAAATAAATTCTCATTAAAACTGCCTCATTCGCTCATTAGACGCAAACCAGTTATGGGAGCAGCGGGGAGAGGCTAAAATAAAAAGAAAGGCGAGAAACAAAAAAACATCGGCGAGCCGATACAACAGATTTTCGCCAATCCTCGGAAAAATAAATAAAACCATCGCTCTCTTCTCGCAACTGGTTTAGCAACCTCGGGGATTCCTTTCTCTCTAGATATTATTTTTAACCACTCAAGACCGTCTAACACTTGCTACTATATTCTCGTTCGACTTGAAAGATATCACTTCAAACGTTTTTTTCTCTCCTCCTCCTTCTCAACGCCAACCAATAACACCAATTAAAGTAAACCTTTCACGCCTTATCATCGATTCAGCGTCTCCCTCTCTCTCTCAAGAGGAAGGCAAAAAAGGCGGTAACGCGGGAGAAAGACAGGCATAGAGGGTAATGTGAAATAGAAGAATCGAGAGAGAGATAGGGGTGGAGGGGAAGAGAGAAGAATAAAGCGGAGGAGGTTGATAGGAGAGATTCGCCGCCAACACATAAGAAGAGAAGAAGAGTAAGAAGGGAGTTAAAACCGAACGAGAATACCCATCCCCGAAAAACGTACGTCACCCGAAATCGAATTTCAGACCACGCATCCAGACGAAGGCAATAATTAAAGGAGAGAGAGAGAGATACAGAGAGAAATGGAGAAATTTGCCGGCTAAGAAAATAAAACGAAAGAAAAGCGTGTATAATAGGCGAGACGAGTGTAGAAAAGACGGGAGATTTTTTTTGTCCGCAGCGAGGTGGATTAAGGGAACACTTTAATTACCTCGCTTTTTTCCGACGCTTTCACCTCGGATGCTGCGAGTTTTGTTCGGGGTCATCCTTGTCCTTCCATATAAGGGGGATGGATTTCGAACTTCTTTCTCTCTCCCTCTCTCAAACCCTTTCTCCTCCTCCATTCCCTCCCTCTCCCTTTTCCGACAACCATTTCCCTCCCAACCCACCGCCCACTCTCTGGGCGCCCAAGTAGTTTGAGTGGGCAATTCGACGGTACACGCCGTCCTTGTTTCCTCCGGGACAGAGCATGCAAAAACCCTTGTGCTAACGTGAAACCGTTTCCCCGAGGTGGAGACGAAGGAGGTACAAAATACCAAGATGCTCAAGAGTAACCAGTTCCTTTACAGGGAGGAGATAATTTGGTCGCTGTTACGTGGAGGGAGAGGGAGGGAGGGAAAAGGAGGGAGGCGGTGAGAAGGAAGGCGACCGAGTCTCGGGGGAAAAGAGCTCTCTCGACTAAAACAACAACAAAAAAACTCATGATCGCATCCTTTTTCTACGATTCGAATTTTATCACCGCGCCTTCGTAGACAAAATAATAGCTCGGAGGGAAGCGAAAGAGTAGGAATTCCAACCGAAAACGACCAACAACGAAATACGCCAGTCTGCTTGGCAGTTTTCGCATTCGCGAGATCCACGCGTAAATTTTTTGAGCCTTTTTGGAGTGTCGCAGGAGGAAACAAATGACAAAAAAATCCGACGCGGATTCGGTCGAGATAGACACGCCAACGAGAATCGGACGAAAAAATAAATAAATAAAGCTTCCTTCCCTCGCCTTACCTGGCTCTGTTAGCGGTCCTCTGCGTAAACGCAACCAGCAAAAAAAAAGCTTCTTTCCCTCCGTCCACCTCGAGGGAGATCATACGCAACAATGCCATGCCGGAGATGACGCAACAATTCGGAGTGATTAATAAACCGCGTGTCGGTACGGAAAACGCGATAGACCTCATTCTTAACATCGGTCCTTAACAATGCGTCTCCCGCGACCGACCGGTGACCAGAATTAACGGTACGATGAAGGGGAGAAAAGGAAAATAAAAATCGCAACGAGCGTTCCGCACCGTTGACTCCGATTAAAAAAAAAAACAATAAGGCGGAGCGAACCGTACGTACAAACAGGAAGGATGGAATGCGCTCGACGAGGAAGATAAAAAGAAAGAAGATGACGAACGGAAAGATAGGCGTTGGGCAATGCGGTCCCTATCGGTCCACGTCATCGTAATAGGTGTTAGGAGACAGAAGCGAGGAGGGAAAATAAAACCGAATCTCCTTGAGAGCGAGCCGCCCGCGAAAGCTTTCGCTGGGAATCGGTCCGAGCAATGCATTCGAACTCGCAGAAGAGAACGATTCGTTGCGCCAGAGTTGCGCTCGACCACAAAAAGATCCGAGAGACCGCGAAGGAAAATGGAAACGATGGAATGAAACGCGCAACAACAAGAAAAAAGGAGAACCGCCGCCGTGGGAACCGCCAATGGTCGCGCTTTGCAATTTAAACAAACGCTTAGCAACGCTTACGAAAAAGATGAAGAGTTTTACAAAATGCCACTTTGGTATCGAAAGCGCTTATATAAATTGAGAGGAAATTTTCGATTTCTATTTTTTGATATTCCATTCAGATGAAACCTGTACACACACGATTTTCAATTTCGCTTCATGACGCGCTTTCCCTTCCTAGCGTGTAAAAAGGAAATTCCCGCTAGCACATTAAAACCCCATAGGAAAGTGAATACGTGAAATAAAAACAACGGACGATTTACGGCTTTTGAGCTCAAACGAACCGTGAAATGTGAAACGCTTTTAGGACATAACGCAAATGAAAGTAACCGAAACGGCAAAATCGACTGAACTGAGTTTCGAAAACGCCCGTGCAAAACTTTATGCGACGGAAGAGCGAGTCATGTTTACTTTTACCGTTCCCCGGATGGCACGGGGGTAATAACGCAGCGGAGAGATTGTTGCCAGCGTCACTAAACTATAAAATCAACGGCGAGGAAAAAAACGCAGTTCGATGCCATTTTCAAGTTATTTTCCGCCCACGCAAGGCTGTTATCAGATTCTAATCACAATTTGGTTACGAGCGCGCGCGCGAGTATTCCTATACGACGCCGGCACTAAAAGTTCAAAACCGCGCAGGAATACGTAATCCAAAAAAGATAGTTCACTTTTAACGCGTCACTTCTCGTACAAGTTACGAAAAAAATTTACGCTATAAAAAAAATCCAAAGCGAATAAAATTCAAATCGCCCGAGCATCCCCTTACCTACGAGACGGAAGAGAACAGCGTATAAATAAAAAACGGAACAACCCCGCACAAATTTCGTTTTTTATGTATATTTAACGACATTGAGGAAGGAAGGAGGGGGAGGATGGCACGCCCTACGCCCTCTTCGAACGCCTCCACGAAATGAAGCTTAAAACACATGAGCACGCGAAGTGAAAGAAAATCCTCATCCGCTAAAGTGATTAGCAAACCCGACACAGACTCAATCAAAAAGACCACTCGTTTCAACTCTTCTTCCATTTTTTTTATAAAAAAAAACTTCTTCGCACATGAGAAGGTGAATGAGGGACAGAGAAAAAGACAACACCTCAAAAAATCCTCCCTTCACAAACACCAACGCACACCTGGGAAAAAAACTTTATTTTTTGCCTAAAAAAAGGAGGGTGACATTCGACCCTTAGGGCCGGAGAGATTGGCAAGAGAGGGGTGGGCCATAGGTGAGAGGCTGGTGACACAGGAAGCGATTCGGGGTCGCGGAGGCACAAAAAAGATGATGCGAACGGTGTGTTTTCGCTTTCACCCGGAACAGGATGGTGGGCCTGGGGTAGACTCGGTCGCCCCCGCTGGTCCCGCTTCCATCTGCCCGATTAACGAGTCGACCACTTGCCCACACACGCACACCGACCTATTCCTACTCTTACTCGTCATCAAACTATCCCTCTCTCTCACACTATCCTCTCATCCCATTTTAATTCCGGAGAAGAGACAAGGAGCGGGCGGGTCTGTCTCTCTGGTACCGGTACGTTCCCATACACCCACCTATACCTAACCCGTCCTGTCCATCTCCACCTTCCCTCCCTCTTTCTCTCTCTCTCTCTTCTCCCTCGCTTCCTCCGCTCTCCCGGGTTAGCGACCGGCTGATGCAAATTTTTCGGACTTCCCGGACAGGCATGCCACCCTTTAAAACGTATTCGCTAGCGACGGAAGGGATTTTTGTTTGTTTTTCCCCGTTTCGCTCCACGGCGTGTTGGGTAAACATTTCGTTAAGCCATCCCGCTTTCGTCCGTGCCATATACCACGTAGCCTCCTTTTAGACCGGGACCCGCCATTCCAACTAACGGACGTCCCTTTCGGCGCGGTGCCTTTGTCGGACGCGCTAGAACTGGCTAGACGGAACGAGATGACAGCGAAGGAATAAAATGTAAATCCCGCGATGCTGTTTTTTTTCCTTCCTCGTTCCGTCCGCCCCTGCAAAAAAAAAGGGCGGAACCTCTGGCGACGCGAAAAAGTCGCGTGTTTGTTTTTCCGCGAGAGAGGGACGTGGGGCCCGTTTGGGAAATGGCGGAGGCGGCCTGCGGGGGAGTTTTAAAAACGATCGGACGATTTTTTCCTCCATCATTACGCTTGGAATTACAGGTGACCGATATTGATTGCTAGGGTCAGGACCGAAATTTCACCGTGTGGAAATGATGGAGGTGGGCGCACGAGAAAGGACTGTTGGTTCCGAATCTAACGATTCCTCGACGAGAACGAGAAAGTGAATTTCGTGCGGGAGCGTTTCCGATTCAATTGCTTTTTCTTTCGGGAAGTTTTTTTTCCTGCCGAGAGGGTATAAAAAAATCTCGATATTTAGACCTCGGTGAAGCACGTAGACGAAGTTGCAAACAGTTTACGATGCTTGAATAACTTCAGATCAATCCCACTCGTCTGAAAAATCCCGTTAAAGACAACAGACTGAGAGATGAAAGTTATTCCATTATAGGAGTGTTGAGGATGCAGACCCGAAGTGTAGATTACACCTGAAACATCTCGCCCACACTAACGCCGGCAGGATAATAACAGACGAGATACTATTATCCGGGAAACAGCTTTCCCTTAGTATCTACTTTCCTTTATGTCAATTTTATGAAAATCCCGGTCAAAAGATTCACTTCTATATTTGGAAGGGTTAAGTACAACAGGACTTCAGAGTGCTTTCATTCCCTTTGATTGCGAAAACAAAAGTACGAAATACACCGATCGTGGTAACTCCTGTATAAAAAAACGGTCGAGTAAACACGATGATTTCAGCTGCAATTCACCGTTCCGCGATTCCATAAAATAATAAACCATAAAAAACACCACCATAAAAACCGCCGAAGGTTAATACATGGGTCACGTAGATCATTCATTCGACCCAGGCGGAAACGTCACAAATTCTGCTCTTTTGAAAACGCAACCGATCGAAAAGAAATCCTCAAACATTTTCCACTGTGCGACATTACACGAAATTTAAAGCAAACAAATAAGAAGTCTTATTCAATTTGGAGAAAAAACTTAGTGAATATCTCCTTAAAATGGAGGAAATTTACGGAAATGGAGAAAGAGAGATGTTTGTTTTTCGGCATTCGTTTTACCTCGCCACCCAACAAGAGAGTTTTATGGAAATAAATGGAGGCTTGCGTGTGCAATTTGCTTTCCATAAGTGCACGATAATGAGCTAAAAGCTCGCGAGAAGATCGCATGTAAACTGTTGAGCACCTTTCCATTATTTGAAAATGATTATATAGCAGTTCCGACGAGTGAGCGAGAGAAAGAGAGAGAATAAGTAACTGTAAACAACCTTCACGCAGCGGTGAAAGCTTCGTTTATACCATCCGGAATCCTAAGAAGAATGAAATGCCGGATTCTCAAAATCCAGTAATACTGCTTAACATTCGGGAAAAAGAACACCAAAAGGCAATATTTTGAGTTAGCTTCGCGTCCTTTTAGTGCCGATGTTTCTGCGAAAACGAACTCATCGTCGCATTGACTTCATACGTGGGTAATAACTCTTTAAAAAAATATTCCGCGAAGGAAAGCGCGCTTTCATCTTTAAATGAAAGACCTCAGTACGCAGAAATGCACATGCAAATTACTACGGCACAATTGCAGGAAACTTCTACTATAGGAGGATGGAAAAACCACAACGTTACCCGCAATGAGATCCTCGCATCCATCAAAAGACGACAAGTGACAGTAGAAAATCTCGCGAAGAGGGGCCAAACACTCACCTGAAATAAAAAAAAGAAACACCGTCCGTCAGAAAGCGAAAGTATTTATAACCCGAAGCACGCGCTTTAAATTATAATCACGTACCCGAGTAATGCAGTGCATAAACAAACCATTCGTCATTGCGGGATTTCCGCCATTCAAATAAACATATGAGCGGATAAGGAATCGTATGTTTGTTTGTTAGGTTAATATTTAAATTACTCCAGAAGATGGCTTTAAAAAAAAGGGACATGGAAACATGGAAAATGCCACTTGCGCGGAACATCCTTCACATACCTTTGCATGTGACAAGTAAAAAAATTCATAACTCGTTAATAATGATTTAATGAATGAAAAATGAGAACTTTTAATCCGTGAAATAAATTAACATTGTGAAAATTTGTCAAAATAAAACCGGTAATGTTACTGAACCTCACCGTGAAAAGCAATAAAATAAACAAATAAAGCGTTCCAAAAATTTTAACACACAAATGTATACTTAACGTGATAACAAACCAGAACTACCTCCAAAACGTGGATGTCAAAATTACAAAAAAAATAAACTCGACAAATGTATGCGCATGAATAAACAATCAATTTTCTCTTGTAGTTTAAATTAACGCCTATTAAATAATGCACAAATTCCACGTCAAAAGAGGAAAATACAACTTTAAAAAATTAACAGACTCTCCAGGGAATACACCCTATAAAGAGGACCTTTCGCGTCGCAGCAATTAGCAAAAATCCCCACTCTGGATAAATAAAAAAAAGATATACCCAGAATTATTTTTTCCGACAGATTAAAAACGCTACGTAGGCGAGATACGAGACTCGCCCACCCGAAAGAAATAAATAAATCGAACCCACAGGGAGAAAAAATACATTCATATTCAGCTCTCGGAAAAAGTTTCGTATAAGGAAGGGAATAAAAGGAAACTCTATATCCCACAGAAGACGCACACACAATAACCTCAACATCTCCAGGTCTCGAGTCGAGTCGAAAGGAATACTCACACGTTTTTGGATTTGCACTCGGGAGCGGGACAAAAGGAAGAACATAAAAAAACAAATAAAACTGAGAGAAGTAAGAAAATGAGGGAAGGAAAGACGAAGTTGAGAGAGAGATAGAGAGAGAAGTACGGAGTAGACTTTACTCGGTTGTGCGGACGCGACAAATCCCAGATAATCTCCAAACAATGCAGTACACGTGGAGTCGCTCACACCACCTAGCTTTTCAACAGCCACTCCTCCGCACCACTTTCCACCCTCTCTCTCTCGGCTTCTTTTCCCTCTTCCTCAGTGGAGAAAATTCAGTATTCACGGCGCCCCGGTTGTATGAGGGAGGGAGGGGGCGGAATGGGAAGAGGAGGGGGGGAGAGGAAGGGGGATGAAGCAGAATAAGTAACGCTCCGAAAGACGCGTGATCTGACTTCCGAAGCCTTTAATCCCCGCCTACGGGGCGCGAGATCGCTAAAGGAATACTCGTGGGAGGAAAGAGAGAGAGAGAGGATAAGAGAAGGGGTGGAAATGGGAAGGGATAGGAGAATGGAATGGTTTCCATGGGATGCGTTTGACGCGTCCGTAACCGTGGAAGCAAAAGGCGATGCGTCTCCTTCCCATTCCTTTTTCTCGTCCATTTCTTTCTTCCCGCGGCAACAATGCGCGAGACGATCTTTCATCTTTCTCATCTCCAACTTTCATCCTCTTCCTCGCAGATCAGACGCGCGACACAAATGGTCGATTTTCTCATTCCCCTCCTCTGTTATGGGCGCGTGGGCGACGAGGGATCGCGTGCGGGAAAATCCATCGAACAGGGCGAGACCCGGGATAAAAAGGATTTTCATACGCGAAAACCGTTATCGGCCGTGCGCGCCGATTTCCGATACCTATCGAAATTAGCGACGCGCGAAAAGAGAGGAAGAAAATAATCCGGTATTCAAATCGCGTGACGATACTCTTCTCTGCGATCCACGCTCGGTCACACGCGTAAGAAAATAAAAGGTTTTCCCATTCACGCATACAAGAGGCATTTTCGGTTAAAGTCGAATCATCGACCGAATCGATCGCTCGATACGAAATTCTATATTATATCCCTTTTAATAGCTTCCGGCATTAAATTGTGCGTGATTTTCCACGGTGATGAAATTTATGACGGATTGGCAATGACACCCTATATCACACGTATCGGCTAATTGAAGGAAATACGTAATGTTGATAAACAGGGGCAATCCGAGGTATTTTGGCGCCCTGGGCGAGGAATTTTTGCTGCGATATTTTTAAATGAACCCTTTAATTTATTCGTTTATCCGTCAAATAATTGATAATGAAATGGTGAATGGAATATCACGTAGATTTCCGACTGTTCCGCGATATAAGTTGATATCCAACATTTATTCGCTTGCAAGTAGGGTTAGATAGATGATCGGATAGCGCCTCCAATTCTTTGTGACTCGCCGTCTCTGTTGATAAGAAATGACCAACCGCAACGGCTTCGTACGAAATGTTAAAAAAAACAAAAGATATCAGAATCCAAAAATGTACTGGAGATTCCGAAACAATTGCGAGCTTACAGGGAATATAATCTGTACGTAAATAAATAATGGACTCGGTTATTAAAACGCCAAACGATAGATTCCTGCCAAATGTAAAATGGCTGTAAACTGAGAGACCAATAAAATGTTATCATTGCCGCTAAACATTGCCGCGAACATAGCTTGAGGAGAAAAATGATAAAGAAATCATAATCACAAGATTAATTCAGCATTCATCAGCGCATGAAATTCCCGTTCCTAGTGGGCATAGAAGAGGTTAAAGAGAGTTATGTTAATTATGAATCAAAAATGGAAAAATATTCCTTGGGCAGGAGAGATTGTAAAATCAGAAGCAGAAACCTCAAAAACAAAAAATACGTATCTTCTCGGAGACGAAAGGCAGAAATTAAAGAACAAAGGAGATGCAGCGTGCAAGGCGAGGAGCGCAGCAAAAACGATGCGAAGAACAAAAATATATACAACGTCCAAATAATCGCTATAGCAACTGTAAACCCAGCGGTCCGAAAAAATACTTTTTTCGTGCCTACTCAGAAACTTTTTCACAAGTGTCTCGCAGCGCTACGGTTTTTTTCTATGCAAATGCGACGCCCTCACGCGGTAGAATTGATAAACGACTAGTTAAATACGTGAGCATTGAATAAAGAAAGGTAAGCGGAGAGAAAGGAGGCTTGTTTATTGACGTTCTCTTTTGCAAAAGAGAAAGACTCTGAACGTGTGCAAGTGCGTGTATGTTTGAGAGAGAGAAAGCAATAGCGACATTTCGTGAGAAGAGTGAGAAAAGGGAGAGAGAGAGAGAGAGAGAAAGAGGTGGAATCGACCCGGTCGCCCAGACGCTGCGCCTCTGTTACTGTCTGCAAGTGCAACTGCACGCCACCAGAGGGGGAGAGAAAGGGGTGCGGGGATGATCGTTTTTGTCTCAATATATCCTCCCTCTCTCTCTTTCTCACCCACTGTAACCTGATATGAGAAATTCTCTCTCTCTCCCTCTCACCCACAAACTCACTCGTTTCTGTCCTTGAGAGAGTGAGGTAAAACGAAATGTGTTTTTTTTATCGCTTTTTCTCCTTAAAAAGGGTGTGAGAGTGGCTGGAAGGTGTGGGGAAGGGCTATGCAAGGACGTGTATCTGCCATTCTGAAAGAGATGGTGCGTTTTGCTGTAGAGAGAGAGAGAGAGAGAGGTTGGAAAATAAACGTTAAAATGTGTCTCCCACGCAAAGCGATACTCATTTCTTTTATTTGAGGTTCCTCGGTGCATGAAGTAAAACCAGCTCCATTCTCCGAATGCGCTTCTCCCTCCGTCCACTCCGATGCGAGCTGAGATTTTTCCTGTCTACAATGCGCTAAAGGCAGACGTTCGGAGTAAAAAGATCGTAAACCGAGATTGCCTAACTAAGCACTCCGAAAAATAAAGAGAAAGGAAGCGAAAAGAAACTGTTACGAACGATGCTATGGGATTACTTCTGAAAGTTTTCGTTAAGGATGATTCGAAGCTTTTTACAGAACATGCTTGAATATACGTACACAGTTTATTTTATTTAAAGTTATATTTTTACCTGATCTAATCAATAATTAAATTTTCTAAGAAAGCCGTAGTTTTTAGAAAATATTTCATCTAAACGGAAATAACAGCCTTCCGATCGATATATTTCCTTGTAACGTTCCAACGCACCATTTTTTCGTTAATTAGCCGTCGCGGAATTAAGCCTTAGGTGAATGGATATATGTCTCGGTGGGAGTCCTTCTATGGTCTTTCCACAAGGTTGATTAAGCGAAACAAAAACGAAGCGTGACTGCGAGATTGCCTTGCACCACTCAGTGCAAGGTAATATGAGAGCGGGCACAAATCATGCGAGAAACGTTTTAAAACGCGATTTGAAATATCGAAGCTCGTGCGTGTTATAGTCGGGACGACCAATGAGATACTCATCCAAGATTTATACCAATAATATAGTTTTATCCGTTGAGGATTGTACAAATTCTCATTTTCAGGGAGACGTCGTTAAAAACGTGTGATTTCATCATGCAAATGTTTAGATCAAAATTATTTTACCGCACTTTATATTTGTAATTCACATTCGCATATCGCCGGATATCTCCTAGGAAAAGTTTCCGTTTATTTCTAAATTACAATCTATCTCCACTAATTTTCATCTTGCGAGATGTTCGATAAAAAAGATGGACGGAGTAAGAATACAATTAGAATCTAGATAAGTACGCATCTCCCATTTATTACTTTTATTTCGCCCCTCTCACTGAGACGTGCCACGCAAAAGATTTTCTCCGACGCGATATTAAGAAGACGGAAATAAAGAGGAAAGAGCGAAAAAGAGAAAGACACGCACACGTATACAGACACAGATGCGCGAGACGAAGACAGAATTCCTTAATGCGTTCTTCACGCCTCAGTCACTAAAATGGGAGACAATTCCCTCTTCCCTCCACAGCGAGCTTTTTTGTAAATTGGGCAGCGTTGCACCCTCCGCTAACCATTCTCTCTCTCTCTCTCCTCGCGTTCCTCTCCGTCTCTCCCTCGTACATGCTCTATCTCTCTCTCTCACTTCTTTCCCTTCCTGGCTACAAACCCCTCTTATAACACTCGCATATAAACGCTTCTCTCCTAATTGCGCCTAATCGCATGACAGGGAAAGAGAAAGAGGGAGGGAGAGACTTCTGCAATTAAAACTCGACGTTGCCGAACCAACTTTTCCCTCGGACCTCAACTCCCTTTCCTCCCTCACTTTTCCTCCATCCCTTCTTCTCAGGATCCCATTCTACCTTTCAACTTCTTCGTGGAGCACAATTTCTTTCTCTATTCTCTTCTTACATTTTCGACATTTTTTTACCAACCCACCTAAAATCTTTTCCTCCTTCCTCTCACCTCCTAACTTCTTCCGTGTTATCACAACAAGTTTTGTCTTATCACTCCAACATTTCTCTATTTTTATTTCCCCTTCCATTCCCATTTTCTCTTCTACTTTCTCCTTTATCGGACCTTTCATTATCGTCTCCATTTTTTCCCTAAGTCATTACCTTCCTTTTCTTTCTTCCTCTCATTTACATGCCTCTTTCCCATTATCTCTCAATAGATTTTCCCTTATCTCCCCCCTCAAAAAAAATATATAATGTCACTTTTTTCCCTAGACACTTCTAGGCTCATTTGCTAACTTCGGTCGTCTCGCTCGCTTCTCTTCGTTCACACACTTCTCGATTTCTTCAATTCTCACATCTATTCCCATAACGTCGCTCCGCACCGCATACACCGGTCCATTTGCATTGCCGTCCATCCCTCGCGCTCTCATTTGCTCCTCACGTTTTATCTCCCTCTGTTTTCCAAAACCCCACATCCCCTTTATCTCCTCATCGCTCTCTCTCTCTCCTCTTCCTTTCGCCAATCTCAGACTTTTCCTCCTCCATTCCGAGCCTCTTACTCGACATCTCGCCCTCGCTATCTCTTTCTCTCTCTCTTTCCTTCCTCTTCGCTTACTCATTAGAGCAGACATTCCCGGAGCCCTTAGCATCACTCTCTCTCTCACACACACGGACAAACTAACTATGCCTCTCTTCTTCGCGCTAACACACGCTCCAGGGATATCCGGCTCATTTTCCTCACACCGCTCCCATTCCGAAACCTACCCCTTTCGCACGACGTACTGAGAATCCACGGCGTAGCACAACAACACAAGCCTCTCTTCTCTTCCTCTCTCTCTCTCTCTTGCACTGTTTCCCCATAAACTCCCTTCCCTCTCGCCTCGTCATCCATTTATCGTCTCGTCCCTTTCATTACTCCGGCACCCCAGCCACCGCCATTCTCGCCTCTCTATGTATTCCACCCCTTCCCACGATTTCGCACCCCCTTTTAACCCTATTCTCACGTAAAAACATTCCATCTTCCGGACGGGCGATTTGTGCGTCCGCAGTTATGGTTGATGGATCCCGAGGAGATTTCCCTCGAAATCCGGGAATAAAAGGTTGTTTTTTTAAAAGTAGACGTGGCTCTTTTACGCCAACATCTTCCGAAGCGACAAAAATAAAGAGGAAACAGATAAAACAACGGTTAAATTAGCCGCTAAATAAACTCTAATTCATTCTAATGTCCATTTAAAAATAAAGACGCCGTGAAGTAAAATTATTAAACCGAATGACCAGCCAGAAAGCGTGACTATTCCACAAACTGGAGCCGGCTTTGGTAGAAGGGAGGTTAGCGTGTCTAGCTCCCAATGCTAGGGTCGCGGGTTCTAATCCTGCCGAGGGCATGGACGTATGTGTTTGTCTTTGTTAGCGTTATTGCGCTCATTGTAAAAGGCCATAAAGTGCTGTTTATGAGCAAATTAAATATAAATAAATAAATATATATATAAATATATTGCGGCTTCTGGAGAAATATAGATCGGAATGTCTAAAATACGAGGTTGTAGGAATAATTGAAGCACCAACGTATATAGGTAGAAACGACCGTGATGATAAGATACGTGAGATCGATTGTAGGACGGACCGTTATCTAGGCTCGTTCTTTCCGAGGACAATACGAGATCACAATAAAAAATTTCAACCTGCGATAGACAATCCTTAGGTAGGTTATGGTGAATTTCACCCCCTGCCACCCACCAATTAGGTGAATTGCAGGGTAACATGTAGATGTAGAAATACGTCCAGCGCTAAATTTTATCTAAAAATTAACCGTCTATTACATCCTGACAAATTTAAAAATATCTCAAATAATGAGTAACATTCACCAGTGAATCATCGAGCTTTCCTTATGGCTGAACAAATTCAAGATTAAAAGTTATAAAAATTGGAAAGAGTACTTATCTCAGGTATCTCTAATAGCCACAGCAAGGTTATGAAAAGCGAGATGCGCATTTCGGCTACAATGCAGCCGTCTTCGATGTTAATTCACCGAAAGCAGACTCAAAAAGAACTGAAGACGGCTACGCTGTAAACAAAATGCGCATCTGGTTTCTCATAATCTTATTGTGGCTATTGGAGATGTTTTTCATTTTTTGCTTAAAATTTTAAGTGCTTGTTCTTGAATGAGCGACAGGACAGACCTCTTTTCGACAAACCTCTTTTTCTCCTTCGATTGACCCTATTATGCGGCCTACTAACTGATCCAAATGGGCTATTTTATTACATAAAACTCTCAAAATCGCACCGAAAGACAAGTAATTAATCGCGTCGAACCGTTTATCGCGAAATTCCGCCGAGAGAGAGAGCGTGAGGGGAGCCAATAAAGGAGAAGAAGGCGTTGGGTGATAGAGAAGAAGGAAATTTTCTCTCTCATTCTCCCCCACTCTTTCTAGCGTCTGTCACGCGATTGAAACTTTAATCGGTTCATCATCCCCATTCCACTCACTCGGAAATGGGGGTGGAGGGGGCGTGGAGGGAGTCGTGGAGGGTGACTACGCCGTCGCCGACGATAATTCCCAGCCTTAGAAGAAGGACGACACCCTATCCGCCGTGATTATACATGCATCTCGCCAAAGAATTCATGAATAAGACGGGATGCTTTAAGGCGTGTAATGGTATTTATTCCCTCTCATATTGGAAACTGCATCCGAGACGACTATTTCTTTTTTATTTTAATTTCCCAACCCCGCAGTATACGTGCCGCTGCGGAACCAATCGTTTAAAAAAAAATCACCGCTTATTAAAACGACCGCTGAAGTTTCCATCTCCTCCTTTTATCCTTCTTAGCGTGGTTTCGGGAAAAAAATCAATCAAAAGACGAGACAGCCGCGGTTTTGTGTTCGCCTTCCCTTCGTCAAGAATGCAAACAAAATCATGAAATGAAATTCGGCCGAGATGAGGAGGGTGAAGATATTCGAGAGGAAGCGGTTCCACTATCAGCGAGTGAGTTCCTTTCCTTAAGCCCTTCCGCCTAACGCTTACCCCCTCCATCTTCAAATTCCTATTACACCTCATTCATCCCTAAGCAGTTTTTTCTACCCTCCCCTCGGTCCCTTACACATCCGTCAACCGTGTACGGAATCGTCATTTTTTCGAGAAAAGCCCAATTTTTTTATCCTCTCTACCCCTCCCTGCGATTAAGCGCATCCTCGCCAAACCGAAGACGAGGAAGCGGGTAAAGCGGTTGGAGCCTCGACTATCCTCTTATTCGATCGCCTAAAAACTGATTCTGTTCTCAGACAAGACACTGCTGGAAAATGAGTGGCGCTTATAAGGAAAAGTAACATTTTTCAGCATTCTAATTGTATTCTTGAAGTCTAGTGACAAATTGCGATAGCCAATGATAGGATACAATGAAGAATAAATTAGTTATTTGTTTAATAAATGGCAAAAGCGGCGCAATTGCAAAATGAAATCGGAAAATATAAGAAACATTAAATATACGATAAAACAACAGTGATAATAATGATATAATATTATATATGTAGACTATTATTGTATCAAATGGCAGAGTCTGAGTGTATGTGAAAGTAATGCTTTAAAAGTATCTTACTGAAGTTGGAAAATAATTATAGATGAAAAATTAACGTTGAGATATATTCATCGAAGAATTACATAAATATGGGTGACGCAGGGATAGATCACAATATTAAACTATATGTTTTAAATTATTGTAACGAGATAAATGAAATTTATGGTAATATTCCTGGCAAAAAAACAAGAATTACCCACTTGCGAGTTTTATGTACACTCGATTAAGGTTCGTGTACTTAGTATTATCTGCTTTTCGTGTGTAAGCTCATTTGCGTGATAAATATATTTTTCAGAGTTAAATCCAAAAAAGGAAAAAAATCAAACAACACGACGCCATAGAGAAAAAAGAGTTACAGTCGGCTGCAATCGATACGCACGATAGGATTGTTTTTATTTTAATAAAGAAAGGGGTTTTGGAACGCATCCGTTATCCGAACGGCTTGTTGTTTTATTTTTTTCGAAAATCTTATTTATCGCATAAAATAACGCCACTTTGCCAGGGCGAAATAAAAAAATCGATTCCGACATGAATATTCATCACGCACTTGAAAATCTGCATACTCTGGGGAGCACATAACTCCTGCGAAGAAGGGCAAATAAAACTCGAGAATTTCTCTGCCAAGAGGGGAAGGAAGGAGGCGGGGGAGGGGGGGAGACAGATACGCATCTAAGTGGTTATGATGGAGGATGGGAGTTGAGGGGGAGAGCGGGGGGCGGATGCAGGTAGCAGTGGGACAGAGGAACGCAAGGGATTGCTAGCAGCCTATTGGGGAAACCACTTAGACCGGAGGGGGAGAAGTGAGAAAGTGGGAGGAAAAGGAGTGAATGAAAGAAAACAAAAGACAATGCGATGAAGAAGAAACGAAAAGCTTAAAGTGAGCACGAGAAAAGGACGAGACGCAGGCGGAAGAAACGGAAAGACTGAGAAGAGTGAAGGTAAGTGAGAATAAGGGAGGATGCGGTATGCGAGAAGAGGAAGAATGAGGGGCTAGTGAGCAGAGAGAGAGAGAGAGAGACAGGAATATAGGATGTGAAATGAGAGGAACAGAGATGGCAAGTAAGCGAGAGTGCAAAATCAGACGAGATGGGTGAAAGTGAATGGAAATAGAGGCATTCCGATGGAAATCCTCTCACCTAGGCCACACCGCCGCCTCCCCACAAGCTCTCTTTTACTAGCACCTTGCGGAAAACTCTCAAAACCCCGCCCTCTCTCCGACTCGCCCCCTCTTCCATTACTTCGCTCCACTTTCCATCTCTCCCATTTCCACCATTCTGCGCCCCATTGAAAATCCTTTCCCTAACCTCCTGACACGGCGTTCCATACCGTCCAACTCCCCCCCCACCCAACCCCTCCCTCCCTGCGACCGCCACAGCCACCTACCTCTCCCACAACCCGCCTCGTACACTTCCCCCCATCTCTCTCTATCCCCCTTTCTTCCAGTTCATACCCCTCCTCCTTTAAACCGCCCACCGGCACAACCCGATCAATACGGAGTGGATCCCAAAAACCCCCAACCCAACCGAGCCCCTTCAAGAGTAACCCTCACTCCCCTCCCACTGACGCCCCTCTTAAAAAACCTCCAGACCCTCACCCCTCTCCATCCGAAATACTCCACCTACATCCATTTCGCCCTTAAACTCGCCACCCCCCCAATCCCCCACAGCGCTCCCTTTACGCGCCGTTTCCGTCCCTCGCTCGCCCATCGCCGTTTCCTCTCTCTCTCTCTCTTTCTATTGCTCTATCTTGAAACCGTTTCCCTTTTAATCCCGAACGCTCGAAATCCGCCGTCTTAGGAATTCGCAGCACGTGGCCTATCGGAAGCCATGAATTGGCTCGAATTGGTAAACATTTCCGCGACCAAATTTATGTTCGACGACGCAAATGTTCAGATTTAATTTGGCTTCCGTGCATGCCGCGGATCGATGCCGTTTTAGTAAACGGATGGAATTGTTCATTGTATCGAGAGGTGAAAAAATTCAACCTTAATGAATAATAAGACATCACTGATACGCTTCGCCAACTAATAAAAATCTAATGTAAGATTCAGCAAATCGGCTAATCCTTTATGCAATCGTTACGAGAAATAAAGGATTAGATCGCTACTGATAGTGTAGAGAAAGGTTTTCTATTAAGAAAACGTTTACTACGTGGCTGCTAACACAGATGAAGGAGAACAGGATAGAAATATTCAGAAATGCACACCTTCTACCGAAAAAGAATATTTACTAACTATCGCTCATCATAGAATTATTCAAAAGGTAAAGAGTATTAATAGAGCCACCGATGTTAATTTGTTCGGTTTCTTGGAAGATTTAATTCATTTCTCGCGAGAAGAATTTATGGTAAGACGCCGCGCCTATGCCGACTCACAGTAGGTATCTTCATGGATACATTCTTGTATAACTTTTTTGAAGAAAGAAAATACAGCCTTAGCATTGAGAAACCTTGTTGATAAGCCAGTGATTTCTATAAAGGTATCAACATTTTAGCCATTTTTGAGAGTAATTTAAAGTCATTCTATCAAAGAAAAGGTTTTTGTAAAAACACCTTTAATCTAGATTTCAACATTTATTCGACCCCGTCTCATCCCCATCACTGCCAATGGCAGCGCTATAACAGATTCCCGCGGACCCATCCAATTTAAGTACACAGATCCGCCGTGAAATTCAGCTGGCCACTCGGGATTTGTTTAAAAAATATATTTTCATCCAATTATTCAAAAGGGATTTGTTTGTTTTTGCAAGGAAAACACGGCGAGATCCTATTTTACAGCTTAAAACGGCACGAGAATAATCTGACGACCCAATTAG
The DNA here is from genome assembly GCA_028673005.1 of Tanypteryx hageni. Lineage (NCBI taxonomy): Eukaryota > Metazoa > Arthropoda > Insecta > Odonata > Petaluridae > Tanypteryx > Tanypteryx hageni. The sequence continues at coordinate 99,838,990 of CM054112.1, read as the reverse complement.
GGACAGGCAATTAATTAATCAACAACGTATATATATTTACAGTGTATATAATCCAACGAAAACAAACAATTCGATTTCACAAATGACGGCGATTTCCTGGAATTCGGCCGTTTCATTCACGAAAAGATTTCTTTATTCTTAAATAAAATTAAATATCAGCTTCAATCATAGCTTTTAAGCTCATGGCTAAAAAGCAGAATTGAAAACGTGAATGGGATCATCATTTTTCCGCATCAAGAACGAAGAATCGATCCACCATAAACATTCCAGCTGCCTTTCTCTAACGCAACCTATTAGGATTTCAAATAATAACTATAGCTACGTAACGGCATAAAATCACAACGACGAAGCACATAATGTAATTTAAAGTTGAAGTTTGATGAATGAGAAATATTTCCAGTTTTGACGCCTCGCGTACTAGAGACAAATGAAATCGATGAGAGAACGATACTCCGCTTAACACCTCATTTATCATTATCATTTTGCTGTCGAAGCAAAAAACAGAAACAACCAGGCTTCAAATTTATCGGTGCTATTTTAATAACATAAATGAAAAAACAAGGCCGTCTTATAGTTTCTAACCTTGCCTTTTTAACTCCGGTTCACTTCTATTAAAAAACCCGCGTCGTCCGCCGAAAAATCGCCATTCGCGCGCCCCTCTTTCGTTGCGTCTTCCTTCGTCGCATATTCACGCATTCTAGGGCCTTTTCCCATTTCTATAACCACACTTATCGGATGATTTAATCTTTGAACATTTCGCTTTACGAACCCCACTTACAAAAACCGCCTCCGGAGCCGAATCATCCGCCAACGGAGACCGACTCGCACCCATCCTCTCTCTCTCTCTCTCTATCTCCGTCTTCCAATTATACATCGTATTCCGCAATAACAAAAACACGCGAGAGGGGTGGCAGGAAGGAGCAAATATTGACATCGTTTCCAATCTGTTACGTATACCCGCTCTCGGAAGAGTTTCGAGGGAATTTCCAAGGAAAATCGTCCCTCGCGCGGCTTAGAGAGATGGTGATGGGGGAAAAAGAGGACTTTTTCACGGAGCCGTTGTCAAGGTAACGCTCAGCGTCGGATGATAAGATAAATGTCGAACGCACCTTTCCCTCGAAAGCGCAAACACGGCTTGTGGCACAGCAGTTGCATCAAAAGTAAACACTTTCCACCGGGGTAACGCTGGTTTGTGGGTTGATTGATCCAAGCATCAAATGAAAGCAGACAGCAGCTCCGATAGAAAATAAACCTCCAACTATTTCAGCTTCTTTTATGTTCAAGTCAATATTATCAATGATTATTTGAGAGCAAAAATTTCCATTAAAGAGTTTAGACTGGAAATTAAACTTCTGCGGAAATCTCAAAAATGAATCAACTTCTTTATTGGGCTACATAAAACAGAACGAAAATATTTACGAGGTAAGGGAACGCCAATTGCTCATCACAAGTATAAGGTTATCTTCACTTCCTCCCTGTTCTTAAAATAAACATTCGGTTATGACATCCCGAGGATGAGTGATTTTTTTAAACGAAGGGGTTCTTTGAAAGTTTCGAAACGTTTTCCGGCCATAGGATTCCTGAGTATCGTTTCGGAAAATCTGTAAAAAAAAACGGATAAAACTCTAAAAGACTACCGAAGGAAGCGATTAGAATTCAAAACGTGAATAAAGTTATGGTTAACAGACGCTTGTTTTTACGAGCATAATATCTATGTCATATCTCTACATGGGAATGAAAATAAAAGAAAAAATATCCTGACTGAAATAAACAATAGACACTGTCGTCCTATTTATATTCTGATGGAAGCAAACCACTCGCTAAGACTTGCGCGTTATAAAAATTATTTCCGAGAAATGCTTTAAAATCTGAATTGACTTTCCCATCCCCATAGGGGACCATCATATGCGATAGAACTACTGAGACCTATCAAACATGAAAACGTATTTCTGGTACCATTGATAACTTTCTTAGAAATATTATTTCAAAGTTTTAAAGTTACGAACAACCAGTGCATAAAAAACAGTTCGAGAAATTCGGTAACCCGGAAAAAATTTCTAAAAACCTATACAGAAACTGAATCGACGGAACCAACACGCAAAATCACTAAATGAAAAGACAGGAAAATGCAATTAATCGTGAGATTACGACGTTTAAACGAACGGAAAACTAGTGACTGACAAAAGCGCAGCAAAAAATTTCTGCCCAAGCATCGAATAACATCACGCTCGACCCGAAATATAACGGAAAAATCAATCCATTTTGGGAAAGAAACAGAAAAAAAATATTTCTCCAACTCACGCAAACATCCCAAGAATGAAAACACGTGCTCGCCTTATAAATGAAAATGCCGACGTCCGTTTGTCGCACGCCGCCGGTGACGTATTGATAAACTTTTCTTGATCGGTCGACCATATACATTTCCACGGCCGCGCTCAAAAGACTCCACCCCATCCCCACTTTTCCATCCCTCCCAACTCCCTTTCATGTGGAAGCAGACACAAGCGCACACACATACATAGGAACCGCTCCGGCGATCCATAAACGTCAACCCATCTTCAGAGAGAGAGAGGGAGAAAAGAGAAACAAGAAAAAGATCATTTCCCAAACTCTTTCTCATAAAAGAAGACCATCCCGCCATCTTCCCCTGACCACCTTCCATCCATTTCCCACCGGAAATAAAAATAACTCGACCACCGCGAGACTACTTACGCCAAATCAAGCCATAGTTCTCGGTTATGAGGCCAGCGGTACAACATTAAAATTCCGCACTTCCAACACGTACGCGTCGTCAGGGAGACGACGGCGTCGACTTTTCCCAGCACCCTCCGTCACAATTCCCCCTCCCTTCTCCTCCCTAAAAACCCCCAAACGACGAAACTTTTTCTTCCGGACAAATGTGAAGTATCGCTGCTGTCAAAACGCATAAATCATACGGGAACCGCAAGAGCTTACACGTTTATTTATTTATTTTTTTATACGCTTGTCCCCCTGTTTATATATCTCGGTCTGCGGATTCTTGGAGGGGTGGAAAAGCGAAATAAGGAGCGGAAAAGGAGGAAAGAAAGAGAGAGGAATTGTAGGAAGGAAGGAATTATTTTCACCCCATTGCGAGGGGTTACGACGAAGGAACGGGAGAATAAACGAAAATAAAAATATAAAAAAAAGGTTAGGAAAAGTTCTCCAACGCTCCTGTCACCGCGGCGCTGTTTTATCGTCCGAACTTTTCGTACTTGGGCGATTTTTTTACAACTGCCCAAAGCCGCAATGCAACGCACACGGGGACATTCGGCGCGATAAGGATCGGTCTTTGGGCGGTGGGCTTAGGCGGGAAGAGGGAGGGCGAGAGCCGAGCGAGCGGCCACGCGACGCTGAGGACATCTTGCGCGCCTGCGAGAAAACCGGGAACCATCGATTAAAGCAGGGGTCACCAAACTTTTTACTGAAAGGGCCACATGAGGCTTCATGATCCACTGTGCGGGCCACATACGGCATTTAAAATGACTGACTGGGCCGTGTGAAAATTTCAAAGAACAAGTTTTGAGATTTTTTTCCGATTCTGTAATATGTAATTCGCTTATATTAAAAGTAGATTTCACCCAAACACTCGGAAAATGTCGTTTAGATATCATAAATGATATCTAATGAATACTTTCGCTGATAAGGCGGGACCGGATCAAATCACTGCGCGGGCCGTGGTTTGGGGACCCCTGGATTAAAGTATTAACAATGAAATATCGCAAGACGTAAAAGTGTAAAATGGGTACAGTAGAATAAACCACAAAAAATGGGATATTGCGAATATATGAAGGAATTTTTTTAGCCAATTAAAGCTACGGGATTGGCCTAGCAATACGCGAATTGGCAATGCCCGTTTCGGGCTATTGATTACAATTAAGAGTACGTCCATTTGTTCTCTGACATTTAATGAAACTATGGATATTTAACGATATTACGAACTCACGTCAACGATGCCTATATTGATATCGCCGTTATTATGTCACTCAGAGAAAGGAGTCTGATATAATGGATTTCGAAATAACCGTATACAAAAAATGAATATGTCATGGACGAATAATTTTATTAAAACCGACCTTTTAATTTAACTAAAACGTTGATTTATCTCTACAACATCGATTTTTCAAGGGCGATGATTTTATTCCAAGGTAATTTCTGCGGCTTTGATGTCGACCACAGAGAAAAACTTTAAATTCTTGGCAATGCTTATCGCGAGGTTTCCGCGGGAAATCCATTTCCGGTTAGTTTATAATAATACCGTTGCCTTCTAAATGACCGACTATATCCAGAATGAAAGGAATTTTCAAACAATAACAAACACCCCACAGTAAATGAGATTGGATGCCGCTCTTCCTTCTAAACATTAAAAACTCCTGCGATTACTAAATTGATACAGCGCTTCAAAGTTATACTAACCTGCACAAATATGACTCCCGTTAAGTTTATATTCCTAAGAATTTAAATGTCCGACATCCATATCAAATTTATCGTTCCAATGAAACGTAGACCACACTTAAATTGCAGAGATACTATGACGAAAGAGTAGGATGGAGATATTCACAACAGAAAAGTGAGCATCATAAACACTGATTTCGACTACCAAGATAAACACGGCGCGTTTGTATGAACATTTGGGCACTGAGAACCACATTGTAACGAATATTCCAGAAAAATGTTTGATAGTCAAACTACATCGGGAACTTTAGACTTTCAAGTTATTCTGGAAAGATATAAAAAAAGAAGACACACTTAATTAAAACACGTATACGCCATCATGTCCCTTGAACCGACATGGACTTCTACTTCCCTAAACGGTAATTTTGAAACCACTCAGTGGGTGAGTCAACCAAAATTGGATCCGGTTCGAAGTAGATGGAAATCTCCGAGGAAAACGAATGACACAGTAACATATCCTATACGTGGCGAAGGTCTCGAATATGCGCCACAAATGAAATACTCGACGTTAATGCACAGAAAGGGAAAGCCACGCAAATTCTTCCTGCGATGATCTCAATGAGGTGTGTGCGTGTGTAGGGTCATGCGGTAGAAGAGTCATCTTTCACAATCACGGCAGACAAGCACGCCATTAATATAACCATAAGCCCGGTCGAGAAAGAAATTCTTCGCAAAAAAAGGCGACGAGTGTAAACTATGCATGAATTCCAGGCACTTTTTTCTCTATCTCCCTCTCTCTCTCTCTGCAAAACCGACCGAATGAATTGCAGCCATATTCTTCCATTCCCTTTTCCCTTCCCGCTCTCTCGAAAAAATTGCAAAAGAATCTCGGGCTTAAAGAAGGGAGGCGCGCATTGCCGTGCTCGCAAAAGTTCGCGCACCGAGCAGCGAGGGGTCGCGTTATTCATCAATCGCGCAAGGTTGTTCGAAAACAATCGTTCGGTGCGATCGGGAGTGACAGGGCCTTGGGGGCTCGGTTTCCGGATACCGCGTGGCGGCGCGCTAAACGCGGTGGCAGTCGGCGAAAATAATATATTGCGAGAATGCGGAGAGGCTTTCGAAAGTTAAAAAAAAAATTCAAGTTGCTTAGAGATCGGATCTGAAACAAATGGCCTTAAAACGCCGTAATCCCTCCTCGAGAACGCGGTTTTGTTCTTTTAAGTCTCAATTTTCGCGTTGCGTCACGCCGTTTTGCGCGCGGCGGTGCACGCAGCTGCGGGGACGCGAAAAAGGAAAGAGACGGATATATTGCGCTCGCACAGAAGTTGCCACGAAAATAAGTTATTTGCGCAAGATGTTACTCCTTTTTTAGCTCCCGGAGAAAAGGGGAGGGGGGAATAAATGCCCCTTCTCCAAATCCCTCTTGAGGCGAGTTTGTAATGGATAGACTTAAAGCTTGTGGGCGAAGAATAATTAATAGTACGAACGCCGAGCGCTGTACCATTGGGAAAGAGAAGAAGGAGTTACGCAAGTTAAATGGCGAATTTGCATAAAATTTACGCGTGATTTTAGAGCTTCAGCCTCCTAGAAAAGACGAGGGCGTCGTTATTGTTAGTTTTCAATTTTAGAACATTAGGTAGCGCAACAGAGAACTAGAAATTGAAAAGAGATATAACAGGAGGGTGTTGAAAGCGCGAGTGTAATTTTACAATGAAAAAATGAGTATGTAAATGGCTATAGATAGTATCGACAATTTAAAATTTAGTAAATTATCTACACTGTTCGAGGTCGACCATTTTGTACAATCGGTTATCTCGAATTACCAATTGATTGTATATCGACGCATAAACAGGCTATCGAATCAGAATCTTGCATACATGAGCGTGACATTTACTTTAATCCGATAGGATATAACTTACTCAGAGAATATGCGGCGCTTTAAGAAGATAAATTGTTCGTCAATAACACATTCACCCGCTATTGAATGCTAATAACAGTACACGATTGCCTGAAATAGGAGGATTTCATACACACGTCGCCATTTCAAAGAAAATGCCACCAAAATCATTATATTAATTTAAAAATTTCTCGTGTAAAAATAAACTCGATGAAATAAGCTTAGTAGCTGATGAAGGCGTTAAAAAGATTGATCGGCTAAAGCAGCGTTTCTCAACCTTTTTGATAACACGGCCCACCTAAGCTACAGGAATTATCTGCGACCCACCTAAAATACAAGAGTTTTCGGTGGCCCACCTATCTATCAATAGGTGAATATAAGCAGGAGAAAATTCTATATTCTTGAGTAAACGTAGCTGTTTATCTATAAAAAACATAAAACAATTTATTTAAATTGTCATTAGTTATTTTTAACGTTTGATTTTTGCAAAATATTAAGTTTTGCTATACTTTTGCGACAGCTTTCAAATATTGTCAACAAATCTTAAATTGTTTCAAGTTTTCGCGGCCCACCTCAACTCCTTTTGTGGCCCACCAATTGAGAAACACTGGGCTAAAGAGAAAATCGCAAAATTTAACTTTTAATAAAAGAGAGAAAAGGATATCGCAGGCAATTAATAAGTCTCCTAGGTAATCGAACTTTCTTTTAAAGCGAATGGTAAAAATGAGCCAAATATATGATATAAAAGACATCTAAGGGAGAAGAAAACATTGCATCGAGGATAAGGCCTCGTAAGGTTAAGCCAGTTAAAATCCTTTTTTCCTTTTTCGCGCGAGCGGGAAAGAATTAGAATTCCCACGAATCGGTAAAACAGTACATTAAGGAAAGTTTCAACTTTCCTAATTTTGGTCATTTTCCTTTGAAAATGACGCACGGGTAAACTCCCATGTTATTACTTGTGAACCTACACTAAAATTATATGAAATCCTTTTAAAATAAATGTCTTTAGAGAACATCACGGTTACTTGGCATGAAAGCTGGAAACTAGATCATTAAAAGTTTTGCCTCATACAAATTTTTGCAATTCCTAACATTTTATCTCGGTAACTACATATAAGTATGATGTCTTCTTTCTACAACTTCACGTTATGATTTCAAGTTACCTTATAGCAGTGGTTTCCAAACTGTTGGGCGCACCCCCCTTGGGGGGCGCTATGGGTAGGTCGTGGGGGCGCAAAGGATTTCTCATATATTTACTGCCCTTTTAACCATCCTAATCTTGAGACCTACAATATGCGGAAATCAAATTCTAGCCCTCAATTGGCTATGGCGTATCGTTTGTGTTTATGTTTTTCCTTAAGGTGGCTTTATTAATGGTATGCTCGGAAGGTATTGTTTATGAACTGTAATTGAATATGATATACAGAGGGGCTTGAAGATAGTTTTCTTAGGTGAGGGGATGAACGGTTTTTTAATGTTTGGAAACAGCTGCCTTACAGCTCTACACGACTTCAAAAACTTATTTCTGAATCTCATAACGAATGAGAATAAAAACTAAAGGAAAAAGTGTTTCCTCATGTACAGTCCTTTACCTGAAAATCATATCAATATCCCTCACTAAATTACGGTCGAAAACGATCACATATGAAATGAAAAATAGATGGTCATTGGAATTAAGTATGCGGCAAATGTCCCTTAAATTTACGCAACACTGACCCTAAAATCAACTTGACAAAAATAAAAAATTAACCATCTTTAAAATAGTAACCAATTTAAAAAGTAATTAGTAGAGTTAAATGTAAACTAATAATCAGAAAAGAGCACAACCGTTGGTCTCGTAGGCGGGCATGTCACTATTTCAACGGTCGAGACTTCGACAAACATCTCTAGACTACATTATTCTAGGTTTTTAAATTTTCGTCATTATCCCTAAGGCGAATCATTAAAGACTATTACCAATTCCGTGCCAACCCAACGACCATTCTTGTACATACAACAAACATATTAAGGAGGTAACTCATCCATTTAAGCGTCTTAAATAACCCAGCCGCATACATTTGTTTTATTTTATAAAACGATCGACCCATTTACGTAACCATGACACTTGCCAACCTCTCTCTCTCTCTCTCTCTCTATCCCTCTCGCAAATTATCTCCGTAACGTGAGACTAAACAACGAAGCAGTTTACCGTGATATCCTCCACTTAAAAACTCTCCTTCCCTCCTCCAGCCGCAAGATTCTCGATGCCTTGGAAATTCCCGCCTGACTTATGGCTTTCTCCTCCCCCTCTCTCTCTTCTTCCTTCCCTCACATCCACGCGAAGCGGACCCGAAATACCGCCATCTATCTCTTTTTATCTCTCTCCCCCACTCTCTCTCCACGCGACTGTTATACTCGCTCTCACTCCCCATCTTCGACACATGCGCCAGCTCCAAAATACATACATCGGCACAGAGCTAATGAATTAAATGAGAATCCTTAAAAAATAAAACTCATCGACAGTTGGGATTTTCAATATGTTCAAATTAAAATGCGATTTGCGCGAACTAAGATACTTTCAACACAAGCTTTTGATTATCTCTATGGCTATTTAAGATCAGGATTTTCGACTTTTTCTTACCAAGTAACCTTTAATTTGAAATAAGTACCCCAACCTAATATAAGTATTTCTTCTAATTGTACATTAACAGATGTGGAAAAACGGGTTTTAGCTAGATTAATCTATAGAAGCGTATGCCATGATCCAGAATAACTGACCTAATCTATTCCGACGAAATTTTCTTATAAAAAAACAAGTATTACATTATATGACATAATGCTATTTTTAAATGAGCACGAAAACACTCCCTGAGTGTATGCCGTGTATCTCTGAGTCTCTAATGCCCATTCCGAACACAAAGCAGTCATAAGTGGTTATTGTCCGATAGAATATTCTAATAGAAGGAAGCATTGTAGACCCATAGTAGATCCTAAAGTTTATCTATCCACTATCGGTGAATAAACACTGACGATGGCTGTCTTGAAGCTTCGATGTGCATCTGGGATTCTCAAACTTTTAAGACTAGTGAATATGGCAATCTTGATAATTCTTTTATCGAATTAACCATGCACCCACCCTCTCCTCTCTTATACTGCAAATCTCAACCAAGTTGCTTAAAACCTAAGCACGCGCCTCGCTGGAGATTGCGGTAATTTGCAAAACTAATTACTTCGAACTATTAAGGTATTCGCGTCGCATGCGGTCTTGGCACAATGGAAATTTGCATGTCCCCCAGAAGATCCGCGAGTAATCTCGTCTATAAGTTGGTTTTGGTTGTTTTAACAGTATCCCCCATACGCGGCGAGAATGCTACGAGAATTGAGTCATTGCGCTTCTCGTTAAAATGGAAATAATTAGAATGCGCGAGACATCTCTTCCCTCCCCCCCCCCCCTCTCTATACGAGGTGCACCGCATATGAGCTTACGCTGAGTCCGTGAGCCTCGTGCACCATGAATACCTGTCTGTTTTTTGCGTCCCGTGAATTCCTTAGGCGGTTACGTTGCAATGATGCTCGCGATTTAAATGCGTTCGCAACGCTGAGACGTCGGCGAACAAATCCAAAGCGCACATATGCCATAGCGACCAACGGTAGAAAAATCTTTTATTCATATCAAAGCGAACGACACTACTTTGAAACTGATATAAAGAGAACGCAATGTATACTAGTGGACTCCTAGATTTTGAATGAAACGAATGTTTCCTTTGCAAAATGGAAAACTTCACCGCTTAATAATTAGTTAAGTAAATGAGAACATCCTAGGAAGATGCAAAGATAGGTTCCGAATGATTAATTTAAAAAATACGTTCAATTTGCAAAGTGAGAAAAAATACTGGGAGTAAATGCATTCAAGACAGATGTCAATCTGCATATAAGCTCACATTCAATGATCACGGATAAGAATTTCAAGGAAACCATTTCATTAAACAGGAAGCTTGAAAATGGAACAGCAAGACATCCACGAAAACTTTTCAAAACAAAATTAAGGAGAACAACCATAAATATTCAGGGAATTAAAATTAAATTTAGTGAGAGTGCACAATTACAGACCTGTTGCATTCCGTAAGGCCGCCACACTTCCAGTATATGAAAATAGGTACTACATCAATAGAAGGCAGATGTGTCACGATCGCATAGTTTCGAAAATTCCGCGATATTGACCGGAACGACACACGCACGCACGACTTCGCGAGGACACATGTAAAACAAGTGTCCAGACTCTGTCGACAGGAAAGGGACGCGAGCGGCGTTGGGGGGAGAGCAGAAGTGGGTGGACGAAGGAAGGGGACGGAGCCTATGGTTATTTGCGGCGACCGGGCAATCAAAATCGGTTTAAAAATCTTGGGTCCCGAAAAAAACGAACCCTCTCCGAAAGTCACGAGCAGACTGCATCACGCTCGGGACGTGAACGACTGGGGGAAAAACAAAGCAGCAGCGAGCGGCGTCGTCGGCAAGCAAAAGCGGCGATGGAGGGCGGACACACACACTCCCTCACCCAACTGGTCGAGGTTCTCCATGAGAGAGGGAGGGGAAGAGGGAGGAGTGAAGGGAGGCTGGGTGTGGGAGGCTTGGGGGAGGGGGAAGGGGGGTCACACCAATCACAAGGGATGGAATTTTTCTGGAGTCCCTCCAACGACTTGTTAATGCAAGCGGAGGAAGAGTAAGCTTTGGTGAGGAGGGAGAGAGGAGGGGGGAGGGGGGAGGGGGAAGGGAGGGAGGGAGCGGTGTGTGAGGAGAAAGTGAGGGGGAGGGGTCGGTGAAAAAGGGGAAGATTGTATAAACGGCTAATTGCCCTATAGTTATTTTGTCTTTTTTTCCTTTTATTCCCTTTCTTTCGTAAGAGCGCACTTGGCTTTTCGCATGGTCCATTGAAATGCTAATTTATCCCGTCTGCAAAAGTCTCCTTATGCCATTGGATGGAGAGAGAGAGAGAGAAGAGGTGGAGAGAACGAGAGAGAGAAAGGGAGGGAGGGAACGGCGCAAGTAGTGACCAGAGTCTAGCTGCCCTCACCCGTCATTAAATCCAGAATGAGGTTAGCATATGGAATCCAATTCCCCATCGGTCAACAAATGAAACGCGTTTTTTTCGTGAAGGGCACGGGTTAACGACTCGGACCGCCACCGTACGCAAAGAGGGCACGAAAAGACAAAAGAAGAACGACGTGACTTAATCGCTTTAAAACGGACGTGAATGAAAGGGTATTTGGACACATAAGTGGAAGGAATTGGTTTTATATGGGCAATCGATGTATGCGTGCATGTGGCGGTCATAAGGTCACGGCAATCGATTGGCCTGTAAGAGCAGTAATTTTTGGGGGATTGAAGGGGGAGGGTGGGGATGTGCCGAGGAGATGGAGGGAGACTGATTTCCGGGAGGTTGTGACTCATTGCCAACGGTATTGGCGTTTTTTTATATATTCGGAGAATGTTACTCGCCTAGGGCCAAAAAAATAAACTCATGCCCCGTAAAAAAGTAATCCTATTTCGGAATGACGCACTCGCCATCCATCCGCCCGAGGGCGCGGGATTTACTCCCTCGATGATTTTACAAGTCATTCGGTTTGGAAAGGGCAATAAATGTTTTCTCTTTCTCTTCTCTTTTTCTCTCTTCAGACAATCGGGCGTTCATGAATAAAACGCAATTTGCGAAATAAATTACGAGACAAATTACGAGATAACCTGCCCGTGCGTCGGCCCTGCTATTTAATTTTTTCTCCTGAGTGCATCAATGCGAGGTAACGAAATTGTGTCGTTAAAGAAATAAAACCCGAGAAAAGTGAACAAATGATATCGTTGCATGGAGTGCATCATGAAAAAAGTCTTACTTTGACACCAATGGCTTTTGGAAAGCCTTCATTGTTGGAAACAAAATGCTGTTAAATCGTGGCGAAAAAGGCAATTAATAAATTAAGTTCGCTCATAACATAACAATGCAGACTCCTAGAGTTTAAGAACAATAAAAACAAAACAATAAATAATGCCAAATCAAAAAACAAAAGTATTCTATTTGGAGGGTATATCCTGGTAATTATAATTTTCAATACAATTACAGAGCAGCATATTTATTACATCTTACTCAAAAAAGAGACACTATCATCTTTTACGACCACGCCAACCGGGTTTAAATACTATTAGCTTACCCGAAAGAAAGTCTATCTTTAGTCCGACATATTTTCGTGAATTATATACCATTGAAATTACCCCTTTCATTTTCGCCAAAACTTTATCTCAATTAAGAAACTTCAATTTCATCCCGTTCGCAGAAAGGATTATCCAAAAAAGAAACCGCTATCGTCCAGCGCATTGGATGGGAAGGAAGCAGACGGAAGAGAGCAGAAGTCATGCGTACTGCGCGCGTAAGGGGAAGATCTACCGCGCTGGAGGATGTAACTTCCACCGGGGTTAGAGGGGGTGGGAGGAGAGATTTTCATCGGAGCCATCCTTTCTGGGCTTAATGAAAAGGAAAGTAGTGGGGCTTTTAATCCCCGAAATCTCGCGGAAAGCACGGCGGTCGCAGACGCTAATGCCATCGCGGGATGATACCCAAGCGAGGCTCGGAGGGTTAGGGAGGAACGGGGACGGATCGTAAAACTTGAAAAGCACGCGGGAGTGGGGAAAGTGGATCCAGACGCGGGCGCAGCGACGAGAAACTGTTTCGTATAACTGGATGCAGAACCGACGCACACCCAAGCAGACCGATCGAACGCCGCAATGGGACGATTATAAAAAAAAGTCAAAAACAAAATGTTACCGGACCGAGGCCTTCCCTACCTCTCCGCAGCCGGCGACTGCCATTACCAATTTTAAACTGCGAAATAACACTACGAATTCGGTCTGCATTGGTGGCAATGGCGGTGGGAGAGGAGTTTAGACAGTAACGATCTCGGCGATTTTTTTGCCTCTCTATTGGCTAATAGTTCGAATCCTACTCTACCGACCAATCGAACTCCGCTGCGTACTTAACGTAGTCGGGCGTTGCCAACGATTACCGTGTGCCGGTAAGTTTAAATTACACCGTTTATGCGATGCCGTGCCCAAAATTAAGCGACCTGAATTAATGATACGGAAAATTTTTTGGCAAAAAATTACGCGAGAGACGCATTCACTGAAAGCCTAGATACCTTTTGGACGAAACAAAAATTTAAGGATTCTAACGGTAATCATTCTTATTGCTACTTATGTAAAATTTAATTGATTTGCGAGATGGTAATATATGACGAAGCGTCCATTTGGGAATCATTGACTAAAACGCTGAAGTACGTGTTACGGCCATTAAAATAACATTTTATAAAGTCATAAAATCCTCTGATGTTACAGAGGCATTAGGCTTTTACCAAAATCCTTTAGTTTAACAACAGCAAGTGAATATAAACTGCGATGACGTTACGACGGCATTAGACTTTTACCGAAATCCTTTCGTTTAATAACGCCAATTGTATATAAACTGTGATAACGTTACATATAAAAGTTATACGACAAAATCTCCAGATCCTAAAGTGAATTAAGCTTCACATACGGGTCCATGGATTTTGAAGCACTCTTAAAGCTTTAAGAGACGGCGATAATATATATAGCACGCTTTTACAATAATGCGCAATTGATGCCAGCCATTGCAACCCTTAACGGCATTAAGGGAATAAAGGACCAGCGCCGCCGCAAAAGCGTCCTTTCCCTGGATATGGGAAAAGCTAAATGGTGCGTGATGCAGGGCCCTATACTTTATACGCCCTGGCCCAGCTCCAAATCGGGCCGAAATCGGCACGTGGAGTTCCGGCAATTATTCAGCAGACGCAAAACCCCCATCTCTCACGACAAGAGAGATTGGATTATGAGAAGTAGAGGCTGGCGGTCGAAAAGAAACGCACCGTAATAAACGATCTTCAACCAGCAAACCAAACCCACGCCATCGATCCCTTTCTTGACGAAAGGAACCGAGACAAAAGAAACAAAAGACTGCACAATTAACAAAAAAACCGGACAACTCTCGGCGTAGGAGGAGGAGACTTGCACGCGGGGCAAAGACACACCACCTTCTACTCATTCTACTTAAAAAAAAACATTCTCCCCCTTCCCCCTGGTTCTCTCCCCCCACCACCTCTCTCTCTCGCAGCCCTTCCACCTTCCCTCTTCCGAACAAAACCGTCTCTTCAACAGAAAACTCCTCCTCCGCTCCTCCAGGGGCCCTCCTCCACACCCGCCCCTCGAGCCAAACCAACCCCTTTCGATTCCCTCTTCTCGCCGAAGTCCCTCCCTCGCAGAATTCAGCCCCCCAATCTCTCGTTTCCCCCAACCCTACAGGGATCCCTTGGGCACCTCCTTCTTCCTGCTGCCACTTTCCTCCCCCTTACTCCTCCTTGCCGAAGGGGGAACCCCACCCCGGTTAACCCTTTCCTCCTATCACACCCCGACCTCTTCCCTGCCATCTTGCCCCACACCATTCCGCCCTTATGACGCTCACCGAACCGCCCCCGGGGCATCCGGAGGTAAGGGGTGAAGGAGGAGGAGGAAAACCTCCCTGCCCACCTCCTTTCCACCTCGGGGGCGGAGAGAGCGAACTGGCAAGGAAAAGCGGTTAAACGGGGAGAGGAAGGAGGAGACGTGAGGGGGAGGGCGCGGGGGAGGAGGTTTTCGGGGTGGAGGAGTGAAGGATGCGGCGCTGCCAACCCAATCGCGCTGCGAAAAATTTCCTCCCAAACACCGCTGCGACACAGAGTAGGCTATGCGAGGCAAGATGAGGTGTGGTTTCTCTCAGCGAAGCAAGTAATGAGCGAACTACCTCGGGAAAACTTAACTCGCTATGAAAGAGTTCTTTCGGCGCCGAAAGCCCGACTGCTCCGACGGAGTTAGTTACTCGCGAGAGCGAGCGAGGGAGGCAGAAAGAGGAGAGGTGTAGACCGCAACGCGTAAGTATCAGGAATTTCAGCTAGGAGGATTCCGAATGCAAGAGTGGTGTAGTGGAGTATGGAAGCGCGAGTTGCGGCCGTAGTCTGAAGGGGCGAAGTGGCGGGGAGTGAAAGGTAAGGTGTAAGGAGGCGGATTTTAGGCGATAAAACAGCCGAAAGCGGTTTTTGGCTTGAGGTGGCTGGTAACCACGCCCGCCCGCCCCTCCAACCTTCTCTTTCACTGCCGCTCCCCATCAACCCTTTCCGTTCTGCAAACAATGCGATTACAGGCGGAGCAGGGTCGTATGCACTTGATTGAGTGTTCGAGCGGTCGATAGATCGAACTGGAACCGATGGCTGCGATAAAACCAATATGGAAAGAGGGCGAGTGTCTTTTGTTCGTTACCAGATTGCTGGCGGAGTGGAGAATTCGTGAAGGTTCATTGCATTTATTCGGTATTCTGCAAGCAAGATCATAACGAACTTCTTGCCTTTCTTCGGAACCGTATTTGCTGAGCTTTAGGTGGATTGGTATTCTCACGGTCGCAAAGAGTGATGTCTCGGTTAGCACGCTTGATCGCTGTTAGCAAAAACGATTAAGACATTCGTTGATAACATACATTAATGAAGTCCTAATTAATCCTTAACTTAGTCTAAGCGTTTGAAGCATCGATTTTTCAATTAACAGTCACATTGAGAGCGTATTATTTCCAGCAATGTCGGAGTCACTCAACGAACAACATCTATTATGATTTTTATGCACGCCAAATTCCATTCCATCAATGGACGTTGTATGTGATAAAGCATTCCCTCGTGGACAGTCATGATAACCATTTTAGCTTCCTTAAATTTCGACGAAGCTACTTGTATTATTCCCAAGTTTTCAGGTAATGGTGACATTACGCACTTTATACGCTCGAAATTAGATTCAACAACATAAACGAAAATCGTCCAGAAAATCGTTAGTTCCATTCATAGGAATACGACCGTCTCGCAACATTTCACATTCAACTTCGCGAATGAGATAAAACGCGGAATCTTGTCCTCTTTCTGCGGATTTCTCTCTTCTTAATACTCTCTCTTGCTTTCCCCATCTTTCTTACCGCTAAAGGAGAACCCCTTCCGCCATCACTTTTTCTTCTGTAGGAGATTTGAAAAATGTCCTCCCCAAAGTTAAATGCTAGACCTAAAGCCGTGTCTGAAATAAGTAGTGGTACTCGTCTCCATATCCCAGTCGTTTTTATTTAGAACAGAGCGGAGCAAGTCATTGAATTACCGTAACACAGAACGAAAGCCTTATTTACTCCAAGTCACTCTCGAGATAATGAGAATCTCATAGAGGATGGAGGGAAAAATATCCCTCTCTCTCTCCCTTAAGTAATTAAATATTTTCCCTCATTTTGGAGCATATCACCCTCTGCCATACCCCTTCTTCCATCTCCCTACATTCAATCTTACGGCGATCCCACGCTCCTAAGGTTAAACAACGTCAGGATGGAGGGGGAGAATTGTAAAAAATTAAAGTTAAGAGTGTCGAACCCGTTTTCTGCTTTATCTTTGGAAGAGGGAGGGCCTTATAACAGGATCCGAGCTACGCCTGTAACATTTTCATAATTATCCCCATGGAAGGGGAAGAGGTAAAAAAGAAAGACTTCCACTCCACAATAGGTCGCCATGGATTTTTCTCTTATGAAAAAGATGTCTGTACGTTCGGGTTTTTACGAGAGAGGAGTAAAGATACAGAGAAAGACCTCTCTGGGTAAGAATGTGCTGAAATTCAAGCGTCGGATTTCGTATGTTACGTTCCACTTCTGCCAATGCAGAAAACTGGGACAGTCCGTCATTTTTTAAAAATACAGACTCGACCAAAAATTTGTGAACGAGTTTGAACCGCTTAGGTTATGTATTTCTCGTGGACTTCCAAAGTTTTACGGTTATGCCCGCGGATTTGGCCAGAAAGGTTAGTTTTGGCAACATTTTCTCGGCGGGAGTAAGGCATAGTAACAGTTCTATTACAACCAGCAAAAACCTAATGTTAAATGATTATTTCAAGAGCGCGTGACCCTTGATGACTGCTCCAGGTCACCAGTAAGACAATTAACATCCCCTCCATTACAACCCCTTTCCGTTTAAGGGAAATGTGCAAAGTGAAACTTTTTAGTGGAACCAAGACTCTCAAGAATAGTGCAACTATTGTCCCGGAAACGTAGAACTGCTTCTCGACGGTACGAACAAAATTCCATTCAACTCACCCTCGGCTTGCATAAAAAAAGAGCGGAATGATATACAGAGAGAAAGAGTCGCCAAAGAACACCAAGTGATATAAAAGAAAGATGTTGGAAAGAAAAGAAAAAAGAACGTAAATAATAAAACACGGTTCAGGTAACCGAGACAATCTCCCCCAAACAAGATCTCAGCGAGTCTTTTAAAGATAGGAGTCGCCTAATCAATCCCCTTTCTTATTTATCCGAACTGATCCAGCCCTCCCGCAAAAATATCTCCCCGAGAAAAATCTCCACGGATCGCGTAAGTCATTTTTTCCCCCTCAGACCCTCCAATTTTATTTGGCGAGTACGGAAGATAGGGGAGGAAGTTATTAAGGGAAGGAACGCGGGGGAAACATGGCTGGAGGATGTGTGCAAACGGCGTAAGAATGGAAGGATTGAAGGGGAAGGGATCCCTGGACCGCGAAGGAGGGAAGGGAGGAAGATGAAGAGTTGAGGAGAGAGAGGGCGTGTATTTGGGAAGTCTGTCGAGAGCCTAAGTGGTCTTCCCACGAACTCAACCCATTCTAGTGTATTTTTTGTGTGCTCGCGAGGGCATCCGCCCGCCCCTCGCGTGTTTGTTTAATTCTCAGCCGAAGGAAGAGAGAGGGTAGCGGTGACGACGTCATTAGCTGGTTATGGAAGAGGTTTCTGATGAGGGAGGAAGAAGAGGTTCCGCGCGGGGCGAGGAGGATAAGAATGGCGAAAGATACAGCCAAAAGGAATATGGGGGGAGAGGGGGAGCTTCATAACGGAGAGCATCTTCGGCATCCGGGCAAGCACATTTCTCTTGGTTCCCAGGACGGTGTCATAGATATCCTGTGTGTCTACGTCGGATCCCTTTCCTACTCCGCTAAGCGGCGACGTATCTCCAAGGAAAATGTTTGCCGAAAGAGAGGCGGAGGAGAAAAAATATACCGGAAGAGAAAGAGGGAGACGTGCCATTAACAAGAATAATAATGCGATAATGGGATTCGAGAAGTAAAAAAAAGAGAGAGAGGAACCGGAGAAGAAAATAAAAAAAGGGCGGTAGATTAAGCCGCTTACGACTCAGGTCGGCTGCTGTTTATAAAAAAAACGCGACGCTTGAACCCTCGGCATTTTTCCCGGAAGAACAAATGTAGCTAAAATAGCTCGTACTCAGTTTCTCGAATAACTAAAAAATGAGTAATATTATCATTATTTGGTCGCGAACAATATATTTATCACTTTCCTCCTAATAGACTATTTCTCTCCGAGTCATAAAACTTTTATTCAAAACTGCATTTATTAAACGACGAATTTCGAGCAGTACTTTCATCACTTTTCACTGCAAATTTTTCTTTTGTTTCACACATATTCGGTTACCTAATGCCTGCATGGATAGAGACGAGGATTACTCGAAAGTCATTTTTCTCTCGAAAGTCATTATTCTCTCGACTTTAAGAAATGCTGCGTTCGGCTCTAAAATTAGCGGAAGTTGAAAAATTACGTGGAAAATGAAGTGAAAATAACTAAACAATGCGTCAGCTACATTTTAGGAAAAACCCAAAAACTTTTTATTCCAATTTGAAGTGAATACGGGCGCCACTCCCAGCCATCACTCCTCGGCCGAAGCATCGCAAGAAATAAAAAATAACAACGTACCTTTTGCATTATGAAAAGCATATCTCTGTCAGTTAGAAGTCGTTATGATGAAACTGCACACCAGGGCCTGAAAGACATCTCGCGGCAAATTTTAATGACTCCTGCCGTCTTACATAGACGCATCTTTAAAAGCCACCTGGGTATTCCGTATCGATCCACCAAACGAATTAACGACAAGTTCGGAGAATTTCACGCCCAAACTGCGGCTTTTGCGAGGATTAAAAAAAAACTCCATAAACCTGAGAGACGAACAATGAAAGGAGTCGTCCTCGCGTCATTCTCATAATAAAGTAAGGATATGCACTCGAAGGAACATCTTCCGAGGAATAAACGACCGACGTTCCACACACTTCGCACAACTTCTCACCTTTCCGTCTCATCTCTCTGTAATGCGCCGCAAAACCCTTCATCACTTAAGACTCCATCTCTAATGCGCAAACACATTGTGAGATTGCATACCTCCATCAATCAAGTCACTTTAATCAAACCAAGTCCTTAAAACCCTTTTGACGCCACCTTTCGAAACACCTCTAAACCTGACTAAACGCCTTTTTTTTAAAAGCAGTTTCTAAGAACCGCCGCGAGCTTTATTATTCCGCCGTCGTAAAAATTCCCGTATTCATCGCGTGCTCAAACAGTTTTTTATCCAAAGAAGCTGCGCGCAAATGGGCGATAACTGTGACCGAGAAGACGACGGCGATGAAAGAGGAGAGAGAGAGAGAGAAAGCGCGAAAGCCGGTGATTTACCCCTGAATGACAATGGGCTGAGTGAGCCGTATCTTACGGCCGGCTGATGGAACTGCTCACGTACGGACTAGAAGGGAAATGACAACCTGCTCCAAACACTCAATAGCTATTCCCTCTTGCTTTCTACCCTATGCACCTCTTTCTGTTCCTCTCTCTCTCTATATATATCCTCTTCTATGAATTCCTCCTATTCATCTCCTCTTCCCAACCCCATCTCTTCTGATGATATCGTCCGCTTCGTCGTATCCATACGAAACCGTTTCCGCATGCCCCTCGTCCCGTCGATAGGGAACCGGAGCGGCGACAAAATCGCGACTTCCCCTTCGCTCTCCCCTTCGATGCCCCGTGCACACGCGTCCGCGCAATGCGGAGACCGCAGGTGCGAGAGGGAGGGAAACGGCTTCCCGACCCCCGTGCTCGCTCTCTCCGCACGGGAAAACCGGTAACGCACGGCGACGCGCCTCGTTGTACACATCCCTTTCCGAGATAATTCCTCAAAACAAGGAGTGTGGTGTCGGTTGTGCGGGAGATAGGAGAATTGGTCTGCGGGGGAGGTCGAGGGAATGGGGGAGGGGGTGAGGAAAAGGGGGATGGGGGCGGCGTAGTTACGGGGATTATTGAGATGCGGCAGTTGCCAAACTCTCTCTTCCGCATGGAGCGTTTCGGCGGCGTACGGCGCCCCTACGAGCGGGCCTCGGAGGGAGATAAGGACGGTGAATAACGGAGATGGCGAAGATTATAACCGCAGTTTGGGACGGTTCGGCCAGATAGTAGCCATCCAACTCTCATTAGAAGAGCCGATGAGGAAAAAAAAAACTGCGTTCGAAAGAGATTACTAGCAGAACCGCACGGATTGGAACGTTTATCATTACGATCGCGGCGAGTTTAGGATGAATTAGCTTACGTTTTTATACCTCGAACGGGCCTTTAACAAAAAAATTGAACTGCATAACGTGTTTCGTTACTTTTAATCGGTAATGCATAGGATAATAAATTCAAAAGTGAGAAATATTTTTTTTTTTAATTGCAAAAACCAAAACGCGGAAGACATTTTAAAACAGTTGAACGAACTACGTGAAAAAATATTATCCCTTCGTAAATATCGACGAGTTCGCTATATCGTTTTATTCGAGAATAATTCAAAAATACTAGTATGCCTCCTAAAGAGATTTACGCCCAAACGAATAAGCTTGGAAATTCTCGGACGAACGGGGGGGAAGAGAGAGGGAGAGAGAGATCAACAGTGACAATTTAAAAAATAACGCTGAAGCAGGAGGACGGAAACGACGCAATTAAGCAAAACGTTAATCTGAGCGCAATAAAGCGCACTAAATAATTTCGACACAATGCTTCCCCAAACCCCTTCAACGTGCGAGATGCTCGGCGGTCGGAGCGAAGTTAAACTAATGTTGGCATCCCTGAGATGGAGGGGAGATACGGGGAGAGAGAGCAATGGATAAAATAGAGAGGTGAGAAGAGACAGAGAGAGAGAGAAACTGGGATGGTTGGCAAATGAGAGAGAGAGAGAGACAGAGAATACGGAGGAAGGAACGGAGCAAACATTCGCATGCAATGACACCTCTACGGAATGCCCGGCGGTCGAGCACACGGTATGGTGCTCATTACCTCTCTCTCTCTCCATCCCGTGCTCCACCATATTCTCCCTCTCCCCCGCACACACAGGCGTACAAACCTGCCAACGATCATCCCCCTCTTCCCTCCCTCTCCCCTTCCGCGGTAAGGGATAACGGTTGCACGCGTGTCCCTCGCGTTCAACGCATCGCTATGACAACGCGTTATAAACGTCGCGGTGATGTCAAATATTTAAATGAAAATATCGACGATGGCGAATGATGGCGTTTTCGACAAGGCTTTGAAAAATCGAATCGATGAACCATTTGTATGTGACTGTTAGCACGCGATAAAATCGAAATTTTATACTGAAGTGAAAATTCAATTACGCCCACAAAATACGTATGAATCTAAATATTGAAAAACAAGCTTGACGTTGGCAAATAAGAAACGGATTTGTTTTCGCTGGTAGCTGAAATGTTTGCAAAATAATAGTGAATAAAAAATTTACAGGTGTAGAATTTAAAGATCTCAAAGGGATGGAAAAGGTTAAAAAAAAAACGATGGAACATCACTCATATCTCCGAGAAAAACGAAAACTTGATTACCTTAATACACGCACATGACAGCGAAAAAGAAATTAAAAATAAATCCCTCCAAATGAGTTGGTAAAAATCCATGGACTTCCCAACGGCCATCGCATATTTTCCCCCAGCAACAACTATCCCAGAAAAAAAGGAACACGCAGGAACACGATAAACGCGCTTGAAAGGATATCCTAGGGTGTCCTTTTTTCCACCCCTCGACCAAAAAAGGGGGATTTATGCCCGTCCCGAGCAATCCCAATTCTACCTCCCCCTCACTCGCGCGCTACCTAAGCGCATTATACAATTCGCTTCCAATTTCGCGAATGGATTTTGATAACTTATGACGTGGACCGAGGGTCCCGTTCATTCCAAACTCCCGTTTGTTCTTTTCCCTCTCAAAAAAACCCTCTCCCTCCACCGCTCTCCCCCACACTATGTGCCCCCCCACCACCACCAACCCGCGCAACTGGATGACAGTTTTCGCGAACGGACGTTAAAAAAATAAACGATGAATCACGAGGAGGAATCTAATCAGAGGGAGACAATGAACGCCCCAAAAGTTTATTTCCCCTTTTCAAATTTTTCGCGGGCGTATGCGAATGGAATACTACCTCGGAAAAACCCCTTTCCACGCTAGGATACGAGCGGCAGGTCGATCGTTTTATTCTCTTCCCTTAATATTTAAGGGGAACAGTTATAGTGATTAAATGGTGTATATATATATATATATATATATATATATATATATATATATATATATATATATATATATATATAGGAATATAGGATAAGGGGAAGAGAATCCACGGAACCAAACTGGTTACCGAGGAAACGGGAAGGGGAAGCATTGTCATCGCATGGAGAGAATTATGGCGAGGAAATTAAAGAGAAACGGAGGGAGATGGGAAGGAATAAATTGAAGCGATATCGACGAATAGGAGTTTCATTCTTTTTCTGTAGGTGTCGTCCGAAACCGGGCGTACGTGTACGGCGATGGAGGGATAGATGAGAGAGAAGAGACGGAGGAAGAGTGGGAGAGGAAATAAAAGAGAGAAAAGGGGAAGGAGGGAAAGATGTAGAGTCCGACTCGATTCCCAATGCGCCCAAAACATCAAAAACATGCGCGGAGAAAATTTTTGAAAGGGCATTGAATAACGGGTTATTTAGCATTCCGTTGGATTTTTTGAGAGGGAGAGAGAAAATATACTTTTATTTCGCTCTCCCTCCACCATTTCCATTTGAGGAGCATTAGGTACCCAAAAGGGACGAGTAGAAAAGAGGCATGGATGTAATCCCTTTAAAAGACCACGTCTATTGCTGCCCGAGTCTCGGATATTTTGTCGGAAGGCAAGACAATGGGACAGTTTCAAAATAATTGCACATCAGTCGCCGATGTCATTTTATCGACTTTCGCATCAAAGCTTGACCGACTGGACAAGAAAATTACGAGTCTTTTTTGTTTTAATCTCTCTCTCTCTCTCCTTCCCCCTTTCGCACGAAACGCACGCCTACGCAGGTCAAAGAGATATCCTCCGTGCAATTCCCGTGTTCGGCTTGTATGTTAATTGGTTTCAACGTTTTCCAAACGCTGCAGCGAATGCGTGCACGTTACACCCGTTTCCTCGGTGGATTATTGATACTCCCTTTGTAAGCGCGTTCCCTCTGCACATTCTACAAACGCCGGAAAAAACAGCACATTTAAATAGCTTGCAGATAATGACAATTTTCGATTTGCGGCGGACTAGATGTAAAAAAAACTGAAAAGGATTTTTAGTCGTTCACGTTTTAAACCACTCCGTGGCGCTGATAATAATGAACTCGTGAGTCGTGTTTAATTAAAACATTTTCTAAATAGGAGCAGAATGAAATGGAAATGTATAGCTCTATAAGTTCAATTAGCTCGCGCTTAGCAAATTTAGCGTGCCGGGAAACGGAATAAATTACCGGCGCCCCTGGAACACGCGGCTTTTGGGTCGGTTAGCACTGCGACCCTAGCACGAAGAGGCAGAGAGGGAAAAAGCAATAATTTGAGATTATAATTTATATCTCGGAGTAAAAATATGTCCCCAGACCACATATAAAGCACACCACGACACCATCTAAATAAAATAACCTTCTGCTCGGAGCCAACTTCTGCCCGTGAAATACAGGACCAGAGAACCTCTGGCATATTGAGTATTCATGACATCATATATTCTCCAACATGGGTGAAGTTGGAGGGAGGGACGGAGAGGATAAAGAGGGGGAGGGATGGGAATTTCTGAGCCACGCGGCCGATCCCGCTGCCCTCCGGTCGCCCTCCCGCCCGCATCCGCCCATGCAGCGCCGTCCTCTATCCAATAAATACACGCCTATGTCATTTCCCATCTCGGCCATGCATCCGATTTAAAAAAATGATGAATAATAATAAATAACATTCGCGGATCCGAACGGGAGAGTGAGAGTATATGGGAGAGGATAAGATTCTAAAAGAAAATAAGTTAGGCAATCTGACCGCGCTAGTAACAATTTTAATACAATAAATTGAAAGTAAATTTGAATCGCAACGGACAGTTAAGGACGCAGAATCTCAAAATGCGGTTGAAGACAAAAATTGAAGAAGCATTACGTGTCCGATGTTTATGTATCATAAGTTTCAGGGAGAACTGGAGAAATTAAATACACCTCTCAAAATATCGTGTCCTTTCGCTCCAAAGTCGAAAACTATGAAATTAGTAGCGGAACCATAATACCGCAGTTTGCGACCGCGAGAAGGGCTCGATAGATTTGTGGAGTTCTGTAGGTCCATCTATAGGAATATGGAGAATGCGAAAAGTTCTTCCTCCTCCTCCTTTCCATAGGACTTTTTAATCGCCAGGGTGAGGGAGTGGGGGGGGGGGGAGGCGCAAACACGATACGAAAGAAACCCACGATGATTGTAATATAATGGTGATGAGTTCCAGTGAATCGCCTCCCCTCTCTTTGAGAGAGAAAACGAGTTAAAAGGAGTATTGGGAGAGGGTGGAAGGATGGGTGGAGGGTGTGGGAAGGTTAAATGAAGATTTGGACGGGGGAGGACCGAAGGAGGGCGGGCAAGATTTCCTTGCAGATCCAAAGTAAAGGAGGAGGGGTCGGGTGGTATGTAGATAAATACGGGAGAAAGATGGAGGGATGCGGGGGAGGGAGGGGGGAGAGTGCGACCTATTCGATACCGCCTTCGGATTTTCGTATGAGGAAATTCCCTCTCGAAGAGGGCAAGGGGTGGAAAAGAGACCTGCACCAACGCCCTTCTCGGCCCCGCCCCCAAACAATCGAAAACTTTGATGCGAGGGAGGAAAAGATAGAGAGAGCGAGGGAGGGAAAAACGTGATTTTTTTACATGCGGGAGTATGGGATGGAAATGAACATTAGTATGGGTAAGGGCCTGCTCGAGACAACAATGCATTCTACCTTTCTTCCCATAGGGCGGGCACGGGAGGAGAGAGGGAGGAATTCCAAGACTCCACAGTACATTGCGCCCAGCATGGACTACACATATACATATTATATATACATGTGTGCGTGTATGAAGCTTCAATCTACGTGTAAATGTATCCCTCCGACACCCCAGAGGATCTCCTATTGGTAAGTTTCCATTGGGCTTCCTTCCCTCAACACCTAGTTGCCGTTGATATACCTATTTTTTACCCTTTCCTCTTCCATAACATATATACAGGGACGGCCCAAGAAATTTTGGCGTCCCGGGAGATATAGCACTCCAGAACCCCCCTCCGAGAATGTTTGTTGAGATATTTACAAAGTACATACTAATTTATTAATCGCTCTGTAAAAGTTACTGATAATGAAAAATTAAAAGGAGTGCCATCAAGAATATAGTCTGTTCGATATAAATTGCTACCCAATATGTATGTATTCAATTGCAAGTAATGCATAGATAAATGATCGGCAGAGCGTCCCCAAAACTTAAGCGCCCCGGGCAGCTCCCCGGCTCGCCAGTAGCTCGGGCCGACCCTGCATATATACACATATATAAGGTAATGCTGGATGGAAAGGATTGGACTGAGCGGGGGAGAGATTATCCACGTTTACAAAAACCTCCTATTCTTTCCTTCCCTCTGTTCCATTGAGTTTGACGCAAGTGGAGTGATACTCCATACAAAATCTCTTGCTAGGGGATGCAGACATTTTTAACGAGAAAAAAGGACTCAAAAAGCTTCCTCGTGCCTCTTTTTACGTTACTCTCTCGCTTTATTTCTTTCCCCTGCTATCCCAAAGACTCACGCGTAATAACATCTCTGGGAAATTTTCGGACGTTAGGAATCCACGCTCGTGAACAATACTCCGTACAAAAATGTGGATGCGACGAAGGGAAAAGACAAAAAAAAAACTATATGAAGGAAGTTCGAACGTTTCGGTCTCGGACGCTCGGAACAATGGAGGTCTTCTGAAAAAAACTCGCTTAATTGGCATTATTGCGATTTTACTTCTTTCGAGAAAAAGTTGAAAGGGGAACGGCGGAAGATCATTAGAAATATCGTTCTTTGGAAAGAAATACAGGAAATATCCCGAAACCAATTTCAATTAAACTACAGGTTTTTATGATGCGCTTGTGATGCAGGTGAGTGGGCCTATGGATAAAATAATGGCCGCTGATGAATGCACCATTATAGAAGTAGAAAACTTGAATATTTTTTTTCTTCAAATATGACAATTTTGAGAAACTAATGAGTAGAGTAACTTTCCGTTTTTGTTAAGCGAAAAGGAACCAAAACGTAAGAAAAATCAATCTCACCTACCACAGGAGATGAGGGAGAAATTGCTTTCACAGATATTTCAAAATCGTTCCTTCGGAGAATGACATCAGAATCGAGACTGGTGGAAGCGGAAATTCAATCTTAATGGAAATTTATTGATTGAAACCTTGAAAATAACGAAATTCAACCGCGGAGAAACTTCATCGGCCTTTTAATGAGTGAAAATCATTTCTAATCACACGCAATGACCCAAAAATAATTACAGAAAATATCTCTATCAGAGATTTGCTTCATCGACAGCCGTTTACTTAAAATTTACCAGTGATTTTAATAACCAAGAGAGAATTTCCGAATTCAATTTACAAGAGCGATTGCTCAATCGCTAGCGAAGAGAAATGAGACTATTTACACGAGTAAATGAAAAATCACGCCTGTTGAAGAATATAAATCAATAATATAATAAATATACTGAATTCCACCGAGCAACAATGATATTCGTCATTTCGTTGTTTACTTACAGAATTCGGACATATCGCAATCGGTCAGTGAAAGGCTACTCACAAGAAAGTCGTATAAAGAAGATCTCGAACCAAATTCATCTTTCGCCGATTCCAACCTCTTAAGGATAACTAAATGTAGATCGTCGCCGTCATATCATCTTTCTCATCATCTATCCCGTCATCGGCAATATTAGCGGACACGCCACAAAATTAAACTCTAAACCCTTTCGACGCAATTTTGTGAAGCCATATTGGACTGAAATTTTCTTATGAGCTGTTATATGTCAAGTCCTTCGAAAACTTTTTTCAAACCCCGAGGAAGCGTAGGAGACCACCCAGAATCTACGCCGGTCTGATGGATGGCCCGGGACACCTGCCGGGTTTTTTTTACACCGATGGGACGTGTTCGTCCTCAATGCCTAAAGAATCTTGATTTCCGAAAGTGCGACAAGGTTAAGTGCCACTTGAAAAGATGGTCAGCATCGTTTCTAAGGACACCAAGAATGACAACCGAAGAGAGTGAGGGTATCGCCATGGACCAATAATTTTCGAATTAAGAATATTTCGTCGAATAGGTTATCATATAGCGTGATATAGGTATATCACTAATTGTACTAATTGAGTTCCTTCTAGTTACGTTTAGAAAATGGCAATTTCATTCAGAAAGCTATTACGATTATCGATCCAATTGAACTAGAAAAAATAAATGTTTTTAAACCATGCGATTTTTTTCCGGGATGAGCACACACCCGCGGTGATCAGAATCGTACGAATGTGACACCGACGGCCCGCTGAAATTCCCGAAACTCTCAAGTTAAGCAGAACGCCCAAAAATAAAACGATAACTATCTGTGATGAGGTCCAGCCTTACATAACAAGGAGTCGATATTGCGGATCAAAGCAAAAGGGGCGCACTCGGGGACATGCCTGCTCTTTAACCCATCCTTTTCCTCTCCCGACCCATCGCCGCTCATTATCAAAAAATCTTCAAACCACCTCCCCTGATACTGCCTCTACCCCTTGAGTGAAAAAGTCACCTGTCATTTTTCAAGGGGAGGCAGGGTCTCCGAAGGAATAAAGCCACGACTTTTTTAAGGGACACTGACACGGTTCTTACGCTCAAGTAGAAACCAGCGATTGATCCGACCTCTGTCTCTCTCCCTCACCACCGCAGGAAGAAAACAACCCGCGAGATAACGTAGAAAGCGAAAAAAACTCCAAAAAACGCGACACACGATACGCTCTACAGAAACCTTAACCTTCCCGGATTCAAGGAAGGATTGGCACCAATCCGCTCCAGACAACATCCTGTGCGAAAAAAATAATTCAAAGAGAGAAAAAAAGGACGTGAGGTCCCGTCATACCGTAAAATACATAAAAACCTGTCCGCACGCTTTACTCTTCACATGAGTTTATTCGCATCGAAAGGGCCATCTATTCCATATTAGGATGCGAACGAGGGGATGGGTGAGAAGTGATGGGGAGGGAGGTGTAAGAAAATGGGCGGAGAGAGAGGGGTAAGGAGGAGATTAGGAAAGGGGAAGAGGAGAGGCAAAGGAGAGGAGATGGAGAACCTCCCATCAAAATTTCTTATCCCACTCCATCCTTCGAGAAAAAGACAAGGACCTCGGAAAGTAAAAAAAAATAAAAAACCTTTTTTCACTGACCTCCAACGGGCGAACAACAACATAACGACCCTAAGAAAATAAACCCCAAAGCGAAATAATAAAACGGTCCAAAATAACGACCCCACCCACAAATAAGACCACAGACATTTTTGAGAGAGGAGAAAAATTCTCGATACCTTTAAAAAAAAAAACACGGGGATATTTCGTGCGTCCGTACATATAGGCACACACGCTCTAAACGCAAGCGCACACCCGCACGAATGGGAAAAATATACATAAAGGCGATCCGAGATGAGGAGATAGAGAAAGAGGAAGAGATTGACCGAAGAATAAGGGAAGCGAAGAGAGGGTGAGAGGGGGGGAGATAGGGGGATTGGATATCTTCGGAGGAGGTAGCTTTCACGATGATCGGGTGGAGGAGGAAGGAGTGGTGAAAGGAGGAGAAAGAGAGAGGAGGCCCACATGTACGAAGGAGGAGACGGGGAGTGGGGAGATGGAGGTCGAATCTCGCCGGTACTGGTCGACAGGCGGCGGTTTGGGGGGGGACTTAGTCTACGCCCCCCAAAACTCCTACCCACCCCTCCTCCTTCATACTGCATCGGCTCGGCTTTCACTGGAAGGTTCCATCTGAACCCACTCCACCTCGTCTCTCACTCTCTCTATCTTTAAGGACCATACCTCACCCTTCTCCACCCTCTTCTCTCAGCCAGAACTTCTCCTGAAAAAAACCACCCCACCAATCTTCCTCCACCCCTTCCCTACCCTCACCCCAACGTCCTCCAAAATCCCTCTCCAGCAAAACCCAATCCACCCGCAACCCGTTCCCAGTTTGGGAAGGATGTTAAGACTCCGGTCCGTGAGCTCCTTTGAGGGTACCCGACTGCCCGCGCCCGTCTTTTTTCTCTCCCCCTCACTCTCTCTCTCGCTATACGTACATGCGCCACCGCCGGCTAGGGTTTCGCGAACGCTTGAGGAACCTATAGGAAGCGGGAGTGAAGGAGGAAGAGAGGGAAGGCAAGGCAATGAAAGCTCTTTTGATTGCCATCTTGCGTATCTCTCTCCCTCTCATTTTGGAGAAAGGGGGAAGGAATCGGGTTGTCTTTCGAAACAACGACGAGGCGGATTTGTTGGTTACACGGAAATGGCCCAACCTTATATAAAAAAAAGCAATTCACACTCAAAAGACGGCCGAATTTATTGGCAAGGAAAGAGAACCTTATGTTTACTCCGTAAGGGAGAGATCGATTAAAATGGAAACCATTAGCGCATAATAAAAAATATAAGAAAAGCCGGGATAGCTTTTCCTTCCTAAAGGCAAAATATAAATAACGTTATTTAAAAAAATACGTACGGTTAAGCTGTGCTATAATACTTTAATGCCTTTTAATGATTGGGATAAAATAAGTTTTGAGCTGAGGAACACCCATATACGCTCTAAAATCATAGCGACGAATTACTGTCATAACCAATCCATGGAAAATATAATATTCTTTCTACCGAAATTATGTAGTACGTTCCACCAACGTTATACCGACCCGGAATACAGCACTCCGTTCCTTTAATCTGAAGGATAACATATAAACAGTAATTACTAAGAATTTCATTCCCCGCGTATTTCAAATTCTATCCCTCCTACGCACGCTTCTGAACGTATGAAAATTTTAAAGGATCGACCTTGACCATTTACTTTGGGAGTTAAATCCAGTTAAATTCATATTCCTAAAATACCAACGGTACGTATCTCCGCCATTACGTAAATCACTTAAAATGCGATGCGATCAAAATTCATACAAATCCCCAAAAGAAACAGGTTTCCTCATATTTCCGGGACGCAAACAGAAGACGATTTAAATCACATCGAACATCCTCGGCAAGGAAATGCCGATGCGGAATGCATTGCGACTCGCGCGCGTAAAGGGCGACCTCTTGACCGGAGCTGCTCGGAGGGCGAATCCCGATGCATCGACCCTCCTTAATAATTTTCGCGCAACTTGAAACCGCATCTGAGAGAAAGGAGAGAACGGGAGATGAAGGAAAGGAAAGAG
This sequence comes from Tanypteryx hageni, assembly GCA_028673005.1. Taxonomy (NCBI): domain Eukaryota; kingdom Metazoa; phylum Arthropoda; class Insecta; order Odonata; family Petaluridae; genus Tanypteryx; species Tanypteryx hageni. The sequence goes on along the minus strand of CM054112.1, from coordinate 99,808,057 downwards.
AGAGAGAGAGAGAGGAACGCCACAACGGAAAATTACTTCCCAAACGAGCGTGTACACATCCGACCAAAATCAACTACACTCCCACCATATTCGGCCGGGTTGAGAATATTTTTTTCTCCTCGAATTAATAACCGGCCCCACTCTACACAAAAAAAGGTTGATGGTCACTTTTCCTTATGGGCTTCGCCTAAAACTACCTCTCCTCCCTCACCAATCCTCTCCTCCCTCCCCCATCCTCACCTCCCACCTCCCCCATCCTCACCTCCCACCTCCCCCATCCTCACCTCCCACCTCCCCCATCTCGAACAAATTGATTAATGGGCCCGCTTTGAAAAATATTGCCGCTGAAACGACGACAGTGGAGCCTAATCGCGACAATTATTCAATGTTTAAAAGGCAATTCTCTCTCCCCTCTCCACTCTCACGAAAGACGATACGTAGGGCGGGCTAAAGAGGCAGGATCTGATCGAACGATGCCCCAGCCTCCGGATTGAGAGACGGAGAGAAATAGTGGAACGTGGGACCGATTATGTTAAATTTATGTAAACCGCGAGATTTAAAAAAACACCCCGGCGCGATCGATAGACAAACGCTAGCAGAAAGTTTTTTTTTCGCGGACGAAAAAAAAACGAAGGCTAAAAACATTCACGATGCAGGAGGCGCCCTATCGAGAGCGGCACAACCAACTTAAGACCGATCAAAAACATTATACAGCCGAATGCAAAAGTCGACTGCTATTCGGGGAAGGAAAGCGGGTTGCCTAACCCGAATACAAATCATTCTTCATAAACCATAGACGTAAACAAATTGATGCGAAGTTCAATTTGATAACGATATCACTGATGCAATAATAAAAATAAATACTTATAAATGCATGTTTACATTTATGTACTGTAAGGATGTTTCGTAAGGCTATTTCAAAATTATTATTCAATAGTAATTAATAACAAAGGCCGACGAAAAATTTCTCACGATAATGACAAAGCTAATACTCCTAATATCTACCTTAATAGCCTTTGAGAGTCCTACGTAGGCGATCATTCCCTAAGTACAATTAGAATCTACGAATCTTAGGTTGGAGTACTCCCCCTACATTTGACTAGGAAATGATATAGATGAATGAATAGGTCGATCGGTCGAAAGGCCACGATTTTCATTTCGCTATTTTCAGCTCGAGTTATTAAAAATGAAACCAAGTAATAATCCACTTTTATCCAATTACAACAAAACTAACAAAAGGGAGAGGGGAAATACATAAATGAGTGAGCAACGATGAGTAGATTCACGAACGCACCCCTGTTGAAACGTCCTCGACGTATATCACGAGAGAAAGAAAGAGAGAGGACTCCAGCTAAGCTCGCTAATTGCCATTAAAATACGCCCCGGTAACTTTAAACGACGCCTGAGCGGAAATATGGCTGAGGGGAAGCAGAACCCCCCTTGGACCATGTCCATACACCCGAAAAACTCGGGAGGAGATATGACGGCAGCCTCCGAATCGTGACGTGAAAGAATTCACGTCGGATAAAAAGTTATTTGTTTTCGACTGGTCTCCAGCACGGAGAAACAAACAACACTTAATAATGGACACGGTAGAGATATATCACACCACTTTTTCAATCCGATGCCTTGCCGGGAGGTCGCGGTAGCCGGGAGACGCAAGAGCGCCCTACGCAACCGCCTCGACCAAAGAGCCTTTTGAAAAAATCAAAACCTCTCGCAGATGGTGCGGATGATTTGCTCTCGAACGATTCCTCCTCCTCCTCCCTCACCTTCTCTCGCGTTAGCGCCATCTTGTCGTCCTCTGCCGTTAAGGCTGACAAAATGGCGGCGATGTCTCCTCCTCCTGCCTCATTCGCCGGATGAAAAAATACACTACCCCGCTTCGGTGATACGCCCCATTTCCTGTTGACACATGGTGTCTCTAGGCGATCCAGGGCGATTTTTATTTTTCTTACGACAATCCTCTATTTTTCTGCCATCGCCCCACGAGACAGACGAAATGGCAGCAATCCTCCCCTTCACACGGATTAAAAACAAAGAAAAATAGGACTCCCCTAACACAAACATATGGCATCCGTGCGAACCATGTATTTTTTCTCACTCGACCCCGAAAACAAGGGATTTTTAGACACCGCACCTGGGAAGCCTGGGTTCGAAACTTTTTAGGGAAATCTACACCTTACCAGATTTCGAAAGTGGGGGAAAATAGATATTCCGTCGATAAAAAACCGTAACCTAACATTAGCCGAGGGGCGTCCTTAAAGCCCTACACTTGCACAGAGACCGTGGGAGAAGGGACGTCATTTTTGTTCGCCAATCCTATCCCCCGAGAAGTTTCTAACTCTCAGTTCTGCCAACGTAATCACCTCGAATGGCGAGTTAAGAAAGAAGTATTAATTTTAAGATACGAATGGTCCATCTCGCGATAAAATGGCAGAATAAATTTACGCTTTACGCTTGTCTTTAAACCAAACGATTTACCAAAAACGTTCTCGCAACGCTCGCGGTTTTATTAAGATGACCTTTTCACCAGCATATCAACCAGATCAAACAAATTCGAACCTCTTCGGGTGCCGGGAAAACGTGAGCCCTTCATACAAGTGAATATAAAAAAGCAGCACGAGTTAATATAAAAGTGATTTCAAAACAATATTAAGCGGGGAGAAACCCGATGGTTATCCTTCTGTCTTCGCAAGGGATGGCGGAAATATTCGAGTGGGAATACCTGAAAGCGAGATGCGAAGCCAAAGACTTCTGCACGAAGCTAGAGAGAGAGAGAGAGAGAGTTTATTCCGCATTGCTCCTAGGGAGAATGCGTGAGTACATTATTAAGCGGAATAATAAAAGGAAAGTAGCAATGGAGAGAGAGGCAAGAGAATCGTGGGGGTCCATTCGGGGATCGCATATTGCGGCGCCCTCGCAAGTGGAGGAGAAACGAACTAGCGTATCCCCCCTCCATCCTGCCTTTTAAGAGCTAATATCTTCTCAAAGCCTCAGAAAAGGAGAGCAACGCGTATATAAGTGAGCGAGACGCACTCTCATTCCTAGCCTCGCAGATTTTACTACGTTTTTCCCCTAGGGGCCCTTTCTGCTTGCGCGGCGAAGACCTCAGGAATAGTGAGAGAGAGAGAGAGAGAGAGAGAAAGGTCGAGAACAAGGTTAAGAAGAGATCTCTCTCCACTCATTTTCTCTCTCTCTCTCCATCTTCAGCACGAGAAATAAGTCCGCGAATGCACTCACACGAACGAGAGGCAAGGTAAACTACTCGACACCTTCCAACACACTTTATGGCATCTCGAGTTTCAAAAAAAAAGCGGTGAGATTTTTTTATCTCACGGGACATCCGACGACGCCTCCCTTCGTTAAATATGGAGAAAGAGAAATACTCCACATCGCTCTCGATGCGAGAAAGACTCGAAAGTAAAACAAAATTGTATGGAACCCACGCGCGAAAAATGAGGAGGAAATATGGCGGCACCTAGGAAACCGCGGCCCAAATAAGTTTTTACTGCTAAAGCTCCGTTCAGAGCGTGTATGGTGTAACTTGAAACTCTCCTCCCGCAGCTGACTGAAATATTTATCACTCTTCTCTCACTCCCTCTCCTCTTTTACATAGCCTGAGCTACGTACGTCGTCCCAGTACCAGGCGAAACAATTCACGATAGTTTTAATGAAATTCCACCCAAAAGCCAAGTTTAACATACCATTACGAATAAATTCCGCGTCGCTCCGAGACAACCCAAGACGAAGATAACCGCGAAGAATTCTCATCGATAAAAAAAGGAAAGTGAAGGGATGGGGAGAAAGGGGAATAAAGAGAAATGGAGGAAAAAATAGCAGAGGAAGAAACGATTAAACCTTTCCCTCCCATCCGACCACTCCAAGGAGTATATCTTTCCCAAGTAACCCTCAAAGAGCAACACACAGGCCAACAGCAAAAAGGCGTAAAAAGAAAAGGTCGAACCCCTTCAGACCAATTGAATAACAGTCGCGCGAAAGAGGGAAGGGATATAAAAAACGGAACGGATGGCCTCTTTCAGAAGAGCAAGAAGAGAGAGAAAACATCCGATCGATGCTTGAAACTTTATCTCTCTCAACGTTATTCTTTTTTTCTCTCTCTCGGCCGAGGAAGAAATCAAGTGCGAGCACTTTATAACGGAACGCCACCTAAAGCCGGGAGAAGACCGACGGCTTCCATGAAACCGCGATCCCATAGGGTTTGCCATATGAACGGGCGAGCGATGCGTGTAATCCGATGAGGAGAGGAATCAGGCGATTATTGCTGCGACTAAGTAACCCCTCTTTCCGCGTGGGCAGCTTCAAAGATGGCGAAAAATTCTCACCGCGCGGATTTTTTTATTAAATGTTAGTAGGGAAGTGGGACGATGCCTGGTGGGATGGACATTTGGTGTCCTTGGTGTCTTTAGTCGTCATAAAACATTTTCCGAAGATTCTCACTTATGAAAATGTAGCCTAATATATGGCGGATCGTATTAAGGGTGAGAAAATGTAACAATGGAAAGAAGAATGACTCAAATCGTGTTTTTTATGATTACGTTTTTAATGAATTGATGGAAAGAATAGATCATAAGATGGCTATGCTGGCAGACAAAAGAAAAATATCCCCGTTCTGAAACGAGAGATATAGTCTACGACTGTTTAGTGGTAGAATATCTGCCCGGCAAGTGGAAGACCTGGTTTCGATTCCCGGTCATGGCAGAACTTTTCTTGTTTCCATATTATTCGCAAAATTTCCAATTATTTTTCTCTGTATAATCTTGGTATTTAGTACTATGACGAATTTATGACTTTCTATAAAAATCATAACAATAACATCAAACGACATCGACAACAGAATTATGACTGTAAAGGCTGTAAGAGCATCTTGGCCTTCACGCCTAATCTCGGACAACGATTAAAAAATGTCTGTCGACAGCCAACGGATCTTGCATCCTCCAAACGCTTTTTTCTCGTTTATTGGAAGCGATACACACAACTTAAGAATTTCCGAGAAAAAATGAGGTTATCGTCAACGAGGGAGTCAACACGTCACGGAACACCAATAATTCGGTGCATTTTTTGAAACGCCCAGATAAGGAATCCAACAGCAAAAAACAACGAAAAAAACCGTATCTTACAAAAAATCTTCCTCTTGGGGCTACTAGGACAAGGCGAGTGAACGTGTAGGAGGAAAGGGAGTGAAAGAGGATTTTTTCACTCCATCTCTCACTCCAACCTCTTTCCTCCCATCACCAATCCTCACCCGCCCACCCTTTCCCCTTCCTCCGTCCAAGATGGGGTGAAAGTCACTCTTCGGGGCCTATACAATTGACCCAAGATGACCCCCGCGGGACGATAACGCATGGGGAGAAGGCAGAGAAACACCGTACCCGTCATCTTTCATCCATGAGGGAGTGGGTGAGTGGAAAGAGAAAGAGAGTGTGTGTGTGTGCGCGCGCGAGATGCTTGGCACAATGAACCCCGTGGTTGGCGAGGAGCGATGACTCGCAAAGCCTTCATTTGGGGAGATTGAAAAAATTTAAAGTGCCACGTGTGTGTGTATTCCCGTGTCTGTGTGCGAGTGTTCGCGCACGCGCGTATTCGAAACGAAGGGGGGTAGGGGAGGAAGAAGAATGCGTGTGCCTGTTAAAAGACTCGGATGAGAGGGGAGGATACTTACGGACGCAGGGAGAAGACGCTGATGAAAGCTCAATATTAACGATAACTCCCCTTCGGCCAACAGATTTGGATTCGAGGAACAGCTGCGCGTGTCTCTTTCGTGCTATCTCTCCTCATGGGGGTTGTCTCCGGAGAAAGTAATTTCGTAACCAGTTGCTTACCGCCGCTGATTCTCCCGCCTCGGGGACCGCCACTATTTTCTATCGGTAGAGGCGTTGTAACGGAAGAGAATAAAAAATCGAAATAGGAGCGAAATTCTTGCTTCCGAGATTGGCGAGTTTAAGAGACAAAGTATTCGGATTCCACCTTCTTAAACATAATATTATATCACCCAACCGGGGATTTAATCTTTTGCGAATACGTTTCTTCCACAACACTTCATAATGATCAGAAATTAAGCGAAATAATCCCACTGCGGGCCAAAAAGTAAAATTTGCTAACTTCAACGTGTTCTCATAACAGCCACTGAGCTGAAGAATCAAGACAGCTCCTCTTTTTTCCCTAGGTGGAAGGCAGTATTTTCGACACAGTTGTGTAACGTCCTCGCAATAAGAAAAATATTATCCACACAAAAAAAAAGTAAAAATGCAGCTGCAGCATCGATAAAACGACTCGTAAACGCAATTTTTTCAATAGGTCAACCTTTTTCTTGATATAAAAACAGCTCCAAGAAGGAATACGATCCGAAGCACTGACCCACGGTGAACTTTGCCAATCCCGCACGAACAAACGCGAAAAATGCACGAGAAAGAGCTTTCCCTCTCTCAGGCTTAACTTTTCCTTACGTGAGCGACACAATCAAGGGCTCGCTTAGAGAGAGAGAGAGAGTGGAGTACACGGGAGATGTTGTCGCGAACGCACATCGCGCCAGCACGAGCGAGCGAGACCGGAATTACAATTAAGCCACTTTTGTTTATTCATCATTACTCATCAAAACAACGATCACGACGGCGTACATTTGCTCCAAAATGACACTCGAATGCACGCGCTTGGAATCCCTTAAAACCAATTCCCTGTATATGGGAAGAAGAATCGTGTCTTAAAAGATTTGCTGAATTTCCTCAACAAACTATCCGTAGAAACGTAGAAAAGATGTAATAAAATAATCGGTGCTAAAACTAAGTATCTCCACGACTTAATACCGATCTACACAACGTCGAGTTAAAACCATATATGTACTAGAAAGCCGTTTCAATGGATGTGAAGTAATTTTAAGAATGCAATTTGGTAAAAAATTATGATTCCAATAATTTTTCATATATTATAAAATGATGCTAAAACGCATTTCCTCACCTTTATAATCGTTGCAATTAGAAATCAGCTACCTCTATCTTATATTTGAAATTGATTGAAAATCAACGTAAATATGCCCTGAAGCACCGCTAATGGCTAGTTTCTCCATATTCCCGCTCCTGATTTCACCTTCTCATTTTATAAAAACATTTCCAACTTGCACTGAACTTCTTTCTTTCATTTACTTCCGAAATGGGAAATGGTATAGAAACGACGCTGCTTTAATTCCTCTTCGAAGATAAAATGAAAACGATAGCATTGCCCCTTCTCCCTCTGCGTATCGCGACTAAACAAAATTAACTATGTCATGGGTTGTGTAGATCGCGAGAGAGTGATAGAGAAAGTGAATGGAGATTGTTTCATCTATAAGTAATACAAGAAGACTGCACAAAGAGGCGGCGTGTCTCTTCGCCGCAGAAATATCTATAAGGCACGACATCTAACCATCGAAAACTTGTCCATCGTATGATTGATGAGGTCGACCGAAGGGCGGGGAGGGGAGTGCACGAGGCAGAACGAATGGCGCGGATTTGCTACTTAATGACTGCACAGGGGTAAGGGAAGGCGGGAGGAGAAGGGGTGGGGAGGGAGGGGGAGGAGAAGGGGTAGGAGGGAGGGGGGAGAAGGGGTGGGGAGGGGGAAGGAGAAGGGGTGGGGAGGGGGTGGGGAGGAAGGGGGAGGAGAAGGGGCGGGGAGGAAGGGGGGAGGAGAAGGAGTGGGGAGGGAGGGAGGGGGGGAGGAGAAGGGGTGGGGAGGGAGGGGGGAGAAGAAGGGGTGGGGAGGGAGGCGGGAGGAGAGGGGGAGGCGGGAGAAGCGGCGGGATCTGACGGAAGGAATCGCGAGTGAGTCGGTAATGAGATTATTTGAGCTGGCCAGCGCGGTGAGAGAAAAACCCATTCCGACTAAGAAGTCGATTTTTCCACGTCAGCAGCATTAAAAAAATAAAAGATGATACAAGAGATAGAGAGAGAGTGAGAGGAGGAGAGAGAGAGAGAGAGAGTGAGAGGAGGAGAGAGGGGGTGATAGGCGTGCACACACACACACTAACTCACACACTTTTCCTTCCCATTTTCCCACAGAGCCTCTTAAAAATGCGCGACCGACGTTAATTAACGCGAAATAATAACCGCCTTCGTTCTTTTCCGCCTTCCTCCTCGCTCACTTTTTTCTCCGAACCACTAAAAACCGTCGCTCAGAAGAAAACGCTGTTTATGTAAATCTATAAGGGGTTACATAAAAAATGCGAGTCGAGGCAAAAAAATATACGAACAGGAGATCACAACTTAGCAGGCTTAAAAAGGCAAAAATAAATAAATATTCCCATCGGGAATTTTTCGGGAACAATTCCGACCGCTCATTAACAACGGACGGCCATTATCTCCTCTCGCGGTCGAGTTGTTTATATATGAGAATAAATATGTTTTAATCGGAAGATACATGGCTGGAAGTCACGTAAAGGGTAGTGCGAGAAGAAATGCGAACCTCCGGGGCACTAATCACACGCACGGAGCAGGAATAGGTCCTCATTTCACACGGCGACCATTAAAAATATCGCCAAGGAAACGGAGATGCCGATAGGAAGGAAAAAAATCCCGTGCACCTAATACGCCTTGAAAAGCGACACCACGGGCAAATCCGCGCACACAAAATATTTTTCGTTAGTTTTATATTTCCTTTTTTGTTACCAGCCTACTACTTCTCTTTCTCTCTCCACCCATCCTGCCCACACAACGACACGCATGCGCGCACCTCTACATCTCATGTCCCCGGAGCGGAAAAGTCCCGTGTACACGCGAGGGCGCCATTATTTAAATTACTAGAATAAAAATAATTCGTAATTATGTCCCGGACACCCGACACCTCAATTCAACGCACGTAGCTTGGGAGAGAAGTGAAGAAGAGAGGAGAAAAAGAGAGAATGGGAGAGAGGCTGAGAGGAAGGTAAGGAATACATAGAAAGAGGAGTGGGCGTAAAGGGGAGTGGAGGAGATCTGCAGGGGGCAATCACTCACCGCGAAAGCTTTCTCTTCCATCGTATTCATCTCTCTCTCACACTCACTCTCTTTCCCTTCACGGGATGGAAAAAATACCGACGTCCATTCTGAACACACGTGGTCCTGACGGAGAATGACGTCACCGAGGACAACAAAGGGGGGACGGGAAGGGGTCAAGAGCACGAGGACGTCGGTGGCGAAGGAGAGAGAGAGACACTAGGATTGCGAACGTGTTAGGAGGAACAAATGAGATTCGAAATCCGAACGTCGAACTTCATAATTCTGACGCTAATGAGTTTTAAAAACCATCGTTTTGCAGGCTACAAAAAATCGTTAATGGATGAGTGAAAATGAAACATTATTGCATTGGCCCTTACTTTTAGATATTCAACTAATGCGGGATTATGTCGAAAAAATACAACTTTCATGATAAGGTTCGATTACGATCCTTAATCTACATTTAACATATATCGCTAAGTTCATAATGAGCAACACATGCTAAGAATGAAAAAGCGTTTCTCATTACATTTAATGTATGCTGTCTCCATCCATAAGGCGTTTTTAATTTTAAATATCAATTTTCACCGTAGTCTCCTTTCTCTCTTATATTATAACACTCATTTATACTTAACGGCATAACCAGGGTCATTTTGCATTGAGAAATTTAACCTAAAAAGACGACGAACGTTATAGTATTACTAGCATGACATAGGGCGGTAAAAATTTCGAGTTCAAAAAATTAAAAATGCCACCAGCTATGCACGTATATCTTTTAAGACAGGGTTTCAAAACGTAAGAAAAGGCAACATATATATACACTATGGAAGCCATCAACCTCAAATTCACTAAATTCTCGTTCCAGTTTATTTAAATGTTATTTAAGTAATTTCTGTGTGGTCCACAACAACATTTGCACATCACGCATAGAATAAACGGAAAGCTCTGAACCCACGGTATCATTAGATTCAGCAGCCTTAGCAACACGATACGATGTCTACCTAACCAGCTACCAAGGTAGGTTTCGTTAATGAATTCCATAGAGCTTGCCGAAAAGTATCCTGACCACATCGGGTAGAATTTATATTCTCCTAAAATGCGCATAAAATTAAATCACCATTCCCTGTGGTTACTACTAAATCCTCGACCACAACAACACAAACGACATCGACGCATTCCACGAAAGGTGAAAAGAAGGAGACCTCGACGCTGGAATAAGCGAGCAAAAATAAATTAAAGAGAGCATAAATCCCGGGAGATGATCGGTCCTTTTCCGGTTCGGTTTCTCCCTCTCCCCGTACCCTCTCTCTCTCTCTCTCCGCACATTCAAGCAGCAGCCGGGACCAACGGCACTGGACCCACCTCCTCCTACTGCTCATCCTCTCCTATAAAGACTGCCGGGCGCAAAGCGTTACTTACTTCATTCTCCCCAATCTCTCCTCCCTCCCTCCTCCTTCACCAGAATCATGCTAGCTCCTCCTCCTCCAACTCGCCTCATCAATCCCCCGCGGGGCTGGCTATCCTAAAACAAATCACTCGTAGGTCTGCAGAGTGGAGAGGGAAGAGGAGAAGAAAGGAAGAGAAGAGAGAGGGTCTATCTCTCACCACGGCTAAAGGTGGCATCCTTTACTCCCCTTCCTCCTCCTCTTAACTACAGGAAGGGTTTATTAGCCCGAGAGAGAGAGAGGATCCCATCGCCAATGCCGTGGGTGCGTTCGGGTCAGCTAGGTTGGTCCAGACACCGCGGGGAAGCTGTACCGTTCGGACGAGCATACTCGGGTGGAAGAGAGAAGAGGATGGGAGAGAAAGAAAGAGGAGAGAGTGTGAGGAATCCCCATACCTTAGTCCCACCCCAACATTTTAAACTCCCTCCTCTCCCCTTCCTCCACCCTACTCCACCAGACACCCCACTCGCCCAATCAACCTCCCTCCCGCACCTACTTGACTTGTTGGCTCACTCCCTCTCTCTTGCGGAGAGTTATTTGCGATAGGTACTAGCTCCTCGCTCTAATCAGATGACGGCGCGACGTGGGACCGTGTGGTGCTTTGGAATGGGAAAGTAGGAGGGAATACAGTCGGGGGAGAGAAATGGGGTTGGGGTGAAGATCGATTCCGAGGGGGTGGTATGGGGGTAAAGGTGGAATGAACGAGTCTTATATAGTAGAAGGAGACAATAAATTAGCTCTCTCTCTCTCAACCTGCACTCCTTTTTGTTGCCCTTTCTCTCTCCTTCTCCACTCCTTGTTCTAGAGAGTCGGGAGAAAAATGCGAGGTTGTAAAACAGGCAACGATTAATCCGAGGAAGAGGAGGTATTATCGGAGAGTGTATTTTTATATTGGCCGGGTTATCAGAGATTTCCCAGCCAAATGAGTGCATTGTGTTTTTTAACAAAATAGATCTGGCGCCGATGGTCGGTTAATTCAATGCGATACGGATGGGATGATACAATCGTAAATCATTTGCTCTAAAAGCTCTATTATACGAGAACCGCTATTACCGAGCGGCGAATTTATGCGGCTTACTCATAAATAATGTCGACGCTAGAGAGAAGTCTAGCTGATATTACGATACCGTTAGCCAATCCCGGTAACATTTTTTGATGAATACAACACAGAATTTCCAGTTAATGCTGATGAAAATATCGCTACGCGCTTCGAAAATTAACGACCAAAATTGTGAATCTTAATAACTGGTTGAATTCGTTTGCATTACGACAAGGAAATGATTCCTCGAAATTGAAATAAGGCAAGAGCAAACGAACGGCAATTTTCCCGACTAATGTATGCCTACGCTTCGATCCTTCCTCTTTCCGCCGTTACGCAAGCCTCCCTCCGACAACCTTTCCCCGCCCCGCACTGATAACTCATCGGCCGCACCCTCCCTCCGCGAAAAAGCCAGTGAATTCCGCCAACAAGCGGACGGCGTAGCACCCTTCAAGAGAAGAGAACAGTAGTCGTAATTTCGAAGATCAGAAAGCGTAGATCGTTCGCCTTCGGCCGCGTCCAATCCGCTTCGAGTTGCCGGTAGTCCTTTCACTGCTCACCTACCGCGGGCAAATAACTTTCGACGGCGATGAAGAACGGCGTGTCTCGGGCGAATGCGTTTTTACTCCCGTTTCGCGAGGAGGCGGCAATTTTCACCCATTCATCTCGCGAATAAGGAGGCGATAGGTACTCAATGACACGCGGTGTTGCAAAAAGATCGATCGATTGAGCGGTAAGAGGGGTTGGGGAGCGAGTCGAAGTGAGAGGGGAAGGGAGGGGTCAATCCCCGTCTCCTCCCACTGGGAACGGAAGAGGTGGCGGCGATAACAATGGTCCGCTGAGAAGAATTGATGTGGAGGGAGGAAATGGGACTCATATTACCCTTGGAATTACGGCGTGGGGAAAAACTCTTCGGACAAAAGAGACCGCGGGTTCGTATCTCGCCGCGGTCGGAGTCGACTTTTCTCCGCGATGTTTTACTTCTACCATCGATCACGAAAGTTTCCGCCAACGACCGAAACGCGTCATTGAAACTCTTTGATACGGACCGACAGCTATAAAAGAGAAACTAAATCCTCAAGGATAATGTTATTGAGCGAGCGAAACGGCGAAAGAGAAACATAATACGATCGAGTGTAGTTCAAGAAAAACGGGATTGGAGAACAAAAATTCGCAGTTTCGCAACAGAATTTGTATCAATTGAAATTGCGCAGATTTTCAGAAAAATGTAAAAAAACTACCACTAAAGTTTCGTGAGAAATTCAGCACAAGCAAATTGAATTTAGAATGGCTTCCGCTAGCAACATTTTCCAGGTTAAAATTCAAAATAACAGCTATTCAGGCGAATTAACCTTATAACAACAATAAACAGTATTGAATAGACAAAACAAATACACACAACAAATCAATACTTGAATGGAAAACAGAAGATGCATATGATCTCCTACCTTTATCATCCAAAGAAGCCAGGGCCCAGATAGCTAGACTGGAAAATTTACCTGTAAAGATAGGGAATAGAAAAATTAATATAATTTCTTTTATTGAAAAATATACTGCACTAGATACAAGCGTAACAGAATACCTAATAAAAACTACTAGGACAGCTGCCCCTTTAATAACCCAGGAAAACAAATTTACCGAGAGGGGGACATTTTTCAGTCCTCTCTCGTACGGCTTTTTTTGACGGCACCACCTAACACACACTAGACTATTATCCCGTAAACGTGAACCTCTTTCCCGGGTCATAAAAAATACGAAAACGAAACGATCTTAAGGCGACAGTCTCATTAAACTCTTTGCCTCGGTTTTTTTATCCCGTGTAAATTACACAGGGCGACACAAACAGGATAATAAATCCTTTAAATGGTTTGACACTTCCCCACGCTTGCAATACTAATTCGATGGAATCCCCCCTTGAGAGAAAATGCACGAATAAAACACCAACATATTTATAAATACAAATAAAACGAATGCTTCTGTTTCATTCTGGCAGAAAGTCAAGAGAGAGCAATGGAAAAAATTTGACGTGCATAATACGGCGAGGATCCCGAAGTAAAAAGCCATAAGGCCGGATCGCCACTCCAAGATATGCGGCTTCGAAAATGCATGGTGGGCATAAAAATGCATGGTGGGCATAATCGATAAGAGAAAGGGGGAGAGGGGAGGGGAGGAGGGAGAGGGATGGGGAGGAGGGAGAGGGATGGGGAGGAGGGAGAGGGATAGATAGATAGATAGATAATCGTCTTTATTCGGGCGAAATTTAGACCAGAAGGTCCATTCTTACATTTAACCCTTCGTCAATATAATAAACACAAGAAAATGAATAAAATAAGGTATAACAAAATACATTATATAAACATTATGTACCTAAATCATACTAATTAAAAAGATAAAATTGAATACAGATTTGTGTTTGTGGGGAAAATCTAGGTAAAAACAGACATGTCCTCCCTAGCAAAACCCACGCAGGAAAACACCCACTAAGAAGGGGGGTGTGAAAAACCTGCGAAAACCCTAGATAGTGTACATATGGTAATACAAAACTACAACATTAAATAGGAAGGAGTATGTACAGTGGGAGAGTTCGTATATACAGCGTAATTATATACCGTCATAAAAAAGTACACGTAAAGGTAATAGCGTAATGTAAACAAGAAATATACAAGTATGCAGAATGAGATGAAATATACATGAAATATATACAATGAATGAATATAAAGAATGTTGTTGGGGATGGGGAGGAGGGAGAGGGATGGGGAGGAGGGATAGGGATGGGGAGGAGGGAGAGGGAAGGGGAGGAGGGAGAGGGAATGGGAGGAGGGAGAGGTAAAGGGAGGAGGGAGAGGGATGGGGAGGAGGGAGAGGTAAAGGGAGGAGGGAGAGGGATGGGGAGGAGGGAGAGGGATAATAATAATAATAAATCGACTTTATTTAAGGGCGATATTTAGACCATCTGGTCCATTCTTACATATAACCCTGTACATAATACGAACACAGACGACCATGCCCTCGGCGGGATTCGAACCCGCGACCTTGGTCTCCGTTGTCAGATACTCAAACCACTCGTCTACCAAGGCCAAGGGGAGGAGGGAGAGGTAAGGGGAGGAGGGAGAGGTAAAGGGAAGAGGGAAAGGGAAGGGGAGGAGGGAGGGGTGGAAAGAGGGGGAGGGGTGGAGGGAGGGGGAGGGGAGGAGGGAGAGGGTAAGGGAAGGGGGTGACGATTAGGAAGAGGTGGTGGGAGAAAAATGGGGAGTTGTTGGGGTGTGCATTCTTTCTGGAGCCCCACGAGATAACAGCGATACACGCAAAAAAAGGTCGCGGAATGAAAGAAAAGGATGAGTAGGAAAAGATTTGTCAGGTGGAGAGAGGGAAGAAGTGGGGTGGTGGGAGTGGTGTGAAGAGAGAGGCGTGGAGGAAATTGGGTGGAGGGAGTGGGATGGAAGAAATAGGATAGAGGGAGTGGGGTGGGGTGGTGAAGGGGGTGGGAGTGGTGGGGTGTGGGGATGGGATGGTGGGATTGGGACAGAAGGAGAGAGTAGAGAAGGAGAGACGGAGTGAAGAAATTGGAAGGATAGGAGTTGTGGATCAGAGCGAGGGAAAAAGAATCGTTCCATTCGATATTCGCGAATTTCAACATGGATCGATTCTTTGGGAAAAAAACTTAAACCGGCGCTCGTGAAATTTCATAAGATTATTTTCAATTTTGCTTACAACTCCTGGAAAGTCATAGCAGGAGGAAAGAGAGCGACGAATAGTAATTTCATACATAAATGAAGCACCGAGTTATTTCACGACACCGGGAATACGCGTTTCAGGAATCGACTCGCATTATATATCATCCGGGAATTCGATTTTTTTAAAGAAAATATATGCGTACGCGCATCCGAAAATTTTTCGCGTTCCTTCGACTGAAGATGAAAAGATGGTGAATCCGCCGAAATTACGGCATTCCATTACCTACCAAAATCCCTTTGGTAATCGATCACTCTAAACATATAACATAACAGATAACATATAACATTTTTTATATCTAGAACGATTTATTGCAGTTGAATGAAAATTGACGCGTTCAAACAAAAGAGTGGTAAAGAACAACACGTTAAATTTTGCCCAAATACTGTTATCTAAAATGCAATTCTGACTACAAACAAAAAAATGTAGTCCAAAATACTTACGGAGAAAAAAGCGCGGTACAAGATAGAAAATAAGTAATATTTACATTAAGTAAAATATTTCTCTGATTTTGATACATAATTATTTCCCATTCATTAAATTAACAACCCCAAATGACATACTAAAAATCTGCAAAAGAAATTCTACCACAGCAGTTGTTTTCGGTTCTACTACTACTAATACTCAATTCACTAATGAGCATTAAAGTGAGACCGTTTAAATTTTATTTGGATGCGACCATTTAGATGAAGTTTCAGTGGTAATACATCAGTCGGAGAATATATGATTATCAACCGACTAAGATACGAATTAAACTCTATTTAATACGCTAGACAATGGCTAATAAAATATAAATAAGGATGTCACTGAGTGAATATGAAAAACAGCAATAATAATTTCGAAAAGACGACTCTAAATAATCAGCCATAACTAAGAAGAGAAGAATCAATAATATCCATTAACACAAAAACTGATCACAGAACGTTGAAACCAGAAAAAATTGTAAGATCTATCCATATGGCTCTATCTAGGTACACGCAGAAGATAACTGCCCGGTTTACGGAAATGAACATACCTTTTAGTCAGTAAGCGATGCACGAACGTTATTAAAAAGAACGAGACAAATTTTTTCGCGTGGGACAAAATAAGGGCGGGAAGTCGCACGAAGGACAGAGATAGAGAGGAAAGGTATTTGCTGTTGGACGCAGATTGGTGGCTGCAGGGAGAGAGGGCTTTAAAAGGAGGGAGAGACTAGGAGAAACGAACTGGCACACAAAAGCGTTCCCTGCACGGATGGGGTGCAGGCACCCTCTTCCAAATGCACACGCATGCACGCCTCCCCAAACTTGCTCCACTCCTCGCCCACGCTCACTCCCCGTCAACTCCCTCTCCAACACTGCTCTCCTCCCCCCCCTCCCAAACGCTTTCGATCCCCCCCTTCTTACCCCTCCTCACCACACCCACATTTCTTCCCCGATGCACATTTTCCCCTCGAATGCCGCGTCACTCTCCCTCTTCAGATCCATGTTCAAGCAAAACGTTTTACCGAGGATGCAGTTTTTGGGGGGGAGAATATTTTGACGTGAAACGTGTTTTATGCACCTCCCTGCGTCGAAAACAACGAAACCCTCTCTTCGAAAACAAATCTCGAAGAAAAATTTTTTAAAAAATAAATTAAAAAGAGAACGAGTAGAAAGGCGAACGTCATTTCGTACGCAGAATTTTAATCCATGTCAATTCCATGAGGAGAACCCCGAGCGATGTGGTTTTACGCTTGAATCGATACGTTCTCAACCATGGCCGAATAAGATGGATGAATAGGCATACACAATAGAACATTTCCAAATTGTTATGAAGACGGTATGAGAAAAGGGATGCGTAACCACAATACTTTCTCTGAATGAGCTTTTTTTAATACCAAAGTAAAAAAAGAAGCTACCTTATTCTCTTCTACGCAGCAGTTCACGAACGACGCTCAACAGAACACAAAACGGGGGATAAGCACTGTCCTGTGTCTTTTAATAAAAATTCCGACAAAAAGAGGGTTGATGTTCGATAACCCTTTGCATTAAAATTAAGAAAAGGGCTATTTTACAGGCAATAACAATATAAACAAGAAAGTAGTCGGAAACCTAGAACTTGAATACCAATTCAGTATATTACCTTCAAGTTGTTTAGTCATACCGATGCATACAAGTACATGTAGAGTGTTCAGGAAGTTTTCCTATAAACCTGCATGAAGGCTGCGAGGGACATATCGAATCGCCCCTTTTAAGATCAATATACATCATTTTCCCCGCCGATCATTCAATCATCCAGATTAGCCTTAAGCCGTCAACTTGACTGGACGCAAAACGCCTGAATAAACAGATGAAGGGAGACGGGGAAATATATCGAAACGTATTGCGCGGGTGAGAAATTCATCACCGGCCAGGATTCGATGAGACAATGAAACGCGAGAAAGGAACCCATTTATTCCCAAAACTAAACTTTTCTCGTCCCTTTCCGTGCCCTTCCGGATCCTTTTCCCCAATTCCTCCTTTCCCCTTCAGCCCCCTCTCTCTAAAAAAACTACCCTTCCCCAACAGCGTCACCCTCCCTTTCCCTCCTATTTCTGCATAATTCGCGGAAAGCCACTTCTCCTTAGCCTACCCAACCTAATCTGCAAAGAATCCTTCCCCCTTCCTCTCAACACCCACCCTCCTCCGCCTGCAAAACCCTCATCTCTTTCTCTCTGACTCCTTTCACTTTTCCTCCCCTCTCTCTTTCTCCTCCTCTACCCCACCCCTTCCCCCCTCTCTCTCTTTCTATCTCTCCAGTTTCTCATTTCGCATACCCTTCCTTAATAAACCCACCCAAACAGCCACATTTTCACATTCAGCTCCAAACAAATGAATGTCCGCACGCTGCAACTTTCCCTTTCACGCATAAACTGTCTTCCACCGCCGCCGTCAGCCCCCCTACTAAAACGTGCATATGTGCCCGTGAGTAGTAGCATAAGCCCCGTGCAATCCACATCCTCCCTTCCCCTCTCAATACCCCCGTGCTTTCCACATCCTCCCTTCCCCTCTCAATACCCCCGTGCTTTCCACATCCTCCCTTCCCCTCTCAATACCACGCACGCGGCACGCACCTCCATTCTCTCTGCCGTCACTTGCCCCATCCTAATTCCAGCAATCCCGCACGTTCCCTATCTCCCCCCTCTCTCTCTCCCTCTCTCTCTCACCCCATCCCGCTATGCACTTCCAACCCTCTCTATCCCAGCCCTATCTTTCCACCCCTTAATTCCCTCACCCCCGACGATTCTCTCGCTTCTCACCCCAGCTATGCACTTCACGGGGAGGACGAATACGCGTCCTTTCTCTTCTCCCCTTTCCCCGTTCTACCCTACTCGCCTCCCCCGCCTCACATCCTCCCAACCTCCTCCTCCACTTCCACGTGCACTTCCTCTTTTCCTCCCCTCTTCATATTCCCAGCCCCGAAAGTGCAACCCTTCGGTCGCGGCGTTGCCGTTTCCGCCGCGCGGGTGCATCGCTGCAAACGTACCACGCACGGTAAAAACAGTGACACGAAGCCGGGAAGGCAACGCGGGATGCCTATGCTAGACATAATAAAAAGTCCTACGGTATTCGATCAATGGCACGAATCCAACGTTAGGTCTAGGATTTTTTTGCAGGGTGAGTCGCAGGCTGTTGGCTTTCGACAGATAAAAAGCAGATGACATTTTTACATTTAAAAATATACCATGCCTATATTTCCATTGAACGATCCTCTTCAATTTTGTCTTTCAGCGAGGAAACGCTGGACGAAAAATGAGTAATAAGCAAAAAAAATAACCTCCTTTGAATGCTGCCATATCATTGAATTCCTCAATTACTTTGAGGTTCGATTAGAAGTGTACGATGAATGCTACGGACGTGCCCAGCACCGCCTCTTGAAAGTGTCTCTTCACTGAAATTCTTCCGAACTATTCGAATGCCATGTTCCTTTTTAAATCTGAAAATCAAATTCGCCCTCCTTCACATGTAAATCCTTAAGGAATCTGGCACCAAAAGTACATCATAGATCGGAAATGTACTGTATATACCAAGGACAAAAAAAACGTGCGCAAACGAAGAGACGAGAGCAGCCGGAGACTCGAGACGAGGCGACCGCTGACATCGCTCTTGGTCGCACGCGGAAACGTGACCTCCACCTCCGTATGCGCGCGAGGCACACAAGTTCCACACGACACAAACCCGTTTTCAATTACAAGCTTATTAAGAAATCTTTCTGACTGGAAATGAGGAAAGTAATCCCCTCCCGAGACCCCTTCCCCCCATTGTTGCGCGCCACTAATGAACAGATATTCCCAGAGATTAATAAGGCATCGCGGGCAGAACCAAGAGGGCCAAGCCGCGGCGTTACATGAAACATTAGATCATTACGGGTAAATTTCAATTTTACTGCATGAATAAACTTCCACTTTCACGGCGATTTGAGCCGCGTCTCCGTGTTTAATTTATCCAAACCGCCATGCACAGGATGCCGTAGATCGAGGGAATAAATCTCCCTAAATATGCATAGTGAAAAATGTTTTCCTCCGCATCAAATCCGTGAAAAGATAAAAATCAACAAACAAGCCGTTTTTAAGGGCTTCCGTTAATGATCGGATAAGAAATAAATAAAAATTATAACGAGAAGAATAAATTTAAAGGATCAGAAAACATGCAAACAAATCATGAGTATCAGGACAAGGATTTTTTAAGTGGTCATACATAAAAGAGTATCCTACCACCTAAACCAAATCACTCCGATAGGTTTCCAGAAAAAAGGCGCTTTTTTCCCCTTTCGCACAAGGCAACCTTGAAAATGGGCGGTCGAATTATAATCGCCAAATTATAATGGCAAATTAGCACACAAAGGGGTTATGTATCCCAACATAGCCCTCAGAGTTATGATAGTGGAACAAAAGGATGAAACAATAAAGTGAAACGAAGCAGAAGAACATATCACGTCTTTCACACAGCAATATATCCAAAAATCCTTCGTCCAGATACGGCAAAAAATAATTGAAAATACGCTAGATTAACACGTGAGCCAACGAATGACTGTGCAACAATGGAACACTTACCGTCACTTGATCCTCAAGAATTCCAACGGAGCACTTCAATGAAAAACGTTTTCGTCGGGAAAAAATTCACAGCGGGCTGAATCGGCGACACTCGACAGGCGAAGACATTTTTCGCAATCGCTCGTCCGTCGTCATGGCAACACAATCACACAGGCAGCCGATCGAATCGCGCCTCCGCGCATTCACACACGCACCAACCAACACGCGGACGCACGTACACGATGCAGGACAAGACCGAAAATTATCCTCAACGGAAGGCTGAAAAAAACAACTTTCCGAGAGATAGAAGAAACAAAAGAGGCCCTTCGCGTCCGGAGAATGACAGAACAAATAAAACAAGAATAAAAATTTTGTGTTTTCCCCCAAGACGGGCACGATTTGAAATATCTCCTGAGAGAAAGAGCCACGTTCTTCCTCAGAGTAACCCGCCGACCAATCAGTGCTCGAGTGGCGTGTGTGACATTTTATCATAAAGGCAAACAACTAGACACACGCACAGGCTCACGGCCCCACCAATTCCAAAAATGAGCTACCGGGCACGCCCATGAAGGAATCTTTTCCCAAAGCGTTAATAATTAAGGAGAGATTATACCCACGGAACCCACTCTTACGGAGTGGCAGGAGAGCGAACAGAGTGGAAATGGGGGTAGCGCAGGCCTACAAGATTGCGGGGGTGCAAAAGTGGGGAGGAGATGATGTAGGGAGAGCGGGAGAGATAGGGAGAGAGAAGGAGGGAGTAAGGAATTAAGAGGAAGGAAGTTGCTCATGAGCCTCGTTCCTGGTATTTAGCCTCGAGAACGTAAGCTCTTGCGTTGCGTCACGATCGCTTGAGCAGAGACCCGCGAGAAGTTTGCGTAGCGATAAATATTTATGAGCTTTGTTAACTGTTAATGTTAGGAACGGGAGCGAAGTTAAGTGACAACTTCCACCAGAAATGAATGAAATGGATGGATATCTTTCCATACGCGTAATATTCTGAAAATAAAACGCTCAGGTTTTTACGGTAGATTTTCGATCGAAACAATATTTGCCTTAGATATTAATACTTGCGTGAATGCTCTTACAGAAAATTCGTAATGAAATTTAGCACAGCAATTGAAAACACTGAAATCATTATCAAAAATTAACGATTCATGCCAAACTTTTGTGGCTCTGCATTTTTATATGAATGGAATTATCAAGAATTCGGTTGTTTTTCGCTACATCACAGTTTCCGGCTTCAACGTAGTTCGCGCTTTTAAATACTTTCAAATATACAGGACCGCGTTAACGGTCAATGGAAATTCGTGATTTTTCCCAGCTGACAACTCACTTCCCTCGTCAAGCCACAAATTCTCCCCGAGGAAAAAAGAAACACGCGAAAGCTGAAAAATCAACTGAAAATAAGAGTACATTGAACCTACGTCAGAGGTCCCCCGCGAGAGCAAAAAAAGGCCAACGAAATAATAAATAAGAAAAAAGAAGAGAATACAACCCACCACATGGAACCCTTCTTCCCATTCTTCGGAACCGGGATACCCCTCCCCCTTATATCCAACAATCACCTATCTCTGGGATTCATCACGGCCATTGTAAGGGCGGATGAGATGCACAAAGAGGATCCGACGTGAACGGGAAAAAAGCACCTCGGACAGGGACCAAAGAGAAGAAGACGGAAGAGGAGAGGAGCGGGAGTAGATACGGAGTTTTTTTTTAAAGCACAATGGAGCAGTTCCTTTTCATACTCGTACATGTACACAAGAACTCTCCTGTGCGTGCGTGTGACCGCCGAAATTTCAATGGAAATATGCATGATGGCGGGCGGATCCGTGGAGGAAGGCGTGGATAGAAACCTCTTAGGACGAACCACGCGTCCCTTCAAAACCGCAGCCACCACCGCATACTCGCCGGTCGTTCAAGTCTCCGTCGCAGCGCAGGGAAATGAGATGAGGCGTAGCCGGGGAGGAAACGGGAATTCCGCCTCACATCGCCCTGGTATTTCCTGTATCTTTGGGCGGCTGACACGAAAAAGAAACTCCCTCCGGGGAGGAATATATCTCTAACGAGCTCCCAGGAGCCCACGCAACAAGGTCGATGGGAGAGAGGTATCGTTATTCGGCGGATGGATCATGAATCGCTTCCCAACGTCCTTATAAGACCAGCGATTCTGCGAAGAATCACCGAGTTACTCACTCGCGCGCGATTTTTTGGAACTCCGAATCTGCGGTACGTAAAACCAACAATGGGCCAATTAGCGTCAATGGGGTACCGACGATAGGCTAATTGGGCGAAAAAACAAACATTCCCCGAAAAGTCGACCGAGCAAGGAAGGAAATCACTATAATTTTCGGAGTTGATTCACCGTTAATGAGGCAGTCGAAAGGTTTTAAGCCGAATTCGTCATCATAAAGGCTTGGAAGATGGATAAGGGACTTGTTAAAATGCCATTTGGTCTAGAGCATCGCTTATTCACCTGCTCGCAGCAGAAAAGTCTTTGAATGTCGTCATGATGACATCATCCCATAAAGAACGGGAAACGATAGAATTTGCATCCACTATTTCAAAAACTGCAAGCCTTGTGAAGAGTTAGACCAAAAGCCTTTACGCAATGCAAAAGTGTCGAAGCGTGAATATCAAATAGATATCTCACATCTATTTCTCAGTTACTGCAAATCTAGGATGACGTCAACGAAGGCAACATTCGCTGCCTAAGTAAAAAAAGACCCCGTTAGAAAAAGAAATTTCAAATGTCGAGTATACAGTAGCGGATTTGAAATAAGGCCCAAGTAGGCAATGGCTTAGGTGCGGTGAGATTTCGGGGCTGCAATAAAAATAGGATTTTAGGGCGGGAATAAAAAAATTATAATTACGCAGACTTTTGATGAATTTAACTATTAAGATCCGCAAACGGACGGGTGGACAGACAAACTATGTACACGAGCGATTGTGAGAAAAAACGCCAAAAAGGGGACGGAAAAATAATTTGGCCTAGCGGCGGTCAATTACCAAATCCGACACTGCGAGCATAAAATTGTAAAAATGTTCAACCGCAAGACAAATGCATCTCAACAACTTTTATCCATGACCACGAGCATAACATTAATTACTTAATAAATAAGAATCTTCCAGCCTTTTCATAGCAACGACGAAACCGCAAAAAGTGAATGACCACAAAAGGAGACTAGGTCGATCGTTAAAATTAAAAATCGTCAAGTTTCCCCTTATTGTCGGAAAAAATCTTCAGAAGTCTCCTCTTCCAACCTTTTGAGTGAACTATGGACTAAAAAATCTCTATTCTAGAGAGATAGAGAGGGAGTGAGAAAGAACTTTCTATCTCTATTTTTTTAAGTCCTCCCATTTCCATCGCAAATCAGCACGTCGGGCACATTCAATCCCAAACAAAACTCTTTCATCTCCAAAGTCCCAAACAGCCTCCTATTGTCTCTTACTCCTCTCCTACTCTCGCACTGCCTCCCTCTCTGCCCCTCTCTCTCTCTCTATCCACTCCACGCTAATTCGATTCCTTCATATCTCTCTCTCTCTCTCATCACCACCATCTCCGATTTTCCCAGCTCAAGTGGAAAAATCTTCTCCCTTTTCCTACGCCATTCTCACAGCTTCCACCGCCACACAAACCAACACAGACTTCGCCTGCATCCCACCGAAATTTAAAAAAAACTTCCATTTCGCCAAAACTTTTTCCCAGTGCATCCAAATACTGGAAACCGCATTCCGACTCGCTATACTTCTTTCGGAGAAATGACAAGAAGGTAGGGGAACAATATAAGAAGTTAGCCTCTTTTAGAAACGGCTATAGTATGGAATTTGAAAAATATCATTGGTGATACATAAAATAATAAAGACAACTAAACAATACTATGCAAACGCTCGCTGCGAGGAATAGGGAAAATGAGAGATAGGGAGCGCAGGGCGGAGGAATCTGACGAGATGAAAAAAATAAAGACTGTAAAAGGGTATTGAGAGATTTCCAGCTCCTAAGAAACAAAAGAGAATCTAGGAGAGAGGCAGAATTTGAGGAAGAGAGGGAATCGAGTATAGATGAGAGAAGAAAAAATGTGAGGGAGATGATTTAAAAATGAAAAGAACGCCTGCAAGAGGAAGGGAAAATGAAAAATGGAAAAAAGCGAAAGAAAATAAGTAGGCAAAAACACAGAATATCAGGCTTTGAAAAATGATTATAGGAAACTTTTACGACTATAAAAGGCTTGAATAAACCATACGCACATATCAGGTACTACAAGGCGGTGATCAGAGGTGATTCGCCGATCGCTGATTCTATCTTATTAAGTTCAACGGTCTGTGAATTGCCGCAGACCACCACGATGCAATTGAAATGCACATGAAGCTTACTCGACCGTTTTATAGCAGCAGCTGTTACCCGCACCACTTATGAGAAACTAGGCATAAGCTGAGCTTGCTTATTCAACTTCGAATCAGAACACGGTAGTAATGGCAGCGGCGATGCAAGTAATTGTCGAAGAGAACGAATAAATGAGTAACGTGAAATCAAGATACGATAAACAGCGGCTTAGATACATCGAAATAACGGGTGAAGGAATATGAACGTGCATGACATCCCTTAGTATTTATTATCATAAAATTAGATCCAATTAAAACGAGCACATTACGCGGCTATAAAAAGCAGAACAGAAGCGTCCATATCCTGGGCAAGACCCCAGTCTCGGACCCCACATAGCGAGGCAGACTGCCCAACCCATTACCGAGGCCAAATAGGAGTTAATACTTTTATGGAGGGCGGCATGTGTGTCAGAATCACCGCTGTGTTATACTGCAATGCACTCAAAGGACGCACAAAAAAGGTGAAAAGAAAATATGTGGATGTGTCATCTTTGGCAAGCGCAGGTCTGAGGACGACAGGTCCGAGGAATCGAACTGAAGCTGTGTTTTTCCTGCGGACGGTTTCTTGCGGCGGACAGCATTAAAATGCGGCGGAGGATAGGATATGGGGGCATACGAACGACATAGAAAAACGACTTCCAGAAGTGACGCCGGTTGCCACAGTCTGGATGAATTACACCATCGCCTTCCCATTTACTGGAGGTTGAAGGGGGATGGAATTACAGTATGGAAAGAACGAGATTGGATAGGGTCGGCGGTGTTTTGTGTTGGAAAAGGGGACATATTTCCCGCCGATGACGGAATTGGGGCAGACTTGTAAATGTCCACATGAAATGGCTGGCACACCACCAAGTGTGGCGTCAGGATCTACTCCCTTGGGCCCACCACCCTTCACACCCCTTATATTCAGTCCTCTTTTTCATCGTATTTTTTCGGCAACTGGGTACAAAAAAGAGATAGGGAGCCAAAAATTAGCTGATGTAAAATGAAAAGAGGGACCAGTCGGCTTAAACTTGTTATAATTCATGAGCGAGACCTTTTTTTTGCAAAAGCGGAATGAAAATCTGTAATGACCTCCGCGCCTCCCCCTAACTCCCTCTGATGGGACTGATGTCAACTTTTCCTTCGCCTTATCGCCGATACATTACTTCACCTTTCCCTCCCTACCTTCCACCTTTCCCTCCCTACCTTCCACCTTTTCCTCTCACCCTCCCCTCTAACTCTCCCCTCTCACCCTCCCCTCTCACCCTCCCCTATCACCCTCCCCTATCATCCTTCCCTATCACCCTCCCCTATCACCCTCCCCTCTCACCTTCCCCTCACACTACACGCCCGAGCTACTTGGGTCCATTGCGACCGCAGTTTAATCATTTAACTCCCGTCAAGAAAAAAAACTCGTGTGAGAGAACGCCGACCGATTTCCGGTCGTTATTAAGAGCGCTTTGCGTCCACTCCGTAACAGCTTAAAAGTCGGATAAGGTCGAATAACTCCCAATAACGACCGTTCGTGTCCGTTAGACGTGAAACACAGGACGACGTATTGGAGGCGGAATCACGACTTTTTCGACATCCGTTTCCGCAACTGTGAAACTGTCACATTAGATCTGACGGCTGCAGGTTTTTTTCAACCGAAAGAATAATTATTTTTTAAAAAACGTCCGGCGTTTTCCTCAGAAAATACAGAAACCAATGGAAAAATTATGGATTTCAATCGGAAAGGGGATTTTGGACATGGCATAAAAAGTATGCCATACGAGATGCTTTCATACGCAAAAAAGTGTTGATGTTAAATTCTATGTAATGTAGACATATGCTGAAGAAATTCTAAGAAATATACCACATTATGAAGCAGGATGATTAGTCTGTCAGTTACCGAATATCCCCCCGGCAAGTGGAAGATCTGTGTTCGATTCCCGCGAGGCTCTTGCTTTACAAGATGTTTTCATGATTCGATCGAAATAAAGCAATCGATGGACAGAAAGCAAATCTCGCGAAGTAGTCCTTAAAATTGAGAAATCATCGATTATTGGATATATATCTGATATACCCTTCGTAACAGCCGTGACAGTTGGGCGTATTGCAAATGGTTCTTAAATATAAATAATGGTTTATATAAGGACACGAGGGAATACAACCATTCGATAAGTTGATAAAAATCTCAGATGTCAGGATGCTTTTTGCCGCATAATCGAAAATACTAGAGGGTGAAAAAGGAAAGAATTTCTCGTGGAATTTTACGTTAGGAGGAATCAAAGGCGAGAAAATTACTTCCAATCCAAATCCAATGGTAAACTGTTCTAGGCATTAGAGACCCACGCTAGGATCTAATTTCAAACTCGGTCCCTTTATCACACCTGACATCACTTTCCCTCAATCAAGAATCCCGAAAAGAATAAAAAAAACGACTCGCGACACGTACACCCTGCAAAAGGGCACTTCATTTTTTTATTCTCTCCAAAGAGGAGAGACGTGACGCGCTCGCGCACCGCAGTGTAAACGGGAAAGGAAGGAAGAAAGAATCGAGATAAGGATACATATACATACATAGATACATACCCACACACACACATAAATATATATATATATATATATATATATATATATATATATATATATATATATATATATATGATAAAGAAAGGAAGAGATTGGGTGAAAGAAGGGAAGGAAGATGACGGCATAAAAGAAACCAAGGCGGATACGACAACGTAAATACCGAGGATATAGCCCCGTGGAATAAGGGATAACAATAAACGACGGATAGGATGCCAGGCAGAACCCTTTACACCCCACGGTAAGAAAAGGGAATGGAAAGCAGGAATGGAGAGGAGGAAAGGAGAAAAGAAAAAGCGACCAAAAGAGAGGGGGAGAGCTGGAAGGAACCAAGTTGGAGGAAATTGAAAGAGGGGAAAGTGTTTGAAGAGGAGTTCCGACATCAGTGGCGAACGAGAGAGAAGAATGAGAGAGAGAGAGATTGCCCGGAGGCGTGCAAGGAGCGAATCCAAAAATCGGAAACGTTATGAAAGAGATCGATAAGACTCTCTCTCTATCTCCACCTCCCGCTCGTCTTTTATTTTCTCTCCTCGTTTCCCAGGCCTTTCGCTTTTTCAGAGAAAAGGGCGAGACCAGCGGTCGCGCAAATGTAAATAGAGAATGGAGCGGGCAAAAGATTCGCTCGAAAAAGGGTGCGCATGTGTGTGTCTTTCTCTCTATCCTAGCAACGGTGGGAGATTCATTCTCTCTCCCCCTTCCTCCCTTTCCCACCCACATCACAATTTGACCCCATTTTTTATTTACGCGCCGACGACACGCGGAATCCTCCCCACTACATCTTGGCAAGTAAATTCCCACACCTCCGGGGGGAAAGCTTTTCTATACAACCCCTTAACAGATGCTTCCTATCTCTCTCTCTCTCGAACCCTATTTTCTCTTTCTCTAACAGCCACACAGGAAGGATGAAAGAATAATAAGACAAGAGAGATGGAAAATGGAGTTTTCCATCGTCGTTTAGAGGCGTAATTTTTACTTCTGAGGAGGAAGCGGCAAGCTCTACTTTGCAAACAGTAACTGATATCCTTCAGGATAAAATTTTAAAACTTCAGTATAGCAAATCGTATCACCAATTCTGATAAGCTCGACTTTCTACTTCTCTCAAACTTCACGTTTCATCGATTATTAAAGAGACGATTCGTTTAGGTTTAAAGGAATGGACGAATCAATAAGATATATTTTCTTATATGCGGCCTAACAAGCATAACACGTTAAAATTGAAATTGAAGAACGTTAAAAAAAATTATTTCGCCTTACCACTGCATATCTTTCCGCATTATATTTGTTTTATATTTTTAATTGAAAATTAAGCGGTTGAAACGAAAGTAAATGTACGAAAAATATTTTTTAATCACTATACGACGAGAATGTCAAGTAGATATTACTTTTATGGAGCTAAAATAGTATTCATTCGCCTATCAATTCAATTCATTGCCTAAATTTCACCAACTGTGATATTCTATGCCAAATAATCGCATCGAAATGTAACCACTAGTGATAAACTCAATAAAAAATAGTAATACTGAACGAAAGCTTCATAGATTGCAACACCGCCCAACTGGCTAAACACATCGGAGAACAGAATGATAACACAATAAATATTTCAGCACACAAACGCTCCGCGTTTCAATAATTTGCAAGACCGCTAAAAACGAGCCCCTTTTTCATAATTACGCCACCGCCAAAGCATCCATTACGCACAAAGCCAAAAAGAAGCCGCAACAACCGTAGCGGCCGATCGCCTACGATATTAGCCGCGAGCGGAGAAATGCAGAATGGAACACTTTCCCCGCGGAAACGCGCACGCACCCAAACGCGAGAGGATTTGTTAAAAATCATCAAATTAACCGGGCGCTTCATTATCCATGACAATACCGCGCTCTGGAGCGCGCAATATTTATACGGCGAGAAAAGCAATCACGGTTATTCGGTGTACGTGCGTGCGTACGAGCGCGTGGATTGGTTTAATGGGGGTCCGGCTGTTTTATGTGGCCTTCCCCCATCACCACCTCCTCTTCCCTCACCTTTCTCCATTGGCAATTTTTTTAAATTTTCATGGAGCAAAAGCGGGTCCAATCATACGAGAGGGATCATAAACAATGAGCGAGGCAGGTGTTCCGCTTTATGGAAAGGGGGAAAAATTGGCTCGCTCTTGTTTAACTTAAGTTCGCCGGACCGAGAGGGGATACTCCGGTCGCGAGGCTATGGAAATCGCTTCGCCGAAGCCGGTTCCAAAAAACGCTCTAGTATCGGGGTAAGGATTTTCGTGGCGGGGTCATAAACGTCATACTCAAGCTCAATTGACCTTCGATTTCTTTCCTATTTGGGATTCGCCAATAATTCATATGAGTAATACTAATACGCTCGGATTTGAAAGCAAGTTCATTAATCCTAGCAAAGTAAACACCTATCGCAGCTGAAGACGTTGCTGAAATTATACCTGCGAACTGAGACGCTACTGTATTTGCTGAAGCTATAACTCTAATACTAACTATAGATGGTCAATTTAAGTTAAACCCTCAATTTGAATTTTGCATGAATGAGCACAATATAACGAACCCCAGAGTTGGAAAGTTGCATTCCCTTTAGAGGATAATTTCTAACATAGCAGAGCGACGAAAAAAAAAAACTGGAAGACAAAAAAGAATAGAAAGTTATGGACATAAAATAAAATATAAAAAACTTTAAATGCCGTCTACAGTTGCCTCACTACGAGCACTAGAACCGAGATGTCTGAATATTTTCTCTTATTAACTAGAGAGATATTAGTGAAAGCAAAACAATAATTTTTTTCCCATTCGTCCATTCGTATGCAGGATATGCGAACGAAGACTTTTAAATATTCACGGAAACCCTATTTCCATTCACAAATCTGTGGAATCTAATTTACGTCCCTACTAACATTTATATGGTCTATCGGAATCCGTTTCCGAGGCGAACTTTAAGCGGACTCAACATTTATAATTTACACCCACTTCATCTCCGGTTCCCTCATTAGTCGGCGGCTTAAAAAAAAATATAAATAAAATAAAAGAATCCAGCAGCCGCGCGCGCTAACTCCGCGCACGTAGATCCCGCCAGAGATCCATTCTTCAATTTGAACTATCGCCGAAACTCACTTTTTTGTCGCTAATTGGAACACCGACATGAGCTAAAAACGCTTGCTAATGGGATGCACAGCGAACGGATATATAAATAAACGCACGTACCGAGAGTTCGAAAACCAGATGAAAGGCAGAAGATACCCAATTACCGGGCAGAAATTGACCCTCCGGGCGGATAAGCCATTTTTAAAAATCCTCTTTTCCCTCCACTTCTCACCACTCTGATGAGAAGATTAAAGAAACCAGAAAACCTCACCGCCAGAGATATTGCTCATTTTTCTAACAATAAAAAAGATCAAAAAATCAAAGGGAGGAAACCGAAACTAAATTCCTCTTTTCTTTCCCACGCAAACCTTGACAGGTCAACCTATTTGGGAAAGAGGAGAGGTGGGACGAGAGAAAAAATTCATAAAAAAACTAATGACCAGAGACCGAATCAAAATTATCCCCCGCGAGACTTATATATTTCCTTTATCGTGCAAGCCCGCACACACACGCATATACTGAAGAATTCAGCTACGCACGTATTCCTCAAAAAAGGCCTCTTTCACGGGGATGCGAAGGGCCGAAATAGTTCATTTGCTCTGAGGACAAAAGATCTCCACTCTCCTTCCGAACAGGGAGAGAAAAGGGTGCGAGGGAGGGAGGAGAGGGAAGGGGGAGAGGGAAGGACAGAGGGGGGAGGAAGGAGGGGGGAGGAAGGAGGGGGGAGGAAGGAGGGGGGGAGGAAGGAGGGGTGGAAGGAGGGGGTGGAAGGAGGGGGAGGAAGGAGGGGAAAGGAAGGAGGGGAAGGGAAGGAGGGGAAGGGAAGGAGGGGAAGGGAAGGAGGGGAAAGGAAGGAGGGGGGAAGGAGGGGAAAGGAAGGAGGGGGAAGGAGGGGAAAGGAGGGGAAAGAAGGGGGAAAGAAGGAGGAAAGAAGGGGGAAAGAAGGGGGAAAGAAGGGGGAAAGGAGGGGGAAGGAGGGGGAAGGAGGGCAAGGGAGAGAGGGTGGGCGGGAAGGGGATAAGAGGATGGGATAAAGGGAGAGTGGTAATACCAATGGATCGAAATCTTCCCGGGAGCGGGAGGTGGAAAAAGAAGAAGAGCGGGTTCACGTAGGCCAGCGAGTCGGACAGCAAGCAGCGAGGGAGGGGACGCAAGCAGCGCGGCAACGCCGCCAGACTGTGCGTCTGAAATGGGAGGCTGCGGAGGGAGTGAGAACGGAGATGCGAGCGCATGGGAGAGAAAGAGAACGGAATAGGAAGGAGCTGACTGCAACGGCGTTTCTTTCTTTTTTCTGAAACTCGGCACTTTTAAATAGGTTGAGATTAAGACGTTGACTCAGAACTTGGGCTTTCGTGGGGCCAAAAGAATGAATTATTTCTCTTAGCTGAGATCGTTTGAACGTTTCTGATTGGCCCTTCGAAAATAATCGGGGAAAATGTGCTTTTCACACAGCCCATTAACAAAGGGAAATTACATGGCGGAATGTTGAGGAATCATGATTGATTGATAGCTTAGGAAAGTGGGAGACCCGGGTTCCATTCCCGGACAAGTACAGGATGTTTTCCTTCTCAAGTTTCAAAGGCAAATTAAATATCGGCGGTTACCTTTATCAATGTTGCAATATTAAACGCTTCCGGGACAAATTTGGCATTTACATAGAAACACGGGATTTGGTTTAAAATGCCACCT
Source organism: Tanypteryx hageni (assembly GCA_028673005.1). Lineage (NCBI taxonomy): Eukaryota > Metazoa > Arthropoda > Insecta > Odonata > Petaluridae > Tanypteryx > Tanypteryx hageni. Next base: position 99,776,135 of record CM054112.1, on the reverse strand, counting down.
CTAAAAGCATTTAAGATTGGATTAAATTGGATATGATTTCTGCATATGCGTGCAAACAATGCGACGATAATTTGTTACTATCACTGAAGTTCGTCGAGCCTTTTAAGTACGAGTTATTGCTTTCTTTACTATAAACGTACTTTTATTGATATAAATGATTTAATTATAACAGAAAAAACTGACTAATTGGAGGCGTTTTTCCTTTGAGAGAAAACAAAATAAAACAAAGCAAATGCAAAATATGCAACTACACGAGAATACCTAGATTTAGGACCGAGTAAAAACCTAAATGAAACTAACCTATAATTTAAAGAACTAAACACAACCTTTAAGAGGATGATCACTATAAAACAGGATCATCATTATGATGAGCGAATATAGTGTGAGAACTGAACAATAGCGGAAGTCTAAAAAAATCCAAGAACGTTCGTTGGTACCGAGACGACAGAAACGAACAGAAAAAAGAGGTAGAAATTGAGGAGAAAACCCACTAAGGCGATGACCTTCCTTTTCTCCGAAAGGTCCTTCCTCATCTTTTCTCCACCTCTACCCGCACCCACCTCTCCCCCCCCCGACAAAAATAATTCCCCACCCAAACAAGGAGGGAGACCACCGCACCGCTGTCTTGTCCTGCTTTTTTATATGCCTTTTTTATACGCCATTAGGAGATCCGACCGAGCGTTAATAGCGGTGATTCTGATGCATTCCGAAAACCGAAACGACCGAGAGAACTGAGGAAAGGCCGTCGGATCAGCGAATGTATTTATACACAAAATGCTCCGTTTAGAACCGTGTCCGGTCGTCACGACAAGCATTGTTAGGGAAAATGATGTCACTCAAAAACTCGCGATCGGGAAAAAGGCCGTATTTATCCAAATGGGATATAGCAAACCATATGTAACGTTTCTTAAACGTGCATTAACGACATTTAAATGACTAAAGGCTTAAATAAAGAAAATTCAACTTATTGAACTGTTGAATGAGGAAAACGAAAACGCAGGTATGTAGAACATTGTTCAATGATACAATAATACCACTAAATTAACCAACCACAAGATGCATTGGCTGAATTAGATGTTTTCTCGAAAAATTCAAGGAATTGATTCAGACCTACCTTCTCATTTCTCTTACTGGAGGTGGTAACATTATTTTTTCTATTTAGGTGCGTCTACCTATTCAGACGTATTGCTTACTAATTAAATCTGGCTAAGATAGTGCATCAAACCTATTTTGTGAAAAGAAGCTCTCAAAAAATTATAATAACAATAATAATAAAATAACTATTATTTTTATTGTACTATTATTATTATTGATGTATCTGAAACCATGGGCGGATTCAAGGGGGGGTAAAGGGGGTAATTACCCCCCCTAGAATTTCTGAACACTCGAAAAAATTACCATTCAACTCCATTTCTTCGTGTTGAGATGTTGATTTTATAATGTAAAATATGTCTAATTAATTGCATATTTATACTTACCAACTGCATTCATTCGCCATTAATACAATATAAATATATAACCTCGTAAAATATGTTATGTATATGTATTATCTTTAATTTAAAATCATAAAGACATTGTTAAGTGGTATTAATTTTGTTGAATAAAATTCTATTTAATTATTTTTTCAGTATTAATCGATGTATTGCCTGTTCAGTCTTAATGTGTTCGTTTTTTACTAATAAGTTCTATATTTGCTTTTTCTGATTAAAATATATTTTAAACAAAAATGTATCAAATGTTTTTTCATTCCTACATTACCCCCCCCCCCCGGATGAAGTCGGAATCCGCCCATGTCTGAAACGAAACTATAACTATATCTTGATGCTTGCTTCAAATAATCATGATACAAAAATTGGCACACCATCTCATTATAACTTGAATATTTACACAGGCAAAAATGAAAACCCAGATGGAAGTGGGGGACACGCCGAAAAAGTGGTGCTGGAGTTGACTGCGGGAATTTTGAACGAAGGTAGGACTTTGTATATAGATAATTTTTATACAAGCGTATCTCTCTGTGAAGAGTTACTAAAGAAAAAGACCTATGTCTGTGGAACACTAAGACAAAATAGACGGGGAAATCCAAAAGAGGTATGCGCAAAAAACTGAAAAGTGGAGAGATTTTCGTGAAGGAAAAGAATGGTGTAAGAGTGATGAAATGGCAAGATAAGAGACCAGTGCTTATGATTTCTTCGGATCCAGCACATACGGACATTCTAGTTCCATCAGCGTCTAAGTCATGGAAAGGTGAAAGAAAAATGAAGCCATCGTCTGTGATGGATTATAATTTTGCCAAAAAGGGTGTTGATGTTTCCGACCAAATGTCCTCTTATTATACCTGCATAAGAAGAACGATGAAGTGGTATAAAAAGGTAGCAATAGAACTTCTTCTTGGAACGTGTGTGGTGAATGCATGGGTGATTTATAACAAATACGGAGGGAATGAGAAAAAAATGGACATGCTCACTTTTAGGGAAAATATTATTTATTTACTCGAGATAATGGTGAAAGCAGTAGTGCCGTTGGTGGTGATAAAGCTAGGAAGACCAAGAAGAAAGTAGTGCATAGTCTAGGAACATATCAAGGGTTAGCCAGAGATTGTAGAAACAGATGTATCGGCTGCTATGAAAAACATCGTAGGAATAAAGGAGTGAGTGATGCGAAAGCGAAAGCAAAAAAAGTAAAAACATTCTGCAAAGTCTGCGATGGACAGCCGACGATGTGTTTAGAATGTTTCAATGAAAAACATAAGTAATGTTTGTAAATTTAACTTCCAACATTTTATTACAATAAACTATTATTTCCTACGTATTTTTCTTCAGAAATATTCAAGTTTTACATTTATATTCATAAAGATATAATATTTGTATTATTACTACTTGTAAAATATTATCTTAGATTTATCTTGAATAGAAATTTTAAACTAAACCATTTATCGATAATAAATGCAATTTCAAACTAAAATGTATGATATTATTTTCCATTGCAATTCCCCGATTTTTCATGGATGGTGCAGCGAGATCAAATAAAAATTTTTTTTTCATGGTAAAATTTCATAAACTAAAGATATTCGTATGCAGTATATATCCTCCTAAGAGCGTAAACTAAATATAGAATCCGTCAGCATAGGCGTAAAAAGAAAAAAAGGTAAGATAAAGGTATGGGGAGGGACCCACCGGTGGGTCCCAACGCCTATGGGCACGTACAGCCGGGACCCACCGGTGGGTCCCGTCGTCGCGAACGTGTTAAACAAGGTATTATACTATTGTCCATCATTTACGCAAAAAACATTAAACATCTCTCATCAAACTGCTTCAATTTATATTCTTGCGAAACTGTTCGAATCCAGAGAGCAATAAACCCATCGCCTATAAAAAAATAGGATAGATGGGCTAAACAAGACACTGTCAGCGAAGATTGCGATTGGATGTGTGGTTATCCATCCCTTTCTCCCCCTCTCCCATATTCCTCTCCCCTCCCAACTCCCAGCGACTTCCGTATCGCAACACTAGGAAAAAAAATAAGAGAGATCTCCACCATTTTAATGAGAACCGACATATTTTGTCCGGAGTCATCGGGGAAATTCCGCCTAAGTGTGGTACAAGAAGTGAGTGGGGAGAGAGACGAGAAAAAACTCACCGGCTGATGAAAATGTTATATGGAGAGGGAGATAGAGAGAGAAAGGGGGGAAAATCAGCGGCGAGGGGAGGCAGAAAAAGGAGTCGAGGAGGAGGTCCCTCCATCAATCAAACCGACGTGTAGGTAAGGAAATTGCGAGCCTCGGACGGTGGCGCCCCATCCCATTCTTCGGTGAGATCAGTCGCCGCTCAATTAATGGCGAGGCATCGAAAGAAATGAGATGGAGCAAAAGGAGTTCGATGCGTTTTCCCAGGAATCGAACACTTTGTCATCTCTCTTCCTCCGCCCCCCCCCCTTCCTCCCAATCCCCCAACGTCCTCCTTCCTTCAGTGAGTCGCATTGCAGCGAGGAGCTCATTAATGCGGATACCGTCATCAGGACGAAGCGGATGTGTAGCATACGATAACGCAGAACGACATGCTAACGAGACTATTTCATTCATCTGTTTCCGCGGTAACATAACTATGTCCATGTCTCTCCCTTTCTCTCTCTCTCGGTCTTGCCGTATTCTTTTAAATTCCGAGCAGAAACCGTAGCTTTTATTCTCGGCAATATAAGACGCACGAAATGGCATCCGACTGGCATGGAATGTCGATATAAGAAGTTAATTACCCCGCGACATTGTAGAAAGGTAGAAACCTGGTTAGACCAAGTTTTTTCCATGCGTTTTATTCTTATTCATTCCGACTACCTACGAAAGACATGTCAACGTTAGAACTCGCGGTTTTTTTTATTTTTTTTTTCGACAAGTTGATTTGACTACTTCCTTTTCAATGCTGGACATTAAAAAAAAACGACAATCGCCACGTCACCGTTTGGCAATGAATCAATGGAACCAAATAATTGACACACCACATACAGAATTAAAATGCTATAATATTCCATTTATAAAAATGGCTAACAATTACAAAGGTGGAACAATTACAGCACTCGGGATAGTTAAAACGAGCACAAATGTTATAGTGATTTGCGATAACATGTCAATGCATACGTGCTTCCAAACAAGTGGAATTACTAGGCCTGCCACCCACCTCTCTTCCACGGAAAGCATCGCCTTCAAGATCAAATATCGACCGAGATTGCCCTTAAATCTCCTCGATAGTTATCAGATGGAGAGATAATGGAAGCCAAGGCAGATTTTCATCATATCACGCAAGGAACCGCCACTTTTTTATGTGCAGCTCGTCCTTCTTTCGCTGCCCTGTTACCTCCTCCCGAATCCATTAGCGCGGCCCGACACGTCGTAACCACGCCAAAAAATAATAGCGAGTAAAAAAAAACGGCGAAGAAGTGACGGCTAAAAAAATGAAACGGACGTAGAAGTTGCCAGAAAGCTTTATGGACGCACACCTTTTACTCCACTCGATGGCACGCAATGGACACTGTCCACTTTTTTATGACGTCCAGCAGACCCGATCCGAGCAGAAGATGGGCGAATTACTACCAGAAATATTACGAGGGCGGAGGAAGGAGACAAACATAATATGCCCTTTTCCTCTGGCGGAGATGAGAGGGGCAGAAAGGGGGAATATGGGAGACGGAGAAAGAAGAAGGGGAAGTTAAGGGGAAGCTCTCAAAAAGACGCCTCCTCACGCAAGAGGATAAGGAGTAACGCACGCTACGCCCATCCGGAGGGAACGCCAGGGTAGAAAGGGAAAGAGAGACGGACGGAGTATATATATATGAGGGTCGGCCGAACCTTTTTATGTTAAGTGCCTTAGGAAAAAGAAGAAGAAAGGGAGAATCGAATCAATTTCGGGGCGAGCGAGGGCGATACTGCTCCGCACCTGCCCTTTCCCTCTTCCTCTTTTTTTTTAACAGGCGTAATCGCCAGCACCTCGGAAGTTCCCTTAAAAAAATAAGGGGAAAAGAATGCTTCCGCTCCGATAAATTGCCCGGTTCGCCCTAGTCTCGTCCGTCGTTAACTGCTCCACCAGCCATTAAAAAGAAAACAATTATTTTCGCTCGTAAGATATATGTTCGCACGGACGTCATATGCTCTAGCGTTAGAAGAGAAAAGTTTTGTTTGAGTTTAAAATTATTTAAGTTTACCCGCGAGTCATGCTATCGCATCCAGCCTCTTAATGAATAAATTTACATGTTGACTGTTTACTATTAAATTATGCGCCTAGATATGAAAGATAAGAGTAACACTTGGAACAAACGCAGTTATTATAACAACCGATCCGAAGTTAGTAAATGCAAATACCACCACGGAAAAGCTGTTTTTTAATTAAGAAATTTTCTATTAAATTACTGTTTGCGTTTCAATTTGAAGGAGATACCTCTAAGTATCGCATCACTTTCGGTTGATTTGACATGAATTTTCAACGTGCATGGTATGATAAAGTCCAGAACTCAATAGTTACGATCTAGCCTGAAGCAATGAGTAAACTAAACGAGGCCTTCAAAGCCTGCTGCATAATCCTCAAAAATTCTCCGATCGATACCTTAAACCGAAAGTCTCTCACTCTGGCATTAAAGAGGAATATTCGAGAAAGGAATCGCTTCAGATCCTTGCGCGTAAGCATAACGTATACATTACATTCCGTGGAACATTCACTGAATTATAAACAGAAACAAACGAACGTCATTGCCGCGAAGCAAACTAAGTTTCACCCCTGCGAGAGTTTAACTCCTGCCACAGAAATTGGTTGTTTTGACATTAAAAAAGAAAGTAAAGTGGAAGTTTAAACATTTAGTTTCGATGGGGAAAATAATAAAGGATTTTCCTCCAAAGAAATAAAACCACTCCACAACCGACTAATTTAAACATGCATAAAATAAAAGAGCAAACAAAAATACGCCTTATCGCCCACCATTTTTTACACACTCCCTAAAAATAAAAGAAAGAAAACCACGCAATTTCCATCTTCCCTTCGTCATACTTTTTTGTCTTTTCTTACCCGTCACCACCCAAACAAACTACCGCATATCCTCCCAGACAACGGGTACTGCGAAGTACGTACGGGGACGGACGGACGGAACAAAAAAGAAGAACCTTTCTTCATAGAGAGCGCATACCAAGTGCATTTCCCCATTCTTCGCTCATCCACGCCACTTTCCATACCGGAGGCGGAGTACGAGAGGGAGGGAGAGAGAGAGAGAGAGAGACCCGCCGCCGCTGCCGGGGGGGCGGAGAGAGAGAGAGAGGAGCGTGTGTGCGCGCGCGTAAGGAAAGGGAAAGGGCAGGGACGGGCTAGGAGGTCCACCTAGCACGCCAAGAGGAGAGAGAGAGAGGAGGGGGAGAAAGGGAGGGAGCGAGCCTCTTCTCTCATCCCCGCATCAATATGCGCACGCAGGCCGTGGTAGAGAAAGAGGGAAGAGGTGGAGGAAGAAGAGAGATACGGGTTGGGAAGGGAAAAGGGGGAGAGAGGAAGGAGAAAAGAGGGGAGATGCTGCTAAGGCACGGAGGCAGCTTGCATGTGATATCCGGCACGGCCCCTCTCCTCCTCATCTCCTTAATCCTCCTCCCCTACCTTACTCCTCCTCTCTTCCCTACTCCTCCTCCCCTCCCTTACTCCTCCCCTCCCTTACTCCTCTTCCCCTCTCTTACTCCTCCTCCCCTCCCTTACTCCTCCTTCCCCTCCCTTACTCCTCCCCTCCCTTACTCCTCCTTCCCTCCCTTACTCCTCCCCTCCCTTACTACTCCTCCCCTCCCTTACTCCTCTCCACACTCCCCCCTCTCCCTACTCGCTCTGGAGCAGGGCACTTCCGAACCACGACCCTCATACTCCTCTTTCCTCCCCTATCCTTGCACACTCGTCCTCTCCCCCAGTCACGAGAGGGAGGAAGAAGGCTGGTGGAGGGAGGAGAGCTGCAGAGAGAACCCAAGGTAAGAGCACGAACCGGGAAGATACGCTGATCTCACTCACGGTGATACCTACTACTCACTTCGCCGATAATCCAGCTCTCCTCTCATCCACTCTCCCTCCTTATTCGACCACTCCTCGGAGACCTCTCTCTCTCTCCCACTCTCGGTAAAATCGCGCTCTATCCCCCCTCTATCTTTCGTTCTGCGAAAACCACCCTCTGCCCCCTTCCAACACACGCTTTCTGCTCCAAACCCTTCTGAAAACCACCCTCCCGCCATAGGACCCTCGCCTGAAAAATTCCCGAGAGAGAGGAAGGACGGGAGGCTGCGAGGTGTGTGTGTGTGTGTTTGTACAAGTACATGGAAGGGAATGAGAGGATCCATTCTAATTGCAATCTGGAATTCAGGGACTCTTACACCCTATTTTATGTATTTGTGAAAATGGTTGGGTGGAAGGAAAACAACATAAAAAGCGTATTGGATCAACCGGTCCATTGCGAAGTAATCGATCCCATTGAATGGCGAAGAGGAAAGATGATTTTCTTCGATGCTTAAGGGAGAAAAGGTGTGAATTAAAGTGGGGTAGAATCAAACTTAACACAAGCTATAACTACTCGTTGTCGTGCTACAACGATGCCCGGGAACTTAAAAATCACGTTCCACATTGAGGAATATTTACAATGTTATTACGTAAATGACAATTTAGACAAATAATAATTTATTTAACTCAAAAGGGATTTAACAATTGCAAGTGTTATAATAGAGGCAATGACAAGCGAATACGACCATGCCATCGGCAAGATTCGAACCAGTGACTCTTGCATTGAGAGATACGCTAATCACCCCTCTACCAAGGTTGTCATGCAAAATACACTCCTAGAAGTACAACGTATTGATCCACATATGTGTGTGTGTGTGGATCAATAGGTTCTTCTTCCATTTTCCTGATTTATAATTATGGAATCGTTCCACAAAGTTACGCTTAAGACTATCAATTCCTAAACACACTCCAACTACGAGTATTGATCGCTTTTACCATGGACGAATTGATGTTAAATCTACAATTTGAGTTGAAGTTAAATGCAATCTATAGTGAGGTCTTTGTAAACGGCCGATATGATAATGCCGATGAACAACTCACTTATATGCCCAACTGCTTTGCTGAAATAAGATAATACGCCTTTACCAACAACTCTACGAAAGCGGACAGACGTCGAATTTCGTATTGTAATAGCGTCTAATATGTGAATAATCGCCTTTGAATAATTCCGTTATTCTATTTTCTTTAATTAATGTGGAGCATTTTCTAGTAATAATTATAACCTTAAACTAATGGTAAGGTCAGAGTAGGTTGGTTGAATTTCAGATCTCTCTAAAAGTCGTTGTTTAACGGTTAAATAGATGCTTCACACAAGACATATCTTTCCAAGAGTTATGTGCAAACACAAACACAAATACAGGCCAACCTGCGGAATAATCCTAACAATAAAGCGGCGATAAAACGGAAGGTGAAAAAGCGACTCAATTTAACACTTTGAGCAAGAACCGACGACCTCATTGTCGCTGTCACGCTAACCAGCTATAAAACGCCGTCCGAGCAATTAATCAATGCGTTAAAAAATCCTTTATGAGAGACAGCCAACCACTGCTCCTAAAAAAGCGTCGTGGACGAAACGAAATACGAAAGAAATGCAAGGCCCTTAACGCGCATATATACATATATTTCCCTGCTCCTCGGACATACATGTAAGGCCCGAATGATTTCTAAAAAATGAGGTCATTCGTGAAAAGGGTTAAAACGGTTCGGAGCCAGAAAACTGTTCTGGAGAATAAAAAAATAATTAACTCGACCGGATGATTTACGGAAGAAGTTTTTAACCGCGGCCGAAGTTTTTGGGGCGAGCGAAATCCCTTTTAGCATTATTCTGCCATTAATCCACGATCCTCTCTTTAAAAAAAAAACAATCTTTAGCAAACACAAAGTCGCTAAGCAAATGCCTCGTTTCTTGTGACTTCGGAAAACTTATTCCCGTATAAACCGCACTTCGAATTAATAAAAGTCTTTCGCTCTCAAAACAAAAGGCAGTGCATTACGATCGCGATACGCGAGAGAGAGAGAAGAGAATATCCGCTTTCAAGAATAGGGCGCTGCTGTCTCCCAATCTATTATTCTCTCTCGTTCCCTTTGGCTCTTTGAGTTTTATCTCTCTAAGGAGATCGGACAAATAAGTACGGCAATTGAACATGAACGCCATCGTCCAAAACGAATGGTAATAGGGCTTTGCAAAAAAAAGGATGACTGATTTAAGCCAATAGAGAGAATGCGTCTGCACGTGTGAGGAGAGGGAAAGAGAGGAAGAGAGAGAGAGAGAACGAAGCCGGCGATTCGCGAATGGTCGCTTCGAGAGATTTATATTATGCTCCTAAGGTTTCCTCTAGTCCACTTTAATACTGCATAAGGTTTTTAAAGCTACACGATGGAACAGCAGAGCAGCTGATGCGATTTGGATGCAGGCTGGAGGGTGAGATCGCACAGTTTTATTCATTCTAATGAAGGCTGCAGATTTTCATGAAAACTCGATCCCTTTGTCACGTCACACTAATGGAATATCAAGACGCATAAACTTATGGTAATATGCCATGAATATTCACGGAACTGAAACAATTTGCAAATACAACGATTCGCCGTAACGTTAGATTAATTTTGAATTAACTTTTTGAAGAGGGCATAATTAAATCGCAAGAGTTACATTCTTCAAGCGAATGGCTTACTAAGTGTTTCAAGACGACGCACAGCAGTAAATTGAGTCAAAGGTAAACTGCTGTACCAGAAAAATGCAACGTGACATCAAACCCTTAAAGACGATCTGAAAAACGACATTTTTAAATCTTGGATCGGATTTGAGAAAAATCAGCTCCCACCGCTATGCAATCCTAATAAAGCTTCACGTCCATTATTCATCGGCCTCTCCTCCCTTTTCCTTTTGTAGAGACAAAAGGAAGCAGTCGGGCAACGGATCAAAGTTCACTCAATCGGTGGCAACGACCGGGAAAAAAATTTAACACGCGCAATAATTCTCTTCTTCGAGATGAAGCTCATGACGTGTTTGTCAACATTCGCGACGGGAACAAGAGATTAAAGAAATAAAACCGTATTTCAAGATTGTTAACATTTGAATCTGAAAAAAAAGAAACCAAACGGCGTCAAAATGCGAGTGAAAAAAAAATTGAATAGCGTAAACACCATTTCTTAACCCACGCTCCGGATAAGTATAAGAACTAACGGTTTTCGAAATAAATATTTCAGATTCCTAGGAAGGATGACTCTATAGGAAAAAAGAATTGGCAAAATAAGTCGTGAACGAATATATATATATATATATATATATATATATATATATATATATATATATATATATATAACAACTTACGGAAAAGGAAAGGTAAAATGAATATATGGATGTCAACAAGGTGTTGGGATGAGGAAACCCAGTGAGCACTCACCAATCAGACGACTTCAGGTTGGCGAGGCCCCGGGGATGTCGAAGCGACACACGTAAAATAACACAAAAACACAGAAACATCACAAACGTAAAGCTTTCGGAAGAGAGAGAGAGAGTAGTTCCGAAAGCTTTACGTTTGTGATGTTTCTGTGTTTTTGTGTTATTTTACGTGTGTCGCTTCGACATCCCCGGGGCCTCGCCAACCTGAAGTCGTCTGATTGGTGAGTGCTCACTGGGTTTCCTCATCCCAACACCTTGTTGACATCCATATATATATATATATATATATATATATGAAGAGAGAGAGAGATGCGAGGGAGAGAATGAGGAAAGTACGGAGAGAAAAATGATGAGAACCGTATTTCGAATCCCTCCTCAGATGGGCACGGAGAGATAAAAGAGTAATGATTCGACATTCTCGCGCACGGTGCGAAAGACGGAGATGGAGAGGGAGGGAGGGAGGGAGAGAGATGGAGGCGTGAAGAGAGGAAGAGGCGAAAGGCCTCCAGCTAGCGAAAGAAGGGGTGATAAGGAGATTTTTCCGAAGGAGAGAAACGAAGAAAACCGTTTCCTTCCCGCCCACGCACGTCACCTTTTTCTCATTTCAGCCAGAATGAGGGTTGGAGGGGGAGGGAATGAAAGTCTAAAGAGTAACGACCGAGAAAGAATGAGGAAATAAAAGGCGAGAAATAAGAAAGACTCAAATAAAGAAGGGACAAAGAAGAAGAAGACAAAACGAGAGATTCGGTGGAACCGAGAAGGGCAAAAAGCGAGTAAACGATAAATAAAAGAGAATGAATATACACACAATGCGTCTGAAAGATTTTTAAAAAAGATAAAGAAGTAACGAAAAAGAACCGGGGGACTAAAAATGGAGGCGAAATGAATGGGAGAAAAGGGATGGGAATAAAAAAGAGAAGAGAAAGGGAAAATGAGAGAATTAAAAGAGAAAAGAAAACGAGAAAATGAATAAGGGGATGGAAAAAAGACGAAAAAACGAATTAACCCACAAACACCCACACGCGCACCCTCGAAATGCAGACACTTTAAAGGTGTGACAAGTAGTACTCGAAAGGCACGCAACTAGGAGTCCAAAACATCCACTTTGCAAAGAGGGGAAAGGAGAGAGAGAGAGAGGGAAAGGGAGCAAAATAAAAAGAATAAAAGAAAGAGAAGTGAGAGGAAATAAAAAAACAGAATCCCTAACTACGCACACTAACACACACACAAGCCGCTCTCTTTCTCTCCCTTGGATACGGAGAGTTCAAGATGTTTTTTTTCAACCCCCTCCCTTTTCCACCCTCGCACACCACCCCCTCTCACTCCTCCTCTATGAAGCTGGGGAAAACGGATTTCTGGGCAGGCGGGAGAGAAAAAAAGAAGAGGTGGACGCGCAGCGGACTAACAAGCGTGCGTGTCACTTTCAAAGAGAGACAGAGAGAGAAAAAAATACTTCCCTTCACGACTGACTCCCTTTTTCCTTGTAAGGTCTCGTGGTAGCCAAATTGTTAAAGAAGTTAACTCTTTTCTTTCGTCACGAAGTTGTCCTCGGACCTCGCTCCCAAGACCCTAACGACTCGAGGTGTTCCTGAAAGTTACACCATGGGCAATTCATATAATTGTTAAACATCGCTTGTGAATTTACCGCTAAAAAGCTTTCAATTTTACGAGTGGCTTCCTAGCTTCAAATACGGGTTGGATGGAATATACAGTTAATACTCTCTAAAAATGGCTTCTAATGTTACATAAACGGAAAAAGTCCATAAAGAATATTGTGCCTCGAATAACTACAACTATTGAGAGCACGAATTTAAATCATTTTCTCATCAAGGACGGGTCCAGAAGGGGAGAGAGAGTAAAGGGGTAAGTATCTCCCCTCACCAAGATTTCAGAACACCGAAAAAATAACGTATCGAAGAAATATTATCTTTTACTGTATTTATTTTGCTGTACAAATGTTCTCTATTTCATTTTTGAATACTATTAAAATCTGTGAGCTTTTGAAGATATTTTCCAAGAGTTCATTTTTTCATTTTTGATTGCCCTTCCCAAGGATGCAGTGTGGATCCGCCGTTTTTTCCCGTTACCTGTTATTATTCCTATTTCAGCCATTCAAACATTTACTACCCTTTAAATGCAACTCAACACTGTTCTAAGGTTATATTGTGCTCTTATATAATAAAGAACAGGCTTCTAAGGACAATGTACGATTAATTAGGCGAACTTTATCTGGCATTTAAAGCGTCGCAGACTTTCCCGAATTTAATTATCGTTTTCCGCCTAGCTCCTATCCTCTGAAACGCCGCGTCATCGCGGCTCTTTTGTCAACTTCTCCGTCATGATTGGACGTGACTGTGAAACCCTACGCGGGCGAAAAAAACGAAAGCGGCGACAAATACGCTCCTTGCACCGGAGGAAAAGGCGAAGAAAAGTCGGGTCTTGTTAGTACTAAATCCCTTTCTTACGAGGAGAAGCGAGTTAAACGCTAAAGCACCTGACGTCCATGACAGGAACAACGCAGGACTCTTCGAGAATCAATTCTGGGAGGCTTTCGTCGCTCTCTGCGCCTTCCAACTTAAGCAGTTGTCATTCAAAATAGGAGATGGCGGAAGTGCGAATTTCTGCGGCTTGCAGTATATGCTAGCTTGCTCAAAACTCGTTTGCATCTTAAAAAACTTTTTTTTAACTCTCAAAATTCCGAAGAGTTCCAATGCGTGTTTAAATCTGAGTCACTCTGATTTTATCAAGGTTAACGTGCAATAAATCGATGAAATAAAAAGATAATTATGTGCTTGAAAAAATTGGTAGATTCAGACTCCATCCTTGGGGAGAGTGGTTGTGGGGGAGGGGGGGGGACATACATGAAAAAATAAACTATTTGAAAATATTCAAGAGGGTACAGATTTTAATATGTCAAAAGGTAATAAATAACATTTTGAACAACAAATTAAATAGTCAAAAAATAACATTCTTCGATATGCTGTTTTTATTGTTTTATCAATTTTTTGTAACTGTTTCAAAATCTTGAGAGGCAGTAGGTAATCATCCTCTTTACACCCCTCTGGATCCTCTAATTCCTCGGAATCGTAAAAATGGACGGATTATTGAATTTAAAGCAGGACACAAATTCCTCAAAAAATAATAAACAAAAGCTCAAAAAACAATACAACGACGCGCCTAGGAAATTGAGAGGTTGAGAGAGAGAGAGAGAGAACACGACCGAAAATATTTTGCTCCAAAACATAATAAGTGAAAATATATCTTCCATCCGAACGTTTAGAGTCTTAAAGTACCGCGCCGCAATAGACGAATCGGGATAAAAAAGAGTTTCGTTCGATTTCCAAGGGGGTTGAAAAAACACCCCCATTCCCCTCTCTCCTCTCCTGCGTTTCCCCGGAAAATAAAACCTCCGAACGATAGATTCGAACCGTTTTTATTTTAGTTTTATTTCCGAGGAGAGTGAATAACCCGCTGGTGCTTCAACTCCGTCGGAGAGAGAGAGGCAAAACCGTTTGAAGAGAGAGAGAAAATGAAGTATGTACGGAGAGAAAGAGAGGACAAGAGGAGGAGAGGAAAAATGAGGGAGAAAGAAAAAACAAATTTTCAGGAAAAACTCCCCTCTCTTTTTCTCCCTCCGATATTTCCGACCTCTTAGTCCCGAAGAATAAACCGTTGGCGTACGCTACGAGTTTTCTCTCTCCCTCTCCTACTTCCTCCCGTTCACCCTCTTCCCCTTGCTGAATCCCGTTCGGATGGGAAGGAAACGACCAACCCCTCCCACTCCATTTCTCTCACGAGCCACGTCGGAAGGCTGCACAGTCACCTTGACAGTGAAAGAATGGCGGGGCGCTGGAATCAATTCGTCAACTTTAATTCGTATTCCCCGCCACTACCACGCGCGTTCCTTCTTCTACCTCCCTCCCGACACCCTCTCTCTCTCTCTCTCGCCGTCTCCGCCACATTCGTGCCTGTCTCACCTCTTTTTATCCCTCCTCCAACTCCCTCCTTTCACCTCCACCTTCACCCTGACGCCCACGCAAACCTCCCCCCTTCCTCCCTCCCTCATTTCTCTCTCTCACGCAGGGAGCAGCAGCGGTAGCAGCGCGGTTCCGAGTGCATCGATCCGGAGAGAGAGAGAGAGAGGGTGAATACGAGGCACGCAGAAGGAAGGGGAGGAGAAAGAGAGAGGTGTAAAGGAGAGGTGTAAAGGAGAGGGATAAAGGTGAGAAGATGAGCGTGAATGAAAAATGAGTGGGAAGGAAAAATAGGACGAAAATGAGACGAGAGAGATGAGCGTGTTAAAGATGAGAGAAGAGTCGAGTGGTGAAAAAAATATCACGGGTGTGAATTATGAATTTGTGCGAAAAATACGCCAAAGTCAGATATAGACAGACAGACAAACGATTTTGTAAAGGGCGAAAATGTGACTATATAGTACCTTATTACACTCAACCCTTATGAAATAAATTACGTATTAATTATATACTTGGTTAGTGAAACAGAGAGAAGTATCATGGAACTATGTAAGGTTCGTGAGTTGCAAAAAAAATTGTGTTAGTTAACATAAAAAAGTGGCCCACTGCGGAAAACACCAAAGAAGAGAATTTGTAAAAAAAAACAGCAACAAATTATCAAGCAGTCCAGAAAAACTAAAGAAAATAAAATAATATATAAAAATACATAAATACGTATATACATATACACACGTAAAGAGAGAGTAAATGTGAAAACGAATAAACAGAGTGGTCCCCGTTAATATTACGCCTCCCAAACGTTACGCGCGCAATATGCACGGCGTTAAGAAAGTAAAATAGGGTGTCATTTGTTTGGATTCTTCCGAGAGCTTTCCGATACGGAGGAAAAAACTTGCTGTATGCAGCGACCGTGTGTCGCATGAATCATGAGTCGCATTTCTCCAACGCCGGCTATCGGTGCCTACAGCTTATACAACACGTCACGCGCTGAGATCGACGACTTAGCAAAAACATCTCAACTCATTGTCAGTGAAAGAAATGACACGAGGGAAGGAAGGAGCATGGAAGGCTAAGGCTACGGAAAAATAAAACTCGCCTATACACGCTGGTACCAAAAATGCCGAAGAAGGAGAGTTAGAGAAAAAGGAAAAAAAGGATAAAAAGAGAAATGATTGAGACACGCATGTCGCCGAATGGGTCTAAGGAAGCGGATAAATTGATTTCCTGTTGGTATTACGGACACATCCCCTCTTTTTCGGGACCCTTGCGTCAACCTCACGTCAGCTTAGCCACGAGGGCGGAAGACGGTAGCAAAAGCTCCGACGATAATGAGAGACGCGAAGGACGAATCTGTCCGAGCAAACAAGCGGATGAATAAAAAATAACACCTCGGTCACTTTCTGAAACGATCAAGGAAGCCTAAACCCGAACCACACGTTTCGCACGGAGGAAACGAATTTGTTTTACCTGTTTGTTCATCTTTAGCTCGATAAAAGCTCTCCTATTGGATTAAGCTGGTAGAATAAATGCAAGACGAAACGCCGTACCTATAACTGGGTTCGAACCGACGAACAGATAAGTTGAGGACATAAAAAGAAATGCCCGCCCTTCGATTCAGCTTCGAGCGAGGAGAAAGATCAAACATATTAGGAAGAAATAATTAATAGCCGTAAGACAGGGACAACCAGACAAAGTCGCACCCAAGATACCCACGTTCGAGCCCCAAGAACGCAAACACACAAACAGTAGGACACAGTCCGAAGCAATTACGCACGGATGTACCCACAGTATACATGCAGACTTAAACCTTTCTGTCGCCATGGCTGCGACGACAAAGGAGATTACGATAATTTCACTCTCGTGTGCGGTTTAGGCGGTGGGGATAGAAGACGAGCGAGCAGAGAAAAGAGAGAGAGAAATAGAGAGGAGACGACATCTTTCGCCCACTCATTTTCTTCCTATCCGGCATCTGCGAGGAAAAGGGAGAAAAGACGGGTGCTGCTGCCTGGGGTACGAGTTGAAAAGAGAGAGCGAGAGACAAACTTTTAACCCTGGAAGCCATTTCTTCCCTCTTCTAGGAAGAGCGCGAGAGCGTATCGCTCCGCCGGATTCAAAACACGTTTTCCTGTTTGACACCTCCAATTCAGTGACTTGCGCCTTTAACGATCCCTCGTGACGCAGCAACCGCTGCGGAGGGCGCGGGAAGAAAGACGGGATCGGCGAAGAATAGAAAGAAAGGGGAATAGTGAAAGAGGATAAGAGAAAGGAAGTGCCACAGAGAGAGAGAGATAGGGAAAAAGGAGACGAGGCAGTGGGCGTCGGAGATAGAAATAAAAAGGTTTGCCTTGAGATGAATCCGCTAGGCGTATGGGTGCTATGCTGGCGAGGGTAAACAGAAGGGAATGATTACAAAGCGAAAGGGATCGGAAAAGAAAGTGAGGGAGAACTAAGGTGGAGGAAGAGGGTGGAGGACAGAAGGGGGGGGGGGGACTGAGGAAGAAAAATAGATGCGTCGAAAAAAATCCGTCGCATAGGAAATCCGAAGCTCGATTTAAAAAAAAAACGTTCGGCGTTTTCCGCTCCCGACCTCTCTCTTTCTTTCTCTATACCGGAGAGTCCAATTTTTCTAAAATAAATCCGGCTTTGGATTTTAGGATAAACATGGATTGCGAAGGTTCGCGTGATGTCTTGGGGAACGGAACTCGTAAAACGCTTGTACGGAAGAATAAAGAGGGAAGGAAAATATTTTGGCGTTATTATTCAAGCTGTTTTGAGCCGTTAAAAATAACAAATCGAAAGGAATGGGGATTGGAATCAAGCGCATAAGAATAAAAAGTAATGTTTGTAATAACTTATTCCGTTTATATAGAAACTACGTTAAAAATGATCGGAATTTGAAATACCCGCAATACCACAATGTAAAATATAAAAAACGAGAACAATTGACCGTTGAAAAAATATTCGGACTCGACGGTATATTGATTTGCAGTCGTAACCTTTACATGGTCAGAAGGCATACATTATTTATTTTTTATATTTAACTTGCGTAACAGTATATATAATACCTAATAAATGATTCCACAAGCTGTTAAATCGCAATTTTTGTTAATTATACTCCAGAGGAAATTCGCTTTAGCAACGTTATCGAGCATCAGGCTAAAACACGCATAATCCGAAACTTACGACTTTTGGGCGTAATCTTGAACAAAGCGGCAACACAACATTAATGCAGTACACACGAGGCGACGGAGCATGTCCAACGCGCCAAGAGGCAAATTGCCGTCAGGGATTTTCCTAAATCTGTTCATAAATGCAAATTCCCCGGCTTTGCATGAACAAATAAAAAAAAATCTTTTAAACCTGACCTCGACGCAAAGGCGGATTACTAAAGACCCGCATACTACGAGACAGTAACGACCGAAAAACCCTTAATAATTCATCCAGATATCCTCGAGAATGAATTTTTAGAAAACAGGATTTTTGGGGGCAAAAATCTCCCGGCACTAAAGGCGAGAGGATGAGTACGGAGAGGAAAGCCGATTTTCTTGAGGAATCAAAACGAGAGAGAGAAAGAAATTTGTACAGTTCCTAATTAGGGGGACACGGAGAGTCGAGATTTCACGGTTCCAGGCGCAACTTTCGCCCTCCTAGAAGAAGGAGCGGCACGAGGGGCGAGCACCAATAAACGCCCCCATCGAGTATTCTCTTTGGAAAACTGAAAGCCAGGGGGGGGTTCAAAGAGAGGAGGAGAGAGAGAGAAATATCCACGGTAAGAAAGAGGACGGAGCGAGGGATGAGAGGGAAAGAAACGCGGAGATAAAGTAATCATTAAAGGGAATAGACAATAAGGAGGAGAAGAACGCATTTGAGAACAAATCTCAAACAAAATCTCTGAGCAAATAAAAGGGAATTTTTGCGCAGACAAATTAATATTGAAATATCTTCCGAGAGATGAAGACTAAAAACAAATTCTTTTTCGCCGCTTTCTCTCTCTCTCTCTCTCTGAGAAATGGCGAAGGAATCCCTTTGTTTGCGAGAAATGCTAGAGGAAAAAAAATCGCCTTAAAAAATAGGTTTCGATTCATTCTCTTCGCTTTCTTTATATATTTTGATCCTGAACCTTTCGAAAGAAAAGCTTCCTTAGAAGAGGCAAAACCGTATTGATCCACAAAAAACCGTTCGGGACACTTACACTTTTATAAAACCCCATTTCCTTTATTTTCCAGAAACGAATTGCTTAGTGGGCCGGTATTTCAGAGATCCCCACATGAAACCGGCGACGCAGAAAACAAGAGGAAAGGAAAGGAGAAGGCTCCTTGAGGAGGGAGTGCAAAAGGTTAGGAAGGTAGCGGAGATACGGAGAGAGAAAGAGAGGAAGAGGAGAGTGAAATGGAATAGCAGATATCCAGGGGAAAGAAGTTAAGGGAAGATCCAGAAAACGAATAAGAGAAAGCCTTCCCTCTCACGAGTCAATACGAGCAGAGAGGGAGGGAGGGAGAGGGGAGGAGTAGGGAGAAAATTGGAGGGGAGAGGGGTGAGGAGGGTGAAAGGAACTACAGGAAAGATGGCGAGATGGAGGAAGAGAGAGAGAGGTGTGATGGTGCAGGGAGAAACTAATGTAGTTGGACGGTAAAGCGGATTCTCAGGGGAAGGAGGAGAAGGAGAAAAGGAGAGGTGGTTGAAAGAGAGAGAGAGAGAGAGGAACAGAGAGGAGTTCAAAAGGAGGATTGGCTGAAGAACCGAGGAAATGGCAGCGAAAAAGGCGATAAGAGAGGATGAATGAAAAGAAAAGGGGGACAGAAGGGAATAAAGAGAGAGAGGGAGATGTGAGAGGGGGAGGCAGGAGAGTAGGGATAAAGGGGAAGAGACAAAGGAAGGGAGTGTTGGCGAAGGAGATATTTAGAAGAAAAAATCCTCGGTGGACCTGCTTTCATTTCCTTACTTGTCGAAGTCATTCTTCCTCTCTGCTTTTCGGCAGAGGAAGAGGATCGCGTCGACGCGCTGCCCAAAAAATGATAATGATATCTCCATTTTCTCCGAAGTCTTGAAAGCCGCGAAATGAGAATATATGAACAGATCGTGCGGAGAAGAGAGACGGAAAATGAATTCTCATCGAAAAATACAAATAGCCTCTTTAAAAAAAAAAGACAGTGGCGCTCTATGCGTGGAACAGAAAGGAAACCCAAGAAAAAAAGAGCCGAATAAAAGGTAATTCGACAATAAATCGCGCTTTTAATTCTGGCGGAGAAGAGGAAAATTTATACATTTCAATCTGGAAAAATGTTTTATACAAAGAGGAAAATTGCGAAATTCATTTTTCATAATGTATTACGCTTGAATATCCACACCTAAAGAACATCATTATTGGAATCGTACAAAATATCATCCTTAATTAAAAAATATGTATTGTACGAATGCAGATACAGAAAGGGATGAAGATTAATTTGTGCTATGAGACTTTAAAATGAATTTCCGGTAGTTATCAGTAAAACTACGGCTGTTAAAAAAAAAACTATAGCACGAACATTTAGTTCAAATCAATAGCAAAAATGCTCGAAACTTTAATCTTATTTCACAAATAAAATCTGATTAAGATAATGGCACCAATTTTCGAAATGAAGTAGCAAACTTAATAATTTAACTAAAAACCTTATCGACACTCTTCGCCACAACTTTTTATAAGTGTATTAAAAAAGATTCCAAAACAGATGCAAAACAAAACGTAACCTAAAGTTAGAAGTCGCAGCAGCATCGGTGTGCTTGGCGAAGAAGAAACGGAAGACGAAGGCGTGCGAGAGAGTGAAGTATGCAGAGGAGGCGGCGGAGGTGGGATTGCCACGTTGGGAGCGGGGGGCGGGATATGGGAGGGAAGACCACGAACTTACTTAGTATGAAAGGAATAAAGGAAGAGAGCGCCGAGTCTAGTGCACGGAAGAGACCGAAGTTTGAGAGCGATACTCGAGTACGGAGAGAGAGAGTGAGGGAGAGAGAGAGAGATAGATAGAGAGGGAGGGAGGGAGGTGGCGCAAGGGAGAAAATGGGGAGACTCCAACGAGGGAGGCGGCGAGAGAGAGAGAGAGCGGAGGGGATGAGGATGGTTCAAAAGATACAAACAAAGAGAAAAGGATCAAGGAGAGGGAGATAGAGAGAGAGGGAGATGATGAGATAGGAGGAGACAAGGGCAGGAGGTGTGGAAGGGAGGGAGCGCAAAAGGGGCAGGCGGGAGATGACGTGGGGAGAGAGGGGCCAGTCGAGGTGCTGGATATCAAGAGTTAAGGGAGGCGAAAGAGGGAAAGATAGAGAACAAGGGAGGCGGATAGCCAGAAAGAGAGACTGCGGCAAAAGAGAGATAATAGAGAGAGTACAGAAGAGAAGACAGTTGAATAGATGGAGAGACAGAGAGAGACTGGTAAGAGATAGACGCAGGAAAACAGAAAATCGAGGGAACAAAAGAAGAGGAAGGATGGGAAATCAAAAGGAGTTGTTTCGCAGAGGGATTGTGAACGGGAGAAAGAAAGAAGAGAGGTGCGAAAAAGGATAGAAAATAGAGAAATGAGGTGGATAATAGGCATTGAAATAGCAACAGAGAATGGCAGGAGCGTAATGCGCGAAAACGGGCGGCTCGGAACAGCTGCTAGAAGCTCCATACAGAGAGACAAAATCGAAGAAGAGTAAAGAGAGAGAGAGACGGAGGAAGAAATTCTTTCCCCGCTTGTTTTTCCAAAGGCTCTCCTTAAGGTTCAATTTATAACCTTCTTCTAGGAACTGTAATCAGGATGATGAAAACTGAAGCAGAGGTACAACTCATTCAGACGGAGAAGGGTTGAGGGGGGGGGGGGGGGGGGGGTATTTTAAAGGAGGAAGCATCGAGCGTAATTCCACTCGGCAGGGCGCATTTAATTAATTGGATCTGAGACACACTCTCGGGAGCCACAACAGATTATAATATATTTCTACATCGTTATATTTACTCATTTTGCGATAGAAAAGGCCCTAGTCTTCCGCATGGTCATGGAAGTTAATCGGAAAATGCCTGGAATACAATGGTGAGCTTTTAGTGTGGAGCACTGCATTTACGGATTAATTGTGCTGCTGATTGACATTCACTCGGCAAACACAAATAATTCAGGGAATTACTCCGATAAGAAACTACGGATCAACTTGTACCATCATTTCCTAAATATAGGACGTTTGAAGGCAAAAGACAGACCGAAAGAAAAGATCAACGAAGGAGAAGAGGGAAGAAACATCGATAGCCTACGTAAACAGCCGAATATTTCGAGAAGATACTTCGCTTAAAACCCGCTAAGCAGACGGTGGGAAGGAGAGAACAGCCGGTCTCCGTTAAGCAAGGGAGGATTACAGAGGAAACGGATAAGGGAGGAAAAGAGAGATGGAGAGAAAGAGAGACATTTCGAGAGCAGGCGAGCACGGGAGCGCAAGGACTGACGGGAAAGGAACAAAATGACAAAGAAAATGGAGGGAAGAGAGGGGGAGAGGAGGGTGGAAGGAGATTGTGAGGTCGGATACAGGACGGAGAGAGAGAGATTGAGGGTTGAAAGATACGTGAGAAACAATGAGAGCGCATAAACCTACTCTCAAACACGCAGATAAGTGGAGAGAGGAAGAAGGGGTTGGTGAGGGGGAGGTTTTTTTATTAAGAATTTTTGTGGGATGGCGCAAAAAAAGCGTGCCATGGGAAAGGACAAAAATGAAACAGTTTCTTATTATGAGAGGAATATTTAGATGTAACGCTAGGAATAAATAAGATGGATGAAAAATAAACCACATAGTAAATGCAATATAACGGGGTGTCTTTATACCGTAATTCTAAATATTCAAAATAATATGCGCTAAGCAAGTGACAATGGTTTTTAGCCATAGCCCACATCGCATTAAAGATCACATGAAAAACATATTACAATGAAAATTAAACGCTATTTATTTAAAGTGAAGAGATATTTCTTTATTTACTTTAATTGCCTCATAAACAGTTGTTGGCAGCCTTTAACATTGAACTAAATAACGCTATCGAAGACGATATATACAACTATGCTCTGGGAAAGGTTCGAACCCGCGACCCTAGCATTGGGAGCCAGTCGTGCTAACCACCCCTCGACCGAGGCCGGATGGTAGTCATACTATGATTCTTTAGCAGCTTGAAATATAAAAAATATCAAAACTGTTAACAATTTTAATAGACTTTTAAAATTTGAAAGTTTTTGCTTACCAAATGAATACAAAATCGTACCGCTTGAATTTCATGTCCACACTGATGCAATTAATAATATTTGAATAAATTTTTCCTATCAACAATCGATTGCCTTTTTCCATGAAAAATATTTTTTTAAAACAAAAATTACCTACCGTGCTAAAGTCTTCGAATATCAAAAAGATAAATCTAAAGGGAGCTGAAACACGACAAAGAAAATGCGCTATACACTCTCCCTTTCAAAATCCACGGAAAGAAATAATAGACGGAGACGACAGCGCGCGACAGAAAAAGAAGGAAACGGAATTATAAAAAGGGCAGAAAATTACGACTAATACGTGGAAGGTTTGAGGGCTCTCTTAAAGTCAGCTTTTTGCGTCGTTGTATTCTTTCCATAATCACGCAGACACGACAGCTGAAGAGGAGGAGGAAATAGAAGACACGACTTCCTCCCTCACCTCGCTCCAACCCTCACCAACTCCTTTAACTTCCTCTCTCTCTCTCTCTCTATAGAGGGAAAAAATCTCCTCGTATCGCGGTTTTTACTTTTATTTCCTCTTTCACTCTCTATAAACCCATCCCCGGCGATTGCGTATCGTCTTCTGGTCTCCTCCTCCTATCCCTGGGCTGCCAGTGAGGAGGGAGGTTGTCGGTAGGCGGGAGGGAATTGATAGGAGGGAGGAGAGGTTGGTCTGCCTCCCCCACTCGAGCGCGGCCCGCCATCACGATGTGTCGGATTCACAGGATACGGGATATCCGATGGTTAGGATGCAGTGAGAGAGAGAGAGAGAGAGACGAGGGGGGGGGGGGTGAGAGTGAGGAAGAGTGGGGAGACTTGAATGGAGTGGGGCATAAAGAGAGGGAGACAGTCGCGAAGGGGATGGGGGAAAATCCGAGGACATCGCGAGCACACACACACACGCGCCTTTACGTGCATGCGTGCACATGCTCGCGCACGGCGCGATCTCTCCTGCAGACGACGGCGCTTCGGGAGGCGACAGCAACGCGAGTTTCCGAAAGGTGGGGAGTGGGAAAATCTTTTTCGCATCTCTCCTCTCCGTCTCTCCCATCCTCTCTCACTCTTCCTCTCTCTCTCTCTCTTCCTCTCTCTCTCTTCCTCTCTCTCTCTCTTCCCCTCTCTCCTTCCCTTCCCTCCCGCCCTCTCTCCATCGGTTTCTATCGCTTCCTCTCTTTCCCTTCATCGCGGTCTATCTCTCTCTCTCTCTTTTAACGATTCGAATACCAAACGTCGGAGCAGACGCTAAAACGCTCGCTGCCTGCTCGACGCATACACTTTCTGACTCCTCGTCGCGCGCTTCCAAAAATTTGAAAATAAAGAAAAAAAAACTTCGCTTCCTCCTCGCTTCTAAGTACGACCGTTCGCATGCGTGATTTGATCGCATTAAAAAAAACGAACCTTTTTTTTGGAAACGGTTTTTTTTAAAGATACAGACGCTTCAAAACGGGAGAGATGATAGCGAAATCCTTCCATATTTTCCTCGTCTCTGGATTACGGGTCGATACACGAAATGAAAACTAAACGAATCAGTGGTGAGGAATTGGTAACCAATTTTCAGCATATATTGACTGATTCAGACATGATAGTGGAATTATAGTTAAAAACGCATTCCAAAATAAACTGTAGGAAAATAGGACAACGAAATTTCTAATACGTTTGCATGCACGACTCCTCTCTAAATAATGGATAGAGGAGATGAAAATTAAATGACTTACTGAGAAAAATTATGATCAATCGCGATCATTAGTCTAGTTTATTTTGTTACTAGAGTGGAATTCTAATTAGGAAAATCTGTAGCATTTATCATGGACGAGGCAATTTCTAGTAGAGATACTTTTTCCAATATCGCTAATTTATAAACACCCCACAATTTAAAATCACCATGAGGGCATTCAAAATTGTACGACGAGCAGCGTAGTTCTAGTGGCATTAAGCAAAAATACCCCAGCTAACGTTGCCATCTTAAAATACCGCAAGGTCACGGATTAACCTGCGTTTACTTTCAAAGTCAATGTGATGCCAATTTAAGAGGGACACCGACATATAAATCCCTCCGGATTAAAAACACCAAAAACGATTCGAAGAAATCCATCTCGCCAGTTCGACGTCGGTAGCCACGCGAGAAACCAACAACAGAACGGGCGGCAATGAAAAAAATTCAACCATTCCCTCCTATAGTCATCTTCCATCCCACAACATTCTCCCGGATCCACCACTACTCCCAGGAGCGGAGCTAGTATCTTCCCATGAGAGTGGAGGGAGATGGCCCCAACCACCCCTCCCGCCTATCAAATCCACCACTGCCGACAAACCTTCACTCATAAAAATTCTCAATCCTGAGAGTCTCTTTTTCCTTGCAATTCGGATCTAACATGCAGCGCGGAATCAAGGAATTTAGCACGGATATTTTTAAATGGAGGGCAAAGGGAACATCCAATTGGGATTCCGCACTTACTGCTCCTAAAAATACTCTCAAGTTCTCGATGAACATCAGGGGAAAGTACTTTTACAGATAAAATTACTTAACAATCGAACGGTTGACGAGAAAAGGATGTATTCGGGAAATATCCGTTTGCAGACAATACATCCGATTATTTTCCTCTCCCGTTAGGAGATTTGCCGCTCGATATATGAAAAAGGGAAAGCGGAGGAAAGAGATACATATAATGGGGCGGACCATTTAAGCTCGAACTGGAATCGTGGCGAGGGACGCATGCGTCAGACGAGATCAGCATCACATCCAAAAATGATCCCCTTCCTCCCCCCTACGTTGAAAATGAGTGTTTATTCCCAGATAAGAGAGAATAAAAAAATATCCGCCAGTCGGAAAGTTGGGAGCACGGTTAGCCCCCCGAGTACGCTTAGGCACATCCCTCTCCCCAGATAAGAGACGGGAAACATTTCCGGTAAGTTTGTCACGGTGGCCATTACATCGCAAGATTGAGAGCGAACCAGATGTAAATCGCATTGTGATACAAAGCATATTAGTATATGTGTGGATATATATGCATGCTTACATAACATCGAAACCGATAGATATGTATACATTACAAAAATATTCAAGCGCCTTATCGGAAATACTAATAACGACCAGACCATGCGCGGTCCCCTGGCAGACAAAAATATCAGAATAAACGAAATCTTTATGGCATCCATAAAGGTGCCGTTAATCTGACAAAGGCCTTTGGAGGTATAGATACGTTAACAAACCGAAGCGACTTAAATTTCTCAATATTACACGTCGATATAATCTGGAATAAGATGTCACGTTAATTCAAACTTTTAATAAATACACAACTTTCCATATAAATTGCAACATCGATTAATAAATTCTTTAACAGCGTAGGAAAAAAGAGTTATAAAAATGGAATTCGACGTACAGGAATAATGGCAAAGAAATATATTAGTTACAGAACGTACCTCCAATGAAAAATTGAATGGCCTTGTATGTAGGTAAGCATATACGTATAAAAATGTATGTATATATATAAATATAGAGAATTAATATATAGGAGGATCTCTTAGACCAGGAATTCAGACCTCTTAATATCGCGTCGCTTCCAATAGACCGCTATAAATCTACGGCCATTGATGGAAGGGGTCAATTGACAATAAAACACCCTTCTTCCAAGCTAGGAAAACGTGTCCGAGAACACATATGCACGCACCCGACATAAGTTGGTACTTTTTACTGCCGTAATCATAACTTTTATCTGCCGCGTCGTCGTCTTTCTTTTAACGCTCGCGCAGTAAAAATAACTTCTTTTATTTCCCCGACTACCGTGGAGATTTGGAGGTGGGGGACGGGAACGGGAGGATGGGGAGGAGACGAAGCAAGATTCGATAGTGAGAGGAGGTGGTTGCTGAGGGGAAGTAAACAGCAATCTATTATCCCCGATAAAAATCCCTTTTCGTTACATCCGGCCGTTCTCTAGCGCGCGAGAAACGACTGCGAAGAATGCGATTCGGATGGAGCTACATAGTATTTCGCTATGGCTTTATAACGCTTCCCGTCGCGTCTCTTATCAGTAAACAAAGATTTACACGAGATAACTTCCATCGGCCTGTGTGATCGTCTACTTTTTTAACTACTCGCAAAACATCTCTCAGAAGCGGAGATTTTCGTTCGTGTTTTTTATGAGATCGCGAACAAGGAATGGACTCCAGGTTACGAGGGATGTCCAAAAAGTAAGGTAACACAATTTTTTGTGAGAAGAGTTTTAATCATACCTTTTTGAGACTATATGACAGTCAAGGTACCAGTATATTGTATCAGAAAACTGCCAAGAGATGGGATTGCTGTATACCGTTTACATCTGACACGTCATTATCAATGGTGGTGCCACTAGAGGTATGGTCCGGTGTGGAAGTTCATGGTGTAATTTGATTTCTGCATGCTAAAGGGCTTACACCAAGTAAAATTCATAGAGAACTTATGTCTGTGTACGGATAAAATGTTATGTCAAAGACAGGTCTGTTTTTGGCATAATGATTTCAAAAATGGGCGTGTGAACATTAGTGACTTTCAACAAGCAAAACCGATGACAACATCAGACGCATTGAGCAGTGCGTTTTGACAGAGAGGCGCCTGAAAATTTGAACAATTGCGGAGGAGGTTGGTTTGCCCAAGTCGACTGTGCACGAGACTATCACCCAGCCGCTTGGATTTCGTAAAGTGTGCACCCGCTGGGTACTGATGCAACTGACAGAACAGCGCAAGACTACGAATGGGAATGAGCCTGGAGTTGTTTACTCATTATTGTAGTGATGGTGTTAAGTTTCTTGTAATGATCGTGATGGGAGATGAGACGGTTCATCATCACACCTCAGAAATCAAGAGAGATTCAATGATGAGGAAGCATCCTAGATCCTCTTAGGCTAAAAAGGTCAAGACCACATTGGCAGCAAGGAAAGTAATGGCGTCTTTTGGGATGGTTGAGGCATCCTGTTGATTGTCTTTATGGAACGAGGGTCCACAATCAATGCTGACCGGTACTGGCAAACACTGGCAAGATTGAAATCACAAATCCCTGACAAGCATCCGGGACTCCTGACAAAGGGTTTGGTTTTGTTGCATGACAATGCTCACACTGCTGCACGCACACATGAGTGGTCACGACGGTGTGCAATTTACGCCACAGGCTTCTTCAGGAAAAATTAAGCCTTTCCGAAACCATTCCGGGATGTAAAATTATGCTAAATCGTTTGATAAGGGTCAATATACACTCAGTCCCTCGAAGAAGATAATGGAAACAACATTAAACGTTACAAAAATTGCTGGTAAATTATTAGAAATGAAAAATATGTTGAATGAACGCTGGTTGACGGATAAGAAGATAATATAAACATTATTTTGAAGAAAAGTTTTTGGAAAATAAAAGGACGATATATTCGAGGCAAAACAAAGTATATGACAAACGACAAAAGTCAACAATAAACAAACGGAAATGCATTTCTTGAAATTTCGGAAAATTTGACCCCGCTAGTGCGCTTCATTCGGAATATTTCCTTCTTTTATCCAAAATGTAGAAAACCTTTCGGACACCCAGACTACGTGCTCTTTGACGAAAACAGCCCCATCTTCGCGACAACTGAAATTGGAGAGTGCAAAACCTCGCCTCCGTTTTTCATTTAACCGGTTTTGCGTCCCCGAAAAAGCATAATGCAACTCTCTCCTCTTCCATTTACTACGGCCATTAGCTCTCCCATCTGAAGCAGCATTAAAAAGTCGACCTGGATCGGAGTTTACTGCAGCCGCAAAAAAGAGAATGCTCTACTAATGGACTCGTATCTCGGGCACAAACGTAACCTCACGTAAAAATTTTAACGACGCGCATTCGATAACTCTCCGCTTCACTTTTATTTATCGAGGAGTAAAATAAATAAAGGGCGAGCTTTAAGCGGCCGAGTTTCCCTCTCTTTCATTCCTCCCCGAACTGATAAACCGAGAATCTTTCCCCATCGATTCCCCTCCTCCAACAACCCTATCCTCCATTCTCAGCTGAAGTATCTATTCCCTCTCTCTCAATTCGAATTTATTCCGTTTCGGAGGCCTCGCCCAACCTACTCATTACTTTCCAGTAAAACGGCTGCCGCGCGCGACCTGGGAATATCAATATTTCTCCCATCCACCAGCATTCCTTTCTCTTTCGGATGCACTTTCTCCATTTACGCTGATATACGCACCGCTCGGCATTAATCAACAGAGGCTCTTCTTTGACACACGCTAGACGGATAAAAAAATATCCTTCCACGTAGACTTCTCGTTTTAAAAGGCGAGTGGAAGAAATAAAGAGGCGTCAGTTGGAGAAAAATGGGAGGTTGGATATGCACTGCGTGCCTGCAATTGTAATATCCTCTCTCTCGATCCTTTCCCTTCCCGCTCGCGGGTACGGTTTTTCCTCTCTTCCTCTTACGATTCAGAAAAAGTCCACTGTCCGCATAGAAGTGGCAGAGGGCGAAGAACAGCGTCAATCTGAAGAGTGGATTCCTCCGTGTCACGTCGCATCGTGAATTGCGCGAGCGGTTTCCCCTCACGGGCCTATTGGTAAATGATAGTACGCTGCTGAGAAAATGCTAATAAAGAAGAGATACGGAGACAAAGAGAGAGGAGCGCGAATGAGAGGAACGAGCGGCGAACAACGATCGATATTTCGTCACCGAAATTTACATTCGCATCTTCTCGAATTTCTCTGCCGTATGCATAATCGACAAAGCGCAATGAATCAAAACGGATTAAGTAGCGAACAATCCATAGCCCTTCCGTCTTTATTTAGTCTAGTGATGCGCGGTTTATGTTGCAAATGGTTAATGCGACTAAGGAAGTAATTATTAGTTTTGAATGATGGGCAAAATTGCATTTACGGCAGTAATTTAGAATATAGTATCTAAAATTTTGAGAGGAATTGAAAGAAGAGAAATTGTTGTAATACACTGACGCTATAATTAAAGTGTAGGCCGTAATTTAATAAATACTCTAATACTATTTATTATAAGTATTAGGTGTGTTATATAATACCATACAACCAATCAAAGTAAACATTTTAGCATTACAATAAATGTGTCAAAACTTACAAGGTACTACACGCTTTTTCGGTTCAAACATCTCAGAAAGAAGAACCCTTGTATTTGTCAAATAAATACCGTGAACCGTACTATGAGGAAAACATATTTCGAGAATCCGATGTTTTGAAAGGCAAACACGACGGACAGGAGCGGCAGGAGAAGTTTTGGCGCCCCGGGTGAGATAGCACTCCAGCGACCACCTCCGTTAATGCTAGTTGAGATATTTACAAATCTATTATCTATTCATCGCTGTAAAAATTATTGATAATGAAAAATTAAAAGGAATGCCATCAAGATTATAGCCTGTTCCTCGATTGGTATCCAATATTTATTCGCTTGCAAGTAATGCACAGATAAATGATAGGGATAGCGCCCCCAAAACTTTGGCTGCCTGGCTCGCCCGTAGCTCGGGCCGGCCCTGACGGCGGAACTGCAGATCCTTTTAAAAAACAGTTTTAATTGCTCGAAAACGACCCGTGCGTATGTTTGGACGATCTTAAAAAAACACGACCAGACGCGTTAATTCCAAATCCGCGTGGGAAAACGTGATGGAAAAATCGAATCGATTCCATTGCTGAAAAAATGGACGGAGAGGAAAAAAGGTACGGCCTTAAAGATTTACACCGAGGGCAAGGAGAGGGGGAAAGGGGGAAATGGAAGGGTTTGAAGTGGAGGGATGAAGAGGGGTTGAAGGGGAGGTTGAAGTGGGTTTGAATGAGGGGGGATAGAAGGAATGGGTGCTTCGCGCGTGGGCAGAAGGGGCGCCCATAGACACGAGATCCGGTCGTGCAAAATCCCGGCTTCGATTCTCACGGGAGTCTGGGCGTCTGTTTACTCGTGGGATGGAGGAGGGAGGATGCAGATAAAGGGGGGAGGAGGGAGAGAAGGGTCCTTTTTCCGAGAGACAGAGGAATGAATCTAGACGGTCGCAGAGGGGAGCGTTAAGAGAGGGAATCGGATCGTGAAGTATTCCGTCACTATCCGATGCCACGACCCTCGGATTCCCGCCCCCGCATCCCTCCCTCCACTATCTCTTTCGATCCCTTCCGACGCGTCTGATCTGCTTCCCGACTCCGATCAGTCGCGGTCGCGATCTGTTTACCTTCCCTCTTATAACCCCCTCTTTTAACTTTACTCCCTCCTTCCGTCTTTCTACCCACGTTTCCGAACGACGGCGACTTTTAAGAGATCCAAAGAAACCGCCGAGTCGGGAGAAAATGGGGCAATCGGGAGAGAGAGAGGAAGAAAAAGAGACAAAAGGGAGTCGTTTTGACTTTCGACGAGGAGTACAAAGGCGCGGCCTATTTTTATCTGCGCGAAAAGTAGACGTAACTTCATATCGGAGGAGTAATTATTTACTTTTGAAAGGAGACGCTGAAGAGATTTTTAAATGTTAGAAAAAATATGAGAAAGTAAAAATTGGTGCACTCTTTCCAACATGGTACAATACCGTGTGCATGCCATGAGATATGGAATTTTACATATGTAGTTGCAAAATTCGAATTCCAAAACTGAATCCAAGGAACACGACATCCACGACTTAAAATAAAATATTAAGAGAAAATAGATATTTAAAAGACAAAATAATTTGTGAAAATCGTGACTGAGACATCATTCATTAAACCCAGCAACTTCTAATGTTAGTATTTAAATATATGTATAAAGATGTACAATATTCAGAACTATCACCCAGTCAATAAGAGAGTTTATACCGTAGTGTAAATTTTAATGGCGATAAAATATAATATCTCAGAACATAAGAAATAAATCACGGAAATGAGTTAAATGGCTTACTTTATAATTTTAAACGATATAGTGTTAATCCATGACTGAAGTTAACTTATAATTGTAAATACACATTCAAGAAGATTAAGAATTTTTAAATTGTGACACATTATAGCAAAACCTTAATATCAACGGACTGGATTGACTTCCAATAACTCCATCCAGTGTATCTAATTCCAATTTACAAGAAATCGAGCGAGGGAACTAGGAAGTACTTCCACGCGCAATGGATAAAAATCTTCCCGAGAGTATTCTTCCATTAAAAAATAAAGAACTCTCAACAAGAGCCGTTGCAATCGTCTATCGAGAAGATAAGAGCACCAAGACACGCAGGATATCACGAGGGAAACTATTTACAACGCCAGTTTTCCAAAGCGCTCAATATCACCGCTCCATATTCTCCAAGGGGTCAGAAAGAGATGTCCAACAGATACACGCTACTCCATTGGCTAAAAAAAGTAAGAAAAAGAGGACATCAAGCGAATCAAATATAATAACACTCGCCTCCTACCTACATGAATGAAGAGTTAGCACGAACCGTCAACGCAACGCTTCCAACACGGGCCTCTACTTAACTCTCTCAGGAAAGAGGCCTGTAAAATAGAGCATCAAGAAGCGCAATTACGATTAAATCGCATTCCTTTCCCTTTCTACGCAAGTTCCACGTACAGTTTTATCACCCGCTCGTATCGCCGCCCCTTTCTCCTTCCTCCGGGTGTCTGATCCCGCCCTTCCACCACATCCATTCCCTTCCGACCGAGCCGCTCTTTCCCCATTCTTTGTCCCGAGCTCGTCTCCCTTTTTACGCCCTCCCCGAGCCATGCCCACGCAATTAGGAATACATACGCATGTAACATAGCCAGCGTCACCCCCGGCGCGTACCCGAACCACCACCCTCTCCCCCTCGAAACGTCAACCGTGAGTACATCACTCACTCATTCCCTCCCCCAAAGCCCCATCCCTCGACACATACCTATGAGTTCCCTACCTACGTCGCCTTACCTTCCCTCCCTGTCATACCGACTCATTGCCCTTTCCACCTTCTTCCAGTCACCCCTTTCCCCCTCCCAAAGAGCACCCTTCCCTCTCATTCTAATACTCTCTCTCTATCTCTCTCTCGATGGAGACTACGAGTCAAACCTCCGCGTAGCTAACAGCTTTACCTCCTTCTCCCGAACCTCTTGGTCTCATCTCAACTCTCCAGCATCCAGGCAGTCATGCCATGCTTATAGAAACAGATGAAGGATCCCCGTCATCTTCTCCTCCCCTATTTTCCTTCCTCTCTCCACCGTCGACGTGCATTTCTCCCACCCATCTCCTCTCTCTCCCTCCCTATCCACTGCCTTACTCCGCTCTACCTCCGCCTATCCCGACTCCTTTACTCGCCTATCAACCACGCGCATCTAACTGAGGAATCACCTGCTCCTCTGCTACCCAACCCGCAACGTACAACTACCCGACTCTTCTTCCTTTTTTTACCTCCTGTCCCGTCCGCCCTTTGCTTTCCTATTCCTTCTCCCCCGCCCCTTTTCTGCCCTAACGTCTTTCCGCGGCCAAGCTACCCACCCTGCATTACAACTAACATTAGACCCGTTCTTTTACTTAATATGCGTCCCCGAGCTCTATCCTTTTTATCGTTCGTCTGGATTAATGTTCAAAGGGAGTTTTTATGTTTTTTATCATAAAAACGGTAAATTCTTTCGAAAGAAAAAGGGACACTAATGTGCTCGGTTCGGATTTTGCGCTGATGAATCTTAATTCCCCGATTCTCTTGCTCGTGTGACCCAATCTTTTACAAAAAGCGAAAGTTATAAGTACCAGGTAGGTTTATATTTTTAAGTACATACCTGCCTCAACTACAATAGACGTTTGGAATTTGTTCCCAAAAGTCTATTCATTAAGGAGAAATAACTCTATTCATCGCGAAATTTAAGGCAATCTGATAAATAATTACCTCACATCTTTTCTCAACGAATTC
Source organism: Tanypteryx hageni (assembly GCA_028673005.1). Taxonomy (NCBI): domain Eukaryota; kingdom Metazoa; phylum Arthropoda; class Insecta; order Odonata; family Petaluridae; genus Tanypteryx; species Tanypteryx hageni. The sequence continues at coordinate 99,742,146 of CM054112.1, read as the reverse complement.
CAATTAAATTCTGCGACAGCGCAGTAAGCAAAAAAACAACAGTCCGGTATTAATGCGTTTTACGAGCCATATAAAAATTGGGGCATGGCTACTCCACCATTCCGGAATCAATTCGGAGCAGCGGCGAAGGTCGATAAAAGCAGTTAGAAATTACCAAAGAAGTAAACTTACTCATCAAGGTCCTCTCGCAAACCACCGACTTAACCTGTCCTCACCTCCTCTTAAACCCACGCGGACTGAGTTAACCCCTTTACTCCCTCCCCCATCCCCAAGAGAGGCTTAAATTTTATCTGCAAAACTTTTTTTTACTCTCAGCGTCGCACGGAGCTGTCATTTCCTTCCTTATGGTCCACGCTCATTCTCACCGCCGTTAAAAAGCAAGCTCGAGAGGAAGTAACGAGTTTACGAGCTCTCCTTGGTAAACGCTTAAGTTCTTCGCCGGTTGGAGGCGGTTTTTAAAACCTTCCGTTTCGTTAAGTGCCGGAGACAATTTTTTTAAAAGATCAAGGTAAAGTTTTTTTTCGTCTCGGATATTCTTTTAATACGTAGTTCTGGCACCATCGTCTGGTGCGAAACGCTTGAAAACCGATCTCGGTTTGAAATTAAACGTATGACGAATTTCTCGGATAAAGCAACACTTCTGTTTTGCTTATAATGGCTCTTCGCCGAGGAAACGGCAACGTTAAACCGAAACATTATAGTTTATTTTGAATTGTAAAACTCCACAAAGGACAAAACGCGCGGACAATTTTTTTTATAACTCTCGTCTCGCCGTGGCGGCTCGAAAAACGAACCAGATTCGAGACGCGTTACCACGGGCGATATACGACGGCGTCCGTTTAGTATCGTAGAAGCACGCAAGCAGAATGGAGATACGTGCGCGAGAAATGACCCCTTTGATAAATTCAAGCCGACGAAACACCCTCTCGGAAATAAACCGCAACACCTGTCATTGACGAAGATTTTTTGCGCTAAAAATAATGCGCGCTATCAAATCGGCCCCGAGCGTCATCTCTAGTTTCAAGTGCTCTGTCGCTTTAAGAGAAAGAGAGAGATAGAAAATGAGGAGGAGAAGGGGATTGGACCAGAAGATAAACCGGGACTAAACAACAATAACAACCCGACGGTTTTACAAGACCACGCAACCATAACTTTGGTGCTGTGGCTAAATGGTTTATAGACCGTAATTATCCCCCAAAAGGAAGACGGGGACCCGCATGTTAGGAGAGACTTTTATTGCCATACAAACCGTAGCAATAAAACAATTATCCTTGCGTTTTTAAGCATCAATCCCATGCTCAAGGCTTTGTCTAATTCCTTCGTCCTCGCGATGTCCTTTCGCCAATTCCCACAAAGTCACCCGTATCTTTCACATGTCCACCAATTCATTGCGAGTCCATTACCCACTTTGTCTACCTTCGCTTGCACGCTTTCGTTTCCTCTCCCGGAAATTCCTGAAATTAGGAAAAAAACTTTTTCCTTCGTTCGCGGAATCGCCTACGCTTTAATTTGCCAGTAATTACGGGTGGTTATGAGATATAATATACGAAACTGTAAAAAGAACTATTTATCGAGGCTCTTACGCTGAAATTTCTAAGAGCACAAGAGCCTTAAACAAAAAAAAGTTCTACTGAATAAGTAAAGATTCACAGATTTTTGACGCTGACGTCTTACAGGGCAATCATTCTTAGAAATTACAACATTTTCGGCCTCGATACATAATTGCTGTTATTTTTTTAAATAACACATGTTACGTAGTAAATGAGTAGAAAATATCAAACCAATCACGTCCACGAAGGGATCTCTGAGGTTCTCGCTACTTCTAAGCCGAGAAGAGATTGATCATGAATACCAAATGAGTATATAAAACATCTTACAGAGAACAGAAACTATTTCGTTTGGAACAGCAACGGAAGCCAGTGAATTCATTCCTTCGAATCAGTTCCGCACCCATCATGGAACGTTAAACAATGAAAGGCGAGAGATTGAATAAAGACCGAATCCTCGACCAACCAATTCTTCGTCACGGACTTCACACCGGATTGATGGTGCGAAGGGGGAGAGGTTAATAGAAAATGGACCATAAATTTGCCGCCATGCTCCCCTTTTGAGCCTCTTCCATCATCCGAAGGAGAGAGAGAGAGATAGAACGGAAAGCCAAAAAGAAGGTCGACCTCGCGAGATCCTTTACCCTTCGCTTCCTTATCACACTATTGGAATCCTAACATCCCTCCGCAGCCATAACACTCGAGAATGCTAGGATGGAGGCCGCGATGTAAGAGAAATAAAGACGGAGGAATCGGTCGGAATCCCTTTTTAATATTCGTTTTACTCCGGCACTCACATATGGAAAGGTTCCGTCGTTTTAAAAATCACCCCCTCCGCCATCTCTTATTTTTGCTATGGCGCCACCTACCTTCCTTTGCTATGGCAAGAGCCGCCTTTTCCGTCTGTTTCTCTCTCTAGTCCTCTACGCTATTCACCTCTTATCTATCTCTTCCAACAAACGGTTCGATCTATCCCGTAGGTAGTGACTCCCTCTCCGGCGAATAAGGCGCTGGAGGGACGTTATCGCGTGGATGCGAGGAATACGTTGAGTACGCCGTCGTCTGTACTTTGTAGGAGGAGAGGAGCACATCCTATATATATATATATATATATATATATATATATATATATATATATATATATATATATATATATATATATATGTATGTATGTATGTATATAATATGTGTGGTAGGGTGGTCATCAAAATTGCAACTTTTGAAAATGTTTTGTCCTACCTTGTCATTCTATGCCACTTACCGACTTAGGAGCTTCCCCAAAATCTCAGATCGATCGGATGATATTTAGAGGTCGCGCAACACCGTTCAATTTTGAACATGGATGGATCCTATTTGAATCACCCCCTGAATGGTCCCCAGATGGTCTACCAGGATCATTCTAAGATGACATCGCTTTTCGTACTTGTGAGCGTCTGGGAGACGACGAAAAGTGGTGAAATCAGCGCTGTTCAAAGAGTTCAAATTTTGTTCTTATTTGAACATTTTTTACTCTCATGTATTTTTATAGTTTTTTTTCGGCGTCCTACACTCTCATATTAAAGTACGAGTCAAGGGAAGTGTCTGAGTCGACCCAGAGCGACGATGTTTACCGGTCGCGCAACGCCGTTTTGTTCGTACGCGGCCGCAGCGCACCGCCTGGCGCGCGCTGGGATAGGCACTGACAAGCTGGCGTGCGATTGCGCAGCGCCACCCGCTCGCGGTCGGGCGATCGCAACTTCGTCTGTTTTACCAAACAATTTTGCCCCAGTCAACTGCAGGTATGACTATCAGTAGCAAATGTTCATATTGCATAGGCACTCGATAGTGCACGGCATGAGCGCCGTGCCAGATGTTGGTTAAGTCATGTGATTTAGTTTTAATCTCATTTTGCTAAGGCACATCATTCCAGAGAAGACTGTTGAGTTTTTGGAGCTCGTGATTATATTTTTGGGGGGGACCCTACCTCGAGGTGTTATTTTCCGAGTGCCCGGCGCTTTCCCTTCAGCACGATGGATGGCAATAGCCATTTATCTAATCAAAATGTGGCTTTTCCGGAGTGAATCCAAACTCACGGCGAGGGAGAAGTCTGTGCGGGATATCTGCATTTTTCTCATACGAGTCTACGTGAAAGCATGGTGCACGGCACCTCTTGCATCCTCTGCACCAAGGAACGACCTTCAGCTTTTGCAGGAACTGGTCAGGTAGTTTATAATATCATTCAACTTATGTTAAGTGAGTCCAGACTTAAATCTTTCACTCTCATACAAGGAGGTGAACACTGTGGTGTCTCAGGCCGTCATCACCAAATTTAAAAACCTGATTCCTGAACGTGTGTCATTCGCCTTGTTAGACACTGATTTGTCAGTGGAATGTACAGCAGCTATGGTTGAAGCTCTCCGTATCCGCGAGGGTGACGTCAACCCACCCAAGCGCGCCCAGCTGAAATACGGTGAAATAAACGGGTGCCTGGAACAACAGATGAAGGATTTAGGATTTTGTGACCGCGCACAGCAGGATAAACGATACTGCTGCGTAGCTCTCATTGATCAATTTAACAGCAGAATTACCAACAAGATGGAAAAGTATACTCCACAAATGAATACGTAGAGATTTCAAAGGCGTTCTTAATGGGAAATACGTATGGAACGGTAGTGAAAGATAAGGCGATTCTCGAATTTTTATCTCCGAAACTATAGTCTCGGGGACTATCTTGTAGTAAATGTTGTTCTCTATCCAAATATTTTTTTTAATCCACACTTCACAGATAATATAAGAGAATGGGAGAGAAATATATGGATTTTTTAATTGTTGTTTATTGAGAGAACCGTCTTCGCGAACGATGTAAACAAAATATGCGATGTTATGTCCGGGATTTTCTCGAATTTTTATCTCCAAAACTGTAAGTTGTAATTATGTGGACTCTGGACCATCTTGTAGTAAATGTTCTTCTCTATCCGAATAAATGTTTTAATTATAACTTATAGGTCATATAAGAGATAGGGAGATAAAAGTTTGATATTTCATTGTTGCTTGACGGATGACATTTAACGAGATACGAGTATAAGTTTATTAAAGTAATTATGTAAAGTGGAAGTTCTAATTGACGGATTCAGTTGAAAATCACAATTGGGCGATAATTTTTAATAAAGATCACTCATACGTAATTAAATGAAAATTCGTCCAGCGGTTTAGGAGATGAAAGTTACGACGTACGGACGGACGAGACGTGCCCATAAGGCGTTCCGCTATTACCGCTTTGCTTGTAAAGAACGCCTAAAAATGAAGAACAAAAGCAATATTTGCTTCAAGTTGTTGCGGAGGACTGAAAGAATTATCTCGACTGCAAAAAATTAACACTTTGCAAAGAACCCCGGATTGAGGAATGCGTTGAAAATAATCTTACTGATTCTTTGACTTCAATGTTACAATAAAACGAAAAATAAATACATGCAGTTGTAACTGTTTTATATGACCTTTCGAGTCCCTCGCCATCCTGCGTGCACGGAACGTTGCGATCACCCGCCAGAAAGCGGGTGGCGCTGAGCAGTCCCAGCTTTGTCCCGGCGCGCGCCAGGCGGTGCGCTGCGGCCGCGTACGAACAAAACGGCGTTGCGCGACCGGTAAACATCGTCGCTCTGGGTCGACTCAGACACTTCCCTTGACTCGTACTTTAATATGAGAGTGTAGGACGCCGAAAAAAAAACTATAAAAATACGTGAGAGTAAAAAATGTTCAAATAAGAACAAAATTTGAACTCTTTGAACAGCGCTGATTTCACCACTTTTCGTCGTCTCCCAGACGCTCACAAGTACGAAAAGCGATGTCATCTTAGAATGATCCTGGTAGACCATCTGGGGACCATTCAGGGGGTGATTCAAATAGGATCCATCCATGTTCAAAATTGAACGGTGTTGCGCGACCTCTAAATATCATCCGATCGATCTGAAATTTTGGGGGAGCTCCTAAGTGGCATAGAATGACAGGGTAGGACACAACATTTTCAAAAGTTGCCATTTTGAGGACCGCCCAAATGTGAGTGTGTGTAAACGCATACCTACGTGAGGCACTATGGACTAAAAATAGACTATCGACAAATAAAATGCCAGAAAAACTCATTTAACATTTAGCGATTTTGAAATAAGTATAAATTTTGAACTAATTGAGTTTCTTATTCCCTTTTTTCGATCGTATCTTATGACCTCTAAATAATGACGGCATAAAAGAAAAACAAATGCAATAAATATTATTTAGTGAAAACTGGATATTATTATATGAGTGTATGCATGGTTTAATACATTTCAGGCCGCTTTGTCGCTTGTCTAGTACTCGCCTGGACAACCTCACAAACACAAATGATGGAGCCAAACCCAAGACATTCGAGGGGGACAGCCGCAACCATAATCGGTCCACTCCCGTACTCTCTCATCCAATCTTTCATCACGATAAGGTCCGCCGCAATCCACCGATACGGAAATGCCCGAGAGAGGGAGGGAATTTTTTATGCATTTTTAATACATTTTTCTTCGTTGATTTTATTCAGCGAGTGACTCTCTCTCCATCTCTCTCGCTCGCATAGCGTTGTCTTCTCCGCCGACAACGCATCTTTAGAAAGAGCGCGGACGGAGCGCAGAGCGAGATTCACTTCGCGTTAGAAAAGAGTGGGCTAACTAGGTATTGCAGAATCGCAGAATCTTCTCCTCTCAACCCCGTCAACCACTCACACTCTTATCTCAAGATCCGCGGACACGAGGAATCATATATGCATACGTTTACAAGCGATGGGCGGGAAGGTTTCGGAAAATTACAGTGATTTTCAAAGGGGAAAAGGTATAGAGAGAGAGATGAGGATGAGGATTCACGTTCCAAACGTAAAGCAGCGTTATTTGAATGGGAAACCTTCCTCGAATCGAGTGAAGGAGCTCGCTCTAATTAAATTTCTCTGATTTAAGTGGCAACTGCACATGGGATAAATTATAATGCTTGATTTGTCTCGACAGGAGCGTTTTGCCTCGAAAACATTGCTAAGAGTTGCAGATTGACTGAGTAACAACATGTGCAAATTCCAACTCTATCAGAATCGTTTCCTTCCGATTAAAAGTATTGCATTTTCATTTCAAGTGACTTAACTTGAGATCAGTTATAGAGATAAAAAGAGGCTTTTGCAAGAAAAGGAAAGTACTATTAAAGATAAATAAATCCTTGCCTACTTTAATAACTGAAAAATGTCATGTGAATAAATTAAAAATCGAGGAAAATGAATTTCTTAATAATAAATTCTACTTCATGTTAAACACTCTCCTGGAGTAAACAGTACTTAAAATTATTTAGTAAGCGAAAAACTGCCATGGCTACTAAAATATCGCAGTGAATGGTAAGGTCACTAGGATGTGATATATAAGCAACAGGAACGGCCTGTTAAAAAATTACAGAATTAAAAATTCGCTTCTTCAAAGAAAGGCAGGATTAAAATTATTCTAAAGCACGTTAAGAATGAAACCATTTCATCCCATAAGCCTCTGCAGTTATCATAAGCTAATTAATTCGGAAGGTTAAAAACGTACCGAGCCAAATATTTGCTTAAAACGTTCCTGTCGGGAAGCATACGAACAAAACTATCTTACGGACGGATCTTACCGATCTCCTAAGGATAAATTTCTCCGGGCGACTTTTTTTCATTACCCGAGATTGTAATCCAACCGAAAAAGGAGACCGGCGAACGGCAAAAACCCAGACGAAGACTTTAAAAACGTAAACGCAAAAAATAATAAAAAAACATCAAAGTCATTAAAACAAAACGAAACTTGGCAAGCTTACGTCTCTCCTCCATCCGTTTCGCCTCCTACACTCCTCCCCCGGCGTTCTGTTCACCCTGCAACCATCCCCTTCCCCCTATCCTCTCCCTTCATCTTCCCCTCTTTACCTCACCTACCAAAAAGAGCGCACGGCACCATCTCCGTGCGCCATCAAGATCACGCCCTCCCATCTCATGTTACCCAAGGAATAAGAACAACATCTGTACACAAAGTACCAGCGGCCTTTTTTACCTAAGAGACTCCTCTTACAGAAAAAGAGGAAGGGAAGGGAAAGGAAGGAAGGAAAGCAAAAGAGAGAGGGTTGGCTACCTTTCTCAGTCGGCGGAGGCATCTTGCATTTCAATGCTGGCGACGCGCACGCAACAAGACGCGGAGAAATACGAAAAGAGAAAGAGATATGGAGAGGAAGAGAGCTCGACCAACTAACAAACATACGGATGCAGATACATGGAAGAGATGGAGCTCCTTTATACTTAAGAATAAGCGCTTGGCGGAGATGATAAAAGAGAATCAAAGGCGGAGAAGTAACGAAGGAGAAGGCGAGTTAAATTTTGAAGGACCCGAAATGGGACGCTGGGGCACACGTACCGCCAACGTATCTGGAACCTTTTTGTACCACGCATTGGCACTGGTTTATCATAGAAACGGATGGAGGAACGATACGGCAAATGGAAAATAAAGTGGTTCGGCAGACGCCAGAATCTGCAAAGGACCGCTGCTGACGTACGGGCATCTGTTGGTGGGATGGAACCGAAAAACTTGCCAACTCATCCGGCGGCTTTAAAAGTCCCAGTCTTCCTTCGGTCGCGATCGTCCTTACTGCATAGAAAGGAGGGCTAGAGAAGCATCAAGGGTGTCCTTGTGGACGAGAGAGTTATCGTCGGAGTCCTCTTTAAAGTGGACACTCCAATGAGTTAATTGACACTCCCACTCGTGGAGATGAAGTCCAAAACCCACCGCTCATATATGAAAGGGTTTCGGGACGGGAACGTGAGATATGGGAAGGCTCATAATTAATCATCTCCCGCTGCACCACGAGGCAGGTCACAAATTCCGCCTCCCTTATATCCCTGCGCTCCATTCTTTTCGTATCATGACTATCCTCATCGGGTCAAGAGACGCGGACGGGAGAATAGGGATGGGGTAGGGGTTTCCGTAAACAAAAGAGGGTGCAAGAGGGGTGGATGCCGGACATTCCGCTCTGAAAATGAGCCATTCCGCGCGGAGAGTCGATATCGTGAAAAGGTTTAATCCCTATCCGGGCCACTGTATTACGGATCCCCCCCATCAGGCTTTTACGAATTACGGAATGACCGCGGGGTTAATAATGGCGTCGTGACAAGAGTATCCCTCTCGACAAAACATCAATCTTGAGGGGTGTGGTGAGAAGGAATATGTCGCCGATGACAACGCGAGGGTAGCGACGGGGAGATAACAAATAGCTCCTGAAAGAGCGGCGCCGAATTCTATGCCTCCTTAACGAAGTCCCATAACTTTGATAGAATGGTCAAGCAATTGTGACCAATTCAAACCGTACTCCTCACAACCCCGGTAATCGAATGATAAAGAGCATAAATTACCAATCACGCTACAGACGATAAAAAAACCCGCTCATGGTAGAGTTACAGAGCAAAGATCACGGGGTTCGATCCCTGCAACGAGTGCCGTTTTATTCTTTATTGTCAGTACCGATGTGCTTGTAAATCGAGCGGAGCACCGCCGTTAAGCAACTAGCAGGTAAATAAACTAAAGGCCCCATTGTCAAAGCTAAGCAGACGATCAATGGTCGCAGGAAAAACCGATCGCTTTATCGCCGCGGCATGAAAGCTCCCCTCCGCCGGATGATTTTTTCCCGTGTCGCCTTAACGTTACCTGACGCTCCCCGACCTTCTTTTGTTCTCGCTGCATTCCTTCATAACGCGCGCGGTGTCCGACGAGATTTCACAACAGACGACACGACCGAGCATGCACGGACCCCGACTATCGCGACCGGTGAAAAATCGATTTACTCGGACAACCGTCCCTCCCTTTCGCGGCGCATAACAAATCCGCATACTCATGTTGAACACCTCTCTCGTGCTGGCGCGAGCGACGCGTTCTTTTTTTATTGAAAAAAACACTCGCCAAAGACTGTGTGGTCCCCGGGAGAAGAGGATAGAAATATCCCCGCTCTCTCTACCCCGATATGCCCCGCGTTAAGGACTTGATGGCGCTCATCAGAAAACACCTTGTCCTTCAACATCCTTGAGTGGAGTCGATGCGACCGATGACCCTTTGCATTCTCACGCGATTTGAGAGAGTCCGGCTGAAGGTGGGGGGAGGAGGAAGTGCAGAGAGAGGGTGTGGGAAGGAAGGGGAGGAGAAGAGGTTAAAGGGTTTTAGAGGGCCCCGGAGAAAACGGTTGGAATCGAGGGACGGATAAAAGAATAGGATGAGATATTCCGAGAAATTCGCCCACGCTCGTAAATGGCTCCGTGAAGCAGGTATACACGGTGGAAAAGGATCCCAGCTTATGCTTCTTTCTCTCTTCCTCCCCTGAGCACCGTTTGCTCTTAGAGCGGAAAGAAAATACGAGAATCCAAGTGAGAAACACTACGGGACGTTCCATTTCTCAAAATGCCTCCCATCTCGCTCACATCCCTCCAGGCAACCCGAGAAAGCGCATGTATATATATAATAGTTCGCGCAGCACCTGCGTGTCTCGGAGGGATATTTCCCTTTTGCCCTCTCACCAAGTGCAGTTAGCGTTTATGGAATCTATTTTCGAGTCCCTCAAAAGATAAGAGGATAAGATTTCACAATTAAGCATCGAGTACTCGACGAAAGGGGACGTAAGCTCTTAAAATTATAAATTCAGTAATTTCTCTTCACCAATACATAAGTCATAAAATCGCTAAGCCTAGGATGAATAGAAACAAATAATGTTAACGAAAAATTTAGTCTGAATTTGCCGTTCTGGTGCTCAAACAGGAACGCAGTACGAAGCAAAACAAAGCTCATTTTATTATGAACATTCAACAGAAGAACGATTATGCGTCGAGTGTTTGTTTTTATCTGAGCACAATCGACGGATATTTGAATTGAAATTTACCTCCTGCCACAGCCCTACGCAAGGAATAATACCGAGAGAACCAACAAGGGACATTTCTATTAACTTTCCAATCACCATAGACCACCAAAGACGACTAGGGTATGTACATGTTTACTCTCTCTTCCGAGCGACGAGCTTCGCGGGATGCCGAGACGAGGAAAAAAACATTAGCAACACAGGAACGAAAAAAACAGACGTCGTAGACGAAGCCACGGCATTCCTCTCCCTACTCCCCCCTTCATAACACATGGAGGGTTTCGCCAATAGGTCGCCATGAGTCGCCACCATCGCCGCGGGTGTCCCGATGCACGACGGCCGAGGGATACTGTGGGGCAGCTAGGGGAACGACACGAGCCAATCAACGCCGCATTTCGAACCGACTCGAACGACAAGTGTTCATAAATCAACTCGGAAGCGAGGGTATGGGGAGAAATAATAGTATTTTTTCCTACCGAACTCTCTCCGGTGGCGTCGGGGCTCGACCCCTAGGCGCCACTAGTGAGACGGCGGGAAGGGGAAACTGGGGACCCATAAAAGCAACCGCTCGAAAAACAACGGAAAAAGATGAAAAAAAACAGCGATTGGTTTTCGTTGAAATATCTCCCTCCCGATCCTGCATTTCCTGACGCGTCTAGGTTTCCCTATAGTATAAGCGCCGTGGGAGGGCGGTTTGTGATGGAGAAAACAACAATAAACAATTAGGCGCGTCAACCGGTTGACGCGCAACCGACAGGCATTACTTTTCGAAGAGACCCCCGAGATGAAGATTGGCTTATGCAACAACAGCAGCGGGTCCTATCTGCCGTGCGTGAAGGGACTGAATTGACCTTCGCCAGCTAAAACTTGGAATGGTTATATTGCATCTCCACCAAAACCATTCTCCACGCAACTAGTCTACAAGCCGCACAAACGATTATAAGGTATTTATTATACGGCGTATCTAGGTTTAAGACGTCGACTAGGTAAAAAGAAATTCGCCACACACAACACCCGAAAATACGGCCCCCAAAAAATCTTAAATCCTTGCACAAAAAATCGAAACAAAAAATAAAAACAGGAAAAAAATGATTCAATTCTTTCATCTATCGAACGGGTGTCGAAAGCGTTTCGCACCTTAAGCCGGACCCCAGACTAATTAACACCTTCATAATGGAGAACGAGTTTTTTGAAAAAAATGTACATCGCCCGGATAAAGAACGCGAGGTCCAATTAGAGCCTCGTAAATAAAATATTTCCGAACCGCTTTAAGAGAGAAAAAAGGCATCCTTTAATCCTCGCGGACCTCGGGCGCACATAAACGTAAAGGACCCGAGTAGAATCGATCCCCGATTCGAGAAGAAAGGAGATAGTTCTTTTCGCGCCCTCTCCCTTAACTTGCGAGTTGTTTTTTTTTCTATCGTCACACGAATTCCCACCCGATTAGACCAATAAATAAAAAGCATAAAAGTAACGCTGTCTCGCTTTTTCAAAAAGAAAAGGAGGACATGACCGTCAGCGGTACATGCGGGATCGTCGATGCGAAGGAAAGAGAAAAAAATGACTTTTTTCTACACGCACATATACGAGGAGTGCACGGGAAAGGTAAGATGATAGCCCCGGTGAGAAAAAATAGAACAGGTGGAGTATATAGAGGCGAAAATGGCGGAAGAGTCAAGCTCGTTTGGCGAAATGGGCGAAAGGAATTTCTCGCCTCTCGCGGAAGGAAGAAAAAATCGCTATTTTTATTACGCCCAGACTCACAAAAGGGATGGGAGGGGACGTTTCGTAGTAACGAGGAAGCATTTAGTCTCTCTCTCTCACGGACAAGAATAGGAGAGAGAGAGAGGAGAAAAGAGGCAAAGAAGAAAAAGGGCAATCACTATTACCCACCTCCAACATCACCAGGAGCAGGAGGAAGAAAAACCTCAATTTCTCTCGATATAAGAAGTAAGATAGCCACCGAGTAGAGGCAAAGGGAGGGAAATTGCTCACTTACGGGAAGAGATGCTCGCCGTTCCTCCTTCTGTCTCCCTTTCACCCCCTCTTCGTCGATTGGCAGAGAGAGAGAGGAAAAACCTCTTTTCAGTTCCACCGCCTCCCGTTCCAAAAAGGGGTGGAAGGGGGCTCACAACCACCGCATTTGGGGAGGGAAGTGGATGTCCTGTGCTTACCTGCGGAAAAACGCAAAAGGAATGCATTACATATGAAAAGAAAACACACTCTAGGGGTGATCGCGATCTTAACAAAAGCAGAACGGCAGGATGGGCGCTAAAGAAAGGGAGAAAGGCATAGGGGCATGGAAAAGGGTAAGGTGATAAAAACTGGAAAACGGGATAATTCCACCCCGGGGGTTAATCATTTGAGGACGGGCGATATATATATCAACCAATCGCTTGAGATTGCGGGGAATCATCGTCATTTCCCGTCTCCCATCCGAGCTCAGTGCCAATCACACAAATTACACGCGTTACGGGAAAAATGAACAGGAATGAAAAGAGTTGCGCGCAAAAAAATGAAGCTGCAACGCAGTGGGGGGAAAAACGCGAAACCTTCTGTCAGGACTATTCCATCTTCATGCGAGTGTACTTTATCTCTCTCCCTCTCTCTCCCATTCAAATCACTCAATTTCAAAGCGCTATAAAATTACCGCTCTCCGCGAAGTTGAGCATTAGCCAATCTAATGGTCAACGCCGTTAGAGATTCAAGCGAACCGCATCTCTGCCTAAAAAGTCTTATCTTTTTGGGAAAGGTAACGTGTGCAATTAACCTTTAAGGGAGCAGCAAATCGATCGGGCAATAAAAATTCAAATTTAGTGAAAGAACAGATCCAAGCCGTAATAATTGAGGAAAGAAAGCATACACAAGGTGATTTTTTCATTGCCTGTACTTTATTGACCAAAATTACTTCCAGTGTAAAGGGAAAATTTCGTTGTTGTTCGATCTGCATTATGTCGGCAAACATCCTTCACCAGAAATCACCTTAAAATTAAACGTGTTATTTAAGTGCTCTTAAAGAGATAAAATAAGCTGCGTACAAGATGAATAATTCTTAAAACTAGTGCATTAAAAGACGGCGACATTGTGCGACGAATTGCGATTTTGTTAAGTTCACGAGACAGTCAAAAAGAGGTCGGATCAACCTATAATTCAGATAATCGAAAATGCGTGCATTGGACATATAAATTTACAATCTCGCAAGGCCGTAAAGTAAGCACCACTTACTTTTGGAATATACGTTTAGATATGATTAATAAATTAATACAAAATTAATAATTTATAACAATAATAAATTCTTAAAGCAAATCCTCACACTACAGAAAAGCCGGCGACGCGCAAAAATAGCGCGCTAAGACCGAATCAGAGGGTTTAAAAACGTTAATATTAGCCTTGAAATTTTGAATTAAATTAATTTATTAGAAATATTTAATAGATGTAGTTTCAAGATATTATCAGACAAAAATTTATTATTATCTGATTTTCTTAATTTGGCATAGAAAATTGGAACTTTTAAGAATTCACATGAAAATTACAAGTATAAATTCATAAATGCTTGGCCAAATTAAAAACTGATTGCAGATAACATGTTTAACCTTCTTGTCAAACAATTTGTAAATATCAATCAACAGGGAGTTTTATGCAATCACGGACTATATTTATATAGTAAAGCGTCCGACAATTTCGAAAGACGTCTCCGGTTCTACACATACACATAAAAACCCCTCACAATTCTTCCCGAGCATTCAGCCGGCCATTTCGAGCTCCCGGCTGGCGTTAAAGAGACGGCCTGACAATAAATCACAACACCTGACTCAGGAATTCACCAAGGCGGAGAGTAGGAAGGGGGAGGGTAGGAGAAGACATTTCCTTCCTCGTTTCTCCCCCACTTGAACTCCTGGCGACTCTCTGCGCCGCAAAACGGAACTAAATCCGACAACATGAGACGCCAGGAATTCGCTCACGGGTAGCAATGAAACGTATCAAAAACATTTTTTTCTCCCTTTTCCAGCGAGACGTAATGAGAACAAAATGTTCTGCATCTCATGACTGAAATTTAGCACCACAGGTAAGGAACTTTTCGTCGATAAAGTACGGACGGCATCGGGTATAAACTAATTCCGGCACTACATAGCAGAACTAATGTCACCAATTGGGCGATTTTTCCCACCGAAGTCGAGGAAGCCTCGATCGTACGCCATAGCTGCTTACTCGGGAGCACCGTATAGCATCGCGCGTTAAACTCACCTGAAGCGCGACGACGCTTTTATCCCCTTCAGGCAAGCTGCGAAGCAGCCCAAGGTATGCGGGAAGAACGATGATGGATAGATCATCACACACAACCGCCACGTCCCGACTCGCGGCTACGTCGAGAATCTCGCAGAGGGCAAAGGAACACACAAGAGTAAAAAAATTATCCGCAGAGAGTGATCACAGGCAACTGGACGACTGAGAAGAACGTATTAGCGACGAAGAAGAAGGCACACACAGAAACTTTGGGTATATCCTCTTTCCCAAGGAAGGAGACGGACAAACACATCCACACACACTGCGAGAGGGAGAACCCGACCTCCTGGACCGAACACAAAAAGCTTTAGCACGACTCGGAAAAAGGATCCCAAGAACGGATCGACCGTATCAACCTCGCCCGAGGAGGAGTGACCGATGACTGACTTGACCATCCGGTAGGGAGAGCGAGAAACCTTTCCTCCCTCCTCCTCTCTCCCTCCCCTCTACTCTCCGCCGCTCTCCCTCCCCCGCCGCGAAAATTCCTCTCCCACCCCTAAAGCCTCCACCACCTACCCAAACTACCCCGCTTTAGGGGGCGACAATCCCCACCCCTGGAAGAGAGAGGGTTTTTCAGGGGTACGGAGGTGGTGGTGGGCACGGAGCGAGGAGGAAGGCCCCCTTCTTCAACCATTGTGGCTCTCACGTACTTAGTCCACAAACGTACCGCACGCCTCCTCCCGGGCACAAACCGAAGGCCATCGCCAATATAACTCCCGACGTGCTCCGGTAAACGGAGTCGGATTGATATTGCTCAGTGGGAGAGAGGGGATTTGCAAAGAAAAGAAGTGAGGAAGAGGGGTGGAGAGAGAGAGAGAGAGAGAGTAAAAGTCGTTAAAAGAGGACCGGGGGCAGTCTTCCCGGAGAACAGAGATCACAATGAAAACCCCGTGCGTGTCCCGCGGGTTTGTATATTCGCTTCTTGGTAGTACGGCCGCTGTTATCCTCCCCACCGTTCGAACCCTCTCCTCCCTCCCATCCCAAGAGTGCTCTCCAAGATACGGGGAGCTCGGAAAGTGCTCCCCTGCCGAATTCGAGAGAAGACCGTGGAGAGAGAAGGGCTGGTTTCGGTGGAGTGCGGCTTTGAGAAGCGGAGGCGAGCGCATTTTGTCCACGGGGCGTCAGCCGAGTGTCCATGGATATATGTATATATAAAAAAAGGATGACTGACGGATTGGCTCCCTCGTTTTTTATTCTTCTAACGGTGAGCAAAAAATGGTAACTCCGCAGAGGAGAAGAATCCTTTCGATCAGGTGACTTCGGCGAGAAATGGTAACTCAACGCTGCTATGGTGACAAGGTTATGAAATTTGCGTTGTAGTGAGAAAGAATAACTAAGTCGGTGTTTATCGAACTGGGTGCCGCCAAAAAACCTTCCTCAGTAACGACGATTTTGAAGTGTTGATAGGTCAATATAGCGATAATATTTCCTCTAATAAAATGCTTACCTATGGTGTAGAATCAACAAATGAATGCTGCGCCCATAAAAAGTTAGGAACTACTGAACTACATGATGTTGTTAAACTTGCATTAATCGATTTTATGTGCATTAAATATGCCATCCTTAGAAAGATAAAAGAATTATAACTGGAAGCAAAGAGCCGTAGATTAAAACTTCTGAATCAAACGTAAATCTATGGAACATGAACATGAATGACAATTTTAATGCAAGATTTCACAACTTTTAGCGAATGCGATTCAAAAAAATTGAATTAATCAATCTTTTCTAGCCAATGAAGCGATCTAAGTCGTTTATACGTCGGTTTGTGGTACGCAGTGACGTAGGGACCATGGTTCCGATTAGGGATTGCAATACCGGTAAACCGGTTACCGGTTTATCGGTAAATGGCGCAAAAATCCTTTACCAAATTTATCGGTAATTCGGCATTTTCTACCGGTAAATTCGGTAAAAGAAGAACGTATTTAATGTATGTTTTAATAATTTTACCTATTGATTATCTTTGTAAAATATATTTTTAAATAGATCTAAACATCTAAGTAATAATTTATTATGTTCAATAAAGAGATATTATGACTAGGCACACTTTAACATACTTAAATAAAATATTTAAAAAATCATTACTTCTCACTTTTATTAATATGAACAAAATTTTATTTACACACCTTATTTATTTAGAACTATTTTATTTTTACCCTGCTGTATTTTAACAGGTAGTAATTAAATAGCAGAATAAAAATAATATTCCTCGCAGCACATTGGTTCACACGCGCTACAGTATCTTTATGATCCCACAAAATCGAATGATGAAGATTCATGAATTTTTAGTAATACCAGCAAATCCACAATAACAAAGATAATCGTGGAGCAAGTTGAACGCGTTTCTAATAAAAAGGAAACAGATAATACAATTAAGTCAACTGAAGTCATTGATTCCGATTCTGAGAAAGTTACAACTTCAGTTCCTTCAACATCGGCTACGTTGTCGATGAAGGAAAAACTTCAAATGGCAATAAAGAAAAAAACTGATGTAGCCTATGAAGATCTAACTCAAAAACAAAAAAAAACAAGAAAGGCCTAACATATGTCGTGAGAAAGGAAATGACGTATTTTCAAGGAGAAAAATTAAGAGGAAAATATTTTTAAATGGCTTTCGATTTCCTAATGACCGTTCGACCAACGAGTGTCGAATCAGAAAGAGCGTTTTCTACGTCAGGGCTGATAAGCACAAAAATCAGGTCGCAGTTAGAAGACCAAAGTCTGGATAAATTATGTTTTCCGCGAGCCTATTTTAAAAACCAAAGAGACAACAAATAAAAAAGAGACAGCGGCAATACTTTTTTTTTTAATAAAATTTTAGTTTATTTCAAATTTATAATTAAAGGTTTATTTAAGATTTCTGTTTATATTTTATGTTGTGTTTTCCTTAAAGTACTTAGCTTTAGAGTTTATAATCGAAGGTTTATTTACGATTTTTGTTTAAAGTTTATATTGTGTTTTTCTTCAAGTAGATACTTAACTTCAGAGTTAATTTTTTCATGTTTATTTAATCAAAGGTTTATTTACGACTTTGTTTTAAGTCTATATTGTGTTTTCCTTAAAGAACTTATCTTGAAATATTTTTTTATTTATATTTATCGTTTTATTTTAAAATTTATCATTTTTTGAAAATGTCGAAAGTTACCGATAAATTACCGGTAAACCGGTATTTATGAAAACATTTATCGAATTACCGGTAAATGAAAAAGTCGGTAAATTTGCAATCCCTAGTTCCGATGGTTCGGTCAAACCAGGGCTCGGAGCGCGGGGGGGGGCCAAGGGTCCGTGCGACAAGTCGACCCGCACAATAATCTTAATCGAAAGCTCAGGCGGTAAGTTTTATGCCTGGCAGTGCGAAAGCCTGGTGTAAGGGAGGCCACGTTCTCTCAGCGTGAATATAGCATATCGTCCCCTAAAGGGCTAGCAAAGGACGAAATACCCACAATATGCGTTTGAAGGACCCATATATCCGAAAAGAAGTGGTTTCTAGAGTGCACGTGCCTTGTGTCTTTTTCCGGTGATTTTTGCAATTCGCTTGTCTTTACATCTTAAGATCCGACCCGTCCTTCTCCCAGAGTTCATTCCTCCTAAATCTCACTTTCTTTCGGCCTGTTGTCGAAGCAGCATCGTTTTGTCTTTCGTCTCTGTGCTTATTTCGTGTGATCTAGAAGAACTTTTTCTTTTTATTTGTGGAATTGAAAATTTCTTCTCCGCCCATGATTAGGAAACAGTACAGCGCTCTGAATTAAAAAAGTAAGACTTTTTTATATATTATTATTATTATATAATTACAGTAAAAAGAAGTCTCACATGAAATCCGCTTTAAATTCTCAGGTCAATTTTTTATAATTTAACCTACTTGGGAACTTGTTTTTTTATTGATTGCTTGAACAAATTTATATTATGTTTTAGCCAGTGGCGTAGCGGACACCCCAGCAGCCCCCGCGCGGCGGGGGAGCCCGTGGCCAAAGCGGGCCTATATTTTTTCCCTGAGGCCCTAAATTTTTTTCCGGGACTTCAATTTTGTTTTGGCGAGGGGCTCACACATTTTCCGACACGCCAATGGTTCTAGCTTAAAATTAATGTTTATTCATTATCGAATTATAGACTGTCCTTGAGAGAATCAAATATCTGCTTTTGTGATCGCTGTCGACTGGCATGCACAAACAATAACACGACTGTGAAAATTTATTCGAATTTGTAACTTAAAAATTGAATCATCATATCCTTTAATAGTACAAATATAAACGTGGAGCAGCTAAGCGAAAGAATAAGGAGTTGTACGCTAGTAATGCAAAAAATCCAAAAATTACAGCATTTATTAATTTTTCAGTTTTCTCTACTAAACAATCTAACGGCAATGTTTCTACTCAGTATTATAATAATATTATTTGTACTGATTTTTTAAACGAAACTTCGTCATCCTCTGTCAACTCAAGTGTCCATAGTGAACCTGATATTGGGAATATTTCTGAAAATAAAATAATAGACAAATTCCAAGGAGTAGAACAGGACTACAAAAATGAAATCATTAATGATAATAACGTAACAGCTTTAGTCTCTGAATATCCCTAAGATAAAAGTAACTTTAGTGAAACACTTTCCTCTGCAGATAATTTGAAACAGTCGAAATCAAAAAAGCTTTAGTTTTGCAGGAACAAATTTGCAATGGGATAAAAGAAAAAGGGAAAACCCTAAATAAATTAAGGGGGCAAGGATACGATGGTGCGGCCACAATAATTGGTGTTTATTCAGGAGTGCAACCTTGTATTTAAAAAATACAACCTCGAGCTGTATACGTGCACTGTGCATCGCACAACCTTAACCTTATAATAAATGATTGCATAAAATCGATTCCACAACACGGTAATTTTTACAGTCTACTTGAGAGGGTGTACGTGTTCTTTGGGAATAGTACTGACAGACGGAAATTGATCTCTGCATAAGGAACAATCAGCACCACACTTAAGAGGCACAAGGTGGTCCAACAGAAACGATGCGCTTATTGAACTAAGGTTAAGGTTTACAGATGTTTTGAAAGATTTAACCATGATTATTTTCAAAACAACCAAATCTGAAGAAAAGACTGAAGCAACAGCTCTCCGCAAAAGACTTGAGTGTTTTGAAGTTGTGATAAGTATTTCAATGCAAAGCAAAATTCTCACAATTAATAATACCGTCTCTAAACTTCTTCGATCTGAAGAACAGGACCTCAACAAAGCTACTGCTTTGTTAAAAGATGCGTATGATGACTTAAACGATAAGAGACCATAATAGGAGAAGATAACGTAGGAAAACTATGGAGCCTTGGTGCACTGCACCCCCTGCCATCCACCAAAAAGGCGACTTGCAGGGTATAATGTAGATGTAGAAAATTATATCGGAATGGTTTAAAATCTGTTTCAAACTGCTGCAGATAGAGCTAATAGTGGGGCATCAAATCCGAGATTTAGAAAAAGAAAGCCTTGCAAGGCGTAACACATTTTGACGAATTTGCAAACGACAGCAGATTGAATGAGCCTGTAAAATTATTTGAAATCAATATTTTCTATAAATCGCTTAACATAATTCTTATTCAACTAAATGAACGTTTTCTAGGACTTCACAGTATTGCAAATCTGTTTAGATGTTTGCTGCCCCAACAAATGCTCTCATACACCGATGATGAACTGTTTGAAGCTACATGTAATTTAGCAGAAGCCTACCCTGATGATCTCACACTAGATTTAGGCCCTCAAATTGTATCTTTCAGATCCAGCTTTAAAACGCAAATTAGCCAATTTGATTCTGTATATGATTTAGCATTTATGTTAATTTTAAATAACCATGTATTAGCTTCAACATTTCCAGACACATGCACAGCCTGTTTACTATTTCTTACGCTGTCAAATATAAATTAACTCCTTAACCGTAAAATTCAAGTAAAGATGGAGATTACGGCGAAATTGATGTTAAATATAAATTAAGGAGTTAATTTATATTTAACATCAATTTCGCCGTAGTCTCCATCTTTACTTACTTACGCTCCCAGTTACTGTGATTATATCAGAACGCTCATTTTATACGTTGAAATTGATCAAAAATAATTGAAGATGCTCAATGGGGCAGAAGCGCCTCAGTGGACTCGCAATGATTTCTAATTGAACGAGCTCGTGCTATTAAAATTGACCTTTTTGCAATTGTAACCAATTTTGCGGAAAGTAAAGC
Source organism: Tanypteryx hageni (assembly GCA_028673005.1). Lineage (NCBI taxonomy): Eukaryota > Metazoa > Arthropoda > Insecta > Odonata > Petaluridae > Tanypteryx > Tanypteryx hageni. The sequence goes on along the minus strand of CM054112.1, from coordinate 99,721,231 downwards.
TCGCAAGAAGAATTTTATTTTGCTAAGTAGCAAGTTAATAATGTGTTATGTGATAGATGCTATTTACATGTGGGCTACAGATTATTTTTCTTGGAGTACAAAAATTGTTATTTACAGCTTCATAACCGTGCAACCTGATTGCTGTAAATAATATTATTTACATTAAAAGCATAAAATTGTGAAAAATTGCAACAGTTTATTTATGATACATCGAAGTATTAATAAATTGATATAGTTAAAATTATTCCCTATAAAAAGTAAGATTACCAATATATATTGGATTAGAGAGAGTCCCTGTAATGAATTCTCGAACCAAGGCCCGGCTTCACCTTTCTACGCCACTGGTACCAAGGATTCTTTAAAACAACCTATTCCACATTTAACCACGTGATTGACCCGCATGGTTTGGTTCCCCGTTATGATACAAATTCCGCGAATCGATCGCTTATAAGACTCCTTTGGTTGCATTTAAATAAGAAAATTAAAATCACCACTAGCAGAATCGGTAATTTTTTCGGCCGTTATTCAATATCTTAAAAGTCGAAAAGAGACAGGAGTAAGGATTTAAGCGCCCGAATTCAGCAGAGTTTATGAAGACATTTCCCAGAGCACGCAACCATATCTTGGCATAAAAAAGCGGATGAAAAGAGGGAAGATAGGGGGAGAGGGTGGGGAGAGAGAGAGAGCAAAGAGAGAAAGACAATAAACTGCGAAACGATTGCCCCTGGACGGGTTAAGACATCAAAACCGTTCTCTGGCTGGTCGACATGTGGAGAAAGGAAGGGTTGTGACGGAAAAATCACGTACCGCCGTTCTTTTGAATTTCCTTCCTTTTGAAGAAAAAAATAATCTTTTTTTTGTCTGATAGGACCTCGTCCTGAGCTAGAGAAAATAAAAAAGAAACGCAGAAAGAGAGAGAAATGATGGAATGGAGACATAACGAGGATTCGATGATGGGAGATGAGGGAGGGAGATATGCCTCTCTCTCTCTCCGATTGTGTTTTTTCTCTTGGCACCGTCTGAGAAAGGATTATCACTGCGCACGAGAAGGTTAATGTCACTCGTGTGTGTGTATATATATATATATATATATATATATATATATATATATATATATATATATATATATATATAAAGGCAACCCGCCGTAACGATAAATTGTTCCAACCTGTCCTTTTTTGTCTCGTCGTTGACGACTTTTGGCGGACAAACGAGAATCGTGGCTTAGTCACCGGAAATGTGTTAAACATTATGTTACGGGATATTACGGGTGGAAGTCGGAGATACGGCAACCTCAAAATTTAAAGAATGGAAGAACACGTTCGGATGTTAAGCGACACATCATGGAAATTGTAAACGCGCTCAAAACAACAAGATTATAAAAATATTACAAAATAAAATTTTACTGTTAAGGAAGAGGACACTTAAAAACGTGTTGAGCCACGCACATATTGTCTCGAAACGGATAAAGTGAAACGAAATTTCATAGTTTTTTAAAGGTATATTGGAGTTGTTTTGCATATAAAATTTAGGAATCCACTGTATAGTTTGCAAAATCTACCACAGGTTTTGGCACTTTATAATCTAGCTTTAAGTACCCGGCGTTGCTCGGGCTTCTAATAACAGTTTATAGATAAAAATCAAACTACAATATTATGATTAATTCTTATTGTTTATTCTTTTAATTCACATAAATTAAAGAAAACAAATCGATATATGAGGACCCGCTGTATATCCGTCTGTCTGTCTGTGCAGGGTGGTTGTCGGGGTTCCCGGGTACCCTATGTTACCCGTAGGGTCATAGGAAGTCACTTTGCAAAGTTTGGTCCGGATAGGTCAAAGGGTGTGGGAATATATAGGGAACAGACAGACAGACATTCAATTTTATATATTAGATATACGAAAAGGAGTGTGAAATGATCAAACTTCCTAATTCTTGATCTGCGTGGAGGAATGATAGCTTATCGATACCCGGGTTGCTGCCGTGGGTATGGTCGTTAGCGTTGAAATGTCCATTCAAGAAGTCATGAAAACGTTCTTCTTGAGCTGATTAAAAATAATTAAAAATACACCACAGCATAAATTATATCAGAATAAATGATGAAAACGATTCCAGGATGTTACAACCACGCACGTAACTCGCGCTACAACTGCAACCGATTGAAAATCTGTAATATACCACGCTTGTATACGAGGAAGCAAAGATGAAGAGGAGCGATACTTCGAAGAGGTCGCTTTTTAGAAGAAAGGGGAGGGAAGGGATGGCAAAGCAGCAAGCTGGCGAGGAAGGAAACGCGGCCGAGTTGGGCAGGGGACGTCTCGGGGGGGAACAGAAGTGAGTAAGGTGGGAACTTCTGGAAAGACTGCGAAGGGGGAAAAGGCAAGGCGTGGGAGGAAGGAAAAGGGAAGCAGGTAGCAGCAGGAGAAGGCTGAGGGTAGGAGGAAGGCGGAGGGGTAGGAGGAAGGCGGAGGGGTAGGAGGAAGGCGGAGGGGTAGGAGGAAGGCGGAGGCGTAGGAGGAAGGCGGAGGGGTAGGAGGAAGGCGGAAGGGAAGGAGGGTAAGAGGGTTTCCCTGGGAGGGTTGCTGGGAAAAGGGACCCAGAGTCTCTTCTTTTTCTCCCAGGGTCCTCCTTCCTCCAAGCTGAGGTGGAATTGGAACATAGATAAGGTGTGGTCTCCATTTGGGGAGGAAAGAGAGGAATGGAGAGAGGGAGAGAGAGGGAGAAGAAAGAGAAGTGAGAATCCAAAACCATTATTTTTTAGCCCTTAGCGTCGTGTCCATTACATTGGAATTTACGAGGATAACACAGTTAAAGGGAAAGAGCGGTATAACGTCTCAACTTATTCTGAGAGAAGTTGCGAGGAAGGGGAGAAGAGGGAGCCATGAAATACTCACTTAAGGGCGTCCAACCTTTCCCCAGATAAGCGTAATTTTAATGCACGTCTGCGGAGCAGCAACAGATTACTTTCTGGTGGGGAAACTTTTCTATCGGGGACTGGAACCTTTGTGACAAAGCCAACGCGTTTTAAAATTTTTGGATTGAATGAAACCATAGGGATGAAAACAGACTCATAACCGTAAGAGAAAAGGACTTCTAAAAGTCAATGGTTTTATTTTCAATCAATACAGTAGTATTGAACTTGGGAAGAGACGATCTGGAACAGCGTTTCTCGACCAGTGATAGGTCGTTTAGTTGGGACTCGGGAAGTTTCGAAAATAATTATTACGAAAACTTTTCTCGGCAAAATTATTACAGTATTTAATATCCTTAAAAATTTCCACTGATGATTAATATAATACTAAAATGAAATTAACGTAGAGATCCACTTCTTGGGAGATGGTTTTATTCGTGGTGGGAGAAGGGTTTTTTGACAAAACGATTCGTGGGATGTAAGAGGCAATAGGCTGAGAACCGCTGATTAATGTTAGAATAAAACATCGGCGAATTTCCACTAGAGACGGCTATTTTCTATAGCATGGATCCCTCGACTAGTGTTCGCTTACAAGTGCTACTACTCTGGATTGAAAGGATGATTTCGCCCGTTCATTTTTGTTTTAATATTTCGAATTCAATTCAAACAAAACATCGGGCAAAGAGCAGAACGTCAACAAGGTAAACAACGCCGATACAACATAAGTCCACTCTCCCTTATTTTTCCTCCTCCCCTTATGACCACGCCACTGAATCAACCATCGACTAAATATAATTGTTCTTCAATTCGTCGACCCGGACTACTCGAATATTTGCCTCTCCATGCGGTGTCATGACGGTCTGCTTATGCACCGAAAGAAAAACAACGAGTATAAATCCGTAACGGTTACCGAATCATTCGCCAATAACTCTCTGATTGCCGATTCGCGTTTTGTCCAATGTGCAAAGCGCGGAAAATAATTACGGATTCCCCCGCGACGGCGGAAGTGTCAACAAAACTGCATCGCCCGACGCCGCCTCGGATGAGATTCCAAAGTCCGATAGGCGTGAAATCACACGCGTCGCATTCGATGAATCACCCCTGCAAATGCGGACAAATGCAAAGGGACGATGACGTGCATAAACGAAAAGACTCGTCGCATTAATTAAACCAATCGCCTAGTCTTGCTCGGCTAGGAAAAGAGGAGACGGGATTACTCTTGTTTTTTGTTTGGTTTCTCTATTTCTCTCTCTTTGTCAATCCGTATCTTTTGCTGAGAGCTTGCATGAAAAAGGAGGATGAAAATACGAGGGTGACTTCTTCTTCATGGTCAAAATATTTTATTTTTGAAATCGCTAACTTAAACGATGGTCACATACATGAGCCAGACTGTAGCACAAAGTGATGCAGATACTTTTTTCTCTAGAACAATTAAGAGATCAGAACAGGATGATAAAGCCTGCAAGTGAGATTTTCTGGAGAATCTGGTGCGCTGCACCCCCTGCCGCCCACCTGCCTGATGAATTGCAATCGCATGATATTTTGTAATGCAAGCAAAAATAAAAATTATGCATACATCACACTAAGGATTCAGATTTGAGCCATTAAAATTAAGAATTTTTTTTTCTGTGGGGTCAACCCATACAAATGGTCGCCGCTTCTTTCCTTCGTGTCAAGTTTCGAATTCGTGAAAATCATTACAGAGGAGGCGAGTCGACATGGAGCTCGCGTTTTCGGCGACGTCAACAAAAACGCCTGTATGGTCACCATTCAATTGACCGGGTGGAATATACACACACTCGCTCTCACACACGCTCGTACACGCAAACACACGCACACGAACGTCCACACACACACACATTCGGTGGCGGCAGAAACCGAGGAGAGCTTTTACATTTTTGAGCGATGGCAGGAAATATCACGGCATGGCTTTATGGCAGATTTCGGAAGCCCCTTGTCATGCAATGATCCTCCAACACCCGCATCCACACGCATCCCTCCCCCTCTCCTACTCTCCCCATCCTCCCCGAATAACCTCCCCGTCTGTATTTCGGGTACGTGCGGGAAAACAAACGAGGCGCGCGAAATGAATGGCGAGAGGGAAGGGCGAAATTGATAAGACTCCGGAACAAATGACTGATATTAACTGCCTCGCCGCTGCGGGAGGAACACTCGAGTCGCGTCGCCATGGAAATCCCGGGGATATTACGCTACAACGAGCTACACTCTCTCCCTCGGCCCTCGAGAAGAGCAAATATCCGGGCTTAAAAATCAAATTTCTCCGTGGAGTGACGAATTATAATTGTTTCCAAGAGCTGGGAATACATCATCCTTTCATAAAAGCGACACATAAGCTACACAAACAGAGAAGAGCGAGAGTCGAAACTTGTCGCGTTATGAATTAAGGAAGAACACATTTGCGTATTTATCGTAACGGTGAATTCATTACTACGGAAGCCAAGTAAACTAAATGTTCCTCAAAAATTCCTCGGCCAGTAGATATTAAGACTCTAGGCGAAACTAATGGATCCTAATTATTTGGATTGCCGTTTTCCCGGGCGAGATCGATAGAAAGTCGCTTATTAAATTGAAGGACGATTCAATTACCATCAGATGCTTAGAAAAAACAACCGGTCGAACGAATCTTCCTAAAGGGACCATTTCCGGGAACAATGAAACCCAGACATCACACGATGGTCCAACTTTAAAGAACGATTGTAACATCAGATTAGCGCCGCCGTTGGGCGGATTTCGAATCTTAATTTGGCAAGTTTGCTTTTTCGAGGCTCCTCGCTATTTTCCTTTTCTCTTTGTTTCATTCGTAGCATTTATCATCCCATTACGGTCCGGGCTAATAACACAGTGTGCATTACGTCACACCCAAAAAATAACAAAAGTAAAAACATTCTGAGGATGGAGAAAGCATTTTAGCTTTCATCAGGCAGTATCGTGAGCCTCCTCAGAGAAAGGTGGGTGAGAGAGGTCTCGGGGAGAGAGGTACACCAGGGGGAAGGGGTCAACAACTGGAGGGTAAAAAGGAAAACAGAACATTTTCACGTATTCACAGAAGAAATAAGAGCTGCACAGATTTAGGAGGAAGGAGGAAGAATGACGTCACCATCTAGTACACACACCCACAAGCCTATCGCACGCACACCTACCCGGGCGGGAGAGAAAGCGAGAAAGAGAACCGTATATGGACAGACTTTCGCCGTAAACGAGTATCTAATGACGACGGAACGGGGCACAGGAAAAAAAATTTAAAAATTCAAAACCCTTTCATACATGAGTACCTCTCTTCCTCCCCACACCTTTCCCTTCCCATCGTCCAATGGGAAGGTGCAAATAACAGCCCCTCTAGAGGAAGCAGACACATACAAACTCGCGGGAAAGATTATTCAAAAGGTTTTTCGAACGGATGCAAGACGATGGAGGTTGAAGAAACCGCTTACTTGGCTGTTGGTTAAAGAATAATGCTTTTGCAAAGGAAAAGGAGGAGGAAGATCTTCATTCCACTGCCTCATTGCCGCCGCCTTACTCTTCCCCCTCCTCCCCTTATTCTCTCTCTATACCCCCCGCCACTCCCCTCCACTCACGTCCCGTAGAAGTGGCTCAATCATCTAAAGGGGGAAAAGAACGCGAGAGCGAGTAGGATATAAAAAATAAAGATGGCGGCGCTGTCTCGGTCACGCTCAAGAATGAAAAGAAAGATCTCTCAGAGAGAGAGCCTTTGCCACTCCCAGCACCTTCATCATGAGCCATTGTCGTCGTGTGATGACCTCGTCACCGCTTTTTATACGCCTCCCCTCCTCCCACCATATAGCAACCCTTCTTCCTTTAAAATCCCATCTTCTCCCCTCCCTCCTCCCCCTCCAGCATACCGACACCTACTTTGGCACCCACCTCAGTCAGTCCTTTTCGCGTGAATGATTGGCCACCATTATATATATATATATATATATATATATATATATATATATATATATATATACACATATATACATACATACTTATACATGTGTGTGTGTGTACTAGCAGATGTACCCGGCTTCGCTCGGGATATTATAGCGGCACAGTATTTATTTTGTTGAAGGTTAAAATAACATAACTGAAAAAGAAGTCCGAGAACGAAATAAAACACAGATACCGGAGGCTGTCTGAAAATAATCTAGAATAGTAATATATCATCATACTTTACCTTTCGTTTATAATACTTCCTTGTAAACAATATTTGTTGTTTTTCCTCCAGGTTAAGTTACGTGGACTAAAATCTAAAATAAAAATCTAACCTGGATTTATTCCTCAACTGTGGCACAATTGTAACACTCAAAAGGACTGGTGCACCACTTTTTTTTTAAATCCAAAATTTTCTGCCTGCAACACACACGGGTGAGCCATACAATCAAACTTATCTGCAATTAATTAAGTTGCAATCTATTATGTTTGACGTTGCTACAAGAATAATTTCGATGCTTCATATAAAGCGCGAAGCGATTAACGTAATTCTTTCGTCTATTTGAAGGTTTAATAGACGCTAATTCAATCGGAGGCAACAATGCGGAACGCCTTGGCAACACCCGGAAAGAGTACGAAAAAGCGATAAAATTTCGAAAAGAAATGCGTATTTCTGACAAATTCCTCCGTATAACATCTAAAAATCGGAAGAATAAGATATTTTATAGTTTTAGCCGTCGAATAAAGCAAAAATGGAGAAAACTGGTCGATATTATATTTTGATGAATGAAAGAAAAAATCTTGCACCTTGAAAAATGGAAAATCTCGTGTAAACTTATGGTGAAATATAATTGTCTCCCGGAGTCAAATCCGGGACATTTTCCAGGATGTTTGATTTTTTTAGAGACCACATCATGGGGGTTTAACGATTGTGAAAATTTCAGCTCGTTAAGCTTAGTAGATCCGAAGATATTAAGCGAGAAATATTTGAAGGAAACGGCAGACTCCTAGCCAGCAAGACAGGTTGAGTTTTATAAAGACAGAGAAGATATATATATATATATATATATATATATATATATATATATATATATATATATATATATATAACAGCTTACGGAAAAGGAAAGGTAAAATAGATATATGGATGTCAACAAGGTGTTGGGATGAGAAAACCCAGTGAAAACTCACCAATCAGACGACTTCAGGTTGGCGAGGCCCCGGGGATGTCGAAGCGACACACGTAAAAGAACGCTAAAACACAGAAACATCACAAACGTAGAAGCTTTCGGAACTACTCTCTCTGTAGCTGAATTTGCGCGGTCTCCTCAAACCACGCAACCAGGGGGCCGGGTGACCTTGAGAAAAAATCCTACTCGCGCAGGATTCGTACCCGATGACTTTTTCAAGCATCGGGCGAGTAGCAGCCAGCGTCCTAACCACTACACTACACGAAAAAAATTCTTTCCTTTCCACTCCCTCAATCGGTTCTTTGAAGCTCGGGGAATGTCCGAAAAAACCTAAATAAAATGGCGGATGACAATCAAAGAAAAGCATCGCCGTGTGTAACTCCACGACGCGTTTACTTTCCTGTGAACGACGTTAAATGATTTGCATCCTACGAGTAAGTCGCCACTTGGGACGAAATTAGTATGCCTGGGAGAACGCATGAAAAATCATACAATTCAAATGAGTGTGTCCACCTCAACTTGAAACGAAAATAACTTATGCATGTAAATGAACATGTCATTTTTTGTTTATTAGATTTCTTAAGTATATAAAAATTACCGAAGTGTTGTGACTTACAGTCTTTATAACATAATTAATTTTCATATAATAACGTTTTCCGAACCATTCACGCGACGTAGGAGCATCTCTTGCTAATGCAAAGGTTATACAGCCAGTTAAAGCTTGATGATAAAATCAGAAGCGAGAAAAATAATGAAAGAGCAATGTGAATGCTGCTTTTGCTCACATGATATTTCAAGACACGTTCAAGTTTGAGCAAGTAAGAAGTCAAGCTGTGATTACCACGAAAGAGCATTTAAGTTTGCGTAATTGGCTCGATAATACAAAAAACCTCAGCTGGGCATATGATATATTTTTCTCCATTCCTAAAAATATTTTATAGCGCCTGAGAACGGAAAATTCCACTCCACCATAATTAGGATGTTGCCAAAACTACACACAACAGTATAGAGATGTACTAAGGAGAAACAAAAAAAAGATTGATGTATCAAAAGATTTTCACGCAAAATGCCAGTAAAAATCGAGTTATTATCCACTCGTTGGGGAGGATAGCGAAAAAAACTAAAAAAACTTCAATTTCATTCAAACTGTTTTTTCGCCAAGTAAAATGCTCCAATAACGCCGGCGTTTGCGGAAATTTCGCAAAACCCCCCGCACTGATTGGTGTTTCACCCAAGGGGGGGAAATAAAAAAAAAACAAAAACCACGTTTGCGTTCGTTCGTTCCGCGCGCATAATTCATGCACAATGGCACTTGTTCCCCGCGCATCATCCGCGTCAGAGCGTGATGGATGCCATTCAGCGACCGCCCACTGTTCCAAAGAAACCGACCGTGAAACGGCGCCCTGATTAAGTAACCATAGAGCGGCGAGGTAAATGGATTGCGCGACGGCTACCTCATATACCTATGAATGGGAATGCATCTTTTTTCTCTTTTTATTTTTTCGGCGATGAATACGGATTTGCAATTTGGGAAAACCCAGTCCCATTACTCGCATGGGTTGAAAACACAGGAGAACGACCGATTGACTAGGGAACGCGGGCGCACGAAATGATGGTTTCCACTCGAAAACGGGATAACGTCGGAGGTTGTTTAATCGCGCCGGAATTTGTGCGTAATAGGTTCCAAACCGACCCTATGAATTCAAACCGGGCAAATCGCGACATTATTCCCCCTCTCTTGATAATGTTTCTACGTAATTCGGTTTACTAAGGCAATGTCATTTACAGGAGGGATGTCCGCCTTCACTCTCGTATCAGAGGAAATGGGGACCAATGTTGGGGGAGGGTGGATTACGCTGTTAAACTCCCCTTCCCCTTTTCTCCCACCCGTAAGGTAAACCGATTATCTCGAAGTTAAAAATGTCCGCGAAAAACCTGTCGTAGATCCGTTTCCTTCGGTTGAAACTGGTGGGGAAACTGATCTTGGACACCGCACTTCACTCCTAAATCCACACACCGGAAAAAAAACAAAACACTCCCCAGGAGCGAATAGAAAAGTCGCCCTTTCATAATGGCCCTCAATTTTTCGCCGTTCGGGACTTCGCAAGAAGCTCAATTTTCAAGCACTTGGAAGGGATCTCCCATTAGCATAAAAACCCGCACAGACACAGTAGATAGAGCAACCCAAAAGAGAAAGAATGAGAGTGTGTGTATACGTATATATATATAATGTGGATCTAGGCGGTTTCAATTACTTCTAACCACAAAAAGCATAAAACGATAAAAAGTACGAGCACCCGAGGCTCTTGTTTTGGGTCGGATTCTAGTAAAAAGAGATGGGGTTGAATTGAGGACGGCATGGAGAGCTTAGGGAACAACCAACCCTATACCGACCAACCCACGATGCTCATCCATTACCCACCCCAATACAGCACAACGAAAATGCGGGAAGGAAGGAGTATACAGCAGTTGCTTCTCTAAGAGGGGAAGGAAGGGAAAAAACCCTTCCAAGAGGATGGGTTGGTTGTTCTGCAGGGGAGGAATGGAAAAATATATAAAGAGAAGGGGGAAATGGAAGGGTTACGAACCATAGGGGATTGCGAGCGCGCTTTTTGGGAAGGGTGAGAAAGGAGTTTGGGGAGAAGGGCGAAAGGGGTTTTTTTTGGAAGCTGAGTCGCGGGGGAGAAAGTTTTCTAACGCACCGTGTTGAGGGAATGGGGGCTTTGAAGGGGATTGGGAGTTTGGGAGGGACCTATAGAGGGTTGCGTTGGAGGCTCGCTCGTGTAAAGCCCTAAAAATCCCCTCCTTACTACGCAGAACTACGAGCGAGTCAGAGGGCGACTCTCCCTCGATGACCTCAACCCCAAACAGCCAACCTCTCTCTCTCTCTTCCTCATCACTCTTCCTTCTATCTTCTCTTTCCAGCGATGGATGGCTTTTCCACACATCGGAGAGATAGAGAGAGGCCGTAAAATGAGAGACATTTTAGAGAGCCACGGGAAAACACTAAGGATAAGCGGTTTAATGTTTTTTTTGTAGGAGTTACTCCGGGGATTTTTGAACGATATCGGGGGCTTGCAAGTACCTCCCCACCGCGTTTGGGAATGACCCCACGGGAGAGGACTAACTTGACAACCAAAAGAGATAATACAACCGACTTGCTAACAATATCATTACCCAGGGATGACGAAATTAAAGAACTAAATTAATAACTTCACTGTATTGGCCTTTACTTGGTGGTATTCCATCATAAAAAATCATCCAACACAACGAGTAATTCACAATGCAGTGATCGCAGCTCGAGAGCACTTCAGCGAATTACTCCATGATTAAAAAAAGCAGTACGTGGACTTTAAGCGAAAGACTTTGGATAGCGCATATTATGTTGGGTACCTATGCCTAAAACCCACTGGAAGGTAGAATTACAATGTTTGTAATGATACCACTCGATCGTAGTTCTATCAAAACGTTATTATCAAAGTGCGTCCACAAGCACACACGCAGCTAAAAGGGAAGTTACAGTGTCAACGATGTAAAACGCCTTTGTCATCGCTAGCATAGATATTCGAAAATGCGGCCATTTTATCGGGAGTTCGAAAGACTAAGCCAAACTCGCCCTCTTAGCAATGTCAATTGAGAGAAAAATAAATCCATTCCGCAAAAAGAAAATCCTTGACACCGACACCTTCAATCGCCGAATCAAGAAAAACAATCCATTCTCCCCCACTCCCGGCGTGTTTTTGTTTCCCGAAGAGAATCCTCCACCGCCACCTCGAGCCCGTCGCGCCGAACTATCGCTTTTCATTCACCCCTATCCTCAACGGTCTCCCATCATAAAACACCGCTACGGCGAAAGAGAAACACTCCGCACGTACACGTATGCGCTTACTTTTAGACGCGTATTCCTGCAAAAGGAAGGGGTTAATTGAATCGAATTTTGGGAAATTCGGAGGAAAAAAAGATAAAAAACGAGTTTTCTTCCGACCTTTTAGCAGAACCAATATTTATTCACGCAGAGGGAAAGAGTGTAACAGGGAAAGAGAGAGAGAGGATCCACTCCTCCCTCATCCGTAACCACCCGAAAAATCGTGTGCCGTTTTTCACTCCGCCCTCTTTCCAGCTCATCTTCAAATTTTCCTGGCAGTGAGAGAGCGAGAGGGAGGGAGGGAAAAGGAGGGGAATGAAGGGAAACTGAGGGAGAGGGAGGGAACGTGAGGGAGAGAGAAGGAGGAAGAGGAAAGGAAAGTGAGGGAGAGGGTTGGAGGGAAAGAGAGAGAGATGGAAAGAGAAGGAGATGGAAAGGGAGGGAGGGAGTGGAAGGGAGTGATGGAGGGAAAGGAAAGGGTTTTACCGCCAGCCGCTTCACTGGACTGCCCAATCAATGACGAGGTATATGTACACGTGCGGGGAAAGAGAGAGGTGAGAGAGAGAAAGAGGTAGAGAAAGAGAAGATGGAACGAAAAATCGAGGAAAAGTCAGGGGATGGAGAGGATATATAGAGAGAGAGAGATAGAGAGAGGGTAAGGGTGAAAAAGAAATTTTCACGGTCCCGGAAACATTTATGAAACAAATATGACAAACACGAATCGACGGACGATAAAAAGGCACCGCTGGGGCAGGAGTAAGGGCCAGGAGGTTTGGGGGAGGGTAAAGGCTTAAGGGGGGAAGGAGGGGGTGGCGGGAGAAAGAGGATGGAGGGGAGGGCGATGGAGGGAAAGGAGAGGATGTAGAGATGAGTGCCGCTCGTACGAACTGGGTCAGGTGGTACACGAGTAGGCGAGAGGGAGGGTTATGGAATGGCGGCGGAGGGGACGGTCGGAACACGAACCCAGTATAACTCCTCTCTTCCCATACCCTTCGATATATTCCCCGTTCTACCTTTTACATGAGCGAGCCAGGTTCGACATCATCAGGGAAGTAAAAAAAAGAGGGGATGGAAGGATGAAGTCTTTCGCCATAAAAAAACCAAATCCACCTCACATACATATAAACACACACATTCAGATATTTTCTGAAGCGCTAAGTTTTTCGGATAGTCGGATCGACTGATCGAAATTAGAGCGAGGAGAAAAATACCAACGCACCGAAGAGCAGTAGTCATTTTGCTAAAAATAACTGCAATGTGTATTTCAGCCCGCGGCAAAAATCGCACAGAAAAAGTTCAAGACTAGAGTTAAGCGCTCGTCAAAAATGACGAGACGTGAAGTTAAATGTCCCATTTTAAAATTACGAATGAAAGCCTGCTTGTCGAAAAATCTCTTTTTACGTGTTATCTTACGGGAAACAAGAATTATACCCTGGAGTTGAAACCGAGTCTTTTTTCTGGGCAATTTTTGTCATTGACTTTTAATGCGTGATTGAAGCATACCCATACATGAAATGGGTATTATATTTAATCTATGAGAATACCCAGAGCCGTAATGAGGGCGGGGCAACCGGGGCACGTGCCCAGGGTGCAGCTTCATAAGGGGCGCCAAATGGATGTCTTGTTATAGAGTAGATAATATGAGAGGAAGAAAAAGAAAATTTCATGAAAAGATGGAAATTGAAGCACCCTCAATACCTGAAACAACAGAAAATACTCTCTACAATGCAGTACATAAGGCAATAAATTCTCTTCAAACGCAACTGTCGGTACGATTCACATCTTTAAATAAAAATGATAATGCTTTTAAATTTTTACGTTGTGCTGTATATAACATGAACAAAGATGAAATTATTAATTCCTATAAAAATGCTGCTAGTATGTATAAAAACGATGTGGATGAACGCGAGTTAATCGAAGAAGTTCGCAGTTTGAAACCACTTGCCTTCGATAAAAAGCGTAAACGCAGAAAGAAATTTCGAATTTCTTCACGAATACGAACTTTTAAGTTCATTTCTCAATGTGGAAATTTTACTGAAAAGTTTTCTGACATTCGCCGCATCAATTTCAACTGGAGAGCGAACTTTTAGTAAACTAAAACTGATAAAAAATTACCTACGGTCATCAATGAACCAAGAGAGACTTTCTGGTCTGGCCATCTTATCTATTGAATATGACACTGCAAAAAATATAGATTTCAATGACACAATCAATATGTTTGCTGCAAATAAAGCTCGAAAAATAAAACATTAAAGAAATGATTGTTTATTTTTAGTTAAATACCCTTTTAAAAATAGGAACTTATAATTTTATTAAATCATTTTGGGGCGCCGAAAACTTCTCTGCCCAGGGCGCCAAAAGTGGTCACTACGACCCTGAGCATAACTGTCAAATTTCATTCTTATAAATAGTGGGGATGTTTGAGAATGCACGTTTAAAAAGTGTTTAACACATAGTGACAGAATAAGCGTTTTGTATAAATGATGCCTCCAAAAAGAAATCAAATTAAATTTCTTTCGATAAATTCATATTCGTATCCTCCGCAATGCTGAAGTAGAAACCAAATAGGACGAAAAACAACAGAATCTCTAGCGAATAAATTCACGACGATAGACAAAGATAGCGAGCATACCAGCCGCGTGCAATTAAGATGGGGCGTCAAATAAAAATGCGCCCGACGAAACATTTACATTTAGCGGATCCGCCCTTTTTAGCTCAGCCACAATCCGGGCGATTTAATTGTCGGCGTAACGTTCATTTCGCACGCCACCAAAGAAGCCCCGGAGGATAATTGACGTTTCGCGCCGCGTCCGCCGAGGAAGAAAGTTAATTCCGAAGTTTTACGCGCTACCGCATAATTAACCGATCGTTCGACTCGATGGCGATGTTCCAGCGGAGAAAATTGAGAATGGACCAGAAATAACAGGAAAATTTTAATTGACATTCTCCAATTTCGTCCGCGTAACGCTAACAGAATTAAATTTGGGAGATTGCTTTGATTACATCGAGGGATGTCCCATTTAAATAAAACCACCTCAAGAAGTCGTCCCACGACCAAAAAATACACTAACAATATTTTTTTGTCGAAGTCATGCATTACCGTCATCCTGGAACATGTTCTCCGATGCGAACGGACTTAAGAGATAACAGCAACGCTCACTCTAGCGAAAGTGCAGGGTGACAATAAAATGTAACAGCGTTCCCCAAACGGTCAAACAAACGAGAAAGCACCATAAACACAGAAAATCCGCGCACCCTTTATAAATCTCCGGCAATTTTCGCACAACGGCGCAAATCCCTCCGAAAACGATCAACAAACCGAATGAAAGGGGAATAACAGAAAAATGGTCGCGAGGCTGACGCAGTCTTTCAAAAAACATTTCCCGAAAGAAAAGAGAGAGTTGGAGAGAGCGAGAACTCGACCAATAACTCCCATCCCCTTAAACAAACCACGAAACAGTTATGTATAGTGAAAAGAGAGAAAGAGTGAAAAAGGACGGTCAAACCGATCCTTTATCCAGCCTTCTCGCAAAAAGGGTCAGGGTTCCTTTCCCGTAGCCTTTCTCAACCCTTTTCTCTCTCTCATTCTCCCGAAATCGGCAAATCCTCTTTAGAGTCGTCGATACCCTTCTTCCTAGGGAGTGCGAGCAATCTAAAACCCTCTCTTTCCGCGGGTCCACCCTACCTTCTGCAGTACACTAAACCACTTCCCCTAGCACTACCTCCCCTTTCCTCACTTACTCACTCCCCCCCTCTCTCTCTCACGAGCCATATACAACCATTGAAGCAAGGCTCGGCCCACTTTTCCCTTTTATTGCCCGACCCCTTCCGCCTAACCTATTCTGTATAGCTTCTTTTCGTTCATTGTGAGGGTCTGACCCACCCTCTTTTTCGCATGCCCCCCTCCTCTCCTCTCTCTCTCTCTTTCTCTCACTATCTCCTCCCAATGCTCCAGCTCCCTTTATGTAGCGCCGCTTGCGAGATATCTCCTTTCTCTACTCCGCCCCATCCATCCCTCCCTATATCTACCGCAACCCTGGAGGGGGTGAAAAAGCCAATAGTTCTATTTTCTCTCCACCTCCCTGATCTTCGTGAGTAATAGTGTGTCTAAAATAAAAAAGAACACACCATCGGGTCTTCTATTCTCGTGCCAGGTCTCCCACTCCTAAAGGCTAATCAAAAACGTATCGAAGAGAGAGTTTCCTTTGAATGGTTTAGAGTGCCACTCTCCTCTTTTTACGGACGGTTCCCGTTTTTCTTCGCGGGAGTGGGTGGATAAAAAACTACTGGAAGATGGATCCCATATATATATATATATATATATATATATATATATATATATATATATATATATATATATTTCATTTACTTTTTCCGATGGAAAGCGACGGTATGAATACGTTTCGGGAGATTCATAAATAAAAGAAGGATCGCGTCGGAGAAATGATAAGATAACAAACGCGAATGGAGTAATTTGTTTTTGTTTATTTTTCGGATGTGTAACCGGTGTCAAGTTGTAACAACAGCAGCCGGTGTAGGAGCTCGAATCAAAAAAAAAATATTGCGGTAGCTCTTATGTTCAACTTTCCATTAAAATGCTTTCGCTTTTCGTACTGTACAAAAGCGTTTATCTACAACTTATTAATTACGAATGATTGATTGAAGAACGAATAATTCAAAAATTTAGGGCCGAGTTCATCGTATCCCTCGAATCAAATTTTCGACCAAGGTAACTCCTTGAGCAATAGCACCCCTGAGTAAATTGAACAAAGAGTACCTTAATCATCGAAGGATGATTAAGTAAATAAGTAATTTATAATTTTTGTTACGTTTGGATATAAGTAGATACACTGCAAAGATATAGGCAAACAGCGATTAAAGAATAAAATTATTTTATAGTAATTTATTAAACGTATAAAAATACTTCAACGTGAGTTTCCGGACGTTAAAATCTGAACGTATGTTGAAGGGATATTGCTCAAAAGTAATTTGTCAGAAAATTTGACATCTTCAACAGCATAGTTCTAAAAAGATAATTTGGAGATCTGTAACTACTCGCCCTAATTTCGAAGAAGACGGCGACAGCTCCATTCGAAACTATCGCCACTTCCTCACTTAGTTGAGTACTCAACATATTAGAAGGCGGCAGAGCTGCTACCTGAGATTGCAGGTTTTCTAAAATAAGCCATTAGAGAGAAGGACCGAGTTTTTTCCGTTCCGAAAAAAGTTTGTTCTGCCGCGTCGAAGAGCCGTAAACAACATTAGGCATGGTTTCCAGAGTTGAGTAACGGGAGGAGAAAGAACGTGTTATTCATTGCGAGGGAAAGTGTCGAAAGGTACGGATAACGCAGTTCCCACTCAAAACTAACGGCAATAGTCACTTGCTGCAATAAGGTGAGCTCGAAGGAAATGACGCGTTGAGGTGGAGGAGAATTGACCAACACTTAAAAGAAACTTCGTGTCGCAAAGTAAGATAAAAGATAAGTGCAGATAAATTTGTTCGGTCATCCGAAACGTCATATAAATACCACAAGACTCAATTATAATAAAGTGGCATTTGTTTTAGAGCCCAAATCAGTACAAGTGCCAATTGTTGCCAATAAAAATCAGAAAATTCGGGATACTGTCTGGACAAATGAGACTAATCAGTACAAAATTCCTTTGCTAAAATTTCTAGTATCAACTTAGCAATCTATAGTATTTTTAATATTTTTTACGAATAATCACGGAGTAAACAGCGTTTTAAATGACAGGGATAGAAATCGAGGATACCAAAATACCGATAAGTGAGCTAAATTTCCGTATTAAGGCAATACTATATAAAATAAACTGATGTGGGCAACATATGACTTTCTCCATATTTATATGGCAAATTAAACGTTGTTAGCTTTGGGATCGTTGTCAATATTTACTTCCGGTGGACAAAGAAAAGAAAAAGGAACATTACTAAGACGTAACTAAGCGTCAATTGTTAACAATAGTCTTCGGTAGGTGGCAGCTAAAAGTATAAGATATCTCTTAAACAATGCATTATATGGAAAAATGTATCAAACAAAGGTTGTAGAAAATAAAATTCCCTACAACTTTTATTCCAATACATTTTTACATTTATCAAATATTAAAGCAAATATTTCAAAATAACGAATGTGACAAGAGTAAACACCCACTTCCGGTCGACCTATTTTTACCAAAAACTAATCAATCTTCTAACTTTTATAAAAATGTTAAATGTAAAATTTTTCGTTGACTTGATTAATAGTTTTTGAGTTAGAGCGCCCACAAAAATCTATCACATACAGACCGACAGACAGAGAGACACAGACATCATCGCGAAACTAGTCAGAACGTGTTCAGGGAACCTTAAAACATGTATTACCGTTGAAATCTCGAGTTCGATTTTTTTCATGAAAACAATACTTTCTCATACTACGTACATGGAGAAAGTAAAAATGGATTTATAATATTTGTAAAACAGCGAAGAAAGCTGATCAAAACAATATCATTAGCAGTACGGTTGGTCACTTCACACAATAGTGTCACAGACAAGAACAGCAATCACAATAAATAACACTTTGAGATATAAACGCTCGCTACAGAAAATTGTTCGAATCTGTTCGGCAGGAAAAACGCAGTTGATTACGTTAAATAGCTCTCCTGACCGGACGTTAGAATGCTAGTTTCCATGGCGATGGAACCGGCCATCGTTGCGCTCTTTTACGGACTGTTTAAAAGAGGCAGTCGCAACAAACATATATTGCGACTTCGGCGTAGGGTTTTATCGCTTATTTTCGCTCGCACGGATTGAAGGAACAAGGTCGCCAATTCTTCGTGGAGCTGCCACTCTGGGGAAGAGGAGCGAAGCGTCACTCACCGACTATCGACCTTAATGCAACCTTGATGGCGGGGAGGGATTGGAACAAAAAGCCGCAGAGCAAACACGACATCAGTGGATCAGAGGAACATTAAGCGGCGCGTCCGTCGATAAAAAAGTCTTCCCTTCGGTAGAATGAAAGACGGGGCAAGGTCTTCTTTCGGATAAAAAAATTGTTTCCCATCAACAAATGTCAAAACAGTCAGTTCACTCTATGTCCCTCTCGCTCCATAGTAAAAACAAGTGCTCCGTGTTTCTCAAAGCCAAATAAAAATGAAACTCGCTTCTCGGTGGGCAAAAAAACTTATAGTTACACGCAAAATGAAACAATTTTATCTTGATTATTTATTATTAAAATTCAATCTGCAAAAACAATTAATTATTTAAAAAGTATTCTCATTGGTTACGTTAAAATTTATTTGTCGCAAAAATCGTCAAAACTTGGTGAGACAAAGGGATTGAATAAACTGCTAAATAAAACACATGGGTAGATACTGATATTCCTCGTTAATAGTGACAGCCTAGAAAAAAATGTCACACATCGATATGAAAGTGTAAGTGAAGTCAACCGAAGAAATTATCAATTTCATCGAAATTTCGCATTTAGAAGCTAAGCTCAAATTCTCTATTTGGCGCGCCATCTTATGTAATGGAAACCTCGAAAAAACCGCATACAAATCCATAAGTTTTTCCGTTTGATCAGGTTGGTAATCCATTTTTAAAAGACATCGTATTATAA
The DNA here is from genome assembly GCA_028673005.1 of Tanypteryx hageni. Lineage (NCBI taxonomy): Eukaryota > Metazoa > Arthropoda > Insecta > Odonata > Petaluridae > Tanypteryx > Tanypteryx hageni. The sequence goes on along the minus strand of CM054112.1, from coordinate 99,701,700 downwards.
TTACGGATAACCTAATACTTAAATGACAAATCAAACCGAGATTATGATTTAATTATAACAATTATTCAAACAGAGGCGAACCTTCTAATAACGATCAACAGCATTAAATGAATCGCATTTGTTATTTATTTATTTTTTAATGCAAGATGTTTGACGATAAGCCGCTGGATGCTGTAACTGGCAGTAACCGATTCTTCACTTCAAAGCAAGGATATTTACTCCCTTACGTTAAAATACCTGTGCTGGAATTATAATGGGATAGCTCCAGCAAAAACGAAACCATTTCCGCGAAACAGAGAAAAAAGAACAACCGCGAGGCCGACGTCTTCGTGGCAGAAGGAACAAAACAAATGAAACGCGACGATGTTGAGTCAGCGCGCGCTGTTGAATATGACACGAGAGTTCGCAAATGGTAATGTGGAAACGAACAGTCAATCTAATAACTATCAACGCACCGGAGCAGTGGGTCATCAAAAGCGGTCCCTCTGGGATGAAGAAGTAACAATTAACAGCCCATCAAGTCTGGCGGGACGGAAAGAAATGACTCCATTCCTCCGGACGCCCATTAGTTTTTCATCGCTATGGATACGGAGCGTTCCTTCTTCGCCTCTTCTCTCCCACTATCTCTCACATCCACCACGTCCATAGACAAGGAGATCCCTATTTTTAAACGTAACGTCAAACGAATGAGAGAAAGAAATAAATGACGAGAGCGAACAGTAGATGAATCGAGTGGTAAGCAAATAAGAGAAATAGGGAAGGGGAGGAGGTGAATGGAAGATTGGCGGAGGTAAAAGGCGGAAAGGGAGAAGAGTTAGAAAGAAAGAGACAGGAGAAAGAAGGAAAAAGGAAATAAATAGGGAGGGAGAAATGGAGGGAAAGGGATTTAGAAGTGGAGGAAGAGGGAGGGGAAAGGAGGGAGAGAGATAAGGAAGGAGGAAGAACGGAGGGAGAGAGGTGGATATAGAGAGGGAGAGGTGTGCAGAGACAGAGAGGGAGAGATGTGCAGTGACAGAGAGGGAGAGATGTGGAGAGAGAGAGAGAGAGGGAGAGATGTGGAGAGAGAGAGAGAGGTGGAGAGAGAGAGAGGTGGAGAGAGAGAGGTGGAGAGAGAGAGGTGGAGAGAGAGAGGTGGAGAGAGAGAGAGAGGTGAAGAGAGAGGTGGAGAGAGAGAGAGGTGAAGAGAGAGGTGGAGAGAGAGAGGTGGAGAGAGAGATAGGTGGAGAGAGAGATAGGTGGAGAGAGAGAGGTGGAGAGAGAGAGAGGTAGAGAGAGAGAGATGGAGAGAGAGAGGTGGAGAGAGAGAGGTGGAGAGAGTGGTGGAGAGAGAGAGAGAGGTGGAGAGAGGGAGAGAGGTGGAGAGAGAGTGGTGGAGAGAGATAGAGAGAGTGGTGGAGAGAGATAGAGAGAGAGGTGGAGAGAGGGAGAGAGGTGGAGAGAGAGTGAGGGAGGTGGAGAGAGAGTGAGGGAGGTGGAGAGAGAGTGAGGGAGGTGGAGAGAGGGAGAGAGGTGGAGAGAGAGTGAGGGAGGTGGAGAGTGAGGGAGGTGGAGAGTGAGGGAGGTGGTGAGAGAGTGAGGGAGGTGGAGAGAGGGAGAAAGGTGGAGAGAGAGAGGGGGGGTGGAGAGAGAGGGGGTTGGAGAGAGAGGGAGGGGGGTGGAGAGAGAGGGAGGGGGGGTGGAGAGAGAGGGAGGGAGGTGGGAAGAGAGGGAGGGAGGTGGAAAGAGAGGGAGGGAGGTGGAGAGAGGGTGGGAGGTGGAGAGAGGGTGGGAGGTGGAGAGAGGGAGAAACAGAGGGAGAGTGGCTGGCAAGATACCACGGAGACAAAAACAGCCTGAGAAAGCGAGAGAGGAAGGAGGGGGGAGAGAAAGAGGATGAGTGTAGGAAGAAATATAGATACGCGGGAATGCACGCAGTAATTGCCCCAGCATAAATGAGTTTTAAGCCGCCGCTGGAATAAAAAAAAGACCGATACGCTGGCGAAAAAGAAATTGCCAACGCAGATGGCCCAGTCACGGCTATACATTAAAAAATAATAAAACCTCCATACCACCGAAAACGAAGCGCACCCCCTCCCGACTTCATCATCCGCCCCCACTCCCTCTCCTTCACCCCTCCGCCACGAGATGGCAACCTTGAACACTGGGCCATTAGCGGCGGCGACGGCGTCTTAGGCCAGCGAACGAGCGAGAGAGAGAGTGGGAGAACAGCAGCCAGAAGCGGTCTGACCGTCTCTTCTTCTTCTTTCCACGTGACTTTTCCAATGCGAGCATCAATTAAGGAAAATGTACGAACTTAATTCGTCCTCTCAAGAACTTTTTCCCTCTTCCTCGGCCACGACCTCTCGAACCCAGTGAGTGGATTTGGGTCGACCCTGCATTGCCGCACTTGCAGTTTCTTGTTCCGCACGACTTATAAAACACTCGCTCCACCCCTCCAACTCCCACTCCGGGCCAATTCTTTCCATCTCGCCAACCCCTGTCTCTCGGCATCTCCCTCCATCCTCCTCCACATCTCTCTCTCTCTTTTCCATCGCCCTTTTCGCTCCAGCTTTTTTTTAGATTAATGTATCTCCAAACGTAAGTGCGTTTCCTTGTGTTGCGTTTGCCGCAGAATGAGATTTTCGCCCTCTTCTATCCTCCCCTCTCCTTACGTCAAAGTCTACAAAGTCTATGGCCCGCAAAGTCATTTTGTGTTGCCGCAAAATTTAACACATGAATTCATATTTTTTTAAATTCAACTATGACAATAAAACACTTAATATTGAAATGTTAAACCTAAAAAATCTCATTCAGAATTGATTTTCACTTGTATAATACCTCAGAATCTCTAGGCAACTTCCAGGTAACCACACATGAATGCAGGGAAGCGACAATTTCGGATTCACAACACTGAAATAAATGTAACCGTTCACACTATCAACGGCGATGGCACGACAACGACACGACATCCTTCCGTCACGACAACGGCAATATTTAAAAGAATCTAAGATGTGTCGCGACGTGTTTATGCCTTTTTGCTGTTCAGTTTGAACTAGAGTTCCGGCAACGTACAGCGAGTCTTTATTTGCTTTAAAAAATGAATACAGATTAGCTTATTGAACTTGTGAGAGAACATGAAGAGATGTTGGACATGGGCCATCCCAAGTAGAGTGATAGCGAAATCAAGGAAACGTGGAATGATATAGGCAGGGAATTAAATCAACATAGTATAATATTCTTCTTCTTCCTTTCTTTGTAACAAACTTTCATTTGCCCATATTCTCTTTCGCTTAGTTATTGATTGTTTCCGGCGATCATCTTCATCTAGAAGCACTGCGTTACAAATCGATCCCTCTTCAGAGAACATGTATACAGACATCGTGTCAAGAAATAAACAATGACAGGGATAGTTGATTTTTGTAGTGTCTTTAACGCCACTAGCAGTTGCAGTGTCTTTAAATGTGAATCAACTTGCCTTTTTTGTTGTGTAGTCGCCATCACGTGTCGTTGACGTGCTGTAAATGTGAGTCGATCTTTAAACTCGAATCCGGCTCGCCGAAGCATTGGCAACATCCCGAAGGATTCGCTACCAAAAATGCTGGACTAAACCTCACATCCTCTCCGATTCCGAATTCAAACTTCACAGATCATTCAATGCAGCGCACGTTCGCAAAGAGCACCACGCCCCTCGAGTCGCGTGCGCCTGCAGTTGTACATACGTAGAATTGTGAAAATGTTTTCGTCTCCGTACTCTTGGGCCGCGAGATGGAAGGTCGGTCACATCTCCGGACGTCTTAATTCTCTCAGGCATTTTTGTCCTTAACTAGGATTTATTGAGGGTCCAGAAAAAAATAAAAAGGGGACGGTCCAGACGGATAATACTCCCATTTTATCCTTATCCAACCGCTAACTGGGAGCGTTAATGATCGTTTCCCGAGGAGTGGACGACGTTGCGTAAGCGCCCGTTGTTCTCCTGCCCACCCGACTTTAAAAAAACCCCGCAGCGTTTTTGAATAAAGGCCAAATCAATTAAAGTTCGTGATTGTTTGCTGTCATCTTGATGGATGTCGCTAAAGCGGAAACGGATGTGTTCGTTTAATAATGAACGGTATTATACGGGACGGTTAGATTATTGCCCTGATTTATAGCTACGGCAATACGTGGTGAAAAAAACGAAATTGTACAGTACATGAGACTTTTGCTGACACGATGAATATATGGAGAGAGGCTAAAAGTTTGTTTTAAAATTATAATTAAAAGGTTTTAGTTTACATTAAAACCCCTCGCTGCCAGCGTAGATGACGCCCAAACGATTATGCAAACTCCATATTCTGATGGGCAACTCCGACACAAATTAATCAATCGATTGAAGCAAACACATGAAACACGGGAGGTTACAAAAAAACAAGAACCTTTAGCAAAGCCTCCGGCTCAACGTCAACTAGTTACCGACTTTCGGAATTTATTTTCGCAATTACGGGAGCGAAAGGGAAGTACAGAACATGCTGTTTCCTAGGGAGTCTCAAAATGAAGATATCCCTTTTTTTTTTAAAGCAACCCATGCGAGGAGCGTCGAAAAATCTCGAAAGCCACTTTGATCCTCTCTTTCCCTAGGGAAATAAAAAGGGCCCGCGTTGCACCTCCATTTAACCCCGCGTTCCAGGACTAGATATTAACTGCGCTCGCCGCTGGAGTAGGACGTCCTCCGCTAATTGAAGAAATTCCTCCGCTTATTGGAAGGGACGTTAGAATTCACCGGGCTCGCGTCACCTCAAAAAGCCCCCTCCTCCTCCGCCCATCGCGAGGACGAAACGAACCAACCAATTAATGCGGCGAAAATACCCCTGCGACGCGACGCCGGGGCAATTACGCTTACAAAGAGGAGTCGACCGATTAGGCTCATTTACTCGGAACCGAACGCTCACGGGAAAAAATTTTTTTAAACGGCATCATTTTTTTCGGAAGCCATGAGTTGAAAAAAATCGAATAACGAGATAGATGCCTTACCGCTCGGTCGTCACGGATGATTTTCGAAAACTCGCAGAAGACATCACACGGGAGCGGCGGGAAAAATCAACATGCGGCCGCCGCCATCATCACATACAGCGGAGGTTGCACGTTTTCTGGTAGGTGTAGCGATGCGAGAGAGAGGTCGGGAAAGAGAAAGAGAGAGAGGCAAAGATCGTAATTCTAGGTTTACTTTATATCCGTCAGCGGGACGAAATTACAGAGTGGGGGTTTGATAATGGTCAAAGTTTCCCCTTCATTTCCCTCTCCTCTCTCTCAAATCCCTTCTCCTTCCTCATCCTCCACGCACACACTATAACCAACTCTATCCCATTCTCTTTCTCGCAGTCTTCCACACAAAACCCAACTCCCTCTCTCTCTCTCTCTTTATCTCACTATTACCCACCCACAACGCACACAGACACAAAACCCGGTCCTTTTCCGAGCCCCTCATCCCCACGATCCAACCCTTTCATCCATTCTCCCCTCCCCATCCCCCCACCCATTCTCCTCCCCTCGGCATTCCGTTGCTCACTTGTTCGAGAGCGCACGGCCAATTAGAAAAGACGACACAAAAAGCACGCTTTACGACCCTACGGGTAAAAAAGAGGGATATTCCTCTCTCTTTCTCTGGCTATGGGGCAAGCAGAGCCATGTAGGAGGAAAAAACAGATGAGGAGAGAGAGAGAGAGAGAGGGAGAGGTTTCGACTGGATGAGAAGCGTGACTGCCTGACGAGTAAACATTTCCAGGACTAGGAACGAAAAGGCAAGTAAAAAAAATGAAACCATGGAAACAAAACGTGCACCCGTTTTTTCATTGGAGACGTGTTTTGAGACGGAGGAGAAGGGGGGAGAGAGAGGGTTGGATAGAGTGGACGAGGGTTTTGGGGAAGGTGGTGAGAGGGAGAGAGATGCAAGGGAAGAATGAAACAAGGATGGAGAAAAATACTTAACCGCTGGACATTTTAACAGTCATCAAGGAAAGAGAGAGAGAGAGAGGGATATCATAATTGACGAGAGATGGAGGGGGATAGGATGAGGAGGGAAGGCTGATCTGAAGGGTTTTCTCCTCATCCGTGACGTCCTTGCTTCTTCCGTTTGAGATTTCTTCTCCATCTCCACCTCTCTTCCTTCGTACACATACCCTATTCCTTCCTATGCGATTCTTACAGTGATGAGTTCTCTTCTTAAAAAAACTAAGAAAAAACGTTGCTTCTTCTTCTTTCCTCTATATCGCGCATCTCCCCATACCCGCACTTGGCACCTCAACAAAACAAACTTCTTCGGCAAAGATGCTAACAATCAGTACCGTTGTGGATGCGGACGGGAACGAATAAGCGGAGCCGTCTTCGGATATTACAAGGTTGTTATTATAAATGCGGGCGAAAGGAATGTTAGCGCCATGAAAGCTTCGCATAGGCTGACGCTGATTCGCTAAAAATGTAAGTTCCAGGAGAAATTTATTTAAACAATTTAACTTAATCTATGAAACGATAATAAGGAACTAGGGAAATTCAAGAATAAGCATTTAAAAGACAAAAGATCGAAAACTACTTATATCGGGTAGGTATCTCCAATAGTCACAACGAGGATATTGAACAATGTTTTTCATAACCATGTCGTGGATATTGGAGATATCTGGGATAAGTACTTTTTTTCGATCTTTTGATTTTTAAGCGCTTATTTTTTAAATTCTTCAGCCATGAGACGAGGTCGATAATTCTCTTATTAATGAACTAGGGAAAATTTTTGTATCTAAACTGAGTGGTCAACCATATGAAAATTGCTGTCAGAATTTTTAAACCAGTTCACGCGTGAAAAAAATAATCCTCTTTTGCATAATCTTCTACGATGGCAGTGAACAACACGGATGGATTTACCGAAGATGGGATACTGAAGAAAAAACTTCCGTACGATTATTTAAAGAAAATTCTCTATCGCGGATATCTAAACTATTATTGGCGAATTGAGGTCTCTTCAGCGGCGATTTTTCATGGGTTACGAAGTACGCGATAAATCAAGAAATCGAGACCGCCTGTATCCCGAATTCAATGATGGAAAACGGAGGGGGGTGGTATAAAAATCTTAATGGCGGGGTACTCGGCTGCAATTAGGAGCCAAAGAAGCGTATTAAAGCGATATTGCCGGGAAGACGACACGCCTGTTTTACCGCGAGTTCTCACGCTTGGCATGCGACCGTGGGAATCGTGGGAGGGGACGAAGGCGAATGAGGGGAATTGTGCGATGCTTTAAGTGGAGGGTACATCTCGGACGGAAAAACGCCTCTCTCCCACCTTACGCGTGTGCCGTGCGCTTTTATGCATGCCCCTTGCATTTGTTCTCCGTTCGGAAGCCCCTCCTCGGCATCGGATTGCCTCGAAGGCTAGACTCGCCGCATAATGCGAACCCCATCTGTACGGCTCCGGGTCCCATTATCGCCAACCGTGTGTTGCACCTTGCGTCGCATTAACAGACAGGTGTGCGGAGTGAAACATTTCTTTCGTAGGGATCCCCCCGAGTCCGAAAACGGCGGCGATATCCTGAGGCAAGCGAGAACGTGGTGCGCGGTCCCCATATCGGAATATGGCCTTTAGCGCATGGCTCTTGGAAATAAAAATTGTCCAAACTTTCATACGGGAGAATTACCTTCAAAAATCTATGTCCAGCAGTGCGGATACCATCTCGTCACAACAGAGAGGAAATTTACCGAGCCCTGCGTGGACTATTCCGTGTCACCTGCTATCGATATTAATATGTATGCTGTGCGTTAGGCGGGTCCCCACTCAACTACCATTCATGGGAATTCCATGAATCTTGCCCCAATTCGTGTCAGCTTACTCTATACCTACGAAGCGGTATGATTGCGAAATCTCTTATTTATCTATATTACTTGATAGTTTTACGCTACCTATTATGCATAAATCTCTTGGGATAATCATACTATGAGAATCGTTGACTAATACTTCATTTGTACAAATTTCAGCTCATGTCAGTCTAACTAACTTTCATTATTCTCTATTGCCTTGAAGACATCTATTTTGCCGTTTTGAAAAATTGTTCTATATTTAGGTGCTGCAGATTAAGAATTTGTTTTTGGCAACACAAAATGTAGTCAAATATATTCCAACGTAATAGAATACCTCACGCGACGTACGATATAAAAAACGAGGCAACGACCGACGGAGAGAGGAAACCGGAATAAGATGACAAATGGATGATGACCAATTGATAAAATTCCAGAAGGAATTTCATTCTTTTAGATATGACATATACACATACAACCGGACACATCCTCCAAGCTATAATCTTTCTAAAATATACTGCTTGTCATGCCTCTGTTACATTGCCAGAGGTTAAGTGAATTAATGGGGTGTTTCTTTTTATTTTCGATGTTTCTTATCGCACCTATTTTGGCAACTGTCTCCCATTTCCTCTCCACTAAATTTATTCCATCATTTGTGAAAACGGATAACGATACCACAACGGAAAAATAAGAGGTAGTTTCCGAATTTATCTTCCCGTCCTTACTTTTCACTTACTCTTCACTTTAAATCCATAAATATCTTTAAGCGTTCCAAAAATGATGAATATGGTGAATCCGAAAAAGTAAATCGCGCAATCATTATCCCCAGCGCTATTGTAGCACAAATGCGGGAGCTCCTTTCACTTACGTGATGTTCCAAGTAATTTTGTCTTTTGATGCGCACAATAAAAATATCAGAAACCTTTAAAATTTTAACCAGCCAACTCAAATCACAAAATCACCTTTAAAATTTGAACCAGCCTACTATAATCACAAAAGCTACTCAAAATATTACCATCAAATCTATACAGAAGATGGAAAGAAACTGATTAACACAACTTCGCACATAATAAATGAATTCGATATAAAAGCTCATATCCAGACGTGCTAGCACGTGAACTGCAACAGCAGGAGTGCGTCGCGCGTATATCATTTCCAATCTTCCCTTTAACGCGACGGGGACAAAAGCAGTTAGATAGTTATGTATATGGCCACACTCTCTCCTCCGCTCTCCACCATAACCCGCACCAAAACGACTACATTTTCACGGGTGTTTGCGAGGAGTGGGACTATTTGAGCGTCTGCACCCGTGGGATCCCTTACACCTGTTCAGGACCCCGCCTAGAGCAGAAGAGAGTGGGCGTGGTGGTATGGAGAGGGGGGGAAGGGGGGAGTGTTGGAAGATTGAAGAAGGGAGAGCCCGAGGGGAGGAATGGCGGAGGAACTGAACTCCGCATACATGACTGGAGGCTGAATGGGAGGTGGACAGAGGGAGAGAGAGTGGTATTGGCTGTGGACGGGTGCTTCTATCTCGCCACCCCATCTAGCACCTCCCCCGCCCCTTCTTTTCGCCCCCGCGAGGTATCGCAGCCATCGCAGGTGCCTGCCTTCCACGAGACGAGTGACCGATGGGTTTTAACTGACAGAGACCCTCGCGGGCGAAAAACCGCCGTCCAGACTGCTCACACACACACACAAGCTCAAGCACATACATACTTACGCACGCACACCCTCAAAACCAGACAAATACGACGCGGTATACCTCTCCGCGAGGGAGAGGGGGAGGGAGGGGGGAAAGCAATTACCGCGGAAGTAAATTAACTTCCGAATGGAAGTGATGGGGCGGAAAAAATACATTACGCCCTGCGAAATAGAAAAGCTGCGTCGGGCGGAAGGACAATAACTCGCGGTCGCGCGAGAGCCGATTAGTTCCGACTAAAAATAAATTGCTCCTCCGTTTATTAAAAATATGGGTGACATCTATAACGGATACGGAGTAGGGAAGAAGAGGAGTGGGGAAGGGGAGAGACACGGGGCGTGTCGAGAGGGCGGCACGACATCAAAGGGAACGCGCGGCCCAATGTCCCATTATTATTGTTGTTATACGGGGAATCGGATAGCCACCTTATAAAGGGAACGATGGGGGGACGGGTGGCGGTCCAGTTTCGCAAAAGGAGCATTTTTCATTTAAAGAGAGAGAGAAGTGGAGACGTACGAGGAAGGCGGAGACGTGACGAATGAAACGAAACGCCGCCAATTGTTGCGACTTCCTTAGAGAAAACGTTTTTGCGCGACTCGGAGGACAATTAATCCCCGTCGCCCTATAAAACGTTATCGCCTCTGCGTTTAACTAACGCTTTCGTGGCAAGTCTTCGCATGACATTTATTGGTGTAGTAGATTTTCGTATCTATTATCGCACCGATTACGTGAATTTTTAAAGAATAAAATCCTGGTAACCGAGAATAATACCTATATTCACCCTAACAGAGAGATCTTTTTTTTCAAAATCTTTAAGGTATAATTAAAAATAAATTGGTTTACTACTAAAGCAGCCGTCGATATCTCTTAACGTAGGTATAGGTATACATTACGTTTGCATATTTATGTATCAGCATGTACTGCACTCGCACATATAAAAATACAAATTCATTGTGGTTGACGTTTTGATCGCCGCTTAGTATCGGCGCAGACATCTGTTTTGACCGCTAAGACTTCTTTGCAACAAGAACTACCGGCCGCACAATAAACATTTCGACAATTCTGGCAGTTTTAATGCGCACTACCTCAAATCGCCGATATCTATACTGCAACCAACAAACGAAGCCGCACCTTCCAGCAACCGCAAACATTAGGGGGAAAGGAGGACGAGAAAATAGCTTTCGGCTAAAATGATGGCATCCGGGAAGGGATGAAGCCGAAAAACTACATACATTTATATACCTACACATAAAACTACTTATGTATTCGCTTAACAAACGAGACAAATATGCACCTTTTCCTTAACCCAGGAGTTTTTTCGGCTACATGATTCTCTGAGAGAGTGAGTGAGTGAGCGAGTGGATAATGAGAACTGCATTATTTTTGGTAGCGATTCCGATCTCTTTACCTCTCTTTCTTTCGCAGGAATGAGGCCCAAAGCGTGAACGTGCGTGCTCCCAGGAAAAGAGGGAATCAGCTCGCACACCTCTTCCCCTTCCACCGTGACGAGTACCGAGTCGTAATCACATGCAACCTCCTCATGAAAGAAAGAGGCCTTTTAATGCGACATTTTTACGGCAGAAAAGGGATTTTTTTACAATCGTCGAAATCCCCGCAATAATCTTGAAAAGCGCCCTACTTAGTGACGCACAAGAAGGGACGAAGCAATCCTTTTTTTTCCTTTCCTCCTGAAAAATCCCACAGTGGCCGCCGGGGTGTGGAGGGAGGGGTGAGAGGGGAGGAAGAGAGGGGAGGGAGAGAGGGGAGTGAGGTGGAGAGGGTGGAGAGAGGAGAGTGAGGTGGAGTGAGGGGGTGGAGGGAGGCACGCGGGAGTCTGACCAATCCGGTTTGAGTCTCGCTCACTCTCATGATGGCCACCTTAAATAATCCGAGGAACAGTCCGAGCGAGACAGGAGGAAAACAATTTAACCCGGTATTTTCTCTTCCCTACCAGACCTCCTTTTCCCTCCTTCCTCCATCTTGATAACGCATTGTTTGCCAGATGTAATCGGCAGCGTTTATAAGAATAAACTAGGGAATTTTTGAGGGGAGAAAGGGATGAGCGGCTCTTTTTTCGGAGAATATAAGAGGATTTTCTCTCTCTCTTTCTCTCTTCTCCTTTCCTCTCTAGTCCTATATATGAGTTTCCCTCCTCGTGAGGAAGTCCATAAAGCGTGAAGCGTTTTATGCTTATTTCTGGGCAGAGAAAAGGGTTCCAGCGTCTAGTGTATATTTTTTTGGTAGGAAAATTGCCGTCGACGAAAGAGTGTTTCAACTGTCTGCGTCAACGCCGATACGGAGGGACGATAAGACGTTTTTGGGCAGTTGTTCATGTTGCCACCCACCAAGACGGCGGGATCGCGGGGCAAACAAAAGGAGGATGCCATCCGCTACGCGGGAATGAAGACGTGAAAATACGGAAGGAAGCGGAGGAAGAGATTGCTAATTGCCCTAATTAGGGAAGCGGAATTAATACGACCGAAGCGACGTCTCCTGAATTAGGAGTGTGACACATCTGGCGCTCCGAAAAGTCTTACCGGAATCTCCCTTCGAATAGTCGGCATAATTGCTAGAGCTAATGAAGGCGACGCTTGATTTACCTTTGGTGCGCGGCTTTAAGATTATATCAGATAGCTAAAAAAACTTATTGTGCCGAATACCGTTTATGCAAAATGAAGATATCATTCCGGTTTACGAGATTTGCCATAATGCAGGCACGAAAACTACTTATAAAAAGGATTCGTAAAATGTATACATAATATAGTTTTGAGAAATGAAAAATACACAAGTATTCAATCCGCTCTTCTTACGAATGTTGCATTCCCAAACATCTATGTTTTGAAGGGGCATTCGAAATTCGGCAGCCATTGAATCAAGAACATGCTTACAAAGTTTAATTTTCTTAGTCTCTTCAAAATAAATTGATATATTTACAGGCCGAAACTGTATGAAACGGCGAATTCCCGAAAAAAGTGAACCAACTTTGCCGATATCATTTTGCTCATTACGGCTGCTCTTGTTCATGTTATTCTTGAGCAATCAACCGAATAAAAAACGACCGCTGAAAAAATACGAAGGCAAGGGCCGGGCAAATTCTCGGCAAATAACTATAAAAACCACTCCTCCACAAAAGGAGTCCTTCGGTGACGCATCGGACTCAAAAAGAGGACGAATTCCACCTTCAGCCATCGACCGGATCCTTCCGGGAACTCGAGAAACAGTCGGAGACGGGACGCTTCACTTCCTTGGAGACGCTGAACAATTAAAAGAATTCCCCGAATACGGAAAGGATCGCGTGTAGAGAAGAAAGGGGAAGGATCGAAAGGACATAAAAAGAACGCCAAGTCCTACTGCAAACCGTAGAAAAAAGGGCTCGCAGGAGCCGTGTCCGGCGGTCGGGGACGGTTGGTGAACTACTAGCTGTCTCCACGACCACAGTGGAGACGCCACAAGGGAGAGGGTGTGAGGATACGCGGAAAGCATACTCTACGGCGGAATAAAAGATTTCAGTGCTTCCCGACGGAGAAAGAGAGGAGAGATTTAGGGAACGGTACTTTTGCGACTGCTGCATAAAAATAAACACCGATAAAAAAATCATGAGCATAAAGTCACGAGGGTCGTTTCGCATCGGATGCAATTTGCAATCACGCGTGTCGAGCATATGAGAGCGAGGCCACGGGACCGCGCCCTCAAAACTCACGAAAGGAGGTATAATGGCTGGCGGAGAGGGAGGGAACGAAAAATACCAAAATAAACCGAATAGAAGTGCGTCCGGAGGAGTTTTCCGCCGCGAAGCATTAAAACAACGTGCGCGCGTTGGGTTGTCGAGACGAGGCGAAGTAACTTATTTCAATAGAGGACGCGATCGTGATTCAATAACGCAGGGGATTGCTTTTTTGGAGGCGAGCCATGCAGACTAAAGAGTGCGTTCGAGAGGCCCGTGATTTTCCCCTCGATTCCGGGGAAAGTAACTGGTCTTCAGAGGCCGAAAATTAAAAAAAGAAGAAGCCGTGGGAGAGGAAAGGAAACCATTAACTCTTTTCCTTATCTTTTTCACATAAATAATAGCAGGACGGGCGATACGAGGAAAGTGGGAGAAAAACTGCCTTTTTTGGCGATGCTCACTCGAGTCCTTTCCGAGAGATGCATTCGAATGCTTTTACACGGAGAGATCGGCGGAATAAAACTTCCTCAGCTTTATGGCCCCCGAGACAAAAAAAAGCTTAAAAACTATGCCATTTCACTTGCATTTTTTGCGACGTTACGGAAAAAACTTGACCAGTGCACCACTTTATTGCGTATTGCTTACACACACTGGAATTCGTTTAAACAATTCAATTTCAACGCTACTTAATTTTTTATCGCCGATAAAAATATTCCAGTTATTTCGAATAACCTTGGTGATTATCCTGTCTTTCTTATATTTATTTTTCCTGAATTTATATTTTGAAATCTACTTTCCCTTCAACATTATCGGGCAGGTTAATGCGAAGAGTCAAAATAATCTAACAATGACTAACAAACATGCATGAATACCATCATGTTCCAAAAATTGTAAAATGAATTCCACGAAGTAATTTCTCAGTAATCTTGTCGATAAAAAAAGAACACAAACAGATTTTAAATCCTGAAATTTTCTACCATAAAACAAAATTTTACTTGAATCAGAAACGAGCATATTTAGCTATACATCCTCTAGGGACACACTGTATAATCGTTATATTTAACATTTTTAAAATCCTCGTGAAAGCTTGAATACTAAAGGAAGGAAAAAAGCTCATTTCACAAAATAAAAAACGGGATTTATTTTTTTTTTAATACCGCATCCTTCAAATTATTCCCATAAAATGTTTTATGGCCCACGGTAGAATAAAATTAGAACGCCGACACGCGCATTCTGTAAATTATAAGCAATCTCATTACCGGAATTGCTCAAGGAACTCCATCCATGTAATATAATTTAACGAGATGGCTGACTAAGTTATGCACGCAGAAATACCACCTCCGGGCAAACAAAACGCCCCACATAAATTACCAACTGGTTCCTCGTCAAACTGCCTCTCCTCTCCGATTAGAATAATCTAAATGACGCGCTTATCACGTAACCTTAGGAACAGCGCGCTAGAGAGAGTGAGAGAGAAGAGAAGAGAGAGACTTTGGCGCAAAAAACGGACCATCTTTCTTGGAGATAAAACCACGTCTTCTCCAACTAGGGTTTTCCTCTTCACTCGTCGCCCAGAGGTACGGGGAATGAGGAGAAAGGGAAAGGTAGAAAAGGAAAAGCTTACTTACCTACCTAGCATTTCCCTTATCACTAGTAACCTCATGAGAGAGGTTGTGTCAACCAAACTAACTCGATTTCTCAAAGAGATGGAGAGGGGAGTGAGCGAACCTCCCTACCCACACCCCCTTCTCTCCCTCCCACAACTCCATCCCCATCCAGCGCTACAGTTGAAGCAAGAACATACCTCCAGCAGCGAGAGAACCATCCCCCCTCCCCCTTTTCCCTTCCGTCCCCAATCTTCTCCAACAAAACCCGCCGAAGTCTTAAACTCTAAACCACCATAGGGCTAGCCGAGAGATGGGGAGCACAAGGATTGGGGAGCGGGAGAAGAAAGGGGAGAAGTGAGGAAGGGGATTTGCCAAAAAGAAGGGTGTTTGAAAATGAGGGGTTGTTAAACCAAAAACCCACCTCGCGCCCACACACACATTCACAAACTTGGTCTAAAAACGGAAAGGTGTGCGGAGGAAAAGAGAGAGGGAGAGACGCAAAAAAACGAATTCTCTCTTCTCCTAAAGTCTCCCTTCCCTCTAAAACAAGTCTTTCAATTAAATTATTCCCAGGGAGTTTAAATGGCTTTCCGTGGATGGAGAACAAACCTAACCCCTTACTCCACCCCATATCCTCTTCTTTCACAACATTCTCCCTCCACGCTGCCGCCTACTCTCACCCCCTTTCTCCTCCTATGCGAGTTAACCTTGCAAATGAGGGGGAGAGAGAGAGAAGGATGTGGAAAGAGAGAAAAAGTGGTAGGAAGGGAGGAGGAAAGAGAGAGACGAGGGAGGGAGAGAGAGAGCTATGGAAATGGAAGGGTTGAACGAGAGTGATAAGAGGGAGAGTTTGGGAAAGAGGGAGAGAATCTGGAATTCACACCCTCATTCAATGCCCGAACGAAGAAGAGGGTGACGGGGGAGGAAGAGGGGGGTGTACGTGATGAATTAAAGGAAAGGGTAAGGTTGGCTTCCCACGAAATGGAAGATTAAATAAAAAAATACCGAGGGCGCGGAATGGCGTGTTTGTGTGAAAGAGTAGGGGAAAGTAGCCAATTATGGAATACCATTTTCTTTTTGTGTGATATAGTTTAATTTATTACAATGAAAATACTTATGAATACTTGAATATACTTCAAATCTATTGCTGCTAACGTTACAATTTTAAAAAATAGCAAATAAAATCACTAGAATAAATAAGAGAATGCTAAATGAGAAAATGCCCTTTTCAATGTGAACAAAAAGTTCCTATAATAATATGAAATACCCTTAACACGAATTTGGAATTTCTTATTTACTTGCAAAAGTCGCAAATGTAGATGTCCTTTTCGGTCCCACTGCATGCCTCATGGCATCACCCTTGACAAACAATACATTGCACCCACTTTTCACCTTTTACGTCTTCCGAAAACGTTTTATTGCAAAACAAGCACTGTGCACAGGGCCGTGCCGTGGGTATGTGCCACCCGTGTGTAAAGTAGAATTTTCCACCCCCAACTAATTTAAAAAAATATTACAGCTCGGGGAAAAAGTAGATGCAAACTCATAACAATTATATTAACATATTTTTAGTTACTAACTTATATATTATTAATATTTAAATATATTTTTAACAATGCTGAGCAAACAATTAAAATGTTATCATATACAACAAACTGTTACATGTTTTTTGGGTAACATGGTTACATTTTATCAAAAACGTTACTTTAATAAACACCTACTTTGAGAGCTTTAATATTAGAAAAGTGTTCTATGACATCATCTATATCTAAATTCTCGCAATAACAGATAAAGATGAAAGCTTATCCTGTGTCATGGATAAATAATAATTTAATAATTTTTTATTATTTTTATTTAGAGAACGATCTTTTTCTAGACGCGACGGTAAGAGGAAGGGTCCACAATATACATAGTGCCGCTGAAACGTTTGGAAATGTTTTCGGTGAATTATTTTCTATCTAAAATCTCAATCACATTCATACTAGGAGCCAAAAATGTTTCTAAAATTTCTAATTCATTCAACAAATCTATTGTGCTGATATCAAATTCATTTCATGTAGCATCACTCAGTTTGATCTCTGTGCAAAACTTCAGTTTACCTTCTTGGCAAAATTTATTAAAATTATGGATATCGTATAAAAAAATTAAGTTTTGTTATGATCCTATAGCTGGGTAAAACTTTCTATAACAAGAAATTGTGGTATCTAAAATTTTGAAAAGAAGTATTTTAAAAATTTGCTTTCATCTGATATCGTCTCATCAGGTGATTCATTATAAAAATTTTCTTTTCTTCTTTTGGTCGAAGGACTGCTACTTCTGGAAATTTACGTTCAGTGCCTAAATTTTCAGCAATTTCTCCGACAGTGATCAAAATATCATTAAAACCTTCGTTAGATCTTAACTGACTAAAATATTGAATGAGATCTTTTAACACATCAATACATTTGTGAATATTTAAACTTGAATCTTGCATGATTTTACTGACTACGTTAATTCTCGATAAAATTTTATACCAAATAATTACGGAACAAATTAATTTATATGATTGAATTTTCACGCCAAGGGACTGTGCCATTTGTTTTGTGTTTAAGTCATGATTTTCATCTGAAAACATTTCAAACAACGCATCGTAAATTTCTGGTAAATTGAATCTTAATGGTTTTATAGCGTCAATCCTGCTTTCCCATCTTGTGCCACAGAGTGGTTATAATGTCAGAATATTTACCTTTTTTTACATAACCTGCCATTGGTGCGAAGAACAAGAGAAAAAATTATACACTTCTTGAACTGTGACAAAGAAATTGATTGATTCGTTAATGACCTTAGCAGCATCATTCACAACGAGGTTAAGAGTGTGAGCAGAACATGGCACAAAGAAAGCGCTGGGATTTATATTTAAAAATCCTTTCTCAAAAAAGTCTTTCAAGACTAAAAAGTTATAGCCTGAGGTGGGGTTAAAGAAAAATTACCATCTTGCGAAGAAATATAGCCTTTGAAGACTTTCATGCTGAGGACTTGGAATATTGAAAACATTAAGCTAGCCACAAGGGGCCTGGCGGTAGGAATACGTGAAATTTAGAGGCTTGCTCCGAGCGGAAAATAGAATAAAAAAGAGTAACTTATAAGAAGTTGCCATTTTCGGCCATTCTATTTTGAACACCCAGAATATCCCTAATACGAAGATTTCACAGAAGATTACTCCTACTTGCTGTCATTCATAAGACAACTCGGTCGCTCCAATGAAATTTACAGGAAGGCAGCCTTCTTCATCCTGCGTCTCAAAACACGTAAAAATACTATCATAAACACTCCCAATCAGTGGCGTAATGGACACGCAACCCTCGTGTGGCAGAGGACGGCGAAAGGAGATCCACGGAGAAAGGAGATCCACGGAGAAAGGAGATCCACGGAGAAAGGAGATCCACGGAGAAAGGAGACCCCCTCCTACGTGCTTTACCATGACTGTGGCCTAGAACGACACTGCTCCCAACCAACTGCCAATATGCCACAGGGATGCACGAGAAAAAGAGGAACGAAATAAGTAACGTTCTTCGGTTTAAGTTCGGCTTGTTCCAAGTCCGGTAAAAAAACGAAAGCAATAAATGTAGGGTGTTTGTGCTCAAGTCTGTACCCGCCTTAAACTTTTGAAGGTTGCTGCTCACTGCCGCCCCCTAGAAGATGCCGCCCGTGTGCAATGCACACATTGCACCCATGGTAAGCACGGCCCTGACTGTGCATCTTCGCTGCTTGGTGGTATCGGATCCTCAAAATCAAAATCTTCCAAAGATACGCCATTTCTCACATTCATTCCTGATTCGGATGTTTCTTCTTCATCTTCTTGTGTTTTTTCTTAGATTTTGGTTTCAAGCCACTACAAGATGCTCGAGAAACATTGAAAAGACATTTTTTGACTGGTCTGGTGCCTTTGCCTCTGCTTTTCTTAAGCTGAGACGTCTTGGAAGCTGGCCTCTTTTCCAACGACGCTTTGTGGGACGATGCCATTATCAAAGCAGCCTTTCCAGGCGCCCTTCCTCGTTGTGGCCCTTAATTCTTCACAATAGAAGGAACGGGAGAAATTTCTTCAGGGCTCACAAATGCATTAGCGAAAAATGGAGCAATGTATTCTGATACCTCGCATTGGGCCTCAGCCGCTATGAAATCGCTCTCCTCGAAGATGTTTCTGTTGAGAGGGTAGATTCCTGTAGCTTCAAACCCCTTCACAGCAATCCCACCAGTTTGTACTTTAAGATAGGCTTTCCCAAAAAGTTCTGCAATGCCGAACTGAATCTATTATGAGCTCTGATATCCTCTCTATAGTAGGCCTCTAAAGGGCTCATTAACGTCTTATCAAGTGGTTGCATTATATTTGTTGAGTTGGGAGGCAAACACAAAATGCTTACGTGCTTTCTTCGTGTTAATTCAATCACATCGAGGTTCCGACTATGAGAGAAATGTCCATCAAGGATTAGCAGCACAGGGTCTTCCTCATTTTTTTGATGAAAAATTCTGCCTATTTCGTTAAGAGATCTGCCTTAATCCATCCCGTGGAATGACAGTCAGATATAGTTTCTGGCGGAGCACTTTTCAAAAGCAAATTGTTCATATTTTTCCGGGGGAAAATCATCATTGGTGGAACAAAGGTGACTTCAGCGCTCATGCAAGAAACAAGTCAATAACGACCCCCGTTCAGCCGAAATTAGGGCACCAACTTTTCTCTTGCCTTTTCATGAAATCACTTGCGGCACTTTTGACAGCACGATGGACAGACCCGTCTTGCCTACGTTAAATATCCTGTCTGCAGGATATTTGTGCTTATCGAACTCTCGTTCCAATACATCAAAATAGTGGGATACGCCTTCCTTATTAAGTCCCTTTGCCCTCGCAAAAGACGTTCCCGTTGGCTTTCTTAGCAAGATTTTGTGATTATGGGACAGAAACAGTTTTAACCATTTCGTGCTTGCTGTTTCTTTACCAATAATTTTCATGTGGTGTAAAACGTTGCCCCATTATCACTTTTCCTTTTGCAAACGACAATTGGGAATTGTTTCACGTCAAATACAAAATATCGAAACCAATTCGAGAAGAAGTTCATATAAACAACTACTGATATTTCTTTAAAACGAGGGTCTAAATATGGAATATTTTTCCATGCTAGGAACCCTAAATGGTCCATATTTGGAACCTCGTCATGTTGAATTTCGAAGACGTATAACAACGAAACTAATGAAGTACGCACATTTCTTCACCAACAGCTTAAAGAACACTTCAAATATTAAATTTAAATGCCAAGATTGAAAAAGGATTCACTAAGTAAACCTACAAAATAAAGCAATAAAGCAACATACATTTCAAAATCTTTGAAACGCACTGAATAAACTTCAATATGCCATGAATAAAAAACACTCAATGGCGGCATCCAACCATCTGATCTCGGTACTAGAATGACTTGGCAGAGCATTAAATCACCAATTTCAAAAATTGAATTAATCGAACTGTTACTTTAGATTATTTACAGCGGCCATAATACATAATGGAAATAAAAAATAAGTTTCTAACGATGCATGTTAAGACAACTTCTTACTCAGATGATACTAAAATTGAATACAATTCACGGCGGTGGGCGTAACCTTGTTCCATGATGAACAAACAAAATGAAAAACTGTTTAAAATTTGTGAAATATACCGTTTTTAATTTTATTTGTTCAAAATTAAGTACATCAAAACATATAAAAAATAACAACTACTATAAAAACGCGAAAGTTTGAAACGAGGAGAGAAAAGCATAGACACAGGAATGAAAGGAGAAAAAACGAAACCTTCAGAGCAAAAAGAGATTAACTATGCACCGAATATAAAGAAAAAAGCGGGAGAAAGAATATAGGAAGCAAGGAAAGACAGAGAAAAGATAAATATGCAGTGGAACTAAAAAGGGAGATAGGTAGATATGAATAAAAAGGAGAGAGAGAGAGGAATCAAGATGGAAGGAGATAAAGGAAGCTAGAGTGCAAGGGAGGTGAGAGAGGGAGGTAGGTAGGTAGGGAGAGTGGTTTGAATGCCTGCGGGTGTCGGGCAAGTGTTTGTGGAGGACGACTCGGAGAAGGGTCGTCTCGCGAAGCGCTCCTTGAGTAGGTATGAGAGAGTTTGGAAGGAAGGAGTTGAAGTAGGAGAGGAATTAGGGAAGGGATTTTCAATCTGTGAGATATCATCTGGATTTGGAAACACGCAAGCCCTCCCGTGAACTTGGCGGAGCAAGGCCGAGCGCCCAAAATGTTTCCCGATCTCAGCCGCAAATCCCTGCTCCCAACGAGGATTATAAGACTTCCTGCTCCTTCCCCTCGTAACGATAGGTCTTCATATCCAATTTTATCTCGGTGGAATTCCTCCGATCCTCTTACTCACTGCCCGTCAATCTCCATCTTATTCGGAATATCCCGCGAAACGTTCGCGAGTTGCCTCCAGAGTTGTTTGCATACGAATACATTTCGTCCTCATTACGTATCGTAAATGGCGGAACTTTTTCCCTCAAGCGACACGCGATATGGTTTTATTACATAATTACGATTGCATAATTATATTTTAAGAAGAGATGCAATTTTCCAGGCCTTGTTCCACTCGTTGATCGCATCATGTTACGCTTTCCAACACGCTGTCATGACGATGGAAGGAAAAATTATCTTGGAAATTATTTTTTTTACAGAGTACAAGATAGAGTAAGAAAATATCCCAATTGTAATTCGTTTTCTACGATCCAACCGCGGAACCGCGAAAGAAAGTAAAATCGGAAGAGATCGAAACCGCAAAATACCTTCGCTTTCTCCTTTTCCGGACGGTATCGAATGATTTTCTCCGAAGGAGCGAATAAAAATCGCTCGCGAACACCTCCCGTAACAAGCGAGGAATAAAACGACCGACCCCCTTACGTAAGGCAAAGAAATGCCCGCGGGGGCAGCGAAAGACGACAAAACAATGCTCAAAGCCCAGAGACCACATCCTACAACACGGAGAGAGGTAAATAGAATCGATATAAGAATGAGAGAGGAAAAAGGGGAGACCACAAGAAATTCACTCGTCCGATCATGGACGTCAGCAGAAACTTTTCCAGGAGGGCAAACACAGGGTCAGCCTGAGTCATGCGCAGCGTTGCGACTGCATCAGATCACCAACGCACACCTTTCAACTTAAATAATGTTCAAGAATAATATCTTGAAAATTGAAAAAGTACTTGTACTTTTTTCAATTTTTTTGCTTTTTAAGTGCCAACTCTTGAATTTTTTTTCAGCCATGAGACAAGCTCGATAGATAACTCTCGGGTGAATTAAATATTGTTAATAAAATTCATTTTTATAGTAATTTATTTATCTTTATTTTATAACACCGCGAATAATAATTTCTTTTTAAATATAGTAAGACATTCCGGGAGAGAACATCTGCCCCCCCCCCCTTGCCCTTCCCACTACGGATGTCCATGCATCTGACAACATTCAGCAATAATAAAATGCCTTGTTTGCTCTTGGGTTGATCCGTAGCGTTCGAAAGCAGCACCATCACTATAAAAATGGCAAAAGGCGAACTATGGCTTACTCAAACGAGGTTCAATCCGGTCGTTTTAAAAGGGATTTCAAAGGCAATATCTTACAAAATATTGAGTGAAAAATTAACATACGCCCAAAAAAGAGGATTTTTTAAAAAACGTACTAGGTACAAATATCCTCAGCGGAATTGAATATCAAAGGAGAAAATGACACTGCAGCGAGTAGTAGAGAGATCGTTTCATACACGTTGGGGTGTACCACGTTGAGAGCTCTCTCCATCCTCACATTTCTTCCACGATCTCTCTCTCTCACTCTATCCCTCTGAAAACGGCAGACAAAACAAACCTGTTCGCGCTCCGTCTTTCCAGGGAAGAAAGATCGAGGGAGAGAAGAATTTTCCTTTCCCCTTCCTCTCTTTCCTTTCGTGGTTCCTTCGCGCGGTAGAACTCACATCGAACGTGTATCTCGAAAAGCAGCCGCCCTAGCCGAACTAACCCTTTCTTTCCCTCCTGTTATTAATGACTTCCCCTCCTTCGCGAAACAAGGACCCTCCCAAAACTCCCCATCTCTCCCCCTCACCCCATACACCTCCTCCCTCCATCCCAAAACTCCCCTCCCACAACCTTCCTCCATCAAATTGGTCCGTCATCAAGGAAGCCGAACCCGTAATTTAACCTGTAAATACCAGGTGGCGTGGATTCCGCGATTGGGGCCCTTCTCCGCGATAGGGATTTGAATTTCAAAATCCGGCCGCGCGGAGCGCTTCCGTCGATGAATTATGTGAGACGCGAGTTGGAGAGAGAAAGAGAAAGAATGGAGAAGGGGAGAGAGGGAGATGAGAGAGAGAATAAGTGTTTGGCCTTGAAATGTTGACTGCGGAGGACAAGAGAAAAATAGGCTTCGGGATGTGTTCTATCGGAGGATGGATACTTGAGGGGGGGGGGGGGGAGCAGGGGAGGAATCGATGATACGATCCCTTTGTGAGGGCGCCGAAGAAGAAAGTGCAAGGCCACCCACTCGCCCAACAATTGACCGAGGGCAGCAATTCGCTCGTTACCGATTGGTCTCGGTGCGTTTATATTCCGCCTCCTCCTTGATGGCTTGGCTGGCGCTGCCAGTGGCTCCCATTCGATATAAGTCGCCCTCACAATGACGTCTTAAGAGCGATTAGGAGAACAAGTGAACTCCGATTCTGCACGCCTCAACAAAGTAGGCCTACCGACGTGTAATGGCGGCGGGTGGGTAGAGATCACAGCGCGGAGAGAGCGATATTTTTTGTTCGGTTCTTGAAGCGAAGGCGTGACAGCCGAACCAACAGACGAGGGAAGGATAAAATATCCAATCCGCCGGCGTCGATTACATTCGTCAAAAAAGTTTTCATTGTTTGTAATTATCGGGGAAAGTGAAACTCTCGGAGCGGACCCTGACATTGGAGCTGTCTGCCATGGAAATCTATGCGGATAATCTGCGTGCTGTAAAAACGAGCGGTAGTTCCCTTCTCGGGCACGAAGCATCCACGCCGCAGGAAATTAAATCAAATTAAAAAAATAAAATGAGCGAAGTCGAACAGAATGGAGCACAAAAACAAACATAGGTAATGAAAAATAAGTATTTCTGAAAGGTTCAAATACATTTATAATAATATTCGACGAAAAACAGTTTAGATGTTTCTCTTAAATACATTCATCCCAATATAGGAAATTAAATCCTATTCAAATCATTCCAAAGGCAAAGCAAAATCAGGAGTAGCAACGCCTAAACCACATGAAAACTATTAACTGTTTGTAGATTTTTTGAAAATGCGGCATTCGAGTTACTTTCTAACAACGCGATTACTCCGCGGAATGAGAAATAACTGAATCGAATAATTGATAAACCTTAAAAAGCTACCGTGGGGTGGAATAGCAGCTAGAATTTCCGCCGCAAAATTACCGCCGCGATGGCAGATCATGCGTCAAGAACACCCGCGCTGTCGGACATCGATCGGAACTCTCGATATCGCATGATATACGTTATGCATGCTAATCACCCGCCATCCGGACAAAATTTTATAAAGCACACATTTCTCTCGTCCGTTAGGAAGACAAATTGTCTCGGCTCTAAATTTTTTACATGTCCAGTTAAGAGTCTTGTGAAAACTGTGTGTGTGTGTGTGTGTGTGTGTATGTGTGTACACATGAAGTGGAATATGTGAAAACAGCTTTTTGCCCTTATCGTACGCATTCAGATGAAGTTCCATAACACAAAGTTTCAATAACGCGAAAATTAGCCTTCGCTTCGAGGTTGGAGTTTAAAAAATCGAATTCACACACACAATAATTAATTCCATGGCTGTTCTAGATGCGACGATAGGATCCATGTCGATAACGGTGATAATTCTTTTACAATATAAATTTAATAAAAATTTCCACGATTGTTCCCAATCATCAAAGGTAGAGGTTAAATTCACAATCACGGCGCGAATATTCCCGCAATAAAAGATGAATGGGATTATTATCTAGCTATAGTTGAGGATCCGTCCGACGTCGAAAAAGGCGTCGCTATGATATCGATCATCCGAGGGGCGAATAAAAAGAAAGACTGAACAATGGCTTCCAAAAGTCCGTGATGGCCGAAAATAAATTATTCGTCGTCCATTCATCACCGCCCTTGATTGGGAAGATGAAGCATTACGTTCCCTCGTCCTTGGACTTGGGATGGAAAATTGTTGCTTAAAACGCAAGCCACGGAGTCCCGCTCGTAAGGACGACTAGCTGCGTTAATCCGCCGTTAAATTAAGCCCTTCGCCCATAGTGAATAACAATCCCGCCGAAGAAGTGACTGCCAGGTTTTTAAACTTTTAATCGGGCGAGAAGAACGAAACGACGCCCAAATTTTGGGACCGGGGAATGCACCGGAAAAAATAAAGATGAAACTTATATATTTATATATATATATATATATATATATATATATATATATATATATATATATATAAAGGGAACCATTTTTCAAGCGAAAACAAAAAAGGGCGGGCAGCGAGGGCGTGAGAGAGGAAGAGAAAAAAGTGAACGTGAGAGGGAAAAATTAAAATGATCACTGAGAGGGAGAGCGAAATAAAGAGAGAACGAGAGACGAACAACGTGAGGCACGAAGAGTAAAAGACTGACGGAGAATAATTTCGTTCCATAAAAATAGGAAAAAAATACTTCCCGGAAAATTCAGAGTGGCCTAACACGTCCCCCGTTAAAACACTGCGAGATGGATAGAGAAAGGTAGATGGATAGAGAAAGGTAGAAGGCGCGTGAAAAATGCAACGCAAAAAAAAGCCGAGAGAAATGACGCGGAGGGAGAGAAAGTGCGTGCGAGGGGGGGAAACACAATAACAGATCGGGTCACGGCGTTGTCCGGGGAACGCGCGACAACGACGCGGGGTGGAGAAGGAGGTTATCGAGATGGAATTGATTGAGCATCTGTCACCTGCGTACATGCGAGAGCACGGTGCGGGGGTCACTCCACACATTTAACAAACGTCAACAAATGCCCGCGAGATTAATTCGTGACAAATCACCGGCCTGGAGGGGGCGGCGGAACAGGGAGCAGCCGTTTGAGGTAAAGGGGCGGAGGAATGGGAGGGGGTGGAGGAATGGGAGGGGGTGGAGGAATGGGAGGGGGCGGAGGAATGGGAGGGGGCGGAGGAATGGGAGGGGGGCGGAGGAATGGGAGGGGGCGGAGGAATGGGAGGGGGCGGAGGAATGGGAGGGGGGCGGAGGAATGGGAGGGGGCGGAGGAATGGGAGGGGCGGAGGAATGAGAGGGGGCGGAGGAATGAGAGGGGGCGAAGGAATGAGAGGGGGCGGAGGAATGGGAGGGGGGCGGAAGAATGGGAGAAGGCGAAAGAATGGGAGGGGGCGGAAGAATGAGAGGGGGCGGAAGAATGGGAGGGGTGGAAGAATGGGAGGGGAGGAGGAATAGGAGGGGGAGGAGGAATGGGAGGGGGCAGAAAGAGAGAAGAAATGGAGAATGCGAGGGGGGGAATATACGCGGTCACCCCTCCCCCACAGCACTCAGTTTCGCAATTGCACAGAAATAGCTATTCTGCCTCCGGCTAAAGAGAGAGAGAGAGAGAGAAGGGGGGATGGCATAATAAAACAAGTCAAATGTTTAATGTGTAGCCAAGGCACGGCCATTTGCTACGTAAAGGTAGGAAAAAACAATAGCATGAAAGCGGCCAGAGGAAGAATTACAGAAAGCGAAATGAGGAAGGGAAGTAAAAAAGACGCGTTTCTGGAGGAAACTATAAGAAAAAGGAGTGGAAAACTCATAATAATAAGGCGGGATGAGAAGTGGGAGAAAAAAGGGACCAATGGAACACAATGAGATCCTTGGGATGAGAAGACAGCGGAATGAAAACGGAATAGAAATGTTCACAAAAAAATAGGACTAGCTCCCTATGAAAGGAACAGGAGAGATGGTAATGGCCCACGGATAGATAAATAAATCGAGTACAACTCGAAAAAGGATGGATACAAATTGATCGGGAAGGGGAAGGAAGAATCGAGCAAGAAAAGCGGAGAGAAGCAGCCGTTAAAGAGATAAGAAAGAGGGAAAAAGGAGGTTAGTGAGGACGGAGGAATAGGACTGATATATTCCAGCACAATGCGAGTACGGGAGAGATGCAAATGAGTTTTTTTTCAAAGAACACCGTCGGGATAGAGACGGATCCGAGAGACAGAAACACACGCGGAGACGGGAACGCGTGTGTTTCAAAAACAAAAATGTGAAAGCGTGAGTGGCCGAGGACGCGCGACCAAGAGCAGAAAATAAGAACGTTCCGAGGACATAATATATGAAGACATTAGGATTGACGAAAATGACAAAGTTGAAAGGCAGTGTCGCGAAAAGATTGGTGGAGAAAAGGTTAATTGCGTCAAAGTGGTGAATTAAGAACGATGCTAGCCATTCCCTCCGTGTCTTTTCCAAATGGAAGGATGTCGGGGAAAAATGTTATTTGTGTATGTATATATACAAATACACGCATATGTAGCATGCTTACAAAGTATATAAGGAAGAGGATACAAACAAAGGTCTCAGGGAAAAACGAGGACTCAAGAGTGACTGGGGAATGGAATTGAAAAAGATTAAGGGATGGATGGGAGGAAGAATAGGAGTGGTCAGTGAGTGAGAGTCACGTAACAAGCCTTCCTCCCTCCTTTTCCTCCTCCCACCCCTCCTATCTCTTTCTACCCCTTTTTTTGCTTCCTCCAACCGGAGAGATCCTTACGGCCCACGTACAGTTGCGGCCGGATGATATCATCAAGAGCGCCTCGCCAAGGAAAAAAGATTTGTCTCGCAACCTATCGAGATATTCGATACCCAATTGTTTTGCGCCTCTCTCTCTTTCCTCTATCTCCCCCTCGCCTTCCTTCCCGCCTCTTCCTCCCACCACCTCCTCGCCACACCTTTCCTAAACATCCCGACACAGCCCCGAAAACACTCTTGGAACTCTCTTATTTATTTCAATTTTCTCTGCGGGAAGGGAAAAGAAAGCGGAGACGGACGGAAAAATGAAACAAATGAGAGTCGCTATTAAGGCGAAAACATCGTGCGCTCCGAAAGTCTCCGCCGTTTGCGGTCGACTGAGACGCGCTACCAATTCGTAGGACGTGGGTGAGAAAAGGAGAAGGGTAGAAGAAATATAATACACATAGTATGCGAATCATACCTAGCTGAGTCAATGAAAATCGCTCCACAATATAAGAGCCGAATTATTTTCCATTTTTTCCCAGCTGAACTTAAGAAAAAATTGGCTAAAAATTGAGTTTGTGAAATTGTTTAATACTTTTGTTAAATTTACTAGAGAATTATCCAGCCCGTTTTACGTCTAAAATCAAATACAGGAAAAATCCCTTGAATACCAAAATAATGAAAAATACTTATCTAATTTATCTCCAACAGCCATAACAAGATAATGAAGAAAGTTTACTCACGTACCGAGTAAAGTAATGCGGTCCTCTGGGAGGTTGGCCACACTCACCTGCGAAAAAAGAAGAACAAAGGTTTAACATAGAAGCAATAACAAAAACAACAACAGGAGCAAAAAATCGCGGGACATTAAAGGATGGAAATATAAAAATAACACAGGATTTTCCAATTTGATACACATTTATCTCTTTTGGCAAAGAAACAAATCCATCATAACGCATAATCCTCCTCGATAATCGATATTTTTAATTAAAAAGAGCAAAGATTTTTTATTAAATTCTATAAAGCCGCCACGCCCCGATAAAAGCACGGCGGAAGCGAGAATGCGCATAAAACAAACCTTTTGAGAGAAAAAATAATACGCTCTCTCGACCGAAAACATCACGCTCTCCGAGATCGGCCAGATGGACGGATATAAAAGCAGTTGGGGCGGGCATTATCTATTTCCAATAACTCTCCCCTTTTTGGATCCAATATCTAGCGTATTGAGCGCATTACCGCCCCGCACGCAAACACACACGCACAACGGAGAGAAGCAAAAAGGTAATTTCGATGATGGATGAGCGGGAACAAGTAGGCAAGAGAGGAGATGAGGGGCAAAAGGAAAAGAGAAAGTGATAGGATAGGCTCTTGTACTGCCGCTGCTCCATAAAAAGGCAGAGAGGAAGAGTGGCATGAAATGGTAGCTCCTTACATCTCCCATATTATATATATATATATATATATATATATATATATATATATATATATATATATATATATATATATACACACACACACACATGCAGTGGCGTATCCAGGAATTTTTTTCAGGGGGGGGGGGGGCATTAAAATCCATCTACTTTCGCGTTCTTAGTCGATTTACGTAAGTTATAGAATGAGATTCTTATTTTGGCAATGATAAAATGAAAATCCAATCGTTCGTGCAATCCTACGTCAATGTCTTGATTTAGTATTTATTAAATATTTTAATCTTAGTTTAAAAAAGTTTCTACGTGTCAGTCATAAATTTGTTACACGAGTTGAGAAAATCGTTTTGGGATCAGAACTCTGCCGACCAAAATTTTACCATTCAGAACACAAGGTATGAGAAATTTAATTCTGAAAATATGACTACTCCCTCTAGAATTTCTTGAGATATCTTGTACACGTAAGGACAAAGTGAAAACATACAAGAAATTGTTTATGAAGGAGTAGTAAAAATTGAAAGGGAAAGTAAGAATAAATTACAGTTTTTTTAGATCATCCTAATGATCTGCTGTGTTACACGAATAAGCGCTGTCTCCCCACTCCTGTGTTACGTCAATTGTCGTAACATTGTATTCAATATAACGCGCTAATTTTTCATAAAGTAGAACACAAAATAACGATACTATGTTTAGCGATTTAATTTAAGAAAAATGCTTAGATAAATGACGCGCGGCGCGACATGTTGATATTGAAATAAAATAAAGTCACTAACTTGTCAAGCATGATTGCAGAACCCAGCAAACATTGTCATCTGTTGCTTTAACTTGGAATAAAACTTTTCGGAAATTTCATTCTATAAATTAGCAATCTCACTAAATTTTACATAGCGGTACATTCGCGGAATACATATATTTATATGTAAAAGTGCAAACTTTAAAGGCAACGAGGAGATCCTTCTTTGACCACTAGCAATGAATGACTGATGAAAAGTGACTGGAAATTATACGGCGTGAGAGTACATGCAGCGTCAGAACATGTGAGACCTTACAGCTTTCTTCCAAGTTCTCTGTATTAGATGTTTAGTTTTTGCACTTCTATTTTCTATAATAATGCAAGAGGTTGATTAGCCAAAAATACACATACACGCGCTTTGATTTACTAGCTGGGCAGCAGATGCTTAATGAACTCAAATCTTTCGCTTAGGCTGAGTTATGTTCTGTGTTTATGGAGTGGTTTTAATAAATTCTTCGTTTATCTCGGCTCATTCTCACAGCACCAAATTTCTTTCGTGAGAAGACACTGAAGTGTCAAGCATTTTTTCCACACTAAGTGCCTCTCCCTCCAACCCACATTGCATTTCTTTCTCTCCTAAGTCTTTATGGAAAATAAAATGAAGAGTTAGGTATTATTTAAGAGAGAAACAACAAGCAGAGCTAAGGTGTTTACATTCAGCAAATAATAACATGGGTCACATTTAAGGCCCGAAAAAAGCCCGAATAGAATCGACCACTTAGCCCGAGAGAGGCACTCCTCCGGCCACCCTACCTCTCCGTCCGCCGGAGTGCCGTGCACATGGGTCCCTTTCTCACGAGACTGCTTCAGTTTTGGAAGCCCTGATCGCACAACTCATCTTTTAAAGAAAGTTAACTTGTAGGACGTCAAGTAAAACACTAATGAATTTTATTTACTAGTTCCGACGTTCGCAATTATCTTGGGGCGTCAATACCTTTTACAGAGGATATTCTAAGTATACGTTGCTCATGGGGGGTGAGGGGGGTTATAAACCCTTCCCCTGGATACGCCGCTGTGTGTGTGTATTCATATATATATATATATATATATATATATAATATATATATATATATATATATATTATATATATATATTCTCTCGCTGAAGAAGGGCGTGTGTTGCCCGAAAGCTCCAAATTACAAGCCTTCCTCTATCGCTGTGGACGTCCACCACCGTATGGTAAGTGTTCACTGGCTCCTTCCTATCCCTCTCAACCTCTCGTTGCATTTATTGTATCATATTATTTCTTTTTCCGTATCGTTATATATAATATACATATATATATATATATATATATATATATATATATATATATATATATATATATAATATTTGTGTGTGTGTGTGTGTGTAATGATATTCACCTGTACAGAAGAAGGACCTTGGAGGGCAGTGGGGATGTTGAGTTCGTAGGTCGGCCCCCGAAAAGATTCCACAGCCCCACTGCCAGCCACATCGGAAAAGAGGGGGGAGCCATAAGGGGAGGGGGGGGTTAGAATTGCGGTGCGGAGAAGGGCTGGAAAAAAGGGCGGAGTGGTGGTGGCTTATGGCCTGCATCTGCAGCCCAGGAAGTAAGACGCTCATTCAGTGTATCACGTGTGGATCCTTTTGAAGAGAGAGAGGTAAAGAGGAAAGTCGGCCTCGGACGGAATGAGAGGGAAGATACACTTCGGGGCGTAAAAAAATTAGATTCCCTAGTTCGGAGCCCAATTTCGACCGCACCCCTTAAAAAACCCACCCCTTAAAGAAAGAGGGAGAGATAGGAAAACTATTGGGATGGGGAGGGTTTTAGGAGGGGAGAGGGGGGAGGGGTGCGAGGGCAAGGAACAGAAAAGCCTATCTTCACATATGCCCTCCAAGTCAACCAACCTCTCTCTCACTCACTCCCTCCTCCCCTTTCCCTAGCTCCGAAATAGCCCATCCTATTTCATCCTCCCCAACCACTCTACGCCCCATCTTCCACGCCGCCCTTACCGACACCCCCCCAATAATCTTCTCCGCGTTTCTTTTGTCTACACACACACAGATGCACCGTCCAAAGGGAAGCGGGCGGGGAGGGAGAGGGAGGGGGAGGGATAGGAGAGGGGATTGAAGGGAGAGAAGAGGGATGAAGGGGAGAGGAGAGGGAATAGGAAGAGGGAGGGAAGGATCGTGAACGACTCTCGATACCGGACATATGGCAAAGTGGGGGAAGAGATTGATCAGGATTGGGAGGGGGAAAATGGGGACGGAGGTAGCGTAGGAAGGGAATGTAAATTACGTAATTGTCTTTGTTTATGGAAAGGATATGGGAGAGAAGGAAACCTTGCGGTGGAGAGGAGGAAGGAGAGGAGAGGAGGAGGAGGAGGGAGAGGAGGAGGAGAGAGAGAGGAGGATGAGGAGAGGGAGAGGGGAGAGGGAGAGGAGAGGAGAGAGGAGGAGAGGGAGAGGAGAGGAGAGGAGGAGAGGGAGAGGAGAGGGAGAGGAGAGGGAGAGGAGGAGAGGGAGAGGAGGAGAGGGAGAGGAGGAGAGGGAGAGGAGGAGAGGGAGAGGAGGAAGAGGGAGAGGAGGAGAGGGAGAGGAGGATGAGGGAGAGGAGGAGAGGGAGAGGAGGAGAGGGAGAGGAGGAGAGGGAGAGGAGGTAAAAGGATGGGGAAGGAAAAGTGAGAGAGAGGTAGGAAGGAGTGGGAGGAGATCGAAAGGGAGATAAGGCAAGAGAAAGGACGGTAAAAAAGAGAGAATGGTGGGGAAGATACGGAGATATATGCGAAGGGATAGCAGGATGCGGCGGAAGGAGGAGGAGATAGAGGAAAGGAGGACGAGAGAAAAAAAGAGGACGGTTTTCAATGAGGAGGCTGGAAATAAATCTTGAGGAAGGTTCACTAAATATGATACGCCATAAAACTGGAGTGATTGCGAGACTTTGATGTGATAATCGGTCAATTTAGTCGGAAAGAGAATAATAAACTGCAAACTGCAATTAAACGGTTGCAAAAGGTAATGAAAAAAGAAAAGGGAAAAAGTCTGAAAGGATAGACATGAGATATGGAAATATTTTGATAAATATAGATGAGGTATTGAAAATGTAAAGCAAACATAGAGAGAAGCGAGGTTTAGCAAGTATAAAAAAGTTTGATTGGTTAGGAAAAGGAAAATAAAATACGCGAGAAAGAGAAAGAAAGCCGAAGAACTAACAGGAAATGAGGCTGAACCTACGAAAATGAAAGCGAAGCCGAGAATGACGATA
Organism: Tanypteryx hageni; assembly: GCA_028673005.1. Classification (NCBI taxonomy): domain Eukaryota; kingdom Metazoa; phylum Arthropoda; class Insecta; order Odonata; family Petaluridae; genus Tanypteryx; species Tanypteryx hageni. The sequence continues at coordinate 99,668,737 of CM054112.1, read as the reverse complement.
TATTCCAATTTTTTTCACAGTCCGAGCGGAATAAATATCGATGAGACGTAAAATGGTATGAAAGGAGAAAAGAGGAATAGGCGGGCGGACGGAGTGGCGTATATATAGTTGGAAGGAAGGTCGTTTGCCTATTATCTCCCAGTTTCATTACCATAATTTTCTCGGAAATGTTGATGGGTAGGTTTTCTATTTTACAAGGAAGAACCAATACCAGTTTAAAAAAATAACGAGACCGAGACATGAAAGTGGGAGAGAGAATCTCAATCTCTCTCTCTCTCTCTCTTTCCACTCGCAAGATCGCCACAGTCGTGATGAACCTTGGGGGGAAAATCTTCATAGGGTAAGGCACGAGCATTCAGAGAGATAGAGAGAGGGGGGAGACGTGGAATGGATTGCCGGGGACAATAAAGAGGGGGAGTGCCAGGAGAAAAAAAGAAAAACGCCATCCGTTGCATTGGTGGGAGCGCTCGTAAAAGAAATGACGGTTTGTATAAAGGAGCCATGCATGAGATACGACGAGGAAAAAACAACGCGAACTTCTTTTTTTTCCTCTCAAACCGGAATCTGCAAAATATGGGAACGGACGGAGTCGGATTGGATTCGCGATCTTCTGAATAAATTATCAAGGTAAAAAAAACATTCGCACACACACAAACAAACACCTTGGACAATCTCCAACCCAATCAAACGCATTTCCCGTGCAATAACTCCGCGGGGACAGAGAAAAATCTCTTGGCAACGACAAACGGAATCGTCCCGACACTTGCGGTTCTCAAGATCGCGGTTTTTTTCGCGACGAAGGACGATAGATACTGTAATTCTTTTTTAAGAATAAAACTCAGCGAGTGAGAGAGTGTTTATTCACCGCAATGAGAACCGGATGGCCTTCGTTCGATGTAAAAGCCGAGTTAAGTGATTTCCAACGCATACGCAACCTCTCTGTGACCCCACCTTTTTTGGTCAAGGGCGATTAAAACAAACCCTTTCACTCATTATCCGTTTGCATCCTTCTCGTACCATACCCTCTCTCAAACCAAGGACTTTATCCTCTTCCTTCCAAGACTAAACCAAAAATGAGGCGCACCTCCCATATTCGAAAAATAAACGAACATCGCCGCAGACCATCGATTAGTTTCGAACAGCAAACAGCCTTCGCTTGTTTTATTTAATATAATCCTCTCCCGTGGACACTTCCCCTATAGTCAAATTAATCTAGAGACGAGTCAGCAAAGAGTGAGAGGAAATTTTGGAGCAAGAGAGATAAGGAGAGAGGATTACGAATGTTCCACGAGAGAGGTAGCAGAGATACCAGCATCCCCAACCTAACCTCTCCCGATTCCCCTCTCATTCTCTCTCTCTCTCTCTCTCTCATACCCCACTTTTAAAGACTCTCTCAACCACTTTCCAGCATCCTTATGCTCCTCCCCCACTAAAGATCCATAAGGACGAAAATACCAAGGTTAAAAGGGATTTGAGATATCCTGACATAGGGTCCGACAAAACCCTTTTCTCTTTCCTTTTCCACCTTCCCCTTACACCGCTCTTTCTCAATCTTACTTTCCCAACCCTATTCCAATGCGTCTTTTCCTTCCTTCCTTCGAGACCCTTTCTCGTAACCTTCCCTTTCTTACTCCCCACGACCCCTTCGTCCTCACCCACACACGCACCTACACACACGCACCTATACACACACACCTACACACACACCTACACACGCGCCATCAACCGACTCGCCCGTGGGCTAATAGGTCAAATCTTCCCTTTTAGTTCTCCTTGTTCATAGAGCGGAGCGAGAGAAAAAGAGAAGGCCCTTACAGATTGCGGCAGGCAGGCCCCAAGAGATTGAGGAAGAAGAGGAGATGGAGGAATTGAATAGGGAAGGGATTGTGTGAGGGGGACTTAAGGAAGGACAAGGGTGAAGGGGGAGGGGGGAGGATAGAGTAGAGGGAGGATTGGGTGGAGGGAGGATAGGAGGAGGAGGGACAGTAACCATCCTTCGGCGCACGGCGTTGCCCGGAAACGCTTTCTTGAAGGTCAGGGGACCTTTAGATAGATAAGATGGGGGAGAGGGCCTTTTCATCATTCGCTTCCTCCACCTCCTCTCCTTCTCTCCCACTCTCTTTATCCCCTTAGCGCAACGGAGAGACACTCGCGGAGGATAGTCTTAGAAAAAAATTAGTCGATCCGAAAGGAATCTCGAGGAAAATAAAAATGAAAACGATAGGAAAATGTTTGTAAAGAGATAGATATCGGCGGGATATAACACGAAAAAGACGCGATAGTGCGACTTTAGCAACAAATAAAAAAGGCAAACAGAAACGGATCGGTTGCGATTTCAGAACGAGATTCGGAGGGCGTCCGGATATTGATAGACAAATGGGCGACTGTCATGACGCCATATATCACTCCCTTTTCAAGCAGGAAACGCCTAACCATGAATTCCCGAATGGAGGAGCGAGGGAGAGAACGCTCGGCCGGGGCTTGGGTGAGCAGAGGAGTTACTTTTCTTCGGGCTCTTTAAGTACCGTGTCACGAATTAAAATTCTCTTCCACACCCTTCTCTGCCGCTTCCAAAAACCAAGTTTGCATAATTAAAACGAGTTTAGACAAATGCGGTTAAGTAATCATTTAAATTTGAGTTAGCGTTCGTATCAAGTAACTTCTACAGTTATAAATACATAGTGTTTTATCTGTGTAACAGCTAAGAAGTTGCCATCAGCACCAATTCACCCATCCTCGATTTCAGCACGTACTTATTTTAACACACGATGGTCGGATTTTGGCCGACTAGGACTTTCAAGGTGATGAAATGCATAATTGTTTTACTCAGATCTCAAGGATCGGTCATTCATCAGTCATCAATCAAGCATTTGAATTATACGGCATTCGAAAGAATTCTTGTAGCATGGAGCAACTTTCAATCAATCTCATGTTTAATGTATTAAGTCGAAGATGAAATCAAGTATAAATTAGAAATTTTATTAAAAATAACATCAGCAGTATTTATTTCTTCGTATACTCCCATAAAAAGTTATGATAATATCGTTAAAAAGGTTAGATACAAATTAAAAACAAAAAAATGCATACATTTGTAATTTTATTGGAGATGAAAATCAAAGCAGTTCGAGAAAAATTAACTGATTTCAAGGAGAAAACGAACGCGCAATAATCCGCGGAAAATATAAACTTTCCAGAGCGACAGCAATCGATAGATTATTACAAAGTTTATTAACAACAAACGTTCCAATAAGGCGACTATCCACTTACGTATGGGATCAAGAGCACACGAAAATATTCCCAACTCATAAAGGTCCAAAGATCGAAAAGCAAACAATTCGAAGTCAAACCACCTCGAGGGCGGGAGAGAACGGACTATACGAGGCCATCAGAAACCGGACACTTCCCATTACGACCGAAGACACATCACTTAACACCGCGCTTTTCTCCATCCCTCATAACACAGCATTTCATCCCGAATTCACCCACCCTCCTCATACCCGAAACAGAAATACTTCAAACAGTGCGTAAAACAAACCGTTTCACATAACCAAGATTGCGATTCACAAATATTTACTGAAGCGACGAGGTCAAGGGAGGGGGAGAGTGAGGGATTGGAAGGAGAGAGGGGCGAGTGGGAGGAGTTATAGAGGGATGGGTTTTTAGGAGTGGGTGGATGAGAGCCCGGATAAGAAGAGGGTGGATGAATTGGGTAGGTGGCGTGTGGGAGGGGAGGATTGTTTAAGGGATGCTACGAAAGGGGGAGGAGTCCGGGACGTCGGGTGATTTCAATGCGTGGGACTAAGGATATTTAAGTCCCTCGCGGCGGTTTCAAGAAAGGGTGGAGTCGAATAATAACCGACTGAAGAGAAGAGATCCCCCCCCCACTTCCCTCCCCAACCACTTCCATCCATCCCGTCATTGTTTTCCTGGGAAGGGCAATACCGAATGAACGCACACACGCACGCGCGCACACGCACGTAACACACAAGTCGCAAAACCTATCAACCCAGCCGCCCACCTTAATTTTCCGGTCCTGGTCACGGGGCAACGAGGGGGGAGGAGTCGTGGGAGGCGGAGAGCGAGGTGGGAGGAGGCGCGGGTACGAAGTGGTATGAGGGATAATCGGGAGGGAGGGAGGGAAATTGGACCCTCCCAAAAAATAATCCCCCATCCAAACAACGTATAGGTATATACATAAAATGTTGAGAGAGAGAGAGAGCGATACTCGTGTCTACAAGAGCCTAAAGCTTGAAAAGCAGCAAAGCAAAATCCAGGCCCCGACAGGACCCTCACTCCCTTTTCCCTGCCTCCCGCAAAACTCAACCTCCAAAAAGGAAACCTCCCCACCCCTTAACACGCGCCCTAGCCTCATTTATTGAAGTAAAATGGGACGTTTTGAAGGCGATGGGGAAGGATAAGTGAATGGTAAAGGGTTGGAGAGAGAGAGAGGTTAACAGTGGAGTGGAGAAATAGAGAGTGAGAGAACCTCCGAGGCATTGTCCAAACATTTTCGGCAGCAGCGGTCTCTGCACTGGAGTCGCATTGACGAAGCCTCCGATGAAGTCACGTGTCCCCACGCGGTAAAAAAATACCCTCGACCTCTTACCAGAGTATGGTTGAAATGGGTGGGGGGGGGGAGAGCGAGCAGGGTTGAAATGGGTGGGGGGAGGGGGAGAAGTGTTCCCGAAAACCAGCCGGGCTTCTTTTCTTCGATCCTCTCACCCGTCCTCGTACACGCAAACTCCCTCTCCTTGCCCGCTTGGGTCTCGAAATGCCCGCCCCGCCACTCCTGACGCCGGCCGTACGCAATCCCTGCTCCGCTTCCATTGTACGGAGACCATCACCGCCCGCTTACGTCCACCTCGCAGCCTTTTACATTCCCACTAACCATAACCCTTCAGCTCTTCTCTCTCTCTACTCTGATTCCGCACAATCGACCTTTGCCTTTTTTTGCACACCATCCTTCAGCAACATGGATTCGCTGTCGCGGAAGCGAACCCCTTTTCTCTCTGTCGAAATAGTCATCCGATTCTTAACACACGCAAGGAGCAAAGAGTGAGGTGCGTAAGAGAGAGGAGAAGGGGGGGCAATGGTGAAGGGAGGAGAGGGAGAGAGAGATTTGGATTGAGAGAGGGATTTGGATTGAGATAGGGATTTGGATAGGAAGAGGGATTGAGAGGAGAGAAGGGATGGAGATGGAGGTGAGTGGGAGGGAGAAAGGAAGAGGGACAAAGGGAGAGGGAGAAAGGGAGAGGGAGAAAGGGAGAGGGAGAAAGAGAGGGAGAAAGAGAGAGGGAGAAAGAGAGAGGGAGAAGGAGAGGGAGAAGATAAAATTGGGGAGAGGGTAAGATTGGGGAGAGGGTAAGATTGGGGAGAGGGTGAGATTGGGGAGAGAGTGAGATGGAAATGGGAGGGGGGAGGGGAAGGGATGGGAGAGGTGATGGGAGGGGTGGAGGGAAAGGAGGGGAAGGGTGGGGAGGGGGGAAATGAGGGGAATGGTGTGGAGGGGGGAAGGGAGGGGAGAGGGGAAGGGTGAAGAGAGAGGAAGGGAGGGGAGGGGGGAAGGGAGAGGGAAAGAGAGAGGAGAGGGGGAAGGGAGGGGAGAGGAGAGGGGAAGGGAGGGGAGAGGAGAGGGGAAGGGAGGGGAGAGGAGAGGGGAAGGACGGGGAGAGGGGAAGAGGGAAGGGAGGGGAGAGGGAAGGGAAGGGAGGGGAGAGGGAAGGGAGAGGAGAGGGACGGGAGGGGAGACGGGAATGGAGGGGAGACAGGAATGGAGGGGAAGGGGAATGGAGGGGAGAGGGAAGGGAGGGGAGAGGGGAAGGGAGGGGGGAGGGGAAGGGAGGGGAGATGGGAAGGGAGGGGGGGAGGGGAAGGGAGGGGAGAGTGGGTGAAAGAGAGATGAGGAAAGGGAGGATGAGGTAGAGAAGTTAAGGACCCTTTCTCGACTTCCCCTGAGGGAAAACCTGCGAGGAGGCGTAGAGTCAATCGCGTTAGGCGGATCCCGCTGACTTCCCCATTCGTCCGACTGGATTCTCAACCTCCTCAACCTCGTCCTTTGTGAAGAAGCGCCGTTCCTTATTCCGAGGACCGCTATGCCGTGATTGAGATTTCGGCTGATGTGAATGACGGGAGGTTCCTTTTTGCTGAACGCTCCATTTATCTGTTCGTGTAAAGGGTTGAGGAAATGAAAAACCTGGTCTCGTGAAGGGAGACAGAGGGGAGAGGAGAGGGAGAGAGAGGGGAGAGGAGAGAGAGGGGGGAGAGGAGAGAGAGAGGGGAGAGGAGAGGGGAGAGGAGAGGGGAAAGGAGAGAGAGAGGAGAGGAGAGGGAGAGGGGAGAGGAGAGAGAGGGGAGAGAAGAGAGAGGGGGGAGAAGAGAGAGGGGGGAGAAGAGAGAGAGGGGGGAGAAGAGAGAGAGGGGAGAGAGAGAGGGGAGAGAGAGAGGGGAGAGAGAGAGGGGAGAGAGAGAGAGAGGGGAGAGAGAGAGAGAGAGCAGAGACAGGAAAGGGACAGGGAAAAGAGAGAGGCGAAAGAAAGATGGGAAAGAAAGAGGGGGAAGAGAGAGGGGGAAATAGAGAGGGGGAAAGAGAGAGGGGGGAAAGAGAGAGGGGGAAAGAGAGAGGGAGAAAGAGAGATGGTGAAAGAGAGAGGAGGAGAGAGAGGGGGAGAGTGGGGAGGGGATGTGGAGGGGAAGAGAGAGAGAGGAGAGGTGAGGAGAGGGAGAGAGGTGAGGAGAGGGAGTGTGGATAGGGAGAGAGAGGGAGAAAGAGAGGGGAGGGAGAGGAGAGAGAGAGGGAGAAAGAGAGGGGAGGGAGAGGAGAGAGAGAGAGGGGGGAGGAGAGGGAGAGAGAGAGGGGGGAGGAGAGGGAGAGAGAGAGGGGGGAGGAGAGGGAGAGAGAGAGAGGGGGGGGAGATGGAGAGAGAGGGGGAGGAGAGATAGAGAGAGGGTAGAGTAGAGAGAGAGAGAGATAAGGGAGAGAGAGAGAGATAAGGGAGAGAGAGATAAGGGAGAGAGAGATGAGGGAGAGAGAAAGAGAGAGGGGGGGGGGGGAGAGGAGAGGGATATTGATAGATGAGCGAGTAGGGGGCAGATGCTATCAATTGCTCTCCACTCTTTCCAACGAATAAACTCCGGTGTGACCAAGATTCTAGGAGCAATTAAGTATTTTTGCAATCGTTTCTCTCCCACCTCTCTCTCTTTCTCTAGCTTACTTCTGTTCTTAATCTTTCTCTCCCTCGTCACTCTAGAAGAGGGCACGTCTCGCTTTAGAAACGTCCGCCCAATCAAATCGTCATCCGTCACAATCGGCGAAATCTGACCGAACTAAATGGAAGAAATAGGCTTTGAAGGATAAAAACCGAAGTTTTGATGCGATCCGCCCTACTACAGCGCTCGAAACTGATACACGAGAGGAAATTTTCCATTTCAATAGGACAGTCGCTTGTCGAACCATATAATTCACAGGACATTGTTGTGCCGCCATATTATTTTTGGATGAAAATTACATTAACTTAACAAGTAAATAATTGATCGGTAATGAAAACCAAAGTCTAATTTTTGTCCATCTCGGCCTTGTCACAGGTCTTAAAAAATAATCCGCGACCCATCGAAAAACAGAAAAATTTACAAACTGGGACTCAACAACGGACTGGTTCAAAGTATTTGGCCACTTCAGTTAAACTAATCACTGCCATCTAAATCGCACTTCATGAGCGTGACTTTAAAGTTGGCATACGTAACTGTCTCGTTGGAAAAACTTAATTTTCAATAACATATGCATTAGTATTTTTTAACGGCATTCGTAATTCAGCATAAATTCTTTTTGGGGCGTAAAACCTGTCCCACGTCCTTAATGGGGTAAAGGGAAAAAATAAAACGTTAATTTTTTTCAACATCTCTCTGATGCAATATCGAGTGTGACACACCTGCTTCAAAACGTGGGATAATCCCGAGCTATCTAGCTTCCCATAAGGACTATCTAAAAAAAATTTCTTGACAAAAATAATTGCCGGTCTAAGGTCGAAAATAATTGCCCGACTAGAGGGGCATAAATTGAACGCGATAGTGCGGGTACAATGGCGTTGTTTGGAATGCACACACTGGCAACAATGTCGAGCACGGGGCCATTGTTACGTGGAAGGAGGACCTTATGACGTTGACTCTTTCTGCTGGTGAAAAGGCCCACTCCTTCCCATGCCCCACTCCCTCCCATCCCATTCATCATTAAAATTTGTCGAGATAAAAATCTCCCCCAAGCTCGTGCCATAGGAATTTCGGCACCCATAGAGGACGTAAAAAGGGAGTGGTACGGGGAGAGAGTGAGGGGAGGGAGAGAGATGGAGTGAGATAGGGTGGACCAGGAGGTCTTAAATCTAACACATGCATTATCCTCCCCTTGAGGCGGAAAAGAATTTCACTCGTTTCACATACAAACGCCCGGCGTCAAAACAATAATCGCTGGGATCCGGCGTTTTCCGAAAATTAATTTTTCGAAAACAATAACTGGCGTCTCTCCGCCGCATGAAATGGCTCGGAAATTACTGTTTAATTACTTTTAGAATTTCGTGGAGGAGAGATCGTAAGTGGAGAGAACAGAGAAGTGACTCGTAAAATGCATCCCGAATCACTGAGATTTTTAGTCGACCGACGCACAGACGACGAGCGTGGCTTCCGTTCAGCAATAGCAAAGAGAAACGCTGCCTTATAAAATTAGGCGACGCAACGCTTCCCTAAAAAACTAACCGTATCCGGGAACTATACAGAAGGAGGGAAAGAGATTATTAGTCACGCAGCCCTTCCTCCATCTCGCAATTGACCTTCTGACCATGACAAATCAGACACGAGGACAATCTTGGCCTTTACCAGAACCTTATAGCGTAAGAGGGAAGGAAGGGTGGAGTGAGAGAAGGGAGAGAACGCGAAAGAAGGTAGCAAAAATAGGGGGGAAAATCATGGTGGCAAGCAGAAAGTGGGCATAGGAGAAGAGAATATAGCAACAAACGCATAAAGAGGAGGTGTTACATATAAAGAAACGTTACGACAGTAGGAGAGAAAGTGAAAGGAACGACGAGTGAAGTTAAAGAAAAGCAAGAGGAAACATTAGTTGGAAGCGGGGAAGGTTAAATAGACAGTAGGAGGAAATAGAAAAGAGCAGCTCGTGAAGATAGCGAATGAGACAATTGGATAGAGAGATGAGGGGATAAGATAGCGAGAGGATGAAGTAGGCGGTGATAAATATAGATCTTAAGAGGTTTAAGGGGAAGAATGGGGGAGTGAGAAGGCAAAAAGCGAGAGAGAGAGAGGAAGGATAGAATATGGACGGTGACGGAGGGAGAGAATGAGAAGGGGTGATTCAATGCGGGGTGGCTGAGAGGGGAAGGTTGGGTGGGTGGGGTGGTTAGATGAGTGGAGGAACAAGGTAAAGAGGTCGCTTCGACCCTCCTTCGCCATTTCCCCCATTTTAGTTTTCGCATCGTTGGACATATCCCCCTCCCTTTTCGTGGTTTCCGGTTTCTATCAACCCCCTCCACCACCCTCCTCCTCCCTCGTTACCTCTTAAAACTTCACCCTCCCCCACAACGCACCTTCCAACTAAAGACGAGGCCTAGGGAGACGGTGGGGGAGGGTTTTAAGAAAGGAGGAGTGGAGAGCGTGGGTGGAGAACGGAGGTAGCAGCAAAGGAAGAGGGGAATTGGTTGGTAGGGGGGGGGGGGAGGTCCTCCCTCCCTATCTAAGACCATCATCTCCCGCGCCACCGCTCTCTATCTCAGATCTCCTCGACCACTGCTCACATCATTTATCCAGCCACCCTATACTCCCCCCCCTTCAACGAACCTTCGTTCTCCTCCCCCCTCCCAATCCCTCCTCCCCTTTGGAAGCAGACTAACTCCTTTTCCCTAACTCTCTCCCTTCTCCTTTCCCCGTCTCCTACGACACCCTCAACTCCCTCCGTCGCTAAACTTCACTCCCTCTTCCCCCCGTTTCCCTTAGTGTGTCCTCATCCACTTCATCCCCCGCGGAAATTCGAACACTTCCACCCCCCCCTCTCACCCACCTCCCAGTCCTTATGTCGCACGTCTCTTTCCTCCCCTCCTCCCTTCTCCTCCACCAACTCCCTTACTCCATCACCCTAACTCCTAGAATGGCTGAAGTGGGAGGAGGAGTGGACGACATTGAGGTATGGTCCGACAGGGAGGAAAGAAAGAGAGAGAGAGATATGGAGAGAAGACTGAAAACGCCTACAGGGTTTAAAAAGGGGGAGAGAGAGAGAAAGAGAATGAAGGAGGAAGAGAAGAAAAACCAATTCGGTTTAACTTAGAACGGATGGATGGATAGATCGAGAGACGTCTCCGCTTTTTATCTCATTTCCAATAGGATCGCGGCTTTTTTTTATTTTGAAGGAGGCATATTTCACTTCAAAAAGAGAGAATGAGAGGGAAAAAGTCGGGTATTGAAAAATATAAGAGAGGACTTCCCTTATACACTAACGGCTCGTAATGCTAATAAAGTAGCCGTTCCTCTCTCCACCCCCTTCCCCCCCCCCCACCTCCATAAACCCATCGGACCTTTTTACGTGACTCGTATAATGCGTAGAGGAATCTTTCGGTTCGTCAGAATAGTTTAAAGGTTTTTTGCTGGCTTCCGCGGCGATACCAAGTTGAGCCTAACGGAGAGACGAACTAAGGCAACGGCACACGCGAGGACGGAATGGATAAAGATTCGAGACGGGAGAAGCGAGTAAATATAGCGATTACCTCCGTAAACGATCGCGGCATAAGAGTACTCATTTTTTCGAGAAAAATCTTAGGGACAAAACAATGGCCGTGAGAGAATGTCACAAATATCAATTGAAAACTGTCAAGAGGTGGAATATTTCAACGGCGACGTCTTCAATTTGTTCGAAATCAATTTCGTCTTTGTATTCATCGCGATCAATTCGGCGCACTAAAAAGGAACGTCGGGAGTAATAAGACAGACTTCCCGAGATATCAGTAAAGCCGCGTCATTTTCTTGTTCGACAGATCAGGATTAATATAACATAAACAATTGACAATTATGTTTCGAAACAACTGATGAATTACCAAAAATATATTTGGTGAATAATTAAAAATTTCTCGTTCAAGGATGATCACTTAAAAATTAAAAAAATGAAAGAAGTTTAGACTTATCTCGGGTATCTTCAGAAGCCACAACAAGGTTATGAACATGGTTTTTCATAACTTTGTTGTGGCTACTGGAAATGCCTGAGATAAATAATTTTTCTATTTTTAAATCTTTAAGTGCTTATTTTTTGAAATTTTCAGCTATGAGCTCGACGATTCTCTAATCGATTACAACTTCTTCGTGATATCAATATAGATAACTTAGTACATTTAGTCATAACGTGATCCCTACGTAGCCACAGAACCACAATAAGCAACAGCCTATAGCGTCCTTATAAAACGGCGCTACTAACTACGAGGAGTTATAAAAGGCGTGACCGTTAGAATCCGACGCGAACACTCAGGGGGAAAAAGAGCACTACCTCAACTATTTCTCCGAAAGATAATTAACGCCTTAGATGCTATAGTTCCTTCGTTATTAAACCCTCGTCGTCTTATTACTTTCCGCGCAGAGCTCTTGTAGCAGCTGCGGAGAGAATGTTCTTACGGTCGAAAACGCCTTTTCTCACATGAGGCGTCTAACGCGTGTACTAATGTGTATAATGATGCTGAGAGCAGAAACTTCGCTCCTCCATAACGATGAGAAAAATGCCGTTCTTTGGAAGTCACACACACGCGCACGCGCAAACTCATACGACACGGCAGCGAGAAAACAATGCGAAAAGTCATACCGACGAAACGATGGCCGAAACAATTCGCCCTCTTCCCACCGTACAAATCGCCGCAGAGAAATGAAAAAATAACTAGCCAAAAAAATAGATAATTGATGACGACGTTTTGAAAAAATTCCCATCTACGACATGGGGTATTAGGGCCGCCTGATACCAACACTGCGACCGTAAAAATTTATTGGCAGTGATTATAAGCGATTTCCGACGAGCTCAAGGAAAAAGATTCACAGAAAAAAAGAGCATCATAACGTATAATTCACTGAAGAGGCCGATACCTGGTGTACTCCTTAATAATGGAATGGGTGTAATTTGAGATCAAACAAATTGCACCCATTCCTCCTCCAATATAACGAGTGCAGACAACAACGAAAAGTTTGCTACAGCGAGCCTTTTTAAGCTATCGTCAATTTTACCACGTCAAGCAGTGGTTCGTAAATGTTGTAGGTGCGGCACCCCTATCAAAGACAAAAAGAATTTCGCGAAACCCCTTTAGTCGAACATTAAAAACTTCGAACGCCTACATTTGTTAGCACTACACCATAATCAATTTATTAGAGGTAAAGTTATATCCCTAATGACCTATGAACACTTCCAAAACGTTGATTTGTTTACTAAACGATGTTTATCGAGGCACCCTTAACAATCAGCTGCGGCACCCAGCTTGAGAACCAAAGATGTAAAATACGATATATAGGTATAAGGAGAATTTCGACGCAAAGCGAATATTTCCTCATTTTATAAAAGGGAATTCAATCGTATTCCATACCATGGATAGATGTAATTTTCCTCAGTTTTTCCTTCGCTCGTAAAAATATTCATTGCGACGAGATAATCAAATATATTCGCCATATAAAAGAATAAAAACACACCCATTTGCCAAATATTATTTCCTCGGATGGAGAATTCCACAATGCCTCAAATCGCTCCCTCACATTCTACACTATCAACTATCATGGCTCCTGGCACGGAGTCCTTTTTTTCTCATCCATTTTCCTTCCGCGTCCGCACCATTCATTCATACCCCGAGGACCAAGGGGCTTACGCGACGAAAACCAAACGGATCTATCCGACGACCTATTCTCCGTTACCATCCTGCTCAGCACTTCCGCTCCGTCTCTTCCATTACGCTGACGGCCCTCCGGGGGCGAATACCCGAGCCAAAGCACACACGCCGCCCGCCGACCCTTCCTTCGCGACGTCACACTTATTCTCGCTCCGCGTCTCCGAGCAACGGGGAGGGGGAGAGGATGGTGAGAAGGGGGATGGGGAGAGGGGGGAGGCGAGGGGAATAACGCCGCTGTGTGAGACCCTCGGTTGCAACGACGGTAACTTACCATTCTCGCATCGCGGGAAAACTTCATTTATTTTTGGCTACTGATAGAAAGATGGGATCGCAGAAACATGTTTGGAATAAAGTTGGAGAGGTCAAATTGTTGGGTAGACGATAAAAAGATGACAGTCGCAAAAGGAAGGATAAGCTTGATAGAGGGTACCAATCTACTTAGTAAATCGATAGTAACCATATTAAAGTTACTAGGTGATATACCCGGCGTTTCCCGGGAAATTGTTTTTTTTTTAGTTTAATTTAATTAAATTTAATCGAACGTCTTAGTCTGTCTGCTTTAAGCCGGTGTTGTCTCTCTTCTGAATTATCTGCTGCTCTGTATGCTGCCATTGTTTTAGAGTTTGATTTCTTTTGGCGAAAACTTCGTCTTTTTATTCGAGGTACTTTGACTGTTGATTTTTTGGTTTCTGGGGCGATAAAAACTTTTGATCACTTTATGACTTGAATATTTCGATTTTAGATAATTAAAATCGAACTTGAGCCCTTGAAATGTGATGAAAACATACATTTTTCTCTTCCTCTGGATATAAAAGAACGTCATTGCAAGTTCGGTCGTTGCAACCCTTTCCGTTTTCGAGTTTTTGAATAACAGACACAAAAACAAAGAATGGGATGTAAACATGTTTTTCTCTTCCATTGGATATAAAAGAACGTCATGCTAAGTTCTGTCCCCTTTCCGTTTTCGACTTTTGCAGATTAACGGACAGACAAAGAAACTTTTGAAAATATATAATATATGAAGGAAAGAATTTTAACTTCATGTATACTCTGTAGTGCATGGAAAAGGAACGAAATTTAACATGAACCAACAAGAGCGATGATGATATCCAAACTATGACGCAACGGCTAACGGGAGGAGAGGAAGGAATAAAAAATGGGTGATGTCAACTAACTAAATTACAGAGGCATTTTTACGAGCCACAAGCTAGTCTAGCTCACGACGAGGGAGATGGAGGCAAACGCAAAGTACTGTTTAGGTCCCAGTTGGTAAGGAGGACAAAAAAAAGATGACCCTTCGGTCCAGTCGCAAATGACGGCAAAATCGAGGAATTATAAAGTAAACGTGCGTCACGCGGGATTTAATTAGCACGCTTTGGCCGCGCATCGAAATCAAATTGAGACGTTTCCACCAGGTAACGAGGCCTTTCCAATTACCACTTTTGATTAATGCAGCAGAACAATTGGGCATTGATCGGCTACAAAAAGGATAATCGACTTCGTGAACAGGCAATCTAGAGAAATAAAACAACACAGCACGTCCCAGGGAAAACGTGCATCATTTTCTATTTCGGAGAAACCGATAGAGTAGGAATCGCATCGGAATAATCTGCGGGTTGAAAAAACAGATTATCGCTTTATACAAATGGCTGCGGGAAAAAATGCCCGATTAAAAAAAACCTCCAGATAACATTTTTAGAACTTTATCCATCTTTTAGAAAGCAATACGGCTCCTCCTAACAAAAATAATTTTAAAAGGACAAACTTACTTTCATTTCTTTTTATCCTCCGACGCTCCGCGAAGCATTGGCTTCCTATTGAGAGAAAATAAAGCCCTAACCTTTTCCGATAACAATGCACAACAAACCGTGTAGTTTTAATCACGCACTTCAAGGGAGGATACAAAAAATAAAAACCATCCATCCCCCACACACACCGCTCCGACCAATTCTCCACCCGGACGCCATTACTGTGGCGCACACTTTAAAATCCCTTCCCATAACACGATACAACCAACCTATTCCACCGGTCCAATGGAAAAGCACATACACCCCACAAATAGAAACGGTGGGCGGAATGGAAAGAGAGGGAGCAGTAGAGTGGGAAGGGTGACCATCCCAAATGGTTTAGAAGAACTTATTAAAAATCCCCTACTCCTCATGAATTATATATATATATATACACACACATTTCACCGAATTACACCCCGCCGTGCCATACTAACGACCTCCTTATGAACTTCCACAGCATGCCGCGAGAGGAAGAGAGAGACTTTCTACTCCCCTTCTCTCTTAACCGTAGTGAGAGAAGGCAAAGGGCACCACCACAACCCAAACGATAATGGGACAAAAAGGCACCAACCATCACCGGCTAAAAGAGATAGAGAGAGAGGAATCCTCACCGTGGTACTTCGTTCGGAATAACAACGAACACCCTTTACTGTCTCTCCCTCTCGTACAGTTAAAAGAGAGAGAGAGAGAGATGAGGGCGGAAGATGCGAGCCTCACTGTAGAGTAGCAAAAGAGAGAGAGGGGGTCCCTAACCGTAGAGACCTGGTCCCCTCTTCCGCACCATCTCTTCGTTTTATTCGCACTGCAAATGCGGAGGTGAGGTGAAAAGGCCAAAAGCATCTCCCCCTAAAACCCCTCCACATAGCGGTCTTATCCCATTCCACTCCCCTTCCCATATTCCATCCACCTCCTCCCACGCACCTTATCGTCCTCCGCACAACCCCTCCCTACCTTATCGCCCATCTTCCTCTACGGAACGTCCTCCCTCTCTTGGACCGCACCGCCCCTTCTCTTCTCCCCTCCATCCCCCCTAGTCCCCTATCTTCTCCACCCTCTCCCAGAAAACCCACTTTCACGGCACTTCCCTCATTTCGGCTCTCCGGGTATTGCCTCCCAGCTTGCATTTCGGCCCGAATGAGATTGCGCGCCTTTTTGGCGTCCGTTTTGAAGCGAAAGGAGAAAACGAGCGCGGGGGGAGTAAAGCGGAATGGGAGGGAAAGGGGGAAGGAAGAAGGGTGGTAGAAATAGTAATATTAGTAGAGGTAAAGGTAGGGGGGAAGAAGGAAGTAAGCGGGAAGCGATGGGATAGAGGAGGGGAGAGGGCGAGAGAGATCGTACGAGGGGCGAGGGAGTTGGCCGAGGGTCCGCAATAGTGTATGGGAGGGGGCGTGGGGGCATCTGGACTAATGGTTGCCATAACAATTTCGCACCTCTCGCAAGCTGGGAGTGATAGTGAGGGGAGAGAGTGAGGGCAGAGGAGGGGAGAAATGGGACGACCCTATAATTTTCGGTTCCCCCCACCACGTTTATTTTTCCCTCACGTTTGCTCTCCTTCGCCCACCTATGTGCTCCCTCCTATCTTTCTCTCTCATCCTCTCTCCTACTATCTCCCTCTTCCTCTCTTTATCTACCCTCAAACCAGGCTCGTCATTCCTTTTTGCTCTCTGCGCTCATATGAAGCGATGTTCGACACCTACGGAAAATGAGCGTTAGTCTCGGCCCCTTTATCGCCGTGCGATCTCTAGCTCCTCCTCGTTACGAAGTTGAGGGAAACGATGAGGAAGCTAAGAGATGACGTTCCGGATAGGCATAAAAGACACGCGGGACGCGACGGCTGTGTCAATAAGGAATGGTTTTTGCTGAAATGGCAAAAAAAGTCCTAGGAAGAGAAATAACTGTTACGTAGCTAGACTTCTACCTCTGGAATTGATAGAAAATAAACGATTTAAAGATAATTCGAGTTATTATAGTATATGTACAGGCAAGTGATAGATGATAAATATTAATATTAAATAATATTTTCATCGAGCTATAGAGGTTTGAATGTATCCCATAAACAAACGAAACGAATTTACGCTTCCAGGACTAGTCCAACTCGATTTTCTTTCCAGCCAAAGAAATGTTAATTTTCAAATCAAAATTCGTAAAAAAAGAACTCTATTCCTTAGATGACGTGAAATTCCGAGGAGCAAGAAAAATCACGGATTTGACATGTTTTATATCGAACGCTTAGTTTTATAAATTCAGGTTCATGTTTATGGATGTCAACCCTATACAATACAATAAATAGGTGGCGGAGGTGATTGTATTTTTGCAAAAAAAAAACGCTTCTATAACACGTGGATTTAAATGTCGCTTTTTCGTAATCATTTCTAGGAAAAGGATCGCGAGCGTGAAAAGGGGAAAAAAGTTTGGATACCTAACACGCGGAGGGAAAAGAAATTTCCACAGCAAAAAATAAAATAAAAATTCCGAACGCACACCGAGGGCGGAAATAGGCTTTTTCCACATATACGTGTACGCATCCAAATCCCCTCGCTCATCGATTCCTCCGACCAAACAGACAAAAAGGCTCCCATCACCGCAACCGGACCGCGGGCCGTTATTCGACACTGCGCACTAACCCCCCTTTTCTCCTCCACTATTCTCCTTTTAACTCCTTTATCTCCCCTTCAATAGTATTTTACTACGCACAATCCGCCCCACTGGGATGTAAAAACTTGACCGGGGGATTTCAGACTAGGTGGATCAAGGAGGTTATGGTCCGAGGGAAGGGAGAAGGGGGGGCGCAGGCGCTGCTCGCTTCTTCACCCTCGATATAACCTCACGAGCCAAGAGGCAGGAGGGTGCCCCCCCCCCCCCCCCCCGTCACCTCCTCCAGCCCCATCCTCTCCAAACCGGGACTGTGCTGGTGTGCTGGGAAAGAGAACCGAAAACCTGAAAGCAGCCTTAAGAAGTTGCCGGCGGGTGAAGCGAGGTCCTCAGCCACCGCCTCCACCACCCACCGAATCCTTCCGGCTCGTTGCTCGAAGAGGGGACGGCCCGGCCGACCGAACTACGTTGTCTCCAGGGACATACTCCGGAGGGGACCGTTTCTCCCGAAAAGCGCCCCCGTCTACCCTCGGGACGCTACGGGTCTAGACATTCGCTCCCACACGACCCAATGTCGACGTCACGCCGAAATAATCTCACCCGCATCCACGCGCGCCCAAAACTCGGGAGTTATTTTACCGATGGAGACAAGAGGATGAGGCCTTCGCCATCGTGCGCGGAGGACGTTTAAAAAGACAAATGAGTGCTGACGTTCGGTTTCAAACATTGAATACATTATATCAAGGGAGAATAAATTAGCATCTTAAAATTCCACCGCTGTTGGTCTCTTCTGTCCAATCCTCGGTTCGTTCGAATTCAAAACCACTCGACCACGAAATCCTCCAGAAATTTTTAAAACAAATACTATTTCAACTTGGTTGATAAAGATGTGATGAAAATATTGCGAGTTTTTTTTGCGATTTACGAATTTGTATCGAATAGCGAGATCCACCTGCAATATAAAAAACTACTATGATTACAAAACGGTTTATTAAACCATATTTCTATTTAACTGACGGAGATTTCGTCATCGACGGTAAATACTCGGCCATCGGTTGGATACGGCGATGACAGCTATCTAGTAGAAACGCACAACTTTTACGGCTTAATAAAATAAGTGATCTTAAGAGAATACAAGATAAAAATAGTTTATCACTTATTCTATAGTGAAGCTCAAACAATTCGCGTCAAAACGATGTAAAAACTGCAGTGCTTAATGCTTAAGAACTACCACTATTATTACATCTAACCAGAATCGAGTAGTAAAGCTCCATCCGATTCATCGCCGCATCAACTCGAACACGCCCGACAGAGCCGTAACTCGCTTGTTTCAAAGGCCATCGCCTAGAATCCGCTTGAACTCGACGCCATCTATAACCTACCCTCGCAACCAACACGGCCTTACTCATTCCATTCCGAAACCAACCTTCCCACAAAAAAATATCCTCTTCCACCCGACACCAACACGGAATCCCAAACCGACCCACCCTCCCTTTGGTTTTATTCCCAACACACCTAGACCCCCCTCATTTCCCTTCCCACACCCTTTCCTACAGTCTTGTATGTCCAGGGGTTGAAGGAGAAAAGGGGAAGACACTCCATCAAGCTTTGGCCTAGGGCTACTCTCTCCCCTCCATTCAACCTTCCCCACGACTCTCTCTCCGATTCTCATTCTCCCAACCCTCCTCTAACCACCCAAGTAGTCTTCCGAAAGCACCAATGGCGGCAACGGACCCGTGCTCCTAACGAGCTACTCTCCTCATCTCCGCAATTCTTCCTTTTTCCACACTTTTCCAGACCGGTGCACACACACGCACACAGCAAATGGGAGAAAAGGAGCAGAAATATTAAAGAGGGACGAGAAGGGGGTGTGTCGGAACGCATTTGATTAGCATTTCGGGAAGGAAACACGAATTTAGGGATTGATCAAATTACACTCTCTCTCGTATTTCCTCTCTCTCCCCCTCCCACAGTCATTACGAACTTTCCTGGTCCATCCACGCGAAGAAGTTTTTTGGAGGAGGGAAGCGGGAGAGATGGATTCTTTTGAAAACCGCTTTAATTTTTCTGATGGGTTTATTCGGCAAAATTCCGAGAGAGAGAGAAAGACAGACACAGCGAGAGAGAGAGAAAGACAGACAGAGAGAGAAAGACACAGAGAGAGAGAAAGATAGATAGAGAGAGAGAAAGAAAGACAGAGAAAGAGAAACATACAGAGAAGAAGAGAGAGAGATAGGATTTAAAATAACGAGGTTTCCTCCTTCATTCTCTTTCTTTCCTTCCTTAGTCATAACGCAAAAATGTGGGTTTTATTTGTTTCTATCGAATTGGACAGGAGCGCTTAAAGGGCTGCTCGACCAAAAGTATATGTTACGGTAAAGGTACGTAATCGGGAAATGTGTGCATTTACCGATAAATGTGCACATTTACCACCAAGCTCGGTAAATGTAAGTTTAAGTTTCCAGAAATACGTATTATGCGTACATTTCCCGGCAAATGTGCAATTTTACCGATGTGCCTTGGTAAATGTGGAAATAAGTGAGAATGGGAAATGCTACACTTTAATAATTACGTTAATTTATAATAAAAATCATCGAGGGTTCGGCTCCACTGGTATATATTAAGATGAACGCTTCCCAACCAGAGGGGGGAAACTGAACGTGAGGAGGAACCAAAAACACTTCGACTAACCTACCTAACCCGGTGGGGCCTAGTAAAATTTGCCTTCATGTTCAAATTTAGTTTGGTTGTGCACACTTACCACGAAATGTAAACATTTACCGGATAAAGCACATTTACCGTGCTTCTAAGCTGCAACAGATTTTCGCGACGCCGCCAAGTTGTGGCCTGTGTTGCGACGTTTATCCACATTTACCAGTGTCTCTAGGTGAATGTGTTCATTTCCCCAATCCAATCGGTAAAAGTATGTAATACTTACATTTACCGAACTTGGTGGTAAATGTGGACATTGACCGGGAAATGTACACAATTACCAAACTACGCACATTTACCGTGACATATACACTAGCCATTCCCAACCGTGGCTTAGAGCAGCGTTTCCCAACCGGTGGTTCGCGTACCCCTAGGTGTTCGCGAGAAAAATTTGGTAATGGCGTCTTTTTCACTTTCTTAGTTCTACAAGTCTTACCAATATTTTAATTTATTTCAAATTAGCTGAATGGTTTTACCTTCAATTTTTTCTTATGCTTCAAGAATTATAAATGAATTTTACAGGGTACTAACTAGAAGCTGATGACAGTATCAGAGATTCTGATTTTATTGTAAACATTTTCATACTATGTGCTATATAAACTTTTTATTTTTCATGAATTAAACGCGTTCAAAAAGATGTTTTTATAAAATTTACTCTTCATTATAAGGGGTTCGCCGCCAAAACTCTTACAGCTCAAGGAGTTCGCGAAGATAAAAGGTTAATCCTAGGGGTTTGCGGCAAGAAATAGGTTATCTCTAGGGGTTCGTGAAGTGAAAAATGTTGGGAACCGCTGGTTTAGAGAATCCGCGGATGAAAAACTGTACTTTGCTTTGCCAACCGCTGCATCCATTATTGAGTATCCACGGTTCTCCGCGTTGACGTGTCTAGTTGGCCGATTTTACTAATATTAACCCTGGTAAGATACACTAGGTTCAGGTACACTGGGGCACTGAGTACCCCATGAAGAAAATATGTATTTAGCAATTAACTTTTAGCAAACAAATGAGTTTATTTTTTAATTTATAAACAAAAAATTAAAGAAACAGTTTCTGAAATTATTTAAAACATTTGTTGCAAATTATATCCGAATTTACTCCTGACAGCTCTTGCAGCGTGCTGTAGTTTTGCAGTCGTTGCTGCGGTCGCATAGATGGAATTTTCCACTCCTTAACTCCAAATTGATTGCAGGACTTGTTGAAGCCTCCGGCAGTCGAAGTTGCGAAGCTATGGACTTACTTACTTCTCAAAGTTGTAATTTGGAGGCGTTCTTGGAGCTGGAGCCTGATCATAGCTTCTCCCCAATTCATCAAAAAATAATGCCTATACAGCTTACAATTAGATTTTCCTTTCATACCATTATTGTGTGACAAAATAAGAAATGCATTAATAGCTGCAGCATTTAACAACCCATAAAAGATAGCAAGAGGTTATCTTCTAGTTTATCCACTCCGAGAGGTAAACAGCTATAACGGATCCGTGGCAAAAGTTTTAAGATCGATGCAGTGTACAAAAACGAGTCTCAATGTTACATTTTGTACTAATCTGATCGGTGGAGTTATAGTTTTCGTAGGATTCGGAAATTGCGGTGAATAATAAAGTTCACTGAAAAAGGTTAGAAAAAAAACATACGATTCCGGTACACTCGAGTATCCAGTGGCCCAAAGACGCTACAGAAAGCACAAAAACGAGTAATGACAAACAAAAAAATTATGAACATCATTTTTAAGTGACCCTAAAGGAACTCTAAAAGTGAAAAGTTAATATGTACCTATCTCTCACACGCAAAATATAAATCCGTGGGGTATTCAGCATCCCAGTGTACCCTTCTCGGGTTAAAATTGATGGTACGTACTATAGTCGAGCCGGCCAGAGTTGGCACCTGAAGAGCTGGTTGCCTACCAGCCGATGGGAAGGGGATGTTGCCAAATGCTGTTACGACCATCGGTTTACCTGCTGAGTCACCGTTCATTACGCGTGGGACTAGCGAAACAGGAGGGGTATGAGAAATTATAACAGTGCACCGTTGCCATGGTAACGGCTCACTCTTTATGTTGTCTCATTGGCTAAAGCTCTCTCCTCCCAGATGTGGCACTTGACTGCTTACGAACAGTCAAGTACCAACTCTGGCCGGTATGGCAGGCAAGGTAGATTACACGCAGAGTAGACTCTAGAGTCCATCTCACATAGGTAGAATTTAAAAACCATCAAATCAAAATTTTGTTGTATATTTCTCAAGAAATCTTGAGATGTTCATTAAAATCAAACTATACACGAAAACTTGGACAAATCAAAATCTATAGTTCATCGAGTCCGCCCTGCCTAGCCCAGGCAAGACGGTATCTAGAGTCCAAGGTAACGCTTAGAGACCATCCTGCCTGATGACTGGTTTAGACGAGACGGACTCCACCTCCAACTTGCCACCAGGCTCCCGATAAGAGCACGAATTAGTTGGGAGGTGGAGGTTCGATGAACTATTTGAGGAATTCGAAGCGTTAGGTCAGGCGGGTGGTTATTAATGTACAGTACAGGGGTGACCAAACCTACTTACCCTCGGAGCCGCATACGATGATTCCCAGAAGTTCGTGAGCCGCATGACATATTCTGCGCTCTTAAATTTACGAACAATAAAACAACCTGTATGCGAAGCAATTTGGATAAAATGCATGTCCATTAGACATCACAAACACGTCTCGAGTCACACTATGTCATTGTGCCCTGTAGAGAAAAACGTTGACACGCCTCTGCATGGAAATTTAAAAGAGCCGCATACTAGGATAAAAGAGCTGCATGCGACTCGCGGCTTGTCCACGTCTTGTATAGTATGTACTTACATTTACTTTAAAAGTATTTTCTTTTGTAATTTTATCTAATGAAAATCTATTATTTTTAAGGATATCATACTTATTTTTAACTTTTAAGTGTACTTGGTAAGACCAGTGCTATCTCTCAGGGATCACTCCTCCTGACCTATGTCCCGTAAGCCCTCGCCAGTCGCTGGTTAACTTAGGAACGTAACCCCCGCGAATAGGAAGGTACTACTGTATTTGGTTCTGGTTCGAGTTTTCAACCACGGAAAAATTGTTAGTTTATTCGCGATAAATATTTTCATAAGAAATGCATCAAAACACTTCCTCTCCGAGGGTGAAATATCAAAAACTTAAGACACGCCAGACAATCACGGTCAAATCATCAAACTTGACTTTAAAATTCTCACGCTTCCCTTTTTCTCCCTCCTCCCTCCAAAGAGGCTTGCATTATGCATAGAAGGGAGCCATAAATTTCTATTTATTAGGAATAATAAATAAAATTATGATGGAAGAAAGATACGGTCCCCTTTTTCCGCATCCGAAACGGCCATGAATCAAATTAAGACGTCATTTGCACGCCCTAAGGATTCGAGTTAAGTCGATTAAAACTCGATAAAACTTTTAAAAACCCTTTTCCTTTAAAGCCCTTGAGGAGTGTTTCCAAGAAGTTATTTTTTAACTCTCCTCATCACCACGAAAACGGGAATATTCGAGAAAAGCGCGCCCGTCGCATCGAGAAAAAAAGCTCGGGTTTTTGATCGCCCTTCATTGTCGCGAGGATAAGAATGGAAAAGGTGTGAGGGAACGTAAAGAGTGACATCTCCGGGAAAAAAGGAATATAAAGGGTGGCAATGTAAGCTGTTTGACAAGCATCCCCGAGCAAAAAAATGTATATGCGTGTCTGGCGATGAGCCAAAGACTGGCCAAAAACACACAAGTGAAAGGGAGAGAGAGCACACACGCATACATAGGTACATGCGTAGTAGAGGACGCCACGCAACACATATAAGGGATTCCGGGCACGTGCTTTGGGAGAAGCACACACACATTCCCTCTCACTCTCTTAGCGACCACTCTTCCGATGCCAGGGTTTTCCACAGCGGGGAGCTCCGCGATTTACATTTTATCATTTACATAAATGCCCTGCAAATCACCAGTGGTGAGTTGTGGGGCGGGAGGGATGAGAAAGAGAGAGGGCGAGGAGGGAAAGAAGGGAGGGACGAAAAAAAGGGGGAAGAGAAAGTGGTCCAATGGAATCGAATGGAAACCTTGGAAGGAATACATCCTTAAGACCCGAAAAGGAAAGCTCGCCCAGAAAAAATAAATTAACAATATGTCAAACTAGTAAATCATGCTCAAAAGGTTTCAGATTTGAAAGGTCTCAAAATTAGAATATTTAAAAACATTAAGGCAATGAGAAACTTAAGACAATACCATAAATGATACATCGGCATCGAAATTTGCATTTTGATTCCTCTCTATATAGAAACCACATGGGAATAAGAACATAATTAAGCAAGGAAAGAGGATATTATTTTTAAAAATATGCTTATACCGATGAAAAACGGCTGCTGACGATGTACGAGGGATGCAAATGGAACAGGGAGAAAAATACTTGGATAACCATAGCGATTCCAGTCGTACACTTATTTGAGGGTAACTATTTAATTTTCACATGATATTTTACTGTATTTAAAATTACATCAGCCTATGAAAAGTCCATAGAAATCGAGGTTTTCTACGAATGGAAATATTTTTTTTTTTATATTTTGGTAGACCAAAAGGGTACAGCAGGTGAATAAATATGAAACACGTTCGCGAGAACAAGAATTATTGGAATACTTAAGAAATAATGCAATAAAATTCCCTTGGGTTACACATACATATATCAAACGTTTCAACCAATAAAGACAAAAGTAAGTTGTTTATTATAACACATCTATAATAAAATTCTTCACGGAGTTTAATTTTTCTAATTGTAAAAAGTATTGATTTTTTTTACTCACGGTTGTTACGCGAATGAAAAGGCCGCCAAATCAGACGCAAAAAAAAACTTGAATAGACTCACCTGCGAAAGAAAAGAGAACGAAAATGAGCAAAATATAATCCCGCATTCAAATTTAAACATAACAATACCACATTCTTTCTTCAGAAACAAGGTGATCCGAACGGTTGCAAAGTTAGAGCACGCAACACTCAAATAGTTTCATGAGACGAAACGATAATAAACTGATCAATCGCCGTTCGTGAATTAAAACATTAGAAAGGAAAATGTTTTTATCCTTATCGTTTCCATGACAGGTGTGAAGATCTCCGAGACATGCTTCCCAGAAGGGTTCAAATCTTCGCAGATATCGCTAAAAAAAACATTCCACCAATTATCACTGAAATATGCCGGATGCCCTCAAAATTTATTAGGGGAGGAAAGCTCGATGGGGTTGGGAATGCTAACAACCGCAACACGGGCAATAGCATAAATGCTCGATTTTATTGCCACAAAACGGAAACGGGCGATACACAACATAGGAAGAAAGACAGAAAGACACAACCCTGAGCAAGATGGGGGAAGGGGCTGATATATCCCCGGTTCCGATGATTTTATTGCACTACATACACACATACAAACACACACAAAACATCGCAAACAGGAAGAGTAGGAAAATCCTCGGCACAAAGCGTACGGCCAAGCCGCCAACAGCGCCACCATCCCAATGCAAATAGCCAACAAACTCCCGTGTTTGCATTGGGAGGGCATGTAGATCCTATCATCACTCCCCCCCTCTTATATCTCTGGTGTTTGCGTGTGTTTATATGTATGTATGGAATGGGTTTATAGAGTGGACCCCGAGAGAGAGAGAGAGAAGTACAAGAACTTCATCTATATCCCTCGCTCGATATACTCGTATATGTAACGAGAAGGGGATGAAAAAAATTGCGTTCAGTTTGTTTCGAGTTGCGCGCAGGGGAAAAGAGATTCTCATCCGTTGCATCGCTGTTTTATTTTATCCTCCGGCCCGAGTGCATGCGGCGACTCATCAATTACCGCTCCCCCCCCCCCCTGGGACTTTAAGCAGGGTTACGGCTCGGGTACTCCGAGCGATCGTCTATAAATATGTTTTTGTAAATGTGAGCGTACACACACGGGATTAAGCGCGTCGATTCATTAGACGGGAATAATAGAAATGGCAGCACGGGCAAACGGAACGCGATCGTGGTGTTTCTCACAGTCCGTGCCTTTCTTTACCGAGCCGGAATATGTTATTCGTGGAAGCAGAAGATGGGACAATGTAAGCTTTAATTTAAGCGAATGGGTACATTTAGGTAAGTGCTAGGCGTAAGAATCGACGAGGGGAAACATATCATAATATAAATGGCGCTCATCGAATACTTTTGTGTAACTTCGGTGATTTCGTTCAGATTTTTCGGCCGCTAATTTATCCACCTCTCACTTTATATCTCCAAAACGTTTTATTCGCCCACACGGCACAGGAAAAGACCACAAACACATAATTTATCGGACTCTACTGAACAGTGTAGAAGTATCTTTCATGAATTTAATGACAGGTGCGAAATCTTAACATGACCCCACATGTTGAGAATAATAGATTCGCCAAATTTTCCGGGAAAAAAATGTTTCCATTTTAGGGATTAAATTATGGAAGTTGAAATTCCGCAAGCGACGAAATCCAAAAATAATTTCGACTTATTTACCAACGTCCCTCCCCCCTCTTCCCCATATTACTAAAACAACCTGAATTCTCCATGCAAAGAAATAACATTTCGTCTTTTAAAAAATATATGTAAATCCAAAATTCCTGGACCCTCAGTCGTCCCGTCACTCATCTCCTTCCCCCAAAGTCAAAACTCCTACTCTCTCCTCCCCTCACACATGCAGAGCGTGAGTAATAGTCGTGCCTTTACTTGTGGGGGGGCGGGGAAGAGCCCACCTTTGGCGAATTTATATTTTCCCTCCCGAGAGAATGTTATCTTTACCACGAGAGACAAGGAGAGCTACCGCCGTGGCATGAAAAAGAGCGAGAGCGTTCATTAGTTCGAGGCACGAATATCACTATAAGCAATTAATCCTGAGGGTTGTGGGTGGGAGAGGACAAAGCAGTCACCTGGAGCAGGGGGCGGAGGGGGAAAGAGGAGGAGAGCGAGGATCGGGTGTAGAGAAGGAGTGAGCGGAGCGGAAGACGTTCCGAACTCGATGCAGCATTTCTAAAAAAATGTCGGGGTGACGGGAATTTTGGAGGTTGTGGGACAAGAGAAAGGGTATTTAAAAAAACACACGGGTAGGCTAAGGCACGAAGCCAAAGCGACTAGACTGGAAACGGGATTATAAAATAATAATAATAATAATCGGAGTGGAGAGCCACAAAAAAGTAGCGGAATTGCGCGAATAACCATTCTATATATGAGAGTCGCTGGAAGGAAGGCCCTGAGCGTAACGGCGGCGGCAAGCAAAACTATTCGGGTGACGGCTCAAAAGATAAAGTAGCACGATAATTGGTCATCCGATGCGTTTTTCATCGTTAGGATTCCATTGGTTCGCTCCATCTACCCCGAGCTACGAGCTTCAACATCTCCATGATTCTGTCCTGGTGGACAGTAATCCTCGCGATTCTCTTTCACAAGTGAACATGTTGATGCGCCTATTTTGGAGCTTTATTCCTTTTACGCTTCACCGAGCGAAAAGAGGCGAAATCTACGCCATTTTTGCGGACGAAGCCGTAAAAAAATGAGTTTTGGCAAACGTTCGTCTCCTTCCAATCCCACATTAAAGAACCTCGCGTCCTACCCACGCCTCATTTTTTTCACCAAACACGAAAACATGACCCTCTCATTCTCTCTCCCTGGCATTGCAGTCACGAGGGAGCGACCACCGAAACTTGGCACAGTCAAACTTCGAAAGTGTCACCCCCTACTCGAATCGAACACGGAAAAAAAATCTGTTAGCAACCTAAACAAAGAAGGGGGTGGGAAGAGGAAAGACAAGACCCGAGAGTCGTTGGATTACTCGAAACGAAAAAATGCGTAATGTAACACATGTAAGACGGTTTAAAAAAACCTCCCGTACTCCCTTTAAGGTACCGTACGAATTTTTCTCCGACAAATCCCGAAAAAAAAACAAACCTACTCTCCCGACCTGACGACAGCTGTCACGAACTGGCTACATACACATAGGCTCTTCTCCCTTGGCTTCCTCTCCAATTACTCTCTCTCTCTCTCTTTCACACACACACAAACCTTTTTCTCCCCTTCATCTCCATCCCCTCCACGACACACCCACCTCCCCAAATGAGGAAGGCAGGGACGGGAGAACATCATATATATATATATATATATATATATATATATATATATATATATATATATATATATATATATAAAGAGGGATATTTGCCCAATCCTCTCGCTGTTACAAAAACCCAGCTTTTCGCTGTGTAATATTCAGAAGATAAGCCCACAAGTCCCGCAGAGGTTTTTTTCTAAAAAAAGATCTTAAAATCCAAATTTTCGCCACCGCCTCCCCGTTAGCTTCCTCCAACCCCCATTCCTCTTTTTTTAAATATAAAACCACTCTGCGTTACACTTCCAACGTTAACCCTTACGCCATCGCAAACCAACCTCCCTCCCTCCCCTTCGCCGGTCGAAGACTGCCACTCTTTCCACCCCCTTCGGGCCCTGTCAACACAAAGGTTTCCAACCCCCTTTTCCAATTGCCCAAACCTCGCCCACTCATCTCGTCGCCCCCGGCTATCTTATACCGCGGCTCTTCTTTACCCCGTTACATCTCTCCAGACCAGAGCGAGGGAAGGGCGTGTGGGTCTCCTTCTCCCCGGCGGCGGATCCCAAAAGTCCCATCTACTTTCAGCGCGCACAGGCTGAACGCGGTTCGGACAACGCCCAGCCAACAATGAGATTACGCCTAAAGGAAACAATGGTCCTCTCTTTCTCTCTCTCTCTCGGCAGTCTGGGCTTTTTGCATTCAAGCGGTGTACGTACGTATGCGTGCGTGCGCGGGGCTTTTGCCCGAAAGAGCTAGCTGAATCCCTCTTTAGTATTTCCGTTACCGATTCCGGCCCTTCTCAAAGTGGAAAAGACAGGAGGGGGAAAAGAAGGATTAGCAAGCTTAAAAAAGTAAGGGGTGGCAAGCGTGGGAAAGTTGAAGCCAAATGGGTGTGTTCGAGGCTTTAAAATATATTTATGTCCACCATTCCTTTTGATGGTATATCTGTCGATTTGATTCTCGATTAAATTCGACGACGCGTGGCTTTACAGTGGAGTTGATGCGACAAAGGGAATTAGAACAAGTCCATTAGCGGTTGGTGCGGATGCGCTATTACTCTTTGAATGCATTATAACCGGCAATTTTAAGACTTACTTCTAATTTATCACATACATGCATGCATATGTAAACAAGCGCACATATTACTTGATTCATTTGCATGGAAATTCAAAGCTGGAAATCAAAGTATATACAACTTACGCATAGAATATCTATCTCATAGACTGAAAAATATTTGTAGAATAAAATTTGTTTGCTTCCTGCGAGCAAAAGATGCTGAATACAACAGTTTTACATATTTAAAGGTAAGGAAATGCCAGAAATTATTCCTTTTTGAGGTAATTACCAATTCGGGAAGATCGCTTCCCAATACGATTTTTCTAGGCAGAAAAAAGCGAAGAGCAAGACGCGGCAAATATACCATCCAAGGCGAACGAGTAGCGATAAGAATAAAACGGCCGGAATCAATTCATACAGCGATTTAGACGAAAACATCGCAGCGAAAGAACACCTAAATGACTCACCTCCATTAAGTCTTTAATGAAAACAATACCTCCACCATGCCTATAATAAAAATGGGAGACGACGCACTCTTCCTTTTTCATGGCACAAATCACGGAGTAGAAGATGGAGAGAGCTACAAGTATACCTCGGTTAACGAACTCTCTGACAACGAAGTTCCTTTATAACGAAGTCCGTCATCCCTTTATTTTTATATTGCCTTATTTATTATTACGGGTAAATTAGTTTCGCTTCCAACACAGGAATTGTCTTTTGAGCACACTTTAGAAGGACTGCCACTTGTTCTGCCACTGTTTGTGACAGACCTCATATAGTACGTAAAGGGAGGTATACCTTTTACCACTGTTTTCGCGCCGGTAATAAAAAATGAGGCTCTCGGATCGAATGAGCTGTCTTATGCTGCAACGTCTCGATCCAGTTTCGACGATTACCGGTTTCCGGTATTCCCTCCTCCCAACTAAAACATCCACCAGTAAGTAAAGATCACGCAATAAAAAACGTACTGAGGGCTAGATTTGCTTAAGGGTAGAAGGAAATATTTTAACCGGCGCAGGTGCTTCTT
Organism: Tanypteryx hageni; assembly: GCA_028673005.1. NCBI lineage: Eukaryota > Metazoa > Arthropoda > Insecta > Odonata > Petaluridae > Tanypteryx > Tanypteryx hageni. The sequence goes on along the minus strand of CM054112.1, from coordinate 99,638,563 downwards.
GGAAACAAATCCCTGAGACAGCAACAGAAAATCTCGGAGCAATTACGAAAGAAGAATGACAAAAGATGATAAAATAATTAATTTGAGCGAAACTAAACTTCACATTCCAGATCTCGCGAGCCAGAAACAAAATCACTGTTGATAACTGTTGAGGCTCCTCAAAAACACACGCCAAATGACGTCATGACGAAAACGGCATCGAAAGAGAGAAAATCGGCCAATCGATGAAAATTAGTGCCAACTGCGAGACGAGGAGTGGGAATAGGAACGTATGAATCGGCCTAATTAAATGCCGTCCGGATTTTCACGTTCCATTCTTTTCAATTGCGATTATCTCGGAAATACCGCTCCATGTTCTAGGAGTGGAGAGTGTCGAAGGGAGGACTCGCAGGAAAAAAGGGGGAAAACGATTGAGACACTTGAGGCGCAAGTCTTGCGTCGGTGAACGCCCAAAAGAGACTTTTATAGAGAGGCTGGACGGATGAAATGGGCGAAGCAAGGACTCGGTTTGTGTGTGGGCCGTCCAGTGTTTTATGATGGGTGAGAGATGAAAAGAGGGAGGAGGGTGGGGAGAGAATGGAGAGGTGGAGAGAGTTGATTCTTCAAGAGATCGAAAGAAGTAATTGCAGGAAAAAATGGCCACGAAGAATATTAAACGGATTTTATGCCAACTTCGTTCCAACGACGGGTATAAATATGGATTTAGCATAGGATCTTGTGCGTTAAGTATAAAAACGTTATAGCTGGGTACAGTTAAAATGTATATATCTTTCAAGTAGAATAGAAACAAAACATTAACTCAAAACTTGAATGTATGTACATAAGTATGACAGAGATTTTCTTGTCGCCGATATCTTTACACGACGAGCAAAATTTATACAAATCAAACTAACTAGCGTTTTCACACCTCCACGAACGATAAATATAATCGTCATGACTAACTCGAAAATTATTGACACATTTCATCTTGGCGATTGATTTACTCCGGTAACGCTTGAATTTACAAATTTCTTTGTCGGATCGAATTAACGAAGTACATTTAATTTGCAAGCGAATCGACTTATGAATGCAACCGACACCATCCTCAGTCGCAGGACTTGAACGCTTCAAGGCATCCAGTAATACGAGTAGGAGTCTCATTCGGTGCAGCAGATCTCACGATGGAGGTCACTTGGTTACGGATGCCATGCCAACACAGCGAACGCCACGAGAATGATTGGTAACTGGAAAAAATGATAAAAACAGGTTTTTGCGGGGCGAGGTTCTCTTTCTCCGCTCGACTATATACCAAGAGATTCGTATGGATGCTCGCAACATACATATAGCGAATACAGATATTGTATTTATAAGCGCACTACTGCCAATTTAACTCTGAATGACAGAAAACGGGGTTTCGACGGCAGAAGTAGCGGAAAAAAGCTGTCATAAGAGGAGCGAGACGTCAGGCAGTCACTTGGTATTCCGCTCCTACAAAAGCGTAGAAAGACGGAAGGGCATATGATTTTTTTGCCGAAGAAGCATTTAAAATGTAATAAATAACGGCTGCTCAAAATAAGTTTAAATGTGATCTCATTTGGAACAAGATGCGTTTCTTAAGCGCTTATGCTGCTGCCCCACATAGCCGAAATGAGATTCGCAGGGATTTTTTCTTCTTACTTACGTTAATCTGTCGGGTCTTAGCATTTCTAGCGATTTTTATTTTATAGTCGCGCTTTTATTTTCGCTCTGCCTGCCCGTCTGTGCAATCAATTAAATTAAAATAGGAAGTAAAGAGTACGAGATATAAGACTATTTGCAGAGTGTATTTGATCTATGGTGCCATTTATTATATTTTCAAAGAAAATTTTCGGAGAAATCTGGGGGCGTCAGGAAGTGCCTTCAAACGGTTAAAATTAATATTCCGAGCAAATGGTAATAGATAGCGAGTTAAAATGTTCACTATTTAGGTGACTTTTAATGTCATCTATAGCACTGAAGAAGAATTTTTTTGAAATTGGTGGGCGTCAAGAGGACCCTTTTTAGTAATATGATTCATATCATAAGCCAACAGTAAGGGGCGGATTTATGCTTAGGCGCATGATGCGCTAGCTGGGGGCCTCGTCAAAAGAGGGCCTCAATAGAGATTGTGTTGGAGAATTCTCAAGAAATTACTGTTCTTTCAAATTCTCATAATTTTTATGCAACCAGTACAGTAAAAGGCGCAGCCTCTTGGGAGATGCACACCCTAGGACGCTCGTCTTATATCGGCCCATTATCAGCTGCGAGTGATTTGACTCCTGAAACGATATTGTTCGCGCGTCCGATGCGGTCCGATGACAGATGGCCAGATGGCGGCGCGCTGTCCGACTCGAGACGGGACGACGAAAAACTTAACTGTTACATATAATGCCGTCTTGAATACATTTTAACTAAAACGTTCCTATTCAGAACTAAATTTTGAATCCTTTGATACGTAATTTGACGAATAAATTCCGATGTACATAACTGTAACTGCGTGTTATCACACGCAGTTACAGTTATGTACATCGGAATTTATATATTTAATTTATATATTTAAAGATATTTTTTCTCGGAAATAGTTGCGCTCGGAAACGTTCTTTATTCTGAGTAGATACTCCTCGTTTTCGAACAAGGTGAACGAAAAGGACATTGGGTCCAGAGAAGCAAGCTCCTGTTTCGGAGGAAAGGTCACAAAGATTGACCGTTGGTGAGGGAAACATGTTAAGGGCGACCCACAGGGTTAGGGAAGTGAAATAAATTGCTCAAAAAATACTTCATCAGTTCGTTAAAAGGAGTCTGTGCGAGTGGTCAGATTTAAATACATCTGCACCATGTGTTTTAACCGAGTGTGACACCAGTGTCTCGACCGTTTCTCCTCCAGTCTGCTAAAAGAATTTAGTTCGAGTGGACGTTTACGTCGGAACGCAAATAGTTTTCTTCGAGTGAAGTGGAAACAAGTAAGTCTCGTTTTATATTTAAATATACATCACTTCAATTTCGACATGGACATTCTATGATTAATTCTCTAAGCCGATTTTCCACTACATTTTGGGGTCAATATACAGTGCACAACGTTTTTATTTTTTGAATAACATAAATTGCTATTATCATCTAATTTTTAACCCAAGATATCTCGAGCTCTCGGCAATATTTCTCGTCTCGCCGAGGTGAATTCCGGGAGCGTGCTTACGATTTTTTTCTGGTGGGCTAGGTGTTTGAAATTACGGGAGGCTTTCATGGATGCACGTATACAGTCATATCTTGATATTCGTGAATCCGCTATTCTCGGTTTCGTTTTTCGAGCGTCTTTGCTCTTTAAAATAAGTTTCGTGATATTAGTCTGCGGGCAAGGTAATTTTAGAAGATACAGAATTACTATTTGAAATATTTACTTTGCTATATTTTATTATGTTACTTCACATATGTGAAAGTAATTTAATATATTTATATCCAAAGATTTTTATATCGTTAAGAGTTTTATTAACTCTTGCAGTGACAGTTGCTTCCAGAAAACGCTCATCTTTCAAACTTAAATTAATAAAAAAATACCTGCTGTCGATCATGTCACAGAAGCGATAAGATGCATTTGTATATTCATTTTCTGTAGTAATACCTCTACAAATTACTTTTAATTAACTTAATGTACTTTATGTTTCTGCTCAATTCTTTTGTAATAATTTCTTATAAAACTACCTGTAAGTACAAACTTCATGGATCATTTCCAAAAAAAATTGGGCGATATGCTGATAGAAAAGGATCGATTTTTATTAGGGGCGGCTAAAATCATTCTTGCCCACGCTCGTGAAAACTGTCGGGCCGGCCCTTGATATAGACCTACGTTAGCACGTTATTATTCCTTGTTGCATCGGAATTCACTCTTAGCAGTAAGCAGTTTGTTCGGTGATAATTGTTCTTCTGCAACAATACTTGAATTGACAAAAAGAGGTCTTCAATATCTTCCAAAAACATCACTTGTATTCAATTCTGAGTTATCAGTCAAGTGGAAGGCGTTGCTTTTTCATTTTCGAATCGTTACTTTTCACTAGTTCATCGTTAACGAATATAATACTGGTTTATACAATGACCTTACTTTTTGATGCTTTATTTTAGTCATCTATAAGTGCAGATTAGTGTGAAACTATGACATCTACTTAAGAATGGCGTTTAAATGCATACATTTCTGGTGATAAATTTCGTAATTCACATCGTAGGTTACAACACAAGTATATTTTTAAAAAAGTTCTCATTAAAATATTATTTTCAATTTCTAAACCGAACAACGCTGTAGAAACCTTCTTCAGAAACACTTCACATGTACATTTCTTCCTATTTTTTATAATACTAATATTATTTTCATACCTTCATCCTACACAATATAAATTAAGTTTGTATAAACGTACGAAATAATTTAATACTGTGTATAAAAATAGAATAACTTTAATTTAGGATATATATAATTTCTATTCGTTTTTCTGAAATAAAAAACAAAATACAATTTTTCTTAAATAAAATAAGATCTTTTGTCCATTGCTTTCCAATTTGTCGAATGGAACCTACTTTTCAATGGAAAATTTAGTTAGTTTTTGTACGATAAATGTTAATTAAAGTTATTTAAAACTAGATTTACTAAATTAATTTTTAAAAGCATTTACATCATAACGCTTTTCAACACTTTCCTTTAGAAAATGAAGAAAAAGTTTGAACCCAGGGCAGAAAAAAGAAAGAAACAGAAATTGAGAGAAGAAATATAGAAAAGCAAAGAAACTCTAATACTGCTTTTTTATTATTTCCTATATCAACTGAAAATAACAGACCGGCAAATGAAGAGATATCCGTATTAAACCCTAGAGAGTAAACGACGCAACTAACAACAACCGAAGAACTGAAAGATGAGGAAATTAAAGTTATTCAAGAAGAGGAAGTGATTGGAAGTTTGAAAACAAATACAGACACACATGTTGATAATTTAAACTACCCTGATGATATTGCTATGTGGCCGAGTAATACAAATGTAAATGACGAAATGATAGAATATTATTTAATAAACAAACCTTGTAATGTAGGAAATATTGAGAACTTTAGTTTAAGGTATCATATACGAAGCGTGATATATTACAGAAAGTTTCAAGAGTCAAATTTTTACTGTATTAAAAGAAATGGAGAAAAAGAAGTACGTGAATGGTTAATTTCTTTTGATACAAATAAATCAATTTATTGCTTTGTTCGTAAATTATTTTGTAAATCGTATAATACCATGATTACTGGATATAATGACTGTAAAAATATCCGGAGAGCATTAACAGTACATGGGCATTCTAAAAATCATATTGGAGCAATGCGTGCTTACAAAAGTCGAACTTCGACAACAGGACGCATTGATACCGACTTATTAAAGCAAATACAGAACGAACAAAACTACTCGCGAGTAGTTTAAAAGCGAATCATTGCTACTGTTAAATTATTAGTTAGTCTTGGTTTAGCGTTTAGAGGAAGTGACGAAAGAGTATCTATTGATCGAAAAGGCAACTTTTTAAGCTGTTTGGAATATCTTAGTGAATTTGATGTTTTTTGAAATCTCATTTAGAAACTACGCTAATTGTGGTTAGGGACAAACATTATCTCTCACATCAAATATGTGATGAGTTTATAACTCTTATGGTAACCAAAGTAAAGGAACAATTAATATTTGAAGTTAAGGAAGCAACCTATTTTTCAATAATTATTGACTCCACGACCGATGTAAGCCACACAGATCAACTCACTTTTATAATAAGATATGTTGGAAATAATGGGGATATAAAGGAAAGATTCTTTTGCTTTCTTCCTATAGAACAGCACGATTCAGCGTATTTGGAAAAGACAATTTTAGATACGTTACAGAAATTATGACTTGAAATAAAGAAATGCAGGGGGAAAAGTTGTGACAATGCTGCCAATATGTCAGGAAAATATTTCGGTTTACAAGCTAGGTTGAAAGAACACAGTGCAATTTCGTTTTATTTACCATGCGCCAGGCATTCTTTAAATTTAGTAGGGAATCGTGCGACAGAGTCATGTTTGAAGGCATTGCATTTTTTAAATTTTATACAGAATCTGTATCTTTATTTATCTGTATCTTTATTTTTCTGCATCAACACGACGTTGGAACGTTCTAATAAATTGCTTATCATCAAACCCCGGGTCTTTAACTTTAAAAAGAATAAGCGATGGTCAGCTAAGGCAGATGCCGCATTTGCATTAAAGTCAGGTTACAAAAATATTCAGGAACTTTTGATAAATATATCTTAAATGATAGAGAGAAATCATCCTTCAGATTAGAAGCAAAACAATTATACATACAATACCTGTTGTCCGTAATGTAACGCTGACATCATCAATGGCACGTTTTAACGCGTTTTTAACAAATTTCCCGATTAGGTGGAAGGATGAAATTTCGCAGGAATTTTTTATATAAAAATTAACTGACGAAAAAATACGAAAAAAGATTCAGGTTCGACTCCAGGAGGGCGATTTCCATTTACCGTAAGATAACACGTAAAAAACGACTTTTTCAAGTGCAGGCTTTTATTCTTTTGGAAATAAAAATAAGAAAGAATTGACGTACGATCTTAGAATATGAACTATGTTTTAGGAATATTAATGAAGTTTCTTATTTTATTAATCTTTTTCCGCCTATCTTTCGAAATCTCTCATATTAAACATTTAAATCACATATTTTGGGAAAATATCGGCTTTTAAACGGGATGTTGTCTTGCCGACCACGTCATTGTTAAACTTCCAGAAACAATTGTTGTCTCAACCCGCATACGTGTAATATATACGAGTGCATAGATTGCCTTCAATTATCGTAGGATTTTTCGCGAAATTACGTAATTCTAATGGGACTGGGATTTAGTTTGGATTCTTTTGCTTATCTATATAGATGTAGAGTAAGAGAGAGGGGGATGTGGTGAGGGAGATAGGAAGGAAGGGATATATAATGGAAGGTACATACAAAGTAAGGGTGGTATAGAATTAGTCTATTTTTCCAGAGAAGGAGAGAGAAAGGAGAGAAAGGGAGGATGGGAGGGAGGGAGGATGGGAGGGAGGGAGGATGGGAGGGAGGGAGGGAGGGAGGGAGGGAGGATGGGAGGGAGGGAGGATGGAAGGGAGGGAGGATGAGAGGTAGGGAGGGAGGATGGGAGGGAGGGAGGATGGAAGGGAGGGAGGATGAGAGGGAGGGAGGGAGGATGGGAGGGAGGGAGGATGGGAGGGAGGGAGGATGAGAGGGATAGATAGATAGATAGATAATCGTCTTTATTCGGGCGAAATTTAGACCAGAAGGGAGGGAGGTAGGATGAGAGGAAGGGAGGATGGTACGGAGGGAGGATGGGAGGAAGGGAGGATGAGAGGGAGGGAGGTAGGATGAGAGGAAGGGAGGATGGTACGGAGGGAGGATGGGAGAGAGGGAGGGTGGAAGGGAGGATGGGAGGGAGGAAGAATGGGAAGTTCCTTAAATTTAATACTTATTCCACGCATACCCGTCCTATTTGACGGGCAATTACGCTAGTTAGTAAAATATTTTCAAAATGATGAAACAGCTTTACTTGCAATATTGTGGAACAAATTATTACAAAGAATCAACGCTACCAGTAAATCACTTCAGGACACGCAAACAAATTTATTAAATGGCGTTAATCTTCTTAAATCATTATCAGAGTCGTTCTTGATACGACAAACAATTTTGACATTATTGAAAAAGAAGCAAAAGTTTTGACAGATAATACAACGTATAATAGTCGAATAAAAAACGGAAAACGCTGCTTTATGAAAATGAAGTAATTCTAAATGACCGGTAGGCATTTACTGTTAATACATTTGATGTACTTTGTGATACTCTTAACTCTGAAATATCAAAAAGAGCAGAAGTTTATCACGATGTATAAAGTAGGTTTAATGTCTTCTTTAACCATGACGTCTGAAAATGAAATAAATTTATGTATTGTTAAGATAATGTATGCATACAAAGATGATATTGACATTAATCAGTTCAAAGATGAGGCGCTTTAATTTCTAAAATTTGCCAAGCAACAAAATGTAACAAATCCAAAGGATATGTATAATTCAATAATCAGTGGTCTACGATCTATGTTCCCTAATGTGGAATTAATCCTTAAAATATTTTTAGCGATGCCAATTAGCAATGCAAGTTGGAAGCGCTCATTTTCTGTACTGAAAATAATCAAAAACTATTTGAGAAATGGTTTGTCTCAAAATAAAACAAGTAATTTGTCTCTTTTATTTATTGAGCACGATGTTGCCAAAGATATAAATTACGATACTTTGATCGATTTATTTGCTAAGAATAAATCACAAAAAAACTTCTCTAAGCTCCCAGTGGAAGGATTTGATTTACTTGATATTTTCTTATTTCATGCTAGAAAAATCCAGAAACGATTATTGCATCGTTAAATAGATGATGTAGGCTGTTTATAATATTCTAGGTATTAAATAATGTTTTTTTGTATGAAATGCGATTATTTATAGGATTTGTAGAAAATATTAAAGGTAATTCTTTATCGGGAAGTGTTTTTGCTAACCATTTTGATACAAATTTAGCACATTTTAATAATTTATGTTTCATTTTTAAAAGAATCCGAATCACTATCACCTTTATATATATTACACATAATTTTTGTAGTTAAACTTTACTTTGTAGTTTCAGGTGCACACTAATAACACATAAGTACATAGAAATCAACCACTTGTGTTGCCCCTCATATTGTTATTTTTGAATTTTTTTGGTTATGTATTTTAAAAACAACTTTCTATATGTAATGTAATTCAACGTAATATATATAATATGTTGGCAACAGTCATTAGATTAGAAACCTAACATGTGTAAGAGTATGTATATACTTTTTAATTAATTGTTGAATAAGTTACTTTATGTCATATAATTAATTATATTACTAAGTTTATAAATAATTTTAACTTTACAATTCTAAATAAACCTCAAATAAAACGCGCTTTTTTATATTGCCTCAGCAAATGAAGCTGCAATTTTAAAAAAATATTAAATACGGAATATTAATGAGTCAGTTGTAGAAAAAAACGAAGAACCACGCCTTACCACTGCCAAGTTTGCTCATTAACTCCTCATTTTGTGCAAAGTTTCACATGCGAATTAATATTTGCGACCTTGCTACCATATGTCGGCTCAAAACATTCTAACGCAGACGAGAAAATGGGTTCTATAAGCAGAAAAATTAATCACGTAAGTGATTTACTCAACCGTCTCGCCATAAACGATACCAAAACCAACAATCATATTACGCCTATTCCCTCGCAATAACAGGTTGAGCGGACACACACAAACGCCACGACGATTACCTAATAATAATTGAATTATTATAAAATAATCGCCGATCGAGATCGTAATATCGGCGGTGAGAGAGAGAGAGAGAGAGAGAGAGCGCACACACACACACAAAATTATCTAATTAAACGCTCACAACCTCCTTTAACCGGTCGAACAGACTGCCCCGATCCGTCGGACTATCAAAAAGAGCAGATTATCAAACCGGAACCTTCCTCCCAGAGCATCAATCTATCCATCTCGGGCGGCGATCGAGACCGAACCATCCAAATCGATTTAGGCGGAGTCACCTGTGGACGCTCGTAATACATTTATTTTACGTTCTCTTTTTTCGAAGCCAATTTTTCAAGCATCGCGATCGCCCACACTGCTATCAAGGATAAGGCTTCGAGGAAAAAAATATCCCCTGGCAAGCAACAACGATATAATTCCTCGGCGATTTTTTTCCGATTAGAGAAAGAAGAGCCATGTCCATTCCCCGACCCTTCTCCATATTTCAATCACTCGCGAATTCTTTCCAAAGCCGTCCTCTTCTCTGTTAACCCTCCTCTCTCCCTCACTTCTTCCTTCCACGCATCGATCCCGATCGAATTAACAGAATAAGTAGGGGCTTTGGAGTGGAAGGAGGAGGAATAGGAAGGGGTTTTGCGGTGGGAGGTAGAGTGGCAGGAGAGGGAAAGGAGAAGAGGGGAGGGGAGAGGGAGGATGGAGGGGAGAGGGAGGATGGAGGGGAGTGGGAGGGTGGAGGGGAGAGGGAGGGAGGAGGGGAGAGGGAGGGGAGAGGGAGGGAGGAAGGGAGAGGGAGGGAGGAGGGAAGAGGGAGGGAGAAGGGGAGAGGGAGGGAGAAGGGGAGAGGGAGGGAGGAGGGGAGAAGGTGGTAGGAGGGGAGAGGGTGGTAGGAGGGGAGAGGGAGGGAGGAGGGGAGGAAGAGACTCCGTAGAAGGCGAAACAAACGCCCCCCAGCTGCCCTTCCCTCCAGCAGCTGTCGTATTGGCAGAACTCCGCGGTTCTCCCCACTCCTTTCTCTACATGTCAATCCCTTCCCATTGCCAACCACCTCACTCCCTTTTATCTAATCTCTTAGAACTACTCTTTCAGCTAAAACACTCACGAAAAATCCATCGACTTAACCCATTTCATATATCCAAAAAAAAGACCCAAACCGCTCTTTTCCTTCTTAAAGATATGTCGTCCGTTTCATTTGCAATCTGGTTCACCCACAAATGAAAACTGACCGACATATATATATATATATATATATATATATATATATACATACACACACACACACACATATATATATATATATACACACACACATATATATATATACACATACACACACGTACCTCTACACGCACCACAAACACCATATATATGAAGCATGAAAGGATCTATACAGAAACATACACATGACCTCACGTGAGGTACTGTTAAGTCGCTTACTCCTTTTACTACGGCGGGAAGGAGATAGGGTGAACCTCGCTCTTCCTCCGATCTGTGAACGGGCGTGCAGGTAGGAGATGAGGGAAGGAGGAAAGAAAAGAAGGGCGGGTTGAGACGGCTTCGGTGGATGGATGGAGGTGAAACCAGCCTCCGAAACCCCCCGCGGAGATGACAAGCAGCACGCAAGTCCAAAATCGGATTCCAGAGCCTTGAGATGAGAGAGAGGGGTAGAGTAGAGGCGAGGGTTATAATAAAACGCGGCACGAAATGGGAAGAACTGGAAAAGGCGGAAAATAGAATAAGAGGAAGGAAGGAGACACGATAAAAGAAGCAAAAGGCGTATATAGGAGTAAATGAAAAAGAAATTATTTCATGAAAATGGAAGATTGCTATAGAATGAATGAGAGAAATGGGAAATTATACAAACTAAGGGGTATGGCGAATTTAATCAAGGTTTCTATTGGGAGAGAAGGGAAAAAATCTAAGAGAAATTAATCAAGAAACTTTTTATGTTAAGAAATAAACATTTAAAATTTTTAAAATATCAGGTAATTGGAGATGTCTGAGATAAGTGCTTTTTTCAATTTTTTAATTTTAGTGCTTATTCTTGAATTGTATTCAGTTATAAGACGAGCTCGATAATTCTCAAGCGAATTAAACTTTTATGTACCTGGTTAATAAGAAAGGGCTTTACACAGAACAAGAAAATAAGAATTATTAATGCTATAGTTTCCGTTGGAAAGAGAAAAACTCACGGTGCCATGGGACAGGAGGAAGATCCAGGAAAATAAAGAAAAATCAGTGAAAGCATCCTTGAGGAAGGAAGCGACTCCAACGTTAAAGGAAAGTAATAAAAAGACGAGACAAAGAAAGTGAAAGGAGTGATGGTCCACGAAGGATGGATGAGAGAGAGAGAGAGACCTGAGAGGGGTGAGAAAGAGGGGAGAGTGGAGAGGAACGAGAAATCTCCTCAATTAGATTCACCAACCGACTATACCTCCGTGGACGAATGGCCGGGTTGCGTGACACCTCCCGGGTTGGAAAAAAGGCGAAGGGTAAAACGAGGTGGGGTAAAAGGGATAACAAGGGGGAAGGAGGGACACAGGAGGTTGAAGGGCACAGCTCGCTCGAATCACGAGAGCGAGAGAGAAAGAGGGCCACCCTCTCCCCACCTAAATTCACCGACCGTGACGTATCCCCCGCGATCCATCGTATCTCTTATTAGCTGTCATTTGAGTGGGCGTACATCCCTTCTTGCCTCTCCACCAAAGGCGGCGTATAATTATAAATTTGTTGTATGAATAAAAGTTACGGGCCTCCTTAAATTAGACGTAGAGGCAGGGAATGATGTTGCAACACCGCTCCGCCGTATTTTTTTACTGCTCCTTGAGAACTGACAAACGGCAAATTCCTGGAGTTTCGGAATTTACGTCGTCCTGTCTGCTTCCGCCTGTTTTGAATAAAAATTTGAGGGCAATTTAAAAAGAAAAACAACGCTAATGGCTAATTATGACCGTGGCATGTAGTCAAATTTGTAAAGAATGTGATGAGTTACTTTAAAAGAAGAAGAGAAATTAAGTGAATGATTAAAGGAGGAAAGTGTGCAGGTCGAGTTTCACCGGTTTGCTAACATATAAATAATGGCAATTCGCTGGGTTTCCATTCCAATTTTATCGTAAATTGTCGACTTAATTTTCATGTTAAATAGTTCAACGAATTACCGGATCACCACCAATGCTAACAGAATAAAAGCAAAAAATAATCCCATTAATCGGACCTTATTCATTTGCATAGACACGAGAAAATGAGGAGTAGGTAGAAGGAAATAAAGGAATTAATTTAATATCCAGCAGCAAACCATATCATAAGAGGGACTAACGTAACTCACGCACGTAAAAAGGGAATTACGAAAAGAGCACTGATCTCCAACTTTAAAGTTCAAATCAATCAACATTCACCCCCATAAATGTGCATCCTTTCTTTCACTTTCGCGTTACATCCATAAACGATAACCAACGTGCTTTTCTGCTCCCTCTACGCGCGAACAGGGCGCTATTTTAAAGCAATTAAGACATTTCTTTTACACGACATCACCTCTATATGCGCGCGCGCACTTCCTTTGCGTATTTGGCAAACCTACAAAAGACAAACCCCTTTCCCATTTTGAGAAGCAAAAAAAAAAACCTCCGCTCGCCGAGAGAACGGCCCCCACATTCCAGAAATCTTCAAGACTGCGAGGGATAACCCCGCATAAAATACTCCATATGGAAGGATTAATTCAAAACGTCTTCCCATGCGGACGACACGGCGCGATTCGAACCGTTGAAAAACTGCGTGGGACAACTAAAAACGAGGAGATTCGATACCTCGAACACGACGACGGTCTTGAAGACGTGAAAAAAATCGGTCCTATCTCGAAGTTTTCTCGCATAAAAAGAAAACCAGCGATAAGCGCATAACAATTTATTCTCACATTCTAGGAGCCTATAGAAGGCTAGCCTTGTGGATTACGGCAGATCTCAATCGGTCCCCGCTACCATCACGACCTCCCAATAAAAAACTTCTCGCATCTCTCTCCAATCCCCCGCCTCCCCTTCCCCGTCTCTCTCATCGTCGCTCACTTTCGGGAACTAATCGAATTGATGTCGTTCCTTCTTCTTCACCTCCTTCCCTCGCGGAATTCCAGTCTTCATTCTCGCGAATCCGGTTCCACGTAGAGGGGACAGACACATCCCCCCCCCCTCCCCACACCCCTCTCCTATAATTCCATCTCGGCTCGGAGAAATAAAATAACCCTCGCGGTAGAAACAAATAAATAAAAGAAAACCCACATTTTTTCCTTTACCCATCAGCCCTTTTCCTCCCCAAACCTCATCGCCGATATGGGCCCAGCCTTTTCGTCCGATGGCGTTTGGATAAAGGCCATTAGTAGACGGCTGGTTGGCGGGCGGTGTTGCCACGGAGACTACCCTCTCCCTTACCGACAAGATCCGACCCGGTCCAGCGGCGGCGTGTAGCAGCTCCCGGAGGTGGTTTCCATTGGAAACTCGAGAGAGATAACGCGGTGTACTGGGAGGTGTAAGGCCGGGTGCGGTGGATGGTGCGGCGTGGTGCAGAGGCGGGAAGTGGGAGGAAATGAGGTTTGGCCGCAGTCGGTTCTGGGACGGGGAAAGGTGCCGGGAGGGGACGAGGTACCAGCCACCAGCGTAAACAAGTTGGGAGGACATGTGGACACCTCCCACACCCTGCATCCAGGAGTTAATGGCGTCGCGAGGCAACAAGGCGGCGCAAGGATTGTGGTCCACCCTCTCTCCCGCCCCTCCAAATCCCCGCGTGGAGTGATACTTTTTCGATTTGGCGGACCGTATTAGACAGGAGGACAGGGTGAGAGGGGGGAGGGGAAGATGTGGGAGGCGCACGTTAACTGCCGGGATGGCTGAGCAAAGCAGACCACCGTGTACTCCGGGCGATTGAATTACCGCGCGCGGCGGCAGCCCGCTCTAAATGTTGTGTGACGATGAGGTGCTTCGACGTCGCCTCTTGGATCAACCACTCCTGCACGGATTGCTTCGATAAGTTACATCCGCGCGTCCTCTGGTCGCAGCTGACGAGACGTAATCGAGGGACGACCCCCTTTTCAACGATTAGCTATTTAGGGACGTCACCCTCTCGAAAATTTGCCTCCTCCCCTGCCCCTCCCCTTTCTCCCTCTTTGAGTCATGTTGCTGTTAACGACTCGGGTGGAGAGAGGGGGAGGGGAAAAACCGATGCTACTTTGTTCTCACGCGAATTCCCCGGTGGGGATTGGGCGAATCGTCGGAAACCGGCATAATTAATTTGGAGCACGACCGGGTGGAGCAGAGAGAGAGTGTGTGTGCGGGGGTAGGGGCGCGATCGGATTGTTAGGGCCGTGTGTCGAAATTATTATACTTTCCGTTCTCGCCACATAAGCTAGATGAGGTTCGAAAGTTATTTAGGCGCTAATTTTAGATATTGAAACAATACAATTTTCGGCTGCCACGTAATATTCTTTTTTTAATTAAAACTCGTTTTTTTTCCGAGAAAATTTTTAATTAAAATTTAAAAAATATATCGCTCTTTAAAAGAACATCTTTCGTTCGTGTTTTGTGTGGAATTTTATTTTATGGACACGCAATTTTATTTTTTTATTGTAGGTATCCTAAAACATTTTTCCGAATTCCGATAATGGTGGAGGGGAGAAAGTAAAAATATTATAAAAAGGTGTGGCTTATCAAAATACACGCTCCCACCTTTTTTCTCGCACAACAAAATAACCCTTTCGATTGCATATGCGCGAAACAAATGAAGATGGAAGAGCGAATGACGCATGGAAGGGGACTGAATGACGAACAAACAAAAGGAAACGATAATCAACCGACTGCGGGCATGGATTTGATTTCATTTTCACGAATACGAAGCTGCGTCGGAGAGATAAAACGCAAAACCAGAGATAAGCACGAACCGAAGAGGAGAGAGTCTGTAAAAAAAAACCGCTATTCAGAGCGAAAGTCGGAATATGAATCAAACAGCATCATAGGAACTGCCGAATTAATTTTCAAATAATCAAGCATTTGCGTTCGATTATCCTTAGAGAAGGGGTGGGGAAATCCCGGCCCTCGGGCAGGATACGACCCCTTGGAGATATTTCTGCGGTCCGCGAAGTTGTGACGAAAAAGAGATCCGAAAAATTTAACACAAAAATTCATGCGGGTGTTTTTCTTAGTTGGGCCCGGGCTAGCCAAGCTAGTATCAACCAGCCCCTACGGTAGACCCTACGGTAGTTCAGTAGTAGAATTTTTTTCTGTTTCAAAGTTATTCCAAAATTACAGCTTATTCCATTCTGCATAGTTTCATATTATTCCATCAATTTATACAAAAATTCATGTTTTATAAAAATTCTAATTATGTTAACAAAACAAAATATTGAGATGTCAACCCTAAGAACCTCACTTTGAATTGATTTCAACTTATATTATGCCTCGGGAATCTCTATATGAATTCTGATTTAAACTCTAATCCGTTTAGCTGAAACATTGACAACTTCCAATGCGGCCCCCCGAAAGAATTCGCTACCGACGATGAAAGACAAAGGGTTGCTCGCCACGCAGAAAAGATTGCCCACCCTTACTTAAAAGTGACAAAGTTTTATAGTCGTTCAGATAATAATGCATCGAACAAAATAATTCCAACCACTCCTGGGATGTCGTCGCGCGATCGAAACAAGCGAAACGGATCAAAACGCGCGCGCGCACGCACGGCTTAGGTTCGATCCGCATCTCTCCTTAAGCCTGACTCGAAACCCGAGCACCCGCGGCATTAACGAGAGGCCCTACCGTTGTGTCACCGCGTGAGCTTGTTTGAAAGCGACGTCACTTCGCCTAAATCCGAGCCATTAGCGAGATGGAGGGAAACTGGGTTGGGTGTAGCGGAGAGGAAGAATAAAGCGGGATTTTGGGAGGGGGACAGAAGTTGGTAGAGTGAAGTACAGTAATGTCTGTTTAATCAAAGCCTCAATCAACTGCAGTTCGTTATTGCGGAGTGTCTTGAGAGATTTATTTTTTAATGCCAAAAATAATCTGTAGTGATGTGATAATTGATGATATTATGATGTGATGATGAGATATGAAGATGTGAAATGAGGAAGTGATGTAATTATGGTGATTATATTAAGAAGGATGATATAATGCACACAGTGTGATGATTGAGAGCAATAATTGTGTGCTACCGCCAAGTGGACAACACGGCAGCAGCAGACAAGCCTAAACAGGCTTTGCTGAACCCCAATGCAAAGATTGTAATTTCTTGTATACTATTATAATGCATTGTTTGTGTATATAACAAACTAATTATTAATGCATTAAAATAATATATAAATAATGCGCACCAACGGTTCATCTTTAACGCACTCAGAGAGATTGCTTGATTTCTGAGCGGTCAATCAGCTGACCCGTTCCATCCACCAAACAACGATGCAATGTATGTACTGCATATATGTGAGTCACGGAGTGAACGCGATGAATCTACATCCTCGGGTCCGCATTTGAGCCAAGAGCCGATTTTTTCATGACATTTTTTAGAAAATATGTCAGCTTTTATTCGGGTATGTAGCTATGTAGTGCTTCTACCACCGCTCGTGGAAAGGGAGTGTGTTAAAAGCTACGCAATCGATGGAAAACAGCGCAAACCCCTAATGATTTATCTGCTGACTGTTACGTATAAAATGCAATGTTATTTAATATATTTTTACTCATAGGCACTTTACAACCAAGGTCGGATCGAGTGGATGGTAAAGGAGGTTAATTACCTCCACCAAGATTTCAGGACCCCGAAAAAATAACGAAACAATAAAAAATAACATGTTGAAGAAATTATACTTTTCGCTGTATTTATTTTGTTGCACAAAATTTTATCTATTCCCATTTTACATATTAAAATCTGTATGCTTATGAAGGTATAGTCAAACCCCGATTTAGCGCCCCCCATATGGTGCCACCCCCGCATACCGCCCATGAATCGTTATAAACAAATTTCATCTTATGATTACATAGAGCAAGCATATATCTCGATTTACCGTCACTCCCCTTTAACGCCAATGTCAGTTATGGACAAACAGTGCCGCTAAATCGAAGTTTGACTGTACTTTCAAATAATATTTCATCTTTGAGTATCCCCCACCCCAAGGCTGAAGCCTGGGTCCGCCCATGTTTACAACAGCCAAGACAAGTCGAAATGTACGTAATCCAGTTGCGAAACATCGCTGGCGTCACGGCCTCGATGATTTTCAGACTAGTGCAGCAGGAGAGAGAGAGAGTACCAAGGGAGACAGCAGGGCCAGAAACCGCACCGCTCAAGAACGCCCTCTGGTGCACCACGTGCCCTTCCGGAAAAACTTGAGTTGATGGTAAAAAATAAAAGAGGATAGCCGAGATAGTAAAAGGAGAGCATAAAAAAGGGAAGAGTATGGTGTCGGAGAGGGGAAGCTGTTCTCTGTTGAAGGCGGAGAAGGAAGAACATTTGGCGGATGGCGACGGAGTCGGAAGGCCGTCTCGGTCATCAACGTCGCTACGCTTCGAGACGCTACTTTTTCCACTACCTGAGATGGCTCAGAAAAACCAACCACCATCGCCACCACCTTACCGCCCCCGCCCCCCACTCCTAACCCTCCCAAACTCCCCATCTCCTTCCTAACCTTCCCGCCGCGTGCATTTTAGCCGTTTTCTCTACTTCCTTTCCACCCTCGCATCTGCCACTGTGTCGGATTGGGTTCGGCTTGCGCCCACTGTACCACTTTACCGGGTCGTAATCGATACACTTAAGCGGAAGGCTTAGTGAGCGTGTAGTTGCGTGCCGTTGTTTCCATTTTCGAACGATGAAAAGTTCGTTCCAGTTTTCACCTAAAAGCACTTAAAGGTAAAAGATTTTTTGAAGATTGATCATAATAGGTTTCACGCTACTTATCATCTTTTATACACAACATACTGGACTATCATCCGAGAGCGCATAAATTTGCCATCCGTTTATAGTTTAAGTATTTCAGAAACGAATTATCGAGTTTAATTTTGGCTTAAACTGCGTAGGTAAAGAAAAATCTGCCATCCATTTTTTCAATTGTTAAAAATAATTGTAGTAAATTCAAACGTAGGATTCAGGAGTAAATACATAGAACGCCGAAAAACTGTTAATTTGAGCTTCGGAGTAGTTTCATAAAATTTTCTCTCAGTACCAAAACAATAAAAAAATCACGGAAAAAATAAATCGCCGAGATGGCCACCGTGAGAAACCTCCCTTTGAAAATGTTACCTCGTATCGCAAACGGTGACGTCTAGGCACACGAAAACACGACATCATGCCATCTCCTTTTCTCTCTCTACCTATATCTCTCTCTCTCTCTCCACATTTTATAACCACTCCTCATTTGTCGGCGCGGGCGGAGCGAATAACTTAAGCACCCCAATAAAAAGGGACAGGTGATGAGTAAAAATTAGAAAAGTAGGAGGAGAGAAGAGGGGGATAAAAATGGCCGTGTTCGCGAGCGAGTGCGAAAAGGGAAGAATAAAAAAAAGAAGACGGGCAAAGAAACTGGAACCGATAGAGGGAGATACATGTCGGCCACATGAGCGACGGGAGGGCGAGCACACGAAACGATTAAAGAGAACGAACGGTTCAAGAGATGGAGAGGAAGAAGGGAGAGAGCGGAGATAGCCCAAAAGGCGGAGAAAAGAAGATAAGGGGTGGGTGAGAGCTCGAGGGAAAAGGAAAGCAGCAGCGATACAAATAGGGGTACGAAAGAGAGATGAGGGAGAGGGATGATTTGTGAGCGGCTTTCGGAAGGACAAAAGAGGCGACGGCATTAAAGGAGGAGGCAGGAGAAGGGAAATGAAGCGGTAGGTGTGGGGGAGAGGCGGTGGAGTGCGGGGGGAGGCGGTGGAGTGCGGGGGGAGGCGGTGGAGTGCGGGGAGAGGCGGTGGAGTGCGGGGGGAGAGGCGGTGGAGTGCGGGGGGAGAGGCGGTGGAGTGCGGGGGGAGAGGCGGTGGAGTGCGGGGGGAGAGGCGGTGGAGTGCGGGGGGAGAGACGGTGGAGTGTGGGGGGAGAGGCGGTGGAGCAAGGTGGGGGCGAGGGAGGGTGGGGAGACAGGTGCGTGCGCGACAAGAAGGGAGGGAAGGGAGGAAGAAAGATGATAAAACGGTAGCCCCGGCAATTTGGTACACTCCCTCCCTCTCCCACCATTCTCCCATTCCATTCCACCACGGTCAAGGATGAGTTTCTCTCATGGCCGAGCATTAAAGCAGGAGAACTCCACTATGCAGGAAAAACTGAATTATGAACGACACGGCAGACCGAGGATTATATCCTCAGAAATAAGCAAATAATGAAAAAAGCTTTCTCAGGTAAGATTTTTAAATCAATATATTATTTCAATGTAGATGCAATGAATAATATTTCATCGGCTACTCCTGAAAGTCCCCTAAGATAATACGAATTATAGACACGGGAAAGTGACGTCAATCCGCATAAAAATCACCACATGTTCAAGCGTGGATTATTTTGTACAACTCTGATTAGACATAAAATATTACCTTTCACTGCGTTCCAAGGTTTGCAACCGCAGGACTGGACGGAGCAAAAGAAAAAAATGGGAATTTTTCAGTTTTTACAACGCCACGCAAATAAAAATCACGCACGAAGAAGAAAGGGTCATTAAATTAAGAATGCAGTAAGATTCAGTAAATTCAGTGTTAAAAGATTTTCGCTCTTATTTTAAAGGAAAGGAAGTTTCGATTATTTTCGTTTATTGTTTGTTACCAAGGCAACGAACAAAGTCGCTTCTTCGAATAGAATTGTTAAAGTAAATACGAATGAACGACAAATAGGACGGAATGGCAGCGGTATGAAAAGAAAATAGAAGAAAGAACAGAAGGGGAATTCTGGACCTACACGCGCGCGCTCAATTGGTGGAGGGAGGGCGATGGAGTGAATGACTCCTTCATACGTCCAGGGTGGGGGGTGGAATTGCACAACCGAGGCTATTTTTTGGGGTCAGCTCTGGTGCTGCACCGGTGATGCAATTGGTGAGCCAAAGAAAAGAGGCAAGGATTCCGGTAAGTGGCAAGGAAGTTTTATTTTCAGCACGTAGACCCGATCAGTGATGCATGAAAGCCGGAAAAAGAGAAAGAGAGAAGGAAGGGGGGTGCGAAAGTGTTCCCCAATTAGGAGAGAGAGAGAGAAGGGATTGAAAGAAAAAGGCTCGCCGACCCATAATGAGAGCGGATGAAGTGGCTCTTTTTTAACATATTAAAAGAGGAGTTTAAAATGGACGAAAGAAAAGACACTGCGATAAACAGGGCGGAAAATCAGAAACGCATGAGAGAGAGAGAGGAAAAAAGTCTTTTTAAGAGTCAAAAGTGCGCGAGCTGAAGGACGTGGATGAAAAAGAGACTGGTCAGAAGGACATTGAAGGGGAAGGGATAAAAAAATATACTCGAACAATGGAAAATTTGGATTGAACGAGGATAAGATATTCGCCGAGGAATATAAAAAAAAGAAACGCCCGAAACTCAAGAGATAGATTTTCGCCAGGTACCGTCTTTAACGCTAAAACTACAATGTCTTGTTTTATTTATATCGTGGCAAATTTGATGACGAGGACTTTCGCGGGTAATATGTCTAGGAAATTAAAGAGCCTTCCTAAATAAATCGCGCAGTTACGGGGGGAAATGTTGTTTTCTTTTCTTTTATCTCCTTATTGCAAGAGGAAAAATTTACTCAAACGGCGCAAGTGGAAACGCCATCCTAGGGCATGTGCCGAACGCTTTTGAAAGCTTCATGCGACGCGAGAACGTAAAGCTAGTACATGAAAAGGCGTAGATAAAAAACGTCGACTTAGGAAAAAAAGAAGAAATCCTTTTTGACCCCGCAAGGCATCAAGCGCCACGTTCTGACCGTTGCGACGAGAAGGGAATTTCTTTTTCTTCCAGTGCAGGAAGCCAAGCCCTCTTTATTTTTTTATTACTACTTGGAAAACACGGCGTAATTCTTATGACCACACGACGAGCCGTGAGCAAATGATGGACGGAGGGCGAAACAAGGGACATGGAAAGAAAGCAAATTTCTTTTAACAAATCGATCAAACGGGTTTAAAACATTCGGAAAGTGAGCACGAGATACACCTGCAAGCTTAACGATTCAGATTTGCCCACAGCGCAGAAGAAAGGTGAAAGCTAAGAGAAGACGAAAGAACAAAATCCTTCATTCTACACCTATTAGTTTTTCATTTAAAAAAACTTGCCTTTCCCTATAAAAGCAATTAAGATTCATTAAAATTCTCAGAGTGGAATAAAGGACGATTTGGTATGATGAAGATTTTAACAATCCTCTCGGGAAAACTACGGAAAATTCCGAATTATTATAACGAGGAGCGGGGACGAGACGGGTGGAAAAAAGAGAAAGGAACGGAAAAAAACATTCGGAAAACGCGTTTTAATTACTAAGCGACGGGAGTCTTGATCTTTTGCGGTGGACGGAGACGATGGAAAGAAAGCAAATCCCGAAGAAGGCGACCGTTGAAGACGAGCAACCTTTAACACCGACGGGCGAAATCTGCGTCTGGTGACGGATTCGTTATTAAAATAGCTTTCATCGATTTAATCTAAAAAAAGAGAGATTGTAAAACTTTTCCGGAAACCAGAAGTTTTGAATGTAATCCCGACTTGAGAGTGAAGTTAAAAAAAAAAAACTTTCTTTAATTAAGAAATTCGAGGGGGTAGGAAGAACAATTACATCCAAAACCTTATCGCGTCTTTCAATAACATCCTCGTTCCCGAGAGTGAGGTCAAGTTATTATTACTCAATGACGCAAAGCGTCGACGTCGTTTGCAACTGTTTGTCTAACTTGCACGAAATCTAAGTCAAGAGATTTAGAATAGATGCGTAGTCAAAAGAAAGATTGCGAAGAATACGAACTGATGACGGAATTAAATCAAGATGATTAAAAGAGGATCTCTGGAGGAAGAAAAGCTCCGTCGAGGGACCGTAATAGAAAGGTGACGGTGAGAGGGAAGAAAAGAGAAATGAGGAAAAATGAAGAGGAAAGGTAGAAAGCGGCGGAGCAACAAAAAAGGAGGAAACTTAATCAGTGGACTCGACTCACTGTTCATTGGGCCATTCAGATATTGCCCTTATTAATTCAGGCCGAAGGAATCGGTGCTCCAAAGAGGAGGCGAGGGAGGGTAAAGGGTTATAAAGGGGGCAGAGCGTTAATGAGGGCAGGGGGAAGAAGGTAGGTAGGGCGGAAGGGAGTGGCATGAAGGAGCAGAAGAGGGGTTGGTGTAGAGTGCGAGGGAGGAGACACGAAGGAAATATGCACAGAGGGTCGACTGAAAAGAAGAAAGCAAGGAAAACGGAACACGATTTCGTACAACTTGATTTTACATTAATCGGACTTCCTTTAACGTTCGTTTCTTATAAAACAGAAGTAAATGTCGAGTCGGGTCCAATAAAAAGCAACAAAAACCTTAATCGCACACTTATTTATCATAAGGTTTTCAAGGCTGATGTAAAATTTATTTTGGCAAAATGCAAAATATTCAATCAAAAAATATTCCATGAGTAGAAAATCTTTCAATGAAACATATTTTATGTGTAAGCAGGTTAAATAAAATGGCACGCGAGAGGTGGAAAATTACGGTACTTCTTTCGACTGCTATAAAGTTACTTCAACATGTTTTAATTTTTTCGAAGTTTACAAAGTCGGCTAAACGCTGAAATTTTCTATGAATAGGAATGAAATTTAGCTGATTCAACTTCCGTCAACAACGTTGGTCACGCGTTACTTAATGCAAAAGGATACCAATAAACACCTGATTAAAGTTCCTTATAGGGTGAAAACAGGCTTCGAAAGAAAATATCCTTATTCTGATAACGACGCCGAACATAACCCGAGATAAAACTCATTTGAACAAAACGTAATCTTTAAAGATTTTTTTACTTCCTCTGCAGACGAGACTGTTACCCGAGAATGAATGCTCACGTTGGCCACTCATGTATGACTCATTTGAATAACACAGGAACTATAAAGCACGGTGCGGAGTGAGTAAACCGCCGAAAATTGAGGAACGCATGAGGACGAGAAACGAGTGGAATTTCCGGTCTCAAGACAGAGAGAGAGAGAGAGAATAGTGGGAGGTTAAAAAGAGTATAAAACTCCGCCGAGATTTTTTTCAACGCGCGGCATTCACAGGAAAAAAGAAGAAAAATAGCAGAGAAAGGAGAAAGCAACAGGATAAGTTGACAAGTAATCGGAGGAGTGGAGAGAGAAAGAGAAGAATGAGAGAGGGAGTAACGAATAGAGGAAGGAATTTAAGGCAAACCTAGGGGAAAATAACAAACTAACAACGCAGCAGCACCCATACTTCCAAAATCTACCCTCCCCTAGCCTCCCCCTCCAGATGGCGGCATCCGACGTAGGAAAGGTGAAAAGAAAAGGCGAGGTCTCCACAATGACACTATTAGGGGGAGAGCCAGAAAAGGTGTCGGACCAAAAGGGGGAATGGAATGGGGGAGGTGGAGAGGTGTCGCTCTTTAAGGAAAGGAGAGAGAGAGAGAAAAAACTGACGAGAAGGTCCTGAAGGAGGCATTCAAGACCCCTGAGGTCGGGTTTTTAGACATCGTTGACAAGCAATTTCTCATCCTTCAAGGGAGTGTTGCCTCCCTTCTCCGTGTACATTTCGAGTTTTTCTCCCACACCCGCTTATCCTACTCCACTCCCATCTCTCTCTCACTCACTCTCCACCCTACCCATCTCACAAACCATTCCTAGATGCTCCCATTCTAGTTCCCAAACGTCCGGGCTTCCGTGCGCCCCTTCTCCCATCTCGAGAGTTTTTCATCATTCCGCCCCCCCCCCAACCCCTTCCGCATTTACCACCTCCTATTATCCCTTCCTCAACCTCCTAAACCCATTGCACATCGTGGCGCATGGAGGGGGGTGTCCAGGGACTCCCCTCCCCCTTTGAAACCATTCCGAAGGCATTCTTGGCCCTCTTTTTTTCTCTTTCTCTCGGCCGAACCCGAAACTCTTCCCTATCCGAGGGAGGGAATAGACGCCGAACGCAGAATAATGGAAGAGGGTGGAGAAGGGTAAGGAGAATAAGAGAGGAAGAAGGTAGGAGGCCTATTCTGTGCCTCGGACAATTTGCCAAATTGGGGGCTAATATTTATATGTCTATCTTTACACCCTTCTCTGCTCCCTCCCTCTAATTCACCCTCGCTTCCCGCCCTTGCCTCACTCCATACTGTACACCTATTTATCCGAAAAATTTCCAATCGTCCTTTAAAAAAAAACTTAAAAAAACCGCTCAATGCGGGTCCCTCTTTCACTTCTTACCCCAGCGGGTAGTCCAGACTTTTCTCTGCATTGTAAGGAGCATACACCGCAAACCGAACTTCCTTCCTGTCCCACAATCGCTTTTTCTAAAGGCTTTATGCAGGGATCGATCCATGCTTTCGAAAAGCTGTTCACGAAAACGGGGAATAATCTCTTTAAGATTAATTTTCTCCCTTTTCTTATATATATACGAACGCTTTTTCCCCCTTTCGGCTCCCAAGTCAATTCCCCCTTTACCTTTTACGCAACCTTTTGGTATCGAAATGTCTCACAATACGGTCCGATTGCCAAAGGGTCCGAACCAATGAAACCACTCGTACCGAATAAACCCTTTGATTACCTTGCGTCAACGCTGATCGCAAGCGACAGCCGCCGTTGTATCCACTTCCACAAATTAAATCTTTTTTGGGAAAAGTTCGCCCTACATTTCCAAGAATTTAATTAGAGACATATTATTAAGGGCTCTCCAAACAGCTAACATGAATTTTAAGACGAATGTATGTACGTATTGACCAAGTGTATTGAGATCAAAGTGTAGATGGTAAGCGCGCAAATTCACGAGATGGAACTGAATAAATTTTATTCAATACAAAATGCCATAGAATTCAAGTTCACAAAACTACCCGCAATTTTTCCGAACCGCAACAGTTACCGAGGGAAAAAACAAAAGTTATAAACAAAAATTTTCATCTATTCGAGAACTGCTCTTGAACTACCTGAACGTATAAAATAAAAACATAAGTTATTCAAGAGCTGGTGTTTTTTTCAGCGTTTGCAATTTTCCAAATGAAAAAGTATAAAAAGAAAGCCACAGAAAAAAGTTAAACCTGAGGATCGTGAAAGGAATCATCGATTCAATATTAAGCAGAAGCAGAGACGAAAAATCCAACTGCCACCCACGCAGGAAACCGATCGGTTAACCCGAAGCTCCGACAAATATTCCACAAAAATGCCTTATGAAACAAAGAAGCGGAAGAAGGAGAAATATCATTCCAGGATACATATATACGGAGGGTGGGGAAGGAGAAGAAAAACATATATCTCCGCAGAAAGTCGAAGCATAGGAACACCATCCCACTCCTCTCGAATATACGGAGGCCGATTCCGCACATATTAACATTCCTCGCCCATTGGGTTGAAAGGCGAACAAGGAAAGTAGGGAAAAAGGTAGAGGGAGAGAGACATCCCCGATAGAGTCTTCGATTCGAGCTATCGAAATGGAAAGGGGCGTGGTTAGTGTTTGGCGTCGTCAAAGAGTGAGAAAAGGAGAAGTAGTCATCACGACTGAAAAGGTGCTGCGAACACACACACACACGTACATACATACATACATACATACATACATACATACACACATACATACACACACACACACACACACACACACATATATATATATATATATATATATATATATATATATATATATATATATATATATGTGTGTGTGTGTGTGTGTGTGTGTGTGTGTATTTATGTATAAAAGCGGATATATATCTCTCTCACTCTTAAAGGCGGAGGCGCGAGAGAAGGATAAAGAGAGCAAAATAGCTGAGAGAGAGAGAGAGACAGAGAGGTGGTTGAACTATTTTCCATTCTTTATTCCCGAACCAAACCTCAAGCCACCCTTTCTTTCCCATCAATCTTTTTCCTTCCGTGCTCGGTAACGCCGAGGGATAAAGGGAACCAAAACCGCCGTATCTATAGTTCTCCCCCTTTCCCACCCTCCTCCCCTATTCCATATCTCCCTCCCTCCCTCTCTCATTCACCCTCTCTCTCTCTCGCAACCGAAGTGAGATGGAGGGAGTGAGGTTATAAGAAGACAAGAGGAGAGAGAGAGAGAAAAAGACACACGCACATACGAGTGGCTCCACCCACGACGACGCCTCTTTAAAACAGATGGCGCGATGGTACTTTTTTATCTCTCGGTCGCGGGAACGCACACACACACACAACCCCATAAGGCCTTATCCGAAGAGAGAGAGAGAGTAGGTGTCGAAACGCCGAAGAGGGAAAAATGGCGAAAAGAATGGAGGAGTGAGGATTACGTGACAGACTGCGGAATGGGGGAGGAGTGGGGAAAAAAGATAGGCGGGATTGAAATGAAAACGGATAAGCCAGGGCGAAAAAGAGAGGCTTAAGGGAGAGAAGAGAGAGAAAAATGATAGGAGAGACAGGTAAAAAAGAGAAAAGGAGAAAGAGAAGAAGAGGGATGGAGTTGAGCTCGAGATACGCTCCTTTTATTTTCGACTCCTAGGGAAGAAGGAGAGAACAAGAACAAATGCCGGTCTCTCTTTCTCGAAGAGGAATGAAAAGCGAGGTCGGCGTCGGTCGAAATGAGTCTCCCGAGCGTGCAGACACGTTCCCGCGCATTCGAAAAGACCCGCGTGCCAAAAACTCACTAATGTCGCGTTAGGAAAACCGCTCACGGATCCAGGAAAAAAAAAAGGATAAGACTTTTCGAAAAATTCGAGAAATTTTCGGATTTCCCTCGTGAACTCTCCCCTTTGCCCCTCCCCCTTCTTCCTCCACCTCTCTATTTCATCCCGCTCTTTATTCCTTCGGCAAACCGCACCGGCGGGTGGAAAAAAAAGAGCGACGGTCTTTTCAAGCAAATGCACGAAAATTTAACGACACATTCGCGGGATAAAAAATAAGAAGTTTGCTTTTTTCCCAAACGGAGATTCGTTTTTCCGCCGAGAATGCCTTTTATATAAACGACACGCAATACGTTATGTCTTTCTCGGTCACGTCATGTAAATGTCTCTCAGCTCGACACAAGAAAATAAATATTTAGTTTTTTTTCATTGAAAATGCACGCAAACCCAGCTCGAAAGTAAGAAAACCGCGGATAGACCTTTAACGTATAAAATCCGAATGAAAGAAAAGGAGGGATAATTCAATAAGATCGATGTTATAAACTAAAAATGACACGAGCCAAATTGATTAAATTGATTTGAATTCATCGGAAGGGTCTAAAATTCAAATGAGAAAAGCAAAAACAAATTTAAAAATACAAAATTGGATCATTAAAATATACTGTGCGAATAATCGCAATTACAGAATAAATCAAGACGTGATGCTTGAAACATTCTGCGTTGTAAAATTTAAGGATCAGAGTGCAAAAGGGTGTTATTTTGAAAAACAAACATCGTAGCAATGCTAAAACCATATTCCTGATTCAACGAGAATACCAAATGGTTATTCTAAGAGCGCAAACATCAATAAAAATAATCCACCTGGCGCGTGAAAGGCATAAAATATCTCGATGTAACAGAGACCAAAGCCAGTGAGGATATCTCAATCTCACACCTCCCTGACAGGAACAAAACCAAACAAACTCTTAAAAAGGTTTATCGCAGAAAGATTAGACTTTCCGAGCACAACCACGACTCAATTTCATTAATTAATGAAATTAATGATAAAAATATATGAAATCGTTAAAAAGGAATGCCCAATCTCGAGAAAAGAGATATTTACCCTGTTCGATTATATGTTACGGTAAAGGTACGTAATCGGGAAATGTGTACGTTTATCGGTAAATGTGCACATTTGCTACCAAGCTCGGTAAATGTAAGTTTAAATTTCTAGAAATACGTATTATCCGTACATTTCCCAGTAAATGTGCAATTTTACCGATGTGTCTTGGTAAATATGGAAATAAGTAACAATGAGAAATGCTTCACTTTAATAATTACGTTAACAAAAATCATCGAGGGTTCGAATCCACTGGTATATATTAAGATGAAGTCTTCCCAACCCAAGGGGGGAACACAGTGAACGTGAAACTTCGACTAACCTACCTAACCCGGTAGGGTCATGTAAAATTTTCCTTCATGTTCAAATTTAGTTTAGTTAGTTGTGCACATTTACCAGGAAATTTACACATTTACCGGACAACGCACATTTACCGTACTTCTAAACTGCAACAGATGTTCGCGACGCCGCCATGTTGTGACCTGTGTTGCGACATTTTTCCACATTTACCAGTGTCTCTAGGAAAATGTGTACATTTCCCCAATCCAATCGGTAAAAGTATGTTATATTTACATTTACCAAACTTGGTGGTAATTGTGCACATTTACCGGGAAATGTACACATTTACCGTGACATATACATCATAATACAATTATAACGCCACAAAAATATGATAAAATATCTATAACAGATTCCTATTGAAAATCCACCATTCCAAGCAATTTTTTTTAAACGGCGGATTAAAATACGCAATTTCCGAATTTTGGCGCTATTTGTTCTCTTCGAGTCGGAATACTAATTGTAAGAGAGAGAGAGCGAGCGAGAGATAGAGACAGATACATATACTGAGAAAGAGAAAGGCAACGGAGAAGAGATTTTCAATTGGCGGCTGGGGAAGAGGGGGGCTAACAAAAAAATGAACAAGGAAAAGGAACCTCCCCTACGGCTGTCTGCGGTCATTTTGAATGCAGTCGCGCAGCGCATTAAGAATCACGGAGAGAGAGAGAAAGACGTCTTTCCCAATGCACACAGATGGAAGAGAAAGGAGCGAGAGACGAGAATGAAAAAGGAAGTTCCCTTTGATCAAAATTTTCCTACCAAATTAAAAATCATCAACGCCGCCGTCGTGGCGCAGACAGTTTTTTCCTTTTTCCATTTTTGGCCCGTTCGAAGAACTTCCCTCCCTACCCTTTCTTTCTCTTTCTCTCTCTCTCTCGCTCTCTACCTCTCTCTAGCCTCTCTCTTTCTTCCAACTCATTTGAATTCCGAGCGATTGCAGTCGCTCGATCCGGTCGCAAAAGTACGAATGCACCGCGACTTTCATCCTTCCTCTCTTTCTTCCCTTCTGCCATCTCTAATCTAGTCCGTGGCCCCCCCGAAAAAATACCTATCCCCCTCCTTCATTCCGACACGGCCCCAGATGTGGCAGACAGGCGGAGGACCTTCCTTCGGGGTTCTGGTCCATTTCAGTCGAATCTCAATATCTGGGAGAGAGAGAGGGTGGAGGGAGAGAGGTGTTTTTAATCACTAGTCTCTCGAAATGAAGAGAAAGGTGGGGTTGGAAAAAAAACGTCCATTCAATGGCGGCAGACGAAACGTTAGCTGCGAAGGGGTTTTTCGATAATTTCATCTCTCGGTGCAGCGCCCCGAAAAAAAATCAAGAGTGCATCCGGAACCCTGAGAAAAGTGTTGTTACCACAAATGGCTGCATATTTACGTTCGTTAATGTAAAAAAAATCCTGAAGGAAAACAGGAAGTACTTTCTTGTTACTTCAGAATTTCCGGCCTAATTATCCCCTATTGTTGCACAGTGCATGAAATTGGGGAAAATATTCAAGGAACACATTTAAAGAAAAATTTAGATCTACAGAGAATAAGGAATAGTAAATACGCCAGTAAAGAATTTGCAACCAGATCTTCACAAACCAAGCGAAAATGTAACATTAAAAAACACATTTTCCTTTCACGGGGAACAGCCGCCGCCTGAGCGCTCCAATAACTCCCAGACTATAAAATAATAATTATATTGACTTAAGAACTCCAAACCACCAACACGGGTTGATAAGGGTGTATTTTTTTCTCTCGTTTCGAAAAAGTTCCTTTTCATTCCGTGAACTCTTTAAGGAAAGGCAATAATGGAGGAGATATCATCGCCCTCATATCGCCCAATTGGGATCGTTATTTCCACGACGGTTTTCGTGCGTTTTCGTTCTCCCCTCCCCTCTTCGTGAGGATCACGTGATTTTCATTTTTAAACGGTAGCTCGAGAGAGAAATCCCACAGTAAATGGATGCCTTGGAAAAAAGGGCCAACCGAGGTTTGATTGAGTGATTAGGGGTCGTTTTATTCCTTTTTTAAAAAAGGGTTAGGATCCAAAAAATTAGGTTTAATAAAAAAACGTCATAGAAGTATCGTGTTGAGGGAAAAAGAGAGATATAGAAAGAAAATTTCTACTGTTCCCTCACTCTTATCGCTGGATGCTTTAAAACCGGCACCTCCGAACAAATGCCGTCCAATTCGCGGCGTAATTTTGTCGCTCGCGGGCGAAAAATCGATTCGAATGCAAACAGCGGTGCTTTCACAAACTCGCTCTCCACTCTTCCAATTTTCAGCTTGTTCGGGCTATCATTCCGCTTCCGCGTGAAGTCGGCCGTCGATGTCAAAGAACTCGGAAACAAAAACCATCACGAGGAAATAGAAAAATCAAGGAAGAAGAGATTTCGATTTTTTGTAATTGACATAACATCAAGGAATATCAATTTCGTATTATATACTTTTGTTCGGATGATTTACTGGACTGAAAAATACGCAGATAACCGAGGTTGATTTGCACGGAAACGTAGTCAGCGTATCCTTAATGCAAGCGAGTTAAGACGCCAATTAAAATTCCATAGCAACATAAATATCTGTCTCCTTACAGAGTCAAGCCTGCCACTTTTAAAGGTTAAAAGTAGATAGACGGGGACCTCGCGACGGTCAACCTTTGGAACGTCTTATCCCGCGAGATATCTCAAGTCCTCGGCTACGCGAACCCTTCCTCGACGCCCGAGCTCACCCTTACCAGCGTCGTATCCCCTGACCGCAGGGATGAATAAGCACGAGTTAATCAAAACTTTTTAATGCATCTCTGATGAGAATGCATCTCTGTTTAACACTGTACGTAGTTTCTCGAATATGCACGTCTTTTAAACGGCTTTCTACGCCAAATATTAAGGAAGTTGATATTTTTGGCTCAAAGGTACCAACCCAGCGGGTTTGTTTCCCGCGGTTTCTGCCACATTTAAACGCTCTTATATATCACGAGGCGACATGACACCATTATGTTCTCGTTTCAACTACCATGAGTTTTAATTTCGTCCCGCTTGATTTTTGCGCTTGGAATATAAAAAATGTGACACTAAATTTTTGCAGACCCCTTAAATGCTATAAAAATAATAGTTCCAGTTTATGTTCCGATGGGAGACCCCATGTGATTAAGGTGATCAGATGCTGATTGTCACCACCGGGACAAAATGAGTTTTCAAGGAGAAAATCCGGGACATTTTGAAAAAAAACGGGAAAATGGGAATTTTGCTATTTTTAGATGCCCTATGCTCTATATTTGAAATAAAAACGTTTAGAAAAGAGGAAGTACATTTTTATTTATTTTAATAGTAATTTAATTGATATATTTAACCATTTTAAATTCATGAACATGTGATTTTGAAGATAAATGTTAAAGCATATACAACATACGTTCAAGCTTTACTATTAGATTAAAATAATACGCATTTAAGAATAAAAAACTGAAAAAATAAGTACATCATAGGTATCTCCGATAGCTTTAACAAGGTTATGAAAAACCTGCAGCGAATTTCTGCTACAATGGAGCCGTCTACAGCGGTGAGTCGCCGAAAGCAGATTCTAAAAAAGAATTCTTGTTATGGCATAGAAAGATACCTACTTTTTCAGAATTTTCTTCTTAAGTGATTGTTTTTTATGCGTTGTAAACCATTATATGAGCTCAATAATTTTCTAATGAAACCACTTTATTTGGGTTCAATCTTCCATAGCTCAGATAAGAGTACCAAACAATCCTTTAAAATATTTTCCAAAGATTCGAAAAGAGAAACCTAGTAATGCAGTCGGATCAAAATAAGATCCGGCATTCCTATTGGCCCCTAAGCCCCTAAACCGACACCAGAAAAGCTGAAAGGAAGTTTTGGAAGTATGCGATATTTGTCACCAGACTTCAGAGCAGGCCATATTAGGTGGACGCGTTATGCCAAAACGAAGGTCCATTAAGCCCGTGGAGTTGGCGTGTAAAGACCCATTTACCTGGAGGAATGGAGGAAATGGAGAGAGGTAGGAGACCATCTGCAGGCGTCAAGTGAGAGGGAGGGACGGGAGAGAGAGAGAGAAAAGGGGGAGAGAGGAAGCAAAAGTTGGAAACTGGAAGTTTGCCTTGAAATCGACAAAACCATCTGTTATAACTCCAAGTGTCCCTCAAAACGTGCTCGGGCAAAACTGCCGGTTTTTCGGTAAACTCTCCCGTAAATGGATCTCTCTATATAACACAAACCTCATACCACTTCACCTACAACTTCCTCCTCTCTCCCTCCAACTCACCTTCCAAACTCATATCTCACCTCTTCCAACCCTTCAGAATAGGGTTGAAATAGAGGCAATGTCGGGCGAACGTAACAGGCAGCTGCCGGGGCCCACCTGAATGGGCCCAGGGGCACCTTGGAAGAGGGAGAGAGGGAGGAGGCGGGGCTGGGAGGGGGCGCTCCCGTACAATCGGGGGAATTCCACTCTGAAAAGGCAGTCGCTTTTAAAGAGGCACGCATATGCGTGTCAGCGTAGGTCGCGCGTCGGGTTAAATCGGTGAAATTTGTGACCATTTTTTTCGGTCGAGGATGCATCCACACGAGTCCGTGTGCGCGTCTGCGCATGATGTCCCGTTCGAGAGGTCGTTTTTGTGTCGGAGAGGCGTGCTAGGGGTCCGGTCCAAGGACTGTTCGAGGCGGTCAGTTCAGTGGACGATTCTCCCGAGTGATAACGCGATGCTACTTTCGATTTTACTTACTTTCCGCGCGGCATGAAAACTAAGAAGTGAAATCGAATCTAAAAGCTTCATCGTAATATTTGTATTTTCATGTTAATATTAAAAAACCATACCATGAGCAATCATAATTAATTTTTTTTAATTTTTGTCGGTGGTACAATAATAGCTATGAAACCTATTACAGTACTGGTCAAAAGTATTCGGATAAACCGTTTTTGTGCTATTACTCGACCATGGTTTTAGATAAGATTACTATATTCACTTATTAAATAGAGGAACAGGTTACGAATAAAATTCCATAGCTGTTTGCTTTATGATTGCAAAGATGTTATATTAAATCAAAAACTTCATAATATACAAAGGCATTAGTATTCGGACAAATTTTTTCCGTGATAAGTAACAAAATATTCTGTTCGTATAAATGATTAACTTAAGTTAAAAATAACACAACTTAACTTAATACTTCGTTGCGTATCCTTGAGCGTCAATCACAGCCTGCATTCTATTCGGCATAGAGCGCAGTAGTTTTTCGATGGTCCTGAGTGGAATTTCGTTCCACTTTTCGACTATAGTTTCGAACAAGTGCACTGCATTAGTGAATTAGTATCCTTTAACGCTTCTTTTCAACTCTTCCCATAGGTGTAACAACAGTATTTGTTTACTATTTTCCTTTGTTTTGATTGTTACGAGTTGATTCCTACAGAGATATGATGCGAGAGTGTACAGATAAATTTATTCCGAGCAAACTGAAGCGTGATAGTGCAGAACCTAGATGGTACAACCAGGAAGTAAGAAGCGCTCTCCGACGTCAAAGAAAACTCCACTCTCGCGTAAATAACACATCCTCAACAGCTACGGTCGAACAGATTGCAATAATAAGGCAGCAATACAAGGAGGCGCGCTCCATAGCCAGAGTAGCAATGCGTAATGCGTGTAACAATTATAGAAAGAAGGTTTTACAGGAAAACTTGAAAGAGAACCCAAAAGCATTTTGGTCTTACGTCAGGGAAGTTCAAGGTAGGGGCCCCACTATTGCGTCACTGCGGTCGGAAACGGGAAACGTAGTTCACGATAGTATGGATAAAGCAAACCTATTAAATCATCACTTTCAGAAAGCTTTTACTCGTGATGTCGATGAATGTGAAACCCCTATTCCTATGCGTCAGGGCGTTTCGATGGAAGATTTGGTATTTTCGGAAAATGGCATCGCGCTCCAACTTCATTCAATTAAGCCAAATAAATCTCCTGGACCGGAGGAAATTCCCGCGCGTGTAATGAAAGAATTAGCTGCTGAAATCGCGCCGTATTTGAAAATTATATTCGAGAAATCCATTAGAGAAGGAGTAGTTCCTAAAGATTGGAAGGTGGCACATGTTACGCCCATCCATAAGAGTGGCGACAGAGAGAACCCCGAAAATTATAGGCCGATATCCTTAACTTCATTATCGTGCAAGATACTTGAGCACATAGTCTTTAGCTCTGTAATGCGCTATTTAGATATTCATTCATTGCTTAGCGGATGCCAACACGGATTCCGGAGAGGTAGATCATGCGAAACGCAGCTCGGCCTGTTCGTGGACGATTTGTTGCGATGCGGAGAGAAAAATACTCAGGTCAATGCCATATTCATTGATTTCAGGAAGGCGTTCGATAAAGTATCTCATAGGAAATTAATTGCGAAGTTAGGACAATGTGGTATCAATCCGAAAGTTGTCGGTTGGGTGAGAGACTTCCTCTCGAATAGGGAACAGATAGTTGCCATCGATGGGAAATACTCGTCCCCCGTTAAAGTTGCTTCGGGTGTTCCTCAGGGAAGTGTATTGGGCCCTCTGCTCTTCTTAATCTATGTAAATGATATGTGCTCGGTTGTTCGTAGTAAAATTAGGCTTTTCGCCGATGACACCGTACTATATAAAGAAATAAAAAATCAGGAGGACCATCAGTCTCTGCGTGAAGACTTAAGAGCCATTTCAGCGTGGTGCAAAGAATGGCAAATCGAAATTAATTATACTAAATGTGCCGCAGTCACGTTCTGGAAAAGTAAGAACAAAGATTTAGGTTTCGAATATAAAATAGATGAAATGAGTATTCGACAAGCTGAGTATGTAAAATATTTAGGAGTAACCATTTGTCGAGATCTTTCGTGGGACATGCACATTCGTCGAGTTATAGGCGCGGCCAACAAGAAACTGGCATTCATAGGTAGAATAGTACGGAACACTACAGAGAAAGTACGCGAAACATGCTACTTATCACTGGTAAGACCACAAGTGGAATACGCAGCGAGCATATGGGATCCGTACGAGAAGGGACACATAATTCAACTAGAAAGAGTACAGCGCAGAGCAGCCAGATTTGTAAAACAAAAGTACGAACATAAGGAAAGCGTCACCTCTTTATTGAGCGATTTGAACTGGGTATCACTGAAGGACCGTAGATTGCACTCAAGGTTGAAACTTCTAGAGAAATATAGGTCAGAATGTCTAAAAGAGGAGGTAGTGGGAATAATTGTGGCACCGACGTATATAGGTAGAAATGATCGAGACGATAAAATACGTGAGATCGATTGTAGGACGGAGCGTTATCTAGGCTCGTTCTTTCCGAGGACAATAAGAGATCACAATAGGAAATTTCGAATTGCGTTAGACAATCTTTAGGTAAGATTTGGTGCATTGCACCCCCTGCCACCCACCAACTTGGTGAATTGCAGGGTAACTTGTAGATGTAGATGGTGTGTTGTTACTGCATACGTCGCAATATTTCACCGGAGTAAGACGTGGAATTGTATAGTTTGTGAATATTTGACGCAAGCGTTTACAATTTTTCCTTTGACAAAAGATTTCGGACAAGTGCTTTTAAGGTAATTTTTTTGTATAATGTTTAATTTTATAAGGTTTTTATTATTGCTTTATCAAATACACATCCTTTTCAAATAATTTTCAGCATGGTTCGTGGAAAAAGTGTACCTGGGCATTTGAAAGCCTTAATCATCGATGCTTTACGCGCAGGTGAACGAGTGAGTGCTGTTTCTCGGCACTTTAAAATTGCTAAACAGGCAGTATTGTCCATAAAAGCACATTTTGATATTCACGGGCATCTGAACAGACTATCAAAAAGTGATCGGCCAAGAAAAACAACTGTTCACCAAGACTGACTTATCCGTTGCAGACCCCCAGAGGACTTTCTCTGACATGAAGACCGTTCTTGCAGAGCACCATGACCTTGATGTGAGTGTACGAACTGTTGGTCGACGTCTAACAGATTTTGGTCTTATTGGACGACATGGTGTGAAAAAGCCATTGATATCTGCGAAAAACCGAAAGCGTCGATTATAGTTCGCTCGCGCTCATTTCCACTGGAGTTATGAGGACTGGTCAAAAGTTGTGTTTAGTGATGAGAGTAAGTTTCAACTCTTCGGTTCCGATGGAATTAAATGGGTTCGTTGCCCAAATGGTCAAAGAACGAATCCTTGGTACCAAATTCCCACTGTCAAGCATGGTGGAGGGAATGTTATGGCGTGGGGGTGTTTCTGTGCCAACGGTGTTGGTCCTTTGCATCGCATCCAGGGCAACATGAACAATGATATGTACAAGGACATCTTGGAGACTCGAAGGTTGCCTTTTGCAAAACGAATCATGCGACGAAATTGGATATTTCAGCAAGACAATGACCCGAAGCATATTTCGAGGTTAGTTAAAAGCTGGTTTCAAAAATCGAAAACTCGTGTAATGGATTGGCCATCTCAAAGTCCGGATTTAAATCCCATCGAACACCTCTGGGAAGAGTTATAAAGAAGGGTTAAAGGATACTAATTCACTAATGCAGTGCACTTGTTCGAAACTATAGTCGAAAAGTGGAACGAAATTCCACTCAGGACCATCGAAAAACTACTGCGCTCTATGCCGAATAGAATGCAGGCTGTGATTGACACTCAAGGATACGCAACGAAGTATTAAGTTAAGTTGTGTTATTTTTAACTTAAGTTAATCATTTATACGAACAGAATATTTTGTTACTTATCACGGAAAAAATTTGTCCGAATACTAATGCCTTTGTATATTATGAAGTTTTTGATTTAATATAACATCTTTGCAATCATAAAGCAAACAGCTATGGAATTTTATTCGTAACCTGTTCCTCTATTTAATAAGTGAATATAGTAATCTTATCTAAAACCATGGTCGAGTAATAGTAAAAAACGGTTTGTCCGAATACTTTTGATCAACCTATCGAAAAAATTATTAAAACATACGGACCTGCTAAGCTGAATTTGTAATTGGAGGCAAGATATCTCCCAACGAGCCGTTAGAGCCTAAACCAGTGGTTTCCCGACTGTGGGGCGCGCTCCCCTGGGGGGGGGGGGGGCGATGGGCAGGTCGGGGGGCGCGATGGGCAGGTCGGGGGGCGCGATGGGCAGTTCAGGGGGCGCGATGGCCAGGTCCGGGGGCGCGATGGGCAGGTCGGGGGGCGCAAAGGATTTCTCATATATTTACTGTCCTGTTAACCATCCTAATCTTGAGATCTACAACATGCTGCAGTCAAATTCTAGCTCTCAATTGGCTAAGACGTATCGCTTACGTCTATGTACTCCCTTAAGATGTCTTTATTAATGGTAATTGTGTGTCCAGAAGGTATTGTTTATGAAGGGTAATTTAACATGGTATAGAAGGGAGCGCTAAGATAGTTTTCTTAGGTGACGGGGGGGCGCAGCTTTGTAATGTTTGGAAACCGTTGGCTTAATCACTTATTAGTCGACGCGATGCAACAAATCCAAAGCCAACGTAATCGACGGCATAAATAACTATCAACCAAGGGCAAACACGATCACGAGATCTTCTTCGCAGACAAAGCGCATTTCTTCCACAAACATAAATCCGTCGAAAACGATGAAAACTTCCAATTACGTTTGAAACGGAATCGGAAAAATTTATTAAAACCTTTTCCCCCGCCCAGGACTAACCGGAGGCAAAATACGAATGATAATTAGCGTTCTTCCGGCGTAAAAAAAAAAACAGAAAAAGAGAGAGAGAGAGAGAAGAGGTGCGTGAGATCCCCAACAACACACACAAACCAATCTATGAAAAACGACCAAGGGCAGAAATGCGTAACCCTTTTTATCCAATCCCTCCCCCTTTCAACTCGCCGCCATGAAAACATCTTCGGATGAGATGCGAGCGGGATAGAAAAAGAGAGAGAGAACCACACACACAATGTAAGATAAATAGAGAGACAGTCCGGCTCCTCCCCTTGGTGGTAGCAGCGGTCCTTACCCCTGTCTTTCTCCCCCATCCTCCTCCTCCCCCCTCCCCCCCAAGTCTCCCTATCGAAAAGTGATCCCCGACCGATGGATTAAATATGAACCTCCCTTGATAGGGACGTTCTTCACAAACGTTCCTCCGAGGCATTTTTGGGGAGGGAGGAGGAGGGGGTTAACATCCTCCCCCTTCCTCCACCCTACACCTCTCTCCCTCCCCTCCTCTATCCCTCTGCCTACACTTCTCTTCCCTTTCGTCCACTCACACACACACACTCCCCACCTCACCCACCTTCACTCATGATTCTGGTTTACTTGATTATACGGAGAAAACCTATTACAGGGCAGGGTCCATTAAACGGACCACCCACGTCACGAGTTGGGAGGTGGAGGCAGGAGGAGGATGGGGGAAAGAGGCGGAGGGGTGTGTGGAGGGGGGAAGGGGGTTGGGTGAGAAGGAGAGAGAGAGATGTGGGTAAAGTGAGGAGGTGGGATGGGAGGGGGGGAAGAGGTTTAGAGCGGGGAGATTTTTAATCGTGAGTTCGTGGTTGGCGTTTGGATAGAGGTAGAAGAGCGAGGTTGACCGCGGGACAAGGAGAGAACTCGCGATCAAACTGCCCTCCCCTCCTCCTCTCATATTTCTTCCCACACAATTTTCTCCAGTCCTCCTCCTTCCCCTCCACCAGTGAAACATCTCCCTCCCCCCCCCTTTCCCCCGCTCGCAGCTCGGATGCGCTTTTTTCTACCAACGACCTTCCAACCATCCTTCTCCTTGGAGACTGATCTCTTGCGAGAAGAAGTGAATTAAGACGCCAAAAGGGTAATAATAATGGCGGGTAAGGAAGGTGACGGGAGAGAGAGAGAGAGACAGATAGACAGACAGACAGACAAAGAGCGGTGATAGGGTAAAACGACTTTTACGCGAGATGACGACACGCAAGGGAAATCGGTCATACTGGATAACCGGATGATCGCTCTATGACCGCTCCTCTAACGCCGCCATCAGCATTGCCGGTCGTAGAAAAATAAAATTACATCCCAAACCTGTAAAATGTTCAGCTGACCTTTTTCTTAAAAAAAAACGAGCCCTAAAAATAAGAAAGAGCAGGAAGACGAAGAACACGGTCGCGCAAATCTTAATTTCTTTAAAATGCGGCGGTAATCGGAGGAAATAAAAGGGGAGAGGAAGAGAAAAAAAAAATACACGCGAACGAGTCTCTCCTCTTCTCAAACTAGACGTTATAAATTATTCGAGACGCTTTTTAACGAGCTAAAGCCAAGAGAGAGAGAAGAGATACGAATATATGTTTTTTTGCCTCATCCTCGTAGTAAGTACAATGCCTTTGAGCTACAACTGCAAGCACGAAGGAGACACGGGTGGAGGAGGTGAGAGGGGGGGGGAGAGATAGGAACGCGTACAATTGCCATAAAAGGGTTTACGAGTGAGCGGTTACCTGGGAAACGGAGAAGCGCATCAGTCATAGACGAAGACGAAAACTGGTATCGTGGGACGGAGGGGAAAGAATGAGAGAAAGGGAGGGGAAAGAATGAGAGAAAGGGAGGGGAAAGAATGAAAGGAAGGGAGGGGGAAGAATGAAAGGAAGGGAAAGAATGAGAGGAAGAGAGGGGAAAGAATGAGAGGAAGGGAGGGAAAAGGGAAAGAAGATTGAAGGGGAGAGGGAGGGGAAAGATTGGGAGAGATGGGGGAAGATGGGAAGAGATTGAGGAGATGGGGAAGATGTGGAAAAGATGGGGAGAAGATGGGGTAATGGTGGAAGATGGGGGAAAAGACGAGGGAAGATAGGGAGGAAGGCAGAGGGAGGAAGAGTGGAAAAGAGAAATTACGACGCAAGAATGGAAGGGAAAATGATTACCTGTCTCAGTACACCCGAAAACGAGACTTTTATTTTTAAGACGGCTCTCCGAGACAGGGTGCATAATCACACGCGGATATTTTTTTCGACGTTTTATTCGTGTCTCGAGTCTGATTTGTTTTCCGCCCTTTTTTCCAGCTTCGGGAGTCTGATTAGGTTATAAGAGGCCTGGCTGTTTACTTTTACATAGGAATCATTACCTGATTATGGATTGCGCGGCGGTGGAGGGTGGGAGTGACGAGGGATGAAAAATGTGTTCGTGCGATGAGAAGCGAAAAGACGTGCGTGCGGCAGGGGGCGTTGTCCGAATTCTAGGTATCGAGTAGGGGAATAGGAGGGGGGAGAATAGGATCGATCCCCTATTCTCATTCCTCCTGCATGCCAAACGACGACTGGTAAGAATTCGTGAGGCGATATTTGCAATTTCCCCAAAGAGGTACGGAGTTGTGATATTCCCTCCTTCCAAGGTCGCGCAATATACCATTTCCACGTCAAGGGCCCCGAAGACGAATGTGCTCTTATCGGAGTAGCAATCAGCGGTTCGAATATAATTCAACGAACAACCTTTAGGCCTTAATAGCTTGAAGAAGCGGCGATTTACGTTTAATTGGAGGAATTACGAGTGACAGGTGAAGCTTCGTTAAAAAACTGCGGAACATTTTCAGGGACCAAGCATGCGCGCGCGCACACACACAAGAACCTATTATAATAAGCTTCAGCGGCAGCGCTTTTGAGCATGCTACTTGGTTGGATTCGCTGTCAATCGTCGAATCCCGCCTATTTGGCATTCTTAATAATATCAAGATAAATTTTAAAGCATGCACAACCTGCTTAAGCTTTCATTTGCCAATCCATTGACTTGATTTCTGTTTAAATTTCTCCATTTTTTGTAATGATATACATACCTTACGTTGATACACAAATAATTTTCTAAGTGGCTATATAAAATAAATATGCTAATAAATATATTATTTTCTGATTTCAGAAGAAAATAACATTTCAATCACTAACAAAATGCTGAAACGAATAAAAAAAAACATTTCAAAACAAATTTCGATTTTTTCCATAACACGCCGCAATTTTATTCTCGCTAGCAATTTTAAATATCTCATCGGCATTCCGATTTTTTTTAATGCCCAAAATACGCGTAGCATCGCTATTAACGAGGCAGACGCTTTGCATCCACCCTCCACTGTGAGAAACGAACGCTTTTACGAGAACATTTGTACGCGATCGCGACCGCCCGACGAAAAGAAAGACAGTTGAGCGACGGCGTGCGTCGGAAACATTCCTTCTGGGGGTGGATAAGCATAATAAAGGCAAGGGAGAATGCGCCGAGGGGGTTAGGCATGTTTCCGCGAAGGGAAGTTTCGAGAACGACGTGGTGATGCGAGGAGAGAGGAGAGAAGGGGGGAGAAGGGAAGGGGTGGGGGAGGGGATAGCGAACACATTCTTTAAAGGCCGCCCGAGGGAAGCGTCTCGATTGACAATGCGAGATAGGCAAAGATAAGAGAGGGAGAGAGAGAGAGAGAACACACACCACAAACTGTTCAGGTGGGGAAGAAAAAATGCGAGGTGCTACATGTATATGTATATATATATATAAAAGGTCACGGTTATAGGTTTACTTTTTTCGTCTTCTTCAACTTTTCAAAAAGCGTTATGTGCGAGCATAACTGTAGCTCTGGGGAAAAAATTGCAACTGTTAAAATTTTCTTGCATTCATCTTTTGCGGCATTGATAAATATTAATATTTCATGAGTTCTGTGTGATAAAATACATCCAGGTGAACAGACTGCCTGGTTATATGTGTATGCTATTTAGGTATTTTGCGTTCCAAAAAAATTATCTTCACCAGAAATCGTAAATATTTATGGGCGTAATTTTATGAAGTTTGCATCTTGAAGACTAAAGACGTAAATTCGCCATCTGAACACGAACGCATCTATGTATAATCAATAGAAACATTTCCTTTTCATTCACAATGAGTTTAGTAACATATTATAGCGATATTATAGAAATAATAATTCACGGAGGTTGGAAACTACCTCTGGGAATAGAGGTAACAAGGATATGCGGCAGTTTGACATTATTAAAAGATGAGATACGAAAAACCGTATAAGGAAAAAATGCCGATTCTGGAATTCATCAAAATGAACAAGCGGCTCACGCAAAAACGATAAAAAGACACCGAACGTGAAAGAAACATTTACGAATTTCTTATTTGTCGGAATTGAC
The DNA here is from genome assembly GCA_028673005.1 of Tanypteryx hageni. Lineage (NCBI taxonomy): Eukaryota > Metazoa > Arthropoda > Insecta > Odonata > Petaluridae > Tanypteryx > Tanypteryx hageni. The sequence goes on along the minus strand of CM054112.1, from coordinate 99,595,966 downwards.
CTTAAAAACGGATACCGGAGTGGTAATGGAAATTCTTCAGATGGGAAGAAACGGAGCTGGATTGAAAGAGGGAGAGAAATAAGGGAAATAAAGGAAGAAGAGAGAGAGAGAGAGAGAGAGAGAGAGACGAGAAGCGGGAGTGAAGGGAAAAGGAGAGAGAGAGAGAGAGACCGATTGCCTTTTTCTTGCACCCTTCATGAATATTCCCTCTTGTTTTTTTTTCTGCGAAACCACACAAAACACAGAGAGAGCTACACGCACGCGCCCGCCGTCACGGGTTTCCACGATCGTGAAGGGGGTTGATCACGCAGTGCGGTCGATTCGAATCGAACAAGGCGGTGAATGCCCCCGAAAATAATTCCTTCCGATGCACGGAGAGAATGAGGATAAGGGAGGAGAGAGAGATCGTGATTCCGTCCTGTGAGAAGATACCTTCGCGGGGAGGGAAAGGGGAGAGAGGGAGAAAATGGACGTCCTTATTTGGTTGGATAAGCAGCCGGTTACGGGGAGAGACGGGAGGAAAAAAACATCCTACGGACGGGAAAAAAAGCGGAGGAAAAGAAAAGGACCCCACACAAAGAAGATTTTTGGTTCCTGGTTTAACGTTTAGTATGAGAACGTGCGAAAACATTCTTCTTTCCTTCCACCTCTCTCTCTCATGCAATTTGCACCCCGTTAATCTTCTTATAGACGCACGTGACGCAATAATGGCCGCCGTGGGTGAAAATCCTCGCAGACAAAGCTGCGAACGAAGACCGTGACCAGAGTTTCAAATGAGCGATCGACGCTGGGAGGAACAATTTTAGGAGTCTTCCATCAGTGCTCGCATTTTTTTCTAGCGCGGGTAATGCAAATATGTATATAATACGCAGATATTAATGGCGCAATTCGCTTCGTGCCACAAACGCGTTTCTTCTTTGTCCGTCTCCGTGTCCTTATCGTTACGTCGAATTGGGCGCGGTGTATCTACGGCGCGACTCATGGCGGAAATCTTGAGCATACATGCCTCTGCGGTGGAGGAATAATAGCCCAATAGCGCATAAAAAAGGTGCATATTCCGGTATCGGCGAAAACGGAACGTTGTCAGAGAGTATCGATTCTTCCCGGGATTTTGAGAAGAGTAAACATTGACTATATGATAAGGTGGAAATTTCTACGGAATTCGATCATCCAAACACTGCGCCACGCACGATACGGGAAAGCCTTTTGGAATTATACGCTCGGACACGAAAGTAAAGCGCTGTCATTATTAAACCTCCAATGAGTTCTTAGAAGAATTAAGTCTAAAAATAAACTGTTACCCTTTGCTGTGGAACGAAGCTGCAACCTGACAAATATTAGTTTCCAAGCGGCAGAATACACAAAAAATTCTGTAGATTATTTCTTCGATTATTTTCTTACGTTGATAAGCTGGGAAAAAGTCCACATATAATGCATAACGCAATACTGGATTCGGTAGGCACGATAAAAATCAACAAAGTCAAGGACGCCAAAAACATTAAGAAAGTCGTTGCAAACGCAACGCGGTTTTTTATCTCCGAGTACAAGACAACCCATTCGTGAGCCCGCCATGTATTCGGACGCAACGTGATCAAGAACAAACTGTACCGGACGGAAGGGCACACATAAGAGAAGGAGAGGGAGGGGAGATGAGGGGGGGAGTACTTGCAAAAGCCAAAACCCAATCACGATGTCCCGCCAAGCGTGCACGATGGTGTAGATGAAATATCGGACATCGTAGGCCATTTCCATCAAAGGGGATCAAGTTCCATCTACCGTGAAAACCTCTTACCGCATCGCGGCCGGAGCAAAATAAACACCACGTTGGAGGAGAGGTAGGTATTTTCCGCAAATCCCTCGTGTCTACATCCACCGTGCTTGGTATATATGTGTGTGTGTGTGTGTGTATATATATATATATATATATATATATATATATATATATATATATATATATATAATTTTGATATCATAGGAAGCACCGCAGAGCGCATCGGGCACATTGTATGCAAATCGGGCTCTCTCTCGTCCTAGTTCGAGATGGAGAGAGCCAAGTGATTAAAATGTCATCAAAATATCCGTCCTCGTTAGCCTAGCGTGCGTGCGTAGATAGGTTTGCGTGGGAAATAGCCGGAAGGACCTTCCCCGCACAAATTAACTATGCCCTCGCCGGGAACTTGAAAGGAAACAATTTTTACTGTGTGTGTGTTTGTGTGTTTATTGGCGCACCAACAGTTAGAGTTATAGGCGCCACAATTTTTACTGTTTCAAAAGCTGTACCGGCAAACACTTCAACCAAGAGATAAGTCCTAATATAATTTAATACTGCCTCAAGAGTAGAATTTCCACGAGAAACTATTAATCGAACATATAAAACAATAGTAAAATGCGTGGATTCGAGCGAATGACCGAGAAATTCTCGGAATAAATACTTAAAAGGGATTAAATGCCGCAGATGTAATTTTTCATTCCAACCAATATAGGCTTCAAACTCGGCGGAATGTATCCATTAGCCACTAATGCAGCACAAGCAAAACAACCCTTTCGGAGAATTTATCGCAAACATTTCTATCGCCTCTCCTAAATCATCTCAAGTATCCATGGCGACGCGGCGCGTAATTGTCTCGCGAAAATTAATCCATCGCTCCGACCATTAGCGAGTGCACATAATATTCCCTCCGGCGAAGAGCAGGCAGACGATTAAAAAAAAAACAACACGAACATACCGCGAGCCTCAACAATTACTCCTTTCTGGGTAAGGGAATCTGTTCCGGCGACGCGATAAGGAAAGAAAAACAAACGATCACATACACACACACACACACGAACGCATCATAGCTACGAATCAGGTAATGACGCCGACATTACCGACACAAAAAAATACAAAACCTCGCAAAGAAACGACCCTTGCCCGTCCAAATAAACACAGGATGCGCTTCGAGGAGACTCCTCACCATAACAGATACCGCGCTAATAACGAAGAATAACAAAAAAATACATTGGAACAAAGTGGGACTAGGAAGGGGTGGAAAAATGGTGAAGGACGATGAAGGAACGATGATGATAGAGTGGTGGTAGAGGCTGTAAGCAAGCAATCAGGACATCTCTCTTCCTCCCTCTCGGCACTTAGGGAAAAACCTCTTTCTCTTCTCTTCTCCCCTTTCGCGAAGGAGTTGGCTTACAAACAGGACCCCTATCTTATGTACTCTACCACGCTGCTCTCTATCTTTCCCTTTCCCTCTTCGAAACGGAATGAGGAGGAGATGGGGAGTGAGGGGGATATGAGAGGAGAAGAGGGGGAATGAGGGGGAAAGAGGAGGGAGGGAATGGAGTATAGTGTAGGGCGTGCACCGGAAGGCGAGGCCATCAAGGAGGTCTGCTACTGCCCCCTCGCGGCGTCCGAGAGAGATTTTTACGACCCCAAGGCAGTCACTTTCCCCTTTCCCGCCCCGGAAGGAAATGAGTTTTTCCCCCTTCCTCTCTCCCTCTACGGTCCACCAACATCCTCCTAACACTTCCCTCCCCTTCCGTAACCCTTTTTTCCCTCCACAAGACGCTAGTGAAAGAGAGGGGTTGGAGAAGTCACAAAAAAATAAATAAATAAATAAAGGAAGTGGGTCTTTTTATTTGTGGCCTCCTTTCCTCATAGTGTCCGAGTGGAACCTGGAGAGATAATGAGTTTTCCGCACCACGCCAAATTTAAGGGAACATCGAGCGCGAGGAATTTCTCTGGAGGAAATACGAAGTAGGAACGCTAAGATCCGCGAAAATGTTGCCCTCTGCAAACGCACCACTTGCGATTTCGCAAGTATGGTAAAAGTTTAAGATGCACAGAGCGAATGAATATGCGAGTTTGTGTTAATGAATGTAATTGTTTTAAATGAATAATTTTCTAATTACGTGACATTTTTGAAAGAAATATCGCTTTAAGAGAGATACACGCTATAAATAGGTCACTCCGACACATTTTATTCGCATTTTTAGTCGTGTCCCACGAAAAAAGCCATGTTTTGTTTGAAAAATAAAATTACGAGTTTTTTTTAGAACAGGCTTAGGGCAAATCTCCATCCCATTATATAAATAAAATTCGGAAGGATTCATTCCGGATACTTAGATTAAAAAATGAGGATCTTGCGGAATTTTAGAGATTTGAGAATTTTTATTCCTTTTCCCCTTTTAAAAATCTGAAATAATCCACGACGCCGTGATAACACAGTTAACGTTTTTAGAGACGAAATTCCTAGAGTGTTACCATAAAATAGAACGGCTGAAACAATATAGGAAGAGTAAGATAACCACCATAATCCTAAAATAAAGTAAATTTGCAGCGCAATTATGCCCTGCGGGAGCACATTGTTTTTCCTTTCGAAAAACAAAGCGTAACCTAGATTAACCCAAAAGTTTACACTAAAGTCGGAAAGGAATAGGGGTGCGGGTAAACGCTACTAAATAATTCATCCCTCGGCCGCAAAAGTCTCGTCGTAAGAGTGGCGCCACCGCCGCACCCGCTTCCGCTGAGGCGCTTTTGCTCCCGAAATGAGAGAAGGACATATTTCTCCGGAGAGTAGAGAGAGAGAGAGAGAAGGGACGACTTCCCCGAAGGAGTGGGAGTCAACGGATAAAACGAAATGTCCGGCGTACAAGAGAAGGCCATTTCCGCGTGGTGTACGAATATCTCTTTCTCCCCTACCACAAACCCTATCCTCCTTCCTCCACCACCCCTCCTCCCAGCAAAGACACAAATACACAACCCACACTCTCACCATGTTCTCCCCGCGAGCTCGGAATGGGAGTTAAATAGCGAGGAGATAGACGAAGCGCGCAGTAGCTGAGTAGGAGATGTGGTCACCAAAGGACTTCTTCAATACCTTCTCTCTCCCTACTTTTTTTAATCACCCTTCCAGAGCGCCCGAAATCTCCGTCCGTCCTAGCAACCACACACACACACGCTTAGCGCGCCATCCCATTAGCGACCGGAAACACCCTAGAGCAGAATGAATATATCTCCCCCACTTAGAGCGAGGTTGGTAGCCGTTGGTGAGTAGCATGGATGTTAGATGGGAAGGAGATGGGTTTGTAGGGAGGATGGGATAGAGTAGGAGAGATAAATGCAGAGAGAGAGAGGAGAGCGGAAGGCCATTGTAAATTAAGGGATCTCCTTTCCGAGTGTAGCAGGAGGGAGACGGATTTCGCAGAGAGTTTTAGCGGTGGCGTCGCAAAAAGACCTCCCTCTCTTTCCTCATCGCCCTCCTCCTCTCTCCCTCTATCTCCCTTTCTCTCCCTCTCAGTTTTGCTCCCTCTCTCTCGGCGTGCTTCATGCGGAATATCCGACTTATATGGATACACGAACAGGAAGAGGGGGGAAGAAGAGGGGGCGGAGGAGGGAAAAACGGGGATTTACGGGCGCGGGAGGAGTTCTGGCGTCGCACACCCAACTGGTTTTAAGTAGGTTAAATGGTTTTACGGGCGGCGTTAATACCCTCCAGTCGTCCGGGGATGAAAATCGAGCCTTTTTTCATTATTAATGTTTCTGACAATGCGCCGAGGAGGAAATCTGCGCATGGACTACCATCCTCTCGGTAGCTCACGGACATTTGAACGCTTGTAATATCGCTCGATGTTTGGTGCCAGGAAGACTTATGCCCAAGTTGCCTTTAAGGAACGCAAAATTTAGTATCACGAAATACCTCGCTCGAACTAAAATCACATAATAAAGGGTTATCATGGCTAAATTTCCTAATTAAGACAAAACTCAACAGAATTTGTAATTATTTAAGCCGACATCCTTATAACAATAATATAGCTCTCCCAAGAGGTAAACTGGTTAATAAATTTAAACTAAGCTTAAGCAAAAGTTATCCTCAAAGGAAAAATCTAAGCACAGAAATAATAGCGTGATCTCTTTCGTAAATCTACAGTCCGATAAAACATTTCATTAAAGCTGGTGTTTAAAAAAAAAACTAAGCCGAAACAAATTTTAACTACAAAAATCGCGGCGCGTAAAAATACATGCTGTCGGAAAATCATTCAAACAAATTCACTCACGATTGTTTCCAACTCACTTAATTTGTTTCGCTTCCTACTTTCTCTGGGCGTGCGTGGTGGGGTGACGCATGTTATAAAACACTCCTTTTTTACGGAAAAAGACGCCCGCGAGGGAAGACGAGGAAAGAGTGAGAGATAGATAGCGAGGACTATAAAATCTCCATCCCGACGGTCACGCTCTCAAAAAAACATCCCTTTTTACCCTTTTGAGCTCTCTCCAACAACCCTTTCCTTTGGCACTCCTGACGCCTACCTCGATCGCCTCGCGGATGAACACGATGTCGCAACAAACGTCACGATCGGTCACAGACATTGGACCGCGCCTCCCTATCCTTCACCCGCAAGCACCCGGAAGACCCCGCTGCAACACCGCCGACCGGGACGACGCCACCGCCAAGCCACACACACACATGCCCGGCAAAAACCGCACGAGAGTCGGTATCAAAGAAAAAAAGGAAACAATCGGAGGAACCCTCACGATGAACGCTTCCCACCACCTCCTCCCCTATCGTGCCGCCTTGCCTCTTCGAGATATAAGAGAGGGGGAGGGGTGGGATGGGATAGGATAGGGAAGGAAGAAATTAACTTAATTGTTGTACCTAACTGACCTCTAACCCAAAAAAAGAACGATCCCTCCTCCCCCTCTCCCGCCCTTTGAAAACTCGACGGCCGACCGCCGCCTACCAGCTTTACACAAGGAGAGATTAACATAACAAATACTTAAGGAGGGGAATTAAAATCGGCACTTAACATTCATGGGGCCACCGTAGAGGGAGAGAGAGGGGGAAAGGGGGAAGTGAAAGGATGGAAGGCCTCCTGGATTTCCTCACCAGGAATTAGAAGAGGTGGGAAGAATGGGTGTTTCGGGTGGGATGGCTACACCCGACCGTGGGAGTGAAGAAGGACATGCGGAAAAGTGGATGGATGGATTGGTCAAAAGGAGGAGGAGAAGGAGAAAGCGGGGGAGGAGGAGAAGGGGATTGATTGATTGATTTGGTCTTTATTTGGTGCGAGATTGAGACTAACAAGTCCCATCTTCCACCTAACCCCTCGTCATGAAACATATACAATAATGCATAGAACATTATGTAAATACAAGTAACAATAAGGAGGGAGGAGGAGAGAGCGGGGGTAGAGAGGCGGTGGCAGGAAGAGAAGGGGAGGTTGTGGGATACCTTGAGCAAAGCGCAAAAAGGCAGACGGTAACGGAAATTAAATGAAGAGAAATTGTCGTTTCCATGGAAATCGCTTTTCACGCCTGTCACCGAGCAGGATATGGGTTTTTTAAAAATATTTAAAAAACACGCAATCCTTTGCGTGATGGGACCCGAACTCCAGGCCTCCTATTACCGATACCTCACACTACTACACTGCAAGGTCTGCGTGGAGAAGGGACACTCTTTGCGATCTCCTTTGAATAGAGGAGCGGAAAAAGAGGATCACAGGGGATAACGCTGCAGCAGCCCCTTAAAAAGCAGGCTCCTTTTTTATTATTTTATTTTCTCTGGGGCGCCAAGACACTCCTTTGAAGAAAGGAGGAGCCTATCCCTCGTTTTAAAGTGGTTGTACGGTATGGTTGGCAACTTCAATGGGAAATACAGGAGAAAAAAATAGGGGAGGGTTGAATCGCGTAGCAAAAATAAACAGGATGAGTTAGCGTGGTGGGAAGGGGGAAATATTAAATCCCCTTCCGTTTCATTATTTCTTCATCTCCCCTACACACATCTCTCTCTCTCTCTCTCCACCCGTCTAACATCTCCTCTGCATGGTCGGGGATTTATAAAAAATAAATAAAAAGGAAAAGCTGGGAAGATATCCGGTGCCTTTGATTCCTTCACTGGATTACTCTTCAAAAAAGGAAAGAGGGAGGAGGGGGAGTGGTGTCGGCGCTCGTAAAAAAGGTCGACTGTTAAAGGAATAAAAAAGACCTTTTTTCTCTGATATAAAAGTTAGGAGTTAGAGGAGAGAGATTTCATCATCTCCCCTTAAGAAAAGGCGGGAGAAATACCACCACGTCACCCTCGATAACGCGGCATTTATATTTGATCGGACAATAAGGCACCTGCGAGGCTAAATACACCTTTCGTCGACCAAACTGACGGCAGGATTAAGCGGGTGAAATTTATGTACTAGTTGGAAAAGGGGAGAGATAGAAAGGATTTTCCGATATCAGAGTGACGAAAAGAGTTAAAAGCGGATTTTCGAGGGAACGTGTTATATACATATATCGTATATATAAAATATTTCGTTCAAAATTCTATCAGTTACACACACGTATATACATATACATACATACATATATGTGTGTGTGTGTGTGTGTGAGCCTCACTTAACGCGGGGGATGCGCTCCTAAGGTCTCCGCGTTAAGCGAAAACCGCGTTCGCCGGGGCACCAAAACCTTTAGACGTCCAGAGGTAAATAATTTCTCAAACGGTACGTATTTTTGAACCCAAATTCAATGTAAAACATATTTCTAGCGGACTTTTATAACGTAATTTATTAAACAAACTATACAATTACCTAGTAAACAGTAAGACAACAAGCTTTTTAGCGGTAAACGTACATAAATAATTTCAAAATATTTCTCAGAACACCTACGAAGTTTTATTAAAAAAGACGCCCGAGTCGACTGCTTAGCTTGAAATAGGTCTGCGTTAAGAGGTTAAGACTACAACGACTACAAACTGACAAGAGTCGAAGATTTCGACCGCTAAAACCCAAGCAGCCTTAAGTCGATCCTGACACATTAGAGGTGGAATAGTGGAAGGGAGGCAATGGGGAAAGAGCAACGATGCTCTTACACACAAATGTAATACAATCCAGAATCGTATAAACTATTTTAAGAAGAAAAGAAATCCGAGAGCAATTTGGCGTTTCTTTTTTTGTTTCGAGAAATCTTCGTGTTTTATATACGCCGACCAATTAGTCTTTCGCGCGTTAAAAAAATACACAAACACACACATACACACAGACAAACACACACACACACACACACACACACACACATATATATATATATATATATATATATATATATATATATATATAATATATTTAACGTCGGCCTCACTGACGAAACGGCTCTTCATTCTTTTTCAATCTTGAGAGAAGGCAACAATTAAAAGCATTTTAAAAATTAGTTTGATTGAAATTCGCTCTTTCGCGCGCTAGAGATAAGCGATAATCATATGCAGCGACGCGACTTGTAAAGATTTCTTTTCGACCCTAACGTATCTCTCACGCCGAGGGACCCAACTCGATGTGTGTGTAAGAAAAAAAACCGAATCGCCTAAAGGGGAAGGTGCCACATCATGTTGAGGACAAGAATGAGATTTTTTTATGACGCCAACAAAGGAAATGACACGACCACAAAACCATAAAACGACGCGTTTTAGAGAAAATATTTCCATTGATATGGCTGCGAAAAGACGCCAGCACAATCGCCGGCCGTTAAAAAAAATAATAAATAAGGAAAACCTAATGGTAAAATTATCATTTTGACGACTGGCTATTTATTATTTCCATCGCAAGGTTAACCGGATTCGTCAGACCACTGGAGAGAGAAAAAAAAACAATTTTAAAAAATCTGGTTAAATTATAAAATAAAAGGCCGGAGGTTTCCATTATATTATATAGTTTGATTGCACGTTCATTGGAATTTTTTAATATCAAAACAGCTTTCAATAAGAACGGCAGCAGTTGGTAATAATAATTTTCGTCACGTCCCGCAATCGAGTCCGCTTTTAATCAGTGGCCTACTCCAATAACACAGCTTCCCTTCCCAGAGGCAACGCTCGAGTCTTTTTTTAAGGGTTCGATTCCCTTCGGCGCAGCCTTTTGCAGTAGTTTTCCAGGAACTGGAGCATTATTTCTCAATTAGTTCCGAATGAGGAAAAATCGTAGAAGTGAGGCGGAATGAAACGAAAAGGAGACGCATCTCGAAATCACATGTCTTTGGGCTGGCCCACAAGGCCTAAGACAGGCTAAATGGAGTGTGGGTGAAGAGAGAAAGAGAAGAAAGGAGCAAAAAAAAGAACTATCCTCTCTTCACAAACGACAGTTGACTTACGGCATCCGAACAACACGGGTCTCTCCAGACATGACTTAAAAAGGGTTTGGAAGCACACGTGAACGTGGGACATAACCTGCAGGAACCCTTTTTACGCTTCGACGGTATCTGTCTTGAGGCATCGAAAAATCTTCGAGGAAGGCGCGGAGAGGAGCATGAGAAGGAGAGTGGAAGTGAGAGAGGGCTCTTGTCATGCGTCAACTGCTCAGGACTAGAACGGGGCCATCATAGAGTAAATCTATGGTAACAGAACACGCGGAAGATTCCAAAAGTTCAACAAGGGCTAAAAGAGCCTCTTCTGTTGACTAAGATTCACGGTCTATCGAAAAGGAGTTGGAGATTAAGATGGAGATATTTGTTTAAAAAGAAACCTTTCAAAAATGCGATTTTTTTGGGCTTACCTTCTCCACACGTTTAAGGGATATACAAAATTCAACAAAAGTTTATTATAAAACAATTTTCATACAAAAATTCACTTTAACGAATTAAATTTTAAACTAAATTTACCGCGGCATTCAGTCAGACAAATGACCAGGCATATTAATTACAAAAAGAAAAATTGGAAAAATCATGCGAATTATTTGATAAAAACCAATCACGAACAACAATTAAAACGACACAAGGCTATCAAAACCGCAAGGGGTTTAGATTAGGACTCGGCTGACATTTATTGGACTGGGAAAAAATCACGAGACAAATTGGATTTTTTTCGACCGAATTTCACCTGAAAGAAAACACGACTACACCTTAATGGGCAATAAAGCTAAAAAAAGAGCTTCCCCCGCACGAAGCGACAACAATGGAAAATGGAAGTAACGGGGACTGAGTATTGGGCAAAAGCGATGAAAAACACAATAAGAGGACTCCCGGTTGGATGGATGGATGGATAGAAAAGAGGAACGGGAAGATTTTTTTCGTATGCTCCCCTTCTTTTTTTTGAACACGGGTTGTTTCGTGTTGCGGCAAATAGGAGGCGATTGCTGGAGGCACGGAAGAGAGTAAGGAAGGAAGGAAGAGATTGTGGACGGATGAGAACGGCGGAGACTGCCGGGCATTATTCTCAGATGCTGGAAATCGGGGGCAATGGAGCTCAATGGGAAAGAGGGCTGAAAAAGTGTACGGAGGAAGCATTTCCCCGAAAAAAAGGTTCGAAATAAGAGGAGAGGAAGGTGGGGGGAGGAAAAGAGGGAGGGAAAGAACGGAATATTTGGAGGATGTGACGGGAGGGGGAGGGAGAAGGTAGAGGGCAAGGAGAAGAGAAGGGCGCCTTGAATGCGTCTGGAATGAATAGGTAAAGGTGGCAGGGGATAGGCTGCGTAGAGGATAGAAGAAGAGATTATAACAGGTAGAGAGGAGGGGATGGGTTGTAAGGAAAAAAATCGGAGGTTGGCAGATGGGTCGTTGGGACAGGTAGTAACAGAGGAAGTAATGAAAGGGGAGGGAAAAAGAGATGGAGAGAGAGAGGGAAGGGGCCGATAAAAAGTGGGTCTGGAGAAGAGACGACGAAGATGGTGAGAGACTTGAGTTAAGTTGGGACGCGAGAGGAGTTGAGATGGGGAGAGAGAGGAGGGACGGAGAGAGCGTGTGGCGAGAGATATGCTCTTAGATGGTAAAGGGTTTTGTAATGGCTTCCTCCTTGTTCTTTGGCGATAAAGAAGACGACCTCTTCCACAACTATGGCTGCCAAATTGGAGGGACCCAAAAATTCCAGAAAAAAAGAAAAGGTCGACCTTTTTTCCGGAGAGGGAGAGAGGCAAGGGGCAAAAATGAGGATTTTTTTCCTCCTGCTGGGCCCGCTTAACGTTTTATTAGGGCAAGGAAGATTTCTCTTAAAAAATCTATTTTCTTCGCGGGATATGGCTATAAGTGCGCCATTTTTTATTAAATGACGGGAAAAAAAGGATTTTTTCCTCATTCCTTGAAGGCTGCTGTAAAAAGATAAGGTTCGGTTAATTTCGGACTACTTTTATTTTTTCCCCTCATATTGAAAAAGAAAATAAATAACGACATTAGAAGCAGCTCCTTTATATCGCTTGCTCACTTTATATTCATGCTGAGCACTTGGAATAGCCACCGTATTCCAATGCCATTACCCTTGAGTTATGCTGCAATTTTCTACAGCGTTAAAGACAAAAAAGTAACGACAAGGAATTTTAAGCTTGATAATGTAAAGTCTGCGTCAATTTTTAACTTTCTGGCGTGCTTTAGAGAGTTATCCCGCGAACAAAACCTTTTTTCCTGGAAAATATGATAAGCAAAAAAACATTCTAGAGCGCAATTTTTGGCCGTAAAATGTTTTAGGTAGAAAAATATAAAGATGAAATTTAATTATTAGGTACAAATGAAAGAAAATTGATCCCACGTAACAAGTAAAAGTTTATCTTTCTGATGTATAATAACGCGACAAAGTGTAATAGGTGCTCAAGGAATTTAATCGTCCGCGCATCGCATCATGGAATAATTTCCAGGATAAACTACCCTAAAGAATAGCTTCAAGAGCATGGCATCAACCAGACAGATGAATCAGGACAGATTGCGATTCGGACGCAAGCGCAGAAATAGTAAATAAAACAAACTAGGAAGATTGGAGGGCGACATCCGCGCTACGTAAGGGACAATTACACCGCAAAACAACTAAAAAAAATCGAGCAAAAAACGCACATTTCGCGCACGCTTCGCCCGCGCGTATGTCTTTTAAGAGCGCACATTAATTACACTCCCGAAGCTATAATTCCGTCAAAGAATTAGCTCCGTATCGGGACATGGAATAAAAACGTGAAGTTTGTTTTTTTCTTCGAGAAACAAAGGAAGGACAAAAACGCGAAACAATGTATCAAACGAGTGGAAGTGAGACCCACGCATGCGCGCGCACACACGCACGCTCCCTCCACCGATCCAAAATGCCCGCCGCAAATCATCAAAGCCGTCAGTCCGTGAAAACAACTACGGAGACTTCACGCTTTTACTTTCCCTCCTTTCTCTCCCTTTCACCTTTTTTCCATTCCTCTCCCCTCCAAGAGTCATCGGTGAAATATGAGCGGCGCGGGGATTGAAAGAGAAGAGAAAATGGAGGTGAAAGGAGAAAGCAAGAGAGAGAGAGATATGAGCAGAGGAAAGGCCACCGGGCGAGACGAAAGGAGCAAAAAAGGACGACGCAAATGCGGAGATTAAGAAGAGGACGGGCATGAGATGCACGGACGCGCGCGCGCACACACACACACCCACGCACGCAGGCACACACGACCGCGGCGCTGAAATAACGCGGAGCGTAAATCAAATCACGCACGCTCGAGTGCCGGATGGGCGCAAAAGCGACCTTTTAAAGTCGACAGCGGCGATGCATTGGAATAAAAGATGGAAGAGAGAGTGAGAGAGTGCAAGAGGGAGGGAGAGAAAAGGAACAGGAAAGAGAGAGGAAATATGAAGTACCAAGAGGTATCCATTGGGGGGAGGGAACGGGGATGAGGGAAAGTGAATGGACAACGCGGGAGGCAGCGAGAAAAGAGATGGGGAAAGAAGAAGAGATGGGAATAAATAAATAATTCCACCTAGAATGGACACAAAAGATGTTAAGAACGCAGGAGACGAATGAAAGGGCGATGTTTTCTGCGTGCGCGAGGAGATACACGAGGGAGAAGAGGAGAGAGAAAAAGGTAAGGGAGATAGGGACGAGGGAGAGAATAATAGTAGCCAGGCATGAGGAAGATGTTCAAGGGAACTTTTTCCTCCCTTCTCCAACTCTCCCAATCAAAATAAGAAGAGTACAGATCTCTTTCTATCTCTCGTTTCCAATGTGCCCGGAAGCGTTTAAATAGGGGTTTTAAAACGGCACCTTATACAGTTTTAGGGAGAGGGAGAGAGAGGGCACTCCGCATGATCCCGCGATACGGAAGGAAGTTAGATGCCCGAAAAAAGCGACGTCTCCTTCACCTTTTACGAAAGGATGAGATACGGGTGCAGGTCATTTTCCCCCTTTTCCTAAAGAGAGAGGGAGGGAGGGAGAGAGAGGGAGGGAGAGGGAGGGAGGGAGAGGGAGGGAGGGAGAGAGAGAGGGAGGGAGAGGGAGGGAGGGAGAGAGAGGGAGGGAGAGGGAGGGAGAGGGAGGGAGAGAGAGGGAGGGAGAGAGAGGGAGGGAGAGAGGGGGAGAGAGGGAGAGGGAGGGAGAGTGGGGGAGAGGGAGAGAGAGAGGGAGGGAGAGAGAGGGATGGAGAGAGAGGGGGAGGGAGAGGGAGGGGGAGGGAGAGAGAGAGAGGGAGGGAGGGGGAGGGAGAGAGAGGGAGAGAGAGGGAGGGAGAGGGAGGGAGAGAGGGACAGACAGACAGACAGACAAACGACTTTATTAGGGCGAAATTGAGACTATGTAGTCCCTTCTTACATTTAAGGGAGGGAGAGAGGGAGGGAGAGAAAGGGAGGGAGGGAGAGAAAGGGAGGGAGGGAGGGAGAGAAAGGGAGGGAGGGAGGGAGAGAAAGGGAGGGAGGGAGGGAGAGAAAGGGAGGGAGGGAGGGAGGGAGGGAGGGAGAGAGAGAGAGAGGGGGAGGGAGGGAGAGAGAGGGAAGGAGGGAGGGAGAGAGAGGGAAGGAGGGAGGGAGAGAGAGGGAGGGGTCATCGCGCCGTTCGATCGCAGGAAATGATTCGGAAGGAAAAAGAGAGCATGGAAATGCCGGATTCCCGAAATCGATAAAACTCTTCTTTCATTTTTTTGGGGATTTTTTATTCTCCCTCTCCTGCGCCTGCTTTCTTTCTACAGGGGACTCCCCGCGGCCTTTTTGACAAAAGATATGCCGAAAACAAGAAGCGAAAGATCATAATGAAATTCAAGAGACTGTAGCATACGATACGAAGTTCACCTCTCGTTTTTTTGCTCAACTAGAAGGATATGGGGAGAAAGAGAGGTAGGCGAGGGAAGGAGGAGATAAGAGGAGTGGGGTTCGATCAACACAAGGGTAACTCGCCCTCAATTTTGGATGGGAGAGATTTCAGAGGATGTGAGAACAAAGGAGTCCTTATATTGTTACTATAACCGCGAAGGATGATTAAGGGATAGAAAAGTCTCCGAACATCGCTTTCTGATACCTTTTCTTCGAGGAAAATAGACAGAACGTTACCATCATAGAGACCCTCGCGATTTCTACATAAAATGCATTTCAAAATATCCTATAAAATTATACGTGCGGATCGAAGCGACGGAATTAATTGGAATTTTAAATAATTACATATTATTTCGACACGTATACTTAAGCGATCATTTTGAAAACCCCTCTTCTAAGACCAAATCACAGTTTATGAAATTTGTTTGGAAATTTGATCGAGTGATATATATTATATATTAATAAAATAACAACAAAGAAAGCTAGCTTAACAGTTATTTCGTTTTGAGTGCCACGAAAAACACATATTGAAAATGTCATAGTACAATAGCTTTAACGTTGGATTTATAGAACATTCCAGAGATTTTTTCAGAAAGGGTTAAACTATTACTCCAGGTAGCGATAACAATAAAGACGAATAGCCAATAGCGGGACGAAAAACAAACACGTGAGCGACAAAAAAAGCACCACGTGCCATTATTTCCTTTCCCTTCAGATAGCGGAGGAAAAGATAAAAAACATTTGGCATTATCTCTGGGTTTTTCTTTCACACTGGTGAGTATAGTAGGAGAGAGAGAGAGAGAGAAGGAAATCCAAGATAGAGAAAAAGCTACATAATCTTGGAAAATTACCCGGCGCCCTTTACAAACCGAGAGCGGTAGATAGGGCAAGAGAGGGAGAGAGTGGTGAAAAAATAAAGAGGCGAAACTAAAATAGAACGAACTCGATTCACTGGAAAACTACCATTACAAGCGCCGCGCGCACAAAAACGATCCGAGCGGAGGAAAAGCATTTAAAAGAGAGATAGGTAGCCAAAGAAAGCGGTCTGAAGGGGCAGGAGCGGATCGGAGGGGGAAAAGAAGAAGAATGGAAGACCCCATATAGCCTCCTATTACGGAGAAACATTCCATTGACCAAACGAGGACGTTCCAACCGTTCTGCGAGAAAACCTGAAAACTGCGAAGCTGATCGGGAGAGAGAGAGAGAGAAAAAAATGGGGAGAGAACAAAAGAAGGGCGTAAAAACCATGCGGGATAGGTTTAAAGCCGCACATCCGGACGTACTACTAAGCCATTGCCGAGGGATATCCGCGCACGCACACATGCGGGACAATAACTCCCCATTGGAGATACTCCCATTGCTACCCCTGGAACGTATTCCGGATGGGAGGGGTAAGCGGATCTTCACACCTCAGACGCCGAAGAAAGAAATAAATACGTGAATAAAGGGATTTATCCCCACCCTGGATCTCCGATCCTACCTCTAGAACAGGGAGGTGTGCGGCGGTATAGGCGAGGTGCTGGAAAAGAAGGGAAGATGGAGGATGGGATAGGTGTGTCTGCGTGTGACTGACTGGAGAAACATAATAGAGGGACCAAGAGATGGGTCAGGACCCTCCGACAAAAGGCCTTACACACGCCATTGACAGTCCCCGTACTTAGTCTGTTTTGAGGTCCATTCAAAAAAGGTGTCACCAAACTCTTCCCTTCTTCGGATCTTTCTCTGGTCCCCCTCTCCAAGTGTGAGGGTGCCAAGTGCGCTGTGCGTGTATGCTTTGCGGTGCGATGGGAGAGGATGACACAGGAGAAGACCAGTCGAGCCTGAAATTGCTTTAAGGAGTGAAGCAGGAAAGAGCAGGAATGCGGGAAGCATGGCGACGAAAGAGGAGGCGCGATTTAACGTTTAAAAAATATAAAAAAACTATCTATGGCCACCTATTACTTTTGAACGATGCACAAATTGATGGAAAAGGACGAACGTCCCCCAGTTCATACACATTTTTTTATATCTTTCCTGGAGGAATACCGGATCCACGTCATCTGCGGTAACATTTAAGACAACATAATTATGCCAGGAGAGTAAAGGTGGCTCGCCATTAAAATATTCGCAATATGAACAGCCGAAAGTCAGCTCCTAATGAACTATAAAATTCCCAGTGACGATACAAATAGTTGATAATGGACGAATTTAGGTATTGCAAAAATATTATTCGATGACTTGGAAAGCTAATTTTCTCCGTGCTCGTCCCAAATTTTATTTATAACAATAATTAGTAAAGGTGCCTAATGAATGATTCAAATATTGGAATTACAGAGAAGGCAAGCTAAATTTACAAATTCAATTCAAAAGCAGTGTACAGGAGTCCCAAATGCATATAAATCACGAATAATATTGATGAATTTACATTTTCCCTTCGAAAGCGAAAAATCCATTCGAGACACGACAGTCATCCATCAATTCGCATGAAAATTTCAACTTTTTATTAATCCGATTATTTCATTATTCACTCTCGCAAACTTTTTTTTTAGAATTTGGAAAATAATAATGCTTAAAAATTCTTTATTTCAATTAAAAAAAAACAGAAATTCCGACCGAATAAATAATGTAAAATTCTTTGCGATGAAATAGCGGAACAAAGTAGCAGCTGTTCAGAAAACAGAACCTGCGATTTGGATTAAAGGAAGAAAACAAAGGATCAGTTATTCTCTTAGTTAGCTAGGCAAAGCATAGTAATGACCGAAAAGGCGAAAGGGAAAGACTGTAGAAAAAAGGTGATATTTCCATCTGTTTTTCCTATGATTCGAATTCGCCAGAGTCCCTGCTGCTCAGACCCCATTCTGTCTCCCCTTCCCCTTTTCTCTCCCACCCCATCTATACCCGCTGCTGTCTGTCAGTCAGCGTTCCCGGGCGCCTGATCCCTCATTTCACCCCCATCCCTGTAAATGCCAGAGCACACATACACACAATACCTGACCCTTTCTATTCATCCCCTCCTCTTCTCCCGCTCTCCATTCTTTCCTTGCTTTTCTCTCTCTCTCTCTCTGCATCCACCGGACTTTTAAGCCCTTCAGACTAAATACTGTCAACGATGCTTCTCGGATTTGCCGACATTCCCGGCGGGGGACCTAGGAACGATCAAATGGTGGGGACCGCAGTTGGAGATAAATATGGACCCACGTGTGTGTATGCATGTGTGTGTGTATATGTGCGTGTGTGTGCATTTGTGCGCGCGCGCGAGCGTTCCCTGTTCCCGAGAGAAGTCTCATGTTCGGCGCGGACCAGTTTCTCTCTTTATCTCCTGACCAGTGTGGCACGAGTTGAAAAGGGTCCTCAACTGTAGAATGAAGGCAGGCGTCTCTTGGCAACGATACGCGTCTCCTACGGACCAAGATGGACCAAAAAGTCCTTTCGACTAAGTTCTTTTCTCTCCTTTTTCTCCGTGTCAGAGTTCGCACGAGTTTTTTGTGCTCAGATTCCAATTCCGCGTCAAATAACTACGGATTCGAGGAAAAAATATCGAGTGCCTCTGCAGAATCACGATCGTATGATGAATTTAAAAAATGATAGCTATTAGGCGATTTTTTCATAAATAATGCGCATAATTGCCAACGGGGCGAATAAATTCCATCGGTAATGAGATGCAAGAATTTAATAAATTGAAAACTCCCGTTTTCGAAAAGTCTAATGATTTGTTTCCATATTCATGATTAAGAAATATCAATAATAACAGCACCTGAGGTAATAACAAAATTTGGTGGATCTAAAACCAATTTTTTTCTCAATAATGTTTAAAGGTAACCGAACATGGGATTAATAAATTAAAGCAGTAACGAAGGGCGAGCAGTTAAAAGTTGAAAATTTTCCCTTCCAAAAGAAAATTGAAACTATTCCTTTTCTCGCCATTTAAAATAATGTCGCTAAATATAATAATTATGATACTGGTACTAAAAATGAACGACCTTGGTCGAAATATTACACGACCTCACGTATTGTCCGTTCATGGAGGAGAACTCGACTTGTCCGCCTTCATAATTACGCGCGACTCGCTCGACAATAAGTCGCGACATTCACTTCGTCGTCGTACAGAAATCGCGAACCGAGGGGAGCTGCAAATTGCCTCTTCAAAACAGGGACGTCAATGCCCACAAAGCCTTCTGGGATTGAGATAGGCTGGAGAGGGAGGTGGGAGAGGCTGGCCAGGGCTCCGCGTCAATCACTCCACACAATACGAGCGCAGATTTTCCCCGATTCCTCATCCCACCGCGTAAACACGTCACAAGCCCTACTATGCGCGGAAAAAATGAAGTTTGACACATTCTGCTCGCGGAAACGCTCGCTGACTGGCTACTTACTTTTGCCGCGCAAAATGGCTACCGAAAAAAAAGAAGAGAGGGGAGCGCGCACGCACGCACTCGGGAGCTAAAGCGGGAAAAGTGTTAAAAAGAGGGCAGAGGAGGGAAAGTCGAAGAAGAGGGGGGAGGGAGGAGCGTCAGACGTTCGAATTCACGCGAGCGGGTTCGATCGATCGAAGAGTGAGTGGGCAGAGGGAGATTTTTCGGAACCGGGCCGTCGGAAACTAGTGACGCACGAAATCCGAGCGGCGGCGAGAAATATCAGAAAATGTATAATTTGACGGAAATAAAAAAAACCCGCAGGGAGACAGGGCGCTGCGAGACAATTCATCAATGACGGAACACGATCTAATTTTCACCTCAGAAAATAAAACCGGGAGAGGAAAAAGAAAGAGAGGAAAGTCAGCGAGCAAGACCACCGAGGAAACAGGTTTAAGATGTCAATTAGGTATAACCAAGCCAACCGACGGCTTGAATTTTTGAGGGAGAATTATAATAATTTCCTCGCTACTGCCGAAACCTCTCCCTGCGACGCTTTCGGGCAGGCAGAGAGATGGACGCGAAAAATACGGTATTTGTATTCATGACCTGACATCTCATTTGATGAATATACGAATTTTATTTGCAATGAAAAACCCCCGCGAATAAATCCGCCAGCGCTCCATCAATCTCTTCTCTATCCTTTTTGCCAATCCTTTAAATAAAAAAAGTCACCGCGGGCTGTCATAAATATTTCAATACAAAAATTGAACAAATATATGCTGTAGCATCCTGATACTTTATAGGTTCGGTTTTGGTCGCCAGTTTATTTTATTTATATATTTATTTTTTTAGCTCCGATAAATATCTCGCTAGCGAATGGTATTCCCGTAGTGGATCGCGCGGTTTATGTCACTATCAAAGGAAAAATCCCCGAGCAAAGAAAAACTGGCAGGACTCGGAAAAGTGAAGGAGACTTAGGCTCCTCCTTCGTCTTTTCAGTCTGCCTGGGTTCCGCCGCTCCGTTTTTTTAAATTAAGTAGGAACATCTATACTGTTTAATCCCGCATAAATTTTCGGCGTCCAAAAAAAAGCGGGCATGTTAACACTTTTATGGCGCCCTTAAATTATCCTCTCCCGATATACGGTGCCATTAAAAAGTGAAAAATCTAATAGACGCGACGGACAATGAGAGATTTATAACGAGTGTGCCGCGTGTCGATGGCATGGGCAGAGGTTGTAACTCGATATGGGTGTTGAGGTCGGCCTTTCTGGATGGTGGGAGGAGGAGATGGGAGTGTCTCACCTTTGCCAAGTGCATTGCATATGTAACTAAGGGGGGGGGGGAGATGCCTAACAATGGAAATGAACACCCACCGCGAGCCACGTGCTTTGAGGTCTCTATCGCACCAGAGGACAGGACATCGGGAGGAGCGCTTTGCAACGCCGGCTGGCGGAGTCATTCCAAGAGGGAAACAAAAGCCAAACGCGCGGGCGCACGCATGTCCTGCCATATTTTCCCCGAGTCGAAGACGATGAAGCGCTTTAAGGGTTTTTTATCCTTTCGAGAGTCTTTAATTTCTTACCAGGAGGTGATTCATTAGTTTCCATTAGCGAAATGCGTTGTTTTAAATGGCAGGCACGTATAAGAGGGGGGAAGTCGTTATTCAGCGAGAGACGTCAAACCCAACGGTCCCGAGAGAGCGAACGAGAATGTATTAGATGCAATAACGCGAGAACAGTGTCCCATACTTTGCTGATATATCACAGTAACATATCTCAATCGATAGATGTACAAACATACCGCACGGGCACATAATAACCCTTTAAAAGACTAAAATATCGATTGATAACGAAAGAATAAAACCCTTTAAAACTTAGGTTGGTCAACAACTAAAGGCGATATAAAATTCCGCGTTTTATACGCCTGATTTTACATAATACACTCCCATTAATATTTATAAATGGTAATGTAAGTGAAAACAACGCGACAACAGTAAAACTTTAACGACGCAAGTGGGGAAAAAATCAACGTCCCGCACAACAATTTTCCGGGAGCCCACCGAAAAAAATGTCGTAAAAACCAAGAAAAACTCCACAAATTAAAGATTAGAGACTCCGCCGTTTCCTCTTTCCTCCCTCGGAAAGAACTAGACAAACAGACAATGCGACTCTTATCGCCACCACTGAAAAGCGTTAAAATGCCATATTTATCTTTCTCGTTGACAATAAAATAAGAGACCTAAATAAAAACCAAAGGACAACGGGGATCCTTAAAAAAAAAGGAAAATATAAAAATAAAGGGGGACAGCATGGGACCTTACGGGACACTCCCCCTTCTCCCTCCCCGTCCGGCGTCACCCAGCCATTTCATTCCCTCCTAGAAAGTGAAATAAAAAAGATAAAGGTAGGGAGGAGTAAGCGAAGGACCGCGCCAGCCGACCCTCCCTCCTCCTCCTACACCATTACCTCCCACGAAAAGAGGGAGGAGAGCGCATAGATCGCATCTCTTCCCACACTTTCATCAGATCCCGGAGACCGCATAACTCAAAGCAGAGCGCAGCAGATGCTCGGTTCAGGGAAGAAAAAAGCCACTGCGGCCGCGCAAGTGGAGGTGGGGTTCGAACCGCCGCCCTGCTGCGTAGGTGTAGAGGGATAGGGAGAGTGGAGATAGGAAAAGAGAGTGTATGGTGCATATGAGGCCAGGAGAGAGAGTAAGAAGAGGTGCTTGCTGGATGAAGCCCTTCGCGACCTGGAGGTCGAGAGGAGAAAGAACGTGGTACTTTACAGGTCCTTAGAGAGGGCCAACCACTCCTCCTCTGTAACTCCTCAAAAAAGTAAACCTCACCTCCCCGGCTCCTCTCGTCCTCCCACTCTCTCTCATTCTCTCTCTCTCTCCTCTCACTTGACGTGAGGAAAAGAGAGGGATCTCTCTATGTTTGTGTGCGTGTACACCACCGTGATTCGTTAACGCTACCTCAAACTGACTTCTCCCCTCCTCTCTCTCACTGCCGCCCACCACGGCCCGCCGCCCAACAACCTTTACTCTCACAATCTGCCGTGTTTATGCATACATTTGTATGCATAATTTGTTGTTTTTTTACGGCCCGGATGGCGGAAAAAAGAGAATAAGGAGAGAGTAAGAGAGGGCTTTTTGGCTTTCCCATCGCCTCCCTTAAAAAAGAAAAGGATGTAGACTATCCTATTATCCTTCCTTCCCCTCCTCATACCCTCTCCCTCGCTCTCCCTCTCTCCTCTCTCTCTTTCTCTCATGCATACATTTATTTTTCATGAAGGGAAGATTCTAAAAGGGAGTGGAGAGAAAAAAATGTCTAACCGTGTGTCGGTGTGAAATTCGCGGGGTTGTCATTCCTTATCAGCGAGAACAGTGAGGAGCTTACCTCGGGAAAAAAGGTAGAGAACAAGACAGGTCTCTCTTATTCTCTTTCTCTCTCTCGTAAAAAAATACAAAAAGCGAGGGCGCGCGGATTCCGCAAGTCACGCTGAGCCTTCTCCAAACGCCCACTTAAAAAAAAATAAGGTGATAAAAAACACGATATCCGAGTATAGCAAAAGTAATTACTGTCAGCTCTGTGCCGGGATGTTACTCGAAATGCGAGAATTTTTAATTATCCCCACGAATTTATTGCGCGGAAATTCGAGCAGAAATCGACGGGAAAAAGAAATCGAAGATCCACAGAAGTTTTTTTTTAAGTATCAGTAACAGCATTCCACCTCGGGCTACCTCGCAACGAAAGACCATGAGATAGGAGAAAAGCGAAGGAACGCTCAATTCCTCCGATTCCAACACATAGTTAACGCATCTTTAGTGGCTACTAGTTGCAGAAAATCGACCGAAAATTCGGAATCCATCCCTTCACAGGGCTGATCGAAATGCATCAATGCCTATACTTATGCGTTAAGGGAGAAGGGCTCCGCAAACCCCCATTTTAGCAGATGGGCAGATTCCGGCATCGGAAACGATAACCATGCAAAGTCTCCTCTTCACCCTCTAAAATCGCCCCATCTCCTTCCGCCGTCACATTTGCGGCAGGAAAAATACCAGAGAGAGAGAGAGGGAGAACACCGAAGGGATGGAAAGAAAAAACAACACGGTGGGGGCAAAACCACCAACATCCGGGGGAGAAAGAGGGAGGTTTTCGAGGGTGTTCCGTCCAAGACGAGCAGCAATATTTTCCGATCGCCCATAACAGCCACGGTCAAACCGCACACTTGACGCGCGATCCATCAAATTCTCCTCCTCCCTCCTCTCCTCCCAACATCCCTCTCCTTTAAAACAACCGACCGAGAAAAACTCGACATTAAAACAAAACCGAACCGACCAAAAAAAGAGAGAGAGCGTTGGTCGGCGGTAAATATGGCACCCACCATAAAATAAAAAAAACAAATCTCCCGAAGGGAGATAGTTGCCCAATACCTGAGTCTCCGTATTGTGAAAATAAAAAAAAACGCCGCCAACGGAAAGCGCCGGTGCCAAATTAGTGTAAAAGCATTATGTCAAAGAGCCATTTTTGTTTTTAAAAAGGGTTGCAAAAGAAAGGGAGGAGAGCCTTTATCTGAGGTAGGAGTTAGGTCTACGAGAGAAGAAACCTGCCGTGAGTCTCTACCGCTCTCGAAGACGCCCACATAGCCTCGGGGCACCTACGGGCCGGACTCGGAAAAACCACATCCCACCCCACACGCCCGCCTCCCCCATCCCCCTGAGCACACACACACGCATACGAGGCTCGCTGCCCTTCTCATCCCCGCTCCCTCCCTCTCGCCCCTTCACTCTCCCCCTTCGGCCAGGCTTTCCGGTCCTGCCCACCTCCGGCTCGGCTTCCCGAGACCCACGCCTACCAAAGCGCTCCCACCATCAGGCTCATCGCATTTCCAAATATACTCCCGAGAGGGGGGGACCGTCGCCCGCCTTCTTATTCCTCCTCCTACTTCCAAGGGGGCCATTACCTCCACCTGGGATGGTTTGCAGATCCATCCCCACGGAGGAGGAGGAAAAAATGGGAGTTTGCGAGATGGTTTCAACAGTGGGAGAAGGTGGAAAAAGGATTCTCGAGGGATGAGAGAAGGCAAAAATCCCCAAATGCCCAACTGCAAATATTAGCAGGGCATACTCTTATTCCGCGATCCTAACCTAAACCCGGGCTCCCTTACCCGGGACGAGGAGAGCCAAACAATGGAAAGCGGCGAGTTGACCATTCGGATCGCCACTTCGGCGTGTGGTGGGGAAGGAGTGTGTACAGGGATGAAAAAGCATACGATGGATCTTCAAGAATTTCCTTCGTCTCTCTTAGCTTTAAAAGGAGGCATTATTATGAAACTGGATTATTTGGATTCCTGAAACCTATACAACGGAAAATTCTGAGAATCATTCCATTTAGTTAATGGAATGTATGAAAAGATATATTTCTGCTGCCACAGAATATATACTTTAAAGCTTTAGCCACACAAACGAATGCCACCCTTGAATCACAAGAACACATTATATGCTGCGTACAAATAAACATGCGATTTATCTTTCCTACACGGGAAATAATAGCATTGCAACGTCGGAGGACTTCGGACAGAGATTACTACTATTCGCCAAACTCAACAGAACGAATTAAACAAATAGTCATGACAAGGAATTTTTTTTTACCGATTTCAATTCTCTGGCGCACCTCGAGAAATACCGCCACATGATATGACACTTCGAGATAACCCGTACATATTCATCCAAGCTTATGCCTTTCTACAAAGTAACATCTGCCTAACGCGGGTCGCAGCCGGAGAAAGAATTCGCGAGTTGCTTTTTACAAACCTATAATCAAAATAATAGAGAATCCAAAAAAAGAGATCCATCCACTACGGTTTATTTGAGCGGTAATATAAGTTAGGCTATATTTACGAGTTTTAAGTGGCAGAAGTATGTGCTGCGTCAAGGATACCCTCAAGCTAAGCAGTATTCGCCGCATCAGTCCAATGGAAAAGTCAAAAAACTTGTAATCACCAAAGGAATGGTGAGAGAGAGAGACAGAGTGAGAGAGACTCCTTTTACCAACGTATTATACCTGCTCCGGGCAAAAACTACGAAGGTGAATGACTTAACCATTACTCGGGACCTTCTCACTGCCGACGAACGCCGCCCCATCTACCGGACTACAGGAGAATATAGATGCGTCTGAAGCATTGAGAAAAACCTTAAGTAGCGTGAACGAAAGAGAGAGAGATTGAGAGAGAGGTTAGGGATGAAAAAAAATCTTCTCCCGAGATTGAAAGACAATGAGACTGCAAGAAAACAAATTTCAATCTCGCCGGTGAGTTGACAAATTCCATAATGAAGCGTTAGGGGCGGCTTCCGTGGCGAGGGTCTAGAAAGGCGTGACCAAAGCTGGACGTGACCTCCCTCCCTTACAAAAAAAAAACAGTAAGCCAAAAAAGGGTTCGTACGAAAAACATACCCGGTTTCGCGAGAGGCGAGCAATTATTTTTCATCGCTCATTACGGCGAAAAGCGGTCATGCGAGCGAGCGCGGCGGACGCGAGAGATCATTAATCAATACATATGTGCAAACATGAAAGCCGCCTGAGATTGCGGAGCGGAGTGATTCTGGGGTTATGAAATACGGCTATTTATTCCGCTGCAAGGTCTTGCGCGGCGTAAAAACGATCGATATCGTGATTCTTTCGCCTCCGCAAAGAGATGGCGCGTCATTTTTGATACTTTTTTAAATCCCCATAGAAGTATCGACGTTATCAGAAACAATTTTTTTTAATCCGACCGAGTTAATGTTTTTAACTATGGTATTCTACCTGTACAAGTGGTCTGCTATGAACGGGTTCATCCGTTTACCACGCCCCGAACAAGTTAATAAAAAACTTTTGCAACTACATTACTTGTTCAGTAGTAGTTGCAAAGCGAATTCAAGAAAACACTATGAAAAATAACTTAATTTGTTCGTTAACAGAAAAGCTTGTAAACGATACATCATTTATGGTACAAAGAAAGGGAAACGAATGCAGCTATATTAATTCTAGGATACTGTTATTGTAACAATTATTATTATGATTGTTACTGCATGCTCTAGGAGGAAAAAATATTTGACAGATTTATTTCGGGAAATACTGCTGATAACCATATCTGAAATTTGCTTGGATACTCTTATTCACCCTGGAAAACGACCTAACCAGAAATTCAGTTGACCTTGCTACTTAGACTACCAGTAATATTCAGTAAATTGGTACATTCGAATTCAGTAGCAGCACCGACGTAAACATTTGGGGACTTTATACATGAGCGAACCGTGAACAGAAACGATACGGGCTGGAAAAAAACATTCCATTCCGCTGGCCCAACCAATCCAATCGAATCGAGAATAGGAAAAACAGCGCAATATCGCAGAGTGGGATATGCCGGCAAATAAACGGTACAAACAACATGAATGCGTAACAACGGGTCAGTCGCGACGCGTTATGCCCGTCGTAAGAAACGAAAAACACAATCCGAGATTAACGTGTTGCTTTGGGATATTTAAATATTCCACGATTCGTAATGAATAGGAAAACGGCACCATATAAGTAGTCGGAAAGAGTAAAAAAAAGCAACTTCAATAACTCCGCCTTGCTGCAGAAAAAATAAAGCGATAAAAACAAAAGAAACATTCCGGCGCTGCTGTTCGGCTTGGCCCTAGAGAAAAAGGGATAAAAATTGTAAATCAAATCGTATTGCCCAGCGAGCAGAAATGAGCATTCCCTAGGATGTGACCGGCTTAAAATCTCCCCGAAAATAGTCGTAAACGACACGAAAACTTCGCTTCTTTTCTCTCCCTCTCGACCTTTATCTCTCTCTTCCTATTCCTCCGAATGTCGCAAAAATGCCCAAACAAGAAACGCTTACCATTCGCCGCACCATCTTGGACTCGACGTAGAACCTATATATGCATTATGAAAAAAATTGAAAGAAGAAAACGTCCTCGCGCCGCTGGCGCCACATCCGAAACTTTTAAAAATAGGAAGCGATGAATTCAAAGGAGAGACACGCGCGCGCTCACAGCTATACGAGGAATTTGGAAGAATATAGTCCGGCAATTTCTTTAAGGAGGGGAAGATAGCCAAAACCGTCGCTAAGAAAAAAACTCCGTTTGTTTGTATTATTTTTTCCCCCTTAAAACAAAAGGTTGAAGGAAGGTTTTTCCAGTAGCGGCTGAGGTTCTTCCTCCTGCCATCTTCATTTTGTTTTGTGGACAAAGCTCCATGAATAATACATGTCACGGAATATGAATAATTTAAACGCTCGTTTCGGTCATATCATTCGCCCTATTTCTTATTGTCGAAATTGTCCGAGGGACAAAACAAATATATTAATAGGAAGTCGATTTGGTATCTGAGGCGCGGAGCCGTTTGACAGCCGAAGGGGAGAGTGGGGGGGAGGGGCGTCTGGAATTGATGTCTTCAGTGAGGCGATGATTTTGCCCATCGCGGAATCTTAAGCGGCAGTTCACGTGAAAACGGGAATTTCTCTTGAAAATACAACCTTAATCGGAACGCTCCACAATGCACTCTAATTCAAAGATTTAGAAACGACAAAAATATATATTTTTAAAAAATCTTCATTAGATCGATAATGTCTTTTAATCAAAAGGATATTCATAGGGACTGGCTGAGAACCGATAAAACTTTAATGATCACTGTTTATCAATAAAAATATTCAGCAAAGAGAAAGTTACCTATTTTTAATTTCAAATCCTTCCCACCTCCAAGTCAAAATAGTTTTTTTTTAACGGCCGAAAGGAACATATACCTAAATAAAGGAGGCAAATGTGTAAGGAACACAATTTTGTCTTTCCGAGGTCAACGGAACTAGACGAACTTTTGTTGGCAGCCCGCAACAGCTGCCTTCGATATATTATAATTTTATGGCATCAGTGCAACAAAGACAAAACCGACATCGACAAGTCGTCTAGATATAACACACTATAATAAACCAGATGCGGATTTCTTTCAATGCACGGTGATTCACGGACCATCGATTGACGCCATAAGGTGAATGCGACGATCTGAAAACTTTAGCTTGTGATTTCTACCGAGTATCATGAAACGATTACAATCATTATCTTAATTTGTTTACAGAGATCGCCGAAATGTGTACAGCCAGAGGAAAAGAAAAAAGTTTGGAACGTCGAACGTGTTTTTCCCTCCCGATACCTGAAATAATTTCTCGCAATCTGGTAACCATGGTCACCGCTGTGTCCTTTTTCGCATCACATCTGCATAATTGAAACTCGATTCATTTAAGAGAAAATCTAAAAAAAGTACCCAATTTCGGAACCGTTACCTTTTTTATCTCTAAACACACACACACACAAACTCACACTTGCGACCTCATCAATTATAAACGACCTCACGCGTAGAAGCGGTGCCTTTTCGAATACTTGCAAAAACGCGACACTACCGCCGCCGTCACCGCGCGGGACCTCGCTAAACTTATGACGATCGCGTTTTGCGAGAGCGTAGCAGTCGTGAAAAATAGACGAAGAGGAGAGAGGAAGACGCCGGAGGGAGGGAGGGAGCTATGTGGAGACGGCGATGACCGACCGGACAGAAGGTCCGCGCCTTTCGGAAATGTCTTTCCGCCCGTATCGTCCTCATAACCAAGAGGGAGGAGGAGGATGCGAAGGAATAAGACGGGATCGTAAAAAGCATCATTTGGTCTCCGGGGACGAGGGAGGCCGCCCGCCCACTGTCCTGTCGTAACCCGGCCGATGGGAGGGAAAAAAGTAAACGGAGCAGCTCGAAGTCTCGGGAGAAAGAGAGGAAAGAGGGTGGGGGGGGAAGAGGGAATTCTCGGGGAAAATGAAAATAGAAATACTCGGAGCGTAGTTCTGCAGGAAGACGAAAGGAAGATACAACCAAGTCGGACGAAAAACTCTTTCCGCCTCTAAAAAACCTCGCGAATATCGCCCAAAAATAAATAAATAATCAGAGACTCTACGAAAGTTCCTATCTTTAATAGGAATAGGAGTTAGATTTGGATGCGTCCAAGTCCGTCATCCGGGTCAAGGTATCGGAATCATTATTTTTATAAAAGGTTCTTTTATCTCGGAACGAACGACGCTTCTGAAGAAATAAACCCCTTACATACCACGGACGGTCGGGAATGGATCTTTTTTGCAGCGGGGAATTTTGATACCCCCTCGCAAAAGAAGGTAAATGACCGAATAGCAAAAAAGTAAAAATAAACCAGTTGCGTATAAATTCCGAATAATGAACAAGGGAGGAATGCAACGGAATAATGTCGTCGACGTCGGAGGATTTTTTTATGTCGAATTCAAACGCTTTAGAATTTACAGCGCCAGCGTTAACGTACTTCAACCCGCCCTTAAAAAATCCAAAAATTTAATAACAAACGAATAGGCAAAACTCGCCAGTCGGACGAGGATATTAAAAACGGACCGCGAACCGCTTTTTTCTCCCTGCAGCAGCGATGTCACGCCATCGGAATTGCGAGGAGAAAAAAAATATTTTTCCAAGTTTTTTACGAGCGCGGTTAATTAAAACTCTTAAAACGAGGTACGGGGAACGCCAAGAAACACACGAGATTGCCCCTCCGTCACATTCTCCCGCAAAAAAAGGGAATCACTTTTTGAATATAAATTAACTCGATCTCAAAACCGCGTAATAAATAAACCCTCCGCCATCTTTAAAGAAGAAAGTTCGCGAAACTCAGGAAAGAAGAATACGTTCGTTCTAGTCACTCCATTTATAAAAGTATATTGCGCGAAAAGAAACACCACGAAACACCAGAAACCTATCGGGCGACCGCAATATCGATTCGCAATTTATCTCGACGCTCCGAAATAACACCCGTTACCTTAACGACGGGTCAGAGAGAGAGAGAGTAAAAATAGGGAGAGGGAAGAGTGAGGTGTAACACACACACACACACACACACACGGACACTGCCCCGTTCTTTTCGTCTAAACACCCTCGATCAATCCTTCACACACGCAACAGCTTTTCCTCCTCTATAGCTAAAAGGTGGAAGGAGGAGAACCTCTTTTTCGGAATATCCGGAGAGAGAGAAGTGGAGGAAGAAAGAAGACTTCCATCACTCGGGTCTCCTCCCCTCTTTCCCACTCCAAAACCTTTTCTCCCTCCCCTATTCCCTCATCACGCCCTCTTCCTCCTCTCCCGGTTCCCTCTCTTATATCCTTCCTTCCTCCTGTCTTCCAGTTTGAAATAAAAAGGACAGCGGTAGAAGAGCGAGAGGGGAGGTCAGAGTGCGAGGGAGAAAGTTGGAAAGGGAGGGAAGAAAGGGGGAATGGAGAGAGGATAAAAGGGTCCTAGGACCACCCACCACCCTTGGAACCCTCTGCACCTTCCATCTACCCACATACTTCCACCTTCCGACCTATCCTGGCATTCTTCCCCTTTCCGCGCGCAACCCCCTTTCCCCCTTTACTGCCATCTAGCGGACAAAATAGAGCGAAACTCCCCGGAAATAATGTGCGAGCGCGTCCGCCCCCTTTTTTATTGCGTTTTCCCTCATTTGCGAAGAAGCCGAGCAGACGTGAGGAGCTAATTAGGGCGGACGAAAGCCCTTTTGACGCCACACGGAGCGACTCTCTCGTTCCGTGCACGCGTGGGGGAATCTCACACGAGCGTGGGGAAGAGGGGGGGTAAGAAGAAAAAACGGCGCGAGACGGAAATTTAATTTAATTGTGGATGCGATGCAAGCGCTATGTTTGCGCTTCATTGCTTCCTTAATCCGGCGCAAGAATTTTGTCGGCAAAACATATCTTGTGGTTTTACCATAAGGTAGCGAAGGGTCTTTCAAAAACACATTTCGCCGAAATAACCAATGGAATGAGTAGATTTCCATCAAAGGAATATGTTAACACGCCGCGTAAGGATGTAATCCCTGAGCGGTGATTTTCCCGGTAGATGTTTTGTTATAATTTTTGAAATGATTGAGTCATTTCTATTTAAGGGAAGCGAATCCACCGTAGCGAGACATTTCTGGCCGCAATATTACCGTTCTCGCGTCTATCTCCTTTTCAATTAACGGATCCCATTATAAAAAGCACGTGCGGCGGGCGATTCAATCGCATCGCATGTTACCCAACTCATTACGCTTCCGTAAGAATTTTCTAACTAATCTTTACCTCGTCCGCGAAGAATAAATTGAGTCACGCAGGTGACGCCGGCACCGCGGGAAAATAAACGAGCATCGAGGAATAACGCTTTCAGACGCCACATTATTGCCACCATCTCGTCTTTCTCCCCTCGCATCCCTTCCGTCCATTCCTCCCGTCCCTAATTACACACCCAATCCTTTTTTATTTTCCTAAAAAAAGCCTTCTGTATCCTCACAATTCCGTCCTCTCATCTTTTTCGAAGCTAGCGGCATTTTTTTTGTCGTAATGCTACTTCTTTTTCTTTCCATCGACCATGCTCGCGGACCAGTTTCTCTCAAACCCCGTAATAAACTCAAATGGGGACGTATCTATAGAAATAAATGAACGTCAATGATGCTTTACCGTTCACCGTTAAGAACAGCCCGCGGCAGCGTCCCGCTCATCTATCACTCGCGCGTTAACTCCAAGGGGAAAATAATTGTAATTCGATTCTACTGATTTCTTGTTATTATTCGTCCTTCCGTTCCATATCCCATCGAGCCGCAGAATGAGCATGAAACGACGTAATACGCGATGTTATTTATAAAAAAACTTAAGTTGCTCTGCTATTACGCGTTCCAGGAAACGGTTTGGAAACGAGAACTAGCAGTAAAACGATCGTTCCACTGTCGCGAAAGTCATGCATTAACGCATCATTTTCCGCCCGGACGCGAGTTTTCCCGTCCACCGATTAAGAAACCTGGGAAAACTACCTTTTTTCTCCATCGCTCCACATGAACGCGAGTGAGACGCTCGATCGAGCAACCCTCGAATCTTTTCTTTTTCTTTCCTCTCGAATTCTATTCCGTCTTTTCCGAACATATTTTTTCGCTACTGCAAAAAAATGTGGCGTATCCATTTATTTATTTTTTAGAATCGGGAAAGACTCCGCCAGCTATGTGTGTTACCTCCTGAACGGAACGAGAAAGAGAGAGTAAGATGACATAGTCGGTTGGGAGCAAATACGAGGCGTTTAATGGCCTACGGCAGAAGACAAGAAAGAATGGAAATTGGACCGAAATACAGAGTGATTCAGGGGCGTAGTAAGTATCTACGATCTTGGAGTTCCTATAGTACAAGTGAAATGTTTGTATCCCCCCCCCACCTACACAAAAAAATCATTACAAAATCATTTTTATGTCCGTGGACCTGTACCCCCCAAGTTATGCCTCTGGGGTGATCAAAAACGATTTTACTTATTTTATAAATTTATTATTAAAATACTTACAAGAAAGCTATACTAATAAAGAAAAACTCTAAAAGCTTTTTCTCGAGCTATTTAAGTTCAACATGTGCTTCGTTTGTGGTCCCGCAGACATCAAAACGGTATTCTGTTTCCTGCCATACATTTTGTAGCATATCAAGCAAAACTTTTTCAGCAGCCTCACGTATCCTTTCCTTGAAATTACCGAAAGTTGTTGGCATTGGTTGGACATAAACTTCATCTTTGACATGGCACCAGAGGAAAAAGTTGAGGGTGAACGAACCGGCCAAGGAATGGGCCTTTAGAGCTCGATCCAACGAGCAGTTGCTCATTCAGAAATGCTGTGATCTCATTGTGAAGAAATAGGCAAGTATAAATAGCTTGAGCAAAACTTCTCGAGATTTTCTTAGCAAGTATAGCTCGCTTTTCACTGTAACTTTAATCTTCAGTTTTTTCATAATAAATTTTTAAAATCACGAAGATCATTTGTAATCGCCCTGTAATCTCGGAAGACCGTTCTCCATCGTGCATGCGAGTACAAAAGTTGAAGGCCGCGGCGCTACGGTAAACACCAGTGTGGAGAACGGGGGTAGAAGCAAATATATATAAGAATGGGAAGAAAGAATGACAGAGAGAGGGAAATGTTGATGGTAGGGGGAATGGGACAGAGGAGAGTTGAGGCGTTAACCCGATACTTGATATTATTTCACCCCATCAAAAGCCGAAATAAATCCCGTTTTAACAGCCGAGGTCCTAAAAACACTCCACGCAAGAACACGAGAGAAGAGGACCGCAAATAATAAAAAGGACGATCGGGCGTTAGTCTCGTTGCTCCGGAGACGACAACACCTTCCAGCGTCGATTCCCTAGCACAAAACGCGCGAGTATAAAGTGCGATTAAAACGTTTTCCCATGACGCGATGACGTAAATTTCTAAAGCGAACAAATTTCACGGGTTATAAAAATTGCCGCTCTTTTTCGCTGATCGGATATCAAAAATAAAATAAAAGAAGTGCGTGTTGGATGCGTGGAGGAGGGTGATAGAAGTGAGAGAAGGGGAGGAGGAGTAGAGAGGTGAGAAGGGGAGGGAGGAGAGGGGGGAGAAGGGGAGAATAGGAAAGGAGAGAGAAGGGGGAAGGAAAAGGAGAGGAAGAGGAAGGGAAAGTAAGGAGGGGAGGAAGGGAAAGTAAGGAGGGGAGGAAGGGAAAGTAAAGAGAGGAGGAAGGGAAAGTAAAGAGGGGAGGAAGGGAAATGAAGTAGGGGAGGAAGGGAGGAGGAGAGGGAGGGAGGGGGAGGGAGGAGAGGAGATGGAGGGGGAGGAGAGGGAAAGGGAAGAGAGGGAGGGGCAGGGGAGGGAAGAGAGGGAGGGGCAGGGGAGGGATGAGGCGGAGGGGAGAGTGGAGGGAGGCGGAGGGGGAGGAGATGGAAAGGGAAGAGAGGGAGGGGCAGGGGAGGGATGAGGCGGAGGGGAGAGTGGAGGGAGGTGGAGGGAGGACAGGGAGGGGGAGGGAGGAGAGGGAGGGGAAGGGACGGATGGGGAAGTAGGAGAGAAGAGATACGCTGAGCCGAACTAACAGTGCGCTAGCCAAGGGAACAACTACGTAAATCTCCCTTCAAAACCTTCCCTTCTATCCCCCTTCCCACCATCTCCCCCTCCTCCCTTCCTCCGAAGGGGTGATACGAACTGTAAACTTTTGAGGAAATTATCCTGCCCCACGAAAAATCTTCTCACTTCATCCCGAAGGCACAACACACCCCCCCACCCTTTCCCTCCTCCTCCTTTGGGAGAGAGCGAGTTTACTGTCGAGGCAAGTCCCAAACTCTCACCACCCACTCGTGGAAAAACATACTCAACCTCGAAACTCTCGTATGCAAATAAAAACAAAAATAAAACTTCCCCCTTTAAAACGACATCTTAAGCTTTCGGAAAATCGTCAACTTTCCACAAACACAGAGGCGCCACCGTCTAAACGTATTTTTTTTACCGAAACTCAAACCTAGGAGAACACACACGTGGAGACAACAGTCTATTTAAAAATAGATACGCGTATGAAAAATACACACTACTTTCGGATCAGTCTACACCCGTTTACGTGACCATCTTTTCGATACCGTTCCCACCAAGAATTTTTCTTAGACCGAAACTCAAACCTAGTCGAACATACGCACGTGGAGGCAACAATGTTTATATAAAAAATATACGCGTATGAAAAATACACTACTTTCAGATCGGCTTCACACGCGCTCATGGGACCAAGTTTTCGATACCGTTCCCACCAAGAATTTTTCTTAGACCGAAACTCAAACCTAGTCGAACATACGCACGTGGAGGCAACAATGTCTATATAAAAAAGATACGCGTATGAAAAATACACTACTTTCAGATCAGCTTCACACGCGCTCATGGGACCAAGTTTTCGATACCGTTCCCATCAAGAAGTTTTTCTCTCGCCGCACAGGAACACAGATAGGGGAGACGGGGGCTAGTTGTGACACGGGGCATGTTGTGATTTTGTTGTTAAAAATATTTTCGCGAGTGGGAGTACCGAACGACGACAATATAGTGTGAGCTCATGTGCTGCGCAGTAGTTAACAGAGTTACTAATGCGTAAGATCACAGTAACGATATTGGTGAATATTTTTGTGTTTTTAAGTGGTGTGAGTAAAACGTTTCGGTCATCTTCAACTCTTCCTTAATCTTTTGCAGTACAAGGTATGTCAGATTACTTTCCATCAAATATATAGTATTATATTCGGTTCCTAAAAGCGAGTATCCGTAGTTCTTAAACAACATAATAGCGCAGAAGGGAACACTTGAAAACGTAAAGGCGGCACCTGGGGCTAGTTGTGACAGTTTCCATGGGGCATATTGTGACAGTGGCACAACTTTCCCCGTCATGCTATTTCATTTATTATAAATTTTCTCTCAGAATAATGGTACGATCAAACAAAAAGAAGACGGAAAGGGGTGAGATTCCCATTGCCGTGTATGAGGAGACAGCTAAGTAGGTGATGGAGAAAACGGTTTCTCTGAGTAAAACTGCTGAAAGGCATGCAGTTAATTTTATGACACTGCATCGATTTATAAAGAAATGTCAATCTGGTGATGAGACAAAAAGGACTGTTGGATATAAGAAACCAAGACTGGCCTTGTCCGAAAATCAGGAAAATACACTTGCCAAAATTTTCCTTCGTCGTTCAAGAATATATTACGAATTATCTCCAAAGGAAGTGAGATGCATGGCATATGAATTCGCAGTATCTAACCGAGTAAATTTTCCTCCTAATTGGGCTGATACAGCAAGCACCTGCGGACTGGTTTTCCAGTTTCTTGAAACGCCATCCGCAGCTTTCTTTAAGGTCACCAGAGGCTACAAGCCCGAGTCGCTCGATAAGCTTCAACAAACATAACCTTAATCAATTTTTCACATATTTAAAAGCAGTAATGCAGCGTTTCCAATTTGAATGTAAATATATATGAAATGCAAATGAAACAAGCACAACTGTGCAAAAGTTATCAAGGATTGTTGCCCAAAAATGAGAAAAACAAGTGGGGAAGACCACATATGCGGAAAGAGGCACTTGAATAACATTCATTTTTGCAGTAAATGCAAAAAAAACGGTCTCATGAAAAAATGCGTTAGGACTGCTAAATCTATTTTATGTTTGTAAACATTGTTATCTAGGCTCGTTCTTTCCGAGGACAATAAGAGATCACAATAGGAAATTTCGAATTGCGTTAGACAATCTTTAGGTAGGATTTGGTGCATTGCACCCCCTGCCACCCACCAACTTGGTGAATTGCAGGGTAACTTGTAGATGTAGATGTAGATGTCATGGAGGATGGTAGTGAATACAACTTCCA
The DNA here is from genome assembly GCA_028673005.1 of Tanypteryx hageni. Lineage (NCBI taxonomy): Eukaryota > Metazoa > Arthropoda > Insecta > Odonata > Petaluridae > Tanypteryx > Tanypteryx hageni. The sequence continues at coordinate 99,559,411 of CM054112.1, read as the reverse complement.
TAAATTTTCTCGAAATTTTTTGTGTTATGATTTCATTCATACTTTTTTATAATTTGTAATTACGTATTTATTTAATAAATAAAAACTACTTGGTTTCTGTCTACATGCGATGTTGCCTCTCTAAATTCCATTTTATGAGGAATTTATGATACTGTCACAATATGCCCCAGCCATGTCACAACAACAGGAGCAATTTGTGACACTACAAGCCTTTGAAAATAATTTGTTTCCAACAAAATGACAAAATATTATACAACTTATACTATGGGAATTAATAGTAAAATATATATAGTTTTAGAATGCAAAACTCACTTCCTCCTAAATGCAACAAAAAAATTGAAAAATCGGAAACTGAAAACACAACTAGCACCGGTCTTTCTTACCTACGTATGCGTGTTTTTGTGAGACTCTTTCCGCTTCATTTAGTGTTACTTTACTGCCCTCAACTCCGAACTCAACCTGATCAAAATCGCGTGCTTCGAAGCACTTAATGTGCATACGATATCCCTCTTCTAAACTTTTTGATGGAAGGGAATGAAAGAGGTAACCCACCATCCGCCTCATTTCTTACGGGATCACCTTCCTTCTCCTGAGAAAATAGTAGTACTTCCCCCATTATACAGCACATTCTTCGGTGGGTTACGATCGTTCGGAGACCTTATATCATCCGCGGGGACCGAAAAATGAAACGGTAAGGTATACGGAGAATTTTCCCACGGCGTAAATATTTGAAAATAACGCCTTCTGTGTGAAAAGCTATGATTCCGAACGAGTTCGCCCGCCACCTCTGTCGGCAACCGCATCAGAAATTAAAACAAAAACACACGCCAATGCGCACTAAATCAAAATAAACGAAGGATGGAAAGCGTGAAAGAGAGAGGCGTCCGAATGGTTCAACTCACGCGAAGGAGAGAGGGAGTGGGATCCCCCTTACCCATTTTCCTCTTCGCCACCCCCGCCTACCCCATACCAAATCGGACCCTTCTAGCAGACGTTAAACCTCCCCAACGTTAAAACATTTGGGGGAAAATATATATACGCACACACGCCGAGCAAGGAGACATTATTACACCTGTCGTTCGACCCACTGAAGTATAGCCGCCTTCTATGCGTGCCTCCCTATGCCTACACCGTCCCTACCTGCGCTCCCACTCCCATCATCCTTCCCTCTTTAAAATATCTACAATCTACCCAAAGGGACACTCTAGCAGAACACATCACATTTCAAGGAACCCTTTAGTGAGAAAAATAGGGAGATAGAAGTAAAGACAAGAAGAGGGGAAGAGTGATGTGTTAGGGGGAGAGATGAGAAAGAGAGGGAGAAAAGAAAGGGAGAGAGAGAGAGAGGGAAGAGGTAGGGAGGGGAGAGAGAGGGAGGGGAGAGGGAGGGGAGAGGGAGGGAGGGAGAGAGGAAGAGGGAGGGAGAGAGGAAGAGGGAGGGAGGGATAGAGGAAGAGGGAGGGAGGGATAGAGGAAAAGGGAGGGAGGAAGAGGGAGGGAGGAAGAGGGAGGGAGGAAGAGGGAAGGAGAGGGAGGGAGGAAGAGGGAAGGAGAGGGAGGGAGGAAGAGGGAAGGAGAGGGAGGGAGGGAGAGGGAGGGAGAGAGAGGGAGGGGGAGAGAGAGGGAGGGGGAGAGAGGGAGGGGGAGAGAGGGAGGGAGATAGAGGGAGGGAGAGAGAGAGGAAGGAAGGAAGAGGGAAGGAAAAGGGAGGGGGAAGAGAGGGAGGAAGGGGGAGGGAGGGAGTGAGGGAGAGAGGGAGGGAGAGAGGGAGGGAGAGAGGGAGGGAGAGAGGGAGGGAGAGAGGGAGGGAGAGAGGGAGGGAGAGAGGGAGGGAGAGAGGGAGGGAGAGAAGGAGGGAGAGAGGGAGGGAGAGAGGGAGGGAGAGAGGGAGGGAGAGAGGGAGGGAGAGAGGGAGGGAGGGAGAGAGGGAGGGAGGCAGAGAGGGTAGATGGAGGGAGAGAGAGAGGTAGAGGGAGGGAGATGGAGGGAGAGAGAGAGAGGGAGGGAGAGGGATGGAGGGAGAAGGAAGAGGGAAGACGGGAGAGGGAGGGAGGGAGTGGGAGGGAGGGATTGGGAGGGAGGGAGAGGGAGGAAGGGAGTCCTAAGTAGGGAGAGGGAGGGAGAGAGACATAAGGAGGGAGAGGGAGGGAGAGGGAGGGAGAGAGAGGGATTGAGAGAGAGTGATAGAGAGAGAGGGATAGAGGGAGGGAGAGGGTAGAGAGAGTGGGAGAGGGGGTGGGAGGGGAGAGAGGAGAGTGAGATGGAGGGAGGAGAAATAGGGAGAGAGGAGAGAGGGAATGAGAGAGGGATAGAGTGGGAGTGAGAGAGGGATAGAGAGGAAGGGATAGAGAAAGAAGGAGAGGGCGGGAGGGAGAGGGAGGGAGGGAGAGGGAGGGAGGGGGAGGGAGGGAGAGGGAGAAGAGAGGGAGGGAGAGAGGGAGGGAGAGAGGGAGGGAGAGAGGGAGGGAGAGGGAGGGAGAGAGAGGGAGGGAGAGAGGGAGGGAGAGAGAGAGGGAGGGAGAGAGAGAGGGAGGGAGAGAGAGAGGGAGGGAGAGAGAGAGGGAGGGAGAGGGAGGGAGAGAGAGAGGGAGGGAGAGGGAGGGAGAGAGAGAGGGAGGGAGAGGGATGGAGAAAGAGAGGGAGGGAAAGAGAGGAGAGTGGGATGGAGATAGGAGAGTGGGATGGAGAGAGGGAGGGAGGGAGAGAGGGATGGAGAGATGGAGGGAGAGAGGGAGGGAGTATAGAGGGTGGGAGAGAGTAGAGAGGGAGGAAGAGAGTAGAGAGGGATGGAGAGAGTAGAGAGGGAGGGAGAGAGGAGATAGGGATGGAGAGAGGAGATATGGAGGGGGAGTGGAGATAGGGAGGGAGAGAGGAGATATGGAGGGAGAGAGGAGATAAGGAGGAAGAGAGGAGAGAGGGATGGAGAGACGAGAGAGAGGGATAGAAAGGGAGGGAGATCGGAGAGATAGAGGGAGGGACAGTGCAGAGAGGGAGGGAGAGTGCAGAGAGGGAGGGAGAGAGCAGAGAGGGAGGGAGAGAGGAGGGTGGGAGGGAGTGAGGAGAAAGGGGGAGAGATTGTAGGAGGGAGGGAAATAGAGAGGGGGGAGTGAGGGAGGGATGGAGAGAGAGTGAGAGGGGAAGTGATTGGGAGGGAGGGATGGAAAGAGAGTGAGAGGGAGAGAGTGAGGGAGAGGGTGAGGGAGAGAGTGAATGACAGGGAGGGGTGAAGGGAGATAGTGAGTGAGAGGGAGTGATGGAGGGAGAGAGTGAGTGAGAGGGAGGAGTGGAGGGAGAGAGTGAGTGAGAGGGAGGTGTGGATGAAGAGAATGGTTCAGACGGAGGGGTGGAGGGAGAGAGAGAGTGTTTTAAAAGAGGGAAGGAGTGTGTGTGAGGGAAGGAAAGAGTGTGTGATAGAGGGAAGGAGAGAGTGTGAGAGAAGAAAGGGGAGAGAGAATGTAAGAGAGGGAAGGAGAGAGTGTTTGAGAGAGGGAAGGAGAGAGTGTTTGAGAGAGGGATGGAGGGAGTGGAAAGGAGGGAGTGGAAGGAAGGGAGAGCGATGGAGGGAGAGGGATGGAGGGAGAGGGAAGGAGGGAGACGGAAGGAGGGAGGGGGAAGGAGAGAGGGGGAAGGAGGGAGGGGGAAGGAGGGAGGGGGAAGGAGGGAGGAGGAAGGAGGGAGGGGAAGGAGGGGGAAGGAGGGTGAAGGGAAGGAGGGAGAGGGAAGGAGGGAGAGGGAAGGAGGGAGAGGGAAGGAGGGAAAGGGATGGAAGGAGAGGGAGGGAGGATGAAGGAGATAGGGAGAGGGAGGGAAGGAGGGATAGGGAAGGAGAATGAAGGAGCTAGGGAGAGGGAAGGAGAGAGAGGGAAGGAGGGAGAGGGAGGAAAAGAGGGAAGGAGAGGGAGGGAGAGGGAAAGAGGGAGGGAGAGCGAAAGAGGCAGGGAGAGAGAAAGAGGCAGGGAGAGAGAAAGAGGCAGGGAGAGAGAAAGAGGCAGGGAGAGAGAAAGAGGGAGGGTGAGAAAGAGGTTGGGAGAGATAGAAAGAGAAATCGGGAGAGAGAAAGATGGAAAAAGAGAGAGAGATGGAAAAAAGAGAGTAAGATGGAAAAAGAGAGAAATATTGAAAAAGAGAGAAAGATTGAAAAAGAGAGAAAGATTGAAAAAGAGAGAGAGATGGGAAAAGAGAGAGAAAGATTGAAAAAGAGAGAGAAAGATTGAAAAAGAGAGAGATGGAAAAAAAGAGAGAAAGATGGAGGGAGAGAGGGAAATGGACTCGGCACCACCGGGTTTTTACGGCTGGTGTCTCCCTTCACGAGCCATTTTGATGGTCGTCATGATTTTCAGTCGGGCAATGCCTTCCGTCCATTCTCCTCCGACGTGGGCATTCGTTCCGAAACGACAGATCTACGGAGGAGAGGGAAGCGGTATGATGCTGTTGCGTCTTGTAAAAGGGAGGAGGAAGGAGGGTCGGAAATTTAGAAGATAATGGGATTGGATAGGAGCAGAGATCGCTTGCACATGGGAGAAAATAGACGAGGAATGCTAGAGAGGGCGACGCTGTACACGCCTCCGCGGAGGAGGAAACACCCAAATGGCGGCCAAGGTACGAGGTGAAATTTATTCCGGGTACGGGCGATATTTCCGGGCGTGAACCGTGTAATATTCCTCCCTCGAGATGCGATCGTTCACGAAGTTAAAAAAGAGAAACACGTCTCGTCCTTAATTATTCAGATTTATAAAGGACAGCCGGGATGCGGAGGCGTATCGATTCGTACTGTCCTCGTGGGAAAACGATTACAGATGGAAACATCTCGCGGATAGGGTATCCAACTGAAGTCAAAGAAAAAATGACCGTGTTAAAATTAGAAAGAGGTTTTAAAAAACGCTAGAAATTCTAAATGAAGTGACGCGATACGACAACGGCTGTTGAAACCATTTCCAGAGATCGTTGAATAGATTAAAGAATGAAAAACTACATGATTCCGACGTGATTTAATGAGTTTGAAAATGGTTCTTATTCCACCTCGAGTGAGGATATAAAGGTACTTTTCGTTAAATATGACGAACGGTGGGGACGTCGTGGGACCATTAGCCGCTTAGGTAATCGCAAGGCCCTGCCTTAAAAAAATAAGAGATGCAGGACTGGCCGCTTTTTGCGACGAAAGCGCATTACGTAGCCGTGGCCCTTCGCGCTACAGAAATATAGGGCTTTTTTGCGACAACGTGGAAAACAAATCGAAAATCGATAGAAACCTCTTTCCTGCACGAGGTCAAAAGGAAACAGAAATATGAATCGAGCAAAACGCTTACTGACGGAATGAAAACGGGTTAAAATTTCCGTTAGTTGCCTACACTCAAATGGTTTGAGGCTGATAAACAAATTAAGTTAGCATTTGTCTCCTAATTCCGTTAATCTTCTGCTTCTTAAGTTGTTCAACACATCTGTGAAGATATAAAAAACTCTCTCGCATAGTGTAACGATAAGACATATCACATCGCAAGTATCTGATGCACCTACGCCAAGAAACGTAATATATTTGAAAATTATTCTCAGCTTAAAACTACGCACAAAGTAAATTTTTGGCACTGAACTCATTAAATAGTTTTTCCCAGAAACACGAGTAAGACGTGAGGGAGACGTCCAAGTAGGAGAAGCCTGTGCGTGGGGAGGCGTCCTCTCTCCTTCCCCCGCCTAAAACCAACGAATAACCCACCCTTCCCCTTCTTCCTCCCACCCACCAAGCCGCACGCCCCTCATCCAATCCCCGGAGCACTGCCTACTCCTCCTCATGAGAGAAAGAGAGAGAGCGAGAGACTCTTGGACGTCGCCATGACGAAACAAAAGAGAAGCACCGAGCGACTCGACGCGCTTTGTAGTTGAGGGGCGTGAGCGTCCGCAAGATGGTGGCGCAAGGGCGAGTGAGGGTACGACGGTGCAGTTGGGGGATTTGAGATTTAGGGGAGAAGAGAATAAAAAAGCGAGTTTGGAGACCAGGGAAGACAGCGGAAATTTGGAACAGACGAGAAAAAATTGTCGGTGGTGATGCGAACATACAGCATAAACGAATACAGCAGCAGATATGTCAGGACTTGCGTGTTCTGCGCGTTGACAATTTCTACAAGACATGCATCCTCGTATGTTTACCAGCAGCACAGGTGTCATTAGATATCTCTTGTGAAATCTGAACGATCTTTCCGAGTACATAGATGCAAAATAATTTTAATATAGGTGTATGACACATTATACAACCAAAGAAAGTCTCAAAACTGCTCATTGGAATTTTGACACGTCTCCATAAGTCATTTGAAAGGTCATATGTGCTCGGCACAGTAGTATATAAAGCCTCACGAGGCCCTTTTAGTACACCGCTTTGTGACCCCTTCCTTAAAGAATCAGTGCCATTACCAAACTTTGAAAATACGGAAATAAGAAGCCTAGAAAATATCATTCTTGGGAAAATACAATTCTCAGTATCATTAAAAATCAATACCTAATCGAATTGCAAACGGTGTAGTAATGAACTATACCATTTCCAAGCCATTTCAAATGGAACTGACAAACGCATTCATTACATCGACACGTTAATATTTCTCTCTTCTGACATAAGCAGTATGCTTCTTACTTAGACGTAATAAAGGAAGCTTCATTCTTTTGATAGAAAACGAGAGAATTCGAAAAACAAATTTCTTTAAAAATTCATACGAATTATTCTAATTTAAATTATATCATGAAGATATTAATAAAATGGTCCTAAACTAAAGACAAAGCTGCTATGGAGGCTGTGACTGCAAGTGGGAGACATGGGCGTAGTCTTATTCTCCCACGATGTTCGGAGTCCGAGGTTCTGATGGCCAACATCAAACCTATCCTTTCACATAGCTCGTGGCTAGACCGCAAGGGATAACTAAGGCGGAATTGATAGGGAAGCCAAGGAAAGAGGAACAAAAAAACAGCTGTCGCCGTTCTATGATAGTCTCCTCCATGAATTTAAAACGTGAATATTTTTTCTAACAGGTGCGCGCAGCCGAAAAAGAAATAATCTATGAAAAGAGGGGCAAAGTCAACCCACCAATTATAAATATTCAGCAGTTTAAATAAATAAGCCTTTAACTACACACCGCGATGCTTATAACAATTATTGTCTCAGACAAGAATATAAGCTTTCGATAAATGCTCGATATAATGAGTAAAGAGAAGAAAGGAAACTGCCTATAGTAACTAACTATTAAACGTTGAGAAATTATTCAAACTTGAATAGTCAGTTTAACTGAAAATGAGTTTTTTTTTAGATCAAATGCCACGTACGCCTGAGTCACGCATTGTGCACACGTGTAAAAAACTTGAACCGTTTTATTTGAATGATGAAGAAAGTTGTGCATCGTAGAATGCAGGGAGTTGAAAAAATAGGTGCGGAAAGTCGCTGTCTAAATAAAACGAAGAGACGTTGATCGAGAAACTCTCGGCTAAGAGATGAAAATTGAAAAAAAAACTGTAAAAAAAAATTCGCCTTTCCCGAGCTTATCCAAATGGCAAAAGAACTCCGTTCTCTGTTGATAAAGAGGAAAAGAACGAGAGAGGGTAGGAGTTGGGGGGAAGGGATACGGCGAACTGTAAAAAGCTCTCAAAATGCACTCCAGGGACGTCAACACTGCAACCTCCTTTACGATGAGAAGGAACACACACACACAAACACATGGGCGTTTAAGAGCCGCTTCTAGCACTCCCATTCCATTTCCAGGCCATCATCCAGAATGCAAAAATGTCATCCCGAAAAAATTCGTTCTCGGCACGGAAAAGAGTAGGTGGCCTACATAGGCAACAATGAACGTTTCGTTTCGCGTTTTAAGCCGAGACACCAAAAAAAACGAAGTTCCAAGGATGGAATGGAATGCGTTTAGTATTGAAACAGCGACGAACGGTCCGACAAATAAAAGCTTCAGTCTCAATAAAAGTGTCAAGCGGGCACAAGAGTTGCAAGAATTGTTCTTTATCGCCCGCGGCCGCTGATTTACTTATCCACATCCGATTTAAAAATGCGAGCTCGAATCCTAATGAGGGACTGGCGCTCGTACGGTGGCCATTGATTAAAAAAATCTCCCAATGACTGGAGACATCAATCGATTCCAAATGGATTTTAGAAATGACGAGAAACGAGCAGATCCTGCATAACAACAAATGCACAATTCACCGTAAATCTGCTTCCATTGGTATATCACAAATATTGTTGAGACATCTGGGTTTCGAGCAATATTTAGAGATAGAAGAGACATTTTTCCATCCAATTCTATTTAAACTAAATACGAGCAGGTGGGTTTTAAAGAGTTATTGAGCAGTTATCATTTCATTTCCGAGATCACACGGTGTCAAATTATTATCGTTATCGTCCTGCAGGATCAGATCTGGATTCCATAACTGAGCTACTGGCGCATAAAAAGCTCAACCTCTCTCTCTCTCTCCAATACACTCGTCAAACGTCGACATTGAAACAACCCGGAAGGATCTCCTTATACGCGGAGGGAAACGTACGGACTTGTTTTTAAGCCAGTCGAAAGAGATAGGAGAGATGGAAGGCGACGACCCTAGCTTCTCTCTCACGTGTTTAAAATCCCGAGAGAGTGAACAGGCACTGATAGACACAAGTAGACATCACCGAGGATAGATCCCAGCAAGACCCTGTCTTCCCAACCCCCTCCCCACTTCCCTTCGCTCCAACCAAACGGGTTGAACATTCTTCTTCCTCCGTCCCATTCCCATTACCGCTTGTGGGCCCATCAAGGCAACGCGCTGCAAGGAAGGCCGGACGGACGGACTGGGAGTGGAGGAGGCGGCGGCGAACGAGGGAAAGGGCGGCGGCGGTGAGTGAGGAGTGGGAGGAGGAGGTTGCTAGGCGACGGAGGGAGCGAGGAGGATGGGAGAGAAGGCCTGAGTTAGGAATACCTCAAACGGGCGCAGCTGGCCAACGGGCCGTGGCTTTGCCCAAACCGGGTCTAGTTACTCTTTTTTTTACGCTCATCCCATCTCTTTTTTATTTGCTCGTCGCCAGACAACGGGGCAAGAGAGGAACGGGGTCTTGTGGCCTTTCTTTCCTTCGTTCTCTCTCCTCCACGGCCGCTCTCACAACGAGACGCAAAACAACAACGGAACAAACTCCTCCCACAACCTTCCAGAAGATGACCCGGAGGAAATGAAAGGTGGAAGAAAAAGATCGGACAGGTTTCGCGATAAGAACTGGTGGGCAAAGTCATTCCCCATCATCGCAATATCTTGGGCCAGGCTCATCCTCTTCCCCTCTCTGGACTGCGGGGACCTCTCCCTCATCAAAGAGAGGACGACCCTGATTTAATCGAATGGGTATTTATGGCGGTTGAGAGGAACGATTTACAGAAAAATAAACCGGGAGGGTTGGAAATTTTTACGATTGCTCGCCACCGGATAAAAAGAGCACAATCTCCAACGCGAATCGGAGTGGAAATTCTATCGTTAATGTGGTTCAGAACGTGTCCTGGTGGTTCCGAAATGTCGCCATTTCGAGGAGATGTCGGAGGTCATAAAAAGGTCACCGCACAATTAAGTAAGCGGGCACGAGTAAGGCTCGTAAATATTAAAAGCGAGCAAATCGATAATCCGAAATCACTTGCGTGGAACAATTTAAGACCGGACGAGGGGCCGCAAGAACTCATTACCATTTTCTGTCATCACGTATGTAAAATCAGAAACAATTCGAAACAATTGCTCTTGGTTACAAGACCGGGCCGAAGGATATAAACGAATAAATATTTATATACATGCACACCACAACCGTTATCAAACCTTCGATCGTTAAAAGTTATGTCCCCACTAGAAATCGTTTTAAGAGGGCTGGAACGTCCGAAGAGAGATAAATAAACTAATATCCAATCTGCATTTCGTACAATTCAATACTTTTCAATGACTATCCATCATCACGAAAAATGCAATTCAAACAACTATAAGGCATAACCAATACACGCCGAAACGTAAGTAATATGTAAATTATGCCGCGAGAATAAATTACGATCTTCCGAGACGATAAATAATGAAGTCATCAGTTACGAACACTCGAAAAAATCGATCATTACCAAATGGAATGCCAACGAGCTGCAAACATACATAAATTCATAAAAAAATATGGCCGCGGCCTTTGTCGGAACTGACGAAATAACGCGAAGATGGCGATATAGCTCGCGAGATAAAAATCTAATTCTTTTTAAATGAAAAAAAGACGCGCTCTATCTCTTGATAGGGCAAAAAGTACCCGACGGGCCAATGCGCCTAAGGGATAGTTAACGGGATTTCCCGGCGCGCTGGAAGGAGTAGTGACAACGATCCCGTCGAATTGTATATGAAAAAATCGTTCCCATGACCACGGTAACATCGCCCTCGACTAATACAGCATATGAAGCCAAAATTCAAAAGCTGAGCGTCCAGATGGCGCGAGGAATAATGAGTACCGCCCGTATACAAAGATGCATGAACAAATATATACAAATAAAACTTTATATGAATATAAACAAGTGGATTCAAACAAACATACGAAAACATGCGGGCAAATAAAAGTAACGGATGAGAGTATATAACATATCTAACTAAGGCTTTTGCTTCGCTCCGCTCGAGGGAATTCCGAGTGAAAGAAAGACGCCTTAAAAAATTAATAAAAAAAGAATAAAAATTGAAGCGAAAAAAAACGCGCATTCCCACGATAACTTCTTCATTTCACCAAGGTCACTGTCTCCATGGTGAACAGGAAGGGGGAGGTCTGCTTCCGAACGTCGAAGATGTCGAAACGCTCGCTCAAAAGCTTCTCTTCCCCCGCTCTGCCCGAAATCCATGCCTTCCTCCCCCATTTCTCTCCTTCCACTATTCCTCTCCCTCCCTCCCCATTCCTCTCTCTCCCTTCCCCATTCCTCTCTCTCCCTCTCCCCCTTCCTCTCTCTCCCTCCCCCGTTCCTCTCTCTCCCTCCCCCCATTCCTCTCTCCCAATTCCTCTTCCCAAAGGACTCACCCGATCTCCAGAAACAGATAGGAATTCGCCCAAACAATCTGTTCGGCGAGACGAGGGCACCCCAGTTATCGCCGATAACAGCTCAACTTGGACTCACCCGAATAGCTAAGCAAAAAATAAAGACCTACGGAAACGCCAAGCTCTTATTGCATGCAACGGCGAAAGAAGAAAGCTACCTCTTATTAGCTTCCTGAATTGGAAAGTCAATAAAAGTCGACTCGTGTACACCAGTAGAAAGAAATTATTACCCCAAACCCAATAAGCCTTTCGACTTGAAATATTTTCACACAGTACCGGCTAAAAACATAGCAGATCGCTTATATAAACTTCGATTCATAGTTGTTTTCCCAATGCGTCGATGCATCCAGAGTAAATCAGTCAGTGATACAAAATTATTATAGTTTAAAATGTCTGTTTAAAAAACGTGGAAGTCATAAAGCGAAAACTAGGGTACAGTTCAATTAATTTAGCGGCTAGGAAGCCGTTGTAAGTTGTAACAAATCTAATGCTTCTTTCCTTGGACAATCCTTTCTTTCTCAATGACTTTTCCGATCTGAAGATCGGAATACATCCACTTAACTCTTGGTTATACAAATGTTTTACGTAGAAAGGTCGCCATCCTGTCGTAAAAACACTTCTGGATTACACGTCACACACAGAAGGTAGGAGAGAAATCAGGTGTCTGCGTTAGTTTACTCTTTGCAGAAACAAAACTGCTTAACGTCACTTCCGAGGGACGGAATGCTGACTTGCATGTACTATTCGCAACACAAAAGAAGAGGTCGGGGCAAGCCGGGATTCGAACCTGGACCCGCTGAGTGGAAAGCCATCGCTCTAACCACTCTACTGCCGCTCCTACTTTCTTGGATGATTAAAACTCAAAATTCGACGGATTAACAAATCTGGCCGTTCTGCGGTTGAAATAGTAAAACGGTTACCTAGTGTTATCATAAAAATCGGCCAAACACTTTGTTTTTAATTATAAGCGAGTTATGGAAAACAATAAAAATTCATTTACCTATATCATTGTATTGACCAAACTTCAGAACTTATCGTATACCAACGAAAATCCTTGCACAATGTAAATTTATTCTTCTCAAATATCTTAAGAATCCCAAATTAGCGTCCGCCCACTGTCCTAAAACACCCAAACAATTCTTCCCATTGACAAAGTAATACTGAAATGACATAGTTTATCCTAATGTGATTATTTACCATGAAATTCGTTTGAGATTCAAACAATTTATTTGGTAATCTCGCATCCCTCCAGTAAAGTCGTGGGACGTGTGAGTGCGAAGCTGAGGTGACGACCAAAGCTCAGTCCTACATCCGTGAGATTCATAGGAATACCCGCCGTTTATAACAATCTGGGACTCGGGCGCAACTAGCGCTTGAAAACAAGGTGCGCTTGGAGATGACGCCAAAGACGGTAGGCGTGGAACTGAAAACACCGCTCCAGTCTCTACAAATGACATTTAGTAGTTGGCTGTTTCGAGAGACAGAGAGTTGGAATCAAGCCCAAAATGTCGCGTCCCACGACAAGAGTTTCATGATCTGCACATGCGAAATCTGTGACGGTGTCTGAATAAAACGCACTTTGCACAAAGGGATACCGTGAGCAAACGCGCTGCTGTGAATCGTGTAAAAAATGCAAGACATGCATCTAAAACTGTACATTCCTCCTATTTTTATTACATATTAAATAATTAAGCATAAAATACCAATCATGAGATAGCAAAAACCAAGTCGTATTCCGCAAAAATACCGGATAAACCGACAAGGCTCTTCTTTCTACTATAATTATTAACTTATACTTCAATAAAAACATGTTTAAAGACAGTCTAATCGTGGCAATAAGAGCAAATAAGTATATGTAGTGCTATGGGAAAAGGCGATTACATTAATTCCAAATTAAAATTCCCCTCATGCAACCCATGATATGATTAACTGCTATCCCATTTTTTTTTAATTTTAAGGACGATATTACATCTCTCATGAAATTCACTTTCTCAGCCGGTCCTTTCAGGCATGCCGTGGAGAACAATACGGCTCCACAGAGACAGAGAGAGAGAAAGAGGGAGCGAGAGGCAGTCGATTCCATCATTCCGACGAGATGTACTTTGATGGACCGCTCCGAGCGTAGCTCACGGATTGACAGCCGCAGCCATAAGGGATCCGCGTGTATTGCATCCGCAATGGCACGCGTGACTCTTTCGTGCGGAATACGGCAATTCTTCGCTCGCGGGATGCGTCGTTAAGAATTCACCTTGCCGTCGCTCGACGCCCGGCACGTCGCATAAACGAAACGACTCCGGGGAAAAAATTCCTCCCGTTGCCCTCCACTTAGGGATGTTAACTATCAAGTGCAAGTGACGTGGAACGCAGCGATTCGCATGACTAAGTAGGGCATAAAGGATGAAAGGGAGGGAATAATGTGGGAAGAAGTTTTTGCAGGTCGAGGAGTTTAAACGTAGGCAGACTTTTGTTTTAAGAGAGAATGAGAAGCACTTTTTTTTTAATGGTACAGAGGAGCTCGTTTCTCTTGCAAAAGTAAGTACCCGACAAGTCATTACTATTGGAGCCGAGATTTTTTTCAAGAGGAATAATGCTAGTTTTAAAGTTGCAGGACAAGAAATAAAAAATCGATTCAGTCGACTTGCACTAATCATTGAATTTTTAACCAGTAATATAGAAAAGTGCGTTAAAAAAGGTCGAAAAACTGAAAATTGCGATCGCGAGGCCAGCATACCATTGAGAAAACGAAAAACAGGCTCTCAAAGATGAATCCTTGACTAGACTGTAAGGAAAATTTGAAGCAGAAATCAAATGTAAAAAGTATTAATGCATGTATAAAGACAAGTGTAAATATTCAAACAGCAAATCTGAAGGCAAAGCAGTTCGATACAAACGCTCCCGAAAGGAAAAACGTCCACGCTCTAAAGAATCACAGCAAAAAAATGTTTGAAAAAGAAACCGATAGGATCATCTAAAATGTGAAAAGGCTACCAGAAAAACGAAATGAACACAAAAAAATCGCCTTCGAAACGATAAGGAAACGGGGACGTTGAGAGAAATTCGATCGCATAATGCAATAACCTGCTAGAGACCAATTACAATACGCTGACACGAGGTACTTGTGGCCAATAACTCCGCAAAATAGGAACGTGAACATGCTAGGAGGAAACCTTCGCGGTCAACACCCCGAATTGTGCGGCTCACACACGCAAACACACACAACGGCACACACGTACAAGGGTCCGGTGTATCCGACTGAATATCCACCACGGCCGGAACAATGCACCACGGCGGCCGCCGACGAGCCTATCCTATTCAAGATACATCCCTTATTCCTCCCTCTCGACTACTAGTACCGCTATTTTGCCCTCGGGCACGGCTAGGAAAGCCACCAATGCCCTTTAGTCCTGCCTCGCCCATTCTCTCTCCCACCCACACACAATGCACACACAGCTCACGGGGTCAGATAGAAGAGGATGTTTCCATCCGATACACTCACCGGCTTTTTCGATCAAGGGAACACAATCCGGTCAAAGGGTACCTTTCTTTTTTGGGAGGACGATTCTCGATAAAAACGATTTAAATTCCGCCTGACGACCAAGTCTCTCGTTCACCGAAGAGGCAACAAAGACAGAGAAATGGAGAAGACGGGAAAAGAAACTTTTGTGTGCTTCTCTTAATACTACATACTTCCCTATCGTAGGGAAGGGGAGGAGAGGAACGGAAGGAGACGCAAGGAAAAAGCATCAATTTAGTCGCCGCCGCACGCGCACCATCTATCGCTTAGAAGGCGCGTTTCCTCCCATTTTTCGAGCTCTTAGAAATGCCGTCGAGAGAAAAAAATTACGATAAAATGGGAGTGCATTCTTTTTAGCATTTTTCCATTTCACGCACGTCTTTATAAAAAAAGCTACAAAAGCAAATGAGCAACGTAAATTAAGGACAAATAAACGCATAAAAAAGTTTAATGTTCGCGAAAACACGGCTCTGGCCACGCACGAGCTGAAACAGTACAATTAAAGGGGATTAATGGCCAGTTTTAATGGAAAATTTAAAACAAAAATAGTTTTATGTGCTACGAATGTCACGTTATTCAAAGCGCACGCAATACCGACCAATAAAGCAAAGCAAAAATGCTCGAAAAGAATTCATGCGTCTAAAAAATCCTGAAAATATTGATGAAAGTTGTTTAATTGTTTGTACAGACTGTTATTTCTAACAAATACAGCAACTTATATATTCGAAGGGTAAAAAAAACTTAAAAACGAATATTTACTGATAATGAACTGCGAAAAAGGCGGAATCAAGTGATCGTCGAGTCGACGATTAATTACATCGCATTTATTCTTTCTTGTCACGCAATCTATTCGAAAAATATCTTACGCCGACGCATTAACACATAAATTCCGTTCTTTAGACAAAAATCTTTACACCTCAAGCGAAATCGATCCTGCGCCATAACTGATCCGGAATACTTTATCGTCTATTTGGATAAATTGATCATAAAACTAAAACCAGAAAAAAATATTTTCCTGATGATGTAAAACATCATCAGGAAAATATTTTTTTCTTTACGGTTGATCTATGAAAAAACAGCGATTAATATGAGGCAGAACAGAATACTCGATCGACTATATATATGCATAAACATTGAAATGGTTAAGCAAATAGCACTCTTCATATCTGAAAAAAGAGAAACCATAATTGTTTTTCCCTCGAGCACTCATATATTCCACGGCGATTGAAAAAGGACATAAAAGCGAGGTATATAAAGATGAAAGCTCGGCCGTTTCTGTGAATAAATACTAGATTGGATTTCGTGCCCGGAGGGCAAATTTTTAAGAGGACTGTATCTCACCTCGCCTATCTCCATGCGGAAAGGAAGACGGGAAAGAAGCTACCGCAAAACAGTAGGAGAGAGAGAGAGAGGGAAGGGGAAGAGGAGGATAAGAGTATAAAAAAATTTAAAACCTTAATAGCGATTCCGGCGCAAAGCATAAAGGCATATTTTACGGCGAAGACATTAAAAAAAGTTTCCGAGAGATGGTGGACGATGAGGTTATGGTGTCGGGTGGGTGGACGAAGTGCCGCAAAAAATATTCATATCCGTTCTAAAGATCGGGAGAGTCGCAAACTCGACGAATTATTAAGATACGCCAGTGTATTAAATGGAGTTATTGAGGTGGAGGGGAGGGGGAGGAGGAGAACAAAGACGTTTACACTTTAACTACCCCGTTGTAGCGGAGATCGGAGAGGAAAAAGGCTTCTTAAGAATGTTTCTTAAAATAAACGACAGCAACCGCCAACTTAAACATCAGAGCAGCTCATAGTTGCCGTGCGGCATGCTTATAAAATTTATATCCAACTATGTAATATGCCCGAAAGACCCAAAACATTATATAAATAACCCTGGGGGAAAAAAGGGTATCATGAAAGAAGATGAGAGACGCAAGAAAAAATATTTTCTTCAATTTGCTAAATATTTTGTTTACAATAGAACTGATAGGGACTACGTCGGCTTATAGTATGGGACAAAGAAGTACCTGGTGATTGGGAGTACACCTAATCTTTTTTAAAGAGAGAATTAAAGAAAATATATAGGTATGCAATGAAAATAAAAGGATAGGAAATAAAAATAAACAAAATGAGCCCACACTTAACGCCGAAAGAATGGAAGAAATGAAGGAATACAAAACAACTCTAGCGAGATATTTAAAGGAACACTGAATGAGGTGACAAGCCAAAGAACTGCCGAAAGAAGAATGCTATGTGGCAACGGTTCGTTAACAGGGGAAGAGTTAAAAAGGGAGATACAAAGATGCGAGATAAAAGAAGCTACGAGTGCATACGTGAATGGCGAGATGGTGGAGAAAGTAGGAGTGGTGCATGAAGGAGACAAGAGGAGTCAGATAGCCAGAGGAAGGAGCGCGAGTAGCAGCAGTACACGAGAAACATCACTCGGCCCCCCGCATCGCAGAAATACCAGAGGAAGACTCTGAGAGGGGGAGCCGTACGTGGCCGCTTTTGGGAAGACGGCCGAGGCATTGCCAAGGATTCAGTCCATCGAGCGGCGGAGAACTCCGGGTGTAGGAAGATAGCGAGGGAGTTGGTTGATAACACTGTCGCCAGCGCCAAGGCGACGTACAGTGGCAATTTCCTCGATATCGTGGCCAAAACCCTAATGTCAATCCGAAGTACACGAAAATTAGTGTACAATGGTTTTTGGAGTCGCTGATTACGAATCCAGAATCAAAATTACGAAAAACAAAATTGCGCGCCGAAATTCCTCTGAATCGTTGTCAAAATTGTTACTGTCTACAGAAACACTGGAATACTAGCATTAAATATAGTCGAGGTCTTAAAAAGCGAGTTTATGACTACAAATAAAAAAGCATGAAAGTTTTTAATTATAACAATAGTTATTAAACTATAAGTATATTAATACTTCTGTTATGTTATACATAACATGAATATTAACAGCTATTGTCAGAATTTTCTTTTAGTTTTATGTTAATCTGAGTCACTTGACATACTAATATCAGTATCCGACGATACTGCGTCTAAAATAGGTGTCTCAACAACTGGTGCTTCTTGTGATGGCATTGTAGACACATCAGCATGGGGTGCTGCTAGAAGCGTTAAGACATCTTTCGACAAATGTTTTAACTTTCTTTTATGTATTTTCCTGATACTTGAAATGTATGGATATAAAGAAACCAGAAGTTAATGGAGAACATCTTCCATTACAATTTTCCTCGAAAATTTACGCGCGAACTCCTTGCGATATTTCTTTAAGACTTTGTTACCTGCCTCCTGGGCCTCCTCTGAAAGCTGGCCAATTGGTAGTGCAGAAGACATGAGTACCTATCGATGAACTTTCTTGCAGTCTCTAAGGCGTATTGTCTGGAAAGCATCGACATTTATGGCATAACCACTCGCTATAGTTCGCAATATTACTTGGAACATTTTAATAATTTCTTCGTCTACACCCGTTATTAAGGACGATACTGTCGAGTTTACAAAAAATCTACGGGACGTGTTACCATCATTGGTGCTTCCATATCCCGGCTTCGGTCTGTCTGCAATCAGTCCTAATTGTGACGTGAACTCTTGCTGTATTCGTTCTTTATTTTCGGCAACTTTCCGTTTATCTTCTTTTGCTCGCGCTTGCCATTTTTTAACTTTCAATTTGTACGACAAATGCAGCAGACACTCAAACATACGTATCCACGCATGTAATGTAGACAGTCCAAATCTTAAGCGTGACTCGTCAACTTTTTTTGAAGCATGACTTCTATTTTGTTGAAGTTTTTTGCTGTTGCCCCACACAGATAACATCTCCGAGTAGAAGTGGTAGACGAAACCGCATTGCACACCTTCCCATCTATCATCGTGAATAGCAACTCGTGTTTAACTGATATCTCCTTCCCATTATCACTCACAATGAAAGAATTTTTCAGTTTTCTAATTTGACTCTCGATATATTGCACTTCTTTTACCATAGATTCGGTACTTTCGTGTATACATAGTATTCTGATGGGCCTACACAATCGGGTAGACGAAGGCCATGGAATCTGCCACACAATTATCTTATTGGTGTCACCAGATTCACCAGCTATTAGCTGAAGTGGCACAAATGATGTCACAAACATATTAGTGTCTGAGCTAGTTTTGTCTACAAATGTCTGCTTGTAATCGCTTTGCCCAGAACTGCCATCGCAGCCCCACTTGGAGATAAGTTTTAAGTTGTTCAGTCGTTCAGAGAATAGCGTGCTAATAACATTTCTTTGCACCAGTAAAATACGTTGAACTGTGTGATCTACCAAACACTAAGTTAACTTCAGCTATTGTCTCAGTTATAGTAATACCTACACTTTCAAGATAACATCGTTCTTTAGGCTCAGAAACTGCTTCATAGTTTTGGAAAAGTTTGCTGTTGCAGTCTTGTGCAGCTGCTCTGATTACATTGCACTGGTGTTTCGCTAATTTGGCTTCTACAACCATGGACAGTGCTTTTATCTTCACACAAAGGAGAAACCGGGTGTACACCCCTCCTGTACGCTTCGCGATATTTTGATGCCCTAGTAGGTGTAGAAAACGTCACATCTTTTGCAACTTTGGCAGCATCTAATTCTCCCGTAGCAAGGAGACATCTGAGCAGCATAGGTCAGTTCAGAAGAATATAATTGCGATCGCAATGCTGTTGTTTTACGCCGCTTTGATCGTTCACTACTTTCACGGAGGCCAAGTACAGGTCGTCCGCCTCCACGGGTATTTCGTGACTGGAGAACATTCACTGGAAAATGTATCTTAGTTTCAAGCCATTTCTGGTTTTTCTAAGAAAATATTCATATCTTCTTGATGCTGACTGCCACATTAACTTAAAATGAAAAGTAAAACTCGATAACACTTGTTTCACTTCAATCGGCAATCTTTCTGGACACTCAGTTATGTTTTTCACATGTCCACGCAAATGTTGACACTGTGCTTTGAATTTCCTGGACATCTTCGCATAATCTCAACCAATTTTCTCGTTGTCAAAGTAATGTGTTCTGCCTGAGATCCTGAAAAAGATATATGTTTTGTAGTATACTATCTATCGTTTTCTACCGGAAGGTTAAACACGTATTCTGGAATGTGCAAAAACATCTAGGGAAAGTCACCAATCAAATTCCCTCTGCTGCCACAATCGCAAAATATTCGCAGAATATTTTTACGCTATTCTATAAAGGGCTAAATACGCTATCCCACAATGCCCAAAACTTAGCTTAATAGCGCTGAATAAGCAATTATAACATTACAAAAAGAAAAAAATACTAACAAAATAGCACGTTTGGGAAATTCGGCCTGTGAACTCTTAAAATAAATTAAAACAGTCAACATATACAATATAAAAATATTCTACATACCTCCAGGAATTGAATCCATATTATCACTTCACTGCAGTAAGAAATATCCGGAATATTCAGAGCAGAATATTGCAAATATTACAGCGCGTACACGTGCAACGCTATCGACCGCCACAGTTAGACTAATGTTACCCTCCAACGCACTGTAGTGCCATGCTAGGAACTACGTCACAGTGTGCCAAGGTCATTCCTCTTTACACTGAACCACTACCAACCCCTTCAAACAACATTTTACATTTTGAGTTTTGGCCACGATTTCGAGGAAATTCGCCACTGTGCGACGGGTGAAAACTTGATATCGTTCAAAGAACGGCAGCGATTAATTTTTCGATGGTTTTGAATATGAACCGTTAATCAACCGACTAGTCGAAAAACTCCCACCAACTCGTATAAGAGCAACTTTTGTAAGCCGCAATAAACTATTCCAGATAGAAAATTCGATTAAACCATTACGATGCGTTGTATAAATCAGCATCGTAAAAATTTTTTTTCAGCGAAAACGATAAAAAATGGCACCCTGCGTTTGTTGCAATACGGACAAAAAATGCTTAAAACGGGAAGTGCATTTTGGTCCGACTCAGGAAGGATAAGTTTTAATTGGCACGAAAGAGATAAGGAGAAAATATTCTCTTTCTCTCTGTTCGAGCAAAAGTTCGTCAGCAGTTCGTAATTAAACGGAGCGTTTAATGAGCAATGGGGACCTATTGGAGCCTTCCGGATCGATTAATGGCGAAACGGAAAACGTGCTATGGGATGAATTACTGAATGAAAAAGTTTGACTGGGAAACGTATAAAACAACGACTCAAGTAAACCCTCCGGCATTCACATTTTTTTAGAAAGAGAAGCATTATCCCAGAAGAAGGAAATTCGGATAACGTATTTTTCCCACCAAGGGCAAGGATAGCAAGAACCTCTGACTACTGCGATATTCCATTCCAAGCAAACCATATCCCCACACGTCCGCCGATTAAGATTTAAGCGGTGGAGGCTAACAGTTCCACTAATTACTAGATGTGAATCTGTTCCTCGGACTTCTCCCCGACGAAAACACTCGCGGTAGCAACAACTTAATAAAGCCATCTTGTTTTTTGAACGGAGAGCGCGTTGTTCTCCCCTTCCCCCCTCTTTTCTAGCCCAGCCGATCTCCCTTGTAATTACGCCCGTTGTATTTCCCTTGTCTTTCGCGTTGCACGTCGCATTCGGTAGGTGTCACTAGTCGCGCTCGTTTACTTTTTTCTTTCGCTGGTGGTATCCGAGCGTGTTTTTAGTCTATCGCTATCTACACCACCATTCCCGATGGAGCTCTTAGTTCCCGGTAGTGCGTATCCTTTCTCTCGGACACCGATCGTCAATAAAACCGAACACCATTATCCCTTCAAATACTTAGCACCCGCGCGTCGTCCGGTGCGTGCGATTTATAGACGCAGCCATCACCTATCTACAGTGAAGGAAAGAGTATTCATTTGTTTCTATATTTAAACCTCCGCTCGCCCTCGGAAAAAGTGCAACCGAGAAACAAATTACCGCGGCAAAACACTTATTTGCGCCGATTCAGAACCTGAAGTGGACATTCCTCCGTGTAATCTGATCGGAATTCCTTTTTTCGACGGAATCGCTTTCCAAATCAACACGCGCCGTACGTATACCGAAGAGCCAAAATGCACTCGCGATAAGTGATGCATCGAATACGATAAAAGTCTCGCGCTGAAACTACCATCGTTGAGTTATTTAAGTGGCGCTAACTGCTACAAAAATACGGTGCCCCTAAAAAAAAGTAACTATGACGTAACTGAAAAAGTTCAACAAAGGCAAATTAAAAAAATAGCATTTAGGAATTAATCGCTGATTTCGTCATCTGAAGAAAACGAGAGAAATACAATGCCACTTATCCACACTATTGTTAGTGAGAAATAATAGAAGTATTTCTTACGAAGAATAAATTCTCTCATTTTTGCAGTGGAAAAATTCCACAATTCCACTGCCTTCAACTCTCGACTTAATTAGCCATGTCTTAAAAAGGATGATCAACCCTATTATAACCATAAAATCGTAGAATAAACCAGATTGCCATTTAAGCAACAAAATAGCCCTCCTCATATTTTTTATTTGGTAAGAATGTTAAGTATTCCTCAAACCAACGAGAAACTAAATTTCATGCGAGTTAGAGTTCTGGTATGGTATCAATCACTGTATAGTCACTTTCATGATGGCCAGTAATTTTGGAATTGGTATTTCTAAAAAATGCCTATTATAACATAATTCACTGCTTGTACAGCCATAACGTATCCAGATTAAGTAATATGTAGTTGACAAATAAATAGACATAATATCTTCATAGTTTTAGTTTGCCGTTTCAGCATTACGGCCAGGGATATTTCAGCTAAGCTTAAGAAGCCATATGCACGAATCGAGGTAGTTTTGTAGCTATAGATGGAGCGGGTGAATTTTATGAAACGACATTCTTAGGCGATAATAAAAAAATGCGCCCCAAAATTTAGGAAAAGTTAAACAGTCATCCGAAATAAAAACGATCGAGAAACAGACACTTCTGTGACGCTAGCCAAGGTTAAAAAAAAAGTCAGCCGAACCTAAACCATGCGATCCGCCACTTCTCCGACTTCAAAATGCTAAGCGCGGTAGGCTAGGAGCGAAGGAAGAAGAGGGAAGGTTATCCCATCTTTTTTGGCCCGGAGAGGACGGTGAGGAGCGGCTGGGAAGTAGGAGAGGAGTTTACCCGTTGACTCTGACTCCGGCAAGCCGTGAGCGCACCCGAGATCTCTCTTTCTTTCTCTCTCTCTCTGAGGAGCGCGTCCTTGAAACGGGCGACTGACAGGTCAGCCAACTCTTTCTCTCTCTCTCTCTCTTCTGGCTACAAAAAGGAAGAACAAGAAGTAAGAGGGAGAGAGGATGGATTGAGAGAGAAAGAGAGGGCGATAGATGAAAGAGCCGAGCAAATGACAACGGTATAGAGGAGAAAGACTGGTGCACGTCTCGAAAGAGGAGAGAAAGGGAGAGGGAAGAAAGAGGAGAGGCGATAAGACGGTGGAATGGGAGGAAAGAAAATAAGGAGGCTCCAGAATGATCCCCTGAGGGACGTGGAGCTTCGAAAGGAGGAATGAGATGGCGGCTTGGCGAGGGAGAGAAAGAGAGAAAAGTAAGATCGTAAAAAAACAAACTAAGTAACAGTCTTTTCAAGTGGTTTTCTCGGAAAGATCCTGCCTGTGTGTGTGTGCGCGCGCGCGACGATTTATTTTTGAAAGGTTTTTGATCGCGTTATAGGCGCGATTTTCACTTGAAAAATCCCGAACAATTCCCGTCGTTTTATGAACGAGTTTTCAATTTTAAAACCGGCGTTACTTCGATTCCTTTTGGTTTTCTTTTTGAACAAGGAAAAGACGCTTAAAGAGTTATTGTTTAGGCGAGGAACGGGATGGCAAACCGTGTCGCGTCTCCTATACAGTAACAAAAAGCCACACGGGCACGAAACACCTCGCAGTCGGTAAGCATCCGTCCGACAAGCGATGGCTCCTGACTCATTCCCCCGCAACGTCCTATTACGGGGTTCTGGACGAGTCACGCCATATAAATTTGACCGGAAGATTCAACTGATTGATTTCAAATAGGCTGCAATTAAAAGTCGATTCATAAGGAGAGTTTTTTTCCAAAGGAACTTCCAGGTAGAGAAAGATAGATACAAAAAAACGAGTCTGCATGTACGAATTAATCTCGATAACAGGTGTTAAATAATTGATTCATTCGATTGTCAGGGAGGTCCGCTTGAATAATGCAAATTCGTACGGAGCGATAAGATATTGACCCACATCTGGATTATAAAATAAAAATTTCGAGCGAAAATATGGGACTCATTACATTCAATGTTCGCAGATTAATACTACTTAACTGTCCGACATGTGACAGTGAAACAATTATGAAAGTGCTCTCATCGCCATTATTTCAAATATGCATTTTGTGTTCTGAAACAAAATGACGTAATTTCAATGGAAAAGGTTGTTCTAACGTGGGCTCTATTTTTATTTCTTTTATTGCACTGTTTCGCAATCATTCAAAATCGATTTTTTAAGTTATACACTAGTCTTACGCTGAGAAATAAAATAAAATTAAAACGTTTTGTCTGCTAGAAATCTCAAAAAACACCAACGAACATAAATGCTAAGACGAGATCATTTTAAATGAAGCACTAAATTGAAGTGATCCAAATTTTAGACATTCATAACTTTCAACATCAATTGCTCCATAATAAGTATCGTAAGATAGACGCTCCGAAGAATTAAGAAGTCAGTGATTCTTAAAACGATCAAGTAGCTGCGACCAATGCCTTTTCTCACAAAAAAGATGCCGGAATGCGAAAGAGGTGAGTGGGGAAAAATAGAAACTGAATGTAATTTGTCAGTGGAGTGATTTAAAAATTACTAACTCCAAACCGTAAGGTTTGCCCAGAGAAGCGCTCAAAAGAAAAGGTTTAAAATAAAAAATAAATAAAAATACAAGTTTGCTGGGCAATGGCCTAACAGGGACTTGTGGTCAAAACCTAAGCCTAAAAGGAAAAAATAATAGCATGAGCACTGCACAAATAAATAAAAACTTCTCTGGAACAATCACTAGTCCCAGTTAGGCCATTGTCCAGCAAACTTGTAAGTATTTTTATTTATTTTTTATTTTAAACCTTTTCTTTTGAGCGCTTCTCTGGGCAAACTTTACGGTTTGGAGTTAGTAATTTTTAATTCACCTATCCGCCGTAGTCTCCTCATCCCCCTTTTTTCATATTTTTTCAGTGGAGTGATTGTACAATATGAGTAAAACGCTATTCTATCGCAAATAACTTCGTATGATTTGTTTAAGCAACCTATGCAAATTAGTCTTTTTTACAATAAAGGTTTTGGAATGGCGTTCCGCTACGTTTCGGTAGAAAAAAGCATGGGATATAACTATTCAAAAACTATAGGTACTTAAACACTGCAATTACGACATTCACATTCAGACAACACAAACACCAAGAAATTGCGCGCTATAAAAATAAATGAAACCAGTAGCAACACTACTGCAGACAGAAACTTAAGCGAATTATCCTTAGCTTCTAAACTGTCTTGTTTAGATTTAACGAAAAAATCGACAGGATTTATGAAACACGTAGCTGAGTCGCTATTCGCGTGTGTTCCTGGTCTAATAACTACCAAGTTAACCTGCTACTGGATAACTCGAGCTCATTCTGTAGGATAATATGATTCAGAAATTGTTGGGAATGCAAATTATGACATCCCATACGTTATCACGGAGTAATGGGTAAGTTCCAGTATTGATGCAACGACCAAGGATTTATCTCTCGAGCAAAAACCCATGGTCTCTTATGCCATTAATGCAAGACACAAGATGGAAAAAATTCTTTTTTTTTCCACTCCGACGGTATATGAAAGGATGAATGATCGTGTCATGCCATTACATTTAAGTTTCTCATTTATAAGACGCTTGCGTTCTCCGAGTATGAATCACCATTGCGAAAAAAAGGTTGCATACGAAACCGACGGCGCACGATAAGAGTAGCAAAGCTTCGGCGCTCTGTCATACAAGGTTACGAAGAACATCTAAGGACCTAAAGTAAAATAACGGCTATCATGTGCCTTTAAGGGAAAGAATAATCTACAAAAATTTCTAACCTTGAAGTTTTTTCGAAGAAAAACTTTCAGTGTAAAAAGTCTCACCTACGAATAAGTTCCGTTTGGTTAAGATATTTAAAAAACCTTCGCATGGGAGCTCAATACGTGGATATTTTAATAGAAAGAACCTTCTCCTTTTAAATGTAACCGTTTCGAGAATAACATTTTCTGCGTTACCTAGTAAAAATTAACGCATGGTATCAGTCAATCACGTAAGATGACGCTTATTCATTGAAAAACTTAGATTTATTTCACTGATGCAAATCTTAGGGAAAAGCGCTCCATTAATTTGAATTGAAAAAAATAACACTTATTTCTCACGAATAAAACCCGAAATTATTTGGACAGGGGAAAACTCCATAATCACCAATCATCCCTCCCTTGACTTGTTCTCCTAATACCGCGTCCTCAACGCCTGTCTCAAACGTAACCTCAGACTCTAGCGTACCTTACCCCATGTCCTGATACACTTAAAAAATAAATATTTTGCCTTATTTATTATTGTATTTTTGCTTGTTTGGTTGTCATATTCCAATGTAAAAGGCCAAGAATGGCTTTTTTTGGATATTAACAAAAAAATAAACTGATGTGGGCAACACATGACTTTCTCCATATTTATATGGCAAATTACATGTTGTTAGCTTTGGGATCGTTGTCAATATTTACTTCCGGTTGACAATTAAGAATAGAAAAAGGAGCGTTACTAAGACGTAACTAAGCGTCAATTGTTAACAATAGTCTTCGGTAGGTGGCGCGGTGGCGGCAGCTAAAAATATGTTATCTCTTAAACAATGCATTATATGGAAAAATGTATCAAACAAAGGTTGTAGAAAATGAAATTTCCTACAACTTTTATTCCAATACATTTATCAAATATTACAGCAAATATTTCAAAATAACGGATAAGTGACAAGAGTAAACACCCACTTCCGGTAGACCGATTTTTACCAAAAACTAATCAGATCTTCTAACTTTTATAAAAATGTTAAATATAAAATTTTGCGTTGACTTGATTAATAGTTTTTGAGTTTGAGCGCCCACAAAAATCTATCACATACAGACAGATAGACACACAGACATCATCGAGAAAATAGTCAAAACGTGTTCAGGGGACATTAAAACATGTATTTCCGTTGAAATCTCGAATTCGATTTTTTTTTTCATGAAAACGTTCCTTTCTCTATACTTCGTATATGGAGAAAGTAATAATAATCACATGAAAACTTTAATTGTGAATTTTCTCCTTCAGAAGGCACAAATAAGTACACACGAGTACAGCCAGGATCGCCAGTTGTTGTTTTTGTGCTCCACGTTAGGATAGATTATAACTTCAACTTCAGAAAATTTTCCGAAGAAACATAAGTTAAACTTGAATTACTGCATTTTTAACTTGTGATAAAAATTGAAACAGAGATGAATGAAAAATAAAAGGAATTCCATCGCGAAGCAGTGGTTATACAGAGATATCCTTTTTTGTCAATATTTATCTACTTGCAAATAATGTATTCGAGAAGCATTTCCCAACATTTGAAGCCCTGGTCATACGCTCAGCTCAAAAGTATCTCGGTACGGCCCTCAATTTGAAAGATATCTATTATTTTCACCATTAGTTTCTCAATTGCCATATAACAACTGATTTTCTGGTGTAGGTATTTGATGGCGCTTATAGTTTAAAATTAAAAATTCTAATGGATTTTTATCGCCTCCATCGCTTATAAATTTTCGGAAAAGGAGATAAAAAGATGGAAGAGTATTGTTACTACAACTTTTATAAAAATAACAAAATTATAACACATTCACATCAGCGTAGTAAACAACATCAACAGGTCTAAAATATAAGTGACGTGCAAAACAAACTGACATAGTACACTTCACAAAAGCGTTCAAGTTTTAAGAACGGAAGAACGGATAATTCAATACACCGAAAACAGTTGTGAAGAGGCTATAACTGCCTTAATTCACAGATGCTGCAGTCTCAGAGGTTTTGAGCTCATCATTTCGATCCATTAACACCCATGTAAGGCTTTTTTTAAATTCTATACGCACAGCCTTCGGGCGAATACGCAAATGTGAGCAAAACCCTCCGACCAGTTCAGAGTGAGAGATCCAGCGAAGGCTCAGGACGCATTGGCGGAGAGAACGGGACCCGGGAGGGGAAGCGGGAACTAAGTCGAGCCGGGGAGAAGAAGAGGGCGGCGAAAAGCGAGATAGGGTGCAAAAGCTCACGCACGCACGAACGCACACATTACACAAATATATACGCGGGGGCTCACGCATTCATTCAACTCGAATGTATAACGAGGGAGCCCCGTTCCACGTCGCCGTAATTTGGATCTCGGCTCATTCCGAAATCCGCAAGGGTTTTAAAAAACGAGCTGTTAATAAGCGTCTTTCTGGTGGTGGAAGGAGAGAGGGAGAGAGAGAGAACATTCTCTCTATCGCGGATGGCGAGGGGTCGTGACAGGCCATCTGCTCTTGTCAGCATTCACGGCCCCAGTAATTCAAGTCGAACACAGGCAGAGGAGAGGGAAAAAAAGTTTTGTTTTGCGAGTACACGCGCGTGTGTGGGTGAGTGGTAAGTATGAGGGTAGTACATGCAATAAGCAAAGATCTCCGATGAGAGAGAGAAGTGTATGCGTGTACGTGGTCAACCCTTTTCTCCTCCGACGACCGGGGGAGCAATGGAGGATGAGGGTGATGGACGACTGACCAATTGGATTCGTATTATAAAAAGAGAAAGAAGAGAAAGGGTTTCACACAGGCGAAACACGCTTCAGAAACCCCTCTCTTCCTCCTACGCCACACGATTCGTCCATCACGCTCCCTCCCCACGAAGAGCCCCCTCCCCCCCCCCCCCAAACACGATGATTAGACGAGAAAACAAATAGACGTTGAAGCATTTTTCGTCGGAGGTGAAGTGGCGTACAAACAAGGCTATACCATAAATCATCGGAGAGGGGGCGCCGCTTATCCGTGGAGGAAATCTCGCGCGGTTACCTTAAGACGCGAAGTGGAGGAAGGAAGAAGGATAAGAGAGAGAGAGAGAGAAAAGGAGAGACGGAGCAGGGAACTAAAGGGTCCACTCCGCGGCCTGTGAAATGATGCTGCGACTCCACACCTAAAAGGAGTTTTCTTCTTCTGGAGTCGCTTTCGAACACTACGCGAGTCTGTCCCGGTCAGATTACAGGAGGGATAGGGCCGAAAGGATAGTGCGAGAAAGAGGGAAGGGAACTGAGGGAGCGACACACTCGATGAAGGACATGATGAGTTCTTTTTTCTCGAGAAGATAAGACTAGAGGGTTTAATTTGAAACCTCAAATAAACATCGCTCCGCGGGCGAGTTAAGGGCCTAAATTACACCGCGCACGCCCGGGCCGCGGCTTCTAAAACGCACGGAGGACCCGCCGGTAGTTAAGGAAGTGTTACATGTTTATGCATCGTTTTTAAAAAGCCTTCGCACTGACTTGCTTGCATTGTTCGCTGCTATCTTACTAGCAAACGCGCTACCATTTAAACATAAGGACTGGTTAGAAAATAACTTTGAAACGTATGGAAAGAGTTCCACCCATACGGTATCTAAGATAAAAAATTAGGTCGTTAAGGATAATAAAGGTTTAAAAAACAGTCGCAACACTAGAGAAGAAAAGCATATCGGTAGATTTTTTCCCGAAAATCGAGGAATGGCGTCGGGAAACTAAAAAATAGGTGGTTACTTAGAGACTTTTCAACTCACCTCAGAGCGCTCCGATTAACTGTATCTATCAGGTTCACGAAGTTGATCCCGCGAAGTAAAAACGACGAATTCGCCGAAGAAGTTTTCACTCTCACCGTTCCTCCGCCGACGTTCGTTAAAAAACTCCGTCCACTCAAATCGTCCGAGCAAAATTAAAACAAAAGAGATATTTCGAAAACAGAAAACCTCTTAAGAATATCCGGATCCACTCTCACACGCGCTTGCAGGGAAGACGTGATTTTTTTTGACAAAAAAATCAAAACTCAAGTAGGGATTTTGGAAGGATTTTTTGAAAAATATATGCCCCTAAAATGTGTGGCAACCAATATTTCCGGTAAAAACCTCTCCAAAATATTTTTTTAAATATTACGGAACCCTAAGGGTTGTCACTACTTGATGAACAGCACTTGTATGATAAAAAAGCACACGGATGCACGTTAACACAAGTAAGCTCGATAGCAAAGAATATCGAAACACTTAACATCCCTTCCCTATCCCAGAGGAGACACGAATATATGTTTGGTGCGGAACCCTAGGCTTACGACACGAGATAACACTTTTGTTTCGTCACTACCCTCTTACGATTTGTATACTGTTTGCAAAGTGTCTTTAACCTGCCGCCTTCTGGTCAAAGTCATGGGCGATGATGATGCCGGTTCGGTGCAAAAAGGAAGACTTTTTTATTTTAAAGAAGCCTCCCGCCGTCGCCGTGATGGAATGGTCCTGGTCGTTGACAGCATTTGTCCGCACGAGACTCAAAGAAAGAGAACGTCCGAACGATGCCAGGCGAGGAAGTATTTAAAAAGCTCTGGTGACAACTCGATCTTTATTCGAGTTTTCGTCGAAAAAAGATATATCGTCGACAGTACGGTTCCCGTCTGTCATGAAATTATCGGAGGTTTTTTTTATTCTTTACCAACAGCAGAGGGATGGATGGCAATGCAAAGTCAAGTCTTGAAGCCTACCGAGCATCTAAATCACCAGAGGAGCGCACGATCTTGTATCCCGGTTTCGCATCAACTCGCAAGGGGGGGCGCTACCATACAAGCCGGACGGCGTTCCGAGTGAAACCGCTGCGTTCAAACCGCCGCGAGCAAGCAGCCAAGACACTTATAATGCGCCCTCGAATGGCCGTCGTCGAAGACTCCTGCGTTCGCCAGAAAAACTGTCTCTGGCCGTATCCCAGAGGCTCTCAGCATCCGCGGAGACGAGAAAATCTCCTAGGTGAGATGATTCTTCAATGCACAAGGCTCAGGTCAAGATGCGTCCGCCATTTTGTTGGGGACGCAAGGTGGCTGTACGTATGTTCCTGCCACATCACGTGAAAAAAGGGGTAAGAGCAAGAGAGAGAGAGAGAGAGAGAGGGGGAACGGAAGATGATATAACTCGGAGCAGAAAAGAGCACACACGCACACGCAAGGTTCCACAGCTCAGCCGAAGCCTCCTTTCCTCCACGAAGAGAGCGATCACAACTCGCCGGTCCCGACTGAGAAAGAGGATTCCTAACACCTTTTCTTTTAGGAACTTTTTCTGGTCAGATTGAGATTCCTTCTTATCCCTTTTCCCCTCAAAACACACACGCGGTAAATGCGAACAAACTTCGCGCACAACACAATTATATGATGGACGTCGACGCACACGATCTCTCTCTCGTCTTTCGTTGCAAAGCACACACACACACGAAGCGAAGGAAAAGTACGTAAAAAGTTTTCTTCAAACTCTCCTTGAAATGGTGCCTATAGTCGATCACAACCCCCCTTGTCCTTTCGAAAAATCTTTGTCAATCAAACAACGAAACGGAGAAAATTAAAGAAAAAATCCTCGGAACGTTTCACACTCGCCGAAAAATTCGTGTTTTTTTTGCCTTTCGCGGTGTCCTCCAACACGTTCGAATTTTTTTCGAAACTACAACGAACTCGCACAGGCTTATAACGATCGTCTCCGAAGGCTTACGACTTGGCGGCTGTTTTAAAAAAAATCTTCCTAGGCAGAATTAACTAAACGAGAGCGACGATATAAAGTGTCAAGTTTTCGGGACGAGAGCGATCATGCGCCGCAGTCGACTCTACACGGGCCGGGCTCTCGAACGCCAATGACTGACTCCGCCGAACCCGGTTAGCGGGGGAGCTGCGCAAGGTATCTTTGCGCATGTGCAGTGAGGGGCAGTGGGCTGAGGCGGATAGCGGGTGCGTGGAAGGGGTTCGAGAAGTGGGAGAAGAGAGAGATGGAGAGGGAAGGGATAGTGAAGCGGAAAAGAGTGTGAGGGAGAGAGAGAGAGAGATTGGAGGAGGGGGAGAGGGAAAGGAGGAGGGGGCATTTGGATGACAAGGGCCTAAGATCCAGAGGGCGCGTGAGTGAGTCGTGCTTTATTGGGTTGGCATCCATCGATCACCTTTTGATTAATTTTTGTCGGAAGCTCTTCCCTTACCAACTACCCAACCACCTCTTGAGCGTTTGTAACTTAATGCATTTCGAACTAATTTCTCGTTATTACTGCGTGATTTTCCGTGATACGATACATTTGAAATGATAACCATAATAGAAAATCGTTTACCTATCATCTTCTTCAAGAGTGAGAGGTTGTTGTTCTTATATGCAAATGCATAGAACGGTCATTAGCATCAAAAGATTAAAACAAAAACAAACAAATTTGAAAAGTGATTTCGAGATGTTCGGCTCGATTGAACACGAAGGAAATGACTGTGTGAAAGAATGTGATTCCATGGGACTGAAGGTGACCGTTCATGCTCTTTGTAATTCAAATGGGCATTTCTGCGGTAACTAATGTTCAAGTGAATAAAGCAGTCGAATAAAAGGGAAAACCTATTAAATAATAGTACCGTACGTCGAATAACCGGCATTTCGATCGACAAGAATTTGTAAAACCTATAACTTGAAACGTTTCTATACAGCATCACCTACAATGTACCTACACCTACATGTACCGTTTCAACTTGTTCTATAGCTAATACTAGTGTTAATACGTAGTACGGCATCACCTGCTAACTTTATACAATAACGTTAAATTAGACTTTTTTACAATTGTTTTATTTACTTTTTTGTTTTAGTTTGAACGTACGTATAAATAACTGTGTCGATCAACCGGAATATCCGACGAGTCGGAACAGGCTCGGTCCCGTACCATCCGGTAAATGGAGACTTTACTTACTAAAGCGGGGGTGATGGTTAGATAGTAAATGAGAATACTAAACAAATGGCAGATAATGGGGTATTATCTCAATTCATGTTTTAATATTATTGGTATTCTATAAATATTTTGCAAACATCTAACCAACTTATAATATACACTGTATATTTATTATAATGAAACGTTATTATCTTACATGAATATATATCAATAAATATATTATTTTTCTTATTACCTCCATAAGCTATGCACCTAGATCGGCTTCTGTACAAAGCTATTACTTAGGCTGTTATTTTCATGAAAATACAAACACGAAAGTAGGCTAAACAATTTTAAAGCTGAATGGAACAGGGACGTAACTAGTCTGCCAATTGTGGTGGGAGGGAGCGGGCAGTATGATTATCAGAAATATTTTGAGGGGCACACCGAAATTTAAAAATATCATTAAAAATAATAATGTGAAACGATGTTTTAACTTACTTTTTATTGCATTAGTCATATGAATAAAAAGTTATTTTGAACAAAAATACAATATTGTATATTTCTATTTCATTAATAAATTTTAAGTATAATGTTCTGCAGGAAAGCCAAGGAGAGGGGATAGGTGAGGACTGATAAAAGGGGAGCAGAGCACCCCCCCCCCCCCCCGGGTCGCTCATAGTTACGTCTTTGGACTGAAGTGTTTTTTGTGTGATCTGATGAATGAGCGATTTGAAATTTTATTTATCTATTTAATTTGTAAATGTCGGAAGAAAGATAAAGGAAACATGAAGCCTATTAGCGTCAAACTCGAATAAAAAATTCTGCGCCAATATTCGATCCAGGTGTATCTTACAACGACGACAGAAGCCCAAATTTAATTCAAAATGTAACGTCATGATTTAAATTAATACCACTCTGGTTTCCACTCGTACTTTTGGAATACGAAAATTGATAATGCGAGAACGGATGCTTTTCTCGAGGAGATCTGTAATTGAAAAGTT
Organism: Tanypteryx hageni; assembly: GCA_028673005.1. NCBI lineage: Eukaryota > Metazoa > Arthropoda > Insecta > Odonata > Petaluridae > Tanypteryx > Tanypteryx hageni. The sequence goes on along the minus strand of CM054112.1, from coordinate 99,525,933 downwards.
TTACCAAGAGGGCAGGGATGAGATTTAAGAATTTAACTTCTGAAATTCTGTCGCCATCGTGAAATTCGGTTCCGTTTTCTTGAGATTAACATCAGGAGTCACCGTTCAATATATCACCGATCCATTCGCCGACCCCTGGAATTGAGGTAGTTAGTGTGTCTCGCTCCCAATTCTAGGGTCGCGGGTTCGAATCCCACGGCTTTGTATGTGTTCGTCAATCTCATTCCAACACCAGTAATTGGGTAAATCTATTTGCGTTAAATAAGCTATTATTATTCCCCATATGCGGAATATCGGCTGCAGAAATTGACATTTATGTTTCCTAGCATAAACGATGTTTCAATCTAGAATTATGTAGAGTACATCTACATGATACCCTGCAAGTCACCTTTTTGGTGGATGGCAGGGGATGCAGCGCACCAAATGTCCCTAGTTTTCCTCGTTATCTTTTGCTATTATGTTCTCTTATCGTCCTAGGGAAAAACGATCCTCTATATCGCTCCGTTCTACAGTCGATCTCGCGAATCTTATCCTCACTGTCCTGCCTTCCGATATACGTCGGGCTTCTTATAAGTCCTGCTACCTCATTCGCTAGTCCCTCCGACATAAATTTTTCCAGTAGTTTAAATCTAGCCTGCAGCCTAAGTTCCTCTAACGATGTCCATTACAGATTTTCTATTAATAATGTTACGCTTTGTTTACTATCGTAATTCCTCTTTACAAATCTAGCTGCCCTGCGCTGAACCTTTTCTATCTCGTTAGTGAGTCCATTTTCGTAGAGATCCCACACAGCTGAAGCACATTCGACCTGCGGTCGAAACAAGGATAAATAACATAATTCTTTCACTTTTCGGATCTATTTCGAACTATTCTCCCTATAAAGGCCAGCTTTTTGTTGGCGGCACCTATAAATGGGGGTGTCCCACGAGAGATCACGATGGATCGTGACTCCAAGATATTTAATCGAGTCTGAAACTGGAATCTCTACTCCGTCCAACGAATAATTATTATCCAACGAGATACTCTTGGTTCTCTAGAAGTTGATGACGCAGCTTTTCTTTTGGTTGATCTCTAAGTGCCATTCCTTACACCATGCAGAAATAACTTCTAGGTCATTTTGGAGATACTGGTGGTCTTCCGGATTGCTTATTTCTCTATAGATGACGGTGTCGTCCGCGAAAAGCCTAATTTTACTTCTGACTACTGAGCTGATATCGTTTATATAAATTAGAAATAATAACGGACCAATTACACTACCCTGCGGAACGCCAGAGACAACCTCCACTAAGTTCGAAGATTTCCCATCTATTACAACCTTCTGCTTCCTATGATTTAAAAATTCACGGATTCAACTAACAATTTTGGAATTAACGCCTAAGATTCCTAATTTCATTATTAACTTCCTGTGAGGTACCTTATCAAAGGCTTTCCTAAAATCTAAGAAGATGGCATCGACCTGCGTATTATTTTCTGCGCTTCTCAGTATACAATTCACAAAAAGACCGAGCTGAGTAACACAAGACCTACCTTTCCTAAAGCCGTGTTGACAATCATCTAACAATAAATTACTATCAAGAAATCGCATTATCTTCCTAAAGAGTATATGCTCGAGAATCTTACACGATATCGAAGTTAAGGAAATCGGCCTGTAATTTTCTGGGTACTCCTTGTCGCCGCCCTTATGAATAGGGGTAACGTGCGCTAACCTCCAATCGTTAGGGATCTCGGCGCGGGAAATAGATTTCTCGAAGATTATCCGAAGAAAAGGTGCTATTTCTTCAGCTAATTATTTTAAAACATGAACAGGAATTTCTTCGGGGCCAGTGGCTTTGTTATATCTGATGGAACTTAATTGCTTTGCTATTCCCACCTCAGAAAATACTATATCGTCCATCAGGTCCCTCCTTATTGCGGGTTCATAAAGTACGCAATGGTCGCTGACGGCTGTAAATGCTTTTACAAAATGATCGTTTAACAGGTTGGCTTTCTCTACGCTATCATGAATAACGGCACCCGAGTCATTACGCCTCTACCTTGGACCTCTCTCACATAGGACCAAAACGCTTTAGGGTCCTCCTTCAAATAATTATTTAATATCCTATTCCGAAAGTTAGTAAAAGCCTCGCGCATGGTATTTCTCGCTTTAGCGCGGGATTCATTATACGTCTGAACTTTAGTTGCTCTATATTCATCGGATGATGTAGACGGCATATTTTTTATTTTCGCGTGGCTTATTCTCTGACGCCTAATCGCACTCCTAACTTGCTTATTGTACCAACGTGGCTCTTTATTGTCGACCTTCAATTTCATTGGAATGTACTTATCGATGCCCTCTAGCATTATATCCTTGAATAATGTCCATGACGACTCAGCACCTGATCGTTCGGTCATATCACGGAAGCTAGGTAGTATTTCTCGTAGGCGCGACCTGAAGCTTGAAAAGTCTGCCTTAGCAAATATATAAAACTTTCTTTGAGGCTTAGGGTGCCTATCGATTTTCAACTTACACTCTGCATATACGGCCAGATGATCACTTATTCCATCTTCAATGGTGAATGTTTATTCTTTCTGGGACGTTAGTTGCTAATAAATCTAATATGTTTCCCGATGGCTTTCTGACTAATTGAAGGAGAGAGTGCTCGCAGAATGTTTCGATTAATACCTCACAGGATTCGCGTTATTTACCTCTAGATTCGAAACATAGGTTTTCCCAATCAATTGAGTGTAAGTTAAAGTCACCACCGACTATAACGATTCCATCTTGATTTATCAGTCGAAGCTTTGATAGTTGTTTCTCGAGATTTAAAATACAATCTAGACCAGCGTTAGGTGGCCTGTAAAACGAGCATAAGAACACCTTTTTGGAGCCATCTTTACATATGCGGCACCAAACGCTCTCGATATCCTCGTCACTTATCGAAATCTCACTGCTATCGCACTTATCGCTAACCGCTATGACGTTAACTAGATATTCTGAGGTACTATATCAGTGAAAATCAAGTCTAAATTAAGTTTTAGGGTTAACATTTCAATCTCAAGTGTTTTATTTTCGTAATTTGAATACATTTGATACGAATTTGTGTGTTAAATTTTACGGATTACTTTTTAATCATAACTTCGCGGGCCGCGTAAAACGCTCCCGGGGACCGCATGCGGCCCGTGGGTTGCTCACCACTGGTGTTGAGAATGTGGAAGCCATGGTCTCCACCGTTTCGGCGAGCATCAAAGTGCGAGTAGACGTCGAGGAGATATTTGAACGGGAATGACAGTAAAATGGACGGAAAGTCTCATATTTTTTATTTAATGAGGTTGCCGAAAACTGAGTGTGAAAGATAAATAGAAAAAGAATGTTAACTCTAAATAGCTTGTGAGGAGGATGCGGCAATAATAAGATGAAGGAAAATATTTACAGAAATAAGCGTAAGTTAAGAAAAATAGATTAATTTTTTCATCAGACAAACATATTCTATATTTGTAAAACAACCTAATCGAATTTAAATTAAGCATAGCTGAAAAGCAAATGAATACATGAAGCATAGTAATAAAATCTATTAACGCTAGACATCGTTTTAGACGTTACAATTGGCAGAAACAAGGAAATATTGGATTGGACATTATCGGAGGAGAGAGAGCATGATTAAAGACGTGGTGGAAGGAAAAAATAAAGAGGAAGGAAAAGGATTCAGTTGATAGTTGAAAGGGAAAGAGAATTACCAAGATGTGAGGAGGATTGCGTAAAGCAGGAATATGTGGTGAACCAGGTTTAGCCAGTAGTAATCACGGACCTGTCTACGGACAGATTACATATGACGACGACTATTGTATCGTTTCGGACCGAGTGTTTTTTATTAGAATAGTGGAGATCAAACTAACTTTCAGCTGTATTTTTTATTCCCGTACGCGACGTCAAGGGAGCTAAGACCTAAACGACAGATAGAAGGGAGATATCACAAAAATCATCAGTTCAGCTCGAAAGCACATATGCTAGGAGATTGGAAGGAGAGCCATCAATCAATGGGCGGAGAAAGACTGACCATGACGACGGAGATGATATTCATCCTAAAAGGCAGCCTATATTTGGTTTATCATCGGTAGCATCTGGACAAAAACAATCAACTGTTGAAGCTTTAGGGTGTCATTTTAAATTTGCATATTCATATGGTATTTAATTATATCGACTTATAATGTTTTGTGTGTGTGTGTATATATCATCATCATCATAGGTAGTCTGTCTGTAGACAGGTCCGTGATTATTCATGGTTAAACCTGGTTCTCCATATACTCCTATTTTCCGCTGTCCTCTTCATATCTTGATAACTCTCTTTCCCTTTCAAATCGTCTATCAGCTGATACCTTTTCCTACCTCTTTCCCTTTTCCCATCTAGTTTTCCTTCTAACACATCTTTAATCATACTCTCTCTCCTCATGTAATGTCCAACCCAGTTAGCCTTCCTCTTTCTGATAGTCTGTATAATCATTCGCTTCTCTCCTATTCTTCGTAGCACTTCATCGTTTTTCATCCTATCTGTCCATTTTATCTTCATCATTCTCCTCCAAGTCCACATTTCAAAGCTTTCCAAGTATTTTATGTCATTTTTCCTTAGCGTCCATGTTTCTGCCCCATACAATGCTATACTCCATACGTAGCATTTTATCAACTTCTTGCGGATATCTTCCCTTATATTCCCTGTAAGTAGTTGTTTCTTTCTCCTGAAAGCCGCTTTTGCTTTTCCTATTCTAGTTTTGATCTCATCCGTACATTTTGCCTCTCGTGTTATGATACTTCCAAGGTATTTATATTCTGAAACTTGTTCTAATGGCTTTCCCCCAATAGTTATGTTCAGATTCTCTTCTTTACCCGATATTCGAATGACCTTGGATTTTTCTATATTTATTTCCATACCGTATTTTCTACCTGTTATCACTAGTCTATTTATCATTTTTTGTAGTTCCTCTTCCTTTCTTGCTAGAAGTACTTGATCATCTGCGTATTTTACTGTTCTTATAATCCTTCCTCCAATTTTGAAATCCCCTGTGCCTTCTAAAGCTTCTTGCATTAGACTTTCTCCATATATATTGAATAGGGTTGGCGATAGGCAGCAGCCTTGTCTTACTCCTCTACCGATATTTATTCCGCAGGTGTCCACATTCTCAAACCTAACCTTTACAACTTGATTCTCATATAGATTCCTAATCAATCTCCTGTCTTTCCAGTCTACACCTATATCCTTTAATATCTTCATCAACTTTAACCAATTTACTCTATCAAAGGCCTTCTGCCAGTCTACGAAACATGCGCAGATATCTTGACTGTATTCTATTGCCCTTTCTGATATGATTCTAACTACTCCTATAGCATCTCTAGTTCCTCGTCCTTTTCTGAAACCGAATTGATCTTCCCCTATTATTTCTTCTGCCTTTTTCTCCAGCCTTTTATTAAGAATCCTCGTGATGATCTTCGATGTGTGTGACAGAAGGCTTATAGTTCTGTAATCTTTACACTGCATTGCCTTTGGCTTCTTCTTTAGAGGGATCATTGTTACTTCTAGGAAATCCTGAGGCCATTCTCCCGTGTCGTAAATCTTATTAATTAATTTCGTGATCGCTTTTAGTCCTTCTGATCCTATGACTTTAAGTATCTCAGCCGGTATTCCATCGCTGCCCGTGGCTTTCCCCTTCTTTAGTTCCACTATCGCCTTTTCTACTTCGCTCTCCATAATACTTGGTCCTAAGTTGTCTTCTTCAATGTTTTTCTCATTTTCCAGTTCTATTTTCCCCTCTCCTGCCTGTTTGCCGTATAATTCCTTAATGTATTCTTCCCATACCTGTGCTACATCCTTTGTTTCTGAGACTATCTTCCCATCCGTATTCATAATTCCTTTACCACAAATTCCATTAGACTTCTTATCTTCTAATTCCAGTGCCCTAGCGTACATCATATCGTACCGTCCTAACTTCTCCATTTGTTCTATTTCATCACATTTTCCTTTTATCCAGTTTTCTCTAGCTTTATCTGTTACCCTTCTCAACTCATTGTTTATACGCCTATAGTTGGCTCTACCTTCTTCACTGTTAACGTTTTTCCATTTTCGTCTCTCATCCATTTTCTCCAGCATTTCCTTCGTGATCCATGGTTTTCTGATTTTCTTCTCTTGTTTTCCAATCTCTTTATCCAAGGTATCCTTGATACTGGTTTTAATTTCATCCCATTCTATATCAACGGTCTTCGGTTTGTTTTCCAACTTCCTTAGGTTATCTTCCAACTTCATGCTGACTACATCCTGCCTTTCTTTCAGTTTTTCTAGGTCCCAGGTCTGTCTTTCTCTTCTCGTTTTTCTTATTTGTTTGAGCTTTGTACTCACGTCAACTATTAGAAGGCTGTGATCTGAATCAATGTCCGCTCCTTGCAATGCCTTGGCATTCTTTATGCTGTTCCTGAATCTTTGTTTTACAAGGATGTAATCTATTTGGCATCTCATTCTATCTCCTGGGCTTTTCCATGTGTATAACCTTCGTTTATGGTTTTTGAACCATGTATTAGTCACTACAAGGTCATTATTGATGCAGAATTCTACGAGTTTCTCCCCTCCTCGATTTCTCTTTCCAAGTCCGTATTGCCCGACAACATTTTCTTCCTGTCCTTCTCCGACTATGCTGTTCCAATCTCCCATTATTATGCAGTTTACCTTTCCTCTTCCGTCTTCTTCGTAAATTTCATTAATTTGCTCATAGATCTCATCTATTTCTTCATCGTCATGAGCTGACGTTGGCATATATACCTGGATTATCAGCATGTCCACTGGGACTGCTTTTAGCTTTATTGCCATCAGTCTATCGTTCGTTGCTATTATCTTTGTCACGCTTTTCATCATATCATTCCTAAGTACCAGAGCTACTCCCCTTTCCCCACTATTTCCTCCAGAATAAACTACCGTGAATTCTTCCGAGTCGAACTGTCCTTCTCCCTCCCATCTAGTTTCGCTTAGCCCTATAATGTCAACTCTATTTCTTCTCATTTCTTCTTTCAAGTTCTCTAGCTTTCCTGCCTTTCTCATAGTTCTTACGTTCCAAGTCCCTATTCGTAATTTACTTTCGACAAATGTTTTCCTCAAGGCAGTCCCCGCCCGGAGATCCGATTGGGGGACTATTTTACCTCCGTGTGTATATATATATATATATATATATATATATATATATATATATATATATACATACACACAAAGCTCAAACAAATAAGAAAAACGAGTAGAGAAAGTCAGACTTGAGACCTAGAAAAACTGAAAGAAAGACAGGATGTAGTCAGTATTAAGTTGGAAGATCGCCTAAGAAATTTGGAAAACAAACCAAAGACTGTGGATATAGAATGGGAAGAAATTAAAACCAGTATCAAGGATACCTTGGATAAAGAGACTGGAAAACAAGAGCAGAAAATCAGAAAACCATGGATCAGTAAGGAAATGCTGAAGAAAATGGATGAGTGACGAAAATGGAAAAACGTTAAGAGTGAAGAAGGTAGAGCCAACTATAGACGCATAAACAAAAAGTCGAGAAGGATAACAGGTAAAGATAGAGAAAATTGGATAAAAGAAAAATGTGATGCAGTTTAACAAATGGGGAAGTTAGGACGGTACGATATGATGCACGCTAGGACACTGGAATTTGAAGATAAGAAGTCTAATGAAATTCGTGGTTAAGGAATTATGAATACGGATGGGAAGATAGTCTCAGAAACAAAGGATGTGGCACAGGTATGAAAAGAATACATTAAGGAACTATACAGCAAGCAGGCAGGATCGGCAAAAATAGAACTGGAAGATGAGGAAAACATTGAAGAAGATAACTTAAGACCAAGTATTATGACGTGCGAAGTAGAAAAAGCGATAGTGGAACTAAAGAAAGGGAAAGCCACAGGCAGTGATGGAATACCGACTGATGTACTTAAAGTCATGAGATCAGAAGGACTAAAAGTGATCACGGAATAAATTAATAAGATTTACGACACGGGAGAGTGGCATCAGGATTTCCTAGAAGTAACAATGATCCCTCTAAAGAAGAAGCCAAAGGCAATGCAGTGTAAAGACTACAGAACGATTAGCCTTCTGTGACACACTTCGAAGATCATCACGAGGATTCTTAATAAAAGGCTGGAGAAAAAGGCAGAAGAAATCAATTCGGTTTCAGAAAAGGACGAGGAACTAGAGATGCTATAGAGGTAGTTAGAATCATATCAGAAAGGGCAATAGAATACAGTCAAGATATCTGCGTATGTTTCGTAGACTGGCAGAAGGCCTTTGATAGAGTAAATTGGGTAATGTCGATGAAGATATTAAAGGATATAGGTGTAGACTGGAAAGACAGGAGACTGATCAAGAATCTATATGTGAATCAAGTTGTAAAGGTCAGGTTGAAGAATGCAAACACCTGCGGCGTAAATATCGGTAGAGGAGTAAGACCCTATTCAATATATATGGAGAAATTCTAACGCAAGAAGCGTTAGAAGGCAAAGGAGATTTAAAAATTGGAGGAAGGATTATAAGAACTGTAAAATACGCGGATGATCAAGTACTTCTAGCAAGAAAGGAAGAGGAACTCCAGAAAATAATAAATAACAGATAGAAAATACGGTATGGAATTAAATACAGAAAACTCCAAGGTCATTCGAATATCGGGCAAAGAAGAGAATCTGAACATAAGTATTGAAGGAAAGCATTTAGAACAAGTTTCAGTCTATAAATACCTTGGAAGCATCATAACAAAAGAAGCAAAATGTACGCATGAGATCAGGACTAGAATAGAAAAAGCAAAAGCGGCTTTCAGAAGAGAGAAACACCTACTTACTGGGAATATAAGGGAAGATATCCGCAAGAAGTTCATAAAATTCTATGTACAGGGTAGAAACATGGACGCTAAGGAAAAATGACATCAAATACTTGGAAAGCTTTGAACTGTGGACTTGGAGGAAAATGCTGAAGATAAAATGGACAGATAGGATGAAAAACGATGAAGTGCTACGAAGAGTAGCGAATGATTATACAGACTATTAGAAAGAGGAAGGCAAACTGGGTTGGACATTACCCGAGGAGAGAGAGTATGATTAAAGACGTGCTAGAGGGAAAACTAGAAGGAAAAAGGGAAAGAGGTAGGGAAAGGTTTCAGCTGTTAGACGATTTGAAAGGGAAAGAGAGTTATCAAGGCATGAAGAGGAGAGCGGAAAATAGGAGTATATGGAGAACCAGGTTTAACCATGAATAATCACGGACCTGTCTACGGACAGACTACCTGTGATGATGATGATATATATTTCATGCAGAGGCATGGACTTTGAGAATGTGTAAAAGTATTGCAATAAAAATAAATGTGTTCAAAAGATGCTAATAATTCAGACAGATAAAAGACAACCAAAATATAAATTAAGTCACAAATATTTTTTGAATATTCACCGATTCCGCTTTTAAATATCAAAATGAAACGTATTCTCGTGGATTTTTCGACATATTCTATCGATTTCTCAATATTTGGAATTACGTTAAAATACGTCTTCCATTAGAAAAAAATCGCTAAAATGTACATTGCACAATTTTTTTCATAGGTATACGTATTACAAAATTTCCCGACTGAAGGAAACTCCTACTGCTACAAAAACAACAAAACTGCGGAAAATGTCTTCTGCATGCAAACTGTACTAATATATTGATATGTGAAAATCAAATTGGATAAATAGTTATACCACACATAAATGCCAAGTATTATGTGTATCGGCGAAGCCACATAGGCGCTGAAGCATTATTGCTGAATGAAGATTATTGATAGAGCTGGGAAGAGTTGGACGAACGCTCGGCGTAAAAAAGATATATTTTAATGTCCCTGGACGCTATATAGTTATTTATTCAGAAATGTGACTCTTACAGAATTGTTTATAAATCTACAATCAAGTGAATTTTAATCAACATCGTTATGGCCGTTTTAAACTTACTTTCCAGAATGAAAATAGGCTCAGTTTCGTCGTTATGTCTGTCTGTCTGTCCCCTCTGTTAATTTTTGAACCAATAGACCGATTTTCACTTGGTGTAAATCTCCTGCTACTGGGGCCGAGCTCCCGAGGACAGTTTTTGTTGAAATTCCCGGGTTCGATTCCAGGAACTATCCTTCTCATTTAATTTAAATGGGAAATCTGAAACCCATCGTGCAGGGTAATTTTCTCTTGCACAGTAAAATATCATAGAATTGAAATATCGGAGCGAGATTTGTACTGTTCTCTGAGGAAAGAAATGGAGATTCTAATTTTTATAGTAGGATTTTGTTTATCGATTGTATTTTTTCGAATTCCGCATAAATACGGGCGTTTTTGAAGTTTTTATCGCTCATTACTAGAGCGTAGCCATTGCAACGACTATTGTTGAACTCGGATTCGGTATAGTCTATAACATATTATTTATTATTTTTGCCACACAAAACCGCGTGATCAATTTAGTTTTCCGCTCGAATATATTTGTAATATTTTATAACGCTAAATTACGAAATTTGGAAACATAACGAGCTACATATCCGCGATGATTTAAAGCTATTTAACCCATTATAAGTATTAAATAAATGATTAAATGGAAAGTAGGCATTATAAGTTGCATTTGGATCATCTTGTTTTTTAATAAATGGACAATTTGTGAAATCCGAGAAGGATAAGCTATCTTTTATTGTTGCGCAATATCGTTCATCTCATCATAGTTTCTATTCTGGATAATAGAATTACTAAATATGAAATATAAATTGATTTTGTTGAACCGTTAAGGCTCTTGAGCTGCGGACAGACAGACAGAAAGACAGAGAGACATACATATAGACGGCATGACGAAGACCCCTTTTATGGTGTTAGAGACATCTAAAACGTGTATTTCCGTCAAAATCTCGAATTCGATTTTTTTTCGCGATTTCAATACTTTATATGCTATATATGTGAGAAAGTAATAAAATGTATTGTATTTTATCGAAAGAACAATGGTGCATATCCCATACTGAGAGACGTCTGCAGAGAAAGTAATTTTTTAAATAGCTTCAGTTAGCAAAGAAACCCAGAAAATATTCACGCGTTTCTGCTCTACCAAATGATTCTTATATACTTCTCTTATACAAATAGTAGCTTTCAATGAGTTATAACTCTTTGTCACTTCACCATCACCGTCTTATTTTTCAAACGTCATTTTAACCGTTTCCAAAATTCACTTTGCTATTTATTTTTCTCTAAACACCCAATCCTTATCTGTTACTTGCAGAAATAAATGAACCCTAAGGTTCAGCTCTCCTCTTGTAAACACCGACCCCCGTTACCAACTTCACCGTTATAAAAACACCGAACCGATAGGTATACATACTTCGCACGCGAATGCAAGAGGATCCTTTAGTGTTTGGATTCCGAAAGTTTGGAAAGAAAAAACCTTCTTCCTTTAGGGTGGATATTTTTGTTTAGACAAACACGCAGTCAAACACACGAGCACATACCCATCACAGTGCGGTTCAGCCGGCGAAAGGGACACACAAAGAATTCGTTAAAATCCTAAATTTAAACGCTCCGAAAGCCACCTATTTGATAAACCCGCCCTGTTGTAAAGTAGGAATTTTATTAATCTTGCCTCATTCACGGGAAACTAAGGTCTCTCGCCCACTTGAAGATGCCGTCCTTGTGCTTACATCCTCTCGTAAATAAATGCAGCGTAATTTAAAATATTGAGGGAGGGGAAGGGAGTGTGGACGAGAGGGAAGAAGGGAGAAGGAGGGAGTGAGGGGGAGGGAAGGGGGAGGAGGGAGAAAGGATGAGAGGCGGAGAAAGAGAAACAGCAATACTTTTAGAAGAGATTGTACGAAAATAAACTCTGGGACAAAATGGAGTGCTTTTTGCATGGTACCTGTTATTTTTTGTTTATTTCCCAAACGTATCGCCAGCGGAACCTTTAAGGATTTTGAAACGAATGGAGGAGAGGAGTGGAGGGAGGGAAAGTGAGCGAAAAGAGAGGAAGGTGGGAGAATAAAAAAGAGGAAAAGCAGAGAGAAAGAAGGTAGAGGATGAGAATGAGGAGAGGGTGGTGAGGAGGGTCAGTACACGAAGACAAGGAGTGAATAAATGGAAAGATGGGAGCAGAGGAGGTAAGGTAAAGAGAGTGGGAAATATGAGAGAATGGGGAAAACAGGCAGAAGAGAAAGCGGAAGGAAAGAGTGTAGAGAGGGAGGAGAGGGCAGGAAGACGGGAGATGGAAAGAAGAAGAGAGGGATGAGATACGAAGATGGGAAGAGAGAGAAGGATGGTGAGAGAAGTAGAAAGATGAACGAGGAGAGGGGGTGACTATGGCAGAGACAAAAAGAGGTAGAGAGGAGAGGGTGAAATAAAGAGAGAGAGAGAGAAAGAAGAGAATAAAAGGGAAAACCAGAGGGAGAAAAGGGTGATAATAGAAGGGAGAAAGCGAGGATTAGTGGTGGGAGAGATGAGGTTAAAGTCACCAGTAGAGGGTGGGTGTAAGATGGAGAATTTTTTTAGAAGTGAGGGCGGAAGAGGAGAGAGGGGGACGGAGAATGCGGAAGGAACCGAGGAAGGGAGGGAGTTGGAAAAACAGCGGAGGGACATCAAAAGAAGGGAAGGGGACGACTACGACGATGCGATGATCCCACCTCTTTCTCCGCCCCCTCCCTTATGCGTTCTTTTTCACTTCACCAGCCAGGAGAATAAAAAAAGAAAGAAGACAGAAGGAGTTAGAGAGGAAGAGGCAGAGAAGGAGAGGGAGAGTGGAGAAAGAGAGAGACGGGGAGAGAACGAGAGAGAGAAGGATTCTTTGGTCGGAGGAAAGGGGTTGGAGAAGGGAGAATTTTAGTTGGCGGTGGCGGATGAGAGGGAGGGCGGTGGAATTTTATGTGAGGGGTTGATGTCAGAGAGGGAGAGAGAGAAGCAAGAGAGAGAGAGGGAGGGGAAATCCTTTCTTTCGGATGCTGTGATACGTCGTCGGTCCCAGCCCTCCTTCCCACTTCTCCCTCCTCTCTCTCCCCCTCTCCTCCTGCCTCCCTGTCTTTCCTGTTATCCTCTCCTCTTTTTCTCCTCTTTCTTCCTCTCCTCCTCCTGCCAGCAGCCCTGCGCCTTCAGAGGAACACGTGGTCCCCTCTCCTGCCAAGACGTCGCTTCTTCAAACGGCGGAGTGAGAGAGGGAGGAGGTTGGGAGAAAGAGAACTTTTCAGGACACAAGTAATTTATAATCCACTTGTCCGTAAGACAAATAGCGACAACGCTTTAAAGCTACTAGGACTTTTAACTAAATACTCATTTTTTTGTTCGGTCATGCTCGGTTTTTTTCTCCTTCTTCGGATAGCTTTAATCGTTAATGGCGGAATTTTTACGTCCAGTTAAATTAAATATCGAGCATTAATGTTACAAGAAGACGTGAGGTAGTTTCCTTAGGGGTGAGGGACGTGGAATAATCAGAGGTGCTCGTTTTCGCCTCGGGGAGAAATTTACGTGTTGTGTGCTTTTGGTTCAAATTACGTTGTTAAAATGTTTATTACAACATCTCTGAATCAATCACGTCGGACGACGATTCCAACATCAGAAATCTGGAGGCGGATTAACCGTTCTTTTGAATTTTCCTTGATAGCGTCTATTCATAGCTGCCTTTTTTATTTATGAATCTTGTGGCTATTTTTAAATTCGTGTTTTGGTAAATCGTTAACTCAGGCTCTATTAAAACAAGCTCGACGTTTTTGCCAATAGTTTCATTGTATGCTAACATGGATCTCAGTACATCTTAAAAGAAATCACACTTTCTGTATATACATCACCATCGTTCGGATGAAATGCTACCTGCTTTACACGCAAACAAATTTGTTCAGCGTTTAAAAAATATTTTATCCAATTTCTCGTTTGGAAATTTATCCTGCGGGTTGGCCGTCCTTTTAAATTCTCCGTACCAACCCCAGGGCCATCCAGTATCGGAGTTTTGCTGTAATCATTTCTAACCAAGACAGTTTCTGCAGCCATAAAACGGCTGAGGAATGCAGAAGCGCAGTTTGGCTACAAAGAAGTCACACTATTCACCGACCATTCATTCCAGTTTGTTTGCAGCGAGTCACGATTGAAGATTTAATACTGATTATGAATTATATCCAGAGATAAGGTGAAATAAGGTCAGTCATTTACGGAATCAACTTTAGGACACCTTTGAAGAGAAGAAATGGAGTAATTCCAGTACAAAATCACTCAATATGTTCGCTGACATATTATATTTATATTGAATGATTTTCATCGATTTGATAGGAAAAGAAGATTACGCGCCCTTCCTTTGTTCACGGCGCATATCAGATCACATGTTCACTCCCAGATATTTCCACAAAAAATCATATTCATAAATATCACGCGGCGATATTCACGCTCCCCCACTCCAATTCCGTCTCCAGGAGTGGGCGCGCGTGTTATTTGCCATATCGCGTGGGCGGCCATTTTATCCTTTGTATTCACCTGCAGGTGTCTCCTCCCTAATGGCTCTTATAAAGCGTAATGGAATGGGAGAGGGTGGGTAAGCACTCAAAAGCCTCGTCCTCAATCACTGTCCACGCAACAACAAAAATACAAAGCCGGTCTCGCTTGGACAAAGAATGACAAAACCAGATGTGCCGGTAAAATTAAAGTCATTAATAATATAACGGAGCATTAATAATCGAAGGGTGATTGCGTTTTGCCTTTTTTTTTAAGAAAGAACGAGTCCAAAACTCGTGATGGCGATGCTTATGGAGTACGGGTGGGAACAACAGAGCCATCTGAAAAAAGTTGAATTGACAAAGTTTTTTTTGCTCTCCTTGATAAAATCTATCCTGGTATACATTCTATTGTGATGATGTTCCTATGGAATATTATCGTTTGAAAACCCAGCAAGCAAATATGACGTCATAAACTATGTTTTATTCCTTTCCAGAGCAAATATTTTATTCTTTCCTACAGATCAAGAGACTCAAACTCGAGTGATATGGAGGCCAAAGAGATAATTTAGAGATTTTTGGAGTGCCACATGCAATAATAATCAACCCAATGTATTATATTGAAACTTAAATACGCGCCATCGTAAGAATTGGAAATATTTTTGCAAAAAACAAATTCTCGCACAATTCCTCAACTTTAAACATACTTTCGTATCGTTAGGTCGTCGCATGATCACAGCCTCTTTTCTCAAGCGTGATCAGAGACCAATGAGAGTTCCTGAGTTTCTGAACTGGCGGATCACGTATTTTGAGACTCGTGCTTAGAAGTCATCGTTATTAATCCGTCCACACAGAGGCGGATATAGAGCCAGACGATTTAGGCAGGGGTGGGAAAGCTTTCGACGAGCATTAGCAGATGCGGTTGCTTAAGCGGGCCACATGGACATTTGAAAATGAATCAGCGGCCGCATTAGAGGTTACCTGAGAGAATGCAAAGGCTTCTATAATAGAAAATTGATAATTAATAATAGTTTATCTTCAAAACTTCATATAGAAATAGATTCTCCAGCCATAAATTTAAACAACAAATACGAAATAATCTGCATTACATTTTACGGTTCGCTTTCAATACGGTATCCCGGACCGGATAAAATGCTCTTGCAGGCATGATGTGGCCCGCGGGCCAATGGCCTCGCGCCTAGAGTCGCTAGTTAGTGTTAACAGAGTCAGCTTAGTGCGAGAGGGTAAGGAAATATACACATTGAGAGCGATAACTCCCAACACAAAGAAGCGGTCATACATCCTAAATGATGACGACGATCAGAGTAAACGATAATGGGGGAAAACCAGCCTCAACCGACGTTATCATTGGAAAAATAATCATTTCCTATTCGTAGACTTTGAACTGCGAGGGACATCGACCGCAGAAGCCCACACACTATGTTGTATTACACATGCAAATAAATTATTAAGGATTTGACAGCCGGTTTTCCTTCATAAAATTTAACTACGTTTTCGGAAATCGCGAGTTTTGGGTCTCGCGCAACTCTTAAATCTGCTTCTGCGTCCAAAGATAAGTTTTTGCCACTTTCTGTTGCCAGTTGGGGTAACATCGTCAACCAATGTTTCCTTGTTAATTTTCATCGTGTTATTTATTACCTTTTTATTGCGTTTTTTTAAATATTGTTTCACGAGCTCTTTATGTCTGTTACTCCCTCGGTCTGCCTGTGAAGTTGTGATAGTGAATATATGAGAAAAGTGATGAAGTTGAGACGTTCAGTTTAGATTCTTGCACGATTGGTAATTATTCCCCAATAACTTCAAACTTTGAAGAACCGTAGGACAAACTTTAAAAATTAATGTTTTCTTTCCTTTTTAAGATGAAAATTATAAATTTAATAAATATTTATCGAGGGCTATTTATTGAAATCCCTTTTCTTCAGAAATTGGAAAATTAATCAATGTGACTTTTTCAAGAGTTTCAAAAAACAAATAGATGGTGGGAAAATATAGAACATTCTATATAGAGGAATATACACAAAACCACCTTTGAGTAACTATGTTGCCCTCTGTTGGTAGTAGAAGGGTTAAACTATCCTTCGTAACCTTCTTCATTTTGTGATAACTCTTTCCTCTTATATTCGTCGAATAGCCGAATCCTTTTCATCCTTCTTCCAATTTCGGCTTCGAGTTCGCCTTCGTTCGCATCTTTAATCATGGTGTATGTTTTCAAGAAACGCCAGATTCAGTTCACCTTCCTATATTGTATCTATCACCTGCGTTGTGCTGCGTTTCTTCCATTTTTTATCATGAGAACTTTGGGACGTCAGCGCCATTAATCATCGACCTTTCACGTCCCAGAAAATTACCATTTCACCATACCGCTATATCTTCGTTTGATTAGCAATCACCTCTACGCACCAAAAAATTAAAAAAAAAAAACGAAAACCTTCGGTAGGTTTCCTAGAAACTCGCGCAAAAGGCGACCAAACACAAAAATTACGACACGAAACCGAAAGTTTTTTTTGTAAAATAAGTCTTCGCCAGGTGTTACCATTGTTAAAACCAGACCTACGAGGTAGGCACGACTATAAATTTCGTAAAACTAGGTATTTTGTGGGCTAAAAAAATCACAATGGCTAGGAGGGGGACACAGGAGTGAGGCACGGCACGAATCGACCGAGAGGCGAAGTGATAATGTGGGTTGAGGGACGAAGCATGGATGGAGAAGGAAGGTGTTGAGAGAGGCGAGTGGAGGGAATGGGAGATGGGTGTGGAGGGGGGGAGAGAGAGAGAGAGAGAGGGGGCAAAAGGCAGCTCTAAATCGCGCTAATTCATGACTCATTACCGGGGCGACGTCTCGCAATGGGTTATTTCGTGTCTCCTCCACATTCCGCAACAATGAGCCTCCCTGTGCCGCCTCGTGACGCGTCATTGTTGTCGACGCGGTGTCAATTGTTGAGACGGGGTTTTCTCATGGACGGCGGGCTGGTTCGGTTGGGTCGTTGTCCGCGTGCACGTGACTCTCTCTCCCTTGAAGCGGCGAGCACGCTAAAAGGTGTATCACGATCGCATAATGCAAGAGGAGTTTATTCCAGGAGGAAACAAATGTTCGAAGAGGTCGAGAATGTGAGAAGAGCGAATAAGGTAAATCGAGGTGGGACGCCACGGGAAGCGGCCTAGTCTCACCGCTGGCGTTAAACTGCTAGTTATCAAATTCAGGGACGGTTTCTCAAAAATTCATTTAATTTCTACTTGTCTAGAGATATCTGTTAGGTAGGCTTTCGTGCATTGCACCACCCGTCACCCATCAATTCAGTGGACTGCAGGATAACATCTAGATCTCCTCCGAATGATTGCCTCTGCAGAATCATCAGAACCAGTAATATCCATAGTTTCCACCTTTCCGGGTTTGGGCAAGTCATCTCCAGGTTAAGTCATAATATCTCCCATTCAAAAACTATAACAGAGACATCTCATGACGAGTTGTCTAAGTATAATTGTATGAATAACAAATTCGACACAATTGAAAGTTAGCAACATCAACTGTGCATTATATGTTATTTTAGTTAGGAATTTTCGCATTTTAATTGCAAGTAATAGATACAGACGTTGAGAATTTTCAAAGATTATTAGTGTATATTAAATTAAAAACGTTATTACAGGGTGAGTAAAAGAAAAACGACGATTTAAATATTTAATTTTAGGAGCGCTCTGCAATCTAACTTCTTAAAAAATCTTTACCTATCTTTTAATATAGCATGTGTTTAACGGCTATTTTCTATGTTAAATGAGAATTTAACTCAACCGTAAAGTTTACGGCTAAGGAGTTAAATTCTCATTTAACATCAATTTCGCCGTGTTCTCTACCTTAACCTATATGGCTATTTTCTAGATCGAGAAATACATATAGGTATAGTCACTTTTGTTCGTCACCGTTCTATAATATTCACACGCATCAATGCGCCACCCATTAAGCATTAAAATCCTCTTCCAATATACTTTCATCCAAGAAAGGTTTGAGATCCAAGGTATAAACGTAAGTCGCCGTAGGAACGACGTCAGTTTAAAATTACCCGCAGTGGAAATTAAGCGGCCAGAATTGGCTGATAGATTACTTAAAGTGGAGTACGAGAGGAGGATCAAGGATCGAGAGAATTAAGGGATTTTCGGATCACATTTAAAAGATAGATTTTCACTTTCTTAGCACGCAGGGAACCGAAAGGTTCGGTCCCATATTCGCTCCTTTGGCGTAGATAGAGCTTTGTTACAATCGCAATGTGCGTTGAATTAGATAACTTGCTCTCTCAGTTAAATCGCCGAAGGAATTTTTCTCCGACGCAGGATAAATGCTCTCAAATAAGTTTGATATCAGAAATAAAAGTGGTTTATTTCGAGTAACAACTTCGATTGCTAAGAATTGAAATAAGCTTCTTTACAAACGGACGGAGTCTACTGTCAGAGACTGCTGAGCAGCAAAAAGAGGTTTCACTCGTAAGGCTATTCACACCACTTTGTGGGGTTTGATATTGTACGGTGACGCGTTGGAGTTAAATACATTTGGCTTTATGGGTCAACGGTTCAAAATATTATAATTTCATTGGTTGGATTCATATTGACTCACAGCATTCAAATGTAGGGTATCCCTTC
The DNA here is from genome assembly GCA_028673005.1 of Tanypteryx hageni. Classification (NCBI taxonomy): domain Eukaryota; kingdom Metazoa; phylum Arthropoda; class Insecta; order Odonata; family Petaluridae; genus Tanypteryx; species Tanypteryx hageni. The sequence continues at coordinate 99,506,841 of CM054112.1, read as the reverse complement.
AAAGTTTAGTAATAGATTTTAAAATACGGATAGTAATTAATACATTGGTGTATATGAAAGTAAGAGTTGCCGTTACATAAATAGATCTAGAAACACACACGCCTTAAATCAAGGTCGGACCTTTGAATATATATTAATAATAAAATTAGCTGTCTGTGTATCTATGACAGTCAAAACTCTTCAGAAAATAAACGTAGGTGCTTCAAAATTTGGCGGCAGATTCAGGTTGATCCTGAGAGTTGCAGTGCCAAAAAGTAATTCAAATCGGCCGACGGGGCCCCGAGGGTCCTCATTGTTTGTCCAAATGCCAGTTTTTAAAAAAGATATCTCAGAAACCAATTGACCGATTTTGATGAATTCTCCACTAATATTATTGTTTTGATGAGATACATTTTCGAATCTAAAATGGATAAAATAGGTCTACGGGGTAAACGATCTTAATGTAAGGGTCGATCCAAATTTCACGATTTCGAGGGGTCCCCATGGAACGGTCGGTCCAAATTTCGGAAATGTCCGTCTGCTTGTACGCATATATTAGGGAAGATCTGGCTGAACTGATTTCAACCAAATTTGGCAGGTACATATAATCTTCACATAAGTACATGACCAAAATGACATATTTGGAGCGAATAGACCAAGTTGGGGTGCCACAATTGTAAAATAAATTTTCTGTAGTTATGCTTTTGGAAGGAAATGGTCAAACCAAATTCAACCAAATTTGGTAAATAAAATTTTCACAGAAATTAATGACAGGAATGACATACTTTGACCCGATTAACCAAGTAGGGGTGCCACAATTGCAAAGTTAAACTTTTTGGTAATTATGCTTTTGGGAGGAATTGGCAGAACAGATTTAAACGAAATTTTGCATGAAGGAGTTGTGCAAGATAAAAAAAAAACAAAAATAAGATTTTTAGGATCAATATACAAAGCAGAGTTGCCAAAATAAAAGTAATAAAAATTTTCTTATTATAAATGTTTGTGTTGAACTGTTTGAATCGATTTTAACCAAATTATAACATTTATTATGTACACATATATAAAACCATAATAGCATATTTGGACCAGATCAACTAAACAGGGGTGTCACAATTACAAATTAAACACTTTCAGTAATTATGGATTTGGAAGGAATAGGCGACACGAATCTAAACTAAATTTTATGGAGATGGTTTTTACAAAATACCATAATGAAATCAATATTTTTAAAGCAAAGCTTACGAGCAGGGCGACCACAGTTATAAATAATACAAAACTTACAACTTACAACTTAAAAGAAAACTTTCCCGAGCGAAGCCGGGCGTTTCAGCTAGTATATAATATTTATTAGTTAGGACGCATGACCTTGGGTGACCTTCGACTTTAAAGTTTTTCAAGGCCGTTACGCATATATTCCAGAGATATTTTGAGTTTAAATTACTTTATTTTGAAAATTTTGGCTCCTTCGCCGTCTCCTACTCCGTCTCGTTGAATAAAAAGTAAAGCCACTCATCTCTTCCGCCCGTAATGGAGGGAGACAATTCTCACTCGTCCAAAAAATCAAAATTCACCCGATAGCACCCTCATTTCTCCCCGAGGGAAAAAAGCCACCATCTCGAGAAAGCAAGATTTCCCTACTCCTTTCGAGAAGATCTATGTCCTTTTATAATGTTGGGAAGGGGTTACTTCCATTAGCAGAATGAAGCTTACAATTACGGGCAAGAAATACGCTCATAATTGGTTTTTTATGCGTCGCGCGCAAGGTTTTTTTTGTCACTCCGGAGACATTCCGCCGAATGGATGGGTGTATCTCAGATGGATGGGGGAATGGCCGGAGAGACGAAGGGTGGAATGCCAAGGAAGAGGGAGGGGGGAGCAGGGGGGAAAAAAAACGGCGGAGATGCTAAGGGAAAGAGGGAAGGTGGTGTGGGAACCCGAGGAGAAAGGAAAAAGTGACGCCCTCCCAAGCATTAATAATATTCCAGACGCTGGACCAGGATTTTCTCGGAGATAGACATAGTGATTAAAACAGTGCGATAATAGGGAGATGGCGTATAGCGCGGAAGGGAGGATTGCGTGGGCGGGAGTTTGGGGAGAAAGAGACAGATCAGCAGGATTTGTATTTTTAAACCGAAGAATTGATGGCAACTCGGAAAAAAGGGAGCTACGGCTCGCATCCTTCCCCTCTCTCGGCCTAATGATAAACTAATAATGACCTCTTTGGTGTTTAATAAGAGCTCCCTCGGTGAATTCGAAATGACCACCTTTCGCTGGGGACAATCTCTGTGTCTTACATAGGTTAAATTACTGTTACGCCAAAGGAAATTTTCGCGTGGATTTTAGTCAATCAACATTCGGGACGCTAATTATTCTATTTAAGGGAAGGGAAGTTTGCGTGACCGAATGGGAGAGTATATTTTTCTGATCTGATGAAAGCATGTTTGGAGAATGGCGCTGGAAATATATGCCCATACGTAGGTAATCAGAAATTAATTATTCATCGATCTTTTTTCTGTGACATACGCCAAACTTTCTTAAGGAGCTTAATTGCAGGAAGTATTAAGGACATAATTAAAAATAAAAAGTTTTTTCCCCCATTGGTTCGACATTCCAAATTAAAATTCTTTTTTATGCGCGTTGCCACGACAAAAGGAATCAGTATTATTTGTGCACAGTTCATTGCTTTTCGTCGAGCATAATAAAAATGTCGAACAATTAAATCTTTCTGAGAGGGGGAGCTTGTTACAACTCCTAATTCATTTTAAATTAAGGACGGCCATCTTCTCAGAGATGACATTCACGCTTGTGAACTACGGGCAAGAGCCATTTCAAAATCGAAGATATCATAACGCGCACGAATATAAAGTACGTTATTAATGCTGCATTTGCATGAAAAACATCGAAATGCGCCGTTATATATCTCAGTTTTTATTTTTTTAACGACCTTTGAGCGCAAAAAAAATTCGATCGACGCCGTTGGACGATAAACAATATTGCACAGTGATAAAGGCGGAAATATGCAGTGCGAAGTTCTTTTCTCCTAAGAAAAGCCGTAAAAACTGTTTATACGGCCTAAAGTTTACACACGCTAATGCGGAGGATGCGTATGTGATAACGACCTCGTAATTCCCATTTTCGTAAAGATTTTTTATCAATTCTTCTACTTTTAAGGCGGACGAGAAAATATGGGTTCTTTTATTATTTTTTTTAAACGATGAAACCTTGGCGATAATAAGTTTTCATGAGTACAAGAACCTTTTCTTACTCAATAAAGAAGTGTAATGAACTGCGAGTATGAAACGCTAGAAGTCTTCACCACCTTTATTTGTTCTTATAATTAACGGGAATATCGATCTCAATGACATCCCATGAAAAAGGTTTGAGGAACAGTTAATGATTCTATCGTGACATAAAAATAGACAACTTTTCATTCTTTTTTGTATCTTCTACAAATGCTCGTATTTTTTCTATTGCTAAATATTAAACAAAACGAAACTGTCAGAATAACTCACAAAATCACCGAAGGTGTTTTTTTCTAAAGGTCTGTGTTAAACTTTTCCACAACTCTATACTCGTCACAAAATATTTTCTCGGTACCTAAATACAGCCAATTTCCGACCAACGCAACGCCAGAATTATTTACGGCGCATAAAAATCATAGATTGTGCATATTTGTTTGTATTTCCGTTAATACGGCGGATATGGCTCTTCGGAACTAGGTTACGCTCCTCCGTACGATCATTAATTACCTTCGTGTCTCATGAGCGCGATTGTTCTGCATGTCCGAGGGTGTAGCTCATCTCGAAAGCTTTGCGTCTACTTAGCGTCGGATTAGATTTAACGGCGGAAATAAGTAGATAATAATTAGCGACTTCTCTCAAGTTGGTCAGGTATGCCAAAACTTAGTTCTCGTAATTACTCATCATTAGCGTAGGCTTGTCGTTAGGAGCACGAAATAAAAATTAAGAGGATATAGCCTTTGAATAATCCGAATTCCATTAACTCGCGGTGGAATTTCCAAAATTTAGATGACATTCGAGTGTAGTGTTAATCACAGAAATACATCACGAACACCCACGCCTAAAGCTGGATTTGGCAGATAAAAAGTTTTCCCGTAAATGACGCATCACGTTTCCATTAACCGCTGATAATGGCCATAAATAACCTAAGGCATAATTTACAAACTTCATTGAAATGAAAAATAATTTGCATTATTTTTTCCGAAAGGAAGATTAGTAAAGCGAGCCCAATAGAATTACACTGATAGCGGAGAATTTGCGAATGAAAGTATTTATCTTTTCATGCATATCCATGCCTATAAGCCCATACAAAAGTAAAGGCGGAATTAGAGATATGTAAAACTTATGCCAATCACAATAGTTTAAGAGGTGTTCTAGATTGGGCATGCATAAAATTACGTCGACCTTCCTAATTTTACAGCTTGACTTATATTTACTCATGTAACAACCAGAAAATGATACATATATTCCTTTAAGACATTATTGTTTAAAATATCAAGCACATCCAGTGTATTTTGCTATATACCGATTAACGACTTTCATGGAGATAATTCCTGTATTTCAAACAATTATATTAACAAACGGGCGGATAAAAAATTGTTATATGGAGTAAAAATCCCTTATATATATATATATATATATATATATATATATATATATATATATATATATATATATAACAGCTTACGGAAAAGGAAAGGTAAAATAGATATATGGATGTCAACAAGGTGTTGGGATGAGGAAACCCAGTGAAAACTCACCAATCAGACGACTTCAGGTTGGCGAGGCCCCGGGGATGTCGAAGCGACACACGTAAAAGAACACTAAAACACAGAAACATCACAAACGTAGAAGCTTTCGGAACTACTCCTTCTTCAGCCACAGAGAGAGAACTTTTTTAGTAATCGTGTAATCGTTGTAATCCCGACGATTCGAGCTATAGCTTCGTGACCGGGTTATTCGTAAGTGATGCAACCGCGAAAGTCGCTAACCTAAGAACGCCGACTACACCAGGAGATCTTCTCTCTGTTTGTTCTCGGTATCTTTGTCGCTTTCGCAAGGATAATCTACAAATAAGGTTGACCCATCACCATGGAAACGAGGTCTTCCTAACTCACGACCATGAGAGAGCTTAGCGATCGGACCGAGGGCAGGGAGGTGGAGGGAGGATGGTTGCAGGTCTATGTAAGATCATAAGAAGAAATATTAGTATTGCCTTAGAAATTAACCTCCTTCCTAGAAACCCCTCCTTCCCTCTTTGGAAAACTTCCTTGGCAAATATCAGCGTAGCACTTATGCTAATTGGTTGATGTGTTGCCATAATATACTTTTATTTTTATTTACTGGTTTCCTTAAGATGCGCTTGCTCGATAGCGCGGATTTTGTTGTTCCATTATTGGAGGGAAACTTTTGGAGTTGTTCCACCCGCATACAACTTCTAGGGCCAAAATAAAAGAAGAAAATGAAAAAACAAACCTGCAAAGTCTTAAGCGCCTGATTGATCGAGGCGTTAAATCTCTTTTTTGCAAAGAATAATCTTCCGCCAGCGTGCCAGGGATAACTAAGATATTAAGGAAATATATTTTTTTATCAGTCAATTAACGAACAACTTTCGGTGGCTAAAAATCGCCAGAGGGATAAGCCCTGTATGAATATTTTTTTAAATTGCAATTTCTGCCGGCAAAAAAAAGAATAAAAATAAAACCGCGCAGACCAGGATCTCTGTTGATTTATTTCCGGCGTTCTATTTTCTTTCATGCGCGTTGAGGATAAAACGGTGCTGGATGGTTGCACAAAAAGAATTAGGAAATTCAATGGACGCGTGCATTTTTGGAATTTAATGAACGCTCTGACCTCTGGCATCTTCTTTTGGGAGCAGTTCCTTTTTTGTTTTAATTAAACTCGAACTCAAAGTGCTACTGTTATTTGGCTGCAAACATAATACTACACAAAAATAAATATATTGATGTTTTTCCGACTATGGCCGTTTTACTTATCATACGAAGCTCACGCTCTAAGTCTATTACTGATTAAAGAGTTATTTTAAATGGGAAACTCTACCTTAGTTGATTACATAAAAAGAAAAATTATTGAAGTATATATGTAAGCTCTTAGGTGGTATTCGTAAAAAAAACAAAAATTAGTATGCATTTATGATGCGAAGGTTCAGGTAATGGAATAACCAAATGTTATCACTATTCCTGCCACAACGTATTCTAGCTTTCATTATTTCAGTGCACCACCCAAACTTAATTCAACATACGCGAGAAATTTGTGTTTTTTATTTCATGAGAATTTTACCACTCGCTTCGAAGAAAATTTTATTAGGTACTCGGTTTTTTCGAAATTTTTTTCCTGTTCTAAAAAAAAGAGAATCCCTTAAAATTTCTCCATTTCCTCCTCCCTCCTGGCATCTCCGAGCTATGATGAATCGAACACATCGTGCACGGCTGACGCTGTTAACTCTTTCCATTTCCTACCGTCAGCGGCCGCGTTTTCTCCATCTTTCACGCCTCATCTATAACGTTCCGGAATGCCCGCAGTCCAGCCGTGTCTTTCACGGGAGCCAGGCAATCCACAGCCCTTGAGAGAACCTTTTTCTACTCTCTGGAGCACACAAACACATACACAATCTTGTACGAGCGCCCATACGCACACGTCGACATCCGTTCGTAAATCAAATTTGTCGGCACCCTTTCTCTCTCTCTCTCTCTCTCTCTCCTCTCTCTCTGCTGTGCTGTGGCGAAAAGGTTCAACCGGACTGATGAAGACTGTGTCCCGTCACGATGTGAAATGTTTCGTGACAGAAAGTTTATTTCTGAAATTTGCCATAATTACCGTTTTACGGCATACTTTTTTAAAATTCCCTTTGGAGTGATGTGGGCCGTAAATTTCGTAAGCTCGACCAAAGTTGCTTCATTACCTTACACCTAAATAGCGGGAAAAAGTTTCGTCTCGACAGCACAGAACATCCCGTGTCCCATTTTTTTATGAACAGCAGGGAAAAGGCAATAGGATAAATATTTAGGCTGCTGTATTGCTATTCTACCTTATCGTTATTCTCGTACGTGACGTGGTTACCACGACGACATAGCTTTTAACAATAACGACCTCAGAGCCGACGCAAATTTAATTAAACGAGTTTGCCAGTCTTCTGTCTCCGCGACATAAACGAAATTGGAAAATTATCGACGAAGAGTCTCTCTCGCAACACGTTTTTACAAGCGGAGGTGTTTAAAACTCGACTTTTTGTGAGCTTTCCTCGGAGCAACTTCCCTTAATTCGCCTCAATTGTGTTTGGAATACTTTCTTTCTGAGCAGTTTAACGCCACTAAGGTCTAGTCGGTGGCCAAAATTTCGACCCTTGGGAAAATTCCTCTTTTGACGCGGCGTGGACGAGCATTAGTCGAGTGCAACGAAATTCCCATCATGCAAGAGGCTTTAATCCGAAGGAAGACCTCCTTGGGAAACTTCGGACGAAGTAGGCTAATGCTATGGAAGTGGCTCTAACATTTCGTACCACGATGAAACGAAGAATGTAATTCGCGAAGTGAAAATATGTTTATTCTTCTGAGGGGGCAGCCCTCTGAGCTGAGTTTGATAATTATTTTTTCTCGCATTTAACAAAAATTATACTATAATCTGTTTTCCGAAAAGTCTCTCTATCGAATAGCTTATTTGGAAGGGTTTTCCTGTATTGATTTTCCCACCATTTCTTAACCCAGTACTATATTATTTTAAAGTTAAACAATCATCGTATCGCTGTTATTCAACATTTGTGAAATAAATATAAAATACTTATATGAATTTTATTTTCTCATTTTGGTAAGACCCAGCATTTTCCGCAATTGAATTATCGCGCATAAATTTACTAAAATTAAGTCTCAATTTTGGATTTTCCATTTCAAAAGATTTTATGGCGGCGAAAACAAGAAAACCTAGTTTATTTAAGTGGTAAGCCAAAATAACTCATTTGGCGTGTTTCTTTATATAAGTAACCGCAATCTATGCCGTAGGATTTTCCCAAACCATAATTTGATAGATGACATAATTTGATCTGTATGCCATAACTTTGAATGAATATAACACGTCCGGAGAAATTAATTTTAAGAATCATTTTTCCAAGTAAGTACAACAAATTTTGTTAAAATATCGATTCATTATCGATCAAATACAGTAATTTTCAAGTATTATAAAAGCAATAAATATGTAACTACGATTGATAAATTGAAACATGTAACTGAAAGCATCATCCACGCCTCTAATTTACAAAGGATTCAGATTTTTATTGCACGAAGAAATGTGTATTATATGAAAAATATCGTTTTTGAAAAATGCACCTTCTTAATGGACACATTAACAAAGAAATTTGGCACTATATGGGATTTAAATGCGCACACCAGTCCGCTATACAACAAGACTGCAATTGAAGAGCTAAGCTTGTTAATGAAAATCGGACATTCCGAAACGGTCTTCCTATTAGATAAAGGTTTAAACGAAGATAAACGTGCGGTGGCGTACCAACTTATTCCACCCATGGCTGCGGAAATGCAAACAGGCAAAAAAGTAGCGATCGCTGTCGCGAAACCGTTTTATGTATAACGAATCGAACTGCACATAAATGCCTATAATTCAGAAACTTTCATCGCCATAGGAAAAAAATTCCATATCAAGTGCATGCGCAGACTTATAAATCGACGCCATTTTAAGGATGATTTTCAAGCGAGATGCGGTCAATTACGTGTTTTTATTTTTCCAGACGATAGACTCTTGTATGCGCTATCGCTTTAGAGCTAATTTAATAAGCTCGAGCTGAAAAGGATATGAAAAAGGAGTTTTCCTGTTTTCCTCCCGTTATATTAGCAAAAACAGAAGATAACCCTTGTTGGTAGCTTTTCTCAGTTTTTTTTTGCACCGTAAAAATAAACGGCGCATTGCAAACGGATGTGGTTTTGCTTTGGTCTATGCCACCTGAGCTTACGAGCAAGTCCTATACGATATCCAATTTCAATATCGGAACTAGGTTACCTCCATTCGGCGGTGACATTTAATTAAAATTTAGGCACGGTGCTCTCGATATAAAAAATTACAGAAAAATATACTTTGTTCCATACTAAGGTTTTTTTGTGGAATATTGACTGTCTCCGAAGAAACTGGAACAAATTTTTAGTTAAAAAAACTTATGAGTACGCCTTTTCATACTATACACGTGAAGGCGTGCATGCGCAATTATTCCGTTAGCAGGTAAAAACATGATGTTAGTTCAATTTTCGATCATACCGTCAAATATATTAATACATAAAAATTCACTTCAGTGCATTATTTACATCTAAGCAAACGACATTTTCACTATCGCTGGAAATGAAGAGTCATTACAAATACGGCTGAAAAACTCGAGTAACCCTCAAAACGTAATAGAAAAAAACTTCTAAGCATCAATTGTTAATGAACGCCTATAATGTTTTAATGCACTTATTGGGTACCTGTATTTATGCAGTCTTCAATACAACGCGGTCAATATAACAGTTATCTCGTTCCTTAGTAGGAAATATCAAATTACACAGACGATTTCTCATTCTGTGCACACAGGAAAGGTAAATTGGATCAATTTTTTTCAAACAAATTCCATAGCTAACGCGTTTACGTTATACATTACGATTTTAAAGCAATATAAATAGTATTGCCTCGAAGAATTAATTTAAAAAAATAAAACACTAGAAGCTAAAGATCTCCTGTCTTCCAAAAATAACCGAGCCGAAATCGATGGCATTCTTGGGCCAAGCAATAAGTATACTATATCACCATGAGACATGTAGCTGCGCACACAAAACTGATCCTCCGTGTCAGTAAACACGTCACAACAACCGAATCCATTCCTCCTCTCTCATTCTGAAGAAACGCTTCTTACCTATTGTCGGCCCTCAAACTTCCAATTCTTTCCTTTCCCATACCCCTTTCCTGTCTCCCAAAAAAAATCCCGTCACTCTTTTCCCTTCCCTCTCCCCCCCTCCCTCCCTCTCTCTTCCTCTCACCCTTCAACCCCAGTTCTCAGACGGGTCCTCAAACCTGTCGTTTTTTTCCGTCTCTTTTCCCGTGAGGCGGCTTGCTATGATGCCCATCCCCCACCCTCTCCCACTCCTTCCAAAAGAACAGCTTGTTGACCCTACAACCCGTCTCCCTCTCTTCGCTTTCTCATCGGTACGTATCTTCCACTTCCACTCATCCTAATTCCTTTCTTACGTCTTTCTCCTTTCTCTCTCTCTCTCTCTCTTTCTACATCTCTTCCCTCAATTTTCTATTCGCTCTACTATTCGTACACATCCGCGTTATATTATGATTTAGAACATGCGTGGACAGCCTTTTCTACATGGCGGGCCGCATAGAGCTTGAAAAATTCGTCGGAGGCCGCATTTGAAGCAGGTAATACTTTTTTCGGTTGGATTATAGTTTGCGTCGTAAATAGCCTTGAGATCCTGAGATATCATATGAATGAAAATCAAATCTAAATAAGGTATATATATATATATATATATATATATATATATATATATATAATATACATGGCTAAAATTTCAACATTCAAGGCTTTGTGATAATACTTTAAATTAAAAGGTATTAATTTGCGTGTTAAATTTTGGAGCTCGCTCTTTCAGCATAACTTCGCGGGCCGCATTAAACGCTCTCGGGGGTCCCATTGGGCATAAATTAAATTGTTTGTTATGATTCCACACGTGCATGTTTTAATGCCATTTGCGTTGACGTAATATATTATCGCAGTTTTATAATGCACGGTAGTAGTCACCATTAGAATGTCTTTTTATCGAGAATAAGTGCATATACACACACGCAACCAAGCATCTTTAATTTTCGCGCTACCATTTCTCTAATTTCTACTAACCCGAGGGAGATATTTCTTCGATTTAATATTCCTTTGCGCTTAACCTAAGTTGGTGAGATTTCATCTTGGCAGTTATATATATAGAGTCATATGTGATTCTCCCTTGAGAATCTAGATATCGATGTTCGAATACACTTCCAATTCTCGTGCGGCTACCTTCTTGTCTGTATCTCTCCAAACATCTCTCCCCCGCCACTCGTAACTTTAACTCTTTCTCCGAACTTGTGCATTCTTTTCTCTCTCTCATCATTTTCCTTGGCGTTTCTCTTGTGCGAAACGTTTTCCTATTCGCCGCCATCCTCTTCGTCACCCATCACCGGCATCGCCGCGACTCGCCTCTCATTCTCGATCTTAAAGAGGTCGCTGAACCATAATCGCAGCAGTTACGGGTGGCTGCTCAATACGGAATGCTCCCCTTTTGTTTAGCTCCCCCTCCTTACCGATTCCTCTCTTGCCCTCGCTTTTTTCCTTTTCCCATCAAACTCCTTCAATTTACCGTCGATTATTTCCCTGAAAGATAAAAAAATTCGCAATCCCGCTCCCTATTTCCGCTGTGTCGAGCTTCCTGGTCTTCTACGACTTTTACGTTTCTATCCTAGACGTGAGTGGAGTTTTCAATATCAGGCACATGAGCGAGTTCCTCCCTTTCTCCCCCCCCTCCCCCCCCCCCTCCCCTACCTCCTAGCACTCGGGAATCTACGATGGAGGACTTCGCTGCTTTTACTTTTTAATGGTAGTTTAAAAGGCGCGTTTAAAAGACACTGGGCGGTCAATATTTCGTTTTATTTTCTTATCATCTGCTAGTCAAAGCGGATTTCATTATATTAACTTCTATATAGAATTCGATGTATGCAGAAGTCGGTATAGAATTCGATATATTCGGCGGTCCCTTTGAAACTAAAGAAAGATGGGAATATTATCGAAAATAAATTCATCCGACGCGACTACATTGCGGAAATTTTTATTAGAAAAATACATTTCACTTGCGTTTTCAAACAATTATCGGTTTTTTCCTGGCATTTAAGAAGTAAGCAGCGGCATCGTGGCTTAAACCAATAATTTTACCTTCTGCAGGTGAACTCTTTATTCTTCTCGGGCGAGTTTCGCACGTGGAGGCCTATCTCTTTGCATCGAGACAGCCTCGAGGCGAGAGAAAATATAATACTGGGACATCGCCTTCTGCTAAGTCGACGAGGGATGCTCAAAAGGCTTTATATTGGTTCCTAAGAAGACGCGCACATTATTAAAAATATTATGCGGGATAATCCTCCTGTAACTGATGTGAACCTCGAGGTTAAGGCGGACGCCATCGACTTTGCAGTCCGCCGAGGAAGAAATTATCACGGAAAGAGGATGAGGAATAAAATCGAGAACATAAATTCGAGGCATTGAATTATTGACCACATCTCCCGTTCAGCCTAGAGTTTACGCGAGTCCCGATTTAGGGATTAGCATTCTCGAGACGCTCTTGCGTGGAAAACTTGAAAGGAAGACGTAACCTGGGTAGAAAAAATGCGCTTAATCCTATGAGAGAGAGAGAGAGCGTTGTTCAAGCCGTACCAAAATGATTGGCTGTAAACACTGGTATCTGCGAAGCGTTAAACTATGGAAAAGCTTACTCTATTAATTAAAACCTTTAAAAAACATTTACACTCTCGTAACGAAGATTATACCTTTCAGTGAAGCATTAACACATTTTATGCCTTTATTTATGTGCTTCATTATGTCCATAATAACTGGTTACGAAAAATTTCAATTTTATGTTATAATACCGCAGTGATTGAATAGGCGACACTTATTCATATGCGTCTGGGCATGTCATGAATTTGTTTGCTGATAATACAGGCGAGGAAAGAATTGTAGAGGAAATTACACAAGGCTTTTTTTCTAGTTTTAGGATTGTGACTTCATCATAAGATTACGTCTTTGGCTAAGATCGACGGCTTTGTAATAGAATCTAAAAATTCCCTTTAAAAGCATTACATTAATGCTACGTAATAATATGTTTCCCATTTAGCAGTGGACGCATCGCCAAGGCAGTTGATATTTCCCATTGTTAAAAACCACTCACTCTTTTTTGGATTGAAAACGATTGTTCGCTCTCATTCGGCACGGATTTGAATTATATTTTCTAAAAACCTAAACTTCAGTCTTTCTACTATAGAACTACTCATGCCTCGAGCTAGTATTTTTTTTAGCTATTTTGAAACTGCAAATTTATAAAACCCTGCGTCGATATAATGTTTTTCTTATTAGGCTATAAATGAAACGAAGAGGTCGGAAAAGAGCAATTATTCCCCAGCAGCTTTTCATACAACTAAAATTTTGTCATATCTTGATACAGAAAATTTGGCTTCTCTAAGTTGCAGGATTCCAGAGAAATTACCCGAAAAGACGAACGGACGGACGGACAGACAAATGCATTTCTTAAAGAAAAACAACTCTAAAAATGTATGTACAACAGGTATAGACTGCGCTCTGATCTTTCAGTGAAAAAATCTTTCGCCAAGGTATACACCGAGCCAAAATTTAGCGGTAGGTAGATCGTATGCTTACTCATGCCAAATTCATGGCATGGAATCCAGCGACAGGGAATTATGTCCGTGACTGTCGCTAACATGGGTGTAAATATGACCGACACAACTTCTACCGGTTGACCGAGGTGCTGACAAATAAATCGATAAATAATGCTCCAACAGAATTCCGAAAAATTAAATCTGCGTCCGCGCACCAAAGCGACTTATTGCCGACTTCCATCACGATCCGTGCACGTGCACGCGCGAGCACACACACACGCTCGCAAACACACATGTCGATTCCAGACATACAATCCCTTTCGAATCCGCAATCTCCGTTTAAGGTTGAATTGCGATATATGCCGACTCGAAAAACACGCCACATTATTTCCTTTTGCGCTGCGATGGAAGCGAGGCTATAAAGATGGAAAAAAATGAGGAAAAAACATTTCCTTTCGGAAATGATTCGCAACACAAAACAGCCCTGTCGCAGTCGCCGCCCAGAACCCATGGCAACCAGTACGGAGAAAGAGGGAATGGGGAGGGAGAATGGATCGGTGGAGTGAGAGGGGAGAGAGTAAGGAGAGAAATAAAACATAACCAGACGCCCATTGAGGCATATCATCGTAAATACCGTTGCTCGTCATTACAGGTCTGACTCTTCCCATAAAACTCACTTTTCTTTCTCTCTCTCTCCTCGCCCGAATCCATCGAGGAAAAGAATAACGTCGGGTTTTGCAAAGAGGAGACGACGGGAGGACTGGAGCTAAAAAAAAGAGACAAAAAATTGAGAATCGGGCGCCGTGTCTGCGCCGCGTGGGATTCTCCCGAGGTAACATTCCAAAAGGGATATCCATCTCGACTTCTCACTCCAAAATTATCTCCCACCCCCACCCTCACCTTCCCTCTCTCTCTCTCGTGCACAATGGGCGCACGCCTGTCACTCCATCTGACGGAGGTCCTTTTAACTATTATTGGTATGAAGGAATGGTGCCAATGTCAGGAAAAAACTCATTAGGGAAAAATAAGTGCTGTCGCATGGGTGGTGAAATGGAGAGAGAGAGAGAGAAAAGACGAGATGATGTTTTATTTTAGGGAAGAGAGCGATATGCATCCTCTTCTCCACCCCCTTCCCCCTTTAAGAGGACGAGGAAGGTCGTCAAAGGTTTTTTTTTGGGTCGATATACAATGGGACGGGAAGGCGGGTCAACGAGATTTGCAGAGGAATGCATTTCTGTGCATTGTTTTTTTATTTGTTAGCGATTGATATTAATTCGGGAGGTTATCAAACGGAAAGGGAATGATTTATTGGCTCCAGCTCGGAGTCCATTTATAGTTCGTTTATTTGGTCGCGAGAGAGAAAAGGGGGAGGAAAATCGAAACGCATCACAAAAATGCATGTGCAGCGAGGGGATGGATGCACACGGGGACATGGTTTTGAGAATTGAAATGAAAACGAGTTTTTTTCATCCAACTGACCACTGCCGTTATATTTTGGGCGCCGTAATGATTTAACACGGTTCAAAGTTAAGTATAGAAGAACCCCGATTATACGTGTTCGGATTAACAGCGCCAAATGGGCGTTATGGAGCAAGTTTGAATTTTCCACTTGCACGAAAAGCGAAAACACCGATTTATTAAAAATTTGGCGATTTATCAGATCTATCAAACAAAAGCTGTCCCAACAAAAATTAATGGAGTTATTTGTCAAAAAAACCTATCGTAAAGAGATTTAACTACCATTTTTACCCGAAATGTAATTTCTCTTTGTTTTTGGAGAGGTTCTTAGAGACCAAGGATCATCTTAAATTCGCAGCGATATTAAATCATTCTATGGGTGAGTAAATGCTTTATTAACATTTATATCTCACTGCCCTATCTTTTAGAGAACGATTATTTGTTGGTCAAAAAGAATGGCCACTGCCAAAAAATTTTAAATTTCTGTTAATTACAGTTACTGATTTAATTTAGAGATTTTTATTTATGGCATGCGGCATGTTTTTATGTAAATAAATTTTTACGGTATTTAACAAACAACACAAACTTTTTCCATGAAAATGCGGGTTATCCGTGCCTACCAAGTCTCAATTGACACGGATAACCGGGATTTTACTGTATTTCAGACGGACTTGTTTAAAAAACGAAATATCGGAAACGGAGCGATTTTTTCGGCGCATCATTCCTATTTCCGCTTAAAGTAACGCTGAAACTTAAGGCTATAAAAGCGTAAAGGAGGAAAAACTCGTTTTTAATTCAAGCGTCTCAATCTATCTTCTACGGCAGCTGTGAATTTACGTAAAGGAAGATACTTCAATCCTAAAAGTCACGCCACTCGACTCTTATATCTCGCCAGTTCCGAAGGTAACTACGTGCTGGCCGAAAAACCCCCATTTCAATCTTCAACGGCCAAAATTTCGCTGCCTAGAACTCCGGGGATGGAGTGGAAAGCACCTAAGACCCATAAAAAAGAAAGACCTGCTGGGACCGGGTACGAAATTATATTCGGACATAATGGTCGCGCGTTTTTACGGACGTCGAGAGGACGAACCCGGTGTCGTCATTAGCACACTCGTTACGACGTGCGACTCATCGGGTCGATAGACGAAGGGCCGCACTTGTGCGCACTCTTCGTGTCTTTATGGGTAGGTTACGGGACACACGCGCTGTACAGCATGGCCCACGAACGGGGATTCTCCGTTCGGAAAGAGCGCACTCAAACCGCCGTTACTCTCCCCATCTAAGTATTTTTCAGTCTCGAAATTTAGTGAACACTGAGAACGTTAATTTTTTTGACGAAAACTGGGACCTGCGCCTCGAAATTACGTGTCAGCTTATGCATCAACGCGAAGGATCTGCGAGAAAAACTTGCAAATTATTTTTTTCCGGTGGATTTTTCAGCGATTCGGCGAGTTGGCTAAGCGCGTCAGCTTTATCAGCAGCATAACCGAACTCGACCGTTAATATTTTGTCCCTTCTTGAGACCAGGTGCAGTTGATCCCTTTCTTCTAAAATTACGGCGTATACTCGTGTAATTTATGTTGCCGTGAGAATGTAAACCACGCATGATTTGTTTACTCTCCTTTAAGTAAAGCGATTATTTCACCGAGATGACGAACATCTCAAGAAAAAAATACTTTTTACGGTCAGTTGGTTGGAGTTACACAAGTAAAATTTCCAGTCGTTCCGTTTCCCGTGAGATTGAGGAACAAGGGCACGCACGACATCCGGCGCGTTGACAGCTGCGATCTTATCGGCGAGATGGTTCGGAAGATAGTTACGAGATGTGGAATTGCGATGGATAGCGTTAAAAAAAATTAATTCGTCGGCAGAATTCAAAGCGACGCTTTCCTCACCATCTTTATTTTGGTTCGTTAAATAATTTGGAGGATTTTAATTAAAATCGATCACGATTCCGCCTTGAACTCGGTGCCTATTAAGCTAAACCCAGCCTCACGCATCGCTGACTCGAAGTATCATCTGTCGCGATTCGTAAAACTCGAATATACTTCGAATAGAAACGTGTGGATAATAACGAATCTAGTCCTCGAAAAATTCGAGTTAATGAAGAGATATCGTTGAGAAAAATATCCGTTAAATTGATTACAAAGAAAGCAATACTATTTTAAAACATATTAGACAAAAATTCAGTTCTGAATTTAAGTAAAGTAGGATTTAATTTCAATAAGCGACAACAGAGATTTGAAAGCATAATAATCGTTTTCGCATATATAGTGCGAATGACATTAACACGATGAACCTACTATGGCTGTGTACTAACAATGTACCATGATTGAGCATATACCAAAACTTCCAATATCTTAATGATAACTGTGATAAGGATGGTTGACTGGGAAAACACGGATAATCCGAAGAATAAGTTTTTAAGACAAAGTTTTCAAAATATCTGTTAAGTTCTATGAAAATTTATTTTCGTAAAATAAACAAGTTAGATACGTTATTCACCATAATTATGAGATTATGCCAACGACGAAAAATATTGCTTTATTAAATATTTGGATTCATGTAGAGTACGAAAAAACCCGTAAACATGAAAAACATCGAGCTGATTTAATTTGACATTAGAGTGCTATTCATGAACTGAAGATTAATAAATAAATAAATTAGAATAAAGTGATCACAAAAACCTTTCGTAAAAAAAGGAAGTTCTGAGTAGATATCCACAGAGAAACTGTAACTAACTTCAGAACGCCTATTCGGCGTTAACACACGAAAAATATGGGTTTTTGCTAGGTATGCATGGCAAAATATTGTCGCGCAGAATTTGTTTTCCTTAGTCCCTTTAATATGATTCGAGGCGATCGATATTTATCCAGCTAAGGTGTGAAGTATACTATTGGTTAAAATCGGCCATAGTATCGCTTATGCGAACTACTTGAGAATTAAATGTTTGGGGAAAAAACGAATAATGAGTTTATCGACGGTCGTTAGCCTCCACGAGTGCTATGCTCACCTTTAGATGACATCCGTAATCCAATTGGAATTGTGGAATTGATCCAAGGCGTTCGTAGAAACGACTTCTCGGAAAATTATCCGCGGAGAGCTCTAGTGCCATGATCTTCGTTTCCCGTCGCATGACGCCGTGTAACAACAAGCTAAGGACCCTTTTGCGCATGTTTTTATTTGCTCATGGACTCTCCTTTATTTGCGATGCAAACTATTATCGACAAGACTCTCTCTCTCGGGCGATGGTTTAACTGAGCGAAGTCCCGTTCATCTGTTTGCTTCGGTGTTCAAATATGTCTTGGAATCGAGAGTCGCTCCTCATTAGAAATCTCTCATAAATGATCCTATGTGTGTGTTTATGAGTATAGTTATGAATAGGCTTGGTAGGATTAGATTTAAATTGATAAATGTCAATAAACATCGCAATAAAAAAATTAAATTCGACTAAAATGTATTGTCGTCGATAAGTATATACCACTAGATTTATTTTACGAAATTATGCGTCATGATTTTTAAATTTGCTTCACCGCACTCAAACAATATATTTTAGTATCAAACATCCAAAACGTAAGAGAAAATAGATATTTTGCATACCAAAGGTCCACACTTTGCTTTGTAAGGTCTCTTATGTCATTGCCTTAAGGACCCATACTGAGCTGCCGATAGTTCCTACGCTCCTTGGTTCGTTATCACCATATGATCGTCCGTCATGCTCTCTCTTTACCGAAATGTCAGGAGACGTTCATTGTGTCTTCTTTTTGACAAGATGCTAAAAGAAAAGTTTTCCCAAACTTAAAAAAGTATACCGATCCTTATAGTATTTTCAACAACAAACCGAGTGAGAGTGCCACATGAGTAGTTTCACTGGCATTGCTATCGAAGGAGTTCCGTGTTCGTACTCGGGGTTTTTTCTATACGTTAAGCGTTTTTTACTCAACAAGGTATTTTCTAAAATACTTATTTGTATATTTGGTTGCACATTATAATCACGGCATATTAGTATTTTATCGAATGGTCACGATTTCATGAATAAAGGGCGAGCAAAATATACTCGCAGATATAAAAAAGTAGAAAAAACAACATTCACTAAAATTTAAAGAACAACACATAATTCGGCACGTTTAATAAACTTTAATGAGAGAGATTTCAATACATAAAAATTTCCAGATAAAAATCGATAAAATGTATTAAAATATACCTCAATATTTGTCGTCGATTTTAGGAAAAACAAACGTCGATTTTTAAGAAAAATAAATGCCGAAAACTACCAAGTCTAATTAGTTATGAATCTCAGTCACATCAGAAAACTAAATAATATATTATTTTCCAATTAAAGTATTTTTATATCTTTGCAGCATTCTTACCAAATAATATCTTTAATATTTTATTTCTGCAATCCAATGCAGACTTCAGTTTGCTCATACCTCTATTATCGCACAATCATTTTATTTCTATACTTCATCGGCATTTCCTCGCAATTGCAGGTTTCGCTTTGCTTTTTGTGCATGTTATACCAAGTACACAAGTACCTTGGTCGTAGATGGGTGAAAATTACTGCATTTCTCGAACGAAGAGATTCACTCTTTTTTCGAAAAAAGATCGCTAAAAACTATCCTGCGTCTTATCGGCTACATGCACCCTGGTATTCCAGTCGTAAACTCATCGTAAGAACAGATCAAGACCAACGATTGTCGCCGGTAGTTGAGGAACCAGTGGATTTCGCACTCGGAAGTCTCAACAACGAAAAATTGCTCCTTGATGCTAACGATATGTTGGGATGAGCATCCTGAAGTAATGGAATGTGTTGAAGAAGCAGGTGCTTTGTAGTATTCTTTTAATATGAAAAAAAAGTGGTGGTTTATAAAGGGATTGCAGTATTGGATCTGGAATCATGAACCTAATGTAAAAAATTGGCACTTGAATCTCAAACGTGAAGAGTGAACTAGTGTACGGTCTGCCCCGTGATTCTACACAATTGTGGTACAATGTCACGTTAGTGGATGCCTCGTTAGTGCGTGACGTAGTTAACTCCGTAATTTTTGTTGTTTCGTGGGTTTAGGATAAATGCAATTCTTTCTGCTTGGTTATTTTTCAGGGCCACAAAGCTGTTTTTGTCACAGTAAGCAAACTATGAGTAAATTCAGGCAATGAATTTTTTTTTCTGGAAAATTTGTCTTAAAATTTAGACGCGTCTTATCGGCCAGGATATGCGATAGTAAAATTGCAATTTCCACTTTATCAGAAAAATTGTGAATACGGATCGATAGTAACCGGGTATAAGGGCAAAAAACGTAAAACAAAGATCTAAGCTATTTCGAAATGCTTCGGAAGCTCGTGAATATCGTTTCATAAAGCTAGGTAAATTATTTGGAGGAAAAATACATTTATCTAAATCTATTTATTTTCTGGCGATAATAGCCAGGATGACTTAACGCCGTAAACACGTAATTTTTATTTGGATAACGGGTATTTTTTCATCTCTTTTATTACGACGCCATACATTTTAGAATACTCCGCAGGAATAATGGCCTTACCCTCTCCGCCTCGGCAGAGGCAATCCGACGTCCCCGGCATTACGCAGGGGTTTGTGTATTCAACGCGCGCAATTCATTCCCGTCGATACATCCTTCATTGATCCTCCCTCGAATCTTAAATAGGCTTCCCTTCATTTAAATAAATACTCGTATCAACTCACGACTCCGGCGCATTTTTCATCCCTTAATTGGAATCCGAACCACCTCGAGCAAAGCGAATCGCAGACACGCGCGCCCATCAAGGGATAAGGTTGCCGATCCTCGCGGTCTCTGCAGTCTATATATGTACAAAACAACTTTCATGAGTGAAAATTCATCCGTCTCCTATCCATCCTGCGCGAGGCGATCTCCGAGATAATTTCGCATTTTACGTAGAATATCGCTTTTCTTCGCAATTTGTCGCCTGGCGAGGACGCATTCCGAGTAGATAGGACGCATTCATTTTTTTTCTTCCCATTCTCCTCCGTGATGATCCCGAACGATTTACTCGGTGGTTGATCATCCAATTCGCTAATGATCGGTAACGAGTATAATGCGACCGTAGTAATGAAACGGCGCAGGGGAGGACGTTTGGGATCCGAGTAATTAAACCGCTTTGAGGCGCCCAACGGGACGATTACAGCAGAGCAAGTATCGTTAAGAAAGCAAGTTCCGCTCCACGATCAAGGAGGAAAATTCCTCGACCGAGCCGTGCAATTTTCGCCGATGAAACCGGTGAAAATCCAGTTCGAAGATATTAATCGGGTGATCTTCGACGTTTCAAACTTCGAACGCGTACATTCTTCGCGACCGTGCTGCAGTTTGAAAGAATAAAAAATTGCGGAAACCGGATAGAGAGGGCTCTCAATTGTTTAGTGGGGCTAAGGAGCTTACCTGACAAAAGACACCCGATATTTTTAACCAACGCTCTTCTATTTTTTTCCGCCCAAGTCTGCTCTCGGGAGAAACTGAAAGTTATCGGATCATGCCTATCGAAAGAGACCGAAATATTGTAAATATAATTTCAAGTGTAACAAATTTAATCTAACTATCCGAGAACCAGCTTTTTTATTACATTTCTAACTCCATAGTAGCGTGCAAATGATTAGAACGTGGCGTTGAGTAGATCAAGGTGTGCGTTCGCTTCGCTTGATTTTTACACTTGGCGGCGGATAATCATAGGGCTGTTTTTCGGCCTATTCCGCTGTTATCTTTCGTGCATCAGGACGAAGAGAAAATACCTCGCTAATGGCCTCAGTGGCAACCACGTAGTGCATTAGGAACCTTGTGAAAAAACGCTCCTCTCCCACATATGAGTCACTGTAATCGCTCTAAAATCCTGGTAGGTTTGGTTTATAATAGACTACGGCCAAACTATTGCATCCGAGTTTGATTTTTTAAGTTAGTCATACGTTATACCAATGTTTTTCAAAGTACGGGTCGCAAGGAAATGCGAGCAATTAATGCATTACAATATATTGCAAATGACGGAACGAAATAATCCTTTCAGATAAATCCCAGTATTCTAGTATGTATACTATATAGCTGCTTCTTACTTATGATATAACATACAAGTAATGGTGCTTACATTCTGAAAACATTTAACATAATCTTGAAAAACATTAATTTTTAGATAGATATTTCATTATTAGTAATATTTTTTAATATTTGTACCTCTGCACCGATTTTCGTTCTTTCATTATGGGACAATATTGGAGTAAAAGCAATCCATAAAATTTGCAATTTTAAGAATATTATACGTTTTCCATTGTTGGTACTAATGCCACGCATTTCTGTCAAATTTTAATGTTGTAGCACATCTATAAGTGCAATAATATTGATCTAACTGTTTAAATTTGAAATTTTTTTAGCTTCCGCAATAACAACTTCATGGAGATTTTAAAATGTTTATATGCGCTTCTGCACCTAGCTCTAAATAACTGAAAAATTTTAGGTCCCTAGCTCAAAGTCAAATATCTAAACATTTATCAATTTTTTATGCTTTAAGAATTTTTAACAACCAAACAAATTAATATATCAGAATTTCTATAATACCTATTCAGTTATATTACAAATTCTACCTATACAAAAAATTAGCACATTCAGAAATACATATAAATTAAATATTCGTTTAAACATTAGCGATTTTTTAGCGGTCGCATTATTATTTTTAGATTTTAGATCTTTTTAGTCGGGTATGAACATAATCCTACCCACATAAAAACATAAAAAGTGTCTAAACATTAATATCCTCCTATTAGAATCCTATATATATATATATATATATATATATATATATATATATATATATATATATATATATAACAACTTACGGAAAAGGAAAGGTAAAATGAATATATGGATGTCAACAAGGTGTTGGGATGAGGAAACCCAGTGAGCACTCACCAATCAGACGACTTCAGGTTGGCGAGGCCCCGGGGATGTCGAAGCGACACACGTAAAATAACACAAAAACACAGAAACATCACAAACGTAGCTGAAGAAGGAGTAGTTCCGAAAGCTTTACGTTTGTGATGTTTCTGTGTTTTTGTGTTATTTTACGTGTGTCGCTTCGACATCCCCGGGGCCTCGCCAACCTGAAGTCGTCTGATTGGTGAGTGCTCACTGGGTTTCCTCATCCCAACACCTTGTTGACATCCATATATATATATATATATATATATATATATATATATATATATATATATATATATATATAATATCTTAAGTAAGAATCAGCTATATAGTATAGATCAGTGGTTCTCAACCTGGATGCCGCGGCACACTGGGGCGCCGCTGCTTATTTTTAGGGGTGCCGCGATAAAATTAGTTTTGTAAATAAATCAACGATTTGGATGTGTTTACATTTAAATTGATTGTGGTGTGATACCAACAAATGGATATGTCCAAAGTTGTAATACTCGTTTGTGAAAATATAAAAACATTGCTTGAAGTCTGGGGTGCCGCGAAATTATGTTTATCTTTGAAAGGGTGCCGCGCCTACAAAAAGGTTGAGAACCACTGGTATAGATATTATTATCTGCCAATGTTTAGGCACTTCCAGATAAGCTACAGGGTGATCATTTTAAATGAGAACCCATGATAATTTTAATAACTTCGTGTAAAAGAGTTATATTTAGAAGTTAGAATTTAGAAGTAACAATCTTTGTTGTCTGACATTACTTGCACTGTCACAAACAGTGTTGAAAATGACCACAAGAATGTTGCATACATAACTGATTGTGAGCACGAAAAAGCATGTTCGAAGACACTGCCTGCAGCGTGATGGGTGTGATGTTGGAAATTATGTGGAATACGTATGTTGGTTTTCAATCCATCCAGATTGCGTGGATTGCTTTTGCAGGCATTGTCTTTGATAAAAACCCACATAAAGAAGTCTAACGGCGACTAATATGGCGGCCGTGGAGGCCATATTCCTTTTGGCATCATGCGATCTTCGAACAAGAGGGATAGCTCGGCCATAGATGCCCGTGAAGTGTGACTTTTGCGTCATCTTGCTGAAACCATGCTTTAACAATCTCCTCTTCAGTGAGGTGTCCCATTAATTCATGGGCTATGTCAATGTACTGCTCAGAGTCTATGGTGTCTGTTAAAAATATGGGCCCAACAATCCTTCGGCGGGTCATTGCACACCCCACTCCAATCTTCACGGAAGGCCTTCACGACTACCGAAGCGGTCCAGGGGCCCACGAAGTCCCCTCCGTAGATCACCCCACCAGGCTATCCCCTACTTCACACATGTGTAAATATCCCTAAATATCCTTAGTAATTGTTAGCGAATAAAATATTTTGTATCCTTGCCTTGAAGAGGCCTACATGCTGAGGCTGACAATGAGTTATTACTCGAATCCCAAGGGAAAGTGAAAACTATTCGATCTACAGAAAATTAAAAAACAGAAATATATTTTTTATATATTTGTATAATTACAGTGAAACTTCTACAACTCGAATCTGAAGGGAAAACAAAAATTATTCGAGTTATAGAAAATTCTAATTTCGGAAATATATTTTTCTCATTTTCGTTAATTGAATTAACATCAAGCTTATTCCCTTAAGCATATAAGTTAACTATCGACTGTAGGACGGAGCGGGTAGGTTTGTTTTCTCTAGAACTATCAGGGATCACAATAGGAGAAGCAACCCTGATAATAGTGACGTTAGGGACTTCCTGATGCACTGCACCCCTCATAAAATATATTAATGGATGAAAACAAGTTGTGTGTGTATGTGTATACACACACACACACACACACACACACAAACACACACATATATATCGGTTTTCATTACGAGATAATGGATACTCAAGTCAGAATATTTTGAAAAAACATTGCGTCATACCGACTACGGAAATTCGCAAAATATGGCTTTTTCCAAGCCACGGCAGTACTAAGCTAAGTAAAATCTCGCAAAAGAAGTCAGAATGTGCTCTAAGCTTGTTAAGGGAGATGAAAAAAAATATTTGTTGTAGAACATGTTTTTTGGTTAAACATTCCTTAAAAATAGGAAATAGATGGTGAATAATGTTTCTGCGACCTTTTGCCCTTGAGCATACTAAGGTGCGGGGAGAACAAGGGGAAAAGAGAACCGACAAAAAAACTCTCCATTGGACAAATAAACGTTTTCTTCGAAGTGTCCGCCGCTGTTTGCATTAGGTAAACGACGGTGAACTCTACTCGCTCCCTCAAAATATTTTATTGCATATGGAACGCGGAGATTTTTCACGTTTAAGGAAGATAGGGAGAAATGCCGTACTCAAAATATACGCCAAGAAAAGAGTCAGATGCGCAAAAAGTAAAAGACAGGTGCAATTCGCGACGTCCTATGTCTCCACGAATTATCTCTGTAAACAACTGTAATAATAGAACGTCGTGTTTCCTCAAATATTTCGTCGCCTTCAACCATTTGTTTATGTGAGTAAAGAGTGCTAAGAAAAGTGAGGTCATTTCTGTAATCGTGCTAATGGGAGTGGCGAGTTGGAATGTAAAAACACAGCGCTCAAATAAGGAGATCGTAATTTATATTCTTAAGTTGATGGATTTCGATCATTCTTTTCTTCGGAGAATTATTAAAGCGTATTTTCTGTTTTGTCTAATGTTTGCCATATTCTTACATATACTAATAGGAGTTCTTATTGCGCTATGAGTTTTGTACATACATACGCGCACCTGTAAATCACTCACATTACGATGCGAGTTTTCCTGAAAGACGTAAACAGCTAATACAAATGTTTTATTATAAAATGACCTGTGGAAATTTTTAGTCGTAAGAGTGAACTAATATTCCTCGAGTTACAAAAATTTTAGCACACGCACCAAAATTGATCAATTACATTAATCCCTGATAAAACATCTTAAACAAGAACGATTCTGATACTATAGTGAATATTGTCCCAAAAATTGAGGATAAATACAGTTTTTTGCTTATGAATCACTTTATCCGCAGAGTTAAAAAAATCTAAATAAAAATATTCGAATTTCAAATTACAAAACTGGACGATGAAATTATGCTGCAAATATCACAGACTTACAAAAAATGTCGCGACCCTGCCAGGATTCGAACCTGGAATCTTCTGATCCGTAGTCAGACGCGTTATCCGTTGCGCCACAGGGCCCGGTGGAGACACTTATAATGTTTCAAAACTATATTCTGCATCAGCTATCGCAACAACGGAGAAAGTAGTTCGCAGTTGAGTGGCACGCCCAGTTACGAAAGTTCCTCTTGCTCCTCCGTTTCCCGGTTATAACGACTGTACCATTCGTAATCGGTCTGTTCATTCATGAATGGTAATGTAATTCCATTTACCGATCTTGGAACACCGGAAGTGAAGGCGCATTCGCAATGTTATACTTACCCAAGAATAATTGATAGCTGCTAAAATTTTGACATTAAAAATAGCTCCATCATCTATTGTTAATTTGTCAATTGTCTTAAATGTAAGCTTTTTGAAAAGTAAAAGTAGTTACTCTTAATATAACTTAATACTTATTTATTTAAAGGAAATTTGATGGCACTGCTTTTACCTATAGTTATTAGTTTTTGGGAGATCTGGTATATCGTTAAAAATCAGAGTTAGGAATATAGTTTTTTTTTTAACTGTTGCAACCATAACCTCAGTTAATTTAGATATATGCCTTCACCTTAGATTAACTCTTATCTCCATACTTTTAGAGACTAATAATCTGATCACATTTTATGTAGTTTCTCTGGACTTGCGAAAATATTTACACAAAAAAAAGTATTTCAGTAAAGATTTGTCAGATGCTTCCATGCTTTCAAGCACATAAAAGCTAGAAATATCACACAGGAAGAAGTGACGTATAAACGAAAAGACATTCCCACAACCTATAAATGTTTAAACGCCGAATTTTCCGCAGAGGTCATTTTGGAGATCAGCAAAACAAAAAATATCCTTCCACCGAGAGCATTTAGAATTATTAAGGTGTAATTACAAAAATAGAGAGAATATGGTGCGAGTAAGACGACATCTTCCCCGAATTACGCACGGGCTCTAGAAGAACGGTACAGCCGCGAAAATTGGAGGTTACACGTGGCAATCAATACGGCCACGCTTCGGGAAGCCACACTTTTTAAAAGGTGATTTTTTTCTCCTCTCTCGGGCGAATTCTCTGCGCTACGTCAGTAGAGTAGTAAGGGGAGTTTCAGCGCAGCGATAGTGACGCCGCCTGTCAGTAGAAACTGTAAGCTATAGATAAACAAAAGATAAACGTAATGACGTCATAACAAAAGACGATCGTAATGCGCAATGTTAGGTTGGTATCTTGGAAGGCGGTAAATTTGAATCGAGTTAAAATTTTGCTGTTGTTATCTTGGAAGGCGGCGGATTTGAATCGAGTTAAAATTTTGCTGTTGTTATCTTGGAAGGCGGTAAATTTGAATCTAGTTAAAATTTTGCAGTTGGTATCTTGGAAGGCGGCGGATTCGAATCGAATTAAACTTTCTGGGTTGGTATTTTGGATGGTGGTGGATTTGAGTACGTTAAAATGAAGCGAAATATTGAGCAGGTTGATCAAGTTTTTTTTATTTCCAATAAAAGACAATCATTATTACTTTATAAAAACACACAACAAAAATGACAATCTTTTTTCAAAGGAGGTGATCCATCGATATGAATTTCTCCTTTATATCAGTGTTCCAGGCATGGTTGATATCGTTCCGTCTTATTCCAATCTTCTAATTCTTGTAATTCGGGAAATGTGGCGGCTATCTGATGGATGTCACGTGGATGATACAGTTCAATGTAATCAATAGGTATAAATTTCAGATCCTCTAATTTCATCGTCTTCCAACCACGTTCATGGCCGACCCAACTTTATGTATAATTGCGAGTTGTTTTAAGTCCATAACTGAAAGTTAATTATTTTCAAATCAATGATTGCTTAGATTTATAATATAATAATAATTTTAAATATAAATTAAATTACCTTTGGAGAGCGATCTTATGCGTGGAGTATTCTGGATGCGTCTTTCTTCGAGAAACTCACTTATGCACGCGTCCGTCCTCTGCCGAGTCTCAAAACCGAATGAAACCTTCTATGTGCAAGATTGCAAAAATGCTGAGACTGCACGGCCGCGAGACTCTGCGTAGCGATTTTGAGTCAGCGAACCGGACGTGATCACTGCAAAGTGCCGAGTTCGTGCATACACCGGATGTGATCTGGAGAGTGGGGGTTAACGCAAAAGTATCACGTCAACACTTTCCCAACTTGCGGTATATTTGAATCGAGTTAAAATTTGGTGCTTGGCAGTAATTTAAGAATCTCAACCGTCGTCTCCACCACTTCACTGCTTTCATCGACACCGACGTCTCCATCGCTTTCTTTATTACACCACCACCGTCTCTACAACTTCGCTGGGTTAATTTCCACCACCGTCTCCACCACCTTCTTCATACTACAAAACCGCCGTCTCCACCGACTTGAAGTAAGTTGTATTCAATTCCATTCATTGATTTTACGCTTCTTGTGAGAAACGATTGAAATATTCTTTTTTTAGTATGTCTAGCCCCAGAAGCCTTCAGAGCTATACCATTGACGTCATAGTTGAAAATGCTATTGATATTAAAGATTTACCAAAAATTATACAAGAAAAAATTACGTCATATAAAAATCATAGCGATTTGATATTAACTATTTTGGAAGGGAGATTGATTTGCGAACCAAACTCACCACCATGGGTGAAAAAGTGGATTCATGAACGGAAAATAGCACGGGATAAAAAACTCGGGATAAGTAAGTTTTTTCAATCGTTTCTCATCATTTACTTCTAATTAATTTTATTCCTGTTCCCGATGTGTGTATACATTTTTGACTACACACATTCTCTAATTGTATGTTTCATTATCTGATTTATATGTAATAGATTCTTTTTATATGGAATTTTGATTTAAATATATACATTTTTTATTATCTGATTTAACTGATGAGGAAAATTACTTCATTTGTTAAAAAAATTATTAAAAATAATACTTATCATCATTTACGTCTAATTAATTTCATTCCTCTTCTTGATGTCCGTATGCATTTTTTCATAACGCATTCTCTAATTGTTTGTTTCATTATCTGATTTATATGTAATAGATTCATTTTTGTATGGAATTTGATTTAAAATCTATATATTTTATTATCTGACTTAACTAATGAGAAAAATTACTTCATATGTTTTTAAATTGTTAAAAATAACCCTCATTTACAGATGGATTCTCTCAAGGCGAAATTTCAGAAAGTGTCGAAGATGAATACATTCGTAAAAAAGGAGGATTTGGTGCAAGATAAAAACTACAAAATAGCATCATTTGAAAAATTTAATACTAGATATGGTTGGACATTAGTGGTGACGATAGGAGAAGATGAAGATTTGTCGGGGGTAAAGATGTTTTTACCCAAGAAATTTTTAAATGCTATTACCGACGAAGAAATAAAAATGTATAATGAGAGTAATATTAAGAATTTAAACATAAAAGTAAATAATAACAATGTTATTATTTGTTAAAATAAAAAAATTTCTAAATATTTTGATTGATTCCATTTTTTCCCCCAAAAATTATGTGAAATATTGAGCAGGTTGATCAAGTTTTTTTTATTTACAATAAAAATACAAGCATTGTCACGAAAACAAAAATACTTTGTCCTAACTCGTCTTACTTATATGATTTAACAAGTCGTAACTTGTCGAAAGTCGAATGGAAGGACGAGATGAAATAAAAAAATAGGACCTATCTATTACTAGAATAACTTGCCAGAAAACCTGAACATTTTTTTAACCAAATATTATATGCCAAATAAATTTGAATATACCGAAAATTGATAAAATTCAGTAATCTATAAAAATAATTAATTTATCAAATCTCATTTATGATTATTTATATAAATTAAAATAAGAGAATCACTCGAACAATTTATCGACGCGTTTTTTTGCAGGTCAGAGCGGTTTATTTACCGCGCTCGCACATAGTCAAGATCTTAAAGGCTAAATAAAAGAAAAACACATTAAAAAGGTAGAATCTATGGCAGTTCGTAACTCACTCCGCTTCACTGACGAAAAGAGCCTATTAAAAAAAATAACTGATATTAACAAAAAGTTGATTTAAATCAACTTTTTGTTAATTAACATAATGATATCTAAGATGCAGTAGCGACAATTTAACAGATTTATATTGTTTAAATTCCGTTTATAATCGATATTATATCAAAAAATTATAATACGGGTAATAAAATATTCACTTTAACCTGATACGATATAATTCTTTTCTTTTATCCAAATCTTTTAAGCGGACAGTCTTCTATTCTATCCAACGTTGTCGTTGAAATGAAAGAATTCCCGTATACAAATTGGATTTAAGAAAGTACGTATTAAATCATCGCGAGATTTAAATAGAATGTCTCCACGCATATGTTTCTCTTTCTTTTCCGCTGGGGAACTAAGAAGGAAAAGCCTGCACACGCTCTCTGAAATAATGCCACCTTGCTCTATGAAGACGCTATCTACATCCGGCCGCGCAATCCTCGTAACCAGATCGCGACATCATAACATCTCACCGTAGAGAATCTCGCTGTTGTTATATTAAGAAAGTCGAAATTGTACATCTCTTCGTTATTCATTACGCTCGTGGATATCAACAGCATTCATATGTTAGTAATAAATAATAATAATTAGCTAAATCCATTTCGAAATTGTGTCACACTGCCTCCGAAAAAAATATACACGGGTAAATTATTATTTATTTTCCTTTTATTCTTTATTTTAAAAAAAATAACTAATGGAAAAATTTTGTATTCGATATTAATTTCTTTATATATTTTAATATTATAAAAAAATCAATTTTATAAATCCCATCGAGAATTTCATGAACAAAATTAGGGAATAAAGACACGATATATTCTCTTAGACTTATCTTGTAAGATTTAATAGCAAAATTTTTCGGTCTACGAAAATTTATTTTGAGTTATTTTTTTCGGCTACTTTCACAAAAAAATCAATTTTATAAATCCCATCGGGAATTTCATGAACAAAATTAGGGAATAAAGACACGATATATTCTCTTAGACTTATCTTGTAAGATTTAATAGCAAAATTTTTCGGTCTACGAAAATTTATTTTGAGTTATTTTTTTCGGCTACTTTCACAAAAAAATCAATTTTATAAATCCCATCGAGAATTTCATGAACAAAATTAGGGAATAAAGACACGATATATTCTCTTAGACTTATCTTGTAAGATTTAATAGCAAAATTTTTCGGTCTACGAAAATTTATTTTGAGTTATTTTTTTCGGCTACTTTCACAAAAAAATCAATTTAATAAATCCCATCGGGAATTTCATGAACAAAATTAGGGAATAAAGACACGATATATTCTCTTAGACTTATCTTGTAAGACCTAATAGCAAAATCTTTCTTCGGTCTACGACAATTTATTTTGACTTATTTTTTTCGGCTATTTTCATATTTTTTTGTGGAAAATTCGTCTAGTAAGAGATATTTTGGAAAATGTTTTCGAATTTCATTTGATAAAAAATTAAGTATAAACTTTTAAAAAAGTTTTTTAGGTTGGTATTTTGGATGGTGGCGGATTCGAATCGAGTTAAAATTTCGCTGTTGACATAGCCGAATGCGCGATATATTGGAATCGAATTAAACTTTCTTGGTTGGTATTTTGGATGGCAGCGGATTTGAGTACGTTAAAATGAAGCGAAATATGGAGCAGGTTGATTAAGTTTTTTTGTTTCCGATAAAATACAATTATTATTACATTATAAATACACACAACACAAATAACAATCTTTTTTCAAAAGAGGTGGTCCGAGTATGGCTGATATCGTTCCCTCTTACACCAATCTTCTAATTCTTGTAATTCGGGAAATGTGGCGGCTATCTGATGGATGTCACGTGAATGATACAATTCAATTTAATCAAAAGGTACACATTTCAGATCCTCCAAATTCATCCTCTTCCAACCATGTTCATGATAGTTCCGAATAGACCCAACTTGATGTATAATTGCGAGTTGATTTAAGTCCATAACTAAAAGTTAATTATTTTCAAATCAATGAATGCTTAGATTTATAATATAATAATAATTTTAAATATAAATTAAATTACCTTTTGAGAGCGATCTTATGCGTCGAATATCTGGATGCGTCTTTCT
Organism: Tanypteryx hageni; assembly: GCA_028673005.1. Lineage (NCBI taxonomy): Eukaryota > Metazoa > Arthropoda > Insecta > Odonata > Petaluridae > Tanypteryx > Tanypteryx hageni. Next base: position 99,474,765 of record CM054112.1, on the reverse strand, counting down.
TCGAGAAAATAATCCAAATGAAAACTTCTAGGTGCAAGGTTGCAAAAATGCTGAAGCTGCACGGCCGCGAGACTCTGCGTAGCGATCTTGAGTCAGCGAACCGGACGTGATCACTGCAAAATGCCGAGTTCGTGCATACACCGGATGTGATCTGGAGAGTGGGAGTTAACGTGAACAATTTCCCAACTTGCGGTATATTTGAATCGAGTTAAAATTTGGTGCTCGGCGGTGATTTTAAATACGTCAAAATGAAACAAATATTTTGGTCGTAACTCGTCTTACTTATATGATTTAACAAGTCATAACATGTTATTCTAGTAATAGATATTTTGAAAAAAAATCAAGCATCGACTTTTTTAGAAAATTTCTTCGTACTTCATGATCGACAAAATGTTTTCCCAAACGAATTTTGACAAAAAATACGTTTTTTAGTAGTAATAGATATATTGAATATTTTTGAATATTTTGAAAAACGCGTCGATAAATTGTTTGAGTGATTCTCTTATTTTAATTTATATAAATAATCATAAGTGGGATTTTTAAAATTAATTATTTTATAGATTACTGAATTTTATTTATTTTCGGTATACTCAAATTTATTTGGCAAATATTTTTTTTGGTTAAAAAATATTTCGCGTTTGTGGAAAGTTATTCTAGTAATAGATATTTTGACAAAATTAAACATCGGCTTTTTTAGAAATTTTCTTCGTAATATATGATCTAAAAAATGTTTTTCCAAACGAATTTTGACAAGAAATACGTTATTTAAAACAATAGTTTGGAGTCCGATTAAATTTTAAAATCCATTTATAACGATCCCTCTAACCCGGCAGGATTTTTTAACAACCGATAAATTGTATAAAGCACTGGGTAAAAATAAGTTATCGAAGAGATACGTTCAGGATTGGTTGAATTCACAGGATGCTTATACATTGCACAGGCCTTTAAGAAAACGCTTCCAAAGAAATTTTTACGATGTTGATTATATCGACGAAACTTGGCAATGTGACTTAAATGATATGCGAAATTTGAAAAAGTATAATAGTGAATTTGCATATATTCTAACCATTATAGATTTATTCTCAAAATATGCTTGGGCAGTTCCTTTGAAGAGCAAGACGTGGGAAGAAATGGTGAGGGCGTTCGATTATATTTTCAAAAATAGAAAACCTATAAAATTACAAAGCGATAAAGGCTCCGAATTTAGGAATAAAAAGTTTCAAGATTTCCTCGAGAGAAAAAACGTCAAGTTTTATTATACTCATAACCCCGATGTCAAAGCTGCCGTAGTAAAAAGATTCCGAAAATTAATAAAATTCAGTAATCTGTAAAATAATTAATTTAAAAAATCTCACTTATGATTATTTATAAAATCAGAGAAATATTGCTCAAAAAACGAATTTTTTGTCAAAATTCGTTCGGGGAATCATTTTTTAGATCATATATTACGAAGAAATTTTCTAAAAAAAGCCGATGTTTAATTTTGTCAAAATATCTATTACTAGAATAACTTTCCACAAACGCGAAATATTTTTTAACCAAAAAAAATATTTGCCAAATAAATTTGAGTATACCGAAAATAAATAAAATTCAGTAATCTATAAAATAATTAATTTTAAAAATCCCACTTATGATTATTTATATAAATTAAAATAAGAGAATCACTCAAACAATTTATAGACGCGTTTTTCAAAATATTCAAAAATATTCAATATATCTATTACTACTAAAAAACGTATTTTTTGTCAAATTTCGTTTGGGAAAACATTTTGTCGATCATGAATTACGAAGAAATTTTCTAAAAAAGTCGATGCTTGATTTTTTTTCAAAATATCTATTACTAGAATAACGTTATGACTTGTTAAATCATATAAGTAAGACGAGTTAGGAACAAAATATTTGTTTCATTTTGACGTATTTAAAATCACCGCCGAGCACCAAATTTTAACTCGATTCAAATATACCGCAAGTTGGGAAATTGTTCACGTTAACTCCCACTCTCCAGATCACATCCGGTGTATGCACGAACTCGGCATTTTGCAGTGATCACGTCCGGTTCGCTGACTCAAGATCGCTACGCAGAGTCTCGCGGCCGTGCAGCTTCAGCATTTTTGCAACCTTGCACCTAGAAGTTTTCATTTGGATTATTTTCTCGAAGAAAGACGCATCCAGATATTCGACGCATAAGATCGCTCTCAAAAGGTAATTTAATTTATATTTAAAATTATTATTATATTATAAATCTAAGCATTCATTGATTTGAAAATAATTAACTTTCAGTTATGGACTTAAATCAACTCGCAATTATACATCAAGTTGGGTCTATTCGGAACTATCATGAACATGGTTGGAAGAGGATGAATTTGGAGGATCTGAAATGTGTACCTTTTGATTAAATTGAATTGTATCATTCACGTGACATCCATCAGATAGCCGCCACATTTCCCGAATTACAAGAATTAGAAGATTGGTGTAAGAGGGAACGATATCAGCCATACTCGGACCACCTCTTTTGAAAAAAGATTGTTATTTGTGTTGTGTGTATTTATAATGTAATAATAATTGTATTTTATCGGAAACAAAAAAACTTAATCAACCTGCTCCATATTTCGCTTCATTTTAACGTACTCAAATCCGCTGCCATCCAAAATACCAACCAAGAAAGTTTAATTCGATTCCAATATATCGCGCATTCGGCTATGTCAACAGCGAAATTTTAACTCGATTCGAATCCGCCACCATCCAAAATACCAACCTAAAAAACTTTTTTAAAAGTTGATACTTAATCTTTTATCAAATGAAATTCGAAAACATTTTCCAAAATATCTCTTACTAGACGAATTTTCCACAAAAAAATATGAAAATAGCCGAAAAAAATAAGTCAAAATAAATTTTCGTAGACCGAAGAAAGATTTTGCTATTAGGTCTTACAAGATAAGTCTAAGAGAATATATCGTGTCTTTATTCCCTAATTTTGTTCATGAAATTCCCGATGGGATTTATTAAATTGATTTTTTTGTGAAAGTAGCCGAAAAAAATAACTCAAAATAAATTTTCGTAGACCGAAAAATTTTGCTATTAAATCTTACAAGATAAGTCTAAGAGAATATATCGTGTCTTTATTCCCTAATTTTGTTCATGAAATTCTCGATGGGATTTATAAAATTGATTTTTTTGTGAAAGTAGCCGAAAAAAATAACTCAAAATAAATTTTCGTAGACCGAAAAATTTTGCTATTAAATCTTACAAGATAAGTCTAAGAGAATATATCGTGTCTTTATTCCCTAATTTTGTTCATGAAATTCCCGATGGGATTTATAAAATTGATTTTTTTGTGAAAGTAGCCGAAAAAAATAACTCAAAATAAATTTTCGTAGACCGAAAAATTTTGCTATTAAATCTTACAAGATAAGTCTAAGAGAATATATCGTGTCTTTATTCCCTAATTTTGTTCATGAAATTCTCGATGGGATTTATAAAATTGATTTTTTTATAATATTAAAATATATAAAGAAATTAATATCGAATACAAAATTTTTCCATTAGTTATTTTTTTTTAAATAAAGAATAAAAGGCAAATAAATAATAATTTACCCGTGTATATTTTTTTCGGAGGCAGTGTGACACAATTTCGAAATGGATTTAGCTAATTATTATTATTTATTACTAACATATGAATGCTGTTGATATCCACGAGCGTAATGAATAACGAAGAGATGTACAATTTCGACTTTCTTAATATAACAACAGCGAGATTCTCTACGGTGAGATGTTATGATGTCGCGATCTGGTTACGAGGATTGCGCGGCCGGATGTAGATAGCGTCTTCATAGAGCAAGGTGGCATTATTTCAGAGAGCGTGTGCAGGCTTTTCCTTCTTAGTTCCCCAGCGGAAAAGAAAGAGAAACATATGCGTGGAGACATTCTATTTAAATCTCGCGATGATTTAATACGTACTTTCTTAAATCCAATTTGTATACGGGAATTCTTTCATTTCAACGACAACGTTGGATAGAATAGAAGACTGTCCGCTTAAAAGATTTGGATAAAAGAAAAGAATTATATCGTATCAGGTTAAAGTGAATATTTTATTACCCGTATTATAATTTTTTGATATAATATCGATTATAAACGGAATTTAAACAATATAAATCTGTTAAATTGTCGCTACTGCATCTTAGATATCATTATGTTAATTAACAAAAAGTTGATTTAAATCAACTTTTTGTTAATATCAGTTATTTTTTTTAATAGGCTCTTTTCGTCAGTGAAGCGGAGTGAGTTACGAACTGCCATAGATTCTACCTTTTTAATGTGTTTTTCTTTTATTTAGCCTTTAAGATCTTGACTATGTGCGAGCGCGGTAAATAAACCGCTCTGACCTGCAAAAAAAACGCGTCGATAAATTGTTCGAGTGATTCTCTTATTTTAATTTATATAAATAATCATAAATGAGATTTGATAAATTAATTATTTTTATAGATTACTGAATTTTATCAATTTTCGGTATATTCAAATTTATTTGGCATATAATATTTGGTTAAAAAAATGTTCAGGTTTTCTGGCAAGTTATTCTAGTAATAGATAGGTCCTATTTTTTTATTTCATCTCGTCCTTCCATTCGACTTTCGACAAGTTACGACTTGTTAAATCATATAAGTAAGACGAGTTAGGACAAAGTATTTTTGTTTTCGTGACAATGCTTGTATTTTTATTGTAAATAAAAAAAACTTGATCAACCTGCTCAATATTTCACATAATTTTTGGGGGAAAAAATGGAATCAATCAAAATATTTAGAAATTTTTTTATTTTAACAAATAATAACATTGTTATTATTTACTTTTATGTTTAAATTCTTAATATTACTCTCATTATACATTTTTATTTCTTCGTCGGTAATAGCATTTAAAAATTTCTTGGGTAAAAACATCTTTACCCCCGACAAATCTTCATCTTCTCCTATCGTCACCACTAATGTCCAACCATATCTAGTATTAAATTTTTCAAATGATGCTATTTTGTAGTTTTTATCTTGCACCAAATCCTCCTTTTTTACGAATGTATTCATCTTCGACACTTTCTGAAATTTCGCCTTGAGAGAATCCATCTGTAAATGAGGGTTATTTTTAACAATTTAAAAACATATGAAGTAATTTTTCTCATTAGTTAAGTCAGATAATAAAATATATAGATTTTAAATCAAATTCCATACAAAAATGAATCTATTACATATAAATCAGATAATGAAACAAACAATTAGAGAATGCGTTATGAAAAAATGCATACGGACATCAAGAAGAGGAATGAAATTAATTAGACGTAAATGATGATAAGTATTATTTTTAATAATTTTTTTAACAAATGAAGTAATTTTCCTCATCAGTTAAATCAGATAATAAAAAATGTATATATTTAAATCAAAATTCCATATAAAAAGAATCTATTACATATAAATCAGATAATGAAACATACAATTAGAGAATGTGTGTAGTCAAAAATGTATACACACATCGGGAACAGGAATAAAATTAATTAGAAGTAAATGATGAGAAACGATTGAAAAAACTTACTTATCCCGAGTTTTTTATCCCGTGCTATTTTCCGTTCATGAATCCACTTTTTCACCCATGGTGGTGAGTTTGGTTCGCAAATCAATCTCCCTTCCAAAATAGTTAATATCAAATCGCTATGATTTTTATATGACGTAATTTTTTCTTGTATAATTTTTGGTAAATCTTTAATATCAATAGCATTTTCAACTATGACGTCAATGGTATAGCTCTGAAGGCTTCTGGGGCTAGACATACTAAAAAAAGAATATTTCAATCGTTTCTCACAAGAAGCGTAAAATCAATGAATGGAATTGAATACAACTTACTTCAAGTCGGTGGAGACGGCGGTTTTGTAGTATGAAGAAGGTGGTGGAGACGGTGGTGGAAATTAACCCAGCGAAGTTGTAGAGACGGTGGTGGAAATTAACCCAGCGAAGTTGTAGAGACGGTGGTGGAAATTAACCCAGCGAAGTTGTAGAGACGGTGGTGGTGTAATAAAGAAAGCGATGGAGACGTCGGTGTCGATGAAAGCAGTGAAGTGGTGGAGACGACGGTTGAGATTCTTAAATTACTGCCAAGCACCAAATTTTAACTCGATTCAAATATACCGCAAGTTGGGAAAGTGTTGACGTGATACTTTTGCGTTAACCCCCACTCTCCAGATCACATCCGGTGTATGCACGAACTCGGCACTTTGCAGTGATCACGTCCGGTTCGCTGACTCAAAATCGCTACGCAGAGTCTCGCGGCCGTGCAGTCTCAGCATTTTTGCAATCTTGCACATAGAAGGTTTCATTCGGTTTTGAGACTCGGCAGAGGACGGACGCGTGCATAAGTGAGTTTCTCGAAGAAAGACGCATCCAGAATACTCCACGCATAAGATCGCTCTCCAAAGGTAATTTAATTTATATTTAAAATTATTATTATATTATAAATCTAAGCAATCATTGATTTGAAAATAATTAACTTTCAGTTATGGACTTAAAACAACTCGCAATTACACATAAAGTTGGGTCGGCCATGAACGTGGTTGGAAGACGATGAAATTAGAGGATCTGAAATTTATACCTATTGATTACATTGAACTGTATCATCCACGTGACATCCATCAGATAGCCGCCACATTTCCCGAATTACAAGAAATAGAAGACTGGAATAAGACGGAACGATATCAGCCATGCCTGGAACACTGCAATAAAGGAGAAATTCATATCGATGGACCACCTCCTTTGAAAAAAGATTGTTATTTTTGTTGTGTGTATTTATAAAGTAATAATGATTGTCTTTTATTGGAAATAAAAAAACTTCATCAACCTGCTCAATATTTCGCTTCATTTTAACGTACTCAAATCCGCCGCCATCCAAAATACCAACCCAGAAAGTTTAATTCGATTCGAATTCGCCGCCATCCAAAATACCAACAGCAAAATTTTAACTCGATTCAAATTTACCGCCTTCCAAGATACCAACAGCAAAATTTTAACTCGGTTCAAATTTACCGCCTTCCAAGATACCAACCTAACATTGCGCATTACGATCGTCTTTTGTTATGACGTCATTACGTTTATCTTTTGTTTATCTATAGCTTACAGTTTCTACCGGCAGGCGGCGTCACTATCGCTGCGCTGAAACTGTCTTTTCTATTCTACTTACGTCGTGATTGAAGGGTTTTTTTTTTGAAAGACCTGACTCTCTCACCTCTTAACCTCCTCCCCCACTTCATCCCTGCGCCCTGTCCTCAACCACTTCTCAGGAATTAGCGGGACAAATAAACGCCCCCCGATTAATCATCGACCGTCCTGAGAGATCGCCGAATAAAAAAACCTTGCTTGGGTCGGGTCAAAAGGGCGGGAAAGCGATCTTTTTATGACAATTAGCGGCGAAAAATATTTACGAGAAGAATACACCTGTTCTACGTCCTCTCACCAAAACGTATTTTTTATACCAATTAATTTATCTGCGAGGATAAATAATAATTCTTCCTTGAAATTTGCAGGTGGACAATAAAGAAAAATTCGTGAATTCATGTCTTATATGGGTCTCTGTCGTTGATTTAAAATTGGATTAACTGCGTTTAAAATATGATACTGGCAAAAGTTTTCTTTTCGTGTATGTTATACGAATTATTTAAGCCATTATAAAAAATGTGGGAAAGGCTGTCATTACAATTTAATTCAGAAAACCTATTTTTTCATATAAATAGATCATTAATATTCGTTTCTTCCAAGTTACGTAATCTTACATCAGCGATATAATTGCGTGTTTTGTCATCACAAAAGATAACGTATAGCAAACATTAAACCAGCGACTTATGTTTATCTATTGACGTAACCCTTTGGGCATTTACAAAATAATCACAAATCATCCAGTATATTTGAAAGCGGTGATAAAATGAACAATGCTTGCGTCGAAACATATAAATGATCTTTGCAAATATAAATTATGAAAAATAATGTGATATGAATAAATGTTTTAATTTACGTACTCAGCGGGAGCTATTAGGTAAAAACTCCACGCGACCTCCGAAGATTTTTAATTGTTAAGAGATACGAGTAAAATACAGACGCAACATCCCATTAATTTCAACATCCCTTTGTCCATGAATTTTGCTCCAACTACATCTATAGCGAATTCCACACTTAGTTGACAGTATGGTGTCTTATGGGCTATCGCTATCTCTCTTTTCCGTTACTTTTCCCTTATCGCTGTCATCTAATCCCGCTCAGTTACCAAATTTGTTGTGATTTTGGGTATTTATGGTCGCTTAAATAAAATTATGCCGCTCAGTTGCAGTAAATTTGACGCTGAACCTGATTATGTATATGTTAATTTTATAAAATTCGAGAAAGTTATTAAAAATAAGAAAAACTTAAAATGTGAACACGGTAAGTTTTTTATGTATCTTTAAACATACAACGTCATATCTCGGCTTCTACTTATCCAATAAGGTGAATTTCTTTTGTCATGCCTCTTGAAGGATTGTTTATCACGCTTATATAAATGATAAATATATAATATTTATCAAACTTCTTTTTTTAAATTAATGACATTGTTATTTCTCCAAAATCATTTCTTGCGACATGAAAAATTAGATCTGCGGGAAACTTTTTTCTAATTAATTTAGAGGATACATTGAGCAAATGAAATGTGCAAATATGTTGAAATTTATTTTTGAAAAAGACTCCAATACAATAACATTTGTAGTTGTTATGATACGGACATTTAAGTAAAAGCGCGGTACAGCGCCGAGAAACGGACCGGCGGCGGCGGCTGAGACGCTGCGCCAGATCGAGATATTGTCACATTGTAACTCCCAAACTTTTTAAAGACTATATAAAACCAATCAATATATATCGTGATACCCACCATCAAAAGTAAATAAAAATTGAAGTGAGAAACATTCATCATGAATAAATTTCCATGCTTTATAATTTAACTAATAAAATCTGAATCTTAGTAATTTTAATAATTTCATTAGAAAATAACGTCAAATTTATAGAAAAAGTTTCTGTTCGTTCATATATTTTCGGTCACGCATTGACATTTGTAATAATAAATATGACGCAAATGAACGTATAAATGTAAAATTGTAATATAACGCATTGGGTATAATTTAGTTAATGAAATAATTTAAAATCAATAACTAGATAAAAAAATCAGATTCCACGAAAATTAGTAAGTAAGTACGTAAGACCTTGTTCAGGGTTTTAGGAAGGTTTAAGAAGGGACTAACTCGACGGGACGCGTGTCGAAGAATTTTCCCAAGGGAGAAGGACCCAATGTTTGACACAATGAAACAGTTTCGCACCCGAGTTCATAGCAAGTGGTTTTTTGATGTGTAATTACACGATTCAGTGCGCCTTGCAGATTACTGGTGATATATATATATTGTGTTAATATAGTAACTGTGGTGAAAAAGTGAAGTGTTTCAATTGAATCGGCATAGCGTGATTTTTCCAAGATAGTTATTAGACTCAATTAACTATTTTTGTTTTCGAGTCAGCGTATCTTATTATTTATTTGTTTGTTGTAGATAGAAGTTCGAAAATCTTTAAATTTAGTTGCGAAACCACCTGAATAGTAAGTTTAAATGGATAGGCGCTAGATCTAATTCGCGGGAAATTTGGCAAATGCACGCGCCATAAGCGCAATACTGTCAACTCAGGTGGAATGGAGTATAGCGATATTATTCGCAATGGTGACTTAAAAGCATTCTGAAGATATGAATGAAAGCTGAAGCTAATATAAAAGTTAAGTTCATCGATATTTTCGCATTTTCCTCGAAAAATCTACAATTACCCATGGATGAAAACTAAAACTAAAGCGAACAGGTATGGAGTGATGAGAAAGATCACGTGGTTTCAATCTCTATGACAAAAATATCGCCATAGTTACGCTTTCAAGATCATTTCCCTATTGTTCGGGAGGTATATTTCATTGACATTTCTAACTAATCCGTCGCATCTTCGGTTAGAAAAAAGGCCTGCCACAAAAAACTCAAATGCATCAATCAAGACGAGGGCGGACTCTTCCTCTGAATTTTGGCAAAATTACAGTAAATTGGCTAATCCTCCGTTCATCTCACTCGAAATTCTCGAAGGCAATCCTCTTCCGTATCATTCGGATCCGATTTCATCCGGAGAAATCCTCCGGGGGATATAGAGGATCGCGAGACCTCGTCGAGAACACACCCACCCACTGGGTGTGACGCAACAATGCGGAATTTTTTTCTTCTTCTTCCCTAGGCGCGGCAATACAGCACACACACACACACACCTTTTTCCCTCATAGTAATCCCAAAGGAAAGTTTACTCTTCGCATGGTCGCGGCGGCGAGATAAGAGATGGAGTTGGCGTAGAGCATAACATATGACCGGATTTTACAACGCCTTCCCTTTCTCACCGGAGGGATGACTGCGCCTTCCTTCTCACGGCACCTCCAAATCCTCCTTTCGCGTTCGACGTGTATGGATGGATGGCTCCTTCAACCCCTTCCCATTCGCAATCCCACCCTCCCATCCTTCTTCCTCTCTCTCCCCCCCTTCCCACAACCCCGACTCCATTTTCTCATTTCGATCCCGGTATCCTGGAAACGTTCGTCTATTCTATCTCCCGCTCGTTATCCCGCTTCCCGTCTCCCTCATCAACCCTTTTTTTTAAAAAAAGCACCCTTATCCAACCCTTCTAGACCGCCCCTTATTTTCCTACCGAGGGTTGTGCTTAGATTTATAACCAGCTCCTTTCCGCCCTACCCTCTTCCTTCGCATTCTAACCCCTTCCCTTCCAGAAGACTCCCCTCCACCTCTCCTATCCTCCTCTCTCCTTTCCCCCTCTTTCATTTCTCCTCTACTGAGCAGTATTTCCCCTCTTCTTTCCCCGCGCCAATTCTCGATTCCGTTTCAACGAAAACCCCCACTTTTTCACCCGAGACAACCTTTTTACCTCATTATAAACATATAATATCCCCGTCATTACACCCTCTCGCGATCTGCCGTGTGACGTAATTAGACTCATTTCAAGCGTTTTGAGTTTTTCTTTAAAAATTCATCGCCCGAGTAATGAGTATTTTTATTACACGGGTGGGGATAATCAAGTGGTTTTGATTGCTTGTTTTCGCGTTTTTCCCTCAAAAAATCTCCGAATAATCGGTACGCGGCAATACTTCCGCCGCTAATTTTTCATTAAATTGGCCTTCTAGTAGAGAAAATCAGACACAAAACCTGGGCGGTAAACTTTTAAAACTATCCTTACGACCATTCTAAACTCGCTTGCTCTTCGGAATTAACATCTCGGCTCTGACGTCATGCCATTTTAACGTGCATTAAAATTTTATGAGCCCAAAATTCATCTACATCTCTGTTTATATTGCTCCCTACCCCCGAAAAATCGCGGAAGTTTTTCTCGTGGCCGTGCTTTATCCAATCAATCTTTTCAGGACATTACTTCGAATCCAACCGGAAAACATAAAAAAAAATTGAATTTCAAATTCACGTCGTTATTTTTTTAACGGCTTTTCCAGATGCAACCGTAAGCGCTAAATTAATTGCTATGGGTATGTTTCGGCCTGTATGCTCCAAAATTAAGTAACATTTTACTCGGGTTTTCTTCTACGTTCGGCGAATTTTTCATTGGAAAATGTTATGGAACTAACCAAAAATATATGCTTATCGAGGCATTGAGGTCTCACATGAAAATCACCTTGTCAGGGAAAACTATAACGGCTGTCACCCCGTGTAAATTGTTGGACAAAATGACCTATTTGGAGCATTTAAATGCATACTATTTTCCCAAAATTTCATTATTCACAACTATGCATCATCTTTTAGATCGGCAATTCAAAAGCCTCTAGTCGCAGCAACTGCGATCAGAATTCTATATCGTATAGATAAATTTAAAAAGTATCGCAGTTTTCTACAAAAGTAACAATAACTAGGCGGGAAAATACTATATTTTGATACTTCAAAGGAGTCTAAAATGTCATAATCCACCTATATTCTTTCATTGCTTCTGAAATAAAGCCAACATTGAAATTTATTCTTCATTTAACCGTCACTGTACTCGATCAATCGAGTTCATCTTTTACTAGTGAATATTCAGAAGCCGACTACTTTATATACGAGGCTCGTGTCACACAAGTTTCTCGCAAGGAAATAGTGAGTTATGACTGAGAAATTATTCCATTCAAAGGCATGTGGATGGTGAGGGTAAAAATAAAACGGTGCTTTTTAGGCAAATAAAATTTATTTTGAATTTATGGAGCTTTGGGCTTCAACCATTTGTAAAACGCGCAGAAAAAACAGCAAATTATTACTAAGGAGAAGATCAGAGACGATGGCATGTTTGCGTAATACACGTATTATGCGTTAATTCTTCCATATGTAAGTTTTGTGAGTTTGAATTGATAACCTCATGGGTATTTTACTTCCACTATTTTTCATTAACTATGAAGATTCGTGCGTGCTGCTGAGCTCCTCGAACACATAATGAGAAATAATAAACTTTCCAAGCCTTAAAAATTTCAAGGAAGGATAAGTCGACAGGAATTCATAAATTATAAGTTAAGCGAAATAAGAACGGGAAACTTGGTACGAGATTTATAAGAAATCGTCTCAAAAAGATCCTGAAAAATTGTCACTATCAATTTCTGCGCTAAAATGACAAAGTCTCGTTTAGTCTAGTTCTGGCCAAAAAGAAAAGTCTAGGCGAAAACGTATCGCGTTTGAGAGGCGAGGGACTAATTTCGAAGAAGCGGCGAGATCGCCAATCAGCCTCACAAAACGTTCGAATATCGTGCAAGTTTCTAATTTCCCGTTTCCTGGGCAATTATTTTCTGAAAACGATACATTACATCTATCACAAAAAAGGGTTTCTTGTGACCATCTTGATTCATCGCCTCTTTTTTGCTTGTTAGCAATTTGATATCCACATTATCCCAATTACGAAATCAAGGAGACTTTAGATCATATTAATTTTGAGAATTCACTGAAGATGGACGTCTACGGGCGAGAGAAATGAAGGAAGTGTTTTTCTATGGAAAAGAAACATTTATTTTGTGGAGAAAAAGAGTTGAAACAGCACCTCTCTGCGTTTCTCTGTGAGGTGCATTGATTTATCTCGTGAATATGAAAAAGGCTTATCGCCTCCAAGCAATTTGTACTCGCCGTTGTTGTAACTGTAGGAGTTACGCTCTCACGGAGAGTTCACGACTATTTAAAGATTTCTAAGCATTGAAACAATGGGGCAATACATGTTCTCATTCCGTTTGGATTGTTTCTAAGCGATAAATTATTAATTATGGAATAACTAACATAGGCAAAGGATTACCGAGAATATTGGCTTTTTCAAAGCACGTTAATTGCAAAGGTAGGTAAAAGAAAATTGCCTCAACGTAATATATTTGCAGTTAAGTTTATTGTAACTCACCACTCAAACGACCAGTGAATTTTACATTCAATCTTGGGTTTCCATTTCCCTGTTTCCATCCGCTACTCCGGCTGCTTTCATTAATATAAGAATCGGCATCTTTTCATTAAAATTCCTTTTACATCAAAGTTAATGACCGGACATAAACACTGGGAGTTCGCGTCATTAGTAGTAAACACAATGAAATAAAATAAGAGCAACAAAGCCTCAAGCGCAAAAAATATTATAAATACCAACGATTCAAAATTAACGGTAAAATTTTTCATTAATCCCAAGCTATTTCCTAAGAAAATGGATTTAAGAGATTACGCTCAAAAATGAAATCACAGACGATTTACTTTTAAAGCGAAGCGTTGTAATTAGAATTGTGTTGAAGACAGGACATTGCGCACAATAGCGGAAGAGCTGACTATAAATTGTTGTAGGGAACTTCACGAAGAATAAAAAATGAACAATGTTTACGAAATAGTGTAAAAGATACTGCTGAAGTCGAGTATATGATTCTAATAATTATAGGAGGGAAGTTATTTGCGCTAATGTATTTACTTATACATATAAACTTGCCTTTTTCCTGTTTTTTTAATCTTTAAAATTGAATCCTCTTGTTTTCTATGACATGATATTTTACCCTTGTTTTTCGATGACTTTTCGTAGTTTTATTTTATCCGTAGTCTGACATTTTAAGCTAGTAAATAAAGTAATTAACTCGTCCCTAAAAGAGAAAAGCAATCGATAAACATCCTCGGGGGATGAGCTTCGCTCATAATAGAGGGAGGATAGAATAAGCTACCCAAGAGGCTTATCTTACCCTTCACGAAGACTGTTAATTTAGTTAAAAATAAAGTCGTTAAAGTTACGATTATCGAGGAGGAAAAAGTTGAACAACGCGGGAGAAATCAATCGATCGCCCAAAAATAGGATTCCTTGAACCTCGAGGGCGCCGGCTTTGCCTCGACGACGAGATATTTAATGCTGCTTATCAGCAGTCTGGCTGGCTATATTGGTCCTAAATCCTAATTCTTGCAAGAAATACCTTAATATTTTGCTAAATCATGTTTTTCCTGGCATTCCGAAATTTCACAACGTTTACATATTCAAAAGAATATATTTTTCCTCGGGGAATGAGACTAGCATCGCATCCAAGGTTCGATTTTCGGCGTTTTAGGGGTAAAAAATTAAGAAAAAGCGCGGAGTAACGGGGGAAAATAATAGGAAATCGAGCAGAAGAGAGAAAAGTAGAAAAGGGGGAATGGGGAGTGGGTGGCGCGTTATCTCATCTGTTCCCGATTCCTCCGCTGGCTCCAATTTCCCTAATTTTTCATCATTAGCGTTCCGACGGGAGACGTTGTCAGTGGCCCGGAAAATATTCCCCCAGGGAAATAGTCTTCTACTCCCTCCTCCTCACGGGAGAGTGGTTAAGGCAAGGCGAGGATGCCTCATGTTTTCGCGGTCGTTCCCTCCTATAGTGCGCTATCGTCTCGAAAACGCCTTGCGGTGCCGTAAGATAAGAAATATAGAGAGGTGTCGGAGATGACCGAGATGACCACTTCAAATTCCGTCGCTTAAGACTCCCAACGTCCGAAATTTCGGGTCACGCGGACCTTCTATTTGGATCTCTTGTGAGACTTCGTCTTATTCTCTCTTTCTCTTGTCCCGTTTTACCCTCAACCGCTCGAGCGTTAAAACTGACCTAAATAATCTCCTAGGGTAACGATTAAAGGGAAAGAATCATTCTGGCGCATCAAAAGTAATACATCGGGCACTTAAACTATCAAGGTGACCTTAACCTTTAATGGAGAACAATTATCCGCTGAAAGGTCCATTCTCTAGTTCCTCCGCAATTGGCAACATTACGGAGAACAGGGCAGGGCTAAAAAAAAAATGAAGACGAAAGGGTCACACGATCAGTCCGAACGGTCTATATCCTGAAAATGGCGAAGCTATCTGAACTTTCGGGCAGTTGTAGTTTAAAAAAATAAACCGGTCAAATATTTTTACGTGACAAATAAAAGAATCCATCGGGAAACAGTAGAAAATGAAAAAATCGATCGATCATATACCAGAAAAAATCACTTATGTTGTACGATTTAAGTGATGCAAATTCAAACAAGCAACACGACGGTAATCATTTACGAAATCAGAGACGGGATAATCAAATTAAAAAAATACCTACCTTATCAGCAAAATAATAAGCTAGCATTATGAGAATAAACAGCCGATTCCGCAAGAACGATCTAGCTGGTGAGCGCAACTGAGAGAAGATTACGAACCTAATGCGATAGAAATTGATGTTTTATATCGGATTCGCAAAAATTATACGAATGTGAACGAAGTAAACCAATGAAGCGAATTGCCGATGCCGAAATGACAGCGACATTCTAATATAGCCTCAAAAATGTTCACCAGCTGATGTTTTAGAACAAAGCATAGACAGCAAGTGCAGGTTCCTTTCAAAGGGCCACCATGAGAAATCCACTCTCAATAGCGGCATAGAAATTCTTCCTACTTTGCAAATGAATACCAATTGAACTACAGAATTCAAATCGTGAAATAAATCTAATCATACGGTTGGATTGCGTACAGCGGACATGCCTTATTCTGAATTGCCACTCAATAATGTACAATACAATGCCGAGATGCCTAAGTTAAATGAAGGAATTCGCCAACGAACTGCGATTGGAGGTTGAGCATTTGCATTAATTGCAACGTGCGAGTCCTACGCATAACCATGATTTGACACCCAGTGTGAAAACTGGTTCCATGTTATAATAAAGGGATTACATCAGAAGAAAGATATGAAAAGTTTCAGTGAACCACAGCCAAGCGTCCTGTAAGTGAAGTGCATGAAAATCATGTAATCTGGACAATAACTAAATCAACGATTGCTTTAATTTATTCCCACGAATCTCTAATAAGAGAATGAAAACTGTGTGGGCGGTAGAAATTACTTTCAATCGAATGCTTTGACTGCGGAAAATTTTGCACTACATGGCGCTTAAAAGAAAAACTGAAAAAATCGACGTCTGTCTACCTTTTGCTGAGTCTCCAGCGGTGGAAGACGATGACTGCGAATACGATGATGAGGTCCTCTTGATGCACACGCAAACACGCCACAAAATCACTTCACTATGGAGGGGCAGGCTGAAGGTTGTAGTGTGATGTTATGCATTGATTCCCATACCTCATACTTTTGTGACCCCCTTTTAAGACATCGAAACTTATCGCGACCCCCTCTTAAGGTAGCCGACCGAATAGTGACTCCTTAACTCCATCCATCAACCAATAAATACAAAATTAATTTAAATATATTATGCATATTTTATCTGAACAAAAATTAATTTTATTCTCAAAAGATCTATAAATTAAAACAAAAACATTCCGTCTTGGTGACTCTCTGAAGGCCTTTCGCGACTTTCCAGTTTGGGAACCAATGACGTAATGAGTTTAGGAGGGAAAATTAGTACTAATAAGTACGAGAAATAACGGCAGAAGTGAGACTTTTGACTAATTTCATTCGCAAGAAAAGCGGAGACTCGAGGGAGGGGCGTGAGAAGGGCAAATCTTATAATACTAGGAATGGGGCGTATAGAAGATTTATGTGTGGCAATTTTCACTTCACTGTCGCACTGCATCTAGATTACAAAAAGAAGATAAAAAAAGAAGATTATAATATAAGAAAATCTTCCCTAGCACTCATACAAAGAATTAAAACAGATATTGAAATATTAAGCACAAATGCACATTACAGAAAAACGTTCTTTGAAACACATATGCGGATGAAATTTATTTCGCTCTTCCTATTAAATTGCTCACAAATTTAGCAGGAGAATCTTAAGACCAAAATCTGTTTATCGGTTTTAATCAATTCTTTCTTTTACGTGTTTCAGTTAAAAATTAATGCTAGATATTTGCATTAAAATATGACAAATTTTCGAAAATGGGAAATAAAATAACTATCTATTTAATATTAATAAATAAAATACCGACTAATTCCGTGATACTGTTCGTCCTCTTCTTAAGACAAAAAACACAATACTTCTACTTCTGCTTCTACCGCATTATAAACGATCACTGCCACATCTTAAATTAAACTGAGCGCGGCGGAGGAAAACTGGCATTTATCAATAATGAGGTCAGGCTTAACCCTGTGAAATTTACTCATCATGAAAAAAAGAACTTAGTTGCTTCCACAAATTTAATTTTAAACGACCGGTTTCACTGATGATCACCTGATGATGAAACCGGTCGTTTAAAATTAAATTTGTTGAAGTAACTACGTTTTATTTAATGAAAAATGGTACATTTATAGATTCAGAGTACGTCACAAATTTCCTCTGCGACAGTCAAGGAGAGTGAGGGATGAGATAACGAAGTGGAGGGAGCGGGAGGATGCGGGTGGTAGAAAAAATGTTTGTTCCACCGGTTCTTACTTTCGTCACGTCAAATGATATGGAATTGGTGCTTTACTGCAAGTTAATGCGAAACCAACCTGAAATTATAACTAAGCCTTAAAAGGAATAGCTTCTTCACGATCAATATTTTAGAAACAGAGCTAGAGTAAAACAAAATGAATAATTATTGTACAGTTATACAACGCGAAATACGACTTAAAATTTTTATTTTACTAAAATTATATTTGTCCACAAACTTGATAATTGAATTAATAAACCTAGGAAGTTGCTTGTGTAATTTACCATAGTAAAACTATCACCTTATATGGATAAATTTCACCGATGAGAAAGAAAGTTATTAATTTTTGATAGTTGAATAATTGCGAATGTATATGTTTTACAGTTAAGCATCGTTAATGCAAACTCGGTTAATATATAATGCTCGTTTATAAGTATTGTAATTCAGTTCCTTGCAAAAACCTAGGTATATAACGAAATAGATGCGTTCCTAGCACCCACTTCGTTCACAGAAACTTCGTTGCCAGAGGTAGATTTAACATGCAGTAAATGGGGTTAGGTCCCAGTACACACAAATCGTAGAAGATGTATATGATTTAAAATATTAGAAACATGTATGTACAAGAAATAAAAAGACAAAAAAGCATTTAATATCCCTTGCCAGGGACTTAACATGAAACTTAAATCATTATAATTACCAACGTCTTCGCCTTAACTTGGCAACGGTGGATTGCAGACCTTACTGGGGGTTACCCTAAAATATGGATTAAAATTCCACGTATAGCTTTTGAAGAACGTAAAAAAATACTTCGTAAAAGAGAAAGTACGAAAACAATGCTCACTGCGCGTCTGATGACTTAGAACTAAAAGCGAAAGATATTTTCCTTTGATATCAGGGACTTCTTTGAAGGAAGAAATATGTAATATAATCGCAAGACCCTGGAAACTGTTTATTACGAATAGAGCATTTGAGACACCTGTGCATACATGCGGCGACGTCCGTAGAGTAGGGGTTTTAATGGGATATTTTCTCTATTTTCACGAAAAACTCTATTTCTCATCAAAGATAACCTCGAAATAACCTCCATACTTTCGACCCTCGAAGCAGCACTTAATATCACAAAATACCATTTTTTCTCCGTTTTCGTTTTTTAGATAATTTGTCATATTTCGTGTAAATGTGTTGTTTTATCGTCCTGCATAAGATTCACAACTTGAAGCTGCAAGAAAATCATTCAAAGTTCGTAATAACAAAGAAATCTTTGTTTTCTCGCGTAAGTATTTTAAATACATTTCGGGGCATATTTCGGAGTAAAGTGCTGACTTCGTAAAAAAGGAGCTTCGTTACCAGAGGCTTCGTTAAGGGAGGTATGCCTGTATATGTTTCTTGTTATAACGTGCTTGTTTTACAGACCTCGTTAGAGCAAATCATCAAATTTTAAGTTTCTTGTAGTTTGTACTAACGAGGTTGTACTGTAATATGAATCCAACAAGGATAAAGATTTCTACGCGACTTTCGTCGTTTCGGTGGGGAGAGTGTAATCAATATATCTGAATCCGTTTTGAGTTTTACAGAAAAATAACGACTGGGTCCTGGAAGATTAACGAATGAAACATACATAGAAATAAACTTTATAGATTCTGGAGTAAATGAGAGTACTAGCTACTTGTCAAGTCATATTTATGCTCTTCTTGTAAAAACCATGAAAACGCCTTTGTGGGGTATTATTCATCATGTGTAGAGATATACAGGGTGATTCTGAACCCTACCGAAAAAATTATAGGGGTAGTAGGGGGGTTTGCGTAGAGCACGGAATGCCTTGTTCCAGCTTCCGGAACCGCTTAACGTCCGAGATATGAGGTTTGGAAGTTGACGCCCGGCGCCTCGAGGTAGGCGACCCGGTCGTGTGGTGACTGAAATATATGCGATTTGCTGACGTCCATATGCTGTGAAGCACAAGAAGGAAGAGTCAAATGTACTATGCGATGTGTTTGCATTACATCATCAGAAGGTTGGGTAAACTAAAGCTCCGCGCGCCATTCTCACAGCAAAGGGACGCCATTTGCCATCCCTTAACACGTTTCGAAGCTGAATTTTTGTTTTCCATTCAACGGCGCACTACAGCGCAAAGTTAGCACGAATTACTTTAGGTCATTCTGTCTCGTCCAGATAATTTTACGAATCTATTAGCCAACTCCGTAGATTTTGTATCCTTGCCTATTTTAAATTTAAAAAAGAGACGACAATGAGGAAATCGCGGCTATAGGTCATACCCGATCAAATACGCTTGCGATGCAATCAATAAAAGCGTGCTGTGTGATGTTGTGCATTTTTTAAACGGCCGAAGTGTCGGGTGTTGGAAAGTGGCAGGTACACTTTCCGAACCAAGCTGCAAGCAGTGCTATAAGCTTGCCTTGTATTGTTTTTTTGTTATGCAGGTTTTGGTGACTTGTTTTTCAGGGTGACTCCCGTCTTTGCCGCTTGGGCGGTGGTTGGAATTCCTGCCCCATGGATGCCACTGGGCGTCTGAAGCGGTCCCAGGGCATCACTCTCACCTGCAAGAGTTTCCGGATCAGTGGATGGATGGCCCTCCTTTCCAGGACGCGTTCCAGCGGTTCGACCCCGGTGGTGTTTTGCAGCTCCGTCACCCTGACGTAGTCCTGCCATGTTACTCTTAAGATCGTGCGTAGTGCATTGTTTTGTACTACGCAGATCTTCTTGATGTGGGTGAGCACCGCACCCGATTATATCGGTGAGGCGTATGTAAGTATGGGCAGTACTCAGGCCCTATAAAGTCGAACCTTGGTCTCCAAGGTTACTTCCCTGGAGCCCAGTTGCGCAATAAAAGGATTTAAAATATACCTACAGGTGTGAACAAGGTTATCGCTAGTAAATAAAATTATTTTTACGCGCTTATTATTATTAATATGTCATCTGCAGCTGGAGACAGAATAGCATAAGTTCAAAAAATACCACTTCAAAACGAGTTAGAGATATTTTCCATCATACATCTTTAAAAAATCAAACAAAGATATTGAAAATCGTCGCAGCGATGAAAGCAAATCGATTAATCGTTTAAAGAATCGGACAAAATGAATATGTAGATAACTATGTGAGGCTATCAGAAAACAACATTTTTTCATTTAAAAATAAATTAATTAGAGAACTTAGAGAATTAGAGAGCTTTAAAATAGATTTGATCTTTCAAACACAGCCTCCACGGTCACAAAAGAAACTACAACCAACGTAAATCTAAGTCGAGAGCAGGTTGAAACGAGGACAAAAAGCTCCAGAATCGAATAAATTTCAATCTAACGAAGGTTTTTCATTCGCATTTCTCTCGACAGTGTTTGTCGGACTCATTTCCTGCTTGAAATGCAATTAACGCTCTATAACCATTTCCCTCAGATTCCACGAGGAGAATTCAGGCAATTAAAGGGGCGATAAATCTCGGAATAATCGTCAGAAAATTACAAATTACTTTTGTGGCGGGGCAAATGTATAAAGATCTTAAAAGGTATTTTTTCAGCCATATTCTGAAAGTGATTAGTAATAATTCCCTAACAATAACATTAAAAATCCCAATATGATCTTAATGGGACAAATCCTGTTTTTTTTTTCTTTAACCATCTTTATAAAAATAAAGAAGGAAATAGGAAAAGGAGTGGAGAGTGAAAGGGGAAGAGAGATTTATCGTTTAGGATGGAACGCTGACCGCAAAGTAGGCGCTCCCGATGAGAGAGGGGAGCCCTGCGCGAAGGCAAGAGACCTGTCGGTAATCTTTGGGTTTAGACGTCGAAGGAGCTTCTGGCGCTTGTGAACGAATGGAGAGGGGGGTGAAAAGGATATGACGAGGTTTATATGGGAGTAGGAAAGACGGAATCTTGCGGTAGCGGCAGGATGGATGAGGTTAGAAAAAGGAAAGATGGGAGGAAGGAGGGCGGTGGGAGTGCGTGTGTATGGATGGCGGTATTTATTTCTGGAGCATTTTTCGGGATGGGCCATGTGCGAGCGTGTGGAAAGACGACTGGGAAGGAAGGAGGGTATATCTCTGGGAGTTGAGACGGCGAGAGGGAGGGAGGAAGGGTTGGATGGGGGATTTAGGGGAGGTGGCGTCAAAAAAAGGTAGCCCAGGAAGATAAGAATTTTCGGAGATATGTGCGGTTTTCGTGCGTTTCATTTTTAGGAGGATCATGAAGGAGGAAGAGGGTGTGTGCATTTGTGTGCCTGTGTGTGTAGGGACTTAGCGTCCTAAGAACGTCGTAAGTTGTATGAATGGTATGTGCGCCTTTTTCCGTCTTTTTTTCCAACGCTCTCTCTCTTTTGCACCCGGTGATTCGGGAGTTATGAGAGTTCGCGGTGATCGTGCGAGCGACTGTCTATTGTTTTTATCGTTTTTTCGTCGTAAATCGAGGTGCGGTAGATGTGAGTTGGAATTTTATATTGCGAAGCTTGTAGGTCATCACTCGTTCGGACGGTCGAAGATTCTCATATTCCGTCCCGTTTTAGTTTTCTAGGAATTTTCCAAAGGTGGCTAATTTTAGACCCGAATTTCATCTACGATAGTTGCGTATCAGATTTGAAACAACTGTAATCCTGTAGATTATATTGTTTTGATTCATGTGCTGGAGACGAAATAATCAAGCAATACAATCAACTGGTTTAGTTTAAACTAATGGAATGTACAAAAGTTTTTCCAGGAAATTTTAGAGAATCATCGTGTTTATTTTCGATACAACATTTTCCGCTCAGTTAATGTTTTCAACTCAGTTCGTGCCAATTTCAGGTACGTATATATATATATATATATATATATATATATATATATATATATATATATATATATATATATTTGAAAACTAGTTCGATCAAGGAAATACGTTATTTCAATTTTTTTTCGCAATTTCCCTGAAATGGGCTCCATCATAAATTCTTAAATATTTCCTGATGAATACTACGGTGCAATTTGTAAAATCGTCCATTTAATGTTGATCACAGATACCCTCTATCCTAGAAATTGCATGCAATGACGGATTTGCGGTTAAAAGAATCTGGAATGTGTGTGACGCAATTCCAATTTAAACACAGCTCCCAATGTGATTAACATGGACGTTATAATCACTCGACGCTACCTGGTGATCATGATTGTCCCTTTATCAATATCAAGGAGGAAATGATGAAAAATTGGTTCGAAATCAATGTGCAATTCGCATTCTCAAGGTCGTGTCCGCCGTCGAACGATAAAAATCTTTAAATAGATATTTTGGATATTTAAAAAAAAAATTAGCTCATCCATTTAACGAGATGGGCCGAATGTTGGAAAACAATATAATTCCGATTGCGTGCGCAATAATTCAATTCCCGAAAGCTTCGTCAATTACCGGAATTATTCTCGGCGATGTCCGTACATCCCTATCGATTCCTTTCCTAGCAACGATTTGCGTCCGATTTCCCGGAGGGATATCGAAAAAGAAACAGAAAAAAATCGCGGACGCGAGGAGGAAACGAGGGAAGGGATTGAAAAAAAGGTGCCCACCAAAGCGCACTTATTCCACGTTGGAACGAATGGGAAAAAATTAGCTCGCTCTCGCGAACTTGAAGGTCACGGACATATTACAGCGTCCGGTAGAGAGACGTTCTCTTTGCCCCCTTTCCTCTCCTCGTTCCCCTCAACCTCTTTTCTATTCAAATCTCTATGGTAAAAATGTGACGTTTAATTTCGGTGAAGTGCCTTCGCGTTAATCAGGAAAAGCCGAAGAAATTTTCGTCTTTACGGACGGGGAGGAGGAGAGAGAGGGAGGGGGGGAGAGAGTAGGGGGGGGGGGGGTGAGAGGAAAAAGAGGGCGACCGCATGAACAAGAGAGCGAGAAGAAAAATTCTGATTGGAAAGAGAACGTTCTTGTGAGTCTTGGAAAAATAAGGGATGGTGGTGCTAAAGAGCGGGCGGGGGTGGGGAAGAAAGAGGGTTTTCTCGGGGGTTTGGCTTATACCAGATGACGTACGGGTGAGGGAGAATGGGAGGAGGGACGAAAACGGAGAGGTTCGAGGAGTGAGAAAGAGAGATAGGGAGCGAGAAAGACAGACATACAAAACGAGCAGAGAGTCACAGTGAGAGATAAAAAGGACTTTTTTTTAACGAGAAGATATGGG
The DNA here is from genome assembly GCA_028673005.1 of Tanypteryx hageni. Classification (NCBI taxonomy): domain Eukaryota; kingdom Metazoa; phylum Arthropoda; class Insecta; order Odonata; family Petaluridae; genus Tanypteryx; species Tanypteryx hageni. The sequence goes on along the minus strand of CM054112.1, from coordinate 99,450,730 downwards.
GAAGCCTGAGAGAAGGAAAACGAAGGGGGAAGGAATGGTATATTAGCAGGAGGAGTTACGGACACTCGAAGCGGTCTTAGGGAAACGGAGGCGACGTTTCTCCCGATGCTAAGGGAAATGAGAAGAGGACGAGAATCCGTGTATAAAAAAATAATGTTATTTTCACGGATAAATGGAGCAACGTTTACGTTTTTCTTCATTTTTATTTTACGCATTCCCCCCGAAGGGATTCTCAGGAGGAAAAGGGTGTGAAGCAGATCGACGCAAAGAGGTGGATGAAGGGTGTACTGAGGGGGATGAAATGAGGTGCCAGGAAGGAGGTGAGAGGAAGGGGGAGGGGTTTAGGGTGGGGAAGAGAAAAGAGGATTTCAAGCTGAGTATTTTTTTGGGTTTGGAGTAAAGGGTGTTGGAGTTTTGGGAGAGAAGGATGAAAGAGAAGTTGAAGGTGGAATCTTTGACGGGAGTTTTGAGATGGGAATTCGTGAAGGTTAAAAGCAAAGGAGTTAGAGAGAGACAGAGTGGGAACGGGAAGAAATGGAAATAAGTCGAGGGATCAGTTTGTTTAAGAGGTATTTTTTTTATTTTGTAAGAATGAAGAAAGGGTTGGATTTGATGAAATACACCGCGTAACAATATCGTTGAAGTTAAATCTAAAAAGGAGAGATGTTTTTTAACTCGTCTTAATTAATCGTCATCATGCGTTGTTTATGAATGAGAAGTGAAAATGAAACAAATTCTTTTCCAGAGAAATTATTACCGTAAATCAGCGGTTCTCAAATAAGTTCTTTCCAAGGTCAACAGAATTTTGCGGCACCCCACAAACAAGGGTTTTAAATTTTTATGTACGGGTATTATAATCTTTGGACGCATCCATTTGTTGGTACTACAGTATAAACCATTTATTAGAAGAAAAATTATTTCCTTGATTACCTATAAACACAGACAAATCCTTAACTTATTAACTAAACAAAGTTTCTCGCGGTACCTACTCGTAAAAATCATCTGCGGCACTCATTTTGAGATTCACCTCCATAAGGAATGACTGCTCTGTAAACAATCTTTTAGAATCGTAAATTGGCTAAATCAACTGTTAATGAATTTTCTGCGCTATTTACATGCCATTTAAATTGTATGCGGGCTCAGTAATGTTAACTAAAAGGAGAAACTTTGTACGTATAATCGGATTTTGCAATCTGCGGTGAAGATAAACATCGGATTTTTATCCCGTGCACAAAACTATCTAGAATTTTCTAAGCAACTCAAAATGGAAGTATAGAGCTAGTCTTATGATTGGACTCCGATGGGTGCTTTAGATAGACCAATATAAAATATTACTTGTGTATAAGCGCAGAGTATAAGTGCTTTTCCAGCCGAAATTCCCGCAGTTTTCCACAACCCTTTTACGGCTATCTTGAGGTATCTATACAATGGACTCGAACCAAAGACTTTGATGCTAAATAGTTGTGGCCATTCATATGAATCGTAGTTTTCTCCATAAATTTAACTTATTATACGAAAAATGATAATCATTACATGATAATCATTTACTTAAATATCAATAAATATCATTTAATAACAACAAAATATCTTCAGAAATTGAAAGCTTCACGAAGCAAGCGCGAACATTGTAGCCATATGAGGAATTTGCGTGTTTATCTGAAATTTTTTTATGATCCCGAGCTCCTCATTTTCACTGTGTTTTAGCATTATGTATTTTTCTGTGTCTCTTTAATTGTCGCAAATTGAACAAAAAACTGTAGCAAGCTGGTAAAAAATATATGTATTACAGATCATCTACCGCTCAATATCGGCTAATAAATTTGAGAATTCTTCTCCATTCAAAACAAAACTGCAATAGTATTAATTATGACAGCTAAGCTGATAAATTTATATGTATTAAGGCAAAAATGAAATTAAAGTTATGACGAAATTTATAGATCGTCGCGTTATTTAACTACATCGATGTAAATCAACTTTGCCATTAAGCTAAAATTATGAGTTGCACTATTGGCGGGCGAACCTGACATTGAAACATTAACATTAGCGCAAAAAAATATCTTTGCAGCGGACCTGATTATAGGAAGTCATTGATGAAAGAACTATTGCATGACTGAGTCAGCCTCCGAGTGGGAGGAAAGGCGGCCGAGAAAGGATGAAAAGACAGAGGAGATAGGCAACACAAATCTAAGAGGAGTGGGGCGATTCACTTGGTGTCCATGAGCGAGGATGATTGTCAATTGCATTCAAGGTGGAATGAAATAATTGGAGTGAAAAAGAGAGGCAGGAGAGAGTTTTTATTGGGAGAGCGAGACCAGAAGGACGAAAAGGTAGCGATATGGAGGAAGTAGAGAGAGGCGTGAGAGAATGGTAGGGGGGAGAGCTTGACTGAGGGTATGGGTGGGATTTGTGGATGAGGCGGGGAGTGAGGGAGTGGTGGAATGGAAGGAGGGGGTTGGTGAAGTTTTCGGAGGTAGGGAGGATGGATGGATGGACGGACGGATGGTTGGGGGAAGGAAAAGGAGTGATTGTTGACTGAGGTTCAGCTGGAAAGAGAAGAAGACAGCAGAGAGATCAAGAAGGGAAGTTAGTAAGACAAACAGTGGCGGGAGATGTAGGAAAGAGGGTAAAAAAATCTTAAGAAAAGGTTAAGTGATGGCGAAGGAATGCAACTATGGGGAGGAAGAAACGAAGGGGGAAAGGGGAGGCAAAAACGCTAGCCTAAGTTTACGCCGGGATGTGAGAGGAATCGTAGGAAATCTGGCTGGATCAGCGTAGATTCAGTCCCTCTTCCTAAATTCTTCGGGGATTGCTTCCTAGGTAAAATATGGTTATCATACTGTTCGAACGACTGAAACATTCTAAATGAGCCTAAAAATGTGTAAGTTTACGATAAAAATGGATGTATGAGCAGAAAATACATTTGTATGGGAACTTCTCAAATTATTGGCAAAAAATGCACATTTTTACGCGCAATATAAAATAATTAATTTTCGGGACGAAGATATAAAATGTTCTTTCAGCTGCAAACTTAGAACTTCCAAGGAAACCGTGAAAATTAGGCATTTTGTTATTACGAATTCAACCCACTCTTTCTCCCAGTTTAAACACAAATATAAGCGAAGAGAAGCCCATAACAATAAAGTTAATAATAGCTCGAGACGTCATTCAGCACAAATATACATTTCTCCCTTAAAAATATGATACGCCATCCATGTCGCCTTTTTTTCGAAACAATAAAAAAAATATCAGACAAATAGCCGAACAAGCGCCATTTAGTGGATGAACTTATTGTTTAGTTGAAAATATTTGAAACGCGATATCTCATGAGGAGAGCGGGTGTCGTCCTAAAGTCCATTTGTCACTCGTAAATAAAATCCGTAACGCGAAGCGTATGATAAAAGTCGAAACGCAACCACGACGCTTTCCGAGCCAAAATTCATACCCCGCTATCAAATGCGTAATTTTAGAAACCCCCCATCGGGATGACTGTCGAGGAGGGAGGAAGGAGCAGAGCCCAAAAAAGAAAGGTTTCTCCCCTTCCGAGACTGGGCGATGACGAAAGATAACGAAAAACTAATACTAAAAAAATAATCCGAGATAAAACATAAGCAGCCAGCTTGAGAAAACCGGCCGTAAATTAAACCGAAAATAAAGCAAGGAGAGGAGAAGGGACGAGACTCGGACGAAACGCGTTGCCGGAAGACCAAGTGTAGTAAGAGGGAGTTGAAAGAAAGAACTAATGAGCAAGGCGAGAAACACGGGAGAAAATGGGAAGAAAAGATTAAAAAATACGGGCAGGGCGCCATTTTGCAGCCAAAACGATGCAGACGTCCGTAGACTATATTAAAACAAGGGAAGCTCACCAAATAGGTGGGTAGATATTCTCTAAGTGGCAGCGTAAAGAAGAAAAATGCAGAATAAAAACGGCTGCGGCGGAGAAGAATGTGAGAAACGAAATAAAAAAAACAGCAAGAGAACCATTTTGTTTCCAAAAATTACTCGGGCGTAGGGAAAGGATGATGAGACCGGTGGATATAAAGGATATCATAGAGAGAAATTTAAAATGCCACGTAAAAGGCTCCCACCTTCCTAAGGGGAGAAAAAAACAATAACAATCAGGAAAGGAGAAAGGGAAAATTAAAATAAAAGGCCTCGGCTCCATTTTACGTTTCAAATGAGGCGAGAGTTTTCGGAGAGAACGGAAGAAGGAGGTAAAATTATTATTTTTGCGTAGTTCCCTACAAAGTAAAATAAAAATACCTCGCGATAAGTTTCCGTTTCGCAGAAGATGCGGAGAGAATTTTTGATAACTAGGAAAAAAACGGAAATAGATTGCGGCGGAACGGTTTCTCATAATTGAATGAAAAATAATTAAGTAAGAGATTCGTGATGAGAGAGAATCTGACGAAACAAGAGGGTGAATAATATTTAGAAGCGGCTCTAAAAACGAACAAACGCAAAGCGTGCACCGTCTGGCGCTTCCTCTACCCTCCAGCCCCTTCCTCCCGACTTTTTCTCTGCCACAACTTCTGCCACGTTCCAGCCCCCGGGGTGCGAGAGGAGAACGATCCGGTGTAGAAGTTTCAAGACCGAGGAGTTCCGAGGAACAGCCGGGGAGATTGAGAGAGAGAGAACTATTTCCCAACACTTACAACAGAGCGGAGCAAGTATTTATTCCGGAGGAACGAATTTCACAAGGTTTTGCCACCGGGAGAATCTACCCTATACACCCCCCTCCCTCCATCAGACTACCAATGAAATTTAAAGTCGAATCAATTTGAAGTAGTTGTTTTTTTCCAAAGCTTACCTCGAACTATTTATCGCTAAATGGCAATAGAAATAGTGCTGCGTAATACGAAGCCATTAATCGGCGATTTAACACCTACTTTTTAGGAGTTAAAAAGCGTCTCATTCAATAATAAAATGAGTTACGTCTTTGCTGTGGTTTATTGATTTGTGAGATAATTATGTCCTTTTACCCTCCGTTATTATTTGTTTTATCCAATGCGTAATCTCTCTATCATTATAAACTAGCGTAATTGCCCGTCAAATATGATGGGATTACGATAAAAGTATTCCCAATATATTTGATTTCGATATGAAAAATCAGTAAGATATACTAAATTATCAGCCCCTTATCAAAAATGAAGTAATAATAATAAATAAATAATAATAATATTCCCTCCCTCCCTCTCGCCGCCCCACTCTCCCTCCTTTCCTCTCTCATCATCATCATCATTTGTACGCCGATGATCTCCAAATCTACTTAGACACAAAACCCAATAACTTATCTCTTTCCATAGCTAACATAAATCATGACTTGGCCCAACTTCAAGAATGGAGCTACGATAATTTTCTCACCATAAACCCCTTGAAATCTCAAGCCATTTTAATCGGTTATCCGAAACTACTGGCATCTATAAACCTTGCAGAATCAGTTCCTCTGTCTTTCAACGGCTCAGTTATGCCCTATTGCAAAATCGTAAAAAATCTCGGGATTCTAATTAATGAAACGCTCACCTGGAATAATCATACAATAAAAATCTGCAAGACGGTAAACTCCTCCTTACACACTCTAAGGCCTCTCGTTAACATTCTTCCCTCGTCACTAAAAATACAGCTAGTGACCTCCCTAATTTTTCCTCACTTCGATTATTGTGATGTTGTATACCAGGACTTATCAAAGGAACTCGCCATTAAGCTACAACGTTCTCATAACGCCTGCATCAGATTCATCTTTAATCTTAAAAAATCTGACTATGTCTCAGAATACTTCCGTCGACTCTCCTGGCTAAAACTTGATTCCCGAAGAAACTTTCACCTTCTCTCTCTATTGTATCAAATTCTAAATAACAACATCCCTTGTTATCTTTCATCTAATTTTGTCGCCATTAATACAGTTCACCATTGCAATACCAGAGGATGTGATAAGCTACTAACTCCACTTCATAGAACAGAAATTTACAACAAATCCTTTACTGTCACTGCTTGTAAACTCTGGAATGGCCTTCCAACGTTAATAAAAAACTCTCTATCTCTAAGCACTTTTAAACGCTTGTATTACAAGCATCTCCTCTCACTTCCCATGCATTGAACCACACTCTATCTTTTCTTTCAGGTTGTCACAAGAATGCGCTTATTAGGCATGAATTTATAATTTTATTTTATTTATTTTCCTGTATCATAATGACGATGTAATCTCCCAGGCATATCTTACCCTACAATCCCTGTTCCCCTATATGGATATAAATGTATGTACATATGTTTGTATTTATGTATGTTTTTTTCTCTGTTTCTCATATTATTGATTTTTTTTCTTTCTTTTCTTTTCCTTCCCCTGAACTATTTTAGAAATTTTCGCGGTTTTTTACACCTCTCTTCTCTTCGTAGGTGTTTTCCGCAGTGAGAATTTTTCTGTGTTAAAACATAACTGATACACAGTTTTTTATGACCCACAAAACTAACATTCTTTGGTAATGCTCTGTTATCTACTAACAAATATATTAACTTGTAATTAAGTTGTATTTTGTTAAAATCTGTATGCAATTAATTTTTCTTATTTTGTAAATATTGTAATTACTTATATGACGAAAGGGTTAAATGTAAGAAGGGACTACATAGTCTCAATTTCGCCCTAATAAAGTCGTTTGTCTGTCTGTCTTTCCTTCCCCCTCTCTCTCCCTCCCTCTCTGACTCTATTTTCTCTCCTTTCTCATTACCTCCTGTCCCAATCCATAGCTCTCACTTTTTTTCTTCGTCTCCCTCATTCTCTCTTTCCTACCGTTCTTTACTAATTCTTTACCTCCCTTATTTACCTTCCATTCTATATTCCTTCCTTCCTATCTCCTTCTCCACATCCCCCTCTCTCTTATTCTACATCTATATAGTCGTTTAGATAAGCAAAAAAGAATCCAAACTAAATCCCACTCCCATTAGGATTACTTATTTTCGCGAAAAATCCTACTATAATTTACGACAATTTATGCACTCGTATATATTACACGTATGCGGGTTGAGACAACAATCGATTCTCGAAGGTTAATAATTACGTGGTCGGCAAGGCAACAACCCGTTTAAAATCAGATATTTTCCCAAAATATGTGATTTAAATGTTTAATGAGTGATTTAGAACGGTAGGCGGAAAAATATGAATAGAATAAGAAACTTCATTAATATTCCTAAACATAGTTCATATTCGAAGATCGTACATCAATTCTTTCTAATTTTAATTTCCAAAATAATAAAACCCTGCATTTTAAAAAGTCGATTTTTACGTGTGATTTTACTGGAAACGGAAATCGGGCCCCCTGGAGTCGAAACTGGGTTTATTTTCGTATTTTTTTCGTCATTTAATTTTTATATCCGAATAAAAAATTCCTGCGAAATTTCAACCTTCCACCTAATCGGGAGGTTTGTTAAAAACGCGTTAAATGTGCCATTGATGACGTCAGCGTCTCACACAGACACAGAACAGACAACAGACAGAACTGGAAAACTATATATAAGATAGCTGCTTCTTACATATATAGGATATATATAGGTCATATAGGATGTGTCATATAAAACCTAAGATACTTATAGAAAAGCTACAGAGCTGAAATTTGGAAGGTAGATAGGTCATTAGGTACAACCTCTGCAAAAATCCTAAATTCTAGAAAAAGTTATAATTAAGGGGTGTTTTTGACCTCAAAGTCCAATTTTAAACACCCATTAGAAAAGTATTGAAAACTGTGCAGGGCTATATAAAATTGCTTTTTTAAAATATATAAAATTAAGATACAAAGGCGGCACATGCACCCTACAGCGGAAGAAAGAATGAAGTTTATTTTTCTTGAAGACAAAATTCAAATCCCTGCTGAATTTGCGTAAAAAGTTGAATTTAATCATAAAATTATGAATTTTTATTCGGTCTTCAACAATGATAAATACTAACTGCCATAGCAACGACTCCAATGCCTTTCAATGGGAATTGATTTTGCATACTTCAAGAGCATTGATTTAATTTAATACATTTGATTTCAGCCATCGACGTATACATATGATGACGTGATAATTTTAAATTAATTTTTTTATCCGGATACGTACTTACTAAAATGATACAATAACCATAACACACAAAATATCCTAATTTTTACATACATTTTAGTGTGACATATGCTATTTTCTTAATGATGGTTATAGTTATTGCTTAAAAAGGTGAATCTGAGCAATGAAACTTGAAATTCAAAAACTTCGAAACTCGAAAACACGAGCCGATTGCCAGAGAATTAATTAAAATACGGAAATATATTTTTTATATTTGTATATATACAGTGGAACTTCTATAACTCCAATCTTAAGGGAAAGCGTAAATTATTCGAGTTAATAGAAAAATCGAGTTACGGAAATATATTTCTCTCTATATTATAAAATAACCTACTTGGTGGGAAAGAAGAAACAGCGAGTAAAGGGAGGGATGGCGAGCGCATAATAACGCCACTCTAGTTGACTATTAAGCGTTTCTTATTCAAGAACATGTTCTAATTTGTCACAAATCAGTACGGACAACATTTTTATCACCAAGTACTATTTTTGGATTGCGTAGGATCTACGAAAAATTATTTAAATTGAAAACTCTAAAATAATTTTGTTTAATGTCACAGACGAAAAAACTATATAGTACCGATACAACCACGTCCATCAGTAAACTCTCCGCCCCTTTTGTGCTAAATTCAGCTCTGATTCCTTGGATTTCCCACGGAATCCCTTTAGGGTACTACAATTCTTCTTCAGCATTCCGACTGTCGAGGACGTAAAAAAAACCATCCGCGAAGTAGGTCGCGCAGAAACACGCGCCGTCGCCATCTTTAATTTTTTTTACGGGCCTATTATTCTCGTCTGCCGCGCTAATAATAATGATGCGGGTTTTACTCGTGGGCCTTCCGTGGAAATCTTTTGTTAAAAAACCGATTCTTCTTAACGATTCCGAGGATTAAATGAGTAGGAAATGTTTTATGGTGTGCATAAAATATTGGGATTATAAAAAACGAACCATTTTTAGCTGCGAGTGATATAATTTCCCTTAAGGGGTCAAACACACAGCCCAAAAGGCAAACACAAAAATTACGCAAGGTCGAGTGATTAACACTTGTACGTTATTATAGGAATTCCTCTTTTCTATAAACCGGGCTACCTACGCTTGCCTCTTACTCTCCGAACTCGGCGCGATAAATTTGTTAATTTGTTTAGAGTAATGGCGGCGAAAACGCCCGACATTTTGTCCCTGTCCATAGTTTTTTATAGCGAACGTTTTCGACGCCAACGACGTCCGGAGCAATAACGTCAGCAACTTCGCTAGTTGACATCCAACTTGGACGGTGTTGCACTCGACACTTCAATCCCGTAGGTTCGCATTTAATTAGCTCGAAGACTCAAAATGTTACATCCGTAGTGCTTGTGCTCGTATGTGTGTTTAAAAAAGGGAATATGATTTTTTCCTACCTTCATGAAGCTTTCGTAATAAATAAGGCATTTTAGGTACCCGATGCTGACATCTCGGAAGTTAGTTCAAGATGGCTATCTCAATAGGAAATTTTGCTCAGCATTACTATCTGTCCACTGCACTCACTATAAATTCGCTTTCAATTTGAGATTAGGCGGTTATGGACCTGAGAAATACGTTTAAAGTCGGTAATAACAAACTTAATTAAGTGCGAAGCTTATCCACCTTCAGGATGCAATTAAATACAGCTGGTGCGTTCGCGTAAGGAAGGTAGACGTTTCAATAACAAGAAAAGGAAACATGAGTATTTATGTTCCTCAATCTTCGAAAATAATGGCTTGTTACTTCAGGGGTAATACGAAAGGAGGGGATACTTATCGCTGGCAAATGTAATATTTGATGTATAGAAAACGCAAGAAACATTCTTTAAAATGTGAAAAGTCATTCAACTCTTCTATATGACGTAGTGCACACTCGGTTTCTACTTCTGTGGTTACGCTTTCTTAACTTATCCAAACGGGAAAATTTTTTGGTCGTTTAAGCACTATTGGCTACATAGAAAAATATTCTATATAATGAGAAAACTCAAAAAGTATTATGGGATGCAGAGTACATAGGATTATTTCGGGATCTGCGGTTAACATTTCATTAATTTACCGTTAGCTATCTCTACACATTTTGGCTGTTGGAAAGACCGATATAATGCGATTTAATTTAATAATAATAACAAATTCCAGTATATCATAAAATTATATCGAATTACTTAAATGTGTTGTATTTTAACAATTGTATTCGACCGTTTTTAATTCTTTGAAAGTGATTAATTAAATCGATATTTAAAAGCCTATCTCTATTCAAATAGAATGGAAATACCAGTTATTTTGCCACGATTTTTCCCTTAGTCCACCTAATAGTTGAGACTCATTCATGAACGAGGAACAATTGATCAGCCCAGTTAGGTTCTGGAATAACTATCCTTCTCTTATATTTTTCCTTTATTACAATATCTACTAATGACTCTATTATGAAACGTTTTTCATTACTCCTATGTTCCTCGGAATTAATTTCCTTTGGGTTGTTACGTTCCTTTTTTCTTTACAAGAAACAGCAAATTTATGCTAGCGTTACTAATGCTTGTAAGCCATTAAAATGTCGAAGTTTTAAGATCCGCAGCAATACAGGACGCCGGAAGTTTGCGTGGTATGTACACATTTTATCCACGCAATGATAACGCCTCGGATGCGCGGTGTGGAACTCCAACTTAAAAAAAAAAATAATGCAGAACTTTTAAAAATATGCGCATGAGAGAGACTTGGCGCGCTTTTGGTGCGATGCGATGTTTCCTCCCATTCGGAAATCTTCACGTGTGCATTTTCAACACAAACCTGCATTCTTGGAAAAAAGCCAAATTTTAATGAAACAGATACCAGTGCATGCGTAAACAGAGAGTTGGGACAAATACATTAATTTAAAAAAATTGAAAGGGTAAAGAATGGCAAGTCTAATTATCATCAGTATTTCGTTGTTATTAGCTTAAACGATTTATTTAAATTAACAGAATTCTCCCTAAAATGTGTGATTTTGTGAGAAATTTGATGTTTGAAAACTCGAAAACTTAGGTGTAATTTATGAAACAAATTAATTGCATTCACTCCGAAAATAAAAGCTCAAAATAGGAAATATTGCATTTCTATTGAAAGTGTATGCATCTTTACAATTGGAAAAACGGAGTATTTTCTAGGAAAAACAATTGTTAAAAGGAGTATAGATTCGTAAAATAAAAGCACGATATGACTAAATTCATTTTCTGGCGGCAGTGTTAGAATGGTATTATGGATTCCGCTTTAGTAGACTCAAGTTCGAATAGAAAATACCAATAAATTAGCCGAAAAGGGTTAATAAGGCATACTATATAACGCCAATCATAATTTGTTTTACAGTTATAGTTCGCATTGGTGTAGAAAGTTACAAAACTTTGATGTGATACCAGCGACGACCCGTCAAAAATGACGGGATGATAATAGAAACCTAAAAATAAAAATTCGAGCTTGTGAAAAACAAAGCGAATGAAAAAACTTCTTTTTTAATTTCTCAAACTAAAACTTCTTTAATTGTTATGCATTGTTTATTTTTGGCGAAACCTGTTTAAAGATTTAATGATTAGTGTAACAGATGTTTTAAAACGACGTTTTTTGTGAATGTGCGATCCTCGCCTGGAATTAATTTTCCATGATATGTTGTGCTGTGAAGATGGACTCTTAAATTTTCATGATCGTGTCAATTTTATGCATACATAAGAAAGCATACAATAATGAGGATCTCGAGTTCAACAATCTGTTCTGTCGCCATGGGAACTTTTCACAAAAAACGCAATATTTTCATGAAAGTTTAAATTTTTATGCAAAGTTCGAGCGATTTTGAACCGAAAGCGAAAATCGACGATAAGAATAAGAATTTTTGTTTATTTTCCTTTAAAATGGCTTTCACCCGAATATCGTAGGTCAATTACTTCTAATTTAATTTTGCAAAAGAAAAAACGTTTGCAGGTCGAAAAATCGATTTTTACGGATTATGCTATGGGGAATGTATAACCAGCCATGGACTCGAACTCTGGACGTTTTTCGTAAATTTTTCTTCGTCAGAGCATTTTTACTTATGAGCAGACCTTTTATGCCAAATTTCATTGTTATATGTACATATTTGATCAAGTTATTCGTCTTTTAATTTATTTTTACCATCAGTTACGCACGAACGGACGAACAAACCTGGGATTTTATTATGTTTGGATTACTGACCTAAGCGCCATTAGATTGAAGATCTATATATGTTAGTGTGATGATATACCAGTGGAAGTTCTTAAGGTTTTGGGGTCGAAAGCAGTTAAGCAACTAACAAAATTTTTTAACCAAGTATATGATACTGGCATATGGCCTGAAGATTTTTTAGATGTTGTTATGGTACCACTGGAGAAAAAGAACAATGCAAAATGTTGTAAGGATTACAGAACAATTAGTTTAATTTCTCATACAGCTAAAGTTCTAACTAAAATAATAACAAAAATAATTGAATGTAAAATAGAAAAGGAGCTGCAAGATAATCAGTTTGGTTTCAGAAGAGGAAGAGGGACTAGAGATGCTATAGGATGCACGAGGATGATGATAGAAAGAGCGCTAGAAGTCAATAAAGATATGTATTTTTGTTTTGTAGATTGGGAGAAAGCTTTTGACCGAGTGAAATGGGATAAAATGCTGGGTATTTTAAACAAAATTGGGATAGATTGGAAAGATAAAAGACTACTTAAAAACCTTTACTTTGATCAAAAGATTAGAGTCAGGGTTGAAGGAGAAGAAACAGAAAGTACTTCTGCAGAAACAATAACAGAAGAAGCGTTGAGGGAAGAGAAAGGATTTAAGATAGGAAGTGAAAGTATTACCACCATTAAATACGCAGATGATCAGGGCTTAATAGCAGAAGGCGAGAAAGAGCTTCAGAGGATGACAGACAGACTAGTTGAGGTTGGCCAACAATATGGAATGAAGATCAATGCTGAAAAAACGAAAGTCATGGTGGTTTCAAAGGAACATAAAGAATTAAATATAATGGTAAATGGACAAAAATTGGAACAAGTATGTAGTTTCAAATATCTTGGCAGAATTTTAGCGCAGGATGGAAGTAGTAAACAGGATATCAGAAGTAGGATTGCAATGGCAAAAGCAGCATTTAAAGAGAAGAAGGAGCTTCTCACAAGCAAGAAAATAAATTTAGAAACAAGGAAGAAATTAGCAAAATGCTACATATGGAGCATAGCTCTTTATGGTGCAGAGACGTGGACGATAAGGAGAAAGGAGGAAAAATATTTAGAAAGTTTTGAGATGTGGGTATGGAGGAGAATGATGAAAGTGAAATGGACAGAGAGGAAGAGAAATGAAGAAGTATTAGAAATGGTGGGAGAAGAAAGGATGCTAATAAAAACAATCAGAAAAAGAAAAGCAAATTGGATAGGGCACATATTGAGAAGACAGTGTTTACAAAGGACGATCTTAGAAGGAAAAATTAGTGGAAGAAGAGGAAGAGGGAGAAAAAGAATATTAGATAATATAAAGCAGGGATATAATACTTATAGAGATATAAAAGAGGCTTCTAGGGAGAGAGAGAAATGGAGGCAGCGATTCAGTTAAAACCTGTCTTCGGACAGAAGCATGATGATGAATGATGATATGTTAGTAAATGATATTATCGGCTATTTCACTCTCTTTGCCATCTTTCCACCATAATTACGATTGACAGTCATATAAATGTTAAAATGTAAGCGAAGGAAATTCTCCAAAGCCAGTCAAACTGATAAAACCCGGTTAAAAGGCCGGATAAAAACAGATGAACCCGGATAAAAACCGGATAAAAACCCAATACGTATTTCGGCTACAAAGTAACCATCATCAGGGGTTAAAAAACGGGGGAAGGGGGACTTGAGAGAGGGCGACCGAAACCAAGACCAGTGGCACGCTCTCAAGTGGATGTCCAAGGCTGTGTCTGTGTATTTATACCTGGTTGGTGGGCAGGGGGGGGGGGAGAAGAAAAAAGGGGGGACCTAGATGACCTAGGTGATGGGAGAAAAAGGGGGGGAGGTCAGTTTAAAAAGAACGCTGTTTATTACCCCTAACTCGTTATTCATCAGGGTGTGTCTGTATTTATGAATGAGTAAGCTTTCTGTTGCGTCGAGTTTGGTATTTGGGACTTGTTTAAGCAGTTTGAGGTTATTTGTGTCTAATGGGTGGTTATATTCCAAAATGTGTTTCGCGACGGCCGATTTTTCAAAGCGTCCATGTCTGTAGTGCGCTAAATGTTCTTTGAATCTGATGGCGATATTTCTTTTCGTTTGGCCAATGTAAGACATGTCGCATGTGGGGCACAACACTTGATATATGCCGGATTTTTCTAATGTGGGTATTTTGTCTTTAGGGTTCCCTAATAAATTTTTAATGTTATTTGTGTTGTGAAACGTTAGTGTATAATTTGCGTTATGAAAAATTTTTGTTAGCCCTTTGTTTAGGGTTGGATGGAAGGGGAGTGAAATAAATTTTTTCTTCCTATCGTCACTTAGAGCAAGTGTAGTACTTGTCTTCTTGTCTAATGTTTTGGATTGCTTGTTAATAATGTTGTCTATCAATTCGTGTGTGTACCCGTTTTCTAGGGCCGCGTTTTTAATATATTTTACTTCTTTGTCGAAACGTTTTTTATTTAGCGGTGTCGTCAATAGTCTGTGTACCATATGGTTGAAAGCCGCGATCTTTTGTTTGTAAGGGTGATTGGAGTCTTTCTTAATATAATTGTTGGTATGGGTCGGTTTCCTGTACACGTCAAATTCTAATCGTCCATTATTATTAATGATCAAAATGTCAAGAAAAGGTAAAGACTTATTTGCTTCGATTTCAAAGGTGAAGTTTATAGAGTTGTGAAATGAGTTGAGTTCTTGGACGAAGGTGTTAATGTTATAGAGTTTTGTGTCAAAAATGGCAAAAATGTCATCAACGTACCTGCACCATGTGTTGGGGAAATAGTTTAGCGTATTTTTACAGCGTTGCTCAAAAGAATAAAGAAAAATATTTGCTATAAGTGGTGAGAGAGGATTGCCCATTGATGTTCCATTAATTTGTTTATAGAACTTATTGTTAAAAACGAAGTAATTTTGTTCCATGCATAAGTTTGTCAGTGTGAGAATTTCTAGAATTTTGTTTTCCTCAACTTGTTTACTTAGTAGCCAGTCCTGGAGGTTTTCGAGCGCGACGTCAATGGGAACGCTGGGGAAGAGTTGTTCTACGTCAAATGACACCAGTATTTCATCTTTGTGTATTTTTTTGTTTCTAATATGTTCCAAGAAATTTTGGGTGTTTTTAACGCCGTATGTTTCTTCAATGCCTATACATTTTAATTCCTTAGTGAGCCATTTGGCGATTTTATAAGAGGGTGAGTTGATGGCTGAAACTATAGGTCTCATTTTGTTTCCTGGTTTATGTATTTTGGGAAGGCAGTAAAGTCTTGGAATGGTGGGATTCGCTATTTTCAGAGCGAACGCTAGTTTTTTGTCAAATGTGTGTTTGCAACGGTTAACAGTTTCTTTGACTTGTGTCGCGAGTTTTTTAATGGGATTTTTGGAGATCTGGATGTAGGGGCCTGTTTCAATAGTATTTAATGTTCTTTCAAGGTAGTCCGCTTTGTTTAGAATGACTGTGGTGTTGCCCTTATCGGATTTGGTGTAGACGCAGTCTTTCTTCTTTAAGTTTTGAATAATTTTATAGTCTGTCTTATTTATCTGAAGGTTCTTATTTGGCAAATTGTTCATGTTACGTTCAATGGCGATTTTACTAGCGGTTCTTATATACTGTTTGGTCGTGTCGTTACTATCCTTTATACCACATTCTATATCAATAATCAGGTCGTCAATTGGTGGTTTTTTGTATGGGAGACAATGTTTAAGGCCTTTGTTGAGCAATCTGATCTCGTCATGGGTGAAGTGAACGTTGGAAATATTTTTAACGAAAAAAATCCCATTAAAAAACTCGCGACACAAGTCAAAGAAACTGTTAACCGTTGCAAACACACATTTGACAAAAAACTAGCGTTCGCTCTGAAAATAGCGAATCCCACCATTCCAAGACTTTACTGCCTTCCCAAAATACATAAACCAGGAAACAAAATGAGACCTATAGTTTCAGCCATCAACTCACCCTCTTATAAAATCGCCAAATGGCTCACTAAGGAATTAAAATGTATAGGCATTGAAGAAACATACGGCGTTAAAAACACCCAAAATTTCTTGGAACATATTAGAAACAAAAAAATACACAAAGATGAAATACTGGTGTCATTTGACGTAGAACAACTCTTCCCCAGCGTTCCCATTGACGTCGCGCTCGAAAACCTCCAGGACTGGCTACTAAGTAAACAAGTTGAGGAAAACAAAATTCTAGAAATTCTCACACTGACAAACTTATGCATGGAACAAAATTACTTCGTTTTTAACAATAAGTTCTATAAACAAATTAATGGAACATCAATGGGCAATCCTCTCTCACCACTTATAGCAAATATTTTTCTTTATTCTTTTGAGCAACGCTGTAAAAATACGCTAAACTATTTCCCCAACACATGGTGCAGGTACGTTGATGACATTTTTGCCATTTTTGACACAAAACTCTATAACATTAACACCTTCGTCCAAGAACTCAACTCATTTCACAACTCTATAAACTTCACCTTTGAAATCGAAGCAAATAAGTCTTTACCTTTTCTTGACATTTTGATCATTAATAATAATGGACGATTAGAATTTGACGTGTACAGGAAACCGACCCATACCAACAATTATATTAAGAAAGACTCCAATCACCCTTACAAACAAAAGATCGCGGCTTTCAACCATATGGTACACAGACTATTGACGACACCGCTAAATAAAAAACGTTTCGACAAAGAAGTAAAATATATTAAAAACGCGGCCCTAGAAAACGGGTACACACACGAATTGATAGACAACATTATTAACAAGCAATCCAAAACATTAGACAAGAAGACAAGTACTACACTTGCTCTAAGTGACGATAGGAAGAAAAAATTTATTTCACTCCCCTTCCATCCAACCCTAAACAAAGGGCTAACAAAAATTTTTCATAACGCAAATTATACACTAACGTTTCACAACACAAATAACATTAAAAATTTATTAGGGAACCCTAAAGACAAAATACCCACATTAGAAAAATCCGGCATATATCAAGTGTTGTGCCCCACATGCGACATGTCTTACATTGGCCAAACGAAAAGAAATATCGCCATCAGATTCAAAGAACATTTAGCGCACTACAGACATGGACGCTTTGAAAAATCGGCCGTCGCGAAACACATTTTGGAATATAACCACCCATTAGACACAAATAACCTCAAACTGCTTAAACAAGTCCCAAATACCAAACTCGACGCAACAGAAAGCTTACTCATTCATAAATACAGACACACCCTGATGAATAACGAGTTAGGGGTAATAAACAGCGTTCTTTTTAAACTGACCTCCCCCCCTTTTTCTCCCATCACCTAGGTCATCTAGGTCCCCCCTTTTTTCTTCTCCCCCCCCCCTGCCCACCAACCAGGTATAAATACACAGACACAGCCTTGGACATCCACTTGAGAGCGTGCCACTGGTCTTGGTTTCGGTCGCCCTCTCTCAAGTCCCCCTTCCCCCGTTTTTTAACCCCTGATGATGGTTACTTTGTAGCCGAAATACGTATTGGGTTTTTATCCGGTTTTTATCCGGGTTCATCTGTTTTTATCCGGCCTTTTAACCGGGTTTTATCAGTTTGACTGGCTTTGGAGAATTTCCTTCGCTTACATTTTATATATTTGCCAGTGTAGCTCGCTCTCTTTTACTTAATATAAATGTTAACTTATCACGGCTTCAGGTAAAAATATCTCAACGCAATTTTTAGCCTACTTTCCAGAATGGCAGTAGGTTTATAGATTCGTCGTCGTGTCTGTCGGTCTGCCTCCCTATTAATTTTTGAACCAATAGACCGATTTTCATTTGGTGGAAATATCCTGCTACATTGTCCGAGCTCCCGAGGATAGTTTTTGTTGCGAGGATTGAAGGATTCCAGGAACTATCCTTCTTATTTAATTTACATGGGAAATCTGAAATCCATCGTGCAGGGTAATTTTCTCTTGCACATTAAAATGTCTTAGAATTGTAATATTGGAACGAGATTTGTAAGTACTATTCTCTGAGGAAAAAATAGAGATTCTAATTTTTATTGTAGAATTTTGCTTATCGATCGTATTTCTTCGAATTTCGCGTAAATACTTGCGTTTTTGCAGTTTTTATCGCTCATTACGAGAGTGTTGCCATTGCAACGACTATTGTTGGACTCGGATTCGGTATAGTCTATTACACACACGTGTTATTTTTGCCACACAAATACACGTGATCAATTTATGTTTTCCGTTTGAATGTATTTTGTAATATTTTATGACGCAAAATTTGGAAACACAAAGAGCAACTCATCCGCGATGATTTTAAAGCTATTATAGCCAATATAAGTATTTAATAAATAATTACGTGGAAAGTAGGCATCACAAGTTCCGTTTGGATCATCTTGTTCAATGATAGTTTCACAAATAGTTGCGGACGAATTGGTTCTAATTTTTTTCATAAAATTGAAAGGTGTAATTTAAATATGATATCAAGAGGACGGATCTTGGATCTTTACGCCATACAAATTTCACCCATCCCGAGTTATTAAGCCTTGTATATTTTTTGCGAAATTATACTGATACATTTTGACTGATTTTTCTCGAGGTCCTTATTCAAAAAGTAAACTGGAGTAAGAAAATTCGCACACACGTAGTATGCGAAAATACTTCACGGACATGAAAACTGGTGCATTGGTATT
Organism: Tanypteryx hageni; assembly: GCA_028673005.1. Taxonomy (NCBI): domain Eukaryota; kingdom Metazoa; phylum Arthropoda; class Insecta; order Odonata; family Petaluridae; genus Tanypteryx; species Tanypteryx hageni. The sequence goes on along the minus strand of CM054112.1, from coordinate 99,431,809 downwards.
TATTACATATGAAACTACTCGGGCGTTGTTAAGAGAAAATAAATTAAAATATAGCGTCAGAGCAAATAAATTCATTTCGGTTTCAAGTGCGAGGAAAAGAAGCAACACTAACGATTGAAAACATACGAACATTTACAAGTTCATATTTCATAAGCAGTTTCATAATGCCGGACGCATCGAGAGAGAAACTGCCCAGCGGTGTGTATTTTGGATCATGTCTTCGAAGAGAAAAGAAGCAAACAAAAAGGAGACTTTACAGAAGAAAGAAAGGCGGCAGAGGTTAAAGAAAATACAATAAAGTCATGTGGAAGCGTTAGCCTTGCCCTGATTTCAGAGTGATCAAAGATGACGCCATTAACCCGCGTAACAAAAGAATAAGAAAAAACAGAACGATTAATAAGGATAATGGAAAGTCGGATCTCACGACCATGAAAGAATTCTTTTACGCATCTAATGAGACCGTAATTTATAAAATATAATCCCTCAGCGTTTCTTCCAAGTTAAAAAAATGCGAAACTGGGTTATGTCTCATCAGCCTTATATTGTTACTCTTCGGAATGTTTAAGTCGTCCATGAAAGAAAGAATGGACATTATTATTCGTGATCTCGTTAAAAGCATCTCTCTCACTGTTGTGAGAAGCGCAGCTCGGAGATTTAACGTGAATGTATCCTTCAGCATCCTTCCAGTGGCCGGGTTGCGTTCGAACGTGTGTGAACTCATTCTTCAGACGAATTCAACACGGAGCATCATGGTATTGGTATTGGAGTGAGTGAGAGAGGAGGAAGAGAGGTAGGGTGTGCCCGATAGGGAGAGAGTGGGGGAGTATTTTTTTAAATAACAGCTATTGAAATCTCCCCGAACCGATGACCGGAATCTCTCTCGGCACGTGCAACGCCGCGCTTGTCCTTGACCCGCTCTTTCCACTCCAATATATCTCCCGACCACTTTACTCCATCAACCCTTCTTCCTCCGAGTATATTTCTCTACATACGTATGATGCATTGGAGACCGGCGAATCGGTATAACGCGAAAATTGGTTTCCCGCCGTCCTCATGACGTGCACCCTCCTATTCCCAGAATTGCTGCACTAGCCTTCGATTCCTCTTTGTTGGGTCGATTGCAATTCCCAGTTCGTTATTTCTACCTCGTGCCCCGCTTTCATCGTTCTCCATGACCCCCTCCACCCTCCTCCATGCGTGGAATTAATCTATCGGATTGACAAAACCTGCAAATGGCAAATCCGACCGCCGCTGAGGTCTGTGTTTGCTTCCGAAATACAAACGACTCTAAAATCGATTTTGGACGTCCAGTTCGTAAAAAAAATTTCATTTTCTCAGTTGATGCAAGAGAGAGCAAAGAAAGCGGTTTCTATCGGGCGCTCTTTCGATCCGCGCGGCAAAAATGGAACGCGCAACACACCCCCATCGGGACGGATAGGGTCCCGTCGAGGGAATTGAGGTCGGTATGCAATTTAGACCGAGATGAATATCTCGCCTCTCACTTTTGTTATCTTTCTTCTTGCGGAGAAACTTTGGGTGTATGCTGCTTCTACCTTGGAACGATGTTTCCCAAGGGGACTGTACGTACATGCATTCATAATTTTAGAAACTCTTTTTCTGAAATTTCCACCATTGTCTGATTCTTACTCAGAATAATCCTTGCGTTTTCCAAGCCTCTTACTTAAGCTAAATTAGTTAAAATGACCTTTATCGATACTTTAAAGCCCAGGCAGAATCAGAATGACCGTTGGGCCGGAGTCCAGGGTCCCTGAGCTTTAAGGGGCCCCCGATAGACCAAGTTCGGCCTCTAGATCGAACGATGAACTAAATAGGAGGGGCACCTAGAGGAAATCATCCTGAGTCCTCTAAAATTCACAGTCCTCCATCAAGCTAGCGCAAAAATTCACCAATAACTAGAAATAAGTAATTGCTACAAAATCATACCTATTTTATGCCGGAGATCAGGGGTGGATACAGAAACTTACCAAGGAGGAGGGGCAATCGTCCCTTCCCCCTTCGATCCACCACATATGCGCAAGTGAAGAATTTGAGATCGAACTTATTTTTATCCCATTAAAAAAATTTACCCCAATTGGAGGTACTTTCAACATTAGCTGAGTTAGGGTATAATTGTATAAATATATCACAGCTCACATCAAATTCTCCAATATATGACATGCAGTTCGGAGTAACATACGGCACTGATTGAATCTATATCAAATTAAAAACACATCTCTATTACCAACCTTTAATTGGTCACGTGGTGTCAATATGAGCCCAAGCAACGTCTTTAAACCAATAGCAAAATAAACGGGTTGCTGACCTTGACCAATATCTCAGCGCCTTCACCATAAATCTTTCTGATGACGTTTCAGTGTTTTTTGATGGTTTGGTGAACGTTGATTTTGCTCTTTTTAGCTTTTCATACGCAAAGCATATATAGTAAGTATTGTGATCGTTAAAGAATCCGACAGCGAGATTTGAAACTTATGCAGGTGTTCGACAAAATGTTGCATGCGCGACAAGGAATGAGCCTGGAGAAGTTGTTTAACGAATAGTCATGCCAATCAAAAGAAAAAATCGGCGAGAGAAATTTTTGGTACACAAGTGACACCATCACAAAATCAGTTCTTGTGAAACAAAAATGAAATTACGAAATATTTTAGACAATTTATTAATAAAACTAATATAATTAAGATGTTTTTATTCCCAATTAATTATTAATTATTAATGAATTAATATTTCCTTGCCCAAATTAAAAGCACTAAAATGTATGGCACAATCACACACGTACAAATATTTATGATTTAAAGTCTCCAAAATTGTTATAAAATTTTGCCGGGCCCTCTTGCACCGAGATTCTTTTATAAACCCAAAAAATCTCAAAACAAAAAAAGAAGGCTAAGAAAAAATTTGGTCAAATTCCCTATAATTCTACAAATAGAAAAACATTTCCGCAAAAAATCGCAGCCAAGCCGAGGGCACCCATTATTGTACGAGCCACGCTGAGAGATCGGTAGAAGAGGGGACATATATCCGTCAACCCTCGGAAGAAACACTTCGCGAAATGTTTATTTTCCGCGAAACTTACGCGACAACGAGGGCGATATTCTTCTCCAACCTCTTTTCCTTCCCGTCTTTAAGGCAATCGCCTTCACCCCATCTCTTTTCTCTCTCTAAAAGGTTCTAGTTTTACGCCTCTTTTAACAAGCCCCCTCTCTTCCTCCCTCCCTCCCTCTTCCAAACTCCTCAATGACAACTCACTCTACTCTCCATACCCCTACTGCCTCACACCACTAAGGAATCATTCATTATTTTTTTCTCCCTTAAGCCTTCCCTACTCGAGTTAAACCTACTCTTATATAGACGCTAAGGGTGCTGCCCTCTTGTTTACTCTTCAGACAGCGGCCTCACTCTCTCTTCTTCTGTCTCGTCCCCATCCGGACCTCCCCTCCCCCTCTCCATCGGTCGCACACGACAAAAGGTGATGGCTGACTGCTGCTCATTCTGGGAAAAGAGAGATAGAGGGGGTGAGATCCACGGAAGCGAATGAGCTAGCGAAGACTAGAATGAGATTGAGAGAGAGAGAGGGAGAGAGAAAGAGTTAGAGGAAGGCAGATTCCACTTGAGTCCATCATTGGAAGAGAAAAAATTTTTCCTCGTTTTGTACACGGGGTGTTCTGTTAAGGTTAGGATGTATATAGAATCTTTTCTGTCCCTAAAACATCTTCTCGAAATCGGTGGTGGACCTCGAAACCCCTCCTTATGAAGCGTTCGCTCAAGAGTAACTGGGAAATTAAACGCAACTGGAGCAGAAGTTTTTCTTGCACAAAAAACATAACACAGTGGCTCTAAATTTTTTGTAGTGTAGTGTTGCTGTATATCAACTTCGACTGGTTATCGATGCTGCAGGATTGCCCCCATGACCTTGTAGCATCCGGGAGAGCAGTGGGGCTTTGTTATTGATATTGGTGCAACACAAATTAATTTAATAACGTTCATATGATTAAGATTATCCTGTTATTTTAACTTTTATATCAATAAAATAGGCAAATAGGGTCCATTATGACATTTTTAATAATAAAAATATTTTTAACTGGTAACTGTAGCTAGTTTGTCCGCCATTAAAACTATTTTCTTCGCGGTACCCTTTGGACTGCCTAGCGAAACAACAGGGTTCCGCGGAACAAAGTTTGAGAACCTATGACATAATAGATTTCATACTGGTGCAACCGGAACTGGCTTTCAACCGAGAAAATAAGATTGCCAGCCACTGAAAGTGTTAGTTACTAGGTGATTATAGTCGACAGGTTTCTCGCTTTATCGCTAAGCCATGAAATACGATTCAGAGTTTAATTTTTTCTTGAAGAAAAGCATAAAGTCATACCCCTGTTTACATCTTTCTGTCCCTCATGAAAGATGATCCAGAATTGTGTGTAACGTTCGCTTAAAACATTGAGCTACAAAACTGTTTATATAACTCTCATCAATCATTCGGTAAAAGGCATAAAATTATTCTGGATATTTGCCAAGTACACGCGTTACAAGTACGGAACCAGTTCAACGCTAAAAAAGGATAAATCTGATACAGCGTTGGAGTTTCAACTACCAATATGGTAAGGGACCCCCAAGAAACAATATGACTGATTACAAGTTCAGTTACTCCAATCAATTAATCCAGAAAAACAAAGCAACTTGAACTCAACTTCAACAAAAGTTGCGTTTCAGTCGAAGCTGGGATGCGAACTCAGGTTGCTCCGTTGCTGCCTCCATTTTATTCTCCTTCCTTCTTCCACTCCAATAAAGACGCGCGAGGCAAGGTACTAATATATAAACTCCTTCCGGCTCAGCCCTATATCCCGTAGGCCCTTGCTCCCTTTCTGTCACAACTCCTTGCCATCTCTTTCCCCCCCTCCCCCTTCGCCTCCTTTCACTCTCATCGTGTGCGACGGTGTGTGGACGTGGTGGCGTGACCGCTTTTGCGGACCTGCGGCTGTCCGTCGACTCGCGAGTCTTTCGGTGAGCACGTGACGCGACGTGTATGCCAAATATCTATAAACGTTAGCTTTTCGTGTGACGTGGACTTGAAAGAAACCAAACTCGAATAATCGAGAGTGCCGCGATGTCGGTTTGGCTACAACAGGGGAGGTCGTTGCCACCACGGCATCTAAAAGTCTGAAATATTTGTAAAAATTCTTCTGGCTATTGTTAATAAAATGGTAATTTTTTAAATAAAGCCGGAAAAAATACTCGCGACCCTGCCAGAATTCGAACCTGGAATCTTCTGAGGCGTAGATCAGACGCGTTATCCGTTGTGCCACAGGGCCTTAATCAAATAGGGCAGTAATTTTAGTACATAAATCCTATATACAGAGTACTTGCAAAGTATCTAAATCTGAATAAATACCCTGCAAGCCACCGCAATTGGTGTGTGGCAGGAGGAGAATATCACCGACCTATCAGGTTATTCTCCTGTTATGTTCCCTTATTGTCCTAGGCAAAAAGGATCCCTTGTATCTATCTGTCCTGCAATTTCTCGTATCTTGTCGGTGTGGCCGTGGCGTCGTACGTAAGATGGGCTCTTAATTACCTCTGATAATTCATCTATAAATTATTTTGATCTAAATCTCTGCAATAGTCGATTCCTGGATTTTTCGTGCCGTTTTTCCAGAGACTCCATCCAAGCTCATATATTAGACTCGTAACACTTGCTTGTTTACCATTTACATCATACATACATTAACAATTGAATCTACATGCAAATAGAAATTGACAATCTGATAGTAGAAAATACATATTTTCGAAATTAAGCGAAAGTGAAAGTACTGAAAAATAGCGAGGAGGAATCAGAATTAAAAATAATACAGGAACGTTTCAAATCAATGTTCATTTATTTATTATACAAAAGAAACTCGTCTTTTAGTGATTAATTGTAAAATACATACAGTGGTCTATTCTCTGAGTTTATAGTTTCATTTGTTAAAAACTGAAACGACAAAATTCTTTCATTTCTCCTTATTTGTATAATAGGAAGGGTGAAACAAAAAATTGCATTATGAAAATTATTGAAAGTTTTGGGTTTCTGATCACTGATTTCAACATGTTTTTAAAACTCATGGAATTTTCATTAAAACATTGGGGACATGTGTTCTTGAGATGTGGGTATTGATAATATCCGGGAGCTATATTTAGTATTGGTCTGATACACGTGAGTATACAGTTTCAGTTTCAATGAATTAAACCATAACTTTAGCATGCAAAACCGAAGAATTTGTAACCTAATACAAATTTTACTTTATCAAATCCCATATACATTTTTCTCTCACTTAACTCGACCTAATGAAATATTCTTTAAATGCTCACTTCAGATAAGATGGTATCAATATGATCGCCTGTTAGAAAGCATTTACATTTAATAAAACCATAATTTCAAGTTTCAAATTGATATTAAATCGCATGCACTTTTCCCTCCACACACACACACAAAGAGATTATTCCGAGTAACCAGTGAGAAAGAAGAGATATTGCGCGCTTGTGTTTGTGTTCGTGATAGAACCCCATTTCGCCTAAGCATACCCATTGTTTTCTATCCCATTATTTTATCCTCCGAAATCCCTCCCTCCCATTCTTCCCCTCGCCACCCCCCTCTCCTTGAAAACGTCACAAAGCGGACTCTCATCCCTTTGCGGACTTTCGCCAACTAAAGGATAACCTTTGAAAACCGCGTACACATCCCATGTAGTTAGTGACAACATCTGGCGCCCGGATTCTCGGTATAAGGGAGGAAGCGGACGGAGGGGGAGGAGAGGGGGAGATAGGGAAAAGGGAGAGAGGGGAGAGGAGAGATAGGAGGAGAGAGAAAGGAGGGAGAGATGGATGAGAGACTGAGAGGGATGTCCATGGGAAAACTCACCCCCTTTCCTCCCTCTCCCTTTTATGATTCAAAGTTACCTCTTTCTCTCCCCATGATTAGCCAGTGACGTTTTAGTGGAGAAATTAGAAGGGAGAAAGGGAGAGAGAGAGAGAGAGTGAAACAAAGGAAAATAGTGGCAAAGGTTACTGGCTACGGAGCTACCTTTCCAAAAAACCAACTCCCGCTGCTTACTACCTCCTCTTCCTCCTCATACTTCTCTATAACCACGCAGAAACTAACCTTCCCCTTCTCTCGCACTCCCCATCCAGTCTTTTGTTTTTTCGATGCTTTTTTCATTTTCTCCATGCGACCCATCTGCTGCCTCTATGTCTTCCAACAACCACCCCCTCCATTCTCCCTCTCTCTCTACTTTCCTCTCGACAAACCCCTCTTTGGTCGTCCGATAAACGGAGCCGCCAAACCCTCCTCTTTCTCTCTCTTTCCCATCCTCACCCCTCCTCTCTCTTCTCACCCCGGTCCTAAATACCACCCTTCTTTCTCCTCCCTATATCGTCCTCCACCCTCGCGTCCTGTCTCCCCCCACCCCCACACTCCTCCTCCAGCTCCTCCTCCCCTCCGTCGAAGCAGGCCAAGAGGCCATCGAGAACTCCTCATAAGTCTTTAGGCTAAATTAGTGACGTGCCCGGTCAGACAAGAACCAGACTGACGCGCTGCTCTGGATGAAGGGTAGGAAAAGGTTTTCTGCTCCGTTTGCCACCCTTCCCCATATCCTTATGCGACGTGTCCAAAGCTCCTCCTTTCTGCCCTTTCCCCTCTCCCCTTTCCACTTCTTCCTTTTACTCCGCCTTCACCACCAATTTTCTTCCCTCCCTCCATTCTCTTCTCGTTTTCTCCGCCGTTTTCACCCCTTCTTTGCCCTTTTCCTCTCTCTCTACTACTATCTATTTCCCACACTCGCTCCTTAGCCTGGAGAAAGCTGAAGGAAACAACGGGAAACTCCTTCTTGTCCTATAGCGTCCGACACCGCTTCTTAACTCTCTCTTTCCCTCTCTCTATCTCATTCTCTCTCCCTTTCTTTCCTCTTTTTTCAAGGAGATGCGTAAACTTTTTTCGAGCCTTTTTCCCACACTGGTTTACCAATGGATGCTATAAGAGCACACACACGTGCTCGTCCTCCGCGGGAAAAAACAAAGGAAATAAAAGGCGGACGAATATTCCTCCAGCGTTTTTTGTTCTTCCTTCTCCGGTTCCTTTCTTTCCCTCCGCCCCTTTCTCTTTTCTTTCCCCCGTCCTATCTGTCCCTTTTCTCTTCCCCTCCCTCCTGTACCTCCCCCGCCTTTCTCCCTCCCACCCTAAATCCTCTTCATTCATGTGTCGTGTTGAATTTTTTGTTAAAGAGTCTTCGAAACTGGAGAAGTTTGTTTTGGACTCACTCGAACTGAAGAAGTTAATTACACAATCCACTTGAGAGGCGTTTTTCTTCTGTTTTCCCACTAATCTTTCGGAGGATGAGGGAAGCTTCGCCATAACTCATGACAGACGCGCGTCTTAAAATACCAGCCGCCCGTAAATTATTGTGATGGCGGAAAAATTCCATTAAAAGAAAAGGACGTACTTTTGCCTCTTTGCATATTCAACTTTGTTTGAATTGCGCCAGTAATGGAAAATCTCTCTGCAAATATTTTCTTTACCTTCCGATGACTTTCGTAAACTAAGCATTTTTAAAAAATCTGGAGATTTGAGTTTAATGACAGCTTTTTTTGCAAATGTTTACCATAAAGTCTTCTAACAGATTGGCCACAAATCACTAGTACCGATTAATTAAAAATATAAAATATTTATCTAATATATTTCAGTCAAACTAGATTATTATTTTTTAAAGTTGAATTTGATATACGCCAGAAAATTGAGTTGAGAAATACAAACTTCACAGACAATGTAACAAATCAAACGTTGAATGCCAAACTATTGGTATCATCACCATTAGGAGGTTATAGAAAAGGAATGGCCTGAAAGGGAACTTTTCTATAACCTCAAAATAATGAGGATTTTGGATTTATAGCATTTATTTTTTAAATTGTTTTTTATAGCTGTAATTTATAACACTACCGTTAAATTTCAATGTACATTCGTTCAAAATTTTCTATTTTAGGCTGGCATTAAATAATCTTATATCATAGACATGTATACAAGAAAGTTTTAAGTTCCACGAGATACAGGACATGCGTTCGAGATTGGAAATCATACACTGGTTCTTCTAGTTTATAAACCTCCCTTGCCTTCAAAAGACCAAAATATTTATATAATATTATGGAAAGGTCAAATCACTTTTCGTTGTTGGATCCGCTTTTACCGTGGCAGAAGTGCTACAGGAGTCAACGCATAGCGTCATATTAAGGCACGAAAAATAAACTTTTAAGCGAAATTTTGCTCAAATATAATAATATTTGAAAACTTTCCCTCGAAATATGTAGGTATGGACTAACCCAGTGGAGAAGTTGATTCGCATCTCCGACGCTTCCCTCGGATTCATCCTGCCTCCTTTCCCCTCTGCCGCTTTACCTTTCTCTATCGACGCCTTCCCTTTGCCCTTCAGGACGGGGGAAGGGACCTTTCCTTTGCCCTGCAGACCACATGCCCGGCCGTTTTCAGGATCTCCTTAGCGCAGGAAACCAATAGACCATTATCTTCCTCTCTTTAACCAGCCATCGCGATCCGTAACTGCTCCGTGCGGGTTCTGGCGCAAAAGGGGAGAGTGGGGAGCCATTTTAACGATCCGGTCTCACTGTTAAGAGGGGAGGGGGGTAGAGATGCAAGAACGCGGCTTCTGGGCACTTTGCGCTGACCTAATCGTTACGACATCTGCGCAATGAAAAGAGGCCCTCGAGCAAACCAGGTAACAAAAACACGCGACTAGCTAAAAACCGAGGCATCGGAGGAAATCGGTTCTTGCATTATCTTTTACGGCCGTTGCTGTGACTACGCCGTTCCAGGCGCTTCTAAACGAAATGTTTTGTTTTATTTATTTTTTAATTTTTCTTCCCCCGATGGAAATAAAAACCTTTTCTAAGCGGCGTGACGGACGATGACGTCGTTATCATTATTATCTAGATTCGTCCCTAGTCGTGCCTCGGGACCAATTAGCGAGAAAGGAAGACGAGAATTTTCTCATCTGCAGTTAAAAAAATCTTACTGCTCCTTTAATTAGTTTCGCTCTTTTCACTCTATATTGGGAAGAGAACGTTCCAATCTGCGAAAGATTTGATTTTTTTTGTCTTCCTTTCTCTCTCTTTCTCTATCGGTGCAAGTGTCCGCAGATGCAATTCTATGTAATAGGAACGTCTTCGCGGAGGAATTTACTACCTCAGTTTCTTTTTGGTGAGTTATTAAAAAAAACAATCTTTTCTTTGGAGCGGCGTTATGGACGAGTTCTGTCGGACAATAAAAAAAGTCGTTTACTGCTCCTTCATTGCTCGCCATTCCCACTCGGCGGGGTTAATCTTCCGTATTGGGAGTATATGTAAGATCTTCTCTGGGAAATTTTTTAAGGGGATTTCTCAGGAAGAAGAACTCTGTATGTATATTTTGATGTGTGTTTCTTAAAGAAATAATCGGAAAATCGATCAAAATCTGTCTTTCCGCCAGATGTGGAGATAATATGGTGACAAATGAAAATATTCCATTTTAATAGCGTGCAGGTGCGAGAAGGTTCTATATCACACTAATGGAACCGTGAAATAGGAAGAAAAAGTATAATAGAGTTTGCTTTGAGAGAGAGGGAGAGGGGGAGGGGGGAGAGAGAGAAACTTATTTCGATAGCATTTGCACATACGAAACCGATTTAAGTAAAGTGCGAGCAAATTAGTGGTGATAATATATTAAATTTCATTTGCAGCCATTAATTGGTTTAGGAGCTGTAGTCGGGATGCTAAATCTATATTCTTCCACCAGTTCCTCGAAAGCGGTCAACAATAAGATAAAAAAAAACTGTACAGAATAAACTGTTTCTCTTGTTTTGTTGTTAAATTTTTGTTAAATTTATCTTGGGTGTCATATTTTTTAAATGGGAACTGTGATTTAGTTTTATGCACCTACTATCTTATGCTAAATGGATTCGTATTATTCAATGAAATATAAACAAATGATGGGAACATTTAAATGAAAACAATATCCTGATGCAGCGATGCAAAACGTGTTCGTGAGATTTTTCTCATCGTTCGACTGCGGCTGTCGTTAACGAGATACACGTTAATGGCCCTCTATGAACTTTAGTAAGGGAAGTGGTCTGATCGGCCGATATGAGCCTAAAAGAAATTCGTTCGGCAAATGTTAGCGTAGTTATCCGACACCAAATCTCATCTCAAGCCAGTGAAATGTGTTATAAGATGAAAGATAATGACGGACCTACTGACACGCACGCGACCACCACTATGTGCGTTCACTTCGTTTATTCCGGGCAATGAATGCATAACTAATGTTAGATATTGTCCCGCACTTTCTATCTGCATTTGCATCACTCCTTCGCTTAATTGGGTAATCATTGTAGGTTTCAATCAATGCCTATATAACGTTACCGATATAATATTTACTATTGCCTAATTGTTATGTTGTTACTGATACTGCTTTTTCGTATACGATGCTATACTCTGCTGTAATGACAATGTAAAATCGATTTCTCTTTCACTGTTAGTACTCGCGTAATTTCCAGTCAACAATATGAGTTCAAGAGACCTAAGCTAAGCTTTAATTCAAAATAGCAACTCAAATTAAAAAATCCAAGACTCAAGCACAACATTTAATTTAAAGTAAATGTTAATTATCGTCCGTCATAAATAAACAATCTCTTAGTCAGTAATTAAAAGATACTTAATCAACAGAATATTAGTATTTATTCTGTCCGTCCGTCCGTCCTTAGGTCTGTCCGTCCGTCCGTTGGAACGCTCTATACAAATCCCCATAAGAGACCACTTAAAAATCCCTTTTTTCACTTGCAGGATCTTTATCTTTTGCAAAATTAAATTAGAAGTAATTGACCTACAATTTTCGGACAGGGACCATTTTAAAGAAAAATAAACAGATTCTTATCTTCGATTTTTGCTCTCGGTTCGAAATCGCTCAAGTTATACGTTAAAATCAGATTTATTTGGCAATTTTAAGCTTTTTAGTGCTTTTCGTCATTGCTGAAAAGCACTATTATCTTCGTGATGTCCGTCCGTCCGTACGCATATATCAGGGAAGAATTGGCTTAACCGATTTCAACCAAATTTGGTACATATAATATTCACATAAATTAATGATCAAGATGCCATACTTTGACCGGATCTACACAGCAGGGGTACTACAATTGCAAAGTTAAACTTTTCGGTAGTTATGAATTTGGAAGGAATTGGCTAAACCGATTTCAACGAAATTTTGTATGAAGCAGCATGCAACATAAAATAACAAAATCAGGATGTTTAGTATAGATATGAAGGACAGGGCTGCCACAATAGAAGGAAATAAAAAATTCCCTTTACACGTATTTGTGTTGAACTGTCTCTATTAATTTTAACCAAATTTAATACTTATAATATATACATATATACAAAACCATATTAGCATATTTAAACCTAATCAGCCTAACAGGGGTGCCACAATTACAAATTAAACTCTTTCAAAAATTAAGGATTTGGCTGAACGGATTTCAATTAAATTGTGTATATAAGATTTGTACAACATATCATAATGAAATCAAAATGTTTAAAGCAGAGCTAAGGAGCAGGGCTACCACAATAAAAAGTAAAATAATATTTATTTTACACGCATTTCTAGAGAACTGAACAAATGGATTTAATCTTCATATAAATAAATAACCAATATATTATATTTTAACCGGGTCGATTAAATAGAGCTACCACAATATCCAAGTTAGAATTTGTATGTAACTATTAATTTCGAAGGTATTGACTGAACGTATTTCAAAGAAATTTCGTTAGTAGGGAGAGTATAAAATGATAAAACGAAATGAACATGTTTAAAACGGATCTAAAAAGCAGGGTTGCCACGATATAAGGAAAATAATTTTCTGATTTCAAAGCAAATATATTAGTATACGATTATACTACGGCGAATTTGACGAAAAGCACATCTGTACCATGGGAAACCCGTTTACATCCCTACTTGCCTATGTTGCCTTGCCGATAGTATCATTGTTAAACCTCGAGATTGTATTGTCGCCCTTATACTATATGCGCAAGGAAAGCGTGCTTTGAATGCTTTAGTACGAGAGAGAGAGATGGCGCCCGAATTTTTTATAATTAAAATCGTGTTTTTCGTTAATTTCTTTTCAATTAACTTCAGATTGAAATTTTTGGTAACTAACTATTTTTATACTTATTTTCATAGTTTTTTGTAGTGCATCTTATAATTTTCCGGATTTATAAATTCGCATCGCATATATGAATCGCGCAAAAACGCCATTCCTTGACAAGCAGACCTTTTTCGTTTTTATTTAAAAATATTTCAACGATGAAGTATTTAACTTAGTTATGCGAAGAGAAGAATTTAAATCTCATGCTAAAATCTCCAAAAATTACGTTTTGATAAAAATTTTCACGTTTTCATGCATTTTATTTATATTAAGCCACTGTTGTCTCAATTGTTGAATTCTATTCTTTGTCTCATAATGAATGCACCAATTTAGTGCTTTAAAACGGACCAGACTTTAATACATGGGTATAATTTATTTACCGTGTCTGTTAAGTAATTAGAGGGAGGAAAGAAAAGATAATGGGAATGATCAGAAATGGAGAAGAGGAATAGGACTTAGCATTTATATAGGATTAAAAGGAGCTGCAGTGCAAAAATAACAATAATAAATTATAATTGATTATAAAAATTGTATACTATCGAATCATGCGCCATTGCCAAATTTAAAAAACTAAATATAGGTAACGTAATTTTCAATGGATTTCTTTAAATGATAATACAGCAAATATTTCGGACAATTTCTAATAGGATTGAAAAATAACATTTTATGACTATTATTTAAATTTCTTTAAGTAAAGTCAATTTTCAGAAAAAACCAAAACCACTGTATGTAGTTAAAAGAAAATAGCGATCTTAAAATATAGTTAAAACTCATTGCATGTCATGTATTTAGTTCATAGTAAGTTACTACACATTTATCCTTTCATGGTAAACTGACTGTTCAATCACATTTTATCCTGTTTTTACGCGTTGATAAGAGTAAAATAATTCAATTATTAAGTTAAATTCTGTATGTTTTAAATAACTTATAATTTGCGTAAATATTTCCAGTAAATTTCTGCAAATTCTTTTTGCATTATATATTATCATTTCGATTTTCCTCTTATTTTCAGAATCATTTGGCCTCTCTGATAATAATTATTTAAAAAATATAATTATAACAAATATAACTTAAAAAAATAGTGATTCGATTGTGCATGAAAGCCAAACCAGATAATAGCATACCTTACTGATTTTTCGTATCGAAATCATATATATTTGGAATACTTTTATGATAATCCCGTCATATTTGACGGGCAATTACGCTAGTTTTATTATAATTCTGAAATCAAAATAAAGCCATTGTCATGGAGCTGCAAATAGGATGCTCCGAATGCGTGGCGATAGATTCACCGAAATCGACGAGACTTAGTTATTCGTATTAATTCATGAAATTTCGCGCGCGCACACACACGCTATGACAGAACGGGACTCGCTTTTTATGCGTTCTTTGCACGAAGTGAACGCATATCTATAGGGGAGGTCGTTTCCGTCCTTACGCATGTTTAAACTCGGGAACCGCTGGACGTATTATGATGGAATTCGGTATTGGGGAGTTTTGCAAAAATTTGTAAACGGATTCCAATTTTGGTTAACATCGAACAATAATTAAGAACACTTTACATGATGAACTACATGTATTTTACAGCGTACTTCGCAAGACTCTCGTTAAATACTCATCTGAGAGAAAAATATAGAGAACAAAAGTTAAATAAAATAATTAAATACGCTCATTTTTTGTCAAATAATTTTTTCCCGTAAAACGTAAGGTTTACGATAAATTTAAAGCAAAGAAAATTAACGCATTTGCGTAATTATACGATTTTCGATGTTCTTTTGTTCATTCCAAAAAAAATAAAAATTTTACAACTCGGGAACCGATGGACGCTTTTTAATGAAATTTTGTATTAAGGAGAGTTACTAAAATTTGTCGGCCGATTCCAATTCTGGTTAAAATCGGGCTACAATAACGACCACTTTACATGAATACCTACATGTATTTTACAACGCCTCTTTTTCAACTCGGGAACTGCTGGACGTGTTCTGATGAAATTTGGTATTGGGAAGTTTTACTAAAATTCGTCGACCGAGTCCAATTTTGGTTAAAATCGTCTACAATAACTATCACTTTACTTTACTTTATGAAGACCTACATGTATTTTACAATGTGCCTCTTTTTCAACTCGGTAACCGCAGAACGAATTTTGATGAAATTTATTAGAAAGTTTTATTAAAATTTGTCGACCGATTCCAATTTTGGTTAAAATCGGACGATAATTACGACCACTTTACATGAAGAACTACATGTAGCTTACCATATACGTTTCAAACCGGAAAGCAAATTTGTCGATGTCAGAGAACGCATTTGGAAACTTTGTGTACTCCGACATGAAGTACACCTTTCCATACTTGTATTATAATGGGGAGGATGGTTTAATATGAATTTTTATATGGTAAAGCTGCACCATAGAAATGTTATAGAAAAGTTGCTTATGGCTAAGAATACTCGTATTATAATCTCAGCGGCAAGTGGAAAATGTAAAAAAGTCGTTATTCTGGGAGAAGCGTTTGACGTTTGACGTTTTTCTAATTAACTCGGAACAAAGGAAAGACACTTCCAAACAAGGTTCCTTATTCTCCAAGCAAAAAGACAAACATAACAAAAATATAGTCGGCGCTAAAATATGGACCCGTGTAAAATTTTTATGAGAATTTTTGCGCGACCATCAAGTAGGCATTAAAAAAAAGTCTGCAAGATTTGCAAACGAATGGATTTTTTTATCGACAATACCGGATCTCTTAGAAACTCAGAAGAAGGGAGTAATGAATTCCCACTCTGAATGCTCGGGTTAATATTCATTATATTTGGTGACCGTCCTAAACTTGGGGTCTAGGTGATAGATGATAAGAGAATCTTTGTGTAATTTGAACTACTGAAGCAGGGCCAGCCCGAGCTACGGGCGAGCCGGGCGGCTATCCCGATCATTTATCTACGCATTACTTGCAAATGAATAAATATTGGATACCAATTTATATTGAGGAACAGGTTAGAAATTTGATGGCATTCCTTTTAATTTATCATTATCAATAATTTTTACAGAGCGATGAATAAATTAAGATACACTTTGAAAATATCTCAACAAATATTAACGGAGGGGGGCGGTGGAGTGCTATCGCGCCCGAGGCGCCAATATTCCTCGGGCCGCTCCTGTACTGAAGTAATTTGAGCACGAGTTTGTCAAAAATAAACAAGATTTCGTACAAAATAATTTGAAATGTTTTCACTGTTTCTTCCTAAAGACGATGTCACAGTCTTGGAATAGATGTAATATGGAAAATAAAATAAGATTATATCAGAAGTTAACTCGAGCTATCATTATTTATCCAATCCAATGGATGATTAGGAAAAATCCTATAGCCTAAATAGCCACAAGTTAGACATCCTCAGTAGCAATACTCTCACCGTTAATGCATATTTTTAACCAAAGGCTCGTGTGACCGGTGTGACCGCTGACGACCTTTACTTTGCTGCCGAAATACTCATTATGTTAACTATAGCTTTTGAAAGGCTTTAGTCTCAGCCTTTATGGAGCCGCGGACCCCCTACGTATTATCACAATTTATGCGGACCCTCTCCCCTTGGAAAGTTCATACATTTTTTATCCATTGTCTTGTTTTTTTTTACTTTGAAATGTTACTCAGATCTGTGCGCAGGATCAAACAAGTTCTACCCAACTCACGGACCCTCGAGAGATAATGCGCGGACCTCCGATTGAATAACACTAATTTAGGGTATACCTTGATCATGTAGTCCGTAGTACTATTGGCAAAATTGTACCCAACAAGCTTTCATCAACTTCTAAAATAGATATCCAAAATACAGTTCCTATCGTTAGTACAGTGACGTAGATATTTCACCCAAGCGAATATTCTAATGAGCAACACGTTGACTCATGGTGGGGGGGTGTAGAACTGTTTTATCCATTAAAACTGAGATGAGAAACATGAGTGAGAGGGAATGAGTTTAAGAGTCCTTTATTAGAATAAACCATTCCCTTTCTTTAGCGTGGGAGGGGAGGGAGCAGAGGGCGTTCGGAGGGGAGGGAGAATTGGGAGGGGAGGGGGGAGGGAGGAGTACTCCGATCGGATGGCGTGGGAAGGCCGGACAAATTGTCGGGAGTGTGCGGGGGCCGCCTCCAACTGGCGAGACCGCAAACGAAGGGCTTGCTGGCGCCCTGAGCGTCGCATTCCCGGAGGAGGACAAAGGAAAGTGGGAGGGGGGAAAGAGAGGGTGGGAGTCCAACCCTGGTGCAGAGACAGAATTAACGGAGCTCATCTAAGCGAATGGTTCCCGTAAATGAGATTGGATGGGACGGAAGAGGGGATGGAGATCCCTTCGCCACCCCTCCCCCTACCTCCCCCCTCTCCGCTTCCGACGTGAAAACGAGAGGGAATGGACCTAAATACGACATCCGGAGGCCATTCTTATTATTCTAACTGCGTCGTTTTCTCAAACCTGCGGATTATTCGCTCAAGTCTCTCATATTTTTCCTACTGGTGTAATGCGAAAGAAAAGCCTTTTCTCGAGTTTCGCCAGCCTTGAACAAAATGCCATAAAATCTATATTTTTTGCGCGAAATTGAGATGTAAATGACGGCGAATAAGGAATGGAATGGAAATATCTTGCAGTCGAAATTATGCGGTTTTCAAGTGATGTTCAAGGTAAGAGGTGAACAGCAATTTTTATGGGATTTAATTCGGTACAACAACTATCAAGAAATGTTTTCATCTAGGAATATACTGAGAAATTAAAGAAAGACAATTTTCATTAAGAAACAATTCTACAGAATAAGGATTACGCTGTATATAATCTTTTATAAATTGAATTAGATTACGTTTCTTCTATGAAGTTTCTTAGCCTGTCCCTCAAAAGAAAATCAATTTCGCATTTCATCAATATTAATTAGGAGATCAAAACGATGGAAAATAAAGTCAGTTTTTAGTGGAATAAAACGGATAATATATGGAATTTCAATTTTTCCATCAAAATTTAATTATTTAAAAAATGACTGCCTGCATTTATTTTGCCGGAGAATAATTTGAACGGCAGTGTTTTCGCAATTATAGTTTAGCTCAAATTATTTGTCGAGAGATAAATGCAATGTGGGCGACGGTATAATATTTCTATGTCGACATCCCGTGCTAAAAAGGATACGCAGTTAATCTTAATGCGCCTGTCAGCTTAAATATAGAAATGTGTTCTCCTTGTCACTACACGTGTCATTTGGTTCACCACAACTGTCTGTAGTCGCAAGGGTGACGCATGATCAAAGAAGTATTCACCATGGTAACTGCACGTGTGAATAAATAAGACAATGAATTTAAAGTGATATCCTTCTCTGATTTATGGTAATTACGCGTTGCATTTTCCGTGACATGATTTATTGATGACGACCGAACCGGAGGCATTAATTCTCTCTTTTTAATGTATCTACTCCATAAAAAATGATTTCCATTTGGCTATTACAGAAAACAACTAGGTATTTCAATCTAAG
Source organism: Tanypteryx hageni (assembly GCA_028673005.1). Classification (NCBI taxonomy): domain Eukaryota; kingdom Metazoa; phylum Arthropoda; class Insecta; order Odonata; family Petaluridae; genus Tanypteryx; species Tanypteryx hageni. Next base: position 99,413,092 of record CM054112.1, on the reverse strand, counting down.
GTAAAGCCCCTGAGCAGTTTGACTGCGGCTTTTAGCAAGATAGGATTTGCTTGTTCTTCAAAGCAATTTTATCATTTAATTAGGAAATTTGTATTTCCAATAGCCATTTAAGTGTTTCAAACGTGTTATCATCAAATGCTGTATTTTGTAGCACAATAATATATTCCAATAAGGCATACTTTTAATTTACAAAATTGCATTCTAAATTACTATGAAGTTACAGAAATTTTCAAACCCGTTCCTATTAGAAGTTTAGATTGCTGGCGACGTAAATACGATAAACACATCCCAAACCTTCAGAATTCCTCTTTCAGCAATCCGCCGAAAACAAAGCAATAACGAACGGCGAGCATGATCTCCCGCGAAATATCGATTTCCGAGATGCTACCGAATGGGCAGCGAGCGTTTTTAATCTTCAGGAAAATCTGAACTTACGAGTGGGCTTTTGGAGGCGAAAAAAACCAAACAACTAACCGCGGCCGGAGTCGTGGACACAGCCGAGCAAACAAGGATATTAAAATGGCGGGAGGGAGGTTCGGTGGGCAGGGTTTTTCGAAGGGTGGAAACGGAACGTTGCGTCAGGGAGGGCGGCGAGGGGGGAAGAGTGAGATTATCACATCCACACCTGATCCTCGCTGCTTCCATCTCCTCCCGTTCCCGCAGTCTTCTAGCACCTGCAGTTTTACGACTCCGGCAAGAAAACAGCCGCTATCGGACGCGAAACTTATGGGGATAAATATTGTTAAGCGGAACGGAACATAACTGTGGAAGGAGAAACGCATTCATTTTTTTCCCTTTCTTATACTTTCGTCCATCCCTCCCGCATGGAGGCGTATGAAACTAAGTGATGCATGCCATGAGCCAGGAAGCGATGCTGAACGGAATTCCATGCAGGATATCCGGGTTCGCTTCTTGTTCGTCGAAAAAAATCCGGAGAGTAATTTATTGCGAGATATTTATGACAGGGGTTATAGGTAACTACTAGTAGAAGGTGCTTGCATTCTGCAAGCATATCATCTCACCTTGAAAAAACATTCATTTTTCAGACAGATATATTTCATCATTACAAATATTTTTTTAATTCTAAAGATTTCATCACCGCAGCGATTTTCGTTTTTCCCTTATGTGAAAATAATATATTAAAACAATCCCCAAACCTTGCAATTTTAAGAATTTTATACTTTCTCCATTATGGGGTACTAATGCTACACATTTCCCCCAAATTTTAAAGTTGTACCACTTCTAGAAGTGAAATAATATTTCTCTAATTGTTTAAATTTTAAACGTTTTTAACTACCGCAGCAATATATTTATGGAGATATTCAAATGTTTATTTACATAGTAAATAACTTGAAATTTTCAGCTTCCTAGCTCATCCCGTAGTACCTAAACAGTTATCTATTTGTTTAAACTTTAAGATTTTAACGGCAACACAAATTAAAATAGCAAAATTTCTATAATCCCTATTTCGGTTTTTTACAAATCCTACCTCTAAAATAAATTTCAGCTCCGTAGCACATTCGGAAATACATAAACCTTGAAAATTTGTTAAAACAATTGCGAATTTTTAGCTGCCGCATTGTTGCACTTTTTTAAGATTTTCGTTTTTTCTAGTCGGTTTTGCACTAAATACTACCTAAGAAAAAAAATTCGAATCTCCAGCTCATCTGAAAGTGCCTAAACATTAGTATCCTCCTATTCATTATACAGGGTGTCCGGTGATTTTATGTCATAACTTCGGGATCTTATTTCTTAAGTGATTTTGAGTAAAAAATGTCATATGAACATGGGTCCGATTCTCATTTGTTACAGAGTTACGGGCAATTGAAATTATCTTGTCCTTTGATTTGTACAACTCAATGGCTGAAAAAATGCATTGTTTAAATAATTATTCGTATACATTTTTAATTGTTGAAAAATGTATTATTTAAATAATCATCCGTTTACATTGATACTTAATCCATTGTTACAACAATGAGAAGCATGACGCTTGCACAACAGACGTGGACGTGCAAGCTCGCGGGCAGCATGTCAGTAGAACGTAAGCTAGTGTTCAGTGTAGACATGTGACACATGTGGTATCATTAGCTTTTAATAATGCCGTTTACATTTTCAAATTAAGAGTATGTGGATATGTACTTCGTTTTACGGGTACGGGTTTTGCGATGGAAACTCCGTTTCTGCCGTTTACGAATATTGACGACGATTTCCACAAAGAAGAACACCAGATCGACGTACTTTTATTCAAGTTCACCGACATTTACGAGAAAATGGCTCATTTCCGTGTCTTTGAGAGCTGAACGTCCAGTAAATGTTAATGTGGATGAGGAAGAAAACATTATTCAAATGGTTCAGCGAAGTCCACGTCTTATTGTTAGTACACGAGGAATGTCCGCCCGCCTCAACGTTCCGCGAATGAGAGTCTGGCAAACATTACACGATGAGGGACTTGATCCATATCATATCCAGCAAGTTCGGGATCTTCAACCCGGGGATATGGCTAGTCGGTTGAAATTCTGCCGTTGGTTAAATGCACACCCCCGCCTGAACCGTTACATCTTGTTCACGGACGAGGCACAGTTTACTCGTGGTGGAATAAACAACACGAGAAACTACCATTTATGTGCTCGCGAAAATCCTCACTGAACAGTTGAAAGCTACTTCCAATTCCGTTTTTCCGTAAACGTGTGGTGTGGTGTCATTGGGAACCAGCTGGTTGGACCGTACTTCTTCCCGCCACGTCTGACAGGTACCATTTATGCTGATGTTTTGGAAAATGAAATGCCGGCTCTCATAGAAGACATTTCTCTGTAAACACGACTTCAGATGTACTACCAGCATGACGGGGAACCCCCCATTTTAGTAGGAACGGTACGCTGTATCTTAACAAGAAGTTCCCTAACCGATGGATCGGTCGTGGCGGTGCGCAGGATTGGCCACCGAGGTCTCCGGATCTCACTCCGTTGTATTTCCACGTATGGAGGAAAATGAAAAACATTATGTATGAAGCCAAAGTGAGCACGAAGGAAGAACTTATTCAGCGAATTTTCGATGCTGCGAGGAGCGTTAATAACGCTGCAGTTCTTCGTGCTGTTTCACGTTCCCTACTAAAACGGGCCAGATTGTGCATCCAAGCTGAAGACGGCCATTTTGAACAATTGTTGTAACAATGGATTAAGTAACAATGTAAACGAATGATTATTTAAATAGTTCATTTTTCAACAATTAACAATGTATACTAATAATTATTTAAACAATGCATTTTTTCAGCCATTGAGTTGTACAAATCAAAGGACAAGATAATCTCAATTGCCCGTAACTCTGTAACAAATGAGAATCGGTCCCATGTTCATATGACATTTTTTACTCAAAATCACTTAAGGAATAAGATCCCGAAGTTATGACATAAAGTCACCGGACACCCTGTATATCGACGTTTCTTACAGAGGATATAACAGGAGGATACTAATGTCCAGCCCAAACTACAGGAGCTAGAGAGCTGAAAGTTTTAGTTTTTGTAGATATGATAGAGAAACCTACAGATAAAATGAGACTTCTTACATAAGTGACATGAGTTCGACTCCAGAAATTCCGAAAGTTGCGTTTTTCCCATAAGAAAAGCATTAGCGCCATTTTTGTAAATTAATTTTGGGCACTTTCCGGTAAGCTAGAAAAATAAAATTTTCAGTGTTGCTAGATGGCCGCAATATCTATTAGGAATTATTGTCACTTTTGCTTACAGTGTCTTGGGTTCGACTCCAGAGACCCCAGAATATCTCCCATAAGTTAGGATGGGAAAACGTAATCCAGTGTGTAGACCAATCTAATAAGTTTAGGTAGCTGAAAAATTGCAAGATTATAGCATTTTTCTTATAACTAACTATAAAAATCAAAATATATAAAATTGTTAATTTTTAGGGGTTGTTTTAACACCATTTGAACATTAAAGTTTAACAATTTTTATCTAGAAAACTATATGCTGTAAGTTCAAGTTTTTGAAATCATTTAGTAGAAAATAGAAAAAAAAAGGAAATTTTGAAAAAGTTAAAATATTTGACCGCTAAAAATTCGCAATTGTTTAAACATATTTTTGAGGTTTATGTATTGACGAATGTGCTTCGAAGCTGAAATTTTTTTGTGAAAAAACGAAATAAAAATTTTGATATTTTAATTGCTTTGGCTGTTAAAAATTCTTCAAGTTTAAACTAATAGATAAATGTTTAGGTACTTTGGGACAAGCTAGGAAGCTGAAATTTTAAAGTTAAGTAGAGCTCAGTGCATTTAAACTAACAACAATTTCTAATAATCCCATATCTCTCTGAAATATTAATGTTTATCAGGGTCAGATGAAATGCTTGCAGAATGCAAGCACCAACTACTTGTATCATTATATATAGACGTTCCTTACAGAGGAGGATATAACATACTAGTAGTAAAATTGCAAAGTTTGGAGATTGTTTTAATCTATTATTTTTAAATAAGGTAAAAACGAAAATCGCTGCGGAGGTGAAATCTTTAGAATTAAAAAAATATTTGTAATGATGAAATATCTGTATGAAAAATGAGTGTTTTTTCAAGGTGAGATGATATGCTTGCAGAATGCAAGCACCTTCTACTAGTATGTCATATCCTCCTCCTCTGTAAGGAACGTCTATATATAATGACGAAAAATCAACGCATAAATTGGGCTTATGTTTGCGGGAAAAGTTAATTGAGCGCAATACTGTCATTAAAATGAATAGTGTGATGCATTAAATTTATTTTCCAGGAAATTCTGCCACCCGACGTGAGTTGTGGTAAAACATGAGAGCCTTAATATGTAATTAAAGTTGCAACAATGTAATTAATATTTCACAAAGCAGATAATTTTGGAAGAATTTTAGTTTTACTATTTTATCGTAAGCAAAATGGCTGAACTGAAATCGTATAATATAATAGGCTTATGTGTGCCAATGATTTTATGCATCGAGTTTCTTTCCGAGAGCTAATAATGCACCTCAAACGTTTTTTCTTTTACCCAATCAATCGCAGTTAATAAATTGAAGCAAAATTCATTAAACATGCTAAATTTAAGCGCGACAGGTAAATATATCAACTAAAAAAACTTAATTTAGACTATGATATCTATCTTTTATATCTTAAAATTTTGTCGTCCTTATAGTTATTAATGCTGATAGGAAATACAAAATAAGTAAACATTATAGCGTGTAAGTAGATTTTTGTAATTCCAAATACTTATTTTAATAATCACAGATTGCAGAAATTTAAAAATGAATTCCTAAATAACTTTTTTTAATGCAGATATATAGAGAGTCAACATAGATTCAAGCATAATTTGAAAAGGATTTCAGAATTTGTCAAACCACCGTTATCTACTTATTAAATAATCGCCTCATTTTAAAATTAACTGGCCTACCACATGTTCATCAGAACGTACGAATTTTAGAATACTTACTCGATCAATAGACCTCAAATTTCTGCAGAGTATAGGAATAGTTATGCTCTTCGTAACATTGTGCACATGGCATAATTTATATACAAATAAATTGTTTTGTCTATTCATTTTAAATATGGGAATTTTAGTTGTATATTATTATCTTTGCTTATGCTACTGAGAACAGCCCAATTGTGTTTGCCTAAATATCTTAGCAAATTGTGAAGGTTAAAGTGAAAAGATTTGGCGCATAAAACCAAGGCCCTGTGGCGCAACGGATAACGCGTCTGACTACGGATCAGAAGATTCCAGGTTCGAATCCTGGCAGGGTCGCAATTATATTTTCGCTAATCTTTTATAACGTGGTATTTTATATGCAAGCACCTACAAACATCTTTGGAGGCCACTATTTCAAAATTTGATCTATTCTATCGTGCAGAATTATCACCTTCGCGGAGTGTGTTTAAAACTAAAGAAAATCAAAATATATGCAAGCGCGAAAACCGATCTCCCGTGTAATTTTCGCACTATACCTGAGACTTATGTAGATTTATTTTACCATTGAAAAAAAAACTCAGATTTCAACGAATATATTATAGATCAATCTTCCGGCCTTTGGACTTAAAAAAGAACGCTTTTACCTTTTATTTTATCCTACACTTTTCCCCCCTCGGAAAGCAGGAGGCCAGCTTGCTTCCGTGCCAGGTTCGAAAAACCGCATTTCCTATTCCACTTAATCCACGGAATATACCTCTCCAAAATTATCCCCCGAGATTCTTCTCCGTCGAGGTTCAAGATCTCTCTCTGGAATCCGAACTCTTCATTTTATTTGCAACGATCGAATCCGTTAACCGACAAACTAAACAAAAAAAACAGCAGAGGCTCGCCCCCTTCTCCCATTCTTCGCAGCGGATTTCGAAAATGTCCATCACGTATAGGTTTCAGCGATTCCCGCTGCGTGATCACTCCCCCTCCCACCACCGTTATGCTCCGAGATCCACCATGGACACACCCTCTCGACTTTGAACACGTGACAAGCGAACCTCTCATCCGACGGACCGTGTAATCGCGAGGGCTCCGGCAAAGGAGGATAAACACGTGGCCCCTTCGATCGCGTACGCGTCGGCACGCGGCGGAGAAAGGTTTGCTGGATGCGTGCAAGAAACACGCACGCACGAGCGCCTTAACTCATCCCGTCCGAGACTCGCGCGCACAAAAGGACAGAATCGCCATACCGCAATTGCGATCCAAAGTCTTCCTTTTCCGGGATGGGAAAGCGGGGGTGGGATGGAAGGGACTCCTCGGGGCCTTTTGTATATTTTTTCCCGAAAGGAAGGGAATGTTTTTGTTTTATTTTATTTCTTTTTTCGGCGATCGGTTTCCGCGTACCGCGAAGTGGAATTATGAAACCCGCTATCCAAAGAAAACGTTGGCGCGTGTAAAAAAAACGCGCGGAAAAAAAGATTTTTTCTCACATGCACAGATGGTTTTCCTATACAGCCTGTTTCGGAGGAGGAAGCAAGGAAGACGGGTGGGGGTGCATTTGAGGAAGAAAAGGAAAGGGGGATGGGAATGTGCATGGTGTAGGAGGTGAGCATATATTCTCTCCCTCGTTGTGGGAAATGGCGAGAGATCTTGCGTGTGTGCGTGCGATGGTTCCGAGAAAAAGGAGGGGTCGAACCGGTGGGATAAGAAGGGGGAGATTGGTTATAGAGGTGTAAATGGCCAATGGTTACGTCGTAATTTTCACAACGTGCGTTTCTATGCATTTTTTTATATATTCGTTCTCAACCGACCGACACGCTCGTTTTCAGACAAAACTCATCCTTTTGAGAGGTTTTTTTCTTCCCCATTGCTTCGTCCATTGTGTTGCGGGGCACTGCTCGGGGGTTTTGACCTCACCCATCTCCTCCTCTCCTTAACTCTCTCTCTCTCTCTCATTCTCACTCTTACTCCCTTGATTCGTGACGCAGTTATAAACTCCCGTTAACATTTTCGATTCATCTCATTTCGAGATCCTTCCTTACAATAGCGCGCCTCATTTTTTTTCTCCGGGCGGAGGAGGTTGGGATCGAAAAGTGGAAGAGGAAGGCTAGCCGATAGTGAAAACGATTCAGTTTTTTTTGCTCAACGAGTTAGTCTTATTTTTTTGAAAAAGAAACGAAAAAAATACCAATGAACACCTCGCGGCGTCCCGGCTGGTAGCTCCGGGAGTCAAGGCGTCTGATTCAGGTATCTCCCGGGAGATGAGAAGCGCGGATATATGTAAACTGCGCGAGAAGGGGGTTGTTAAAACTTTTTTTCGAGTGATTTTTCCGATGTCGAATATCGTCGGCGAAAATACTACGAGATTAGGCGTGTTTCGGGCGAGAGATCACACTACCGATTTAATATGCTAAAAAAGCGTAAGAAACTTCAGTGGGTTCGAGATTCTGCGAATACGAAAGATAACGCGAAAATCATCGTGTTTATTGAAGGATGGGGAAGGGAGACAAATGTTTGGCATCGCTGGGCGAGCCTTTCGCGGGAGTTTTAAGAGCGGAGAATTTCCGCATGCCGGAGGCGGACACGTTTTTATGACGCCTTTTATTTCGGCCTCCGGTCCTCCCCTTTCCGCTCAATTACTCCTTCCCTCACAGAGGCTGACGTGAAGGACTCGGTCGTAATAAACTGTAACGGCGCACTCTATAAAAATATTTTTCGTTCATTTCATTTTTCTTCGACCATCCGATGGTTGAAATAACAGGAAGGACTCCAGTGTTCGCCGTCTTATCTCGATCTTTTTGGATCGCCTCCCGAATATTTTGTTGGAAAAGTCATCCAACTTTCAGGAACTGAATGAAGATTTCTCGAAGTCATAGAATTAAGAACCATTTTACTCATTTCCGACGCGTCGTATTCAACTCGCGGAATTAAGTTCGGAAACTTGGGCAAATAGGCTACCGTTCTTGAAAAATATATTGAAAATATTATATGTTCATGTAAACCCAACGCAAAGAAATTCATACGAATCTAAATCGCCTAACTTCATACAAATGAGAAGAATAGTAAAAATGGTTTCGCTCTGTTTGTATTATGACCTCGCATTAGAATAAGAAAATTTTATGAAGCGAATTCAAGTACGGTTGTACTTTTCCAACTCGAACCTCGAGGAGAAAAAATTCGAGTTATCGATACTTTACGCCAATGAAATCCATTTTAACATATATATGAGTGCGAAAAAGAAATAGTTCGAATAATAAAAAACTCGAAACATCAGCGTAACAGATTTAATGGCTCTTGTACGGTAATGGCAAGTTGTGTTAGGCAAAATATAAAACATTGTGCACGAAAGTTATCACATTGTGTACAGATTCGGCGTTAATTACGATACAGGAATCAAATTCAGTGCATGGAAAAATCATGGAATACAACTTATATGCATGTGCTGGTGCGTTAATCAAATGACACCTATTTTGAGCTTCGGGTAAGGCACGAGAAGCAATGCGCGAAAGCCTGAGTTTACAATAAAAATCTCCCTCTCTTTTGTTCGATATTGAGCTAGAGATATAAGAACCATAATGTTAATGCATTTTAATTGATCAAATATTTGGTTGAAGAAATTTACGAGAAAAAAAGATTTAGAGGTAAAACCAAGGAAAGGGAAAAGCGTAATTTTTATTAAATATACAATTATTGCAATCATTTCGACAGAACTTACAATTTTAACTGCAGCAAATGAACTTCGAGGGAATACAAAAAAGTAAACAATTTAAAGATTTGAACCTTATATCATCGAAGGAGCTAAACTACGCATTATGAAAAAATGGGGGTTTTTAAATCTATCTCACGTAGTATGCAGCCCCTTTAATTATAAATCCGCGACTTTTAGCGGGAATTAAATGCTCGAAAACATTTTCGCTACAACGAGCGATGTAAAAGTGTCTAAATGTATCATTCCATCGATTAATCGTTCAAAATATTCTGTCAGAGTTAATTTTATCGTTGCGTCACCGAAGGCAGCTGATCAAAAATCAACGTTATGTTTTTGTTATCTTTTTAATAGGGGTTGAGTAGTTTCCGGCTTTAATAAGGTCTCAGAAGACGGAGTTAATTCAGCGATTTTTACTTTTAAAACTTTGAATAAAGATTACGGAGACGAAACTAAACCTGCGGTCATATGCTAGGCGTGCCGTGATAATCCGTCCTGCGTGCCACTTAAAAATACGAGAGGGATATGTTCACCATATCTGATTTGAATGTTCATTAATAGTATGCAGCTCCGAGACATGTTCGCATATACATACATACACGTGTGTTACTGGCATCAATTATAATAAGAGGGTTATTCTCCCTGTCCGAGGAACTTCGTTCGATTTGCTAGACGTGGTGTTTGGCTTCGGAGAAGCATTAGCAAGGAACTAAAGCAATACTCCTACGCGTTATCTGTTTATTCGAGCGGGTCACTGCGCTGTTACATTCACTTTTAAGTACGGATGCAAGTTGGAAAAGTCTTTGTAGATAATTTTGTGTCTTTTAATCATCGTCCTGCAAACTTGAGTATCATTTTAATATTTTTCCATTTTCTCCTCTTATTGACGCGTGAGTGCTCTTCTGGATTATTTTACGGTTAGGAGTTTTTAATTTTAATTCCATTCTGTACACCGTAGTCTCAAAAATTCCATTTTCAACAAACTTTAAGAAACTATAAGGAGCCTGAAAACAAGCGTTGGAAAAAATAGAAGCACCTTGGAAGGCTCGAGGTTACTTAGCAGACTTCGAGCGATAAAATCGAACGCATTGAGTTTTATCGAAACAGTTACATTTACCTCCTTCCGAATTTATGCTTAAAAAACATTTAGGAGCCTCATCACTTGAAAAATACGCAATAAAGCTCCGCAATTAGGCCAAATTAGGTTACAAAAGTCTCTGGAAAGCATCGTATGCAATATTATCCGAAAGGATAGAGAACTTTTAGCGCCACTCACGCGAACTTACCCTTCTCCATCTCGACCAAAATGTTGATATCTTTCATCTAACAAAAAACAAATCTTGCAGACATATATCCAGGCATAAATATTTGAAACATTAGGTTGGCGCCACGCCAAAAACAAAATACAGATGAATCTATATATAATTTGTCGAATGACGCATTATTTGAATAGCAATTTCAATCAACATAAGCCAGGAGTCCGGGTGGCATAGTGAGTAACGCCTCGGCTCGCGAATACCGGGTTAAATCCCTATCGTGTCAATTTTTTATTCAATTTTATATTTAATTTGACTGATGATTTTGATATGAATATGGCCATCGAGTCATCTTTTTTAACTAAAATTTTAAATAAATTTAAGTTAATACATTTTCTGTTATCCTGAAATATATGAATTATAAAATCAAAGTATTATTCTATTTTTTAAGTTGCGTAGCAACGGGCAAGCCACCAGTAAGTATAAACAGGTGGCCATATTTCAAATAAACGACCGAAAAACGTTGCAATTTAAACTACTCCATTCAAAAATAAGTTCTAAAAACACAACTTACACCAATTCAGTAAGAGGAATTTTGAAAAATTCAAATCACTTTTGGTCATATGCACTGTTATTCTTATCTAAAACTCATTGAATTCTGTTATAGTATTATAGCAAAAAGCAATACAAGAGAATAAATGATATCTAATGTAGATGGAAGTCATCATTAAAAGATTCGGGGCAATTTATCTTATTTGATTCCGTAACTCAAACTCAAAATTTGATAGACCAGCACATGGCGCACCAAAAATTTAATTGTACAAAACATCGACTTATAATTAAATAAAAGAGAAGGGAGCGAGTTAGAAATTTCCCATTTTATATGGCAATTAATTTGAATTTAATATTTGTTTTTTTGTGAGGCTAAACAGGGAATTGTCGAGCTACTCTTATGGCTGATAAAAATCAAGAACAAGGACTTAAAAAAATTACAACGTTGTGGCTATTGGATACATCTGAGAAAAGTATTTTTTTAAAATGCTTTTTCTTGAATTTTGTAGGGCAGCTGGCACATTTGAGATGTTGCCGTGGCACACGTGCACGTATATACTCGTAAATCCGAATAATTATTTCAAATAGGACCGCAGGATGCAGAGCGTACGGCGACAGTATGGAATCGACATTCCTCACTTATCGACTACGGCGTTCCAGGGACAAACGGCGCGCGATGAGCCTCATCGTCCCTACGCGACGAGACAACCGAAATCCATTCGACTCAAATGAGTCGCACGGGACGAGACCCTCCTCAAGAGTCAAAAACAAGGATCCGCTCTCACACACATGCACGAGCGCACCCACGCGTGCGAGTAAACATAACGTGAATAAATGGGTCTCAGGTTAGTTTCTGGCTCCGAACCCAAAAAGCTTAGCGATCTTTTACGATCCGCACTCTGCCAAGAAGGACACTCATTCCCTCTCATTCCTCGCCACTTATTCCCTCGTTCAACTATACCACCCCTTCTCTCTCTCTCTCTTCTTCTTCCAAGAGTCCCAAAAGAATATATAGCCTCTTTTTTCCGAAGGCGCCGAGGAATAGAAGTGGCAATTCCTTTGGGAGAAACTGAGGTTAAGGGAGGAAGAGGTTCTCTTTTCTCCGGTATCACTTAGAATACCTGTTTTTCATGTCTATACTCTATCTCCTTCTTTTACCACTATTTATAACTCTTCTTTTGGTAGAAAGTTTATGACTCAAAAAGAATCTGTTGAATTGCCCTTTTCACGTTTTAAAGTTTATTTTGAAATTACCACGGGTAATTTATGCCATATTTTAATTTATATAAATAATTTTTTAAATTTCATAATCCATCCTTTCAACTTTTTTCTACTTAAGAGAGGATTAATGTTCCGAGAAAATCTACATGTGTTGGGCATAACCGGAGTAATGCGTTATTTATTCATATTTTTATGCAAATCAATGACAAGTTTTAAGCGCTTAACTGCGAATAATTCAGTAATTTGTTTTAGATGCCCATCCAGTCATTCATTGCTAATAACGTTCATTAAAACCACATCCTTGCATTTTATCTAAGTTTTAAATTTGGGGTATTGTGATAATTCATGTCAGGAAAAATAATAGCATGCTCAAATAAAAATAATTTATCATTCATAGAAATATTATGATAAGGCTTGGAAAACTAAATATGGAAAATCCGACTTCGTAGAAATATTTCAGAAACATTTTTATGGGTTGAAATGCTGCCGGGGTCTTACGTAACCCCACGGCACTAATGGGGTTAAAACATCTACTTCGCTATTCGGGAATCGGTCTAGTATGGAAAAAGGGGGAAGAAAAATTAGAAGTGGGAGTAGGAAGAGCGAGGACATGCGTGGTGGAGGGACTTAATATATGCTCCCGCGCCTCTCTCCATTGCGTAATGGGAAACCTCCATTAAATAAGGGTGGGCGAGGAGTGGGTGCTTTAAAACGGAGAGGGTTGGATGATGGGGGAAGGAGAGGGAGGATGGGAGGGGAAAGTGGAGGGGGAGGTGTTCAGAGGCGGATCAATTTGAACGGAAGCGAAGGAGGAAAAAGGAGTCTAAGCGGTGACGTCTATTATTTGTCTCCCGGATTCCGAATGGTAGGCTACTTTCTCTTTCCTTAGTTCGTTGAGGGATGATTAATTGATGCGTCGGAGTAATTAAAATTAATTTCGCCTCCGATATGGTCCATTTTCATCGAATTAAAATATGTACTGCGAAAGTTGAGTAAATCGTGCGAAGATGAAATCATTTTCGAACAACTATACTTACGCTAAGAAAATCTCTCGCAAGTTTTTCACGCAACACTAGAAATAAACCATAATAGTCATTGAAACCGGCAACTGAGGACATGAAAGCTGAATAATCTGGAGTAGCCAAAATTGAATAATAGAACTTTTGTTACCTGTAAAACTTCCAGAAACTAAGTGTAACACATTAAAAGCATGTGAAGTCTTATTTCCCATTATAATGTCATCTTTTAAGGCATAATGGACTAGTATAATACTTCTATGAAATACTATTTAGGGATACATGGTCACAATAAGACTTTTATAAGTATATAAGACTGATGTGAAAGAAATATATCTCTGGACGTTCAGTTGGTTTTTGTATTATGAAACAAATTTTAATTATGTTTATTAATTCTAACTGTAATGTTTCATGCTTATGCTAAATGGATTTAGATATTTCTGAATTTTTATTACCTAGTTTAAATCAGTAATGAGACTTGTAACTTGAATTTTAGATACAACGTTTCATGAACAAAGTATTATTCAATTTTTGCTTAATAAATTTTCGTAATTTTCAAGACTAACACTGAGTTCAATTTAAAATTAATCTTATATTTACAATAAATATAGTTTAAGGATTAACAGCATAATCTTATAAATTGCTGAAAACATTTTGGCGGTGAATTTTGAAAATAAACACCTAAAGGTTTGCGATGGTAATTAACCATTCATTACAAACTATGCTACCCAGGCAACAGTTTTGCCTAATTTTGTCCGGATAATATCAACAAGATAAGATACACTCTAATTTAGCCATAAGCAATCCAATAACAAAGTTGTACTAAAACAATGCTCTTAAAACATAGATCTGAAACTAAAAGTTTTCAGGCGATATTTTTTCATAACATTCTCATAATATCTTCGTCGTTAAGGCGCCAAGATTTAACGTCATTCCCTTATTTTTTATTCACTTAACTATTGAGAGAAAACATTCCTTATCCTTGCCTTAAAATAACAAATTGATAGAATGGGTTCAAAAGTGCTTGCCAAGTGATAAAAATCACATTCGCATAAAGAACTGGTCCCTTCCCACGGGATTTTTGGCCTCTTACCAGGACCAAAGCCATAACAGTAACGACTCGAAAATCATCTCGAAATTCTCTCATACCCAATTACTCACGCCTGCCCCCCTTCCCCTTTATTCCTTTCCTCCCCCTCCCACTCGCTATGTGTAGTCTAGTGAATGTAGAGACTGCCTTCCTGTCTCCACGCCCGAAGGTTCAGAATTTGCTCGCGCATCATGGCGGTCTTTTTTCCCCTCTCCAAAACCCTAAATATAAAGCTCGTCGAGCGCGTCTTATGCGAAGGTTCAGAAGTCGACTCGATTGTCGAGAAAAAGGTTTACTTAAGAGTTGATGGACGTTTACATCATAGCCACTTGGAGCATTTTCTGTGTCACTCGTCGCGGCTATTAGTTAAGAAAACGAGGTTTACTTTGCTAAGTAAAATAGTAATATTTTAGTTGTTGTGGAAGCATAAACGTTCAAAGCCTTCTTACCCTCTTGAAATATCTTTTCTAACGTCAAAATTAGCGATTACGCAGTCTACGTGAAATCTATTGATAACTCAGACGCATTGCAGGAAAAATGGGATTAATCATAATCAAATTAATCATCGACCCTTGAAATGAATAAAATATATATAGGATTAATTTATTTAGTCCGTTTGACCATATTACTGCCAAATAAACTCATTAATTTTGAAAGGTTAATTTACTTTGGATTCGATATTTCATATTCGATAAGAACTCGTTATAATCGGAAACCAACGAAAATTGTTAAACCAGAGTGGTGCAACATGAAAAAAGTTGCGAGAGCTAGTTTTTCAGCTTTCATTTCTTTGTCGCTCTGAGTAAAGCAAGGAAGTCGCAATAAGAATACTAATTTTTGATAAATATTAAGAGAATCCGTATGTTGAAAGTACTAGAATTACTAGATAACTAAAATTCCTTGGTTGAAGCGTAACGTTAAAGAAAATTAGAGTGCTAGTGCTTTTAGTTTTCTGAAACGAGCAACTTGATTATTCAAACTCTTTATAGCTAAACGAGTGATTTTGATTTTCAAATGAAAGTTACTTTATTAACATATGAATAAAAATTTGAGTAAAAGAATTTATTTTTTTCAAGATGCGTATAAATGGAGTTACCATATAAATCAAAATTATAGCGATCACACAAAAAAATTATTTCAAATGATTCACTAAACATCATTTTTCTTTGGGCTTTGCAAACATTGGCTTAATGAGTATTTCTGGATAGTCTAAAAAATGAGCCACATCACTCATTAAAATCGTATTTTAACTATTCTCATCCTAAAATAATTACTTTTTAAAAACATTCAATGCATGACATATCGTTTCAGATCCTCGGTTTCTTATTTTATAGCTGCCAGTTTGAGGGATTTTGATTTTACATGCATCAATCGAAACAAAAGAGAGTGATTTGATGTTATATAAAATTACTAGGGTAATTGCCCTTCAAATATGGTGGGTATGCGTGAATTAAGTATTAAGTTAAAATTGAAATAAAAATTAATAAAATCAACTATTATATGCTTTAAAAAGTAAGCAATAAATATAAAATTCACATAATTGAGTTTTTCAGAGAGTAAAAATAGTTTCGGGCGAATAGAAATTGTTTGAAAAAGAAATATATTACGCTATACTATTCTCATACGCCCAAAATATTTTTAATCTCTGTAATATTTAATTTTGTCTATCTCCCCCTCTCTGTCTCTCTCTCTCTCTCTCCTCTTTCTCTCTCTCTGTCTCTCTCGTATTAAATCAGTCAAAGCACGCATTCCTTACGCATATAGCTACTTGCGCCTCACTCACTCACTCACTGACACAAAACTCTAAGTTACTTCTAAAAGGGCTAGAAATCTGAAATTTGGCATGTAGATAGGTCGAGTAGCACATAAAATGAAAAATCACAAAAAAGTTAATATTTAATGTCTTTTTAACCCCAATGTTCCATTTCAATACCCCATAAGAGAAGCATGGGATTCGGTGCAAGGCTTTCTAAAAATGCATTTCTAAACTACTTAAAATCGAGATACGAATTCAGGAAAAGAACAGTTGTCTATCTGAAAGAACGAAGTTTTTAATTGTTGAAGGCAAAATTCAAATACATACCAAATTAGCGTAAATATTTGCTTTTAATCGAAAAAATAGTGTAAATTTTTCCTCTTTTCAACAATGGAAATCTCTAAATACTATGGCAATGATCCCAATGCTTTTAAAGAGACCTGATATTGCAGTGATTTAATGCTTTTAATGGAATTTAATGCCACCATAAAGAACTTCCATAACTCGAATCTCAACGGAAAGTAAAAATTATTCGAGTATTAGAATACTCAATTTATGGAAATATATTTTTAAACATTTGTATATATACAGTGGAACTTCTATAACTCGAATCTCAAGGGAAAACAAAAATTATTCGAGTTATAGAAAATTCGAGTTACGGAAATATTTTTACATTTTTCTTTAATTTATTTATTCTGTAAGCATATAGGATAACTTATTCTAATTTTTAATATCATGCATATTATGAAAACATCATCATCAGTATTTTCTTTCGATAATATGTAAGATTTTACTGTATCCAAAACACTAATTGCATCACGCATTGTGATTGAGGGTATCATAGATAATTGTAATTCTCGCGTACTACTGAAAGCACAACACGGCGATTAAATTTGGGATATCGACTATAGGAAGGAGCGAATAGGTTTGTTTTTCTATAGGACTATAAAAAATCACAATCGGAGAAGCAACCCTGTGAGCAGTGATGGTAAAATGTGAAAAGTATTTTAATGTTGTGTTTCGTAGTTTTTCGTGATATTTTAACTCATTTCAATTGCTAAGTATAATGGCGTCATACCTAATTCTCAATATTTTTTATCCAAATACGTGCTAAAGGCATGGATGATGATGCCCTAATTTTAACACAATATATCCTAATTTTTCCATAATTTTAGTGTATAGGGTATTGTCTTAATTATGATTATTTTTATGGCTCATGCAGGGCGATCTGAGTCACGAAACTTGAAATACGAAAACTTGGACACGAGTTGCCAGAGAATTTGGAAATTGCGGATAAAATATACTGCTATTATTCATGGAATTTATTATCTAACACACACGCACGCACACACGCGCGCGCACACACACACTTATATATATATATATATATATATATATATATATATATATATATATATATATATATATATATATATAGACCCCACGTGGCTGAAGTACTGTTGCCCTGGAAATCGCGTTGGTTTATTTACAAGTTTAGATCTTGGTATATGGTGATTTTTTAGCGCTTGCAGTATGCAAGCACCGCCAACTCGTATAGTATATGGATTAAGGCAACAATATAATCTCGAGGTTAAACAATGACACGGTCGGCAAGGCAATATGTCGTTAAAAGCTTAAATTTTTCAAATAAATATGATTTAAACGTAAAACTGAGCGATTTTGTAGCGTAGGCAAAATGCGACGATAAAAATAAGAAATATTGTTTATCTTTCTTTAGAACGGTCTAGGTCCTAAGATCGTAGATGAATTCTTTCTAATTTTAACTTGCAAAAGGATAAAAGTCTGTAAGTCGAAAAATCGATTATTACGTATTATCTTAAGAGAAATAGAAATTATCTACTGGAGTCGAACCCGGGTCTTTTTTGGGATTTTGTTTCGTAAATAGATTTTAATATAAGAGACAAACATTCCTACCAAATTTCAATCTTCTACCTACTCGAAAATGTGTTAAAAATAGCATTACAGTCAGTCAGTGGCGCGGTCTGGTGACGCGTGGTGGAAGTTGTTGCAGACGGAGTAAGAGAAATATATATACTATATGATATTAACGAATGATCTGTAAAACAGGCTGCTTATTCTTCCCGAAAAATTTATAAACAAAATTTTATAATAAATTTGAATAATTCAAATAATTCAATTTTTCTTAAATTGGTGACGCAGTTGGCTCGCTGAATAATAAAAGACTCGAATCTATCCAATCCTTCTAAATATATTTTCTCCTTTTTTTCACGCAATGCCAGAAATTACCTGCTTCATGTCAGTCGAAAAAGTTTTTCCCCACGCGAATAATACCTGTCCGTTTGCAAGCAGTTTTTGCGGTGACCCTTTCGTTCGGGTACCGCGTGAAGCACGGTTGCGCCCGAAAATTTGTCGTTATTATCCGATCATTCAATGGCAGGAGGCGGTTTTTCTTTATCACCCCGCTAACTCCCACTCGGTTAGGCATCAATTTAGTTGGAAACACCGAAGATGGGGAGCCATGTTGTAGACTGGAGGAGGCGGTGGAAATGAGAAGCTGGGAAAAGGGAGGGGGAGAAGGGGGAGGAGTGCGGAAGAAGAGGGAAGTCTTGTAGGCAAGATAGAGAGGGAGGGTGTGGGGGAGAGGGAGGGGAGGAGAATGGGGGAGGTAGCTGAAGGCGCGATTCGTTCCTTCCCTATTTGGCTTTTGTTGTTGATCTGGAATTTATGTTCGAATTGTTGTTTCCGGAAAAAAAAACCGCTCCCCGGCCGAACGGACTCAACCTCCTGTCTCCAATTAATCGTCTCTTCCTTCCCTCGTGGTAGCCATGGGAGCGGAGGAGTGGCGGAGGCGAATGCGTGGGAGGAGTGGGAGTGGTAGAGGAAGCGGAAAATGAGGGAGGAGGGGAAGAGAATGTGACACGGATGGAAGGAAAGGAGAGGAGGATGCAACGGAGGAATGGCGGAGGGGAGAGAGAGAGGGGAAGGAGGGGAGAGAGGGAGGATGGAGGGGAGAGAGGGAGTAAGGGAGAGGGGAGGAGAAGGTGTGGGAAACCACTGGAACTCGAAGAAACGTAGAACGGTGAGGGAAGAGGGGGAGAAAGGACGGGAAGAAGTGGGGGAGGGAGATATCCAGACGCTCGTATGACAGAAAAAGTTAACAAATGAACAAGAGAAAATGTACAATAGGTTCACAAAGGGACGACAAAAAATGGCGACACGCAATAGAATTTTCTCTGTCGTCGGGGAATGGCCTCTCCGTTCAGAATAATTGGACGGTAGTAGGAAACGCGAAGAAATGAATGAAATGAGAAATCCAGATTGTTATAGAAGCGGAAGAGTTTTTTTTATTGCACTTAATGAGAGGAAAGAGAGCATTTTCAATCTACCAAAGGAAGGCGAGCCTATTCCGAAAGTTGTTACTTTTTTCGCATTCTAAAATAACTTGTTCTGCCGTCAACGGGTTACTGCTATTGGTTGTGTCTTCCGACTTGGACACGGTACGTGTTGCTGGATAACGAAATCGTGAAATTTTCAAGAAAATGATAAAGAAACGATATTAAAAATGTTGACATTCATGCTCTTAGACATTGTTCAAAGAAATAAGGAATTTATGAACTTTTCTGTTAGGTTCCAAAAATTAATGGAACCTAGTGCAAAGGATTTGATGCTCTTATCACACTGTTTAACGTGGATTTGGGCGTACTTACGACTGAATCTGTGGATTATATTCTCAGATGTTGTTGTCACTATGCAACGGAAGTAGTTAACTCATCAGGTCTATACAAAGCCTTTAATTAAATGTAATAACATTCTATTTGAACACATTTCTGGTGTAAATATCTTAAAGATGTTCGAGCGTTACATGGCAAAGTTTCGGAATAAATACTTTTCTCTTTTCTTACGAAGTCATTCATATCATATTGGATGACAGATTAATCTACATTACAATCGTTGTCACAACATTTTCATGGGTTCTACTCTCCACCCATCTATATATTTGATCCATAATGCATATATTGTAAAATTATTGCTGAGGGTTAAATAGCGCAAATTAACTTTTAACGCTACAATAACACTTTATTTATGTTGTTCTACACAAATTAGAAGAAAAGTTAAATAAGTTAAGGAATCTAATAACTCGTTTAGTGATTCGGTAAAAAAAGTATTGTTACGTCGACAGTTGGACACATTGAACGAATAGCCGTCCCGCGACATGTTTTGTGAGTTAAAAATGGATTCCTCTCGCATGCGCGCACATGTCATTGCGTCCTGTCTCGCATCCGATGGCAATTTCAACTTTAAATATATCGCGTTTGGCACACGTGCGTTCGAAAGAGAGAGAAAGAGAGATAGAGAGAGAGGAGAGAAACAAATGAAACTAAAGAAGGGCGCGTCGGAGGACGAGCGAAATGTGCCTCTTCACTCCCTTCTCGCCTCTAGGAAAAGTGGCCGAGAGCAAGAGTATGCCTCGCGGGGCTATGAAGGATGGGGAGGATGTAGTAAGCCAATGCGCCGGTCGATCTTTTTTGTTTGATTTTCCGGTTAAAAAGGAAGGGAGGAATTGAAGGAAGTAGGAGTTATGGGGAGAGGGGAAGAGAAGGTGGAAAAAGCTTAAGAGGCATGGTTTGGGGTTCGGTTTGAAAAAAATGTACACAAAAAAACCCGAAGATGGTAATGATGATGAGGTGGGTGTGTAATACGGGGAATTACGACCTCCTCCATCCCCCCCCCCAATTCCTCTCTCCCTCCTCCCCCACATCCCTTTTACCTCCCGTAATACGTGCGGATAAAAACCGTTGATGACTCCGTGACAGATAACACAATGACATTAGCGGCGGAAATCATGGTAATAAATGAAAATTTGACGGGTTTAATGAGTTTTTTCCTCCCGTCTTGCCTCCGCCCAACCATTCCCCCACCTCCTTGGAGAGACAGAGAGAGAGTTTCTCGCAATTTGGCTGCGTGTGAGTGTGTTCGCGAGAAGTGGGAGCGGCATTCCTCAAAAGGTGCCAAAATGAATTGATTATCACGCGCGTTAACTCGAGTCATAATTACGGTCTCCTCCGAGATGGTTTCCTTAATCTCGCGATAAACATTCGAATAATTCCACGGAATGGTGGATTTCGATGCTATCGAGTTAGGCAAATGCGCATGAGTTTGGGTTAATGAACCGTTGGTTTTTCACTAAATGGGGAAGGGAGATTTTTCACTGCTCGGGATGCAGCGGTCGGGATAAATAATGGGTAGGAATAGTCGTTGTATTCAACAAACTACCAATGGTTAAACCATTAGGACGTCTACAAAATAAGAAAAACCACCCTGAAGAGGCAACTAGCCTATAACAGGGATTTATCTAGGATAGGTCTAGTCAATGTATAACATGAAATGTATGAAATGTAACCTGTTCTTAGATAAATAAAAACCTTTGAATTGAATTGAGTCGTCGTTACTCTCACATCCATTGCAATCCCTCAGGGATGTGATGGAACCAGGGCCGGCCCGAGCTACGGGCGAGCCGATCGGCTGCCCGGGGCGCCCAAGTTTTGGGGGGGCTATCCCGATCATATATCTATGCATTACTTGTAAGTGAACAAATATTGGATACCAATTTATATCGAAGAACAGGTTAGAATCTTGATGGAATTTCTTTAAATTCTTCATTATCAATAATTTTTGCAGAGCGATGAATGAATTTACATGTTCTTTGTAAATATCCCAATAAACATTAACGTATGGGGGCGCTGAAATGCTATCTCGCCAGGGGCACCAAAATACCTCGGGCCGCGCCTGATAGAACCCTTGACCTCAAAGAGGAATGATGGATATTTCTACTTCTCTTACATATGTACCTCCATGGACTTTAAGTTGATACAAATTTCAGTAAAAGTAAATGAATCTTAAATAGATAGAAATTAAAAAATGATACTTTATCTATAATCTAATGTTCCCATAACAAAAATTCTGCTGTCATTATTTATAAAAATAACAGAAAAATCTCTATAAAATTATGTACAAAGATACCTATAACAGTTGTTAGGTTGTTAACCTGGAAACACCAGATTAAACAAAGCACTCTTCTGTAAGTTATCAGTAATTTAATCCAAAACACTACTTTTACTTAATAAATTGCTACTTTAAAAAGGTGGACACCTAAATCATGCTAACTCCCTATATCATCATTTCCGAGAAAAATTCCTTGATTATGGCAATTACCACTGCTTTCAGGCAGTTTTATTAAGAAATAATTTCATTCGACGCCTTATCTCTAAGTGACCAATAAATTTACCCAGAAAACTATTTTCGCTTTCCTAAATAAAAAAATTACCATTTTAGAAGGTTTAGACAGCATCAACCCTTAAATCACGATAATAATTTCTTTTCGCGTTATTATTCCATGAAAATACGTGCATCGTGGCAATTATCGTGGTTTCGAAGCGGTTTTACCGAGAAATAATTTCGTGGGATGAATCGTTGTAGCTATAAAGAGTACAGGGCGCTCGTTTCTGGCAAGGTTTACTCAATCGAAAAAAACGTGTATGATTGATGCGCCATTCGCTTCATCCCTTGGGGATCTCGCCATTAGCGCGAGGGATACGTCTCTGGACAGGACTGCCACTTCTCTCTCTCTCGAGAATCGAACTTAAAAAGGGTGGCGATGATCGAAAGGATGGGAGCTGCCAAGAAATGAGGGATGGCTTAATTGACTCGAATTGCGAGACGTCTTCAATTACGTATCATTTACGTTTCCTTATTTAGCTTCTCCCATGGCGAATGTCCTGTCATTTGCTCGGTCCGATGCCACTCAAACACGAGGGCGCCTCGAGGCGATCGCCGACGGTGTCGGCCATTTTTATCTCTTATTCGCTTCGCTCTTTTTTCTCACCAGTGCGGCCAACCTTCAGAGAAAAAAAGGAGTCCTATAAGTCGTTACCTCGCGTAGTTATTTATCCATCATTAGGCTACCGTTAAGCCTCCGGATTGTTTTATTATCTCTTTTTTTCTTCCGACCATTCGAACCGAAAAAAAATCGACTTAGCATCATTTAGGTGGAACTTATTTTGGAAATATTTTAGGTGGATAAAAATATTATACGGCGGATATGAAAATTATTCTTTATTTTTGTTAAGAACCGCAGAGGCATTAAATCAATCAAAATATCCGTTTGGCTAATGAATCGGAAATACCTCCCCGTAAAAATTTAACGAAAGGACGAGACTCGTCTAAAGGTTCCTGAGAGACTAAAAACATTCTCTTCTAGCATTTACAGTGCGTACATACATACATATATTAATGCTTTTCCAAAAAAGACCGGAAGATGCGTTGATATTCGCCCTGGAAAAGAACCGTGGCAAAACACGAAGACAGATCGGAAACCTTTTCGTTGACCGACGCCATAACAGGAAGCTCCGGATCTGCCGCGTCGGGAAAATAACCCAAAAAAAGTCGGCTCGTAATTTATAAACGCCGACGGAAAATTTATTAACGATATTCCTCCGCTTCGTCGCGTTAAAACGTATTTAATGTATATTTATTTTCTTGTAGGACGACCACGGCTTATTAATTCCTTGCTTTCTCATATTTAATTCATCGAAAATTCATATAAATTTCTACAGGAAAGAGGAAGGAAAAAGAATCCGTGTAAGAAAAACGCTTGCATATGCGCACGCATGTTTATTTATTTTGGGTAAAATACCGCCGATAACGAAAGCGGATCAAATGGGGTTATTAGCGGGAAATAGAAAGGGGGGAGAGGCAAACTAATCTACAACCCTATCCTCTAAGAGAAGGAATGAGAGAGGGAGAGAGAGAGAGAGAAGAGGTTCCAGAAGCATTCGGGGGGCGTTTTTTTATTTCCTCCTTCTGTTATGTGACCTTTTGTCGGAAGAGAAATGACTTATTGCTTGTGTGTGGCGGATAATGGGCGTTTTGCTAGACGGCGGGGGGCGCGCAAGAGAGAGAGAGGATATATCGATGGGGCCGCAACGGTGAGGGGGTGCGTGGATGAACGCACAGAGGCGAGAAGAGATGTATGTCTGTCGAGACGTTAGCGATGGAGTGGTGGTGGTGGTGGAACCTCCTCACACCCGTCCACCGAATATCCTTCCTGCCCTTTCCTAGGGGGTGCCAAACTTCCAGGACGCAGAATAGGGCGAGCATGTCGGGGGTTTTCGGTACCCTTTCTTTTTTTCTTCAAAAAAGACGTACGATTTCTCCGGTCGGAAGTGACTTACAAACCCATCTCTCTCATCCATCATCCTTCTTCCTTCGAGGTTAGAGGTTTTGACTGCGCGTCTTAGAGGGGGGCGCATTTTAACCGTGCAGGAGCGGCAGCTGTCCCGTCTCCGTCTCTAGGAAACACACACGCCCCCTGTTCCTCCTACTACGCCCCCCTCCCCGCGGTGCCACCCTGTGTGTTCGGAGGAGCAAGCTAGGGAAGACGGCGCTGGGGAGGGAGGGTGGATGAAGGGCTGGTTAGGAGGGAATGGTTAGAGGATGTTGAGAGCGATGGTGGTTCTAACAGGCTTCTCCGCGACCTCATACGGACACCTGATGACTGGTGCTTCCGAGAGGCGAAGTTTAACGCCCACGTCGACTACCTTTGCGACCTCAACCACCTCCCTCTCAACCCGCACGGCTCCCACTCCTACCATTATCTGCACCAACTTCGGTATATATATATATATATATATATATATATATATATATATATATATAAACACGCACTCCCCTGGTTACGTAAAGAATGCCTTCCAGCACCCATTGTATAACTAGAAATTTGCGTAAAGTACATAGAAAGTAAGGGTGATATAGAATTAGTCTATTTTCCAGAGAAGGAGAGAGAAAGGAGAGGAAGGGAGGATGGGAGGGAGGAAGATGGGAGGGAGGAGGATGGGAGAGAGGAAGAGAGAAAAGGAGGAAGAATGGGAAGTTCCTTAAATTTAACTTACTTAATCCACGGATACCCGTCATATTTGACGGACAATTACACCAGTACTTAATATTGACTAAAAGAAATAATATATACCTAATATAATCTATAGGGGAGAAGAAAGAAACATTAAGGTTATTCAAAGAAAGATAATCACCAAACAACTATAAATCTGGCTAATTCTTTCAAAAGATAAGTGGAATATGGTTTTAATGTAAAATTTTAAGTGCTTTCGTTCTCTAAAAGCTTTTTATGTATTTTGCATATTCTCTATACTTAATAGACACCGAAATCTTTTTTTCCTTGAAAATGAAGATGGTGAAAGATATCTCAGAAGGTACAATAAGAAAACTTCTATAACAATTCTTTAATTTAGACCAAAATTTATAATCGTTAACTCTTCCTCCCTTGAACATCTATATGAATATTTTGCTTTCCTTTCAGCTGAAAATTTGTATGTATCAATTAAGCCAATTGAACTTATTACATTAAAGCAGTGTTTCTCAAACTGTGTTCCGCGGGTTGGATCTTAGTGTTCCGTCGCTTCTTTCTAAGTAAAGTTTTAAAAAAATTTTAATTTCAATATAGATTATGTTTATTATTTTATTTGTTTACTTTTATATTTTATATTGTTTCTTGCATATTTTATTTATATACTTGCATTTATTGTTTCTCTGGTGTTCCGCAGATAAAATCAAGATATCAAGGTGTTCCGCGACTTGGAAATGTTTGAGAAACA
This sequence comes from Tanypteryx hageni, assembly GCA_028673005.1. Taxonomy (NCBI): domain Eukaryota; kingdom Metazoa; phylum Arthropoda; class Insecta; order Odonata; family Petaluridae; genus Tanypteryx; species Tanypteryx hageni. The sequence continues at coordinate 99,387,426 of CM054112.1, read as the reverse complement.
CTGCATTAAAGCAACAATTTCAATGTCGTACTAACATATTTTATCGCCTAAATGTACTTGAAAGTCTGGGAACTCATTTTGTTTCGTAGATTTGACTTTAAAATATTCACGTGACAAATTAGGCCCACAAAATCAGCCTTTGTATGGAATAACGTATGCTTAAGCTAAATTTGAATATATCTTCAAACGTATTTCCACCGGTTGCATCCCTAGGGCTAGCAATTCCTGCCCAAGGTTGTTTTTGAGATTCATGACCACGTAATATGATCAGTTTCTTCCATTGGAAATAAATTCGACACAAATAACTATATTTTAAAAGGGATTCTATCGACTGTTTATTATGATTATTTGATAAAATATTCAATCTACAAATTTGTCGATAAAGGATGCGGGAAAAATTTATTTATTTGGGGAAAAGATGGGAAGACAAGAAATATTGCATACCATTATGCATTACAATAAAAATTAACTTGGTTTCATTACTTGGTATTATTCTCAAATCTTCCTCAATATTTTTTGTCTTGACTTAAAAACCCGAGCAACGCCGGCTACTTTCAGCTAGTGTATACATAAAATTGCGAGGGCGATGAGACTCAATGACGTCAGTTTTCGTGGAGAAGGAAGGAGCCCCTATCTCTCTTCCCTCCATCGCTATTAAAAAATAAGTGTTTCTAATCGCGGTTCAATCTCTCTATCTCTGGTTTGTTAGCAGAAGCGGGTGGTGTGACTGATGAAGGGGTTCCGAATATAGTAAAATGGCAGCCTTCGTTCTTCCCTTTTCGATAATGAGCTTCTCAACAAGGGTCCCTTTCTGATCAGATACTGGGTTTATTAATTCAGAGCCGGACTTGTAATGGCGGTTTTTCATTAGGGCGCTACGAAGCGTTTTCTCAGTCATGTATTATGAATCATTATAGCCCAATTTTTTTCCTAAATGAGTGCCGGAAATGTTAAGATTTCCAAGAAATTGACATGAGGTGGATATCTGCTACGGAGTATATTTGTTTTATTAAAAAAAACTAATCTATATTGCCAATTTAACTACAGTAAATATTCATTATTCTATTATCTACGCCACAGAATCGCTAAATATTATACTAAAAGGTCCAAATAAAGTTTTGAATGTTTTAATACGGAAGGCATTATAAACAGAAACTAAAGAAAGCGAAGCATTAAATCCATGCACTGAAACCTTTCCATTCGAAATTCAATCACAGCTGCAATAAATTACTTCTTCTGGCACTGACATTATCATACACTATCAAAAACGGACATGATTACACGGCAGGTCGGATATGACTCAGGGGCAGTTGTTTTGGGACTTCGGATCTATAAAAAATTAATAGCAATAAAAATAAATTAAATTTATTTGTGTAAAACTGTAGCATTTTCGTAAAAGCAAATATGCAATGGAGTTAAATATTGCCTTGAAACGTCGATTATGAAAATTAATTAAGCTTAACATTCTTCTTGGATAGATGGCATTTTAATCTACGCTCATTTATACGAGTCGAATGTATGCATAACGAGTTTAATAACACATTTCCACTGAAGGTCGTTTTCGGTTGACCACAATGGTCAGCTTGTACATTGTAATAACAGAAATATATTTAGATAAAAATACGGATAATATTGCATGGTTTAAACCGACAGGTTTTGTCATTCTCGTCGTATTTAATAACATCGACCAATTAAAAATTTGGATAAAATGTATTCGGTCTCTACAAAGCTTATATATGCGTATCCTTGAAATATTGCTTTTATTTCGTAAATATAAACACATTTGACTGCTTAAAAATTCATTATGGCGAAGGAAGAACATTTAAATTAAAATATTTTATGAAACATTAATTAATAATACTCTGTTTAATATTTACATATAAATGTAATGAATTTTTACTAACCACAAATTTTTACGCTCAAAAAATAGAAAAAAAATTGGAAAACAGAAAGGCAATTCGCACAAAATACGTCATCTTATCAGTTTAATAATGAACTTTTTATTTATTCGTCTGCGCAACGCATTCCATAATTCATTCCAAAATGGAATTTATTCAAAATAATTTGAATGTTATTAAACCTTGTTAATTATTTGTAATGATTCATTTGATTATTTGTATGATAAAATTGAAATAATTGGCGGATTTTTCATGTCTGTAACAATTCAAAATTATAACAGGCATATTTCATCGTATAGTAAACAATTCTTTAAAGGAGCGTTTGTCGATACTTTTCTCTATCAACAAAGATGGCGTCAAAGTTGATTTAACGTATTTATATTATGTGAACAAAACTAAATTAAAATAAAAAGTTGATTAATATTTCTCAGAATTGAAGAACTGATTTAACCGCAAAAATCACACCGATGTATTGCGTCATTTCAATGAATTTTATTGCTGCTGTTGTGGAAAATATGTTCACTTTATCACTAAAAGGAGAATCAACAGTCCAATGAGAAAAGCGTTTGAGAAAGTGTGAAGGACGAAGTAAACAGACGTAAAGAGAAAAGTGAAGAGAAACTAATCGGTGGCAGAAAAGAATAATAATTTCATAATAATGGTTTAAAATATTGCAGTCAAATGTAAATAATAAAGATTTGCTTGCCATAAGAAAGACAAATTTTCATGCTGTAATACATATGGAACAAAACATTCCCAAACGTTATTACAAATTAAACTGTAATAAAGTAGAAATTGAAGAAATAAATATTTTGTGTTGTTTTAACACATCATGGAAAAGATTACTAAAAGTATGAGAAAATCAATTCTATCTTCCACAGCGAAACGCTGGTTCAATCATTTTGTACCAAATTCTAGGCACGCTTCACGGATCGCATATCTAAATGATAAGTAGTTTTATTCGGTAGTAAGTTGCAGAGCCGTCTTGCATCGAATATTTTGACCCGAAAGGAGTGAATGGTACGATGGCGGTGAAACTTTTAAGATTTCTATAAATTCATTCCCAAATATTTTATCATTTTTCAATTTGAGAATTTATGGACCGCTTATCTGAAAATACATACTGGTGAGTTGTTTAGTGATGAAATATAATAAGTGTGGGATTGTAATGAATACCTTATCGCGGAATTCATAGGAAAGGAATTAGATCTAGACAGCACTGGTCATTTGTAAAATATGTCAATCATCCAACAAATACTTTCAAACTCGGAAAAAACAGTTATATCATTCAAAATCAAAAGGCTTTATGTTTGTGGAATAATCTCAATCAACGGATAACGCGTCTGACTACGGATCAGAAGATTCCAGGTTTGAATCTTGTCAGAAGCGCTTGATTTTATCCCGTCGCTCATTTTTACTTTAATTGCCTTAATGTTATTTCTGAACATCCGTAGAGCAACGGGATATTTTAGGTTCCTGTGGCGTAAGGAATAACAAATCCTTCCGATTTAAATTTTATGCTCATTTCACTAAAATCATTTAGATCTTTAAAACGATTTCATATCGATTTTAATGTATTAATGGCAAGTTTTTTCGTGATGTTTTTTTGGAATGCCAAACAAGCACGCTTGTATCCTTTTATAAAGTATGAAAATATCTTTCTTAGAACGACTGCTAATTTGTCCTAATTATTTGTTTCTAAATTCTAAATGGTATCAATTCCTCAAAATGGGATGGGATGGGTAAGCTGTTATCAACAAGTTAACATTCTATGTAGTGCCACGAGGGACAAGAATCCTCTTCTTAGTTGCTAAAATGATGTAAGAGGGTTTGCAATATAACGGAAAATGCCAATAATCGACCAAAGGGTACGCTTTAGATATTTTCGGTTTAGAAGGTTTTCATTTCAGAGAATTACCTCGAACTGCACGGATATTTATCTTGTTTTAGCACGGATTTGAAACGATCTCAGAGCATTAAAAAAGCATAAAATGTTTCAGGTCGACTCAGAGATTATAAGAAACGATAAAGAAAGCAATGCAGAATACTATGTGACTACATTTTTTTGTATTTTGAGCTGAAAACGGCACTCAAATGCAACTTCATATATTCCTATGACATTACCTACCCACTTTGCATGGTTTTGCTTTACACGGTCTTTTCCAGGAACGCTCGTACAGTGCAAAGTGAGGGATGGGTGTAACACTAAGTTCAATCACTCACAGCATTCTGCAACAACAGGGAGCTGGAATAAACTTGGAATTTTTTATTCAAGTATTTCAAATCCTCTAAGAGCCCTTTCCTTCACAAGCTTAAGATAACCGACCCGGTCATTAAACGCTGAGATCACAGGGGTAAAAAAATAATAATAGCGAAAGAAAACCCCAACTCGCGTCTTTGAATGTTTCGAGGGTTAGAAAAATAAAAAAACGGACTTTTATCTCTCTTCCTATGCCGAATGCTCTGACAAAGTTTCCTGAGAGGAAACGACTCTTAAAAAAAAAGAAAACGGGGGTTTTACAAAAAAATATCCTCTCGAGGAAATGCATTATTAGCCCCACGTGTCATTGTCTTCCCGTATCTCCGTAAAACTTGCGCTTCTGTCAATTAATTTTCTGGGTGTTAAGTCAAGTGAGAGAGAAAAAGAGGATAGAGGAGGCAATAAGATAGTAGAGGGGGCGTGGCCTTCTCCCTGAGCGATATCTTCCTCCTCTACGCGTGTGCCGCAGGATGCGTTTGTGGTCTTGGTGGGTAATAGAGGAATAGGAATGGAAGGAATAGGAATGGGGGATGGAGTGAGCGTTTAGCATAGGGTGGGAAGGGATAGGAAGGATTATAATTCCCGGATTGCTTCGGTAGTGAGGGGGAGGATGGAGGGAGGGTATGGAGGGTGAAGAAGTACAGGGAGAGGGAGAGACATTAGCGTCTGAGCGATCCACAGCTGCTTCATCATTTCCCGTTTTGGAAGACCCAAACGTCTCGGGAAACCTTTCTACACGTTCCTATGGAAACGTGCGGGAGGTTGACTCCGTTCTGCTCGAGAAATTCAAGTGCCGGTAACTTACATTCTAGAAAAAAAGGCACTGGGTATTTGTTATTTTAGAGGGAGAAGAATGTAATTCACGTTTCCCGCGACTGTTCTAATTATTTTCCGCCATAAAATCCTCAACGATTATGAGGCGGCCTGAAGGGTGGCATTTTTGTTTGACCGGCGAAAGAAGCCGAAATTTGTCCACCCCTGGCTATGTATATCCATCGATGAAGTCATCGCCAAAGCGCTTGTTGTAATTCCCGTTAGTTCGCAATATATGACAGAGACAGGATGATGGCTTACTGCAAATAAAAAGACGGAGAATGGAGAGGATGAAGGATGGATAAGACGGCCGAATATCCTTAATTTATAGCCGAAATCCGCCGCAAAATTTTTACCGTTGAGACGGAGATAAAATATAATAATTTTTCAAATCAGTCTTACAGTTACTCATATTAATTTTCCAACCCAATTATCAGCCAGTAGCGGGGGACCAAAAGAGAAAGAGAGAGAGAGTGAAAGGAGCGGCTCTCCCTAAATGGCCAATTTTGGGGAACACGCTTTGCTAAACAAACAAAATGTCTCGGAAGAGGAGAACGGCGCAACGAGTTCTGGGAACGACGCAAGGATTCAATTGCCACTTGTTTTTAATTGACGGGTATAAATTACGCCATTTTTTATGCGTCGTCGGATAAAAAAAAACATCCCGACGGAAAAATCGCGCGGAAGGAAATCCTAAAGAAGAGACGGAGGGAAAGTGAGCAGCGTGGCGAATAAAACAGGGAAGGAGATAGATCCTCTTGGAAGGAGGGAAAGGGATTAATCGAGGAGGGAAAGCGTAAAGGGCGGAATTAGAGGGCAGGAGTTGCGTGTCTACGAGTTTCAAAACGTCGCCAAAAACCCGCATTATCCGCACCATGTAATTAGTTATTTCTATAGGGGCTGAGCACTCCGCTAGCATTTTGGAAGGAACCGACACTCAAAAAACCATTTTTATAAAAGGCTATATCATTAAAGACTATAAGCTGCCCCTATTCAAACTGTTGCCTCGCACGCCGCTTCATTATTTCTCTTTTGGGTATTCGTTTTCAATGGACAACTTGTCATATAATTTAACGACTCCTCTTTTCCACCGGAAAGACTTGTGAGAAGAAAACGAATGGGAGCAGGAATTGACTCAACGAATCCAAGTAGAAGCCTTTTCAAACATGAGTCTCGGATTTTTTCAAGACTATATTTTCCGTAATTTAATCTCTCAAGTGAATTTAAATTATGAATTATCTATGAAGTGGCCGTAAGTTGAGGATAAATCGAGGTATCGGTTATAATCGAAAGGAAACTACACAAAAAAGAGTGAAGGAAAATAACTAGGAAACGAAATTGATATAAATGAAAAAAATAGAATATAAAAATGGAACGGGAGTGGACGTAAAAGAATGAAAAGGGAAGGGAAAAACACGCGGAGGAGGAGCGAAGAACAAATGGAGAGGGGAAGATCAAGAGAGGGACGTAGCGAAACCGTCGATATGCATAGGTGAAGGGGTTATAGTTGTACCGAGATACAGAGATTGATGCACCCTCTCCACCCGCGGTGAGTTATAAACGCTGGGAGCATAAATCATTCGATATTATGTCGGGCGATACCGTTAAACGCTCCTTCCTCTCATCCATCCTCCCACTCCGTCTCTCACTCCCTCGACCTCTTCTATATCTTTTCGCCTCCCCCACCCCTTCTCTCTCGCACACAAAATTTCACGTACGGGCGGAAATTTCAGCGGGAAACCGGTTTCTAAGATACCGAGTGGCAATGCGAAGAGAAGGTTGGTGGATGAGGAAGATCGGTAGGGAGAGGGAAATGGGATGGGGGAGGCGATGTGGGAGGGAGACGCCGTGAATCGGCCGGCGAGCCCCTGCGAGTCTTGTGGGGATTGGGGGATGAGAGGTTTCGAGAAACAGAGGGAAGGAAAGGGCAAGATGAGAAGAGGCGGGAGGATCCAAAGAGAGAGAGAGAGAGAGAGATAGGAATGTATTTCGATAGCGTAGAATGAGGAAGTATCGGAGTATGGTTGGATTTATGCGATCGGTTTGTGAAAGGCAGAGGGGGAAGATAATTCCGAATGTTTGATGACGGTTAAGTAGCCACATTAGTCAATGTGACACAAGAACCATCGCCGGTCGGGATGCGCTTTTAAAACGGGTGGTCCACATGTATTATATACGGTCACGTTGCGTCGGAGGATGTTCTCAAGGGTCTCAAGCGATGGCTTTTTTCGTGTTTGATCGTAATTGAGGCGGTCGTTTGGGTGAGCAGGAGGGGAGGGGGGAGAAGGAGGGCGGAAGGGTAGAGGGAAAAGGGGAGGGGGAGCATTTTTAGTGCGAGTTAGGTGGTTCCCATGCTTGTCGAACTACCTGCCAGCACGGGTGCGACGCCACGACCGCGAGCCAATTGGTGCTCATACTGGTCCCAATGCATTGAGAATATTAACTTATTATCTCCAGATGGACATAGAAACAGGATACCAAACATCCAATATTCAGATTGTCTAACAATGAATTAAAATGCTATCTTAAATATCTAATTTAAATACGAATAACATAAATATTTACATTGTTTACGGGATGAGCCGTTTTCACTAGCACCCGGTCAATGACAAAAGAATATTATGGAGTTTTCTGTCAACTTTTTTCTAAATCAAAGAAAATAATAACAAAGGTTCTTTTCTTTCGCATATTACTTATTTCAAATGACATTAGTTACAGAGCCTTCCACATTGCAGAACTAGAAATTCGTAACTTATGCAGCATAATATAACAATCTATGTAAAATATGTCTTTTTCAAAATCTACTAAGTTTGTTCTTTTTTCATTGACTGAGTTAAGTGACTCACTGTTCATAAACATTATTTTTTATGATTACTGAATAATTTTCTCAATGAAAAATACTTTAAATCACTTTTCACATTAAAATAAAAAAACAATATGAAAACAAAATTTTTATCTGTTGGTATGGATAACAAAATGTCGATTCGTGATTTAAATTACCGTTGGCGGTGCTGGGATAGCTGTCAATATTTACAAGAAAATTTGTTTATTAAATATGAAGCTAGATGGTAATGCAATAATTTTGGTCGCCATTAAAATGAACCTTGGCAGCGTAGGCATCGGTATCAACAATTAGGAAATTTTTTTATAGCAACGGAAGTAAAGGTATCACGGTCACGTATTTATCAAATTCGGACGGATAATCAAAATATTTCTTAAGAATATTTCAAACAAAACATGAAGGAAATTATATTGTTTTCATCATTAATAATAACAAATAAAGTTCTAGAGGAGATATTTGGAAAATGACAAGAATAAACTTCGACTTCCGGTTAATCTGTTTCAGCCAAAACCTTTTCTGACCTTGAATTACTAATATAAATTTTAGATACAATTTTTTGTACTGATTTTATAAGAGGTTTTTGAGTTACAGGACGAAAATTTTTTTATCTCAACCAGACAACATCGAGAGGATAATGAAAACATACTCAAGGAACTCAAAATGTATATTTCCGTTGAAGTCTCTATTTCGATTCGAGAGCAATTTCTTATTACTATTGCAATTATATTAATTACTCTGCTTGGAGACGGTCGTCTGCTGGATATATCAGATTTTTATTATTACTTTTTATTTTAACTATTACATTCCTTGCATTTTGTATGTTAAGTTCTTATCTATTATATTGCAACATTTTCAATAATGACGAGAGGTGTCTGACCTAATTTTACGAATTGGCACCTCTTGTAATATGGAAAATTTTCTAATCAGCCCCCGGCCAAGTCTCAAGGATGCTGGACTGGGGACGCTCGACTATCTTATTTATTTATTTCTTTTAAATGCTCGCGGAGCCAACCGTTACTCAAGGCCCTGTGGCGCAACGGATAACGCGTCTGACTACGGATCAGAAGATTCCAGGTTCGAATCCTGGCAGGGTCGTTTATTTTCAAAATCTTTTTCGTTACATATCAATCACTTGATTTACATCATAACAAGAATAACTATTATATACAACACGAATTCTTCGCCAAAAATATAGTAATGGCCAATTATCAACCGAAGTTATTTAAACGTTTACTAAGTGACACGTTTCTGAAACTGAATCCGTACAGACGATGAAAATGGATGAGCGAAAATAAGACAAGGAATCGTGTATTAAATTAAAAATTTATCACAAAAAACAAACCATGCGAAATATCCTTTATTAAAAGGAGTGATTGAAATACGCATGTTACCTGAAGCGCTCTTCGAACCCTTTCCTAAAACTGCCAAATGTTTTAAGAGAACAGTTAAGTTTGTTTAAGGTAATTCTTGTGGACTGTAACAAGTGATGGGGGAGTTGGACGAAGCGAAGGAATGCTTGATGGGGCGTAGCTCCGTAGGGACCTCGTGATACCCGTGCCCACTAAGGTCTCGAAAAAAAAACTCTCTGGTAAAATAATTATATAATATCTATGATTCAATACGCTGTGTATTTTTGGTGATCGATATTGTTAGCTCGTTTTCGGAAATGTAAACAAAACGAACTATTGCTGTCGCTCTGTCGTCCGTCCATCTATAAACATTCAACTTTTATGTAATAGGAGATAGATGATAAATTCTTTTTTGTTTGGGTATAATAAAATATTATGATTTGCAATCTACGAATCCTCCATTAGTATGAATTTCCACCGTTAGAGGGAGCTAAATTTGGAAATGAGTAAACGTAAAACTAATATTGCAAACGGTCCATTTATGCTATAAATTTTATATTTAGGTGGTATGTTGTGGTGGTGATTTAATAAACGTTACATTGAAATCTACGGAATTTAGTATATTCTGGCAAAGCTTTATAGAAATTTTATAACAATGTTTATTAGCTTGGAAAACGAGAACTCCATATTCGCCAGAGGCTATTGGACATTTTTGTTTACAGTTGTTTTCACTTGGCTTTTAGCCGTAACTTTGGAAAAATAAATAAACAATCTGTAGATATGAAACGTCTGAATAAGGCATAAACGAAATTCAGCCTTCCCAAGCGCCCAAGTCTCCGATATCTCGTTGTGAAAATTTCAGTCGCAAAGAACAATTAAATTATTGTGAAATAAGCTATACTTTGAGATTTTTCACATGCGGAAGTTCCTCCACGTTCTGTGTACGGGACCGCCACGAACAACAAAATATGTATTCAATACACCTTCCAATTTTTGCATCTTCCCGTCAAAGCTGTATTTGCCGCAATATTTTATTCACTTCAGTTATTTATAAAAGTTGCTGTCGAAAATTTTCCAGCCTCACTATAAGCTAGTTTACCTTCATTGAAATGCGATTTACGGAGCAGTGAACTCTTAACGGCATCGAAATGTTTTCGCTAATAAAAGCGATAAAAAAGAATTCGGGAATGAGGAATGCACATAAAAAATGCAAGGAAATGGTGAAAAATGCTTTTTATATAAGATGTAATGAATACCTGAAAAATAACGGAATTTATGGGTAAAAATTCCGGTGAAAAAATCCGCAAAAATGGCTACAAACTTCGTTTTTTTTTCCTAAACAAAACCCCCGAGTTAAAAATGGCATTCTAGATCTAGAGAAATGAAATATTTGCATCATATTCCCGTACATAAACGAGTTTCATTTGTCACATGTGTTTCGCAACCGTCATGTATATTTGCCATTCCCTGCGTTTAGATAATACATTCGCATCCAAAAATGAATTAATCTCCATCCGTCAGCTGCATGCGCCCGCTTGAAATTGTACTAGCATATTTTTCCTTTCCTTTTTTTAACGGTCGCGCAAAAAGGGAATGATGATTTCTAGTACTCCGCCATGAAATCGGGAATAATCGTTTAAAAGCCCAATGCGGCCGATATAAGCCGACCCGAAACCCGAGTCGAGCATTTAAAATCTGGGTCAATGTCGAATCAATACCAGATGGAGTCAAAAGCAGATGTAAAATGTGTGCACGGGTTTAAATGGGCTCCGTAAGGGTTTCGTATTGCTCCCGACTAATCGGGGTAATGAACAACATCGAAAAGCAATTAAATGATTGAGTGAATGAATTGCTCCGTAGAGAGTGTTTCAATGCATTGCAAAGTAGGCGTTCAAAAGTATTTATTGCAACTTACTCCTTTTATTAATGCAGAAATTAAAAAGAAATGTATTAGATATCCACTTACATCCTTGCGAACTTGGATTTTTTTCTGTTCGACTGACATTATATCGCTAAAATAACGGCAGATGGCAACAAGCTGATATTTACAAAAGTTGAATTTGGTCAGAAGGTGTATGAGAAAATTCACTATTTTTCCATTTTCCTCCTCCCGAAGCCAACGGAGGATAATGACGCCATTGCAGTTAATTTTCAGTTTCCTGGTAAGGGCAAATAACGGGCTTTTTTGGTTCCGACGTAATTGGGCAATCCATAAATGACTCATTTTAAAATTAAATGTGAATTACTCCATTTTAAGATTTTAATTAAGGATAACACGTTAAACATCACACGAGATTTTAATCGGATCCATAAAAAACAATTTACATAATTTAGAGACATGGCTATTGAATTCATAACAATGTAATAACCGCCGCGTTTTGTTTTAAAAAAATCACCATCACAAGTTTATTAAAAAAATGTTCGCAGAAAATTTACAATATCCCGATTATCATCAGACTACTATCAATATAATTCATTCTAAAAAACAGCGGAATTTGTGTTCTCCATTTATTGAAACTGAACGAGACTAAGCGTAAAGTTAAAAAAATAAATAAATAAACGCGAAGAGATTGGGCAGGATAAAAATCCTTATCCGCTCGTAACACGAAACCTATTCCAGAGAAAAATAAATGCATGCAACATCATGTGCCCGACATCCTCCGAGGAAAGTTTTCTGCCAAAAATCCCGGTCGGTCCCTCCCGAGCAAGCGGCGGCGGAATCATTTGCTTTCTAAGGAACGAAATAAAAGTCGAAAAATCGCCTCCGCACTGAATTGCGCAGGAACTCCCCCAACATCCTTTTTTTCTCTTTCTCCCTACGGCGAAACGGGACGAGTCGACGAGAAAATCCTTCCGCGAATCTGACATCCTACGTCTCCTTGCGAGCACTTGCACGAAAAGGCGTTCGCGATTCGAAAAAATCGGAATTTCAAGGTTGGCAACGGTCACCACACTTGGAGTGGAAAATGCTCTCTCTCTTTCTTTCTATTTCCCTCTTTCTCTCTCATTCTCTCTCTCTTCGGGTGGATGGAGATAATAAAAAAGGACGACGTGCCCTTTTCTTTGTGTCTCCCTTTTTGCCTTCTCTCTCCACTTTCCTCTTTGGTCCTCGGTGCAAGAAGCAGAATTCAGAGACATCTAGAGGAAAGAGAGGGAGAGAGAGAGAGAGAGAGAGAAAAGGAACTGGAGTGGAAAATTGGAGCCGCATTTTGGTTTCCTGGACCGAAAATGACCGATCCCTTGAAGAAAAGAGGCGACTAATCCTTACGGTTCTGAACGGAAGACCGATTTTAAAACGGAGAGAGAAAGAAGGTAAGGGAGAGAAAAGGGAAGACAGAGAAATGGACAAAATAAAAGACCCGACGCGTGCTTTTCCTCTATAGTTCTCTCTCTGTTCCACACACTCACATGGAATCACGACCATCGGAGATTCGACTCCGGGGACAAAGGATTTTTCTTTAAAAAAAAATAAAAAGGATCTGTTACGGTGCGGACCGAGAGAGCTCGCCGCCCTGGCGGACACTCACGAAACTAATGAAATAAGCGGGTGTTCTCGGCGACCGCATGCGTATCTACGAAATGGCCGATACAGTTACTCGTTTGAAGGTTTTACTCCTCTTGACCGAGCCTCACGGATTCTAGGCCACGAAAATCCTCTTCGCCGTTGGTTTATTGGGGCAAAGGAAATGCTGTAGCGAAGTGACTGGAGGGATAAGAAGAAATCAGACGCGAGCGAGGCGACTATTTTTTTCAAAACCAAAAGAGGAAAGCCGAATTTCGTCACTCTTTTTGTCTGATCGTCTTATTTTTAGGCGACGCGTCTCGTTTCACTCGAGTTTCTGCCGTTTTTTCCCTATCCTCCGGTTCTGGTTAAACGTCCGAGGGTGGAAACGAAGTTTTATTCATCCCCCCTCCGGTGTAAATACTTTGAGGGAGGGGGGGGAGAAACAATAAATGATCCAGCTCGTAGCTACAAGCAACGGGGCGATGTGACGGAATGCCTCCAGCTGTGCGCGGATGCGACGGAGGCGGGGAAAGAAATGGAGGGGGAGGGATGAAATGTCGCCGCGGAAACGTAATGAATCGACTGTCTTTTGTCTTCATCCCGAGAGCATTGGGAACTAAAATAGACGGCTTAGGAGGTGGAAGAAAAAGCAAAGAAAAAAAAGAATCCCGTGCGGCGACCAGGTCTCCGTGGAAGAGAAGTCACAGGACGTGAATAGTTGCTAGATCGGCTCCAATGGGTTCGATCGTTGGAGCGGAGAATAAAGAACGGGGAGGGGGAGAAAAGGTGCGCGAGAGCGTGATGGGCAAGGAAGTGTTCGGGAGGAAGATGGAGAAACGAGAGAATTCCGATTTGGGCAGAGAGAGCGGTAAGGTTCGAAGGAGAAAATGGCGCGAGGGCGCAAAAAAGTCATTAACCCGGTAAAGAAAGAAAAAACGTTTCTGGCGAATTGAATTTTTCGCCCACCTCTCTCTCTTTATCTCTGTCAGCTGCTCCAGAGTTTAAGATGGTTTCCTTAAAACGGCGGAAAGTAATCTGTAGGAATAAGCGTTCGCGGAATCGATATTGATTCTCGGGTCAGTTCAATATTTATTTTGTGCCCTCGCTTCGTCGTGTTACGAGAACACTTGTAAGGGTTTAAGTAAAAATAATATTTCCAATGGGTTTCGAATCTGCGCAAGGAAATAAAATGATTCTCAGTGTCTTGGCACCGGATATAGTAACTCCTCGTAATTGCAAGTTTCGGACGAGTGTAACTGATCAATTAAGAAAGATTTGGTTACAGTGAATTCTTTGAAGAAACCAGGAAAATATCCTGAATCAAAATTTTAAGGCGCTAAAGTCGGGACCTTAGGGCAGACTGCATCTCTATAATCTTTACCTCGACAATTATATGTGCAAATGTTTCACCCATTAATAAAATATGTTACGCTAAATGCATGGGGCTGGAGGGAGAAAATTAACAGTAGAAGACGGAAATCAAAGATGGTATTGATCTTTCCAACAAAGATACTTTGAAAGAATCGCATGTCAAACAAACAAATGTTTTCCGTTTGCTAATGTAATAGGTAATGCAACGAAGATTATAGAGATTCAGACGTTACCTTTCAAGGCCGAGTTATTAATATTGGCGAATTTCAGTCAAACAAGTAATTTTTATTAAAATCGACAAACAATAAAAATCTTCATCAATTATGATATATATATATATTATGATAATCTATATGAAAAATTTGTTTACGATATGTAACAATTAGCTAATAACGAGAAAATATTTTCTCAAATTAAATTTGGAGAATTTACCAAAAGTAGTAGAAACAAGAGAGGAAGATGCACACATTATGCGCGCATACATGCGAGGCAGAGGCGTTCTTTACGATTTATGCAATCATGTCAAAAAAGATAAATATTAATGGCTTAGCATAATGTCTACGAACGGAAATGCCAGTAGTGATGCCAAGGAAACGACGAATTTTTCATTCACCGACTAATTTCCTAACAATTGTAAATAATAAAGCAATCGGCAATTATTTAAAACTTACTTCACTCGATTAGTAATAATGTAATCTTTAGGTTCACGTTCATTCCTTCGTTGTAAATTACCCATTTCTTTTCACTTACAAACGCTGAATATACGTAAAGAAAATAGACGTATTTACATTCATTTCTTCGTCGTAGATTGCCCATTTCCCTTGATTTTCCAAATCTTGCCCGCGCACGAAAGAAAATTCAACTAATTATGACTAATTAGGTATTTTCAGCAGCAATTGTTTACTTCAGTTACCACGAAGATTGTTTTCGTTGAAAACAATTAAAAACGGGAAAAATTTTGTCCAAAGTAAATTACGACTTTCCCGTTTGATTTTCTTAAAATCGGCAACTCATTTGATAAAACTGTGCTGAACAAAACAGATGCTATTTGACTAGTTCTAAAATTTTGTTTGAAATCTTTTATAAGTGATATTTTACGAGATATAAAGAAAAGTTAATTTTTTGTCACCAGTAAAGTGGCACCCCCGATTAGGTTATGTAAACTATTTATATCATTTTCTTAGTTTCTTTGCCCTTATGTCCTAAATACCAAACTTCATCAACATCCGCCCAGTAGTTTCTGAGATGAAACATGCGGACGGACGGACACGACCTGACCATAAGGTGTTCTTTCTTTACTTATTGTAAATAACGCCTAAAAACGATAAAATAGAATAAATATTAGAATATTTGGTAAAATGTAGGCTTGTAATCTAGAAGCTTATGATACACGTCTAGAATTAGTACATACCACTCAGAAAATTCGAGAAAAAGTCAAAACCACAACGTATACAACGTAATATTCGTTCAGCAAAGCTAAATAGAGACTATTTAATCTACTTTTGTCAGGTCCTCAAACGCTCCGAATAGGTGGAAGTATAAAACTGCAAAAATTATATCAGCCAACCAACTTAGAATTCGAACATATTAATGAGGAATATACCACCTAAAAACTAAGAAAGGTATAAAACACTCAGATGCGAAAATCATTTGTGTTACGACGGTCTCGCGCTCAAACGAGCATAAATATTTCCCTGGAAAGATGGGCAAATTTGTCCATTTTCAAAACCTCAGATAATTTACGGTTGAAATATTAGCGAAACGTTGTTGAGTTTCCAAGAAAATCAAATACCAGTCAATCGTCAAGGCTGAAATCTCTCCACTGTTGGAAAGAATGTGATAATTGGCATCGTGCGAGGAATAAGAGATCAAAACTTTGGTCGTGAAATAAAGCTTTATCGTGGAAGCTTCGGAGAGTGGTTTCCTTTAGTTTGTCGTAATTTGATTTCCCCGGTCCGTCCATTAAGGAAGAGGACAATCGATCGCGTCTCGACTTCCGCGTGAAAACGAACAGCGCCGTGGTTTGACGGAGAGCGGACTAATAACAATAGACTGCAGATGGGCGCGCGTGATGTGGGGGAAAAAATATCGAACCGAAAGTGCCATCGGCTCACGGCGGATTAAAGAAAAAAAGTACACGAGAACCTATCCTACCCTTGGTTTTTTCCACTTCCGTACTTCCTCCACACCACTAAACGAAGTTTCAAGGTGCATCACGTCTTTAACCCTCTCACACGACTCTTAAGAAGATCGGTAAGGGTGTCGGAGAGGGGAAAAAAAGATGGGAAAGACATGTTAGGGAAGGAGGAAGAGATAGTTAACGAAGCAGAGGAGATAGGGAGGAGGGGAGAAAAAGGTAAAGGCGGGTAACCATGAGAACGAAGGGGTCAGGTGATCTCTTCCAGAAGGGATTGCAGAAGGCAAGAAACAAGCGAGGAATTTAATGGGAAGTAAAGATGTATCGAGAGGATGAGAGGAGACACCCTCTTCTCGCGATGTTGGGAAGAGCGAGGGTTAGAAGACTCTCCCTTTCCATCCCAAGCATTCCTCTTTCTAGCTTAGGTGACGGATTCGTCACGGTTAAGATGGGGTTAGGAGATTTACCAGAAGCGAAAGAAGGGTACAAGAGATAGGGTGTGGCGTTGGAGAGCGCTGGGTGAGATATTTATAGAAATTTATTTCACGTTAAACGAGGGTGCGTACCTGTAATAGATTGAGCATTGTAATTTTTACAAGCAGTGCGAAGACAAAAATAATGAGGGAAGAATTGCACAGCAAATCAAATAATGCGCTTTTTTCACCGAGTGCTATCTTTCCATCGGAATAAAGAATCTCAGACAGGATGATGCATTGTTAGTTGCTTACAGCTGTAGCAACCTACTTTTTATCGATTTTCTTTCGATTACTCCCCAGCAGCTGATTTTAGATCCACCTATCCCAAAAATTTTGCTCCGCCAGGTTGCAGGATTGCGGAGGTATTACCCATAGAGCCTGACAGACGAACGAACAAACCCAATACATGAGCCTTAAAGGAAATAGCGCTAAACATGCCTGAAAATTAACTGCGCACCGCGGTTCACAAAACAATCAATCCTAGATGGTACTAAAGTGATTTTGCCAGAGTTCAAGGTATCGCCGACGTTACAGTTGGCCTCTTCAGGTCGAAGTTGTTTTAATCTCCACTCGCTCACGCATTTGTCCTCTTTTCTCTCATCGGCCGTTATGGCCGCTCCTTTTCCTCTCACTTTCCCGTTGACCATCAAACCTCGACTTAATTCTTCAGCCGTAAGGAGCCGTTTCTACGTGGAGGAGAGTGTATAGCCATTTTCCCTGTTAAAATTCAACGGTGTTATTTTGTTGCCTCCCTTATTATCCTCCGGAAGTAATCTGACTCTTTTGCGATGACCCTGGCGCCTTTCAAGGCGATGCGATGCTCCGTTTTGGGTGGTATTATAAGAATATATTTGAATTAAATGTTATGACTTCTTTTAAATGTTTAACTCTTATAACAAACCTTCATGTAAAATTATCTCCTTAGAAGTTTGATGCAATGGCAATATTGTTCCCTTTTTCGAAGCAAACATCATTAAATCAAGCTGAATAATATACGAATTCGGCCCGGTGAATACAGAAGTCTTATAAGCACACAAGAGCTTATTTTATGGTAAATATTGTATGGGCACATCGATTTAGAACTCTCGTCAACTGATCGTGGTTCAGAGTAATTTTTTATTATTCTTGAGAAAATTACCGAGAAGAAAAATATGACTAAGTATCGGTTTAAAATTTCAATCATCGTTTTTCACATTGAAATATAATTGATGACATCCAAGCAGCCTCATCTTTTCATTTTCTTCAATTATATTGTTTTCTTTTTTGAATTACGATTATGAAGGAGGGATATAATCGCATGAGATATCTTAAGATTCCAGGAAACTTCTTATGTAAAGAATGCGAAAATTCCTTCCTGAAAGTGATCAGGAAAATGAAAGATGAAAGATTATAACTTAGCTTAATGAGCATATAACAAAATTAGATTCGGTTTCAATATTTCGGCATTAATTAAGGTAGATTTTAAAATCATTATTTCAAAACCTAGCTGAAATAATCGATGCCCTGAAAATGAAATACCGGTATTTTTTGAGTCGTGTTATCACTTTTTGGAAACGATCCATAGTACATCAAGAAAAATTTATTCGCGAAGTCGAATCACACTCGAAAAATGAATTTTTTTATCCGTAGATAATGTAATTCTTAACAAAGTTCTACCTTCATGCGCTTGGAAGTCGCTGCATTCGTGAAATAAAAGCCAAATTCCTTCAGACTATCATTTCATACCTCCGACTGCGATAATAGATTTTTATTAACGGTACACCTCCGACCGAAAAAAAAACCCTCACTCGAAAAGGCCGCAACAATCGAAGTTCCTTCCTCTTAAGAGACGAATTTAGATTCGCCGTAATAAGATCCATTCTCCTCAGAGGTTAGGACGGTGTTTATGGCTCCGTGGCGTGCGGGAGGCGCGATAAAAAAGAGAAAAACGAAGGAAGAGAGTTCAACGAGAGGGAAGAAGAATAAGCTCTCTACCATTTCCTTTTTCGCTCCTGACAGACACTTCTCTTCCTCCACGCTCTTTTTCCCTTCCTAGCCTCTAAAAAACACAATGTGATGGAGAGTGGGCGATTGGGGTGGGTCTGATGGGGGTGCGGCGGCAAGGGGTTTGGAGGTGCCAGAGAGAGATGGGGGTGGGGAAGAGGAAGGCGCCGAAGTGGGGATGAAAGCGATGTGTGGATCCTATTAAAGGAGGGTGGGAGGATGACGCCGTGTTGCGAGGGTGGTTTCCTTCCAACGGGACTCCGGCGCTAGGTGTTCTCTCTCTCCTCACGTCGAGGTCGGGACCCCTTGCTGCCCCACCCTCAGAGCCTCCACCTAATCCTTCCACTCCACCCACTCGCTTGCCCTCGCCCTCCCTCCTCTCCATTTCCCCTCTCGACCCCTCCCAACCCTTCCCAAAAGGGCGTGACTTTAGGATTTTGTTTGTGGTGGCTTCCCTTTTAAAGAGTCCTTTTCCGACGTTTCTTTTTACTTCATTCTCCCGGCATTTCTTTATTCGTTCTCTTGTCCGGAAGGGGTCAAGGGATTGATTTGAGAAGGCTTTGGGTCCAATGATCTCTCCGTAAGTTTGGGCGTGCTACTTACTTGGATGTTCCCCCGTGACGAGGAAGAATCTCGAATTGTCGTGGCTATCTTTTTGAGGAAACGAAGCCATTAAATGCCGCAGTATACGCGCTTCCTTGAATGAATATTGCTGGATATGGTTTTTTTTAAGATTGAGACTGAAATTCCAAAAGTTGTACGAATAGACGTAAAGCGAAACCTATTTTGCAATTGCATTTAATGATACGCACTGAGGATATGTCTACCAAAGGTATTTTCTGTCATCATTTGCAGAATGTTTAATTAATAAGTAGCAAAAACACTGTTTATTATAAAAATAACGATAATTAATAAAATCAAAATGACAGCTGATAAAAGCTAAATATAATGCGTCAAGGCCTGGATACGTGCGGGGTGAGGTAATGTGGGATTATTTATGCAGAGAATCAAGAGCTCTGCTTCTCACCTGAAGATGACATTGCTCTAATCTCACGTGTCACTGGTATACCCATCCCTGCATCTCCTTGAAAAAATAGTAACTTATCACACATTACTAATTTATAATTTAATTTGCACATTATTCGATCAATATGGCGTGTTGTATAATTCAAGGTAATTCGTTATATCGAAACGAAGTAACGTATATGGATATTTGTTCCTTAATTTGACGGCGATGTTAATCGAAGCAACGTAAATCGAGGGCATACCGTAAAAACCCATTATATTATTAGATTTGTTTGTATAATGTTCCAGTCTGTTATTCTGTCCTACACTACTTTTGCACTGTTAGGACGGTATAGAATATCAATCATCCATAAGACTCGTTTGTTATGCTGAAATATTTATGGGTTAGTTATGTCTTTCTCATTTCGGTATGAACGCTGTAAACTTTCCTTATTATAATAAATCCTTTGTATGTCATTCTGTCACGCTGAGGAAATTTTCATCGTTACGGACCAGCATTAGGTGTTTACCAAAATAGCTAATATGTGGCGTGGAATGCTATTTCTGGAGTTGTGCATTTAAATTTAAATCGTAACGAGTGCATTGTTAACACGCGCGTCAACAGTTTTTTTATCGAGCTAGTTACAAAGAAAAGCATTGATATATCTGCATCGGTATTAAAAAAATATTTTCTAGATAATACATTAGAATTCTTTATTTTATTTTATAACAATTTGAGTAATATGTTAACTTATGCTGAAGTTCGAAAAATAATCGGTGTACGAAAGCTAATATTTTAAATTTAATTTAATTTTTGAATTTTTATAAATGACTTCGTTACTCAATTTTCTTGCATAGCAATGTTTATTTATTTAATAATTTCATTTCATTGAAAGAGTTTCAGAAGTTCGTTTTTTTTAATAAGCTATCCAAACCGTCTGACTGTTATTACTATTCAGTATTTCAATTCATTCCAAGTTATATAAATAATTGCACAGTTTTCATATGAACGTTAATTTATTGCGTTTTTCCTAAGAGTCTAATTTGGTGGATTAAAGTGCACAGGATCAAATAACGAAGTTTATATTTATTGCTAAGAAAACTTAAATCCATCACCAATTAAGTACAAAGATTAATATGAATCCAAAAAACCTGACTTTTCTATTATTAATAGCAATTATAAATTTTAATTAATCACCTTTGGATATCTTGTACCTTGTCTTTCCATTAGAGCTTGCCAACCCTTACCGCAGTTATCGAAGAATAGGAATTCTTTATAAGTTTGCACTAGGCTAATTAAGACTTCTACAGAATACTTTACACGTAGTTAAGCATTACAGTACTCTTAGAAATACTCTTAGACGATTAAGTACTTCACTGAAATAAAACGAATATGGTGTTCTATTTTATTAATTTCCCATCGATAAATCCTATCATTATACGATGGGAAACTATACTAATTTAACATTTTAAAGATAAAGAAACTAGTTGGGGGAGTTTAAAAAAGATGATAAATATAAAAGTTCTCATTCGAAAGCAATTATATATTGGTATGCAATACGAAAAGCTGACTGAACGCTCAAAATTTTATAGTAGATATAAACGACAGTTAAAAATATTGCGTATCTCATAATTTTGGATTGCTGTAATTCTCCAATAATTTCTACGCATTCAACTTCGCCGCATCCACTTCGACAACCTACCTCAAACCAAAATTGTAATCTATGGGAAAAATCCAACAAGTAGTCGAGAAGATAATTTGTCGCTTCAAACCTTCAATTTCAGCCGAAAATTTCCAACATTAGAGTCATCAGAGAGAGAGAGAGAGAGATTCTGCGAGAGGAGTTAAAAAAAAGTTTTCGGATGATCGCAATAGAGACTATACCGGAATTACTCCTCTTCCCACAAAAAGCCCATCCAACTCGACCGTAGAAACAGTTTCAGGAGTTATTTACGGCCCAAATAATCCCACAATTCCCGCCGAAGTTTATTGGGTGGCAATCGTGTGAAGTTTCGATCTCGATTGCGATGGCTTGATGAGCTCGGCCACTCCTCCAAACATGGGCACTCCATCTGCAGTGACGATTCTCCACTGGGAGAGAGAGAGAGAAAAAGAGAAAGGGATAAAGAGAAAGAGAGAAGTACGTCGATCAACAGCAGCCCAGAGAGCGACTCATCATCTGAAACACCCCTTATAAATTTCGATTAAAATGATGCGGATGATTTCAGACTCAAAGAGCGACGCAAAAACACGTTAAATAGAGAAATGTCCATTTTCGCATTTAATTGGAGTTTCCAATGAAATCGGGATGTGAAGGGCGTATCGTTACCAGGAATAGAGTAGATTTAATCTTTTGACAACGACTGAATTGTATTCGCTCAAATGATAACGGTATATTCATCCATTTGCTCGAAAATAAACTTTATAATGCACAAAGGTTATTAATTAATATTTGAGTGAGATTCTGGGATATTTGGCTGCTAATTATTGAGAAAACAGTTCATACTATAGTCATATAAATCTTGGAGATTTAACTAAATATCGTTTAATAATCCACCGATATTAGTTTTTTAGAAAGAGCGATTTTATCACCATTGTAATTGTGTTCCCCAAACATTTTTTGGCTATTGTAGTTATTAATGTAGTCCAGTTGAACGCGATAAATAACTATTGGAATCATTTAACTGTTCAAATTTAATATGAAATATAAATGACATGTTATGAATATAAGTTCATTTCACAAATACCTTCGTGTTCCTTCACATATCCATCTAAGACTTTTCAGTTGTATGTCAGCATTGCATGCAGAAATGAATATAAATATATATACATCCAAACAAGCAAACTAATTTTTCGGACACGGTCGTATTTCTCCCTCAATCAAAGCCCTTCACTCGGAAAGGATAAGGAAGATCGCATATCCCTTCGAAAAAGTCTCTCATCTTTGCATAACCTCATTGAAACTTTCAAAACGGAAAAAAAGAGAAGACAAGCCTATCTCCAGGTATCCCACGTCAAAAAGCAAGATTTTTGAAGGGAAGTAAGTAAAGTAAACCCTCGTGCTCTTCATATCGCGCAAACAGGACCCTCTCCGCGCGCTATCTCGCTTATCTGGAACTGAGATCTGCTCTGATTTCTTGCCCCTTTCACCCACCGCTCGTCACCCCCTTCCCTCTCACCACCTCTCCCTAGCCCATCCTAGCCCTTTCGTGTGTGTGCCAGGGCGGTAGACAGGACTTTACTTACTTCCTCCCCATCAATTTTTGAGCGCAGAGCGAAATAAAGAAGGGAGATGGTTAGGGTTTGGGTGGGGAGACAGAAATGGGGAGAAAGAGAGAGTCGCATCTCTTCACCAATCAACGTACCTTCCTTACAACCACTCTCCTACTCTCCTTTTTCCCTCTCTCTCTCTCTCTCAAGACCTTTTCCCTGAATGGCTACCAATCTTTTGACGTTACCTCTAAAACCACTCCTCTCTCCCCATCTCTCTTTCTCCCTCAATCTTTCCTCTTCATCCCTCACTACTCCTGCTAACAGCGACTCAAGAGAGACTCCAATGGAAGGCTGCAGGAGAAGATGTGGGCCCGTCTGAGAGGTCCCGAAAAAACAGTCAGTGCGGGGTATGGGATGGACTCGGAAGAGCCTTTTTGATTTCCTCTCCCGTCCACCACCTAACTCCCCCCCGACCACTTTTTCATCCTTGCAAAATGTGCGCGTCTGTGTGTTCTTGCTGATCAAGATAAGGACTCGAAGCGACCCCTTCAGGAAAAGCTCCGGTTCCTGCTGCTTGGATGTTCCTGGGCAGCGTGTGTGTGTGAAGGGGTTAGCGGAGGAAAATGACTGCGGTCTATCTTCCCTCGGCCTCATCTCATCCTTCTCTCTTACTATATATATATATATATAAATCCAAGGAGGTGGGGAAGAAAATGGCGGTTTAAGGGAATGGAATGGCTGAAAAAAAAGGGTTTTGGGGAGAGCGTAGGTCACGAGGTTTTTTCCTTCTTCTTTCATGGGGATGTTGAGGGCGACTAACGTTAAGACCTATGTTGATGCCTTCTTCCGCGTGAAAGGGTGGAGGTTGTGTGGGTTGGACCCGGTTGGTTTTCGGGGTTCAGTTTTCGCGAGGCAGTCCTTTTCGCGTCTAGTGCTTTCATATTGCGAGGGATTCTAGGCCAAGTCAGGGGATATTTTTGCCTCGTTATTTTCTTTTTAAACGACGGACGGACTTGTGTGCTTGCAAGGGTTCCGGCGTCAATAGAGACCTCCAATTTGTTGCTAGATATTCGTTGCTTTGGGTCATTTCATTCGGGTTTGGGAAATAAATATCTAGATTCCCCTACGAGGAAACCTACGAGATGAAAGGAGGGCCGATCCTATTTTGGATAACTCAGTTCTATAATTGATGAAGACAATGAACTTAGAATAAGTGCAACTTGTAGAATGGAATATCTTCATTTTAAACGGCGCAATCACGCATAAAATACTTTAACTTGGGACTTGCAATTCATAGTATGCAAGAAGTTGGTGCTTGCTTTCAACAAGCATTTCAGCCCATATCGAAAGTAATAGCGTAGGATTTTGAGAGGGTGCGGTGCATCAGACAGCCTTTAACGTCTCTTCTATCAGGGCTGTTTCTCCTATTGTGATCCCTGATATTCCTGGAGAAGAACCTATCCGCTTCTTCCTACAGTCGATATCCCAAATCCAATCGTCGTGTTTATGCTTTCAGTATTACATTAGAATTCTAATTATTTGTAATAACCTCAATCATAGCGCGTGATGCAATTAGTGTTTTCGGCACTATGCTCGACAAGCAGGATTAGTTTATATTTCAAGCACCGATAGACGATGAATGAATAACCAAGAGGCTGAGGGAAGCGAGAAAAATTTCTATAGTTGTGCTTGCAACTTATATGCGAATCACTTTATAGGTTTTGTTACCATTACAGACACATTTAATTTTAAAACATTTGAACTCGACTAACAAAGCCATGTGGCACAGCGAAAAACGCGTCTAGACTCGGATCTTGTCGGGGTATAAGTAATTTTTCTTTATTCGAAATATAATTAGCTATCTGAATTTATCTGCACTAAGGCCCACTCTTTACCAAGGCCCTGTGGCGCAACGGATAACGCGTCTGACTACGGATCAGAAGATTCCAGGTTCGAATCCTGGCAGGGTCGCTCTCCTTTTTTGTTTTTATTCTGTTTTGGATGCTTTGTTATTCATGGGACCTATGGCGCAACGAATATCCCGTCCAGCTACAAAGCAAAAAATTATAGCTTACAATCCAGTCAGGGTTATATTAGTTTTTGCTGATATTCATTTCATGAAAATAACTAATTTTAACATAGGATCTTTGTGAAGACCGAAGATGTTTAAGATCCCAATGGTGCAATGTGTCTGACTATTGATCATCATATTCCAGTGTAAAAACAGAGGGACTCTAATTACTTTTCCAAGTTCGAAGCCTGGCAGGGTGGCACACCCTTTTGATAACTAATTTTTGTATTACATTTTATTTTTATTGCATTAATTCTTTTTAATAACAATAATAGCACGTATTTATAGATTCGAATTATTCTTTGGCTTTAAATGACATTATAATAAAAGAATATTCTGCGAAGTTACTAGAAGCTTATGACGATATATATATCCTCTATCCCTCCTTGAAATTGCCGGAATGAAAATTTCCATTTTCCGACGATAGGAAAATTAATTATTTCGTATTTATTCGAAAATCACATGCCCTCGAATAAGGTACAAACACCATGTTTATGAGAAAGCTGAATGGAAAATTTTTGCAAAATCTTCCACTTCATGAGATCAGTTGTGATAGACTTTAATCGTAAAAGTGCGATTCTTCATGAGATATTCTCTTTCATATTATACGTTTCGTAATTTTCGTCGCATGTGTCACGAAATGGAGACAGCGTTATTTAAATAGAAAATGAGTTTTAAATTAATATTTTAATATAAGAAAAGAAATTTTTGAGAAAAAGGTGAATTCGAGTAAATGGAGTTCGAATAAGCCTTATTTATTTACTATTGTTTAATTAAACCTTGTGTTTTTTTTTAATATTCGGATTAATTTAATTCCAGCCACTAAACCATTTAAATAAAAAATAGTACGTCAGGTTAGTGTTCGTATACACTACAGTGCATTCTTCCCAGTTTCGAATTATATCTTAATAATGTAGATTCATGAATGCTGCCATTATTATATAGTTATGTACAAAACACTTTTGTCTTGAAAAGCGGTTTAATTCATCGCAGTAGCGTTTCTTTTATCGCAGAAATACCAGCTAAAGAAGTATTTTTCCTTTTGTCACTTAATCCGTCCAAGTATTAAAATTCCTAAATTCTGGTCCTTTTTTGGTAGGAACGAGTCGAATTTTGACCAACACGAAGGTCAAGTCGAATAGTTCTCCAGTTAAGTAGCCAGGAAGTTTTTTAAATATTCAAATGTAGGAATGTCAAAAAGGAGGGCTGCGTTGAATTGCACCTCTTCCAAGGCGTTGTCATTGGGTCATGGTCTCGGGAGAGGACCATTGACCCGGTTTCCCATAGAGATGTGGATAGGTCTGAAACAAAGTTGAGCTGACCCAGTCATTTGAGGGTAACGAAGGTATACTTGACCCTTTCTCGCGAGGATAATTAAATGCAACCTTACGAACCGATAAGAGCACTTCCTTCTTATTTTAAGATCCTACGTTCGATGCTTAAGAATTCAGATGAGAGATCCGGAAGATAGAATGGGTTGAGATTGAACTCGAGGGTGTAAGGGATTTAGAGATCCTTGGTTTTCCTTCCAGGATAAAAGCAAGGGATAAGCGATATCGCGTCGGGTCGAGGAAATGTAAATTGAAGGTTGTTGATTGGTTTTGGAACGACTTAAATTTTGCTTGGTTCGTGTTATTTCGTTCGAGAGAAGCGAGCGGAAATATTCGGAAATCGATTCTTTAGAAATACATTCGTGGACTGCGAGAAATATGAGACTATCTTAATAGAGAAAAAAATTCAATTTAGAATTTAATCAAGTTCTTGAGCATAAGAATTTTTTTGTGCCGGTAAAAGAAAAAGTGAGATAAAATTGAAAATGTTGCAGTTTCATGTGCCGATGAATGGTGAGCCTGTTACCACTTGTGCAAGTCATACTGTTAAAAAGATGCTAAAAATTAAAATGCAATACTTTCCAAAAATGGTACCAGTCATTTTCTATCAGTTGTTTTAATTACTTGTGATTTAAATAGATCAATGTAAAGTTTATAGTTGGCCGCAAACTTTTGATAAATAATGAAAAAGGAAAAACATTTCTATTAGGGTCCAATGATTTATTTTGGAGCAACTGATGTCGACGTAGCACATCATCAGGCCAGGAGACTATAATTATTTTAGGTGATATTTCATATATGCCGCAGACGCTTTATTCACGAGTATGTATTTTTTGAATATTTTCCCATATTTATATATTTCTCGTTAATTTACAACTACACCAATTAATATTGTAAAATTCCACCTTTATCAGAATAACATTGAATCTGTGAGAAATTGGTAAACGGGTTAACTTTTGCGCGCATAAATGTAATCTAAATAGAAAATTTGTCATTATATCATTTTATAATATTTGAATATTTGAGAAGACCATCTATCTGCTGCAAAATTAAAAAAAATCTTTTTCAGTACTGATAGAATCTGCCTTAAAACTAAATCGATTTATATTTATGACGAAACTTATTAAGTTGCGGTTAAAAATTTTCAATCCATGATATAGGTTTTGAAGAGACGAAAAAATCAAGCGAAGTGAGCGATAGTAATTACGGTATGTTTGGCTTTTTATGCAGAGAAAATCATAAGAGAACATTGCTTTAACAAGTACACATGTGCAAGCTATTATAATACTACCAATCGAGAGTGGAAATGCAGAGTGACTTAGTGGCGTGAACGTAAAATGCCACGATGTCCGACAAAATCTTCCTCCTTAAGTCACAGATTCGATTTATGATGTTAGCTCATAATATGGGTATTATATTTTCCAGAAGACAGAAGACTCTCTGTCATAACACGGAGGTGATCATAATTGGATAAGTTGGTGAGTTGACAGGTTTCAGCTGTTTATATACATGGGTGGATAAGGGGAATAGTGCGAGGGTGGAGCGGACATGGGCCAAAGGTGGCCTGTTTCTATGCTACCGGAAAATACTTCCAACTGGAAGCCCTGTATGCGTCGTGCCTCACACATGAACCATATATGATACATCAGTTCGGGGGCAACGCCCTCCAGAAAAATAATATCGACTTTTAATCCACTCATAACACAACGAGAGATTACGTTTCTATGCCTAATAACATGATGGAACTTAATATGCTTAATCACGATAATACCCCAAATACCCAATTAACTTTTTATTACAAAATTTGAGTATTTGACTTATGACTCGATTTAAGGTCTTATGAAGTACAGCTTCAGAGAAATTAAATTACAAATCCTACCTAAAATAACTAAAAAATAAAAAAATATTGTCAAATGAAAGATTGTGTAATCCCAATCAATATGTCGCAGAAGTCATGATAGCATGAGTGATTGCGTGAAAAATAGATTTATCTCTGTTTTACATTATCATTCATAATATATTTTTGAGAGAAAACACTTATCAGTGAGGGCAGAATTGCTCATTTAAAGTCACGAACACAAGTTATAAATGTTTCAACTTAAAAATAATCTATAAAATAAAAAAAATACCTCGGATAAACTCGCGGTTTTAGTTAAAACAAATGTACGAAAGTAGAAACAATGTTGCTTTTGTAGAACAAGTGACTGTGTTGAGCTGCGAGTGACATTCGCTGAAATCGAGATAAATCACCTTTATTTACGCGTTAACCCATATCATTGGTCAAGAAGAAGCCAAATAAAAGCAGAAATTAATTGATGTATCTACTTACATTTCCATGTATACACTTTATACGCCTCGATTAATTAATTTAGTATTTATTTAATAATACTGCAAGAAATTAAAAGTAGAAAACTGATATTTTAGCTCTAGGAACGCCTATCTTTCTTGTATGGTGGACTACTGGGGGAATATTCCTCTGCTCAGTAAGCACCATATTAATTCGTGCACTCCAATATAATGGAGTGGGGAAGAATAAAATATGTTATAATCCTCTAGTCAAAAAATTATGGCCGTCATACACACGCATGACAAAAATATATGCCGAGTGCTAGATTCATTAAAAAACCGAAAGATTTTAAGATTAAATTCTCGCGGGAACCACTCGGAGGACGTCTCATTGTTAGCACCTGATGGCATTCGATCGGTGATCGTACGGCAGCGTATAATATGGTAAGAATGGTACAGGGTGACAGGTCTTACTCGCTACTACTCCCTCGTATTCAGTGTAAAGATACAGGAAAAGAAATCCTCACGGTTCACATGCCGCCTAGATGATGTGCTGCGTCACCGCCGAGAGACTCCGTCCACTCCACTCTGGCGGCGGAATGCCGCAATTGAGCTCTCTCGGTCCATTCAACTGACTCCGATCGTTCTCAGAGAGAACGGAATGGCTTTATCAAATAATGGCCTCCCTCATTTCCCGCGACCAGAGAAATGGTAGTTTTGCTTCTCTCTTCCCTCCTCTTCTCCTACATCTCTTTCTCTCTCTCTGCAAAAGTCCTTTGAACGCCGCCGCCTCGTGGACAATGAAGGAACCTCCTATCAGTGCTTTGGAAGTAGTCCCTCCATGGTCCGCGTGATTTTAGATTTCTTTATGGTCGTCCTCGTCGTTGTCTCTATACCACTAAATTCTTCCGTGCGTGCGTGTGTGCGCGCTCTCCTGAGTGAGCGCCCACAAGTGGGTGGTATTAACGCATTTTTTATCCCTAAAAAGAAAGCTAACGGTTCTCTAGTGAGGGACACAAAGAGGGATGGTGGGTTAAAATGATGAGGGAATGTGAGGGTCAGATGGAATGGGAATGTTATGAGAAAAGTTCTTCCACATTCTATCATTCGCATCTCGTTCATTTGGTGTCCTTCGTTTTCTTTTTGTTACACACTATCTGCGACCTGCTCCTGTAATATTACGTCTATTCTGCCTACATATTTTTAGGTTCCCCTCTCTCTTTGCCCCAATCTTTCTACACATTCTTCCTTCCTCCACCTCTCTTCCTCCCCCTCCCTTTGTTCCCCTTTCTTCCTCCCTCTCCTCTCTTCCCCTCTATCTCACCCTTCTTCCTCCCTCCTCTCCCTTCTTCCTCTATCTCCCTCTCCTCTATTTCTCTCTCCATCTCTCTTAATCTCCTCCTTTCTCCCTCTTCTCTCCATCTTTCTTTCCCTCTGCTCTCCCTCGTTTTTCCTTACCTCTTCCACTTTCTTCCTTTTTCATCTCTTCTCTCTTTCTCTATTATCTATTTCTTCATTTGTGTAATCATCCCTCAGTCCGCAGTTGTTAATCTCTCTTCCCTACATCTCTCCTCGTTCTTTCTTCCCATTTTAGTGAAATTTCTCTCCATATCTTTTCTACATTCTTTTCATCCCTCAGTTCCTCGCTCTCACTTTTCAAAGACACATTTAGAGCACGGGTATTACGTGAAGCTTTTAAGTTTTGGACTGCCAGTGTCTGAGTGGTCGTCGTTAGATGTCCTCGAGGCGTATAATTTTCCTAACTTCTTTCGTGTTAGGAGGCGATGGTAAGTCTATCTCTCTTTCTCTCACTAGAGCTGAATCAGATGTCAAGGTGAGCGAGCGGCTAAATGTAACACGAATAGATGTCTTTTTTACGCGTCTCCGTTGGGAATTTCTGTTAAAGTTGTACTCTTCCCCGCCTCTCCTTCCATTCCGTTTCATTCGGGACGCAAAAGACTGCGGTTCCGACGGAACTTTTCAAGTTTCCCGCACATAAGCGGGTTATTAACGGGCTTTTTTTTATGTATATCCCCCAGAGGGAGAACAATCCACAATTTTCGGAGATGAATGAGAGTGGAGCGCTTGGTTTTTCTTCCGTGTAATATGTCTCGTGATCCAATCCCCTGCGGGTTTGAGAAATGATATTTTTCACTTTAAATTTTCCCGCGAGCTTGATGAACTCTTGGAGAGCGATACAACTGGCAAGAAGCGTCGCGTCCGTGCAAAGGAAGAGGTAAAGTTTTTGATTTCTCCCCAAAAGAAGGTTTCTCGGAATAACCCGTTTTTTCACTCTCCGTTACAAAGTTTTCTCCTCGAAACAAATGACTGACGATGAATTCTTCGGCTTATTTTACGGAGTAATGAGAGGAAAGCACACCATCTTCTGTGTTTCGTATGACGGAAATATATTTGTAAAAGTAATATCCGAATTAAGCTTAGTAACCTCTTTTATAGAGGATGCTTCGGCGAAACTGCATAGTTTTCTAATGGAAATTTTCCAAATCGAATCAAAAATATAATCCCTAACATCGCGAGTGGCAAGTCATGACAGCAGTAGGGAAATATGAGTTCCGTTCCCGTAACTGCCTTACAAATATACTAATTATTATGTTAAAAAACATTACACGAAAAAAGGGGAAGGCATAGAGCCTTGCGAGTAAGCCCGAAAAAATAAACTCTGATTGTAATAATTAACTACATCGCCAGAGCTAATAGTATTTGTCGTGCGCGGTAGCATCCATAATACTGATAATTAATGGGCACAGCGTTAGTTCGCACCAATCAGCTTTAATCTGATTCGCTTTTAACATTAAAAACTCTCATTTAAATGTTAACCACTGTGGTCCAGATTCATATGGAGCACTATCTGATTATAATCAGTATATACTTTTGTAGTGAGTTATTAGGACATTTCGCAGTTATTATATCATATTAAGTTGTGTTTCTGACTACAGATTATAGGGTTAAGGAGTGGAATCTTGCCGCGGGCATCGTCGCATGTACTCTTCGTTGTTGTGTTATCCTTATTTTAAAAGGTGGTTATGTGCTGTGTATGAGCTGTTACTTCAAACAAATTCTACAACTGGCTTCTGGAATTGGAGTTTATCACTCTTCATATATCGAAAATTGCGACTTGTATTTTTGAATTCGTAGTGAAAAAACTGATAACTGAATGGACGTAAAGTACAAAATTTAATTAAGAATCGTTTTAAAAAAATATTTTCAAGATGGGTATTATGGGATCACTTAAAAGGAGCCACCTGAAATTTTTAGGATTCAACGTATAGGAATTTTTCTACATTTCTCACCTTACCATTACTCCCAAAAGCCCTCGAAATGTGAGAGACGGTTTCTGTAACGCCTAAGGCTTCCAATCGCCGTTGAATCAGGATCACCGCTTGCTTAATGTTATTTATTCCCTCCTGTTCTAAAATTGCAATTTCCTTCCTCCCTTCATATCCGAGAAGGCGTATTTGGCTGTTCACTACTTTTCCATGGATGCAGTTTACTCATCCTGGCAC
The DNA here is from genome assembly GCA_028673005.1 of Tanypteryx hageni. Lineage (NCBI taxonomy): Eukaryota > Metazoa > Arthropoda > Insecta > Odonata > Petaluridae > Tanypteryx > Tanypteryx hageni. The sequence goes on along the minus strand of CM054112.1, from coordinate 99,355,361 downwards.
ATCTTGAAGCATATTTGTAATTCAGAAATGATGTAGAAAAAGCAGAAATTCATTACATATTCAATCGTAGTATTTTTTATTAACTTCTCCAGCATCTCAGCAGAAATTCTTCCTTTGCTCTAGGTGAAGCATTAGAGCGAATATTTTTGAATATATTGTATTCGGGACCATGTCAGCGACGATGCCGACTCGACACGACATTTTTTGATAGTATAGTGTTGCTTGGCTACGTATTGAACGTTGTGCCACAGAAAGCACGATCTAAGAGCAGCCAACTTGCCTTAAAAAATAGAAGAATGATTCAAGATGATAAAAGTAATATAAGTGTAAAATTTACCGAAGAGGCCGAGACTTCGTGGAACTCCATATTAAAATAATATTAGGTTAGGCGCTGTTAAATCAAACACAACAACACACAACACAGTTTAAAATATTATGCTCTTAATTCCGCAAAAATATACCGATGATGCTAATCCGTCGAAACTGGTTGTACGTGTATATTGTCATGTGGAATTAACACAAAGTTATTTTAAACTGTGTTGTGTGTTGTTGTGTTTAATTTAACAAGTCTAACCCAAGGGTATCAAACTCACATCGGTGCGAGGGCCGCACGAAGGCTTTCCACCGAACCTGCGGGCCGCATTAAGGCACCGTCCACGGGCAGCAAACTTTCCCAGCCCTCAAACTGTTTCATATTCTTTAGAAATTCATTCTCCCCTTCCACAAGAAATAAATCGTCCCAACCCTATGATGCGTCCTTAATCTCATTCAGTCCAAAAATGCTAGTTTACGCAAAACACACGCTGGCAGCAGGAAGAACATACGTACTTAATACCCCACCTGTACAAAATTTTTATAAATTTGAATGAGCAACAAACTGCGTATATTTTAAAAGTGTTGATTTAACATAGGTGTTTCTTAAATTTCTTAGATTTACACGAAATATTTTATAAGAAATACATTTGAGTTTTGGCCGTCTAGTGTAAACTACCTTACTTCGCGGGCTGCAGAAATGTACCACGGGGGCCGCGAGATTGAGATCACTGGTATAATCGAAACCTATTTTTGTAATATAAGTGTGTTGTTCTATTGCTATCCACCCTATCAGAGGTGATATGAAAAATTGGCAATATATTTTGCTAAAATATTTATTAGTATAAATACCCTTTGTAAAATTTTAGAGAAATAAAATATAATAGAAATATATAGACAAAATTAACCAATTCAGAAGAATTTATAACGCGAGCCAATAATAAAAAACACGCCCTACGTTTTGCAGAATTTTCACTCGGGATTGGAAAAGGTTTAAATTAATCGATTACCCGCTGCGATCGCGTCATCCCGAGCTCTTTACCTCCACGCTCTCTCTCTCTCTCCCACGAAGATGAATGCCCATGAATGCTTGAGCGCTAGTCTTCCATTCATTTGGGCCCAAAAGATCCCTTCCGATGAGGCTAATGAAGTCCCCGACCAATTGGGAGATGAAGGACCAAAATTAATTATCGGATCTAGCACCCTCTCTCCCTCCCTCCTCTCTACCTCCCCCCTCTCTCTCTCTACCCCCTCTCGCTCTCTTCCTCCACACTCTCGCTTATCTAGCTTAAATTATCTCGCACGGCGTTAATTGGAAGCTTAAGTTAACCAAAGGAATCGGAGAAGACGATTGGAGGACAAGGAAGATAGATAGAAGGAAGAGGGTTGGGAAGGTGAGAGAGGATGAGGAGGGAGGAGAGAGACCGATGCAGTAAGGGTGAAAGGGAGGGGCAAGAGAACGAAAGAAAAATAGAGACGCAGAGAGGAAGAGAATGATTAGAAAAAGAGAAGTTAGGAGGGAAATAAGGGATGAAAGGAAGAAAACGAACGTGGTGATAAGAGAAAGTCTAGGAAAAATGGAAGAGAAAGTAACAGAAAGGGAGAGAAAAAGATGAAGTTAAATAAGAAAGAGTCAAATGGAGAAATTAGGTGAAAATGTTGGAAGAAAATCAGAGTTTGAGAAAATAAGAGACTAAGGAACGATAGGAAAGAATACGGAGGAGAACGAAAAGTGCGATGACTAGGGGAGGAAATGTTTGGAGAAATAAGTGGAAGAGGGCGAGAAAAGCAGAAGAGAGGAAAAGGTGCAATTGAAAAGGAGAATGAGGGGAGAGTAGTGGGGATCCACAAGACAGAGGAGAAGGCAACCTACGGAAGAGTAGGATCAGGAATGTGGAGCTGCGAGAAAAGGGAGAAATAAAAGGGGAGCAGCAAAATTACCACAAAAGGGATTCGTAGAATGAGTGACTGAGTATAACTCTCAGGAAAGAAGGTTAGAGAAAACTACTCCGAGAGAAGGAGGAGGAAAGGGGTATGGGAGTACATAAGATTGGATGCGATAGGAGCAACGTAAAGAGGGTTGGGAGGGGGAAAGTAAATGGGTGAGATCGTTAAAAGGGAAGAGAGAGAGAGAGAGAGAGAGAGAGAGAGAGAGAGAGAGAGAGAGAGAGAGAGAGAGAGAGAGACAGCAAGAGGGATGGAAAGCTGGAGGAAAAAGAACAAGAGAATATTCAGTGAACAAGTGGTCTGGAGAGGAGGCAGAGAGAGAGATAGGTTAGGTGGGAAGGAGATGGGGTTTGAGAGGAAAGAGAAACCTGAAAATTAGCATGCCGTGGGGGTGAGGATGAAGAGGGTCCGCGGGACGAGTGTAACAGCATATCAAGTTCAATGGGTATTAGTTAAACAGGTTTTTGAGGGTGGGGACTCTTAGAAGATGATGACAGGCTAAGAGGAAAAGGGGTGTGCAATGGGATAAAGTTTCTTGAATATACACATCCGGAATTATGCCCACGTAAATCATTACCGGAGGATTTTCTCGGTGGAATGCAAGAAGCAGTCATCAAAGATGTGTGTCAATAATGGGACCGCCAGCTCAGACGTTTATTCATGGTTCATAATAACCGACGCGCGTTGAAATGGCATAGGAATTTGCAAAGGCAAATTATCCTCCGCGAGCAACACAAGTAATTACTAAGAAGGTGTTGAATGACTGCTAATAGTTTTTTGCGCGGTTAAAACTATCAATCTTAAAGAATATCGGAATAGATTCGTGAAACATGCAGCTATCACTCATCTCGGCGCGAGAGCTTGAAAAATTAAATTAAATTCATTTAATGAAATAAATATAGCACTAAAAATAACCGACGAATATGATTTTTTAAGAAACTAGTTCAAGATCTTTTCGCTAAGTCTAAATGTGGACTAGAAGTTAGTAATTAATTTTTATTTTTCAAATCAATTACTTTTCTTAAAGATATTCTCTAAAAGGAGTGTAAGTCATTAGAAATTCTGATTTAATTGCCAGTGTATACTCTTTTTCAATTTTTTTGCCATTCACGCATTACTACACTACATGAAGTTATTAAGGAGAAAAGGTTGTGTGGAGAAAGAATAAAATGTGGCTGTGGTGGCAGTGAATTAATTGGACGACCTTCACCTTGGGAAAGGTCCTTGTCCTCGTATCTCCTCTTAACGCCGATGTCCAATGCTGCAGAAGGGAACATGAACCTGAGATATTAGATTTTCCCATTAGAGATCCATAAATCGCCCTCTTCTGCTAATAATTGAACGGGTAAAGAAAACCAACTGCCTAGCATGCAACGATCGCAAGAAACGGTTTATATATGACTTAACAAAAGCGAAAAATGATTTGTAGTTGTACATATATTAATCGTATCTATATTTTTGCATTTGTAGCCGGTTCGGTGAAAAAACTGAGCTCGAATACGTTTTTTCCCTTTGTTTAACGCGTGGTGCTGCTGGGTGAATTGGTAAAACGAATCTAATCGCAGTTAAAAGTTATTATCGCAAACGCCTACGGATTAAGCGCTAAAAATACAGAGTAAGTCTTTGAAATTTACGCTGGGGCAACATTCGGTAAAGGTAAAATAAGAGGATTCAGGTTGTCTGACGGTTCGAATAAATTTTGACTTTGAATGCCTCGAGGTTTCAAGTAGAAGCGATTTTCGATTTGACGCGGAATGACCCAGTTTAAGACACGATCGAGGCAACACATTTGAACTAAGCCGAGCAGAGGGACACACGGGACTCATAATTCTAAAATAAAGATCAATTTTTAAAAAAGAAACTGCATTACATTTTATTATGTTGTTTTGGGATACTATGCCTATTTTTATCAAACTTTCTGTTGGATATTTTGAAGCTGAAAATTATGGCGTTTAGATTTTAGCACGAGAGTTGATACTTTTTACTTTCTCCATACGTAGTATAGGATAAAGTACTGTATTCATGAAAAAAATCGACTTCGAGATTTCAACGGAAATATACGTTTTGAGGTCCCCTGAACACGTTTTGACCATTTTATCGATGATGTGTGTGTTTGTGTATGTGATAGCTTTTTGTGGGTGCTTTAACTCAAAAACTGTTAATCAAGTCAGCGCGAAATTTTATATTTAACATTTTTATAAAAGTCACAAGAACTGATTAATTTTTGGTAAAAATCGGTCAACCGAAAGTGGGTGTCTACTTTTGTCACTTACCCTTTATTTTTAAAAAATTTGCTTTAATATTTGATATATTAAAAATGTATTGGAATAAATGTTGTAGGAAATTTAATTTTATACAAACTTTGTTTGAAACATTTTCCCATATAATGCATTTTTTAAGAGATATCTTATATTTTTAGCTGCCACCACAATGCCACCTACCGACTATTGTTAACAATTAACGCTTACGTCTTAGTATCGCTCCTTTTTCTTTTCTTAATTGTTGGAGTTTTGTGGCTATATCCAATATCAGAAGGCTATGGTTTGATTTTATTTCTGTTCTTTGTCAAGTCTAAAATTTTCTCGGTTTCTTAAAATATTTATTATTATGCAACCTATTTGGAATTTTTAGAAATATTACAGATATGCAGAAAATCATGTGGTGGCCACATCAGATTTTTTGCAAATAGCTTGAAAATATTCAAAGAAGCTATTAAGGACCAGATCGAATAATACAGTTATGCACACTTTGGATAGCTTCGATGAATTCAAAGTCGAATTTGCAAGCTCGGTATATGGCTCTTATGGTGTGTACGATGCAGGCAATTTCCTGCGATAACCATAAATTTAGCAAACAAAACGCACATCGTTCATGGCGAGTGTACACCATTGTTGACGATTATGTTATGGTCTGTTCTAATATGATCATCGTTGTTATAGTTAACATGGTGAATTTTAAAAAAAATCCTTTGTTCTCTATTCAAAATACCGGTGAATGATTAGATAAATTTTTCCTCAAAACTATTGTTCGTCTTGGTAATAAATATCTTATCCTCCATAAAAATTACGAAGACAAAATTATATGATATTATATGTTGTTTTAGGTTTATATCTCGACATTTTTTTGCAAAGAATTCATGAGGATATGCGGATACTGGAGAAAGAAAAGCGGAAACTTTTACTGTCTACTCGTTGCTGTGGAAGTCTAACGTTTAATATATTAAAGCTGAAGGAAGCTTCAGAAGAGATCGTAAAGGCAAATTAAATTTCTTCGACGTCATGGATGAAGAATTCGATAGAAATAAATGCCAGAGATATGTTCACAACAAACAAATTGGCTTATTGATTCGAAAACGCATTGTGGAAGATACATAGAAATGAAATTTTTACCTGATTTAAGGTACCGCCTAAGATGAAGTTATGAAGCAACGGGTGATGCACTTCATTGCATTGAAGTTGGGAATCGGGCGAGCGCTCCGGCGAGAGATGATCATCATTCAATCAGTTCAATTCCTTACCAGAAAAACATTAGCGATTTCTTCAATGAAGTAGAATCAAAATGAAACTGTGAAAAACAAAAACAGGATTTTTCAGAAGATAAATCACATAAATTGAATCAAAATCGAACTGTATTACTGGACTTACGAATGGAAACGCTACAGTTATTTTTGCGCATCGTTGGCTGTAAAAAACATTTTGAAATTAACCAGTCAACTGTGATGAACGCACTGGAGATCATTATTCGCTTGGATGCCATCTGGAACATAAGCTATACGAATCTTAAAAAAAAAACATTCAAACAGAGAAATTATAAAAAAGCTGGACCGTGAGAAAAAGGAAGGCAATTAGAAGATGATCGTTTTCGCCCGTAGCGCCTTTATGGTATCGGGGTGTTCTTCCATATATATGTATGTAGGTATGTGTGTGTGTACATATATATATATTCGATAAATATTACATTTATATATGATTCCATAAGCTACGAATAAAACCTGATTTGGCAGATATTGAGAAGAAAAGATCCATTCAAAAGTTAAACCAAAGTGTTTTTTTTATTGGTTATATTAATTGAGAAGTAACTGAAATGAACAGATCCCTAATGAATTCAGAGGGCAAAGTGTAAAGCAATGCAATCCCATTCCATCAGAAAACAACGTGTGTTTCCGTACAGATGAAATTAAATGTTGCAATTTATGGTCTAAATAAGAAGCATTATCACGACTTTTAGATTTGATAAAGGATATTTTAATCCGGTCGATTACATAGGTATTAATAAATATCAATAAGAAAAATCTATCGTGGCATTTTCAAAAGTGTATTTCATCGTTTCATTTAATGATACCGCGCGGTAGAGGCATCCCTCCCAAAATGGCAGTATTTCTCACTAATCTCCGAAGTCTGAAATCATGAATAACGTATCTTAGGGAGACTAAACATTAGCTATTGGAAACAGCATGTCATAATTACTACTGCAAGAATCTCCTCAGGACGACATGAAAAAAGGATAAGGAGCTTAGGTAGCGATCGGCCTAATGCTCGTGCGTCAAAAGCCAACCAAAAGCATGATCCGGCATTAGCCGCGCAGGGAAAAGAAAAAAATTCCGCCGTTTCATCTTTTTGGAAGACGGTAAAGGTTTTAGGGAGAAAACGATAAGATGACGGGGATGGCAAAGGAGTAAGGAAAAATTGAGGGAAGAAGGCGGAGACAAGAGACAGGGACAATTACGTAAGGATGAAAAGTGAACGAAGGATTTTTGAGGGAATGAGAGTGGATGGAAGTGAGACGGAGATAGAGAGAACGGAAGAAAAGAGCAGAGGAAAGAGACAAAGAGTCTGCTGAAGAGCCAGAGGATATGAGGCGAGAGAGAAAAAGGGAGAAGACAAGCAGTTAAGGGAAGTGAAGAAAGCGGAAGAAACGCTCGCACAAAGAAGGCACAAGTGGCAAACATTTTTGAAGTGGAGGAAATAAATGGAATACAAATACGAGGAGAAACGGGAGGAAAGGTGAGAGATTGATAGGAAACAAGGAAAGAGAAAGAAATATGTGATTAGCCAGGTAAAAAGGGAATACAGGTTCGAATGCGCGGAGAGTGAATTAGCAATAGATATTTCGAGGAATACACTAGTGGTTGGTTTTCAAAGAAAATGATCCCTTAAAAATTGAAATTTTTCGAATTTTCGATTTTTCTCCTTGGTTATACTCTATGACCTATCATCCTACTAAATTTCGGCGCAAAGCAATTTGTTCTGGAGGTCAATTTTGAAATTTGTATTTACAATAAATGTAAAATTCGCATAATCGAATTTTCCAGAAAATAAAAATTGTTTTGGGCATTTGAAAGCTTATTTATTACTAAAAAATTAAGCTACACATGTTTTATACGCCCAAAATTATTTTTACTTTCTGGAACATTCAATTATTTGAATATTAGGTATATTAATTTCCTTTTTAGTGCACATAAAAACGTATTCCATAAAATATATTTATTCAAATTTTATTTTACCGTTTTTACTCAAAGATAAATAACTTAGCTTTCATGGAAAATGTCCTCAATGTCCTCAAAATACAACTGTTTTAATAGCTCTATCTGAGTTCATTAACGCAGTGACATCAATGAATAAAAGAATACTTATTTTCGTTGCCGTCGCATTATTTATCGTTGAAGCTTCAAAAGAGCGTTGAAATAGATGGATAATGATTAACAAAAAAAAATAGCAATAGTAACCCGAGTAGTACATATTAAATTGCTAAATTTTGAAAATTCCGAGAAACTTCTTAATATCTAATAAAAATCAATTGTGATGAGGTGATTGAAATTGAGCCATCCACGGAGCATTATAGACACACAGCTGAACTTTATTATAAAAGACTAGTGTATTACGGATGTCAGTTACTATATGGTTGAAAAACCCGTCGTAAGACTGGTAATCCTACTGAAATCATGCATCCTAAGTAATCATAACTCATTATTATGGATAATCACAAAATTACTTTATTTTTCTAGTGTAATTGTCCGTTGAAATTCAACGGGTAACTTAGAAATGAATAATAACAACTGTAATTATTGAGTAAGAGCCGGTATAAAATTGACCAAAATAGAGATTCGGGAGAATTTCTTTCTCATTCTTGTTTTCTCCAATGATGAGCCTCTTGTCAAAAATGAAGTAATAACAAGATTGGAAAGGTGCACTCCATGCCTGAGTACACAGAGTTTACAAATGCGTTCCTTGAGATTTTACAATGTACTCAATATCTTTCGCTCAGATGAGAATTTAACGCGAAGCAAGCGAGGTACGTTGTAAAATACAGGTAGGTCTTCATGTAAAGTGGTAGTAATTGTTTTCCGATTTTAACCAAAATTGGAATAGGCAGATCAATTTTAGCAAAACTCTCTAATGCCAAATTTCTTCAATATAAATCAAACGGTTCCCGAGTTGAAACAAAGGAACATTGTGAGCTATTTGTAGGTCATATAAAGTGATCGTAATTTTTGTCCGATTTTAATTAAAATTGCAATCGATTGTCTAATTTTAGCAAAACTCCCCAATACCAAAATTCATCAAAATATGCTCAACGGTTCCCGAGTAGAAACAAAGGAACTTTGTAGCTCTTCATGTAAAGTGGTCATCATTGTTGTTCGAGTTTGACCAAAATTGAAATCGGTAGATAAATTTTAGCAAAACTCCTCAATACCATATTTCATCAAAATATGTCCAGCTGTTTCCGAGTTTTAACATACGGACGGACGGAAACGACCTCCTCTATATGCGTTCACTTCGTGCAAGGAACGCATAATAATGAATAAATAATAATATTCCCTCCCTTCTCCATCCCTCCCTCTCCATCCCTCTCTCTCCCTCCCTCTCCCTCCCTACCTCTCCCTCCCTCTCCCTCCCTCCCTCTCCCTCCCTCCCTCTCCCTCCCTCACTCTCCCTCCCTCTCCCTCCCTCTCCTTCCCTCTTCCTCCCTCCCTCTCCCTCCCTCCCTCCCTCTCTCTCCCTCCCTCTCTGCCTCCCTCTCTCCCCCTTCCTCTCTCTTCTTTCCTCTCTCTCCTTTCCTCTCTCTCCTTTCCTCTCTCTCCTTTCCTCTCTCTCCCCCCCCTCTCTCTCTCTCCCTCTCTAGGGTTAAGGGTTAAGGGTTAAATGTAAGAAGGGACTACATAGTCTCAATTTCGCCCTAATAAAGTCGTTTGTCTGTCTGTCTGTCTGTCTCTCTCTCTCCATCTCTCTCTTTCCCTCCCTCCCTCTCCCACCCTCTTTCTCTCTCTCCCTCCCTCCCCAGCCTCTCTTTTCTCACATCTCCCCCTCTCTCATTCCCACCTGGCCCAATCCATAGCTCTCCCTCTTTTTCTCCGTCTCCCTCGTTATCACTTTCCTCCTGTCCTTTTATAATTCCATACCTTCCTTTCTCTCTATGTATGTACCTCGTTTGATAGAGTTCGAACACAAAAACTTCTGGCGAACACGAAAAACTGATGGGGAACTCGATAAATTGTCAGAAATAGAAAAATGCCGCAACACTATGTTGCAAATTAGGAGACTTGAGGTGCCATCAGCAGCGAAGAACATTATGATGTAGGCGAAAAATTTTCATGGACCACCTTGACGACAAGTCTTGACAAGTTACCCAAGACGGCGTCGCCTGATCACGTCACAATTTATAGTAAAAGTACTTGGTGTATTCTAAAACACGCGTAACAATTCACAAACGGTCGCGAATCGCGGTTAGATGGCGTTTAATTTGGAAATATCGACGGATATTTCCGCCACAAGCATTATCTAATATTTTCTTAATGCAAAGTAATGCTAAGTATTACGAAACGCATTTATCAAATAAGTAATGTATTCCAATGTTATCACAAATCAAAACGGCACGTCTTTAATAGGATTAGAGTACTCACCTAATAGTTAAGAAGTTTCTGGTAAGGCATCCCGTCACCTTTGTAGAGCAATAAATGAGTTCACTTATTCACGATGTCTTCCGCACGGTGACTATGCCTCGTCAAACTGCCACTTCTCTGAAACTATAAATAGACAGCAAATCAGGACATCGGAACCACCTCAGCATCCCCCTCCACAGTAATCCTAAACGCACGACCAAGGCGATACAAGCGAGAAAAAACACCACTCCTTTCGTCAGGACCAAAAAACGTTACGTGAGATACTTCTGCTATTATAATGGACTTTGTTTGAGCATAATTACGAATAAATTACCAATTTTTATATGCTAACAAACGAAACAAATGCATTTCTGTTTTTAAAAATACCGAAAATATAACAAGTGCATTAAAAACCCTTTTTTATCAGCGGACACACAATTGTTAGGAAGATTTTGATGCGGTGTCTACGGCTAGGCGGCGTTGCCAGATTTCCCTGTACGTGAAAAATTGTGCGAGCTCTTAGTCCAGGAGTGAGTAAACATTATTTTGGGCCGCTTCAGCAGTTGCAGTTCTTATTCGAACCGCATTAAAAGATGCACATGCTTCGGCGCGCCGCACATCACATCGGAAGTTGTACGAGAGAATGCGAAAGGTCCCATTAGTAAAATAAATAATAAATAATATTTAGGCTTTATAAATTCACTAAAAAAGGTTTTCCAGTTAAAGTTTTAACAAAAAAATATGAAATTATCTGCATTATTTTTCACGGTTCGCTTTCATAACAGCATCGCTGGTCGCGTAAAATGCTCTCGCAGCCCTGATGTAGTCTGCGGGCCGTAGTTTGCCCATCCGGTTTAACCGTAAAAAAATGCATGTGATGATTTATAAATAACTTTTATATAGATAATACTTTTATACGCATTAACTTAATTTTATTTACATTAAGTTAGGTTACATTATTATGCGTTCTTTGCACGAAGCGAACGCATATAGGGGAGGTCGTTTCGGTCTGTTCGTTCGTCCGTCCATCCGCATGTTATAACTCGGAAACTGCTGGACGTAATATGATGAAATTTGATATTGGGGAGTTTTACTAAAATTGATCGACCGATTTCAATTTTGGTCAAAATCGGACACCAATGATGTTTACTTTACATGAAGACCTACAATGTTCTTTTGTTTCAACTCGGGAACCGCTCGACGTATTTTGATGAAATTTGGTATTGGGGAGTTTTCTTAAAATTAATTGACCGATTCCAATTGTGGTTAAAATCGGACAAAAATTACGACTACTTTACATAAAGACCTACATGTATTTTACAACGTACCTCGCTTGCTTCTCGGCAAATTGTCATCTGAGCGAATAATATTCAGAACATTGTAAAATCTCAAAGAAGGCATTTGGAAAATCTGTGTACTCCGACATGGAGCACACCTTTCCAATCTTGTTTACAATAGCTTATAGTCTTTCTAGTTCTGCCAAAGCACTTGGGTTAAAGACGTTATCCCTCATGACTTTGATGCTCTCCAGTTCCGAGATCTCTAATGCCATCAAAGATCTCAATCGAGAAATCATGACATAGGCTTCATCAGGGTGAATTTAATATAGAACTTACAATCGCATTTTTAATGGTGCATCTTAATTCCATATATATACATACATATACTATACTTTGTTCAGCTATCGGAGCTCACGGGTGTAAATTAACGAAATATATCTCGTTTTTCATGTAATCCAATGCAATGTACGTAATTTGGCTATTTCAGCAGGCTTCCTCTGACGAGAAAGATTTCCTTGTCAAAAAACTTGAAATTTTCGCGTTCAAAAGAAATCTGTACATCGAATCTACTCGATTTTACCCAGGTTGAAGGCTCGTTACTTTTACCGCTTTTTCTACAAAAACTCGCTTATGTATTTGATCCATGCGTCCATATATCCGTGTGCAAAATGATACAAAAATGACATAAGTTACAAACGCTCAAATTCCAGAATAAATAGTTCTACATTAGTGCTACATATGATATAAATTTGGTGGGTCCAGAGCAATGGCGGACACAAAGGGGAGCAATAGGGTAATTACCCCCCTAAGGGAGATGATCAATATTTATTAAAATATTATCTCAATTAATTTATTTTATATCATAACCATTCTAGAAATATTGCAAATATTTAAGCAGGGTATAATATACCCTGTATATTTATTATACGGTATTATTTTGCATAAATAGGTGTCAGTAAATATATTTGTTTTCCTATTACCCTCCCTAAGCTATACATCTAGTTCCGCCCCTGTTATAGAATCAGTTTCTGGGGTGTAATCAGAAAAAAAATCGCTAACAAGTACATGCTGCTGCGAATGCGGGAAACCAACAGATTCTTTACTCCGATGGCAAGTTGGCAGTGGGTGAGAAAAAGCGCCTTAATAAATTTCGCTATGCAATTCTTTCCTCACTTGTTTATCATCATTGCTTTCATTTTGGCTGGATAGGAGACCATCGAAGTCAAACCTTTAAAAAATTCTTATTCATGAAAGAATTTGCTATGAAAATTAATTTTGCTGCAAGTTCCCGCTATTCGTTGTAGATGTACTTTTAAAAATCGGGCGTAAATACTTATAGTGAAATATTTTTTCCCCATGCAAAGGTCGGGATTATGTTGCTGACGGAAATTTTGTGACCCGTAAGATTCGCGTCGCAAATAAAAGATGATACACGGGACATTTGATCATTATTTAACTACTGTAATTTTTCAAGCATAAGCCATCATAAATAAATTTAGATATAAAGTCTACTACGTTAATAACTATCACCTCACTTTGATTATTATCAACTTCAAATTTATTGGAATGCCTTCTTGAATTGGAATAAATCATATGTATTAACAATAACCTCACATGGAAAAACAGCACTCAGCCTTCCCCATGGATTTCTCATTAAATTACAAGGTGTAAATATGTTTTATTCCTATTAAAATGTGCACATGTACATTGGATTTTGAGGAAAATAGAGGAAGTAGTTAGGTAACGTCGCATAGATGAAAGAGATCTAGAGAAAAAATTCAAATTAACTACGTTACACCGATTTATGCTCTCGTAAAATAACGATTATTTCATTTTGCATTTGCATTCAAAATCCATATTTTTTACATATAGATATTATGAGGAGGAACAACTTTTATATTCACCTGTGTCTCGCGCATTTTTGCAACGTTTAAAGATATTGTCGTTCAATAAATTAAAAATAAAATAAAAATAAAATCTTCAATTAAAGAGTTCGTTATGATAGAAACATATGAACCAAAAATGGTCGAACAATCGAAAATTAACTGGGTTAAGATTGATCTCAAGCTCAACTTATATAACTCGCACGAGCGTTACTACGGGCATAGTTTTCTGCTAACTTAAACGTATAGACATCCGTCGAGAAGCACATTAAAAATTATATGGATGACCTAATGGTTTGTAGAACCGTAGGCTTAATGCGAGCTCTTACGCATAGCCCATACTTCAGAAAACACTTTGGACAGGTTAGTGATTAGCGATCGTAATGAAACTTACATAAAATGCGACATTGCGTAAGTTTTATGTGTAAGATTTCACTAGAAAGTAGTAATAATTAAAAGAGAGCGAGGCAGAGAGAGGATGCTGTAATAGGATGCGGCAGAAGGCAAAAAATAAAGAGACAAAAGGCTGAAAGAAAGTGCCTGAGAAAGAGTGAGAGAGGGAAGGAGATGGTGGTGGAAGAAATAGTAGCCGGTCGATTCGGTCTCGAAGTACAAAACAAACACCGAACGTAATTATCGGTCACCATAGCTCCGCATTTTTTTCGCACCTCCTTCCGGTCTCTCGCTTCATTCGCAATTGCAACCACGTCCTGCTAAATATTGCACAACCAACGCTTCCTTTCCCCACCCTCCTCTTTCTCCTCCCATTCCAACTTAATTTCTCTCTCTCTCTCTCTCTCTCTTTCTCTATACTGCTTTATTTTCCTTCCCCTTTTCCCTCTCAATTTCCCTTCCCTTTTCGATTTCTCCATTTGTACACTCTTGTCATTTTATTTACTTCTCGCCTCATCTTTTTCTGCGTTCTCTCTCTCTCAAAGAAATTCATTAGATATTTCTCCATAGTCCAATTCGCATTTGGATTTCCATATAAAAATATACCCGCGTTATCGCTATGCCTTTCAATAGACGTGTTCTACCTCCTACTTCGAGGCCTTTAAGTAATCCAGGTTTGTTATGAATTGGTCTTTGCTAAATATTAATGACTAGCCATAGCTATTTTCCGGTTTGTGCATGATTACCCCTGATAGTTAATTAATGGAAAAAATTGATGTGGCCACCACATGACTTTCACCATACCTGTATTATTTCTAAAAATTCCAAATAGGTTAAATGATAATAAATATTTTAAGGAACTGAGAGAAAAATTTAACTTTAAAAAGAACAGAAATAAACGAAAACCATTTCCTTCTGATATTGGATATAGCCACGAAGCTCCAACAGTTAAGAAACTATGAAGGAGCGTAACTAAGGGTCAATTGTTAACAATAGACGTCGCGACGTCTAGCGACGCGAAATTTTATATTTAACACTAATGACGACCCATCAAAAATGACGGGATGATAATAGAAATCTAAAATTAGAAATTCGAGCTTGTGAAAAATTTATTCTGAAAAACAAAGTGAATGAAAAAATTCTTTTTTAATTTCTCAAACTAAAACTTCTTTAATTGTTTTATATTGTTTATTTTTAGCAAAACTTCTTTGAATATTTAATGAATAGTGTAACAGCAGTTTTAAAACGACGTTTTTGTGAATGTGCGATACTCGCCTGGAATTAATTTTCCATGATATGGTGTGTTGTGAACGTGGACTCTTAAATTTTCATGATTTCTGCATCGTATCAATTTTATGCATATATAAGAAAGCGTACAATAATGAGGATCTTGGGTTCAACAATCTGTTCTGTCGTCATGGGAACCTTTCACAAAAAACAATATTTTCATAAAATTTTGAATTTTTATGCAAAGTTCGAGCGATTTCGAACCGAAAGCAAAAATCGACGATAAAAATAAGAATTTTTGTTTATTTTCCTTTCAAATGGCTTTATCCGAAGATGGTAGGTCAATTACCTCAAATTTAATTTTGCAAAAGAAAAAAGCCTGCAGGTCGAAAAATCGATTTCTACGGGTTATGTTATGGGGAATGTATCACCAAATTTCATTGTTATATGTACATATTTGATCAAGTTATTCGTATTTTAATGTATTTTTACTACCAGTTACGCACGAACGGGCGAACGAACGAACGAACCTGGGATTTTATTATATTTGCATTTTTATGAAAGTCACAGGAACATTAGTTTTTGGTGTTTACTCTTGTCACATCCGTTATTTTGAAATATTTGCTTTAATATTTGGTAAATGTAAAAATGTACTAGAATAAACGTGATAGGAAATTTAATTTTCTACAACCTTTGTTTAAAACATCTTTCCATATAATGTTTTGTTTAAGAGATATCTTATATTTTAGCTTCCACCACCACGCCACCTACCGACGACTATTGTTAACAATTGACGCTTAGATACTTCTTAGTAACGCTCCTTTTTCTTTTCATAACTGATGAAGCTTTGTGGCTATATCCAATATTGGAAGGCTATGGTTTGAGTTTATTTCTGTTCTTTGTCAAGTCTAAAATTTTCTCGCAGTTTCTTAAAATATTTATTATTATGCACCCTAATTGGAATTTAAAAAATCCAGGTATGGAGAAAGTCATGTGGTGGCCACATCAGATATTTTTGTTTTGTTTTTAATTTTAGCAACGTCACATTATATCCACAAAATTTCATGGTGTGAATTTTAAACTGTAAAATTTAACAGTTGTAGTTTGACAATTAGATTTCACTAATAAGGTTTGCTTAATAATTGTACTTGGAACTCAATTGGTGCGTTGTTTCTATTACGAACTCTTGCCAAAAGCTTGGACAAGATAACACTTCAGTCAGCTACACTAATAATAATAAATATCGGGGGAATCTCACAAGTAACTTGCAGTAATTTTATAAACTGCGCGCTTTGCGTAAAGTGGAATGAATGATCAGATGAAACATGATTCGAAAAATTTATAGCAGGATGTTATAAAAATAAAAAAAGTAGCATCGTGATCATGGATTCCCTCACAGTTACGACACACTCAGGTTAAATAAATACAAAGAACATTTTGAAACTGACTGTTCTTCACACACATTCTGTCTGCATGAGTTTTATAGATCAGAATTTGCATTTTAGCAATGAACTGATTTCGCATATTCATCTTTGAATTTTAAAGTACAACTAGGTACAACTAATCATTTAATGTTGGAGTATTCTATTTTAGAATGATGGTAATCCGTACGGAGGTTTTGAAATGTTATGGTAAGTTTGACATCTCTTTCTCCAAGGAATAGGAAAGAAGCCCAATCTACATTTTCCTGGCAATTTCTCGATCTTTTTTTTGACGCGTCTCGGATGAAAATTTCTGGAATGTTCATTGAAAACCTGCTACGATCTTCAGTTTTCTTTAATGGTTAATATATCTGCCCATTATTGCCACGTTCTCTTTTTTCTGGTACTTTCGGATATTCATACCATTATAATTTTATTCATATTATTCCTAAAATACATCATCTTTGTTGATTGAAATCTTTCCAATTCTTCCCTTTTCTCCCCATTCATCCATCGATTCATTCCTTGCCGTTCTGCATTTTTCTTCCTCTTTTGCTGAAAATTGTCTCCTTATCACGCTCATTTTTCGCACCCCCCCCCCACACACACTCTCCTCAGCGCCCCTTCCGAGACTTCTTTCATATTCATGCGCGTGACGTATTCCTAGCGCTCCTCCTTTCGTTCGTCCCTTCTTATCAACCACTTCAGACCATCCAAGAAACCCTCCTTTATGCCTTACCCTCTGTTTTATCCCCCAGTTACCCCATGTTTACGGCCTTTACAGATTTTTTAACGATTCCTTTTTCGATACATCTTTCTCTTTTCCTCCTTTTCGAACCATTTTTTTCCGCCTCCTACTTCCTCCTTATTCTATTCCATCTCTCCCTTTGCCATCCATTCCTCCTTTTAACCCTCAAAGAGCGCTCTCCTTTATCGAAACCAATCTCCCTCGGCTACCTTCCCAAAACTACACGCACACACACACAGACTCGGGTCGCCTTCAGTAACCTCCTCATCCTCCTCGCCTTCATCCGTCGCCGTCTCTCCTCAACACTCCCTCCTTATCTATTCCTCTGCATCTCTCATTCGCTCCCTTCCTCTTCTCATTCCTTTCATTACTCTCGGCCTCTTCCTCATCTCGTTTCCCCTCTTTTTAGCCGTTCTTAAATTTTTCCTCCTCCAACTTACTGTCACCTTTCTCCTCCAACATCCGTATTTTTTCTACATTATCCATATATGCACTTTTATTTCTTTCTTATCAGACTTCGCACCTTCACTTAATATGTACTTCTTATTTCCCCTTTCACTATTTCTCTCTTCGTCTTCCTAAATGCCAGTTACGTCCTTTTCTCCATCCCTCTCTTTCTTTCTGTCTTCCTTTTATACCTCTCCTTTACACTTTTCCTGCCATTCCCCTCTCTTTTCTTCTCATTTCTTCCCTCGGACCATTTCCCACTCTCGTCCTCCATTCCCGCTCTCTTCCTTTCTTCACATCTCTCATCCTCTCATTGCCTCCATCTCCTCTTTCTCTTCCCCCTGGTTTCTTCATTCTCTCTTCCTCTCTTCTAGCTCTCTATCTGTCTAGTTCTCCTTCAATCTTCCACCCTTTCTCCTGCTTTCGTTCAATTCTCACCCTACCTAGCTCGCCCATCCCTCCTGCGCCCTCTCTCTCGCCTCTGCCTCCTCCCTCTATTCCCTCTTCATACATATGCAAAAGGGTGCTGCTCTCCTCTGGTACGTCTCCTCTGCAGGCCCTGCCTTCGCCGCCGTCACCGCTGCCGCCGCGGCCCCATCTACGAGCGATCCATCCCGGCATGCCTTGGCAACCGACAACCCCCATTCCCCTCCCCCTTAACTCCCAACCTCCCTCCTCTGCGACTCTTGCCGCGGAGAGATACGGAGGTGCTTGGTCGCGGAGAATAAAAAATAAAAAGGAGAATTGTCTCTATCTCTTTCTCTCTTGAGTAAGAATTTTTGCGAGCATCGGCGCAGGGATAAATACTCCAAGAGCTGAGTCGTGCTCGCGTCTCGCGTGAGTATCGACTGTCGCGTAATTTTCTTTCCGTAGCGAATGAACGCGCATGTACTTATGCGAGCTGCATATGGGATCTCTCTTCCTCTCGCTCGCTCCCTCGCGGGGAAACTATATGGCCGAACCGGGCCGAAATTTTATTTCTGCGCTCGCTGCATGTTTACGAGCGCCGCGAGCAAATGGGTTTTTTGGGAGCACTTCACGGCGGTGAATGCATCTGGATCCCGAATCGTTTTTGTTTTGCAAGTCGTGGAGGAAGGGGAGCGAATGGCAAGAAAATGACGGGATGGATTTCCACCGAAATTTGCTCGCGCGTCGCGAACTGCGAGAATTTCGGATCCAGCGAGTAGTGGTTATCATACGCTATTGCTTCCTGGGTAGATACGTGTTGATACCTTTTTATGAATAATTACTTCTCTATCCATATTATCGTACATATATGATAAACATACACATTAGGTATGTATTCTAAAACATACTGTCCTCTCCAATTAATCTGACAGAATTATCATGAAGAATATTATAACAAGCGCAAGAAGGAAGAAAAGTTTCAATCTAAATTTAATGTCTATATCACGCGTGCTCTAGGCCTCTTATAAATTCCTGAACATGTCCCTGCATAATGTCAAGGATATGATTTCAAATCAAGAAAAAATATCTTTCTTATGATTGCATAACACAAGTTTTCATGCAAATATTTTTAATTAAATAATTATTTATTTTTCATTATCTATAGAAGAGCATTCATGTACATTTAAAAAAAGAGATTGTAAACAGTGACAACCACAAGCATACATGCCCGCTTCCGAATTCGATCCAGGGAAGCAAACACGCCAACTACCTCTCTACCCAGGCAGGTAATATCTCAGCAGTGTATATATTATTAATATCTGTTGTTTAGAATTGCCAACTTTTAGATATTCATGAACCGGAGTTTGTTTGAAACCTGGATACTTGAGAAGAAACCAAAGAGGAATTAAATATACGATATATGAAAGTAAACATGGCTAAAATTATTAAACATTGGAGCATAATATAAGGCTAAACAAAGCTATTTTAATCGCATCAGGATCTAGGCATACCAATTTTTCCTACTTCGCATGGGGTCTCATCGAATAAGACTAGATCCCCCGATTTACGGAGAAGTAAAATTGAAGAAAAGGAAGGATAAAAATAGATTACAGTATTCCAAAACTCTTCTGGTGATTTTCACGTATTTTAAAGTGCCATACTCAACATCGTAGTTGTGTTATATTGCTGATCCAGTAGTGTGTGGATGATCAACAAATACGCAAGGACTTCAAGTTTTTTGTAAAAAAACAAAATGCAATCTAAATTTAAGCGCAAGTTTTTGTATTAAACAAAATGCAATGGAAATTAAAGTTCAAACTATCTTAATTCAAATCATTTATAAAAACGCAAATAAAAAGGGCTTTCCACTGCAATCGAAATTGAACCGAAGATTTGTGCTACTCATCCGGAGATTATGGCGATTACCCAAAGATCTCCGGCCCAAAAGCCGTAGGTTGGCAACTCTACTTTTGTTACATTTTATGTAGAAGGAAATTTTTGCGAAGGGGTCCTTTTTTCTTAACTCCCTCTGCAGGACATCCTTGGAGCGAAACCCGTCCCTCGCCTGATCACTCGCCTTTGAAACTCCCTGCACTGCCCATAACTCTTACGGGGGCGAGTATCGTGGATCGGAATGAGCGCGGTCGGTCAGGGTGCACAAGAGGGCTGAAGTTTCTTACGGAGAGCGCTTCGTGCGTCCGGTTTCCCGTATCGCCGTCGTAGTCTCTCCCTCTAGCGGGAGAGAGCGATGTTCTTTACGGACGCGACGGTTCATTTGTTTCGTTTACATCTCCCCGAGGTGTTTAATTATTTCTCGGTTTGGCGTTTAACATTTCCCAGGAGGGTAGATCTGTTTAACGATTCCTTTCTTTATTTACAGCGTCTAAAAAGGGGGGAGGAGGAGAGGGAGGAGATGGGGGATGTGAGGATTCAACGGCCCTTATTCACATGCATCTAATCAGTCTCTCTCTCTCTCTCTACTCTTCTCTCTCTATGAAACCCATTAGCGGGGAGATACGGTGTCGCGGTTATTCTCGGCGTGTTACAAGCGGAACGCTAGCGTGCGTGTGTTTTTTTTTCCTCGTATCAGTTCGCGACGCATATTTCATCGGTGAAATGCAAGAGGCGGGTTTCGATAAGTTATTGAGAATGAGCTGGAATTCATATCCCAGCGGTGGTTTTTACTGTCGGAGGTGGAAGGGTGGAGGAGGAGGGGAAAGAGGAACAAGGAATGAGTTGCCACCACTCATAGAGGGACATACATATTGAGATTAGATATATCCTAGAACTATTTTTGGCCGTCATAAAGCTTGAATTTCACGATGCTTTGATGTTCTTAATATGTGTCGAGCAAGAGAAAACTATTTACGTTTCCCTGCATTCGTTATAAGAATGAGTTATAAAGTTATTAAAACTTCGGATGTCGGTAACGGCGGAAAAAACTGCATATATGTTTCGTAATTCATATCAATATTTAAAGAAATAATAACAGCTTAAACGATAGCAAGAAATTAATTTCATCATGAAAATGTTCCAGAAAAAATGGACAAACACCGCATATTAGGTGCCAAAGAGCTATCTTAAGCTCGTCCAATATTTATCGGAAAATCCGTGCAATGCCATCATTATAGTTCATTCATAAGAGATATTCTCGGAAATATCAAGTAATGCAACATAGGATAAAAAACAAAACATATGAATAAATTCCTAACATAATCCAACGTGTCGTTATGGTAAATATGGAAGTCTACATGGAAATTTGAAGTTTGTGAGGGAGAAATAATCCTCTACTTGACCAGGAATCGGACTCGGGTCTCCCATTGGTTCTTTAACCAACTAAGCTATCAAGCCAGCACGATTTTCCATTCTCCAGCATAATTCTCCATCTTGCCAAGAGTCTTAATGTTTTACAAAAATTTCAAGATTTGTTTAAAACATAGCTTGCATGCTTTGAGAACGGGTACTTCAAATTGTGAAACTCATGAATATTCAAGGGCGGATTCAATTTTTTTTACACGGTGTGTAAATTTATTAGCAATTGATCATCAAAACACAGGGTTAATTTAAGTTGATTTTCACGGAAAATCCGAATCTGTGATATCGGTATAGAGGTTTAGGCAAAATCTATGTCTCATATAGCGTCAGTTTGATGTTAATACATTAAAAAAAAATTTTCTCATCACAAAACGGTCATAATTACCTTAAGATGCTTAATAAACGCAAAATCCTAAAAATTAACAAATATTTTCTTTGAAATTATGAGACGGTTACATCAATGAGCACTGTAAAGATATCACTTTAAAAATACATAAACAATTAATGAGTATTTCTTAAGGGACGAATATAACGTAATCTTTTTTTAGCTTTGCATTCCATTTAATTTAGAGAATTAATTGAAATACTAAGATATATGAAGGCAATTCGATACTAAGGATAACTAAAAAGCCTAAATCTCTCGACAGTAATGAATACAATTAAAACATAATATATTTATTTAAAACCTAACTAAAAGTTCATGAGTGAGAAGGTAATTCAAGATATTATTCTGTAACCGTAAAAGATAATAACACCGGTTTCACACGTTCTGCACACATTCTAGATCTTCGCACGGGATAAGGAAAAAGAGGTTACACCGGTGATTTCTGTCCGCATCGATCTTGTAGCGGATGATTATCGCCTAGGACCTGACCCGGTTCTTTCTTAGCAGGGCAGAATTACCATTCTAATTCGCGACGCGCCCGCGCGCGCAGACGCAGAGGAAGGGAGACGAAACAAAAGAACGCCGAGACGTAAGAAGATGAACGAGCGTGCTCGCAATGCATCTTATATTTTCCCTTTAATAATTGCATTTCTGGATTGAATAAAAGGAGGGATTATTTTTCTACTTTCCGCGGAGAGAACCAGAGTTCTCGTGCGAGGAGTTTTGTAGGATGGGAAACACGTCGAGGCTTCGCGACCATGAATCACCAGCGTGCTTTATCTCCCCGAGAAGAAGCTAACTTTAAACGAATTCTTTTCCCGTAAAACGAAAAATAATGTCCATACTTCCTCTCTCGGTGATGTTCGAATTTTACATGTAAGGCGATTTAAAAGAAAAAAAATAGATGAGAGAACATTTTTAGATTGTGAGCCTAATGTTGAATCGTAGTTTGTATGTGGAAGTAAGAAAGAAATCTAATTGGACAAGCATATGCTTCTCTATATATACAATACTGCAAGAACATTGGTTTGAAATTCGGAGAATATATTGTGAAATTTGTGAAAATCAGACAATCTCAGAACAGCTTTCGTGCGGTATTATAATTAAAATAGAGTCCACAGAAGAGAATATTATATTGTGAAATATCCCATCGAAATGGTGATGAAAACATCCAGTTCGGAATATGATGGGAATAAACATTGAAACACAATAAGTGACTGAAACGTGAATATATCCAGTAAATGCGGCACACTTACATAAAAAAATAAAAATGCGAAAGTAAAATGCATTCAAATTACATGTATCTGGCAAAAATAATTTCCTTTAAATATAAAAAATACTCTATCCCTCTATTTAAGACAAGGGGTAGCAAATGTTCCAAAAAATTTGCAAACGTTAGCAAAATCTTTTAAAAACTGCTTGGTCGTCTATGAAAAAGATTCCTCGAGATAAAATTAAATTAAATTAAAAATTTTTAAATGTCAAGCACTCGGAAAGTTCTTGTTAGAAAAAATTAATACTTCTTCAAGATATATCTATATAAATTTAAATAAACACGAAAAGGCATTAAGATTAAATAACCCATCTATCTTATGAGAAAAGACTTTAAAACTTCTAGAGTTCCCGTAGTGACCTAATTCTTTAAAAAAATATAGGAGTTATTTTTGTCAAGGCGCAATTTTAATTCATTAACTGCAATGGTTTTTAATTAAATCATTCCGCTGATCACCTAAAAATGATCAAACATAAAGATATTCTACAATAAAAAAACAAAATGCAAGTGTAAAAATCCCCGGGCATGTCCTTTGAATATGTAAATTAGGTTTCACACGTGAAAAAAGACAAAAATCCACCCTTTAAAAATAGACAAGGGATGACATTCGTAGATAATTCCAACTTATCCAAAAATGGAAACGCGAGGAAACCTCCGCATGAAGATATCCCTCTAACCACGGCATCAGCCATCCTTTTGAGGAAGGTAAAAAAATAATCCCATCCGGGAAGGGTATTTTTTTTATCGATTCGCCGCTCCTTGAGCGATTGTTGGAACTTCCTCCGTTGGCCCGCGAAAGCTGTCAAACCGAATCTATCTAGATAACGCCTCGAGCTTCGGAAAGGGACTCTGAAAAGAGTCATCCTTTTGGTGGCTTTTAACGTGTTTGTATGTATGTCGGGGAATAGAATGTAAGGGGTTACGGATTGGAGAAAAGGAAGGAAAAGGGGTCTTGAAGGCGAGAAGAGGTTTGGAGGAGAAGGATTGAGGAGCATCCAGGGAATAATAGGACACGTCAAAGAGTCAAAGATACTGGGAGGATGAGGCTTTTTTGGCGCCTCACCAGAAGCAACGGAGTTCGCTGTTAGAGCTGAGGAAGGAGGGAGGGATGGCGGAGAACTGGAAGAGGAGAATATAAAAGCTAGGATGCTGGGGAATCTTTCATACTCGTAACTATGTTTTGGTTACAAAATGAGAAATTTTTATCTCCTGCAACCCATCAACTCATGCATTTTTAAAGGACTCGGTTGCGGGAGCAATTTTCAAACGTCCTGACAATCTATTTTATATTAATGTCAAGGAAGTGCGATTTTTTTCATTGTCGCCGCTCTGGTTAGAGCCATCGTTTTCGTAGAGCTAATAAAGTAAGTGTTGCAACGAGGGAGCACGAGGTTGCCATAATTTGAATAGCTGATTTCCGTTTACATTTTATTAATCAAAGGAATGAGTTAAATTATTTTTGAACAGTGGATTCATCTTAAGTTCGGTAGTTGAAGAAAAATAACCTTATATGTCAGCAAAATTAATATATTGCATGAATAGTAACCGTAGGCAAGGTTGTTAATAGACAATTAGCATCAACATTAAGGATCGTGGTGATATGGAAAATTAACGGTATGTTATGTCAGTTAATATTCCAAAGCTCATGGCGTTTCCGTTTTCGTTTAAGTATTAAGTTTAAGTATAATATTTATAACTTACAAGCAGAAAATTCAAAACATACACGCGAGTGACAAACATTAAGATTAATCCGATTAAAAATAAACTACTGCGCGTACTTTTGATTAAAGATAACTTAATGTCATCAAAAAATCGCAAGAAGGATATAAAATTTTTCTCCGAAGAGCTATCGGATAATTAAAACGTCTTCTGACGCTTTGTGTAGATTGCAGAGAGATAGGAGGAAAAATTGCCGCGAATCTTTCTCGTACCGCGTTTTGTTGTCGGCTTTGAACATATTTCCCTCACGCGCTCAGCATCAACGCAAAAATATGTACTTCTCTCCTATTTCTTTTAACGAACACACTCAGTGACGTCATTTCCACTTTAGAATTTTAAGCTCCGAGAAGATAAAAAAAGAGAGGAGCGAAATGACGCGAAACAACAAAAAAAAACTCCACGGCGCTGCCTTCCTCTCGGGTAACGATGCAGTTTAGCGTTCGCCTATACTTTTATAGAGATAGAGTGGAGGAGAGAATATACTCAGTACACAGCACGGTCCTGAACGGTTCCGAGAGGACAAAAGGGGTGAAGGGTTAGGCGAGGGGAGAAGGGGGTGGGAGGAAAAGAAAAGAGTGAAAGGGGACAAATGCGCCGAAAAAGGGAGGAAGAGGAGGAGGAGAAAGGAGTTGAAGATGGGACGTAGAGGAAGGCTCATCGCAACGGGAAAAATGGCGAGTGCGCCGTGCGATATACGCAGTAGCACAACAAACACATACCCCCTTCCACACCCCCGCCCTCCTTCCATAACCTTTCCTCTCTCTCCCTCTCTCGTCCTCCCATCCCATTTTCTTCCCATCTCGATTCATTTTTCAAGGTGTAGTCATTTTTTCCTCCATCCATCCTCCTCCTTCATATAAGTCGTTTTATTTTTTCCATTTCAGGAAAGAAGTAGCACGTTGGTAAGGATGAGCGAAGATCTTTATCTCGTTAATGTACCTCCTTTATGTTCCCCAACTCTTGGGGTATCTTTTTAAGAGAGAGAAAGGGGTGGAAGGAGAAGGTATGAAGGGAGGAAGGAGAAAAAAGGGAAGAAATGATGAGAGGAAGAGAAATGGTAAATAAAAGGAAGAGATAGACAAAGGTGCGGGGTTCAGAGAAAGGAACGAGAGAAAGAGGGAAAAAGGGCAGATTTTTTCCACGGCGATGGTCTGGTTAAAGGGAAGTTGTAGCAGTGGGTGGAATGAGAGCTGAGAGAAAGAGAGAGAGGGAGCAGAGAGATACAGGAGAGCGCTGGGGTACCGAAGCAGAGCACAAAGGGAACCTTTACGATCGGGCTGCAACTGACTGATTACCTTTTCCTGTTCTCTCGACCCTACCAACCTCTATTTTGTTCCGACTTTTTTTATTTAACCTTCCTCAAACACCTTTCTCGTTAGCATGCACTCTCGGCCTCTCTTACACCTCTCTCTCTCCATATTCTTCCCTCTCATGCCCTCACTTTCCTTCCTTCTCCCATTTACCCCGCAACACCCCATGCACCCTTTCCGACTAGCCACACCTCCACGTAACCGCCTATATTCCACCTACGCTCTGTCTTTATCTATGCATACCCTGTCCTTGCGCCCATGCACATTCTATCAACCTATAGCCAGGCCATACCGATGCAAGCCGTCCTATCTGAGCGCCCATTCAATCTCTTGCGTGGAAGTCCCCAGCGCTGCCAAGATATATACCCATCCCTCGTTCTTTTACTTCCCTCCTCCGACTCCGCACACACTATAATGCCGCCATAGCAGATGAATAACTCTTCTTTCTCGGTGACCTAACTCCAGAGAAAAGGAATATTAAAAAATAATTCCCTCTTCGTCTTCTTTTATTCCCCAATTTGAACTCATTGTTACGGAGGTGGAAATTTTTATTATAGTTTTTTATTTGGCGGGAAAAAGTTCTTCGCGACTTTAAACAAAGTTTTTTTTGTCTTCACTACGTCTACCTTCCCTCTCTCTCTCTCTAGTTGATGTATCGACCTACATTTTTAGACTGGCAGTATGTTTCTTTTATGCCAATTTAAGAGCTGCCCCCTTTTGTCTGAACTTTTTAATACGTTGGGGAATTATTTTCCTTTTTCTTCTCCTCCTCTATATATGTAGCGTTGGTTCAACTCTGTGTCTCGTTATTTTTTCTCACGAAACGCCGAAAAATTTTTATTTAAGGGGATGTCTTATTCATGACTCGAGGGAAGAAATAATGGAGCTTTACATCGATCCACTTTGAAAATGGCTGAATATCGACGGAAATGGGAGGTTAGTTTAGGTACGTCAAAGTGTTATTCGGACAATTAGAGGTTCATAGTTATAAAAACATGACACAATAAAGGTATAATAATAAAGTATCGTGGGTCACTTTGCATAAGATTAGAATTTTATAAATTAATTGTAGGTAAAAAATTCGCTGTTTAAAAAACTTGACGAGAGAATTCATATTTGCATAATATTTACAGTTAAAGCCAGTGCGATTTGAGAGAACTATCTATAAATGCAAATGTATTATCTAATATCGTTTTCATTAATGATGAGATATCATTGTTGTATAAATTGGAAAATATGACTTTAATCAGAAATTCTTATTTAAAGGCTTAACATTTTATCCTGAATGATTGATGATTATAAAATAGGTTATATTAATAACTTTTGTGTAAGCACATATTAAATTTTTACATATTTAATAATTTAGAAATCCATATATGTTAGTTTTTATGCTCATTACAAACGTAAGTTGTCTCCATACTTGTTGGGTTGAACGTTATACATTTTGAATCAAATCAAAGAGTACATATTATTAATGATAATTTTATCAAATAACGCAAATGAAATTAAATGATAATAAAATAAAATTACATAACAATTACTAATAAATAAATAACAATAAATACTAGCAAGTACTGCCGGACAATGATTTATTCTTAACATTTTGTGGAGTTCACCAGTAATCGACAATAAATTTACACGGCTGGAACGATTTTGAAAGACTTGTTTAAAAGACACTTTTAGATAAGAGATTGCTGCATATGCATTAATAACTAGCTTCTAGAGACTAAATACATTTGTATACATGTACAACATAAAAAATAATAGGAATTACTTTAACTGTTGTAAAAAAGTACGAAATCCAGTAAAATACCCGCTCATGGGAACAGAATGAAAAAACAATGCTAGTTCACAGCGTACAACGTGAAGTATACAAAGAAAAAAAGAAATAAATACGAGAGTGCACATAGAAGGTCCTAAAAGAACAAATACTCGTCTACCGATGGCAAAAATGAAAACTAATAGCCGTTGCGGAAACTGTTTGCTTAAAAAGAGCATCTGCAAAAAATGTGAAAATGACATTCTCCACCAACGATTTCGTCCTGTTGCCTGGGGACGGGGAATATCAGTTTGTACACGTTTTACTGTAAACCTATCCCTCTTTACTTACCAAGCAAAGTACTACATTCCTCTGTTTTAGTCAAATGTGAAGATTTCGCGTTCCAGGAGAGCGAGAGGGAGGGGATAGGGTGCAGATGCCACAACAATCACCCTAAAACACACGCATTTCACCTTATCTGAACCAACGACCGTCAAAATTTGGGAACTCGCGAGAGTTTCCAGCAAATAAAAAAATACGCAAAAAGCAACAGCGCGAAACCGACTTTCTCCCAAAATAGGAATCATAAATCCTTTTTTCTCCCAGCACGCACACGCTTATCCACACCCTTTGCGAGCCAATCAGAACAATTCAGATGCACGGCATGCAAAAAGAGACAAGAGAGAAGGCAAACAATAGAAAAACCGAGGTAAAAAAATAATGAATTCTACCGGGAAAAATACAAAAAATCCTCCATTTCTCTTCTGTATGTGTGTGTGTGTTTGCGCGTGCTCGTATAAACTACACACATTCGTTCGACCAATCGTTCGGAGTGGCGATACGTGTGAAAGGAGGGAATGTCCGCTCACACAAGTGAGCGAGAGGGGGGGGAGGGAGAGAGAGAGTCGGCAAAACAAATGAAAAGAGAAATGCAAAACAAATGAAAAGAGAGATGCAACACAAAAAAGAGAGGAGAGTTGGTAGCGGAGTTAGTTTGGGCGGGGCAGAACGGAAGAGGGAATTGGTCTGGGAGTTTTAAGGGGAGAGTGGAAGAGGGAGAGGGGAAAGGGTTGGGGAGAAAAAGGGAGAGGGGAAAGGGTTGGGGGTTTGCAAAGCCAGTTGGGCAGGGGTGGGAGGAGAGGTAGGGGAAGGGGGAGTTGGAGGAGGTGGTGTAGGTTGAACCACGCTCACCAGAATGAAAATGAGGAGTACTTTTAGATGTGGGAACACACACATTCCCTCCCTCTACCTTCCTCTTACACTTTTATCCTCCATCTTCCCCTCACTCTCGACGCTACCCCACCCGCGGCCATGTTAATTCCGCCCGTGGCCGACTCGTCCGTCCCTTGATTAGCATGCGTCCTTGGAGGCGGCGCTGATGTCTCAGGGATTCTTAGGGGTGCACCAAGACTCGTAGTCTGGCACTCGAAATTTCATTTGGAGTGGAGGGCGGGAGAGGGCGCCTCTTCTAGAGGGCGGGGAAGGAGATAGGACGGACGGGTGGTAAGACGGGAGGTGGAGGGAAGAGGGAGGGAAAGTTTTTTTTGAGAGCACGTGGCATCTCAAAGTCCTCGACCGATGGTTTTTTCGGACTGGGCTTGTCTCTGTATCCGGGGAGAGCTATAGTGATTAAAAAACATTTCAATCAAATTGTCTCCTTATCGAGCTAATGTCGGGTATTGTAATATGAGGCCACGCAATGTGAAATTGTTAAACATGGCAATGAAGATCTATGAAAAAGTATAGTACACACATCGTAAGAAGTTCCGACAGTTGAATTAAGTTTTTGAATGTGTTTTGGGTCAGCTACACCTTAAATG
Organism: Tanypteryx hageni; assembly: GCA_028673005.1. Classification (NCBI taxonomy): domain Eukaryota; kingdom Metazoa; phylum Arthropoda; class Insecta; order Odonata; family Petaluridae; genus Tanypteryx; species Tanypteryx hageni. The sequence goes on along the minus strand of CM054112.1, from coordinate 99,325,835 downwards.
AAATGAGTTATCGAGGTCACCCTATTACCGAAATTCACTTTATAAGCTGGGTAGCTCCAATTGCCAGAAGAAGATAAAAAAATTATGCTTATTTTGGCTACATAGCATCCATCACTAGTGGTCTCATCCATAATAGATAATAAATATGCAAGTTTGTTCTTAGGATATAGTAACGTCGAATCACTACTGCTATTGATTGATTTGGTGACTAAATGCGGCTTTGATTTTCTATAATTTTTTTTGACTCTTGCAGCTATCTAGTTCATCAATTAGGCTACATTTTATTGAATGGGAACTCTGAACTCTTTCTTATTTCTTAAAGCGTGAAAAAAGTTAACATCTCCATATTACTAAAGACATTTTTTAGTTGGTTAACAGCACATCGACACGTAAATCACATACATTTAAGTTTAAACGTTGGTCTTTTTGATATTTTATCAGTGATATAGGCCACAGCAATTTCCGTAACAGGGTTATGGAGGTCACTATTCTCATACTTAATGCTAGCAGGTAAGCTCGCTCCGACGAAAATGTTTAAACTGCCATACGACGTCTCCCTGGCACAGTTGTTCCACGAACTCTTGAGTCATGAATAAGTTTCCGTTGGAGTTCAACCAGCTGATAAGCATGGACGCCATGTTTGCGTTCTAATCAAGTTATAAGTTTTAGGCCTTTGGTACCCGTAAAGTCAATCCGTTTGAGTCAAGGGTCTCTCTAACCCAACTTTCATGGTTTGTAATACCCAGCCATCAAAGGGCTATGAATCCATTAAATTTGAGATGATAGTTATTTAAAAATATTTTTATGTTTTAGTTAGTGATCGCTATAGCAAAAAGTAGGCCATTTAAGGTTTTTAACAGCGCCTTTGTAAACTTTCATCCATTCTTAGTAGTTAAACAGAAAAAAAACAAAATCGTTATAAGAACAATAAAATAGTTATATTATATATGCGATAGTTTGAAATTCTATTGAATAAAAAGATCAATTCAAGTGGAATTCTGTTGAGATTATTTCACTTCCATTTGACAGCTTCATCAAGTATTATGTGCCTTGATCAATTATTTAATTATGATTGTGGAAAAATTAAATGTAAAATAACAAGAACGACTCGCCAGAGTTGACGTGTTTTGGTGAATTTTACATTCCTAATGTACGTACGTATGTGTGTGTGCATTCGTATGCGTTTGCTCACATAACATTCATTTTTGAAACCAGACTTCAACGCAATATTATAATCTGTGTGGTATAGTTTTGGTACAGGTGAATACTCAATAACTTCTTCAGAATTTAAAAACACCACTCCACTACAGATTATTCTAAAAAAATTCGGTCTATCTTATTTTACAGAGGTGTTGATTTTGAAAAAACCACTTATCAGTTGAAAATTCATTCGGGACATGTCATTGATCATTTTTGACCTTCGTGGTGAAAAATCTAAGATTGCCCTTCCTTCCTGAAATTTTTATATGAGGAAAGCGAAAAGTTCAAATAGTAAAAAAGCGCAAATTCAAAATAAAAATCATTTTTCTTTATTACCCTTTGAATACCGATACGACAAAAATAACGACATTAACGGCTAAAACACAGGCGATCGATGGGTGTGTTCCCCGTATGTAGAGATGGAGAGGGAGTGAAAGGGAAACAGGGACCAATTCCAGTCCTCCTGCGTAAAAGCGGATCGTGAGAGCGTCATTTGGTTTATACGACGACGAAAAGCCTCCCTATTACCCGTCTTCTAGCCATTTCCCCACCCCGCTCCCTCCCCCTTACCGACAGGCGACCCGTACGACTTCATGGCGAAGTGGAGGAATTGGGTCGTCGCTTCGGATTTTAACCTCCATCCAAACCTACGGTTTCGCTCTAGTAGTATCATCTCGTGCGGAGGAATCCTGCTTCCTTCGCCTTCCTCCCGTTCGTCAAACGCATGCACATGGCGCATCCTGGCGGGATCTCGTGTAGTTACGCCATAGACCGAGAGATCAGTCCCTTGCGGAAAGCGCATTCGAGAGAAACGAGTAAGAACGCACATGTGTTTCCTGCGTCGGTAATCCACCGACTTCCGTTAACATGGAAATGGTCTCGTGTTTTCTTCCTGTTTCGTATGAAGGATAACATAAAAAAGCCTCATAAAGACGAACCTTCGAAATCCTTCAGTCGAAATTGATTTGAACCCAGATACCAAGCGACATGACCAAACGAAATCGGCCCTGCGGCAAAGGGGTTTACGAATAAAATTTAAAGTAGCTGTAGTATAACGTATTATGCCAGGAAGGCTGCAGAGGAGTGGTTCCTGCAAGGAAATTTTGCAAACATAACAGCGAAACAAATTCAGTGGATACGACCACGCTTGAGGATGAAAAGCTTAAAATGCTAGTAGGATTGGCCTGAGTGCGTGTCGACTTATAAAAGGATCTTTTCTCAAAACTTTGGAAAGAGAAAATATCGGAGAGTTTTAGACTACGAAGTGAAACGTTACCAGAAACGCCGTGCAATGCGCTTACCGGAAAATAATTATTAACAATAAAGTAAATCAATTTTATCAAATATGCGTGGATTTCATTGATGACCCATGCGTTTTAAATATCCTTTAACCTACGGTAAGGTCATTTCTGTTTAAAAATGTAATGTCAGCAAAACGGTCTGTAACGGGCAGCTGATTAATTAAAATATTCGTGTTCCATAGTTTTTAAATGTATATACTAATGCATACGAAAATATTTTACTCGTTTATTTATGAAAGACGTTGTCATAATGTCAAGGTAAAGTGATTATGACCTGAATATCTCTTTTGTCCACCAGGAATATAATTTTATTAAATTAAAATTAAATTTTTTCATGCAATCACTGAATTATTTTTACAGCATAATATTTGTCTCCTCTTCTGTTTAACTAATATTATGATGAAATAAATTTTGGTTAAATTTTTGTAAATGATATAATTTAACTAAAGAACTTACAAAGAACATACTCTGTCCATTATTTGAAAGATTGCTCGAAGATCCAAAAAAGAATTTTTGCCCTTTTTCTGATAAAATCTTGACTAGAAATGACGATTTCATATGATTTTGGCCTTATTTAGGTACTTGGTTAGAACATGAACCATATTCTTATGAGGATTGCGACCGTAATTTATTCGTTAAAAATCTTTAAAATAGCCAGTACTCTTCTTATAGGGAGATATTAAAACATTTCGGACCTTAAAAATCGAGTAAAAGCATCAAATATACTTTCTTGAAACAATTCTAGTATTTTTTTCAACAGCATTACTTAAGAAAATTGGAAATTTCCTTGGCCGCAATTTACATTGAGAATACAGCTTAGGCTATCCGAAATGAGAAGCAATTTGGCGAACACTCAATTTTAATTGGGCCATCTAAATAATTGATAAGGCGACGCTGCGTTTGAATAGAGCCAGATAAAATAACTGTGAGGTAGGTATATTTCAAAATTGTAGATGAGAAATTTAAATAATTAAAATTGAAACATTTGAATAACAAAACATATAATTGATATGTCTCGTTCATCAATGAAAATTTTCTATCTAGCTTTTGAGTTTTTCTCGCAAAAGTTTCGGCGATGTTCCAATTATTTTTAGAAAATAATCGGAGATTATGACAATAGATTTGGACCCTAATAAATTGACACAATTGTAACCTGAAAATATATCGCATCTGTAAGTAACGCGAACAACTTATCCAAACAGTTATTGACTTAATTAAATATTATGCACAGGATTAAAATTTCCAAAGTCAGTGGCTGACCTCATATTTTTCATGAAGCGTTTAAAAAATAAACACTATAATATAAATAACCTTATAAGGCGTGACTTCGTGGAATTGATTAATATTATACATAATAAACACTATAAATTAATAGAGGAATTATGCTTAAATGCGTTTGGACAAACTAATCCACATCTACGCGTAGGATTGCAACAATAAAAACCTGTAACCATAACTACAACCTTATTATAAAAAAACTTAATAATAATAACCGTAATAAAATAAAGAGAAAATTTACTCAAACCTTTCATATTTGCACTATCATAATTGAATGATATTGTATGGCTGTAGAACCAGAAAGGATTTCGAATTCAATAATAGCGTACAGTAAATCCTGTATTCCGAGTTTTTGATTGTCCAGATAGATGCGCTAATAATCGGCTTATTAAGGTCACAGTACTAATCATTCCTATAGTTGATAGACCCGCATTAACAAATTATGGGGATGAAAGGTAAAATGGCCAATTACTCGTCATTTTCATAGTCGGGAAGTCGCAGATTATAATTGTATATTACTGCCTGTTACGAACCATAGTCAATCGCATGGATTTGTACGCTTATTTAGGATAGTTGGAAAAAACTGGCAGTGAAAAAAATACCTTCACCGTGAGGAAAAAACGTTGTTTCTCCTTTTTTCAGCGATAGATAGGTTATTAAAAAGAAAAATTCCTAAAGTTACCGAGACATATCACTTTTGAATGCTGATTTAATTCTCGTAAATATTTAGTGTTCAGCAAAGAGCCCGAATTGTAAAGATAAGGAACCAGATCCGTCATGGTGTGTTTAGATTGCTTGAAAGACTTTCATTTGCTTTTCCGACTCAGCCTGATCCATCAAGTGGAACACTTTATGAATCTCTAGACACACGCCAAAGAGTAGTGGGAAGTAGTTTGATCTCCACGAAATAAATATGAAGTTCACAAACTCCATTAACATCTTATTTTAATTAAAAGAACTGGTGTAAAATGCAATTGGAAATACACCATTAATATATGCGTGTCATTGTATTTGCTTTATTTAATTCCACAGTATCGCGCGTTGCGCTGTATATAAGATATTTAAATTAATAATATTTTAAGAAGCAAACGATGAAATATTTTAATGAAATATGGACAAAATTTGATTCGGGTTTTTCAAAGGGACCACAATGTAAAATTGCAAAACATAAATTTTTTAAATTCATTAAAATTTGACCACTCTAGATATAAAGCAATTCAAATTTCTAAACACAAAGGAAAGAATTACGAGGTGACGGTGTATCACTTTTTAAAAACGCTCTCAACTTCCAACAAACAAAGTAGCGATGCAACCACAATAGACTTAAAACTGCGCAAAATAAATAATAAAATGAAATTAATTCCATTTCTTAAAACTGATAATATCGTACGAAACACGTACAGGCGAGATAATTTTTTAAAGAATTATTACTACGAGAATCATGGGTTGGCCCTTCAAGCGAAGATGGAAAGAGAGAGAGAGAGAGAGAGAGAGAGAAGTGGCGGTTCACATGGAAACCGAGAAAAGCGAAGGGAGAGATACGATAGGGGAGAAAGGGGTGAGAGGGAAATAAATTTTTATTTTTCTATTAACGGTTAAATGTCGGGAGATAAAGAAAAAAGAGAGAGAGGAGGGCGAAGGGAAATGGAGGAGTGCGTGATGGAGTTGGAGATGGAGAGAGAGAGAGAGAGAGGAGATAACGTGCGATGGAAAGGAAATGGGGAAAGAGGAGACGGGAGAGGAGATAGGTCCGTAGGAGTGCACGGAGATGCTGGTGCTTCGAAGGAGTCATTAGGGATTTCGCGGTGGGACGGCTGGAGGAAGGGATGGAGGAGGAGCAGTGAGGGAGCCCCGGAGGGAGGGAGGTTGGAAGTCTTCTACGGCGGGAACTGGCGAGCGATAGCGGGAGGAGGAGGCAACATGCTAGGGGAGAGGGAGGGGGCAAAAAAAAAGAGATTCACCCCTTCCCGTTTCTCAGCCACACACAGCCATCCTTTCATCCGCCTCTTCCTCCTTTCTCCGCAATTCCCGCTCGTGTGCTCTATCACCTCCTCCCTTCCTCCCCCTCCCTCCCTCTCCTCCCTCCCTCCTCACCAACGCCGCCTACTGTATAAATTATGGGAGTTTTGGGGTGAGAGAGAAGGGTTGAGGAAGAAAGGGGAGGCTGTTCGCTCGCACTAGAATTGAGAATTAAAGGGTAAATACTACCGCTTCACGTGCAAAACCCCATTTATACCGTCTATCTCCTTCCCAACCCCTCCCCTTCCTTCACTGCACTTCTTTCGCTCTCTCACCGTTTCTCTCCATTCTTTGGGGAAAAAGTTTTTTTATTTCATATCCACAAGCAACTTTCGGTGTAAACTTTTCCCATTGATAGCGCGAGATATTTGAGGACTTGAAAAGATGCGTTAAAATTCTTCGCGAAGAAGGAGCCAAATGAAGAGGTGCTTGAGCATATTGGATCGCAATTATCGATTCCCTACGTTACAAATAATCCGATAAAAGTCTCGAAATAACAAAAGAATCAAAACTGACGGAGGGATTTTTCAAAGATATTCGGAAATATCTTCAGGAATGTTAATCGTTTTTGATACTTTTTAGGAACTTAAGTCAGAATTCCTGTGGCATTTATGGATCCAATCACCTTAGGGAAGTAAGCAACATTGAGAAATGATATCTACACTATAATTTAAAGTGTTTTCTGTCTGTTACACTATACAAATCCACACGCTTTATCCTCGAGCCACCAAACTTGGCATGCTATCTAATACGATCAAAAGGAAAAGCGTAGTTGGGTTTTGGGGACAAAATTTTAAACTGTCTGTACGTATGTAATGCTCTTTGAACGGCTATAACTCCGCCGTTTTACCTTCATATCAAACCAAATTTTGGTTTTAGACTATCAATGATACACTAAATGGATAATCTATGGAACATTGAAACCATATTGGTATTTCCTGTAGCCAGCACATGACATTCCGATAGCTAAAACTGAGAGTAAACAAAAGAACCTACCGAGGTATATGACGGCTCATATGAAAGCTTAAGTCGCTCTGGCGTCAGGAAACATAAGTTTTTTATTTTCATATGGCCAGAACGTGAATTTTCGATACCTAAAAGTGAGAGTATGTGTGTATTTTTGGCTAATTAAACTCTTGGATTATTATAGTAAAAGTGAGAGTGAACGAACGAGCCTACAGAGGTGTGTAACCACTTATTTGAAAGATTACGGTCATTTTTCTCGAGAGTACCATGAGTATGAATGAAAACATTAGCGTGTGATATGAGCATGAAAAACTCGAAACTGTAAACCCGGAACAAATCCCGGGTAATTAGCTAGTACAAAATAAGGGAGTGTGTGAGGAGAAAGAGTAAGGCCTAACTGGGAGAAGTGTAGAGTAGGAATACCGGAGTAGGGTGGCAGAAGAGGAAAGAGAAAAGAAAAGAAATCAGAAAAAATTATAAGAATTCTTGATAATACAAAGGACAGAGGCCAAGGAAAATGATGAAGATATAGTAAAAATATTCGGAGAAAGCATGCGAAGGAACTACATTGAAAGGGAGAATAAGTAAGGATGAATGAATAAGAGAGATAGAAGAACAACAGAGAGAGAGAGAAAGAGCGGTATAATTAAATATATTAGAAGAAGAGATTGAGAGGGAAATGAGCCGGAGCGTTTTTAGTCAATTCGATGAAATATTTCATCGCCGGATGTTCTCCGACCATAAAATTTTTACAAGCCCAGAAAAACTAAAATATTCCTTCCGATAACCTCCATTTTGGATTGGATTGTTCTCAATATCCTGGATACATTCCTAAAAGCGTTCACCGCAAACCATCTCACAGCCCTTTTCCCATCTCTTCTGCCCCATCTTTCCTCTCTCTCCTCCTCTCCTCTCTCTCCACTCATTCACACCACCCGATCTCCTCTTCCGCCCACCCGGAAACAAAGATAAAAAAGTCTATGAACAAGAATTTTTGTATCCTGAACTCCGTGGCCATTAATTTTAACTCCACTTTCCATCGTTTCCTATTATAGAATTGAATACGCGGATAAAGGAATAGAATTTTTACTGCATAATTTCACTCTTCCCATTTTGTATATTTATAAATTGGGAATGGAGAGAACGTTTTTAGTTATTAAAGGTCGAGTGTTTTTTGTGGGGTATGCCTGAACCGGTTTTTTTGGATTCCTTTTATTCCTATCTGCAAATGACTTGAGTTAATTTCCTCCAATAAGAGGTACTAAAAACTATAGACGTCTACTAAATTTTTTCATATTAGCTTAATTGGGTCGTAAAATCTAAAATAAATTGCGGAACGAAGGACACAATTTCTTAATGCACCTTATGGAATGGTCGCCTCTTTTTATTTAGGTCCGAATAAAAAGATAACACAGCAGAAATAAAATTCGTTTTGTTATCGTTGAAATTATATTACTTAAGCCGTTAATTTTTTGTGTTACTGTTATGAAGGCTTTCTTTTGGTATCAAGACACGTTTCAAATGAAGTATTTTTTATCGGAAGTGATCTGAAAGGAAAATTTTTAGGCAGTTACTTTTTAAGGCAATTAGTGGGAAAACCTATCACTTCTCAAGTAATGGTCGAAATGGAATGTTCGCAATCAATTATGCACCTCTCGTGAAATACCGATAATTGCAAGAATTTAAATGAAATGGAAATAAATTCGCGATTGGAAATCCGTTTAAAATTACTTAAAATAATCGTTCCTAACTAACGTAACTCACGTTTCCTTAGCAGAAAGAAGTTACTATCAATGAAACTTAAGACCACTTATATGATTAAAACAGATTGCAACTAATGATAAGGATTATAAACGGAAAAATGTTACATTAGAGATAAGTCAGCATATGCTACCTATTTGGTCTTGCCGACGGAATTGCTGCATAATGAATTCACAGGTTAAAAAGAAGTTACGCGTGTATTTTTATATCGTTCAAAATTCGGTTGGAAAGGGTTCAATTTAAACAGATTTTCTTAGATCAAACACATCAGCATAATTTTGGAAAGTTAAAGTTAAAATAATCTCAAATCCTTAAACATTAAGAAAACTTGGCGGCGAATTCCTCAAAACGGGAGCTTATATTTGAATAGCTTTACTTTCTTGTGAACGGAATACGCTACCATTTTGAATAAAAATTTAATTTTGTATTTATGCCATTGTCTCGTGAACAGCGACACGTTCAAAAACCAGGCAGCGCTGAAAAATCAAGTCCATGTGAATTTCTTAGAATTGGGAATAAATCCTCCCTCCGGTGGTGTTTTAATGCATCATTTATTTCAGAACAACTGCGCCGATGTTACTGCCAAAGCAACCTTCAGCATAATAATCGAACGAGTGCTACGAGTGTATTTTTTATTTTTCAAAACTCCAAGATACGCATCATGCTCATTTGGCGAAACCTACAAATGAGATGTAACCTCGTGGGGTCACGTGGTCTTGCTCGAGCTGGGAGGAAGGCTAACAGCATTGCGGAGGAGGAAGACATTCAGACTGAAGACCTTTTTATTTTTCTGCGTCGCCCGCGCCAGATCTGCTTCTAATGCCCAAACTTCGTCCCAAACAAAGAGGCTCAGCGGGAACCAAGCATGCCCACGCAAAACAAGGAGGAGGAGCGGTACACTCTCATTCGAGGCAGAGGCTTGCCGTTGGAGGATTGGCCGTTCATTTAATTACTTAACATTATCGGATGAGCATGAATTCCTGCCGAGAAATAATGCTGTATCTCTCACGCCGGTGATTTAAATTCCCTTTTTTCAGTGTAGGGAACATGATGACACCTTCATAAAAGAGATCAGATTATATGTAGATGCAGAGCCGGGACAAGATATTTTGGCGCCGTAGGTATACAATACACAAAATTTACCTTTCAGAACAGTAGTTCATTAACAATGTAGAAGTAAAATAAAATATATTTTATGACATAAAACGTCACCCTCAAAAGCCCAAATTGTCCACCGTTACACCCCTATGCGCGCAACGCCCTAGGCGCGTGCCTCGTTCTCCTAGCCCTTGTCTCGTCTCTGCATAGATGTCGCAGTTTTCGGCGATTCCAATGGATGACAAAATAACATTTCGTGTTGGGGGTGCCGGTGGTGTAGTGGTTAGGACGCTCACGGGGTTAATCGAATGGGACAAAGTTTGTTACCGTTTTGTTCTACTTGTCGAGCTTTTATCAGAAGCATTTGGGTTTGAGTAAAGAGGCAATTTATCCTTTATTTGCGAAATTTGCGTGCGAAACATTCTCGCTAGGGGTGGACTGACCATTCGGTGCAATCATCGGGCCGGTAAGGCCGAGGGCCTGTCTGCTGAAACTCATATATTTATTTCTTTTTGAATTAGTCATTATTTTCGATGAGAAAATTTTTTCTACATTTTATTACATGATTTTAAATAAGATTTAACCCACTCTTAGCTAATAATGCGATGAGAAAGGGGGTTGGTCTCGTGTTCTTCATAAATTATCAGATCGTTTTATACCTCTCAGTACGCCCCTGATTCTTGGGACACTCAAATTTTTTCTCAGAAACTAGAAATCTGCTTTCGTGCTCTCACTGACTATTTTGTGGCGAACGTTGTCCTCTATCCGGATAAATATTACAATCTTTATCTCATAAATCATATATATGGAAAGAAAAATGTTTTTAAATCGTTCTTCACCAAAACAGCCTTCCTCGCAACCGATGCAAACAAAAGGCCAGCCAGCACTTCTGACTCATTTTCCTAACAACATCTATAAGTCTCTGCTGCGTGTTTTTCTTTTCAATTTTTCATTCTTTCCATCCATTTTGTCTTATCTTGCAAGCGGAGCTGCAACGGGAAGACGCCTAATATAGGATTATTTCAATTTTAATTTATGCATTAAATATCCCAATTTCAGGAAAAAAGGTAGGTATGTCAGACGATGCTATAAAAGTAAAAAATCGGCCAATGATAACGGCGAGCAATGATTTGCTAAGGGGAATTTTCCATTCTATTTTTTTTGCGTTTGTGCATCAGTGACAAAATGTGCATATACATGACTGATGCAAATTCACTCTCGCCAAAGACCCTATTAATAACAGATTGAGAAAACTGAAGTCAGAAATTGAAATGCTATGACAGACGAAATTTTTTTGATCGAAATGAGTAGGATAGGGAAATATAAAAATAAAAGAATGACCAGTCGCATTAACTATGCACTAACCGCAATAAACTAGTAGTTAAAAAAACTCCTGAGACAAAATGTCTTAATTATGGCTCAATTTAAAGCACACTGATAAATGAAATAAATACTTTTGGACTCTTGGAACTTGCTATTAGCATATTGGTGCAAATGAAATAGCTTATAACCATATAATATATTAAAGAGAATTCTGTCCTTCTTTCTGTGTGTTTGCACGGTTTGCACATTTGCAACACATTTTTCATTTGCATTTTAAAATCACTTAGAATTGCGATATGAATACGGGACTTGCACCAAACGACGCCTAAAAGAACGGATATTCATTTTCCATCCATCGATTTTCGAATACGTGTCTAATCGTTCCACAAATTCGTTATTAACACGAAAATTTGGATAAATTTTAGAAGAAAAAAATTTCGTTGTCAAGGGCGACGCCATTGGTGCTGATTTAGGAAAATTACGTCTATATCTAAAAGCAATGACATGAACTTGGATATTCTATTTGAAATCAATTGAGAGAACTCTTCTTATATATTTTGAATGCATTTTAATCGAAAGGGAAGTGATGATGGCTTAATTTGAACGATAGGTTTGTTTACTGCAGTGCCATTTCTAAGGCGTGGAAGAAATGCGAACGAACATACAACCGCTAATATTTTAATTAGCTTTTTGTTTTGTTTACCTTGACGACGAAAGAACTTAGTAAGTAGTTTTTTAAATTCACACATTTTTTGGAATCACTATAAATGCACTAGCCACGCGTCAAATATCTTGCTTAATTATTGAAAGAAATTTGTTTTGTTTACCTTGACGACGAAAGAGCTTTGTAAGCAGCTTTTTTAATTCACACATTTTTGTAACCACTATAAATGCATCGGCCATGCGTCAAATATCTTGCTTAATTATCGAAAGAAATTAATCATAATCATTGTCAATATAGTAATTTGCTTTAAGCTGCCCAATAAAATTTGGAAACGAAAAGATATTTTCAATGTACGCGTGAAGTATCTTCCTATTTGAAATGTTGAGTTGCCCATCATTACAATGCGTTGGAGTTTTTACGCTACATGTTTATTTGTTTTAAATTTACATGAAACTTTTCACATATATTTTCAATCGGTTTTTGTTTTTCATGATTTTGTTTCATTGCAACCTTTTTATAAAATGTCAAAAAATCGGAAAAAATCTAATATAAACTTAAAATATGAGGAAGGAGAATAGAAGACAGAAAAGGAGTTAGAATGGGAAGTGCCTTAAATTTAATATTTAATCCACGCATACCCGTCATATAAGCGGGCTTTGTTATTAGTTCATATAACTAAAATTCACCCTAATAAACAAGAATTAGGAGATAATAAGCAAATATATTTATTTTGAATAGGTTCATTTCAACCTGGAATTTAATCATGGCTAAATATTTTAATATATTATTTAATAAACAAAATTAAGCTTAATAGAAGCATATTTGTAAAGTTTTGAGATTTTCTATATGATATTTTGTGGACTTCTAATTTTAATAAATCAATTTTTGGTCTTGTAATATTTGTGTGAGTGTCATTGAGAATACTATAAACTGCATGAACAAAAATGTTTTCAGGAGCATGTATATGTATACATAAATAAATAAATAAATAAATAAATATATATATATATATATATATATATATATATATATATATATATATAAAATCAAAGCTATGAATATCTCCTTCACTATCTCCTTCCCCTTCTCGCCACTTCCCTGGGACATTAATATCCGAAATTATTCCATCTCAAAAGGACTGTAGGTGGGAAATGGAAATCAAAAGGATGTTTCTCACTATCTCTCTCTTAGCCGCCCTGAATCCAACTCCCTTTCACCTCCCTTCCCACCTCCCCCCCTCCCACCATTCCTCCCCACCTTTACCTCCTCCACACCAACCAACCCTTTCCCACCCGATCGGTACTCTACACGCCTGTCATCCCGACTCTCGCGCCATCTTCAAAGGTGGCATCCCTACCACGAATGTCTCTTTTAATCTCCCCGCCCTCTCCCGAACAGAGAGGCTCTTACGCGCCTTCGCCCAGCATCCACGGCTAGAAAATACATTAATATGTATGACAGAAGAGGGAGTGATATGGTATGGTGAGGTGGGGAGGGAAAAAGGGGGTGTGCGCGTGTGTTACGGGCGGGGTTACTAGGAAGGTGCGAGAGAGAGAGAAAGATAGAGAGAGAGAGATGTGGGGCGAGGTGAGGCTATGAAAGGGGAAAGGGAGTTGTGAGAAGGGCGGGGTCGAGTGCTAGGTCGGTATACTATGTAGAGAGGGGGAGGATAGTGGGAAGGGGGAAATTGTAGGGAAATCGGAAAATATGAGAGGTGAAGTTATGGAGATGTTATGGAAACTGGAAGGTAGGGGATACGACGGTGGAGAGGGAGAGAGAGAGAGTGAGAGAGATAGAGATGGGGCATTGGCGGCGTGGAATAGTATTAAGGAAGATGATAAGGAGAGTGTTAGAGGGAGGAAGGGTGGATGGATTAGGAAAAGAGGCAGGTTGGAATGGGAATGTGGATGTCAGTGAACGGCATTACACCTTCTGCTTCCCCCGTTCCATTCCTCGCTTCGTCCTGTCTTATTCCCTCTTTCTCTCTCTTTGTGTATCTTCCCTCCTTCATCTTCGTCCTCTTAAACCACTTTTTCCTTCCCCCATCCCTCTCATCTCTCTCTCTCTCGACATCATTGTATCGCTATCCTCTGTCGCATCTTTCCCCCAAAGTCATCCGTTATCTCGTCATCTGTCGTTCACCTTGTCTCCTATTTCCCTCTCACCCTCTCCAACACGAACCAATCCCTTTCCACCCTTCCTTCAAATGTTCTCTTTATTTTTCCATCCATTCCTTCCTTTTCCTCGCACCAAACTCAGATTCTCTTCTCTTCCTCCTAACATCTCTCTTTCTTCTCCTTTCTCTCTCTCTATATCTCGCTCCAAATCCCCTCTAGTGTACTGCTGAAATCAAAATTTTTAACCCAAGTGTTATGCTCTCAATTCATACCGTAAATGAAAAAATTGCATAAGCTGTATGCCATAAATGTTTTTCATTTCTTTCATTATTTCAAAAGGAATCACCTCCTTCAATAATTATTTCTATGGAAAATATAATATGCATTGTAAACCAGGTTGAAAATGCAACAATTGTTTAATTTTCTGTATGATGTGAATTTATTTTTCATAATTCAAAATTTAATCAAGATTTTGTCAGTCATAAATGTAATTATTTAAATCATGCTGTAAATGTAACAAATAAATAAAACGATTAGGTTGAGTATGGAATCATTTAGCCTCAACCTTATCAATAAAACATTTTTCTTTCTTTCTTTCCTCACTATCTTCCTCTCTTCCTTATCTCTCCCTGCTCACTTCTTATTTCTTTCCCTCCCACCTTTCTTCCTTCCCCTTCTCCCTCATGCTACACCTTTTCTTCTCCCCGGCTCCTAACATTTTCTACATTCTCTTTCCCTCAATTTCTTTCTTCCTTCTCTTTAGTTCCCTATTTTGCTCTCTTCATTTCTTTCAAACTGTCCGTCCAAAATCTTTCATTTTTCCCCATCCCTTTCCAAATCCCCATCCTTGTCCTTCTCACACACACACGTGCCGTCGTCATGACGAGCCTTAACTTTTCTCCTACTCCATTATTCCATAATATAACGCGTCGCTTGATTTTGTCATAAAAGCTTTCTCTCCTGATTTTGATCTCTTCTCATTCCTCACTTTTTTCTCTCTGCCTTTTTTACATTTTTTTCGTTTGAGTGGTAAAGAAGGACAGGAAAATGAGAAGTAAATGTTGACAGTGGGAATAGGTTATTTGAGCCGTTGAAAGATGTTCAACTGTATTTGTTTTAACTCATGACGTAACTTGCTTTAATGTTTCTCTTGAGCTTGCTGTTGCGAGGAAATTCCCCTCTTGCAGCAAGTAAAATTGTTTTGTCATCATTTCTTTTCGATTTTAAATTTTACTATAAAATAACAACTGAATTGTATAAATGCCAAAATGTTAAAGTAAGTTTCCTTTTCTTAGAAATATTTCATCATTGCCAATTAAAGGCAATGAAATGAAGTCGAGAGAATTCCGGAAATAAAGTGCATATCTAAATTAAGCAGTCACAAATTGTTTTTTCCAACCTTTTGTGTTTTAATGATTCTAAGAAGGCACAAAATTCTCTAAGATTTTGGATCTATTATTTTAAAAAGATATCTAATTTGGAAGCGTAACAAAGTAATTTTGGAAACCTCTGCACTAACTGGCGGACACATGTTGTAGTTTTTTACAGGTTACTCACTGCGTTGATACTTCATAGGCCCTAGATTTTGTCGGCAGTACCGCTGGCTTCTTCAAGCTAACTCTCCTTTCCCCCTATACGTATATACAACGTCTCCACGTACTTAAAATGTTTGTTCGTTGTAACGTACTTGATCGTTGCAGCCTTTCATTTTTCGTCCCTAGTAGTTCGTATGATCGTGGAAGAATCTCTTACATGCCGTGAACAGCTTGTAACCGTCTTCTGTTTAAATTTCCCATTTCTTGACTATTTCCATCTCTTATTATGCGTGGGAAATGATACCTCTCCTTGCATAGGTTCTTTGTGTATTCGAGACTGGCATAGTCGATAAATTCCATTGCTTTATCTAGATTGCTCGGGCGTGTTCTTTTATCCTGCACGAGATGGAGTGCCCGGTTTGTCCGATGCAGCTTTTCCCAGAGCATGGCACGACACTTGATATAAACTTTCCGACATTTCTTCCGGTTATTTTGCGGCGGGGATGGACATATCATAAGTCATAGTAAATGGAGTGTAATTAATTAACCGATAAATATCTTGTAACATTTAAAGATATATTTCAGCATTTCTTTGCCCTCCGACTAAAAGTAAAAAAAAGATTTATATATATATAGGCATATTAAAATGATATCAAAGCCATAATTCAGGAAAAGATAATTTTCCTTTGCGTCATATTTGATGGAAAATTTCGATCCCTAACTTTAAGAAAATGGTATACTTAAAAATGAATTTTAATATATTTTATCGAAGAATGCTCGAGAGAGAGACTGGAGAGGATGGAGTTCAAATTATAATTTAATATAAGGGGACCGGCAGATCTGTAATCATTAGCTTTTTCCCTTTTCTTTGACACAAGAATGGGCATTTAATTTTATTTCACCGGAGAATCGTTACGAGGAGATCAAAGCTTATCCAAAAAAATAATGCGGGGGAACTCATTTACTTTCGTTTGGAAGAGTTCTTTTTTTAAATTCTGGATATTTTTCTTTTTCACCGCGAGCCCGAAATGCTATTTTTACGCGAAATTGTCGTCATGGAAATATTCCCGAGGCGACCTAAACATGACATCCGTAATACCTTTGCAGGTTTCATATTTTTAGAAATTTGTTTTTTCTACCTCTGCCGCTGGAAGCGCTTGTATCGTTCGTAAAATGTTGTCCGACGTCTGACCAAGGTCGGATGTCATGTAACACCATTTGAATTTTTTTTGAGAAAGGTTACATCGAAACGCATTCCATCCGCGGAAAATTGTCGGTTTAGAGAAATAAATACCGAATATAATTCATTCAGTCGCCATATTTCGGACATACATTCATGAAACGTTTCTAGGAGGAATATTTAACTTGGAGGGGCATTATTACAATATAGCTCTACGAATAAGTTTTATAGTAGTAAAAATTTATACAGTTTTCAAAAATAAAATATGCGTGGTTTTCCCGCTAATTTAATCAAATTTATGGTAGAAATTGAGTTTTTACGACTTGAAATAATAAACGGAGAAAGGCAAAATTTATTTTTCTAGGGAGTTTTGTTTCAAAAATTTAAATGAGTTTTTTCCTCTATCTGTTTAGCTTCGTCTTAATACTTTAAGGTGATTTAAGTTACGTTCATAACCAGGACTATTTTTTGTGCACGCATATGAACCAATACCAACAAGTCAAAAGGAAAAAAAATACACACGAAACACTAGCACGCAAATGGTTTACTCACTCATTTTACATAAAGAAGAATTATATCTCTAATAGCCATAAAACTATTTATAGATATTGGAGAAGTTTAGCTATTAAGTTTGATTTCAGCTATTAATCAACTTTCCTGAAGATGTACGTGGGTCAGCCACTGAGAAAACTGTGGTCTTGAAAATTTCGACGATTATTTGTTATGCATCAGCCAAGCTGCGTAATACAACACGTACTGTAATTTAGGTTTGTAACCGAAAAAAACTAACTGAAACACACTCGAGTTCCATTTAATCCATTTAAGAACATTGAGACGTTGTGTGTGGATGATACGTCCGAGAAAAAATAACGCAGAAGAAAACTAATAATAATTCACATTATGCCATACCTATTTCATGAAAAACATATGATTCACGTGGGATATCGTTTATAAAATGTTCTATCTCAAAAAGAACGTGCCAATAAATCTATAGAAAAGTCGGAAATTTGAAGTAAAATTCCATAAAAACCCGTAACTTCTTTAATATTTACCCACGTAGAACAACGGGACAGGCTAAAGGGATGAGACCATTTCCATGCAAACTGATAAAATAAGTTGCATGCGTCGCTGCATGTTGTTATTTATATAACACGCGAATGCCGAAATATCCCATCTTTTCCTCCGTTTGACTTTCCTAGCAAAGGGAGGGTGTGTGTGTGCGAGAGAGAGCGAGATAGAGAGAGAAGAGCATTTTTTTCCATCTCCAACATATCACTCCGAAAAATTTACATAAGTTACCCATTCACATCGCACTCATCTCTTTCCAAAAAACTCGAAAACATTTTCTCCTTCCCATTTTAAGGAAACATCTTCGGCGCTCACCCATTTCTGCCTCTCTCCCTCCCCCACTCATTCCTCCCTTCCTCCCTTTCTTCTCCTCCCCATCCCCTTCACTCCATTCCCCATAAGCCGCCCTACCCTCTGCCGAGCCGCCTTTCGTCGTATTCCCTTTTCGTCGCAGACTTTCTCTCAATCCTCACTCCTGCCACCCCCTATCCTCCTCCTCCTCCCATAAAAGAAATAATAAAAAAGGGAACCTCTCCTTATCTCTTCGCACGCGAAACCGTAAAATTAACCACAAAAATCTCCTTCGCTGAACGCACCCACTTCCCACCCCACTCTACTCTCCTCCTTTCCTTCCATTCAATTCCATATATCGCTCTCTCTCTCTCTCCTTTCTCTCTCCCATACACATCTCTTCATTTAATTCACCTTCTCTCTTTCTCTCCAGTCTTTCTTTAGCCAATCTCCTTCCCTCAGATCTTCCATTTTCTTCTTTCCTCTCCCTCCCTTTCTTTTATCTCACGCTCCCTTTTTCTCATTCTTCTTCCTTCCCTTTGTCACTTCCTTTCTTCATCTCAGTCTACCCTCTTTCCCTCTCTTCATACCTTGTCTGTTTACCGTTCCCTTTATCAACCTGTCAATTCTAGGTCCCTCTTCTTTCCTCTACTTTCTTTTTGCTTCTTTCTGTATCGCAGTCTCTCTTTATCGAAACAACCTCACCATTTCATCCTCGAATCCTCTTTTTTTAATCCGAATCTCTCTCTGGCACGATCGTATTCCACCATTTAATCATATTCCATTCCTATTCTTCCTCCGTGTCCATTCTCTGCTTATAATCGGTCTCCTTAATTTAATCACAAATCGTATCTTCTCCATTTTACCATTCGTAAAATAACTCAGTTTCTCTTTCACCTCGCCAACTTAACTAGAAATCTCTCTTATCGTTTCCCCTTCCTTTGCCACTTTTTCATATTTTGACACTTTGTCGCTCTATTTATTTTCTCTCTTCCTCCCATACTTTCATCCTTTACCCCCTTTCCACTTTCCACAACATATTTTTTCCATTTCGTGAATTTTTCGGAGTCTTTTCTGATACTTTGCCATATGCCATACGCATCACAATATTGAATCTATTTTTCCGCATCCAGGCGATGTATCTATCTCATTTTTTTGTGGTTCTATGGCCAAATAGAACATTTGTCTGCAATTTTACGTCCGCTTGAAAGTGTTTCGATGAAGACTGGCTCGGATTAATTCTGTGGAATAAAATTCTTGGAAGGAGAAGGCATTGTGAATAAGAATCTAAGAGAGAGAACAACGATCTATCAGGGTGTTTTTCACTCTCATATCTCCCTACCTCTTTTAAAAATGTAAAAATTAAGGGAAATAACTACAAAGGAATAAATAAGAGGAGACGCATCAGGTAAACATTAAAAGAATGCTCCTCAAAGAATTTCCTTAATTTTGAAAACGCTTGTATTTTGTATCAGCTCGTCTGTTATGAAGACAGTTCTGAAGTCCAAAGCCTTCGTTGACTCCTTAGTGGCTTAAGAACAAGGAAAATGTAAAAACATCAAGAAAAATTGGGGAAAATTCGCCAACTTTTCCAAACTACTAATGAAAAACTTTTATCCGATAATAAAAAATAGGTACCTTCCAGGCTCTTTAATAAGGCTTTTGCATAAGAAATTCTCTTTTTGATAAGCTGAGGGACAAATGTATGGGTGCACTAAATTAAAATTACAATGGAAATCATGATACTAATTAAATTCCAGGAATTTAAATAGATTTTCCATTTGAACTTGAAGAAACTTGTAATAAGCTTCACTTCTGATTTCCAAAATTCTAAGCCAAATCTTATTTATTATTACACTCTTTAATACTGTAATTGAGAACATTTTTGACTACAATAATTTTCCCAATTTGACTGGTTTTACGAGTCTCTTTGAGAAAGAGAAGTCCAGAAAAATGTCGCTAATGGGTATTGGAAATAAATATCTCTCCACCACACCCACATTCAATTCTTTAAAAAGAATCACGCCATGTATTCCGAACGTCGTAAACCTTGAAACATCAAGATGAATTCCTTACCAACTTCTTCCATTTATTCTCCAACTTGTTTACATAAAACAAATAAGCCATGTACACATTAAAAACAAATATTTTCATGATATGGAAAATAATTTAAGCACGACTAATTTCTTAAAGAGGCTCGTAATTGTAAAAGATGGGAAATAATCGTTAATGATCTGCTACAATTCTCGCAAAACCGACTTAGGACAGTCGAAAAACCAACAGCCTCCTCTTCCATGAATCTTTTCAGTCACGTAGGCACGTCGTACCGTAAATTTCAATGCCCATCCTTAATCCCAATCACGCTCACCGCGCAATCAGCCATGCACGACTTAATAAACTCATTTTCTCCTTTATTAACGATCGATTCGTGCCGGTAGAAAAAACGCGCGGAAAAAATGAACGATTTATTGGCAGGTTCCCGCTAGTTCTCGTGTTCTCGATATCGTAACGATCGCAAAAAAATATTCGCCCTCCGCTGTTCATAAAGTGAAAACCTATCCGCCTTTTTTTTTAAACACATTACGCGAAAAATTTTCTATCCTCCCTCCCACATCAATGTCCGGAACTAGCGGTGGAATAGATTGGAACTAAGAACATATAATAACGGTGCCCCGTGTCGGGACGGCGGATAACGATAAAAAAAAGCGAATCGGGAGGGTAAAAACGAGCCTTCCCTATTTTCCACCCTGCGAAAAGGAAGGAACGGGTGGGGATAGGAAGAAAGCCATATCGTGATCAATTACCCGGTAAAGAACATTCTCCCTTTCTCAAGCTAGGGAGCGGTGCTCTTTTTTTATTCCCAACCGGCTCATTTGTTCTACAGCCACCACCTTACGACCGTGCCGGGTAAATGATCTGCGAACGGGTACGTATACGGAAGACGGACAAAAAGGAAAACGACAACAAAAAAACGCTATTATAAAAATATAGAAAAGAAGGAGAAACGGAACATTTTGCGGAAGGAAAACGAAAGGAGAGTGAGGGATCTCAATCAACTCCGCGGCGTTTTCCCCTTTGGGTTGCCCCTCTTGAGATAAAGAGTGAGATGGCCACTAGCCAGGTGGCTCCATGACCCGTGATAAAAGCAAGCTGTTACGCAGAGTGACTCCGTCGATCTGTGCTTGGAGTGGGAGAGAGGTTAAACCGAGAGAGAGAGAGAGAGAGAGAGAGAGAGGTGGCGGTAGGGAGGATGAAGGATATGGGAGAGCGCCGTGGAGCCACCTGCGTGTCCTCTACCCCCTTTCCTGAACAGGAGAAGAGCGGAGAACGAAGCGTTAGTTCCACATTCCACCGCATACGTGCTTTATAATCTTTTCTTTTTCCCCCAACCTCGCCTTCCGCTTTCGGGAAATAGTTTGTCGGATGAATACCACTTCTGCGCTTGTAAAGGGGTTCAGCGGAGGGTTTATAAGAGTAGGAAAAGAGATAGCTCATAAAACGACACACGGCCTCGACGTGGATTTTCAACACACCCTGGTGGTACATACATAACGGAAAGATTCTTATCCGGTCTTTTTTTCTCCTCCCTTCTCTTCTTTTTTCCTTTTTTTAAACTCGGCCTCCTTGCATTATGCGAGACGTTATGAGCTTCACGCTTGGCCTGGCTATCTCGCGACTCTGAATGGGTTGCAATGGCGTCTGTTTTGAAATATATAAACTGGGAAATTCCATTTTGCACTAGTCCGGGTGATTTAGCGGCCGAGGCAGTCCGGGGCGCTCGGCTTGGAAGTCTTCTCTTTTATTTTTATAGAGTGCGGACAAGTAAATACTTTTATTAAGGTTTTCTTCTTATGCCAATCTTTTCCTTTGGAATACCCGTATCACGATACCTATACCTATCTATATAATGATAATGAAAATGGAAATGGATTTTTTTAAAATGGTTGTTCTCTACGGTAACGCGGATGAAATTGTAGTTTTATGGATACATGATAAATGGATATGGAGAAAGGAAACTTGAGTTTCGATGAGGAAGGGAATTGGTAGCGAAAAATAACTGAAGATGAAGATAGAATATTAAAAACAAACGGTAGCTTCGTGAGAAAATAAGTTTTCTATGCGAGAGAAGAACCGTTTCTACGCCGACCTTTATTATTTATTTACTCTTTATCGGCCAACATTTCTTCCGCGGCGAATATTAGGAATGCTGGCACGAAAGAAACACCACGTTTGACTGGAGCAGGTTAAATGAAAAGCGATAAATAGCTGGAGAAAACCTAAATTGTGTAGAGTGGATACGAGGAAAACATCTCGTGAAATATAAATTGTTCCAATGCTGAATGAATAGGGAAAAAGTTCATAGAAAAATTGAAACTAAACTTAAGTGTACGCCATAGAGAGTTTCATGAAAGAAAAACATACATCTTAGGGACTTAATGGTTCATTACAACAAGAGAAAACTGTACCCATACCCCAACACAAAGAGAAAAAGACAATACGAATTTAATTTCAAAAGGTTGTAGCCCTTTAGCCTCATTCTGCACATGGTTTTCAATGAAGCTATTACGATGGAATTGGTGGTTCTATTAACATTTAAGAAGATCTTTAACATCATCAGGCGCATCACCATTCTTAAGCGAAACCTTAATGACATCATGGGTTATTGTGAACTCATCATTCACAGAAATTTCCAATCGGTTCGAGGGACGGAACAATGCGCGAAACATTTGAATAATTTCTGGCGATGGATAACAACCGAAAAACAATACTAAGTGGGGACGAATTTGTTTTTTGCCTTTCAAATTACAAATGAAAGGTGGCCTTTAAGTAGAGGGAATGAAAATCGTTTCCGATGTGCCGAAGCTGACATCATTATCACATCACATTTTAGCGAAATGACGAATTCATTTGCGTTTCTCCCGCCAGCGAATACGTAAATGTCGAAATGATATTTCCGATGCTTAGTCAAATCGCGTCATTTATGTCTTGTGTTATTAATTTTCGCTGGAATCATTTATCTGTTCATTTCGTGGCCGTCGTTTTTATTAATAAAACAACGAAAACCTTTTTATTTATTTATTTATTTTTTTGTTGGTTAATCTCGAAAACTCGGCAATAACGCTGTGAACTCGTGTGATATTAGGTTAAAAGGACAATTCGTTGCAGAGCTGCAAATCGCATGAACTTATGAATGCGTTAAATTACCGACCTGTCCATTCCAATTTCTCCTAGTGTGTTGTAAAAGCAAGTCGCCGTGTCCGTCCGCTTCAATTCAATAGGACGCTTTTTTACGCTTCGCGGGCGCAGACCGACGACATCAGCAGATGCCGACTCTCATACATGAATTCACACGGAAGGGAATGGAATAGAACCAGGCATCTTGCATTAACCTATTTCTTTGTCGAAATGAACTAAGGAACCGCAACTTGCAGGAAAAACATAGTACGCGTCTCTTATCTCTCTCTCTCGCAAGATGCTCAAAATTCAAAATAAAAAATTACAATATATTCAGAAAAACTAATGGTCCCATGAGTACCAAAAACGAAAGCTTCTTTGTAAATCTTCCATTATTTATCGAATTTCTGTTCATGTGCACTTTGAAGATAAATCTCGCAAGTCAATAATTAAATTAAATACTAAAACTTTTCTGCATGTGTTGTTTTTCAAGTTGTTTGGGATTCATCAAAAACCTATATGAATGAGGGCTTTTAATAATATCATTATAAAACATCTGTCGGAATGTATTTAATCATCGCTATAGCTGAAGCACAGTTGAGGTGCATCGATAAATTATGGTTGTTTCGTGCAATGTATAATGAAACAAAAGCTAAGCTATTGTATAAATTTGATTCGACGGCAAGAGAATTTTCAGTTGATGTAATTAAATTACACTCGCTCCCAAAGGAGTAAATGCCGTGGTTGTAACTCTCGTCGGCCAGCGAGAAAATTTCACTATTGAATGCGTCATTCAACTGTTAATCTAATAACTAGGCCTAGAAAACATTGCACCAGCCTTGTTTGGCCCAAATGCCTTTCTAAATAAGGGCATCGATATTTAATCAGGTCCTTTAACGTTAAAATAAGCCGAATAATTTTTTCTCATTTTTATGTTGGCTGCACTGGCTTCATTCGAGGATCCAAAGTGCAACGTGTTTTTCATAAGTAACAGTGATACAAATTTTAAAATTTTATTACTATAGTGGTGCTGTATGCTTACAGTTTATTTCCTCTGGCTTTCATGTTCCTTTTTAGGACACGGGTAAGAGCTCGATTTAATCAGTGAGCAGGGATATTTCTTCAAAAGTTACGACCGCGGCATCAGATGTTTCCGGGTATTCACCCGTGCAATCATGGTACGACGACGGCGAACGTCTGTTTTTTTTACAAGTTGGCGACACTGATCCGATTTCGAACATCCTCGATAAGGCGAGGTTCCAGATGCGGCGGCTCAAAATTACATTCCGAATCGGAGCGTTCCTTTGTGATTTACCGCTTTCTTCGCGCAGTGAACTCCAAAAGGAGGCCGGGAAAAAGAAAGATTATCGGCGCAAATATTTCGAATTTGAAAAAACAGGAAATTTAATATATGGCGGTGGTTTATTTCTCAAAATCTGCGTCAGAGAAAACATGTGATCAATTTAACGACAAAAATTGCATCAGCTTCAGATGGAGACGAAGATACAAATGCTAAATATGAATATGTTTCCCAAGAATTTATTTACATGTATTATATGCGCCTATCGTATGGTGTTCTCAACTAATTGCGACTCATGTTTAAACGACAGGTTTCGGTAAAAAATGTCCGTAATTCATACATAATTCGTAAATTCCTCCGCAGCTGCTCGAAAAACCTATCTTCTTTTCATACGCCTTCCACGGGATTCACGAAATTCGCCCTCTTATCCGCACGTGGAAATCCATCGGAACTTTCACGGTCCTGTGACATTGACGGAAATGCCAATGACTCTAGAAAAAAAACGAATAAGAGGAAACTTCCTTTGTCCCCCAATTTTCCCACAGTTTGCGGTCTCCTTTCCCTTCGAATAAAACAATAAAAAACCCCAACCGGTCTGATACTAATTAGACTCCAGACCTCAAATCATTCCGTACAAAACCCATTCTCTCTCTGTATCCACCCCTTTTATACGATTCACTTCGAGATGAAACAATAATAAAAAACGAAACCCTCACTAAAACCACAAAGGTAGAGAGAGAGCTCCAAACCCTTTTTCTCGGTACACTCCCTCCCTTTCATCTTTCCCCTCTCATTCGCTTCCACGCGACTTCGCCCCCCCATATTCTCATCCTCTCTCTCTTACCTCCCGTATCTTCTAATCTCCACTCCTCAGAATCCACATACTTATTTGCCCTCTTATTCTCCTCTTTTCCACCCTCTCTATCATTCCCATACTTCTCTTTTCCTCCAGCAGTCCTCTCCATCTCCCTCCTTTTCGTGTGATACTCCAGCCAACCACTCAATCTCCTCTTCCCACATCAGAAATCCACTCCTCTTTTTCTCTTCCTCCTTCATCCTCGTATCCTTTCCCGGTACTCATCATCGCTATCCCTTCCCAAAATATCAAAGTTTTTTTCCTCCTTTGCCCCGGAGGTTCTCCCGACGGAAGACCGTGGACAGGAAGACACCAATTTGTAGCGGCATACACCTTCGCGTGGAGACAAAGGGTTGAGGAGCGGCACGGGACGGCGTGGAGGGAGGAGAGGTTTCGTTGTGGGAGGGGAGGCTCGAAACCGCTCTCTCCTTCCACCCCGCCCTCACTCGACCCCTCCGCTCCTCCCTCTCGGCGCCTCTCATTCGCCGCGACATGAGCGAACAAGAAAGAGAAATGACTGAAAAACGCCTGGAGATTTTATTCGTTAGATAAATGCTAATTGCCGAGGTTATTTTCCTGCACTCAATAGCAGAAGATATGCGTTAACTCCAATGCGCCTGTGTATGTTATCAATAGAGCCCGGAAGTTCAGACTCTATAAAATGTCAGGTTAAAAGTAGATAGACAGGGACCTCGCGGCGGTCAGTCCCTTGGACCGTCATTAGTGGACGACATCCTTCAAGCGGTGGACGCTAATTCAATCCGATGGTCAAAAAACATACTAACTCAGTCCCAGGGTTTTCTAAAGGACATATTAACTCAGTCCCACCACGAAACAAAATTTTCCTTCCCATTTTTCATAGACTTAGGACTGTCTGTACTAAAAGTAGCTTTCTCGAAGCTGACAGACGACTTTTAAATGTGCCATCAACGAAAATCGTATCCATGCTAACTAAAAGTTCCAAGTTTGCATTGGACGAAAACGAACTGTTTTTGACGCTGTCATTTATAAACAGGGATTCGAACCGAACCTGAACCCTGAACCCGTTCCGGTTCAGCCATTTTCTTGAACCCGAACCGACCAAAAAAGTGCTATGGTTCTCGTTTATTTTTCTCCAAAATTAAAAAAAAGAAAATTTACATTAATCTTAGTTTAATCCACTTCAGATTTGTTAAAAAGGGTGCTAAAATCTTATTCAATCTTGTATTTGTTTATTTATATGCAGTTTTACATTAGCCATTTTAAAATCTAATTTTGTTTTCTTTTTAGTTCCATGATAAATGTATTTCTAATTTTTGTATAATTTTTGTATGTATTTCTGATACTTTTATTTTTAATTAATTTATTGTGTGCATTTTTATTCACAAAAAAGAAGATTTAATTTGCCTCCATTTTTGTAAAATGTTTGCGGCGCTCACAAACTTTCTGACAAATGCGCCATCTACAGTATGGTGCAGAAAAAACCGATCTCTTGAAAACTTAAAAGAAAAAAATTATATTATATAACATGGTGAATAAATACAAGTTTCTCGTTTTTTGCGAGAGGAAGAATCGATATCTCGATCGATACGATTAAAATCACAGTCGGCCCATACCGGGACGTCTAATGGAAAGAAGAGCATAAACGTTAGTTGTAACTCGTAAGGTTACAAATGATTAGTATTTGCTGAAATTTTATCTAACAACATAATTTTTTATGCCCCTTCATAGATGTCAAGCAATTTAATCAAGAAATTATTTAAATACGATTCATTCAGAGACGAATCCAAGCGTAAAAAATGTTCTTTAGTAATGAAAGGAAAACATGCCACTAATCTTGGACGACATGTTGAACGAAAACATCCTGCTGACCATGAAAATTTGAAAGAGGAAGCTCATTGTCAACTATCAACTTTGAAATGTATCAAACGCCCAAAAATAAACATTGAAAAGTCTGTTGGAATTGAAAACTACTTAAATTTAATCAAAATAAGCAGAAAAAAATTTCACCGATGCCTGCGTTAAGCTTGTCACAGGCATTGGGCGTCCCTTCACAATTATTCAAGATTTCGGTATGCGCGATATCATTGAACCTATAATGAAGGCACTAAAAGTTACAGTCAACTCAGATAATGTGAAAGATTTGATCAACAAAAAAGCCACCAATATTAAGAATATTATCAGAGAGGAAATGTCGAAAAAAATATCGATAGAAGTAGATTCGACCTCACGGCTTGGTAGAAGTGTTATTGGAGTAAATGTTCAATATATACACGACGGAAAATTAATTTGCGGACTTTTCCATGCGCAAAGCTTCCGATCGACAAACAGGAAGTTACATAAAAAGTGTGATAGTAGATGTTCTGACGTCTCACAACATGAATTAAAAAAAAATTATTCTATAACATCAGACAACGGAAAAAACATGGAAAAAGCAGCTGAGCTACTAAAAATGAAGATAAGGAGACTGTGGACTTTGATAACGAAGATTATGTAGAAGAAGCTTCAGTATATGACGGAGAAGAGGGAATTGAAATGCTTCAAGACGTACATACCAACATAATTCAGTTCAGATGCGTAGCACATACGTTGCAGTGGCAGTAAATGACACAATTTCTTTCGATGCTTTAAAAAGTCAATTGATAGATGCAGGGCTGTCTGCAAAAAATTAAGAGCACCAAATAGATCTTCCTTGGCGAAAAAGTTTGGACTTAAAAAGGTAATTTTAGATTGTCCAACACGATGAATGTCAACATTCGACATGCTGCAACAACTCCTGGGCTATAAATCCTTTTGTTCAGATGTTATGGATCCAGAGTTAAGTTTGGAAGAAAATGATTGGAAATTTTGCGCACAAATTGCAGAAATTTTCCCTCTAGTAAAACAGCTTACATTAAAATTGCAGAATGAGCAAATGAATTTGGGTGATTTCTATGGTCTTTGGTTGCATTTTAAATTAGATTTTGAGAAGTATAACAAAAAACTGGCCAGAGATTTTTTTCCAATTTAATTACCCGTGAAAAAAGTTTTATAAATAATGATCTATTGACCTCTGCAATATATTTAGATCCCAGAATCGTCTAATGCTAAATGATTCCAATTCTAATTTAGCCTAAAAGCAATTCTTACAACAGTGCAATTATTAAAAAGTCTTCAATACGGAACAAGTGCTTCAGGATGTACTCGAGCGCTCGACTCAGCATCAACTTCAACTGAAAAAGATTCAGATGTGCTAGAACAGTTGCTAAAGGAAAAGGAAAAATGCTTGAAGTCTTTAGCCCCCACAAGCGGAAGTCGAAGTTCTGTTACATTTGTGTAGAATAACGAGTTTAAAATTTATCAGACATTTCCAAGAATTCTGGAAGACACAAGATGGAAATGCCATTATTGTATGCAGCAGCTGGAGTTGTTTTTGCAGTCCCTACAACACAAGTGAGGGTGGAGCGCGCTTTCTCAGCCTTATTTTGTCACCGAAGCGAAGCAATTTAAATGAAGAGTCTCTGAGAAATATTTTGCTTATTGGACTAAACAAATTTTTTTAAAATAAATGAAGAATATGTTCAGACTTAAATGGATTGTTATTAGCTCAATTTTGAACCCGAACTGAACCCTAACCCTAAAAAATTGTGAATGAACCCGAACCAGAACCTGAACCCAAAAAAAGCGGGCTTCGGATCCCTGTTTATAAACATAGATCTACATCTACATTTTACCCTGCAATTCACCTAATTGGTGGGTGGCAGGGGATGCAATGCACCATAACCTACCTAAAGATTGCCTATCGCAGGTTGAAATTTTCTATTGTGATCTCGTATTGTCCTCGGAAAGAACGAGCCTAGATAACGCTCCGTCCTACAATTTCTCTTGTCGATTACTTTTTGTCCATTGAATCTAGTGCCTGTGCGGAGGACCGAGTTATATGGGCCTCTAACAACCGCGAGACTGAGCTAGTTTTCGAATAACAACATCCTGGGACTGAGTTGGTATGCAGCCCTTTCAAGTCCTCGGCTCTACGAACCCTTCCTCGACTCCTGAGCTCACCCTTCCTAACGGGATATCTCCTGACCGCAGGGATGATTAAGCACGAGTTAATCTTTTTAAAAATACATTTATAATGAGAATGCATCTCTGCTTAATACTGAACGTAGTTTACCGACTATGCACGTATTTTAAACGGCTTTCTACGGAAAATATTAAGGAAGTTGATATTTTTCGCTCCAAGGCACCAACCCAGTGGTTTGTTTCCCGCGGTTTCTGCAGCATTTTAACGCTAGCATATATCACGAGGCGACATGACACCATTATGATCCCATTCAAAGCACTATGAGTTTTAATTTTGACTCGCTTGATTTTTGAGCATTAAAATATAAAAAAATGTGACACTAAATTTTTGCAGGCCCCTTAAATGCTATAAAAATAATAGATTTTAAAGATCAATGGTCATTCAACCAACTTATTACCGAATTTATCGCAACCCTCCGTATGTTCCAGTTTATAATCTGATGGGAAATCCCGTGTGAGAGAGTTTGAAAATACACTGAATATATAGGTGGAAATGAGAGAAACATAGTACAAACACGGGAAGAAAATCTGCAGGAAGAGCATACCTATCCATTCGGAGCGGGACTATATTTGCTGGGCAAAAAGTTGGAATAAATGTTTTTCTGTCTGTAGCGTTGGCGTGGATATTGAAGTATCTAACATCTTTTATTGTTAGGAAAACAAGACATCGCCACGAGACAATCAGCTCGGTCTTTTTGTGAATTGTATACTGAGAAGTGGAGAAAATAATAGGCAGGTCGATGCCATCTTCTTAGATTTTAGGAAAGCCTTTGATAAGGTACCTCACATAAAGTTAATAACGAAATTAGAAACCTTAGGCGTTAATTCCAAAACTATTAGTTGGATCCGTGAATTTTTAAATCATAGGAAGCAGAATGTTGTTATAAATGGGAAATCCTCGAACATAGAGGAGGTTGTCTCTGGCGTTCCGCAGGGCAGTGTAATTGGTCTGTTATTATTTCTAATTTATATAAACGATATCAGCTCAGTAGTCAGAAGTAAAATTAGGTTTTTCGCGGACGACTCCGTCATCTATAGAGAAATAAGCAATCCGGAAGACCACCAGTATCTCCAAAATGAACTAGATGCTATTTCTACATGATGTAAGGAATGGCAGTTAGAAATCAACCAAAAGAAAAGCTGCGTCGTAACTTCTGGAGAACCAAGAGTATCTCGTTGGATATTAATTATTCGTTGGACGGAGTAGAGATTCCAGTTTCAGACTCGATTAAATATCTCGGAGTCACGATCCATCGTGATCTCTCGTGGGACACCCGCATTCGCCGATTGATAGGTGCCGCTAACAAAAAGCTGGCCTTTATAGGGAGAATAGTTTCAAATAGCTCCGAAAAGTGAAAGAATTATGTTATTTATCCTTGGTTCGACCGCAGGTCGAATATGCTTCAGCTGTGTGGGATCCCTACGAAAAGGGACTCACTAACGAGATAGATAAGGATCAGCGCAAGGCAGCTAGATTTGTAAAGAGGAATTACGATAGTAAACAAAGCGTAACATCATTAATAGAAAATCTGAAATGGACATCGTCAGAGGAACGTAGGCTGCAGGCTAGATTTAAACTACTGGAAAAACTTATGTCGGAGGAACTAGCGAATGAGGTAGCAGGACTTATCAGAAGCCGGACGTATATCGGAAGGCAGGACAGTGAGGATAAGATTCGCGAGATCGACTGTAGAACGGAGCGATATAGAGGATCATTTTTCCCTAGGACGATAAGAGAACATGATAGGAAAAGATAACGTAGGATAACTACGGACCCTTGGTGCACTGCACCCCATGCCATCCACCAAAAAGGTGACTTTCAGGGTATCATGTAGATGTAGATATCTAACAAATCTGCATATTTTGAAAATTTGAATATTTTGAAAGTTTAAATTTTAAACATTTCTCAGCACTATCTTAGTGAATCGTGGTTATTAAAAATGAGTGGTTTCATGGCGGTGATATGAATGACACCCGAAACTCTTCTTTCTATATCACTCCGTATGATTTATTATCCATACAACCTATAAAGCTCGATAAGGTTTAGTAAAATACCTATTATAATAATCACCAATAATCTTTACTATTACTAACGTTTAATTTATCATGGAATTCGCCTGTAGTCTAAAACGACCCCATGAGGATTTTATGAATTTCTTACTCAAGTTGAGCAATACAATAATAAAATAATAAACACCCAGGTGAAATATTTATTGTTTTGGGTGTTTCGGAAAAAAAATGTTTGTGCATTTTGTATTTCCTTAAGTATATATATATATATATATATATATATATATATATGGATATCAACAAGGTGTTGGGATGAGGAAACCCAGTGACCACTCACCAATCAGACGACTTCAGGTTGGCGAGGCCCCGGGGATGTCGAAGCGATATAGAGATACTAGTAGTTCGCGCTTGCATACTGCAAGCATTTCATCTCACCTTGAAAAAATATTCATTTTTCAGAAAGACATTTCATCATCACAAATATTCTTTTAATTCTAAACATTTCACTACCTCAGCGATTTTCGTTTTTCCCACATGTAAAAATAATAGTTTAAAACAATCCTCAAATTTTGCAATTTTAAAAATTTTACACTATCTTCATTATGGGGTACTAATGCTACATATTTTAGCCAATTATTAAAGTTCTACCACTTCTAGAACTAAATTAATATTTTTTAATTGTTTAAAATTAAATAATTTTTAACGGCCGTTGCAATTCATATATGGTAAAATTGAAATGTTTATTTGTGCAAATTCTCTACTCTGTAAATAATTTGGAAATTTCAGCTTCCTAGCTCATTTTTTAGTACCTAAAGAGTTATCCAATTGTTTAAATTTTAAGAATTTTTAACTGCCAAACAAATTAAAATATCAAAATTTGTATAATCCCAATTTGGTTTTTTTATGAATTCTAATTATAAAAAAAAATTTCAACTCCGTAGCACATGCAGAAATACATAATCCTCGAAAAATTGTTTAAACAATTGCGAATTTTTAGCGGCCGCATCGATGCACTTTTTCAATATATTCGTTTTTTCTAGTCAGTTTTGCACAAAATCCTACCTAAGAAAAAAATTTCGAATCTCCAGCTCTTCTCAAAGTGCCTAAACATTAGTATCCTCCTATATGTATGTTATATCCTCCTCTGTAAGAAACGTCTATATATAATGATAACAGGAGGATACTAATGTTTAGGCACTTCCAGATAAGCTGGAGATTCGAAATTTTTTTCATAGGTAGAATTTTGTGCAAAACCGACTAGAAAAAGCGAAAATCTTTAAAAAGTGCAACAATGCGGCCGCTAAAAATTCGCAATTGTTTAAACAAATTTTCAAGGTTTATATATTTCCGAATGTGCCACGGAGTTGAATTTTTTTTATGAGTAGAATTCTTAAAAAAACGAAATAGGGATTATACAAATTTTGATATTTTAATTTGTTTGGCAGTTAAAAATTCTTAATGTTTAAACAAATAGATAGCTGTTTAGGTACTATGGGATGAGCTAGGAAACTGAAATTGTCAAATTATTTACAGTATAGTAAATTTGCACAAATAAACATTTCAATTTTACCATATATATATATTGCGGCGGCCGTTAAAAATTATTTAAATTTAAACAATTAGAAAAAAATTATTTTATTTCTAGAAGTGCTAAAACTTTAAAATTTGGCTAAAATGTGTAGCATTAGAACCTTATAATGAAGAAAGTGTAAAATTTTTAAAATTGTGACATTTGGAGATTGTTTTAAACTATTATTCTTACATGTGGGAAAAACTAAAATCGCTGCAGAAATGAAATCTTTAGAATTAAAAGACTATTTGTAATGTTGAAATTTCTGTCTGAAAAATGAATGTTCTTTTAATGTGAGATGAAATGCTTACAGTATGCAAGCACCAACTACTAGTATGTTATATGTTATATGATGTTATATCCTCCTCTGTAAGAGTCGTCGATATATAATGATAGAGATAACCAGAAAGACACGCAATTTCTACGTTGAAACGCAACGACAAAATTATTATCCTCCCTGCAGACAAAGGTACCACCACCGTGGTAATGGACCGCTCGCATTACAACGACGAAGCCCTCCGCCAACTATCTGACCAAACTTCTTACCTTCCTCTCCCCTCCAACCCCACTGACCGCCACTCCTCCGAAATTTCTGCATATCTGCGTTCCGTGAGAAAACAAGAAGGCCTCTCTGATTCCACCATTTCCCTGATGATCCCCAACACACCCCGGACCCCAACCTTCTACCTACTCCCAAAAATCCACAAACCCAACATCCCCGGCCGCCCCATTGTTGCCAGCTTTAATTCTCCCACGGAACGCATCTCTGTCTATGTTGACTCCCACCTACAACCTCTCGTCCGTCAAATCCCATCCTTCATCAAAGACACAAACCACTTTCTACTACGCCTAAAATCACTCCCTTCCCCTCTCCCACCTAACACAATTATGTCCACTATAGACGTCTGCTCCCTCTACACCAACATCCCTCACAACCAAGGACTGTCCGCCCTGAGAAAATTACTGGACTCCAGACCACCTGACACAAGACCATCCTCCCATTTCCTAACGAAGCTGGCTGAAATGGTGCTCCAAAAAAACAACTTCTCTTTCGGAGGGCGCCACTACCTACAAATAAAAGGTACCGCGATGGGCACTCGCATGGCGCCCTCCTATGCCAATGTCTTCTTAGGTGAATGGGAGGAACGCTTTCTTGACGTTTCCCCCAGTCTACTCCTATGGCTGAGGTATATTGACGATATTTTTCTTCTCTGGACACCCGACTCCCTACAATCCTTTTTACAACGCTTCTCATCCCACCCCACGCTTTCCTTTACCCACCACTCCTCTGCCTCCAACATCACCTTCCTGGATGTCGATCTCTCCATCCGGGAAAACAAAATCCACACCAGCGTGCACCTCAAGCCTTCCAACCGCCTTCAATATCTCCAGTTCGACAGCTGCCATTCCCTCCACACCAAAACCTCTATTCCCTACGCCCTAGCCCGACGAGGGCGGAGAATCTGCTCGGACAGAGATTCCCTGTCCGAGTACTGCTCCACCCTCGAACATGCCTTCTTACAGCGCGGATACCCGCCGGATCTGATCCGAGACCAAATCCGGCGGGCAGTCGCACCCGCCACCCTTAACTCCCACCCCAATACCCACACCACCACCGATTCCACCCTCCAACTCACCCTAACCACCCTGTATTTCCCCGGCATCCACGACATTCTGAAAAACATCCTGAAAGCCGCCCACCTTATCCTCTCATCCTCCCCTCACCAGATTCCATTTCCCAGACCACCGATGCTCTCCTTCCGCCGTCCCCCTAATCTGGCAAATATTCTATGGAAGAAAGAACCCCCAGCACCCACGCCTTTACACCCTGCCGGATCTTACCCCTGCGGTAGACCCCGATGTCTAACATGCCCAATAACCCCCCCCCCTGCAACTCCTTCTCCAGTCCCACAACCAACATCACCTACCCCATAACTTCCACCACCAACTGCACCACCTGCAATATCATTTACCTCCTGAGATGCACCCAATGTCCCGCCTTTTATGTTGGCATCACCAGCAATCCCCTCAACATCCGCATGAACGGCCACCGCAACAGCGTCATTCTCAAACGACCGCTGCCGGTGGCCGTTCATGCGAACAAACATAATTTAAAGTTTAACAACTGCTTCACAGTGAGAGTCATTCGCGCTCTCCCCGACAATGCTTCGGCTCCCCAACTCCGTCAGTGGGAGCTTTCGCATATCCATCTCCTAAACTCCTTCACTCCCCCTGGCCTCAACCTTCGATACCTTTTCACTCCCTTTCTGTCTTCTCCCAACCCCCTACCAATCCCCAACCCCCTCCGTATCCTCCAATCCTCGACCTTTCCGCATTACCCTCCCACCCCATGCCTCAACCCAGTGTCACCGCCATCAGTTCTCTCTCTGTAGCTGATGAAGGAATAATTCCGAATGCTTCTACGTTTGTGATGTTTCTGTGTTTAATGTTCTTTTACGTGTGTCGCTTCGACATCCCCGGGGCCTCGCCAACCTGAAGTCGTCTGATTGGTGAGTGTTCACTGGGTTTCCTCATCCCAACACCTTGTTGACATCCATATATCCATTTTACCTTTCCTTTTCCGTAAGCTGTTATATATATATATATATATATATATATATATATATATATATATATATATATATATATAAAGCGAAGTTAATACAAGTAAATGTATAAAAATGAATTTTTATAACCAACTTTTATATGGCTAATACTTTAATATGAATAAAATTTAATTATGATAAACTTTCAGCTTGCATGGGCGTAAAAATTTGCAAAAGTGTCTACCTACCAACTGTTGAGCGATGTGGGGTCTCTCTATTTAATCTTTTTACAGTTGAGAGAATGGCAGACAGAAGTAGAGAACTCAGTGGATAACGTAAGAATGTTTGGTATATAAGTAGTAAGAAGTTTAAATGCGATAAATTATTAAAATTCGGTGATAATAATTAGAATTTACATTTTATTCCTCTTAGAACAGTATAAACCTCGCTCCGATACCACAATTAAAAGATATTTTAAAGTATTAAAGAAAACATCTCTGCACGATGGATTTGAGACTTCCTATTTAAAAAAAAGAGAAAAATCGTTCCTGGAACCCGGGTCGTCAATCTTCGCCAAATAAAATATAGCCCGGAGGTGGGCCCTGGCAGCACGAGCACGGTCCATTTATGTAAAAGTTGTTAGTGGGGAACACACATGCACACAAACACGACCATTTCATAAGGCTATGTTTCCTTTGGAAACCAGCCTAAAAATCGCATACTTGGATTATTATAGTGGATTTATAGCGTGCCTTTGTCTAACGCAAATCTAAAATAATCTCTTAGTCAGCCTTCCTTTTCGGTAAGTTAGACTAAATCGTGTAAGATTTAATAAGAGACAAATAATGTCATTATTGTAGCAGACAGAAAAACTATAACTTAATCAAAGGAAAGGAATCGGCCGCAGTGACGTTCAAAAACATTTAAAAATTTACTCAATTACGTTGACTCTTCAATCCAATTAAATATAAAAACGGCATCTCTTTTATTAGTCCTACAGTTTGATAAATAAAAAAGCAGCTACATACTTTTCTCTCATTTTTGCAAATATGCGAGGTTGTATATTAGAAAACTCGTGCCGTCTTTCTCGTTCGTTCAAGTATTTCATAAGAAACAAAGATCATCTCTCAGTCTTTCCAACGTCTTTCGATATTTATGTACCTATAAAAATATTCTAAAGACATCCGTGACACTTTCTCTGCCCAAAATATTTTTTCACCTCCATTTCTGCGCCCTTCCCCTCCTCCCCCTCAACCTATCCTCCTTCCTCGTCCTCCTCCTCAACCTCAACCTCTCCCCATCTTCCACCCTACGGCCCACGCCTCGAGCACACGGCTGACGACCGCAGCAAGGGATGAGCGAGGTGGAGAACGTTGCTCAATACGAGACGTGTTACACTCGTAGACCAAAAGGCGAATCTACTCCCATCTCTCACGGCGAAGCGAATTGTAAATCAATCGAGGGAACAATGGCGTGCGTGTGTGAGGAAGGACGATTCGGGGGCGTGGAGAATGGGCGGCGGCGAGCAGAGGGGGAGGGGAGGGGGAGAGGGGAGCGGTGGGAGGAAGGGTGAGAAAGTGGGAAGGGGGTGAAAAAAGGGGCGGATCTCGCATAAGGATGACGGGCAGGTGCACGCACACACACAAAAATGTACACGCACGCACATTCACGTACACAAGAGTTCTCTCCCAGTCTCCTTAACAACCCCCTTTACACTGGGAGAAACATTATAGGAGCACGGGAGAGCTACTGAGGGAGCATTTATTTCACTCGCTGCGTCGGTAAATGCCGTCGGCGAATCTTGTCGGGAGCTCTCATTGAGTTGTTGCGATAAAGAATTGCGAGCGCACAGCGGATGATCGGGAATGCGCGTACCATTTGGAATATGCGTCATAAACGAGCCTGTCTTACAGCGAGAGAGAGAGAGCTAGCGAAAGAGGTCTCGTTTCGGCATGTCGAACAGAGTGTAGATATACCAAGGTGGAATGTTGTGCAATATCCTATGCCAAGCCTCGTGCAATCAATACTACAGGGTGTTTAAGGGTATTAAAAAAGCATAAAATGTAAAAGTACGGAGAAATTGAGTACATGGCAGTATTTGTCCCGTTATATTCATTCGATGAAATTGGACATTAGAAAAATAAATTTAAAAAATCGTTAATTTTACGCATATCTTCAGCTGCTAATGAATCTTTGATTCGAGAATAGAACGATATTGGCTAAAAAAGGAATTTGATCTTAGTTGCAGAGTCATCGAGTTGCTAAAGAAATAGCCAGACGAAAACAAGGAATATACAGAATATACGTTTATTTTTCCGTCATAATTTCCAGGTTGGCTTTTACAAGAGTACAAAACTCTCTCAGACGTGAATTTTCTCGAGTTTGCAGACGATGTTTTCGTCTGCCCTCCCTCTCTTTTATGCGATTCCTGGAATTGAGTATATTTCCAGAAAGGAAAGCAAAGCAATTCCCGGAGCAAGTAGTTTTTGTCTGGATCAAAGAGCTTAAGTAATTTCGAAAAGTTTTCCGATGGGAAAACTTCGAAATGCAGAACCAATATACCTTGACGCTCGGGAAATAAACGACTAGTCGTAATATTCACTGCCTAATGACGTCGAATGTATATTCTCTTCACGTCGGAAAATTTTTAACAGCCCGAAAACTAATAAAAAGATCACTATTCGAATAAATTGCATCTCTCTACGGCGATAAAATTATTCGTAAAGTTATAATACCTCGTACTATTTCCAAGCGCCCAAAAATAGAAAGGAGAATTAAGATTGGAATTTTTATGAACTCTGAGGAATAGTTAAAAAGTCATTCAATAGAGTTAAGGCTCTCAATATTTAGCAATAGGAAATGATATCCGTTTCCAATCTCCATTCAGTTATTTCTTTATGACGTAGGAATAATTTCAACATTTCTTGGGTATTTATATCCGCATTGTGATAGCTGTCAGTAATTTAGGTTGATTTACTATTAACATTGCGGATACAAAAGAATCAAAACAAAGCTACTCCTGTATATATATTCCTTTAAGGTTACCATTTCAACCGTCTTTATAAGGAAAAGTTTCGTTGAATTGACATATGGGCTACTATCATGCACGTACCCAGAAATTTACTTCGGAGGGGGTCTGAAGCCGAAAACCAATTTCAAGCCATTGATTAAATAAAAGTCCCATTCAAATAATATAAACATTTATAACGTTTTCAGTTCTCATATCTCAACGCAGCAAGTGGCAGCGTAGCAAGAGGCAACCTAGGAAGTTTGTAGCGTGGTTATCACAAATTCCACAAATATCTGTACACCGGGTACGTCCTTGGCTACTATTGAGCTATCTTAATGTTCACTTGCAGCCAAGGATCTCACTGACAAGATTTTACTCTCGTTTTGGGTGTTCATCTTTATAGATAAAGATGTTTTTACTTCAACGGGTGAATTTCTTATTTGAAAAGTCACGAACGAAAGGAATACTAATACGTCCATAAAAAATTATACCGAAATTGACTGATAACCACGAAACGGGAAGTTATGTTTAAAAAAGAAAGAATGTTATCTATGATCTACAATGTTTAAATTATATTAAAACGACATTTAAAAAAAGTTTTATGAAGGACAAGAATGTATCTTCATCTTTATGTTAAACAAATGTCCTTGGAGAAAATGAATTCCATTTTTAAATTATACTTAACATTTTGGCTTATTCTAAGCATAATTTTCATCTTTGAAGAATGTTTAAGTATGATTGTCATAGTAATGGTTGAGCATGCGTAGTCGGTTTAATATCCAAATGCTGCAAGAATCAAATTTTGGCAGAATGAACATTAAATGTCTACTTCTTAGTTGTGAAGACGCATTCGCAAATCCTGGCACGTTTGGCGGTTTCTGCCAAGTATTTCGTCTTATATTTAAAAATCATACAAAAATACGTGAATGTACAAAAGGATGCTTCCATATACATATATAAAAATTCACGTACATACATAAAAATCAAATCCAAAAAGGACGCTTTTAAAAGTTCAGTAGATTACAAGCTGAGTAAAAACAGACTTCTATTTATACCAACTCTATCAATCCTTAAATGCGTCTTATAGCATTGGTCGTACGCATAGATCTTTTGTCTGATTGAAATATCTTCAAAACAAATTCACATGAGAGCTATACATGCGTTTTAAAGGACAAAAATTAATTTTGGATTTACATCATAATTATTATGTAGCGATAATCCGAACAAATTGCGACCTGGGGTAATTAACGAAATAAAAAATTGGAGTAATTGGACAGTATTAAATTATCAAATGCTGCGATATCGTTGAGTATGCACAAATATGAGCTTTAAATATATTTTTAAACATCAATCTAATTTTAGCAAAATTAGATGTACAGCTTTATGCAATTTATAAAAAGTAATTTGAAACAAGAACTGAATGATTGATAGATGCTTCCGATATGTAATATCGACGCGAAATACAGACTAGCGCGTGGATGAATGCGAAAAACAGACGAGAAATGGTCTGGTTTATATTAGCACATTGTAAATTTTCATGGTGAAAATATGTGATCATATATTATTACCGCATTCGCACTGACCATAAAATAAATAAAGATATCAAGAAACAAAGCTGTTTTGTAAATAAAAAACACCCATTTTTCAATGCGATTCGGATAATTGGATATCCGGATAATCAAGATTTAGGTAATCGTAATTCAACCGCAGAGAATGCGTTTTCTCTAACTTGTGTGTTTCACAGACTATTTCGTGGGCGTCTTTAAATAAAAAACTTCCGAGGATCATCTCACAGCTTCTACATGAAACTCAATAATTTAAACATCACTCACTGTTTATTAATTGGTTTTTACCGTAATTGGTCTTTTCTCATTATCCTATTTAAAAACATGAAAACATGGAGTAGAGTGATTAAAATAATCGAACGGTCCATCAATAATCCATAGCGCTTGGCGTAGGCAACCCTAACCATGAGCTTGGGGAGTCAGTTATAAGCGCGGGGATAGTTTAAGAAGGCGAGAGATGGATAGAAGGACGAAAGGGTGGAAGGGAGAGAACCCTCCTCGGATTCCTGCCTGGACGGAAGAGCTGCGATAAGAGACTGCACCGGATTCCTCTCCAGGAGACCCGGCTTCGTTGCCAACCAGTCCCACGGTGCTTGTTCAAACCATGAAGGAGAAGTGGGGACGGTAGATGGGGATGGAGGGAAAGACGTTTGTTATTCTCCGCCTTGTTCGTAGAGCAAGCGAAGATGGCGCCCACGAGCGATTCCACGGAGAGCGAAGGAGGCGCGGGGTGGGAGAGTAGGGGAGGGGGGAGAAGCAGGAGAGTGGGGGAGGGGGAAGCAGAAGGAGAGTAGGGGAGGGGGGAAGCAGATGGAGAGTAGGGGAGGGGGAGTATGGGAGGGGGCAGAGGGTGGGAGACCCCTGTTGAGAGAGAGAGGCGGAGAAGAGAAATGGCCAACTCACAACTCTCACACGAGGAGCGTCGGGGGAGCCGGTGGTGTAGTGGTTCGAGTGTTGGCCGTTGGTTGGACCCACCATGATCTGCTGAAGTGCCACCCGGTTCGAATCCTTACGAGGATTTTTTCCGAGGACGCCCGGCCTCCTATTTGTGCGTGTTTGAGTTAAGGACGAACCAATGAGAAAAGAGAAAATGAGGAGCGTGCTCAAATCAACACTCCGTCCTTCGGAAGGGACGTTAAGCCGTTGGCCCCCGTGGTGTTCTTCGTTAAGAGCCGGCGCCGGGTTTCTTTCCTCCCTTTCTGACTATTCATTGCACTACCTCTTAAATACCAATTGCGCGCGTAGGCAAGAGGCGAATCGGCTGGACTCTAAAATCAATGCTAGAGAGGAGCGTCGGTCGTCTTAAAAACGAAGAGACAAAGATGCAAAGAACCTTCTGGCGTTTCTGGGTAATATTTAAAATTCGAATTAGTTTATTATTTTTTCAACTAAAGGTATCCGTAACTTTAAACGGGTGTAACACTTTGTGAATTCTAAATATCCATATTTTGGAAAAAAAAAATTTTCCCACATCTCGTGAATATGTTGCTATAACAGTAACATGCGTCGTCTTAATTGCTTGTATAAGATGACGACATACAAATCCGAGTTTGGAAGAACAAGTATGGAAAGGTGTACACCATGTCGAAGTACACAGATTTTCCAAATGCGTTCTTTGAGAACAACAGAATTTAGTAAAACTGCCCAATAGTAAATTTCATCAAAATACGTCCTGCGGTTCCCGGGTTGAAACAGGTACGTTGTAAACTACATGTAGGTCTTCATGTAAAGTGATCGTAATTATTGTCAGATTTTAACCAAAATTGAAATCGTTCGACCAATTTTAGTAAAACTCCCCAATACCAAATTTTATCAAAATACGTCAAGCTGTTCCCAAGTTGAAACGGAGGTGCGTCGTAAACTGCACCTAGGTCTTCATGTAAAGTGGTCGTTATTATCGTCCGATTTTAACCAAGATTGATCGACAAATTTTACTAAAGCTCGCTCATACCAAATTTCATTAAAATACGTCCTGCGGTTCCCGAGTTGAAACAGAGAGACGTTGTAAACTACATGCAAAGGAGTAGTAATTATCATCCGATTTTAACCAAAATTGGAGTTGGTATATAAAAGTTTAGTAAAACTCCAAATATCTAATTTCATCAAATTATGTCCAGCGGCTCCTGAGTTTTAACGTGCTGACAGACGGATGGAAACGACCATCCCTAATAGTATAGTATAAGCGTTCACTTCGTGCAAAGAACGCATAAAAATCGCATCGTAGTGTGGAATTTTCCAGATACCTTTCGAGCCGTGGAATGTCATATCTGTGAGATCAGTTCGCGCAGATAAAGGGAAGGGTTCAATCAATTTAAAAATAAGTCCATACAAAATCCGCCACTTTACTAATTGGAATTGTAAAATCCCGAGATTCGATATTACGCCAAAATCGCTATCATTTTTCGTTGTCACTTTTTTATGAATCGACAATAGGCAATCATTTTTCATATTACATATATTTTATATGGACGAAGCTTGCTTTACATATTTATACCAAAATCTGTCAGGTTTGTTAGGTACTTAAATTACTAAACTATGAGAAGTAAATTAGAAGAATTTATTTATTAAGTAAAACAAATACTCGTTTCTGTAGCTTAACATCGATTATTTGATTGAAACTGATCTGTACAATCTCGTTTAATAATTATGCCAGACGGTAAACAAATTCTGTGCAAAGAACGATCACGAAAAATAGAGGCCATCTCTCGAAAAAATAAGGTACTCCTCGTCCCTGTACTCGAAAATAAAAAATATGTCTGAAATTCTTATTAAGGACTAAAGAAAACCATCACTTCGCTTTTATCAAGTCCGCTGCCCGTTGGGGCTCCAGAAGAGGTGGAATTGCGAGGGAAGACGATAAGGACCAGGTCCGCACGCGGACATCCCTTGGCCATGGGTGGAGCCTTTCCATCCCCTTTATCTTCTTACCTCTTTCTCGCGAAAGAATCCCTACCTCTCAGTGAGTAATCAAACTCTTCATTAGGCTCAGTTTAAAATACGCCCGTGGCTGATGCTGCGCCGAGATACAATGGCCATCCATTCATTCTTTGTCAGAGAGAAGGTTTATTTATTCACTGGTCGATACAGCATTCCAAAAGAACTCGCGTCGCAAATTAAAAGACTGAAAGCGACTCGGTAACTTGCACCTATATGCGCAGCGCGCAAACCGCGAGAAGCACCAATTACGCGAGTGTTGTCTGCTTCGCCTGGCGCTTAATTAGTTTTTGCTGCTAATAAAGTTGTTAATATTTGTCTTCGTCGTTATTGATATTTTTTTCTAATTGGTATACTATAAGATTAATTGCTTCCTGACATTTGTGTGAATGTCATATACTTGGCATAAAAAATTCCAAAAAAACAAAAAAATTGTTAAATTGCGCGCGCTCTCCGTTTCAACATGGTAGTTAGTATATACTCAGTTAAATATCTTAGGCTAATCTATAGTTGACCATGATTGTTTTGGAACCTATGGCTCAATGGTCCTCAAACTTTTTTGAGCCGCGGCACACTTTCAAAGATAAAGAGGGTTTCGCGGCACCCGAGCCTTGTGACAAGCTTAATATATTATTAGATACGGGTATTACAATCTTTGGAAGCATCCATTTGTTGATGTTTCTACATAATTTATTAGAAGAAAAATTATTCCTCTAATTACCCACCAACACATGCAAATCGTTGATTTATTTACTAAACAAAGTTTTTCGTGGCACCCCTGAAAATCTTCCGCAGCACACCAATGTGCCGTGGCACACAGTTTGTGGACCACTGCCATGGTTGATGCCTATTAATTAGTATTTCATAAGAAAAATTCGCACATTTCAAATAATTGAAAATTATTAAGGCCTTGGTAAAACAGTACAAAAATTAAACACGGACCTAGTGTCCTGACTAAAATTAGTCATTATACAAGATAATAAATTTTCGAGAAATAAAAATTATACTGAAAATAATAAAAGTTGATTATCTTTTTTC
Organism: Tanypteryx hageni; assembly: GCA_028673005.1. NCBI lineage: Eukaryota > Metazoa > Arthropoda > Insecta > Odonata > Petaluridae > Tanypteryx > Tanypteryx hageni. Next base: position 99,281,989 of record CM054112.1, on the reverse strand, counting down.
ATGTTTTAAGAACATGAAAAATATTATCTCTGCATATAGCCTGATAGTCACGGACGACCGGGTAAACCATCGGAGTGGATTATTTTGAGGAACCAATGGACTAAAATTAATTCTTATGGCATTATAAAAAGGTCCTATATTATGAATATGCGAAACTAAATGTAATAAAAATGCAGAGAAATGGAGCTCCGGATAATATTTAGCTCTTAAAACTATTGAACTTGGATGGAATTACAGAGTAAAAAATCTCACATCCCATCTGATCATAATCAATTTAGCGTTAGCAAACCTTTTAAGCGAGAGATAATTTATCAAATGCATCAAGTAAATTCATTGATGTGAAATATCAATAGAAAATAACTGAAAAAAATGTGGCCTGGATTCGAGGAAAATCATTCAAATTTTAATGCACGCATTAGTTTTCCTTAGTCACAGGATATCTTTAAAAAGAGACAAACGATGAAGTTGCTATTTCCAATGAGTCAGTTTAAAAAAGTCGCTTATTCTACCGTCCGTGTGAACACATTTCCTAATTTTCTTATGCTTACCAAAAAAAGGAAATTAAGATGGAAAATGATATCATGGCGGATAAAAACTTTTCAGAAAAAAAAATCCGAAAAATGTGATCCAAGAAACATTTCAACAGGATCCGGAAGTCTCTACATCAAATTGCGGCAAGTGAATTAGACGCAGCTTCTCCACGAATCGGTTTGAAAACTTAAAAAAAAATTAAATTCGAATCGGCCGAATAATCTCAGTCAAAAATGCGTCAATAGGTTTTGTTCAAGAGGTCTCGGGAGTTTTTAACATCGCTGTCACGGAGTTCCCTCTAATCGAATTCACACAAAAAAAGAGCATAAAGGAAGGGCAGACTGGCGAAAAAAGGAAATCTGTGCGGGAAGAGGAGACGGCTTCCTCGTAACACATTCGGTTTCTATTTGTAGGGCAGCGCATCTCGGAAGGAATAAAATATGACGTCTCGACCACAAAAGGTTGCGAACCCGGGAAATCTTTTTGCCGTCTACCGATGGCCTGAATACAGAGGAGATTCACCGTCTCGCCGCAGGATGAAATATGTCCATATTTTCTTTTTTTATTTCGAGAGGGGCCAGGAAGAAGAAGAGGAAAAAGGGTAAGAAAAGAGGAGAGGAAGGAAGTGGGCGAGGGTTTTTTTCTTCCCTCTGGAACGTAATATCTCAAAATTCGGAGAGATAGAGGTATCCTCTTGGGTTTTTATGGCTGGCAGGACGCGAACTCGTCATACTTGGAGGCATAGTTTTCTCGAGATATTGAGATACAACTATGCATATATTTAGCACCCTTTTCGAAACTGAGACTGCCGGTCTGAAAATGCACGCGAATGCGGATTTTTTCGGTGACGTTTGGATTTTCGTGTCATGAGCGCACTTCTGAAATACTATTTTTTTCGTACAGTGCTTCCGCATTCACCTTGCGTATAAAAACTCGTTCGAATGATATTCCGAACGCTGAATATTTTCCTAAGCGATTAAAAATCGCGAAAAATTTTCGTGGCCACTTTTTGAGAACATAAAACTTTTTAGAGAGGAAAAACTTTTCATTTACCGATATAAAACCTAGTATTATATTTTACGCCTTCAACACTTCATTAACAGCGATAATGCACGCGTGAAAATTATTACGACTGTGACATGTTCATTACCATATATTTCGGTTTTTAGATCACTTCTGGCAAAGTCAATTTACTACCCATTGTTTGCATGTGTGCATAGTTTCCACCATCCGCCTAAGCATAACATTTCGCGTCAACGCAAGTGATTTGTATGACTGCGGAATGAAGTTTTATTCTCACGGCCATAAAATAGATTCGCTCCAACATTCTTCCAAGTGCTGATTACAGTTGTGATGATATCTCCCGTTATATATGCCGGCAGAGAGCATTACCGCAGCAGAAACAAAATAAATGCTTATTTCCTTTCATTACCTTCCCTATTAAATTTCTCGCTTGCCGAGTTAGTTTGAAGCCATGTGTTTCCACATAAAAAAATCACGTACCGTTACTACAAAATTAACGACGAAAGGGAATTTATTAAGATGCCACCGTGAATTTCATCAAACGAGATAATATATTATTTTTTAAAATTTTTGTTTAACGATTTCTGGATATAGTCTCTCTCGCTACTCATTCTGAGCTTTCAAAAATATATTTACCGGCGACTTGGTGATAGTCATGCGTAAATGTATTAGTATTTTCCTACTCACTTGCGTTGGAACTCATGATCTTAATCCATTTTTTTGCTGCAATATAGAAACAACATTTTCGTACCGTAAATGCAACCTGGTTTTTACTATTATTGCGAAAACATTTAAGGGCTACATTTTAGCGCGTTATTTAAAATGCGCTTCTAATTTCACTTTGATATCTGCCTGTCCGTCTATCTGTCTGTGCACTTTCTTAAATTGAAATTGTGACGAAACCGTAAATGTGTAGAGTAGACTTCTGTACTGCTGCTATCTGTTATTTTTTAGGCTTGAGTTTTGAATAAATGCAGAGTCGGATAAGGGCCCATTAAAAATATAAAAAAATATCATCCAAGGTATTAAAGATGGAAAGCTGAAATTTCTAGCCTACATTTCCATACTGATGCTACGTACAAAGGAAGTTCTAGTGGCCGAATGTATTGCGATATAACCACACAAAAATAAAAAAACGCGCTAATTTTATCCGTGTTCATGCATAACGCTCTACTTGTTTCGTTATAACAACGGTTTAGCAACCACCAAGCAGCCTTAGCAAAGCCTTAATATGGCTGCTCTCAAACAAAATTAATTTTCCTATGTTGTCTCGCGTGAGCATGAACTCGAATCTCTAGAACAAAGAAATTTCCTCCTCTTCCTCTCTCTCCTCTAGCCTTTCTCTCGTCAACCACTTCCTCTTCCTTTCCTTCCCCTCTCTCCCTCATTCTTTCTCCGTCTTTTCTCACACGCCTCATCCCGCCTCTTTCGTCCTTGCTACCTCAATTCCTTAACCACCCACCGAATAGTTTTTTCATAAAGGAATAAGAAGGGAAACAGCCTCCAGAGCGAACTCGTCACGCTATAGAAATAACCCCACGTCTACTTCTCTCCCCGTCTGTCTCCTCTCCGTACTCCAAACCCTTTCTTCCCCGCTCTCCTGACAAATCCAACCTATTACCTTGTCCTTCCCAATCCTAAAATCCCCTTTTTTCCCATCACTCCGGCTTACTTACTGTCGAACCCCTTCCCCAACCCGCCGCCCCCGCACGATAATTTCCATCCTCTTGAAGGGCGAAAAAAAGGATGCGCTCTAACGGCCCCGAAGATCGCTGCGCCCCTCTGGTGGTTTTCGGAGGAAACACGATTCCGGTGTTTTTTTTAAAAGCGATTATTCCTCGGGTCATTTTCCAGAGGCCGTCACGCTTTGATTCTTGATCGGCTATCATCTTAATTTTGTGAAGTGTCCGTGGAATCGGAAATGTTTTTGTTAAACGCGGCGGCGCTATCGAATGCGACGGTGTGTCGCACTAAGGGGGATGGAGTCGTGTGATCGAGAGACGTGACGGCGGAGGATTCAATTTCACACGAGTCGGTTTTGCAAACGATGCTCCCGTTCAATTTTTGGTATCTGGAACGAGTTTGCCAAAACGTTTATTTCCGTGAGAAAAGAATGCTGCATAAACCCAGATTGGAAAAATTTCCGGAGATTCTCAGTACTTAAGGTTTGAAATAAATAATGATGCCGTTTTTATGGCTTACTAAATACAAGTGCACATGAACTCATTAAAACTGAAATATATTTCTATTTGCGACTTAAACATTTGGCAGTTTTTCATAAACTCATTTAAAAGCACAATTCGACATCTATGTGAAAGATTTAGAATTTTTCGTTGTAAAATATTACTATAATAAAATTCTAGATGTTTGTGTATAACGCTGACGTCATCAATGGAACTTTTTAACGCGTTTTTAACAAACTTCCTGATTAGGTGGAAGGTTGAAATTACGTACTAATGTTTCATTCAGATATAAAATTAAATGACGAGAACAAAATATGAAACAAGACCCGGGATCGACTCCAGGGGAGCGATTTACATTTCCCTTAAGATAACACGTAAAAAGCGAATTTTTAAAGTGCAGGCTTTTATTCTTTTGGAAATTAAAATTAGAAAGAATTAACGTACGATCTTCCGCGTTAGACGGATAAACCGAACGGACAAGCGGATTTTTTTTATCTGCTAAAAAATAACATCAATGCCAAAGGCAGCAACATTAGTATAACTGCCTAATAATATAAGATCAATTAGTTATTGTTAAAGGCCTTTGGATTGTTATCCACTTATTATTTATTCATATAGTGACCTTAAACTTGTTGGAAACCTGACGTTCGAATTTTGTCAAAAAGATCTTACAATTACAATTACTTTTACGAAATCAGTTGCCTCTTTCTCAGTTACAAATTTTCCGTGTTTTTACCTTGTAACTACAAAATTTCGTGAATTTTTAGAAGACAATTTGACTGGATTCTTGCTATTGTCAGGCAAAAAATTCTATAAAGTACCATGCAGTTGATTATAAAAAGATTCGTCCACATATCAAGCCTCTCATAACACTCCAAGAATCTCCACTCCACTCCAGTGGGACTACTACGTTTATCTCCAGATAGCGGGTTGTGTCTACAAACTATTCTTCATTCTTCAGCGGCAACTTCCATCAATTACTCCGTAATTACGCTCCTTAGTCTCAAGGGTTTCCTTAAGCACCCTTAATAGGTCGCGCACAGTCTAAAAGACCGAGTTGGTTACAATATTAAAATTTTTAAACGTCTCAGCATATTTTAATCTCTGGTCTTCTGAGTACCTTATCTCTAATCTATTATGTATCATATGACGACTTTGAAGGGCTCTCCGAGTAAGCTTTATTTGTTTACATTGAGGTTTTTCACCACTGCGCATCGTTTTTTTCTGATCGAACTCTAAAGAGGTCGCACATGGTCTAAAAGACCAGGTTCCCTTGGCCACCTTATTTCACCTCGAAATCACTATTTTTGGGTTTGGAAGACTCCCGTCGTAAGCACCATTTGTGTTTATGTTTGTGTTGTCTGTGAGCAAGCAAGTGGAGCCGGCCTGGCACGCCGTACGATCTCCTATACAGTGACATAATCTGTTATTCCTTAATGTGCGAGGATAAGCGCTGTACTCTTACAACGTTCCTGATTGAATATATAAAGCAATAACTAGTTGTGCTCGCCTAATAGTCAGTTGGTCTTCTATGTCTAGTTGAGAAGGTACAGTTTTGAAACTTGGCACATTAGTTTATAAGGGAAACCTAACTATCATATCAAAAGTTGACATGCCTGTCATGTACGCGTCGACCGCTATGGCGTCAAAATGGCCGCCGGAGCACGACCCGCGACTGGCCTTTCGCGAATAACTCAGAAACAGTCAAATCTACGACGAAACTGTAGGCAAACAAACTTGTAGAAAATAAAATTTTCTACAAGAAAGGTTCTTTACAGTTTTTTTTCTACTGCGATGGTATAGCAGAAAATGAGCGTTTTTTGCGGAACGCAGGCCGGGCGCTTTCTTAAAATCAAGTGTTGTGAGGTCGTTTCCACACCACCAGCTGTGGTAAAGCTCCAGACGCGTTTTTATACTGATATTCCCTTTAGGCACTAATCCACTGTTTATTTCAATTACTTAGCATAAGTAATAACGAGCTCACAACATTTGATTTTAAGACCGCGCCGCCTGCGTTCCGCAAAATACGCTCATTTTATACTATACCATCGCAGTAGCAAAAAAACAGTAAATAACCTTTGCTGTAGAAAATTTTATTCACTACAAGTATGTTTATGTACGGTTTTTCCGTATATTTGACCGTTTCCGAGTTAATCGCGAAAGGTCAGACTCGGGTCGTGCTCGTGCTGCCATTTTGGCGCCAAAACGGCCGACGCGTACACGTCAGGCATGTCAACTTTTGATATGTTAGTTAGGTTGTTCTAACGGACAAATGTGCCAAGTTTCAAAACATTATGAATTATTTACCCTTAAATGTCTAATTTGGTCTATAAGCAGGAGAGGAGAAAACAGGATAAATTAGCTTAGCGAAAAGTACTCTCTGACTTTGTTGAACGTTGTGCTGAGCATTACACAATTGGAGAATATGCGACAATAGACGAAATGTTAGAGCCTTTTCGTGGCAGGTGTGCATTTAGACAATATTTGAAAAATAAGCTAGCCAAGTAAGGAATCAAGATATTTGCTATTACTGATGCGTGAATATTTTACACTCTAAATACGAAGATTTATGCAGTAAAACGGAATGACGGACCTTTCGAGGTAGACAATAGATCGCGGAAGGTTGCCATAAGATTGATACGTCCAATTTCAGTATCCGGTTGCAATGTAACTGCTCATAATTGGTTCTGGTGTTTGACTAGCCATCCATCACCTAAACAAGATTGGAAAGGTGTACTCCATATCGGAGTACACAGAGTTTCCAAATGCGTTCTTTGAGATTTCACAATGTTCTCAATATTTTTCGCTCAAATGAGAATTTAACGAGAAGCAAGCGAAGTACGTTGTAAAATACATGTAGGTCTTCATTTAAAGTAGTCGTTATTATTGTCCTATTTTAACCAAAATTGGAATCGGTCAATTAATTTTAACGAAACTACCCAATATCAAATTTCATCACAATATGTCAAGCGGTTCCCGTGTTGAAACAGGAACATAGAAAACTACATGTAGGTCTTCATGTAAAGTGGTCGTCATTTTTGTCCGATTTTAACCAAAATTGGAATCGGTAGACTAATTTTAGTAAAACTTCCCAATACGAAATTACATCAAAATATGTCGAGCGGTTCCCGAGTTGAAACAAAGGAACATTGTAAACTACATGTAGGTCTTCATGTAAATTGGTAGTAATTGTTGTCCGAATTCAACCAAAATTGTAATTGGTCGACCAATTTTAGCAAAACTCCCCAATACCAAATCTCATCAAAATATGTGCAGCGGTTCCCGAGTTGAAACAAAAGAACATTATAGGTCTTCACGTAAAGTGGTGCTCATTGTTGTCCGAGTTTGACTAAAATTGAAATCGGTCGATAAATCTTTAGCAAAACTCCCCAATATCAAATTTCATCATAATACGTCCAGCGGTTTCCGAGGTTTAACATGCGGACGGACGGACGGACGGAAACGATCTCCCCTATATGCGTTCACTTCGTGCACTTCGTTCAAAGAACGCATAATAACGTCAGGCTAACACTTGTTGGTACAATAAGAAAAAAATAACGGGAAATACCGCCATTGTTCGTCAACATTAAACACCGTGAGCCTCACAGCAGCCTATTTGGATTTGGAAGCACATGTAGTGCACCTATATCTTACGTTCCAAAGAAAAACAAAGTAGTCATGATGCTGTCTTCAATGCATCATGATGACAAAATCGATGAAATACTGGTATTACAGCCAATCCGGAAATATTTACATTTTATAACGCAACCAAAGTTGGAGTTGACACAGTTGATCAGATAAAAGGAACTTATTCTGTAGCTAGGAAAAGTTGTCGTTGGCCACTCATGCGCTAATGAATATAGCCAGGATCAATAGATTTATTATACTGGAAAGTGACACAAAGTAATATAAAACGCAGGAAGTTTTTGAAAGCACTTTCGAAAGAACTTTGTGTAGACTACTTGAAAATTTATGCTACATCGGAAAATTTTCCTAGGAGCCTACAAGTAAAAGTTAGGAACTTGGTAGGAATTTCCGAAGGAGAAAGTCAAGCACAGAAAAATGATGGTCCTGGGAGATGTCTTTTGCTCCTGGAAACAAAACAGGAAGACCCGAACGTACTGTTTAATATGCTGAAAATAAATTTTCAGAGAGCACACCGTTACTACATGAGTCGTCGATTGTTCCAACGTTCAAGATGACAAATACTAAATGCTTCATAAGAAAAAATGTATTTTTAACGTTCAATTTCTCGAGTTTACTTTCCATTTTAACGAAAAGGTTTTTAGCGTTTGATCTGAAATACTATACTCTGTCTCCTATAATTGTTTCTAAAAACAGATTTCAGTTAATTAATATTTTAAACTATTTTAACACATCAATATTGATGTAAAACGATTGTATGAACATAAATGCATTTAAAATAAAGAAAGTTTAATAAAAATATTCATTTTTACGTATTTTTGCCCGTTAATCCAACACGGTTAACATGACCGTGCGTGGCCCCTTACGTCACATATTACCTCTTAACGAATCAAATGTACTCTCCTACCCTCCAGCTCGAACGCATTATATCGAGTGGTTGAATTTTTACCCTCCCGTTTATTGACACCATGTCCAAGAAAAGGCTACATTTTTATAGGAAATTTGCAGTGCATTATTTTTATACGTTTAACGTAACTCGAATGACGAATAAATTCTTGCCTCTGTATTGTCCTCACGATTGCAAGGCACATGCGCTGAAAATATCTCCGCGGAGTCTCGAAACCTGCTCCAAAAGTTGTATAATATCGTACGAACAAACATGCTTTATCTCCGCGGAAAATTTATCGCGAGAAGGGTAAACCAAGCGCAATCTCGATTTGAAAGGGCGTTAACAAAATCGCCATAAAAGGGAAGTGATTGGAGTTTTCGGGCGAGTCACAATAAGAGCGAACGCGGTAATCTCGGAGCGTCGTTAACGTCTCGTCATCAACAAGAGTGTCACCGACATCCACCGTGTCGAATGTGTGTGTGCGTGTGTGTAGTGAGGGCAATTACAGAGAACTTTTGGCGCTGCGGTCGTAAAACGGCGACTAATAAGGTCGATAAGGGCGCCCCCTTCTTCCCCCATTCCTCTATACGGACGGAGATTTGAGAGAACCGGTGGAACGGGATAAGCCTTTTGTCTTTTTATACGTACGCACACATACAAACGGAAAGAGGGTTCCAGGAACGTGTGACGGTCATCGACGTCCGAACGCAAATACATACACGCGCACTCGCTCTCTCTTGATTATGTGCGTTATCGTAATCCAGTGTCCTCGTCAAAATTACTCCCATTTTTGTCGGTTAATTACCTTGTCATACATGGCGGACGGAGTTATTGCTCTCTCTCTCTCTCAATATGACGGGGATTTTTTGGGATGGAGGAGGGATGAGAAAGGGTCGCAATGACGTAGCGACCGGATAGTTTTATGCGGGAAATGTCGTTCCTTTATTTTTTCGCGGTCCAATTAAGGTCCCAATGAAGAGAGAGAGGGAGAGAGGGGGAGAAAAGGATCGCAGCGGGCAAATCATCCGTGTAATTGCATTCAACATATGACGGTCGGAAAACGGAAACGGGTGGTAGCATTGTGCAGCGAGTTCGCACTATAATTCGGGTTAGGCATGCGTGAACAATTTCGTTTGTCGAGGATTTTTTTTTCGGATTCAGCTGTAGCCGATTTCTGGTTTGGTATGCTGCCTCGGAAAAAATGTTATGCATTCTGCACCAAATATAGCAGAGTGAAGATAAACGCGGTCATTTGAAAGAGCACCATTTTTTAAATTTTAAGCAATAGAGATGATGACCCGAGCTCTAGTTTATATGTTAATTTAATAACGCTACTAACAGTCGTTTGTATTGGTGATTTACTATTATTAACAAACTGGGAAGAATTTTGTATTATTGGACAAAATGTATTCCCTGAATACCACATCATATGAAAAGTAGTCAGCGATGGTGCATGAGCGTCGAAAATTTAATATTTCCATTCGCCGAGCATTTAAATGTTTAACGATAATCTATGTCCTAACTGAAATGCCTTTGATTAACGAAACAATTCACCGGTGCTTATATATTTGCTATTACTGATGCGTGATTATTTTACACTCTAAATACGGAGATTTATGCAGTAAAACGGAATGACGGACCTTTCGAGGCCAATGATTGAAAATTTTTCCCTTGGAAGTTTTGTCGGTGAGCTTTATCTGTCATGCCTATTAGCATGAAATTTATAGATTAGCAATCCGTCCGTGGACGGCGATAGGTTATATTTTGTAAGCGATGATCGCGTTATCCTTGGACTGATCCGCAAAGAGATGAATTTTGCAATGGGAGCATTACTGCCCAGCCGTATAATTTCATATGTGGGTTCGGTGCCTTCGTGAACTGTCGCTATGGAATAATAGTAAAATTATTGACGGATTGGGGATGACTTTGAAAGCATTCTGACGAAAGAGCACAGGAGAATTACTTTTCCTGAGAGCATTTGAGTGCGGAGCTGTCTAATGAAACTTATACTTTAAATAAATTCGTGATTTTTCCTGGCTCTGCAACATTTTATAAGAAAAGAATTAAAGCAACCCGGCATTCATAATTTTTAACAGACATATACTACGGTGATCATTAACTTACTGAATTAATTGGAACTTTAATTAATTTGGAGACAGAGCATTCCCTTTGATCAGAGAGCACCTCCGAAAGTGGAATAGTCGTAGAAATTTATATTTAGGATGTAAAAATTGTTTTTATTCAGCCGTTTATAAATTTATTTCCGAACTTGTTTCCTCTAAGTTGCCCATTCTTACTTAAATTGCGGTAACATTGTATGAACTTAATCATAGAAACAAACTAAACTCAGTGATCCCAATACTGAATATTCATCTGAAACGAAAAAAAGGAACAAATGAACAGGGGGACACTAACGCTTCGAAGAATTTTCTAATCATTCTCGGAGGAGAATAGGAAAGCGAACGGCTGAAGAGTTTATTTAATTCCTCCCGTTCCCGCTCGTGTTTTGTCTTTTGGTCACACCCCCACACTAATCGTAAACAACGGCGGATCTGACGTTTAGCTCCGGATGGGAATTCTTTAGAAGGAAAAAATCCCGCCCTCTTGGTCGCGAAATATTCGAGGCCGTAGGAGCATTTCCGCGTCGCCCCGCTCATTTGTTCCGGTCATCCACCTCCTTCTGCTCTCGCTCTTTCACGAAAAAGGAAAAGAAAAACTCCTTCCCTTCGCTGTGTGCTGAGTGCGGTAAACCATTCGGAAAGTCCGGCGCGGCCCAAATTGTCGCGCCCTAGCCTATCTCACCTTCACCCCATCCCCTCTCTCTCTCCCTCCCTCTCTTCCCCTCTCTCTCCCTCCCTCTCTTCCCCTCTCTTTCCCTCGCTCTCTTCACGCTCTTGTAGCGCCTGGGCGTCTCGAATGCGGCGGCCTACGGTCCTCAACTAATACCACCGCCACCTAGTGCGATCAAAAGAAAACACTCGTCCGAGAGAACTCCCCCCCCCCTTTTCTCCTTTCCCCATGGACCGCAAGGTGTGCAAATGTTGGCGGGCGCGTGAAGGAGGGCATGGCGACGAGGTTAAAAGGTCACGGAGATATTTAAGCCGATTCAGATTACTCCGGGCTTTTCAGCGGGGAGAAAAATGTGCACCTCATAAAATCCGAGTCTCTCTCTCGTCGTACTCTCTCAAAATGCGTAGACTGGAACTCGAGCGGGAGTGCGATGTTTTTTCGTCTTACAGTTCGCGTAGAAGGCATTCTGGTACGCGTATTTCCTAAAATAAAAAGGGGTTTAATTGCACAATTTAAAGAGCGAATACCACTTCTAGGCACAAGAAAAGGACGAATATATCGTAAAACGTGAAAGAAATAAAAAAAATGAGGTTAGCTCCACAATAGTAATCGAGATCCTAATTGCCAGGTGCGTTTTAGTGAATGGAGAAAATATCCCGTCTCAAAAAATATGCAACCTATTTCCATTTTTTTCTTGAGCAACGGAATTCTATTGAATCCTTTCAAAGGCATAACAAAATTGGGTACGTTTCAAATTGTTAGATGAGGAGATCAATTTGTTGATGTTCATCTATTACCGTCGGACTCAGAAACGAAACTGAAATGCAGTCACTCAGAAACGGCATTCTATTACCTGCATTGCTGTATTTATATCAATGATTATTTTAAGAATTACTTTCATTACAAAAAATACTTGATCAATTTGATTGATGTGAGAAAGTCTTGATCGATTCCATTAAGAATGCAATTCCCTCGAATCGCTAAGGAACTTGATTGCCCACATGATGATAACTTGTGCTGAATTTACTATATCAATATTTAAACTAAAAAATAGAATATAAATAGAAAATAGCAGAGAGAACGTTTTAAAAATATGAAACAATAAATAACTCTGAAAGACTGGAATTAATTATACAAATCATATAAGTTATTTTATTTTTTTAAATACGTAAGCAAATTTGAACGCTATTAAAATTTGAATAAGCGAGTGGCAATAAATGTGCGTGCCACCCTTGTTCCTTCACTTCAAATAATAGTTCATCATTTTACGAAAGTAAATTATATTGTTCCATTTTATGGTTCCATATTCTCGCTCCTCCAACTGTTCAAGACCATAAATATGTCCTATCCTTATTTAAAGTCAACCTTAAACTATGCTGTTTTATTTCTATATGTGGTAAGAAAATGTCAAATTAATTTTTGATGAAATTGTGTTTTGTTGTGAAGGTTTTAATCTTTATCTTTTTATTATTAATTATATAATTTTCTGACCATAGACCTCAAAAATTTCTGAATAAACATTACATAACACGCGTGTAATATCTGACGATTTAGAAATGTGCGTTCTAGGAATCCTTCTATTAATTTGAATTTATTTGAAAATCATAGACACATTGTTTTTCATATTTCTTGGATGATAACTGCGAAAAACGAAGAAAGTAAGAGATGAAAATTACTGTCGTAATATTTTTTAAAACTTTAAACTACTGCACAATCTGGATGGAGACGAGGAAAGCCATTGAATCCATTGACGTAAGAAGTAAAATATGGACCCTTGAGGGAACAGTATGGCAAAGGGGTTCCGAAAATGGAGTGGAATGAAGCAAAAGTTGCGGTGACCGTCACAGGGGCACCGCTGGGAACTGTGCTGAGGCCCTTGGGGAGGAAAGTTTCAAAGCAAAGAAAAGATTGAGTTAGTGGAAGAGAGAGAGATGGAGATGTGGAGATAGAGACGGATAGAAGAGGGAATTGTATATATACATGTGTGTGTGTATATATATATATATATGTGTGTGTGTGTGTGTGTGTGTAAAGAGAGAGCTAGGGGGCATTGGATGATAAAAAAGCAGCGAAAAAGGTGGGGAGAAAGGCGTATAATAGGACCCTTACGAAAAAAGGATGATATACTGTGAAAGTTAGGCGGAGGTGGATTTAAGCTTTTTTCGCGGACATGGGAGTCATTGGATGGTAATGGCAGGATAATGTGTCAGGTTTATAGACAGCATAAATCAAAAAAGTCCATTTTTTAACAATATGTTCGACGTAAGATGGAGATACATACCGAAGGAGTGGGTTTTTTTTGCTGCTGCTGCTGTAAGGCAATTGCATGACTTAAGGCGAGCTTCCCTTAAAAGGAGTCGCATTTTGTTGTTTCTAAGGATCGATGAATTCGCTTTTATATGATTGAATTTCACTTTCAAAAACTTGCAATTGCTTATATCTTAGATCAAGAACTCTGAAGGATAATAATTCATGCTTAATAAGTTGCACAGTTGCAGTTATTCAAACGGTAAATTGAAAAATAATTTTCTTTGAAATGACATTAATTCCAAAACAAACAACAGAATAATTTGCAAAACTCTTTTTTGGTTCCCATGATAATCTTTCGTGGTAGGCTACATTTTGTCGCGAATCTAACAACTTCAAATGAATCAAATTCCAGTTAGTGCGGCCATTTTAGAAATTTATGCGAGGATAAATCTTATTTCGGGTCAAACAAAACCGTTTGTTTTCGTTCTTCACGTCGACTAAACATTACACAAAGACTTGACAAGTATGGTATCACGCGTTGTACGATACACATATGTATACACTAACACACTAGATGGAGTAAGCACGGTCGTTTTGTCCGCGAGAGGCAGAAATAAAGGGAGGCGTTTTGCAGGGTAAATTGAAACATAAATACTGCAACGACCTCGCAGTCGGTTTATCCGTGCAACTACAAAAGAGACTCCAATTTTTATTTTCGAGGAGAGAAATATCGTTATCGGCTGGCCGTATCCATTACTGCGCCTCGCGTTGCACAAACCGCGATAGCGGGAAAGTTTTCGTTCAAAAATAAATTACGTCCCACTCGGTCGATTTTGCCAATGACAAAGGGGGCGTTTCTCTGTCTATGCAGACTGCATCCTCCGCTTTGCATGCGATGCGTGCCGACGTTTTAATGGAGGAGGGGCGATAAATCCGTTCGGCGCCACTCTCTGGAGCCGTATGCGGCCATGAATATCATCTTCCTCTCCGTTTTTTTGCCGCTGCTGATGTTGCATCCTCCGACGGAATTCAATCTGAATTATTCTTTATTGCCTAATTTGAATAATAAGCAATAACCTGCCCCTGTCAATGCGAGGAGAAAAGATTGGCGATTCAAAATCCAATTAATTTTTTTGCGCGTAGGACATGATTGGTATCATCGAGCGTGGAAGCATTGAATTCTGCGTCCATTATTTCACCTAACTGACTTAACGCCCGGTTTAAAGTATCTTATGAATCTAAAATAGGCGTAATGATACAAATACATCTTGCAGAAGCTTGTTTGGAGTCGGAACGATGGCGTAAATTACAAAATTTTAAATATATTCAATTATTTGATTGAGATAATTCGAACTCGAATAATGCAACGAATACGTTAAAAATCAAACGTAAGAATCCGGTACGGCGTTCAGTAGAATTAACTGCTAACTAAAGGCATGTATAAAGAGGTGGGCAACATTTCCCTTCATTCATTTATTAGCACGTATAATGTTCTTAGTATAAATCTACATAATTACATATAAATATAGTACTATATTCTTGTAAGACGAGCTCAGTATGTTGAACCTCTTGAGGTAAACAATTCTGTAAAATGTTTCCGGATCTGCTCCTTAGAAATTGTTTTCACAGTACGGAAGATATCCTCCTCGAAATAGGAATGAAACCGAAATAAAGTTTCAGGAACTATTAGAACGTAACGGAAACACTACAACCACGACATCAAGCGCAGTTTCAAGGAAAGCTTGAATTAAAAAAAACTCAAAAAATGAACTTTTTTTACAAAAAAAAACTTCCCGGCTACTGGTTCAGGTGCCATTTCACGCAACGACCGACGTCGGTCAACGTCTTCGTTTTTTTTTAAAGAGAAAATCCCGTCGCGACAATGAGACAAATCCTATTAACCGGAAACGACGCCATTAATCCGAAACGATCCCCCCTGAGATCCCCCGAAAAATTCCCTTGTTTACACAGACTTCACGCATCGGTAGGGATACTCTTCCATCCTCAGCCGTCGCCGGAAAGAAGAAATTCCGTCCGATAATGACGGACGTAAAATTGATGGGAAGAGGCCCGAAAAAGCCACACGGAAGGAGGTAATACGAGCGGCAAAGGGGAGATTTCTCGCATTCGTGAGCCCTTCAATAAAAAAAGAGGAGCGCGAAATCCAGGCCCGAAATATTCCAAAACCCTACAATTTTCCTTTCCGCCTAAAAAAAAGGAAAAAAAAAGAAGACATCCTCCCGGGGACGAAAAGAAGAAGAAGGAAAAGGTGAAAAGGAAACGGGGATTGGCCGCCGCTTCCCGTACGAATGAAATATTCTTAACGATTTTAGTCTCTGTCGTAGTCGTCGTCGCCGGTTAAAAAACAAAATGAGGATCCCCGGATAAAAAAAAGAAACAAAAAAGAACTTAAATGCGAGTGCTCTGAATGAGAGAGGGCAAAACGGGAGGAAGGAGAAAAAGAGCCAGAACGAGGGAAAAGAAGTTTTAGAAGCAAGAAAACAAGATTCTGAGAGCCGAATAAAGAGAGAGAGATGTCTCCGAGGGAAATGTCCCAAGGGGTGGAGGGTTGAGCCGGATGAAGTGGGAGAAGGAAGCGGGGGAGGGAGAGAGAAGGGTGTGGGAGGCAGGAGATAGAGAGAGGGGGCAGAGAGATGGAGAGGAGTCGAAGAAGGAAAACTATAGAAAGAAAGAACAGAAAGAAAGCGACAGGAAAAATTAGAGAATAAGGGAGAAAAAGACAGGAGGGTGGACGATAAATTGGCGGTCTGAAACGATTTGTGAAAGGAAAGGTGGAAAAAAGAGAAAAGTAGCTAAGGAGAAATGGAGAGGAAATGAAGACGGGATGACGATATTAGGTCGGAATGAGGATTTATAAGAAAAGAGTGAAAAGGTGTTTTTTTTTTCAAAACATCGAGTAGATTGTAAAAAAGAGGCATTCGTTTAAAAAGAAATGCAAAACATAACAGGAAATGGAAAAAATCTAAAAGAGCAACATTTAAAAAATTAGGAATAAGAAGGTAATGGGAATCGGGAACAATTAGCAAAATTAGAAAAATCAAAGAACACACGCATTCCACGCATGTTTGGTGTTTTTGGACCGACCTAACCGTTCTTTCCCAAAGTAATACGTATACTAGCAAAATGCATGCAACGATATTTTCACCTTATTTTGCAAATAATCTTTTATTTAGCAAAATTATTTGCTAGATATAGAAAGAAGTCCATTCTATGTGATTAGCTACATGACCGGCGTAATAAAATTATTTTTTATTGTTAGTGTAGATTTTGTAATACAAGAATTCTATAAAAATCTACTATTGTAAAAGAACACCATTACTCAAGTCTCATTTGGAATTCATAGAAGATGGCAGTGAACCATTGCTGACGACAACTGAATTTTGTCGCTGAATTTCACTGCGTACTCAGGTTACAACATTTCGCCACAATTCATTACGTCAAATTTGCGCGATAACGTCAAGTATGACAGGCAGTCAGAGTCGACTTAGCTAAAAGGCTTTATGGGATCGCTGCGAAACTCATGCAATGGCGAAGTACAATTCAACGGGACCTAATTAAAAGGAATGAAAAGCCATAATTAACTATTTATATGGAGGGAAGCTTCTATCTGCTGCTATACATTTATTGCACACACAGTCGAGACGTTTTTCAATAGTCACAAAAATTATGTAAATGGATCCCTTATCTTATGCGTCTTCTCCGGGACATTCCTTCATGTGCCTTAGTAAAAGCTTACTCCGTAGGATGCTTTTCCGAACGATGGCCAGTAAAAACGGGATAATGCGGAATTTGAGAAAAGAAAGGAGAGTTTACAGTTACGCGGGGAATAAGAGAGTACAGGCAAAACAAGATGCATGTGGAGAGGGAGTCGGATGAGAAGGGATTCGACCGAAGAAACGTCATTCTCACTATGAGATTAAAGCATGATAAGAAATGGCGGGGAGCGCACCTCCAGTAGGATATTCGCGGTAAATGAGATGGGAGAAATGAATAAGTGGGATAGAAACCATTTCGGAGCCGGAGAAGAGCAAGTTTAAGTGCTCAGATAGGTAGTTAAAAGGCACTTTAAAAGGAGTGTGGGAGGAAGGAGAGAGAGAGAGGGGGATAGGGAGTGAAAGGACCGTCGAGGTAAAGGATACGTCGAAAAAAGTTGGTAAGGTGGAGGAAGGCGAAGTCGGGAAGCGAGGAGGAGGAGGGGCGGGGTCGGTAGGAGACAATGGATGCGGCGCGGGGAGGCGGGATTGGGAGGCGAGGAGGTGGATGGATGACACAGCAGAGCCCCTTGGGCGTAGAAGAAAGGAGGGGAGACGGAAAGGCGAGGGTAGGATGAGAAAGAGCGGGCAAAAAGGAAGTGGTCTTCGAGAGGGCGCTATAGCGCTGTAGAACGTTGTACACTTATCCCGACATGGTAGATGAACCACCAGTGGCCCAGAACGGAACGATTCGTGCTCGTCTTCGTGCCAAGGAGGAGGAATATCTACTCCTCTCCCTCTCTTCTCCCCTCTCTCTCTTTTCCCCCTTCTCTCTCTCTCTTCCCCTCTTTCTCTCTTCCTCCCCCTCCTTTCCCTCCCCCCTCCCGCTCCCATCACGATCATCCGCGCTTTCCTTCCAATCCACTCCCCTTCCTCCTTTTTCCTCTCCTCTGCCGTCTCCTCAAATTCCACTCCCGACACTACCGCCGCCACTCCGCCGACCGCTTCGTCTCAATGACTGCGAATGCAACAGATAATGCAGGAGGCTCGTGGAAACAATGAGCCAATAAACAATGCGTCCTTATTTCCGAGGTGGTTTGCATATTCCTGCATTCCCGAACCACTCTCTCTCTTCCCACGATTTTCCCTTCATATATTCTAATGAGCGCACAAAAAATAGCCTTTCTTTTCTTATCCGGAATATTGTTTTTCCCCCCTTGCAGTTTACTCCTACGCTTTATGCGTTCCTTTATTTAAACCTCGACATACCGGAGAAAGTTTTGGGCCCGGATTTTGTTTAAGCGTCTAAGGAAGAAAACGGCGCGATCAATTATCGATTTGGATTTAAAAAAACGAATTTACTTCATAGTTTGAGATGGAAATCCTAAGCAAAAAAGAGCGTTTTGGCCTTCAAAACCATTCTTCCTTATGTTTAATCCCCAGGTCTCTACAAGTGAGTTGATCATTTCATAAAAAGAATTGAAATCCTTCTTTGAAGTTGATAACGGATTAAATAAATAAAGTTGGAATATCAAATAAAATTCTGTCCTGGTTGATGAAGTCAAGTTTAACGTAAAGAAGTTCTTTTTAATTGAAATTGTCACAAATCTATTACCTACGCATTATCGAAATATTTCTTTTTTGGACTGATAGAATAAAGCTCCAGACATACAAATTTATTTGTATTTTATATGAGCATTTCTCGAGCATCAAAATAATCCATGCATCAAGCTGCAAAATTATTATTCACGAATATTGAGAGCTTAAGTAAACACAAAATAAATGAAGATATTTAATATCAAATGGAGAAAATATATGACCAAAAGTACAAACATGCCTTAGTTTAGTGATTACAAACTGGTAAATTCTGTTGCAAACCTCTAAATATAAACAACGCAAAATATTTGACACACATGATGCAATAATTAATTTTAATTTTTTAGATGGAGTTCATCATTTAAATACACGATCCAAATGATTTGACTCACTAATTAACAATGTATTATTAAATCTAAGCTAATCTTTTACACTAATTACAGAAATATTTGTCTTTTTCATAAGATATTCATATTTTTAATGACTGTTTGCCTGCAAAAAAATGATTACTGCGTGTTTTATACGTTATAATTTTATGTTAGTTAATAAAACATTTTCTATAGTGACTTGCTTTTTATTGCTCATTATCTAAAATTAAAAGCAATGTAAAATGACTTTATTACTCAAAAGGGAATTTATTCTCTTTAACTATCAAGTTCAGCCTAAAAAATAATTAACAATCCTGAAAAGTTAATTTTTTCAAATTAAAATGCGCCCTTCAATTTTAATTCTACTTCATATGTCCCTGATATCATATAAATATTTTTTCTTGTATCTTTTGTTTCGTGGGAATGTTGTGGCCGTCTGCCAATTTTGTAGAAGTAAAAGGAGTTTTTGATTTAAGTTATCTAAATAAATGAAACTTTAAATTTAATAGGAGAAGTTGGGAGATTAATTAGTGAAATTTAAGGCACAAAAATAATAAACAGATACATTTTTTGAGCTGTTGAATGAAGAAATAGAGGGGGAATGTTAGGAGATGGAAATAGATAATAAGAAGCGTATTTGATGGTTTGAAGAAGAGAATGGCTATGAGGAAATAAAGAGTTTAAATTTATTAATAGAGGTGAAGTAAAATATCTTCATGCCATACTCTTTTTACTAAAGGTCAAAGTTCCTAAAGTAGTGCTGAAGCATTACAAGCATTGTTCTAACATAAGACTTACACATGTAAGAGAGGTTTACGGTTGTGTGATCGTAATCAATCTCATTAACTTGGCGCGAGCGTTTCTAAATGACCATGTATATATTTCTGTGAGCAAATTTTTTTATGTAGCCCAAAACTGGATTTTCTCAGAGACTTTAACGCCTGTATTTTTATCTTCTACAGATTCCCAGTCACATGCGATAATTTGCAGTTTAGAACATGACAACATCTATGCACGATAAAAGTAATGTTAGCTGAAAATATAATTACCAGAAACAAACAAATAAAAATATTTGCTTTCTAGAGAAATTTCGTATTTGTATATATCTTCAGAAGAGATCGAATTCGCAGACTCTGCCGCGCAGGACTATTTCATTTTAAATTTAATTTGCAATACTTAGAATATATTAAAGTGACTCAGAAATTTAGCTTGTGACACGCTGTATTTTTCTATCAATATCCCTAATGGGCATGCATTAATCTGCATACGGATTTCCAAAGGAGAGGAAAGCAAGACAAATAATATACAAGGAATATCGTAACATAATTTTATTATGTATTCTTCGCCTTTAATTTTCCTTCCATATTTACACACCACGTATTGCAAAACAATATTAACTCAATTTGACTTTCGAAATTTTCATATCAAGATTGGTTTTCATGTAATATTTACTTGAGTTATTTTAATAAATTAATGAGATTTTATTCAGCTATCGTTACCGCAATTCGTATTGTCCGAATATGCTATTCTACATAATAAAATGCCCTTCTCTATTAAATTACATTTTATGGCAAAAGTACTGGGGAAATTTTTCCCCTAAATTTCTCTTTAAATAAAACTGAGCGATTTATCAGCTGATGCGAAAAAAGCAGGTCTGTGTTCCCACCATGTCTCCGTCATGCCACGTAATCTCCTTCCAATACCTCCCTTCCCCTCTCTCTCCTTCCTACCCCCAATCTCCCCTCCCCATCTACCCTTTCTCCCCACTGCGTGGGCGTAGACCCCAACTACCGGACGAGAGGCCCACGCCCCGGCACGCTCTTCTCTCCCGCCTCCCACAATGGATGGGGTACGTTCTACCCGCACGGAGTGAAGCGGTTAAGAGAAGAGCGCGGTCACCCTACCTCCTCCCTCCCCCTATCTCTCACCCCTCTCTCCCTCTTTCTCTATCCGTTACACCTGCGACCCCAAGAGTTCTCTCCCCCGGTCTTACAACCTCGCGGGCAAATCGCCCCCGGCTTTCTATCCTCCCTTTCTCCTCTTCCTCACTCTCTCTCTCTCTCTCCCTTTCTCTCTCTCTCTCTCTCTCTCTCTCTCTCACGCCCGCCAAGCGTCCCACGGAAACTCCCGCGTGATAAGGATCCGTGACGGGAACTAATAGTTTGGGAAAAGTCTATGGAGTGGGGAGCGTAGGGGTAAGAGGGTTGGAGCGGAGGTGGGGATTGGGGAGGGATGGGAAAGACCCGCCGATCACGTGCTCTACTCAGCATGGGCCGCCACTCGACTCAATCCGCCGAAAACCTGGTGAAGCTTTATTTTTCGAAGCTCACGGGATTCTTGCTTCCGAGAAAGACCTTTCAAAAAGGGAGTATTCGGTTTCACGTTGAGGAGATAAAAATGGCTCGATGTATGTGCGGAAAAAAGGAAGCGAGAGCGTGGAGAAGCGTAAAAAAAGTGACTAGCAAAGTTACTTGGAGTTTTGGAGAGAGGAAGAATTTTTTTAAATCTGAGAACTTAAAATGCGAAGAAAGATGCGGAGAAAGGCATGGAATTGTCTGTTAACGTAAAATATGAATTTCTTTCATATCCTGGAATTGATCAATATCTCTTTAAATAACTATTGAACGTTCGAATAATAAATTTTTTAATACTATTTATTTCTGGAACTAAAGCAATGTTATCAAAACGTTGAATTCGATCTTTATAAGATAATACCATTTTACGATTCAAATACAAATCTGAAGCGTCTTGAACCCATTTTAATGAAAGCTTTATTACACTATTTATTTAAATTAATCATAAATTTACGTGATCTTTGAATTGATTAATTAATTAATTAATATACCCATAAAAATCGAATCCGATTTCTGAAACCTATAAATAATATAGGCATAATTAATAATAAATCCATTGATAAAATTTCACTCTGCTGAGTTTCGTTATATTTATCATGATTTTTATAAAGGTCAATCGGTGAATTGTTTCTTAATTGAGAATTGTTTTTGTTGTGTGGAGAACACATTAAGTAATATTACCGACAAAAAACATTGGCTTTCAATTTGCGATTTTTCATATGAAGGTTTAATGAATAACATTACAGAAAATTTTAACTCTGAAATTACATTTTCCGAAAATATGAAATTGTTGGTCTAGTACAGGAGTGAGCAACCTTTTCTGCATGGTGAGTCGCATTTATGGCAGTGAATCCTTCGGTGGGCCGCATTGGAAATTGTCAATGATTCGGCTGACTGGATTAAAGCTAAATCCTAAGTTGCGTACAAATTCTTAAGCATCATTTGGGTGAAAATCAAGTTAAAATTAGGATTTTACGGTTAAAATTTCAATTTTAGAATTCCTGACGGAATTCAATCTTAGAAATATCTTTGAGGCAAAATAAAAAACAACATTAAAACGAGATTATTTGAATAGGCTAAGGGGTTCCAATTTAACGCCAAATATTTTAAACAGATTTTGCTAGATACAAAAATAATATTTCGTAGGGAAATCAAAATGAAAATGAAAAAAATGTGAAAACTATAAAACACTGACGGTGGGCCGCATAAAATTGCTTATTGGGCCATATGCGGCCTGCGGGCTGCAGGTTGGGCACCCCTGGTCTAATACATAGAAAGCGAAAATTAAATTTGAAAATCAAATGTACCTGTGAGTCCATTCTTTACGGCTGTGAGT
The DNA here is from genome assembly GCA_028673005.1 of Tanypteryx hageni. Taxonomy (NCBI): domain Eukaryota; kingdom Metazoa; phylum Arthropoda; class Insecta; order Odonata; family Petaluridae; genus Tanypteryx; species Tanypteryx hageni. The sequence continues at coordinate 99,259,311 of CM054112.1, read as the reverse complement.
GTATCTAATCGTATACTGGAAACCGGCGTCGAGACCAGATTTCGTGAATCGATCTCTAGCTATTTTAGCACCAGGGGCAAACTACCAAATATGCGGCCCCTTCATAAAAAATTCTTAAATACCTATATTTTTAACTATGTAGATATATGGATGGATGGATGGCTATATGGAACAATTGATAAATAAAAATAAAGTATAAATGATGTAATTTCAAAAAACAGAAAGTAGTTGAAGAAGAAAATTGATGGTTTTTACAATAAATTGTTTAGCTTATCGAAGCAAACCCGGCCAGAATTAGCGGAAGCCACGCTGGTCCCTGGAGGGACCACACGGACTCTAGCACACGTACCCCCATGCACCTCTTGTTTTAGCGGAAGCTATAAGAAAAAATAAAATTCTTTAAATCGTTTAGTTGGTTTTTAGGGAGCTTACAATGCGTTGTCTGGAACAAGTATAATAGTGAAATCGCCCGTCATTGTGCCATGCAACCTCGCACAACTTGCCATTAATAAATTTTGGGACCTTCTTTGTTGCGCACGGGGCAGATGTCCCGCTTGCCCCGCCCTAGTTACGGCACTGGGCAGAGAGGAGGATTTGCAGCACAGATCGACCAACATTCGCTCACTTCACTATAACATAGGTTGATTTTTGCATCTTCGTGGACGGAAAGTAACGGATTTATCGCTGAAGAGAAGAAAAAAGAACATTGCTGCACGGAATTAATTGACGAATGCGTATAGACATATTGCCATCAATTGCCATGGAGTGTGCATCAGTTAAAATCGAAATATATCGCCGCGTTGCCATCACACGATTGAAGGAGAGTATGTTATTCTTCCGTTGCAGTATATTATCGGGAAAAATTATAGACATAATAATCTCGTCAAGCAATCGCTCTGCACGGTCGGACACTAGTTGCAGATAAATTAAATTACACCTTGGTTGAAAAACTTATTTTATGTTATGCCCTGAAAATTTCCCATCAGACTGAGTATTAAGGGAAATTTGAAACTACTTATTAGGAATTTACATATTCAGATACTCCATAAAATATGCATTTAAAGTTGGTGACGAATATGTATTTCTCTTTAAAATTTGCGTTCTCATTTTCATAAAATAACCGTAGAGTATTATTTGGATCAAGTTTGAATGCTGAGCGAAAAAAAGGACGAAACATAGGTTTTTAAATGAAGAATTGATATTTTAACTCATTATTATCGATCTCACTCTTTTTAGGGTTTGTTGAACTATATTTTTAAAAAGCTGACGGGCGTGCCAGGCATTTGCGACGAAAGAGAGCATTTAAATAAATATTTGATATATTTCACGAAAAAAAGATTTGAGAAATAGTAAATATTTGGCTCCGATATCTCTGCTCTCGACGCGAATTCTGAATTCCACAAAATTGAAAATATTTTGCTCGCTTTCTTTTCTCCCTTTTGGTTCCCGGCCAAAACACGGATTTCACCTCAGTCTGCGGCTTTGTCTCGGGCAAAAGTCATCTTCCTACAAAGACTCAATTTGAAAAAAATATATAGCTCACAGGCAAACAAACGAGCATACACTGGCGTATTTTTCTTAGGCGCTAGAGATTGGCCACGCGAAAGATTTAACCTCAAATTAGCATCACCGTTGCCCTTAGCCGAGGCAAAAGGGCGTGGAACCTCAGGGTGTGTGTGTGTGTATTTTCTTTCCCAGCGCGCATCGGAGAGAAAACGAAAAAAAAGCAACGGAGTAATGTAGGAGGGTGCAGGGAACGCCTAGAAGGCGGTTGGGTTGGGTTGGGTTGGGTGGGTGGTTGGAAGGCGATTAAGGACGTGCTGTCTCCGCCGTCGTGCCATCGGCGAGGCTCACGCGTCGTGCTGGCCGTGAGCATGCATCGGTCCAATTAGGAAGGACGGAAGATGGTAGATGAGAGAGAAAGAGAGAGAGAGGGAATGAGAGAGGGGTGAGAGTGGAAGAGAGAGTGAGAGGAGTGAGACGGGAGGAGGATGTAAAGGGAAATGGATGCTCACGAAGTTTAACGGTTCTCTCAGCGAGGCAGAATCCGAAGAGGAGGAACGAGATGGAACGTGGAAAGGGATCGCATTTTTTCTTTTAGAGCGAAAAAGAGAGAGGGAGTTCTCGGGCAAACGCCCATCTGTGCACCCAGCGCCACTATCCTTAACTGTATTGGTGCACTTTTACTTGCCAGTCTGCGGAAGGAGATGATGAGAAAAGCGGTAATATCATTGGTTCCGCGGTTTCGTAATTTTCTCAAGCAGCATAATCTTATAACTGTGAGATAAATTAGTATCGTGAGAAGAATAAAATTGAAGGATGGAATATATATATATATATATATATATATATATATTGTATTTTACGTGTCTCTTCGACGCCCCCTGCAGCTTGCCAACTTGGTCCTCAACTTGGTAAGTGTCCACTGGGCTTCCTTCAACTCCTTGCTACCACCCTCATCACTACCTTTCCTTTTCCTTACGTTAATATATATATATTAAATAGACGCTTCTTAATTATAATATAATAACATACATCAGGAGGATACTAATGTTTAGTCACTTCCTGATGAGCTGGAGACAAAATTTTTTTATGTGGAAAACCGACTAGAAAAATCGAAAATATCAAGAAAGAAACAATGAGGTCGCTAACAATTCGCAATTTCTTAAACAAATTTTTAAGGTTTATGTATTTCCGACTGAGCTACGGAGCTGATTTTTTAAAAGGTAGAACTTGTAAAAAAAAACGAAATAAGGATTATAGAAATTTTGATATTTTTATTTGGTGGTTGTAAAAAATTCTTAAAATATAAAAAATAGATAAATGTTAGGAACAGCCCTGTATATATTGTATATATAGATGCACATTTCCGCGCACACACACAGTAGACTCTTGTGTAGTGCGATGATGAGCTTCTTAAAAACCTCCCCGCTATACGAAGCGAATAACTTATGGGAAATTAGGGTGTACAAACTTTATATATATGCCTACATTAATAAAAAACGTATTTTTATCAATAAATGCAGCAATTTTTACATAAAATTGTGGCGTATAATTCAAGATGCAGGCGAGTTTATTAAGAAGTTATAATAATATAATACAAACTTTTCACCTGCTTATGGCTAGTCTGCACTACACACTTTTTTCTAGGATTTCCTATGGGCATCGATGGCGATTTCTCTTCGTTGGAATTCACTTAAAATTTATGTTACCCAAAGATCATTATTTCTCGAGCTAATCTATCTGGCCCTCCATGACTAAACAACACACTCGCGCACATAATCTATGATGCGGAAAGCAAATTAAAACCAGGAAGCAGCGAGGAGTTAAAATCTATGAGAGTGACCTCGTGGGCCCTTACGTAATAGAGGACCATAAATATAGTATATCATTTATAAATTGAAAGGCCCCGCAGGAAATGGCTAGAAAATAAATGGAGAGGAGGATTCCTCCAAGGAAAAATCGAGTATTACGCGGGATCAAAATACATTTCGCCTTTCACTCGAAAATTTTAATTTCCTTGGGAGAGTAATTGTTGCCTTCTCTGGTCATATCAAACGAGTGACTACGGGCATGCGCAAGGATGTTATTTTGCTATTATAATAGAAGAAATTGTAGCATATTATATCATCATATATAATTCTCTGAATAGTATATTGTACAATATTTTTATTCTATAAATTATTATTATAAGCCAATAAGTAATGCAAGACTATTAGAAATGGTATGACCAGTTAATAGGAAAGATATTGATTAACGCAGAAAAATAATGTTATGGTTTCATTTTCAAAAATTGTCAAACTTGAGAATAAACAATTTTGATAGGTTACTGTTTTGAACGAATCTAATATGAGTCTCGTGAAAATTCAAACACCGACTTATTTTATTCACCACATCACATAACATTCGCTATGTGAAATTACTAGTTTATTCTTTACATAGCTATTTTTATGTATTAGAAGACGCATTAATGCTCGTCAAGTCAAACATTTAAACAGCAATAATAAAATAGAATTGATTTTATCATCTATTAAAAAATAATAAATATATAGATAATATCGTTGGACACATTTTGGGTAGATATTTAGAAATACTAAAATGCAAAGAATAAAAACCAATAATTTTAAATCAACTTTTAGAACGTAATAAATGGAAAAAATAAAATAGAAATCGATGAATCACGCAAATTATTCAGGAAATCTAAATTTGTTGCAAAGCATTCTAAAATTCTAAATGTCATCTTCTAAAGGCTGTATGGCTAAGGATCTTGTAGCGAAAAGTATATTGGTAATGTTAGCCTTTGTTAAAGCGTGCAACTTTTAGATGATGACTTTTAAAAGGTTTTGTTACAAATTTAAAATTCCTAAATAATTGAAAAGTTTCATCGGTTTCTGCTTTTATTTTTTCCGTTTAGTGTGCTCCATATAGTGACTCGAAATTGTTGTCTTTATTAAAGAACATTCTAAGCGATTTTTATGAAGCATTGCTGAATTTTAGGCAAAAACTAGCTTACATACCAATTTTATTATAGGTCAATAAAAGTTAAGGAAAGCTCGTTGAGCAATTTTCAACTTAAAAACCGCATTTAATTATACAACAAACATCTATAAAAATGACTACGGAAAACAGGGCGGCGATAAATATATCAAATTGTCTTTATTTTAAACGTTTTTATTCCTGGAACAATGGAAAATCAATGATTCTTGAAAAATAAGTAAATATCACAGGAAATTAAAAAAACCTCTTATACAAAGGAAAATAGACTAATAGCGATTCACGAAGAATACATTCTCTAAACTTAACGCATCATTGCAAATACACTGGCGAAATGAAATCCGCGTTATACGCTTCTCTTCGCCGAAAGTACGGTAAAAACATCGCCTCAACAGCAATATATCGTCTCGGCTGCATCAACGGGAAACTTATTGATGTGCGCACGCGCAGAATTGGAAAATACGACCGGTGTTCATTGTCTGCGGATCTCTCGAGCGTGAAGATAAAATAAGCGGAAGAGGATACATAGGATAGGAGGAAGGAAGGAGAAAGAAAGTGAAAATGGAGGAGGTGAGAGAGATGAAAAAAGGAGCAAATAAGAAGATAGGTTCGGATAGAGAAAGGTGAAAAGAAAATGAAGAGAGGAATTGATATAAGGAAGAAAATGGAGAGGGAGTGATGTGTCGAAAGGGGAAGGGAGAATAATACGGGAAAGAGGCACTAGGAGAGAAAGACAAAGAGAGACGGACGAGCAAAGAGAGACTGGATAGAATAACCGCGTTTGAAGAAGAACGAAGAAAAAGAGAAATGTACGAGCAAAGAGAAGAAAAATAGAAGTTTGAAGAGAGAGAGAATCTGAGGTGTAGAGAGAATTAGAAAGAAAAAGGGACGGTTGTTGGAAAAAAACAAGAGAGAAATTTTGAGAGGCAGTAATGTTATATGGGTTTTTACGAGCATCGCGTTAGATGGAGGATTGTAAAGAAGAAAGAGGTGAGGACAGAGGAAGGAGAAATAAACAGAGAAAAAGGGAGATAGAGAAGGGAAGGAAGGAGGAAGGTAAAAAGAGTCTGAAGGAGGCAGAGAAGGAGGAAAGTTCTGGCGCACTCGCCCAAATTTCCGTGTTCCACGGTTCATAAACCTTCGAACGGAATGAGAAAGAATCGCTGGGATAGGCTATAAGGAGGGGAGCGGAGGGAAATATAAGGGGGGAGGGGAGGGAGGGTTGTTTGAGGGTGTTTCAAAACTTGCCGGCCGGCAAAAATCTTTCGCATGAATTTTCAAAAGCACATCTCTTTACATCCTCATACATTCCCTCCCTTCCCCTTTCGCCCTCTCTCCCTTCTTGAGGTCATCACGAGGGCGGTTTGGGTTTATAAAGGGGCTGGGAGTTAATAAGGGAAACGTAAATGGTTTATTCGGAGCCCCTTTTTATTTTTTTACATAACGAAGGGATCCGTATATTTTTTTCATTTAAAGGGAGGCGCTCGAAATTCTTCCGAGGCGGGTTACATAGGCAAATCGCACGGGGTAATAATAACCTCTCCTGGGTCTCCCATTCTGTTTTTTATTTTATTCACGCGAGGGACCCGCTTTACTACGCAATAATCCATTCTTATCAAAGGCAGGCCGTTTTTTAAGTGCCCAATAAATTCGTCAAAGCTAACTTTCCTATATGTATCCGTCGTTAAAATTTTATTTAAGTAATAGGAGTAATGTGGAGTTACGCGGTCGTAGCGTCGGACAATAAATACATATATGCGAATTCTTACCATTATAAGGGACGCGATTTTAATCAATCCATGGTCGCACGGTTAGAAATTTGCTTACTAAACTGTTAAAATTGCGGAGGAACATGTGGATCAAAGGTCAGTTTATGTTATCCGCTAACGACAAGTCAATGGCGAAGTTTGATGGATTTAAAAGGCTATTCTCCACGTAGGTAAAATAATTCCGGCTATCATGAATAAAGAAGTATTCGAGATATTTTATTTACGATCACGAGATTCTATTTTTTGCGTCCGAAACTTAAAAGTTTATTATCCGAGACGAGGAAATCGATTTGAAGGGAGAAAACAACGCAGATGAATTCCGCGGACATTTGGATTAGATTTTCAAAATAATTTTAACTTGAAGTAAACTATAATCCTTTATTGCTATACTAGTATGAAATGAATATCGTAATAATATTAGCGGACTCGAATTTCGTTAGCTGCGGTTACTCCGAAATAAAACACGAATTTTACTTGCCTGAGACGAGAGAGAATATTTGGCGCTTCGATTGAGTTAACAACCGAATTCCTACAGCCGTTCCGTCGGGCAGCGGGTCTCCACGCCAAAATACTTAACCCAACATCATTCGGAAAAAAACATTCGTGCGTGCGTGTTTGTTTTTATCGCTCAACAGTTAACGATTCTTTACGTCTCGCACGCGGAATGGACCGAAGAATTTTTTGATCACTCTTCCCCAAGCGGTGCGCCGATTATTTTTTTTTCGGGCGAATCAGACGTCGTCGCGTATTCGTCTCGGCATAAAATTCCACAAATGACGATCTAGGGCATGAAAACTTTATTTACTCGCTCGATCTCTTCATCCAGTTTACGGCGTTTATACGATTCTCGTCGTCGATGGCGATTAAGACTGAAGTCAATTGATCCATCGATCCAAAACGATATGTTTACCGGCGACGATGAAAGCAGGATACGACTTAAACTGCCTTTTAATTCAGTTTACCGTAACTTTACCATTAATCGCGAACCAGACGGTTAATGATGGCTCGATGGCGCCGTTGTTGTTTCCGTGTAAACAATGGGCCGTTACGATAACCGCTAGAGAGCAATAAAAATTGAAGCTTATTTATTTCACACCATCGAATTATTTCTTTCCTACAGGATGCTACGTGTAGCGGTCGCATTAGTTGTTGTTAATTTATGGACAGACAATTAATTAAGGTTCAGTTTCGATTGAAAAGTCCTCCGCGAGAGAAGATTTTCCAATCAGGCAGCCTCATTACCACTCCTCTAAACCTTTTTTTTGTCGCATATTGCGAATAGGCATCGAGTTAATAGATCCGCGTCGACGATTTGCAGAGTAAATTTGTCCTGGGTTTTAAAAGCGTTAAGGCCGGCGGATATAAAGACCTTCCATCTCGAGTGACTGACCCCGCAATTTGATAATCTCCATCGCGAACGCCCGCCGTATTGGAACCCGCTTCCTTTTCTTTCCTTTCGAAAAAGACTGCTGAGTCATGAGTTTTCTAGACCGATCCCTGGAAGCGAGATTCGCCGACCGGTCGCTTCTTTCTCTCTCTCAAGGTGAGGAGCATGACTACGAGTATCGATCGAGCTGTTATCCGTGGACCATTTACAAAGCCACTTGTAGAGCGATTGTAATAGTGGCTGATTGCGAGTGAATACACACTTCACTGGAAAGTTAAAACTGTTAACGAGGTTCATAATGCGATCCCGTATCCAAATCGCTTGATCAAAGAAACACCGAACACTTTGCTAATAATGAACAAGTAAGACACCCTTGCTAAACCAAGGAATGGAAGCACGATTTCTTAAAAATTTTCAGGATCATGGTTTACCTCCCCCTTTGGGGAGGGTACAAATACCATTGAAATGTAAATCCTCATTAGACCTTCCAAGTAAAAATTTAACTCCTATAGATCCAGTAGTTTGTCTACAATACCACTTCAAAATTTTGAATTTTTCGATTTTGGAGCCACCTGGCGGAATATCTGAGCTACTTGGAAAATCCAATGATGGAAAATTCAGATATCATTTTATTCAGAAATAATTTTCCAAAAAAGAAGTTGATTGTCAACAGATAGACACAGTGATCACAGCAAGATTTTTTTTAAAGAATACGTGATTATAATCATATAAGAAGTTAATAAACTATCCGAAATTTCACTATAATTTACCCATCTAGGTGGGTAAATTTGTATTCCCCGCTCTGTTCCTAACAAATGGTGAACCAAAAGCTTTAGTCTCCGATATATTGTAAATATGTGAGCCATACAGATTTTGAGGATGTCAATATTTAAGTAAACAGTAAAATTTAATGAACTCCACGGCTAATTGTTGCTGTTTAATAATTTCACCGCAATGACCTGATTGATTATTAAAACAAGATAATCCAAACGGAACTTATGATGACTACTTTCCACATAATAATTTATTTAATAGTTATATTGGATTTAATAGTTTTAAAATCACCGCGGATGAGTTGCTCTTTGTGTTTTCAAATTTCATAGTTTAGCATTATAAAATATTAAAAATATATTATAATAGAAAACTAAATTGATCACCCCTATTTGCATGGTAAAAATAACGCGTGTATGTATTACTAGTAGAAGGTGCTTGCATACTGCAAGCATTTAATCTCACCTTGAAAAAAATATTAATTTTTCAGAGAGATATTTCATCATGAGAAATATTTCTTTAATTCTATATATTTCTCCTCTGGACGGGTTTTCGTTTTTTCATTATGGAACAATAATGGAGTACAACAAGAACTAATTTTTGCAATTTTCGAAATATTATACTTTTTGCACATTGATTTAATAATGCCACAAATTTCTGCCAAATTTTAAATTTATAGTACAATTAGAAGTGAAATAACATTTATCTAATTGTTTAAATTTAAATAATTTTTAACGGCCAAAATAACAATTTTATTGATAAATTAAAATGTGTATTCGTTTACATAAACTAACTTCTAAATAATTTAAAAATTTCAGCTCCCTAACTTGCGGCGTAGTGTCTAAGCATTTAGCTATTTGTTTTAACTTTAAAGAATTTTTAACTGCCAAACAAATAAAAATATCAAAATTTCTATAATCCCTATTTAGTTTTTTTACATTCCCCACTTCCAAAAAAAATTTCAGATCCGTAGCAGATTTGGAAATACATATAAACCTTGAAAATTTGTTTAAACAATTGCGAATTTTTAGCGGCCGCATTGTTGCACTTTTTTAAGATTTTAGTTTTTTCTAGTCGGTTTTGCACAAAATCCTACCTATGAAAAAATATTTCTAATCTCCAGCTCATCTGGAAATGCCTAAACATTAGTATCCTCCTATATATTATATCCTCTGTAAGAAACGTCGATATTTTTTTTTATTTGATTAAAAATTTCACATACAGCATTCACCATTTTAGAGTGAAATATATAACATCATGAGTATAAATAAAAGCGAATAAAAAACAGGAAACATACAGAGAATAATAATAAGAATACAACACGAAAGAGAAAAGGGAAAATAACACTGCGGATAGAGCACAAAGAAATCAGAGGTGAGAATGAGGTAAATGAGCTCTAGAACCTTTGATAAATGATCTACAGGAAAGGATAAACGGATCTATGTGGGAAGGTAGATAATTAAATATTAGGAAAACGGAAAAAAAGAGAGCGCCTAACAATAGATAACCTTGTGGTTGGAATGTGGAGTAAATCCATAGAGCGTGTTGTTCTAGAGGGTACTCGTAAACCGAAAGAGGCCAAGAGTTCTGGACTGTCTATATTAGAGATGTATAATGATACTATGCTATAGGTACGGAATCCGAGTCCAACAATAGTCATTGCAATGACAACACTCGTAATAAGTGATAAAAACAAAAAACGCAGGAATTTACGCAAAATCCGAAGAAATACGATCGATAAACAACGTTTTACGATAAAAATTAGAATAGCTATTCCTTTTCTCAGGGAATAATACAAATCCCGCTCCGATATTACAATTCTAAGGTATTTTAATATGCACGATGGATTTGAGATTTCCCACGTAAATCAAATGGGGATGATAGTTCCTGGAAGGCTTTCATGATTTTGACATAGGTACCTATATATGATGTTGTATATATGTTTGTATATTTGAACAAATGATATGTTGAAGTGAAATAAAGGATGTTTGAATGTTTTTACATACTTATATGTATTTAAGGTGATGTAAAGGATGACAAGATGTGTTGAAACAAGGTTAGAAGGATATGATGAGATGGTAAATATATGATATCGGTATATATATCTTATATGTATATGAGCATAATGATGTAATATTATGTTGAGGTGATATATTTGGATGTTTATAAGTACTCTTTATATGAAAATATGTTGTTAAGGTGACGATAAGTCAGGACAAGATATGTAGAGATGAGATTTTAAAGTGACACGATGAAGTTTTATGTATATGATGTTTATGATATATATACATTTCCAAATGTGTTTCATGTATATATTGTTCTCTGGCATATTTGATGAGATGTTACGTTGAGGTAACTTACGTAATACTTGCAGGTATGGTTTAAACGCAAATTAACATTAAATAAAAATATAAGTATTATTCTATAATAGTTGCATGGAACGCCAGACATAAGAAATATTGAGCAAATGTCAATAATTTCACATTTTGTCAATATCAATGTTTGTGAACATTCCTTAACTTTATACCGGTCGAAAAAACGTCTGGGAGGGAATTTTAAAAGAACTTGAAATGGCTGACATTTCTCTAGGTAATATTCAAGGACAAGGTTACGATAATGCTGCAAATATAAAAGGTAGACATCATGGGGTTCAGAAAAGGGTATTAAATATAAACATTCAAGTTTTTTTTGTTCCTTGCCATGCTCACTTTGAATCTTGTTGTTGACGACGCTGCTTAGTCATTTAACATGCAGTCTCACTTTTTAGTTTAATACAAAAAAATTAGGTTTATATGAGCAGATCTACACGACGCTGGTCTGTTTTAATGAAATTCATAAATAACCTTTGAGTGAAACAAGATGGGAAAGTAGAATAGATTTAGATGTAATTCTGGTGAAATTTACGATTCTCTTTATGAAATAAGTCAAGATTCATCCTACGATCCAACTGCTCGAAATACTGCAGAATCATTGGCAAATCGAATGAATGATTTTCGGTTTTATGCCGTGTTGTTATTTGATATGATATTTAAAGGTAATTAATATAGCATATAGCAAATGTTCACAACAAAAAATCTATGCATTTCGCAAGTTGTTGGAATTTTGAGAGAAACGGTAGGACAACTTGGGAAATGTCGCTCTGACATTGTATTTAATGAAGTTTTAAATGATGCTAGAAAAATTGACGTTGATATGAATGTTGAGCCAATATTTTCTAGAAAAAATTGTATTCGTCCATGACAAAAAATGAAATTCTGCACCTGATGAACCTCTAACCGATCTATAGGCACGATTTAAAGTAGAATTCTTTTACTGCATACTTTATGATGCAGCAATTGCGTCTATTGAAGAAATACTTGCGCAATTGCATGGTCACAATAATTTATTCAATTTATATACGATGTAAATAGTATAATAAATTTCTCTAAAGAGGAGCTTTTGAAAAATTGCATGGATCTGCAAGCAGCACTGACAAATTCAAAGGATATCAACGAGACCGATTTAGGCGGTTTAGAAATGTTCGAGGAACTGACATCATTGTCTGTTTTAATAAAACTTGATTCAACGCCATTAGAATGTTGCAATTCATTTTGTAAAATGAATTTGCTTCCAATGTTGCGCTTTCGCCACGTATTATGTTAACCCTCCCAATAACGGCAGCTTAAAGTGAAAGGAGTTTCTCCAAATTAAAACTTATTAAAAATTACTTGAGATCCACGATGTCATAAGAGCGGTTGGGTGGACTTGCAACGATCTCGATAGAGCATGATGTTTAAAAAAAAATAAATTTTGAAGATCCACTACATGGTTTTGCCCACTCAAAAGCTCGGAAACAAACTTTTTTGTAAAAAAATGTGTACAATTACATCTATTTTTCTGTAAATATAGGCTATGTTTTCATACATGTATATTATAAAATTTTTGTGAAATTTCATATTTATTTTTCTGTAAATATACGGCGTTTTTTAATTTAATTGTTAATTTATTCATAAACAAAATGAATGCAACATTAGGATAATTAGGTCCTATCAAAATACTAAGCAATAAATTGTTAATTCACGTGCAATGCGGAATTTATATATCCATGGAGTGCCAAAATTGAAATCTACTTGGGGAGCCAAAATGTCTTGGGATAAAGATAGTGCTCTTAGTATAAATGTTGACAAATTGACATTCTTACATACCATATCTGCTCCTCAATGGCCATGTTGGCTGCCTTCTTAAAGACAGAAACCCTCGAGACCGTATGAATTCCCGCGTCGCGAAGCGCTGTTGTCAAGTCATAATCTTAAAAAATACCGTGGAAACGTCAATAAAATACTATTTCGGTGTAGTTTTTCACAGGGAAAATATGAATAATTCATTAAAAATACTTATCTTAATAGATTATTCAGAAATAAAATTGAGGCAGTCTTCCTTGACCTGAAATCATACTTCCCGCTGAGAGGGTTGCCTTCGAGCCGACTCTTCGATAGAGAAGGATCGAAACCCTCACCACGAGAATCTATTGTGCCTCAAAAACTGGACATAGTCCCCTCTAGCCAGGTATATTTCTAGGTCTGCCCCCACACAGAAGGGCTTAAGCCCTTATTTCTATCTCCACTTCACAACTTTTGCTAATACTAATCTACATTTCCTATAGATTTCAGCACAAGATCTATCTGCCCCGTCAGCGATGAAACTGTCTTGGAAACAAAGACCAGCTAAATAACATTTATTTTTCAATTTCGTTTGGTATTTTTTTGTACATTGCAGACGGTTTGGTGGAAGAAGGGTCTGCATAGCCTCGAGGTCGCCTATCAGAGTGTAAATAAATAAATTATTAGAGAAAGTTCGCTTATCGCTGCGTTAGGGTTTTGAATTACGGCCAGGTCTCTGACCTTTTATCAATAAATAATAAACGGAATGAGATGGAAATGGAAGGTTACTATGAATTAAAAGAACACAGTGCATATTTAAATAGAAATATCATTTTAGGAAAAAATAACTCCATAAAATATTTTTAAAAGACAATCCTAATTCCTAATTACTGTACAATTATTTACCATTCTCTTTATTTTAGAACTACACTTTTTCATTAGAATGCCTCATTAATATTTATGAGATTTTTGCTAAATTTTTAGAAAACTTAAACAAATATTTAGAATTTAAATGAATTTTAACTTATAAAAATAAATAAGGGAAAAGTTTCACAGAGATAATTCTCATGGCTCATAAAAATTACAAGGAAATGAGGCAAATGCTTAATAATTTATAAACGATTAAGGGAATAGAGGCAGGTAGAAAAGCTGGAGTTAATTTAATTAAGAAAGGCTCGCGGAAGATGAAGCGGATATGAATAACTCAGTGAGAGGAAAAGAAAGATAGAGAGAGAGAGAGAAGGTCAGTGATTATAAAAGCAGAGGGTTTCACAGGAAGAATTAACAAGAGGGAAAGACGTGTAATATCCTAAAAATATCTCAAAAGCAAAGTAAAAATGAACGTTGCAAAGTGGGGATCGAGATGCGTTAAGGGAATGGATACTCGGGAAAAGAGAAATGAATAGCGTATATTCATTGCTAACAGTATGTCAATTCATTTAAAGTTTGTTTTCGATGAATTACTGCTGAAGACGGGTTTTGTTGCCGAAATGCACATCCGTTTTTTATAATCTTGTTTTGTCTATTAGAGACACCTAAGAAAAGTATTTTTTATATGCTTGTTCTTGAATATTTTTAGTCATTAGACGAGTTCAATAATTCTCTGTTGAATTAAATATGTTATAAGGCAATATTTTGAGAAGAGGAGAGATTTAGATGTAAATGATACCTTCTGGATATAGCCCTACTAATGTGCTTATTTATGATGATTCTATCCCAGCATATAAAAAAAATTACTATTGAAAGAGACAGCAGAGGTGGCTATGGCAAATAATTTAAAAGAAGTTATTATCAAAGGAGGGCAAAGAGATTAATGGGAGGATTTGAAGAATGTCAAAAGAAAGGAATTATATATAATCAGCGAAATGTGTGTTAGTAGATTACCGTATATGCCGGCGTATAAGTTGACCTTTGAAGCTAAAAAATTCCGAAAAGTTAAGGTCGACTTATATGCCAAATATAAAATGTGACCCTTAAATAACAGATTAAAAACATTGATATTTACGAAAACATTTGATCTTACGGCATAGGTGACCACCATTTTTAATCAGCTGCTCCATTTTTTACATATTCTGTCATTTATTTGAGAAGAAAAATTTTAACTTTTGCTTCTATTACTGAATCTCAAAAATATAAACGATTTATTTGCAAATACAGGAACGAAGGATAAGTAGAAATACATTCTGCAAATAGATGGCAATACGGTATATGACTAATCTTTCTTAAATTAAACAAATGATTTAATAACTCAAAAATCACTCTGAATTTTTTGGAAAAGGTTATATTTAGGTTTTTAAAACCATAAAATTCCTCGTATTCTTCATTCGAAGTTTTTTTAGTGAAAAAGTGGGGGTCGACTTATACGCGAATATATGCAATTTGTGTATTTACAACACGCAAAATCGAGGTCGACTTATATGCCGTGTCGACTTATACGCCGAGTCGATTTATACGCAGGAATATACGATAATTGTTCCAAGCACGGATTATGGAAATCACATTATCCATAAAATTTAATTTATTAGTAATCAACATATCTGCATATTCATAAAGGGGTTGTGAAAACAAACACGATTAATTAACTCTGAAGTCGGCTGCTTTGAAGCCGAAATGGACATCTAATTCTCACGATCGATTTTCTAATAAAATTAGTTTTATTATCAATTATTATGCCGTCCAATCAAACTCAGTAGCTGTATGCATTATAAAATTTCGATGACTTCATGAAATATTAAAATACCACACCAATTTTGTAACCCGTGCCAGAGATTTTCTTTTAGTTGTCATCATCGGATACGCGGCAGCATATTAAGCGTCGTGCAGAACACTGGAATCGCCCGCATTAGTTTACGATGCAGATTGTGTGCTTGCGAATAAGTTTCGTTGCTATGACACCTTTATAGGTTGAGCAATTCGGAAGTGCAAGTGCTTCTCACACCTCTCCAGCTTCGACGTTACACAACTAAATCAAACGATCAGATCTTTTCTTTAGATATACATGTGTGCATATATGTATAAGTGTAACGGGGATATTATTCGATTTTAAGTCGATTGTTTAGTTGAAAGAAATGTCTTCGAAAAAATAAAAATTAATTATTTTTTTAATAAAGTGTGCGATCTTTTATTAGATCGGCAGTGTATACTTTCCGTCATAGCCATTATGCCTTAAATACGGCATAGTCCATCGCAGTATGTTAGCAGCACTGCCAGGACCTCCCTCGAAGTGGCTGGAGCCAATAAGTTGTCACGCATATAAATTACGGAAGAACTCTCTCTCTCTCTCTGCAGTTTTATTAATTACGCCGATGGAGTGAACGCCAAACTCCCATCAAAATTTAATGAGGCAGTAAAGCAAGCAAGAGGACGATGACGATACGTCGATGCATATCGGAGGAGTTTTCGAGGTCATATATGCCCGCTTGACGACCGCTTAAGCGAGTGATAATAAATTATTTGAGCGCCTAATTCGTCCGCGCGCTTTCCAGATCACTCTCGCTTCCCTTCCCCACCCCATACCCACTTAAAAGATTCGATTATACCAATTCTATGTTCCCAGCTGATTCACCTCTTCCTACGCACAATGGGTATCTAAGAGGTAGTGCAATGAATAGCCGGATAGGAAGGCAGGAGAGAAACCTGATGCCGGCTTTTAGCCTGCTCTTAACGAAGAGCAACAAGGGGGCCAACGACTTAACGTCCCTTCAGAAGGACGGAGTGTTGATTTGAGCGCGCTCCTCATTTCTCTTTTTCTAATTGGCTCCTCATCTCCTTAGTTCCAACACGCACAAATAGAGGGCCGGGCGTCCTCGGAAAAAATTCTACAGGATTCGAACCGGATGTCGCTTTAGCTGGTCTGGCCAACACTCGAACCACTACACCACCGGCTCTCCCAAAAAGGGTTCGCTCCTGCGTCACACAGGCTTATATAGCCGTAGAACCCTGCTTCCTATAGAAAGGTCTTCCGACTTTTGAGTCGACAACACGTGAATCAGCAGCAAAATTTCAATCGACTGTTGTGTGGGACACCCGAGAATCTCTATTTAAAACAGGTGCAATCCGAATCAAACCGAACCGAACAAATTTGCTGAACCGCCAACCGAAACGAAAGCAAATACTATTTTTTTATTGAACCGCGAAAAGAACTAGAAGTTTACACAAAAATTGTTCGGTTTTGTCCGAGAATTTAAAAAAATGCCCAAATTCATTGAAAATTTCGAAAGAAATGTGGCTGTTATTTTTCTCACAATGCATAAAGCTCAATTAATTGCGAATAGGTTACGAATTCTGATTATCGTCAAAAGAGAAAAACTAAGTAAACCAATAATGGACTTTGAAACCAAATGGAGAATCTAATTTTATAATGCTAAAACGCTTGTGTGGATTTTTCAGTATCTACTAAAGAGTTGTACTTATCGGACAGTAATTTGTTAAAAATTGAAAGTATTGTGAAGATATTTTAAGGAGGGAACATACTGTGCGAAGTATTGCAGTCTGAACAGCTTGCTCCTTTTTTATTTATTTATACGATTTTAAGTGAATTATTTCTATATGTAGAGCATAAAAAGCCTATTAAATGTGTATTTTTATTAATGCAAGTAAATGATTTATAAATAGCATTTTTGCTTAAACTGAACCGAACCGCGAACGGAACCGAACTACTGTCAAAACTCAACTGTTAACCGAGCCATGAACTGAACATTAATATAAATTACGTACCAAACCATTCCAAAATTTAAATTTAAAATACAAAAAGATCCAAATAATTAGATAAATCATCGACATTACCACATGGTGATGACCTCTCTTCCATTGAGGCTCAATCCTTAGGAGACTGGTTTACCAGCTGTTTTGGGTTGTGGGGTATCCCAGGCTTGGCTCCCATATATATTTTGATTTACTAAAGTAATGTTTCAGCTCTCTTGTAAAATGAATCGAACTAATTGTATGCTAGTATATGGAGAGCATAATGTCCCACCGGTTATTGCAGGAGTAAATAGTAATACTTTTACAGTTTTTTCTACACTATTAAAAAATTCATAATCAACGAATGAAAAAAATTGTAAACTTCCACTAAAATGTATTTATTTCGATCAATCTAGCTAACATTATCTGATAACATTGGCTTTTCAGCGAACTGGTTGTAATAATATGATTTGATTGCTTACAATGTTTTTCATTCTGAGATTATTAATACCAATCCAAAAAGTTGGAAGTAAGTTTATTGAAAAAATCAATTATAATAGATTATAGAGTTACTGAGCGCAAAAATAAAGCTAAATTTAATCATTAAAATGCAATGATATAGTGGTTTATCCCGCGAATCATCTAACACGCCACGGAAAACCATGGGTAATTTATTGGCTTGCAGATATTACCAGGGAAGACCCATTAAACACACATCGTGATAAGACAAGACAAGAAAAATGGCAAATAAATTCACATATAGAAGGGAAAACTGATCAATCGTGTCATCCACTTTAACGTAGAGAAACAACCTTACGAAAAAGATTAAAAGAGGCACAACCTCATTGAGCATTGGAAAAGGTCTGAAAGAAAGATAAACAAGCAATTGGAAATGTAAACTATGCAATTGTGCGAGGGATTGATTTATAATATTTTAAATCTCGACTTGATCATTGGGATAAAACTTTTACATGACACTGAATTTCCAAACATAATTATTTCCTTGTGATTAACTCTTCTATAATAGTATATGTATAAAATTTCAATTGTGATATGAATTTGAATATGAACATTATCAAAAAAATTGACGTGCTGCACATTTAAAAATAAATTAATTCTCCACAATCTGACATTAAGGTGAAATCGATCCTATTTTTAATACAAATGCAAATCACCCGTAAGAGGCCCTAAGGCGTGGTTACTTGGCGCATTAAGTTTAGGGAGTTACAGACGTAATTGACGGAAATGTGCTAATCCTCTCGTTTCGGAATTACATGCGATCGCGTTGTCGGCCCTAATGACCGCACAATCGCCATAAACACAATTACAGGGCAAAGGAATGTCATCACCCTGGTCGTACTCGGATATGCGTAATTTGGACGGCTTCCAAAAGCTGGAGGTCATTAATGTTGCCGGCAAATCGAACTGGTTTGAAACTCGGCGTTAAGGCGATCGAATTATATTTATTTGCCCACGACTTAAATTATCCTCCCCCCCCCCTATTACCCTAATCTCCGTAAACTGGAATGAATTAGCTACGTTACCTCGGGGATGAGAAACATCTTTCAGCAGTTTATAAGCATAAAATGTGAACCAATTACTGAGTGTCCGATTGGAATTCTGAGAGGCTACGAAATGGACACATGAGAATCTTATCCACTGCCATCTCAAAAAAGTTTTTTTTAGAAAAAAACGAGTGGAAAGCGAATTTCACCATACACTTTTGAATTGGCGAATACTTCACAACTACTTCTGGATAACAGTTTTTTTCACAATTTTCATTAGACTAAAGGTATACCCATAGCATAGACGAAGAAGATTTTTTTATTTTTCCGAAGAGTCGCACATCTGCTGAAGCAGACAGTAATTGGCGGTTTTCCAAAAAAAAAACATTTTGTTAATGGATGATGTTAAAATTTATGTATACTAGCATGATTAGTCTGATATAATATTTTAACTAGAACCTCCATAAGAAAACGTGCACAACAAAACAGAACACATACCGAATCGAATGGCGAAAAAAGGAAATCTCAAGCTGCTTTAGTTTAGGAGGAGTTTGTGGGTCAGACAGACAGACAAATCGAACGTATAAGCGGATTTTAAAAAAACGCCAAAAACGAGAAATTGCCACATCTACGTAACTACGTCTACGTCACTGAAAGTATCAATTTCTATCTGTAAATTACTTAATGGTCACATAAGTGTCAGTCTCCTTCAAGTGGTTGAACCTCAGTGCAACGAAAGATTGATAAAATTCAGGAAATCACTACGCACCAGCTAAGTGGTTACATTTTACAATAAAAATAAAACAGTTTAAATACAAAATAATCATAATGGTATTCTTGCCTATATTGCATCGACGACAGCCAGAATTTTTTACCGCTTTGATTGATAAAATAAGAGTGACACACTCTCCTTCTTTTGAACGCAATACCAGCAGCACCCACATTAACGGACAAACTGTCAATTCTTTTTTTTTCCTCGCCTCTGATTTTATATAGATGGCGGTGATATCTACTTACCATTTTATGCAAGGTGCGGCTTTTCTAAGCGATCGAAACGCTCATGATAAAAATATATAACTTCCGTTCGCAAGCGTGACGTTCGTCATCCCTATCTACAGCTTGGTGGAAAAGTGAAAGGAGTGGCGGTTGCCGCTCTTTCTCTGCCTCCATCGTAACATTCTACTCCTGCACTTTCCGCTCTCAATCGGTAATCCATTAGATCCGAGTAATAACCACCGTGAGCAGGAAAAGAACCCATGACAGAGCTGAAAATCCATTTGAGGGACGATAATCTCGTAAGAGACCTTCCATTAAAGAAGAAAAAACCCGCCATGACACATAACGGCTCGCAATCTAGAGAAGAAAAAAAGGAACGAGAACGAGTCGATTTCCTTCACACGCGTCCGCAGCGGGATGTAGCGATTTTCTTATGTTCTCGAATCTTCCCATCCCTATAAAAGTTTCGTGTGAAATGTTTTATTTCCGGGAGGCCGGAGACGACGTCTCACTCTTCATCTCCATCTCTTAGTGGTTTTCGCGTTCCCGTTACCAGCGAGTAAAAGTGA
Source organism: Tanypteryx hageni (assembly GCA_028673005.1). Lineage (NCBI taxonomy): Eukaryota > Metazoa > Arthropoda > Insecta > Odonata > Petaluridae > Tanypteryx > Tanypteryx hageni. Next base: position 99,238,998 of record CM054112.1, on the reverse strand, counting down.
AGCGGTCAACAAAAGTAGATGCCACTTCGTCCCCATTCTGATGCAAAGTTCTTTTCTCTCTCTCTCTCCCTCGCCTCACGAACCGGCATCCGTTGGATGAGGGGGGGGGGGGGGGCTGTGAAAATTATGTGGATGGTCGCTTTATTTTTTTTTTGAGAGGTTATCGCAGCGGAAGATAATAGGTGTTAAAAGTGTGTATCACAGAACAGCCATAAATATTAAATCTTTTTTATTATTTAAACGCGTTAAAACGCCGGCTTTGTGAGAGGAATAAAGCCGCCGCGAAGATGAGGACGTGTTCGAAACACCAAAGGGAACACTTTTACACTCTTCCGCGTAATTTATAATGTCTCCTGGTTTTAGATGTATGAGCGAAGCGAATGCTGCAGATTTGCTCGGAAAAAAATATCGAAAAACTTGGTCGATGAAGAAATCCGGTCCAAATGGTTAAAGCAGATGACGTTATATACTGAACGACGTAAACTGATAAATTTTTATATTTAATATCATTTCAAAAGAGTTGAAATGGTTCATTTCTTATCGTTATTTTACTCGATGCATCAATAGGTTCGAAACAAGACTTGACGTTTCCTCTCATCTTAGCTGTTTCTAAAATGACAACGCAGGAAAAAACTATTAAGGACTGAAAAGTGAACAGTAATTACCAGAAAATAAATGATAAATAAATCGATAAATTTAATCTTATGACAGTGAACCGTACGACCAAATGCCTCCACCTCTTTGCGTAACATGCCGAAAGAAACTACCGAATTTAAAATATTACCTTTATTTCACGCGAGAAACTTTTCTTATTCAAACCTCTATGGAAAGTAAAACATATGAACTTTTCCGTCTTTTATTGGACATACTGAAGCAATTTATTCGTTTCCCTATCACACGAAACTTCGTTTTATAAGTGAAAAAACCGACGTTTCTCAAGATGCCATGCGCAGGCTCGGATTTTCTAGATTTGAGTATAAAATGGCAAACAAGCTTTTCATACCGATTCTCTGGGAATGGCATGAATGGGGCTCGGATAAATAATCCGTTTCGCTGGAGAAGTCCGCCCGGGAATGCAAAACATTTCAAACCGACTTCGAGATTGCGTTAACGCTTTCAAGGATCGGATGACGTTATTATCCATGCAGTTGATGTTTCTATCTGTAGCTGTTTACAGGGAGCGCGAGGCACTTATTTTTTCTCCGAGGTCGTTTGAAGATTCCACGCGAAATCTTACTCGAAAGGAATGTGTGGGTGAATCAGGTCACACTCGAAGACAAAGTCTATTTTGGGAAATGCCATGCAACACTTTCAGATCTTTGGGGGTTTTGTAAGTTTCAATTTTCCATGACCTATATTTCAATAATAGAAAATTGCTCGTAATGCGGATAGAAGGAAGAGACATCCATAAACTTTTGACTATGCGAGAGAAATGAATTTATTAATGAGGACATCCTTTGAGGAAAAATGTAAAATCAAATACACTTTAATGATAAATAGCATTGATGTACTTCCTTCAGAATTAAATTAAATTTAAATGGTGGAGTTGTATTATTTTCGGATTAAATCTCATCGCTATTGGATGTTATCAATATTTCGATATGGACCCCAGCTCTAGGATGGCTCATGAAAATTGAACGCTTTAGATTCTATTGATGGGTACTTTCGGAGTAAAACTTTTCATATAAAATACTATAGAGATGATACCGAAATTTTTTGGCGTTATTCTTATATTTCCTGTATAATTCATTCATTGCAGAGTGATATCTCGTTGTAGCAATATATCCGCGAACCATGCATTTAACTACTTTATACTGAAAGTAAATTATAGCAAAAGTACTCAACAGATACACAACGGGATGTTAAATATGAAAAAAACATTAAATTTTACCATCAAATTCTTTCCTCTCAAAAACGGGAACTTTTTCATTTTAGTTTTTAACATAATGTTTCACGTCGTTAATAAAATTCTCGTTATCTCGCGAAAACTGTAAGCTATTTACTTACCATTTTTCTTAAATATTCACATTGTTTCGATTAACTAAAAATTCTTCCGTTTAATCGCCATTTTCACGGGTGCCATTAAGGTTTAAATCCATGCAAAACAAAATTAAAATAAAAATAATTTTTTAAAACTCTTTGGATAAAGAAAAAATCAACCTCTACCACTAAAAATGTTTTGTAAATGCAGAGCGTCCATAAGCGTCCATACCGGTGCATTGAAGAAGGGAGAACGAAACCTCAACTGCGGACGGTTTCTAGAAAGGAGAAGAATGGAAATTCCTAAAGATTTGTAGGCATTTTAGGGGGAAGCGAGTAAGAAAGGAGGAAAGCGTGATAAACCCCGACGTGGAGTTAATATTTCCCCTCGTATCCGACCTTTTGACTCAGCGGTCGACAGTCATCAATTATTGAACGCTTGATGCCACTTTTTGGTTATTAAATACTTTGTATGGAATCCAGACCTCTTAAATTTCGTTAAATTAGACGGGTATTAATTTAAGGCGCGTTAATATGAAAATTACTTTAATGTGAAACACGCTGAAACGAGAGTTTATCCTATACTGTAACAAAAATCGATTAAGTGCAACAAATCTACTAATTTATCTAATTCTTATATTGAAAAAGCTTTTGCCGATGTGAGAACCCTCTCTCTAAAATTTCATTGGTATTTTCCAATTTATATATAGTATATGTACTAAGAAATAATTTATTTTAAAAGTAAAAAAAATTAATGCATGATTTATAGATATTGTTAGTCATCGTCATCTTCCCACAATTCTAATTGTTCAGTTTTAATCATTTACCACGATCGAATTATCTACATATCGTACATATGCTTAATAATCCATGATAAAATATTATTGAGGGCAGATATTTAAACCAGCTTAACCTGACTTTACTAAGACAATAATTAATTTTTCTTGGTTATTAACTGATAACTTTCATGTATAATACAAAATTATATCAACAGTACATAAGAATAAATCACAACAGATTGAGTTTCAACAAAAATGATGGAATCTTTACTCATTTAAAAACGAGGGAATGAATCGTTAATCATTTCATCAAAATCATCAAACGGATATAACAGATGATTGAAATCAATCGCAAAACCATATAAATAGATTCAGATCTATTCGTATTAAGCTGGGATGAATTTACAATTACGCCAGCTCGGATTACGCGGCTTATATCGTAATGCGCACGAACACTACCTTTCGCTCCTTGAACAGCCTCACGTAAAAACCTATGCGGTAACACACATCACGAAACTAATCGCGGCTTAACCACGTGAACAAACCGTTGCACCGATGCCAATACGCAAAAACTAATACATCGAGCGAATGTCACGCAAAAAAATTTGAGGAAGATTCTCTGCAGCACGCGTTATTACAAACGCGACGAGGTCAGATGTGATTTACGCCGAGACACGGCGAAAAAAGAATATGCTGCTGAGAATGGCGGATGCCGGGGACGAATAGAAACACGAGAATTGGTTTTATGAAGCTGAGAAGGGACGAGAGAAAGAGAGGAATAAAAGGTAAGGGAATGTAGAAGGAGGAGGGATGGATTGTGCTGCAAGTTAGGGTAGGAGGGAAGGAGGGAAGGAGGGGGAGGAGAAAGGTGTGTTAAAGCGGAAGGTGGGAGGCAAAGAGGCATTCCAGGCAAACGAATGCACAACCGTAAGGGCAGGCTTAAGGAGATACCCTGACCCAGAACACGAAATATCCGCTCAGCCAACCCAAACCTCCACTCCTCCCTCATCAATAAAGAAACTTTAAGTATCTTCCTCCCCGGAAGGCAAAGAAGGATAAAAGGGAAGAGAAGGTAGAAGAAGGATGCCAAAGCGAGGAAACGGGATGAGATTGAGGAGGACGAATAAGGAAATGAAACGAGAGAAAGAGAAGGGAAGAGCAGGAGAGCGGAAAATAAAGTAAGCAACGCAACGCAAGAAGGGAAGAATTGAGGATAAAAGTGGGAAGAGAAGAGATAAAAATGGACTCAAAAATGGTGCACTAAAAAGAGAGGGGGGAAGACTTATATACGAAGGGATGAAATATGCATACGGGACGATAAAACAGGAAGTTAAGGCAGGAAAATGATATACCAAGCTTTCTCGGAGCCATGATAAAAGGAATGGGAACTTGGTAGAGCGCGGTATGTGGATTTCGAATAAAGCTAAGAACAACGCGAAGTAACATGTCTCTCAAATGATATAGAGGAATGGAAAAGGGAAGAAAGGAAGAGAGAAATTGGGAACGGTTCCTGGAGCAATATTAGAAATTTAGTTGCAAAAAATTCGTGAAAAGAGAGAGAAAAGGGGGAGACATTATTCGAAAAAAAGAGGGAGAATCAAAGAAAGAGATTAGAAAAAGAGAGAATATTGGAGGATAGGATATAGTTGGAGCGAGAATAAAAGAAAAGAGAATAAGAGAGTGAAAGAAAGATAGTGCCCTCCACTATCTTTCTTGAGAGAGAGCAGGAGGAGGGAGAGAAGGGAGGAGGAGAGAGGAGAAGAGGGAGGGAGGAGAGGGAGGAGTGAGGGAAGGAGAGAGGGGGAGTAGGAGGGAGAGTAGGAGAGAGGGATGAGAAGAGGGAGGGAGGAGAGGAGGAGGGAGGGAGAGTAGGAGGGAGGGATGAGAGGAGGGAGGGAGGAGAGTAGGGAGGGAGGGAGATTAAAAGGGGGAAGAGAGAGAGGAGAGGAGGAGGAAGAAGAGGAGGGAGGGAGAGTAGGATGACGGAGAAGAGTAAGAGGAGGGAGGGGGAATAGGAGGGAAAGAGAATAGTGAGAGGAAGAGTGGTAGAGAATGAGGGAAAGGAGTTGTTCCAAGGCCTTTAAGAGAGACGGACTAAGTAGAGGGAGAGAGAAAGAGGGAGAAATCGGGGCGGGGAAAAGGAAAATGTTTCTGTGGGGAGAGGGTATGGAACCGAGTGGATTTTCCCTTTGTTCTTTCAACACCTCTTTTAATTATGCATGGCTATACGGCGGCGCCAGAGTGGGGAAGGAGCAGAATGCTCCCGAAGCGCCATGCTCCACAATGGGTTTCTCTCTCCTTTTTTCGGCCACCCTCTCTCTCTCTCTCTCTTTCCCCCACCTACCTCCCCCCTCGAGCCTTCTCCTACCTCGTTATGTACTACTTCTCCCCACCACACCGCTTTCTCCCCCAACCCTGCTGCAGCCTCATTCCAAATTTTAAATGGCTCCACAGATCGGAGTTGGTTTTTTGAGAGGGAGAGAGAAAGAGAATGAGCAAGAGGAAGGGAAAGAGAGAGAGAGAAGCAGGGATGTGGTATAGGAACAGATATGTAGGGGGGGAAGAGAAGAAGATGGTATGGGTTGGTGGCTGTGTTCACCCTGTTCTTCTTAGCTTTTTCATCCCCCTTCCTCTCAGAATTCCATTCTCTCCCACAATCTGAGTTATTCCAACAAAAATGGAGGACGGAGGAGGTGAAGTGGGGTGGGGAGCGAAGTTGTTTTGCGGAGACTAGGAGGGAAGAATGGGGCACGGAGGAAGGGGGTGGAAAGAAGACAAGGTTTGAAAATGCTTGTGCGGTTTCCGGCGGCGAACTTCAAAAAGGAGAGAAGCACTTTATGTTTTTAAATTACTGTTTACCTTTTGGATGTTAAAAGAAGCCTTTTGTTTCTTGCTCCGGGGACGGCGTTCTTGCTCTTTTGCTCTATTTTTGCTCGGAACACGCGCCTTACAATTGTGCGGACAAGTGTATGTTTTAGGAACACTTGTTAAAAAATTTATTAAATTACGGTGCGAGGGTAAGACATTTTTTGATTCAGCGAAGATTGATGTTATGTTTATTGATGAGACGGAGGCCACTCGTAGGTGTGTGTATTCACCATTCCCTACAAAGATAGTAAAATGTTCCCAAGGCTATGCCGTGCACTGTGGAAGACGGTGCTTTTAAAAATATCTTGAGCAAACTTCTGATTTACGTTTTTGTTATTTGGTAGCAGGACAGTAATGGGAGTGGTAATAGGAAGAGGATATGTTTGCTTAACATTAGCGCTTTAAGTTGTTGCAATTAGGCCTAGTTATTTCCAGGGAACAGTTAGGCTTGCTCAACACGTCGACCTGAGTTGAGTTTTTAAAAATGTTGGCACTTATCAATACCGGAATTGTTTTTCAATAAATTGTTATTGTTGTTGGTAGGTTTTGGCAGCATATAAGGGAAAGTATAATTAATTTGAACATAAAGAAATAGAACTTATCTTAAGATGGATGTGTGAATAGCTCATCACGTGAGATGACAAAGTAAATGGAACTGGACAGTTGTGTATAAATTAATTGAATTTTTATAGTATTACTTTCATACAGTAGATACGACTATTGTATCTTAGCCAGTAGATAACAAGATTGTGATTATATATAGTAACCAAAAATATAATAATCTATTGACTATTCGCTTTAATTTGAGATCAACACAAACGCAGTTAAAAATCAATATTACAATAATTGTGACTAGTTGTCACTCTTTTCGGGAGCCTATCAGCCTCTTTTAATTTGCACTCTTTCTATTTTTCTCTATAGTTTTTTAGTAAAACGAACAATAGAGGCATTGTCGGTACTTCTCTGACACATTTTTGATACCCTAGATTTTCCCCCAAAGTCCCAGTTTAAAAAAAGAACAGAAATTTCCTCCCTCCCTCTGTCTATCTCTGGGCAAGATGGCGGAAGGTGAGGAACAAACCCATCTTGTTGCACATTGTGTCTGTTCCTTACCAAAGCCTTTCAATTAACTTCAACGCGCAACTCGAAGCGAGTAAAATGTTCTCTTCGAGAAAGGTGAAGTTTTTAAGTTCCTTTCACGGAATCACGGTCTATCCTTTAATGAGTCGAAAACTCTTCGCATGGAAGTCCATCAACGAGTTTCTCTTTAATTAAACTGAATCCTTTCTTAGTTTCTGTTTTTTTTCCGCAATTTTTTTATTTCGGAAGAATATCTTTTGTCCAGAAAGGCTCGAGAAATCCATTTTCGTTCGCTGCTGCTGCCATCTAGAGTGGCAGTCGACCTAATTACAGATGTGAAAATAGTATACGCCAGTTATTGCAGTGATGAGTCGACGCTTAAGGATTCTTGCGTTGAAATCGTGAAATTAGAGAATTTTTAAAAATTTTTCTCGTTATTGCCGATATTCAAAGGAATCGTTTAAAAAATATAACTGAATGCTTTTCATTTGAAATTATAATTTTTATGTTCACTACGCCTCATAGTTATTTAACTCTTCATTAGGTCGTGGACAGAAGAACCATTTATAAATGAGCGAGTTGAATCAAAACCTCCATATTAGAAAGAACTGTTAAACATGTTTCATTATCACTACGAGTTGAAACGGGTTATTTTTAGCGTCATAAAAATTAAAAGATTTTATATAAAAATTTAATTGAAATTCATCAATGCAATGGTAAATATTGTGATTTAGAAGAACGACCGTAATGTAGTATAGTGGCAACTGCTATTTATAACGGGAAATTTTAATCAATGTTAAACAAATACAGTTATGTATGGCAACAAAGATATTGCTATTTCTTGATTTATTTTAAATAGTTAATTTAAAGATTTAATTCCTTTCTTGTTTATAAATTAGAAATAATTTTCATCGCTTTGGTTCTTATGTGTTTTAGAAATGCACTCGAACCATCAAATGATAAGAGTAAGAACTATTATTAGTGGGTAAAAAAACAAAGCAATATGCTTCGCTTTTGAAATTTGCACTTCGTTGGACTCGATTCATTTCAGAAAATTTTTTCGTTCAATTGGGCTTATTAATAAGTGATTCGAATGATAAAAAATACGTTCAGAACGAAATACCTAAGAAAAATAGGAAAGAAGTAATTCAACATGCCCATCTCTATGAGATCTTAATAGCACTGAGGAACAAAAAATAGGCGATCCTGATGTAATTTGTAACGCAGATTACGAATCTGTTTTTAAAAATTTCCTATCATGTATATAATTTGAGATATGGCACTTCCAATTATTGTGAGCAAACCCCGGAAAAACATATCCTAAACAAAAGAAAATTCAATACAAAACAAACAAACTCATTTTGTTACCTTTTTTGTTTTCACAACACATCTTGAACAGCATCATTCTGTGTTTTTCAGTAGCAGCTGAAGGTGGTAAAGAAGTATGCCAAACAGCATGTCTCATAAATGTGTTAATGAAGCTGAGAATTTTTATTATGTTTGCGGAGAATTTACTGTGAAACATCAGAGAAGGTGCTTTACTCCTCTTATCAAAAAAGCTTATCAGTTGTACTTTGGAGGCAAGATAGGAGACCAATATAAACTATGGACACCCAATATTTGTTGCGTTTCCTGTGCAAACCGTCTCCGACAGTGAATGAAAGGCGCTCGTTCTTCTATGAGTTTAGCAATACCTATGATCGGGAGGGAACAATAAAATCACGCAAACGACTGTTATATTTGCACGACTAAAATGCTTCTCTGCAAGAACAAAAAACATATTCTTTATCCTAATGTGCCATCAGCAATGAAACCTGTCACACATCTTCCTGTTCTCAGCGCTTCATTATTCGCGATTGGCCAACTAGACAATTAGTAGAAGGTCATAAAACATTGCACATAAAAGCTTTGTCGATCCACAAAATATTTATTTATCCCCTTTACATATCAAATTAGGACTCATGAAGGATTTTGTAAAAGTATGGATCAAAATGGCAGAGAATTTCTACATCTTAAGGAAAAATATACAAAAACCACCAAAGCAAAGATTAAGGAAGGAATATTTGTGGGTCTCCAAATACGCGAACTCATGAACGATGACGGATTTGATAGAGTGTTAGAAAGAAAAGAAAAAAGGCATGGGCATGTTTCAAAGCAGTTGTCATGAACCTTTTAGAATATAACAAAGCTCCAAACTATGAAGACTTGGTTAATAAAATGCCTTAAGCAAACCCATGATATGGGGTGTAACATGTCACTTAAAATTCATTTCTATCACTCCCATCTGGACTTCTTTCCTGAGAATTTTGGAGCTGTGAGTGACGAGCACGGCGAGCGGTTCCATCAGGACATTCCAACGTTGGAAAAACGATACCAAGGCAGATGGAACACTAATATGCTTGCCGATTTTTGTCAGTGGCGGATTTACGCCTATCATACAAAAGAAAATTGTTTGCTAAATCTTTAACATTTACATGTATTTTGCTGAGTTTGTATGACTACAATACAATATGTTCTTCTAATATAAAAATACGTTTTTCTCCTAATCTAGACGTGCTACACGAATTCTGACTACAGATTCGAACTCAGCGGGCCAAAATCATTTAGGATAACCTCATTCTATGCAATAAACAGACAAAAAGTTTCAATTTGTCCTCCTGTGTAGCTATTATAATTGCAGCTGAAACATTCTAAAGAGAATTTTAACTGCTCGGAGTAGTGAGGACAGTTTCGCAGCGTTCACTCCAGAAATTAATGAAATATCAAAATATCGATATAAATAGCACATTTTTCGAAGCTATCAAAATTATACATACACACAGCACAATCACTTCATAAGATCGCATACTGAAACAATACAAGAGGTGTGCGTGACACTGGATACATGATGGACATTAACAATTTATCAATACAATAAGTACAATTATGCTTCGCTGAAAATGTTTACACCAGCAATAAATGGAGTATTTGTTTACACTTAACGCTTAAGTAAAACAGCACAGCTCTACCCACCTTTTCGCTTTAGATTTTAACCGAATCGTGGTAGCGATTCTTAAGCAAATTAAAGATTTTCGAAGATCAAGAGTACTTATTGAAAAAAAACATTCCAAATAGAATTTTGTCCATAGGATAGGAGTAATGGAAAATAAACGGTCGAGGTGCACATTTAAGTGAACACTTGGCCTTACGCCGAAGTTTTACTCTTATTTGTCTGAATGGAAGGAGAGTTGGGTAAACTATTCGGAACCAATCAGAAGAGTAGTGCGCTGCGGAAAGAGCCGTAATGGGAGGCCCTAGATCGATACGTGTTAAAGAAAGAGAGAGATGCGAGGGATTGGATAACCCACTTAAAGTTGAAATCAACGCTGTTAAATCTACCATCCTTACGGAACCTTTTCTAATTTCCATCTTAATTGCCATTCCCCGTTCGTTAAGCTAGGGAGATAAGTATCTCGCGGAGAAATACAAGCAAAACCAGAAATAAGAACAGAGGAAGTAAATACAGAAATTAATAAAATAATGAACAAGCATTTGCATTTTTAGAGAGAAATTCGATCGCGTTTTGAATTGAAATTTTATTTACGATGTTTACTACCTCTCTTAGTTACGCGAATTATGATGTACTAAAATCTAATTTGTCATGTTAATTCATAGCTAAAAGATAAAAGACTCAGGAACTCCTAAAAAATCAGATATTCTTAATATTTTCGCATGTTTAATATTTACAGACTAGCAAAGAAGAGATATAGATCTTTGTCGATGAGGTTACGCAAAGGGTCGCTCTGTGCCATGTTGGCAATCAACAGGAAAATTGGAAGCGACGTTACGACGGAGAGGAAGGAGAGAAAACGCTATTTAGAGAGAATAACAAGACGATTTTTACTAATTCAAAAGCATAGCTTCCGTAACTCACTTTGAAGATTAATTGAGTTTAATTCCGTGAGTGGAACTGTGGGTCCTTCTTTTAATTTTTTCGAGCGTTATGCAATAGATAGTTTTGGGATCAGAAATAAAGGAAAAAATTCTGGCTATTCCAAATGAAAGTTTGGACAATTTTTACTAATGTTTACAACAATAAATATTACAGCTATTGCCAGGGCAAGCCAGACTTACGAAGATATTGAGAGTTAAATATTTGCATGAAATAAAAAAATAGAGAACTTTACTTCACATTTATCACTTAAAAGAAGCGAATTAATGAAAAAATCTGAATTTTTATTTTAACTAATTTACCTTTGATTATGTTTTAAGACATGGTCAAATACTTTTCACATAACTTCTGACGGTGGATACGACAAAGAATTTAACAACTTACATAAAATGACCAATTACAATGGAAAAATCATTGCATGGCATGCGATGGCACGCAAGGTAATCCGAAATGTAATCCCGCGTAAAATAATAATGGTATACAGATTGCCCACCTCTTAATTTGAATAATCTTCTTCGTCTGTTTTGAGATTCATGGAATACATCAGCGTGCATCAAGAGGGGATGGTTGAGGGTCATAAAAAAAATTTTCTCCGGTTTTAAACTGCTTTTCGAAGAAAAAAAACAACAGTTTAGCAAGAAACGAATCGAGTACATTTTCTCATCGCCATTCGTGCGCCGGAGGAAATGGAAAATCGTAAACCTATCGATAAGTCACGTATTTTGGCTATACATAGATCCCAGTATCGACGTGTAATCTTTTTTTTACCACGCCGGAAGTGCTATGCATATCGAATTAGACCCTCCTGTACGTGTTGTACCAAGAGGTATAAGAGGCACAAAAAAAACAAATGCGCCCCATCACCCGCCATTCCCTTGCACGCATAATACAGGACTTCCATTTTCCTCCGCTAACCATTATAGACGGCCATTAATTACCGACACAACTCATGATGTTCGGGGATCCGATGAACCCACCGCATCGACGATCCCAAGAATAATGGACGCATTGTCAAACGACAAAGACGTGATTGCATTCAACACCGCCCTGTATGTATGTGTGTGTATATATATATATATATATATATATATATATATATATATATATATATATGTGTGTGTGTGTGTGTGTGTGTGTGTGTATGTATGTATATGTCTGACAAAAAAGGAGGCGGGTGGAAAGAAGAAAGTGAGAAAGGAAGGAGTTGTAAAAAAAGACGAAATTCTTCCATGCTTCAGCCGTCGCCTCAACTCACTCAAGAAGCCATCCGGGTAGTCTTCCCCCCTCCCTTCCATCGCTTCCTCTCTCCTCCCCATCTTTCCTTAAACCATACCTTCACCCCTTCACTCCATCCCTTCATCCCTCAAGCCTTCAACGCAACGTCAAAGAGGGAAAAGAGGATTAGTAAGAGAACGGTCTTCTGACTCCTCCTCCCATCCACAGCCATCCTGCCCACACCCTCCTCATGTCCACTCTCCCTCTTCAACCCCTTCGTGTATCTCTCCTCCTCCTCATCCATCCATCCATCCACCAGCATCAGCACTTCCTCATCCCATCCCTCCTCCACACTACACTTGACTCTGGTACTCCCTTTCTCCCTCCATTTCCACCCCACACGCTCCTTCCCTTCAGCAACTCAGGACTGACCTTTCATCTCCTTCCCACAATACGCCCGGCCCCACGATCCCCACCGCTCCTTTCTTTCTCCTCTCTCTTCTCCCAACCCAACCTGGATTCCCTTTCTCTACAAACTCCCTCTCTTTCTCCCTCCCTCATCTCGCTCTCGTACGTCTCTCTTCTCGCCTGCACACGTCCTTTTCCAGCCCTCCCCCGCCAGCAGAAATCCCTGCCAAAGCATATGTAAAGGTAAACAATGGTTAATTCAGTACTTCCCCGGCACTGGCGGCGATCCGTGTGTCAGGTCGGAGAGTAGGAGGATACTTCCTTCCTAAACTACTATTTTCTCTCTCTCTCTCTTTCAAGAGCGAGGGACTAAAACTACCTACCAATTCCCTCATAAGCTGTCCTCGTTACCCCTTTAATCCTCCTTCATATATTATGTGTTACCACCTTAACTTCTTCCCTTATCTCGTCCGAACCTGCTATTCTTTCCTTCCTCAACTATGTCTATTAATAAGACCATAAACTAGTCCAAATAGACACATTTAAAAACTATTACATTGAATGTATATATATATATATATATAAATTTTGCGAAATTTTGTGTTCGAGTAAGTACTGGAGAGACATATTTTGCCAAGTATAATCAGGCATGAAAAAATTAATGTTAGAAAATTGTATGGGTAGACGAGGTAAAGTATTTGAAATTAAGCTGCCAATCGACCATTCGAGTTTGAATATTGTATGACATATATAAGTAAAGAAGTCAACAAATTGTTTTAACAATATTTTTATACAAAAATTTGGCACAGATGTAAGTTTTCATCGTGTATTTGTTATAACGACTATCAACCCCATAGATACATACCATCGAATACAGAAAATACATGTGCATTTAAAGGTGTAAATTAGGAGTAGAAAACTGGATTTATTTCAAGGTGAAGCTAAAAGAAAATTCACCCATCTTAATATAAGGTTGGGCACATTTATCCTGGAGGATATTTTTAAAAAGTTTTGTTCTTTTAATGACTGAAAGAATTTCAGTGAGAGTCGAGTGAAACATCTGTAGCTGTCTAGTAACCTTTTTATAAAAATAGGGTAGATTAAATTTAGGTTGGCCAGTAATCTGCCTGTCAATAACACAATTGTAAATTACAACAAAATAAACATGCCGAAGCAAACCAATTTTCAGGTTTTAAATAGTTTAGCTTTAGTTAATAACCACTTATGAAAATGTGACATCTATATAAAATGATATTCAACCCATGAGAGGCTGGCTATCATTTTTCAGCTGAGGAACGTGCGACACAAACAATAGTAAAACAGGCGCATTTCAACAAGCCTCAAAATGTCTTTTCCAATCTGCCATTTCTTGCGTTACTCAGTCTTAAGTCATTCGCGGCACGAGAGCGATCGTTATCCGCTCCGAAGATCGTCCCTTGGATCAACTTGAACCACTTCGGCGATGAAATCGCATCAGCATTTTTCTCGAAAATGCAGGCGCAGTTAAAAACTCTTTTCTTAAAGACACGATAAAACGCCTCGTATTCGAGTAAACGGAGTCGTTCCATCTTTTTCGATGGGATTCATCACGTCTACGGAACAACACGGCTGTAGGTTGGTTGGACACGGGGAAAAACACATCACAATCGGCTACCGTTATGTATCTTTCCTTACCTTTCAAACGCCACTTCGTCCTTCCCCTTCCATCTCCTATTCTTCCTCTCTTTCTCTCTCTCGCCCTCTCTCTCTCCCGGGGTTAAATGTAAGAATGGACCTTATGGTCTAAATTTCGCCCGAATAAAGACGATTATCTATCTATCTATTTCTCTATCTCATTTCTCCCCTTCTCTTCTCCTGCCACATCATCGGTACATAATGCCACGAAGTCCCTTTTCCGCTGCCATCACTCAATATTCCCCTCCTAGCTCGGGAGACCTCATCCGCTTGGACCTAAAGTTTCCTTCTGCCCTCCGCCCCGAATCGCCCCGCCCTGCCCTCTTACTCCCCCACCCCACCCATCGTCGCCCATCGACCAACCCGACCCTCATCGCATCATACATATATATATCTTTTTTTGTCGCACGCCCATCACTCATTCCCCACACGTGGCTGATCCTCCTCTTAACATTCTTCGGACTATTATTCCGGCACATTAAATAACTTCATTTGGAAGTTCCTTGTCATGAGGATGGGACCAGAAGACGTAGTCCTTCTCGAAGAGGGCGGATTCCCTCCTTTCTCTCACTCTCTCTCTGTTTTTCGTGTCTTTTGGGCTGCGTAGGACGACTTCGTTACGTCAAAAAACTTTTGCGCCGCGACGACGGAATAAAAATATTCTGATGAGAAAGCTTCAAACTTGAGGGCATTGTGATGGAATTTTATCGCGCTTGGTTTTAATTCAATTATAATTTTAACAGTTACAGATGATTTTTATCCTAATCCGCGTGGTTGTTGCTTTTCAAAACACCAAATTTAGTTTTTTATTTTAGGAAATCAACTTTTGAGAATAGCGCTATCTAAAATGGCCTCTTATATAGATTATTCATTAATTTGAATTGGTAGTAAAATTCCCTTTAAATTCAATGGAGAAAATCGTACGAAATATACTATATACACTATAAACACATAATGTTTAATCTAGATCACTTAGACCTCAAGAAAAAAATAGTTTGGACGGGGAAACTACTCTCTTACTGCATTATTCTAATATAAAACATCGCTGTGGTTGCTCTTCTATGCCTGAATAACAAATAGTTCGAGGTAGCAAAACTATAGATTATAGTTCTTCGTTATAGTATGTATGAATAGGAACGGAACGTCTTCGAATCATAAATCATCGACTTAGAGAAAATGTAACTACATATGAATTAATACTTTAGGCGTTAGTAAGTAGATTTGCTTCATGCTGACGAAAATTGGAGTCATATACGTACACATTAGATATCGAGATTCGGTTTATATTTGTGCAATATAAAAGAACATCCTTTGCGTAAGTTATCTATCTAGGGTAAAAGATATAAATAAATTTATAACTTTCTCCACAAAAAATTGATAGCACGTTACGCGAGATTCACTTTTAGGCAATGGAATTACAATTATTGCATAATTGAACTAGTGTTTTAGGTGGTGCCAATAAAAATGTGTTGTGAAAACAACACTTATTGATTGTTTATATTTCATGAGCATGAATAACCACTTTCTCAAATTTGAACCTAAACCCATAGGTTTTGTCTGTCGCGGTTTCATAAATTATAATGTTTTGTATGCATAAGAAGAACGATTTAATCACTTCGCTTTCCTATTTTTTCTCAATTTTAAATTCTAATTTTCTTTGAAAGAATCTTCGCGACCTTAAACCAACCTTTCTCCAATCGATCATGAACTTGTAAATCCGACCCTGACCACACATTCTGACTCATTTTTCCTTCTCTTGTGTGCCTACACGGTGCAGTCGCTCTTCGCACCACGTAGGCGTTCCACGGCCATCCCCCACTCTAACAGTCGCCTTAACCCGCCCCGCCACTCACGACCCAACCACTGCATGAGTCCCCCTCCCCTCCCCCTCCGAACCCACCTCCCTTTCCGTCCCTCGCTTCCTCCTCCTCCTCCTCCCTCATCTTCCCCCTTCAATCTCCTCCCACTATCATCCCTGCTAAACCCTCCCTTTTTCTTCCACTCCCTCCGCCATCCACCCTTTCCTCGTGATTACACAATGGAATTTTGTTCATTTCACGCTCGAAATCATGCGGCAGAGACTATCGATTGTTTCTCGACCTCACTCTCAACGAACACGTTCTTCCTCCCTCCCTCCCTATCTCTCTCTCTCCCTCCCTCCCTCTCACTCTCTTTCTGCCCCCTCCAAACCCCTCCCTCTCACTGTGTCTCTTCTTTTTCACTTTCCCACTCTACCCTCCTCTCCCTTCCTTCCACACCTCCGGGCATCCTCTTCCCTTTCCCCCTTTCTCATTCCCTATACATACAAATTTCCTCCATTTTCATATATCCAATTGGCGTTTTTTTCTTTTCCCCCTTTCTCTCTATCTCTTTCTCTCGCCATCCTCAATTTTTCATCCCACGTCTCCTTTCTCCTTGTTCTTCATCTCGTCAGCTATTTCATTTATTCGCATTCCTCATATTTTCCGCCTCCCTCCTCTCCTCCCAATCATCTTATTTCCGTTCCACTCATAGAAATTCTCCTTCTCTTGCTGTCATTTAATTTTCCTCGGTTCTATTCCTTTATCTTCCCTTTCTTCTATCTCTCGCGCTTTTCTTTAAAATTACTTTCTTCGCCATAGGAAATGCAACTCTCGCATATCCACCTATCTAATTCCTCTCAAATCAAATATTAAAAAAATATTCCTAATAATAATAATAATAATAATGATACAAGTTATTTTTATTACAGCGGTAAAGATTCAGTTTTTCCACCGTTAAGAAAGCATCCCAGATGGCTTTTTCTGTATATTTACAAAATGTTATAACTTGTTATTTTTATTCATAATGCTGTTTCTGTATTTGATATCATGAACTAATAACAACTGAAAAAAGCCTTCTGCGTCTAAACAAACTTATAACAAAATAAAATAAACCATATATTTATTTATGTTTTTATTCTCGAACTTGCCATCTCCTTATTTTCACTTTAATCATTCCTTCACAGCCCCTTTCCTTTTTTCTCTTCGATCTTTTCTCCTCTTTCCTTTCCTTCCCTTTCAGCTCCATTCTCTCCCACCCCACCCCATACCACCCATCCCACCCCATCCCACCCCATCCCACCCATCCCATCCCACTCCATCCCACCCCTCCCCTATACTTCCCTTCCCCTCTGTTTAAGCCGAGTCCCTCGCTCTCTAGGCGCTGACCCCCTCCCTCCCCTCTCACTCGCCGCCTTTTGCCCCTTCGCCTGACCTCTTTCATCCCGATCCCTTGAAATCCCTTCATCCCACAGTCTATATATCCCTACCGAAACCTAGCGTCCTGTCCTCCTTTCCTCCTCTCGCCATCCTCCCCCTCGACTCTCCTCCACTCCCTCCCCCCACACGTCTCCTGGCTTTCATCCTCATATGCCTCCTCTCCTCCTACTCTGTCGCTCTGAATCTCTTCCGCTGCTGACCTGACTCAGTCGACTCTCCTCCTCTCGACTGCGATGTAATCCTCCCCTCCAACCTTCCTCCCACCTCCTCCTTCTCCGACAGTTTCTCCCACCCTTCCTCTCCCAACCCATCCTCCTACTTCCTCTCACTCCCAGACCCGCCCCCACCCCACCCCAATCCTATCCCATCCCTTTTCTTTGCGTCCCACAGATACAATCGAAGTCTCATGAGTGTTTAAAGGATGGATTCTAGTTTGAAATAATCCTTCCTACCCGAGTTCGTTCAAATGTTTGGCTTGCTATAATAATCTTAAAGTTAGGGCGGAATCGAGTGTTCCACCCGAAATTTGGCGTTTTGAAAAGGCGTTCCTTGCCGTATGCTTTCCTGAATATTGATGGTTCATCAACATATAGCGGACGACGTTTAATCTACATTATGGATGACGGGAATTTTCCTGTTTATTACATCGCGGAATTATAATTTCTTTATTGAGGTTTCTACTTAGCATATCTGCGTCCAGACAACGCGCAATTTCCATTAAGAAGACGCCTTATGAACGAGTAAAATAATTTCGCGAACAACGGCATCTTCTCCATCATTAGAGTCACCGCATTTCCCCAAAAAATAAAATAGTTGAATATTATAAGGGCAGGAATGAATGAGATAAAAATTTTCTCCTCTCACTTTCATTGTTATTCCAATAATAATATCCTTATCAAATTGGCTCACAATGTTTTGAGCATTTTCTCAAAACATTAAAAGTTATGATTCAAGTAGAGACCTTCCTGACCTAAATATTTCAAAACGTCCATGGTTATTAGGAGGCTTGAAAGTAAGGAGGGAACAAATTTAGAAAATATTTGAAATTATTTTACATAAGACATTTAATTAGCACTACTGCTACTGAGTGAATAAAATACGAAACTAGATTTATAATAAGATAAAAACTCAGTTTTTTTTTATTTCCTCAGAAATGTAAACATCATATTATCAAGAGGTTGCTTGGTGTGTACAATCTCCAATTTCAGAATAGCTGGATAACTAACTACCTTAGGAACTTTTATAAATTGCAGAATTTTGTTCCAGGAGAAGCTAACTGAGCTATACTCAAGCCTGGTACTTTAATAATAACATTCTCTCTCGTAAAGCTATACTACTTCCGCGCGACATCTCCATCGGAAATGTTCATTTACAATGGGTCGCTACGGACGTTGCGCTGACCTTAGTACCCAGAGTTCGCCATTCGCATCTTCAACTTTATATTATTTTGTTTTTCCTTCCTCAGACTGGTAGCGACCCTAAGCCCTTGTCTTTGTGTGCATTGGAGTCTTATGTGTCGGGTGCATCACCGCATCTCGTCCTTCTGCTTGGATTTCATGCCTTGTGACCCTTTTTGAGCCTTCCGCAAGGATAGGTTAATGCCGTACACACACACTCGAACAGAAACACACACATGCCCTCCCGGCAGCGGCGCATGTTTCTTTTTTTGTCCTCATTCCATGTGTGTGAACAGGCTGATACGAAATCCAAGTGCAAAATAGCTTTACGCCATTCTTCTCTTACCTTCCTTTCTCCCGCCTCTCTCTCTCATACAATCTCCCATCTCTCTTCCTCTCTCTCTCATCATTATCTCTCAGTCTAGCGTTCAACCCCTCATCATCATCCTTTGCATAGATACGTCCCATTATGTGAGTGCACTGGTTTGATATCCCTTGCGGAAGCTCCAATTACGCTAATGCATTTACTCGGATATGAAGAGTTTTGCCGATGAAATATTTAATCGCCGATTTTTTAAAAAATAACGATTCTCTCGTATTAATGCGTGAAGATATTGTCTCGCAGCATGGATCAGAAAGGAACGAGGGCCGAGCCACACCATATTCATTCGAGCTATCATTGCTGAAAATTTTCGTTTATTTAAATGGAATATTTATGAGGTGTGAATTAATGAGGCAATAAAATTGGATGGATTCTGTAACGTAGTATTAAAAAGAAATTTAGATCTAAGAACTTGAAATCATGTTTAATGGATAATTTCTTCTTAGTTACGAGCTGTAATATTATACTTCCCTTAAATTTGAAGTCGCCATTGTTGCTTGCATTGGCAGATATAGATTAAGAACTTTCCTTTTAGTATTGAATAACTATTATTTCAATAAATACATAATAAATAAAATTCGAGAAAATTTTCTAAAATTACATTTGATTAAGTTCTTTAGAGATAGTAATCCTTTGTTGGATAATAATTAGTTGGCAATTTTAGATGTGATAATTTATGAAATATAAATATGTAGGATTCCGAAATAGAAAACGTAGTGGTGAAGTAAAGTTTAAATAAAACGTTGTAATCTCACTTAGATAATAAAACTAAAACGACTTTGTATTTCCTACGAGAATATTATGCTTCCATTTATGAAATACAATTTCTTACGAATACAAATTACGTATTCATGAAATCCTTTTGAAGACAAAATTATTTTCCTGTCTAACGCCAAACTTCAACCGTAGCGACGCAAGAAACTACGCTGAGTCATCACAAACGATCTCCTTCGCCTTGTAACGGTAAATTTGATACAGAAGGACCGACCAACTCCTGCATATTTCGAACCCCAACTTATGACGCAAGTCGCTATAAACTTGTAGCCTTTGAAGCGCTCGAAACTCCGTCACGACTTTACATTTGTACTCCGCGCTGCATCTTAATCCTTTGGTTCGTACCTTTATGGTAATTGAGTGCGATTGAGACTTGGCCCGACCCAACTTCGGGAGTCGAAGACTGACGTCAGACGGAATGATATTGGAAGAAATCTCATCGCCGGGTCAAAAATGGAACTTTGGTATGAGATATCTCCTTCTCTGTCACTCTCTCTCTCCCTCTTCCCAACCCTTCCTTTCTCCGCCTCTATCACCGTCTGGACCCGGTTAGACTGATATATGCACAGCGCAATGCTTCAAAGGCGTTGCCTTGTCAACAGTTGAGCGCACATACCCCAATATTTATCCTCACGGTATTTCGCGTGCTATATTCCCATGCACACGTCCTCGGGCAGTGCCATCTTTGCGTTCGGGCGGCTTGATTAGAGTCAAACTCGCAAAGATCTCCGCCGTGGCGCGACGGTTGCCTAAAAACTCCTTCCCTTCTCTGTTCATGCACCCACCATTTTCCTTTCCGGCGCACAAACACACTGCTGTGCCGTCCCTGTTTCTATTTATGCGGCCGCCAATCGATGCGGGTGCAGTTGAGATTATATCTAGCCTACTTTGTGCGCTCGGCTCCATCTCGCCTACTTCGATGCTCTTGTCTGAGGATTAGGAAGGGAGAGGAGATTGCATTGGAAAATGAGGCGTGTGCATTTGCGTCGCTGAATGAGCAGGAAACGTCTAAGTTTTTTTACCTCGGTTGTTGGTACGAGTGCTCTGGCGGAGATATGAGGTAAAAGAAATATTGCGCAGCTACGTGCTATGATAGCTTCCGTCTTAATTGATATGGAGATTTTTTAGTGAATGGGTGCATTTACCCGGATTTACATAACGAGATAACACGGTTGCAACTGATACATATCGTCATTATACTATATCCTACTATTTATAATAATCGGGAATGACTGTGTCGGTCTAACGCTGCCTGAGTGTAGTATATGCAATTTTTATTTGCAGTTTAAATTATTCCAGACAAGCACTTATAAATACTTGTCTCGGGTATCTCCAACAGTAACAGAAGTTGAGTTTAAATTAGGTTAGAATCTAGCTATGCAAACTCTACTTCTTAAATAACTTAAGTGGAGCTCAGATGTCAGAACGAGATTTTTCCGAGTACTTTCACGGCCTTAAATACTCTCAACATTAAGGACAGAAACGTTGATTTGAACATTCTTCCGAGTCCAAATTTATACAGATGCCGTTTTTCTGCTCATAAACACGAACGAATTTGAAAAGTTTCTATGCGAATGGGAAAATCAGTGCAAACGTCTTATGCTAAAATTTAGAGTATCAATTATACAAATTAGAAAATTATTTGTTTTAGCTTTCACGAATATTCTGTGATTAAATTTCGATCGATCAATGAACATTTACACTAATTAATTAATGCAATCATTATAACAATTTGTAAAATAAGGATTTATAACATTAAAAAATCAGTACAGAACGTTAACTAGTACACCATTGTCTTAATCAATACAATATTGAATAAATCAGTGCGATTGGTATATGTAGTTAAAGCAACCTTAGCTGCTCATATTTGTTGAAAATGGATTACTTCTGCCGTCCTAAATTTAGTTCCATTATATAACTATTTTGCTCTGATAATTGAAAACATTAGTGGATATATTGACTAACCTTCGGCGATTGTAAATTAAACAAGCGGCAAAGATTAGCCAGTATTTCCACTAACGTTAGCAATTATTATGACAAAATAGTATTGGGGTACCTTTAATTTTCAAATATCACAAAACAGGATCAGAAAAAGTAAAATCAGTTCCGGATAAATTATGAACGATATTATTCAAATGAGAAATTTTAAATTTTCAGCGCAATTATTATCTTATCATTCAAACATCTTTTCCTCTCAATTTCCAAAATTAAATTAATGCGGCATAAGGAGGTCATAAATATCAGTGATAAACAATCAGGCGTCTTTGTAAGCCTCTTTGATCACCTTAATTGAACACACATTTAAAAGAGGCTTCCATCATTCTTTAATACTAGCGCATTTCCGAAAACACCTGCACCTAAGTCTTTGAGATACCTGTCATCTCGAAACCACCAACTGGAAGAATAAGGGAAAGGCTGAAGTTCATTTTAAAAATGCTTCAAAACTACAGGCAACCTTCCTCCCAACGTTTAGAAGACAATGCTTCCTTTAAAATAAGATAATTTAGTGTTGATTGCATTTTTTTGTAGCTCTTTAGAAGTAATAGCTCTTCAGAACTGATCACAACGTCATATTCCATTCAATAATAACCATATTTTTATCTTCATCCCTGAGCTAGTTTGAGTCTTATTTAAAACACTACCTGCCGTTAAGGTTAGGCTATCAACTAATCTAAGGTGAAACAATCGCGATGAGGTGCACACTGGGATATGACCGAGTTAAAACGATCACTGAATTATCTTTTGAATTTTAAATGCGATGTCTTTCAACCGTGTTATCATTATATATCGACGACTCTTACAGAGGAGGAGATAACATATAGGAGAATACTAATGTGTAGCCCAAACTACAAGAGCTAGAGAGCTGAAAGTTTTAGTTTTTGTAGATATAATAGAGAAACCTTCAGATAAAATGAGACTTCTTACCTAAGTGACATGAGTTCGACTCCAGAAATTCCGAAATTTGCGTTTTTTCCCATAAGAAAAGCATTCCGCCATTTTTGTAAATTAATTATGGGCACTTGCCGGTAAGCTAGAAAAATGAAACTTTCAGTGTTGCTAGATGGCCGCAATATCTATTAGAAATTTTTGTCACTTTTGCTTACAGTGTCTTGAGTTCGACTCCAGAGACCCCGGAATATCTCCCATAAGTTAGCATGGGAAAACGCAATCCAGTGTGTAGACCAATCTAATAAGTTTAGGAAGCTGAAATTTTGCAAGATTATAGAACTTTTCTCATAACCAACTATAAAAATCGAAAATTTTAAAATTGTAATTTTTAGGGGTTGTTTTAACCCCATTTGAACATTAAAGTTTAATAATTTTTTAGGTACTACGGGATGAGCTAGGAAGCTGCAATTTCCAAATTATTTACAGAACAGTGCATTTGCACAAATAAACATTTCAATCTCTCCATATATATATTGCGGCAACCGTTAAAAATGTTTAAATTTTAAACAATTAGAAAAATATTATTTTACTTCTACTTTACTACAACTTTAAAATTTGGCTGAAATGTGTAGAATTAGTACCCCATAATGGAGAAAGTGTAAAATGTTTAAAATTGCAACATTGTTTTAAACTATTATTCTTACATGTGGGAAAAACGAAAATCGCTGCGGAGGTGAAATCTTTAGAATCAATAGAATATTTGTAATGATGAAATATCTGTCTGAAAAATTAATGTTTTTTCAAGGTGTGATGAAATGCTTGCAGTATGCAAGCACCTTCTACTAGTATTGAATACACACAATGAAAGAAATTCAAGTCTTTTCCTCACATAAAGAATTTTTTAAAATTAATTCAAATCAAAGCTCAAATAACATTACAGAATAAACTTGGACTCGATGCATAATAATTCTGTGCATAATAAAGCAAAGTAATTAAAATTTCCAAATTTCATCATGTCATCATGTATAACT
The DNA here is from genome assembly GCA_028673005.1 of Tanypteryx hageni. Taxonomy (NCBI): domain Eukaryota; kingdom Metazoa; phylum Arthropoda; class Insecta; order Odonata; family Petaluridae; genus Tanypteryx; species Tanypteryx hageni. The sequence continues at coordinate 99,215,351 of CM054112.1, read as the reverse complement.
GAACAATAATAATAATGAAATTTATGCTAACGAGTTTTTCCAATAGTCTTTTGAATTTGAAATAATAAATGAAAAAAACTAATGACGATGAATGAACATCAGAAATTGTTTCAAGAAACTTCGAAAGCACTCCAACGTCCGATAAACAAAGGTTACTTTGTATTACATGTCAGTTTCTGGGAACGAATTGAAGAAACACAGAATCCGTAACATATAATTCGCCTAGGATATTCTTATTTTCCAAGTCAGCCGTGCATGTCCCTTAGATTACCCTTGTCACTCGCACGGGCGCTCGACCCCTTTGAGCTATACTCTCCGACTCAATTGCCTCTCTCTCTCTCTCTCTGTTAATCTCACCTGCAGTATTCTCTCTGTCACTCAGTTGTTTTTTTTGTCCTTTTTCTTGATGCATTACACGCTCCATAAAGCCACTCTTTACCTTTCTCATCTTCCATCCTCCATCTCGACTTTTCCCCTTTCCTCGCCCGTTCATTCTCCCAATCCTCATTGACCTTCTTCCGTATCTCCCTAACACTCGCTTTTATCCCCCTTCATCTCATTTCCCCTCCTTATAATCCCTCCCCTTTTCTCTTATTCCGTCTCCCTTTACACGCATTTCTTATTCTATTCCATCCCCAATTCTCCCTCTCCATCCTAACCCGCCATATTTCTCACCTCCTATCTCCTTCTTCCTCCTCCCCATTCTTATTATCCTCCATCTTTTCCTTTTCTTTGCACTACCTCCCCCTTCTCCCCTCCAACTCTCATTCTTTCCCATCCCTAATTCATCCCCGCTACCCCTCCTACCGCCTCCCCTACTTCCCTCCCATCTTTCATTCCTCCACCCCTCTCCTCCTCTCCCCTCCCTTTTTCCCCCTTCTCTCCACATTTGCTTCCCTTCTCCACTTGCTCGATCATTTCACGGTCCGACGAGATATCGACGGTTCATACGTCCGGAAGATGATTTAGACTGCTAGGGGAAGGGAGGACGAAGCTCATTGGGGTGGGAGGAAGGGCGAAGAAAGGAGGTTATGTGGAGAGGGTTGGGCGAGAGGGATGTGGCAGAGAGGGTGATGTGAAGAGTAATGAGAGGACGGGGGTTGGGGAGGAGGTTTTGGTGAAGGGATAGAAAGGGGGGGAGGGAGAAGTCGGAGGAAGTGAAAATGTGAGATACGAGGTGGTTGAATGTCGGCCGAGAGAAGGGGGTGGACGGTGGGGGAAGAGGTGAGGGGGAAGGTGGGAGGAAATGGGAGGTAGAGGTTGGGGAGAGAGGTTGGGAGGGAAGGTGTGGGAGAGGGGGGAGAGAGGTTAGGGGGGGAGAGGTTGAGAGGGAAGGTGGGGGAGAGAGGTTGGGAGGGAAGGTGTGGGAGAGGGGGGGGAGGTTGGGAGGGAGGGGGGTTGCAGTTTGAGAAGTGGAAGCGATTCAGGTGTGGAGGAGCTCGGAAAAAGAATGGTTCGGCCTCTTATAGTTTTTCATTCGGCCGAGGATTAAGAAAAAATAAAGCCAGGAGAGAAAGGAGGAAAAACTTTGGAGTACCGTAATGTAGGTGATTAATCGCTCAGCGCGCAGGTACCGCAAGAGGAGTGCGCGCGAGTGTGCATGATGTTGCAAACTGGGTGAAAGCACTCCTTCCTGCGTCGCGGGTTTTATTTTATTTTTTCCCCCCGAAAGGCGTTCGATTAAGGATGAAAAAGTTCCCCGAGTCGACGTTCATCTTTGTTATTTTTTTACAGAGGAAAGATCGATTATTTGCGAAAATATTAGAACGTGATTAATAGGCTCGTCAAACGATCCGAAAACAAGTCGCGTTAAAATGCAGGAACGGAAAATGCTTTTAAAATTTTAATTTTCTTAGATGCAGTCAAAGGAGAATAATGAAGTTATGTCGGTTTTATTTTTTCACTGGAAAATATTTTTTCGCAGTTTTATCATTTGAAAAATGACATGATGTTGAAGGCGAGGTAAGATATCAGTCACAAATTTTGAAACATCATTTAGAGCTAATGGTAAATTATTTCGTTTTCCATTTCAGCAAAATAAAGGGTTTTCAGTCTTTAGGTTTAGGGTGCTGATATATTAGGCATTGATGGGAATTTAAATACTTTTAAGAACGAGGAGAAATTTAAACTACGGAGAGGTATGCAAGCGACCGTTTCCGGAAGAAAGTAACAACGGATGTTTAATATTTTAAACCCACACAAATTTAAATAATAGGTAATGGATTAATTTTTATGTTTTTGCATAAAAAACTAAAAAACTACGTTCATCTTTTATAATCCTCTTACAAAAAATTTCGAATATCTGCAATCGACACTGGAATCTTAGTAAAAAATAGATACTTCCACTGGCATTTCCTTTTATTATGAATTTAATAGTGCGCAAACACAAATCATCGATCAAGCGGAAATCGATTTTAAGATAAAAAAGGCTAAAAGAATTATCCTCGGGAGGAGTTTTGAGTCCCTACCTCGGTCCTTGGTCTGATCATTGATTCGAATTAAGACGTTAATCAAAACTCGTCAAAACCAAGGAACTCATTTCCGAGACCCCGATCAACATCCTCTCGCGTCCATTGGCGATTGGTTTCCCAGCAACTGACGGCAGCTACAAAAGAATCCTCACGTTCCTCTCTCTCTCTCCCGCGATTAGCCTTGTAAAACACTATCGCCGATTCAAAAGAGACGAAGCAAGATTCAAGTACCTAAGCACTCAGTTTATTTTTATCCTTCGGCTTCCCTTGGTCTTCCTCGGCGACGGATTGGATAAACATTTCCTCCCAACGGCGACTTCTAATTACAACTCGAGGTTTGGCCAGACTAAGATCGCGGCGATATCGTAGATGAAAAGCGCGCCCCTGTGAGCGAAGTATTAATCTCTCTTTAATAGCGGTAGCTCCTTCTGTCTCTCACTCTCCACCCCCCCCCCCCTCTGTCCCTCTTTCTCCCACACACTCTCTATCTCACACTATCATCGAATGAAGTGGAGAGAGATCGATTTCAACGAGGTGCTTGGGAGTCCGACGTGTGATTTCCGTCACCCAGCCGATCTTGATGGAGGCGGGTAATTGGGAATGAATGGCTTCATTGAGGGAAAGAAATTTGATGCATTGAGTTCGATGGTATTGCGGGTGTTATTGAAAATTATTGACCGAAAATTTATGAGTGATGTAGGCGACTTTCGTAATGAAAGGAAGAATTTTTTTATCGAACCGAAATGAGTGATCTGTTAATTATCACCTATGCAGGCCTTGCAAACTAAATATGCAAATGGATTACTGAGACTATTTATAATTATGAAATTTATCTTTATCGATGTTATCTGTAACTTGAGACCCAAGTTCGTGGAATAGGACAATTATCGTGAAGAAAGGAAAATAGTTTCCGTCCTCAACAATTTCAATAAACGCAACCAGCCTCATTGCAGTCATCCATTTTAAGATCGGGCTGTGAGCTAAAATGGCTGACTCATTTTTGAACTCATCGAAAATTGTCAGCGTTCGCATATTTTGCGCATGAAATCAAATGAAGTTTAACGAATAGCATAAAATAAAAATATTTCATCCAAATATTTACTGAATAGTAAAAATAGGATAAGATTATCAGCATAACAAAATTGTACTTCCTCGATTTCATTTAACTGTCATGATGGTTCTCATGAAGTAGAGTTTTTATTAATTGAATAAAGCAAACATAGCTCTACTAATTAATTTTTATACACTCGAGAATGTGCATTATATGCAAAATACGATCATACAAAACCCGAGCGATTTGTTCAAACGGAAAACGTTGGAGTCCATAAAATTTCAGCGCATAAGTGAAAAAAATTGAACGAATGCCGGAAAATTGGATAAACCCGTGTCATATATCAAAACATTACTTTTTTTCTAAAGACCGCACAGATTTATTTATTTAAGTTCGTTCCGTTCATTAGTTTTTGGCGACTGTGGATTTATATTTTCATTTATAAAATAAGTGGAACGAGGAAAATGCTCCAAATAAAACGATTTCGAGGATATATTTACATTTTCTTCATTGTAGGCTGAGTATGGGAGTGTATTTTTCGGAGAAATTACTGCGAGTTGACATTGGCGATGGGCAGTGCAAACTCAATAAATAGCAGATAATTTTTTCACAACTTACATTCTCCAGTTAACCAGCAGATAACGGATACAGACACGGAAAGACCTTAGGAGTGTTTGTTTATAACGATAAATCAAGACATTAGCATAATTTTCCACGTGGCTGGTTATTGGACTGCAGGAATAAACAACATTTATAGCTAGTAAAGAAGCGAAACCAATTTCGAAAGGAATAACGTACTATTGCTCATTCAACGACACATTATGTATCATTTGTGATTAATCCAGTTGGTATGAATGGCGAACTGCTCTGAGTCATTCATTTGAAATGCATTGAGTTTTCTTATTTTTAAAATTCAATTTGCGAGATGCTGTGTTACTTCTATATAATTGGCATGCTGATATTTTTAAGGAACTGTTTTATAATTTTTTTAAAAATTAAATTGATTCGCGATTAATCGATGCATTATATTGCTAATGCAAGGCGACGTTGAAATTATACTAGAGGTCGTACGACTCTTCCAACGGGCAACTGAAAGTACGCAATTTCCTTTGACAAAGGAAAAATTACGCGGTAATTTCCTACGTGATCGCTCTGAAAAATTAAATTATCTAGGAAGGTGGTTTTTATAAAAGAAAAGCGAGAAAACGAGAAAGGAACAGTATTAATTTTCCGAATGGAAACACTAGCGAAGTCTAATCGCAGTTGTTGGTGCGTTGAGACAGAAACGTTCTCCTGATTCAATCCCTCGCGCTCGACGAAACGGGAAAAAAGCAAATCTTCAAACAATCGCGAAACGCGTAAATAACGCTGTGAACAATTGTTTTCATTAACGCGATGAACATCGATAAAAGTCTCTTCTTTGTTAAATTGATGTTGAGTCGCGCAGGTTAAAGAGGAAAGGAGATGATTTGTAGGTTACTTCGATGAAATTAAACCTTGATTATGCATAGTTTGCAGATTTCGGCGGCCAAGTCCGATATGTAATTTCTTTTTTTTTCAACGGCTGGAATGTTAAGCCTTTGATAGATAATTACGAATATACAGTGTCCAAAAAGTCACCGTGCACTATATTGTTTATTAGCATTACATATATTACACGCGAGCCGAAAGCACCGACTTCTTAGACACACTGCATGCAATGAAGCTCCTTTAAAACTTCGGCTCTTGCATTTAAACATGTTTTTGGGATCTCACAAAAATTGCTTGTTTGTAATATGTTTGAGATTCAGACAATTTTTATGTGACGAAAACAAGAAACTGAAACATTACAAGACGAATAATAGGAAAATGTTGTATAAATTTTATTTATGCGAATGAAGACTCATTTAGGATTATTTCGACTTATAAAGCAATGGCGATTGACCTTAATACACCAGGACACCAATCTTACGGAGGAAATGGACAATATACGTTTCTTCGCTGTAAATAATAGAGTGACCTCGCGTATTATGCCCTATACTGCGTCACTGCCATTTTTGCTATTTCCTGCGAGAGTAGGTGTTTGCGTGCGGCTGGATAAAAAAAAACAACTCAAAAATGACCAATCACGGCTAGTTTGAAGTCTGTCACATTCTGATAGCAGAAAATGGGAAAAGTTCACCGGCGTCGAGTCCAAAAACACCATCGAATCTCTTTTTTTACACGTCCTAGAAAAACGAAAAAAGACCCACAATGTATGGCGAGCGACGACAAAAAAATATAAATACGGGCGCGAACATAAATGTCAAAAGATAACTCGAGAGAGAGGAAAAAAACGGCGACGAAATCAAACCTACGAAACAAGCGAAAATCGACGAAAAAACGGCCGCCGGGTCATTATGGGAGGGAGGGTGGGCGGGGGATACGGCGAGATATCGAGAATAGAAAAGGGAAGAGAGAGGAGCGAGAGGAAATATGCAGGCTTAAAAAAAACAGTGTAAGGTTGGACATTTAGCGGGGCCACTGGCACGCACGTCGGGACCCAGGAAAATATGCGTTCGTTTTTTTTCGATTCGCACTGCACTTGCGAAAAAGAAGCAAAAGAAAGGAAGAAACGAAGGGAGGGAAAACAGGAGACTGTCTGGAGCGCGGGAGAGAGAGATAATTAATGAGAGGAATTCACACGGAGAGAGAGAAGTTGAGAGGTGGAAGAGAACGTACAAGAGTCGCAGGAGTGAGGAGGAAGAGAAGGGGAGAGAAGTCGAGGGGTAAAAACCGTGACCCGCTATTGCAAGGGGCACATCGAGTGTCAAATAGATAAGCTTGACAGTTAAAGCTCTCATTCTGTTACTCCTGCCTCCGTTTTTTTTCTTCTCCCTCTCTCTCCTTCCTTCCCTATCTCTACCTCTCTCTCTCTCTCTCTCTCTATCTTCTTCCCCGTCTCTCCTTTCCTTCGTCTCTATTCTCCTCTCCTTCTCTTTAAATATTGCTATCAGTAGGTTTCGCAGGTTTTTCACACCCCCCTTCTTGTGTGGGTGTTTTCCTGCGGGGGAGTTTTTCCTAGAGAATAGTACCTTGATTTTCCTTTGCTTTTCAGCACAAACAAGCAAATCTACATAACTTTTCATTTCCAAAAATGCTAACTTGACATTATATGCATTAATTTATTTTGTAATTTTTATTTTACTTTTATTCTTTGTTACTTTCTTCCTGTTTGTAATTCACAATGGGTTAGAGGGAAGAAGAGACTGCTTATTGTTAGTCTCAATCTCACCCAAATAAAGACGGATCTCTTCTCTCTCATCCTGTATCTCTCTCTATCAACTTTTCCGATGGACCTTTTGTTGTAAAAGATTAATACATATTGATTAACAAGTCGTCGATATCGTCACATTTTTATCTGCTACGTTTACACTCGATGATTTTTTCATTTTGGCACCTGATGGAAATGGTAAACGTATGTACGTTTCATCTCTCTGTGAAACGTTGAAAAAATACTATCTTCATCATTCGCATTTTTTCCGAGTCCGCGCTCACGTCGCGCGCATCTGCGTCACGGCGGATGTAGTAAAACACCGCCTCCGCATTATTTCTGTATCCACGGATTATTACTTCTACTTCCGTACTCCCGACAGATTTAATTAAAACGGGTTCGATCGGCTGACATATATGTGTGCCTCTAAGCAAGACAACGGCGACGGCGCGCAGTCAAATGACTGCAGCGCTAGGTATTCGATAACAAAGGACAATGTTTGCGCGTGGTTGCATTTAGCCGAATTAGCTCTGCTCTCCTTCGTCGATGCGCTCTCTGAAGGCGGATGGGGGGAGGCGGATTTGGGAGGGGTGAGTGAGGGGTAGAACGGCATTTTGTGTATCTCACCCCCAGGTGGTGCGCGCTCCGCTCAGGCTCTTTTGACTCGCACGCGTCTATAGTGATGTCATTTTTGTTCTGCGGACAAACTGTCGCAAATGTTTCCCTGCCTGTGATTAATACTCCTGCAACCCGATCATCCGCAGAGACATTAGTTACGTTAGGCATAGCGCGACTAGTTAAGTGGAAAAAATATGCAAGACGATATTTGTAGGAAGAAGAATCTCTGTAAATATCTGGTTCGTTATTAATTGAAAATAATATACGCTTTATAATCATAACGAACAAAAAGGGATTATTCAATCGGTAACTAAACTATGCGTAATTATCCAGTGATTTTATAATTACTCTTTTTATGTTATATATATTTTTTTAACATTTGCTTTATATTTAAATATGATTTTCATTTTAAAGTTTGACATTATCTGTAAGAAAAATTGCAATTTAAGTACACTGGTATGTTGAGCGCTTGATATAAAAGTTTTGATTTCAAATAATGTTTCATAGAAATACCGCAACAGTCAGGCGAACTGTGATATATGTATTTTAAATGCCATAGGCATTTAAAATAATAACATACATATTTAATAAACTCTGATAAAAACAAACAAAATTCTATATTTCATTGGCGGCACACGTTATTCCGACTTTGAATGTCAGAACCGCTGGTGAAATTTAAATGTTATTAAATATAGCCAACGCTTTGTTTTTAATCTAATAAACCTTTAAAATAAAATATTTGTGTGTCACTGAATAATCGAAAATAGGCAGCATAATTAATCATTAAAATAATTCCATTTTAAGTGTTTCAATGAATTTATATTTATAATTCTGCCTTTCCATTTCATATGTTATACGAGGTATCAAGGAAAATTGCAATACGAATATTCTTTCTCGCCATTCACATATTGCACGATCTATCCCATGAGAACCGTCCGCCTAGGGAATTTCCCATTCTTGCATCAAGGATTTTTTCGAATCGACGTTACCGTAAATAATAGGAGGAAGAGGGGAGGGGGAGAGCTGGATGCGGAAAGAGCGTAGAGAGCGCAATAAAGCAAAATATTGATTCAGAAAGATCGATACCGCATAAGCTCATGCTGGGAAAGCGCACTCATACGAAAGAAGAGTGCCGTGAAACGAGAGGTTAGTGGCATGCGTCGGAATGGCGCTGAAACAACAGATAGACTCTTTTATGCGTTCCATCCTATACAGTCTCTCTCTCTCTCCTAGCACTACCTCCCCGTTCTTCTCCTGCTCCCTCCTTCATATCCTCCCCTCCATTCACCTCGTTCCATTCCCTACTCCATTCCCCCACCTCGCTCTCCTTGTCTATGTTTATCTCCTTCCTTTCTCGTATCGTCACTATTCTCCTGTTTCGGCAACTTATCCCATTCTACTCCTACCTCAATCCTGTCTCTATTTCCTCCTCTTCCCCCTTCCTCAATCCCTCAGTTTTTACACTTTTCTCCCTCACTTTCTATGCTTCACCCTTTCCACCCCTTGCTCTATTAATCTCTTTCTATGCTTGTATCTTTATTTCTCTCCCTTTCTAATAGGATCGCGGGTTCAAATCCCGCCTAGGGCACGGATGTTTGTATTTGTCATATCAGGGTTACATGTAAGAATGGGCATGGTTGTCTAAATCTACATCTCGCTCTATTCTCGCACTTTTATCCGTCCTCAACTTTCTCATTCCTATATTACTTGTCCTCTCTCTCTCTTCCTTCTCCCTCCGTTACCTTTATCCAGCCCTCCCTACTCTCCTTTCTTTCCCTTTCCCTCCCTACTATCCTCTCCCTCCCCTTCCCCCTTCTCTTCCTTTTTTCCTCCCCCTACTACCTTCCTCTTCCCTCTCTCCCTTTGTGTCAGGAGTGGTTGCGACGCGGTCGAATGATCACTGTATTTTTACCCACTCCAACAGAGGGGAAGAGTTCGTTTTTTATATGCGGCGCGCAAATGGGTAACGAAATGAGAATTTTTCATTTTTTCCCTAAGCGCATTATTTACCGAGTCCGCGGGTGCATGCGCTTCCAAACGAAACAAACCCCTCCACCTCCAATGCACTGGAAGTTTCACTTTTTGGCGTGTGCATAGGTTACGTGCGTGGCAAGCTTCCAAACTGGATCGCCTCAGCCTTTGGCCCGTTATTCCGTTCAGTTTGCTCTCATAAACCAACTAACTGACTTGACTCGGATAAAATAAAACTAAAGATAACATTTACATGGAATGTTTTAAATTATATTTGGTACAGAGACCCTGGTGATCAATAGTCGCGGAAGTTTCTATCTAAATCCGAACCCTTAACAAAGAACAAAAGTTAAGCAAAAATGGTTACTAGATGGATTACTATTGTAAATTCATAACCATGAATTTAACACGAAACTATCATAATAAATAATTTAGGCCGAAAATAGTTCAACTATTCATTTGACTATAATTAAATATCCACCATGACTATCACAATAAATAATTTAGGCCGAAAATAGTTCAACTATTCATTTGACTATAATTAAATATCCACCATGACACAAAAATGTAAGAAATCGCGGAAAATTTCGCAATATGGGCATGCGTTGCGCTGTTTGAGCTTTTAAGAAATGCTATGGACATTTACCGACTTTGCAGTTTAGCGCGAAATGGACAGAGAAAGTTTACGCCGCATCAATGGAAAAAGTGATATACAGCGAATATCGCATATAATTCTAGTCGGGAAGGATAAAGAGAAACATGAAAGGGTAAATAGAAAAAAGTGAGCTTCTCTCACGCGTTATATCCTTTCAAGCTCTTCCCATCTCTCATCCCCTTGCTTGAAAGATAGAGTGAGAGAGAGAGAGAGGGGGGCGACAAAGAAAGAGAATATTTTTAATTAATCGGATGTCAGCTCGGTCGGATATTTCAGCAAATAAGTAGACATACGTTTGGGTACTAACACCCTTATGCATATGTATGAACGAACGAGAGATGAATGTAGAGGAAGAGAGAGTGAATGGCTATCAGCACACGTCTCCCCACCTCACTCTACTCTCCACTAGACGCGGTTTTTACCTTTTTTAAAAGGGAGGATGGGTGTAGATAGAGAGAGAGAGAGAGAGAGGGAGAAGACTATGTTGGGTTTGGAGGTGGTTTTAAAAGCCGCATTGAACGGCTGGATGGGGTTATACTGGAAGGCAAACTTGACGGCAATGGTAGAAAAAAATTAAACAAACCAGCGACATCCATAATCCTCTCTCTCCCTTCTCTTCCTTCATTCTCTTCTCCTCTTCTCTCCTCATCTAAGCATTCCTCTCAGTGTACCCGGGGCGATGGAAAGAGAGGGCGCGTCACTCAAAAGACCACGCCTGTAATTATTTGTGATTAGGCGTCGCAAGTTACGAGCAAACTCCCTCCCTTCCCTTCCTCGGGAGACGGCGATGTTGATTCGCTCGAACACGCCGCGTATTTCACGACGGCGTGGTTTATGTGGAAAAAGGGAGGTATGAGGGGAAGAGTGAGAGGGTAGGGAGAGGAAGATGGATAGGAGGAGAAGAGATAAAGGAATGCGGTGGAGGAAGAGGTCAGAGAGAAAAGAGAAAGGGTTAAGGTGAGAGAAGCGGTTAGGAGAACAAATGAAGTGAGAAGGAAATTTTGAAAAGTATATTAGTTCTGGCGGGCTATATATATATATATATATATATATATATATATATATATATATATATATAAACGGGGAGAAATTGTAAGGAATGTAACAAGATGGGTGAGTGTGCGATGGATGAAAAATATGCGCGAAAGTATTAAGAGAGCGAGAGAACGAGCCGTAAAGGATTTTCATGTATGTGGAATGAAATAACGAGGCGATGAATAATGAGGGAAAGGACGAAGGAGATAAAGAAGGTAGGAGAGGACTAGGAAAGAAACGTCATTTGCAGATGCCAGAGATAAACAGAAGAATGCGAGAGACGTTATGTAGTAGAAGTGCCCGATAGTACTATTTAATCCAGGGATGTTCGAACTTTATATGTGGTTTTACGCGTTCATACTTAAGGATGCATTGGTGGGCCGTAATGGATATTGAGAAAGGTCTGGCGGTCCGGATAAGGGATTACATTGGAATCAACTGAATGATTATGTAGTAATAAATGTCGAAAATTCACCAAGAAATGTTGTTGATCATAATATTAACTAAAAAATACAAAATTCCCTGCAATAAATATCACAGATCTCCTCTTTAAAGGTTCTTGAGACGCATCTCGAAAGACGTAAGTTGTACGTCTCTGGTCTTATAGCTGTAACGTGGGCCTCAAGAAAAGTTAAAAGATAGAAGAGAAGAATAAGCACCCCAAAGGAAAATAGGTGAATAATAAACAGAATGAAAATTCTAACTTGAGATCGGCTACTGAAATTGAAGCAAGAATCACAGAGGTCTCAAAGAAGAGATGAGAAACGCGAAGTATGAGCGAATGAAAAATGAGAGAAAAAGATAGAAATTCTGAAAGCAAGCAAAAGGAAAAACTAGTGATTGTCAAATGAATTGTGTTAATTAAAGGAAGACTGAAAAAAAGAGAAATGTGTAACTAGAGCGTGTAAATAGCTCTCAAAAACAATTTATTGTAAATTTTATCGGGTTGATTACAATCTTGTCTAATATTAAAAGGATATTTAATAATTTAAAGTAAAAGAGGTGATAAATACCAGCTCCTGGGGTTTATTTATTGACCTGATAGAAGTGTTTTGATTTATTTAGACGACAGAAATCATTTTCTTAATTTCCTGTTTCTTTAGTTAACAATAATACAAATTGTAATCAATCCCTTCTTCCTCCAGCTTTGCTAATTATTTACCATAGTCATTCTAGAGGCACATTCGATTAAGAGCCAAAAATTAAGGTGTGTATGGTTATAAATCGATTAGTAAAAATCTTCAGAGAATTTTTGTTTTGCGTTTCCATAAACATAAATTTTCACACATACTAACATTATCTACGTAAGACATTCAAATTCAGCGACTCATCCTTTTGTATTCTACGGTTAAACCACCCTGTAATTTTTTAAAACAAAACAAACGCGATTCCATTTTTCGTTAATAAAATATACGAAAGGCTACTAAGAAATAATTTGTCATTGCGCATATGAAAGCGTAATCTAAATGTTTCTCTTTACTTAAAGAGACCGCCGCACTTCCGCATCGAGAAGAACGGCAGTTTCTCGACAAACGCGGATTTAAATCAACTTACAACGCTGAAATAATTTTCTGCCTACCGCCGCCGGGTCGGATATAATTAACGATAAGGTTCACTCTCTGGGAACAACATCAGCCGGTCAAAAAAATAAGAAAAAAAAAACAGAAAATGAGCGTCCGCGTATCCCTTTGGGTTGAATAGCAATTCGAGCCGATGGTGGGCGAACGGAAAAAGCCCCGTAACACCGGCAAATTTGCAAAATCGAAAAAATGCATCGCCCAACTAATTTATAATTTGAAGAGCACTCTTTATGCACGGCTTCGTCTCTAGTTCGAAAAAATTATGGAAAAAATATTAGAATGACGACGTTTTGTAACGATGAAATGTCATGGTGGATCGGAACGAAAAAAGACCGCGGCGATAAGGTAATTTTATAAATAAACGGAATGAATCGACCAATTATTCCGACTGTATGCCATTTTTAAAATCATACTCGATCATGTGTTTCCGATGAATGCAGTCAGTAATGAAGATAAAAATAATATTTCTGGAGTGTTCGCGGTAACCTGGTTACGTCAGGGCGCATCATTTAGCAAGGGGAAAAATGTACTAATGTGATGGAGCGAAATTTATGTATGAATAACGCCGATCGAATGAATGTCAGCGACAGATTCCGAAGCAATTTATGTTTCCGTCGCATAGATAATTGACAAACAAAGGCTTCTATTAAAACGTTAGTAGCTCTAATGAAAAAAGCTCGCATAAAAACCTGGATATGTGCCGTTCCAATTAAAAGCGTTCCGATGATACCGGAAAAAATCCCACGAGTCGGCAAATTGCATGAAAAGGTGAAATTACTTCATAGTCAGTCGAGTATTTTACGATTAATATTATTTCGGTTCCATTTATGTTGAAAAATAAATGTTCGGCAACGCTTGTGGTTCATAATTAATTTTATTGCGCGGAGGAATAATATTTATCAATGCAGATAATAATTATTTATAATAGATGTCAACAGACGATAAAGTAATGAATATATGTGGCGTTTTTTATCCGAATATCTGAAAAATAAACTAAAAAAATAACAACATCGTAATCCAAAAGAACAACCAGTTCGCTTCGAACTTTTCCACACCCTCTCTCTTATCCCCCTTACCACCCGTTGAGTCCATTTGCACTCACTCCCTCTCAACCACCCAACATGAGGTCCTAAGCCTTCTTTCCTCCTTACATTCAAATAAGGCCACAGGATCGGATGCCATCGGTTCCCTGTTCCTCAAACGCACGACCAACACTCTTCACCTCCCTATCACGAAAATATTCAACAAATGCTTCTCGAATGGATCTTTTCCGACGCAATGGAAAACAGCAAATGTCACCCCTATTCTAAAGTCCAGTTCTAAAGTTTGCATTGATAATTACCGCCCCATATCTACTCTTCCTGTTCTCCCCATCCTCTTTGAACGCGTCATTCATAACCGCCTTCTGTCGTTTATCCTTCCTTACATCTCCCCCTATCAACATGGTTTCCTTCCCGGGAGCTCATGTCTTACCAATCTTTCCGTCATTCACTATCATATCACCAATGCTTTCTAACAATCTTCCCCACTTAACGTTTGTTACATTGATTTTTCCAAAGCTTTTGATACCGTGGATCACATCCTACTAGCTCACAAACCTACCAATTTCTACAATATCCATGGACCCCTTCTTAGCCTTCTCACCAATTTTCTATCCAACAGATTGCAACGTGTTACAATCGACGGCGTAACTTCCCTTTCAGTTCCTTCCGTTATTCCACAAGGAAGTGTCCTTGGTCCCCTTCTTTTCTCTTTATATATTGATGATATTGTTGATTCCGTTCTTCCCCATTCCTGCAATACTGTTATACGCCGGCGATTGCAAGATATTCAAGAGAATCGACAATCCTACTGACAGTCACTTGCTTCAGTTCGCCCTTCATTCAATCTCTGATTGGAGCTCTGCATGGAAATTTAAAGTTAATCCCACCAAATCTAAATTCATACAGTTTGCCCTTCGAACCAAACCCATCCCTTCAGTTTATTCATACTCCTCCCAATCCATCCCGCAGTTTCCTCACACAGTTACCTTGGAGTGCTCTTTGATTCCAAGCTAACCTTCACCTCACATATAAAAAAAATTCTTCCAAAACCATGTCCCTTGTCGGCCTGTTATACAGAAACACCGAAATCATAAACCCATATGCATTAAAATCAGTTTTATACGGTTGTGTCCTACCCCTACTTGAATATTGCTCACCTATCATGGTTCACGGCATCTCCCACCAACCTTAAGCTCTTAAATTGCCCTCTAAATTTCTTCCTAGCAATCGTACGCCATCGAATCCCCGCTTACCGTAAATTGTCTCGCGAGGAATTACCCTCAGTGCTGGATATTTCCTCTCTGCAACTGCGTCGGAAAATATTCGACCTAAAGTTTTTCCACGGAATAATGAGTGGTAAATACCAGCCAAACTATCTTCTTACCTACTTATCTCCTCATGTACCTTGCAACCCCAACCCTTTCCACTTGCCCAAGTGCCGCCTTTCCGTCCCTGGTGCGTTTTCCCCTACTATTGATATGTTTCCCCCATCTCATCCTTCGCTGCACTAGTTACCCGGTTACCCCCATAAATTTTCATTGTCCAATGCGTTTAATATGTTTGTGTTTGTGTTCGTTTATTTCTCGGTTTCATGTTTGGAAAGATTTCATATTTGTTCTACGATTCTTAATTTTAATTCCCACTGTAGTTTATTGTATTTTATATTTTTTATAGTTTTTATTTGTTATTTTATACTGATGTATGTTAATGATCCATTGTAAAAGGCCAAATTTGGTTGTTTATGGAACTTTTAATTAAATAAATAAATTTTTAAAAATAAATGAAATTTCCGTTTCCGTTTACTTAGAAGTAGGAAAGTTTTTATGCAAAAAAAGATGCATTGGCTTTCGATAGAGAGGAAAAGTCGATAACGTACTATTTTTTGCCCTCTTATACGACTAGATATACGGAAACTTATACGTAATAATATGAAAATGTGAAGGTTAGAAAGATAGCATGAATAAAACCTATATTTATCGAATGAAATGGTAAAGGTTTTTTTAAATCCTCATTCGTAAAGTCTATTTTTTGTGACATTGCTTTTTATTCGTTGATACAAAGCCCTACGAAACGAATTTTACGTAAACTGAACTCCGTCATCCAGTAACGATTGAATTGTGCCATTCGAATTTGTATATGATATTAGACGCATCACATATATTTTCCACGGTTTCGTGAATTATTTTCTAAAAATTATTTCTTTGCCCTTCATAACGGAGATAAATATAATAATTTAGCCTTGGATATAAAAGAAAAAATATGATATGGCCACCACATGACTGGAGAAAGTAAAAACGGATGTGACAAGAGTAAACACCCACTTTCGGTGACAGATTTTTACCAAAAACTAATGAATTCTTGGTATTTTAACAAAAATGTCAAATATAAAATTTCCCTTTGAACTGATTAATAGTTTTTGAGTTAGAGCACCCATATAATGTCTATCACCTACACTCACACACACAGACATCATCGAGAAAATAGTAAAAACGTGTTCACGTATTTCTGTTTAAATCTCGAAATCGATTTTTTCATGAAAGCAATACTTTCCCTTATACTACGAATGGCGAAAGTAAAAAACCAACATTTCTTCAGTCCAATAATGCATTATAAACGAAGTGTCTTGAGTTTTTTAATGAAGCATATTCATCGGTATATTTTGCTGTAGTGTGTAAGTGTAGCAGTTTTAGAAAAAATCACAGATGATTCCGAATCGATTCTAAATACAATCATCCTATATTCTATACGTCTAAACCCCTGTTTATATAGCAAGGACAAAAGACGACTGAGTTGGAAGTAGTAGGATAGCTTGGTAGGGTGATCTATGGTGGGGATTTGGAGGGCTTCGGTAGCCGTAAAGGCCTATTTTGAACCTCGAAAACTCTCAACTCAGGAATCTAATTGTCCTTTTGTGCTTAAAAATTGTTCTTATGTTTTATTTAAGAAATTTATAAAAACAATGATTTATATCCTTATTTTTGCCTTGACCTTTCCACCAGGACTAGAGCCAAATTGCATTATACATTTTAATAATAATAATAATAATCCGAATGCTTATTCCGATATTCGAAAAATGTTTGCAAATAAAAAAAATGTTTTTTTGCCTCACAATAATCTAATTTCCATTTTAATTATTTTAAAATGCTAATTAAAAATACCTTACAATCATGCCCTTGTTAATTAGATGGAAAAGAAACCTTGGAAACAAAGAAACGTGCTCTCTATGATTTTCACTTGTTCCTGTGACAAATTTCGGCTGTAGGATTTTGCCTCACAATAATCTAATTTCCATTTTAATTATTTTAAAATGCTAATTAAAAATACCTTACAATCATGCCCTTGTTAATTAGATGGAAAAGAAACCTTGGAAACAAAGAAACGTGCTCTCTATGATTTTCACTTGTTCCTGTGACAAATTTCGGCTGTATATTTCATCAATGTCCGAAAACTTTTTGTCAAACGAACATGTATTGATTATAATGTAGTGCAGATTATTATATTCAATTTATGACTCTCTATTTCCAGGATAAGATGCCGAATATTTTTTCGTATATCACCATTTGCTGATTTCTTATTAAGGGAAATTTCCATATTTGTCGATGCGAACAATATGACTAAAGCAAATAATTTCTAAAACAAACTGCAACAAAACGTTATACGTTACCGTAGAAATAATTTTTTAAATTCCTCAGAGCAATATTTGCTGCAAGCGTACTTTTCTGCAAATGCGCCACGGGCTGCAATGGACACGCTTTCGGTGACCACGAATATTGGAACCCGATTTTTTATCGGAATTACCCGCTGGGCGGTGCGCGATCAAATATTTACCGCACCCGAAGCAAGTTTCAAGCTAAATCTTCTCCGTCAAGAGGAACTAGGTGTGAAAAAAATTGTCGATATTATTTCCTGAATAACAAAATTTTGAACGTGGGCCAAGTTTTCCATATCCACGGCTCTGTTCATCCGAATTCACGACTCCATTTTTTCACGCCACCTGTCGGCAGAATTTTATTCGCACCTAAGTTATAAAATAATAGTAAATGAAATATGAAACAGTCTCCGGACGAAACTTATAAAGTGTTATTTTTATCAGGCGTGTGTACACGAGTTGAAACCTTCTATAGTATTGAATTAAGCGTCTCATCTCGAATATTTTGTAATCACGAAGCATTCAGCAACAGCGGGATTTGGAGCGCCTGATTCATCTCTGCCTTCGTGTGTGGATAAAGAAAAACTCCCGTATAAAGTTTATACTAGGGATTCCATGTAGAAAAAGGTTTTATTGAAGCTCTCGCTTTTAACGAAATCCTATTAGCCCGCACGTGTACACGTGCATAAAGATGCGATTCAATTCAGATGGGGTTGCATAGTCCAATTTCCAACGTTTCCGTAGACAATGATATTAATCATCGTTGATTAAGGAAGTGGAAGTTGACTTATATAAGACTCGACGAACTGCACCAAACGAAATTCAAATTCTCAAAGCAACTTTTACAATTAAATTACGTTGCTAAGGTACACAAAAAGACTATTTATAATTATATCTCGAGATAAATAAAATTATTTTGAATACGGATCTCTAACAAACTTCGCATTTATGAGTTCCTTTTAAATTTATAAAGCGAATGGATAAATTCAGCTGAAATTTGGAATGATTTCGTTTTATGCAAGTCTGCGCAACTAGTCAAATGCTATAAAATGCCGACTGTGGTGCAATGGACGGTGGCTGAATCAAAAATCTTCTGGAAGTGTTATTTTATTTAAGTGTGGCTTCAATGCAACTATTTTAATCACACGAAATTTGGTTTGTTGTCACATACTAGTGCTCAAAAATGTCCGGGTTTTTACTTTCCGCTCTTTTATTTGAATTTTGCTTATTAAAATTACAGCTGAGGTCTACCGGAAACGGGAGAATTGAAAGGTTGCGTGCGCAGCGCAGTAATTCCCCGAATTCTGCGAACTGTAGGGTATGTAGATAAAAGAAATACGAGCTTACACGAGGGCTAACGAAATCAAGTTTATTATAAACAATAGATACATTTTCTCGTGTGTTCGATAGCCGTACATGTGTTGTCAAGAGTTACTTTTTACTTTTATTGCAAAATCAAATATCATTCTAAATAAACCATGCCAAAACGAAAGTGTAAATTAAATGAAGAACTAAATACCGAATTTCAGTGTTTTAAAAATGGACGAGACGACTGGGAAGCCGAATGTACTGTGTGTAAACCTGGAACTTTTGTTTCTTTGGCAAACAAGGGTATTGCTGATTTAAAAGCTCGCGTAGAGACTGTGAAGCACAAGAGAGCAATTCGAGGAGAGAGCTCTTCACAAAAATTGACAAATTACTTTGTAAGAGTAGGAAGTAAATCTGAAGAAGAAGTTTCTATAGCTGAAGGTATTTTTTGCTTTTCACACTGTAAGGTCATCACAATAGTTATAAATCAATGGATTGCACATCCGTCTTGTTAAAGAATACGTTTCCTGACTCTGAAGCAGCTCGAAAATTTTCGAGTGCTAAAACAAAAACAGAAGCGATTGTTAATTCTGTACTTGCACCTCATTCTGTCGAAGCTACTTTAAAGGCACTTGGAGAAAATGATATTGCTTACTGCGGAGTTGCTACAGGTGGAAGCAATGACGGGGCAGTAAAAATATTTCCAATTATAATTCAATATTTCGACTGGAAAAACGGTGGTATGCAGTCAAAGTTAATCGAAGTGCGAAACATGTCGGACACGATTTCGTCATATTTAAAAGAAACTCTTGAATAAACGGGTTCGACTAAAAAGTGCATTGCATTTACGGGTGATCATTGTAACACCATGTTTGGAGGACTACGCCGAAAACAGGACGGAAATAATATTTTTGCTAAGTTAAAAATCTTGTTGAAAAATATTTCCATAATTGGTGTCGGCTTCCCGGCGCATATTTTAAATAATTTTATTCATGATGCTGCAGGAAAATTGGAAATTGACGTTGAGAATATTATTTTTTAAATATACCAGTATTTTCATATTTACACTGTTCGTACTGAGGAACTGAAACAGTATTGTGATTTTGTTGAGATAGAATACAGGCAGTTGCTCTCTCACAGTAAGACAAGGTGGTTATCATTATTTCCTGGTATTGGAAGATTAATACACATGTTTCCAGCGTTGAAGTCATATTTTTTGTCTCAGGAAAAACCACCTACTCTGATTAAAAGATTTTTTTGAGCATGAATTTAGTAAAATCTACCTCTGTCAACTGCATTCACCCATGAGTGTATTCCAACTTCACATTCAACGCATTGAACGGGAAAGCAACTCTGTCGTAGAAGTTCTGAATAATTTGATTTCCATCAAAAATATTTTTACCCAACGTTTGACTGAAAACTTTTTGCCTGTGAAGGTTAAGGAATTACTATCTCAAAAACGCAACGAAGTACTTGATCGAGAGTGTGATGATTTCTCTGCAGAAATAAAAAGCCTGTACAGTAATTGTTTGGAATATTTGGACAAGTGGTTGAAGCCCCTGCAAGATTCCTCTTGTTTTACTTGGATGACCCTCCATGAGGTGCCGAATTGGAGTGATGTAGAATCCGCTGTTCAATGCCTGATTCATAAGGGAGTTCCAATTGATGATGTTAAGTGTTTTGACCAATTTAGTAATCTGAAAAAATTCACGGAAAAATATAATAATGATAAAGATGTCATTCAGAATTGTTGAAAATTGCTCAATTCTACTTTGCTATCTCTCCTCACAATGGAAATGTGGAGCGACTTTTCTCCCTTATGCAGGCTCAACGGACAAAGGAGAGAAACAAGTTAACTGTTGAATCTGCCAGTGGTCTTCTATTTGTGCAACATAATTTCAAAGACATTGTCTTGTCAAAATGTTCATAGTTGCTTAAAAAGTAATAAAACATTGCTAAAACAAATTCAATCTTCAGAGAAGTATAAGTGGGCACAAGAAGAGAAATAACGAGAGCTATATTTTTTATGTATTCGTGCAGTAGAAGTGGATATGTTTTTTATTTGTTAAAAGTAAGAATTTATAATATAAATGTTATTTTCTAGTTTTATTATTGGAATTTGTCTTTTTTAATATATAATAATAACATTTCATAAACTTTTTTCCTATTCCTTTCCTTATGTATCAGATAGTTCATAACATCTTGAAGAGCAATGAACCACTACTGAAAAAGATTTAATCTACAGAGAAGTATGAATGGGCACATAAGAAGGAATACATTTAATATTATATATTTTTGTAATGATGATGATTTTACTTAATAAAATTTTGATTATTTATTTGTCCTCTTTTTATCCTCCTTTTTCGCTGATATGTCCTCTTTTTATGGTCGATAAATGGGAATTGTCCTCTTTTTCTATGATGGATATATGGTAACCCTATTTTTCAGAAACAATAACAACGTGGGTCCTAAATATAACAGATCGCTAAAAGAGAACGCACAGAATATAACGAAGTACATTTTTCTTATTCGACGGTATAGTACCATCTAATGGCATCATCAGCCTCACCTAAAAAAGCCAGTTTCAATTTTAATTCGTGCTGGCCTCAAAATTTTAATTCATACGCATTCTCTCAAACACCCTTAAATAAATCTCTATTAGTTTAATTTCCAGGAATTTACGCGCCAGATAAGCCAGAAGGAAATATGTTGCCTGTTCCTAGGAAAACCCCCTATGGTGAAAATGTTTACTCGAAGGCGTAATTTAGTTTTATGGACGCAATTTTCTCTAAATGAAGATATTATGAAGCTAGCAGGCACATCCCTTACATGGAACCGAGTTTTGGCGACGGCGGGGAACACCGCCGCCGATCCTGGTAAATATTTGTCTTTTCGGAGATGCGAAGAGTTGGATTTGAGTTATATCGCTTCGGCGCGAAGGTGGGAGCCGATAAAATACGTTTAATCGCCCGGAAAATAAAATGGCTTTCAAGGCAGACTAGCGTTGCGTTTGTCATTGCTGGATACTCGAAAGCGTTGGCGAAATTTATCTTTCAGCGAATGAGTTTTTTCTCCCTCACGACCGCTTGGAAATTAATCTCCGAGCACTTTTGCTCTCTTTACTTTTACAGTCTTCTTCCTCCTCCTCTCTCTCTCTCTATTTCTCTCTCACTTAGGCTCATTCACCGCAGTCTCATTTTCTGACTTGGATCCATTCGGCTCGAAATAGTTTGGTCCCTCTCGTCACGATTTTCATGGCCAAGTGAATTTTCCAAATCGCATGGAAATTCTTTTTTTGATTCGCATCTTTTGAGGATTATTTTTTTCGACGCCCTAGATTTGTAAACTAGTATAAGGACTTCCAACTATTTATCTGCGAAAAAAGAAAGCGCTGAAAATGCAGCGTCCGTGCAGTCACACGAGCAAAAAAAACTTATTTCAATTTCGTCGCGTTGCTACTCGTAATTGGGCGCCGTGGTGACAATAGCGTATTGTCGCATTCGCTCGAAGACAAAAAAATGCGTCGTAATAAAATACAGTGTATGCGCACGAAGGAAATAACCGTTATTTAGTTTCGACCGACGTTTTCGGCGATTCCAATAGAACAAAAATTTACGAATATTTGACGCAAATTAATCTCTGTGAGCGCATCATAAATCCCATAATTCTTTCTTTAAATTACATGATTGAAGATGCTCTGTCATTTAATTTTCAAATCACAGCAGCTATAGCTTTGTCTGAAAGGCTTTTAAAATTAATCAATAATAACTTCCATCCGTAAATGCCATTTTAACATCATTAAACATTTTTAATAATAATAATATTTTAAATAGCTTTAAACGGTGTTTTTGTAATCAACCGTAATGAAATCAAGTTTCATTGACTGTTAATATTGTGTGCTGTATCTAATTTAGCATATACACTTTTTCGCGCATATTTATGATTCGTATTCGCAAAAAAAATAATTAGCCAGCATTTCTTAAGAACGAATTAAATGCTATGTTGGGAAAAAGCCAGGCAACCCGAGAGCAGTTTATTTTGCAGTATTTGCACTAAAATAGGAACTATATGCTAATATCGACGTTAAACGCAGTTCGATGAAATTCGCATCGTCCCATTGTCTTGCGATGACCGGCGTGCAAGTTCTGCCCGCGACACGGGTCGTTCAGAATGTTCCGATCGAAAAATTACTCCCTCAGCCGCGTGAAGTGCTCATTATGTCTCGCAAATCTGCAGTTTCCTTAGTGACGCATCATTCCAGGAAGAGACCGCAGGTGCGTCTGCTCAACCGCTCCGTTCCGGAATCCGGAAAATCAGGAATTCATCCCGCGCAATCAAGTGCAGAGATTGAGATTCGAGATCGACCTCAGCCCCGTTCCCCATTCCGCTGAAAATTGGAATATTCTGAAAAATCACCAGCGTGCATTCCTTATATCCGCAGCATTAGCATGAAGGGCCTATAACTTATTCTCAAATCATGCTAACCGGATGGCCATTCGCAAAAGGCAGCAATGTGATTGCACGCTCGCAATCTCGGCTTAATGCTCGTCGGTTGAAGTCTCAATACGAAAAAGTTCATCTCGTCGGCTCGCCTTTTGAAGTCCAATCTAAAAAAAATCGCATTTCACGCATCGTGAAGCATTGGAATTTTAAAGCAATCGATTTCTGCTTCTATTTTTTTCAGCGTTTTTAAGAGGAAAGGTCAGGCAGAAAAACGCGAAGAGAAATGTTTAAAGAAGTTAAGTAAGTTCGTGTAAAGTATGTGATATTAGTTCACCTAATTATTAATTTTTATTCTCTGATAATAATTACGGCATTTAAAGTCGTATGATCTAGTACGGAACAGCATTCTTTTACTCACGTGTTTGAATCACATTAAGGAAAGAACAAGTTATCTACCAGTTTTTTACTAGCGTAGTTCATTATCATCTAAAATTTGTATCTATATCTTCATAAAGGAGACATATTCTTTGAATATGTTCAGTCTAAAATGAAAATTTTCGCATATACCAGCTATTAGAAGGAGAATGGTTATCCGGCAAATATATCTAAGATAGTATGACTTGGCAATTAAATGTATATAACGAATAAATACAGCTATTAATTGTCGAACGTTGTCGTGCCAATTGTTATCATTTTAGTAATGATAACTTTTATGCGTCATTCTACTGTAAAATAGTTATAGTTCTCAAGAAAACTTCCTTTTAACTTCAAAGACAAATATGTGCCGAAAATTCGGAGAAAAATATGTACTGATATTTCCTTCAGGGCACATTTATATTCTCGATGAAGAAATGAAAAAATTTCAAGCTCAGTAGCATTTATTTTTCCTTTAATTGATATTGTCATCGCACTATTTCAGTAATCATCTAAGCGTGCAAAATGATAACCTTAAACGTCGGGTATCTGTTACGGAATCCCTCATCAATGGACGATCGTTTCCGCCTAAATAATCACAGGGAAAGTCATTTCGACGAACTTCAAAAGAGAGAAAAACACACACACAAAGATAGGGATAAAGCCGAACCATTACGTAGACGCGTTAGCACCTGCCCTGGGTCAGGGAACCCACTTTTGTAGAATAATGGGACGCCAGGTTTTAATTACCCAACGCGAGCTGTAAAGCAATCTACCCCGTTGTCCTATTAATTAACTCCATCCCTCCGCTTCCTTTTTTGTGAAACCAGTGTTTGTGGTGCAGGGTTACCAAAGCGCCGTGGAACGACGGCGGGTGCAGCAGTCACTAGAGGGCCACCGCCGAGCGAGCGGGCGCGGACAGGTGGTGCTGACCGCGTAGGGGAGGGGTGGTGGGAGGGGAGCGGGTGGGAAGGGGTGGTGGGGGGGAGGAGAAGAAGGAAGGAAAGGTGGGCTGGCGGAGATACCCGGTGAGCGACGCAATTTGTTAAACTAAGACGATTTTTATTCCCTTTGATACGCTTTTTTAAACCCTATCTTCCCTTCCCCTCCACTAAATGCTCGATTTCATCAGCCCCAGAAGAATGAAACACCATCATGCGGCGACTTCAGGAAAAGCGCAATTAAAACTGTTTATGTCGCGTCGTTAGACATGGAGCATATTTTTTTTAATAATAAAAAAAATGAAAACGCGGGAAGTACGAACTGGTTTATTGCGACTGTAAATTAGGACACAATGCCATAAACTGGCGATGTTATGGCACTATTATTCTCCGTGTTTACCTCGTTTTGGAACGCGTTTATGTTCTGTTAAAAACTGTCAGAGAAGAACATAAATCAAGCGTCTTTGATTAAATGATCGAGAGGTTTAATTTCACGACTTTTTAAAATTTATATTTCGGAAGTAATCACTATTTGGATGGAGGTCGTGGCTGATATTATTTCAATTTTTGTTAATTGCGTTGCCAATTTCAACAGAATAATAACTATATTTTGAAAGAGGAAATTCACTAAAACGATAACCATTCAGGAAATCTTAGTTTAAAATTGAACTCATAGAGAGGGCTTAGGTATTTTCCAACTTCCTAAGAGCTAAAGAAGCTTTTAAAGAGTTAAATAGGAACTGCAAAGCAGATTCTAAAGTTTTTTTAGATTGTTCACGTATATTTTCGGAATTTTCGACCTCATCTCCCTCCTTTCCCATTGCATTTTCAGTAGGAACTTAGCATTAAAAACAAAAGGTAAAACCCAAAATCAATCAAGTTATTTAAACCAAGATGGAAGGTTGAGGAAATGCAGTATTATGCATTTGCGCATAAAGCTGAAACTAAATTTTCACATTTATGAAGAAGAAAAAAAAACTATTTAAAACACCCAACCGCAGTTTTACAATTAAGGCAAAAAATTATTATTTTTTTCTTAACTTTAACTACGTCTTTTAATGTTGCAGGAACGTAAAAAAACGAAACTATCAGACTCGTATAGATAGTTTATAAGGATTTTTTAAATCCTGCTAAAAGGCAAACGGACGGCCCACAAAACCATGGGGTTCATGTATGTAACTAGCCAAATCTATCCGAAAAACCTAGCCTTCCAGCTCTTCTCGTTGTTTCAAAATTTTGCGCACGGGCGGACGGACAAAATGAAAAGATAAGAGATATTGAAGAAGTATAACAGTTTGATATTTTTTATAAACCTTTTATCCTCGGATTAAATATATAAAAGTGTTGAAACATTACACTAAAACTATAACCGAGTTGACAAATTATGTAAAATTCGTAAATAGTATTAAAATCACACATTTTTTACCGATTTTTTACAGCATTATTTCGTTTCAGTAGCGATTCCACACGAATCAAAACAAAAACTCAATAAAAAGTGGTAATCGTTGGATGTAGCCTGCATATAGTATCTCAAAACAAGCGACGAGCAAGTTGCGAGCCTCTTGACTTACGGAAGGCACAGCAAGCCTGGTAACGCCGTAATGAAGGCTCCCTCACGCGAAACGGAAGAACCCTCCTTGCTCCAGAAACACAAGAGTCGGAATTATTGTTCGGCGGACGTTTAATGGCTACCACTTCTGCACTCTCGCAAGTCGAGGTTGGATGATGAAAACGCCGGCCGCGTCATGCGAGGGCACAGCGCGAATGTCTTAATCGTTTGCCGATTTTTTTCTGCCGAGGTCTTAACCGATACTCGAGTCCGAAGCGCTCCGGATCCAGAACACCCGTATGATACAATGTTAATGCGCCGAAGATGAATGTGATATCCTGACAAGAACTCCCGTAGCAGCGCTTGGATTCTTCGCGGTCGGACCAATAAAGGTCTGCCTTACAAACTATATATATATATGCACGTATGTGTATGCAAGTGCAATACGTATTCTAGGAGGGAGGGGATCTCGTTAGCAGCGCGAGAGACTATGTGTTCCTAACAAGCTCCATGCGGAGAATGGCCGTTTCTTTTTATTTCATCGAACTGACAAAAAGCCGACAGGAAAACCCATTATAATTAATGCTCACCCATGGGCAAAAAAAATCCAATGGTGCAAAAAAATAAGCGAGCCGCTCCGCGTGGGGAGTTGCATTGTGAATCATCGCCGAGCGACGTGTCGAGGCGAAAAAAGGTGTGTTGCTTTTCTAAAAAGACGATGCGACGTAGACGCCCCATATGAAGAACGTGTCAGTTCCTTTAAATTATTTCCCTCCCTTTGCGAGAACAAATACGACGTAAACACACAATTGTAAATCATTCTTGCGCGTTTTTTTTAGCGCGATTAAAGTTAAAAGAAAACCATCTTTCCCCTTGTCGTGCGCTCCACGATTCTTAGATACCGTGGAATGGTGGTCTTTTGCATTATCTTCGCGTTTAGTATTTCAATTAAATATTTTAAATGAATGGCTTTATAACTTGATTTTTCTGCCCCAAAAAGGTAAAGTAAAGTCTGTTGGACAAAATAAATTTTATGAATTTCTTAACAGTAACCTAACCTATATCTGGATTTGTTATTCGTTTACCTAATTATTCAATTGGAAGAGAAAACCAAAGTACTCAAAAATATAACAGCAAATACGTCCGCATGTCACTCGGGAATTTCGAACTAACAATTAACATTTGGTTAGTGGGATTGAACGAAGGTAAGGAATACAAAGATACGGTAACTTTTATTATTTATATATACACATATTAATAATCCATTAATAATTAAATCCGTAAAATCCATGGCATTGGCAAAGATCGGATAAATTTGCAAGTGAATAATAAAACGAAGATAAATTACGGATTCAATAGAACGATACAATAATTTAATTCTCCTAAAATAGTAATTTAGCTGTTTTACGGACTACAAATGTGCAGTTTTGAGTATCTAATTGAATTTTCATGCCAAGTACCATAAATAGCTTGCAATATTTATTATATAGAAATGAACAATTCTTTGATCACCAATTATTATAGAATTTTGTGATACATTTCGAGTGTTGAAAAAATTACATCAATAATAAAAGAAACAACCGCGAGCTGACCGTTGTTTTTTCGTCTGTCATAAAAAGGAGTTGAACAATGTTTAGCTCAAGGGTGGATGATAAAAAATATCGACGCTACATTCAACTCAACCATTTTTAACACATGCATTGGTAAAAATTAGATTAGATTATATAAATATCAATTCCCTTCTGTAATGGGCACAGAGAAAGATAACACAAACCGACAAAGGTTTGGCATTTACTACTTGTTCACAAAGGAAAGCAATTTTAACCGTAGTATACGTACAAGTAAAAACTTGAAATTGACTCAAGAGGCCTGGAAAAAAAATATGATTAGCGCTTAACTTTTTCCTCGAAACATTCTCGGAAAATCAGTTACAAAACAAATTTTGAGCGGGAGAAGACGATTTGCAGTTTTCTCTCAGTTTTCATCTTTCGCGCGTTTAGTTTTTTTCTTCTCCTCGTGTTCTCGAGACGATCAAAGACGGAACTTTCCGCATGAAATAAAAACCGAACACGTGGGAACAAAAAAACAACCACCGTACGAAAACTCCGTTTACGACAGCATCTTTAAGAAAAATAAACTCTCCTTTATGAACGCGACACTAAGGAAGAAACAGTAAGAGTTTA
This sequence comes from Tanypteryx hageni, assembly GCA_028673005.1. Classification (NCBI taxonomy): domain Eukaryota; kingdom Metazoa; phylum Arthropoda; class Insecta; order Odonata; family Petaluridae; genus Tanypteryx; species Tanypteryx hageni. The sequence goes on along the minus strand of CM054112.1, from coordinate 99,187,208 downwards.
GAGAAAGAGAGAGGGGGGAAGGAGGAGAGAAGGGGAGAGACTTATAACACGGGGTTAAATAAAACGAAGCCGTGGCAATAAAGGCGTCGTCGGTCTTGGGATAAAAACAAAAGAAGGGGACGCGGCGAAAAGCGCGATGAGAATGAGTGGGAGACGAAGAGAGAGGAAGAGAGGATGAGTAATATGGCTTGAGCCGGCGCTGAAAGGAGAAATGTGCAGAAGACACAAGGGGTTAAAAAGGTACGAGTAGAAGGGCTTGAAATAGGAGTAAAGATGAAAAAGAGAAAGAGTGAGAGAGAGGGAGGGAGGAGGGACTAGAGTACTTGAAGAGTACCATGTCGTAAATTAGTCACCGCTCGAAAGGCAAAGAGTGCTTCAGTACGTACAAACAGACGGACAGACAGACAGATAGCGGCGAACGAAATACGTATGTAAAAAAGGAAGGATGGGCTTTTAATGCGCTGCAGAAGCGTGCATGAGGATTGCATGAAAGGGGGATATCAAAACGTAAAAAAATAAGAACGATTATTTGTGAGTGTGTGTGTGAATATACACGAAGGTTGAAACGGTGTACGAGATAGAGGGAAAGAGACAGGGGTTGTGGGTGGAGGTAAATGCATAGGATCTCGTCGTGAGTGGTCCGAAAGAATCATCCGATTGGCTCATCCCCATTACCCTGTAAGTCGTTTCGCTAACAGCTGAGAGAGAAATACAGAAAAGATATAAAACGATACCGTTGTTGTCCTCGTCACTATGGCTCTTAAGCGGCGCTCATTAGTCTCGCGCCAGTAACGCCCTCTTTATCCCTGCGATGCAGCAAAAGCAAATGGGCGTCTGAAATGCCGCTTTTGATGCCTTAAACATTGATATTACTATTTCTGATATCTCTCGACCCGTGCGACCCAGACCTTGGATCACTCCTCTCGACGTGGTTATATATTATATCTTTTATTTAATCGAGAATGTACGTACTAGTTTTTCATTATCCCAAGCAGAACTTGGCAGTCTTTTGCTAAGAGATTATAAGCAATAATATACGAGTTGGTGCTTGCATACTGCAAGCGCTTAAAAATCACCATACACCAAGATCTAAACTCGTAAATAAACCAACGCGACATCATTTGAACTACACAGAGTCTATTTAAATAAGATAATAGTTTTCATTTTTCCATCCAGAATTTCTAAATTCTCTGGCAATCGGCTTTCGTCCAAGTTTTCAAATTTCATGGCTCAAATCTCCCTTTTTAAGCAACAACTATAATCATCATTAAGACAACAGCTTATATGTTATATGTATTGTCGTCCTTTTACTATATGTTTAAGGAAAGCGTGCTTTGAATGCTTTAGTACAAGAGAGAAGGCGCACGAATATTTTATAATTAAAATCGTGTTTTCATTAATTTCCTTTCAATTAACTTCTCATTGAAGCTTTTATAAATAACTAATTTTATAGTTATGTTCATAGTTATTGTAGCGGTGAATCTTATAATTTATCGAAGTTATTAATTCGCATCGCATATATGAATCACGCAAAAAGCCATTCCTTGACATGCAGACCTTTTTCGTTTACATTTTAAAATATTTCTAGGATGAGGTATTTAACTTATTTATGCGAAGAGAAGAATTTAAATTTCATTCGTAACTCTCCAAAAATTACGTTTTAATACGATTTTTCGCGTTTTCGCGCATTTTATTTATATTGGGCCAATGTTGTTCCAATAGATGAATTCTGTTCTTGGCCTCATAATAAATGCATCAAATTAGTGCTTTAACACGGGTCAGATTTTTATACATGGGTATAACTTATTTACTGAATCTATTAAGTAATTAGAGGGAGGAAGGAAAAGAGAATAGGAATGAGTAGAAACTGAGAAAGAGGATGAAGCATTTGTATAGGATTAAAAGGAGCTGCCGTACAAAAATAACAATAATAAATTATAATTGATTATGAAAATGTTATACTATTGAATCACGCGCCATTGCCAAATTGTGGGAATTCATAAAACTAAATATAGGTCATGTAATTTTTAATGGATTTCTAAAACTGATAATACAGCAAATATTTCGAACCGAATTTCAAATAGGATTGAAAAAATAACATTTCATGACTTTTATTTAAATTTCTTTAACTAAAGTGATTTTTCTGAAAAATTTTCAAAATAAATATAGTTAAAAGAAAAGTGTGATCTTAAATATAGTTAAAACTCATTGTAGTTCATGTAAGTATTTAGTTAATATTAAGTAAGTTACTACACAATTTTCCTTTGATGGTAAATTGATAGTTCGTTCACATTGTATCCTGTATTATACGAGTTAATAAGAGTAAAATAATTCATTTATTAAGTTAAATTCTATACGTTTTAAATAACTTATTATTTGATCAAATATTTCAAGTAAATTTCAGCTACTTCTTTATGCATTATATCTTATTATTTCATTTTTCCTCTTATTCTCACTAAATATTTGGATAATCATTTGGCCTCTCTACTAATAATTAATTAAACTATAATTCAAACAAAGATAACTTTCAAAAACACTGGTTTGATTGTGCATGAAAGCCAAACCAGATGATAGCGTATCTTACTGATTTTTCATATCGAAATCATATATATTTGTAATACTTTTATGATAATCCGTCATATTTAACGGGCAATTACGCTGGTATTATATTATATTACCGTGATCGTCGTAGGAGAAGATTTTGGTAGGTTGGTTATAGCCTATTGGGAAGCTTATATTTCCGCCGCTGTTCGGGATATTTTCGTCATCTATAATTTGTAAAGATATGAAAATCTTCTGTTCTTTAATGGACTAAATTGAACCGAAAACGTTAAATACTTTCTTTTTTAAGAGGGGTTTTCCGACACCCTTGCACTCCTTAAAAAAAGCATTGGAATCAGTTTCGGGCATTATAAAATTGCTTTTAAAATTAGTTAGAATCAGGATACGAAGTCGGAACCTAAACGGTTGTGTTAGAAAAAGAAAGAGGTTCATTTTGGTTACCGTAAAAATTCAATTACGTTCCGAATTTCCAGGAAAATCCGTTTTTAATACGAAAAAACGCGACTTTTAAACAATGAGAATTGTCAGTTACCATGACCGCCTCATTTGAGCGAGTGGTAATATTGGGTGTACTCGTGAGCCCCTTGACGATATTACGTCATTTTGTTGGTTTAAATGGATTTCGAGCGTTTTTGAAGAATAAGTGAACCTTTCCCCTTTGAAATAAAGAACCGTTTTATTCGTTATTGTAGCATCTTTTAAAAATTATTAAATGAATTTCTTTAAGCCAAAGGAGAAACATTTTAAACAGTATAAGATTAAAATAGAGCCCCTTGACGATATTACGTCATTTTGTTTGTTTACATTTATGTCGATTTATGTCTTTATGTGGAGCCTGTTTATTCTGTAATATTTACGAAGAAAGAAGTTGAAAAGAACTTAGCAAGGTCAGTTATTTTTATTTATAAAACCAATTGGAAATTTAAAAAAATAAAAAAAATCATAATTAAATTAAACTTATCCATAAACCTAATGCAGGTTAATAATAAATAGAATCTTCTTTTATATTTACGAAGAAAGAAGTTTACATCTTTTGTCAAATAAATGTGTCTGATCAATGTTACACTAACACTTATGTAAAATTAGGATATCTTGTGTGGTAGGATTATGGTGTCATCATCCGTGCCTTTTAGTACGTATCCGGATAAAAAAAATAATTTAAAATTATCACGTCATCATATGTATACGTCGATGGCTGAAATAAAATGGATTAAATAAAATCAATGCTCTTGAAGTGTGGAAAATCAATTGAAATGTATTGGAGTCATTGCTATGGTGGTTTATATTTTTCATTGTTGAAAACAAAAAAAAATCATAATTTTATGATTAAAATCAAATTTTTACGCAAATTCAGCATAGATTTGAATTTTATCTTCAATAAAAATAACCTTCATTCTTTCATCCACGGTAAGGTGGATATCCTGACTTTGTATCTTAATTTTAAATAATTTAAAAAAACAATTTTATACAGTACAGTTTTCAATGCTTTTCTTATGGGTGTTTAAAGTTGGACTTTGGGGTAAAAAATATCCCGTTAATATAACGTTTTCCGGATTTTCAGAGTTTTTCCAGAGGTTGTACCCAATGACCTATCTTCCTTCCAAATTTCAGCTCTGTAGCACTTCTAAAAGTACCTTAGGTTTTATATGATATATCCTATATATATCCTATATACGTAAGAAGCAGCTATTTATAATGATTTGCGCTGATACTATATCTATTCCCTCGGCATGAAACGGTGTTCAAATCTATTCTATCACATAAGACCGCTTCGGTGGTATTTACGCCGCACGCTTTCTCTGCGTAGTTGCCCGATTATAGTGCAACCTATTTTAGAAGCCACGCGGAAGAAAAAAATTTCGGGGTATTGATACTAATACTGACTATCATTCTTTTTAATTGTTTTTTATTCCGGCAATGTTTTGTTATTTTAGAATGATAACGCCGCATCAGCTCACGAAAATGCTATGCTTAATTTTTATCTAATAATTTATCCGGTAATATTAACGACAGTTACGCTATAACATGTACGTTTGTTGGCTTCCAATGCTCTACAGTAAATTATTCATTTCGTTTCTTAAAACGTTTAATACGGGGCGGAGGCATAGGTGCTGGTTCTAATGAAGGAGAAATTTGACAGTTGCGTGCGCCGCAAGCGTAATACTGTTTTCTAAGTGTGGAATACACTATAGAACATAGAGGATTGAATTTTAGTGGGAGTTGGAGGGAGAGGAGGGACAGAAGATATATTTTGTCACGGTTATAAGGTGAGTATGAAGTTTTCGGTTTACATTTTAGAAAAAACATCGCTTTAAAATCGGGCAAATACGGTACTTTAACACAAAAAAACCTCGAATGAGAAGAACATGGGAACGAAATTGGCTGATTGGAAATATTTTCTCCGAATAATAAGACAAAACTCGAATTAACATTGATTTGGAGGGAATTTGAAAACTCTCGTCTAAATAAAGGATACGATTGCCTTTCGTGGAATTATTGAAGTATTTTTCTTCCTGATAATGATAAATCGGTTTATGATAGCCAATTATGCTTAAAGCTAATGGCAACATTTCCCTACTACTATGCCTAATATAGCTATATCTACAGAAAGGGGCACCAAATAGTTAAAAGGCGAAGGTAGCATTCTAGTTTAGTAAAATAGTTCGGAGGTGCATTATAAATCAACGGCAGAGAGGAGCAAAGTATGATCTACAAAATCGGCCTAGCAACAGAATATATATCACCACTGTTGCTAGGATGAGAAACTGTGGCCTAACTACTCCTACGTAGACTACGCAGTGCGCAGGTGCTTATCGGTGGAGGGAAACATAAATTATGAATTTTTATTCCTGTTTGTGCAGACAAATGCAAAATAACATTTTCTATTCAATTATTAACTCAAAATTATATATATATATATATATCGTTTTCTTATGATAATTGAATGCTAATTCGTTTTAATTTGTTTTGGCCGTCATTTTCCGCACCAGGACTCTCGCAAATGTGGATACGTCATCGGCGAGGATATGTTCTGCACTTGCGACAGTTCCAACGTGACTATTTCCGATGCATATCTGAATCAGAGGAACTATTTTTGTCGCTTCGTAATTGATTGAGAAAAGATGCGTTGGAGAAATTATTATAATTGCTCGGCCAAGTACAGTTCATATGTAAATTTTCGACTCGAAATTAATTTACAAGAAGACTCCATTTTAAAAATCCGATAAATTCGGCATACCTATGTCACTGTTTTTTAGGTCCATCTAAAACAAAAAATGAGTCGTTCTGCCTTTCTATTCAATTCGTGATAGTCCCGCGGATGAATTAATATAAAAAATATCCTCGGAAAACTGATACCTAAATAACATCCGAACTGAATGTAACATGTGACGATGAATTCAAAGAGTATAAACAATAACTTTAAGAGAAGACAATTTGAAATATTTAAAAATTTTGCAATATAATTGCTTGAATATAATTTTCAAATTTATTTCCCCTCCTATTAAATGAACCGATAGGATATATTGAAATATCACGGCCTGGGGCAGAGGACGACGGGAATTAATTTTCCCAACGACCTGTTTGTTCATAATTTCATCCACGACACTACATAATTTTTAACGCTAACTTCTGACTGGACGCACATTTCGAGCGTTAGAAAAATGGAATTTTGCGCAAGATTACGTCAGTTCCGAAGAATTTACCGAAGCAGCAATTTTTTTCGCGTTAATTACGCTGTTTGAGCGATGGCGACATTTTGGTACGTTAACCGTTCCGTCATCAGAGACCTGAGGGAAAGAGAAAAGAGGCTAAGGAAGTTAACGGCTGTTATATGCGAAGGTCTCGGGTTCGTATCCCCATTTCCAATCACTCACCATCACCAAGTTAAGTAGCCATTCCTCAGCTCCGGAGCAGGAAGTTGAGGCCAGGAGGCGATTTATCAAAAGGTGGAATTCGTTTTTTTTAAAAGCCTGCGTAAGATAAATACGGACGATTTACCGCTCGTTTTTGGTCGAAAAATACAGAAAAAATCAACACCTGCACGGTTAGGTCACGTGTGTGAGTGTGTATATTCATACGTCGGCCCTTGAGGTATTTGAAAAACTTATTGCTTCCCACCGTACTGCTACTCCGGAGAGCGGGCAAAGTGATTTCTGCCTCGAGTTGGTTACACGAGAAGTTAGGAGAAGAGGATGAGGAGAGATGGGAAAGGAGTGAATAAGAAGGGGATTGATGAGGAGAAGGGAGTTGGAGGGGAGAAAATAAAAGATAAAGGGTGAAATGGAAAGAAAAGTGTGTTTGCTCTGGGTGGAGTAAGGGTGGGTTCGTGATGACCCCCAAGTTGAGCCGTAACGACATGAGTTTCTTTTTCTCCTCTCTTGCTCTCTCTCTCTCTCTCTCCATTTCACAAGGTAGCCGTGGCGAAGGGGAGAGAAGGAGTCTAGATAAATTCAGGGTGTGTTCTACGTGTGTGTGTGTGCGCGCGCGAAGGGGTAAGGATGAAGTGGGGTGGGGACATTGCCGATAAATCATCAGCAGGAAAAAGGGCAGAACTTTAAAACGAGGACGGACTCATACGCACTCGCGGGCTCATATATGAACACAAAAGGAAAGAAGAGAGATAGAGAGAGAGGAAAAGAGATGGGAGACGAGGGGCAAAGAGAGAGGAAGCGACGTGCGCTTCGAGTGCCGTACGGCGAGGAAAGTGAAAAAGTCCATATTTCACCCTTTGGTTCGCTTTTATTTTGCTTTGCCTGATTTTTTTTCAGCCGCCAGAGTCTTTAAAGGTTTTCTTAACGAAGATTTACGGCACTTGCGATTACAAAGCCGAATGCAATATATATATATATATATATATATATATATATATATATATATATATATATATATACACACACACACACATATATTCATTTATTTATTTTCTCGTTGCGCGGCTAAAGCAAAGTTCATTGTATCATATTACATTCTTCCTTACGCCCATTTTTAGATGCGATACATTTTTCGCAGTGTGAGTGTTAGTTGCATGGGTCAATTCAATTAACCTCCAATACTTCTCTTCTAAAAGTGATGTAAAAATAAGATTTAACATACCGCAAATGAACATCGAGTCGGCATTCATAATTTAGAAATATTTTTCACTTCTCTTAATCGCAGGGAGTGAAATGTAAGCGTAATTGCGCTTGATATGTTAATCTAGATCTGGAGCGGTGTGTGTTAGGAGGAAAGTGTAATGGTTGTGTGGAAGTGGTAACGACAGTCGAATACCTGCTATTACAAGGCGTCGAACAATTCCCTCCTGGCCGAACAAGTGCTACTAACTCAAAGCTTCTGACAAATAGTGTTTGCCGCGAATACAGGACACCTAACGATCTGCGGTCATTACCACTGCAGCTTACAATTTAAATACTAATTTAGAACCTCGCTTTAACGATTTCAAAAGTAGGCTTTGCGTCCACTATTCTAATTCTAATTCTAACTAATTAACCAATCTATAACTATAGATATTTAAAAAAAGTCAAATTCCCCTTTTCAGGAAGTTTTGCAGATTACGTACAATTTATGTTTCACAGGAACCGCAAAAATATATTACCGGGACATGCTGGAGAGAAAACCTAACATAATGAGAAACTAAGTGTACAAGGTCTCATACTACTTATGAGACTAACAGTACGGTTATGATCCTGCCCTGAAGATCCTTAAAAACTACATAAAAATGATAAAATACTTGGTATCATTATATTTATGGATTAAATCGGATGAGGATGGTTTGGAACGCGGGACTACTAATATGATTATTTATAGAGGCATGAAAAGCCAAAGATCGTTTCCTAGTCATAAATCCGAGATTTTTCATTATAAAACACAAAGGAATCCAGTCTTGGAAATTTAAATTAGAAACGTGAAAGGAAAAGCATTTTTATGACGAAGTGAACCATGTACATTAAATATTAAGCTATAAAGTTTATCACCTGCGGTTATAATTCAACTTCTTGTTCCTAGATTAGCAATACCTATATTCTAGAAAAACGGAATATTTATTCTAGATTCAAGTTCATTTAAACAATTGCCCATCATAGAAAATGTCCGCTTCCGTTCGACTTGGGTGATTTTAAAGCTGGTTTTATGCACGCTCAATACAAAAATATATGAGAGGAATTTAAAACATTCCTATATATTTCAGCGTCAAATTTTTATGAGTATTTAATGGCACTTTTTCCTGCACTCCTATATTGTTTTTATATGGTAACAGTATGTATCGTAAATCAACAGTCTGTTGTATGCGACCATGAATTTATGGAATTTAGTTTAACTAGTGTTAATTTACTGCATATATGAAAAATACAAAATTTCTTTTGCTATTTCCTGTTGATATATGACCGGTGTAATACATCAAGCGATTCATGTAATATCCTTTCACGTTTTGACATTTATATTTATGCGATTTTTTGTTTTTAATGCGTTTCATTTCGGAATAACCGCAGGAATAATTGTACTCAATATTATGAAATATATACTTAATAATATATCTCCCCATTCCGACTGCTCTAATTTCCAAAACAGCAGAACATGCTCAACTGGACAGTTATTAAAAACAAAAACTTGAGAATGGCGAATTATGGTTTCCTTCCAAAACAATATTATCGTTTTCTGATGTCGCGGTATAGATTTTGCACACTGTCTGCACGAAATGCTTTTCGAAGCGACTTTTGCTGAGCAATTCGTCTTGAACGATCTTAAAACACGCGGGCGCCGCCGCGACAATGAACCTAAATGTCGCAAATCGTTCTCTAATGACGCCTCAAGTGTTTAAAAATAACTTTAGCAAACTCATCACCTTCAACCTCCATCCACCGACCAACGAAAGCGGCTTATTGAGCCTAGAGGCTGCCTTTCCCGCCAAGTATAATTCCTCACTAACGACCTTCCAGCAAGAGCATATAAAGAATGAGTTGTAAAGGGAGGCATAGAGAGAAAGAGAGAGAGAGAGAGAGAGAGAGAGAGAGAGAGAGAGTCAGATTTGAGGATGCGGGATAGAGAATCGGGTGGAAAACATGGAGGCATTCGAAGAACGGATAGCAAAGGAAGAAGAGGGAGAGGAAGTTGGATGACCTAAGTAATCGTAAATCAAGCTCTCGGTTATAGAGGCAATGCGGCATTCCCCCGGTGGAATAGCGAAAAGAGCGGGAGGGGAATCACGCCAAATCCGTGACAGAGCACTAAAAAAAGATGGAAGGGCTTGGACAAGATGGGTTTAGGGTATGGGTTAGGAGGAAAGCGGAAGGAAAAAATAGGGACAAACGGAAATAAAAGACAAAACAAACGCAATACTCGCTGCGGATACAATGAGAAGAAAGAAAAGGAAAGACGTTCGGAAAAAAATGAACGGGCTGGTGCGCTGTAAATTCACGTAATTGCGGCGCTAAAACTCGTTGGAGAGGAGGAAGGGATGCAGAAGGCTCTCTGCTTTCTTGGGTCTCTCCCGTAGAGAGAGAGAGAGAGAGAGTGTCTGTGTGTGTAGGATGCAATCTGTCGGAGCTGAGAGGGAGGTTGGGAGAGGGGTGGACCCTAATCATTCCAAGCATTATATGGCCAGATTATAAAGGGTGTATTTCATGAAGGATGTCGTTGCCCACGCGGCGACCCATTTGACTGCTCAAAACGAATATACCACATCTAATCCCGAATATATCGATCAACCTCATCGGCCGAATGTGGATGCGAAAATATTTTGGGAATTATTTACGAGTAGCGTTTTTAAAATGTTACATTAGTTGCGAGATTTTTTTATCGCGGCATCGTCATTTCTATGGTCAATGAAATATTTTTTTTCCTTATGGGAAAATTCACCTCGCTTACTACGCCTATATATAGATACACGAAATAATTAACGATCGAATTTTGGTTTTGAATTTTTTGTTTTTCAGATAGGAGTTAATATCGGGGTATATAATTGAGAATACTCTTATTAATCTCGCACAATTAAGCTTGATTAGCACGGATGTAGATGAACTTTTAAAAGATAAATTTGCTACGGAAAATTTAACTTCACATCTGAATTGCTGACGTTATATATAGGTCGTGGAATTCGGCCTCATAAATATAAGTGATGAAGTTTAGTTGATTGTAATACATATTTGGGCATGCACAACACACATAAAAACCTGAAATAAATATGATAATTCAAACGGTGCATTTGGCCTTTGCATACTTTCTATTATAAACTGAGAATAAATGGGTATAATATATAATAAAATATAGTTCGTTGTGGCTGATAATTCCATTTATAATCTGCATATTTTACGTTAGCCTTGAATGTCTCCCGAACATCTATTCAGGATTTCTTACATTTGAAGAAGGGCCTGCATTAAATCATTCAGTGATGCACAGAAATTTTAAAAATCAAATAGCTTGCGTTATATTTAGGAGAAATGTTTTTCTACTTATTTCATACTTGATTCTGACGAAACATTTTTAATGTGTACTTACTATTTTTTTAGCCTGTGCACAGGCACAGGAATGTCATAAGCTTTTCTTTTAAATTTACCAGAGCACTGCATTCTTTCGCTAAATGCAAGTACAAAAGAAGGTGCTATCCTCAGTTTGTCTGGAATCAAATATGTACAGAAAAAAGTAGGAGGCACTGTAGCCATATAACGCAAGAGAAATGAGTAAACGAACGTCACAAAAAATCAATTTTTCGAGTCAAGGAAACGCAATATTTCAACCAATTTGCTCGAGCTCTCATAGTATCGAAAATATCAAATATGAATTCGTTTTTTTGAAAACATTTTCTACCTCAAATTATATAGTTTGATTGGTATGGATGCTATAACTGAGTTTATGATAAATGTGGAAAACTAAAATATATAATATGCCATATTTATTTTTTACTACTCGTTTATTCATGCAACCACGTATTTATTCAAATCTCTACTAAATTATTTAATTTATCCACTATGGGTTCACTAACTCATTTTAAATATATTATCTTTCAATTGATCATTATTTCATTATGCATTTAGTTGTAAAAAAGCGACGCCACAGAAAATAACTGAAAAAAGGAGTTTGTTTCGGGATCCATTTCCGATCACCTCTTTTTAATTTTAATTCCCTTAAAGTATATAGAAAGTTCTGCTAAAGAAACACTGAACCTGATGATGAAACTGTTATATGGCGAAACGCGCGTAATATTTTAAAAGTGGTTTTTGCATTTCTGCTCCGCTTATTGTGAAACTTTGCGTCATTGAAAGCAGAAATGCAACTTCCTGCTTAATACGCCAGATATGTTCTTCAGCTCCACTCAGGACAAGCTGTCGTTCATGTCTCACGCGAGCCCAGCCTCGGGCCTTACATAGTTCAATAGCGGATACCAATTCCACGAATGCTCTCCCGAGCTCACCTGGTGATTCCGGAGCGGATTCATTATGAACACGTCGAGATTGAACGCGGTGTCGTTATCGTTATGACTTCTCCACTCGCTAATACGCCACAGAGGATTACCGGTCGTGGAGGGTCAGGAGTCGATCTCAATTGGGAGATCGCCACCCTTCCCGTCCAGGATCACAATCGTTATTTTAATAACCATGATCGAATCCTTACCGTCATGTCCTTGATTTGATTTTCGCCATATATCTTGTCGTTTTTGTAATAGATACCAATCAACCTTGATATTACAGTGACATTAAACTGATTATTTCCAAAGAAAATCATATCCCATACGTCATCTTGTGTATCCATAGTATGTTCCATCGGTCGTTCAAAGCATACAATTTATTTAAAAATTTCATCGATATTTTCTTTCAAGTTATATTTGGCATATATTTTTGTTCATCCTACCTGCAAATAAAAAACATTTTCCGAAGAAAAACTATATTTAAACAAATAAAGAGCTACGATATTTACCGAATTCAGCAGATATTATAAAAAACCTTTCTAAATAAAACTTTTATAAGAGCATCTCTATTAATAAAAGCTTTAGTGTGTGTCTAACTCTGAAGTCATCAATGGCACTTTTTAACGCGTTCTTAACAAACTTTCCGATTAGGTGGATGATTGAAATTTCGCAGGAATGTTTGATTCAGATATAAAAATTAAATGACGAGAACAAAATATAAAAGAAGACCCGAGTTCGACTCTAGGGGGGAGATTTCCATCTCCCATAAGATAACGCGTAAAAATCGACTTTTTAAAGTGCAGGCTTCTTTTCTTTTGGAAATTAAAATTGGAAAGAATTGACGTACGATATCCGAATTTGAACTGTTTTAGGAAAATTAATGAACTTTCTTATTCTATTCATCTTTTTCCGCCTACTGTTCTAAATCTCTCATATTAAACATTTAAATCACATATTCAGGGAAAATATCGGCTTTTAAACAGGATCTTGCCTTGCCGACCACGTCATTGTTAAACTTCGAGAATCAATTGCTGTCTCAATCCGCATACGTGTAATATATACGAGTGAATAGATTGCTTTAAATTATCGTAGGATTTATCGCGAAATTACGTAATCTTAATGGGAGTGGGATTTAGTTTGTATAATTTTGCTTATCTAAACGTCTATATAGATGTAGAGTAAGAGAGAGGGGGATGTGTGGAGAGAGATAGGAAGGAAGGGATATAGAATGGGAGGTACGTACATGAGAGTAAGGTAGGTAGAGAATTAGAATAGGACGGGAGGAAAGAGAAAGAGGGAGACGGATAAAAAGAGGGAGAGCTTTAGATTGGAACAGGAGGGAATTGGAGACGGGGGAGGTGGGAAAAAAGAGAGGCAGAGAGAGGGAGGGGAGAGAGAGAGGGAGGGAGAGAGGGGGAGAGAGAGAGGGAGAGAGAGAGAGGGAGGGAGAGAGAGATGGAAGGAAAGAGAGGAAGGGAGGGAAACAGAGGGAGGAAGAGAGGGACGGTGCGAGGGAGGGAGGGAGGGAATATTATTATACACCCGTCATATGACGGGAAATACATTAGTATAAACTATCAGTCACGCTAGACGATCGAATAAACCGTTGCTTGTTTGATTTTTAAATTAGGCGTCGTTAAAAACATCATATGAGTGATATAACATTTCCAAGCCTGCAATTTTGGCAACGATAACTTTCTTTCTTTCCTTCTTCTCCACTGTCAAAACAACAAGTTTGAAAATTAGCTAATCTTGAGGAAAAACGCGTTTATAAACATTTGCTGGAAATTCATTCAGCTTAATTCGTCAAAATTCACAAAAAATTATCAATCTTTAAATTATTTATCACTTACATAGAGAATTATTAGGCATATCTTCTAAATAATCACAAACAGGTTTATCTAGAATATGATTTTCATTCTATTATATCAATCACATCGTATTCTATTTCAAGGTAAAAACGTTTTCTTTAAAGAAGAAGCGTTTAAATAAATTGTCGTATTAGTTCGCGTGTATATATTTGAGCGAGGGCATCTGTGTGGGAGTATATACTAGCGAAAGCATGTTATATAGCATCAATTTAAAATTCGAATTGTAGAGAAAGATTTAGAGCAAACACAAATTGTATACCATAAAAAATATGTACAATATACATTGCACAAACTTTCTCATATGCATCTTGTCTCACTACACTCTTTGCTGGTTGGAAGAAACTCCTTCTGCTATAAAAACAACAAAACCACGGAAAATGTCTTCTGCACAGATATGATATTAATATATTGATAACCTCATATATGTGAAAATCAAACTGGATAAATAGTTATACCATACTTGCATATAAACGATTATGTGAATTAGCGAATCCACACAGGCGCTGAAGCTTAATTGCTGGACGAAGATTGTTGAGAGAACTGGGCGGTAACTGGGTGTAAAAATCGATGTTATAATGGCACTGGATGCTATATAGTTATTTCTGAGAAATATAGCTAATGCAGTATTATTTATGACTCCAAGCTCTATAATTGAGTGAATTTAAATCAAAATCGTTGAAGCCATTTTTAATAAATCGGCATTTTTGTAAAAATCAACAAGAATAAACTACCCTTAATTGTTACTCTATATCGTTCATCTCTTCAAAATTTTTGATTCTGGATAATGTTATGCCTAAATACAAAAAACATTGATTTTGTTGACCGGCCTTGGCTCTAGAACCGCGTACAGAGAGAGAGACGGCATGGCGAAAACAGCTTTTGACTCCGAAACACCTAAAACGTGCATTTCCTTCAAAATCTCGAAATCGATTTTTTCGCGACTACAATAACTTATTTATGTACTATGTATATGAGAAAGAAAAAGTTCTGAATTAAAAGATATTTTCATAGGAAACGGATTTACCAATTAAATGTTCAAACGAATAAGATTGTTTAGCATCTCATCAAGCTATAAGGCACGTGGTTTACGATGTTTCGTTCGTGGGATATTAATATTACTGGCGGACTACGATGGACTGAAGAGGCGACTGTCTTAAATTGATTAAGGTAACGTCATTCCTACTCATAAAGCATCAGTGGAAATGTCTAAAATGTTTAAAAAATTACTTGAGGTTTGAGGATAATGAGCATCGATTTAATGTAAAAAAGGTACTACACTGGGCTGGAAGATGACACTACACACATCACTACACCGATAAAAAATACCTCTTCGAGACGTCCTCATACACAAAATTAGCTTATGTATCATGTAAGTAATTTGCAAGCCTGATTTTTCAGAATTATTGCTAACACAGTGGCGTAACTAGGAGCGGAAAAACCCGTGGCAAAATATTATCGATTCCTTCCCTCTCCCCGCACCCAACAAATGCATATTTTCAATTAAAACTGAAACCCATTGTAAAATCTACCAAGTTACACTTAATCAGGAATATGCCGAAAAGGTTAGGATTTTTAAATTACTCTGTCCAAGTCTTTCAGAAATTAGGAGAAAAGAAAGAAATCGCTAAAAATATACTTTTATTCTGAAAATTTAAGGACTCCTAGGGCCTGAGTTTAAGTAGAATACACTATTCCACTCAGTTAGATATAAAAGGGAGATATGAAACGATAACTATGAGGCTCAAAGTTAGATGGAAATTGCCAGGGTACTTTATCTTGCCCATTTAAGCAGCGCTTTAGCTAGGCAATACGGAAGCATTATGGAAATGATACCCGGAATATGGATATAAGCAAAAGGCCTTTTTAGGAAGACGAGAGTTTTTGAAAGACTAAATATAAAGAATAAATTGCGAGTTTCGTAGACATAAAACGTGGAATATACAGGATTAGGATGTCAGTGAATTTAAAAATCTTGGAGTGGGATTTAATAAAGAAAATAATTCACAGAATGAAAATGAAAATAAGCAAATATTATTCGATAAAATAGAGACTAAGGATCATTAGGTATTGATTGGCAGCCGCTTGAAATTTAACGAAGATTAGCGAAGGAAGAGCGAAAAGAAAAGTTGTGAGAATACTAACATGTCAAACTGGCGGCCAGTGGGCTGCATGCAGCCCTTTCTGTCCTTACAGCGGCCCGACAGCTAATTTTGTCTCAAGTGAATCGTGTGGGATTTCATGTATTTTAGCGAAAAGGAGACGATATTTTTTTCACAGTTACCGAAATAAAACAACGCATTTTCTAAATAATTGTTTTTGATTGCGAAACAGGCGTGTAATTTTCTAGCTGAAGTCTATCGTTCCAGCTTTGGCCCTCATTAAACAACTGCGGTCCTTCTATAATATTCATCGCTTTAATGCGGCCCTTCTATAAAACATTCATCGCTTTAATGCGGCAGGGATCCTCTTCGAGTTTGACATGCTTGGTCTATACTAAAGAATTTTGTTGCAGTAGAAATAGGAAAGCAATATTTAGTGGTATTTTAAAAGGTGAGATGGTATATTTCCGGAAAATATACTCGCCGAAAAAAATCAGTATTCCATTGTTTGATGACTTATTGAATTATTCGCTAAAAGAGGAGGATTCGATTTTCAAGATATTCTCAACTTCAATTTTTGGCGTTTCTTTAAAACAGAGATTTAAAAAGATAGTTCGGATTGATGAAAGCATAAAATTTCCTCCACAGTTCAGAAATTGAACCTAAAACCAATCCGTTTTTCACCTTAAATTAATAGAGCGAGCTTACGTACTGTTTTATGATCTTTTACAGTAACTCAAGAAATTTATTAAGGCAATTTCGTCGCATTACCTTCACTTGTTTATCTTAGCAGTTACTGCACGTGAAATAATAGGAATTTCTTGCCAAAAGAGGACTGGGCAGAAAATTAGAGGCTATTGGGTTTTGTGGTACTTCTGGATTTAGTAGCGCTATAACCATGAATCACACGTACACCACATTTCGTTCCTAACGCTATCTGTGGAACGGTTACTAGCTTGTCTACTACCTTGGCAATGATTAATTATTGCCGCGAGTGTATTGAGCAACCACGCCTATAATTGGCTCATTTTACGGGTGGAAGACGAGCAGCGATTGTTCTGGAGATGTTGGCAGAGCTTTATCGTTTCGTACGAAGTATAACCTGCAATTTTCAATTCATTTGGTAGTATTATCTGGGTAACTCATAAAAAGAGTAACAATTATAATAACCGGGGCAAAAAAAAATTAAATAACCGTTGACATAGAAAAAATCTATTGAAAAACTTATCTTTAAATAATAAAGTCCTTATATTTCATGTGAGTATATTCAATTTGAACTAAATAAATTCACAGCGAAATTAATATTCTTCAATAGACCTGGAAGAAGTGAAAGAAAAATAAGAACAACACGTCCATGTTAATTAGATAGGCCTAACAAATTAATCGCCGACAACAGTGAATATTAGCTGCAGTTTTATGTGGTTACTGTGTGGTGACAAAATATGCCACATATTACCGACTTTCTCTGCACTTAAAATAGATACTAATGGTAGTAAATACATGAGAAGCATTTAATTGCACTAGCTTGAAAACAACTCCTTAATAAAAGAGTCTTATCTTTACCCCATTGGCAATATACAAAAAAGAAATAATATTTTATCCTTAAAACTTAAAACTTTAACGTTTCAATTACTATTTTTGTTTCTCCTGGTAAAATTAATCTTCATATAAGCCTGAGTAGAATTTTGGGTTCTCGGCGATATTTTTTTTCGGGAAAAGGGAATTAGATTTCCAAGTTTCCCGGGAATCCCTGGAACCCGCAAATAAGAACGATTTCGCATTTTTAATATTTAATACACCATTTTTCATATAAACATGATATTTATTATTGATACAACGTAAATACATACGTATTCAATTAATCCCAATGACTTGTGATACAGTATTTGCGACAAATTGTTAGCAGATTCAATATTCTTTGATTTGCGAAACCGATCTTTCCTCGATGTTGACGATGTGGAGATAAAAAGAGACGAAGTACTAATGTGTCCTAAATTGCAATTCCCTCAAAGTTAAACTTGAGGGTAGAAAATGTATAAAAGAGGTTTAAAAACAACCTAAAATCTATAAGAGCCTTCTTTTGTCCCTTTGTGGCTGCCACTGTCACGCTATAAAAATGCAAACAACTCGATAAAGGATGGAGATATTTTTTTAAATTTGGCAGGAATGCCCGATTTAGATATTTTAAGGTGACGAAAAAAACTCCAAAAAAGTCCTGGAAGACATATCTCATAAAATCACACGTAAATATCGACTTTTCGACGTGCAGGTTTTTATTTTTTTGCAATTTAAATTAGAAAGAATTAACCTAAGATCTTCGATTTAAACCATCGTAAAGACAAAATTATAATATTTCTTATTTTGTTCATCTTTTTCTGCCTACAGTTTGAAATTCCTCATGATTAACGTTTAATTCACATATTTTGGGAAAATCTTGCCATTTTAACGGGATGTTGCCTTACCAACCAATTGCATTGTTAAACCTCGAAATCCTATTATCATTTCATTCCTTATGGGTGATAGCGTGCTTCGAATGTTTTTAATACGAGAGAGAGAAGGAAGGAGAGGGAAATGATTTCCATAGCTGCCAATGTAAACAACGGGCATTCCCGGTTCCACAACTCTAAGCCTGAGCATCCGATCACATGTGCTTATATACATTTAGTGAATGCTACATTCATTCTCCTTCATCTCAATACGCAAAAATAAATAATAACATTAGTACAAAACGCGATGGCCTAGTTCGTAACGCGGTCTTCTGTTTCTCACAAAGTTGTGGTATTTGGAGGTAAAAGGGGAATAGAATAAATGTACAATACATTACCAACAAACGTCTTCTACAGTAATCGGAGTGAAATAATACCACGGGATTAGTACTCGTAACAGTCATCATTTGAGTCAGGTCACCAAGCTTACGTACATGGGAATACTGAAAGGCAGCATCAAGGAGAGAAGGGAAGAGAAATGGAGGAGGAAGGGCACAAATTGAATCTCTTTGAGACACTCTCCAAACACCAGACCTCCCCCCAAATACGGTCTTCGTTAGCCCCATAGACCAGCCGTCATTCTTCCTCCCCACTGCGCTTCAGATAGTTTATGTTTGGGTTCGGAATAAATGCACGAAAACAAACATTTATGCGAGGTACTCGCAGAACACACGCGCTTAAGTAAATACACGCATAACGCAAACCTCTGCACTGAACGGGCGTGGTCCCTATAAAACAAGAAGGCAGCGAAAATGGCAGCTTCAGATGCCGCGACTAACAGGCAAGTCGAAAAAATAAATAAATATAACAAGACACGGACTAAAAAAAGAAGGGGGGGAAGAAGGCAAGAGATAAAACCGGACGTAAGACTGGGATAAAGCTGAGAAAAAAATGACGGGCGAAAATAAAGATGGAGTACTTTGGGGAAAAGAAGCGAGAGAGAGAAGGGAAAAAATGAACAAAAGACACGGCAGTTTCCGCACGAATGCTCACCCGGGTGAGGGCACAAGGAGTTCCCGATGCGACAGTAAATTGCAAAAGCGAAGGCGCAGCAGCATCTCTGAGAGAGGAAGAGAGGATGGAGAGAAAAAATATAGGAATAGGAGGGAAGAGGAGATAGTCGAGGGTAAAAAGGGTGGAGAAGGAAGTAGGTTCTGGTTGCTATTTAAAAAAAAAAGTGCGGGAAGATTGGACTTAACGTAAGTACCGCGGAATGAACATTCTCTGCACCCGGCCGCCCGTTTGATTATGCAGGTTAATAAAACAAGCAGATATGGACGGAATGGAAGAGCATAGGGACTGTTTGATACGAAGGTTTGGGATGGAGTACGAGAAGAGAGAATCAGGAATTGCATTTCTAGGATGAATCTGGAGGAGGTAAAAAGCAATAAGGGGAGAGATTTCGAGAGGGGGATAGTGGGATTATTTATAGTATGGGGTGGAATATTAGGAGAGTTGGCGGAAGAGAAAGAGAGAAATGGAGGGAGAGAGATGGAGAGAGAAAGATGGAGAGAGGGAAAGGGAGAGAGAGAAAAAAGCGTACCATTGGGGATGGCAGAGAATATAAGCTGGGAAGGGGAGTTATGTCTTCACAGTATTGGAGTATATGAAGCGAGGAGCTTGATGCTGCTACGTTTCAATAAAACTACAACTTTAAATCCGGTGTAAGGAGCAAAATGGAACTAATGCAGCTTCTGGCTTTATTTTTTGCAGATTAATATAATAATCATAAGAATATATGACTTGACTGATTATACTGACCTCAGGAATTTTTTGTGTCTGCTTTCTGCAACAAAAGAGAAAATAAAACCGTACGATCTCTCTGGATTCAGCAGTTGTGATTTGTACCCATTTTCTGGATTTATGTGAGATATTTAGTTAATTAGTTGCAGTAGGTACAGAGATTTCAATAGGAAATGCATTTAGTATAAATGATAAACCTTTAAAAATTATTTCGATAGAGAATCGAAATGGAGTGATTGCACCGGCAACTATACCAAGAGAAAGCACACATTAGAATCTTCACGAAGAAGAATATCTCGTCCCTATACCAGTGCATGAGACTCCGCTTGTTTTTGCGAGGAGAATACCCGAGTGATGAGCCCATTCTTCGGAAGGAACGTCAAACACTGCAACGCCTTGATATTAGCCATCAACCATCTGTCTTTCGGCTGGTACGTCGCGTTCCCAGCTGTGCTTCAAACGCGAAGCGACGTCTGTTTTACTATGCTCAGTTTCCAGAAGTTAAGCCCATTACTGGGCATCGATCCCCTCCTCCACTTTTGGCCGTTTATCACGAGGAAGGCTGGCGATGGGGCGAACCCTGATTTCACCGAGGCGTTGCACCTTTTGGTGCGTCGTTTCTGCCGCTTTACGGTAGAATTCCTTCGCCATCCTTGGCAGGAGGATGTCGAAGGGTTCCAATTTCTCGTCTAGGTGCATCCGGCTGACATGATCGTATCTTCTACTACTCAAGACCAGCCGGAGGACATTATTTTGGACCACCTGTATTCTGTGGACGGTGGACTTGGGCACTCCAGACCATATCGGCGCTGCGTAGGTGATGACCGGACGTATGCAGGTCAGATACAGTCCCAGGGTGGAAGATGATCGCCTTGGTCTTCATTGGGTTCACTGCAATACGCCACCGACGATACAAGGAAACCAGATCGTCGATGGCGTCTTGCAGGTTCTCAACAGCCGCGTATTTTTTTGGAAGATCGCGTCAGGATCACCTCATCATCCGCATACAGGGCCAGGGTCGTGTTCCACCCGCACTCCCGAGCGGGGTCGCAGTTGAAGATTTTGAATAAGGCAAGCTCCAGGACGGATTCTTGCGGGGCGCCGGCGACGATTTGATGCATTTCTACGAGGCAATAACAGAGACGCTCGGATTCTATCATACTTTCATTATGGCGTAAATGTCTGAAAGAAACTTCTCGAAACATATGATGTCATATGATGAACATTTACTATCCGTTTGTGATGCAAAGTAGGGAAAAATACATATGTAAATTGGCAATTATTATCATTGGACAGTTACGATTGATTTGAAAAATTTGTAAAATCATCATCCATTCAAAGGTTTTGAATACCCATTTCTGCAACGGATTTAACGGAAAATAAATGGGAAATGGAAGAAGTTGGTTAGAAAATCTTTATGTTTTACAGTTTAAGTTTCGTCTGGAATGCTCGGTGTTTAAAAAAATTAAATCGAGCGGAGAAATGTTTGCTCTCGACCCTAATTCGTTATAGTATTTTACAAATTGGTGTTTACCATAAATCGCTTTTTCACATTAAACTCGTGATACGCATCGCTGCACTTTATGCGAGAGGAGAAAGCTGCGCTAAACGAATAGCTAAAAATTAGTGGAGAGAGACCGAGAGAGAGAGAGCATTGTTCCGGCAAATGGAAAAAGCACGATTTATGATACTGAGCATGCACGGCCTGGAGGCAATGCGATACACGCGGCTCTCACTTCAACTGTTACGCTACATCGTATGTTTATTTTTTAGGCAGTTTTAGGCGGCTGGCTCTAGGGCTGAAAATCATACCCATCTACTTTCAAATAACTCCATCTCTTAATAAGGCTAAAAAAACAGGTGGACTCAGGAAAGTGAAAATATTGCCTAACTCATTTTGCTGTTAGAGTTTTTGAATTTTCGCGTAAATACATTTACGCTTTAACCAGGCGGCCCAATGAAAGGAACGAATGAGACTATATGCCTAGTAAGTGATGACTATTACGGAAGGAAAATTATGAAGAAATTACATGTGCAATTATAATAAAGGAAAATACAATAAGGTCGTAAATATTTCCAACCTGCGCTATTAAATTTATGTGAATAGCGCTGTGGTAAGAAAAATTTGAAACGTTTCCCCGAGGACATATAGATGTATTATTTATTAAATATATGTTTTGCTAAATGAAACCGCCGCTAATTAACTGCGCAGTCCAAAGGCCTTTCTGTTTACGGATCCACATTTTAGTAATATTTAAGCGCTTGTACACTTGTCCCTCGCTAACGTCCAATTATTCGCTTCAAATACAAAAAATGTTTTATTGTTTTTACAGACGTTAGATCTCATAGAAAATTTATCCAGATATGTATTTTTATAATTTTCATGATAACAAATTTTATTTTGGTTGAGTTTAGCTGTTTCCGAGATATCTTGATCAAAACAAAGAATAATTCGAAGTAATCTCCTTTGTCTTCATTAGAATGATTATGAATTGTTTCCGAGAAAAATGTATGCAAACAGATTAGAGCGAACTAGGATTAATTCAACCAGTATTTATTTTTAATGAGCAAAAAACTAAATCGCGTTTGTAATTTCTCGTCAGAAATAAGCACTTGAAGAGAAAAGAAAATTAGAGGAAAACTCAAATCGATTTCATCCATCAATTTCATTCTTCTTATTCCTACTAACGCGAAATACTCCACCTAAAACGGAACCTGCGCTGATACGCCATCCACATCATCTCCGTAGTTGATTAAAAAAAGAAAACTCACAGTAATTAAATCACGCGATCAACCGGACTGAAATGGAAGGCTCATGATGTTTGCTTGGTTTTCAACGGAGAGAGGTATATGAAGTGGGGAGAAGGAGCGGGAAGGAGAGAGAGAGAGAATGTGAGAGAGAGAAAGGGTGGAGGGAGAGAGAGAGAGGGGGGGAGAGAGAGAGAGGGAGGAGGGAGAAAGAAAGGGAGGAGAGAGAGAGAGAGAAAGGGAGGAGTAGGGAGAGAAAGGGAGGAGCGGGGAGAGATAGAAGTTAAACGGTATAATCTTTGAGAGGCTCTTAATACGTGCAGGAGAACTCCCTCCCTCTCAGACTCTCAAAACTCCATTGTGACTCCGCTTGGGAAATTCGCTACACGCTGCGCTGCAAGCCCATTCCAACCAACAAGCCGTCGTCACCAACCACTCAACGCCACCAACCTCCATCACTAGAAACCCTCCTCACCTTCTCTCATCGAGAAATCCCATCCAGAAACTACTCCAAGCGCCACACCACAGCTGCATCGGCTTCACCCTTGCTCTCCCTCCTCCCACTCCTTTCCCTTCTCCCTCCCTCACTCACTCCTCCATGTCTCTCTCACTCCCTCACAATTTCCAGCGCATTGCACTCAACCACCCATATCTCTATGACTCTACCTTTCTATGTTAGATTCTTTACATTTTTTTGAGTATTTATTTATCTTCCTTCCTCTTCCTTCTCTCCCATTATCATCCTCTTTTCCTATCTCTCTTTGTGCAATCCATTTACCCACTTATCTTTTCTCATTCTATTCCCACCTCCTTTCCTTAATGCTTTCTTTTGGATCTTATATATTATTCCTCCGCCATTCGTATTTCTTCATTCCTCGATTCTCTCTGCATCCTTTGCCCTTTCTCCCACTTTATTCCCTTATTTTCCATTTTTCGGTATGTATCTTTCCTTTGCTTTCTCTTATTCGAATTTTCTTCCATCTCTTATCCTCCATTCACTCCATACTTCTCTCTCCTCGCCTTTTTCCTCTCCGTCTCCCTCTTTTCTCTTCTGTCCTGCCATTTCTTTTTTCCCCTTTTACTCTCTCTCAATCCCATTTTCTATCTCCCTGCATCTCCATCCCTTACCTTGCATTCGTTTTACTGCCTCTGGATCTTTCCGCTGTCTCTCTCTACATCATGCTTTTTTCGATTCCTTTTGCCTCCAACCATAAAGATAATTTTTTTCTAAGCACGTTGTGAGTCGTCATGTGAGTTCTTTATGGTGACGTTTAATTTTGTGAGAATGTCTTTCCACGCAATTGACGTTCCAATATGTTCAATGGGTATTGCTAGCTCGTTCTTTTTATTTTCGAAAGGAGTACAAACCGCTTCGGGCCGCTTACGTTAGCTGGATGTGTCTGTGCACGGTGCCATTGCTTAAAAAGCGCACTCACGAGTCATGGAAAACAAACACTTATATAAGGTCCCTTTAGAAACCTAGGGGATATTTGGAATATTTTTACGGTGTTGGTTTTTCTAAATTTGTCATGTGACTGCGTAAATAATTAAACCATAAAACTATTTTTTCAGCTGTAAATATTTGTTTAGTAAAACTTATCCACATTTTGCTTTGATTTTCTATAAAATAATTTGATTTTAATTCATCATTTTGATGTGTTTTGTTGTAACACACGAGAAAGCTTAGTTTACTATTTATCTGATAGTTAGTTATGTAATAACTTTTTTGACTCAGTGATGTAAAAATTAATTCATAAGGAAAAAAGATGAAAATGCAATCGAACCAAGCATCATATAGACCATATCTTTTGAAGAATATTAGTTGAAATAGAACGAAAAAAAATTTATATTACATCATTTACCGAAACTTCATAGTTTTATGTAAAATATATAGCAAACGTGAAAATTTCACAACGGAATTGGGAAATAGTTTTTGCCGGGGGTTGAGTTATGTTTCGTCTACTCTCCGTGTTCGTAGTGAAAAGAATTTGAATAGCTTCTGTTTCAAAGATATTACGAAAATTGTATATCGTTTTCGTAATAAGCCTTCTCTTTCCTATAGAAGAGATAGTAGAGTATGTTCTTGTGTTTTATTACGAGTCAAATCCTTCAATAAATTATTACATTTTTAAATTCGAAAAATATACTTCGCGACCAAGAGAATACGATTTACTATTTGAATTCGTTACAATTTTTTAAATGACGTTCCCATATTTCGATAGGGCTGTAAAAAAGGTCACAAACTTTTCTATGACCTACAGAGTTAACGTTCCACAAAAATATCTTCCAGGCAATATAGCAGCTCTGTTTGTATGAGTAAGGAGGACAAGAATTAGATGACACGCTTCCCAACCGTCTTGTCTCCTACGTTCCATTACACAAATGAATGTACAACGGGAATTCTCTTAAATACTTTTGAATTTAATACGTGAACTATGTCGTCGAAAATAAATTACTGAGAAGATTGCTGTAGTAGTTGAAATTGTTTTTGTGGTTTTCTCTAGTAATGTCGTCTACGTATCTGAACTAAAACTCATGAAAATCTGTAAGAAAGACAATTTTAAATTAACATTCAAATAGGAAGCTACTAAAATGATGAAACTATCGATTCTTATAGGCGTACACCTATAGGTTTGCATATCTTATCTCAATAATAAAGGTTCTTATACCCTATTTGTCTGTTGTTGTTCGGTTGAATAAGATGACCCAGATTTACATAGTTACTTTGCGGTCTGCGAGAATATAAACAAATAACAGAATCGTTGTAATAAAATAAAATAAAAATTGAGTAGCACCACATAATAGGGTGAGTTCGTCGTTAGACTGAACCTAATTACATTTTATTTGTAACGTTCGGCTTAGTTTATATAATAAATACGCACGTGGAAATGCACACAAACAGACGACTAGGACTATCACGACTATATGAAAAATTAAGATGACTTAAAAGAAGGGGATGGATATTAGAAGATGAAGAGAAAGATCCCAAATGGAAAAGGTAGGGTTACGTAAGCCAATAAACTTACCGAAAGTTGATCTGAGACAAAGTACGAGTTATTTACAGATACATTCGACAGCTACCTTCGGAAAAATGCACGAATAGCACCAACCGCGTCTAAGGTGGCTGAAGTATTTAACAATGAGTTAATTTGTCCGTGACAATTGTTCTTGCGCCCTGTTTTTTGGGTTGTTTGTTAAGTTCGCCCTGTTTTTCATTGTGACCTTGTGGTCACATGATCAAGCCGAAAAAGGAACCGTAATGAAATAAATAAGCATTGCAGGAGATCTGCATCAACATTTAACACTAAGTAGAAATTAATAAATCCGGTTAAATGCATTGTTCTGACCTAATATAATATTTGCCTTAGTCAAACACCATCCTGAATTTAAAACGAAGACCAGAAATACAGGCAAACAAACATATGGAAAAAATATTTAATGAAAAAATTCCAGCGAAATAATTTTTTTAACTGAATACTAATTTTATGGTCACTAATAATAGTAATTATTATTTATTAACGATGGACTTATCACAGACAAACTTGTTTATTTCCAATAACCATAGGGAATTGTAAGAAGTGGTTTTCTGTTAAACCAGACGAGCGGTCACATTTATACACGGAATTGAAAATCAATGCTAATGCATTGATACAAAACCAATATTATCATGTCATTTCAACGCCGGAAAATCGATGGGTCTTTGAAGATTCAAAATTGTGATTATTATACTTTTTTGCGAAAGGAACCGAAATGAACGATCAACTAATAAACAAAGTAACATATCGTTGCGGGAGCAAGAAGAGATCGTCGCTGCATCATACCATTCCTCCACTGACGCACCCTTTGCACAACCCGATCCTCGGATCTTCCTATCTCTCCCTCTCCTTCCCATCTCTCATCCATCTCCCCCTCCTCATCCTCCACACACATTTAAAATCCGTTATTCAGCTCAGCCGGTCGGGAGCGATGCACAGCTCCACGGTCAGGGAGAGAGAAAGATCCCGGGAGTTAGAGGTTGAGCTTGATCTTGGACCGTTAGGGATATAAGAGAAGAGAGGAAGGGAGGGAGGGAGAGAGAGGGGAGGGGAAGGGGAGAGAGAGGGAGGGAGAGGGAGGTGGTTGGAGATGCTTGGGAGACGTCTGCCTTATAGCAGATCCCTATCAGGGTACGGAGATGGTAGGAGGAACGGAGTCGTAAATCAAGCGGAGTTACAGGTAAGGATGGGTGGGGTGCGTGATGGAGAAGGTTGGGAGCAAGGGAGGAGCTGTGTGTTTTTTCCTTCTCTTCGGGAGATTTTTAGGGTGGAGGTAGTATATAGGGGAGAGGACTTGCGGTATTGACGCGGATCAGTGGGTTTTTGCGGAGGAGGAGGAGGAAGAAGGGCGTGGTGACGAGTGGGAGAGAGAGGGGAGAGAGGGAGGGGGAGCGAGTAGGAGGGCCAAGGACGGAGAGGAGTGGTGAACGGGTGACCACTCTCCTCCGCCCTTTAAGAATGCTAAACGCTTTTCCTAGCCGCGTGGGCGGCATCAGAGAAGAGGAAGTTATTAGTCGGAATGAGGCGGCGTTAAAAATGATATAACAATAATATAAAGGACAGACTTCCCAAACCCACGGTTCTCTTTCGTTCCTTTCGTGAGAGAAATAGAGAGGGAGAGGGGAAAAAAGGTATAGGCGCGGAGGAAATGAAATACAAAACAAAAGAAGCGCGAGAATGCGGCTGGTAGGCAGGCGAAGTAGTTAGGCTGCCGTTGTAGTATTTTACTGGGTGTTTGAGATAGGGGAAAAGAGTGAGGGAGGAAAATTTATCGCCCAGATCCTCGCGGCAGATTTGCGAGGATTCGAATGATTTAGTCTCGCGCGCGTCGGGAAATCTATTAGCGTCTCGTGTAGTTTCGAACGTTGTCGCAGGAGCCTTTTGTTCTAGCGTCCGAAATGCTCGCGGGTTTGATGGAAATCCAACGACTACCGCGAGAGATATTTCGACTCGTTTTGCTCGCTTTATTTATTTGTGCGAGATTCCTACGTCTATTTTAAGGGTCTGATAAGCACTAACGTTTATAAGAAAGTATTATGTTTCCTGCAAGATATAAGATAAGAATACCATTCGCTGAATCCCGAATCTGTGTTTGGTTGAAAATCAACGAGAGACGAAAAATATCAGCATATGTTTACTGAGTGCCTTACATTTAGAATCGCACTTGCATATTCGTCATCGGATATATGGAACTGAAGTTGGGGATAAAATATGAAGTAAGAGTTGAAGGAATTGAATCCGCAATATAAACATAACCATTCGCTTCTTCAAAATATTCGTACAGAGCGATCGGATCATTTGGTATTGCAAGCAATTTCTTTTTGATATTTACATTTAGATGAGTGATTCAAATTATTATGAAATACTAGTTTTCTAACATAAAAATCGGTTAATTAGGCTGTTCCTTCTGTAACTCACGTAATGACCGAGTTGCCACAAACAAGAAAATCTTCTTTTTTACGCGTCCAATTAATATTTCGTGTATTTTTATCTTATTATCAAGAATGAAAATTGTCATCCATTTACAACCAATACTTTAACAAAGGTAGTCGCAGCATTGGTTTTACTCAAAGAAGAATTATAACTTTACATTATTCACTCGTATGAGTTTATTCATCGATAACAACGGTCTCTTTCTCTTCGTAAATATCTCAAATTGATGCTCGCATAATGGGCAGGGATCGGTAATATCTTTAAACCCATCCTACAATCTTCCTCAACGAATAAAAAATATATCCCTCCTAAAATTTCCTCTTCTAAATTCCTACCTTTCCCGTTCTTCCTATCTATCTCGTACCCCAACCCCTTCCTCCCCTCCCGCCGCACTCTCGAACCTTATATTCTCAACTTATATACCCAAGGGATTCCTTTCAATCTGCCAGAGCGGGTCGAATCGAAAAATCCCTCTTTATGCCGTACACCCTGTCACTTGTCAGCATTAATAACACTCGAAGAGCTTTTCGCATACCCCCTCTATTTTTCATTTTCCGAACTCAAAGTGAAACAGCATCACTCATAAAAATACCTTGGGCCACGTCGCTCTCCCGTTTGGTTATATTTTTTTATCTTCGAGATTCCGCGCACGTACAGTGATCTAATAATAACTTATACGGGAAAACTACGCCGGAGCGCCGTCGTTTTTATATAATTCGTGTATTTTTCCGGAGCGCTGTAGGAAGGGTTGGATGTTGGGTTGCGTGGTTTTATTTTACTCTTCTTAGGGGGATGATTGCAATGGGAGAAGCCAATGGACATAAAATGCAATATCTCAGCCTCTTTTCTTTTTTAATGTTATTATTATTATTTTTGTTTTCGGACACGGCATCGTTCTGAGCGGGATAGCGGGGAAGAATGAATCCCTTGGATTTACAGCGCGGGGTCCTATCTCAAACGGAACGACCTGCTACGAATGCAGAGCGCTACAAACCACGGATTTTAAATGCGTTATGATTGCAGAGGATTTTTATGCCAAGGCGAGAGTTTTGAATTTTGATCTTCCTTTGTATGATATGTAATTATCTCGTATCATTTATGGCTTATAGCCATGATGGTTGGAAATATATTTTGAAGAAAAATTAATTATTAAATTGACATATGTGGAAAAACACAATAAATTAGGAAGGGATGGCTTTTCGAGTTATACAAGATTTTTAAATGTTTAAACGTTTTACATAATATCATGACAAACTTTGCCATGTCTTTACTTATAAGATCATTCTCTAAAAATATGAAAATTTCATCTTTTTCTGATCAACTGATATGATCTGCGCAGGCAGAATGTTGGTCAAAAAATTACACATCTTATTTTTCTAATGAGGGAGAAATATCAGAATTATAAACAAATAATTAAGCAATCATAGAATCACTTTCATCATTTATCAACAGATGATAGCCAAAAGTGATATACTTATTTGGTCATGCTTTAAGTATTAAAGAAACATTCATGTGATATTTAATCTCTCTTTATTTTATATTAGTATTACGCTTTTAGTAAAAACAATCCTAACTTAAAATGACCAACATCCGCGCAAAAAAAAATAAAATTAAGCGCTCTCTTGCCATTAATGTCGCAAAAACACCGTAACCTTAATTTACTTTCATGGGCGGGAGTGAGAGAAAAAAACACACTAGTGTTTAACCTCTCTGCGGTCTGCGGCAGATATGAAAATGGCCTTTGACCCATTTTCTTAAGTGCTCATCACACATTAAATAAAAAGACTTACTTTTTTGTAATTACGACCTTGATGAGAATCCTAAGGATATTCCATTCTGCGTAAGGTAGGAGGGTTTGAAATAAAGGCAAGGGAAAAAGTAATAGGGAGCGTGGGAGAGGGGCGAACTGTTGGTGTGACGCGTATCGCACTTGCTTCGTGCGTTATGGGCCAAAACACGGTTCCTAATATCACTCAGCCGTCAAGAATTACAACCGACCGCGCCACCAAAACCCATCCACAAATAGGACTGAACCGCAAACAGATGGAGGCACGGGTCATGCTGCGGCACCATCAAAATTTCCCGGCCCCTGGCAGATCATGGTAAAAGCTACTGCGAAAAAAGTCATTCATCTTCACTGTGAACGTGATTAAATGTAATCGCTTTATAGTTAGTTATCCTCTTTTTTTCCTATTATTAAATCCTTCAGCAATATACAAAACTCGAAGTAAAAGTATAAATAAAGATTTTGTATTGAGTTATTAATTGCTAATGTTTCCATCAAATGTTACCGGATTAGGTTTTCATTTCCAAATATACTAATATATATACTTTCCAAATAAATGCCGGAAAAATTATTGAAATTCTTCACCTGTCACAAAGAGTCAACAAAAGTTAAGACTTTTTTAACCCATAAAAAAGGATATTTTTTGTCAGCTCAATTATTACTGTTTTAATTTATAATAAGTATTTAGCATTGCATCGATGAAAACAAAAATAAATATTCTGTTCGGAGAAATTTAATTTTATCCTAGTTACATTTAGCACTACATCCGAGTAATCGCATGTGAAAGGTACCATTACCTACATAAAATAAAAGTCACATATAATAGAAAGATATGGTATTCCGTAAAATATCCAGTACGGTTATAATGAAGAAATAAGAGCGAACAGAAACGCCTAATAAAAATTTCTAGTACTGCAAGGTCACTACTTCATCCCAGGCCATGGCCAGGATATAGGAGAATCCTCATTTTTGCCTCGCGCTACGGTTTCACCAACATGCTCACGTTCGTTGTGCATAGGTGAAAAAAAATTCGCTTAGATCCGTGAGAGAGAGAGAGAGAGAGAGAGAGAGAGAGAGAGAGAGAGAGAGAGAGAGAGAGAGAGAGAGAGAAAGAAAGAGATAGAGAGAGTTTTCGCAGAGGTGGCGGCGTCGCGAAGTTGAAAATTCCCCCTCAAGCTTAAATATTTTTTTCCAACCCCGCCACTCTAGACCATCGAGGATATATAACCTTTATTTCCTCGCGGGGCGGCATTCTCCTTAAAGTTATTAACCATAATTCGAAATCTACCGGAGCAACGAGAAAGATGGCGGATGGAACCACCTCAAGCGTGCGAGCGGGGGAGTACCATCATCCCTTCCGACGAAAAAATAAAGAAAAATTATGCTCGTATTCTGGGAAAAAATCTCGCATACACACACACACACACTCACACTCATTCCTCTTCCCTTCATGCACGTGACTCCTAAAATGGCGCGAGCACGGTAATATGTCGCGGGGGCGACCTTGAGGGCAGCCTTTTCGGGACGCAACACGCCACCGCTTCACCTTTCTCGAATAACATTGCATACCGGCGGTAATTGATTCCGTGCACCTGCCTCATCCTACACAAACCGCGCAACCTCCTCCCGCACCCGCCCTCCCCGCGCCCCCCGTACGCCGTCTCTCCGGCGTTCCCATCGCAACCTCCTTTCACTCCCACTCAACCGTCATAAAAAATCCTGGATATGCCACCGGGGAGAAAGGGAGGGAGGGAGAGCTCTTTCACACACACACACACACGCACGCATACTGACGCACAGGTGACGCCAAAGGGTCAGCCGAGGGGGACAGCGATTCTGGATGAAGGGGATGAGGAGGAAGGGGATTGGGAATGAGAGAGAGGGTGAAGAGAGAGAAAGAGGGATGAAGGCGGAAGGGGGTAGACGATGGATAGCGTAGTCGTGTGCGTCAAAGCGGTCATTTATCTCTCCCTATTCCATCGGCTGTTTAAAAGGACCTGGAGGGCCGGACCTGCTGGATACACCCTTCTCACGCCCTCTCTCTCTCAACCCCTTCTTCCCTCTCTCTCTCTCTCCTTCCTCCCGCACACACACACATTCACACGTAACCTCACCTCACTCCCTCCTACCACCTCTCAGCCCGGTAAAACCCCTTTGTGTGCACCGTCGCTTTTCCACGGAAGAACGCTCTGTAGGTTATTACGTAGCGAGCAGGATATTCCCCTGGGGCACTAAGGGGTCTCTGCACCGCTCTCGGACAGTGGCTTTCCCCCCTCTCTCTCTCTCGTCTCTTTCTCTCCCATTCTCCCCACCTCTCTCTTTCCACCCCTCTTTCCCTGCATACCTGTGCCTCGAACGCCGGACCTACCCGTGCCCTCTCTCTACCACCCCCTTCAAAAAAACCTCCCTCACTCTCACTCTTCGGGGCTGAAGGCGTGAATTTTCTATCTCTAAACCCTACGTCATATTCCGCCGCCACTCCACCTCTCTCATTCCCTCACCTCCGTCTTCCTATCTCTCTCTATCCCTTTCTCTCCCCCTCTGGCGTGGGAGTTGGGAGATGCCTTGCACATGGCGAGGGCGCGAGTTTATGAGGGGAGAGGGGTAGAGGGAACGGAAACAAAAGGAGGGAGGGAAGGGTGAGGATGAGGAGAGAGGCGGAGAAAGGGAGAAAGGTGAGAGAAAGAGAGAGAAGAAAGCAAATGATGGAAGATGTGAAGAAAAAAGGGGAGATATATTTACACAGAAAGACAATGCTAGAGAGAGAGTGAGTGAATGGCAGAATGAGGGAAGAGATGATGTAATATAGTTTAGGGAATTAGATGTATATTAGGGAGAAATTCGGGAAGAGTAGCGTACAGAAAGTGTTGGAGAGAGAGCCACATTCGAGTAGAGAGAGGTACAGGTAGAAAATGGCATATAAAGGGGGAGGGACTAAATATGAAAACAGGCTTAGAGACGCTTCGCTCGACGACGTTTCGCGGTTACGACGCCGTAATATTGTGACCCCATTTCGCTTAACGACGCGCATGATTCGCGGTTACGAAGATGGCTTGAGTCTTTCGGCCTATCCCTTGTGGTACTCGGGTTGATTTTCGCATAAAGACGCTTTTTCGTGGAACGAATTAACGTGACTATGCGAGGGATGCCTGTAGTTAAAAGCTCAACTACTTGTGATCTCATGGACGATGAAGCTAACCAACGTTTCTTATAATATTTTATGATTACAGAAGCTACACTGAGCATCAATAAGGAGAGAAGGAAGAGATATGAAGAAGGAATGGCATGGAGAAAAAGCGAAAATTAAATCAAGAATTAGAAAAGTCGCGGTGATGTAGCGAAATTGAGATAGAGATGTTAAATCGTAGAGACTTAGAGAAAGCTGCATTTGGATAAACTCGGAATTCATCGGTTAAAAAGTAAAAGAGCAATAGCGTATAAAATCGGGATAAAAAATAGCGAGGGAGGAAAATTGCGCTAGATAAGAGATTAAGCGAAATGGAAAAATTAAATTGACCGGAAATTGGTCAGAGAATGAAAATCGGAATGAGGGTGAGGAGAGAGTGAGAGAGAGGGTCTAGCGATAAGAAAGGGAATGCGAAGAATTGGAAGGAGAGAAAGAGAAGTGGAAGATAGAACGAGAGGGGTTATCCGTACCACCTTTCTCGCCTTCTCTCTCTCGCTGTATCGATCCTCTGCACCAATTCTCTCTCTCTTTCCTTTTCCCTCCCTCTTTCTCTCTCTCTTGCCGTGCGAGGTGAGGATTATATACCCAAAAGGTTTCGCTGAGAGGGATGGAGGTGGGGGAGGGGTGTATGATCCTTAAATAATTATGACATCAAATTCTAAATTTCCTTTGTACGCCGTCGATATTTGTCCGCCGTCGATATTTGTCCGTGCGTGCATGCGTTTGGCGTGTATGCTGCCGCTATATGACCGACCGACATGAAAACGAGTTTATTCCTTCCATTTTTAGCCTCGTCATTTTTTTTAGTGGCCATCTGGGTGATTTTCGAGAATTTCTCTGTAGACGGTTTCCAGGGGATGTAGCCCGGGAGATGGCGGCTATGAATAATGCAGAACGAATTTGTCTCGCCTAAAAAGATCTA
Source organism: Tanypteryx hageni (assembly GCA_028673005.1). NCBI lineage: Eukaryota > Metazoa > Arthropoda > Insecta > Odonata > Petaluridae > Tanypteryx > Tanypteryx hageni. The sequence goes on along the minus strand of CM054112.1, from coordinate 99,152,939 downwards.
TCTCCAGGAGAGAGAGAGCGAGAGAGAGAGAAAGAGAATGAATATATTCATAGAAATATTCCCGTCTCGCTTGTAAGCTATTTATTTTTAAGTTATGTTATGACGGTCTTCTAGTGATTAATTTCGAAAAAGTCATTGATATTTCATTTTGAACATTTTACTGTTATTTCGATGTGAGGTAGGCTAAATGATGCACGGCGTATTTACACTACATGCACCATACACGCCTCGGCAGAGGGGTGGCTAGCGCGTCTTGCTCCCTATGCTAGGGCTCCCTATGCTAGGGCTCCCTATGCTAGGACTCCCAATGCTAGGGTCGCGGGTTCGAGTCCCGCCTTGGTCATGGTTGTATGTGTTTGTCTTTGTTGTTGTTATTTCAAAATTGTTATTTGTTCTTGATATTCAGTGTAATTGGCCTTGTGCTTTCTCTGAGTTCTTGACAATAAATAAATAAATAGTTCTTCTAGTACAGGGGTATTCATCCTTTTATTGCTCATGTAATCTTAAGAGCATTTTTTAACTGTCGCGTACTCATTAGTACATTTTAAAATGATAATAAAATTAATAAAATTTTTATTAAAATAGATAACTCATGTTTATAACGTTAAAAATCACATTTTTGGCGTATTATTCTGTTTTATAACATTTTATAGTTAATCGCAACATCGCTACTTTTGTTTTCGAAGTCTTGTGTGAAGGACTAAGTAGGAAGAAAAGTTATAATCTTTAACACTTTTGTGTTCCTCTTCAAACCTCTTGAGGTACCCATAGGATATACGCGTACTTGCGGTTGAAAACCCTTTGTCTAGTACTTCTGCGGAATAATTTTTTATTAACATTAAACATGTTGGTAATTTGAAGATACATATGCTCGCTTGTTTTTAGCAATGCTATGTCAAAAAGGGAGGTTGCGGCGTTACATGGAATCATGTCGAGTTTTGGGATAATTTCGGTAAATTGACGATCTCATGTTCTATGGATGCCTTTATAATCCTTCTTTAAGGCAGATTATTCGGACTGCTCCTACGACCTCGTCCACTTTATGCCAGGTCGCAGATGAGGCTTCCACCGTCCTTCGCACGGGACGTTAAGCCGCGTGACCTTTTCGCCGCATTCCGTTAAATGGATGCCTAAAACTGGAAAAGGGTGTCTCCCTCGTCCCTCCTAATTGGCGCGCGTAATGAGATACAACAATGATGCGGAACAAGCGGGTCACATTGTTTGCCACCACCTTCTCTGGTTGTTGGGACCATTGTGAGGGTTTTGCGCATGGATATTATGGTCTCTATTGGGTCAATGAAAAGCTTAAAAGGATATTTTGATGAACAAAACATTATAAAATAAAAACTTATTAAAATTTAAACGCCCATAGGAGATATTATATTCGAAACTATTGGGATTTTAATTCCATAAAATAATCAAATTTGCAACAGTTTACATTGGTTATGAAACGAAAACAGTGCTGTGTTAAACATCCACCTCTGAATCGAATTTTCACACAATGACTCAGAGGAGAAAGCAATCCTTAAACGTGATGTTTTTATTACATTAACGGAAATTTATAGCAGGAGAATTCCAGAGGTCGATTTCAGGCAAATAATAAAAATCCGTAATCAAGTGAAAACCCGTTGGAGAAAAACACTTCATAGGGCCTTTCATTGAAAACGCACCGATCGTAATCCGTAATAGGAACTTATCGAGAATGACGAGGGGACGGTATTATTTATATTCAACTCCGATAAAACAAAATCGGCAATAATTGCCTTTACGAGGAGCCAGTTCATTTCCATCCGAGCGGTAAAAAACATCTATGGCGCGTTTTTCATTTTTTTTCGGAATCGCACGGAATAATCTGAGAGGGTGAGCGGGAGAGATGAAGAGGTGGATGGGATTGGGGGAGGAGCGATCAAAAGGCATCTGAGGATTTTCCCGTAAATTTCAATCTCTCTCTTCCTCCCCTCCTTCCTTTGCCTCCCTTCCTCCTCTCTCCTCCCCTCTCCTCCATTTATACGAAGCATCGTGGCGTGAAGAATATAAAAAAAGCACCGAACTCAGCCGCCACGACTCTCAACCCCTATCGAAAGTCCCCGGCGTCACAGACCTTCCCCCTCCCTCCCACAACCTTCTCGACTCTCACCTCAACTCCACCCCCAATCCATTCCTTTTTACCCTTTGTCACCCTCTTGACTCATCAAAACTCTTTGATTGGTTAACACTGCTAATCCAAGAGCGCAGGAAATCTTCCCTTAAAAAAGCGCCCTCGATCAAGGAAAAAAAAACGAATCGCCAAAATATAACCGAGTTTCACCTATTCGCTTTCGGAATCTGTTTTATTTTTTAAATTTTATTTTCTTTCACGAGTGCCCTCAAAAGGATTTATGGACGGCGAAAAAGAGGAGGGGAGTTTGAGCGGGAAGAGGAGGAGGAGGATGATTTATATTTTTTAAGGAGTGTATTATTGCGCTATTAAACCTTAACGCTCCAACCTACGGCCACGGACCGCCCCATCCATCATCCGGAAAAAATAATAAATAAATCGGGAAATTCACTTCCCGAAACACTGATTGAGATAATGCCCCGTGCTCATTCCCGGTGCTGGCGCGTAATTTCAGGGCAATTGGGGGAATATGCTGGAGGGAAGAGAGTTGGGGAGGGAGAGAAGGTCTGAAGGGTCCGATGTCCTCCAATCCTCCAGATTGGGTTTCACGCGCGATCGAAAACTGCGACGCTTTCAAAAATACGACCTGGAGAGTCATCGATTATATCCTCACTCTCACTCATTTCTCCTTTCCATTTCTCACTCTCCCTATTATATCCTCTCTATATCACTCTCTATTTCATTTTCTACATACTGGTCTCTCTCTCTCTCTTTCTATTAAAACCTTTCATATGTAATTTCGGTATTGAATATAAACTACTGCAATTTCTGGGGAATTAAAAAACACAGCTCATTATTTATATAGAAGATTGATTAGGAACAGTTGGTGTCAGGTTCAAATACATCAGTTTCAATACAACGAAAAGTTTTCTCTCATCTCATGCGGGGAACTGCTTTTTAACAGTAAAATGCAGCAAACTAGAGATCGAAAAATTCTAGCCTTCCTAAATTGTCCCTAAATTCGCAAAACCTATCTATTCGACGGAATCGACGCCTTATTTTGTAATCTGAAAAAATAATTCTTTCTAATTTTAAATGTTTCTTAGAGCTAAAAAAAATAACTATATATGTATCGCCACGAATTTTACGCACTGCAAATTATTCATCCGTCATCGTTACGAAATCCTGAGAATAAAGTTAAAAATTTGTCAGCCATTAGAGATATTTAAGAATAATTCTTTGTAGCAATTTTCTGCGGGGAAGATGCGTCATCGATTAAATTTAAAGATTTTTAGGGTTGGTATGAAATATTGTATTTTTTCCATTTATTGTCGACTGATCTGTGGCCTCCACGAGGAGGAATTTTATAGAGAACTATAAATGGTCCAGCGTAGAGCGGTTCGTTTCATTAAAGGGAACTGTAATTGTAATACATATTCGTGTATCCAAGCTTTAGAGAGACTTGAGATTGAAGACTTTTAAGTTTAGATCAAGGGTCGGCAACCTGCTTGAGGCTGTGTAGAAGTTAGCTAAGCTCCCTAACCTTTATGAATCATGAAATATGCTTATTGCAATCACGAAAATTTCTAAAGAAAAATGTCGTACGGGTTGTAACTATGTGGCTCCCAAGTATTTTGTAATTAGACAAAAAATGGCTATTTTATTTTGAAAGTTTTCCGATCCCTGATGTAGAAAAATTGACCATAAATAGCAACTCTACGTGGAATTTAGTAGCGCAGATTGTACTTAATGGGGCTAATTAAGAGTAGGGGTCGATACATTCTGCAAGATAACATGTTGAATTAATCTCTAGAACCGAGAGGTGCTTGGTCCTTTATTCCGGATGTAATAAGATAGGCTAATAGTGACATTAATTGGAGTGTAGGCAGGGAACAGCGAAAACACCTGCCATACGCCTACGGGGAATACTTTAATGCACATTATATACCGGAACTCAGGATACGTAAAGCTTTTTATTATTGAAAATTTTTACCAACTTTCCTAATTCCTTTGGAACATATTGCGCATATTCCAAGCAAGGCCTAAGTTTCATGTCGTCTTAATCTCAGCGACAACCTTTATCTGTGATTAATTTCCTGTAACGCAAAATAAGATTGGCATTAGTTGCGATTTATAGGTGCGTTTTTTCGATGATTTTTTAAATCAAAACGTATTTTCAACTACATAATGGTTGTCTATGGAAAAATAGACTTCCTTAAATATGGTTTCAATATCTTTTAGATAGCTTTTAAGGAGAATTTCTACTAGGGAAATCTGCGCATCCATTTATCATCAAAACTGCGGTTTTTAATTTCGCCATGGCGCTGAACGTAGATATAACTCAATCGACCTTTTTGAAAAAATATGACGTGCCGTTTACAAAAAATTATAGGTGCGCAGTGGAAGCGTGATCTTCTTTTGTTCGGGCGGTCGTACTGGAATTTCCGGCGCGTCTGTTTTTACCGCGCGGGTATGCGCGATTTAATGCTCCGGTTATCTGAATAGCACGACGCGAATCGCTTGAAACTCTAGCATGCGCGAAAACGTGAAGAAAAATACGAAGATCGAATCGCGATTTTCTAATAACTTATGGTAGGTACTTAAAAACGTGAGAATAAACAGCGTCGCAGCTGAAGCACTTTGCAATATTCGTTTATTCTGTAGACTAACATGTGTTGTAGTTTCTTAAATAATCGATCTTGTTGTTATGTTTCACATACCTTCGTCATTCTAGGGCCTTGCACTTAACTTGAGCGCCGACTCTACCAATTAATATATTTCTTAGTTGCGATTAGCTGGAAAATTTCGCAAAAGCAGTGTTTCACTTTTTAACCTAAAAATGTCAATTTTTTATTCTATACTTAAAAATTCGTTAAATCGGATATAATTTGTCGATTTCTGCTGTCGTGACAGAATTCTCTATAAAATTGATGAAAAACGACAATTTAAGAAACAGTACATTCAACATTTTAGCAAAAGTTATCGAATATAAAATGTAAATTCCGTGAAGCAGAAACGGAGTCACTCACTATGTGTTAAAGTGAACCGTATATAGCAAATATTACACCTGGTTTTATTTTGTTTTCGAAACAGTTCTTAGCGCCTTTTTTAATGTCCTTTTCTGCTGCAGGTACTTGTCAACACGTGCTGTTTCCAGAGTGGCATATTGCCGCATGAAGCAATTGTCGGCTTCCGGTCATTCCCTTCTCACAATGTCGCGCAGTCAACAATCCATAAATTGACTCTTTTTGCCTCACGATTAGCGAAATAATTTACCTGAAATGAACCCGACTTTTTCCGGTCATTGATTTATGCTTTAATTTATTCGCGTCTTAACCATTCCGGTCTGAATAACGAGGGCAAGGAACATAAACTAAGCACAAGAAACAACGGGTCGTGGGGTCGAATCCCGCCGGCGGCAAGAAATGCCGTTTTGAGAAAAAAAATGAAAGCGATCCGACCTTCAATATCCCCGCCTCCCCCGCCATTATCTAAACCCTATCTCTTCCTCACTCAACATTTTGTTTCCTGCGGGGATTCTCCTATTCACATACAACTCTCAAAGTTTAATTTTTGTTTATATTACCTTTTAACAATACTATCTATTTAAATTGATTCAGTATTCTATGCCTTGCCTGCTCTTACAGCGAGACGAAAGAGACTTGGTTTGAAGTTGGAATTAGCAAATAAAACTTCGCCTGAATGGCGGCATAAAACTTATTCTCCCACGTCGGACCTAAACATACGATATATGCATTAAAAGGTCAAAGCTCTCACTGAAGCAGAAGAGAATTTTTATACTTAAAAACAAAAGACGAGAAACAGCTTGTAATCTCTCTTCCCTCTTTTCCATGAAATCGCCTCAGCAGCGCATTCCAACAGGGTCTTCGAACCGAGGAAAGATTAATTTCGAACAGTTCGACAGTCCCAAAAATCCGACACAGTAAAAGAGGAAAAAAACCCTCAACTTGTACATACATCCAACTACCTAAGTGGCCACTCTGGTGGGAGGTCGGGGAATGTTGCGAACAGTTGGATAAAGAGAGAGAAAGAGGGAGGGAGTGGAAGAAATGGAGGGAGAGAGAGAGAAGGCAAGAGAATAAACGGCGTGAGAGATGCGAAGAGTGAAGAAGGCGAAAAAAATGAAGCTCGTTGCGCGCACGAATCCTTCAAGTGCGAGCAACCCGAAGAGAGAGAAAAACTTTCCCATAAATACGAGATGCCATTGGACAGGAGGGGAGAAAAATATTACCATTCTAAGATTACGAAAAAAAACAGCAAGGGGAACGGGAAAAGGGCAACAATGCCGGTTTAGGGAAAAAAGAAATAGTAGGAGGGAGGTAAAGAGGGGGAGGGAGATGGAGGAGGGAGGGAGGGAGGAAGGCGAGCAGAGGTGGCGGAAGACGGCAAGGAGGGGAAATGGAGAGGGGAGTCAGGGAGGCGGTGTGCAATGGGTCTCACCAAGGTGTTGCTGTGGGAAAGAGATGAAAAGTTAGCGCTGAGTTGGAGTGAGTAAGACAGAGAGGGAAAGAGGTAAGGGCAGAGGGAGGAGGGAATAAGGAGGGATGAAAAAAGAGAGAGGAACAGGGGTACGGAGGAATAGATACTGTGGCAGAGGGAAAGAGAAAAGAGAGGGAGAAAACAAGTAGGGGTAGGAGATGGATGGAGAAAGGGAGAGAGAGAGAGAAGCGTGAGGAGAGTAGAGATATGGATGAGGTGGGAGACACGAGAGAGATAGGGAGAGAGAGGGATGAGGTGCGGGAGGAGGAGGAAGAGAGGAAAGAATTGGAAGGTGCAAAAGGATGCGGACTCTTGGGGTCACGAAGGAGTGAGTTCTTTTTCGTAGGGTGGTGGGAAAAAAAGAGGGTTAGAGGAGGAAGAGAGGGATGGAAGGGAGGAGAGGATCCCCGAGGAGATGGATCGGAGAGTTCGAGGCGTGGAGTGGGAGGGAGTGAAAGAATCGGAGAAGAGAAGCGGATGCTGTGTGATAAATAGAAAGTGAGAAAAGGTGAGATGGGAGTGAGTCGAGAGGCTTCGCTGGGAGGATGAGGGTGTGTTGTGCGAAAAAATAAAAGAGGGGGATGGAGAGATAGCGGAGAGAGTAAGGAAGAGAGAGGGAAATTAACAGAAAGGTAGGTAAAAAGGGAGTGGAAGAGGATTCAAACGGAGGGCGGGTGGCGAATGCCATTGTAAGGGAACGAGAAAGAATTAAGGGGTATCTCTTTTTCTGGGAATGGAAAGAAATAATAGCAGAAGGGTATCCGATCCGACTTTTCGGTTCGGCTCGGGTATGCGAGGAAGGGAATACGGCGTGTGAAGTGTAGAAAACAACCAAAAACGAGTTTAATAGCATACACACCAAAATAGAGCCGTATGTAAAGCCCTAGGAAATTATATACCAAGGTATGATGACTCATCTTCTAGGCCAGGGGTCGGCAACATGCGACCCGCGGGCCGGATGCGGCCCCCGAGAGCGCTTTATGCGGCCCGCGAAGCCACAATGAAAAAGTGATCGGTACAGTTCAGCCGAAAATTTAGTATTTTTTTAGTAAAACATTGGTCTCAAAACCTTTTCTGATGCATATTTAACGCTGGTAAATTGTTTAGATATGATTTTTACCAATATGAGATCACAGAATCCCTGGAAAACTTCGGACGTAAACACTCATCCGGCCCGCCGAAACGCTCGTAACTTTCAATGCGTCCCTCCAAAGCATTCACATTACGAATGTGGCCCGCCATGCACAAAAGGTTGCCGACCCCTGTCCTAGGCCTTGCATCTTTGGTAACAGCGGCTTTTGTATCGATGGAGCTAAACTGACAAAAGTGACAAAATCCAACGGAAAGAGAATGAATGGTACAAGGGTGTCCAAAAATTCTCCAGGCACTGAGCTCTGGTGTAATGAATGTAGGTACTTACTAAGGGCAATTTAATAATCTATTACAATGTTTCTCGAACATTTTCATCTCACGGTACACTTACACAAATAGAAAACTATTGGCGGCACACTACCCCCATTTTCCAGAGTAGCTTTCCAGCTTCTAAAATTCCGCGGCATAACAGTTTTGACGGCATACCACTGTGTTGAGAAACACTGATCTACTGCATAGTTACTTTTTGAACACGCTGCATGATCTCCTCGGAATTCGCACTAGAGAAAACATGGTTTAAACGAGAAAGAAGACTATTTTCCTCATTGACTAGAAACAAAGGAGGCTGGGGAAGGTAAGACACTGTGATGGATTGAGAAAGAGAGATAGAAAGATCAGAAGGAACAAGAAAATGAGACGAAAAAAGTTTAGTAATTAGGGAGTTAGAGAGCGAGAAAGGCGTTAGATTTCAGGGTTGAGAAAGAGAGAAAAGGATTTTGAACGGGGGCTGGTTAAAAGAGGGAGAGAGGGTTAGAGGGATGAGAAGGGGGTTGCGAAGGAATCGGGATATAGAGAGAAAGAGCGAGGAAGAGAGTGAGAGAGAAGGAGGGTGGAAATATGGGAAGTTAAGCCGAGATGGTTCGATCGATTGCAAGGTTGCCTGGGAATCCTTTCGGCCACGATTTCTTTCGGAATCCGACTCATCCCTTCCTCCACTCCTCCCTTCCCCTCCGCTCCCTTCCCCACACTTCCCATTCCTCTATATCCCTTAACTCTCTCTTTCCTTCCTCCTCGGATGAAGGGGATAAAAACCAAAAAGGTTTCGAGGATGAAAAGTTTTTTTAAGGTTAAAGGATTGAACGGCAATTAACGATGAAAGATTGCAAGGTGCATGAAACGGAGGGATTTATTGTCTAAGGGAACAGCAAAAGGGCGATTTTCGCAAAAAAGTGGCAAAGTGTGCGTGAGAGAGAGAGAGAGAGAGAGGAAAGGAAACGGAAAAAATGAGGGGGGATTGATGTTTACGCTGTGTTTTTTAATAACGGTGCACACCGAACCAGTTTCGAATTTCGTTTTAATTTGCGTTTGCAAGAAATACGGAGCTGTTTCCTTTCGAAGGGAATGTGTTGTCAAGGAATCTTAACAGGAAAGTCAATGGGATTTACGAAGTTATTTTTTGAGCATACTATTGAGAACATTCTCCCCTTGCAAAGAAAGCGCTCGCTTTTGAGTTCAATCTCATCCGAAGTTAAAGCAAAACACAATGTTCTTAATGTTAGTCAATATAGATTTAACATCAACGGGTATTCAAATGCTTAAAAACGCATGGCGTATAATGGTATGCCTACACTTTCGGTGTAACGTATGATAATTCGGTAAATAATATATTGAAACAACTTTAAAACGCTGCAGCGTAGTGAAAATATAGGCTATATACGTACTATGAAATTTTGGTCGCGTATTGATTCAGGCTGGTGTTGGGACCCTTTGCCCACCTCGAATTTCGGGGGCTTTCATTAGGCCACTGAAAACCTATTTTAAATGGCCGAAGAAATAGATGTTCTTATAAGATAGGGATGTGATACAGCAATTTTTCTCTGCTGAAAAATTACCTTCTCTATACATTTGGCAGCTTAGCTTTTATAAAGTCACATCTACATGTTACCCTGCAATTCACCTAATTGGTGGGTGGTAGGGGGTGCAATGCACCATAACCTACCTAAAGATTGTCTATCGCAGGTTGAAATTTTCTATTGTGATCTCGCGTTGTCCTCGGAAAGAACGAGCCTAGATAACGCTCCGTCCTATAATCGATCTCACGGTCGTTTCTACCTATAGACGTTGGTGCTTCAATTATTCCTACAACCTCGTCTTTTAGACATTCCGATCTATATTTCTCCAGAAGCCGCAACCTTGAGTTCAATCTACGATCCTCACGTTGATGTAATCTCTGTGTCACTGTTAGTTCACCGTTTATATCACGACAACACGGAATTAAAATACGTTTCTAACAGGTTTGCCCCTCATTTTCAGTGTCCGATATCAAAGAGGAAAAATTGATCGACCAAGTACTAATCGTGAATCGTAAAATTGAAAATTTCGGTGCATAAAATCATTGGAAGCGTTGGCCAATCCGAACTACGCCGGTGAAATGATCCAAGGATTTTCGAAAAGAAGACCCATCTCCATATGCACCGATCTCAAATGAATTTATAGTCACAAATATTTTTGACTTTTAATATAACCAATTATACGCACACATTTTTGTCGCTTGCAAAAGTAAACGATGTATACAGGGGATGGTAAACTTTTTAGTTGCGTAACTTTGATTACTTTGAAATTTTACCGTAATTTTAATTTTAATATCTTAGGGTAGTACGTATCTCCTGAACAGATACGTAAACCAGTGGTTCTGAATCGTTTTAGAGCTGTGGCACACTTTCTAAGATAAAGAGGGTTTCGCGGCACCCCAGTCTTGTAACAAGCTTTATATATTTTTAGATACCGATATTACTATCTTTGGACACATCCATTTGTTGATGCAACTACATAATAAATTTATTAGAAGAAAAATGATTGTCCTAATTACCCACCAACACATGCAAATCGTTGATTTATTTATTAAACAAAGTTTTTCATGGCATCCCTAAATATCTACTGCGGCACCCATTTTGAGAACCGCTGATGTATACAATTTCAATAAAACAATTTTCCAACCAGAACATATTCGGAGGTCTACGAAACTTTATTGATGACTAAATAACATTAGTTTTAGTGAAAATGCTTTAAAAGTTGTTTTCTATATTTCTGTGAACATTAATGACTCGATTTCACAGGGTTGAGCCTTCACTATTTAAAGTTTACGCGTGATAAACTCTGATCAGAAAAATGAAGCTTTCAATAGAAAATACGATATTAATTAGTACCTTTATAATACATTATATTGTTATCAAAAGCATATTGAGAAAATTTTAGAGTAACCAATTTATGGTCAATAAACTACGTAATCCATTAAAAGAGCTTCCTTCAGTGCATATTCTAACTCGTATCATTAAGCTGGACATATATTAAAAATCAAAACATAAATAAGTATAGGCGCGAGAGATTCGAATTCGAAAACATATAAAACCGGAGAACGGGGTGATATAACGGAATCAAAAATAAAATTCTTCAACGCGTGAGCGAACAAAACTCCATCCCGTTTAAATGCGACAATATATTATCCCTATCATAAGCAATTCCGACGCTATCGCTCCAAATGGAATTCTGGCCGTAAATTAGGTTTTTTTTTTAAACACGTTACCAAAATCTCGCATTTTTTCAATAAAAGAACGACGTGCGCGCGCAACATTTATTTTTTCGAAAGGTGAGGAAAAGGTCCGACTCCATATTAGTCCGCGGGAATAAATCACTCTCGCGAGACCCCTTATATACGTTCGCCCTGATAATTTCCACTCTTTCGTAAATAAAGTTCATTCCCATGCATCAATCAAAACCCTCTTGAGCGGCGTGAATAATTGCCGGCGAGAAGCAATTTCAGGATTCCATTTGCGATTTCACTTGCTTATTCGTGTGTCTGCTCCCGTGAAACTCGGTCGAAATGTTTTTTTGTTTACTCGGGGGTAGTTTCGCCGACTCCGAACGAATTTTAAAGACAGTGATTTAACGGTTTTACTTTATTCGCCCAATTACGCGTTTAAATTTTGAATTTATATCGGAATTATGGAGTTCAAGACGCCAAAGAAGTTTGCATTAATGATAAATAATCACAATTTTTCAGCGCTTTTTACCGCGGTTGTTACACATGTCGAATTTCACCAGTCAGTCCATATTCAGCATCAAAGAACTTTTAAAATTGTGAGAAAAGTTCTTCAGTAAAACACAGCTTCCTTAAATTAGATTTTTAACCCATCTACATGGACTTATGAAATCCTTTATTATTAACTCCCTGATATAATTTTACCGATTTCGCTCAAAGCAAATGCAAGTGATTTTGTTCTACACTCTGACGTAAACGTATTTTCAAATTCAACTGAGACTGCTATAGCAACACTTGGAAGAGTTATTTTTAAAATCACCATTAAATATTTTATCAAAGTTCAAGTATCTGATTCGAATTGCATTATAGAGCATTTGCAATCAATCCCAGTTCTCGGTCGCTTTCTGCTATATATATATGTACTTATTATTCGTGTTGTGGCCAAGTAGAAGAATTGTTTGAAATTGACTTTCCTAAATGCATTACATATATTATAAATGAATATGGTAGGAGCAAATGTGTTCGTGAATTCATTTCGTCAGTATAACAACGCAAACGATTTTACATCTACGGAAATTTTTCTTACTGTTTTAAAATATCGGATGAAGTATATTATCGTGCTTCAGAAACGATTCAAATTGGCACGTCTCTAAACATAAACTCAATTGAATAACCTAATCAATATTCAATTTACGCAGAACCGCACGTTTATGATATAGATGTTAAATAATTTATGCTTATATTATATGCCATAATCTCCGCGAATTAATTGTTACCTCTCTGAATTTCATTATGAATTATATTCAACTGATGATATACGTTAAACTAGTAAATAAACCAACGCGATCTCCAGAGAAAGGTATTTATAATGAATATGTATCACACTAAAAATAATGATAATATAAAAATAAATGGAATATTATATGTTAGATTTAAGACGTCACCATGTGCTTACCTAGTTGGTTGATATTAACGATATTATGTAATATAATCCCATTAAAAGCATTATATCAATGCCCTTGAAGTACGGAAAATCAATTCCCATTGAAAAGCATTGGAGTCGTTGCAATGGTAGTTAATATTTTTCATTGTTGAAAATCAAAAAACCTTTCATAATTTTGTTTATATTCACATTTTTACCAAAATTCAGCATGGATTTGAATTCTGTCTTCAAGAAAAATAAACTTCATTCGTTCATGCATAGTACGGTGAACATTTCAACTTTGTATCTTATGTTAGTTATAAATAATTTAAAAAAGCAATTTTATATAACCCTGCACCGTTTTCAATGCTTTTCTTATGGGTGTTTAAAATTGGACTATGGGGTCAAAAACACCACTTAAATATAACCTTTTCTGGAATTGAGGTTGTACCCAATGCCAAATTTCAGCTGTGTATCACTTATAAAAGTATCATATATATATATATATATATATATATATATACATACATATATCCTATGTATATAAGTAAGAAGTAGCTATTTATAATGATATCTTATATATATATATATATATATATATATTCCTAATCAAATGAATTTGTCTAGACGAACGAGGTCCATCAATTTCCTTCGGAAACCCGTTTTCGATGATAGTCCGACAGATGGCATCAGTTGCGATTCAAATTAACAGTCGGAGAGAGAGAGAGAGAAAAGAGGATGAAGAGTAGTAAAAATCAAAATAGTGATCCGGAACTTCATCAAACCTCGCGCAACCGCCGGCTCAATTCATCTCCGCTCCATTGCGAGGAGATGCAAGAGTTAACAAGGGTCACGATTTGTAATTCACCGCTGATGCTTCTCCATAGAATGGAACTGCGAAACGAAATCACCGCTCCCTTGAGTTTTACTGCTGAAAAGGATAGGAGGACGATACGGAGTATAACCTATTAATAATAATGGCCTCACCTAAATTTCTGGGATTGGACGCTTCGTATTCGCCTCTCACCCGGCATATGTCTTTAAAACAACTGGGTAAATGTTTTAAAATCTATCCGATTTAAACGTTTTTGATGTCATTCATCTAAAGAGAAGATGGATTCAATTCTTCTCATCTTTATGATGCATATCGACAAGGTGAAGAGGAAAATGGTTGCCTTTGCTTTAGGTATATGTTAATGCATTTTTCAATGAGACAGTCAATAGAAATAATAATACATATTTCATATTTTTATTTTGTAAGCGACAAAATCGCCGTTTTTATTTTTTTTTTCAATTTCCATTATTTGGTTATTAAAATTCCACAATAATTTCATCAGAATACGAAAACACCCTAAGTTGACGGATAGATAAAATCTCCCAACAAATTAAATTTTTTCCTTTGCTGTATTTCTATGCAACTTAGTGAACCCCTCGCTTCCTCTCTTTCCACCCTTCTATCTCTCGAAAATTCCCTCCTCGGTTCTCTCTCTCTCTCCATCAACGAAATGCATTATCTCAACGAACACCGCACAACTGGGAGCTTTTACAGCCCGAATTCGAACTCGGGTCCCCTTATCGCCGTATCTATCGGTCCTCCGTATAAAGCGAGAGACATAATATGTGACCTTGCGTAATAACGCTGAGCGTATCCCCTCACTCATGAGCGCGGCCATTAAGAAACAAGTTACTCTCTATCTCTTTCTCTCTCTCGCTGCCTGCCGCGGTCAAGTCGCCGTGCGCACGTAAGCGAGCATCGCTCGAATTCCGATCACGCAATGAGTTTTTCCGAACGGGAAAAGGGCGTGCCTTCTAAATGTTTTCCTTCCCTCTCCTTTAAAAAAAAAAAAGCGACGGAAGAAAAAGAAAAAAACCGAGTGCATTGAATTCCTTATCCTGACCCGATTTCGCGGAGTATTTTCACAATTAAAAAAAATAAGGCCGCCGTATCTTTCGCGGATGAATGCGCAATAAACGTCACCTGGCAATTTTCCAAATGTCCATATCCGCATCGATTTTTATGCGTGGATCCTTAATCGCGCAATAATTTCTGGCATAAGAGGTGAACGGAAATTTCATTTTTTTCTTCGGAGTCATTCGTGTGATATGGGTGCGTGCTTTTTTTTTACAGTTTTTCCCTCGAGAATGCACGTTCGATCGAGGTCGTTAAAGTTTAGTCTTCCGCCGTTTGAAACTAGCTCCATCCGCGAACAAATTCGTGGAATAAAGAAAAATAAACTGAACGGCCGTTGAGGAATCAATGACTTGGTTTAATTTATAAGTTGAGTGATTTATTGGTCGCCGGGCGTATGAATGCTGAATGTGCGAAGCGAGGGAATATTTGGTGCTACGATCGAATGGCACACGATTTCAGATGCCAGTTTCACACGTTCCGTTTAATTATTTTTATATTTATTATACGAAGAAATTAGTCTCAAAAAGTCGACGACCTCATGGATGACGTGAATTTAATAGTTTCTAGAAATTAGCTCTGAAAATTATTATAGAGACACTTTACAATTTCATTACTCGACTTTTATAATCATCTCATTCTTGTAAATGTGTTTTTGGTTACCATAATAATACAGAGATCTTTATATAATTTATTTTTTTGAATGATTGAGTGAATTATATTTATTGGTCCTTTGAGCGCTTAAGCAAAGAAAAGATAATAATATATTTTGCCACACACAGTGCTCTTCATTCCATAAACACTTTCCAAAACATCAACAGTCAAGTCTCAACTGAAGCGAAATATTATGTCCATGAAATTTCAACGCAATACATGTTCTACGTATGACTCAATTGCTTAGAGCGTCGATTGCCATTTTTTGTGAGCAATTTATTTCTTTGATGACCAATGGAAACGAGAATCAAATGTAACCTTGCTTAAAGAAAAGGCTGTAGCACATACTTATAACAACGCGAAACGTCTCCTATTTTTTTTACCTCATAACTCGGTTTCTGCTCTAAAAGCTGTCTTTGGCCCCGCACCCAATGCGACCCTAAAGAAATAAAAAAGTCTGCTTGGATTAAGTGCGTTAATACAATTTAAGACCTCGTTTGATATATCAAAGAAGGGAAACGCCATTAGTGGCTTCTGTGATGCTAAAGAGGAAATTGCCAGCAGAGCACTGATAGGATCAAAAAATTTAACAGCGCTTTTATCCCCGTGTACATGTTTGCGGTTATAATAACAAGAATGGTGGTCTCGAAAGTATCGAGACTTTTTTTGATCGTTTTACCGAATTCCCGTTAAAAGCCATCTGCGTTACGAAACGCTTACGCAACCGCCGTGATTGATCGCCATCTCCATGGATACGGCGAACCTTAGAATGATAACATAGAGGAGAATCACGAACACGTGATCAAGTACAACCGTATCCACAGGAAACAAACAGCGCAGTTCATACTTGATTCGGCTGGGCACATACGTCGAGGTGTAATATCGTGAATCGCTCTTCTCAAAAATTTTCCGTAGGCTTTCGTAAATATCCAGCTCACAGTCATCCGTTCATGTTTTCCCCGGTTTAATCAAAATCTGGGCATCAGTTTGCTCAGAGTTTTTTAAAAATAAAAGCTCGCTAAACATGCTGCTCAGTAATCTCGCTGACCTCATGATCGGTAATTATGATAACGATTTGGAACGATTTGCGAAACTCCAAGTATAGGTATATCCTAAAGAAAATAATATTAGTTTAGATTAAATATGAAATTTTGAAATGAGTGAAGCCATGGCGAATAATCTTCACTCGGATTTATTATACTTAAAGTAATTTCATTTTTGTCTCGCCAGCTTTTTCAAGAAAATACTTAGCATTTATTTCTCAACTACAATACTATTTGCAAAGATTAATTTCTTAAAAAATTTAATATCCTTTCCACTTGCATAGAAATTTTGTTTAGGATATGGCACATGCATGCTACCTGCTTCACCACAAAATCATTCGCGTGATATTAAGAAAGCAAGTGGAAATTATTAATAACAAATAACTAAGATACATGTCCTTCTAAATGAAATTGCTGTTCTTTTTTCGAATTGCAACTTCAGCGTACTGCTTGTTGGCCTTGTTCAAAGTTGAAAGTGATATTTTCAATTATTACCCTACATATCCCTTTATGGTCACAATTCGATCGGTAGGTGGCGCAGAATAATTAACTCGATGAGAAACTGCCCAACCCAGCTAATCTCATGCGCGGCCACCAGGAAATTTCAGTGCGGTTACAAATAACTTCCCATTCTAAGGAGAGCTCCTCGACCCAGCCGCCATTTCACATCTACCAATTGTATTAACTCGATCTCTACAGGAGTGCTTAGAATAAAAACTAGCTCAGTAAAAATTAAGAATAAATAAAGAGAGATACGAGCCAGATGCCACTCTATATATACAAAGGAAACAGACAACTTAAATGGATGACTAGGGAGAAGGCCCACACTGATTAGGAAAAAATGAGCTATGCAATATTACTTAGGCTCTTATGAAGTATGGTCCTAAAAAAATCTGATATTTTTACTCAGCAATCTAGAAGATAAGCTACAAGAAAATCATTTGTATTAAAGTGTGCCACG
This sequence comes from Tanypteryx hageni, assembly GCA_028673005.1. Taxonomy (NCBI): domain Eukaryota; kingdom Metazoa; phylum Arthropoda; class Insecta; order Odonata; family Petaluridae; genus Tanypteryx; species Tanypteryx hageni. The sequence continues at coordinate 99,135,721 of CM054112.1, read as the reverse complement.
CATACGGGTCGTCCGCTATGGAAACTCTGTTCAACGAGCTTAGTTTTCCAATTTTACACAACGTTCTATCGTGTATATTTCGTCCAGTAGCAAGTGATATTTTCATATTAAAATCAATATATTCTTACCGGTGATGATAGTGACAGTGAAACACTGCTCAGTGAAAATGCACCGGTAAGTAAATTTTTGCAATAAATTTAGTTGTAATTGAATCGATGAATTTAATATACCTTCAATATGTATGTATTTTAATTCATCTTTTCTATCGGTTGGACAGTTGTTGTTGTTAGCGAAACCCTTTTACTGTGCCCTTCATGAATGAGCGAGTTTTTTGTCTTGACAAATTTACTCACAATTTATAAGTTTTCTAAAAATTAAGGCATAATAAGTATATTGAATTATTTTAATAAAAAAGAGTAAAAAGAGACTGGTGATGCAATTCCGAGCACGAGAGTAGAATTAAAATTTTCACCGCCTCCAAAACGTAGCCGTGATTTTTGAGCGGAAGAATGATAGTTCATTACAGATTGGGAAGAAAAATACTTAGCGTTTCTAAAACTATATTCGTCCGGGAATATAATAACTTGTGTGATATGCAATACAGAACTTCGTTAAATAAAAACATATGCGGTGCAACGCTGTTTCAGTTTGCACGAGATAGAAGTAATAAATAAATAAAGTGATGTGACTTCCTGCAGGGAGGATGAGTTACTATTAGCTGCATTAAAAGCTTGTTACTGCATTGGCAAGCACAGAAAGCCATTCACAGATAGTGAATTCATCAAAACTTTAGTACTTGCTATTAAACCAGAAAATCGGTTATTTCGTGATATTATTCTGCGTAATGAAACTGTGCAGCGAAAGCCTAGAGAACTTTGAAAATACATAAGTGTTAAAATTTCAAATAATATGTCAAATAGCCGATATTTTAGTTTTGTCTCTCTATGAAAGTAATGGTATTACAAAAACTAATCAAATAGTCTTATGTTCTTTTTTCAATGGCAATAAAAACGTTAATTTCTGGAGAAATTTCGCAAAAATAACTAAGAAGCTTTAAAATCCCATTTAGACTCGTTGAAAATTTCATTTTAAAATATGTGTTACGTCACTAGCAGTGATGCCGAGTAAGAAAAATGGAGCGATGGGATTCTTTAAAAATAATTGTGATTGCGATACATATTTTCAGATTGCCTTGTTTTGTTTATCAGGAAGTTTTAGGGCAAACATTTTTTAAAAAATACTTGCCTCAGGTACTTCCAACAGCTACAACAAAGTTAAAGAAGCCTGATGAGCATTTAGGCTAAAAAGCAGCCGTCTTCAGTGGTAATTCACCAAAAATAGATTATAAAAGAGCACGTGTGCTAGTATTTCCGTTGTTTTTATATGGGGGAGAGGAGGATTTGTGAGTGGGATGTCAATTGAGGGTCCGCCTGGGGAAGGGGAGGTTTCTAAAGGAACACATGTGTCGGTGTATTTCTTGTTGATTATTTATAAAAAATCTTCTGGGTTTTAACCCAAGCTACACCCCACCTCCCTCCTATGACAATAAACCTTTTGTTCCTTTCAAATTCGTACGCACTAGACCCCCACCCACGCGTAACCTCAACAACCCACATACAAAATCCACCCTTTCCCCTCCAATTCCGCATATACATAAAAACAACGAAATTACCAGCGCGTGTGTTCTTATTACAATCTAATTTCGGTGAATTACCACTGAAGACGATGATGCATTGTACCCGAGATACGCATCTGGTTTTCCACATCCTTGCTGCGGCTACTGATGATTCCTGATGTATCTACTGATTCCAATTTTTTTTCGCTTTAAGGTGATCATTCTTAAACTACAAGCGTAACTGTAAAAAAGGGGGAGGAGACTACGGCGGATAGGTGAATTAAAAATTACTACCTCCAAACCGTAACGTTTACCCAGAGAAGCGCTCAAAAGAAAAAAGTTAAAATAAATAAATACGACTTCAGCTACTGAAGATGAGAGCATAGCTCTCAAAATACGTATTTAGTGCTTGTCCCAGAGAAGTTTTTCTTTATTTGTCTTGTACTCGTGCTTTAATTTTTAGGATTAGGTTTTGACCACAAGTCCCTGTTAGGCCATTGTCCAGCAAACTTGTATTTTTATTTATTTTAACTTTTTTCTTTTGAGCGCTTCTCTGGGTAAACGTTACGGTTTGGAGTTGGTAATTTTTAATTTACAAGCGTAACTGGCTGTCGAAAATGACGAGTATGCACAAACCAAATATTATATTAAAATTAAATTTAAACTAAAAAAATAATGAAAACAACTTTTATGCGTGCTAAAAGTAAACAATAAGTATAAAATTCACATAATTGAATTTTTCAGAGAGTAAAAATGGTTTTGGGCATATGTATATGAACTGCGTGGCAAAGAAGATTTATTCATTAAACATCACGAATCACAACTTTTATAAGCCCAAACCTATTTTTACTTCCTGAAACATTCATTTATGTCAATTTTATATTTATTGTTTACTTTTTACTACATATAAATTCGATTTCATTAAAATAAATTTATATAAATTTTATTTTCCTGTTTTACTCAAATATTGAAAACTTAGCAAGCTTGGAAAATGTCCTCAAAGACCTTAAAAAATTCATCAATTTTAATCTCTATATCTGACTCTATTAACACAGTAATATCGATAAAGAAATGAATATTTATTTATTTTCCTTATCATTTATCGTAACCAAGATATTTTTTAAACTTCAAAAGCGCATCGAAATAGATGAATAACGATGAGCGAAAAATTTTGGTATTACTAATGTGAATAGAAACGGGAGAGCATTAAATATTTTAGATATTAAATTGTTAAATTTAGAAATTTACGAAAACTTCTTAATAGATTCAGAACTAATTTCATAATATTCACCGATTAGTTTATTTATATCTAATCAAAATCAATTGTGATGTCGTGATTGAAAATGAGTCAATCATGGAGCATTGTTGACACAAAACTGGTTTTTATTATAATATATAATACGTAAAAACTAACATCAGGAAATACAGCGGCTGCTGGTTTTTTTATCCTAATCACTATAAAACTGGCCGACAGATATTTTACTTATGAAGGTAATGTTACAAGATCAACCCCTTTCATGCGCCATCGTGGGCTTACAACGGGACTTTTATCCCCTCCGCGTGTTCCATAGGCTACGTCTAAACCCCCATCCTCTCCCCCTTCCCCTAGCCTCTTCTAACCAGCATCGACTGCATAGCCCAAAAAATATCATCAAAATTTCCTAATTCTTAAAAGTAATATTCGGCGTTTAAAGCAGGTAATTCAAGTCTCCTATTAACAGTAGATTGCTCCAATATTGCTATTAATTACGAATGCTGCCTTAATCTACCACAAGCATAAACACCTAGTCAGTTGCCATGGTTATACCAACGCTGTGATACAAGCCCAACATGGCTGAAAAATATATCGCGAAATAGCGATTAACTTGTTTGAATTTCTAGCACTGGTAACTTCCCGAACTCAATTTCACATCACAAACTATATATCGCAGAAAATTAAGAGGCTGGAGGTCACATAAACAGCGAAGAACATGATGATGCAGGCGAAAAATTGTCATGTGCAACAAGTCTCGACAAGTTACACAAGATAGCGTCGCCTAATTACGTCACAATTTATAGTAAAAATACTCTATGTATTCTAAAAAACGCGGAACACTTCACAAACAGTCGCGAATCGCGGTTAGATGTTGTTTAATTTCTAAATATCGACAGATATTTCCGCCACAAACATTATCAATTATTTTCTTAACGCAATGTAATGCTATGTACCTATTACGAAACGCATTTATAAAACAGGCAATATATTCCAATGTTTTTACAAATCAAAACGACACGTGTTTACACGTCGTCACATGTTTAATAAGATTAGAGTACTCACCTAATAGCTAAGAGGTTTCTGGCTTGGTATCCGGTCAGCTATGTAGTGCAGTAAATGAGTTCACAGACTCACGATGTTTTTCGAACGGTGACTGTTCCTTGTCAAACTGCCACTTCTCTCAACGGTAGGAACAATGCCGTAAATCGACGGTGTCCAACAGGATTTCAAGACTAGCCACAATGCTAACTGATAATAATACCAGCCAGATAATGCAGAAATATATAATGCTGAAAGAGAAATATATTATATATATATAATACTATATATATATATATAAGGTTTTAATTAGTATTACTGACATTATTATTAATACATAAATAAATCATATATTACTATTTATTATAATATGAAACCATTATTTATTCAGAGAGCATTATTATGTATGTAAATAATGTAATGTTAGGTTAAAAAAGGAATAATAAACATTATTTCATTATTACAAATTTGAAGTGTTAGTCTGACACTTGATAACTCTTTTTCCTCACTAATGCAATAAAATTTGGCAGGAATTTTTGGGAAACTGCCCATCTCGATTCTGCCTTCAGATTCATGTCCAATATTCGTGATCGGTATTTTGACTTCTAGTAGCTCAATTCAGAAAAAGTTGATTCACAACCATGTTGACCCGATCATCGACAGATGCTTTGCTATACCTAAGTTTCATTTGACTTGAAAAGCTGACGGCAAAGCAACAAGACGGATTCGTCTTTCGGCTGATAACTGCTTTGACTTTGGAACGAAATCAAATTTTCTTCGAAACTGCACATATCCATTGAAAGCAAGTTAGCAAGATCTTGAGATACTTGATGATTGCAAATATCCAAGTGAAATGGAATAAAGCTGTACTCAAAAGCGGGCTCAATACTTGAAAAATCAGAGAAACGCTTGTCAAATTTACCAATTTTGTCCTCCAACCGTTTCACATAGCGCTATCGGCCAAAGTTTTCATCTTCGGTATACCGCTGCAGATTTGGAAAATGTGTAGTGTCGAGTGTTCATGTGGCACACGAAAAGTTTCTGTTTTGACGAACTCTCGAACACACTTTGCCATATCACAAATAAGTTTCCCTTATCCCTAGAGTTTCATGTTTAGTTCATTCAGGTGGGCGGAGATGACGGTAAAAAATACAAGTCACATTGGCACACTTTATCCTCGATCGCAGTATATGTTGTCAACTTTCCTATCTCTGCAAGAAAGTCATTAAAATCATTGAAAGGCTTTCCCACTACTTAACCATCTTACATTTACAAAATTGACAAGTTTGCGGAAATTGAATACTCCTTTTATCAAGAACTTAACAAACTGACGATGATTCAGAGGGTTAATTAGTATAAAATTAATGGTTTTGGCAAGTGTCTATCATACGTTCCAATGTATCTTCTTCCTGATGCAAAATTAAATTAAATGATGACAAGTTATCGCCATTTGCTGTCATATGGTTCTTTAGAAGAAAAGGTAATCGGTGTCCTTAGCCAAGGCATATCACTTCTGGAGGCTTTGTTCAAGAGGATTAACTATCCACGTGACTGTTTTGTCTGCAAATATGTGGCGAAAACAACACCCTCTCAAACAAAATATTTTAGCACAGAAATGGAGAGGATAATGGGACCTCCCGAACAGTATGATGCCCAACATTTTTAATGGTGATGAAGAACATCGGCTAGCCACATGACTGCGGCAGACTAGCCACACGTGGCTAGTGGTTACTGCGTTGAACACCGCTGCCGTAAATAGACAGCCAATCGGGAGAGCGGAATCACTCCTCCGAACCCCCCTCCACAGTACTCCTAAACGGACGACTAAGGCGATACAAGCGTGCCAAGTTATCATATGGAAATCACCTTTCTTCCTAAACTTTTGAAACTGACCAGCTATTCATTGCACTACCTCTCAGATACCCATTGCGCGTAGGCCAGTGGGAATCAGCAAGTCGTAAAAACACTCAATCCTTCTTTAGATAAGACCAAGAAAGGTTACGTGGGACTCTTCTGCTATTATAAAGGACATCGCTTGAACATAATTACGCATACATTACCGATTCTCATTAAAAATCCTTTTTTCTCAGCGGATACATAATTGTTAGGAACACTTTGATGCGGTGGCCACGGCTACGCGGCGTTGCCAGATTTCCAAGTACGTAAAAAAAAACAGCGCGAGCTATTAGCCAAGGAGTGGAAAAACTTATTATGTGGGCCACTTTAGCAGTTGCGGGTTTTAGGCGAGACGTATTAAAAGATGCGCATGCCTCAGCGGGCCGTATTAGGTTTCACATAGGAAGTTATCTGAGAGAATGCGAAAGATCTCGTTATCCCGTGAACAAATAATTAATAATATTTTAGCCTCATAAATTTACTAGATTAGGTTTTCCGGCTATAGTTTCAATCATAAAATATGAAATTATCTGCAATATGTTTCACGGTTTGCTTTCATAACAGCATCGATGGCTGCATAAAATGCTCTCGCGGGTCTGATGTTGTGCGCCGGCCTTTGTTTACTCGGACCATGCATTACTAAGCCATAAAACTGCTATAAGAAAACAAATGATGATATACGCCTCTAAAGGCGTCGTTCTATTTAAAACTGAAAGAATGGGTGAAATACATGAAGTTGTTTTCGATCTATGCGACATATTTTGTAATTTTTTCAAACATGAAAAGTAATTAAAAAGAAGTAATTCGCAATGGTCATTCAGTCATGGAAATGTGACATTTTTTAAAACGGTCAGCTTCAGCAGCTAGGCTTATCCATATCTATACTGTTTACATGATTGAGAAATTTCAAAACTAGATAGCAGACATAAGTTGAAATGTGAAAGAAGAAATTGATTTGACCATTTTACCTTTCCAATTTCCTTGAATCCCAATCACCAGCAGTTCAAAATGAACTAGACAAATGAACAATGAGGCATTTAGAAACAGCGTCTACGGATTTCAGCAAGCAGTTTCTTTAGAAATTTCTTTTGCCAAAACCGCTTTCCGGAATTAATATTCAACATCTTAAAGAAATTCAAGCCCATTTATCATTTTATACTTCTGTGACTACTCTGGACTGGACAAATATTACTTATTCAGTAATGAAACTTCGTCGAGATGAACAGATGAAGCGTCGTTTTTATGACAACAATGCAACATATATGAGAGAAATGAGACTAGGGTAAAAAATTGAAATTTACAATTTAAAAAAATTTAAATTAACTCCTAAACATAAATTCACTATCATGTACTGATGACGAGAGCCTCGCTCTTGAAATGCGTATATAGAATAAATTGCTATATTTTTAAAAATTTCATAGAGATCTGTGCGGTTGAGTTTGAGTGTGTGTGTGATCTTAGTCAGTTTGGTTCCTGTCGTTGTCGTGAGGCGCATAAACCATCAGGCATTTGTTTGAGAATCAATTTTCCGTGAACTTGATATATTTTTAACTGTTCACCTCTAAAATTTTTTTCATTCGTACGGTTTAGGAATTGATTTAAAATTAGAAAACGTTTAATTGTAAGTTTCATTAATGCAACAGTTGAAAAGTTCTGGTGTAATATTTTCAAATAGTTCATCATTTACAAATATCTGGCACATGTGGCTCTTTTAGTGTTAACTCCCTTTCCAATAATTGTGATGTGTAAATGAACATTTAGTGCACTTCATTTTCTGAAGAGTAAATACCGCAAAAAGCTGAAGAACGAACATCTTGAAACTACGTTCCGTTTAGCTGTAGAGGAAAGGAATGCATACGAATTCCCGCTTACTAAGATTCTTGAACTATCACAAGTATGTATATTGACAACTAATTTCAGGCAAATAACTAGATTTCTGCTTTGAGAAGCTTTTTAAGACGCCAATATTAATATTGTACAAACATTTACAAGCGCGGCCACCGGAATTTTTTTCGTGAGAACCCTGGTCCAACCAATCCACATAACACTTGGTTATTTTCGGCCTTCATTCAAAATAGGAATTTGACCATAAAAAAGCTGAAAGTGACCACTCGATCGTTTTAATCCATATTAAAAATCTATTCATCGTCCAAATATTTAAAGTCGTATCATCTTTGCGCTTCGTAGGCTCGGTGCTCCGAAACGCCGAAGGTTCCGAGGATAGATGTATAACCAGATACGACCCTCCGCCGCATTCGGTTCAGATAGTTAGTTACCTCGGAAGCGAAGTCGCACCGTGGTAGTATTTGCCTGCGCCCTCTGGGATCGAGTTATTAATCACATGCGATGCACACATGATGCGGGGGAAGGGAGGTCCTAAACCCATTTATGGTCCCTGAACCTCCGCGTCTGTCTCGAAGGCGAGCACTCGACGATTCCCTCTCTCTCTCTCCCTCCCTCCCACTCCTTCCCTTCATGACTTCATCAACATTCACAGCCGCCTTAAACTTCCACTCCCTTTATCCTCTTCTTCGTCCCACTCTCCATCTCTCTCTCTCTCCCACAACCTCACTCACTAGCAAAGTAAAAGGCTAAGGAAATTAGCCTAATCGAGCCCCTTACACTCGGCGACTACTCTTGCGAGAATTAGGTCCCTCTCCCACACTCCATCCCTCACCCATTCCCTCCCTTTCTCCCTCACCTCCTCTCTTTCCCTCGCACTCTCACAGTCAGTGCGTTAAGGGTTAAAACGGGGGTGAGACGACGACGCTTCTGCCTCTATTACCGCGAGAAAGGGGTGGCTTATGGAGTGCGTGGGAAGACGTATGAAAGAGAGAGAAAGGGGGTGCGGGGCTGTAAGGAATGGCGTGCTTGATAGAGAAGAAGGGGTGTTTTAAGGATGCTGCGAGGTGCCGAGAGGGAGGGTTGGGGTGAGGGTTAGACAGGGGAGGGGAATGGGGGGGGATGGGGAAGAAATGGTATATAGAGGAACAGACACTTAGAAGGCGGAAGCGAAGAGACTCGGAGGGTTATGCCGTGAACCTCCCTACTCTTTCTCCCTCCGTTTCTCTCTCTCTCTCCTGTGGAGATAGTATCTCCTCCTTCACCCCGGCGCCCGCTGGACCGGAACCGCGTCACGAGGCTGCCGGGTTGAGTGAGCTAAGAGGAAGGGGGATAGAGAGGGGAAGTGACGTCACGAGCGGTCCCGGCTCTCCCCGCCAAAAGCGCGTATATTCTTTATTTTGAGGCGGAATCTCCTCGATATCGCGTGGTTTTTTTCAGCATCTTCTCCCCGATCTTTTTTTTCCAGACTTTTCCGGAAAACCTGTATTTCTTTATGCCGCCTCGCCCTAGCATTCCTGAACTTAAAAAAAAGAGAAAAGCCTTTCTCTTCTCTCTCTCTCTATACACTCTCTATGCGTCCATCTTCTCATTACCATGAGCAATATCTCCGCTAACCTTTGGACCCTATCCCTCCCTCAAGACTCATGTCCTCTCTCTCTCTACAGTCTAAGGATAAGCGACCATTTGCCATCTTCCTATTCCAAGTTCCTTTGAATTCCCTTCTGCTTCGTGGGAAATGGCTCCCGGACGCGATGCATTTTCCATAAGGTGGTTTGTTTGGGACTCTAACGCAACAAATTGCGCGGTTTAGTCCACGTCCGCGTAAATAAATCATAGCTCGTTTGCATCAGGCGGCGACTCAAGGGAGAGGTCGGTGTGTGGAGAGAAAGCGGCGAAAACGGCGGAGATTTTTTTTGTGGCGAACCAAGCGACGATGGATGTTAATCTTAAAGAATAGATCGATATTTTGATAACTGATTTTTTATTGACCTCTGATGCGGGTAGTTCTTAAAAAAGATGGCATTCTAACAGAACGGGTTGTTTATAATTGCTCGCAGCAGTTGGCAGCAACACAGTACACGGGTAGTCTTCCTGAAAAGCGAGGGCAATTTCTTGCGGAGTCGATATGAGTTATAAAAAAAGGCCTCTTTAGAAGTAAAATATAAAACGAATAATAAAGTAAAATTTCATAGTAGAATGACTGCATATATCCTCGAAAATCTACATTATGTTTCGTTATTTTTGCGGAAGTTTTTCATTAATTTGACTCATTTTTTACTTAAACAGATTAAACGATAGAAAATCTAGTAATTAATGTGTGACACAGCTTTCTAAATCTGGTAATAATTTATGTAATTAATTTTTCATTCACAAAGGAATTCATGACAAAAGCTACTTTGTAGAGTCGCTTATCTTTGCGATATCTTTGTTCTTAAAATTTTACAGCAAATTTTCTCTTATTAATGATCTTTGGCGAGATTGCTGACATGCAACTGTACCTGCGATCAACGAAGCAAATTTAAAATTAAACGAACTGAACCTATAAGACTGATAAAATCAAGAAATTGTTGGGATAACACGGCAAGTGCTAGCGGAAAATAATGCTTCATTGATGTAGTAAAATCTTCTTAACGTTTCAAATTGTTATCTACCGTTAATGTAAGGATGTATCATATATATAATTATATGTTAAGAATCCCAGGATATATTTTATAACAAGATAACCTTGTAGTGCAGTAATAGCTACAAATTAAATACGCGATAATATTTGTAAATTTTAAATATGAAATTTTAACAGCATGGAAAATATCTTGTGAATTATTAAGAAAATATTTTGTATAACAGTTGAGCATATTCTAAAATTATACAGTTTTTTTACTGAATCAAAGCAAATTTGTTGAAATTCCAATTTGTTAAATTTTAACTATAATCGATGTACTTCCACGTACAGTTTCCTTTAGTAGATTATTTTATACCAAAATATTCAATATTGATTTCGAGATTAATAGCATTAAAAATATTCTGCTTAAGATTATCTACATGCTTTTGCAAATTAAATAGAAACACTTGCTAAATAAAAATCTCATTCTCTTATTATTAACGCAATAATCTGTTCCCTCACTCGGAGAATAAACTCTGCAAAAGCTTTTTTTCAATTAGAAAAACCTTTAAAAAAACCCTCTCTTATCTCTTTTCTATTAATCCATTATTCTGTCCTTCATCCTGGAATATGTAAATATTTAATGCCGGGAAATGGGGAAAGATTGCCGGCATAGAATATTAGATAATCTCTTTTCGCTGATCCTAGCACCGCCAATGTCATTAAATTATTGAGGTGTGCGGAGAGATGAAGTGAGGAAAAAGCTCTTGCAAAAGGTGGGGAGGGAGGAGTGGTGGGGAGAGAGAAGTGGTGGGGAGAGGGGGGTGGTGGGGAGGGAGGAGTGGTTGGGAGGGAGGAGTGGTGGGAGAGGGAGGAGTGGTGGGAGAGGGAAGAGTGGTGGGGAGGAAGGAGTGGTGGAGATGAAGGAGTGGTGGGGAGAGAGGAGAGGTGTGGAGGTAGGAGTGGTGGGGAGGGAGGAATGGTGGGGAGGGAGAAGTGGTGAGGAGGGAAGAGTGGTGGGGAGGGTGGAGTGGTGGGGAGGGAGGAGTGGTGAGGAGGATGGAGTGGTGGGGAGGGTGGAGTGGTGGGGAGGGAGGAGTGGTGGGGAGGGAGGAGTGGGAGAAAGGTTTGAAGTGCTAAAAACGAGAGAGATGAGAAGTATATAGAGAGAAAGAGGTAGGAATAGCGAGTGAACGTGTAGCTTCGTAGAAAATGGAAATATGGCGTCGGGGAATGGAAGAGGATGAGAAACGCAGAAAGGATGCAGCGATTCGCCTCGGAAGAGAGTGGCGCGGCAGCAGAATATACGCCTAAGACTACTACTAGGTGGGGAAGACGAGGAACGCGTTAAAGTGAAAATTACGACGTTGCGCATTTCTTGGTCTACGTGGGATCAGGCGTAGGAACCATGCGCGAAGAAAATCTGTTCTAAAAAAGGCAAACTCTAACGAAACATTCGCTTTCTTTAATGATCATTGATACCCCGTAAACTTCACGTTTTATTTAGTATATCGCAAACGATCTTTTTGGTAAATTTGCAGCAAGCAGTATTGGAATTTATTTTAAAGTACATATATTCAAAACTAGGCTTCGCTGCGTAATATTTTCATTTGTTTTAATTGTTCAAAGAATTGCCATTTAAACTTTTGAGTCTATGGTTGTGTTTCAATGTTCGATATGCCTAAAACACAATCTCTCCAACACATTATATTTATTAATAAATTTAATATGAATTATGGTAGCCAATATTAAAACAAGTCAATTTTAGAGTTATATATATTTCCTTTCAGAAAAGATAACTGCAATTTAGAAGCGTTTTTCCTGCAATTTATTTGGTTTACAGTAAAGGTAGATGGGTAATCCGCTTCTCGTTTCTATGTTTATCTCAGGGTTGGTATTTGGCAGTGGTTCCGGACCCTTGTATTCGTCATAATTATTTTTATTCCTTAACCTTTTGATTAACCGGAGTGCGCTGCCGTCACATAACTAACGCAAAAGTACATAGCAATTTTTGGGATGAAACACAGCAGAAATGTGCATATGATTTCCGCAGCCATTTTATGTACATAAACGTGCCCTAATCATATATTTGTGGTAAACTATTGATCGAGCAAGTTTATTCATTTTTCATTTACTATATGGTTTTGGAGATTGACCTTTATAAATATATAAATATAACATTTTATTGAAATGCTCAATAACTTTTACATCGTTTAAATCAACGAGAATTTTTTTACTATTTTTCACACAATATTTTTGAGAGTTAATAATTGTCAGAATTTCAATTTGGCTATGAAGTACCTATGCTTTGAAAGTACCGTTGACTCTCTTCCGTTTAAGAACTTTTTCCATAGCATTCATGAAGTTAATGATACGTTTTTGTAGCATGCCGAATTTCATGATTTAAAATTCGTCACCGTTATGTTTCTATTCTATTGAAATTTCGAGCCGTTCTCTTTCGCCATTCGAAACGCTCCTAGTTGAGTATCCCATCATTAGCTCCATCTACTATTTTACGAACCTCATTCTGCTCCATGGGGAAGGAAGACTCCATTTATCTCACCCGCACACATCAAATACAACGCCTGCGGCCACTAATAGGAAGTGGGTAGAATATGATCTCCGTCTTTTAGAAGGAGAAAATAAGTTCTTTTTTGCGCGCACGTTAAATAAGTAATAGTTTTCCGCTGGAGCCTCGTCCTCGCTCTTGTCATACCGAAGGTATTTTTGCGTTGCCAACGCAGTTCCACTTTCCACAAATTTGTGTGGAAATGTTACTTTTTCAGAGTGAAACTTCGTTCTTTCCCACTAAAAATTCCTTTTTAATTCCCTTACATTTTCTCTGCGATTCTCTCCATGCCCTTTTGTTCTCATTTTCTCTTTTATATCACTCCTCTTAAAACTTCCTTTTAATCCTCCCTCCATATCTATCCTTCAGCATTCCCCCTCTCTATCTTCGTGTTCGTATTTTGCAAAATGTTTCCTGATCAATAGCTTTAAGTTTTTTATTTATTTATTTTTTGTTTTAAACTTCATTTATTGATGCCTTTAGTGAATCTCAGTAGATCTCGCAGGTTTTTCACATCCCCTTCTTGTGTGGGTGTTTTCCTGTAGTGGAGTTTTAGGCGTTGATTTACAAAAAGTAAAAAATAACGCATTATGGTCAGGTCATGTCCGCATGTTTCATCTCCGAAACTACTTGACGGATATTCATGAAATTTGGTATTTAAGACATAAAGGCAAATAAAATAAGAAACTGAATAAATGGTTTACGTAGCCTAATCGAGAGTGCCACTTTACAAGTGACAAAATATGAACTTTTCTTCATATCTCAAAAAATATCACTTATAACAAAATGTCTTTAACCAAAAATTATAGAAATAATCAAATAGCATATGTTTTGTTCAGTACATTTTTATTGATGGAGTAGCCGATTTCAAGAAAATCGAACGAGAAAGTCGTAATTCACTTTGAAAATATTTTTTCCGTGTTTTTTATTAATTGTTGTCAACGAAAACAATTTTCGTGGTAACTGAAGTAAACAATATCTGCTGTAAATCGCTTTAACTACCCAATTTTCTTTCGTGCTCACGTAACATTTGGTAAATGAAGGGAAATGGATTACCTACGACGAAGAAATTAACGTAAATACTTCTATTTTCTTTACCTATATTACACAGCGTTTGTAAGTGAAAAGAAATGGGTAAATTACGAAGAAGGAATCAACGTGAACATAAAGGTTATATTATTACAAATTGAGTGAGGTATGTTTTAAATAATTTTCGATTGTTTTATTAATTACAACTGATTAGGAATTAAGTGTGTGAATCAAATATTTGTTATTTCCTTGGCATCACTACTGGCACATCATTTTTCAGTTCTTAGACATTATACTAACAATAAGTCATTAATATTTATCATTTTTGACATGATTGCACAAAATGTAAAGAACGCCTCTGCCTCATATGTATGCACGCCTGCTTTTGTTTTACATGGATTTCATTATTCAGCAGTCCTTATTTTTTCCCACACAATTACATCTTTTCTTTTTCAATACTTGTATTTTTATTTGTTACTTGTATTTACATTGTTAAAGTTTTATATATTATTATACATGCTTGAGGACGAGGTGTTAGGTGGAAGATGGAACTTCTTAGTCTCAATCTCGCCGCAAATAAAGACCGCATCAATCTCTCAATCTTTTTCTCTCTAAAATCCTACTCACTACTTTATCACGTAACGATTTTAAATCTGTTTTAACCGATTCTCGAATTTATTCTTCAATATCCTACTATTTATCTACCTTTCATGTACTTTGGCGTCTTCGATTTATTACCGAATTTCTTTCTAGTGTTTTTCATAGATTGAGTCATTAAAATCTCCATCATTTTATGAAAAGATTTCGTAGTCGATATCTCCGTTAATTTTCTCAAAAATTTCTTAATTAATTCCTTCATCTCTTCTTAAATGCATTTATCAACTTCTTCATCGATTCTTTGCCAATATATATAATTTATTACCAAATTTTATCTGAAATTTTCTCTGCCTTTCATTCCTGTCTTCCGCCCTGACTTACCCCTCTGGAATTTCTCGGCCATGCACTCCGTCTCTCACAATATAATGTATTTTATTATTTGTAATTGACAAAGGAATGTATTTCTTTTCTCAATCTCGCCCCTATAAATGTGTTTATCTATGCATCTTATCTTTTTATTTCTATCCTTTCTCGATTTATATTTCTCCTGTCTAAATTATTGCGCCTCCTTTCTTATCCTTCCTTTTGTATTCGTCCCTCGCACCTTCTCTCTCTTCCTTCATCTCTCTTAGAATTTTTCTCCACTCCTCACTAACTCCCGCCATCTACTACGCTCCAATTGTCACTCCCTCGCACTCATTTCCTTCCCATCTCTTCAACCTCTTCCTCGTTCTCCTCGCTTGTTTTCCCCGGTTGTTCGTTAGTCTCGCCAATCTCTCGCCTTCATCACCGATGCGTAGATTTTTTTATTAGTTATATTTTTAATTTCAACGACAAAATCACGATCAGTTCAGCGAGTTTGGGAGGAGCACGCGAAACGGTCCATCAAATGTGAAAGGCAGGCAAACTCCAATTTTATGATAAAGCACGGAGCAAAGCGAAACCTTTCGGCCTAACGGATCCGGGCGCGCGTTTATTATTTTTTTTTTAATATTTAGTTGGAGAAGAGGAGGGGAAGTAGGGAAGGCAAGGGTGGGAAAACTCGAATACATCCCACCCCAATCGCAACGCCCCACGTCCCCTCCCCCTCGACAATTATTCCTCCGTCGGTACCGAGAATGATGTATCGCAACACAATTGCAGCGGCGGATGAAAGAACGAAAAAACGGCCCGCAACGGGTCTCCCTCTCATTTTTTCGTGAAAATAGCCGTCCCGGTTGTAATTGAATGTTTTAAACGAAAATGAAAGGTTTTTATTATCTTTTTTAAATGTATATATACCGCTCGCAGGCCCGACATCGTACAGTTCTCCAGAGAAAACGAAAATGTTATGAAAAAATTACATAGGACAAAAAAAGGTTTCAATTGCGAATTCGAATTACGATTTTTTGGATTGGATTCCTCTCAACGGGCTTGGAATGCTTTTCTTTAAAAAAAAATAGAACAAAATCTTGTAGTCGCCGCAAAAAAATTTTCCATTAGCAACGCTGGATAACGATAATGGAATTTCCCCAATGTTTTATGGCTTGCACATTAAAACGAAATCATCCCCTAGCAATGCCGTTACGAGTCAGACGAGCCGGGATTGGTACGGCCGCCGTATAAAAAAAATCCTAATGAGTGCATTCATTTTCTGGAATGATGAAATCGACATTTAAAATTAACGCTCCGCATATGATAGCCTTACTTTGAGCTATAATAAATTTTACGGTTGACAAAAAACTGATTCTCAGTGAAAAAGACTAATTCGTTCCACTGCCTTTGAAGCAATGATAGAAAAAATGATTTTTCTTGATAATAAATCACGATTAATGCCACTAATTTGTGTCAAGTTTATGTAGCAGAGCAATAAGACATGCATTTGGCCTGATTCCATATAATCATACGATCCATAGTTTTCTTAGGAGCATAGAAACGATTGAATTGACCTTTTAGAATTAAACCCCAGAAAAAGTGCAAAAAAGAATCTTGGCATAGAATATCGTTCTAATGGTCAAAAGTGTTTGATATCTGTAAAAGTAAAAAAATTGGAAAAAACGTTGAAAGGATTTCAATTGGCGAGGTAATAAAAAAATTGCTACAAACTCAATATAGGAAGCGGAAGCGGACTGATTCGGCGACTAATATATCTTTTGAATGAAATGAATATGCAATTAAAGCGAATAAGTAAAAATTAACATTCACTATATTGGTATTTCGTAGTAAATACCTCGGGATTTTTACCTTCTCCAATTTCATGCAATTGTAATGTCGTACTTGGAGAAACCATTTGAAGTATATTTGTTATCAGTTAATTCTTAAACTCCCACAGTAGTAAATTAAAGAGTTCTCGGAATAGTCAACTTCGCGTAAAAAACGCTTCATACCGCTATTTCAGAAATACGACACGCCATTACCATTATGAGTAGAGACAGAGAGATCTGATACCCATTAAGATTCGTGTTCGAGATTTGAGGTTAAAGTTTTTTAATTCGTTGGATAATTTCATACTTATCTAGTTGCAAGATCCTGAACTGAAAATTTCTCACGACTTGCAATAACGCTTCGGTAACAATCTCGATAGCCTCTTAAATATTTATAATTACTTCTCTCCCTTTAAAGCGCTCTTTGATGTTGTAAGAATCCGTAATTGAAAGAGAAACACCTGATAGATAATGAAATTTCTTGATTTATTAATTTCTATCCCTCATAAAAGAAATTAATGCGCCGAAATGACAGTTTCAGAGGAAAATTCACCTAATTTGCATCCAGCCTTCCTTGTTTTCCGCAATATATAATCCCGCAGATTAAAACCGCAAAGAGGGACAAGTTATCTACGGCTCGATTTTAATCCCGCGTCCGAAGTAAATTTATTGCATAAATCTATCGGAAAAATCTCTAGCTGGAGAGAAAGAGAGGATCTTCTGCTGAGTTGGTGGCAGCCGCAGGAGGAAAAAATCTCATATATATATTGCTCTCACGCACTTCAAAGGACTTACGCCTCCGAACCACAATTACTGCCCTTTAAACTCCCCTTAATCACCCAATGCAATCTCTATCCCTCTTTCTATATGCTCGGCCACCAACGCCCATCGTATGGGGGCCACGGAAACCATCAGTTAAACGACATTTCAAAAGTCCGCTGTCGGATTGCATCACCCGTGGAAATGGCGGACTCGGAGATATCCATCTTAACGTTCGCAAATAATGACCCCTAGTGAGTCGGAGGCACCCTTATACCATCGCTCGCTCTTCTTCCTCCCTCCGCCTCCACTCCCATCTGTTGAGCATTCCGAGAACCATCCAGGTGCTCCCATCATCATATACCCCTTCCTCTTTATGTGTATGTGTGTATAATGCTACATATCTTGGATGTTTTCCTCCCTCTCCTTCTTCCGCCTTACGATTCCCGTCCAACTTCCGACTCCTCCCATCTCTTTCTCCATACAAACGCCGCGAATATCTCTCTCTTTCACTTGTCTAGGATTCCGTTACGTCTCGCGCTAGCACCCGTCACCAAAGCACCACCCTTTTGTACGTGTCCGTCCGTCTCTTCCATTCTATCTTTTCTCGTTCCTTCCCTTCGTAATGGTTGCTTTTTTGTTTGCCTCCTCCCCCCCACGTCAATGGCCTTTGAAAAGGGGAAGAGGAGTCAACGCTCTCTCTCTCTCTTACTCTCTACGCCTTGCTTGTGCGTTGTGGTGTCGGTGCTGGATTTGTGTTGGTATAACAATGGAGGAATATGGAGTCGGAATAAAGAGGTTGGGGTTTCAGTGTTTGGTGATCATGAAGGCATTAAACGAGTCGAGAGAGAGAGAGATAAAGGAGGGGTATGGAAGGCTTTTGAGAGAAAGGAGGGACGAGATGAGTAAGACGGGTAGGTCACGTGATTGTTCGTTCCAGGATTGGTCAACAAAAGGAAGGGGGTGTGGGAGGTTAAATTTTACATAATGTCATCATCACCCCTAGGAAATCCTCTATATCCCTCTCTATATTCCGATGCAGATAATATATTTAGGGTGATATGTTCGTTTTTCAACCGTAAAAAAAGGTTCGACGTTCGAAGCCATTCGGCTAAAAAGAAAAGAAAATCCGGTAAATCTTTGCAGATTCCCTCTATATTTATCCTTGTTGACGAATGGAAAGAATTAAATATGGATTTCGATTTTTAAAAACTGATTTTCGTGATTCATCGCGGAAGCCTCGCGAATTTATCGAAAATTTGTGATGGACGCCCGGTGATGGATAAGCGCTCTCATTCAAGACATTATAATGGGGATTTGAGAAGATTCGCCTCGTCAGAAATCGCGGGCGACGGGAATATTTAGCGAGTCTGTTGGAGAACGCATCGGGACGAGGAGACAACGAAAGCTCCGCGATATCGACTTGTTCTCGCAACTGTGAAACTATGACGGTGGTGTGAGAATATTATGTTCGTTCTCAGATGTAGTAACTCCGTGCTCGGTGGACGGAAAGGCGTTTAATAGATTCAATGAAAGATATTTTGAGTTTCTCTTTGTCATATAAGATTTAACGGGTGAAATTATTTCGATGAATGATAACATCATTCGCGATATTTACAAGTAAACTAGAAAAAGTTTTTTTATACTGATTCAATTGTTTTCCTGTGGAAATACAATCAGAGTGTTGTGGCATTTATAAAACATGTGAAGTTGATGGACTGGTTTTGATGTCTAGATGATATTTTTATATTGATATTGCAATTGCATTTACTTTCTAATAGGCGATTTCATTAAATAGTAATACATAAAGATAAAAGAACGGTAATATATGGGTTACCCCTAGAAATTAATAAAAATACAATAATCTAC
Organism: Tanypteryx hageni; assembly: GCA_028673005.1. NCBI lineage: Eukaryota > Metazoa > Arthropoda > Insecta > Odonata > Petaluridae > Tanypteryx > Tanypteryx hageni. Next base: position 99,116,467 of record CM054112.1, on the reverse strand, counting down.
GCAATCAGGGCCGGCCCGAGCTACGGGCGAGCAGGGGGGCTGCCCGGTGCACCAAAGTTTTGGGGGCGCTATCCCGATCATCTATCTATGCATTACTTGCAAGTGAATAAATATTGGATGCCAATTTATATCGAGGGACAGGTTAGAATCTTGATGGCATTCCTTTTAATTTTTCATTATCAATAACGTTTACAGAGCGATGGATAAATTAACATGTATTTTGTAAATATCTCAACAAACATTAACGGAGGGGGGCGCTGCAGGGCTATCTCGCCCTGGGCGCCAAAATTCTTTGGGCCGCCCCTGAAGTCAGTAATAACAAATTCTATTCGCACAAAGTATCTATAGGGTGTCGCAAAAGCTCCTTAACCAAGGTGTTAAGACTGAGTAGCATAAATTTAACATGTGCTAGGTATATGTTATATATTTATTTTGATACTTATTATTAAAATAATTTACTAATGCTATTTAGTCGTAAAAATTGTTTATCAATAAAAAATCAGTATTGGGATACGGAGAGTCGCTTTATATCTGGATATTGAGATGAAATTGCAATTTGGTGTGTAATATTTTAAATTTTATTGGGTGAACATGTTACCACAGTCTGCGCTAAATATTTTTGCTAATCAATATTGACATCTGGGGTTAAGGAGATCTAAGGGACTCTCTGTACATTTACACTTTCAGAATGACATGCAATTTTTCCGACAATAGTCTTAACTCTCGGTAAGGTTTTTTCGGATATAATTTACCAATAGTCATTGTCCTCATTTGTCGATTGATAAATTATTTCCTATCTGTTCTTGTAGAACAAGGATCGGCAACCTTTAACATCATATGAGCTACTTGAACAAAAAATTGAGATCTCAAGATCGAAATATTTTCCGGTGACTTTTTTTACAATATAATTATTATTGCAATATTTTCATGTGATACATTACAAAGTGATAAGCTAAAATCGTATGTTATTGTTTTTTGTAGGCGTGAAAATTCGAAACTTTTTGTAAGTTCACAATGATAGACATGTATTTTTTAATATCTCGATTTTTGTTAAGTACTGCGCGATCGCCCACGATATGCTTCGAGATCGGCCGGTCGATCGCTATCGACCGGTTGCCGACCTCTGTTGTAGAGGATAATTTTAAAATTATATTTTTAGAACGATTCTCAAAGATCGAAACGAAATATGTTTTACAATAGAGATAAAAACGTATTATTACATATTAGAAAGAAACAATTGGACGACTCATCTATTTTCGTGAATGAAAAGAATTAAATAAAACTTATGCGGCCTAGTAGATGAAATAGTTTTGGTAATGATCACCAACAAGAAAATAGTAAAAGTTTCTAATGCAGGTTAAAATTGTTCAAACCGGTGATTGTTAACATCAAAACCATCTGCAAAAATGTTTGTACTTGGAGGAACATTTAGTCAGGTACGGTTGCCATTTCGACGGATAACAATAAAATTTATATTTTAACATTTATAAGAATTATAGGTACAAAATAACAAGCATTCTATTGTCCGCTCAAAACTCATAAAATAATATCTTAAGAGTTATTCAGTTAATTAAAATCGAAAAAACTATATTTTCAAAAGGCGCAATATAGTAACACATTCCTTTTAACAGCTTTCAAATGAAAGTAATATCAACCGCTTGGTTCGAAATAGGAAACACAAATGCTAATTAGTTTTCATTTGAGAAAATTAAAGAGGTAACGGAAAACGTAAATATATTTTATAACGCATTGCAGTTAATTAAAGCTAATAGTAATTTTGCTGCAAAGTAAATGTAACTTAACGATTTATGCTAGCTCCTTCACCTGCGGAATGGAATTTCTAAGTTTAATAGCAAGGAAACATCTTGGAAACGTGGATTATTTTCCTTTGCAAAATATTGCCATTGTTAGTCATCTATTATGTTTCGACGAACTAAAACCACACATTATACTCACGAAATGTAATTAAATATCCACCTCTTAATGAAGAAGTGTGGTTACCTTTCATCATCGGCGAGTCTAGCTCAAGTTCAGACTCTCGAGCGTATTCCGTAACATCAGACTACCACATTTGGGGAAACAAAAAAAGAACGTATCTCAGAAAAATTTTCGAATCGAAAACAATCTCCTTTGAATGGAACCGTCATTCTCCCTACTATGCGAGAAAAATTCTCCACCCCCTCTTCATCCCTCCCCCTCTCTTTTCCTTCTGTTCTTCCGTCCCAGGATGCATCCCTTTCCCCTCTCCAACCCCCTCAAACTAAATCCAAACCAACCCCTTCACTAACTAAAGCGGAAGAGCCGCATCCTTTTACAAACTTTTTTGAAGAACGGCGCCAAAAGGCTTTACGGAAAAATGTCTCTGCCCCGACAGCCTGATAACGTTTTTAGCCGGGACGGGTAAATGGTCCCATTATATTTTGGTCAACACTTAAGAAGCTTAGCTCCTTATAAATAACAAAGGCATGGTAGAAAGCGAAGGAAGGGGGGAGACAAAGACAAAAGGGTTTTATAGAGAGGGGAAACTGGAGGTTTTGAAGTGAAGGAGTATTTTTTTGGAGAAGCGGAGGGTTGAAAGGAAGCGACAGAGAGAATTTGAGAGGGAGAGGGGAAGAGGGTGGGGAGAGGGGAAGAGGGTGGGGAGAGGGGAATCTGGGGTGGGGAAGAGGGTGGGGTCGCGGTGTCGGTGAGGGGTATGGAAGAGGTAGGGGAGAATGAGAGGTAGAGGAGTTCCCTCTACCTCTGCGAGTGAACCGGTGAGTCCCATACCGGAAGAAGAAAGGGAGACCAGAGCTGATTATACACGAAACGCTTTAAAAATATAAAAGAAGATTGTGCCTACCCTTGGAATTCCTGAAATCACAGCGTGCCGTATCATTTTGAATGACGGGGGGGAGTGTCTAATTCCTTTATAGTATCGTACCACCAAAAATACTTGAGGAGGAAAGTTTTAAAAACATTTTTTCTCCTCCTTTTCCACGTGAAGGCGAAGGGAAGAATGGAGTCATTTACACGTTATATACTCGGAAAATGTTTCATAATATACAAAAAGATATTCTCGGAACGTTTTAAGGCAGTGAATGCTGATGTTTTCAGTTACATGTTGTCCTTTTTGTGTATTGTTAGCCCATAAAATCAGTCTGAAATGATTCAATAATTCCTAATGACATGAGATGGCAGACCATGAAATGTAAAAGAATGAAGAGAAAATAAAATGTATTAGAAAAGTTTAATATCCCCGAATTCATTTAGGATGTGCTTGACATAGTTGTATACATTGGTGTTAATGAGTGTAGGGGTAGATCAGAGTGTACCAGAAATTACGCCAATGAGGTCGGCCTAAGCGTGAGATATTGCAGAGCATTTTTCATAGGCGCGATAAGACAAGCCAATATAGGCTATAACTAGAGTTCTAAAACACGTGTCGTGTTTATTTCTCTTTATATGTGAACGGAGAAGGAATATTACTCGAAGAAAATATTTTCTTCTTTAGAATCAGGCAAATGCGTTGTGATATATTTGAAGTTTTATAAAAGATACGTTTTTAATATATTAATTAATTAATTAATTCCGTGTATATACCTTCGTCATTTATCAGTCAAAATTTATATGACCGATAAAAGACATAAGAAAAGTTTGCTTATTTATAAGTGACTAGCTGAAATTATCCGACGTTGCTCGGGTTTTTAAGTCAAGACAAAAAATATTGAGTATGATTTGAGAATAAAACCAAGTAATGAAACTGGGTTAATTTTTATTGTAGGGCTTAATTGTATACAATATTTCTTGTCTTCGCATCTTTTACCCAAATAAATAATTTTTTTCCGCATCCTTTATCAACAAATTTGACGAAATTAAAAGAAAAAAAAATTAAAAATAAAAATGTAGTTCAAACCGCTTTAAAACCTCTCCCATTAAACTTATTGCAGTTACAATGGCACCTTCATTTTGCTATCACTCAGTAATAACATACGAGATGTTTGTTTGAATGCCCAGTCAATTCGCCTCTCTTACAGCACAAATGGGTATCTCAGAGGTAGTGCAATGAATAACTGGGGAGGGAGGAGGGAAATCCGGTGCCGGCATTTGCCTGCTCTTACGAAGAACACCAGGGGGGCCAACAGCTTAACGTCCCTTCCGAAGGACGGAACAGCTGAATTTGCGCGGTCTCCTCAAACTACGCAAACAGGGGGCCGGGTGACCTTGAGAAAAATCCTACTCGCGCAGGATTCGTACCCGATGACTTTTTCAAGCATCGGGCGAGTAGCAACCAGCGTCCTAACCACTACACCACCGGCATCCCCCAAACATACGAGATGAAAACGGCGTGGAGATATAACTTCATAACATTTGCATCTTTTAGATTACTTTTTAAAAAATCAAGACATGATTTTTCATCCAAATTATCCGGATGCGATGAAGTGTCCCATTTTCCAATTTTATTTTAACGGTTAAGCTATTTCGGTGCAGGGAAAAAAGGCATTCGAACTCCAAACGCATCGAACTTGAAGAGTTTTCCTCAGTGAAAAACGTATGGGCGAGAAGACGGCCATCTCCTGGAGTAAAACATAAGCGGGAGAGTCAACAGAGATGTCGTACACGGGAAAGACTCCTTTCAGGGCGTGTGCGAAGAAGAAGAAGAAGAGAGAGGAAAGAAAAAAGGTGAAGTTTTCACTCCGTTTCTTCCCCCAAGAGGCGTACGAACAAAAAAAAGCACGGGGGAAGAAAATAAAAGAACTTGATGTGAATGAGAGAGAGAGAGGGAGGAAGTAAGATGGCTTCAGACAAAAGAAATCTCGGAATGGAAGGAGAGAAAGGGGCAAAATCCCCGCCGAGGGATGAGCCAGGGAGATTCGAAAATTACGAACGACATGCGCCGATACAAAAAAAGATAAGAGCGGACATGGAGGTCGGGTCGGGATTATTGTGGGGAGGATCTTGAGGTTGGGACGAAAGTCTCTTAACATCGATTGATCGACACAAATTCTCGAATTGACGACATTAGCGGACGGAGAAGGAGGAAACAAAATAGAGGGGAGAAGCAAAATAGAGGGGAGGGCAAAAACGGTTGTTAAAGGAATAAGGGACGGATGCAAGATGAGTTAGGTGGGGAAAGTGAGAAAGACAGAGAAAGGGATAGAGAAAGAACTTCAGGGGTCGAGTTTGAAAAGAAAAAAAAGAAATTCGAGGGACAAAAAGATACAGTGAAGGCGAGAGAGAGGTGGAGGTCGTTTTCGGTGTGAGGAGGATGGATTTATACGCGAGGGAGAGAGAGTGGAATGAGGAGAGAATGGATAAAGACAAAAGATATTAAAGGGCTAAGGGTTATTGGAAGGAAAAAAAGGGCAGGGAGAAAGAAGGGGAGGGACAAGTGGGACCTTTGGAGCTAGGAAGAGTGGTAGAGGGGGAAGTGGAAAAAAAGATGAACCCCACAAGGGCTGAGAGTGAATTGGATGTTCTCTGTGGGACGGAAAGAGAGGGGGTTCAAGTCGTTGTCAATCAGACGGTTAGAGGGTGGGAGGGGAGAAACTGGGGGAATGAGCGGAGGTCGTTAGGGAGATGTGTAAGGGGAGAGGGAACCGGAGATAATGAGAAGGAACACAAAGAGAAGAAGACGGTTCCAGTAGTAGCTTCTAAAAATGGGGTTTGATCGGTTTCGCTGGCTGTAGAGAATGGGTGGTGGGGGAGGAGGAAGGGGGAGGGGCGGAGGTGCAAAAGAAAAATAATTGTTATTCGGGAGATGGGGGAGGGCTACGTGGCTCATTGGAGACGTAATAATGTAGAAGTAATCGATTGTCTCTCTTGAGGAGTCTTTTTATATACTTGCAGGCGAAACCTGTTCATCTTTTCATTATAAAAAATAATGGAGGAGACTACGGTAAAAATGACATTAAGGTAAAATTGACTCCTTAATCGTCATATACAATATTTTGAAGACACACTGAGAAGCAAAGAAATAATAGAGCAAAATTTTACGGCTAAGGAGTCAATTTTACTTGAACATTTTTCCACCGTTATAACCAGAAAAAATGCGATAGTGAGGGAAATTATCGCTCTAGAGTCTAGATCATCAAAACGGATATTATTTTTACATTAATAGCTTACGAGATCTTACGGAATCGGAAAGGGCATTAATTTACTCATTCAGTTTTCATTATCTCATAAACAGGCCGCGACAAAACTGTGTTAGATCTAGGAGCAAGTATCAAAAAATTGTATCAGGAACCAATACTAAAAAGTTATAGAATTTAAATTGTTACGATATGACTCAGGGAATTGCAGGCCGTTCCCGACTTAACGATTTTTCGACTAACGATAAACCCCGACTTTCGATATTAATACACTGATATATCGACATCGACATCCGTTATCGTGCCCCAGACATAAATTAAATCTTCACCTTCCTTCAATTAAAATTGCAAGGCCATGTAAGATTTCAGGAAGAAGATTTAATGTAATCTTTGGATTTGACATTGTAGGTATTAATTTACTGATTGTTTTGTCTTAAAAATGTTTATTATACAATATATAACACTTATTGGTTCTTAAACTATTAATTTATAGCCTAAATAATGCTTGTACAAATTTTTTCCAAGGTCTTGGAATGTATCTCAATTTATAACATGTAGTAAATCTATTGATATTCGACTTGCGATAATTTGAGTTAATGTGATTTTCAGGAACGCATTAGAATCGTAAGTCGCCAAGGCAACTTTACGTCTGGTATTACCAAACTTTGCTGATGAAAATAAAACAGGGCTCTTTGCGAAGGGCATAACAATGAAATTGACGATACAATTATCTATTCACTGATTAAGATAAGGAAACCTGGCATATAATTGAAAGGCTATCACGTTGTCATTCTCTCGACAGAAAGAGAACCGATGGAGTGTTCATAGAAAACGTAAATAGCTATACAATCTATTCAAGGAGTGGATCCAGAAACTATTCATGAGCCCTATAAATTTTTCATAAAGATATTTAGTGCCTGATTAAAATAATAATCTTAACATACGACTCGAACAAAGATGTAATACAATAAATGGCTATGGCAAAAGGCAAATTAAAAAATATTCTTTCACATTGAACTGACGATCTTTCGTTCCGAATTTTTCTAATATTTCCTCATTCGGAACCGTTTCTAGAATTGCCATGTGATAACATAAGTAAAATAAAAGACAGATGGCGATCTCAAGAAACCACCTTGGTTTCGTCGTCTGATTCAAACTAGAGCAGAGTAGTAAGCATCAAGTTTTGATGATGTTTATCTAAGCATTACGAGAAAGGAAGAAATAAAACGCATTAATTATCCTTTTCATGGGATCAATTTGAAAAAGTCACTAAAACGTATGAACGAGAAGATGCGTTTTTCAATAAATTGACATAGATTGAGATTCCTTCCATACTTAATTAAAATAATCGACTGGAAATTGAAGGAGAATAACGAAGATTTTCTTCCAACTCCCGTGTTAATTAAAGCGAGCTCGATTACTATGGACCTTTTATTAAGAAGACGCCATCTGGTGGGTAACGAGTCAAGTAACTCCGAAATGCTGTTTGGAGTAAATTTTGTCATAAAAATAATAAATTTGTCCAAGTACTTGATACTTAAACGAGAGAGCAATTAATTTTGCGGCAGATGACCGGGCCATTTAGCGGCTTTTAAATAGGATTCCAATGTGTTGGGTCCATGATATAGAGCTATGAAAAAATAAAACTTACGGTGGAAGTGTGTCGTTTCTTACGAAAATATATTGCGTTAGTTTTGAGCAACATGATTTTTGCGATTTATAAGTAAAAAAATCAGAATTCTTTTAGAATTCGATTATAATTCCTCGCTTTTCCCTCTCTCACCATCCTTCCAATATTAATGATTTTATGGAGCTGGGCGAAATAAAACCATCTTTGCACCGTCCTTTACGAATCGTAAGTTAACTGTAACTCGTATTTCATGATTACCATCGTAAAAATGAAAATAAAAATCCGGATGGCTTAAAATTCCGTGAAAAGAACTCGATTTTCTGTAGCGGTAAAGTTTTTATATTTTGACAGCTCATGTGGCAGGAAGTTATTTACCCCAGAAGCGCAGTCATGGATAAATTTCTTTCACAGCCATTGAAAAAAACATTCGTTTAACATTTGAGAGAATATCAACTTCTGAGAGTTTTTTTTTCATGCGTCGGGCGACGCGAGGAGAGTTCGATCCCGTAAACGCCTCGCAGAGACGAAGAACACGACAGGAAAATGGCAGAATATGTCACCGCGGGAGGGAGATAAGGAGAGAAAGAATTCCAATTGACCGATTCCTCAAAAGCTCTTAATATCTCAATGCACGGATGCAAGTATCGACCGAGAAGACTTAAAGATGCTTGAAAAAAAGGGTTAACAAGGGAAAAGCGTAGGAAAGAGAACCTAAACAATAATATCCTTTATCGGATGCATTAACAAAAGCCAATGAGCGGTATTAGTCACCGAATGCTCCAAGATGCAACCTCGGCGGAGAATGCCGGGAGAGGGGAAGCGAAAGAGAGACGGAGAGAAAGAGAGCCCTAAAACACGATTTTACGGCCGGCATCTGGAACCTATTACTGGCAGTGTCATTAATACATAAAAAGGGGAGGAGGGGACGGGTAAGGGGAGGGGTGGGGAAGGAGAGTGGGAGAGTCACTCCTTTCTTCCCTTGACACGTGGTGACCACCCACATCTTAATAGCCCCTCATAGCTATAGCTGCCTTTATATCTTCTCCCACTCGAGCAGTAGGAGAGTAAGGGAAAAAAAAGTCCCGCGACGCGACGGGATGGGCGGATACCGATGAATTAATGGGACCTTTGGCATCCCTTATCAGTGAAAACTATCGGCGCGGACGGGGAATTCTCCTCCTAACGGGAAGAAAAGATCAACCGGAATTTAAAGTAGCTCCTTTAAAAAAAACGGACTGTGGTAAAGGAGAGGAGAAGGAGAGAAACATCTCTAAACCATCTCAACACTCCATTTTTCGAGGCGATTTCGGCTGAAAGGTTACGATAAAGGGGAGGGAGGTAGGAGGAAGGACGAGTGAGGGGGGGGCAGGATTAGAGGGAGGGCTGCGTCTGCCTACGAAGCAGCGATGCGGACCGACGCTTAGAAACGCACAACTAGCATTCATTAACAGAATGCGATAAAAAAAGTGTTACTTCCCTGGTGATTTTTTTGCATCGGTGGAGGGGGGAAAAGTCCGGCAAAAGAATTTTTTTAACGGTCCATTAGTATCTTTATTGCGGCACTTGCGAAACGAGCGGACAAGTTCGAAGCATTTATTTTTTGGCGCGGGTTGGAAATTGTAGGTAAAATCGCCACTCCTCTCCATTCGGTACATAGAGGGAGTTAACATCCCCTTTTTTCTCTCCTCTGTGTCCGATGCATATTTAAATGAGTATTTATTATCCAGCTACGATATTACGCGGGCCGGTAGGAGGCTCGGCGTCCAGGCACGCAAAGAGAGAGAGAGAGTAAAGGGTGGATTGAGGAAGAGGAAAGAAATGGACACCTGGACACCGCTTTAAAAACCAAGGGAAGCGACGTAATCTGCAATGCGAAAAAAACGCCCTTTTATTCGAGCAGATACGCATTCACTTATCCATGCAGTTTTGCATTTAGATTAAAATAAATGGATTCATTCCAATCTGTATGAATTTCATTCAACTGAATTATTTCTCTGCGGCCAAAATAATACTGTTGACTTGTTAAAAAATACCTACCGAGGTTTAAACTTTTTTATAATTATTCGTCAGTGTTTTTAACCATTATTCAAAGAATTATTACCCATAAATCCGAAAATAGTCTGCCTATCAATTTACAAAATATATAGCAAAACACAAATATTTAAAACGAACAGCGTTATTTTTGGTCGGTATACCAATAAGTAGCATAATATATTGAGGGAAAGGCAACTGGAATACATAGTAATTTATGCCAAACCTAGCAGGAAAAGGGATTTCTGACAAAACTTTTTTCAAAACGTCCGTTTAGAGAAATAACAGTTTGACCACGAAGCAATAATTTAATTAGAATCACCTTGGTGTAGAGTAACGCGAAGCGCGTTTTTCCACCTTTAGGAGCAATAATATATTTATAAATTTATATGTACATATATGTACATATTATAAAGAGGAAGGCAAACTGGGTTGGACATTACCGTAATAGAGAGCGTATGATTAAAGACGTGTTAGAAGGAAAACTAGATGGAAAAAGAGAAAGAGGTAGGAAAAGGTTTCAGCTGATAGACGATTTGAAAGGGAAAGAGAGTTATCAAGTTATGAAGAGGATAGCGGAAAATTGAAGTATATAGAGAACCAACCAGGTTTAGCTATGAATTATCACGGACCTGTCTACGGACAGACTACCTATGATGATGTGTGTTATATATACATATACACAGACATATTTACACATATACATAATAGTAAAAGAGCATGCTCATTTATGCATTTATACATATAATACTACATAAATGTGGATACTCATTTATGTATGCATGTATTTCTCCGCATGAATCTCTAAACCGGAAATTATGTAACCCAGAATGGAAAGAAAGGCATTTTTGATTATTTATTGAGCCGAGAGGATAATTTGAAAAATATATACACCGCTGCTACTCTATTAAAAAAAAAAAGTATTGGGATGCGCTCGGCGATTGGACCGATAAAAAATAAATTCAAAAATAAAACTGAATAGCGAGAAAAAAGAGAGGGAGCGAGTTTCCCCTTGCGCGAACTCTTCCCGCTGAAAATTTAACGTTTGAATAAAAAAATGTAATATTTCGAGAGGGTTATTTTATAAACCGTTTTTCCTAATAAATGGCATCTCTGACGCCATGCCCTCGAGCGAGTGTCGACAAATTTTAAACAAGCGAGAGGAAATAATTCAGGACTCGCGGATGACGCGCGTATTTTTTCCCCCTATAATCGGGTTTCGGGAAAAGATTAGGTAGAAAGAAATTCATCCGTTCATAGAAGAAATTTTTATCCAAATAGAGCCAAAGGGTGTTTATTAATTAGTTCATTTCCAAAACTCCCCGCCTCCTCGCATGTACCCCGTCCGATCAAATTACAGCCCACTTCGCCACCTTTGCGAATGGTGTAGTTCGGATGCGAGAAAAAAAAAAAATATATATATATATATATATATATATATATATACTTTTAAATATTTGAGGTTAAACTTTGTTTTCGTTTTTTTTTTGTTCGGACGCATTTTTTGCGCGCACGTTTTTGCATATTTTTTGTTTTGGAAAATTGAAGGGAAGGTAGTTTCAAGGATCGCTCGAGGGCTTAGCGTTTTATTCAATGCTCGAAACAGAAAACCTCCCGTGGCAATTTTCAAACGTGAAATTTTCCATACAAACGAAATCGTTCCGCTGGGGAGGCATTTTTTTAGACCGTTTTAAATATATCTCGTCTCGTGAATTCAACGGATGGCGAGTTTAAAAAAACTCATTCGTATAATAAATATGCCGTACTTATAACACAAAAGTCCAATTAGTCGTTAAGGTTACTCGGCTCGTTATAGGAATTTTTTGTTTTTTAAATTCGTTCGGATAGACGATGAATAGGTAGAATAAATAATTTCAGCGGCCAAATAAATTAGTATTTAACAATTCGCATATAACCGTTAAAATATGTTCGTCAGTCCATTAATAAAGCCAACGAACTATAGCAGTAGTGTCCAAACTACGGCCCGCTGAATGTTTTACCCGGCTTGCCATTATTTATAATTCAACAACAAAAAGACACAATGCAACGTAAAGTATATATATATATATATATATATATATATATATATATATATAAGGTAACTCGATCCAATATGGCCTATCTAAGCTTTATTGATTTTTAAAGCATGTTTTCCAAATGCTGAAAGTAAAACTAACATAATGTACCCTTAGACAGTATATTTAAGTAAACAAAAAAATGTTACAACTATAACACTTTAACATGGAATTACTGGCTAGAATTTTTACAAAACCTTGCTGTAGGCCATATTAGGAACATAATCTCAATATGGCCTATTGGGTTATTGTTCAAAAAATAAGAGAACAAGAATCTGAAATATTTATCAAATACTTGTATCAAAATTCTAATGCTTGATTGCTCAAAAGTGGTTACAATAAATTTTCGATAGGCAAAAATAACAAAAAAATGAGAGAATAAAAGGCAATATTCTAATTTTACACAGGTCAAATCGTAAAATTGTACCACCAAAGATTTAGACTCATGAGATCAAAATTAAATTTAAATAAAGAAATGAACAACAAAATGAGATCAAACATCATTCAAAAAATTCATTGCCATTATTTAAAGCTCACAAAGTGGGCAACATGGCCTACATAGGCCGTATTGGGGAGACTTGGACCAGTAAGACATTCCGTTGGAACCACATGACATCTCAATGAATTACCAAACCAATCACACCACTAATAGTAGAGACAATCTTGTAGAATGCCTAAGGTCAAATTATTATTCATTAACTTTTACCTGTACAAACAATGACTTAACCAACGTCTTGAAATTAGATGCACGTAACCACAAACGTTGGTCTCAAACAAAACACTCCAGCAAATTCAGACAACTGAGCGCGTCCAGCGGATTTCCATATAAACACAGTTGTTAGCAATCTACCGATATACTGCAACCACCATCTACCAATTTTGTCACGTAGTACGTTCGATACGGTGATTAGGCCACATTGGGGAATAGGCCCCTTATACATATATATATATATATATATATATATATATATATATATATATATATATATATATATATATACAGGGTGTCCGGTGACTTTATGTCATAACTTCGGGATCTTATTTCTTAAGTGATTTTGAGTAAAAAATGTCATATGAACATGGGTCCGATTCTCATTTGTTTCCGAGTTACGGACAATTGAAATTATCTCGTCCTTTGATTTGTACAACTCAATGGCTTAAAAAATTCATTATTTAAATAATTATTCGTATACATTTTTAATTGTTGAAAAATGTGTTATTTAATTAATCATCCGTACTCCATGCATAGCATTTTATGAACTTCTTGCTGATATCTTCCTTTATATTCCCCGTAAGTAGATGTTTCTTTCTTCTGAAAGCCGCTTTTGCTTTTCCTATTCTAGTCCTGATCTCATTCGTACATTTTGCTTTTCTTGTTATGATACTTCAAAGGTATTCATAGTCTGGAACTTGTTCTAAAGGCTTTCCTTCAATACTTTTGTTCAGATTATCTTTGCCTGATATTCGAATGTCCTTGGATTTATATTTATATATATATATATATATATATATATTATATATATATATATATATATATATGTATATATATCGTCATTTCTTCTCTGGTCCCATAGTAGATAAATACATTTAAAATTAATTAGCTATGGACGATCTCCAACTTCAGCTTATTTGTTATCTTAAATTATTCTAGAACTATATATTCGACTGCTTGTGGCCCTCGGACCGAAAGGTTTGAGCAACACTGAACTAAGGTATGGAGATATTAAAATTACAGAAATTCAATACAGAGTCTCACAGGCAGCAGTTACTAAATGTTTATGTATTACTCCAATGTTTACTCCATGAAACGGAATCTGAGAGAGTTTTAATATCTTTTTTCTTCCAGTTATTGTTTCGTTTAAGCAGACATCTGCACAGTTTAACAGCGATGAATGGTTACGTCCTTTGTGTTTACGAGATGGGTTTATTTCGTATTAAAATATGTAGAATACACCTTTCTACAGATTACTGGAGATAAATAACTATTATCTTTAGCTTTAATCGGTTTAATTTATTTCAAGTGAGCGAATGAAATTGAAATGAAATGAAATGAAATTTGTTATTTGTTAAACGCCGATTTCCAAGGTAATATTTCATATTTTTAAGTTGTCGACTAAATTAAGTTTTCGTCGAAGCACTCCACGAATTTGATAGAGATATGTAGTTGGACATAAAATGAGAAAGAAAACTAGTAGCTTTAACCTACACCAGTCCCTTCAATTAGACATAAAAGTAAAATCATATCCGAAAACGAGCAATCTTGAACACTTTGACGAGCCAGCATCATAATGCATTTCCGGGAGCCGCCTGTCTGACTACGATTAGAACTACGTTGGGGCCAAGCTACAAAACGATATGTGATGCGAGAAAGTTGGATGATGGGAAGGAAAGGAGGTAAACACAGAGGGGAGAAGATAAAGATGACGAAATTGAAGCTGGAGAGGAAGGAGGAAGAAGAGGAAGGAATTAGATAGGAGGGAATGGAGGGGGGGGAGGGAGTTGAACTTATCTCCACAACCCTCGAAGACACCAATTTTACGAGTGAGGCGAATGGCGGAAGAAATGTAGGGAAAATATATGGCTGCGAGGGAATGCGGTAGGTAGCGGAAGAATAGGTTACGTGGAAAAAAGAACGACTTCGAGAAGATAAAAAAACCCTAAATATGCTCGTCCTTCAAGAGGGATAGCCGTCCCTCCTTTCCGTTGTCGGGAACCCTTCCCTCACCACTCTTCCATACCCGGCGCTTTTAAAACAGTCCAAAAACTATCTCCTTCATTTGTCTCTTCCCCCTTGGATCCCGTCCCTCCCATGTTTTTTTCCACGGCTTCCACCACAATATTTTTGAAGGAGGTTGTCCCACCAGCTATAAAACCCCTTTCCTCCTCCTCGTCTATTCTTGGGAATAAAAAAAGTCGTTTTCATCTCATCATGGCTTCTAGAGGCTCTCATGAGCAGTAAGAGTGATCTTCAACCCCCCGATGTGCCCAACGGCGAGACGACAGCGGCGAGGAGAGACTTTTAAAACCCTTTATTTTCCGAAGACGGCGGCTTTCGTGCTTTAGTTCGTCTAAATAGGCAGACTTTGATTTATCAGGCTCCGCCGTGAAAAAGTTAAGAAGGGAATAAATGTTATCTCAGCTAAGAATTCTGATACATTCGATTATATCTCCGTAAAGTATTTATTTTTTCCGTGAGCGGTTTTGCGTATTACGGTCTTAAAAATTGATCGATACAGTCTCTTCTCTTCGCCGGGTGCGTAAGAAAAGGGTCTCGCGTCCTTCCCTCGACGTCCTTTAGATGGCAGGTTTAAATCATTTTGGACAGCGTTATTCGCCGCAGAGCTATCGGAACACTTAATCACCGTCATTAGCCATTGATGGAATTTATTGGATTCCGAGATAGGTATCGAATATTCTTCTCCAGTGTCGTTTCGTTTCCATCTCACCTCAAGTAGTCTGCTCCCTATCTCGCCCTCCACCTCCTTGCTTCACCCTCTCAATCTCTCCCCTTCGTTCTTCCTCTGCCTTCCATTAATTCTCCTTTTCCTTCTCCCGCTCTGATATTTCATTCCTCCCTCCATTCTTCATTCCTCTCGTCCATTCTTTCTCCTCCTTCTCACGACTAAACTGCTCGACAATCACCTCCTCCCTTTTATAGCTCTGTCCCATTACCTTTATCCCTCGCGTACTTCCAACTGACACCTTCCTCCTACTCCTCTTCCCTATCCGTTTATTCTCACCCTTCCAAATGCCGACCGTATTCGCTGTCATTTTATTTATCTTCTTTTGTCGGAATAGACTTCAGGGCGATAGGAGGATGGGAGAGGGGTGAATGGAAGGGGGAACAGGGTGAGGTGAGGTGAGAGGGAGCGGAGGAGGGAGGTGAGAGAAGGGCGTTGCTTCAGGCAGGGGATTACGGATGGAGGAGTTAGGAGAAGAGAGTGAGGGAGTTAAAGAGAGGGTGGGAGTTGGAGAGGGAAAGAGAGTTAGAGGAGGGGAGAGGTAGAGAGAGAGGGGGGAGTTAGAGAGGGAGGGGAGTTAGAGAGAGAGAGGATGAATTAGAGAGGGAGGGGGAGTTAGAGAGGGAGGGGTGAGTTAGAGAGGGAGGGGAAAGTTAGAGAGATAAGGGGAGTTGGAGAGGGAGGGGAGAGTTATAGAGGGAGGAGAGAGAGAGGGAGGGGGAGTTAGAGAGGGAGAAGGAGTTAGAGAGGGAAGGGAGAAGTTAAAGAGGGAGGGGGAGTTAGAGAGGGAGGGGAGAGTTAAAGAGAGAGGGGGAATTAGAGAAGAAGTGGGAGTTAGAGAGGGAGGGGAAATTAGAGAGGGAGGGGGAGTTAGAGATGGAGGGGAGAGGTTAGAGAGGGAGGGGAGAAGTTAAAGAAAGAGGGGGAGTTAGAGAGGGAGTTAGAAGGGGGAGTGTGTTTGAGAGAAAAATAGAGGGGAGGAGCAAACGAGACGGGGAGAGAGAGAGGAAGATGAAGGAAGAGGAGTGATGTTTTGAATGGATGGGAGGGAGGGAGGCGGTACAGGTATGCAGTGAGGAGCAGGGTTGGGGAGTGAAAGGAGGTGTGAGCAAGCGGAGGAACTTTAAGATAGGGAGATTCCATAGCTGCCTCTGAAGACATTGAGGGAGGAACGGGATGGAAAGAAGAGACTTTTGCGGTCGGTAAAGAGGTGTGTGCGTGTGCGAGCATTGGCGTGTGTTTGTGTGTGTGTGTGTGTGCGTGGATTGTGGAGGAGATAAGGGTCGGAAAACGTTCCACTCTTTTTTCCCATCTCTCCCTCTCTTCCACAAAAAATAAGAAGTAAAAAAATGCGCTCTTGAGATGTGGCTGACTATTAGAGAGAAGATCTTCCCTTCCTTCCTCGTTTTTTTCTCTCCTTCCTTATTTTTTTCACGCGCCTGAGACTTCAAATCACACAGCTGACTAACGCTTCTCCCGCCCAACCTCTTCCTTCTCCCTCCCCTTCATCTTCCTCCGCTGCTTCTCTCATCCTGTCTTAGCCTAGCGATGCGCGAAGAGAGTAATCTCATTCTCCGAGTTACGTCCGCTTGGTTAAAAGTATTCAAACGATGATGTGATTACGAATATAGCGAACGAAAAAATTCCCTAACGTTCCTCTTTTTTTATTTCGGGGTCCGCTCGGGTATTTTGGATCCAATTTGTTTGATGGCGCTAAAAATGCGCGCGTCGCGATTATTTATTTCGCTTGTTTGCACGGTTTCCCGATTTTTTGTATTTTCGGCCGTCGCCGTGGGGTTGAAAACGACGTAGAAAAGTTTTGTTGCTGCTGAAATTTTTTATTTTAGTTTAGCTTTTCTTAGCACCTGTAAATCATGAAAGCGTAGATTAAAGGTAAAACGCTGATTCGAATAGTTATCTAGACTGGCATCACTCGCATTTTCGCGACTAAAATACTTCTGTGAAAATTTAGAAACTATGTTATGAAAACTGTTAAATTTTCTATAGCGTCCTCCATTACGCTGTTATACTCGCATGACCTCATGTTCTCCGCCCATCTAATATAAGGCAGAAAATCTATTGAGAATAACAGTATGAATATAATTCAACAATCTATCCTACAAGCCTTAAAAATTGGTACTCCCTTGAGAGATAAAAGGAAATACCATATTTAACGATTTCGCCAAGCAAAACAAAACGTGTAATTATTGTGCGAATAAAGGAAACATCTCAAATTAAAAAACGCACTTTCTTGACATGCATAAAAACGAAAGATATTAGGAGCAGTGTTGCATAAAATATAAAATTAATAATCTATTAACAATTTCTTAATTTGTAAACGCTTAATCGGTGCCTTGATAATTTAGAGACTTCTAGGCGATATAAGAAGGCATATAAATATCATAATTAGAAAAAAAATTCAATAAAAACGATATTTTGTCGACTTATATAAGTAGGAACAATTTTTGAAACGAGAAAAAAGTCTGCTATGACCGGGAATTGAACCCGGGACTTGAACCCGGGACTTGAACCCGGGACTTGAACCCGGGACTTGAACCCGGGACTTCCACTTGCCGGGCGGATATTCTACCTCTGAACTATCGTAGCAGAACATTTTTCTCTCGTTTCTGAACACGGATGTTTTAAGTACGTTAAATCATAATCTAGCAAGGTAAAATAAGAGTTGGGGAAAACAATTTTTTCATTTATAATAGCCGTAGATATCATAAAATATTCATTCCCTGAGAGAGGCGGGGCATTAAATTATGGGTTACTTAGTATTTTATTGGAACGATTTTTAAAAAATCATACTGCTGAGATTTAGCGTCAAGGTTATTTTTCGCAAGAACACAAGTGCAGAAATTGAAAATCAACACGGATTGCTTTGGAAATGCCATTCAAAATTTAAAAAAGGGACCCTCTCGTCTGGATTATCCGGGTCTCCGAGCATCGCGATAGGAAGGAAAAAAATATATCCGCGTTGGGCTAACTTGATTCCAAACTCTCCGAAACGCGGTCCACGATTTTTATTTTTATTCTCCACCTTGACCCCGTGTTAAAAGATTTTCTTCGCGGGCGAAAAAAAAACAGAAAGCAAAAAAAAGAAGGGTACCGCGCGAATTCATTTTCTCCCATTCTTCATCCAATTCCCTCACAAAGGAGTTAACTGTAGCAGTGGTACATAACGGCTCCGCGGCCCACGTGTTAATTTCGCCACTGTTCCTATTCATTTGCCCCGGAATTAAATGACTAATGCAGCGCCCAACAAACATTTGCGAGAGAGAGGTACAGAGGTAGAGGATGAAACACAAGAGCGTGGTGGTGTGAGGGTCGGAATAATTCAACAGGGATCCCGAACTATATCTAAGAAGGGAAATCTAGTCGAAGCCTACTATAGCAACAACAACAATAAAAATAACGTTTTCGGTAGGAAATTGGCAAGCTAGAGCATTAAGGGAGCCCTTTTAAACATGAACCTCGCGCAAGGAAAATATACAGATGAATTAATGCCTCAATGCCTGTTCATTTCTAATTTAAGGGAAGCGCAATCCCCACCAATGGTTATAGCGAATATATCTCCTTTGATATCAAAGATGCACAAAGAATGAAGGTAAGGTGTTTGTGTGGCTGCACACGTTAATAATTTTAGTGTGCATACACACACATATTTTACATACACAATTTAACCCTCTACTGCGTAATTAATTTTTTCAGTTGAGTTAATTTAATTCTGCAAAAAAATATATTTAAAATAATAAGTAATTTAATTAATTTTCAATAAAATTTTATTTATAAAATATAGTATTTAACTTTCAGTTCCCATCAAAGCACAAGAAAAGGAAAAAGCATAAAATTTAATGGATAAATGAAAAGTTTCCCTGAAGTTACATCGGTCTATAGAGGGATAAACGTAAATACATCTATTTATCGCGGGGCTTCGTAGCCACCTATGCCTCGACGCGCTGCATATAGACACAAAGACAATGTGAGTGATGAGGCATTGTGTGGAAATTTCCACCATAGGTACGTACGGAACTGTAAGACGTTCCTACTAGGCTCTCAGAAATACATTGAGAAAGTCAGAGGTATTGAATGCCGTTGGGAAGATTATTTTATAAATTTATTATTAAGATATCGAATGACGAGGTGCGAATATTGTATTTATTATCGAGATTTAAATAATCGTGGCCTGAATTCGCTGGAAAATTCTCGTCTACATTTTAAAATAAGCAACCACCAGGTTTGCCATAAAAAGTATTTTCCGCTGTTTGGCACTATAACTTCTGTAATAGTGTCACATGTGAAGACGGTATAATTCATTAAGTGGCACATTTCAGTAATTCTTTAAATTAGATTCTGGAATAGGATGAAAATTTTTCAAAAGTTTACTGTCATTCTTCTTTTGATTATTGTAATCTGTTTTGTGATATTCGGTATGTATTTTTTAATGTATAGTTATTTTAATTATAAATTTACATTAAATTAATTTTACATTAGTTTGAATGTGGCGTTAAATCAGTTCCGTTTATTATTTCAGAGGAAATATTAATTTTTATTTATAAAAATAAAAGTTTTTAAAACTGCATTTTCAAAAAATAATATATATTTTATAAAGTCATGGCGGTTTTATAATAATAGTTCAATCCGTTGCAGTGCGAGTGTGAATAATTCAAAGAACACAGGTAACAATGATTTTACTGATGGGACATTAATACTAAGATTTTATGTGGTGCTCATCACGAAAAATGCACCGAAAATTTTCTGACAGTTTTATTCTCATTTTAAATACCTTTTCCGTTAAAATATTACTATTGTGATACTTTAAATCACTTCATTTATCTAACATATAAGCCCTAATAAAAATAAATATAAAAAACTCAAAACTCCTTAGATATGATTACTGGCTAGAGAACTAGTGTCATTTAGCTTCCAAAAATTGTTCTAATTTAAGCATATCCTACGTTTTATGCAATTTTGACATTTTATTCCCCTTAATATGTACGCTGGGGAAGGAGCATTACATTTCAGCATCTTATAAGTTCATGCGGCAGGACAGCCTTTAGCATCAGGGACGCCAACCTTTGCTTTCAGTTAGCGTGGAACGAAAGATATGGATGCTTGGAGTCTGAAACAGAGCCGCGACCTCCAAAAATGGCACAGAAAGCCTACAGAGATTAAGGTCGGGAAAGGTAATAGTGTGTTAAATAGAGCGGAAGAGGAATTGTTCCACAGCAAGCAATTATTTTCCAGCGGCAAAAGCAGCCGTTTGTCCCCTATTAAAATCTGCAGTGTGCGGCAGAGTGAACTGTAATTCGAGGATCTACGACCTAATTAAAACCCGACGGGGAAAAAAACAAGTTAATATACTCTCATTTAGATTCCATTCCCACGCAAGGTCGTCGCTTATACGAATTACTCGAAAATGAAATTTTGATCACTTGAAAATACAGAGAGGCAACAACGGTTTCGGAGTTAATCCAAGATAATGGCGGTAGATTTCCATTTAATGTATTGCATAATGAAATACGCGCTAGTCAGGCGGAACAGAAATAAAAAGAGCTTATTCAGCTTTCTCAAGAGAGTTGTGACCTTCAGGCTACTCATTGCTGATTATTTAAGGTGTTTTTTAAATCACTTTAAATTTTATGTTTCAACCATGAAAACGATTTAAAATATTTAAATAGTCCAAGAGCTCGATTAAGGTGCTAAATTTCTGAACACGATCTTTCACATACCGAAAACGATTCAGCTTATCTACGTGTACCTGCAAAAATTTAAAGCTGTATAAAATCGTTTAATACGCACATTGATTAACATGAAAATTCGATGAATCGTATATAGCTTATGGACAAATGTGAGAATTTGTCGCTATTTTTTATTCCTATTGATTTGTTCAGCGTTAAAAATAGAGATAGGCCCGCCATGGGAGGTTGTCACTGTTTTTATAATTTTCAAAGGTCATAAACGTATTTTCTCCTCTTATTCCCAAAACTTGGATATTTTATGCACTAGTGAGGCAATCTCTACGTAGAAAAACACTAAAATTAACTGTATTATTAATTACGTTATATACATAATATGAATATATGCCACATACAATACCTTTAAAAACTATCGCCATATTTTAGCTAATTATTATCTGGAAGTTGAGTTTTTAACAAAACGAATGTATTAATAGATCTTTATTTATTGAGTGATCAATACTCCTCTCATAAGCTATGAAATGTATTTTATTTTTCCACCGGTCTTCTGGACAGTAAGATCCATATGTGCTTTGGGTATGAAAACTAGCTTTTGCTTCTAATTCCTGTTCACGGCGTAGCAATAGTTTGCTACATCTTTTCAGTAGGGATGAGAGCTACCTCCGAGTGAGAGACTGAATTCATATGCTTTCGGGAAGTTAATATAAGTTCTGCGCCATTTTAATATCATATATATAGAGATTCAATATCAACGAATATAGTATTTATGGTTTTGATTGCAGGATAAAACGATCTCACTGCTCAGTTTTGATTCGTTTCGCTGACCACGGAAAGAATTCATAAAAAAGCGGCAATAACACCGGCGCAGGAGTCGCTAAAAATGCAGAGTGCTCGGACCCCTGGAGAAAAGTTGTTTTCGAAGAAAGACCATCTCGGGAAACGCAACTGCCGCGCGTTATGGAAACCTCCCTCCGCCAATAAAAAAAACGAGCGTAAAAGGCGATTTCATGAATAATCATCAAGGGAGACGTTATATTAGAGCTGGTCCTACGCTGCGGCATTCGTGCAAGTTAAACCCGGTCATATTCGTCCAAGGGAGTCGAAAGCCACATCGAAGGCAAAAAATAAAACACCATCGCTAACTCTCGGAAGGAAATAAAAGCGAGCCGAAGAGTAAATGAAAATAGGCAAAGAGAAAACACGCAATTTGAAATCGAAACTAGTTCACAGAAAGCGGAGCAATAAAAGAAGGCGATAATAAAGACTACCCGGGAACGCCCAATACTAGCGAAATACAAACAAGAAAATGGTTCACGCGAACGCCAAAAATAAATGTAGCACGAATGAGAGTATCCAGCTCAGAACTGGTGGAAAGGGGAATGGGGGAGAGAAAAAGAAGAGCGAAGAAAATAAAGTAATAAAAATCACAATAATAAGAATAGTAATATCGCTGCCACACCAAGATGGCTGGCGAAGAAACGACAGGAAGTATAAGAAAGACAAGGTTTTCATGAATGACATTTGTATCCAGCAACGCAGAAGAAAAACACAGGCTAAGATATGATAAAAGCTACATATACAACCACCCAAGCGTGCTTAACATAGAACCGTCTTTATTAACTAGAATTTTGGGATCTTCCGACACGAGAGAAGAGGCTAAAGCTTAGGAAGAGACGCAAGGGGTAGATGAAACGAGTAAAAAACAGAGAGAGAGAGAGAAGAAACGAAACACCTAGTGCAAATGGAATGATAAAGATACAGCGAGAGATATTTACATGCAAAGATATCACATAAAAAAATAACCAGTTCGCTGGCGAAAGAGAGAGAGAGAAACACAAAGACACAAGACCGCAGAGAGCGCGAAGATAGCAGAGAACAAGGAGAAGAGATGACTAGGAATGATGGAAAATTGTGAGCCGGAAGTTTCCATCGTTGGGAAGTGTGCTCGGAGCAGTAGTTGGCGAGGGATGCGGGAGTAGGAGGGAGAAAGAGAGGGAGGGAGTGAGAGGGAGAGAACATAGGGAGAGTGAGGGAGGGAGAATGAAAGAGGGAAACGGCGAAAGTGGTGGGGTTTTGTGTGGTTACCGAGATGTAAGGAGGGAGGGTGGAAGAGTAAAGGGATGGGGGGGGGGTTTACTGCAACGTGAAAGACGTTAATAATACAAACTTCGGAAGCTGTGAGGGGAAAATGGAATAGCGTGAGTAAGGGATGTTTTTTTAGGGGGGGGAGCGGGGGAGGAAAGAGAGAGAGAGAGAAGAGAGTAGAAGAGAATGACAAAGGTTACGCCGAATGAGAGAGGGAGAAGAGGGAAGAGATGGAAATACATGCAGATTAGAGGAGAGAAGGTAGAGAGAGATAGAGAATTAAGATATGGAACGATGGAAAGATGAGGGAGAGAGAAGGAGAAAAGAGACTGAAAGAGACTAGATAAAGGAGACCGGAAGAGAGAAGAAAAAAGGGGCTTGAACAAAAGAGAAAAGAAACTGGAAGAGAAAAGAGAAAACAAGGTTGGATGAGAAAACACTTGAACTAAAGATAAAAGAGACTGGAGGAAAGAAGAGAAAAGAGATTGGAAGAGAGAAGAGAAAAGAGATCGGAAGAGAAGAGACTGGAAGAGATAAAAGAGACTGGAAGAGAGAAGAGAAAAGAGACTGGAAGAGAGAAGAGAAAAGAGACTGGAAGAGAGAAGAGAAAAGAGACTGGAAGAGAGAAGAGAAAAGAGACTGGAAGAGAGAAGAGAATAGAGACTGGAAGAGAGAAAAGAAAAGAGAATTGAAGAGAAGAGAAAAGAAACTGGAAGAGAGAAGAGAAACGAGACTGGAAGAAGGAAAAAGACCTGAAGAGAAAAAAGAGACTGGAAGAGAAGAAAGACAGGAAGAGAAGAGAAAAGAAACTGAAATAGAAGAGATAAAAGACTGGAAGAGAAGAGAAAAGAGACTGGAGGACAAAAGAGAAAAGAGACTGGAAGAGAGAAGTGAAAAGAAATGGGAAGAGAGAAAAGGAGAAAAGAGGAAACAAATGAGTGAATAGGGAAGAAGGAAAATGTGAGGGATAAAACGTATTAGAAAGTGAGAGGAGATTGAAGAATGCTTACGGCGGCAGAGAGAGTGAAATAACTATGCGAGAGGAAGGCCGTGGGGAGGATGGAGGAACATGGCCGCTAAAGCGAGAGATGAGTGTATTTAGGAAGTGTAGAAGGGTAGTTAAGTAAAGGAGGTTAAAAGGAGAATGGGAGTCGACGTTAGTGGTCTAGCCTTCGGAGATGTGAAACGAGAAAAGATAAGGCAAGTGGAGGAAAAATAGGTGTGTTCCCTGCCGAGAGAATCAACTTCCACGCAAGACTTATTACCCCCTCCACCACACCTATTTTCTCCCTTCATTTATTTCGCGTCTATGCCTTCCTAAAATACGAGAAAAATGTCGAGATGGCTGGTAGTAAGAGGAGGAAAATAGGGAGAGAGAGGGAGATGGAGAATTAATAAGAGTTTTGAATTTTGGAAGGGAACAAAGGGAGCGAGAGGGGGAATATTTTAGAGCGGTTAAGATAGGGGAAAGGAAAAGCATTTTTTGGAAAGGAGTGGGGAAAAAGTAGTTGCTTTTCCGAAGTTAGTGAGAGTGAGAGAAAGAGAGGGGCTCGCTTGTTTGTTGGACTTTATTTGGCTGTAGGGCTAAGATGCGTCATTCTTTCTCTCCCTGCCTTTCTCCTTATCTTTCTACCTCCCTCTCTTCCTCCATCTCTCCATTCCCTTCTCTTTCTCCTACCCTATCTTTCACTTTCTGTTGTGTTTTGGCGAGTGGCGATATTTTGGAGTCTGAGATTGAACTTTGTGAAATGTCGAATGGAAGACTTTTCAGTCGTTTCGCGTGGCGAGTCATTCGGAGGGAATGCGTGTCATTTTTTTCCTTTATTTAGGAGGTGGTAATCGAAGGTCAAAAAAGGTGGCTGTGACTTGATGCTAAAATGTCTCCGTGGAAACGCAAACGCCTCCAAATCGCTTTATCATTAGGAAGAATATGGTGACCGTATTTCTCCATGATGTTTGTCAGAGCAAAAAGAATGGAGTTGGACTACGAAATAAGCAACGCCATGTAGTCAAACGTTCGCTTCAAAATTTAGCTCATAATTGAAATTAAAACCATTTACGGAGTTTCTTGATTTACGGAAAAATGCTGTCTTTTTAATTTTTTCCATCTAAGATTCGAATCTTCGTCTTGGAGTCGTATTAAATGGTTTTTATCTTTTAATCGCCTCGTTACGAGTTAATTCTGGATTTAAACCTTAAAGTTTCGAGGTTAAGTCTATTCCAAACCATCTTTTTTATTTCGATTTAGCTACAAGTCCTGTTTGACGAGTAAAAGGACTCCGGCGTTTAAGTGCCAACTGGCGTGCCTCGCAAGTCTATAATTAGTTTCTCTTCAACTTAGTTGAAATAGTATTTGCTGGCATTCGTAGGCGATGTGGAATTGGCTGAATCAAATGAGAGGTTGGTATGCAGCTTACATAATAGTTCAGATAATTACAGACATAGAGTTTTAAAAGCACATTAAATTAAATTCCCCTCCGTTAAAACATTAAGGTAAAAATCCACAGCAAAAATTGTATTCTCTCATAAATATACAGTTATCATAGTTGAAGGATACAATAATTCCGTGAACACGAAATGTTTTAATTCAAAAATTATCTATTTTTATCATTAAATTTCGTAAGCTACATCCTCTCACTTCGCTATCTTCTCGTTTATTAGTATGCTTGTCGTGTTTTTAGGCTCGTTTTCGAAGGAAATAGCCTTATGAAATGGTCCTGTCTGTGTGTATGAGTGTGTGTCCCCTACTAACAACTTTTGCACCAATGGACCGATTTTCATGATGAGGCTCGTGCTGCTAGGGTCCACCTCCGGACTATATTTTATTTGGCGAAGATGGAAGTCCCGGGTTCGATTCCAGAAACGTTTTTTGCCCATTTGTTTTACATAGGAAATCTCAAGTCCATCGTGTAGAGATGTTTTCTTTAATGCATTAAAATATCTTAAAATTGTGATATCGGAGCGAGGTTTGTACTGTTCTAAGGGACAATGAATATACATTCTAATTCTTATCACCAAAGTTTGTTATTTGATCGTATTTTGTTGAATTTCTATTAAAACATAGCGTTTTAACGTTTTAAATAGCGATTTATCAGGTTGTTCCCATGGAGACGATTATTACCGAACTCGTCTTGAACATAGCCGAGTGAACAAATGGGTTATTTCCTTTCCCACTACTACTCTTCAGTAATGGGCAGTTGATCCATACATATTAACGTATAAGCAGTAACATTTATTAAATTCCTTTGTTTAAAAAATACATGCAAAATATAATACCAGAAAGAGATTTTGACATAGTTTTTGTATTTTAAACCTGATAACGCTCTATTAATTGTTTTTCCAATTTTTCTCTATCAATGATAAACTATGAACTACAAGTGGTATTTATGGCATGATAATTCCTTGGAATGACTAACACATACTGAAACATTTATTGTCAATATAAGTTCAATTCGGGACGTCAACTTTGGGAAACCAGTCTGCATTAGTCCTGGTTCATTTTTAATTCTATTTTCTTTGAGGTTACCATCTATGTAAAATCACGTGCTGTGCTTTATCTACGTATGAATATTAATATAGCAAAATTAGGAATGTATTTATGCTATAAAATGTGAGAATTTTTCATGTTAAGTCGATTATATGAAAAACTGTCGATTCGAATTCAAAATAAAGTTCCCAAAAATATATAAAATATGTAATGGCGGAATAGCATTTCTCTGCGCAGTTTTGTTTTTCCATAGCGTGATTTTAAATTTCAAATTGGACAAACCCTATCTTTAATCTTTTAACAGTAATTCAAAAACATCTTCCATTTTTGCTACGATGCAAGAAAGTGAAAGGCTTAATTAAGGATTTTAAAACATTCGAAATACGTGAGGATAGCCATTTTGAATTTTAGTAGCAATCAATTATAGTATAACTTTATGAGCACAATTAAAGCGCCGATGATAATGAAAAAAGCGGCTATTTTTCACATAATTTGTATTTTTATCTGAAACTATAGATTATGCTATTGAAATAACTTTTACAGCAAACGTTTCTTTGATATCTGTACTCATAGGCTGTAGTAGATACCTTGCATCTTTCCAGCCTGCATTAATAGGCCATCAAGTTTCACCAACTTCACAAGTCTATTCTATTTTTTTTACTCCAGTTATACTTTTAATCTCTTGGGCGATCCCCGCGGCTATTAATGAAAATTAACTCATATCCCCTTCAACCACAAATGTTATAAAATTCTGGTCTTCCGAGTCAAGATTTTTTTCATTATTTTAGACGGAGAGTTTCGGAATCTTAAATTACTGCGGAGACCCTTTGTGAAAGACCATTTACCACGAAGTTGGAAGGAAGTAAAGGGGGTTATATATGTGAAGACCTACCAGCTACGTGACCATAAAACAATGCAGGGTCTACTAAGGTACTTATTCTGTGAAAATATATCTCATTCTCGATTCGATGTTTTATCATACCTCGATTAATTGAAAACGATTTGAATATCGTTTAAAATAATATTCGCAAGCAAACTTAACGCAGCAATCATGACGACACAATAGAAGTGCTGTTGATGAATAATATGATTTTATGGGCTATATTGTCACGGATAATATCATTTATATTACGTACAATAAATATGAGAAGGAAAAAGTTATGGAAATTGTAATCAGACTGATCGAAAAAACCACGGATTATCAAGTTTCGTTTTTTTACCGTAATTTTTTGAGCGTCGTTTCCAAGTGGATCACGTCCCACGCACTACCAGCATCAAGCCGTATAAACCCAAACGCACCACCACCACCACACAGTCCACCGCTATCCTCTCACCCGCTTCCAACCCAACAGATTATCGAATTGATCTTTCGCCTTATTCCGACCCGCAAACTACGTCTTTGCCATTGTGAAATTTGACCCTTCAAGTTCTTTCAGGTGCAAATAAAAATTCAATTCCATTTTTCAGAACCCAAACTTTCCATTCTCCCTCATAAATTTTAAAGTTTTTTAGGCAAGGAACGAGAGCTTTAAAAGGAAAATATGGATTTGCAATGACTCATTAGGGTTTTTCGACGATTGTACGTATTGTCGTATTTCCAGCTTTAGCTTTGATGTTTTACATTTATTTTATTTATCCTAAAGAAAATATTCTTAACATAATGGTTTAAGAAAAAGTAGTAGTATATGATATGCGTGGACTTTGTCTTAGGTCTGTAGATAAAATAAGGATGTCATTGTGTCAGTAATTTCAAATAATGAAGAACAAGCCTTAATTTTTCAAAATCTCAAAAAACTGCTAGGGTTATTTTGTATCGTGAATATGGAAATAAGTACGGATTTTATAAAGAAAATAGTTCGTAATTTTTTGGTTTAACTCCTTTTTGTTATATTCAATAATTACTAATTTCTATTTTAAGGAAATTCTGTATCCGTAGAAATTATCAAAAGTGTAGGCTATCAAGCATTTCCAAACATTTCAACTGCCGAGGAAGCGTATATTTATTTATATTTTTATTTATTCTCCCTTATAAATTTAAATGATTTATGTCAGGAGCGAAAGCTTCAAAGGCAATACTGGTTTGCAGTGACTGAGTAGGGCTTTTCGACTATTATACGTATTATTGTATTTCCAACTGTAATTCTGACGTTTTACACGTATTTTATTTTATCGTAAATAAAATACTCATTCAATTAACATTTGACCGCAGAGGAAGCGTGAATCTCAAAGCAAAAAGCTTAACTACACAATGTGGCTACTAATATTTTTTAATTTCTTCAGAACCGCATCAAATCCGCCGCGAAGGAGCAGGGGTATTGCGGGAAAATCCGCAAATTATTTTTAAAAACTAATTGGAAACACATGGGCGAGTGCCTCTCATCATAAATCCTCACCGTTTGCAGCACATACTTTCTAGAATTTCTTTCAAATAACCATTCCGCGAAATGAAAAAAACCCTGGCGGAGATTTCTTGAGAAACGATCGATCCCTGTTAGGATTAGGCTGTGGAGGAAGAGAATTACAAGAGATGGGATGAGAGAGGAAGGGCGAGATTGCCTTTAGGAGATTTAGAGGAGAGGTAAGTGCATGAGAGAGGAGGGAGGGAAAGAGTGAGAGAGAAAGAGAGAGTGGAGGAGATACAGAGAAGGGAGGTTAACAGGAGAGAGAGAGAGAGGTTGGGAGAAGAGGCTTGGGAGGCCCTAAGTAGTGCGGGAAGGATTAACCATGAGTGAAGAGAGAGCATTTGGAGGATTAAAAGGAATAAGGGAAAACCACTAGAGGAGAGGGAGGGGGCTGGAGGGGAGGGGGAGGGGAAGTTTTGAGGAAGAGAAGAGAAGGAGGCTTTTGGGAGGGGAGGAGGGAAACTCGTTCGGAATCCGGAAATAGAGGGGCTAAGAGGAAAAGATGAGTGAGAGAGAGGAGGGAAAGAGAGAAGGGGTGTTGGGGAGTTGTAAGATTGAAGGAGAAGAGGAGGAAAATAGAGGGAATAGTTTAAGATTGGAAAGGAATATGAGGTAAGAGGGAGATAAAAAAATGGGATGTAAGGAGTAGACGAGATTGGGATGAAAACAGAGAGGTAGCATGAGGGTGAGCAAAATACAACTATAAAACTTCGATATATATTATTAGTATCGGAAAGTGGGGGGTTAAAAAGTAACCGGGACAAAACATTGCGTTAAATTGAGGAAAAAATGTCAATCTGTAGAAGCATTTAAATAAATATCAAAGATCTTAAACATTATCAACGGTATCGGGTGAGAATTTTCTCAAAAACCAAATCTGCGATTTACAGCTTTGTTTTGCTTGCACTGAAAAAGGACAGTTTTGCTTATTATTTTATAAGTCTGTGATTAAGTTTAACTTGAAAGGTATTCCGCGCGAGGGATTTCTTGCTTTCGTTCACAGTTTTATCTGATTACAAGCTGTATGTTGCCCGTGAACAGATATTTTTCCATTTACGCCTGTCAGAAAATTGAAATTTTATATCGTTACGTCGGCGACAAATGCAGTCGTAGATTTTTAGGTTTTGCCAGGCTGAGAAAAGTGTGCTACTCACTGGAAGAATTATTTTTATTAACAATTTAGATACCTTTAATTAGAAGACAAACATTGGATATATCTTAAGAACGCAAATAATTTAACGAAGACAACGAAAACTGAAGAGATATTATCTTCATTAGATATTTAGAAGACTACGGAGATATACGATATTATTCAATAAAAAAGATGAGAACTTTTTGCGAATAATATAAAAATATTTTTTTTACATACGGAGAGTGAGAAGAACGTGACGCGTGGGAATTTGGCAATTTAATTGATATATTTCAGATATAAAAGGGTAAAATAGTATTTTCTTTTTATTGGTTGAGGATAATTCCACGAATCTAGCCCTTTACAAACTATTTGAATAACAGAACAATTTGAAACTGAACAGTAAGTTAAATTTCATCACATGAGTTAGCATGAGTAAAACTTTGTTATCCAAAAAGTAAAATCGCCGAAAACAAAAATAAGTAAAACTTTTGTGGGCATGAATAAGCATTAAAAAGGGATGCTTAAAAATACATTTCATTGTTTGACGAAAAAACAATATACACATTTCATAATTGGCGGTGAAAAAGTAGGACCGGACAGTGACTGAGGAGAGAGAAGCGAAAGGTAGGAGACGAAGTAGACAATGAGGTAACGGCAGGGTCGGCCAAGTACTTTCGGGGGTCCGGATGCAAGCAAGTTTTTGGGGCCCCCCTATATCAAAAAATACCTGCCATTTTTTACGCATCAATGTGACAGCTTAGAGAGAACATGTACTTCCAAAGGTGATTAAAATATTGCTTAGAACTAAAAATATAAATATATTAATAAAAACAAATTACATTTTAAATACAATAATTATTACATATGGGATATCTGTGATGACATATTCTCAATATCATCAGAAAAATCACATTCTTTAACGATATCTTTTTTAATGCTTAATAAACTAAAAGCGTTTAAACGCTCATTACACATCTTTGAGCGAAGATAGTTTTTAATAATTTTCAATTTAATAAAAGATCGCTCTGCACTTGCCACCGTTATGGGCAAGGTCAAAAATAACCTAAGTACGGTCATAACGTTGGGTAATACTTCACTAAACTTATTAGTTAATATAAATTCTAAAATCTCCAGTGCAGAATTTACATTATCTTAATTTGATATTAAATCTTTTAGTATGACTATTTCATCAATAAGTTCAAATCTCTTAATCCGGCACTGCTTACAAACAATTCTAAATAACTATAATGATAATTAATTTAATAAAAAAGCAAAGCTTTGTTTAAAGATGTAAATATATTATTTATACTCAACATTTGGGGCCTCCTAAAAATCGGGGGCCCGGATGCCTTGCATCCGTTGCACCCTCCTCTTGGCCGGCCCTGGGTAACGGAGACAGCGGCAAGGAAGAAATCGAGCGAGAATGAAGGGCAAGTACGAACGTACGCAAGAAGGGAAGGAATGGAGGAGAATGAGAAAGAATCGGATCAAAGCGGGAAGCGTTTGCGTAGCAGATGAGGAGACGGCGATGATCGTATTTGTGATGGAAGAGATAGTGTAAATTTAGGTTCTGGATGGAGTAGAGTGCATGAGGTTTTGAGAATAGGTAAGAAGTGCTGGAGTGGTTCTCAGAGGAGGGAGTGCGGCGGCGACGGAAGGCAGAGCGGAAGAGGGAGGCAAGGAGGATAAGGGGACTTGGAGGAGAAAGCGAGAGAGGGAGGGAGGAAGAGGAGGCCGGATAATCTGGCGAAAGAGCAATTGCTTTGGTACGAATAGGATGAGTGCGTGGATGAGTGGAGCCGCAACGTAGGTAAGAGTAAAAGGAAGGCATAGGAATAGCGGTGGAGGTCGGTCGGTGGAAGGTGGGAGAGGCGGGTGAGAAGGACACTATAGCATGAGAGGACATGAGGGGATCGAGACACAGGTGGGTGGGATTCTGATGGATCTAGGCGTGTGAGTGACTGACGCCTAGGCGAGAGAGATGCGTTGGAAAATAAGTTAGAAGTTGCGCTTCGGTTGTGTAGCACTGCGGTTTCGTGCGGGTAAACAAATTTTTGAAGGCCGGAGGCGGTGCAGCGAAGATTTGGAACTAAAAACTGTTTCTCGCCTTTATATAAAGAGCTTATAATTTTAAGTGACTGAGAAACCCCTTTACATAATATTCCACTTCATTTGTACGAAAAACATTCACGCATATTTACATATACTAGCAGTTGCCGGTCGATAAATCGACTGGTTGGTTTGATTAAATATTATCTTGTTAGTTAACTTTCTGTCATATTACCATGAAGGTCAGCGACTGCAAGGTTTAGTTCTTTCTACTAATGTTCACTAGTAGCGCCATGTTATTCCCTACAGCGTCTAATGCCCGCTAGCAGCAACACCTTAACATCCACCGTTACAACTACGTCGAGCAGAGCTTAGCCGGCCAAAAATAAACCTCAATATCTCGCCAACGGTTTGACGGATTTCAATGTTATAATTTTCCTGCGAATCTGCAGGTCGAGAAGTTTAATTTGACGCATCACACGTTAAGGTGGCTGTTACATTCGCTTTAAAAATGTAGTTTTTTTACGCTATAAATATATAAAATCTAATTAATTATCATACTATTACCCCAACATTTCAATTTGAAAATGTTTATAACGAAAAAATGTCAGTATGGAAACAAAATAAAAAGAAAGTATACAATACGTTCAGGTTGCGTTCCAAAAAACCAGAGCGTGTCGCTAATCAGCATATTACGAAACACATTTTTACACAAGAGCAAGGTTTAGCGACTTTTCGTCACAGAAAATTAGTCAATACGACAATTGGTCACAGACATTTGGTCATATAGACAATTGGTACCTGCGACATTTCGTCTCACATTTGGTACCTGCGACATTTCGTCACATACGAATTTTGGTATCTACGACATTTTGTCACAGGTCACATTTGGTACCTACGACATTTCGTCACCCGTGACATTTGGTACCTGCAACATATATTAAACGTCATTGCAGCTTATGCAACAATGTTTATGATATAATGTATGTGATAAATGATAGTGCCATAATTCAGAAACAAGAAATCCCGATATTTCGAATAGTTATAGGGCTAAGTAATAATGCAAGTATAATGAGACGTTATTTCATTGAAAATTGAATTTATTAATTCTTATCGCTTCTGTTAAACATTTTCTAATATATGATAAATAAATTTCCAACATACGTATCGTCCAGAGTACTTTGATACCCATGAAGCCCATTTCCATGAAAGAAACCCCTATCCTCCGCACCCCTCCCCCCGCCGATTACGATTTAACTTGTTAGATATACATAAATTTCCAACATACGTATCGTCCCTAACACTTTCATACCCATGAATCCTATGTTTCCAGAAAGAATCTACAAACTAACTTGTGACGAAAAGTAATGTATGACGAAAATAATTTTGTGGCGTAAAGTCGCAGTTACCAATTATTTTCCATGACAAAAAGTCGCTGGTACCAATTTTAATGTGTGACCAAATAACACTGTTACCAAATATCTTGTGTGACGAAATGTCGCTGGTACGAATTTTAAAGTGTGACGAGTTGTCGCAGTTACCATTATGTGAGTGTGACGAAATGGTGCAGGTACCAATTGTCATCTGTGACGAGATGTCACAGTGACGAATTTTCTGTGACGAGAAGTCGCGACACCAAGAGCAATGCTATAAAGAAGAGATACGTTCCTAAATGAATTAAAACCACGGGTGAGTATGACAGATATGTTTCTAAAAAGGGTCTTGCTGCTCGAAATCAGGCTAAACAAATGCAAAAATCCCATTGAAAAACCATGTCAAAGATAGGATGGCTTTATTTTTTTTCCGCTTGCGACGTTTCAAACTTATAAGGGTAAAAACTCGAGCAAAAATTCTATGTGTCACCACCACGTGCTCGGACTGAAAACTGTAGTGCTCCGAAACACTACCTTGGACATAAAAAGAAACTCGTCGATTACATTATTTCTCCGGTGCAATATTGTGTATACATGAAAGGAATACGAAAACAATTTAAAAGTAGTTCGTATATAATGAAACAAAGTTGTTTTTCAATGTTCGCATTGAGGCCTTTTGAATGGGCAGAGAAAGGCTTTTCGTTCTCCGGGTTTTGTAAAAGCGTATGTCCAAATTAAGCGAGCGTACCGAGAGGTAGAGTAAGAAAGTGCAATGAGCGTAAAACTGAAGAAAGCGTATCGTGAGGTATACCTGTATTGTTTACACATGGAACAAAATAAAAAGGAAATATTAATGTGACATGTGCATTAAAAACAGTTATAATTCATTATCATTCTTACTATGCTCCGATAATTTAAATTTGAAAATGTTTATAACGAAAAAAATGTCCATTTGGAAACAAAATAAAAAGGAAATATATTGTTTACACTTAGAACAAAATAAAAAGGAAATATGAATGTCACATGTGCATTATCATACTTACTATGTCCCGAATATTTCAATTTGAAAACGCTTAAATCAAGTTAATGTCAGTCATGTTACTACTAGAGGAGGTAGGTCGTTGCGCATCTCAGCTGAGCGTCGCTTCGAGCGTGTGACGTCACGTGGTGGTAGATTGCGCTTGTCGCCTATGTATTAGCATTGACTGGGGTCGCGGGTTTGAAAAAAAATATTGTTTTCTCTTGAACTGTGGCTTTCTCAATGAAATTATGTCTTGTGCGGTATTTGGTTGCAATAACAGTTACAAAAATTGTAATGGTAGGGTAAGATTTTTTCGATTTCCCCAAGAAAAGTCCATTCAAGAAACATGGATTCGAGCATGCCGGAGAAGAGACAACATAAACGTGAAATCAGGTAAGAGCAGGTATTCTTTGGTTTAAATATGCTACTTATTAATTTTATCTAAATCTATTTATGTAATTATTGCTGGTGAATTGAACTTCAGTGATCTGGTTGTAGTGAAACTAGTAATGTCGATATAAATAGTTAAAGCGTCAATATTATGAAATTTATTCATTCGGTATGGTGTTAACTATTACTTAATCGATTTATACAGTGTCTCCTCGGTGTATTTATGCATATTTAGAATGAAAGTGCTTGGTGCAATATAAATTTGTCACAAATACAGTATGTTGAGAGAATAGCATGTTAAAAAATTAGTTGTATTTTTTGTATAATTCTTAAATATCTCTTAACAAGATCTGAAACATTATTTATTTAATTTACAATAAGTACCTACTTAACATCGAAAGCGTTACTAAAATACAAAATTTTACTGTTGCGTTAATGACCATTTTTATGTAAATTCAGCAATGTTTACAAACATGTGCCTTCTAATTATACAGCACCAGTTCCTCCTACATATGTTCATGCGCAGTGTTGATAAATTATATATCATACGATTTAACGAATTATTATTTACATTTGAAATTTAGTGTGTTTTCTGATCGATCTAAGTTTTTGAAAAATATGAAGCTACAATTTTGCCCATTTTTCCGTGATCGGTGAATATCTTAGTTGAGTTTAGTCTTCAGTCATTAAACTTTGCCTGCACCAAAGTATTTTCTTGTAATGTTCCCACCTGTTGGCCAGACTGTGCTTTTAAAGGTAGTTCATAAGATTATTTTTGACTCCGTGGCTTAGCCCATCATACTGTTGACGTTTTACAATCATTTCCATTAATTAATTAGCCATTGTCAAATGCTTATGTATAAATTATTTAATTAATTATAATTTTTTTGCAGCACGAATTTTCTCTGTGCATCATCAGTGGTTTTCATATTCTCATCAATCAATCTTAGCTTTTACAAGTAAATGTTTGGTCACATTGTTAATATTGATTTTATATCGGTGACAAAATGCCAATGGAGTTAATGGTAAGAAAGTTTGTACCATATTTTGTTATGTAACATATGGTCCATGTTTGGACCAGATGTGTTGTTTATGATTACAAAATAAATTTCTGAATCCAACAAATTTTTGCATTTATCAATAAATATTTTATTCTGTTTTTAAATTATTTTTCCTACAACCCATCTTAATTATAATTAATGATTTTGGACGTAAAAGAATTGTGTACCATAATGCATTTCTTTGTCATTCAATTTCCATTCACCCATAACTATTTTTTATCTCTGGAACACTCAATTATGTGAATTTTAAATTTATTGTTTACTTTTTAGTGTATCTAAAAGTTGGTTTCATTAATCTTTTTATTTCAATTTAATTCACGCATACCCATCATATTTGAAGGGCAATTACGCTAGTGAGTGATAAAAACGCCAGTATTTACGCGAAATTCGAAGAAATCAATGACGAAAAAACTAAAAAGTTAACTTGGGAAAAATCGGCCTTTGAGTGAGAATCATACGGAAAATGAAGCCCTTCTCTTTGAGATGAGTTCGGGACCTCTCTTAGAAGTCTCTTTCCTTCTTCGAAGTTCACTTGATGCCGAATGTTCATAACAAACTTGAACTTTTTCCGATTCCGGTAATTTGTTAAAAAAATCATTATATATACAAATTAACATATAGCATGACTTATAAATGTATAATTTATAATAACGAAGGGTGAAGAAATAAAAAGACGGATATCAGCAGCCGATTTACGTTAATTTTTATACAAATTTTAAGCTTCCCGCTACAGCTTACGACCACATGACGTCATGCGCGAACTGGACGTTTTTTCGTCCACCGGAACGACCTACCTCCTATATTACTACCATGATGTCAGTTGTATCTTGACACAAATCTTGGTAGTAAGCCTTCTTGTTTAAAATTGAAATAAATACATTACCAAGAAACTCAGCGACTTCTACTATTGACCGCAAGAGGCGCCACGTTATATCCTACAGCGCCATCTTAACATCAACCATTACAACTTGGTGGGACAGAGTTTAGCCGGTCAAGAAAAACTTCAATATTTCGCCAACGGTATGACCGATTTCAATGTTATTATTTTCCTACAAATCTGCAGGTCAAGACGTTTAATTTTATCCATCTTAAGGTAAGGTGGCTGTTACCTTCGCTTTAAAAACCTCATTATTTTACTCTATGAAATACATACATACATACATACATATATATATACATACATACATACATACATACATACATATATATATATTACATATCGTATACTATAATTCAGGGGTGGCTCCTCTATTGGGTTGCAGGTTTGTGCTACCGCAGCCATTTTGACAGATTACGAGTTTTGAAATCAATGCCAATCAGAAATCAAAATAAGAATATGTTCAAAATTAGGATCACTTCACAGTTTTTCACAAGAAAACGCCAACAATGATTTTCTTTAGCAGGAAAAAAATCGTAGCTGTTTGATCTGTATTATTTTGTCGTATTTTGCGGCGCGATTTGCTCTCTGTATAGGCTCTGGTTTGCAGCCTCCAGTCAACCTGGATTCCGGTGAGTTTCTAGACGTCCAAGAGGGTAGTAGGGGGTGCTGGAGGGGAAAGGCGCGAACGCAATTCCCTATGTGTAATATAGGTTGCTCAACCTCACAACGTTGCCAGTTTTCGAGCAACTGAATTCACATTAGGTTGTGACATAGTAGTGTTTGTTGAGCATTATTATTATGTTTGTTTGCTGGTAGTATGAAATAATTATATTTTAAGATAATTTAGTATTTTTTGCATTATATTTCTACGTAAAACGAAATAATTTGCGAGCTCCTTCTTTCTGGTGAGTCATGCTAACCTACAGCCATCTATTCACTCGCAGTCCACATTCGTACTACAGCGAAATGGGGACTTCGATCGCTGCCTACAGCCGTAACTATCTGTGTCGTGTACTCATCGTGAAAATGAATTCCGTAGCGTCTTTGTTATCACAACCGTTTTTTTCTCGAAGTGTAGAAGAGAAATTAGAGTTTAAAAAATATTCCAAGTCGTAAAAATTAAAACCAGACAGTTTAAGAGAAACTTTAAAATCGAAATATATAAAAAGCATTTTCCATTTATTCGCTGATATTTTTGCCGTTTTTCCAGAATAAGAGTAAATTGTGCACCACTTAATTATCTGCTCACCAGGCTCCACTGCTATAATTAGTAGTTTAGTAGTTCGTCATATTATGCAACTCCAAATTAGAAGTATAAATTTTTGATTGACTGCACGAATAAAACTATCTCAACGAATCTGGAGTAAATTTTTTTTTTTTGAACCGGAGTTACTTCAGGATCGAATTGATGATTAGCAGAAATCGATTTGTTCTAGTTCACGTAGTCGGATCGAGAAGAAGATAGCAGGTTCGACGTGAAATCAAAAATGAGAGGATAGCAGATGTGGGTTGGTATACATTTTTGCAAGAGACCGATAAATATGGAGCAGTCTGAAAGGAAAGGAGACGAAACGTTCCGAGTTTGAGTCAAGTGCTAAGGAAGTAAATTTGGATGAAGCGGAAGGCGCTGAAGGAGTCTTAACTGCAAAGAGATGGAGATGGATCAAATAGAGAAGAGAGGGTGCTTCGTATTTCGAGACGAGATCGGTTTTCGAATAAGGAAAAAATAAAGAAATAAGATTTATGGAAAGGTTAGATGACAGAATGCGTTTGAGGCCAGTAACGAAAATAGAGCAATGTGAAGGGAAGGATTTAGACCGAAACCTATCCAAACAGAAACTTTTGAATGATTCCCGAGTTGTGATTTATGACGGAGAGATTTGATTAGGGTCTGGGTTCATATATAACGGTTGACAGATTCGGCTCTGGTCAAGTTAGTCTTTATTCCTTGTGCAGCAAGTCGTGTTTGAGTCGATTTTATTGAATGATTGGAGCCTGCTTCGTTATAAAAAAGTTGGATTTTCTTAATTTCTCGCAGCAAAATCCTATAAATATAGCATGAATTAATTTAAATAATTATCATGTAAAATTCCACGTGCATGTTAGTAATTTAAAAACATCATCCTTCTACATGAATTGCTGCATTTGTACACAGTTGTAGCGACGATTTTGATATAAGCAAGAATATCCGAAAATTTTCGCCAATATCAATTTCACCCAACGACCACCTTAAAAATGTGCAGACGTCATTTGGGAAAAAGGCGAAACGTCGCCAGCTGCAGTAATCAGCAACTTGCGGCGCAACCTCCCGAACTGCCGAAAGTTTCTAGTTTTTCAGAAACCAAAATTAACCAATGTAAAGTTTTGTAACCACATTATATAACTTTTCTGATACATGTATGACATCAGAAACTTAGTGGTGGAAAAATCTTGCAAAATTATTA
Source organism: Tanypteryx hageni (assembly GCA_028673005.1). NCBI lineage: Eukaryota > Metazoa > Arthropoda > Insecta > Odonata > Petaluridae > Tanypteryx > Tanypteryx hageni. The sequence goes on along the minus strand of CM054112.1, from coordinate 99,077,173 downwards.
GTTTCAGCGCTTTAAGATATTTCGTATAGGTAATTCATGTTTTTCTATGAAAAGGGTGATACCCAGAAAGTTTTAAATCTCATTCAGGACAATGTTAATGCCAGGTTGCCCAAGTGATTAAGGAGACTAATGCATTAATTCCTTTTTACAAATTAATGAGAGACATATCCAAAGAAAAAAGAATGCTGCCACTTCTAAACAAATCTCGAAACTTCGGTTGGAGTTGCGTAAGCCTTAAAAAAAATGAATAGTTTGATATAAATAAAAATCGTTTAAATTATTCAAAACTTTCCACTAGTTTTTTATTTTAAATAAAATGCGCCCTCCTCTCTTGCTTCCACTTATTCGTTACTTGAAGTTGCGGAAAACACCCACCAAGAAAACAAGAAAGAACAACGCAATTGCCTTAACCTTTTCTCTGCGGTTTAACAGCTAAAAAAATTCGTTTCTCACAGAAACTTCTAGAAATATGGTCAACGGATCTAAGGACCTTGTATTCCCGTCTTTCCATACTTTTTCCGAAAAAGATAAAAATAGAAAAAATGAAAGCTCGTGCCCTGTTTTCTCGAAAATCGAAGTGAATATTTTGCTTCGGAGAAGAGAGCACAGGTAGAACGATGGTGTAGAAAAATAGATTTAGAACTTTAATAACCGCGATGGTCGCCAGTCGTGTAACGTATTTTTATATATTTCTGTATTTATTCTTGGGTGTCTACGTACATAACATCATCCTGAATACAATTTTCGGTACGATATTCACGCTCTACTACGAACGACGTCTTCATTTCTAGTGCGTCAATAAGAAAAAGCCAAACTTTGGGACGAAAATATTTTTTTATGAAATGAGAACGCAGCCAAAAATTAGCGTCATAAAGTCATATTATTTACATGATGGTTGAATTTTTCAATCGTGAATGAGATTTAACTTACTGAGATTTTACATAAATATACTGCAGTGTTAAATAAACATTTTTAAGGAACATTTAAAGTAATTTCGATATTTATCGTAAGTTGTTTTAATGATCTCACTTTGAACACTGAAATTCATTCCTTTGGCTAGTCATACGTGTGATTATTTCGTATCGTCGGGACGCCGACGCGTCGGCAGTAGCGGATTCAAAAGGGGGAGAGGCTATCGGGGCGATCCCCCCATAATTTGGGAAGTTTTTAGATCTGACCGTTCAAACAAGTTAAAAATTTCAGTTCTTGATGTCCCCTGCCATATCCGTTTAGTATTGGCCAAAATTATATCACTACTCCGGTTTAAATGTAAAATTTTAGCTTCTTTTAACTTAATCAAGAAAACCATTATGTATTTCCAACAAAGTACCATACGTTTTTATATACTTGTTTGCAGTTCAGTTAGAACTATAAACACGAAAAATAACCGATATTAACCATCTATTACGGCTGAAGAGAAAAAAGCTACAATCTTTCGTCTCAACTATATCGGTGATATTATATTGGTCAATGCTTGTTTACTGTTTCACACTTATAACAACGGTATTGTTAAACGTGAATGAACAGATGCAAGGAAGGAAAGGCGATAATTAGAAAATCTAATACAACAGCTAACGCATCCACTCTTCTTACCAAATCATTTACGCAAACTTTAAATATACTTAGCTATGAACCTAATGCAATGTTACATAATTTCTCATCTTTCTATATATTATATAATGAGGAAGTTTTATATCACCATCATGAAAAAATACAACAAAACCTGTTGTGATATGATATTTATGCCAATACAGATGAAAAAGAAAAAGATTTATAGAAACTAGTCGAGATCATCCTAAGAGAATCCAATCACTGCAAAATGATGTGCGGTGAAAAGAGAGAAGTACCATAGAAACGTCGAACAGGAAGTTAGTGGAGGAGGAGAGTTGGTGGTTAGAGAGGAAGAAAGGAGAGATAGGGTGAATGGGAAGGTAGGCACAGAAAGAAAGGAGAGCGAGATGAAGAAAGAGAGTAAGAGAGTGAGTAAGATAGAGAGGAAGTGAGAGACGGGAGTAGAGAGGAGGGAGGGGAGTAGATAGGAGGGAGGAGAGTGAGTGAGGTAGGAGAGGAGAGTAGAGGGGGAGTGAGTGAGGTAGGAGAGGAGAGGAAAGAGGGAGTGAGAGAGGGAGGATAGGGATGGAGTAGAGGAGAACAGAGAGGGAGGGAGGAGATGGAATGAGAAAGGGCAATAGAGAGGGAGTGAGAGAGAGGAGTGGAGAAGGAAGAGAAAGAGGGAGGATAGAGAGGGAGGAGGAGAGAGAGCTAGTGGAAGATAGAAGGTGGGAGAGTGATGGAGAGAAAGAAAAACAAGTGAAGATATAAAAATGAATTTTTATAACCAACTTTTATATAGTTAATACTCTAATATGAATAAACTCTATAATATAATTATGATAACCTTTTTGCTTGCATAGGCGTAAAAAAATGCAAAAGTGTCTACCAGGTCTTGAGTGATGTGGGGTCTCTCTATTTAAACTTTAATATTATTACAGTTGTGAGAATGGTAGACAGAAGTAGAGAACTCAGTGACAAATGTAAGATTGTTTGGTATATAAGTAGTAAGAAGTTTGATAGTATCTTGAGTTTCATTAATAAAAATACCGACTTATCTATTCATATTGCTTAAAATAAATTAAAATATATTGCTAGTTCAGAGTAATTCAGCTTTAGATACTAGTAGGAGCGAAACTTGAATATTTCATATTTTAATCACCTAACTTAAATGACAAAAATAATAAATTGTTCTTTTCCTAACATCACATCAACCATCCATATAAAACACTGTATAAATATAGTTATCTGAAGAATTGCTAAGCTACAACACAACACTTTAAAATGTTTCATTTAAATTTGTTCAAATTAACATCCTTTACAACAGTATTACCTATCTTAAATAGTGAATAAAGACAAAAAGTATTTAAGGTAAATAAAAACTTACTATCAATAACAAATACGACAAATAAAAACTAACAATTATTAGCAGAAATATCCCTTCAAAAAACGTAGGGATGCTCGTATCAATACCAATTAAAAAAAGATACTTCTATTAAATATTACAGCATTAACAATGACAATAGTTTGTTTAATTTCGTTGCTATGATGAACGCTAGTCTATCTTCCCACGTGAATCCAAAAACCCTTCCAAAAACGTAGGAATGCTAGTGTCAATACAAATCCACGTTAAAATAAAGTTCTCTTACACCATCGACAATTACAATAGTTTGTTTAATCCTGTTGCTATGATTGTCTCTTGTCTATCTTTGCACGCGAATTTAAATGCACATTTATGTGGTGGCCGAGGTGACTAAGTCACTGGTGTATTACGCGACGTGAGGTGAGTGGTTCGAACCTTCCAAGCAGCTTTGCATTTTTTTCAGATTAGACGGGGTCCAAAAGCGAAGTTAATATAAAAGTTGGTAATAACGCGAGTGAGAGAGGTAGTATGAAAGGGGTATGAAAAAGGATTGAGAGAGAGGAATACAGAGGGAAGTAGAGAGGGAGTGAGCAGGGGCGTAACTAATGCAGCCAGGTCCGCCCCCGCGGGGGGTCCCGAAGGAATCTGGAAGCCCGCGACGCCGGTCTAAGCATTTTTTTGAGTCATTACTAAAATTCTTATTTTTCCACCCACTACAAACAGAGCCTAGCAGGCCGCTTGGCCTTATAAAGTTAAACATTTTTCCTTGAGGCATGATAATATAGGGAAGAACGCCGAGTTCAGCACTGTAGATGTGAATACGAATGCCCGTTATGAAAACCTTATTCCATGAGGCATACCAGAAAACTTCGATTATTTTTCGATGTCTTTGAGGAGAGAAACATTAAAGTAATTTGATAAGTATAAAAATATAATTTTGTCTTTATCTTACTGCATTATGAAGTATTTATTCATGTATGCTTTTCTACATTACATATTGCTAGATATGCAGGGCTGGATTTAAAAATCACGCGCCCCTATTCAAAGCATCCACACTTTCGTGTTTTCTATAAGAAATTAAGTATTAAGCCATACGTACTTAAATAGATGACATTTGCGAAAGCTAGGATTTCTCGCAGGTGATTAACAGAAACATAATATAAATACTTTTTACTACATGAACATACCCTACCATCTACCAAAAAGATGACTTGCAGGGTATCATGTAGATGATCAATATTCATCGCATTACTAGAACGCGAACGTCCCTAAGCTAATTCCTACTTAATGGGATATCCGTCCCTGTACACAAGAAAATGCTTTCAAAAAAATCGAGAAATCGGGAAATTCATAAGAAAATATTTATTTTATTAATTACGTATCAAGATACATTGGAATCATATTTATTGTTTTCTAATCATTTAGATGGAAAAGGATCAAGTACAACTAGCGTAGCTGCGAAAAAGACAAGGAAAGAAAATTAGAAGAAGAAATCTCAAAGAGGGACAACAAAATCACCACATTGAAAATGCCTAATAACTTGTAAATAAAACAATATATTGAACAGTGCATTTTTCAATCATATCAACATTTTTGAAGAGATTGTAGGATGATTTCTGATATGATTAATTACGGGGGGCTCGTTCAAAACTTGCGCGGGGTGCCCAGAATTTGTAGTTACGCCACTGGGAGTGAGAGACGGGAGCAGAGGTAGAGAGGGGGAGAGAGCGCGAAAAATAAATAGAGGGAGGTGGTAGAGAAATGGAAAGTGAGAGAAAAAGAGCGGGAGTGGAGGAGATCGAGTGAGAGAGGTGAGGAGGGAGGGGTGGAGGCAGAGAAAAACAGCAAGAGCGAGAGATAAGGGAGGGGAGAGGGAGCGTGAGAGAGAAAGAGATAGATACTATGAGAGATGGTAGGAGAGAAGGGCTTCAAATCTCTGGGCCTTACTCGCTGTGGTTAACGGAGGGGTGAGCGCCGGTGATCGTTTTCTTAGAAGATGGGTTCAGTTAACTATTGCCGAAAGGGTAAAGTGGCTCCGAGAAAAATGGCGAAGAAGGAAGAAGAGGAAAACGGAGGAAGGGATAAGAGGCGAAACGTATGTATAAGAGAAGAAGATGAAGTGGAGGAGAGAAAGAGAGAGCGAATGTAAGAGAATTATGAGACTCGGAGAAGGTATCAAAGGCAGAAGAGAGAGAGAGTGCACCTGGGAGTAGGATGGAGAAGAAACGAGAAATGACTCCTTGGATGGGTTTTGGCCATTTGGGAAGGCTTATCGCCTCGGGGAAAATGGTGGTAAGGGAGAGAGGAGGGGAAGGGAGGGAGTGGGGAGGTGGAGGACACGACGAAAGGTGCGTAGTCCTGAGAGCAAAAGACAAGGGTGGGAGACGATGGGGGAAGAGGGAACGAAAAGGATATGATGGGACTAGACTAGACTAGAAAAAGGGGTCGATGGGAAATGGAAAGAGTGCAAAATGCAACAGAAGAACGAAGAGAATGGGAATAGAAAACGGAATGGATGAAAAAAGAGATGGGGAAAGGGGAAGAAATCAGGGCTAAAGTAAAATAAAGAGGAAGTGAGGAGGAATGAATGAATTTCGGAAAGGATAAGATGGAGAATGGGATAATAATGAAGACAGATTGAGTAATTAATAAAGAGGAGTTTTTGAGAGGGAAGTTTTTTTGTCGGACCACTTGTTTACTTGAACTGAATTATTTTGAGTTTGGAAAGCACCCAAGTTTTCCCCACTAAAATTTAATTTAAAAAATTCCAATTCTTCGCTTATGCACTATTGGAATCGTATTCTATCAGAATTTAAAAATGTTAGTATCTTTCATTTTTTGGGAAATGGTGCAAAAAGGCGAGCAAATTATTTTATCAATAAAAGCTAACGTAATGCGAATGTAATGTTTTAAAATATGATGTTAAAATTTCTATCAAAGAGAGTTGTGTCATATTTGTTTAAATTCAATTTGTTGCTAAGAAAATGAAAGGTAAAAATAGGGAAAAACAAAAGGGAGCAGAACGAGAGATGATAAAAGCCTCGTATTTTCTCATACATTCACGCATGTAGAAATATACGAGAAGCAATGAGTCAACCATTTTTTTTCGACGCTCCATTCCGAATGGCCCTTTTAAGACCCTTTTTGCCCCGACCCCAGCTTCCCTCGACCATTCCGGCGTGATTTTCTCCGGGGTTTCCAAACACTCAGAAAGTAAAAGGGAAAGGGAGAATCAGGGAAGGAGAGGGATGGGAGGGGGTGAGACAGTGCTCTATAAGCAGTGGGTGTTCCTTTAGGGCGTTTCCATTCCGTCCCTCCTTCTCCTCCTCTCGTAAACCCCAACGCCTCTCTCTCACCCAATATAACGTCTCATTCCCTTCCAATCTCTTCGCCATCCTCTCCTCCCTACCCCTTCCCCTCCTCCCTCCCCCTCCCTAACCCTCTCTCCCCCTCTCTCCCTCCATCCCCCTCCCCCTCCCTTCCCCTTCCTCACTCTCCGTTCCCCTCCCTACATTCACCGCCTCTCTTGCCTGTATCCCTTTCTCTAATCGGCTTCTCTCTATCCTTAATTCGCTCCTCCTACTTTCGCCTCCGAAACCCTTCTTTCTCTTCCTTCTCGCCTCCATTTCCCCTTATCTTCATTCTCACCTTGGCTGAGACGGCGTTTCGCCTGTTCCCAGAGCCGGCCTCAGGCACCGCCAAAAGGAGAAGGGTTTACCTTGAGCAGTAGGTTTGAGGCCTTAGATAACTGGCTAGTAATACTGAGGTATTATAATATTTAAGCGGGATTTCAAGTATTATTTAGCGGAATAATAAATTGGAAAACTTGAGTGAAAAGTGAAAAATCACTGGACCCACTGCACTGCGCCCTTTTCTTTTGGTAAATTTTCTATTGGGTTTAATTGGTTTTGTATTTAAAAACTAAAGCGATTCAATTTGCAAGCTATATACGGTATAGCAGCAAGAAGAAGTATTCAACTGTACAGCATAAAAAAGGTTGGTAAAAATAAATCAGTATTTCAGCTAACGTAAGTATTGTAAAGCGCAGAAAACCATTATGGCTTCAGGAAACCCAATTCGAGGTATGAGAATTATTTGGGATATAGAAAAGCGGAAATATGAATGCCTTTAATTTCACACAAAACTATCCTAAATTACCTAAATAACATTGCATAATGGATATTACTACTGAAATGAATAATGCAATACGAAAATGTCTATGAATAAATAAATAAAAATTTATCAGTGCAGAAATATATGATCACAATCTAATCGCAAGAATGACCAACAATTATAAGTATTCATATGGTATATATATATATATATATATATATATATATATATATATATATATATATATATATATATATATATATATATATATATATATATGGATGTCAACAAGGTGTTGGGATGAGGAAACCCAGTGAGCACTCACCAAGGAGTAGTTCCGAAAGCTTTACGTTTGTGATGTTTCTGTGTTTTTGTGTTATTTTACGTGTGTCGCTTCGACATCCCCGGGGCCTCGCCAACCTGAAGTCGTCTGATTGGTGAGTGCTCACTGGGTTTCCTCATCCCAACACCTTGTTGACATCCATATATTCATTTTACCTTTCCTTTTCCGTAAGTTGTTATATATATATATATATATATATATATATATATATATATATATATATATAGTTACTCTCTCTCCGTCGCTGAGGAAGGACTTTGCCCGAAAAGCTTTCGTGCTTTTGTGTATTTTACATGTGTCTCTTCGACACCCCCATTAGCTCGCCATCTTGTTCATCAACTTGATAAGTGTCCATTGGGCTCCCGTCAACACCTTGTTGCCACCCTCATCGCTACCTTTCCTTTTCCTTAAGATATCATATATATGAATACCACTATAATATTTACCCTATTATTTCCTGTATACCGTATCGTTAGAGCAATCACTACATCGTCACACCATAACCAACCCCAACCCTAACGCCTCATATATCATTCCAACGATTGCTAAGCAACCACTTTGCCAACCAGTATCAAACCACAATCAATCCAATATTACCCTTTATTTCCGTCTATACTCCCATTTCTCCTCTTTATCCCCCTCTACCTCCCCCATCAACCCAAATACTCCTCCTCCTTAACTTCCCTTTACCCAAATCATCCTTTTAATGCCCTTAGACGTTCTCCATATCCCAATCCTTGCTCCGAATCCGCAGACCTTTGGAAATCTCTATCTCTCACTCACCTCGCCCTCCCTACCTCTTTCTCTCCGTACCCTCACTCCTCTCCCGCTCATTCTAACCCACTCCCTTGCCTTTCACTCCTTCCCTTTCTCCTTCTATCTCACTTCAATGAAAGGTAAACACCGGCGTGGGAAAAACGGAGGCGAGGGGAACTGATAAATGGAATCCCACCTCAGCCCGAAAAAAGGCAAGGGTGCGGAAGGCGCCTCCAGAGTTACAGGCGGCCGGTTGGAGAAACTCTCTCTCTCTCTCCTTCCCTATATTTGCAGGAACAAGGTGGGAGGGAGAGAGGTGTATGAGAGATAGGAGAGAGAATGGGGAAGAAGAAGAGATAGAAATGACGGAATTGGGAGGGGAAGGAGGGAGGAGATGGGGAAGTGGAAGGAGGAAGAGAGAGAGATTTATTTGTGTGTATTGGTGTCAATGGCGAATCTCTCCAGTGCCTCAAATGAGTTTTAGTGGTTTTGGTATATTTGAGATATTTCCCTTTCCATCTCCTACGTTCTTCCTCCTTCCCCTCCTCTTTACATCAAGGGATGGGGGTTTTGGATGTGATTGGAGTTGTGCGGTTTCGGTTTTGAGGGAGTTTGCCGGACTGGGAATTCTTAATGCTGTACACTGGATAGGAATAGGAGGTTCCTAGCGGGGAGAACGGGGAAGGTTCTGGGAGAAGCTGGAGTTGGACTGAGGGAGAGGATAAGGAGAGGGAGAGAGGGATAGAGAGAGGATTGGTAGTTGGAAGGAGAGGGATGAAGGATGGCGAAGGAGGCAGGTTCTCGGTAAATTGAACTTGAGACGTCATTAGTGCGAGCCGAGGAGCGAATCATGCGTGAACTTATTGAATTGGAACTGGATGAGAAAGTTTCGAGTCCGTTCTCGAATTGGTTACATAACCTTTTGATCCTGTGTTATTCGAGTCAATTTATTATTCAAGTGTTCGGAAGTAGCGCGGTCACCGTGTTTCGCCTCACTTTTAAAAGTCCTTGATTAAATAACCCGCCGCGGAAAAGGGACCGGAATTCTTTTTCGGGGGCGTTGCGTGTAGAATGGCAGGGAGCCTCCTAACTTCGGCAAATGGATTTGTTTTTCGGATCCCTCACTTTCACTCTCCCTTGGGTGAATTCGCACCATGAGAGCGACGTGTAGTGCTTATCTGATGTGCTAGGATGAATAATTGGCAAATTAACCCAAGGTCAGTCTTGTTGTAAATCTCGACATTGCAAGACCTGATGTATTCTCTTGACAATGGTTCGGAATTCCGGGCTTCATGACAAATGTAAAAGTACTTCTTCCATTCATGCGTGACGACGTTATTTAATAGGAAGGTCTGGGGAAAACCTGTACTGCATCCATTCTTAATTTTTCAAATCGACATGCAAAGTTTACATTCTGTAGTAGTTTCGAGGGTGTTTTTAAGGAAAAAAAGCGTCCCTTGTATTTGGTTTTTAGGTCTGTCTGCTTGTCTACCCACTTGTTTATCTCTCTGCATATGCGCTTATACGCCGGCTGGATTTTGATGAAATTTGTAATTTATGATTCATATTAAAGAAGAATAAAATTAAATCCTCGAGTTAAGTCACCCGATAAGGACTACCAATTTCCTGGAAACAAAAATTAACTTAATTAACTATATTATATTTTTAATTCGTAAAATATTCACCGGAGGATATAATTACCTTTCCGCGATCATAATTCAGAACAAAATCCTATAAATGCGGTATTTTTTTTAAATACAGCGAGATAATACCGAAATTGAATCATATCGATCGATCGAGGTTGCCACATATCGTATCTGGAAAAAATCTATATTAAAATTCCTAATTCTCCTAAGAGAAACAGGCCTACATGATTCAGTGCTTGCCTGCTTACTCCTACTTTTTTTTAATTTTCTCATGTAGTTTGAGTCCCATTTCAAAAGTGTGGGAATACATTATATACCGGCAGTCTTACATATTATAGCCACTTGGAGCTACGACAAACCGTGAGCTGAGCTCCGTATTTAAGCCGAGATTCACGACAAACGAAAAAAGAGCGATCCGCGCTCGGAGCTGGTATAAAAAAATCCTTCGCCTCCAGGTGCCGCCAATTTCTATCTCGCTTCCCTTTTTATTCGGTCGACATGTTCGCAAGCGCCCCGGCTCAAGGGCTCCAACGCGCGAGATTTCTTGCTGGAGATGAAGAGAGAGGAGAGGTTAATTTCCGGTTTAGTCCATAGGAAGAAGTCTTCTCCGCGGGAGAAGAATGAGGAATCCTTTGGTAGGGCTAAATCCAACGACTGGTTCAATTCCAAACTGCATTAGCGGCAAATTGGGATTTAACTCTTTACTTTCATCTCTAGAGCCGCATTACGAGTCTTAGACGTTGACGTTTTCCCCTTTGCCTGAAAGGTCAAGGAGCTTTCCCTGGAATGATGCGAGGAGCAAAAGCCTACTTCTGTATGGAGATGGCCAACTCAATCCATACAAATCACCTCCATGTTGCGAGGAAAGATATTTTCAAAATTCATTTAGTAGAATAAAAGATGATCAAGTATGGAAATGTTCATTTTTGCGCACAGTCCATAATAAACGTTTTGATAAAAAAATAAGCTATGTTCATGCGCAAAAATTCAACGCATTTTGATCGCGTTATTTGAAATTTTAAATTGAAATTTTAAATTGAAATTTATTCCCATTTAGTATTAAATTATGGAATATAAAAATTTAAACTCATTTGCCATTTATTATAAGAAATTTACGAAGTTTCTGGTAATCTTAAGATCTGATGTCGAAGCAATTATTTTAAAGGGCCTATGAATAGCAAAAACATTACTTTTCTCATTTATAAATTATTAACAGGCTTTTTTTAATAGCTTCTACACAAATGAACAGAGAAAGTGTTTCGTTTTAGCCATTCCATTGGAGAGCTAATTAGCCCGCTTTTGAGCAAAAACTACTTAAAAGGAAAAAAATTCCCTGAAGTGATTCTAATATATTTTTTCAGCAAGAATCTCTTTTAACTTTGGAACTATGGAAACAACGTTATTCACGAAAATTTAAATTTCGGAAATTAGGTAATTACCGGTTACAATAAAATTAAAACTTAAATAACATAACGGTGTACCTTTCTCTTCGTAGAGGTCGAATCCACAGAATGTACTCAAAAGTCCAGAGGCGAGAAATGATAGCACTACATATGTAGCTAAGGATGAGAAAATCATTTCAGTCGAGGTCGCCCGTTATGTTTTCGATCCTAATGCACAATTTCACTTTCCCCTAACGTCTCTTATTCCTCAGGTTCATTTAATTTTCATGCAAATCATTGTGGTTTCCTCCTACCATCCAGACCTTCACTCAGTTCTCTCTATTTAAGAACAGAATAAGCGAACTGAGAGTTATGAGATTAATTAACTCCTATGACATCTCGATCCATCCTGTTAGTTAACAAAAAATGACAAGATATATAAAATATTTAGGGCGAAAAACAAGAATACTGATAAGAACAAGAGAAACGAGAATGAGTATACAGATTATAAGAAAGAGAAAGGCGAACTGGATCGGACATTACCTTAGGAGAGTATCTTCCAAGAAAACTTTCGTGGAGGATACTTTGATTATATTTATCTGTATCAATTTACTTGGGCATTTTTTATTGCATTTTTACCTCGTCTGTTGTTATCCCATTGCAGGCACCCCACATAAACGTCAATGTAAAATCAGTTTAGCAAGTAAATAAATAGAATACTGACGAAGAAAGTGGCTAAGAGATAAGAAAATTCGCGAATTGAGAGCATCCCTGACGGAACCTTAACGCAAAACAGTTATCAGACGATTATTTTCGCGAAAAAATCCAGATATCCGCACTTTCCATAAATTTCCGTTCCCACGCTACAGGATGAATTATGTTCTCGCTCGGAAACGGGAAGGGAGTTCGAAAATTCTATCCAAAAACTGAATTAAACGAATCGCGCCCGAAAATTAGTTCTCAGAAACGTTAAAAAAACAGCACTTCCCCCTCTCCCTACCCCTGCATCCGGCGCTCAAATGAACTCGAAACACAGCGAGATGGAACGAGAAGCGGAGGAGGAGAGAGAAATAGAGAGACAGAGAGAGAGGGAGGGTAAAGCATTTTTTTATTTTCTCCAAAAAAAGACCCATCCTGAATCACTTGGCGATTAATCAAACTTTCACGACGGGAGAGGGCAACGAAATCCACCCAATTCCCGACTAATAATTCACTTCAATTATTAAAAAGATGAACAAACAAGGAAGGTCGCATTTCTCTCTCACACACCAATACAGAAACCCTCTTTAACGGAAACCGAAAACAAAACAAAATCGAACCTTTCATACGGGAAAGGGGAGAGTCCGGTTTGACCAATCTCAGATGACCCATGGGAGCGAAGGGGATGAGTGGGAAAAAGATCTGAACCCCACCTGCGAGCGTAACTTAAAACCTCCTCTCAGCCCAGGGGAGTCCCGAAAAAGGATGCAGTTGCATGGACGGGAAGAGCCCAGTATTTTATTTTAGCACAGGAATAACATTAACTCTTAGCATTGTAGTTCTTATATCCGTCGCCACCCAGTTCCTTAACATAGAAAGTGCATCAAAGTTTTTAAATACGTGAACACATTAAGATTACCGCAAAGGTATGGGGCGCTGTGTAAACATTAAGACAGAAAAATTGTCTTTATTTATACTGATATAGAATAATGTCTTTAAACTCTAAGCCGTCATGTTTAGTACAATGAAAACAAAAATAAGCACTCTAGCCTTGCACTCAACTCGAGTAGCCGTGGAGATTTCTGTGCTGCCACAAATTTTATTGTGAAGGGAACATAGACATATTACTCATAATTATTTTATAAAGACCTTAAAAGAGAAATATAATAACTACCGTAGTGTACTTCTTTTTCCAACCGTTTAATGATGGCACTGCAGTGTAGTTATCAATCAACAACATTATGACTGGCGTCATGAAGATATATTAGCAAAATTTGATCTAGGTTTCAACGCTTTTGGCTAAATAATTACATTTTAAATCATCTACTTAAGTTGTTTTCAAACTTTCAATTGTCACGGCCCCCTTGAATATCATGCGGCCCCTTTGAATTGAAAATAGTAAAAATAAGAAACTTTGTTGCAAATTTCTTCATTCTATTTAACTATTAATAATTTTTATCGCATCGTTTATCCGAAAATTCCTTGATAATATTTTACTATTCGTGAAAACTTTATTTTTCGACCTTTCACCCTGCGTCCAAAATAATTTTGCGACCCCCTGGAGGGCTGCGGCCCACAGTTTTGAGAAACACTAATCTATTTCATAATGCCAACATGACTCTATTGAGGAACATTGAAGTTATCGTTACTTTTCAGCTAGCCATTGTTAATAACTTTAAGAAGAATCCTACACGAATATCGCTATTATCCCCGATAGGGAATCAACAGGCATAACTGGAGTGTGGAGCGCAGGTCGGATCCATACCATCCCGCCGTCATTGACACCGTTCACGTCCGCTCTGCTGCAGAGAAGGAGAGGGTAAGAGGGTCGGATAGAATTGGCGTGAGTTAGGCATGGGCCACCACGGTGCTCTCTCCCGCGCCCTTGTACGTGTGTGTGTGCGCGCGCGCAGGATAGCGGGAATTAGCAGCAGGATTTTCCACCTTCCCCGATTCAATCTCGGATGCTTCTCAAACGGAAGATGCAAGAGGGAGGGAAAAAGGGTGGTGGAGTCGTAGGGCGTAGATCCCTCATCTGCTGTAGGATAGATAGAGAGGGCAAAACCGACCCCTCCTCCTCTTCCCCTCTCGCTGCAATCCCTCCTTCCATCCCCCTCCTCCCTCCCCCTTTCGTCCCCCTTGCCGTGTATATCCCATGGGATCCTTCTCGCAAACCCGCGTCACCGGTGAATAATTTATCTTCAGCTCTCCTCTCTCTCTCTCTCTTTATATCTACTTCTCTCTCTCTCCTGCTCCCTCCCTACACATTGCCTTAGCAATTTAGCCCTGAGGAGGGAGGTAGGCGGAGAGAGAGAGGGAGGGCGGCGGGTTAGGATGGGTTTTACTGAGGGAGGGGAGGAAAGAGAGGGAAGGAGGGAATGCAAATTACGCTGAGAAGGTAACCAGTAATTGGAGGCCACCTCTTCCTCTGCGTCCGCCTTTCTCGCTCCGCGTGCGTAAAGGGAAAGGGAGTAGGCGGGGAAAGATTTTTTGGGTACCGCGCTCATTTGTGAATGTTTGTATAAATGCATATCTACATATTTATATATGTCTGTGTGTGTGTTTGTGCGCGTGCGCTAAAATATATATGTATGTACATGGGTACGTGCGTAAATGCAAGCTACTTGATGAATGTGATTTTGTGCGTGAAAGGAAAACGGGTGAGTAAAAAAAATAACGCGAAACACGTAGAACATATGAAGAGCAAATAATAAAAAAGGCAACACCCTCTCTCGCACATACTATATTATTCTATCGAGAGATCGTGAGAAAGTAATAAATATCATTCCCATTCGCGTGACGAGTGATTTAACTTATTGCTCCCGAAATTTCGCCTGTGGGATGTAGGTAATATGGGATTTTTTATTGCATCAAAGAACGTTCGATAAAATTTACGTTCTTTGAGATTAGAATACAACGCAAATGTGAGAAAACCTAAGGAGTGAATCGTAAAAAAACGCAACATGTGATTCTCTCTCTTTTTAAAACGAGGTTCGTTACGCAAATTATCTCGATCGATGCATAAAAAAGCAGGAAACGGATCTTTAACGAGGATTCAGATGTATCGAAAAATAAGAGAGAAAAGATTCTGCACAAAAAACCATCGCGATTTCGTTCCCAGCAGTAAAAGAAATGATTTAATGGCAAAGTTTTTATTTTTGGAAGAGGTTAAGGGTACGGTTTATGACGAGAAACATTTCATAAATGATAATAGGCAATTCCTACAGCCATTAAACGGTCGACATAACAGAACATTTGTAAAATGTTAAATATCAAAACAAAAAATATTTCGGTTTGAATTCTTACCAATCAACATACATGTATACATTGCACTTTAAAAAAACGTGGAAAATTAGCAGCGAAATAGTTTTTTTATAATTAGACATCCTAGAGTTCGCAGAATCAAACCGACAAAATTATCCCGATGCTGCAGTTCTAAAAAGAAACTTCTAAAGTAAACATTTGCATAGAGAGGTTCTTTAATTGCAACAAGCATTCATAAATAATTCAACAGATTTCCTGGAAAATTATTTTAAATTGTCTTGGTATCCTGTGATCCTTATTATGACCTTACATTGGCTGAATCTAAAAATGGTTTTAAATTACACTAATTATTTGCATACTTCTAAGAATGAACTTTATCAATATTTATCACAGGGTTTAACGTTCGTATCGAGTAGATGGTTGCATAGCTTTTACAATCCGAAGATGAACCTGTCTAGTTTCAAACCCTCAGCTGAATCAAGTTCATACGTAATATATTGTACAGCTACCTTGCAAAGACTGCTTCTGATACAGTTTGCATTCGATAAAGCATTAATAAATTAATGAACGATACCAAGTTCTAAATCGAAATAAGTTTAACGTGCGATAATTCATTTTTTGCGAGATTCCGACTTAATTCCAAAGACAAACTCCAAAATAAAAATCTCCATCTTGTTCCAACTTCCAAAGCGGAATATTCCGCCAGAATTTATTTAGAGGCTTCATAACTTTTAGTAAGGGCTTTTAATGTTTTGTCCTAGTATAGCGGTACGGTCTCTTTTCCCACATGCTAAGCGAACAAGAAACCAATCCACGCGTTAGAGATACGCGAAACCGGCTTAGCTTTTACTGCGATGTCCCGGAGCGCGTATTTAGGTTTTCTTTTCGCCGTATACCTCAATTCGTGATAAGGGCCTCTGGTGACCTGCAGCGGACGAATAACGAGCGAACGATATACATATATTCCCCTTCTCTCTCTCTCACATCCGCAAAATCAAGCCTCAATCTCGGGAGCTAAAAATCGCTGGCAGTTCGGTGTTTCCCTCGGGGCATTGTTAACAGAGAAGGGAACTGAGGGAAAGGAGATGGAGATATAGGCAGAGAGAGAGAGAGAGATAGGAGAGTAGATAGTGAGTTAGTTGGTCGAAATGAACTCAGACATTTGCGAGGGAAGACCAGCCTGTACGGAGTTTTAGCCGAGTCCCGATTTTCCAATTAGCCAGAACGTCTAATTTATGACGTTTTGGATCAGATCTCAAGAATTCCGACTGCGGTTGCTCTCGTTTGACTCTAGGCAAAGCGCGCTGACGCTATGCATACACATATGTACTCCACCAATAAATTAATACACCATTTCTGATTTACCATTTCCATTAATCAAATTAAGAAGACGTGGTTTGATATGGAGAATGTATTATACGAGAGAGAGAGAGGGACAAGTTAATTTCCTTTTCATGCATCTAACGTAATACATATTATTATGTATTACCACTATAGGAAGCAATCGTTAATACACGGCGGATAATAAAGTATTTTCGCTCTTCCTGAGATGAAAATAGCCATTTCCACCGAACTACTTATATCACAAAGATGTTGATATCATTCAAAACGGTGGATTTTATGATAAGAGATTGGGTTGGGTTGTAGATAACGTTACAATGACAATCATTACTTTAAATATGTGACTATAGATCGAATAAATATAATTCATGATAATAATAATAATTCCCATTACAAGTATCCCTCGTTTAGGAAAAGCGCTTGAAAAATTTATCGTTGATAGTTACGGACACTATAGTTTAACGTGCCGAGTTTCATATTTTTAAAAAGCCTTATAAATTTAAATACGAAAAATGCAAAAATTATACTATATATATACAATATATATAATGAAAATAAATTTTTGATTAAATTTAGCACACTTTCTAAGTAATTTCGTAATTATTTTAAATTAAAAGGATGAAACACTACTTAGGTAAATGTATTCAGTAACATACATTTTTAATAGGATTAAATGAGAAAAAAGTTTGAATGAGATGGAAAAAATTCGGAAAAAACTGATTAAAGACGATATACCGACAGGACTGATTCTTTGAGGCGGGACAAAGTTTAGTGACGTACTTTATTCAGTGAAACTGTAAATTGAAATCTCTCTAATTATTTTCTTTTAAAATACAATCAAACCGCACATGCAAGCCTATAATAAAGGTAAGGGGAGAGAAAATGGAAATTTTTTCCTGTGGTCCAAGGAACGAGGAGGGGAGGCCACGTATACATTCTAATTACAAGTTTTTTATTTACGCTGTAATTCATTCATACGAAAGTTGTGGCTGAGGAGGAGAGTTGAGCTCAGCTGATGAATTTGCCTCTGGCACTCCGACATCCGAGCGGTTCTTCGTAATGGTTTAGGCCGTACAGAAAGCAATCGGACACGCGTATTTTTCATTAAAATGGCGATTAAACATGATATAAATTATTATTTTAGCTAAACTCCAACGCGATTTCTCATTCCTGCACTTTAATTACACCCATGGCAGGTTAAAAAGCGTCATTTCTTTACACGATAAATTTTGCATCAAACTATATTTTTTAAAACTGTTCATAAAAACTTAGATAAATATCTCTGTTAAACATCGAGGTAAGTTTTACCCAAAAATTATCAATAATACTCATTTGCTGTATTATATTCAACTTAATAGGACTCAATTTGTATAAGCCCATTAATTTCCGAACTAGTAACCATTAAAAGCAGCTTCCGCTTGCTTTCAATTTTATAAAATAAATAGATCTCTTAAGGGAACGTTCGTCACACTTTGAGGCGGGAGAGAAGGATCAGTATTTTTCTGACCAAATTTATTCTTTACGCATATTAATTTGGAAAATAAGAAAATTATTTTAGAAATTTTTATTGATAGAATTAGATAAGAAATGTTTGTTTTTAAATTATTCAATAGATTAAATTAAGGTAAAAACCTCTTTAAATACAATGTTGGCAGTCGTTGTGTCAGGATAGTTTGCAAGCGCAAAACGTAGATTATCTGGTTTAGTTACTCTGGACGCGACGACATGTAACTGTCTATGACAAAAAACATTTTCTTTTAAGTAAATTCCAACACTTTCCAGAGCTTGGCCTTGAGACTTATTGATGGTGATCCCAAACGCCGCTCTCACTGGAAACTGACGTTCCTGCCACTCAAAAGGAAAATCGATGTCGGTAGGTTAAAGAGTGATACGTGGAATTAAAGAAATTGAAAAGCATTGGACTCGTTGCCATGGCAGTTAATATTTTTCATTGTTACAAAACTGAAACAAGTAGGGAGGTACACTGGTTTCCCGTGGTACAGAAGTGCTTTTCGTCAAAGTCGCCGTAGTATAATCGTATACTAATATACTTGATTTGAAATCAGAAAATTATTTTTCCTTATATTGTGGCAACCCTGCTTTTTAGATCCGTTTTAAATATGTTCATTTCGTTTTGTCTTTCTATACTAATACTACTATACTACAAACGAAATTTCTTTGAAATCCGTTAAGCCAATACCTTCGAAATTAATTGTTACAGACAAATTCTAACTTTGATATTGTGGTAGCCCTGTTTAGTCGACCCGGTTTGAATATAATAATTTTGTTATTTATTTATATAAAGATTATATACATCATATTTGGTTAAAATCCATGCCGTCAGTTCTCTAGAATTACGTGTAAAAGAAATATTATTTTACTTTATTGTGGTAGTCCTGCTTTCATTATGGTATGTTGTATAAATCTAACATACAAAATTTAATTGAAATCCGTTCGGTCATTTCCTTCCAAATCCTTAATTACTGAAAGAATTTAATTTGTAATTGTGGCATCCCTGTTTGGATGATTCAGTTTATGCTATTATCCTTCCTACAAAATTTCATTGAAATCGGTTTAGCCAATTCCTTCCAAATTTATAATTACCGAAAAGGTCAACTTCATAACTGTGGCAGACCTGCATAGTCGATTCGGTCCAAATATGTCACTTTGTTCATTAATTTATGTTAATATTTTATATACCAAATTTGGTTTAAATCGGTTCAGCCAATTCTTCCCTGATATATGCGTACAGACGGACGGACGGACATCACGAAGATAATAGTGCTTTTCAGCATTGACGAAAATCACTAAAAATACCCTTATTTTCTGATTAAAAACACATTTTACGCCAATTCATCTCGGATTCGAATTCTCTCTCCAAAAAATTCAAATTATATTCTTTCATCCAGAAAACGGTTTATGTCCCGACTTCGTATGTTAGTTGTAACTAATTTAAAAAAGCAAATTTATAAAGCCCTGCGCCGTTTTCAATGCTTTTCTTATGAGTGTTTAAAATTGGACATTGGGGTCCAAAACACCCATTAAATACACATTTTCCTAAAGTTTCGGATATTTTTCAGAGGTTGTACCACATGACCTATCTTCCATCCAAATTTCAGCTCTGTAACAGTTATAGAAGTACATTTTTTAGGTTTTAATCATGTATTTTGAAGCGTTACGTGACGGAGAAAGTTTTATAACTTATCATAAGAGATTACACAGATTTAACAAAATAACTCATTATTGCGTGATCGCAAGTTTTAACGCATAAAAAAACACTTTACTTAATGTTTTCCAAACTGGGTGTCGCGGCACCCTTGAGTGCGGCGACTGATTTTCTGGGATGCCGCGAACTACATTACTTGGCAAATTAATAAACGACTTGGAAGTGTTGGTAGGTCATCAAGGCAGGGGCCCGAAGAATTTTGGCACCTCGGGCGAGATAGCACTACAGCGCCCCCTCCGTTAAAGTTAGTTGAGATATTTACGAAGTACATGTTAATTTATTCATCGCTCTGTAAACATTATCGATAATGAAAAACTAAAGGGAATTCCATCGAGATTCTAACCTGCTGCTCGATATAAATTGGCATCCAATATTTATTCACTTGCAAGTAATGCATAGATAGATGATCGGGATAGCGCCCCCAAAACTTTGGCGCCCCGGGCAGCCGTGAACAAAAATGCTAAGTGAATTTATTCTGGTTTTGTGATTCCTGCAGGTTTTAATTTATAGATGGAAGTGTTAATATGATTTTTTGCGAAGATCGCACAAATCGTAAATACTAGCAGAAGGATGAGAGAATGTGAAAATATCTAATTTGTAGTGGTAATATATTATTTATGAAGACCACAAAATAAAATTGGAACCACTACCCTTTTCTCCTTTAGCCGAGCTCCATTTGTAAGGTGCATAGCGTGGCATTTAGTATTCACATTTAGAAAA
The DNA here is from genome assembly GCA_028673005.1 of Tanypteryx hageni. Lineage (NCBI taxonomy): Eukaryota > Metazoa > Arthropoda > Insecta > Odonata > Petaluridae > Tanypteryx > Tanypteryx hageni. The sequence continues at coordinate 99,056,769 of CM054112.1, read as the reverse complement.
AGAGAAGACTGGCTTTTAACTATACCGTTTGCTTTACCACACCGCGTGATCTTATCTTGAAGAGATTTGGAGGAAAATACCTCCATAGTTCGCAAATTCTTTTGAATAATATTTTTATTATCTATATGAGATTTAGTAGGAATACCTCCGTGGTTCTGATAATTTTTACTTTCTCCATATACGTAGTATAGGGGATATTGTATTCATAAAAAATCTACTTCGAGATTTCAATGGAAATACACGTTTTGAGGTGTCCTGAACACGTTTTGACCATTTTCTCGATGATGTCTCTGTGTGTGTGTGATAGCTTTTTGTGGGTGCCCTAACTCAAAAACTATTAATTTGATCAACGTGAAATTTTATATTTAACATTTTTATAAAAGTTAAAAGAACTGATTAGTTTTTAGTAAAAATCGGTCAAACGAAAGTGGGTGTTTACTCTTTTCACTTATCCGTTATTTTGAGATATTTGCTTTAATATTTGATAAATATAAAAATGTATTAAGATAGAAGTTGTAGAAAATTTAATTTTCTATAATCTTTGTTTAAAACATTTTTTCCCTATAATGCACTGTTTAAGAGATATATTATATTTTTGCTGCCATCACCACGCCACCTACCGACGACTATTGTTAACAATTGATGCTTAGTTACGTCTTAGTAACGCTCCTTTTTCTTTTCTTAATTGTTCGAGCTTTGTGGCTATATCCAATATCAGAAGGCTATGGCTTGAGTTTATTTCTGTTCTTTGTAAAGTCTAACATTTTCTCGCAGTTTCTTAAAATATTTATTATTATGTAACCTATTTGGAATTTTTAAAAATATTACAGATATGGAGAAAGTCGTGTGGTTTTGTTTTTTTACAACCTGCTGATTCCCTCTGGCCTACGCGCAATGAGTACCTGATAGGTAGTGCACTGAATAATTAGTCATTTTTAAAAGTTTATGAAGAAAGATGACTTTTATTAAGTTGGAAGTTATCATTCTTCATAAAATTTTGAAACTGAGCAGCTATTTTTTTCGGAAATTTTTATCAACCCTTTGGTGAGGTCGAAAAGCGAATGAAAAGCAGAAAATTATTATTATTACTATAATGAGTTATTAATATATATATATTATATTATTTATAGTTATTATATATCATCATTACACCGCGTTTTAAAGGAATTAAATACTCCACTTTTTTCGTACGTTAAAAATATTCTTCCTGTATAATCCATTATATATCTTATATACTTTGGCTACCTTTATCCACATCATCGAGGCCTCCTGGTTATCCACGTCGTCAGCGCTTCCATCTGGCGGTGCGGCCAGGAACCAACCAGCTCAAAATGGCGGTGAGTTTGAAAAATCTCTCCCATGCGCGACTCCGTTCAAAGGCATCAATCAGTCGAACCCTAGCGGCAGAGCAGGGGAAGGGAGGAGAAAGGGAAAAGGATTCTCATTTCCAAAAGACATTCCCTCTGTCTTTCTCACTCTCCCTTTTTCTCCCGTAAAAGGGGTAAAACTTTATTTTTTCATCCCCCATACAGACGGGCGACTGAACGACGGCGGGTAAATGGTGCGAGGGAGGTTAGCGAGGAAGAAGGATTGCCGAAAAAGGACGAGAAGCAATAAGGAAGGGAGTGAAAGAGAGGGAGGAGGAAGAACACCTCTCATTCCTCTCCTCTCTAACACTTCTCATCGATTCACTTTTAAAAGCAGACAGACGCAGCAACTACCCCTATCTCTCTCTCTCTCTACCTATTTCTCCTTTTATCTCTATTTTGCCCTCTTTCTCTCCTTCCTCTGTCATCATTCCTTCTTTATCCCTCATAATACATACCGGCCTTGGTAGAGGGGTGATTATCGCGTTTTTCTCCCAATAATAGGATCGCAGGTCCGAAACCTGCCGAGAGCATGGTTATACGGATTTGCATATTTTGTTATTGTTGCGCCCATTGTAAAAATCATAAAGCTTTTCTTTTATGAGGGTTAAAATCAAATATTAAATAATAAATACCTTCGTACATCCTCCTCTCATAAAACTCTTGTTCTACCGTTATCACCCTCGAATCCTTGTCCTATCACTCAACACTTTCCACTTTCTCCACCTTACTCTCATTCACTCTTTTTATCTCTCTTTCCCACTTCTCTCTGTGTTATCTCCCACTCTCTTACTACATTCCTATTCTGCCTCTCCTCTTGGTATATCTTATATTGTTAATCTTCCGTCATCATGTCTTCTTATCTCTGTCTACTCATTTTTCCTAGCTCTCTAAACTCCTTCCTTTCTAGCCCCTATTCCACCACCTATCCCTTCCTTCTTTCCCTGTATCTCTCCTAATACTTCTCTCTACACTTAAATTCCTCCCTTGCATCCTCTCTCCCTTCATCTTGACTACCTTCCACACCCCACCTCACTCTGTATCTCTCTCTCTTCCTTTCTTTATATATCTTTCTCGCTCTCAACCCCTGCTTTCTGAAATCCAAGCGATAAAATTCCCAGAGGAAGGAAGGGTCTTAGGACGGGATAGCGTGAGGAATAGGGGAGTGGAGGTTTTTTTGGGGAGAGAGGATTCGGTTCGCTCTCTCTCTCTCTCTCTGTTTCTCTCTCCAAAGAGGAGAATCTACTTCCCCTATTTATTCTCCCCCTTATCTGTTAGGTTAGAAAAAATAAGCAGGAGGATGGTTTTGGTACGGGATGGCTTATGTGAAGAAGAGAACGATATTGGGTTCATACCGAGGGTAAAGAAGGCAACAGGCGTGCATATAGCGTTCACTTGGGAACGCATCTATTGATTTCGAATTATAGAAAATTGATCCCGAATAAAGGATAAGATATCATTAGAGCCGTGTGGAGCCATAAAAAATAAGCGATGACCACTTAATATCGTGCGGATTCATTTATTTGAATGTATATATATAGGTAAGTACGCAAACACCACGCAAAGGGTAATTATGAAAAATAAGCTATAATACTTTAAATTTTTTTTATACTTTCATTCACTTTTTATTTGGCGTGTACGAAAGTATTGGCTCAGGATATCATAACAGAAGACACTAGATTTCCTGATTTCGAGAAAAAGGGATTAGAAACTACGGGCAAAGAATGCCTACGGAATGAAGAGGAGTACGAATTTTATGATTCAGCAGCAGATGCATACCCATATAAGACATGTGCACACATACATATATATTGAAATATTGATTCTTGTGTATATATTGGCATAAATATGAATTGGAGGAGATTTGTAATCGATACTGAATAGCGGCAGTATCGAGAGTGGAGAAAGAGAGAGGGAGAAGAGAAGCTCGCGGGGAGGAAGATTGGGAGGGGGTGTATAATTCTCTTCCGAAGCCCGTGTTTCACTCCAGTCCATCAAACGGCGTTACTCAAACTGCCTTTTATCTCTCTCTCTCTCCTTCCACCCTCTTCCTCCTACCATCTGCCTCTTCTTCTTTTTCTCTCCCTCTCTCTCCCTCCTCTTCCTCCATTTTTCCGTCCTCCGTTCCCGCTCTGCACGCTCCACCTCCCACCGAGATCCTTCCAAACTGGCGACGAGCCTCCTCCTTCCCACCCCTTTACCCTTTGAAGTTAAATCCGACTCAAGACGGGGATTGATAAGGAAGTTGTAAAAGGGACGATGGAGGAGGGGAGGAAAAGGGGATTTTTGGTTAGAGGGGGGAGAGAGAGAGAGAGAAAGAAAGAGTTAGGGAGGGATGAGGATTGGGAGAAGAGGAAAAAATACATATATGAACCGCCGGTAAAGATTCTAGAAGGGAAAGGTTGCGGGGTGAGCTAGTATGTGACGTTGCATGGGAAGAATTTGGACGGTTACCTAGGTAGGACGTGCAATGGAAGCTGAAAAAAGAGTGGTTTGGGGTTATGGTATGTGCGGGGGATGGAAAGAGTTCAAGGGGTGAGTTTTTTCCCGGGGGCGAAGGGAAAGTGGGGAGTTTAGGGTGGAGAAGACGAGATTAAGGGTTGGCAAAAAAGAGAGAGAGAGAGAGATAGAGGGATATCAATAACAGGAACATTCACGAGTATCGTCAAACGATATAAGAGTCGAATGGGAGGCTTTTGAAGATGATCACTGGTGCATTTTTGATAATGCGTTCCCTCGAAAAACCCTAACGGTTCTGCTTTATTTTTTTTACGGCTCGTGCATTAAAAGAAATTCGATAGTTTGATTTAAAACATAAAAATATCGCAGGAGGGGGTAAACTTTGAATGAAAGGGTACGAGTGCTGTTAATGACGGAAAAAATCTCTGGAGGGCGATATCATACTAAGCATCACCAAGAACTTTGATGGGGATAAAAAACAAAATATAAGCATAATTCACGGCTCTCAATTATTTTATTATATTTCCGTCCAAATATTCTGAACCATAATTGTATCGCCTATTCCCTTGTAGGGACGGATTTAGATCCAAAGATATGACAATTTAATTCAACCAGTATTTTAAAATAAGATATTTTAAAAAATACAATTTTTTAACCAGAGATTAGCCATATTTTGGAGGTAAAGTAAAATATTTTTATCGTGCATGTGATGTAATTTTGTTGTTGTTTTTGTTAATAATTTGTATCAACATATAGTATCTAGTAATGAATAATTCCAAAGTCGTAGAGAATACAAAATGTACCCTGTTATACAAAAATGACAAATATTTAAAATAAATTTTTAACAGATGAATGACGAAGCATAGGAAGAGTTTGGCGAGGCTAAATGTCATTAAAACGGACAGAATATAAAAACAAAGAATATCTTCTTGATGTTCCTTCTACATAAAATACCTCCCTGGATATTTAACCAAGCAAGGTGGACTGTCTATCCATACTTGATTGCCCATTAAGCTTAAACTTCAGCAGAGGGTGAGAGCGCAACCGTGCAACAATTCGCACTCGCAAATTGAATAACCTAAGCGTTCCATGTATTTATATTTATAACAAATGTTTTTCAAAGTCTATGGCAAATGTATACAATAAAAAATTACTCCTAAAGTACACTCGTACTTTATGGAGGTTTACCTTGCTAACATCCTCTATTTGTATCATTTTTTCTCTCTAGAATAAAATAGAATATTTCGATTTGCGCATCCACCGAATGGATCCCGAATCGATTCTGTTCTCGGAAAGCTAGCGACAATCCATTCATCTGCCCTTTACGGAGAAATATCACTCCCAACGCCGACTGCGCCATCTCGTCCACCTGAAAAATATTGTTTTGTTTACATTCTAGACACGATTCGATTTATCTCGAATCCGACATTTATTCGTCATGCATCACGAGTCCCCCACACCCCCCTCCACCTCCCCCATTCTCCTTTCCTCTTTTCTTCCAATGAATCTAAAATATCCCCTTTTTCCGCTCGCAATCTTTTCCAGACCTGGAATCTGCAGAGGAAAAATATAAAAACAAGGCCAAGGGAAATCTCCCGTTTCACTTTCCTCTCTTAACTTCCGGTCAATTTCCCGATCCCTTCAGGCATCGCACGAGACTGTCACTGGAAAAGCCAGCGCACTTTATCCCCGTCTCCTGGATACGGCGAACCTCTTTCCCGCTGCTTTCCTCTCACCCCACCTACCTCCCTCCCCTTAAGTTCAATGCCGACGCACTCCCTCTTCAAATCCCTCCACGTTCTTTTCCCCTTGCTTCCTCTCCCGTTCCTTTTTAACGTGCCATACGTTTCCCTGTCTCGGTCTTCGATGTGTTCCACTCCTTTCGCAGTCGCCCCATCCCCACCGCGTCTCCGACCGCTGCACTCTCCGCTCTCTACTCCACCTTGCACATACCTAACGTTTGTGCCTATCTCGCACACCCTCGCCCTCCCTTCCCCTTTCTCCCCCTCCCCCTTCTCCTCTTTCCTCCCTCGTTTCCATGGTATCACGATTTCTTGTTGTTAAAATCTTAGAAAATTCCCCTTTATTTCTGACACTAAACGAATTTTAAGCTAATTCCTCGCGGATTCGGATTCTCTCTTCGAGAAAAATTATTCAGTTCTTGCGGTCGTACAACTGGCTAAATCTCGATTTTTTATCTCAATTTTAACTGATTAATAAAAAAGCAATGCTGCAGGCAAAATCGGCGGCGCAATGCACTTCTTATGGAAAACAATTTACTTAAAAAACAATTAGTACCTACTTCATAACCGTTCCCCATTTCAAGGTTTTCAGATTTCTCCTGATATTCTTATCTTTAAATCAACATACCTGCCAAGTTTCATTTCCCCAACTATTTCGGATGTACCACATCCAAGCCCATGTGACGTACGCAGGTATACTACAGAACTAATATAAAGAATAAGCAACTGCATATTTACAGTATTTTGGTCGTTGATATGTATTAGTAAAAAATCTAACTTTTAGAGATCTCTATATTAGTGTTGCGTGATATTCGATCATGAAATCAACAAGTTATTATAAATATGCTTTTTATATTATGTTTCGCTGGTGTTATTATTTCATTCAAACCCATTATACGTATTATCAGTAATAATTTTCACAGGTAGAAGTACATTTCATATTCGTGAAAATGTTTTCATTTTCAAAATGTAACTACGGTAACAAGAGCTGAAGTAACTTCTTATGCACCCTTAGGATAAATCTTTGGTATTTTTTTAATAAGTCGCTTTTTTCTGCCATCGTCACTAGCAGTAATCTGAAGCAAATCGACGCTAGTGGACATTTTCTTTTATTTTAACGACGCGTCGCGACGGTCTGAAGGCGGAAGTGGATATTCTCTGGCTCGTTCAGATTATGAGGACAGAGCTTCTTGGTTATATTGTGGGCTGGCTACCCTTCCTATGAGCTATGGCGTACGACATTTCTCTCTGGTTTATTGATCTCTAAAACTACTATACCTATATTAATGCTCAATACTCTAATTTCTTGAATTCCATTTTAACTGTCATTTTTTGCTTCACACGTAAATCGCGCGATCTCTGGTAACTGAACTTTTAAAAATTCATAAATCATTAAATATTTTTCAGTAGGTTTAAATTTTAAAGCGTAATTCAATAGATTTTTTCTTTTAAATAATGCATTTACAGTCAATTTCAGCATACAGGTTTGTCATCGGAAAAGGATTTTTCTCAACACCCATAAAAATGTTAGGAAAACCAGGTGCGCAATTTGGTTACAAAGAATGTATCCACCATACTGAATCTTCTTTAATGACGTCTGCTATACAGCCGAAATGTACATCTGATTTTCCCAAACTTAGTATAACTATTGGAGAGACAAGTTTTTCAACTTGATGTCATCCATAAGGTGAGCTCAGGAAATCTTTCTTGAATACAGACTCGTATTGGGGGATTTTCATTTTGACGGGCACGAGGTTAAAATAATTTAATGATATAAAAATGAAATACAAAACGAAAATCCACTCTGGATTCAATATGATTATTGTTTATAAAACATTACTCACGCGTCTAGAACAATCGATACAATTTATTCAACCAATCATAAATATTTTACTCGATATTTACGGCTAAAATCATAGTTTGCCTAATAAAAGTTACTCCGAAGATGAACAACCATTTCCAAAGTATTAAATTTTATACTGAAAGAAACCTCTTCCGCCACCCAATAACAGCACGTTCTCTTCTATCACCATCATCCATTCCAAATTCTTTTGCTACACTCTCACCCCGTCTCACCTTATAAACAACCCAACTTTACGATAAACTTTCAAAACATTCTCTCCTATTTCCTTCATTAATTCTTCCAATTTGTTCATTTGCACTTTTCCGAGATGATTCTTTCTTTCCTTTCTCTCTCTCTCTCTCTCTCTCTCTCTCTCTCTCTCTCTCTCTCTCTCTCTCTCTCTCTCTCTCTCTCTCTCTCTCTCTCTCTCTCTCTCTCTCTCTCCCTCCTGAACCCATCGAATCCTCTTGGCCCTCTTTATTCTCTTCTCGCTGCATATTTAAATGCCTTCTCGCCCAATTCCGAAAAGCCCTCTTTTCCTCCTCGCGCGTTTGTCTTACAATCTTCATTCATTCGCTTTCCGTTTAAATATTTACGCCTCGTTTATAATCCCCTCTCTCCCTTCATCTCAACAGGCTTACCTCAATCACTGCTCTCTATAATTTTGCCGCGGCACCATAAAAAAGAAAAGAAATCCACCCATTTTACCGCAATTTCTTCATCGCGAATCGAGAATCATGGAAATAACTCGGCGGGGTTTATCACGATACGGTTGCATTCGCTTATTTCGTCGGCGTTTCCTTTCGCCGGCGGAGAAAGTTACACCGCGCCATCCAGCATTTCACGTAGCAGATCCGTGCCAGAATCCTGGCCGAGGCGAAATATCTCAACTTCCGAGCCCTCGGGCGGTCCTCAAAGTGTGTGCGGGGAAGGGAATGCACAATTATGTACTGCAATCCGTCCATCGCTTTCTGCGCCGCGGGACCGCCTGTTACGTTCCCTCAGAGGAGGCTCATGCCGGATAGAGCTGCTTTTCCACGTCCGTAACATGTGTGTGCCTGAGTTGTAGCACTTCGTATGCCTCATCGAACAGATGTAGAATTGCTGAAACTTTCACGACGAACGCATAATTAATATTATTTTTAAATAAGATCTTCATAAGCGCCTGTTGCTTTACGTGGCGAACTTATAGAAAAACAAAATTTTTAGCTAGAATTTCATCTCGTATGTACCCTCGCTGCTTTTTTTTAACTGCGAAAAATAATTTTAAAAAGAAAAACGGTTTAATAGTATAGGACCACATTTTCTCTACTTTTGAACGGTTAATTGTTGATATATGAAACTTTTCGATCTAAACGCCACAAAATCGTACTATGCTGCATTTGTTATCTTTGTTACGTTTTAAACGTTACAGAGCTAATATTTGCTTGGCCTCTATTTTTCGACTTAATTTTTTAATATTTTTTCACTCAATCCTTCACCTTATTAAGATTCATCGTTCTTTCGTGCCAACTGTTCCATTCTGTTTAAGTTCATACACTGTGACTTCTTCATCACGTCCATTTGAATTAATGCCACGCCTACATAAATTCGTTAAATAATTTTCATGCCCATATTATTTATGCAGTCAATGAATCATATTTGAATGGTGTATTTTTTAATGTTTCCCTTATTAATTAATACGTCCTCTCTATTGATGTATTTTATGAAGTATTTCATCCTTTATTTTTCTTAACTAAGAGAGTTACTTTCTTCCTAATTCTGAGTTCCATAATCTCCTTCAGTGGCAATGAAATATACTGTAAGTTTTAAATATCCATTCAGTCTTTTAATAACCAAGTTAGTTGAGGTATATGTTCTGGATAACATAAATAAGCCATTGTTGATTCCATATATTTACTTATTCGTAAAATACACGTTTTATTTTAAAATATTACTATTCATTTGATATAGTAATTGCTATTTCTGTGTTATTTACTTTTATATTGGATAATATTTAGTTTTGAGCCCTAAACCAAGATTTGCCCCATACTTGCTACCATTCAGATGTTTGATAAATAAACAAGTAACCGTAAATCACTCGCTATTTCGACGACATTTACCGAAATTCTCGAAGTTCCGCCGAGAAAAACTCAAACTAAGCAAAATAAATAAACTCTTTCGAAATAATTCCTTTCTCTCATCAATTCACAAAATCTTCCATTTTCCTAGGCCACCGAAGTCCCATATTTTGGCTTTCGCATCCATGTTTCCCCATCTGTACGCCCCTATTTTTTCACGCTGCTTGTTTTCTTTTCCGATAAAAAGCGAAACTGAGGGGAGAGAGAGAGGAAGGGCGGGGGAAGAAAGGTGGGGAAGGGGTGTAAAAGGGGGAGGGGAGAAGAAGAGAGAAGGACTTTAAAGCCGCAACTTTGTGAGGAATAACGCCTTCTATAAATCCGTCTAATCCTTCTCCTCCTCCTTCATCCCTCTTCTTTCTCTCTCTCTCTCTCTCCCCCTCACTTTCCTCATCCCTTTTCCTCACTCCGCATTTCTCCCGCTTCTTCTCGCCCCCAGTAAATCACTCCGTTCCATTCTCACTCCCCTCTTCCTCCCTCCATTCCTTCCTCTAAACCACCACCTCTCTCCTTTCCTTCCATCCGCCTCAGCTTCAACCCACATCAATCCGTGGGTGCATAGACAGAAACCCTCTCTCTCCTCTCACTCTCTTTCTCCCACTCTCCGGCTCACACACGCACACGAACAGGTCCCCGGGGCAGCCGTGCTCCACCCAAACCCCTCATTCTCTTTTTAAAACCCACCTCCTATATCCTCCTCTCTCTCCTCCTCCTTCCCTTCTCCCTCCCTTCTCTTCTTCACTCCTCCTCCCCCGTCTCTCTCTCTCTCCCACCCCCGCAATTCCCTCTCCGCCTCCCTTATTCGGCATCACGCCCGCGCGAACCCACACGTGGTCACTCACGCAAGAAATTCCCCATTTCCAGGGCACACACCCACGCACACACAAACAGTCAAAGCCCCCTCCCTCTCTTCATCTCTCTCTCTCTCTCTCTATTCCTCTTCCTGAACACACACAACTGCCGGCCCTCTCTCTGAGCTGCTTCCAGTGCCCTCCCTGATATCCCCTACATCCATCTGCATCCAACCGCTCCCCAAGTCTCCCTCTCCTCTCTCCTTTTCTCTCCCTCCTCTCCTGCGGGCATCCCGGACTGCCGCCGCCGCTGCTGCCTATCATGCTTCTCTTCTCTTCCTCTCTCGCTTCCTTCTCTTTATTCGTTCGCATCTTATAACCTTCCCCCATTTCTACCTCTTCTTAACGCCAGTGTACTTGCCCATCCAAGCGTGTTTATATATTTTTCTCTGTTTTACCTCCTCATCCTCTTCTTAACTTATTCTTTATTGCACATATATATATATATATATATATATATATATATATATATATATATATATATATACTCCTGTAAATTTTCTCTACCGCTTTTCCTTTGATATTTTATTCAATCGTTTAAACCCTTACTCCATTTCCCCCATTACTTAACGCTGGTGTACAAGCCTCTTCAAGCGTGAGTTATTTTTCTCCGTATTTCCTCATCATCCTCTTCTCTTCTTTCGTTTCTTCTTTATTCGATATTTAAAAATATATTCTCGCTCGGTTTCTTTCTCTTTTCTTTGGTTAATAACCCTTCCAACATCTCTTCTCCCCATCTTGTCTCCTCCACTTAAACTTAAAATCTTATTTATTTTTCATTTCTCCTCGTATTTTGTTCTTTCTCCTCTTCCTCTTCGTTAACGTTTCACATCTCCATGCTTACCAATTTCTCTTCTTCCCTTCGCTTCCTATTTTTGGGGTTTCCTTTTTATTTTTCTTGAATACTTTATTTAAATTTCTCTTCCTTTCTTGTTTGTTTTATAAAAGTATTTCATATTTCCCTTTGCTACACCGTCGTATCTCCTACAACTTTTTAAAATATATGCACCACTTTCTCGAATCTTACACCCAACTTTTTGCAATTTTTGTACTCTTATATGTGCATAAATACTTTGAATAAAGGACTCAATTTCTTGTCCATTGAAATATTTTTCGCCATTATCCACCTCCGATTCTCTTCTATTTTGTTTTCCAGCACTTTCTCGCGCATAAACATTTCCTCTTCGTCTTAATTTCTTTTCATGTTCTTCGCTCCATTTTCGGTCGCATTCCCCTCCGTATTTACCGTCCATCTCGGAATTTTCTGTTCATATTCACCGCAATAACATACCGCTCCTTTCGCCGTTTTCTCTTAGTTAATTACACATTTTTCTTGTTCTCTCCCTCTCCTCATTAATGTGATTTTCTTCATTAACTTTCGCCTTTCTTTCCTCTTCTCCGCTCATTTCACCTCGTGTTTACACATAACCCCCTTTTTGCCTTTTCCTTTTAATCATCGCAATTCATCTCTCCATTCTCTCTTTCTCTCTCCTGCACTCATATTCTCCCTTTTAACCCTCCTTCCCCTCCCTTTCTTTGCACGTCTTTCGCCCGCACGCCACCATCTTGGTCACTTAAAATTCAACTGGGAGCGTTGGCGAGAGCAATTCTGTATCTCTGCCTCCATTTCTGTCTCATTCTCTTCCCTCCCTCTCTCTCTCTCTTACACATACAAACACACACGCACGCACACACTGCTCCATTCTTCCTCTCTCCATCCATCTCTCTCTTGCTTTCTTTCTTTCGCTATCTTTTCTCTCTTTTTCGTCCGATTTTCCAGGCTGCTCTCCGAGACGTTACGTATATCCCTTTTGCAGAGAGCGGCACGAGGATTTAACGGCCAATAGAACTCTCTTTCCCTCCTCCTCTCCTCTTCTCCCTTCCCCTCTCTCTATTTTTATTTCTTTTTAAAGGGATCGAGGATTCACTTTTTATTTATTTTTTAAATTGCCCCGTGGGAGTTTGGCAGGAATAGGGGGAGGGGAGGGGTGGAGGAGGAAAAGGAAAAGAGACGAAATTGGCGGGGGGAAGGTGGGAGGGGTTTTCCGGTGATATTTTGTCTTTTTATTTCGTTTAAAGATCGAAAATGGCCTTTTTATTTTAGAAATAGATGAACGATAGCGTCGGTAGAGTGGACATCTAGAATTTTTTTGAAGGACAGGAGAGGGCAGATTTTCAAGTAGAAACGTTTTAAAACGATATGACCACGAAAAAATATCTTATTGGGTCAGAGTGAAGTATTTTAATTGTAATTATTTTTCTGAGAGTAATTTAATAAATAATTACTTTTTAATTTTCTCAGTAATACATTACCTATATTTTAAAAACTGGTTTACTCATTCAATTCATGTTTTTATATCAATTCATATTAATTCCTTCTTACAGCTACTCGAACGTCTCCATTCAATAATTCTAGTGCAAAATAGTTATTTTTGCGTAGTTTACGTTAATGAAATAGAAAATAAAATGTGTGTTTATATTATCATTTTTCCATTATGTGCCTCCTGTCTTATTTATTTGACAAATTTGGAAAAAAGAGCTATAGCACAGCAAAGCAAACTTTTTTCAATATAATCAAATGAAGGATGAATAATATCCCGTTACAGACCCATAATGGGCGACCAAAATTCCGTTTCTTCTCTTTCTCAGAAATAAAATAAATATGCATATATGGTCCAGTATTTGATTTTTACTTTCGACCTTAAGGTATTTCTTCCCTTTGCGTTCCTAACCCCTCCTCTACTACCAGACGCATAAACACTCACGATTTAATTCCTCGCTTTTAATTTCCTGGAAAAGCCAGGAATAGAGGAACGGGACGATGGAAACGAACTATCCTAGATGATTCCGAGGAAGGGACGCGACCCATAAATCTTCCAGATTAAAACAACGCGCTCACGAATCAATAACAGCACGCGAAAGACTATTAATCATGGCGCCGGGAACGCAATCTGCAGAAAAGCGAGCCGAATGCAAGTACATATGGCTCGGGATTCTCATAAAATAAATAAATAAACAAGACTTTGAGGGGAAAAAAATCCTAGGATCTCGCATCTTCCAGAAAACGAATTTCCATCTCTGCCTCCTGTCCCTCTCCCCTCTACCCTTATATCCCTCCCTTTCCGAATATTCTGGAATATATTCTTCCCTTATTCCCATCTCCTATCTCGCAAGACCCATCCTTCCATGTCTCCCCTTATTCCTCTAAGAGTACCCGCCACCTCCACCCTCCTCCCCCCCTTCTCCCCGATCCGAACTCCAATCCCATCCCCACTCCCCTTGCCTTCTTGAGATTCAATCGTATTGGCACTCTATGAGACTTTTTCTTCTCAACCCATCCCGTTCCCGCAGCCTCCCGCCACATCGCATTCGACATCCGAGCGTATTTCCAACCCGACCAATTTCCACGTCTCCGGCAAAACCACCCCCCCGCGTCTATATTCGCCTCCACTCTCCCCCCCCCCTTCCTCCTGCTACAACTCCGTCGAGGAATACAACTCGAAGCGAAGGGAAAAGAGGTTTCATCTTCTCTACCAGGCTTTACCGCACGGGGGAAAAGGGTGGATGAGTGAGGGGTAGGGTAAAAATGGCGTGGGAGGAATTCTCTACTGCACCAACTCTCTCTCTCTCTCTCTTTCTCCCTCACCTATCGCTTCGTATCTCACCGACACCATTTCTACGCTACTGCACTGTGGACACACATCCAGAGAGAGAGAGAGAGAGAGGTGTGTTTTCTTTTTTTAACGGGAACCATCTCGTGCTTTTTTCCAATGGGATTATTTCCCCGTGCATGTTCGGTTATGTTCTACTAGCACTCGCGAAAGTGATGCCGAAATTGCCGTATTTTAGATTACTGCTGGCAAGATAAGAAAACCTATCGACAGTTTTCTGTGTCATATCTCTTTTTTAGCGCAATCGTACTTGGTATGTATAAATAGGATCTTCAGCAAACATACATACACAAATTTTTCAGATCAAATCACGCCTTATATTAATTAACTGCGGCTGATAAATGCCACACAACTTCATGTAGAGGCTTTAAATCTATAAAAAACCACCCACCATGGTGATATAAATTGTTAGATTCGTTGAATTTTGTTGGGTGCACGATTTAAAAATATTTCCGAGAAATGAAAAATATTTGTTGACACCATTATTCATTCGCGATAAAAAATATCCGCAGATTTTATTCATTCCACCGTTTTTTGTACCGTGCTAAAAAAGGAATTGAATTTGAGTAATATATATGTAATCTAAAAATCAAATGCTACAATTTTTAAAGCCGAAAGTTCTTTAGTATTGTTCATAAATTTAGGCTTTTAAAATTTTCGCCAATCCTCGTGAATATTAATTCCATTCTTATCTATTTTAAAATTATAATATAAGAATTCGACGCACCGTTTCACTTGAAAATATTTTATGAGATTATATTTTTATGCAATAAATCTTAAATTAATTGGTATAAAAAGGAGCAAAAATTTTTAACGAATAACAGAATATTAGCTGTCTAATAAATGGGATTTTTAATCTCACGAAAAACGTATTTTAAAAGATTTTCTTTAGCTATTCTTACACTTATGGAAATAGAAAAAAGTGTTACGTGCAATAGAGCACTAGCAGTTGAAAGAACTAAGATAAAATTACTATGTATGCATGATGTTTTGTTTTTAGAACGTCTTATTTACTCGCGTAATTTCCATCATGAGCGTATTTTTCCTTCCCGCAATTTTGAAGAGGAAATGAAATATTTTCCCCTTCCGCTATTTCCTCACATTTTATCAGACACGGCCTTCCCTTCTTACTCGTCCGGCAGTAAATGAAACGTAAATCTTGTTCATCAGCTTTTTATGTAGCATATTACTGCTTCTTCTTGTTTGCAAGTCTATCTTGGTCTTATTAGTCCAGGAACAGCCATTTCTATACTTAAAATTGAAAATTTTAACCCCTTAGTCTCCATTTTCCTGCTTTTCAGTATAAAAATTAGTGAAGTGGAAGTTGCGCGGGTAAATACCGTAGTAATAAATATAATAATCGTATGCACACTGATAAATAATTCTTCACCTATCGTGTTTAACCTACATAGGAGACATGCGGGTGGAATGGGAAAGTGGCGATAACTTAGCATTCGAAAAACCATGACACAGCAAAGCCTTATAAATTCATCCTGATTTGAGTTCTTCGTCACCGAGGCAAGCGCGAGGGTGGTTTCGCTTGTTACTCAGGCGGTGCGGAAGATTCGCTCAAATCAACAAATTCGACACGGATACGCCGCAAAAACTTTTCAGTCGCGTGGAAGCAGCAACAGATTCCCCAATTCAAGATGGAGAGAGAGAGGGAGGCGAAACACAGAGAGGGGGGGGAAGGGAAATGGAGTTGAGAGTTTAGCTATTGTCAAGCGCAGGGTCGAGACATGGCGGATCCACAGTTTAGAATGGGTTACACGAAAGGGAGATCGAGAGGCATTGAGGAAGGCATTTCAGTCGTAACGGTACACGAGGAACACGATTGAGGTTAAACCAATTTTGGAAGTCGGCGAATTATCCGATCTATATAACCGTCTCGCTTGATTCACCTTCTCGAATCGCTGCCAATTCCTGCCGAACACCTTGGTATACACCTTGGTATACACAATGGAATCTAGTTTGCGTCTAAATGTTAGTGAAACAACTATGCCAGCGATTAAAAATAACGGAGATTGTGGAGATTTTAACGCGTCGGACAAAACAAATTAATTTAATCCTTTTGCTTTACCTAAGTTTAAATTCCCAGGCTTTTTGAAAGAAAACACGCCATATTAAATTTACGTGCTATGAATGCAATTTAATATAAATATGTTTAGCATTCAAAGGCTTTTCAAAAAACAATAATAAAAGAGAAGTTATGGTGATAGCGAAGAAGAAATACGTCATATTAGGCATTAAATAAACCCACGAGTTCATATTATCAAAATTTCAAAGTTATTCTGATAAATAGAAACTTACGGTTTCTCAAATTTGGATGAAAACGAAAATCTATCCAACATCAAAGCTTATAAATTCCTGGCATATTTAACATTGATTTCTACTTTGTGGACAAGCTGAAAATATTTACAGAAACGCTTGATATGTTTTCTGGAATTTTATTCGGTTATCATTATTTAAATACCTTGAGAAAAACTACTTGAAAATTATATTTTATACTGGAATTTTCTATCCATTCCAGCTCAATCACTTACAAGAGATATTTCATCGGAAATTATTTGAATATGAAGTTTTTGTAATTTTTATTGATAAGATATATGTAATTTTGCTTAAAAGCAAATCAATTTTTTGCTAACATCTTGGTTAGAAGACATTAGAGTAGATGTTCGATTTCTTTCTCTAAATATTCTTAGTCTTTTTTTTAACAAAATCTTGTTACATCCGTAGTCCAACATCTACATTTAAAAAGATAAATTTAATTACATCTTTGGGCTTAAATTTAAGAAAATTGTTCCAGGTCAATAACAGCAAGTTCTTAGGTAAAGTTCATGCCTATAAGAATGAGGTCAAAGTTATTTATTCCAGGCACCCCATATGGATCTAAAAATTAAATTATCGGAGCGAACTGCTTATTCGGTTCTCGCAACGAATAATTTACAAAGTCACGAAAAAATCAATTTCACGAATAAGAAACAAAAGATGAAAATCTCTCTCAATCTGCGAGGAAGTTTCGAATGAACTCGAGAGTCCCTCAGAATAATCTCAACTTTATAAAAGAAGGAAAATCTTGAGATTGAAAATTATACTCATAAAAAATAAAACGTAGCAACTGGGTATTAAATAAGGATACAATATATAAAGTTAAGGTTAGATGCGATTTCGTGTTTTTGTTTTTAATTTTCCTCCCGAGAGAAGATGGCGAAAGAGGGAATAAAATACAGTAAGAGGATCTAGAGGGAGGAAGAAGTTAAGGGAGAGAAGGGGAGTTGGAGGTAACCGAGGGAGAGAGGAGGAGGAGTTAAAAAGAAGCGGAGGACACGAATTGATAGTAATCAGTATTCGTTGATGGGTTCTTTACATCGTTAAAAAGATTTAGATGGAAAAGAAAGTTAAGAGAGGTGAAGAGGAAAAGTTTTTTTTAGGAATTAAAAAAGGAGGAGAGAGTTGTTATAAGGCGAAGAGGTGGGGGAATGTAAAGTGGAAAGGGGATGAAGCGATGAAAAGAGTCTGGAAGAGGAGTGAAAATACCCTTGAATTTTGACGGAAGGAGGAGTAGCAGTAAAAATCAGGTTGAAAAACGTTGTAGGCAAAAGAAAAGGAAGTTTGAGGTAAAGGAGAAAGTATCCAAAAAGGGTAGAAACGGAGGAAGATATATACCCACTGAATAAAAGAATATGAAAAAATACAAAGACTAAATAAAGGTAAAATACTAGAAATGGAAGCAATTGCTCCATAAGATGGAAAGGTGTTAATTGTACAAGGAAAATATATACAAATGATAAATATACAAGAGTGAAACGGTCGAAAAGATGAAATGTCAGAAAAGTAAAGAGGAAAAAGAGCGAGCGAGGAAAAAACATGACACCAGAGGAAGACAGAATAAAAAAAATACGATCGGACGAGAATTAGAAGCGATGTCATTTGACGAATAAGAATATCGGCGTGGACGAATTTGGAAATAAATTACGAAAAAATTCAAGCGGAAAAAATAAACGAGAAAATAACGTCGCCTGTTATTAACGCGGATTCGCACCGCAACCCAAAATAAATAAGACCAGAAAAACCCTCCGAAGGAAAGTTTATCTAGACCATCGAGGTTTCGCTTCTTGGAAATATCATCAGGTGTGCGCTCCGACGAGAGAGAGAGCGAGAGAAAGAGAGAGAGAGAGACACCATCGTGTGAAAAATGGCAAAGAAAATATCGAAGACGAAGCGAGATAGATGGCGCGAGAACGGCCTGAAATATATGAAAAGAGGAAATGAAGGCGCGTGAGGGAAGAATGCGAGGATGTAAGGATACGAGGAATATGGAGTGAAAGAGAGAGAGAGCAAAAGGAAGAGCCCGAAAAAGAGGGAGGCTTTTGGAGATGTGGAGGAAAGAGTGAGAGAGAGGAGGTATGTGGACGGGCGGCTGGTAGAGGAGGAAGGGCGAGGGGAGCGAAAAGTAAGAAAGAAGAGACGGCATGAGGGAAGGAGGGAATTCGAATGGAAAGGGAAGGGGAAGAGGGAAAGGGATGAAGATGAGGAGAATTCTGGATTGCTTTGGGGGGTTTGAAGCGAGGAAATGTGGTAAGTTTGATGAGAAATAGAAAGTATAAACGGAAGGGGAATTGAAACTCCGATGAGAGCCGGGGAAAAATGACGAGAGGAAACAGAGAGGAACGAGAACCACATTCTAGGGAAGGAGGAGGAGATGGGGGATGATATACTTTAAGGAAGGGAAAATGGGGGAAAGCGTGAAGGAGGGGAGGGGGGTGATGGTAGGGGAGGGGTTGTGGAAAGGAGGCGGAGGTCCAGAAGTGAGAAGAGGGTAGGAATGAACGAATGGGTTTCTGAAGAAACTCTGATGGGTAAGTGGAGGGGGAGGAAAAGATGGGGTCGGTTTCGAAACGAATGGTTTTTTCTTCTGAAGGGAAGGAGAGAGAGAGAGAGCGCCTTGAGGGGTATGTATTAACTAAATTTTTAAAAATAAATATTGCAACGGAAGTTGGAGGAGAGGGGATAAGAGAGAGAGAGAGAGAAGCAGATGAAGGGGAGGTGAGAGTAAAACGTTGAGGAAGGGGCGATCCGGCAGATGACGCAATAATCAAGAGTGGCAAAGGAAACGCATAAATTAGAGCGCCAGAAACGCATGCTCTCCGTTCGAGGAATTCTATCGCGTATTCCTACCCATTAGCCAATTTCGCCACATTTGGAACAAACAAACAAAGGGAATTCTCACGGCCGTTGCAGGTTCGCTCACTGACACTTGTTTAAAAGGTCTGCATCGAAAAATACTTGCACGGAAAGTATCGATGCTGTTTCTTTTCGCATGTCTCTGGTATTATTACAATCGCGAACGAAAAATTCTACCTCAAATGTTTAAGTATGTGAAATCATTTCAATGGGGATGATACCGTTAAAACGACGTTGGATAGGTCTATATCCCTAGTATGAATAATATAGGCATGCAGACGCTGATATTTTCTATCTTATTATATAAAAATAATACCAAGTTAATTTTTATCCTTTATCAAAGATTAAAAAATAAATTGTAGTATTAGCTATATACATCGTTACATCTGCTCTAATGCAATAGTTAGATGTCGATAAATTGCCTTTATAACGTTTACGTGGATAGAAGTTGAATAGCAACTGACACTGTTCTATGGGCATTTTAAAATATCCCGAGGTTGCTCTCTTTAGACGAGAGAAGCATAAAGAAAATAAGTTTCTCAAAGGGAATATAAGTTAAAATACGAGATGTTCTAACAAGAAGTTTGAGATGAGGTCATAAAAAACTTATTTAAAACTTTTATAATTGAGTTACATATATTATTTCAAGAAAAATGAATCCTAGCAAAGAATGAGATAGGCAATTTAAAAAGAGAATGTTAATTTGCTTCTTTAGGGAGGAAAGTTCAGAAAAAATGAGCTACGTGGGGGATAAAGGAATGGACGACTAAGAATGGTGAATAAGTAGATCAGTTTAACTGGATTTCTACTAAAAACAAAAAAATCGGCTTATAGTCGCAGCCTGCAAGCTCCTTCTGTGTTTTGTGCTGCTAAATATAACGTGAAGATAAATATTATAAGTATTTCATAGTGTGTGTATGTATGCATGTATGTATGTACTTAATACGTGTTTACACCGTTGAAGCTATCGAATTCAAATGTTTCATGGGCCATCCTATGGACCAAAGGAAGAATTTGGTCTAGGTTTGCAGACCGTGGGGTCTCTTATACCCCATAGGGTCAACAAAATACTATTCCATAAGAATGCATGGGAAATGGTGTGGAGAAACTCCAAAATGCCACGCAGGCCTTCAAGTATGTGGATATACCTAAATATTAACTTACGATCACGGGAAATGGCTTATTTTACGCACAAAGGAATAAGTACTTCAATTCTGCTCATGTTTTGTTGTATTACATGCTAAATCGCTCGAAATTGTCCTTTAAGCGCAAAATTTATCGGTTTGGATGGCCAGTTTCCCAGGCAACAAAGATAAATTTCTTAATTGTTGTCTTCTTTAAAGGGAGATAGCCACGTGAAGATTAATGCAAGGGAAATTCACGCCGTGGTTTGCCGTAGAGAAAGAATAGCTAACGCCAAGATAAAGGGTTCAATGGATTCATGCCTAAATATAGTCTATGAATACTTTTGAAGTGAGTCAAATTGTTTTTAAGGAATATTAGAACATTATTAACTTTTACCATTAAATTTGAAAGATTTATCGCAACATAAATCGATAAATCTACTTACATTTGTTCGGTACCCAAGATGTTTTTTATATTTTACGTTTTGGCAAATAGTATTGACAAAATCCACATAATTTTATTGCTGCTTTATAGGCTTAGGTGCATCTGTCCATGTGAATATTAAGTAAGAAGTTAATGCGAAATTATATTAATGGTAAAACTTTACAACACAATACATAAAATAGTAAATGTTAATGTAAACATCGCTTGCGTGATTAAGGAATGGGGAACGTTTGGTAAACTTGGGAAATTTCAAAATTTATTGTATTATTTTTATTTTAATATGACATTAAAAGTGATATATCAATAAAAATGATAAATAATAAAAATCGTTTACTACTTAAAAGAAAACTTTCCCGAGCGAAGCCGGACTTTTCAGCTAGGAACGGATAATCTTTGGAAAAACAGGCAGCTAATATATATATATATATATATATATATATATATATATATATATATATATATATATATGACAGAAACAAATTGCTTTTTTTCACGAAAATAGTAAAAGCGATCTTTTCATCGAATGAAAATGTTATACGAAAATATTTTCGTGGAAACAAAAGCGTGATCTCGTTAAGATTTTGAGCGTTTGCTTATGCATGTGATCGATTCAAAAAGTTCGACTCGATCTTCAAGCAGAGAGGACAAGCACGTGTAACGGAAGGACTGCAGTTTGGCATTGAATAAGAAGCGCGGCTTAACGGCAAGAGGAGTAGGTGAATGGATAGATGGAAAGAGGAAGTGAGAGAGGAATTCTGGATACGCATATAAGGACAGAGTACTGGAGAGGAAGCGGAGATTGAGACAGAACCGATGTCGAATTTCAGAAGCAGAGAATCAGAGATGAGTTGGCGGAGAGGTGTTTGTATGAACAACCAGATAACACTGTCAAAGCTTACTCATGGGTTCCATAAAATAATATACCGGTCATTCAGGAAACTCAACATAAATCTTATCATTTAAAGAGTTTTACAACGACCAAAACTACACGAACAGTCCACTTGGCTACCTTGTTAATACTCGGCAAAGAGGATAAAGTTGAGGAGGATGGAGTTCAGAGGATGAGGCTCGGCGGCAGGGGAAGGCTTTATCGGGGAGAAGAGCTAGGAGAGAGAATATCAGAGAAGGAAAGAGGAACGATAGAGACAGAGAGGGAGAGAGAAGGGGGAAGGAATAGGAAGCTGTCAGGGCGAAGAGAGAGAGAGGGTTAGGAAGAGGGGAGAGAGGGAAGGGGAAAGCCAATTTCATAATCTCCACCGCTTTAGGGTGTGGGATGGCCTCGTAGTCTTTGAACGTGAAAATTGAATAGCCGGAGTAGCGTTTCTGAGATGACAAGGTGGGTGGGTTGGAGGGGGAGGAGGGAGAGGGAAGTGGGGTAGGGAAGGAAGGAAGGAACGGAAACTGGGCTGGGGGAAGGATGCATGGGTAAGGGAAGGCGAAAAAGGGGGAGGGGAAGATGGCAAAGATGGAAGGGAAGGAGAGAAGGCGGGGCAGATGAAGGAAGGACGGGGAAATTGGAAAAGGAGTGAGTGAAGCGGTACGAGCAGATGAAGAACAAAAATGGAGATTTTTCCGAAATAATGGACGTTGCAGGAAGGGTAGGTGAAGCGGGATGGGTTTCGAAGTGGGATGGAGACTATTTCATGCTGAAGAGTCCCTGGAAAAACACAGGCAGAATGGGTAATCAGTCGAATTGGAAGGATGATGGAACGGAGGGAACGGGAGTTCTTTAAGACACAGTGCCAATAAGAGTGACCCCAGTCTTTTCTTCCAGAGAAGAGGAAAGATCATGTGTATAGATGAAGATTATCGACCAGAAACACGTGCCAACATTTGAGGAAAAGGATTATTTCGAGGCAAGAGAATAACACGAAGATAAAACGGAGGGAATAAGGTAAACATTTTGAACACGAACATTTGATTTTTCACAAGAAATAAAATATTCTACCAAATATTTTATTCTATTAAAATGTTAGAAATCATTTCTGTTTAAAAGTAAATTGGTTTTTTAAAAGATTGCTCCATAGTTGAGGCATGTATGATGGAGATTAATTTCTTATTTGCTTCGTGCTCTCCCTGGTATGTGAAATATGTATCCATACAGACGTTTTTTGTTTAGTTTTGTAAAACATAATGGTCGTATTTATCGGTCTATCTTAAGTAGAAAACTATACAGTATCACATAAATAAATTAGCTCACCAATGGCGTAAAGGAAAAGGAGGAAGAGGTTGAAAAACATTCGAGAGTCAATTGCACTAGGCCACGAAATTTCTGTCAAATCATTTTTTGGGGCTAATCGTAATCGGAAAACAAAAGCTGCAAGCACGTTCACGTTTTTCATCGATAGAAAATAAAAATATCCTATCCATTAAGTCCTCATATTAACCGCGATGCCAAATGAAGGTTTTTCTCATAAGTCAAATTTTTACAAAGAAAAGCACGATTTTATGATTACGAACTGTTTTTAAATAAAATTTTCACTCCTAGAAAGGTAAGCATACTATGACTCAATTAAACGTATGAACAAATTGCGGTCATATAATACCTCGTAGCATTGTTTTTCTCCTATTAATTTCCGCCCTCTTTACTGCGATGAATTGTAAGTAAAGTTAATTGCCTTTTCGGAAAATCAAGTAAGATAACGTCAGCACAGTGGACTTGCATGCACAAAGGATAACTCTGCATTGGCTACCTTTATCGAGCAAGAGAGACTTCGCTGGTCAGGATGTGAATCAAGTTCAAACACCAAACCGCTTTTTAGCCATTAACCAAATTGAAATTGCACGTGCAGTGGGTAGGTAAAGAATTCTCAATTAATGGAAGTTGCACAAAATCTATCATCAAATATTGATACAAAATTTTAGCCACTTCATACACAAATACTTATATTTAATAAAGTATTAGCTCTCTTCTATGCAAAAAAGAACAAATTGGACAACATCTTTTGGAATATTTTCTTTGACATTGAAATATTTAAGGTGTTGAGTCAGAAGGATAATGTTTAAATTATATGGATATTTTAATCAGTTAAAATCGTTCAGAAATGCCATATTATCAGCTCTTTTCATTTCTACTTGTCTCTGTTACTGAAATTAGATTGTAATATTTCATCAAACGAATGAATAAATAAATATATTTAATAAAGATAAATTAGCCTGAAAACTTTGCTTCAAATTTGGAGTATATAAGTAATTGTTTTAAAAAGTATACTTAACGTTAAAGTTCAAGTAAATACTAAACGGACATGTTAAATACATAAACTTTCTGCCAAAATAATCAAATTGCATCGTTAACAAGGGTTTAAGTGGTCCTAGGATGCAACAAAAATTCTCAAAATTTAAAAGAATACAGGAAGAAGTTTTAAATAAATGATATGTACTCGTTAAAAATGCTAAAAATCTTAAATAAATAAATTATAATATGACAAGTCTCTAATAACAGAGCAATGAGCAGACTTTATTATCTCACGGTTTATGGATATTTGTCTAATTACCAACTGCAATTTAATATGTACTGCGAAATTTGTCCTCCCTAAGAAACAGAGATGAGACATATTTACGCTGATGTTGAATTGCAAATGAAGGTATTCGGCCAAATTGTTCAATTCATTTATAATTCTTCGTGAAACTCTTGAAAAATGAATAAGAAATATTTTTTCAAACAACAGAATATTGCAGCTGCGAGTTTTTAATTAATTCCATAGTAAATAATTAAACCTGTTGTCAAGTTTCATTTCTAAAATTTAAACAAGCACTACGGTTTTACGAGACGACGGCGACTACGAGAAATAACAAATGAGCGCGTCTCCCTCGCTGCAATGTTAATTGTAGCACGTAGAGAATGATGCCAGTTCACTCACTCTTTCCCTTATTGTAAAAGGAAGATTGTATTAATAGCGTCGTAAAGCAAGAGTATTTTCTCAAGAAAACGATGGTTGAGTCCTGTAAAGGTCACCTATTCCTTAGGAAGATGGATGTGAATCGAGTGGCAGTTGTAGCATGTTTCTACGGAGAAAGTTCAAATGGGAGACAAAGAAAGAGACGCCCTTAAAGAGAATGAGACCCATGATGAAGAGCATAGAAGCAGAAAGAGAGACAGTGGGAGAGGGATATGGAGGTGATGAGAGAAGGCAAGCAGACGTGTTCCAAAGGACGAATGAAAGAAGGGGAAGGAGCAAAAAAAAGGAACGAGTAATAAATTAAAGATACGCATTCACATTCACAAAAATATTTTACATATGGAATTAAATTTTTTAAAAATTATTTTCGACCTAACATTGTGACTGCAATCCAATAGATAAATTAGATAGTTCCAATGATCGTTTTCTCAAAATTTTTATGATTACGAGAACCACCTAATTTATCGGCATGTACTTAGAGGGAGCGTACATTCGCAGTAAAGAAAGCTCTTAAGGTGAAAAATCAAGTTGAACATGAAATCAATTCTACTAAGAACATTTCACGATAAATTCGCAGTTTTTTAAATCGACTTCATTCCACTCGAAATGAGTACATTGATAAAAAATAATGCGCAAAACCAATCGCTGGGCAGAAGTGCTGCTGCAGTGTACAAGGCAAATATTTCCATTCTTTAGGTGTGAAAATATCCCCTTTACGGGTCGCGTATGATTTTTTAAGGACTTTTAGATACGCATTCATTCGAACCCAGCGTGAAATACAGTTTCCATTCTTTCTTTTTCGCAAGGATGTTTCAAGTTTCCAGTTATTTTCACAAATCAGGCCTTTTTAAAAATTAAGCTTCACAAGGTCCGACTATGCGAAATAAGATAGAGGAACACAAAGACAGTAACAGCGTAAACTCGAGAAACAGGATGTAGTTGGGAAGAGAGGAAAAAAAAGATGGACGGCGAGACTAAGAACGCGAGTGGAGTGTGGCAGAGGGGAGAGAGAGAGAAGATGAAAGAGGAAAGGGGGAAAATGGAAGCTTAAGAGATGAGGTTTGGGGGAATTAAAGAACGGAGTTTGTCAAAGTGGAGGCGGATAAGAAAAATTATAAGTGGTTGGGTCGGGTTGAAAAAGGGAGAGAAGGGGATGCAGAGGGACAAGAGTTTTAGGATAGGCGAAGATGTAGCTCACATAAGGAGTATGGGAGAGAAAGGGAGGATGGGGAAACGTGGCGAGGGGGAAGGGGAGGGGGGAAAGAGAGAGCGATTTTTCAGCAGGTCATGCAAGGAAGGGAAGCGATGGGGAAAGAGAGGTGAGTGCAAGGAAAAAGATGAGTCAAGAAGTGAGGACGGCAGATGTTAGCGTGGGAGTCACGGAGGAAGAGAGGTAGAAAAGGAGGGAGAGAGAGAGAGAGGGAGGAGGAGAGGACAGAGCGGCAAGGAAATGATGATGAGGTACGTTGAAAAGGATGAGGAGGACGCGTGGGCAAGTGAAGAGACTACCGCAGCAGCATGAGTCAAGGGGAGCTTTTTGAGTGGGATTCTGGAGTGCTTAGTTTTGAGGAGCAAAAAAAGGAGACCTCTCTCTCTCTCTTTATCTCGGCAAAAGGGGAAAAGGGAGGGAAAGGGAGATAAGGGCAAGAAGAGTAATTATGGTCGGCAAGCGCATCGCCACTTGTGAGTAACAAGGGTGGATATAGCGCGTGTTTATGCGGGTGTCTGCGCCGATGAAGAAGAGAGAGAGAGAGAGAAAGAGAGAGAGAGAGATGAAATTTCGAGAGAAACGCTGTAATACATTCCCTGAAGAACTGGGAATGAAATGAAGAGTTGGGTTATTACGGAACTCCACGTAATTAGGAAGATCAAAATACAAACTGCTGCGCAACTACCAATTTGCTCGAGTGCATTGTAGCCGCTGGTACATCCGCCTGTAGATTACAATACAGTGGCGCGATTAAGATTTTATCCCTTAAAACTGTTCTAAATAATGGGAATATGAAGTATTTTATCCGTGCCAACAAGCATGTGTGTAGAGAGTCCTCATGGAAGCGAAGCGCTTAAAACCTACATTGTATTGTTTAAACAATAACAATACGCATGGTATAAACTTAGAGAGTGAATACGTCCTGCGATGAATGATTCAGCCTAAAATGAAATGATTAAACGCTGACTTCACACTCGTAATTCATAATAAATATTTGTTTTATATCGTATAAGTTAATCCCATGAAATGTTATTTTTCATGGATAAATAACGCGTTCCATTATATATTTGGATTTAAATAATTTTGGATTTGACGCATAATTCTTCTCTTTTATTTTCACCGCCGCATTCATGTTGAAAAGAAACGTAGCGCATTTACAAATAAACTGCATATATCACTTCCTGAGTAATTAAGAAATTACATTTAATGAATTCTAAAAAACTAAAGTTGAAAATGAAAGTGTTTGGAAAATAAAGATGAGAGAAAAATTGGTCTTTATGCTTTAGAGAAATCAATCGATGAAAGTTTAACAACGCCTAAAACTATCTGTGATATTAACGTTATCTCCAAATCGTGTTTTAACTAACTCAATAGTTTTCTCTTAAATACCAGATTGTTATTGAAAATAGTTTTCATACCAAGAAAAAATAATAACGTTTTTAAAAAGTTGCACTGGTGTTTCTTTATTATAAAACCAAACTTTTTTACGTCACTCTTACGAAGATGTGACAATTTTATTTTGTGGACGAAAATAATGAGAAAAGACAAAAAATAGGTACTTGAATGTAATTTTCTATTCATCAGTTCGATTGCATGAGTTTTCATCCTATAATGATATTTAAACCAGTCATTCGGCTATTGAAAAACTATTAAACAGCTTAAAAATACTGTTAATATATTAAAATGGTGAAAACAACTATTAAATATGACATTGATGGAATAAAGTGATCCGAAGATCCTATGCAGACAGGCATAAGCTGTAAAGTTGGGAATAATTTTGAAACGAGAAAAAAGTCTGCTATGACCGGGAATCGAACCCGGGTCTTCAACTTGGTTGGACGGAAGAAAACGTCCGCGTTCAGAAACGGAAAAATTGATCTGCTACGATAGTTCAGTGATAGAATATCCGCTCGGCAAGTGGACGACCCGGGTTCGATTCCCGGTCATAGCAGACTTTTTTCTCGTTTCAAAATTATTTCCAACTATTAAATATCTTAAAATATGAATGTCAGATTAGTACAACGTCCATAAAAATGAATACACATTTTGAACGTTGATACAACATGTTTAAATGTAGAAAGGAGAGTGAAGACTAATGTTATTTTGCGAGAGTAATGCTAAAGGCGGTAGTGTACCATAACATAATCGCACACATTATTTTATTTGCGGGTTGCAATGGCGGATCCTCGGTTGGCATTCGAGCAACATAAGTGGATTTTGGAGTGTTATTGGATAATGTGAAAGAGATGCAAAGATATTGGAAACACGAATTCGAAGCTGAACCACCAACATGTTTCATGATTTCAAGGTTACATTATCAGTTTGAGGCCTACGGTACAGTGCAAGATGTGAACAAGGCACGTTCTGGAATATCTCGCACATGAATTCGTGGAGTCAGTGCTGCGAATGCGTTGCAGGTTTTCACGCAGTCACCTCGAGTGCCTGTAGGACAGTGTGCTTGTGAGACCAGTGCCTGCAAAAAGACGTGTCAACCGAATACTGCAAGCTGCCAAGAGTAACCCTTGTACACCGAATCTGACGCATGGCGCGAGTGAAGAGGATTGGTCTGTTGAATTTTGAGAATGGTTTGTACGTGTGTATAATAAAAGTGCATTTTTACTCTTACTTTTGGGGTACTCTGAAGAATACAGCGGACGTTAGAAATATAACATAACCGAAGGAGTTGAAACATGAGATTGAATTAGCTCGTACTGCTATCTCACCAACAAAATGTGCACATTTGTGTCACTCTGTTGTGCTTCGTTTACAAATAGGATTGTTCCTTATTAGGGCAATCGGAATGGACAATTAAACCTCCACAAATATTCTTTAAAAGCACGCAAAATAGTCGATAGCGTTTCCAAATTTGGCACTGATTTGATCTGCGCGATTTTCATAAAAAGACTGAAAATATATTCAAGGATTCCAATAAACTGTATTTTTATTTTCCGAACTACAGCGCTCGAATTTCCTAAATGTTTGTTTTTTCCCCGGCGTGGAAGGCGGAGTGCTCATCAAAATCTTTAAAAAAGGAAACAATTTCACGTGGGATGTGTGATGCAAATGGGTTTACCGGTAATTGGATGAGAGTGAGCGGGAGGAGAGGGGGATGGGGGAGAAAGCACACTAGCTCCACAAGAGCGGCCTAAAAACCCAAGCGTTGCTTTTATGCGAGAGAATATCTCGGAAATTGCGAGAACGAGAGGAGGAAATTAGGGGTGGAGGTGAGAGGGATTCAGCGATGGAGGAAAGAGACAGACGATGAGGACTGATGCGGGATAAACTACGAAAGATAAAAGGAGAAGAGAGCGGAGAATGAGATAACTAAACGCGGAAGAAGCGTATGTATTAATACGGCGACGAGATTCTTTCCAGAGATGAGTTGAAACATGGGGGAGGACAAACGATCAGCGAATTCTCGGAAAGGTGGAAACTGTTTATTTTTACGAGCGATGGTAGTGATTTTCTGGGACGCGATTCCGCCGATGAAACGCCGGCGCCGAGAGAAAACATATAATATAAAGTTCTAGCTCCTTTACAAGAGTATGCCGCGTGGCGTTCTGATAAGAAACGGAAATCATAACCGGACGACGTTTACGGAGCGATTGAGTTCAAGGAGCGGTATCCTAAGAAGTGTTTTATATTTTTCTCATCTTCTCGAGAGCTAAGTAATTTCATTGCGATATTTGATAAACTCGCGAATAAAGTGACACAAATCTAAATGGCTGCTTCAAGAGATAACACGGTTTATTTTTTTATCTCCTTTTCCTCTAATTCCTTGGATCTATTTTTTTAAATGAAGCTCCGCTTAAAAGTTTTGCGTACGCACGCATGACCTAAATACTCTATAAAATTTTCTATCCGTAGGGAAATAATGTTGAGTATTTTATGCACCGAGTTTACCCACCGTACAAAGTTTCTATGGCATCGACTTATACAAGTATTTTATTTCTACAAACATTACGTTAGTATGAAGTACTTTCATGAGTTATGCAATCGGCACCGAAAAGGGCAAAAAGTATATATTTTGTTATAATAAATGGTTTTTGCATGCTAAGTAAAAACGTGAAAACTATAATCTGTAATTGCATACATCCCAAGAGGAACAAATATAAGTTAACCAATGCACTATTGCGATGAAAAAGATACATCCAATTTGACGTTCAAACAAAAGTAAGAATTCAAACTTTTGACGCACTATACACTGAATTAATCTTGTAAACCATCTCGTCCTCTAGTTAATGCCAGAAGCATCATAGATTTACAAAGTTAAAATATAAAATACGAATGAATTATTGGTCTTACCTTAGCGCTCGTATCCAATAGATGCCGTAGGACAGCGATTCTCAACCTTTTTGTATCTTACGTCCTCCCATCAGCCAAAAACCTGGGTCTCACTGCAATAAAAAACGTTTTAGATGAAGAGAATTTTTTCGTTAAATGCATGTTAATATTATATTAATCATTAATGTAAAAATTTTAGGTCATTAAATATTGCACTAATTTTGTTGAGAAAAAGTTTTATAATAATTATCTTAACAACTTCGCTATAAAAATATATAAAATATCAGCCTTTGCAAAATATAACGCAAAAATAAATTTCTCATTATAAACATAAAGAAAACTATAAATATCTCGGTCGCTGGAATTGGAGAGGGTTATTGTTTAGAACAAATCTTTTCCTTGTACCAAAATTAAAATAATTTATTTATCCAATATGTTTTTCCTAAAATCCCAGGAAGCAAACTCTTTGTATGTGTATTTTTGGCTTATCAACCTCTTGGATTATTATGCAAACTCTGTAGTTTTTTCGTACCTCTAATCAGTATATACTACCTAAGAGAAAGCTTTTTCCCAAAAATGTTTACAATGTCGAATCGCAGCAGTTGCCCTTTACCCGAGAAATAACAATATAAATCTATTTTACGAGCATAGCGTGATTTCAAAGATTGCGCAACCAAGCTAAAGATTGATTTCTTCTTTTTTATTAAACAGTTTAAAGTATCGTATGACAAAATCGCCCGATAACCGCCAAAAAATATAGTCCAGTAAAAAAATCGCATTGTTGGTAAACCACGGAATTCCAAAATCCACGTGTTCTCTCTCTGTCTGTCTGTCTCTCACTCTTTCCTTGTTACGCTCGCTCGCATTCCACGCAAACACGTCGGGTGAACCGCCGAACAACGGTTACTCATATAACGTGTACGGTTTGGCTACAGACGAAAGGAGAAGGAGAAAGCGGAAAAGACAGAACGTTTAGAGCGTGGAGAGACGGGAACGGTTTGGAATAGTGCTAAATCATCGAAGGGTCGAGAATAAAAAGACCTATATTATGGAATAAACATGAAGAAAATCGATCATAGATGGTGCAATTAAATTTTTATTTTGTTTCCAAACTGACATTTTTTCGTTATAAACATTTAAAAATTGAAACGATCAGGACATAGTAGGTATGATAATGACTTATAACTGTTTTAATGCACATGTCACGTTAATATATCTTTTTTATTTTGCTCAAGTGTAAACAACATAATTCCTTTTTATTTTGTTTTCAAACTGACATTTTTTCGTTTTAAACATTTTCAAATTGATATAATCGGGTCAGTAAATATGATAATGAATTATAATTGTTTTAAATGCACATGCCACATCAACATTTTTTTTTGTTCCAAGTGTAAACAATGCAGGTATACCTCGCGATACACTTTCTTCGGTTTTAGGCTCATTACACTTTCTGTCTCTACCTCTCGATACGCTCGCTTGATTCGGACATACACTTTTACAAAATCCGAAGAACGAAGATCCTTTCTCTGCCCATTCAAAAGGTCTCAACGCGAGCAATGAAAAACAACTTTGTTTCATTATATACGAACTACTTTTAAATTGTTTTCATATTCATTTCATGTGTACACTTTATTGCACTGGAGAAATAATGTAATCGGTGAGTTTCTTTTTATATCCAAGGTAATGTTTCGGCGGATTACAGTCAGTTTTCAGTCCGAGCACGTGGTGATGACACATTAAATTTGTGCTCGAGTTTTTACCCTTATAAGTTTGAAATGTTGTAAGCGAAAAAAATCAAAGTGATCCTATCTTTCACACGGTTTTCAATGGGATATTTGCATTAGTTTAGCATGATTTCGCGCAACAAGACCCCTCTTTAGGAATATACTGGTGATGCTTACTAGTGATTTTAATCCATTTAGGAACGGATCTTTTTTAATAGCATTGATCTTATGTAAAAACGTGTTTCGCAATATACTGATTCGCGATACCCTCTGGTTTTTTGGAACGCAACCCGAGCGTATTGCGAGGTATACCTGTATATTTTCTTTTTATTTTGTTTCCATACTGACATTTTTCGTATGTATAGGTTATTTTTAGTTTCCATTTAAAAAACAGACGTGAGCTAGGGATTTCAATGTGTTGGCGTTGTAAGAGAAGAAATTTATTTTTTCTAACAATAGTACTTAAATGCTCCAAATTAGCATCAAAATTGATCCAAAATCCAAAAAACGGGAAATTTTCAACGATTTCATAATGATATATTATTTTATCTGCGACCGTTTAACACATTTTGACGCGTATGTGCAAAACCAAATTATTTCCCATTCCCGCCATATATGGACCTACTAACAAAAAGCAATTGTTGATAGAAAAATCTGCAAATACGCTGCTAAAATTCAGTACACACAGAAAGATTTCAACGAAAACGAGTATGTGGTATGTTTATCTGCTCTTTAAAAGTCAAACGTGAAGCTCTGATATTGCTCACAGCCAACCGACCATAAGGAAGAGTCCCAAAATAATACTGAACCCAAACCTTTACCTATAGACTTCTTCATCACACAACTGTCGGACAGGGAAGAAATGGATAAAAGATATTAGAGACGCGAAAAGACAAGTTCTAGAGAGAGAGAGAGATAGGATGCCGTATGAAGAAAGGTGCAGGAAAGAAAAGTTCAGGGAGCCGAATAATGGAATGTGGGGCAAGAAAAGAAGGAGTCTGAGGAGAGAAGTTAAGAGACAGAAGCGAGGGGAAGGGGATGAATGGAACCTTACTGCAATATCTGCACGCATCCGCTGAGAACATGAAAAGCACGCGCGAGAACGAGAAGAAAGGAAGTAACGCAGGAAGGAGGAAGGGGGAGAGTAAGAGATCATGAGGAGAGGGAGGACAGCGTGTGAGAGAAAAGATAGGGGGTCCCGAAATTAAAGGATGAAGGGAATAAAGAGAGTCCTCCGCCAATCTACCTCCCCCTCCACCAACCATCTCCGCGGAAAAGGGGGAGATTTTCGGGAGGGAAGAGGTCTTTGTAGTCGCCGACAGAAGATACTCGCGCTATGCAGAGGGAGGGAGGGAGGGGTCGCCCGCAATCCTCTCTCCACCCACCCAACTCTAACCCTTGGCACCCCATCCACTCCTCCCTTTCAATTCGCCCGATGTTCCGATGGGTGAGGCATGCGGGGAGAGGGTGCGGGGGAGGAGTACGGGATAGGAACCAACCCTTCCCTCCCCCATACTCTAGCAGTCTCTCTCTCGTCCCGGATGAGCCCGCATTCCGTCCCAACCCGGAAACCCAATAACTCCCCTTTTGAGCGCCCAAGTCTCCCTTAAAGCCCATACTCTCCCTCACCCCCTCCCAAACCACTCTTTCGCCCGTCTTTGCTGCTACTTCACCCCTCTACATGGCCCTGCATCTCTCACCCCTCTCCACCATCCCTAAAATCGTTCTAATCTGCGCTTTTAAGTCGTCTAGTAGTGTGGAGAATTCGATTCATCTCAGAGAAGAGGACGTAGGAAGATAACCCATGTGTGTGTATGTATATATATATATATATATATAATATGATACATAATATATATATATATATATATATATATATATATATATATATATATATATATATATATATATATATATATATGGGATGAGTTCTCTCTCTGTAGCTGAAGAAGGAGTAGTTCCGAAAGCTTTACGTTTGTGATGTTTCTGTGTTTTTGTGTTATTTTACGTGTGTCGCTTCGACATACCCGGGGCCTCGCCAACCTGAAGTAGTCTGATTGGTGAGTGCTCACTGGGTTTCCTCATCCCAACACCTTGTTGACATCCATATATTCATTTTACCTTTCCTTTTCCGTAAGTTGTTATATATATATATATATATATATATATATATATATATATATATATATGGATGGCAACAATATGTTGGGATGAGGAAGCCCAGTGAACACTCACCAATCAGACGACTTCAGGTTGGCGAGGCCCTGGGGGTGTCGAAGCGACACACGTAAAAGAACACTAAAACAACACAAAAACATCACAAATCTGTAGCTGATGAAGGAATAACTCCGAAAGCTTCTACGTTTGTGATGTTTCTGTGTTGTTTTAGTGTTCTTTTACGTGTGTCGCTTCGACATCCCCAGGGCCTCGCCAACCTGAAGTCGTCTGATTGGTGAGTATTCACTGGGATTCCTCATCCCAACATCTTGTTGCCATCCATATATCCATTTTACCTTTCCTTTTCCGTAAGCTGTTATATATATACATAAACTTAAGGAAATGAAAAGGTAGTGATGAGGGTGGCAACAAGGTGTTGAAGGAAGCTCAGCGGACACTTACCAAGTCGGTGACCAAGATGGCAGGCTGCTGGGGGCGTCGAAGAGACACGTTGAAAAAAAAAATATATATATAATATCTATCGCTGTGGACGTCTACAACTTTATTGTAAATGTTCACTGGCTCCTTCCAATCCCTCAACCTCTCGTTGCTTTGTATTTTATTATATTATCTCTTATTTCGGTATCGTTATATTTATATCGCGTAGTTACACCGAAGAACATTTCTGCCGTTGATAGGCTCATTCACTGAAGACCCGAAGCAACAACGTGTTGACGCCTGCTCTTTGCCACTCTCTCGGTATGAAGCTGAAGGAGAAGATTTATCGAACCGCATAGTGACCGGGGATGAGACATTGGTCAATCACTTTCAGCCTGAGAGTAAGCGAGCAAGTAAAGAATGGCGGCATCCAAGCTCGCCGAAGCCTAAAAAATTCAAAGCGACAGTATCCGCAGGGAAAGTGATGTTGCCTGCATTTAGGGACAAAAATGGAGTAATTTTGGGGAGTTGTATGGAAAAAGGGACAACTGTCAATAGTGATTCCTACCACGATCTTCTTAAGAATGGACTGAAGCCTGCAACCCTGCCCAAACGTTGGGGACTCATCCGAAAAGGAGTTTGTTTGCAACAAGACAATGCCCGTCCTCATAGTGCCCGTGCGACTCTTGGAATCATTCAGCTTCTGCATTTTGATGTGATACCCCAACCCCCTTATTCTCCAGAGTTATTTTCATCTTTTTGGCCCACTCAAAGAGGCATCATGAGGGAAACACTTTCGTTCCGACTGCGATCTTAAAAATGCGGCGCATGATTGGCTGAGCAAGCAACCAAAAAAGTTCTTCCTTGCGTTGGTCTCGCGATGGCAAACGTGCATTGCAAGAGGAGGGGACTATGTTGAAAAGTAAATGAGTATTTTGTCAAAGGTTTTAATAAAACATTCTTCTTTTCACTTTTGCTGTTTTCATTTGAACCACCCTCGTATGTATATATATATATATATATGTGTGTGTGTGTGTGTGTGTGTGTGTGTGTGTGTGTGTGTGTGTGTGTGTGTGTGTGTGTGTGTGTGTGTGTGTGTGTGTGTGTGTGTGTGTGTGTGCATGAGAAGATTGAAGGGATGGTTTTTATTTTTATTTTAAAGTGGGATGAAAACAGCTGGAGGAGGTAGAAACGGAAAGAGAAGGGAAATTTATTTTTTACGTCCTGGATCTCTTGCGTGTTTTTTTGTTTTTTTTTTGTACTGCCGCGAGAGGGCAGAGTTAAAACTATTCGGACCGGTAAGGAATTGGAGAATGCGATCGGGTGTCGAGGAGCCTTACGCTAGAATAGCCTTTTATCGCCGTTCTATCAGTATAGCTTTGTACGAGGCAGAAACATGGAGGCTAAGGAAAAATGGCATCAAATACTTGAAAATCTTTGAAATGTGGGCTTGGAGGAGAATGCTGAAGATAAAATGGACATATAGGATGAAAAACGATGAAGTGCTGCGAAGAGTAATAGAGAAGCGAATGATTATACAGACTATTAGAAAGAGGAAGGAAAACTGGGTTCGACATTACCTGAGGAGAGAGAGAGTATGATTAAAGGCCTGTTAGAAGGAAAACTAGATGGAAAAAGGGAAAGCGGGAGGAAAAAGTCTCAGGTGATGGACGATTTGAAAGGGAAAGAGAGTTGTCAAGATATGAAAAGGAGAGCGGAAAATAGGAGTAAATGGAGAACCAGGTTTAACCACGAATAATCACGGACCTGTCTAGGGACAGACTACCTATGATGATGATGATATTTATATTGTGTGCGACAGTGAAACGGAAATATTCACGAAATTTCGACATTGTCATTAAGTTTAAACAATGCCTAGCAACATATAAAAGGAACATCTTTATCGATATATGTAAAATAATCAATAAGCGCAATTAATTTTGCTAATTTCACAAAATCTAACAAAAATTTAATTGAGAATGCATTTTTATGAATTTTCATTGTGAAAATGTGCAAACAGTCTATTAAGTCAAATAACTTTATAAACATAGGTACGCCTTCATATCCCCGTAATATAATAAATAGAAGAAACTACGGCGAAGATAGCTTGACATTCTAGCTCCGAACCATACAAGTGAGAACTTAGGAGGAACCGGTAACACTTTAGAGCAGTGATCCCAACCTACGGGCCGCGGGCTGGATGCGATCCGCGAAGATATGACGAACAAGTAGGGATGTACACGGGTTTTCCGTGGTACAGAAGTGCTTTTCGTCAAATTAGACGTTGTATTATCGTATACTAATAAATTTGCTTTGAAATCAGAAAGTTATTTTTTCCATATATTGTGGCAGCCCTGCTTTTTAGATCCGTTATATACATGTTCATTTCGTTTTGTCATTTTATACTCGCCATACAAACGAAATTTCTTTGAAATCGGTCCAGTCAATACCTTTGAAGTTTGTAGTTACAGAAAAATTCTAACCTTGATATTGTGGCAGCCCTGTCTAGTCGACACGGTTGAAATATGCTGTTTAGTTTATTTATTTATATGAATATTATATATATATATATATATATATTATATTTGGTTAAAATGCATGCGGTCAGTTCTCTAGAAATTGGAGTAAAATATTATTATTTTACTTTTTATTGTGGTAGCCCTGCTCTGTAGTTCCGCTTTAAACATATTGATTTCATTATGGCATGTTGTACAAATCTTATATAGAAAATTTAGTTAAAATCCGTTCAGCCATTTCCTTCCAAATCCATAATTACTGAAAGATTTTAGTTTATAATTGTGGCACCCCTGTTTGGTTGATCCTGTCAAAATATGCTATTATGGTTTTGTATATATATATATATTTAAATTATAAATATTAAATTTGGTTAAAATTGACTTGGACCGTTCAACACAAATACTTGCAAAAACAAATTTTTTTAATTACTTGCATTGTGGCAGCCCTGATTTTTAAATCTATACTAAATCTATTGATTTTGATTTTTTATGTTGCATGCCTTTTTCATACAAAATTTTGTTGAAATCATTTAAGTAAATTCCTTCCAAATTCATAATTACCGAAACGTTTAACTTTGTAATTGTGGCACTCCTGCTTAGTCGATTCGGTCGAAATATGTCACTTTCGTCATTAATTTATGTGAATATTTTATCTACCAAATTTGGTTGTAATCGGTTCGGCCAATTCTTCCCTGATATATGCGTACGGACGAACGGACGGACGGACATCACGAAGATAATAGTACTTTTCAGCATTGACAAAAAGCACTAAAAAGCAATCCGAAAAACGTAACGAACAAATCGATACATTTTTATGGAAAATTTTGATAGTAAAGTTTTCCATATTGAAATGTTAACCATAAAAAACTTATTTGATTTGGTTTTCACTTATATGGCACCTCAGAATATATAGGCAACTTCCGATTTAAACTCTTATCCGGTTCGCCGAAAGATTCGCAACCGCCGATGCTGCCCGCCAGAAGAAAATGTTGGGCACCACTGCTCTAGAGTAAAGAAATACGCTTAGCTCGAAATCAGAGGGCATTTAGATGAGCCAAGAAAAATTATCTTAAGGCCGAAATTAAGAGAAATGATATGAAATTCTTGCTTGCTTCAATCCATTATAGGGCAAAGAAAACAAAGTAGCGACTATCATCAAACAAAAAATATCAGATTAAAGGCAAGATCAGACCTGACAAAAATGGAATGTGTGTTTGTGTGTATATATATATATATATATATATATATATATATATATATATATATATATATATATATATATATGGATTTCATTTTACCTTTCCTTTTCCGTAAGTTGTTATATATATATATATATATATATATATATATATATATATATATATATATATCATTGGCGGATACAAGGGGAGGGCGATGGGGGCGATCGCCCTCCCCTTGGACGACCCCATTGCCCTCCACTGGCTCCATTCTTAATTTCATTCCGCGCAACATTCTTTGTTAAGATTAAGTCTGTATGTCAATGAAAAGAAAGATTCTGATGGGGTAGGGATTTTAAAAATGTATGGTCGTCGGCAGAGGCGAAATCAAGAAGGGGGAGGGGCAATTGGGGTAATCGCCCCCCCCCCCCCCCCTTGGGAAGTTTCTGGATCCGCCCCTGATATATATAGATGAAGAATAAAGAATCTTATATCAGCCATGAAAATCATTCACTATGTGAACTTAAAGTACACTAAAATTCTAGAATTCATCACGAATCGCCTTATAATAAAATGAAGATAGGAGATTATTACGCATGCAAGCAGAAAATTATTATAACACTAGAATATGAAATTCGCCACGATATATAGGAAGATAATTCTAAGAAAACTTATATGAAGAAGAAATTAACAAACGGAGGATATGCCTCTTCCTAAAACACTTCCTCTGTGCATTCGTTTACTATATGAGTTGTTTGTTGGTGCTTGCATACTGCGAGCGCTTAAAAAATCACCATACACCAAGATCTCAACTCGTAAATAAACCGTGATCTCTAGGGCAAAGGCACTTCAGCCATATGGAGCCCATATGTATTAGGGAATAAATTCTATGAGTTCTCGCAGAATATTTATGATTTTCCGCGAAATTAAGGCAACTATCCGTAATTTTCAAATTCTCTGGCAATCGTCTCATGTCCAAGTTTTCGTATTTCAAGTTTCGTGGCTCATATCGCCCTGCATGAGAAATAAGAGTAATCATCATTAATATAATACCCTATACACTAAAATTATGAAAAAGCTATGATATTTTGTGTTAAGATTATGGCATCATCATCCGTGCCTTTAGCACATATTTGGATAAAAAATAGCGAAATTGATATGACGCCATCATATTTAACAATTGAAAAGTTTCTCGAAAATCTACGAAATAAAGCATTAAAATGCTTTTACTAAATTTCGTGTGTTAATATAATGGCGTCATCATAATAGTTTAAAATCAATGGAATAATAATATATCAATACGACAATAATTTTCAATGTTCGCGAAATTAATAATTAATCCGGAATTTCTAAATTCTCGGGCAATCTGCTCGCGTCCAAGTTTTTGAATTTCAGGTTTCATGGTTCAGATTGCCCTATTTCAGCAATAACTATAATCATCATTAGTATATAGTATATAGTCTACATGTTACACTAAAATTTATGAAAAATAGGCTATTTTGTGTGTTTGGATTATGGCGTCATCCGTGCCTTTTAGTACGTATACGGATAAAAAAATTAATTTTAAATTATCACGCCATCATATGTAATATACGTCGTTGACTGAAATCGAATGGATTATAATGCAGTCGAAGCATTAAATCAATGATCTTGAAATATGAAAAATCAATTCCCATTGAAAGGCATTGGAATCATTCTATGGTAGTTAATATTTTTTATTGTTAAAAACTGAAAAACTTTTCATAATTTTATGATTAAAATCAACTATTTACGCAAATTCTGCATTAATTTGAATTTTGTCATCAAGAAAAATAAATCTCATTCCTTCATCCACAGTATGATGCATGTCCTAACTCTGTATCTTAATTGTAAATAAATCAAAAAGCAATTTTAAAAAGCCCTGCACCGTTTTCAATGTTTTTCTTACGGGCGTTTAAAATTGGAATCAAAAATACCTCTTAAATATAACGTTTTCTGGAATTTTGGATTTTTTCAGACGTTGCACATAATGACCTATCTTCCTGCCAAATTTCAGCTCTGTAGCACTTCTAGAAATACCTTAGGTTTTATATGATACGCATATCCTATATATATCCTATCATTATATATAGACGTTCCATTTATATATATATATATATATATGTATATATATCCTATATATGTAAGTAGTAGCTACTTATATTGATAAGCACATGTTATAGACAAGATACATCACATATACATACACACACACACACACACACATACATATATATATATATATATATATATATATATATATATATATATATATCCTATATATGTAAGAAGTAGCTACTTATATTGATAAGCACATGTTATAGACAAGATACATCACCCCAAGAGTAAAAACTGACGTTTAAATTTATCCGTCTCACTCAATCGTTCAACGGAGCTGTGCGATAACGAACATTAGCGATTAAATATATTTACTTATAACTAGTATGAAAAATCAAAAGGAAATAGTTTGTAATAACTGTGAAGCATAACTTTCGTGTCTATACTAAAGCTGTTCCATTGATGTTAACATAAATTCATTACGGGTTTCGAGCTTGAAGTTTCCCTATCTTCTATCTAACTTAGTTGATAGTCCTAAATTCATGCAACCTTTTCGAGATTGTTCATAATATTTATTTATTTATTTAAAAACATTGCAATTTGGCCAGCCGGCCAGGTGGCAAGAAAAACATAATATATAATTCTAAAATTCCAATTTTACAAATAAAGTGCTCATAAATTATATTAGAAAAATTAAAATATATTAAAAAATATTTAACAATATACAATTTCAAACTAATTACAATCAGTGCCTAGAGTGCGGATTTTCGTGGGTTCATGAAAGGCCTTCTTGGTTACCGTAGCGGTCACGGGGCCCACGAAGTCCCCACCGTACTTCACCCTTCCAAGCAATCCCCTACTTTTCCTGCACTTAGGCACAGTTACATAGATATTGATGTTACTAATATTCCTCCTCACAGTTCGTCTTATTTTTACCATGCATATATGAACTAACTCTACGTTTAAAATGTTTCGCGTCCTTAGTTAAGGGCTTGAAGAGCACTTCAGGTAACTTGTTCCACTCGCTGATTCCCCTGTTTAGAAACGAATACTTTGCTGTATTTGTCTTCTGCGGCCTAAGTTTAATTTTAAATTCATGGCTATTTTTCCCTAAAAAATTCGGCACCTGCATTCTACTTCTTAAGTCTTCCCATGCTTCATTATTGCTGTATGCCTGGTACAGTCCCCCTAATCTGTTAGTTTGTCTCCTATTTTCTAATGATTCCCAATCCAGAATTTTCAACATTTCTGTGACGCTGTCTTCCTTTTTAAACCTACCTATCACATATCTCGCAGCTTTCCTCTGGACTTTCTCTATTTTCCTTTTTTGACCTATCCCATGCGGATCCCATACATTCGTCGCGTATTCTAATATTGGTCTGACTATAGTTTTGTACGCCTTTTCCTTCGCAGCCCTACTACTTCCTTTAAGATTACGCATAACATAATGTAGGTTTTTATATGCTTTATATGCTTTTATATGCTCATGACATACTGAATGTTCTCATTGAAGTTACGTGATATATGGATTTGTAGGAAAATCATGTCTGACTTTACGATTATACACCCATTCATTTTAAAAGCTTTTATTGGGCTTGGCGTGCTCATATGTTTCATCCAATCCATGATATTAAATTCAAATTTACTTTCATCATTACAATAATTCAGGCGTTAACTTTAATTTATGGGTCTCTCACGGAAATAATCTTTAGTCTTCGCGCCATTAACGTTTTCATGGTTCCGTCGTATTCACTTTATGCTCTTACTTTGCGCAAAGCGAATTCTACCAAAATTTGAACGTATTTAGAAGCAGGTCCTTTTTAATTAAATGCTGCGAATATATTATCTTTTTATTTTGAACTGAGCACGGTTCAAAAATGTCTTTTATTGCCGATAGATTTCAACTACGACAATGATTTCGTAGCTATGGATTGAAATTACACTCGGGTTTTTGTAATGAATGGAAATTAAGCACAGAATCTTTTATAACATTGTTTATTAAATAGATATATTCGTTTTAAACAGTATATAATGTGAGTGCGTACACACGCGCACACAAACATACACATATTAATGTAGCAGTTATGCCTCTAATCAAAGAGAAAGCTTTCTTCTTCATTCGGATGGTTAAAGGATATCGTTTGCATAACAAAATATTTTCCAGGGAAACACACAAATCGAAATTCTGCTGTGTTCAAAACGGTTTAAAAAATAAGAGCTCCAATTCAAAAAGAATATTATATCTCTAAAATAAAAGTAGAAAGAAACTTGATTTTCAATTAACTAAAGTTCTTTCTAAAGGCATAGATCCACTCGATGTTTGTAACATCATCTTTTGAATGATGCAACAAAATTTTATACTTTAAGTGTCTTAATAAAAAATACAAATTAAAAATAATTCGTTTAAGCTTAGCATATTCGGGCAGTTTATTTCGAGCAGAGCTTGAAAAAATATCTCGAAAAACAAAACAAATCTTTTTAAGAGAGAAATCAGAAACTGTCTCTCTGTTTTGTATGACAGCGATGCGAAAAACAGCCGAGTTTAGTATTCCGCTTGCTCCCAGAAAAACATATTTTTCTTAGGTGTAAGGAAATAAAGACACTGAATCAAATATGAATTGAGCAGACGAAAGTGGAATACGCAAAGATGGAGTGAATTTATCGAAGAGAAAGCTGCGAGCTGGCAGTGCGGAGCGAGAGAAAAATATTAATCATCAAAGAGAATGGAAGCAATGCTTGTAAATATACGCTTGGAAAGATATAATTTGAATGATGTATGTATGTATGTAGAGACCAAAGAAAAGTGGCAAATGCGCGTGGGATTGGAGATCCTAGGAAAAGGACGGAAGCGTGCGTTGTGAGAGGATTTAACCGGAATGGAAAGAGAAGGAAAACTTGGATGGAAGAGGGAAAGGGAGATGGAGGTAGAGAAAGCTAGACGGAGAGAGATGCGGGTGAGATAGAGAGACCTCATGGGTGAAAGGAGAGAGATTCCGAGAATAAATGACCGTAATAGAGAAGAGAGAATCGGCAGAAGAAGAGGGAGCAGTGGGAGGAGGCTAAGACTTGGGTAAGAAGGGAAGGGAGTTGGATGATGGGGAAGCGGAGGATTTAAAAAGGGGTTAAGATTTGATAGCTGAGGGTAAGAGTTATTAGTAGGAAGAGCTTGGGAGAAAGAAAGAGAGAGGCTAAGAGGGTAGGAAGGGAGGAGGGAAAGAGGGTGGGAGGTCGGGAGGTTTGGTGAAGGATGGCCGGGTAGGGATAGCGTGGATGTGGGTGTGAGAGGGAGTGAGAAATTGATTGAGACGCCGATTGAGAGGGATAAACTTCGCGGAGTGGATGAAGTGTGCCCGTAGGCAGGATCGAGATGGGAAAAGGGGAGTGCGATAGGGAGGGGGGGAGACGGGTGGGAAGGGGATAAGAGAAGACGGAAGGAGGAGAAGTAAGAGGATGGAGGGAGGGATTGGGGTGGGATGGCCAGGCTGCGGAGAGTAGTGCCGAGTCTTCTGGGGATGAACTCCTGAGCCTATATAATGGTATTTGTAATTTTGGCCGTGACAAAAAGGGTCTTTGATGACTCTCTTTATCGATCTTGCAGGCAGAAAAGGTCATTCCGTTTGATAACGGTCTCTCACTCTCCCTATCTCGTCTCTCTCTCTCTTCTCTCTCTCTCTCTCCCTCCATCTCTAACCCTCAACCTCTCCCTGTTTTAAGACAAGACTGGAAGTGCCGAAATGGTTCCATAATTACGGGTTCTCCGGCCGTCCTCCCGAGATTTTTCATTGTAAGAGTACTGTGTTATTTCCTCTCCATCTCTTAAGCAGCAAATACTTTGCTGGTGCAGCATTATATTGCATTTAAAATTTATGAAAACGTTTTTAAAAAAATGTATTTATCGACCTATCTGAAACGTTACATTTTCTAAGGCTTCAAATATATATACAGTCGAACTTTGCTAATACTAACGTCGAGGAACATCCAAAATAATTACTTTTGTAGAGAATTTGAGTGATAGAACGAATTGAATATAAAGAATTGCTGGTAGGGAAAATTATCACCGAGGTAATAATTTTCGAATTTACCGTTTTTCCCTGACGGTAAGAAAATTATCAAATGAATGTGCAATTGGTTGAGTTGATGCGTTCGTTTTGAGAATATCTTTCTACGTAATTTGCAGTTAGCTCAT
Source organism: Tanypteryx hageni (assembly GCA_028673005.1). Classification (NCBI taxonomy): domain Eukaryota; kingdom Metazoa; phylum Arthropoda; class Insecta; order Odonata; family Petaluridae; genus Tanypteryx; species Tanypteryx hageni. Next base: position 99,012,297 of record CM054112.1, on the reverse strand, counting down.
TGGGTGAACTTAATATTTACTTTTCAGTGCCTCTTATGCCAAAAACCATAAAGAGAATTTTATAAAAAGTTGTCCATTCCGTTCGCTTTGCGGGGCAATTAGCGATTAATTCAGGACGTATCTGATTGAATGTGAATGCGTATCAAAGAGAAAAGCATTCCAAATGAAGGGACCTCACAAAGACGAGCACATTTTTTTGTTTAAGACGAATGGAATGGTGTAAATCTCTTTTGTAACGTAGTACGTTGAGGGAGGCCGGAAAGAAAAAAAAAACTTAACGGCGCGTTTCGCACTGCTAACTGGGCAGAATCCTAATCAGGTTAAGTAAATAGAAAGATCTACCTCCTTCGCTGGTCTCTCCGAAAAAATAATTCCCTTTGGCAGCGTTAGGGACAAAAAACTCCCGGAGGATAGCTTTAAGAGTTTGAGTTACCCGGTAACTACGGCATATTCATTTGGATTAGAACGAAACGTTCTCTTTGAAAAACATGAAGGTGCGTTATGCAAATTTCCTTCCGTTCTCTTTTTCATCCCCCTCCCCTCTTCCTCCTAACCTCCTGTCTCCATCCTTCCCCCTCCCTTCTTTCCCCTCCCATCAAGAAATAAACCTATTCAGTGTCCAAAGTAGCCCCTTAAAGAGATTGTAGAAACAGATGAAGGCGAGAGGGGTTAGTCGGGCTAACTACGCAATACATCTCCGGAAGAGAAGCCCGCAACACCCTGCCTACCCGCCTCCTCTCACCCACAAACCCCCTCCCCTACTCCACCTAGAAGCATCCACCCGCGCCTCACAAGAATTTCATCCGAGGAGTTCCTTCTCTTTACACACCCCTTCTCGCGCTCCTCTCCCTCTCCCTCCCCCCCTCCCACCCTCTTCCTCTGTCCCCTCTCTCTCTCTTTCTATACCCTTCATTGCGTCCATCTGCATAGAGCCACCTCCCAGAAAGATCCCTCCAGGCTCATTCCCCTCCCCTCTCTCTCCGCCTCCTCCAATTTCTCCAGAATTCCTCGCACAACCGCCCAAACGCAGCTCTTACCAGATTATTATTGCGCCTGTATCAAAGAATAACTCTCTTTCTCTCTCCGTTTCTATGTCGCTTTTATCTCCCCTCGTCTTTCTCTCTCTCCCACTCTCCATCTTCCGCCTCTCCGCCTCCGAATGCGCTCATCTTTCACGCCCACGGTTTCCCTCTTCTCTGAATTCCACGCCCTCCCCCGTTTCTCTCCAGCTGGTGCTCCTTTCGAGAGAAATTTCACGTGCGATTTCCGCGGTTCATTTGTTTTGTGTTTGCGTTTATATGCATTCTCTCTCTCTCTCTCTTTCGAGCGTTGTTTTCGTCACCATCAACTTGTGACTTTGACAGCGGTTACTAAGAAGCCCAACTTCATCGGTAGCTACATTTTCCTAACAAGTTTTTCGGATTATATACGCTTCTTGTCGTATATTGGACTTTCATTTCGATGATCCCTTTAAATAGCCATCTCTACTGTTCACGTCGTGAACGAGAAATGCTCACTTCAAAGTAACTCACGAATTGAATGCTATTTAATTAGAGCAACAACATGAAACTGAAACAAAACACTCCGCCTGTTGATAAAGAACGATTTGAATGCCAAGTTCGCGAAATGAGAAATTTCACAATTGTGATTTCAAAAAAATCGAAAGCAGAGAGGAATCAAGATTACTGTAAAAAAGAATTGTAGATGACTAAAACCCGCCCTCTCAGCCAAGGCCGGATTAAGGGCCTCGGGGGCCTTGGCGCATAATTTTTCGCAGGTCCCTCCCTCCACCCCACACACAAGTGTCTGGGGCCTCCGTAGGACCCCTTTTTATCAAATTGCTCTCAGCTTTTCAATGTATTTAAGCTTCATTTCAATATCCATGTACCTTTCACATCTTCACCTCAATCAGTTGGTCATTTTACTTGCTTTCACATTTAATTCCTTGCGACTTGATTCAAATTTCGTTTAATTATCCTCCGAACTCCTTTCCTTTTTTATCACTCGACTCAACTAATTTTCTCTTGAAATTACCCTTCCATGTCTGTAATCTTCGTATCTCATGTCCTTTCGCCGCCGCTATCGCTTTCTACATTTTTCTCTCCGGCCTTCATCCCATATCTATCTCCATCACACTTCCACTAAGGTTTTTTCTTCTCTCCCTCGCTTCCTCTCCCTCCCTTTTTCTCCTATTCGCAATCATCATTTCCATTTTACTGGTCCATTTTTTCTGCACTTACGGCATATATGGAATTAGAATGCCCTCTGCCTTCTCTCTGATCCAGAAGGCTTGAGGAGACTCCTCTCATTTCCACGGGAAAAACCCATGAGCAGTCATCATTCTTCTCTTTCCTCCACCCTCCTCCTCCTCTCTCTCTCTCCCTCCCTCCCTCTCCTCCATTCCCTAAGTCTCCACCCCCTCTATCTTACCTTCTTTTCACATTCCGAATGTTTGTTTAATGGTTCAGTCACTGCGAGAGGAACCTGGGAAGATGAGGGAGAGAAAAGGAGGAAGAGGTTGGGAAAGATTCTTTTCCTGTAGGGTGAGCGGCGGAGGAAGAGGAGGAGGAGATAGGGGAGGTGGAGATTGGTGGAGGTACGGAAAAGAAGAGGGAGAGTGTGGGAATTAATGGAAGGAGGAGGCTGAAGTTAAAGAAAGGTGCCGCGTGATGGAATGAGACTTCTCAGAGGGTAAGAATGGAGTCGGATGGGAGGGGTAGAGGAGAGAGAAAGACGGAGAGAATAAGTGGAACCGAGAGGTATTTAGTTTTACAACCAGACGGCGCGCATTGTCCGGCGAATTTGGGACTGTTTTAAAACCTTGTTTGAACCTAGAATCTCAGTCGAAAGGTTTAAAAAAGCATTATTCAACGCTGGCGTTAGAGAAAAAAGTTTTACATCAAAGGGAAATTAGATGAATTACTTTCATTTGAGAAAAAGGCCTCTTTCGAAAAATCGACGGCAGAGAATATTCCAAGTGAGTTTAAACCGGAAAAATCAGCCTAACTGATAACGTTAATTCCAGAAAGAATTATCGACCTCGCCTTATGGCTGTCACAACTGTAAAACAGCATTCATACAAAGACCGAGAAAACCAGACGAGCATTTCGGCTGAAAATGCAGTCATCAGTGGTACTTCACCAATAGTGGATTCTAAAATATTGAAAAGGAGGATACTTATCTGATTTTATCGTTTTATGGCCCTTGGAAAAACATAGTTTTTTAATTGTAATAACATTTGTAGGATAAAAACAATGCAGACAGTACTTCATCAATGCCATTTTCAAAAATGAAGGATACAAACAGGATTATATATTTCGAACATAATCAAAGATAAATTCAAAACCATATGAATTGCAAAATAATAGATATTTGAAAGAGAATATAACCGTCATAATTACAGGAAGAGAAAAGGAAAGGTAGGCGCGTAGAATCAAAATAACTGAAGGAAAAAAGAGAAGTTAGGAAAAGAAACGCCTCTGTAAAAGAAAAGAGGAAGGAAGACTATGATGAGCGCATATTAGAAAAATGGAACGGATATGATTAAAGTGAGAAGAAAAAACAGAAGGAGTGAGGAAGGGGAGCGGGCAAAAGAGAAATGGATAGGGAATGGAGAAAAGAGAAGAAAAAGAGAGAGAGAAAACAAAGACAATGAAGTATCGATTACAAAGAGAGAGGTAGTTTGTAGAGAACCGGAAAAGATTCCAATAAAAAGGAAGCTTGTTTTTATTTAAAAAACAATGGAGAAGAGGGCAAGGAAAAATAAAAATAAAAGAATAGAAAGAGGATCACTTGAAGGGCGAGGTGGGAAAAGATTTGCAGGAAATGAGCAAGGAAAAAACAGTGTAATATAGAGATAATAAAATGGCGAAAAGTAATATATATATATATATATATATATATATATATATAATAAAGCGTCTCAAATAAACGGCAAGAATAAGACAGCGAGGAAACGAGGAATTAAGACAAAGGACGGTAAAGGAGAACAGTTGAAATGAACAGAGATTTTTTTCAAATGACAGAAACGGCCCGAGGTGGCATGCATGCTATTTTACTTGGCGGGCGTAAGCTTGCACTCTCTGTATAAAATTTGAAATTTCTTAGAGAACTAGTAAACTATTGGCACGCGATTTTTTTTTAATGATTCGCAATACATTCTGGTACGCGGCACAAAAATAATTTGCCGTCCCTGGCCTATAAGGTCAAATAAACTAGATGAAGCACCATCGTACGCTTTGAGGAGACCGCGCAAGTCAGCGCTACGTCCTTCGGAAGGGACGTTAAGCAGTTGGCCTCCTTGGTGCTCTTCGTAAAGAGTAGGCTAATGCCTGCTCCGGGTTTCCCTGCTCCCATGTGTGTGTGTGTGTGTTCGGTGTGGAAGGAGCTATGGCTATAATAACCCAAGAGGTTGATTAGCCATAAATTCCATACAAACAAACCATTGTACTCTTTTTTTACTACCTCCCCGGAAAAAATCTTCGATCTTAACTCTGCGTCGCTATGCACACCCAGTGCAACTGACACGACCGGGAAATACTTCGATCGCAACGAGAGGAGATCCCACTTCCTTCCAGGCGAGGAGCTGACCATCCACCTCACTTCAAGAAATAAATACGTCCAGCGAGACGAGTTGGACAGACGTGCGCACCACGGATGAGGCTCTTTTTGTACGAGGATGTGTAAAAAAGGAGACGGAGCTCGGGAAGGAAGGAAAGATAGACGTGAAGTAACAACCAAGAGAGAGAGAGAGAGAGCACAGAAGGAGAAGGAAGCGAAGAATAGAAGTGGGAGAGAGAGAAAGATGAGAAATGGAAGAGCAACGAGGAGAGAGAGAGAGAGAGAGAGAGAGAGAGTAGAGCAGCAGGATTGCTTTAAGCCTCGGAGCAAAGGGAAAGGAGTGTGCGATGAGAATGGGAATACGCTTCAGAGGACTTGATCCTAAAAAGATTTAAAGGGTTGAAACGGGAGAGAGAGTGAGGAAGGGGAGAGGGAGAGGTGGAATATAGGAGAGGGAGGGGGTCTGCTGGCTGAACTGCTGGGGTTGTAGTATGGGAAATGGGATCGTCTATGGGAAGAATTCGCTGGAGCTTTGTGGGGTTCAAATAGACGTTCGATTTGTGTGTGAGAACTGCTCTCCCGCCTTCTCCCCTCCTCCCTCTCCCCTTCACACAGTTCAATCTCCACGCCTCCTCTCCCTCTCTCCTCCACTTGAAGATGAAGACGTGCCTGAAAATGGGGGAAACTGGAGGGAAAACGGAGGGAATAGTTTTTTCTGTTGTCGTTGGAGGCTTTCTCTAATGGGTTTAAGGTGTTCGTGAAATAGGGGGGTAAATAACCCTTTAGTTTTATGGATCTCTTCTCGGGCGGAATGCACGCGATTCGAAGATTCTCTCTCTGATCGACGCTCGATTTTTCCATTTGGCCGGTGCCATAATTTTAATACCAAACCAACTCGTTGGCGCCAAGAAGAGAATGCTTTGACAAACCATGTAAATCTGGTAATTTGTAACACATTAGTCGATATATTTTTGTTAAATTGCCTCAATAGAAAAGTGTATTCAATTTTCTAAATGATCGCTAACTAACTGATGCCGATATGACGGTAAATATCTATCCAGCCAAACATAGATTGAACATATTGTTAGAAAAAGTCCTTCCCAAGGAATTAATTATGCCCGGTTAAGAATTTATCGAGTTAAGTGCACGTGGCCGTACTTCTCTATTTACGATAGTTCTGCAATTTTCCATCCATGTTGCGAAGAAAATAAAATTATATTAACAACAGGGAGAGCGTTTAAATGTGCAATTTTAGCCTCGCAAATAGATAATTAACTTTTAAAAAAATGAAAGATTTTTGGAAATTACGATTCCAATCTATTTATCCCCCAAGGTTATACAGATTTTATGCAAAACTTTAGATAAATAAGGTATGCAACTCGATAAAAAATTCTTTTATTTTATGCATAAAGGCAATTTAACATTTGATTTCTCAATCTCGAAGAAGAAGAAGAAAAAAAGGGCTAGGCATTTTGTCTGGACGCAAGTATTCGCAATATCCTTTAGCCCCTCGGTACAACTTCCACTCTTACATTTTCTTAAATACTACAGCAATCCTCGTCTGCATAAACAAATAAATCCATCGACTCCGTCTCGGTTGGTAATTTAATTAATTCTCTGAATTCTAGGACCAAGAACAATGGAGAGAGGGGAGGGAGGATGAGGCACAGAGCAGGATTTCATCTCCTCCTCCTCCTAAAGATTTGAGTTCCGTTTTATGCCATCGGGTCCTCCCTTATTCCCCACTCCTCCTCCACCCTCAACTCCTTCCTCCCTCCTTGTCCCTCAAGAACTACATTGCTTTGTGTTGAACCGAGGAATACAGGCAAGCAGATTCCCAAGGACATTGAGAAAAAGTCTCTCTCTTGCCGATCGAGAGAGAGGGTGAGACAAAAAAGAAAGGGAGATATACAGTGTGGAAGAAGGAACAGGTATAGAGAGTCAGGGATGGAGGAGAAAGAGATATAGAGACTTTGTAAGGCCTCGCGTCTTTTCCCCCAACAATTCCCACTGGACCACCCGAAGCTGCTGCCGCCACTGTTGCTGACTCCGGGTATTTCGTATAGCGCGAAAAGCGGCTTTTCTCAAAGTGGTAGGGATGTGTCTTCCCGACCTCTATCCCGTCTCCTCTCCTTCCATCTCTCTCTATCTCTCTCCATCCCTTCGCCAGCAACACAATGGCCGGGAGGAGGAGAGAGTGAGAGGTATGGGAGGACCTTTTTAGAAGACTTGGTCACACAAAATCCATTCCCTTTCCCTTCCCCGCCTCGCTTTTACGCCGTTCTCCAAAGAGAGCTACCCCACAAATCTCAATCTTCCGCCACCGACCGGAGAGCTAGTCGCTACCGCCGCGCCCCTAGCGACAAAGCGAGGTACTTCACGATCCACCCCCTTGTCCTATGTATACACGCGCTAAGGAGGGACCGCCATTGCCGGATAAGACCTCCAAACGCCAGCCCCGCAGTACAAAAGCTTCCCTTTAGGTCTTGCAAAGCAGCGTCAGTTTGACTTCGGTATTTTTCCCACTTGCCCTGCGCCTCACTTGGCGAATGTAAGCGAGAGAAAAAATAAACCGCGGGAGAGAGAAAAAGTAATAGATGGATCGGGCTTTCGGTCCAAGCGGGATACCCTCTCACTCGGACAAGTCTGCGGAGTTATTTTATTAAAAAAAAAGAGTTTTGGTTTGGTTACAGATCGTGTGTTTGTAAGGGTGATAGGGAGAAAGAGAGAGGATCGGTTTTCTTTTTATTCTTTTCGGTGAGGTTTTTCGGTGGAGTAAGATCTTCTACTTCACGAGGAAGAGTGTAAGATAAACACTGTTGGGGAGCTCTTCGAACTTCTCTATCTATCTATCTCCCTCTCTCTCTCTCAAGACGGGATTCCGTTAAGAGACCTCTAAAAGGTGAAGCGATTCCGTTTTGAGGGGTTTTCGATGCGAGTTTATAGAAGCGAATGCGGAATGGGGGTTGCGAGTTTGGGACGAGATTGCGGATAGCGAGGGAGGGATGTGATGGAGGAGAGAGAGAGGAGGGTTGGATGCGAGGAAAAGAGGTCCCGAATTATCTTGCGGATTTTCTTTTTTTCATAGTCGTCCGAACTCGGGCCGCCCTCTCTTTATCTCTCCTCTGCGAATGCTTCTCCGAGGAGTCGTAAGATAAACAAAATGATCGGTTTATTGAGATGGTGCGTAAAAACCTTTTTCCTTATTTTCCTTCTCTCTTTCTCTCTCTCTTTTTACCCACTAAATCCCATTGACCTTGAAGTGAAACGTCTGCAATGGGAAGGAATGGACCGCAGAGTAAAATGGCTTCCGCAGCATCTCCACGGTACACATTTCGTTCGTCCCATCTACATCTACATGATACCCTGCAAGTCACCTTTTTGGTGGATGGCAGGGGGTGCTATGCACCAAAGATCTCTAGTTTCCTACGTTATCTTTTCCTATTACGTTCTCTTATCGTTCTAGAGAAAAACGATCCTCTATATCGCTTCGTTCTACAATCGATTTTGCGAATTTTATCCTCGCTGTCCTGCCATCCGAGATACGTCGGGCTTCTGATAAGACCTACTACCTTATTTTCTAGTCCCTCTGACATAAATTTTTCCAGCAGTTTAAATCTAGCCTGTAGCCTACGTTCCTCTAAGGATGTCCATTTCAGATTTTCTATTAATGATGTTACGCTATGTTTACTATCGTAATTCCTCTTTACAAATTCAGCTGCCCTGCACTGAACCTTTTCTATCTCATTTTTGAGTCCCTTTATGTAGGAATCCCACACACGGTCGAACCAAGGATAAATAACATAATTCTTTCACTTTTTCAGAACTACTTCGAACTATTCTCCCTATAAAGGCCAGCTTTTTTGTTAGTGTCACCTATCAATCGGCGAATGTGGGTGCCCCACGAGAGATCACGATGGATCGTGACTCCTAGATATTTAACCGAGTCTGAAACTGAAATGTCTACTCCGTCCAACGAATAATTACCTTCCAACGAGATTTCTTGGTTCTCCAGAAATTGATGACACAGTTCTTCTTTTAGTCTATATCTAACTACCATTCCTTATACCATGCAGAAATAACTTCTAGATCATTTTGGAGATACGGATGGTCTTCCGGATTGTTTATTCCTTTATAAATGACGGAGTCGTCCGCAAAAAGACTAATTTAACTTTTGACTACTGAGCTGATATCGTTTATATAAATTAGAAATAATAACGGACCAATTACACTACCCTGCAGAACGCCAGAGACCACCTCCACTAAGTTCGAGGAATTTCCATCTAACCTTCTGATTCCTATGATTTAAAAATTCACGGATCCAACTAACAATTTTATAGTTAATGCCTAAGGTTTGTAATTTCGTTATTAACTTCCTGTGAGGTACCTTATCAAAGGTTTTCCTAAAATCTAAGAAGATGGCATCGACCTGCCTATTATTAGACCTACCTTTCCTGAAGCCGTGTTGAAAATAATCTAACAATGAATTACTATCAAGAAATCGCATTACGTGCTAACGAGTATATACTCGAGAATCTTACACGATATCGAAGTTAAGGAAATCGGCCTGTAATTTTCTGGGTTCTCCTTGTCGCCGCCCTTATGAATTGGGGGTAACGTGCGCTAACTTCCAGTCGTTAGGTACCTCTTCGCGGGAAATAGATTTCTCGAATATTATCCGAAGAAAAGGTGCTATTTCTTCAGCTAATTCTTTTAAAATGCGAGCAGGAATTTCTTCGGGACCAGTGGCTTTGTTATGTCTGATGGAACCTAATTGCTTTGCTATTCCCACCTCAGAAAATACTATATCGTCAATCAGGTCACTCTTTATAGCGGGTGCATAATATACACAATTTTGTTGATGGCTGTAAATGCTTTTAGAAAATGACCATTTAACAGGTTGGCTTTCACTACGCTATCATGAATAACGGCACCCGAGTCATTACGCAGGGAAGGTATGGTAAGGCCTCTACCTTAGAACTCTCTCAAATAGGACCAAAACGCTTTAGAGTCCTCCTTCAAATAATTATTTAATACCTTATTCCGGAAATTAGTAAAAGCCTCGCGCATAGTATTTCTCGCTTTAGCGCGGGATTCCTTATGCGTCTGAACTTAGCTGCTCTATACTCATCGGATGATGTAGACGGCATATTTCTTATTTTCGCGTGGCTTATTCTCTGACGCTTAAGCGCATTCCTAACTTGCATATTGTACCAACGTACCAACTCTTTATTGTCGACCTTCAATTTAAGTGGAATGTACTTATCGATGCCCTCTAGCATTACATCCTTGAATAATGTCCATGACGACTCAGCACCTGATCGTTCGGTCATATCACGGAAGCCAGGTAGTTTATTTCGTAGGCGCGACCTGAAGCTTGAAAAGTCTGCCTTAGCAAATATATAAAACTTTCTTTGGAGCTTAGGGTGCCTTTCAATTTTCAAATTACACTCTGCATATACGGCCAGATGATCACTTATCCCATCTTCAATGGTGACTTTGTTTATTCTTTCTGGGACGTTAGTTGCTAATAAATCTAATATGTTTCCCGATCGCGTTGGCTTTCTGACTAATTGAAGGTGAGAGTGCTCGCAGAATGTTTCGATTAATGCCTCACAGGATTCGCGTTCTCTACTTCTAGATTCGAAACAGGTTTTCTCAATCAATTGAGGGTAAGTTAAAGTCACCACCGACTATAATGATTCCATCCTGATTAATCAGTTTAAGCTTTGATAGTTGCTTCTCGAGACTTAAAATACAATCTACACCAGCGTTAGGTGGCCTGTAAAACGATCATAAGAACACTTTTTGGAGCCTTCTTTACCTATGCGGCATCAAACACTCTCGATATCCTCGTCACTTATCGGAATCTCACTGTTATCGAACTTATCGCTAACCGCGACGAAAATCCCGCCGCCCGATCTATTAGCGCGATCTTTTCTATAGACACGATAGTCTCTAGAAAATATCTTTTGACTCTGAATCTCATCCGTTAACAAACTTTCTGGGCCTATCATGACGTCGGCATGCAGACTGCGAATAATATGCTCGAACTCAACAATTTTCCTACAGAGGCTGCGGCAGTTCAGTACGACGACGTTTAATTTCTCACTAATCTTTCGCATATTAATGTCACCCTTCACTTTCTCTTCCACTCTAAAACTACATGCGATCCTTTCCGGAAGAAAACTTTCAAGCGTCGCTGCAAATCTCAAGAGCTCGAATGAATTACGAGGGAAAAGACAACAATAGCATTTTTTATGAAAAATGTCTATAAAAAAAGCATCATTATATACATTGGTTTGTTAAAAAGAAGAAAACGTTAATTAATGAAATCCATGACATTCGAAAGAAATAATAAAAATACTGCTTGGGTTACACTACGACAACGTCGTCAAAATTATAGTTACTTGATTTATAAGTGTTAGGGCTATCTTAGACGACAACAGCGTCTGCAAAAATGTTCACATTTTGATTCACAAGTTTTTCCAATCCTTGCTTTAGATATGAAATAAGAGATTTTTTTGTCTAAGCGATGTGTATAGATACCAATGAACTTATGCTCAAACTTGCGGAATTTACTCATCATAATCACAAAAAAAATTAATAACTTCCACAAAAGTATTTTATTAAAACTCACCATCGGTTTCGCTACAATCGCGGCATTACCGACGCAACGCACATTCTTTTATTGATTTTCATTGCCTGTCAACCTGAATACATATTCGTAAATTCATACCGATTCATTCTATTTGGTGATATAACGGAAGCGTAAGTGTATGTAAAATAAAGTAGACCAAATTTTAAATTCGAATTTCTCAGAAATTTTCTCCAATGAGCTCGACAAAATACCTGAGCCAATTCCAACAGTGTTTGTTCCCTCCTCGAAACATTCCACCCCCTCCGGCACACCTGTTCCGCTCCGCTGCAAGGAGCTTGCACACATGCCCCCATGGGGACAGCATTGCGGGAGGACCGCCAACGAGGGGTTCTCTGCGTACCGCATGGATCCCAACCCGCCCTTCCCGGTTAAACCCAGATGCCCAGGGGTGCACACGTGTAAAAAAGAAATACAAAACCACTCCTGCCCCAACGAGCCGTTGCGTTTCAAAATGTTTCTCGTGTTTGCATTCGTTTTCAAAATTCATCTTTTCCGCTAATTGTCTGCAAGATTTTTCCCTCTTTCTCTCATCTCCCTCCCACTACTCCCTTTCTCCTCTCAAGGGAGGGAATGAAAGGAGAAAAAATCAACGCACCAAGGCACGAAGGGCTATTAATGTCAGAGCGCCACCGGGAAATTGCATCCGATGTATCCAGGGGCGAACTTTAATTCACGTCGGAGAATTTTTTTCGAGTTGAAGCTTTTTCGGGAAACTTCGTCAACGAAAACTTTCTAATAAAAATATGAGGTCGCTCCTTATCTTTCTGGGCTCGCTCACGGAATATTTTATATCGAACGTTGTTTGTCCCGAGGTTGTTGACGGATGCTGCCTATTTTATTGATATATATATGTTACGTGCAAATTCCAAAATGCGGGCAAATCTAGATATGCCCGGATATTTTGGGCAAATGCCGAAATATTTTTAGAAAATGCACTTCTTCGGAATTTTCCCGGGCAATTCGCGATGTGACCAAATTGTTATGAGCAAATCTAGATGTGGCAGGGCTCAAATCCTATATCCGTCCCGAATTAGTCCCGGTTTTCAGTGTTCTGTCCCGGTATCTCGAACATATTTTTTGGTACGTTTAATTACCGATTTTGTCAATTGTAATGAATTACGCAGCAGTTCTCTCCATCTTTAGTTCGTATTAAGTCATTTGAAAATAAAAGTCGATCTACCAAATACGAATCAATACATGGATAGAGTTAACAATCCAAGTGGATTAAGTGGTTGGGGGTTTGGTTAGTTCCATTTTCCTCCCCCGGGTTGGATTGTGTTTGGAAGTTTGGTTCGTTCCGTTTTCCTCCTCCGAGTAGGGTTATGTGGTTGGGAGTTTGGTTCGTTACATTTTCCTCCCCCGGGTTGGATTAAATGGTTGGGGTTTAGTTCGATCCATTTCCCCCCCGGGTTTGGTTAAGTGGTTGGATATTTGGTTAATTTCATTTTCCTCCCTCGGGTTGGGTTATGTTTTTGAGAGTTTGGTTCGTTCCATTTTCCTCCCCCGGGTTGGGTGAATTGGTTAGGGGAGTACCATTATGTATTAACTTTTCCTAGCGTTTCAATTTAAAAGTTGTTTTTAAAATACTGCCATTTCATTAATATATTACCGTCTCAGTAGTTAGTCAACTTGGCCATATTCGCTTCATAGTTGTAATATCTTTTTATTATCGCACCACTCCCGTCAAATCATGCTGGTACTGTGCCAAGCGTAATCTTGCTGGCGCCGAAATGTCCCGTCGCAAAATCGTCACGGCGCCGAATCGTCCCGAGCCGAAACGGTCGCGCCGAACTGTCCTATATCTGAATTTACTATACATTTTGAGATCACCTAGATCTGTCCAAACACTTGTGTGCGTTCACTATATGCCCGGGTAACCCCCAAATCTGACATCTACTTCTGGATTTGACCATTACATTTTCCCGGGCATATCTAGATCTGCCCAAACATTTGTGGAAAATCCCGAAGTTAAACTTTACTTCAGGATTCGCCAGTCCCATTTGAGCAAACTTATATTTGCCCAATTTCGGGATTTGCCCGTAACATATACACCAATGCATATCCGTATAAGAAAGCAGGCAGTGATACCACGAGTCATTTATAGATTTACAAAAACATAGGTCGCTTTCCCAAAAATAATTATGTACTCTATCACAGTACCAAAAGATTTTTTTAACGACCTGCTGATTCCCTCTTGCCTACGCGGCATGGTTATATAAGAAGTAGTGCAATGAATAGCTGGTCAGTTTCAAAAGTTTAGGAATTTCCACATATCCTTTGCATGCAACGGACCTGATGCTTTTAAATTTATTGATCGAATGTAATGATTACGTTTTTTCTCTTTATTAGTAATTTCAGTTAATATTTCTGAGAATATTATAAATAACTTACACTTCCTTATTCTTTGCTTTGTACTTGGAAGTCATTAAGGTTTATCCGCAATTCCTCGAAGAAAAACGATGAAGTTTCGAAAGTTGGGGGGGGGGGGGGGGGGATGGGCTGAAATGCCCACCGATGGCACAGAAAGTGCTTATTTGGAAAATCTATTTTTCGCTTTGATCCTTTGATCAATCTCTGTCTGTGCTAGTTTGAGTTATTCGTTGTTATTTATAAAAACACTTGGATGTGGCGTAAGGTGTTTTAGATGGAGCTGAAACATAACGTTCCAGATATCTCTGGGAATCGTGCACGCACGGGCATGAAATAATTAGGACGAGACCCATTTCAGAGACTTTGCCATGCTTCCTATAGCCTACTTGAAGCGACAATGGGAGAAGCCTTGGGGATTCTCAGTACGCGCCCGTGTTGGCGGGGAAGGCCCGGAAAGAGACGGCCTGGCGGAATGGAGAGGGTTAGCGACTGCGACAGCGAACCAGGGAGACAAAAGACAGCCGATGAGCGTATCTCGCGACCACGGAGAAACAAGTACTCCCCCAGGAGCTGCCTGGAGACGGGTCGAGGACAGACCCGGAGAGAGACAGAGAGAAGGATCCGCAAACAAAAAACTTTGAACAGAGAAGGGATGAGAGAAGGGTGGAGAAAAAAATCCGCGATGCAATAAGGGTCCCTAAAGGGAGAGGAAATTTCGGCGAAATAATTTTTAAAAGAGCTAAAGGGCAGGGAAAAATCCATGGATATGTATATAAAAACAGGGAAAGGATTTTTTTCATCGCGTCGCGTATTTTTTAACGTTAGAGCAACTGCTTTTGGTGAAAAGAGGACGCTGTTTTGGAGGGAGGAGAGGGAGGGTTCCTTTCCATCCTCTTTTCTTCGACAGTCCTCACCCTGTTACGAGCCGAAAAGATAGGGCTATGGAGACAAGGAGAGAGAGAGAGAGAAAGGGGTAGGGGATATTAATGTGGAGTTGAATACTATCGAAGATTACGCTTCCTTCAGCGCCTCGCCGTAGGTTTTTTTTTGTACCAACAGGTTCGTGGCGATGCTCTCCTCTCATTGTTTGAGTTCCGTCCTTCCATTGTTTTTCTTTTTTCTGACGCTCTCGTCCTCGCCGGTTGGTTGATACGGAGGATGGATGGAGGAGGGGGATGCGGGGAGGTGTATGGGGGAGGGACGCACGGTGATGCGAGGAAGGCGATTTACGCGGGGAAGGCAAATGATAATAGAATTTAGCGGAGAGGGAAGGAGAAAGGGAAGGGGAAGAAAGCGGGAAAGAAAAGAATGTCCCCAACGCCATTGTGCGACCGTGTTTATATATTAACCTTCATTGTCTTCCTCCCGTCCTTGCAAAAAAAATGCCCTCTTCACGCGATAAGCCTTTCTATCAACTCTCCAAATATCCTGCTTTTCCTGAGAGCATTCTTTTTAATATTCAAACATATGGCTCAGGATATGCGCTCTCGTCACTTGAGGGTAAAAATTGTTCCCGCGGGAGAGAGAGAGCGAGAGAGAGAGAGAGAGAGAGAGAGAGAGAGCTCTTGAAATAGGAAAAACCCTTCGGACGTTTAGATTTCGAAAAAAAGAAATGAACAGTTTTTGTCATATTATTACGTCGATTATCCTTCCGTAACATTGCTCAAAACAGCATCACATGCCAATAAATGAGCCAAAGTGTCGTTTTTATAGATTCTAGAACATTCGAACAGAAAAAAATACATCTTTAAAAAGAATCTAGGAAAAATGCTAAACTGTTCTCATGAGCTCAAATAATAATTCTAACTTAGCTAATAATACAGAAATGAAGAAGTCACGAATGATTTATAAAAATTTGTTTGTTTTAATGGGCGAAAGTATTAAAATACTGTATTATTTATGATTTATGAGTAAAATAAACACCTAAAATGAATTAGACGAAGCTGTATTGAAGACAATATAGTTTAGCATTAATAAGAGCCTTTTTCTCAATAAAATAGTCATTTTTCGTTGATAAAAGCGCGAATAAGACTTGTATTGACTATAAATTCTCTCTCGGGGGCACAACTATTGGACGAGACAGACATTCTCTGAAATACAATATTTTTCATCTGTCATGTTAGATGTTTCCATCCTTGGAGTTCGACCCGAAATGAGATATTTCTTACCTCTGCAAGGTGCATTCATTTCGTGAGTTTTGGAGGGGGCGGCGCTCATGTTGCATGATAATTGAAGAACTATAAAGGATGGAATGTTTTGAGTCAATTAAGTTGTCTGTAAAAGGAAAGGATAATAATTGTAATGCAAATGAGTGCCCCACTTTTTCATCAAACGAAATTGATATTTTTTTACCTAAGCTTTGATCCACCGAGAAAAGTCGCCTGCTAGGCAATTTTAGTTTCGTCAGTGCTGGTCCTACGCTGAATAAGTAAGACCAGTCGAAATATTAAGCTGAAACTCAACCCGTGAAATTTGTTTTATTGACTCAAGAAAAAATCCAAAATAATACCAGCCCACCTGTTTACCCGCGAGAGACGAGATCAATATGATCGGCACACTGAAGACGGAATCTTTAATTTAAAAATGCGCATTTAAGCATTTTTTAAAAGCAAGTACACTTGTGTGGTGGATTGTGTTTTGTATATGTGTGAGAAAAGGGTCTTCGGCGAGGAGTAGTTCACCCTAAACCCTGAGAGCGTGTGACTTTGCGTGAGGTAATTTCCCCTGAACTGGCGTGTATGCGAGTAGGTATTACTTTTTGTTATTATTTTTGTGGTTATTAGGAGGTTTCTCTATTTTATTCATATAAAATGCACAGTATTTTCCCACATTTTTTTATTTTTGCCAGATGATGCTGTATCACGTACAAAACTGGTCGCAAAAATAAAAAATTGTGGAAAAGTACTAAGTGTGTATTTAATACCTATGAATAAAACTACCTACTTCCACGACGTCACGCTTGACTCGATTAATTAGTTTCTCCATTTGTCATTAGTTGTAAACATGGGACTCTGATATTTTCCTTAATAGCCAATGCTCGTTATTCCGCACTTCAACTCAACTCTCACAGCACTAGCGCAAATTGATCAATTGAAAGCGTATTAAGTAAATCCGAGAAACCCTTGTCAGGTTGCACTTTCGCTTCGTCAAAAACAACGCTCTCGAAATTAGTTCCGCTTTCTCCCGCATGCAACGCCAGCCAAGCACCGCGTCGCCTGATGCGCTCGACGAACGATTTCCAATCTTTTCGATTGAAACCGAGAAAAAGGAAGAACTTTGCCACTTCCACAAATCGCGCCAGTTAGCGCAGAAAAAAATCTTCGAGCGCATGCATTTTTTTACTCGACGCGTGACAAACGATCGCGTACGCTTTCATTCCGTGGTTTACTACTCGTCGAGACCCGTATTCCCCGGTGCGCGCTCCAAGCGGAAAATCGGACGAGAGATTAACCCGGCCGTCGCCGCCCGAGTCTCCTTTCGCTTCCCGTTCACGACCGCTCCGCTTAAGTCATTCGACACGCCGTGCATTGTCGGGAGATGTTAGCGACACGCGTAACGACGGCATTAACGTCACGCGAAAACAGGTTTCCCACTCAGGAGAAAATTGAGACGTGTAGTAGTATCCATAAAATAGAGTGAAGAAATATAAGATTTACTCTCACGTTGAAATGAATAAGATTTAAATTCTTTGTTCCTTACGCTGACGTCTTTAAGCGTTTTGATTCGTTTATATTTTAGATGTTTATATGTAGTTCACTTCCAAAAAGGTACTTAAATCCTAAAAACAGCTTTTATTGATAAAGAGACATAAGAGTCCCCGACAAGACAGTACTTGAAGCAGTCTGAACAAAAACTACCTTAACTAAGAATATTTTTAAAACAAACTTTTTCGATAGAAATTAAAAGAGTCAGGTCATATACCTAAGGTTCATCTCATAAAAAACATGTAAAACGGAACTGGGATAGCGATAATAGCACAAGAGATTGATTCGCCTGACATACACACACACGGAACTTCTATACCAGAAATTCTCCATCTTTGCTTCGAATTTATAAATCCTATGTACGTTTATAATGAAACTAGATGGAAGGACAAAGCAATGATATTCTCTTTAGAATTTATTGAAGATTCATATGCTTTTAAAGAAGGGGGTGTTTAAATTCCTGCCACGCCATACCCGACAGCCTTCCTTACTGCGACTGATATCACATGAAAAGCCTATTTACCAGTGCATATTTTAGAATTGATTCTCTTTCAATATGAGTGCATTCCACGGATAGAATATGAGCGTATTCATTTGCATTCCCAATATCTCATATTACGTACTAGCAAATTGATCAAAGCTGACTCGATGTTTTATGTTGAGATGCAGAGCTTTAAATGAAACTCATTGAAGGACAATAAGGTAAGAAAAGTTTTCTTAAAATAATATTAACAGGCAAAATTTTAACAAGTTGGGCATCGCTGTCCTGTAAATGATCTAATATATTCACTTCATTTCTATGATTGTGTTGTATGATTATAGCCTTTACTTTAGCACCAGAATCAAAAATACAGTCTACCAATAAAAAAGGAGACCCTTTTGTAGGCGCGGCACCCTTTCAAAGATAAACAGAATTTCGCGGCACCCCAACCTTCAAGCAATTTTTTATATTTTCACAAACGAGTATTAAAACCTTTGGACATATCCATTTGTTGTCATCACACTATAAGCAATTTATTAGAGATAAAATTAATGCCCTAGTTACACCCAAATCGTTTATTTATTTACATAACTAGTTTTATCGCGGAACCCCTAAAACTCAGCTGCGACGCCCCAGTGTGCAGCTTTCAATTGTCGCGCCCCCTTGAATATCATGCGGCCTTATTTGAAACGAAAATAGTAAAAATAAGAAACTTCATTGCAAATTTCTTCATTTTATGTAACCATTAATTCCCTGATAAAATTTTATTATTCGTGAAAACGTTATTTTTCGGCATTTCACCTTGCATCCAAAATAATTTCGCCCACAGTTTGAGAAACACTGCTATACGCTACAAAATATATAGTCTTGAAACTTCTAATTCTAATTCACGTTAAAAAACGTAGTAAAACATGTAATACCTACATTGCTTTTACTAAATTTATGAGTCTGATAATAACATTGCGTTAATTTGTAATTAAATAAAAATTGCCGTCTTAACATAAATTTCATCATGCATCATTTTTTACTTTTTTCATATCCTTAAGTAAGTGCAGCTATGGGCACCAAATTTTCCCTGATAAATGTTAGTCAAATCTATTTTAACATATACAAATAAAATTAGAATCATTTTGCAATTATAGGTATTATAGAATGTATCCATATTTATTGGAAGACCCTGTATAAAGAGCGGATCGAACATAACTCAAGGAATGTTTGAAGTTATTTTAAGTATTTCAAATACAATCCATATACGTATCCTGAAGTGCATTCGTTCTGCAACGGTACTATACATAATAAGATGACGTAAAATGAGAATTGTTAATACAGCCCGGCAGATGGTCTCACTCCGTAAAGTTAAGCTTTTGATACAAATGCAAATTGTCCAAATGGTCTCGATGCAAAAATACATAATGCAGATACGCTAAAGATTGCAAAAAATGGAAATTATCAAGAATCAGTTCCTCGTAGATTAAAATTAAGAATCTTTTACCTCAGTAGTTTCGCATAGCACGTTTCATTTCATGAAACGCTATTTGAAATCATAAGCAAGATCGAGAAGTGATCGAAAAATCGACGAAATGTTAATATATAAACCCCCTTAAGGCCACCGAGACCAGTTTCACGAAAGGGAGTAGGAGATTGGAGCGCGCACGAATCGAATATTTCGGAAAATTGTATAAAATTTTCGTCGTGATGGAAGTTGGGGAAGCCGTGAGAGACTGTAAAGTGTGCCAGCGGCACTTTAAGTGAGCCAAGACTTTCCAAAAACATTTATTTATTTATCTCAGACACCATCAAACGACCCTACAGACCTTTCTGCGAAAGAGCAGGCAACTTCAACGGCATTGCCTGCTTTCGAAATAAATTGCAAGAGGAATAGATGCGCCCGTTTACGCTCGGTTTGAGAGGCCGTTCTTCGATAGGGAATGCTCAATTACACCCATTTTCGCACTAAAATATCGGTTATCGTATGTTTAAAGAGCGTTGTTCAGTCTTCTGTGACTATAGACTGAGTAGATACAACGAAATCTAACTTCAGCTCTGACCTCGGGAGATGGGACAACATTGCCAAATCACCCATAAGGCAATAAAGGGTACATCGATCACAAGGGCTATGCACATTGTGGCAACATTGCAGTTCAGTGATTGGTTGGATTTTCACTTGGCTAATTTTAACTTTTTTATAAAATTCCAAGTTTATTAAATTCTTGCCTCGCTATCACCAGGGGAGAAAAATACCCGACTAATAAAAAATAAATACATCAAAATGTTTTAAACTACTTGAAGACATTTATAGGTACTCTCGATAAAACCAATAATCTCCTTTGATTTTTTAAATAATCGAAGCAAATTTTATCCATTATGTTTCACATAAAGGAATCCTTTCAAAATTTAAAATGATCACGTACAATTCTGGCTCTGGGAAAGTCGATTCCTTTCCTTAAAAGATTGCCTTCATTTTACAATGGAATGTGGAGCATAGCGTCTCAGAATAACAATCGCGGATGACATCATATTCGTTTTCTAGTTAATAAGGCTGGCGATGAAATAATACAGTGCGTGCGGGATTTGATGGAACTTGGACCAGAACTTGGAATTGGTGATTTCCCGCAGGGCACCCCTCGGTTTCCTGTTAAGTTGCCCAACTTCCTAGTTATTCCCCGAAGATGCCAAAAAATACTCGAGATTTCGAAAACCGTTACCTGAAGTTCTTTTCAGAGATAACAATAGAAAAACTTTTTAAGAAGTCTTCTCATGAAATTTTCCACAAACTTAACAAGGAATTTATTCTTTTTGAGAATCCTTACTCAAAAATGTCATTTTTTTAAGTTCTCAAAAAATACTGCCTAGCGCGTTAAGTTATTATTTAAGAGCTAATTAAAATATGACTCCAATCGATTATTTGAACTGTCAATAACAACCATATACGATATAATACAACAATAAATTGTATATATTGCAAATATTATTACAATAAATACGTTTCAAATATTTACTAATACAATATTTGTTTTAAATTTTAAATTCATAAATAAAAACTATGCTTGGAATAAATTTATAATTGCGATTAGTTATATTTCAAATCAAACCCTTGACAATTATAAAAAAATACTATTTTCATGGATATAAAAATATTTTATTCAATCTTGTTCACTGACCGTATAAATTAACCATGAAATTAATTTCGAAAGTATGCGAAACGAGAATTTTCAAATTGACGTTTTACTTAATAAAAGTAGTTGTCGGATTGATTTTTACAGAACCAAAAATCTGCTTCCAAAAACTCCCTTCTTTTTTATACGCTTGAACCGGAATCGCTTCTAACTGCATTCATCTGGGTCGCCAGATTGGATGAAAAAAGCTCAAATTACATAAAAGAGACGAAATAAAAAATTTTCCTTCACTTTTTTAATGCGATATTTGTTTCCTCTCTCTCTCTCTCGTTTTGAGAGAACAGGAGAAGTCTTTTTTTTCCATTAATTTTCTATACTCTACTCTGGAAAAATGAATCTAATTTTTTAGTAGTACGCATACTTTTAATAAAAAATCGTCGATTAAGAAAAATTGAGTCGGGCAGTTTCCGGAATTAGACCTCAAGTGTTGAAGATTCTCCCACCCTCTTTCCGCCTTCGAAAAATCCCTCTCATTCCGATTCATCGCTTCTCTTTTTCCCTAACCCCATCCTTCCTCACCAGTTCTACATCTACCCCTCCTCTTCTCGCCCATCACATCTCCCCGCATCGTGACCCTCAAATAAAATGACGCTCCATCGGGAGGACTCCGCGGAATCCGAAATTTCTTTCCCACACGCTCTCGCTCGCTCTTTCCGCCGAATACCGCCAACACGCGCGCGCGAGGGTATTTTATTTTAACACGGGAGCCATTTTTGAGATTTCTTACTGAAATCCCGCCATTTTATCTTCGTATCTTTTTTCTCCCCGCCCGCAGTTTTTTCACGCAACTGTTACCTTTTTAACATTCTCATCCTCGCGAAACCCTGACCCGTTTTCTCCCTCTCTATCTCTCTCTCCCTCCCGACGACGATACGAAAGAAAATCACGAAGCTATTTGCGAAAGGCTCATCGGTACTCCAAATGGCATGCAAAACTCCCAGGAGTAAAGTGTGCCGTGAATGTGTGTGTGTGAAATGCAAAAAAGTGTATGTAACGCCTAAGGGAGTGGAGTAGAGCTGTCGCCTGCGAGGAGCAATTTATCCGTGCGATGGGGTAGCGAGAGGTTGGATATATAGTGCGGTTCAGGGGAGGGTCCATCCCCAGCCTGGTTTGCAGGTGGCGTGGGAGGGGTGCGTCCGTGTGCGGGAACTGGGGACTTCCCAGAGGGTTGACCGGAAGTCACGTCACGTCCAGAGGCTCGTTAGGAGCCCGTCACACGGGGAGACATATCAAATCCACCCTCCTCCTATCCTCCCTGACTCCCATCTCGCCCCAATCTCTTCTCTGTGCCCCGGCTCGTTCTTCCAAAGGGCCGACAACCACCTCCCTCATACCCTTCTCTATATTACTCGTATCCTAGTCCCCACCTCTCCCTCTATCCTCCTTCTTCACACACACACACACACACACACACAAGCGTCTCCAACTGCCGCCCTCCGAGTTTCTTCCCTCTTACTATAAGTGTCCAGGATAACGCTTTGCCATAGCCTAGTGGCACGTTCTTTTTCCTTACCTCCGAAAAAAACATTCCGTCTTTATAACACAACTCGGTTCCGACTTTATTTCCTCTCCTTTTTTATTAAAAAATGGAGCAAGATTTTTATCTTGTACGTCACCGCGGAATATCAACGTTGAACCTTATGAATGAGCAAAGAGAATTTTATTTCTCCCTTGTAGGAAGAATTTGTGGATAGAGAGAGAGAGAGGGAATAGAATGTGGAGAAACGTCGATTTCTTCTTTTTATATACTTTCCCGGACTTTTCCTAAGAAAAATCCTTCTTTACTTAACCACCTTCCGCGCCCAGCTCCCATCCTCTCCCTCAGACGCCCTTATCAGCTCCACGAACCCTGTCACATGTCCTCTTACTCCGTCGACCCAACTACTAAGCCACTTGCGAACATTGACAAACTTTTCCCACGAGACAGGCGAGAAATAGAAAGAGAAGACTTCGTTAAGGGAGGGTGGAAAAGTAAGCCAGAGGAGGAGAATTACCTCCCATAAATAATACTAAAAATACTCTGGGAGAGACGGTATTCCTATGCGATTTTTCTGCAGTACCCGCTGTTAAACGTGAGTCGAGTTTGGAAGCGAATACAGGAGAAATCGCCGCAATGTCGGAAATTATTTTCGATGTCAAATTTGAAAGTTTTTGCGTCATCGTCTTATGATAAATATGAATTGTGTGTGCTTAAGAAATTTTTTCAGTAAGATAAGGTTATTTCGACCTAACTTCTCGCTAGTACTTTGTCCCAGATGCACATCAATGTCAATCAACTGTGATTGCAAGAGTAAATTTATCATCATACTACGCACCATGAATACTTCAAATGATTTCTAATAAGTGCGATTATAACATTATCAAATTTAAGTTTATATATGCCTCTTAGGATT
Source organism: Tanypteryx hageni (assembly GCA_028673005.1). NCBI lineage: Eukaryota > Metazoa > Arthropoda > Insecta > Odonata > Petaluridae > Tanypteryx > Tanypteryx hageni. The sequence continues at coordinate 98,988,952 of CM054112.1, read as the reverse complement.
TGCTTTATTTAATTATTTTTACTATAATGTTTGGAAAACCAAAGACGAAGAATTAAAATCAGAAAAAAAAGTAATGCTTTATCAGTTAAACTAAAAAAAAACATGTTAGCAAAGTGTACAGTGTACAAATAGAGTATTTGAAAAATGACGATATAATTTGAACGTACGCACACCATAAAACAGAAAAACCACGATCCGATTATATCTCTTTGTCTACTAAAAATTTCTTGCCCCCTAAATCGGTGCATTAATAAACGTATTTACCTCATTTTAATGACTAGATACTGCAAAACGATATATCAGAAATGATGCTAGGGAAATGTAAAATTTTTATGTACCGATCTATTTCTAATTAGTTGTAATTTGTCAAATAATCGAAAATTATTTTAAATATACCTCACTGGAGTTAAGTAGTTGTAATATTTACGCTTGCGTTCTTTTCTTCGTCGCAGGTGACCTATTTTCTAACGCTTAGAAAATGCTGCATGCACACTTATGGAAATTATACTAATTTTTTAAATTATAGCAGACCTTATTTACTTCAATTACAAAAAAGATTGTTTTCGCCGACAACAATTAGGTATCCACGCATGAATTTTTCTAGGTTTAAAGCGAATTATGATTTTCTTGTTTAACTTTTTTGATAACGGCTACTCATACGATGAAAATTTATTTTTTTAATATTTTAATTTTACTAGTTTTACAAATTTTATAAAAAAACTTTTCGGCATGACTGATAAAGTTTGTTATTTTGTTTCGAGTTGGGTTTTTTAAGCCATTTATGTCATTTTCTTATTATATTTGGCCAGAAGTCCTAAATACCAAATTTCACGAAAATCCGTTCCATGGAAGGCAAGGACGATCATACGCACGGACGGATAGAACGAAGCTTGTAGGGGCCTGTTGGTGACGAAGCGCGCTTAAAACCATGCATATTACGGGCACAAGGCGGCGGACAATTTGCGTCGCATTACGATGCGATGTACCATTTCAATCATTCATTCCTTTAAATTCCTTCCTTCGTTTGAGGGACAGTAATTACTCGAAATTATTTCCCCTTTTCCTCTCTCTCTCTCTCTCTCCCACTACGCCACCGGCAATCAAAAGCCTTAAATAAATAATAATCACCGAGTAGATGATAAACATCACAGCGGTCGATTAAATTTTGCATCAAATCGACTCCGAATAATTCACCTGCCTCAAAAAAGGATATATGATTACGGCGCAATAGGCGGGCGTTAATGGAGTGACAGGAGCAAGCGAAAACTTGCGCGAAACGGCATTGAAATCCGACGAAAACCGGAGGAACCGGAAATTGCGCCAGAGATGGCGCTGAATGAGACGACGGGATCGCGAAATTAAATCTTCTGGAACGCCGCGACAAAGGAGGAGACGGGGAAAGCGTAAGAAGAAATGGAGAAAGAGAGAATACTTTTGGCGCCTCCCTCTCTTCCTCGCTTATAAAAATATCGCGAATACATTTATTTCCGGACGACATCCCCAGATGCGCAAAATAAAAAAATCTTTTTTTTTCATTCTTTAGTATTTTTTCTCCTTTTTCCCTCGCGGTGTGGGGACGCTTGCCACCTTATCCCCGATTCAAGAGCTTTTCTTTAACACCGCAAGGCAACAAAAGTGACATCATTTACGACACGATTTTTTCCTCCTCCACCGCTCCCGCCTTACGTCGGACCACGCGCGGAAAAGGGCGTGACATTTCAATCCGTGACGAATTGCACTCCCTAACGAAAAAGAGGGAGTGAGAGAGAGATAAAAAATAAATAGACCTTAACTGTTTCACGAGAATTCCCTCGGGGGGGGGGGGGGGGAGAATATGAGAGAGAGGAGAGAGAATAGGAGGTAAGGTTAGGTAAGGAGAAAGCGATATAGAGAGGGAAGAAGGCATAGGTTGAGAAGGAGGCGGTAGAGGGAGTTGGAATGGTAAAAACAAAAAAATAATATCGGAGGGAGAGAGTGTAAAAATTCCGTATCAACAAGATTAACCTTTCGCGCGGAGCCATACGTTACCATCGCAGCCTGCGTCAGTAATGTAGAATCGATTCTCAAACAGCCCTTTGCGTAAAAGGGGAGGGTCGAGTCTTCTATCCTCCTCCCTTTCCCCTCCGTCGCTTTTGATGGTAGCCTAGGAACGTGGGAAGGACCGACATGAGTACGAGGCCGCACTGCTGAGGGGAAAAGGGAGCATCACCGGTAGTTCGTAAAAGGGAGAAAGATAGTCGATTCCTTTTATCTCCCTACGTTCGCTAGTTATACCAAAACACCGACCTCTCTCCCCCCCCCCCCTCAACCCCCTCCCCGCCACCGATACCTCCCAGTAATAGCACGAAAAGCGTTCAGTCGACACCAGATCTAATTCTCCTTTCTCAGATCTAAAGCGCCTATAATACCTGCTCTTTCTAGCCTCAACCTGCCAAGCCTCGCCTCTCTAACCTGTCTCTCCCTTTTGCAGCATTTTTTCCCATAATACGTTCCCTCTAACCTCACCCACCTTCCTCCCCCCCCTCTCTCTCTCTCTCTTCCCCCCTCTCTCTCTGTCCTCTCTCTCTCGCTCTCCGACGTTATTCTACCTCCGCACAAACGCTCTGCCACTCGCATCCCCGCTCCATACTCCCTCAGGGGATTATGTGCGCCCATTTTTTGAATAATTCGGCGCCGCTCCGATCGATTCTCCCCTCCCCCTTCCCCACCCAAAAAGGTATAATCATTATATTATTTATTCATCAAACGGAATCGTAAGGTCAGCGGACTCCGGCATCGGTCGTGAAAACAAAACGGAAAAAAGTAAGTACAAAAACCGGTTAAGGGCCCGGGCGATTCTTTTTTTTTCCCGTCCGGGCAAATGGCTTTAAATTTTTTTATTTTTTTATTTTTGGAAACTTCAAAGTTAACTGAGGAGCATACGTTTCCCATTTTGTCCCGTGCAGCCAGATGGGTTCGGCGTCGTATGATTAAATTCGCGTCACGAATGTTTAATAAGCTGAAAGTTTAGAGCGAAATGCCTAACCGATATTTATGCAAATGAATTCAGAGAGAGAGAGAGAGAGAGGAGTTGATATGTGAGATATGTAACTGCCAATTTTCAGTTTAATTTATTTTGTAAATTCGAATCCCGGTTTTTTCAGCGTCTCTTCGAGAGCAGCCTGAAGAAAAATCGGTCTTCTATGCATCGCCCTATATATGGTGCATAATTTGCTCACCTTTTTAAAAAAAAATATTGTGAAATTTGTATTATTTATTATTAGAAGAAGCTGAAATCGATTATTCAGCAGGATGATGCTTGGAAAATAATTCGATTTCAACCCAATCAACGAAATGACACTTCCCTTCTTTCGTGTAGACGGGCGTTAAATATGCGTCTATATCAGGGATATCGAAATGGATCATGCGGCCCACCAGTTCGAAAAGTGCGGCTCTCTCATTAGAACGATCCTACGGTAGTTGGGCGAAAGATAAAGAATGAAAGAGACAATCATGGAGTAACGAAGCAATATATGTTTAATATTTAAGAATCGATTAATTTTTTTCATCAAAATATATGCTATTTCGAATTGCGCGGTTCTGAAAAGTGTTCCAACAAAATGCCATCACGTCTCATCATTTATTGAAGTTATCTCATGAAGCCTTTGGCTCTCATGCAAATTGAGTTTGAACCTACTGGTCTATATCCTAAGACATTATTAAAAAAGGTTAATAGCAATTTTTAAAGCATTTAGGGTAGGCATCCACCCGAGTTTTATAAGTAAAAGTTAAATCAAGTTTCACACGGTTTTTTAAGGTAACTTTAATATTGGATTCTCTTAAATTATGCCTTTGTTATGGCGTTAATTTTATATTTAGAGTATAATCATTCATTATTTTTTAATATGCTCTAAATTGACTAAGTTCATTGTTTCCGACCATCCTTTTGTCGGTGCCATAAATATAAATAAGATATTTTACATCATTCGGAAGTCTCTTAAAACCAATTAATGCATTCCAATGCTAATACTCGTCGTTAAAAAACTGGCCAATATCAATTTGATATAAAATATTCATAGTGTTATGAAAAATTGCAAAAAGGGAAGCATAATTTCCAACTTACGTAACTGAGACGAGCGGCGGATCCCCCGATTGAAGCCCTGCATTCGTATTTGCCGCACGACCATGGAGTTACTAATGCTGGGCTAATAGGATCTGTTCTATCCACTGCAAAGCATTTGCATACATGCTCCCTCCTAGACACCGTCTAATCCCTTAGATTGGAAAACTAGATATCAGGTGACGAATGCACGGAGCATTGCAATGGTGAGCTCATAGAAGAGGTGCGGTCACGGCAAACCAGCAAACACTTCCTAGAATGGAGAGTTGACTCGAAACGCTTCGCGTCACCTTTCAAACGTAAATCATAGTCCTACTGATAGAGACATGACTTAAGGTTCAGGAAGAAGGCGATTCAAAATTCCATTTCCGTGCGATTGCGTAATGCATCGTGGAAAATCTTATATTGCCTTGAATTGAGATCATTGAGGGAAACGCAAAATATCTCCACGGATGTCCGAAAGAGTCGGGTCATCCTGGTATGGAGTTTTATTTGCCAATTGTGTAAGAGCATGAACTAAGCCGAGGGCATTATTAGAATAAAAGTTTTTAATTTAAATCCTCTCCATTGAAATTATTTCGAAACGATTTCAAACATTTTTATGATATGAAATTAAAAAGAAAAACATTTGTAGCATTTAGTCTACTGTTATGGGTATCTCTATGATTCAAACAACTTAATCGTAAGTTTATTAAATAATTTCTATGATTACTTATTTAGATGTGATTCAGTGATAGATTAGCCTAAATATTTCACAAATATGGATATCAATTGATTTGGTTTTATTTTTTAACTAACCAGAGAAGCTTTAAGCTTGTGGAGTTCCATTATATGGCATTAAAAAAATCCACGATTTGTGGACATTTTTCTTCGTTTCCAAAGCTTCTTAGCCTGATAAAGGTAAAAGCACCAAGGCATAAGTCTCATTTCGAAAAAGATTTTTTGTAAAATTTAACGATTATACTAATAAGACGAGAAATTTTATTTTTATTATTTTAATTCTCTGGTTTAATTTTATTTCATACAGCGCATAACTATGTGCGTTGATTTTAAAGATTAGTTTCGAAATTAAATAATTCCATATTTGTATATTTTTCAAACAGAGCTGTCAGATGAATAAAAAGCTACACTGCGCGGAAATATTTCGCAGCAAACACGTTCAATTTCGTAGGCCGTGGATCACAGATAGACAAAATCTTTTTTCTACGAATATTCCGTTCTAGATAAATTTTACAAATCGTCGAAGAGACCTTGTCTCGAAATTTGCGTGCATCCCAGACATTCCGAAAACCATCAGCGCTTGACCTTGAGGCTCGAAAATTACATTTCGCGGCTATGAGGATCGCTGCATTTACAACACCGTGTCCGTGCAGCGTAAACCTCGCCTGGGCGCACGCGCCGCTAATCTGTCCTTTAATTGATCCCAATCAGCCGACGAACGCATCTCACTCAATTAGCGATAAGGTTCCATTTGCACGGACCAGATCAATCGCGGAGATCTTACGCTCAGAGAGAGAGAGAGGGAGGGGGGCGGAGCGAATGAAAGACAGAACTCCGAACACGAACCCATTACCCGACGGTACCCATGCGTGGATGTTTTTATTCGTACATCGAACTAAAATAAATTGCTGGCAGAGGGGCATAACACGGTGTCCTGACGCAGGAGGTAGAGGGAGGAGATAAGAGTGAGTTGAGGCGACCGATGCGGTGCAATATGAGAGGCTGCTCGAACCAAATGAACGCCGTCGCATACCATTGCGTTTTCGTCGAGTGAGGAGGGGGAGGACAGGAGATAGTTGCCATAGCGACCCGTGTGTGTATGTGTGCGTGCGAGTGTGTGTAGCGAGCGAGTTAGATTGTTGGTGGAAGGAGGAGGGAGAAAAGAGAGGTGTGTCGGCGATAGAGGTGGTAGGAGAGAGGAGTGGTGTTATAGTGTTGCGGTGAAGATAAGGGGTGAAAGGGTTGCAGGGCGGAGGTGGAGTTGGGGAGGAGGGTTTCTGCGGCCTGAGAGGGAGTGGCGAATCGAGAGGGTATTTGGGGTAACGTTATTATTTAGGTGTGTGTAATGGCTCGGCTCCTCGGAACACTGGAGCTTGAGTGCGCCCGCTGGGTTCTGTGTGACGCTCACCCGCTTTGACGCGGTCCGTGGGACTCGCTAATGGAAGCAGCGGCGCGCGTTGTGTTACGGATTGATGGACTGCGCTTTCTCGCGTGCGCCCGCGCGTGTATGTGTTAGGGAGATGGAAGAGAAAGAGAGAGCACGCGTGCCACGCCTCATCCGTCCCTTTCAAAAAATAAACCAACAGATTCATGCGAGTTTCTCTCTCTTACTTAGTTACATCCTCTGTAACTCTAACATACACTCAACCTCACATTTCTCATCACTACGGCAACACCTTTATTATTAGATGGATACACTCGAGGAGATAATAAAGATCGTGTTGATTTTGTCCAAATAAGAAAGTTTATCCAACTATCACGCAATATATTCTACTCCCCTCTCCTACTCTCCATCCATCAATTCCTTCCACTTTCCATCTCTGCTATCCAATCATCGCACTCTCTTCTTCGCCCTTTAAACCCTTCTTCCCTTTCCGAATCCTACGTCCCACCCTTCATCACTCATCCCCTTCAACCCTCTCGTTTTCTTCAACTCGCTCCTTCTCCCATTCTCTTTAACTATGTCCTTTCTCTTCAACCGTCTCCTCTCTCCCTCCTTCTCTTCAATCCTCATCCCATCTTTTCAATCCGCATTCCTATCTTCAACAATCTCTCCATCCCTATCTTCAACAATCTCCCCTTTTTTATCTTCAACAGCAATCTCTTTTGCTATCTCAAACAATATCTCCCTCCATCCCTTCGAACTCCTCCCTCCCTCCAATTCCCTCCTCCCTCTACTTCCCTCCCTTCTTCATCCCTTCTCTCCTTCCCCTATCTTTCCCTTCTTTTAGCCCTCCCTCTAGTCATTTCTCTCCCCTATCTTCTATCTCATCCTTCAACCCACCCTCCCTCCCTCTCTTCTACCTCATATTTCAACCATCCCTCCAAATCTTAAACCCTTCCTCCCTATCTTCAACAATCTCTCCCTCTCTATACAGTCCTCTCTCCCTAACTTCAACCCTTTCTCCATCTCTTCCTTTAACCCCCTTCCTCCCTTAATCCTCCTTCCTTCCCACCGCTATTTTTCCCTCCCTCATGCATTCGCTCATTCCTCCATCTAACCGAACCCGCACGATACCCGAAGGATCCCAAAAATTCGCCTCCTCCCTCTCTCTCTCTCTCCCTCTTCTCTCAGACCGCGTCCCCCTCCCTCCGTCATACCTCCCCTCATCCCTCCTCCCACTCCTCCCATTCCGCGGCACGAAATTCCGACTTCCTCGCGAATACCGGTCGCCGCCGCCGCCTTCGCCGCAACTCCCGCCGCTGTCCTCACGGGTCGCTGCATCCCTTGAACCGCCTCACTGCATATTGATATTCCGACTGAGCCCAAATTCTCCTCCTCCCCCCTCTCTTCCTATTTTCCTTCCTTCGCCTCTCTCTCTCTCTCCTGCACATTGCCCTCCCTCCTTCCTTTCCTCCTCGCCTCTCTTCCTCCACGACCGATATCACTCTCGCGGTAAACGCTCTTATCCTCCTAAAAAACTTAAGCCCCTCCCCCCTCCCGCCCAGGGAACGCTATGCTGTCGCTGTGTTTCTACGTCGGTTCTCTGTCCATTTCGTCGCTCTACTATTCAAAACGTTTTCACGGTTGAATTTCTGATTTACCGATGTGCCTATTTATTTTTCAGCTTTATGGTGTTTGCGATTCCCACTTTCATGTGAAGTGTATCAAATTTTTGCTTCATATCATATATGGTCATTAATACTCGATACAAATAAAATTTGAGGCAGTCTATATTATAAAAATTTCTATGAGCCACTTATAGTTTCACTTATAGCTTCTATAATAATAATGCTACTTGTGCCTCACTCATTCACTGACTGACATAAAACTCTTAGGTATTTCTAGAAGTGCTATAAATTGAAATTTAGCATGTAGGTTGAGTAGCACAACCAACGAGAAAAATCGAAAATCAAAAAAATGTTAATTTCAAAGGTTTTTTACCCCATTGTTTCATTCCAATCTCCCATAAGAAATCGGTGCAAGGTATATTAAAAATGCATTTTTAAATTACTTAATACTAAGATACGAACTCGAGACGAGAACATATCTTTACCTAAAAGAACGAAGTTTATATTTCTTGAAGAGAGAATTTGAATCCATCCCGAATTAACGTAAATTTTACTTTTTAAGCTCGAAAAATTTATAACTTTTTCAGCTTTCAACAATGAAAAATACTAAGTACCATGGCAACAAACTCAATGGTATTAAAAGGGAATTAATGGACTGTGTTACAATAGCATTGCTTTAATGCACTTTCAACGGGAATTAAATAGACTACTAGCGTAATCTTCCGTCAAATATGACGGGTATGCATGAATTAAGTTAAAACTAAAATAAAAATCTGATGTGGCCACCACATGACTTTCTCCATATCTGTAATATTTCTAAAATTTCCAAATAGGATACATAATGGGAATAATTTTAAAACGAGAAATAATAATAAATATTTTAATAAACTGCGAGAAAATTTGAGACAACAAAGAACAGAAATAAACTCAAACCATAGCCTTCTGATTTTGGATATAGCCGCAAAGCTCCAACAATTAAGAAAAAAAAGGAGCGTTACTAAGACGTAACTAAGTATCAATTGTTAACAATAGTCGTCGGTCGGTGGCGCGGTGGTGGCAGCTAAAAATATAAGTTATCTCTTAAACAATGCATTATATGGAAAAATGTTTCGAACAAAGATTATAGAAAATTAAATTTTCTACAACTTTTATTCCGATACATTTTTACATTTATCAAATATTAAAGCAAATATTTTAAAATAACGGATAAGTGACAACAGTAAACACCCACTTCCGGTTGACCGATTTTTACCAAAAACTAATCAGTTCTTTTGACTTATATAAAAATTTTAAATATAAAATTTCGCGTTGACTTGAATAATATTTTTTGAGTTAGAGCACCCACAAACCGCTATCACATACACACGCACACACTGACACGCAAACATCATCGAGAAAATGGTCAAAACGTGGGGGGACCTCAAAACGTGTATTTCCGTTGAAATCTCGAAGTCGATTTTTTTCATGAATACAATACTTTCCTCTATACTACGTATATGGAGAAAGTAAAAAGTAAGCAATAAATATAAAATTCAGATAATTGAGTGTTCCGGAAAGTAAAAATAGTTTTCGGCTAATAGAAATTGTTACACATTACGCTATAAAATTCTTATACGCCAAAAATTATTTTTAATTTATGGAACATTTAATTTTGTGTCTAACTCCCTCTCTGTCTCTCTCCTTTCTGTCTTCCTCTCTCTCTCATATTAAAGCATTCAAAGCACGCATTCCTTACGCATATAGGAGGTACCTATAAGGGTTGAGACGACAATACAATCTCGAGGCTTAACAATGACACGGTCTGCAAGGCAACATATCGTTAAAATGTTTACATTTCCCCAATTAATATGATTTAAACGTAGAACTTGAGGGATTTCGAATCGTAGGCGAAATGCGACAATAAAAAATAAAAAACATTGTTTATTTTTCCTTAGAACGGTCTAGGTCCGAAGGTCGTAGATTAATTCTTCCTAATTTTAATATGCAAAAGAGTAAAAGCCTGTAAGTCCAAAAATCGACTTTTACGGGAAATGAGAGTCGAACCCGAGTCTTTTTTGGGATTTTGTTTAGGAAATGACTTTGACTATAAGAGGTAAACATTCCTACCAAATTTCAACCTCTTATCTACTCGGACAGTTTCTTCAAAATAGCATTACAGTCTATCAGTGGCGCGATCTGATGGCGCGAGGTGGAAGTTGTTGCAGACGGAGTAAGAGAAATATATACCTATAAGACTAGCGCAACTGCTCGTCAAAAATGAAGGGTTCAAATTAATAACAAGTGAACATATAAAAATGAATTTTTATAACCAACTTTTACATAGTCAATACTTTAATATGAATAAACTGTATAATATAATTATGGTAACCTTTCTGCTTGGGCGTAAAAAGTTGCAAAAGTGTCTCCCAGCTGTTGAATGATGTGGGGGTCTCTCTGTTTAACCTTTAATCTTTTCACAATTGAAAGAATGGCAGACAGAAGTAGAGAACTCAATGGCAAACGTAAGAATGTTTGGTATATATGTAGTAAGAAGCTTGGTAGTATCTGTTGTTTGAAAATACTGACTTATCCATGTATATTGCTTAAAATCGACGAAAATATACTGCTAGTTCAGAGTAATTCAGCTTTAGTTACTAGTAGGAGTGAAAACGAGGTTTTCAATGGCCTTTTCACAGGGAAAACAATTTTCAGAATAATCTTAAATGAGTGAAGATATAAAGATTTTTAAATAAATAAAAACTTACTATCAATAATGATTACGATAAATAAAAACACAATTGTTAGCAGAAATATTGTACTTGCATCTGGGCAACCAGCTTCAAAATTCGCGGCTGAGTGTTTGTGAAAGCCAACCTCATGTCATCCTCAACATTCAGTCTGTTTTTTGCCTTTGTTTTTATATGAAGAAGCGTTGAAAATCCACTCTCGCAGAGATATGTAGAGGCAAATGGAAGTAAAACTCGAAAGGCAAGCATGGTGACATTTGGATTTGACTGATACATAGCACACCAGAACTGAGTCAGCAATTTTTCATAAAACGAATTACGTGCCGAGGAATCGTTCCGCAGATGCAAGAATTCATCCTGTACTTTCAAGGGATTCAAGGTGCCCAGTAATCTCCTCTTTCAGATTCACGTCCAGTTCACCTTCAGATTCCTCTACCACACTGCAGAGTTTTTCAAACATGGAAATGTTTCCAAGATTTACTTTCCGACGCCAGTTTTGCAGCTTGGATACAAATGCCTGAAGATTGTCTTGAAATTGGATATTGTGTGTTTCCTTTCCCTGAAGTTTCAGGTTCAGCTTATTTAGCTGGCCTAAAATGTCTGCTAAGTAAGCAACTCTTTTCTTCCAAGCTTTATCATTAAAGTAAGCCACAAGGTCATGTTTCCCTTGCACTTCCAGGAACGACTTGATTTCATCTTTCAACTCAAAGACACGACTGGCAACATTTCCTTTCGACAACCAGTGTACAGCAGTGTAGAAAAAAGAACCTCGTGATCAGGATTCATGTCTTTACAGAGTTCTTTAAACAGACGGGTGTTGAGGGCTCCAGATTTGATGTGATTCACAATTTTGGTCAGAGAATCAAGTACCTCTTGCAGAGGAACTGGAAGAGTCTTACTGGCAAGAGCATATAATGAATTTTGCATCATAGTGAATATTTTTTTCATTTTACTATTTGTAACATAGAATTTTATTCTAATGATAACACTGCATTTGTATATTTTAGGGTTAGGGAGTGAATAAAGGTCCACCGCGGCGGAAATTTGAAAAAATATTAAAGGCCCGCCATAGCAAATAATTAAAATAATATAAAATGTTTAATATGTATGAACACGGCGGGCCTTTAATATTTTTAAAGTATCCGCCGGGGTAGACATTAAGTCACTTCCTTTCATTTATCAAAAATCAGTGTTACAACCACTAGTAGAATATTGCAGTGTAGCCACATTGAAATAAATAAGTGTCGAAAACCTTCGTGGTAAAATTTCTTATAAAAATAATTGCTACTAAAAATAACCGCGGCGACCCACCAAAAAACATTTTGCGACCCCCTTGGGAGTCGCGACCCACAGGTTGGGAACCTGGGCTTTAGAGGAATGGCTTATCGCAGGGGTCGCCAACCTATATCCCGCGGTGCACAAGTGACCTCCGATGGCACTTCATGCGGCCCACGATGAAAAAGAAATGGAAAAGTCGTCGGTGAAATTTAGTATAAACAGTTTCATATTTTTAGTGAAATTTTGGCCTCAAAAACGTATCTGGTTAAGTCTTAACTCTAATAGTTAAATAATTGATTATATGCGTTACTAATATCATTCAGAGTGACTAATTCATGTATAACTGAAATTTAAACCAGAAAACTTGGGTGTAGTTTACCGCTAGAGTTTCATACACTATCGAATGCCTTCCACGATGCAAGTGTTTAAGCTACATGTGCTAATTTTAAAGTGCTGTACCTATGTTAATAAACTGAAAACACGAATGAAATTCAAATATACACATACGCATATATCTATTCCGTGATTATTCATGCAGTAATTAAAGACTTTCAAGTAAGCGGACGGAAGTCTCTTGAAACTACTCTTTTTTTTACTGAACAAAATTTGGGAAGGTTTTTACGGCACCCGTTCCTTTCCCACTCAATCATTAATGGCAATTTAAATGATGATTAAGTTTATTAAGAGACCTTTCCAAATTGTGTTACTTATTAATCCTTCTATCCCCTCGAGCCACTTAACCTTTCAGTCCGCTCTCCTAAACATCTCTCCACTTCTCCCTTGAAACCCTTTAACCCCCTCTCCTCCTCACCCCTCCCTCTCGCTCTCTCTATCCCTCTTACCCCCAATTACCTACTCTCGCCAACTCATCTTCGCTTCGTCCCCTACAACAACAGCACTCTCCTAGTCTAAGCTAATATATTAATATATTTTTTGAGCGTATTCATCCTTTGTTTTCGCATATAATAATGCTCAAGAAATTTTCGTATATCTGCCCGTGTATTCTACCGAAAATTGTGCATCTATACTTAAAATCACTTCAAGTTATTTTTAAATATCTGCAAAATTTAGCAGATTACCACAAGAAATTCCTGTGTAAGAACAAAATACTTTAAAGATGATTCTGAAAAAGTTGATATTTTTGTTGCTAGAAGAAAATGCATAAAATTCTGAAAAAAGTAGACGAAGAATGGATGTAAAATGTCGCTGCTTTTTTATATTCGAAGAAAACAGAACATAATGGACGTAATTGATATATTTGCAGAAATAGTTCAACAATGCCAAGGAATAGATGAAAGGGAGTAGGAAGGAAACGGTTTACTGAAGGCGGTTGCCGAAATAACGGCACTCGGATGCAAAGACTAAGGAAAGCAGCATCATGGACAGATGAAGTTAGTCTAGTGATTTTCCCGGCCCGCCTTATCAGCAAGAGTATTCAATAGATATCATTCATGATATCTAAACGACATTTTCCGAGTACATGGGTGAAATATAATTTTAATGCAAACTAATTACAGAATCGAAAACATTCTCAAAATTTGCTCTTTGAAATTTTCACAATGCTCGATCAGTCATTTGAAATGCCGTATGTGGCCCGCACAGAGGATCATGAAGCCTCATGTGGCCCTTTCAGTAAAAAGTTTGGTGACCCCTGGTCTAGAGTTAAAGGGAAACTGGCTCTGATCGCAAGGGATGTTGAACCACAGAACCATCGTAAAAGGAAATGTAGGCAAATCAATGGTGATTCCAAGAGATGCAACTCCTTATGAGACTAGATCGTCGCTCCACCGATCGAGGAGACGCGCTGCGTTCTGAATTAATAGGAACAGAGTCCGACGCTCAACAGTCCGAGACGGACGTATCATCGGCGATTTTGTGCGCCGCCGGTTTATTTTCATGTCCTAGATAAAACAGAAACGTGACTAGTATTCTAAATTCAACTTCTACCGTTTTCTCCCTCGCTTTCTGCCGCACATCCTCTTGCTTCACCTATTCCTCTCCTTCACACACGCGCCCTTTCACGCTTCTCTCTCCATTTCTCTCTCTCTCCCCCTCCCTCCCTCTTTCGTCTGCAACGCATTCTTATCGACTCACGCGAAGACGCTGCGATTATTTGGTTCGATGCGCACCGAAGGTGGAGCGATGAATCGAAATTGCGGCTAAGAATCAAGGTCGAGATGCACTACGCTAGATTGAGTCATAGCGCAAGGAAATCCATCCTGCGAGCCAGAGATGAAAACATAGACCTATGCATATACACCGCAGTCGCCTGTCTTTTCCCATAGTAATATTCCAGGAAGCATTCAACCCAACGATTCTCTCGCCGCGGAGTCGTCGATGAATCGTCAACGCTTTTTGTTCCAGGACTTTTTCATCGCATGAAACGGCGGAAGATTAAAATTCGCGGCAAACGCTTTCCCCGGATGAAGGACACGTGTGTCTGTAAGCATGTATGGGCAGGTATTCGTGCCTTCAATTCTCGGAAATTTTCATCTGTACGAAAATACCGTCTTTTCGGCCTTCTTTTTTTCAACCGTAAAATTATTACGGCCGTCGAAGTCCTCCTGCGTATAAAAACTTCCAGAGGGGCGATTCGTCTGGAACTCTGAATTTACGTCGTCACGATTTTGACATTCTCGCCGGAATATCGCATGGATGCGAGGCCTTGACCTTTCCCCGCGGAAAAAAAGATTCGCCGCCCTGCCTCCTCCGGTCGCTAGCTTCACTCGGTTTCATCTCGAAAAACAACCCAGCCGCGGATAGAAGACAACTTCACTCCGTGGTTGGAGGAGGGTCTTACCCGAAAACCTTTTTCACCTTACGTCCCTTCATGCGTGGTGTCCCTCCGACGCCCCCAGTGGCTCTCTTATTACTGTTAGAGTGTTCTGTGCTGGTAAAATTGATTGAAATGGGTCATACGGCTGTTGAATCATTTCCATTACTCCCTGACATAATTAAACAAATTTATCTCCTTTCTTTGTGAATGGAGTTTTTGCTGCGCTTATATGAATAGATTATGTATTGCTGTGCCAGCTTTCCAGCATGGTGGAAAATCCTTCCCTCTAGAAAAAAAAACAGTATAAAGAGCGACCAATATTGGCTGCGTTTCTTCCAAGCGGTTTCAGGAATTGAAATTTCATTTTTTGTTTCCAAAAATGGTGGCGGCTCTGATGGAGCAATATGATTTTAAGTTCTCTGTTTGTTCACTGAATTTCAAAATATTTCTCTAGGGACAGCATTTAACAAAGACCTAACTTAGAATTAACAAGTTAAGATTTCAAATTTTATTTTTGAATATATGATGACAGTCCTGGTTGAGTGTATGCCATTTTCATTTTAATATGAGCGAAAATTGAGAGAAATGGTTAGTTAATATATGAAATATGCCGCCTTTTGTCTTCTATTGCAGTAAAACCTTAAAAAAAAATTAAATGTGCATATCTGTATCATATAGACTAGGGATGGGTAATGTTTTCCGATTGGTGGGACGCATTGGTGGCAGTAAATCGTTCGGTGGGCCGCATTAAAAATTGCCCGAGATTTAGCGAACTGGATTGAAGTTAAATAGGAAGTTGCCTAGAGATACTTAGGCACCATATGAGTGAAAATCAAGTTAAAATTAGCTTTTTTGGGTATACATTTCAATATTAAAAATCATGATGGAATTCAACCTTAGAAATACCTTTGACAAAAGATCAAAAACAACATTAAAAAGAACTTATTTGAATTGAGAAATGTTCTTTAAGAGTTCACAACATTTTAACAGACTTTGCTAGATAAAAATAATATTGGTACATAAAATAAAAGATAAATGAAAAATGTTTTGAAAACTATGCAAAACTCACAGTGTGCCGCATATAATTAGCGGACCACATGCTGGGCACCCCGGATAAAGAAGACGGAGAATTTTTAGGGTGATTTTCTAAAAACTAGGCATACAAAACGCATCCAAGAAGGAACATTTATTGTTTCAAAATTTATGAAAATAATTATCTAAAACTAATATTTTATTATTAAAACAAAAAGCTTAATTTTTATTTTAAATAGCAAGCCTGATAGACTGTTTAAACATGATATGTCATTTTTGTCTTCCACTCTGATGTAAACCGCAAACACTAAATTCCATCGATATACGTCTAATGGCACATATCCATCACCTTTCACATGAGTTCAGACGTACAGACAGATGGAATAAGATTGGAAAGGTGTGCTCCATGTCGGAGTACAAAGAGTTTCCAAATGCGCTCTATGGAATTTCACAATGTTCTCAATATTTTTCGCTCAAATGAGTATTTAACTAGAAGCTAGCGAGGTACGTTGTAAAATACATGTAAGTCCTTATGTGAAGTTGCCGTTATTATGCGTTCTTTGCACGAAGTGAACGCATATAGGGGTCGTTTCCGTCCGTACGCCCGTCCGCATGCTAAAACTCGGGAACCGCTGGACAAATTTCGATAAAATTTGATTGGGGAGTTTTGCTAAAATTGGTCGACCGATTCTAATTTTGATTAAAATCGAACAAAAATTACGACTCCTTTACATGAAGACCTACAATGCTCCTTGATTTCAACTCGGGAACCTCTGGACGTATTTCAATGAAATTTGGTATTGGGGAGTTTTGCTCAAATTGGTGGACCGATTCCAATTTTGGTTAAAATCGGACAAAAAATACGACCACTTTACATGAAGACCTACATTTAGTTTACTGTTCATCTTGGGAACCGCTGGACATATTTTGATGAAATTTGGTATAGGAGAGTTTTGCTTATGTGTGTGTGTGCGTGTGTGTGCGCGTGTGTGCGTGTGTGTGCGCGCGTGTGGGCGCGTGTGTGCGTGTGTGCGCGTGTGTGTGCGCGTGTGTGTGCGTGTGTGCGCGTGTGTGTGCGCGCGTGTGTGTGCGCGTGTGTGTGCGTGTGTGTGCGCGTGTGTGCGCGTGTGTGCGCGTGTGTGCGCGTGTGTGCGCGTGTGTGTGCGTGTGTGTGCATAAAACATATTTTGATTGAATTTGGTATTTGGGATTTTGCTAACATTTGTTCTCAGATTCCAATTTTGGTTAAAATCGGACAACAATTACGACCACTTTACATAAAGACCTACATGTAGTTTACAATGTTCCTTTGTTTCAACTTGGGAACCGCTGGACGTATTTTGATGAAATCTGGCGTAGGTGGAATTGACTTAAACACCGAGTTGGGCTGTGCGCACAACCGAAAATATTTCAAATCGGAAAAAATGCCAAAATCCTAACTGGAGCGATATTCCTTTCAAATGAAACTTGTGGCCGCCATAGGACCTGAAGGAGTGAGTCTATTGTCTGAGTTGCAATCCGGAGTAAACATAAAAGTACCATGCTTGACGCCTACGATATATATAGTAGCGGGAGTACAGCCAGCGTCCGTATCGATCTCTGTGCAGTGGTAAATTGAGGCTCGTTGGAAACGTTTTCTTCTCTCCTACAACCCAGTTTTCTCTAGAATATTTGCCTGAGGCCCGAGTTTATCGACAAGTTTCCCCCTTCTCCATCCGATCCATCCCGTCTTTAATGACGTCACACAAAGGGCTGGATGATGGGATATTAGGAAACCCCATTCCTCCATACACCATTTCCCCTTCAATCCCCTTCCAGCGGAATTAAATTGCATTAAAGTAATTAAACTTGACGAAACTCTTTCCCATTCCTCTAACCCCATAAGGCAATGAATTATCTGCACATTGTTTATTTTTATTTAATTATTTTTCTAACCCTCCTCCTCGCGAAAGACTTGCCGAAAGTTGTATTTTTGGGTTTTTGAGGAAAATATGCAGATTATTCTCTTCTTTTTTTCAAGGAACATCCGCCATCTTAAATACTTGTACAAAGTTTTTTGTATATCGTCAGAAACGACTGATTACTCGCCATTAATTGGATTTCGACTCTGCGTTTCTCCTCGGGCACGAATCGATTTCCTCGAGCGCTTCTAAAATTCCTTCGCTTCGAAAAACTGAAGGGGAATTCACGATTACTTTGCTGATGTAATCGAGACTCGTATCTGCATTTTTACAATTTCCGTGTATATTCGGATAATCGGTGCCGTCTTTCTGAACTACGCGATATTTTACGCAGCCTGAGCTGAAGATTCAACGTTCATATTTCAGTTTTATTTTTCCATCTCCTAAGCAGCTTTCTGGTCTTTCAGCCGTACAATTGTTCGAAAGCATTGGGAATAACATCTTTGTTGAAAATATTTAGGAAAAATCAAGGCTTTTTTACTATTCGAATCTACACTTGTTCTATACCACGGTTAAGGCCTTGCAATTTTCTCCGAACATATAGAGATTTCTTAATTTGTGTTTATCAAATAAGAAAAAATATAATAGCGGTTCGAACGTCCAAATGAATTGATAAATACTATCCACCTTGATTAACCCCTTTCGCTGCCAATTTTATATTTAAATTTTTTTACTTCAATTCGAAGTGCGCATATTTTCGAACAATAGAAATTCGACAAAAAATTTAAATCCTCTATTTAAAATTTTGGAAAAATAAAAAACTAAGTTATTTAAAAATACCCAACCCAAACGTGAGCCGTGGATTTTGAAATAAGTTTATTTGACAATGAAACTTTTAATTATTTATTCCATTTTATCATCCAAATCAAACAAGATGGAGTAGAAATAACTGCTTAGAAGGATCGTGACAAAATCATTCTCACAACTCGGAAGACCTCAGCAGCATTTCTTGCGCGATCTTAAAGCCGAAACCTTTTCGGTGCTATAAAAGTCGATAGGAAAACATTGGATGTGAAATCAACTCCCATATTCTCTAACTCGATCGCTATCAACCAAACGTCGCTCTATGAATTCTAGGGTTTCCATGGCAACTATGACCAAACGACTTAACCCCGCGAATTAAAAAAAAACTGTCGCCTTATCCGTAGCTATTCAAATCGTACTTTCAATCCGATTTGAAATAAGAAGGGGGAAAGTTATACACTTTTCCATATCTCCCATAATACATACCTATCCGACCGTTAAAGAATACTAATCGCATTTCAATAGACCATGAAGCGACACTTGAAAAACGTGGGGTTGCGAGGAGGAGGAGAAAGGGAACACTTAGCAAAAAAAATGCCCCAATCCCTTTCCCCACTCTCGTTCTCTCCCCCTTCCACCACCCTGAATACAAAAAAATGTTTTAAAAGAGCGGCGAGCGGGAGGAGGGAAGAAAAAAGGACGAAGGGGATAAAGAAACAAAAGAGGCTCGAGACACTTCGCTCACCGCCCCCACTCGACCTTATCCTAAGGGTTGAAGCTTGTGTGTGTGTGTGTGAGGGAGGGGGTGGAGAATGGGTCGGGGAGGAGGTGGAAAGAAGAAAGGGTGGTGAAGCCCAGGTCCATTCACGTGGTCCCAGATACATCGTTCTGCACCCCAAAACTGGCTGTGTAAGTGCGATGGAGGGAGAAGAGAAGGAGATAGAGAGAGAGAGAAGGGAGGAGAAGAATAAAAGGCCGAAAGAGAGAGAAAGAGCGAGAGAGAGAGGAGGAGTCAGTCGGTTCTGAACCACCAGCCACAAACTCCTGGTCGGCCTTCCTTTTTACATCCCCCGTCTCTCTCTCTCTCTCACTCTCTTTCTCTCTTCCCTCGCTCAGACTCCCTAACCTTATGGCTGAGCACCCCAGCCGATCCTCAGAGCGTCATTCACTATTCTAACCCCTCTAGAATACCTCAATCCTTCCCACCCACCGACCACCCTCTCTCTCTCTCTCTCTTGCCGCTCTCCCAAGGGAGAATGGGGAGGTACATTAAGGGTAGGAGGGAGGAGACTAGCAAGGGATGACGGGGGAGTGTATAGGGGTCGGAGAGAGAAGGTAAAGTTAAAGAGGAGATAGGGGAAAGGAATGAAAATTTAGAGGGAAGGAATGGTACGTGAGGTTGATGAGAGTTGGACATAGGTGGGAAGGAATGTGATTGTTCAGATATGGAGGTGGAATGGATATTTAATAAATTATGCAAGACGCTAGACTTGGGTCTAAATAGGGAGGTGGAGATTCATGAAGAATGTGGCTGAAAAAGGACAGCAAGAAAACTAGAGATTGAGGGAATACAGATAAAAAACGCAGTAGACGAGGCGAGAGATGAATGTGAGAAAAGATGGAGGAAAAACAAAAGAAATGAAGGGAAGCAGTAATCGAACGAAGTTGAGAAATAGAAATGGGAGAGAGAAGTTTTGAAAGTTGAAATGAGATATAAAATGGGAAGGGAAAATCAAATGGGAAAGATCTAAAGAGATAAAGCAATGTGAACAAAAACAGATAATATATGCAAGGAGAAACTGCGAAAAACGACGGAGGAAATGCAATAAAGAACGCTTAAATGACCGGTTGAAATTTATAGCGATATTTCATTTAATCGCAATTTAGCGCGATGGGCACTAGTTAAAAATGAAATTGCGACTACACCAAAAGAACTGTAAGAATTAACTTTTCGTGGCGATTTAACTGATTGATATATACGCATTTGGTTTCTTTCATTATTTCCGTCTTTCTATACTCCGGTTGCACTGGTGGTGTAGTGGTTAGCGTGTCGGCTTTCTATTGCAAAGTTCGGGGGTTCAAACCCCTCGAATGGAGGTTTTATATAAAAAAAAACTATCATCAGGGCCTGGCAGTAGGCAGCAGTACTGTCAGTATGGTATAGAGCCGAAAACAAATGATGTTGGTTGGGTCTATATCCAATATAGCTGTAGGCGTGATCAGGACGATTTGAACGGCTACAGTACTGCGATGTGGAAAGCAAGAGGGAAACTACCACATTACAATCCCTAGTAAAGATTATATGGTTGGACAATATGAGTTCTCTCGAGGTAAAACAATCCGGAGGTAAAATAGTCCCCCAATCGTATCTCCGGGCGGGGACTGCCTTGAGGAAAACATTTGTCGAAAGTAAATTACGAATAGGGACTTGGAACGTAAGAACTATGAGAAAGGCAGGAAAGCTAGAGAACTTGAAAGAAGAAATGAGAAGAAATAGAGTTGACATTATAGGGCTAAGCGAAACTAGATGGGAGGGAGAAGGACAGTTCGACTCGGAGGAATTCACGGTAGTTTATTCTGGAGGAAATAGTGGGGAAAGGGGAGTAGCTCTGGTACTTAGGAAAGATATGATGAAAAGCGTGACAAAGATAATAGCAACGAACGATAGACTGATGGCAATAAAGCTAAAAGCAGTCCCAGTGGACATGCTGATAATCCAGGTATATATGCCAACGTCAGCTCATGACGATGAAGAAATAGATGAGATCTATGAGCAAATTAATGAAATTTACGAAGAAGACGGAAGAGGAAAGGTAAACTGCATAATAATGGGAGATTGGAACAGCATAGTCGGAGAAGGACAGGAAGAAAATGTTGTCGGGCAATACGGACTTGGGAAGAGAAATCGAGGAGGGGAGAAACTCGTAGAATTCTGCATCAATAATGACCTTGTAGTGACTAATACATGGTTCAAAAACCATAAACGAAGGTTATACACATGGAAAAGCCCAGGAGATAGAATGAGATGCCAAATAGATTACATCCTTGTAAAACAAAGATTCAGGAACAGCATAAAGAACGCCAAGGCATTGCAAGGAGCAGACATTGATTCAGATCACAGCCTTCTAATACTTGACGTGAGTACAAAGCTCAAACAAATAAGAAAAACGAGAAGAGAAAGACAGACCTGGGACCTAGAAAAACTGAAAGAAAGGCAGGATGTAGTCAGCATGAAGTTGGAAGATAACTTAAGAAAGTTGGAAAACAAACCGAAGACCGTTGATATAGAATGGGATGAAATTAAAGCCAGTATCAAGGATACCTTGGATAAAGAGATTGGAAAACAAGAGAAGAAAATCAGAAAACCATGGATCACGAAGGAAATGCTGGAGAAAATGGATGAGAGACGAAAATGGAAAAACGTTAACAGTGAAGAAGGTAGAGCCAACTATAGGCGTATAAACAATGAGTTGAAAAGGGTAACAGATAAAGCTAGAGAAAACTGGATAAAAGGAAAATGTGATGAAATAGAACAAATGGAGAAGTTAGGACGGTACGATATGATGTACGCTAGGGCACTGGAATTAGAAGATAAGAAGTCTAATGGAATTTGTGGTAAAGGAATTATGAACACGGATGGGAAGATAGTCTCAGAAACAAAGGATGTAGCACAGGTATGGGAAGAATACATTAAGGAATTATACGGCAAACAGGCAGGAGCGGCAAAAATAGAACTGGAAAATGAGGAAAACATTGAAGAAGACAACTTAGGACCAAGTATTATGGAGAGCGAAGTAGAAAAGGCGATAGTGGAATTAAAGAAGGGGAAAACCACGGGCAGCGATGGAATACCGGCTGAGATACTTAAAGTCATAGGATCAGAAGGACTAAAAGCGATCACGAAATTAATTAATAAGATTTACGACACGGGAGAGTGGCCTCAGGATTTCCTAGAAGTAACAATGATCCCTCTAAAGAAGAAGCCAAAGGCAATGCAGTGTAAAGATTACAGAACTATAAGCCTTCTGTCACACACATCGAAGATCATCACGAGGATTCTTAATAAAAGACTGGAGAAAAAGGCAGAAGAAATAATAGGGGAAGATCAATTCGGTTTCAGAAAAGGACGAGGAACTAGAGATGCTATAGGAGTAGTTAAAATCATATCAGAAAGGGCAAGAGAATACAGTCAAGATATCTGCGCATGTTTCGTAGACTGGCAGAAGGCCTTTGATAGAGTAAATTGGGTAAAGTTGATGAAGATATTAAAGGATATAGGTGTAGACTGGAAAGACAGGAGACTGATTAGGAATCTATATGAGAATCAAGTTGTAAAGGTCAGGTTTGAGAATGTGGACACCTGCGGAATAAATATCGGTAGAGGAGTAAGACAAGGCTGCTGCCTATCGCCAACCCTATTCAATATATATGGAGAAAGCCTAATGCAAGAAGCTTTAGAAGGCACAGGGGATTTCAAAATTGGAGGAAGGATTATAAGAACAGTAAAATACGCAGATGATCAAGTACTTCTAGCAAGAAAGGAAGAGGAGCTACAAAAAATGATAAATAGACTAGTGATAACAGGTATAAAATACGGTATGGAAATAAATACAGAAAAATCCAAGGTCATTCGAATATCGGGTAAAGAAGAGAATCTGAACATAACTATTGGGGGAAAGCCATTAGAACAAGTTTCAGAATATAAATACCTTGGAAGTATCATAACACGAGAGGCAAAATGTACGGATGAGATCAAAACTAGAATAGGAAAAGCAAAAGCGGCTTTCAGGAGAAAGAAACAACTACTTACAGGGAATATAAGGGAAGATATCCGCAAGAAGCTGATAAAATGCTACGTATGGAGTATAGCATTGTATGGGGCAGAAAAATGGACGCTAAGGAAAAATGACATCAAATACTTGGAAAGCTTTGAAATGTGGACTTGGAGGAGAATGCTGAAGATAAAATGGACAGATAGGATGAAAAACGATGAAGTGCTACGAAGAATAGGAGAGAAGCGAATGATTATACAGACTATCAGAAAGAGGAAGGCTAACTGGGTTGGACATTACCTGAGGAGAGAGAGTATGATTAAAGACGTGTTAGAAGGAAAACTAGATGGGAAAAGGGAAAGAGGTAGGAAAAGGTTTCAGCTGATAGACGATTTGAAGGGGAAAGAGAGTTATCAAGATATAAAGAGGACAGCGGAAAATAGGAGTATATGGAGAACCAGGTTTAACCAAGAATAATCACGGACCTGTCTACGGACAGACTACCTATGATGATGATGATACTCCGGTTGAGCATTTACCAAAACGGAAACTGGGGCTCAACCATGAAGTCTATCAAAATAAAAATTTGAAGGTATGGTTCTATATTTATGTTGTTGATTAACACTAAAATAAAATGAATGAAAATAAAATAAATTGATTTTAAGATATAAATTATATTTGTTTGTAGGCGATTACGTCACGTTGCAAGCCGCAAGAATGTTCACAATTGAAAGTGTTATCTTTATTTCTATGTATGTAGAAATATGTTGAACTATATATATATATACCTATATGAACTATACAAAAGTTTTACATTGGTTTAATAAGGTGGGGTCCAAAGTTAAGGTTACAACAATACACATCATTCGAAGGCAGACACTTTCTCCTGTATATATTGCCGATTGATACACTTTCAAACCTAAAATTAATAAGCATATGAATCTGGATGGAAAATACAAATCCAGGCACGCATATATGGCTGAAAACAAAGGGAAAGAATTTAGTTGCGTGTTGGCCGTGGTGGATATATAGGCAGAGGGAGAGAAAGAAGGTGAATTCGCGTGAGTGGCAGGTGCAAGGAGGAAGGAAGGAATGGCAAAGGAGACGAAATTGGGGTGAAAGAGGGACGCATGCAGATTCTCTAGTTTTCCATAACCCCCGCTCCCACTCTCCCTCCCTGCCTCCGTCGCATCTCCTCTTTCTCCCCTCTCCTCAGTCGTATTACCTTTCCCACTCTCCCACTCCACTCACTCCTCTTCCCTCCACATCCTCTCTCTCCTCCACGAGTCCATTATCCTGGGCACATCCCTTCCCTTTGCCATATACGAAGTTATGCCCCTACATATAGTGCTCCATACTCACTCGCCCTCCTTCTGCACTCTCTCTCTCTCTCTCCTTCTTCTCCTCCGCGGTCATATTTTCTGGGGTTCTCCTCCGGAAACGACTTGTTGTCTCCGTATATTCCTCCCCTTACCCAAGAATCCTTTCACGGAGTCGTCCTCGATATTTCGAGGGAATCCTTTCTATTTTCTTTCATTCTTCTCTTCTCCGCAAGTTATCGCTGCAGACGAACTCCTATGGTTTCTCTTACAAATGTTTTGGGGAATATTCGGAGCGTCTATGAATTCGCTCGGAAAACAGGTCGTTCTTCCTCTGTAAACCGTTTTTAATCGCGTAACACTACCATCGCCCGTGTAATACTTTCACTCTTTAGTTAATTACACTAAATGTATAGAATAACGAGTGAGGGAAGAATTGCAGAGAAAATTACATAAGGCACCTTTTTTCTTGTTTTAGGATTATGACGTCGTCATAATATTACATCCTCGGCCTCATAATATAGTCCATAAATACCTTTTAAAACATTATACCAACGCTATGTAATAATATGTTTCCCATTGAAAAGCAGCGGAGTAGTTGCCATAGCAGTTGATATTTTCATTTGATAAAATTTTTCCTCTTATTTGTATTAAAAACAATTGTTCGCTCTCATTCGACACATATGAATTATTTTTTAATATATATACCTCCCTCTTTCAGCTATAGAACTGTTTATGTTCCGAGTTCATGTCTTAATTTTAATTAATTTAAAAATGCCCTGTGCGGATATACTTTTATTAAGGGGTAGAAATTTAACAAAAGGTTCAGAAAAACACTCAGATTACTCTCCACCAGTTAATCCTAGATCCATCAAATTCGTAAAATGTGTATCTCTCATATAAACCGCCCTATTCTATAAATTTGGCTTTTCCAATTTTCAGGATTCCAGAGATATTGTTCGAACAGAAGTACAAACAATCCGAATACATAAATAAGAGATTTTGTTTTAGAAAAAGCGCTAAAAATTGAATTCACGTAATTCACACTATGATTCTCATAGGTTTGGAATATACACGTCTTTATAGTAATCAAAGGAGGATGGGTCGAATGAAGCAAGGAACAAGTTATTATAAAATTGAAATGAAAACATCTTCACGGCCGACATTAGGCCGCATCCACACTTAGTAACTTGTTGTA
Organism: Tanypteryx hageni; assembly: GCA_028673005.1. NCBI lineage: Eukaryota > Metazoa > Arthropoda > Insecta > Odonata > Petaluridae > Tanypteryx > Tanypteryx hageni. Next base: position 98,963,315 of record CM054112.1, on the reverse strand, counting down.
TAACATGTTATATAAACATATTATACTAGCGTATTTGCCCGTCAAATATGACGGGTATGCGTGTATTAAGTATTAAATTTAAGGCACTTCCGATTCTTCCCCCGCTTCTCTCTTCCTCTCTCCCACCCCTCCCTCCTTCTCTGGAAAAATACTTCCTAGTCCCAAATTTAAGGCAATATATGCAGTAGTATATATTACACGTATGCGGGTTGAGACAACAATTGATTCTCGAAGTTTAACAATGACGTGGTCGGCAAGGCAACATCCCGTTTTATAACAGCCCATTTTTTCCAAAATATGTTATTTAAATGTTTAATATGAGATATGTCAAACGGTAGGCGGAAAAAATGAATTGAATAAGAAACTTCATTAATTTTCCTAAAACATAGTTTAAATTTGAAGATCGTGCGTCAGCTATTTCTAATTTTTATTTCCAAAAGAATAAAAGTCTGCACTTTAAAAAAGTCGATTTTAACGTGTTATCTTACGGGAGTCGAACCCGGGTTTTTTTCGTATTTTATTTTCGTAATTTAATTTCTATATCTGAATCAAACATTCCTGCGAAATTTCAGCCTTCCACCTAATCAGGAAGTTTGTTAAAACTCGTTAAAAAGTGCCGTTGATGACGTCGGCGTCAATTTTACGTACGTATGTACGTACGAACTTACATTCGAAATTATATATAGGAGGATAACATAATAGCTATATAACAATCACGTCCATATTAAGAGATGTGTTAGTAACAATCAAGATGTCGACTGAGGAGGACGTGTTTCTCGCAGCTGCAGTTTGTGTGATTTTAAGTAAAGCATTTGACACGGAGAAGGTTTTGGGTACGTCCTACACGGGTTACTGTTACCAATTGTTTTTTTCTGAGGGCCCATTGCTCACACAAGTGAGTCATAAATATTTCTTCGATTTATTACTCAAAATTGTAGAAATGATTATTTAAAAAGTATAAATGTTATATCGAAGGAGGTACGAAAAAGACAAATAAACGCCCGCATCGGAGAGGAGCATTGAATAACTGCGCCCGCAGTCAACGTGACAAAACCAACAAGTGTGAATGCGTTTGTCACGTATTATATAACAAATTACATGTTACATGTTTACCGACATAAGAGGAATAACATTTAACTTGCTATATAACACGTGTTTTCGTAATATATTTCTAAAAATTCTATAACATGTTATACAACTTTGCTATATAAAACATGTTATTAACAAGTGTTAGACTAAGACGATGACGAAACTGTGAGAATCGACAGCAGAAAAAGAAAGTGGATGACGGAACATTATAAAGACCACAATAGGTATACCGAGATGGTGAATTTGAGAAAAACTTTTCCTTTCCCGGCAGGATAAACTGTTCATTTGCGGAGATCTCTCATGATTTCCCGATATAATGAGGGAAATGGAACAGTTTGATTACCTGCGCTACTGCTTCTCTTCGATAGCCTTCGAACAATAGCTTATTCATCACAAAGATTTGCTACACCTTCGATTTACTTATTTTGCCAATTTTATGGATCATAACTGTTGAACGTGCATTCATGTTAAGAAATGCTTCGTATGGATAAGACACACAGCCAACGCTGATAGTGTGAACCATACACTATAGAATCCGTGCAACTTGCCCACCCTAAATTTTGAACGATTTTTAATAAAGAAATACAAGTATCATCAGCATCAGACAATACCATACATAATAACAGGAAGGTGACCAATTCAGGAAAGTGTTGCAGTTTGATGCACGGAAATTTCGATATGGCGAAAGAAAGTTTCTGAAGAAGCGCATATGGAATTAACTACCGAAAAGTTTCGAGAAAATTTACAATTTTAATGTGTAATAATAACGAAAGATAAACCATACGTTTCAAAGAAAAGATCGACTCTAGCTGTGCACAGGATATCTCAGTACGAGCTTTTATTGATTGTTTATTTTAGTCCAAATTTGAAAGATGTTCCTAAGTAACGAAGATTATGTGTAAAAGTTATGACTTTTCCTTTTATCCGTAGACTTACCGCCAACATTTTCAGCACATTAAATACTTTCTCTAACGCAATCATTATTGTCAATACGACTACACCTTATCCTCACAACCTCAAGCATTTCATTGAATGGCTGAATTGATTTTCGGAAACAATAATTTAAATAAAACCGCCTATTATCTCGATTATCACCACATTCGCTCGGGACCGTGTCCTGACAACTCTCTTGTAGAATGTTATTTTCACTACCATCATGATATCTTTCCAAGACTAGTTTTCCACGACCAAAAAATATAAGTAATTTTCGGCAACAACTATCCTTTCGAGTTCCAAGCACAACAAGAAGAATTATCGATAGAGTCAGTGTTAAACTAGTTATAAAATCTTATAATTTATACGAAGTCAACTGTTTTTTAACTTCTAATGGAAGTTTTAACTTTTTACGCACAATGAACCTTTTCTGAGTCAAACTTCTCCATAACCTCTTTCAAATTTACGTATTTACAGAATTTTTAAACTTTTCACTGATAACTTTTTGTGTATTACGATTGGAATTCATTCTGCGTCTTCTCTAGTGACCACCACCGCTTTCTATGATGAAAAAACCGAAGCAGTCAGCGATCATGTTTTTTCGTTTTATTGGACTTAATTGCATTAAGATCAAGATTGCCTCCTCAGTTTTTGGCTTAGAACAAAATAAATCGAGAGCTCTGAATTATTTAAAGCCAATCACTAAGTTCACAATATTCTTCAAGACTGTCAATTTACAAATCTCTCTCTTTAAATTGCACAATAACTTCTTTTAAGAAAAAGCAGAAATTTTCTTGGCGAGCAGATTTTCTAGTTATCGTTATAAGAGACACCGATCCTTGTGCTGGCTTAAAATATTTGCGATTCATATCACTTGGTGAACTGGAGCTCCATATCCAGATCTTTTGGATTATCTTCCATTTTTATTGGTTGTAAACCGTGAAAGCCCTTTATCTTCCAACGCCTGGTTCTCGGTCGTAAAAAAGAAGACCATTTGAGTTTCATGAGGTCTTCATTCCTCCATTTCTGCCCCGAGGATAAATATGACCCAATTGACCTTTAAGTTCCCGAAATAAAAAAAATGCATTTAAACGTAGTTACATACGATGGAGGTAAAAGGATGAAGATGATCGGAAATAGACGTTTTAACCTCATGTGATTTTGAACGTACACGACCATTTCATGCCTCGTTCCTAACCGCAACAATAGCCTTGGGCAATAACGCTTCCGATAAATTTGTGCCGACTCCGGAATATTTCGAGTTAATGATGGTTATTGAAACATAAAAAACACCAAGCTGGTCGAACTCGCGTGATGTTGACTAACCGCCGTTCCGTTTAGACGGGAAGCATTCCCGAATACTCAGAAAGTTTAGAGAAGGACCAGGCTGTTCTTTGCGTGTAAGCAAGAGTTACCGTCTACAGCAAAATGATACTCGCTACATCTGCTTACGCGTTCTACGCATAATCAATAATATTTACGTACATTATCGAAACGAAATCCTCCTCCCACTAAGTACTGCCTTTTTCTTTTTGAAGCATAGCCATCCTTCCGCAAAATTCTCAGTTTCGCGGTTCAAAAGGTTCCATTAGAGGATGAAATTAAAAAAAGCTCAGTCATTCAGGTCCGGAGAAATATTTCAAAAGCATCGCAGGAACTCCTTTCATCTCGATGAAACCATTGTTTCATGCTAACTTCTCTCGTTTTCGTTGTTTGCTTTCTTTTTGAGGCTCGCCGCTGATTACGAGAAGGATGGCGAAATAGGAGGAATAGTCCCTTGTGACGCGAATGCAAAATAAAGACACTGCTTTGTCTTTAATCGCAAATTTCAAGCTTTTGGCCCTTTTGAATGCGGCGCACTTTTGTTTCCATGGCAACACAACATCCTATAGCTATGCATAATTTTTTATATTGGAGAAATACGCATTTGAATTCTCAACCAAGTTTGATGTTGAATACTATTTTGTACAATTTTATTGATAATTTTTTAGTGGGCATTGCGAGGAAATGAATTTAGATTTACAATGAAAATTGATCCACAAAACACACCACTGATCCAACTTATTTAAAGAAGTGAAATAAGATCTATTTAATATTTTACCATTCTTCTTTGGACCGTCTATTTTATCAAATAACTTACAAAATGCAATATATCCATATTTAAAACAATAACTAGAAATTCCAGATTGCCTGTAAAGCTTATTAACGTTTATTAACTCAAGCTTCATATAATTATAAAAGCGACTTTTTTACGCATTAACCCTTCCTTTGATCACCATTAGCATATCGCCGAAGCCCGTGCAAAATTCAAAGCATCTCGCTTGCCGTCATTTTCCATTCAATTTCCCCAGCAAACCATTTCGAGCGAGCATTCCCTAGCTCTAATCACCATCCATTTTCCCAAATTTATTTTACCCACCCGCCGAAATCCTTCGCAATTTTCCCGACGCGTCTCCCGTGCGTTCCACCTATTTTAAACCTCGTCCATCCCTCTCCTTCCCTTTTCTACCTATCATCTCTCGGCTTCGTCCTTCTCCAATCCATCCCCAACTCCGAACCTCCCACCTTCCTCGCCGTAATGGACCTCTCTATCTATCCCCACTCTCCTTTCGCTCTCCCTAAATATTCCTACCCCGAATCACAATGCCCCACATCCACCTCACCATCCACGCCTTCCCCTTCTACCTCTTTTCCACCCATCTTTCCCTATTCCCCTTTTCAATCACTCTACCCGAAATACCGCCCGCAATTTTTCTCCTCCCTGTTCCTTTCCGTCTCCCTCACCTCACTTTCTAATCCACCCCCACGGCCAACCCCCTCCTATCCAATCCCTCGCCCATCCCCTCCCCCTATCCTACCCCTCGCCCAACCCCCTCCTATCCAACCCCCTCCTATCCAACCCCTCGTCCAACCCCTCCCACCACACCACCCTCGCGTCCTCAAAAATCGGCATCCTCCATTTCCACCCTCAATTTCGCGTCCTATGCATCATCCCTCCTCCGAAAGTCCTCCCAACCCTAAAAAAAAGAAAATAAGTTCACCCGCCGCTCCCTTCAGAGCCTACTGGCAACCGCCTTACCTCCATCTGCATCTTTCCCCCTCAATTTTTTTCCTTTCCAACCCCGCGAGCTCTTTCATCCGCATGCTACCCTCTTCCTATCTTTATTCCACGCGGAGAAGACGGAGGAGGATGGAGAGAAGAATATGAATAAGGACGGAGTGGGAGAGGAGAAGATGAGGGGAAAACGTGAAAGGAAGAGGAGCCACTCTAAAAATCGTGCGACTTCTCCCGTCCCTCTTTTGTGGTAAACTACACCGCTGCTAAGAATTTATGCATGTGCGCACGCGCACACACAAACGCATGCATACATGCATCTATATATATATATATATATATATATATATATATATATATATATATATATATATATATATAGATACATAAGTGTATGTGTGGGTGTGAGAAAAACTCTTATTACAACGTAAGAATACTATTTTATGATTTATAATATTCATAAAATAATAATAGTTAAATTAACTTCACTGCGATTTATTTCAACCCCTTGAATGAACGTCAATTACCGAAAGATGAAGTTTTAAAAGAAAAATTGTTTTTAAGTGCGTATCTGTAAACTACTGTGAACATTAATTACCAAAATCAAGTCAAATAGCTTATTTAACCAAATGAAACGTTTTCTAAGCAAAGAAAGTTATTACTTTATCAAATATTGAGATTCATATCACATACAATAAACTTAAAAGCAAAGTTTTGAAGCTTAATGCATCCGGAATAGGAGTGCAGTTTATGAGTTGACGATGATTAAACTTCCAAGTAGGCCATGAACTTTACGCGTAATAAAGGAATTTCTGAATAATGTTATCTGAGATAACTTGAACACACTTCAAAGAGCCCAGTCGCTAGGGAGGATCCCACATCCGGTTAATCCGCGCACCGATAATCGGGGTATTCATAAAAACTTTCGAGTATTTTATCGAAAGTATTGAGAATTGTATTTTCTGAAAAATTTATAATTTTATCTGAAGTACTAAAAATTTAGGTATTTAAAAAGCTGTCACATTTTGTGTAATTCCCGCTCGATTGTGGACAAATGAATTGAAAAAGTTTATACTCATCTTAAGAAAGCCAATAAACAAAGTAGAACATTTATGAATAGATCTGACCATTATATATAATAGCTTAAGTGTGTGTGTGTGCGCGCGCACGCCCAACCGAGGCTGCTTGGGCATTCTAAACGAGCCTCCTGAAATCTCATATCCCAATGGCCATAACCAGACCGCAACTGCTGATGAATGCCAGGGTAGAAGGCAGATGCTCCGGACATTGTGGTGAACGTGTAACAACTACTGATAAATAAATTATTGAACGCTTCCCAAAAAGAAAAACTCCACGTTTCATCACTTGGGGAATTCCCTTAAAAACTCCTTTTTTTACTTCCCTAACCAACCCTTCGGCCCAGACACCACCTCTGCGCCCCCACCCCCATTCCCATAAACACCGGCAGACAAGAACCCCCTCTACCAGCATCGCGAACATCAACCGAACATCACCGGCGCAAGGGAGCATATGACTGGAGGGATAGGAGGGTAGAGAGAGAGGGGGTAGAGAGAGGGAGGGGGAGTGAGGGAGGGAGAGAGAGAGAGAGGGACAGAGAGAGGGAGGGAGAGAGAGAGAGAGGGAGAGAGAGAGGGAGAGAGAGAGAGGGGGTCGAGGAGAGAGGCGGAGAGGTTACCAGGTGGCCTTAAAGGAATCAAGACGAAGAGGTTGCTAGAGGGATGAAGGGAGGGGAGGAAGTGAGTGAGGGCAGAGAGGGGAGGGGTTCCCATGGCGCACTACAATATTTACTACGCTACGGCAGTGGATATGAGAGGAGGGCTCTCCCAGTAACCATCGATCTCCGGAAGGATATATATATATAGAGAGAGAGAGAGGGAATGGAAGAAGAGCGAGAAGAGTCCATCGCAACACATGTTCCGAACTAGACTCATCAGCTAAGAATGCTACACACGGTGGGAGTATTTGTGCTCTCCGTTAACTCCCCCTCCCACGCTCTACACCTTCTGTTCCTCCGGTTGGTGGCTGTGACGACGCTTCTGTTATACTCCTTTTGTCTCCATCTCTTTCTCTTCCTCCCTCTCCATCTCACTCCATCTCTCCCTCCTCTCTATTCATCTCTCCCTCCCTTACTCTCTACCCCTCTCTCTCTATCTCTCTCCCACTCTCTCTCTCTCTCTCTATCTCTCACGCTCTCCCTCCATCTCACTCTCCAATTCTCTCCCTCTCTCTTCACCTCTCCCTCTCTCTTCATCTCTCTCTTTCAATCTCTCCCACTCTCTATTTCTACCTCTCTTCCACACTCTTTATATCTTCCTCTTTATCTCCCTCCCTGCTTCTCTCCCCGCTCTCCCTTCTCTCCTCTCGGCATCCCTCCACTTCTTGCTGTATTTCGCTTTCACACTCTCTCTCCTCTCTCACTGTCTCTCCCTCCTCTCTCTCTCTGTCTCTCCCTCTTCATTTCTCTATCTCTCTGCTAACAACCACATAACCGTGAGGCAGCACGCGGGAAGCGTATACATATTTTTCTCTCCCAACTCCTCCTAACCTTCAGGAGCTTGTAGGTATAGATTCCCCTCCTCACCGCACTCAGATCAAGGTATGAGGATAAGTAGACGTTTCCCTCCGTAACTTACTACCGCCTCACCCTCGACCAAAAAGACTTTCCATCAGGGGGGAAAACCTCTCACGTCTCTCTATCTGGTCACGGGATGGGTTGGAGTAGGTTCGGAGGACGAGTGGGCGTGGTGGTGGGGGAGTGACGGAGGGGGACGTCTCGCGGCGAATGCGGAAGTGCGGTCGGCGATGTTCCACTGTTTGCCCTGTGGGCGGGAGAGCCTTTTTCGCTAAGGTGGCGCTGGGATGAAGTATCGCCGGATGAATCCCAATTGAAGAACGGCTTGCGCTCCAATTGTCGACTATCTTTCTGTTTCCTTTCATTCCTTTTTGCCCTCACAAAAGCTAGTTCTGTCTACTTTGAAGAAGCATAGCAAAAGAATTTTTTCGGTCTCGCTCCCTCTTATCCCGCATAATCTCTCTCTTTTTCTCTCTGACTTATGCCCTCTTCCCGTTTCGTTCTGTAACAGCGTGAACCCTTTTGCCTTGTCCCATCGGTTTCATTTTTGCCAATTTTCTTTTGGTTTGCTTATGGGGAGAGAGAAAGAGAGAGAGCGAGAGAAGAAAAGGGGATGGAGGGTTTCTTTAAAAGTGCCAAGTCACGTATGTCGGCAGGAAGGTGAGGGAGTCGAGAGAAAGAAAGAGAAAGAAAAAGAGTGAACTCGGCTATTGTTTCTTTGTGGAAGAGATAATGCGAGGGCTTCTGGATTCCTCGGAGACCGGAATGGAATCCACCGAAGGATGGCTCCTTTTATCCGGAAGGTTTGATTAAAGCCACCGTTAGGTCACGGAAAGAATTCGCAAAACGGACGCGGAGAGTTATTTTCCTCGCGGGTGGACGTTTGTTCTGCGTACAAGGCAGATCTTCTGCCTTATGCGGTGGAGTTCAATGGATAAGACGAGGAATCGGATGTGCTTTAAATGCGCCGAAATCTCCATTGAGACGATATGTATTCCGATTTAATATAACAAACTGCGGGGAAAAGAATCTTCCATTGCCCTGGGTTAAAAAGTAATATTTTAGAGTGAAATTCAAGGTTTGGGAACAGAACGTTTCCGTTTTATACCTCAAGCTGAAGAGCATCATTTTCAGAAAGGTGAACATTTTGTATTCTTTTGAAAACTGTTATTGACATAGTTTTCTTCAAAAACAATCTTTTAATTTTATTGATGGGTTTTGTGATAGCTTTGTAATCCTCTTATGAGGAGAGGGAGACAAGGCAATTTTCTTGATGAAAAAGAACTCTCACTACAAAGAAATGCCATTAGGAGAATTTTTATAACTGATCCAGCATAGAAAGTGAACTTCACAATCAAACGCTTATGGGTCTTTTAAATTTTACATCAGAAAAATATCAATTACATAGTTTCCCTTCTCGATAAAACGAAATATAAACATTTCACTACTAAGAAAATGCAGCATCACGAGATGTTCTATAATATTACAATAAATGTGAACATTATTAACTCCTATACGAGCAATCAATGTGCTTTGAAGACTTTTAAAGGAAAGATTTCCGAAACGTTGGAGAGAACTGCTTCGTAATAAATTATAAAGAACTTCTCGAGAAAGCATTAGAAAAAGATCAAGAAACTTACAAACGTTGTAATATCCGATTCTATTAGAAATTTTGCAACGAAATTCGTTTTGAAATAATTGGTTAACTTTTTCCGAGCATTTCCAATTATACAGGAGACGTTGCGTCGAGATAATAAATCCCAAATTCCTTTTATGAGATCAACGACTGATATTTCTTTAATAGACGCAGTAGTTTATAATTAAAAAAAAACAAGAATTATCCTTACCTGTCAATAATAAGAGCGGAACGAAAGAAAAAAAATACATAATCAAAGCACAATGGAACAAAGTAAAACCTTCAGGTGTTTTGTTGATCGCCACGGTTAGATATATGCGATCATTAAGTTCCTGCTGAGATATAATTCTTTAAGACGAGTTTAAAAAAGACATCTTACCTCTCCTCACTCCTCGACTGTCGAGAAATGGATTCATCGATGGGTTTAAGCGGTTACCGTTCTAAGAACTCGCCTTCGGCTTGGAAGTAAATTCGTTTAGGAGCTCTTGGCATCGATCTAAGCCGAAATCTCATCAAGGCAAAGCTGTGGAGGAGTGTTCCGATCCGAAGTCGTTGAGAGAGCCATAACGCGAAACGCGGGAAGTTGGAGAAAATAATTCATGCTGAGCTCTTATTCCAAAGACAGTAAAGCGGGAAGAGTTAGAAAATTCATTCCAGAATTGCACCCGTTGTTCAATATTAAAATTAGAGGGCTGAAAGAAATCTCTATCGCGGATCTATTACGCCGGAGGATAAATTTGAAAACTAGTATCTGATGACATTACATAGTTCAATTCAACTACTGCCGCCCTGCGCTAATGTCAAAATCGCATTACCTGAATGACTACCGGGACGGAAAAACTTACTGACCCATGATATTAATGCATTAATCGGAGAAGAGAAGTTAATGAACAAAATATTTGGTTTGCTTTAAGAGAAGCATATTAATAACATCATATCCAAATGAATATTCAACCTAATTTCGCATCAAGAAGGCTATGTGATAAGATGCGCTTGCTGTTCTAGTCAGAATTTCTTACTGATAAAATTTAAATAAAGAATAGCTAAAAAGAATATATTATTGCATCGAAAATGTATTGCATTTTTGTAGTTTTTAGTTTTCAACGCAATTTTAAAAGGAAATTTTGCTAAATAATAACAGGCATATTCAGCATTAAATTCTTTATGGAATAATTCTTGCCTGACTTTTCTGCAAATTGCATATACACATATCTTCAAATGTCAAATGATGATAACGGTCTACAAAATAAACTTTTAACAGTCCTACATACGGAGCAGAAATAAATTAGACGAATTTCGCATGTTGTGTGTAATTGTTTACATAAAGACCTTAGGAAGGAAATACGTCAACAGCCACAACAAGGAGATATCTGAGACAATTTTTTTAAGTGCTTGTTCTTAAATTTTTTCACCCATAAGAAGAGCTCGATATTTCCCGGTTGAATTAATACCCAATGGATATCAGGATATCCTGAGCCCGGTCTTCCTTTTAAAAGGACGTCAATTTCAAAAATTCATATCTCCCTCCCAAATAAAAGAAGGATGAATTAATATATAGGCGTAAGTACGTGAGACGGTATTTTTTCCTCATTTACTATGATATACTTATCATAAAAATATCGTAGGTTAAAAAATATTTAAGAAAAGCTTTCTTGGTACTCAGGAGAATAACTGTACATTCCAAACTAATCTTAATTTTGGTATAATTTTTGTCCTGCATATGATTCATCACATTAAAATCAATTTGGACCCGATAAAAATCCGTTACTCCCAAAATTGATGGCTCAAGAGGCCGCGTGAAAAAGAAAATAAAGGAAAAACATTTAAAACCACCCAGGAGAGACTAACAAATCGAACTCGACAGTAAAACATCCAACAAGAGTACGTTGACTCGAATAAAGCTCCTCCTTTAGACGGATATAATTTTAATTCTCAGGGAACAAAAAAATTCCTTTCAAACTCCCACTCTCCCCTCCGGTGGCGTGCCAACGTATCTCAATGGCATGCAAGGAGTGTGGAAGAATGCGGCGAGAGACAAGGAGATTGATCTCATTACCCCGAGATGACGTCACCTCAAGAGGTCGCCAAAGAGAGTTTTGGGGAGGGGGGAAGTCGCACTCTACCTCTTCTCTCTCCCCAGCTGTATTCCACTCCCTATGCTATATTTCCCTCACCCCCGTCCATGCCGACCGAAAGAACCGCCCCACGATACCGCCAAACCACACATCATCGACTTCTCCGTACAGTCACCCACACACACACACACACACACTGTATAAGAGTGTCCCCTTTTCCTCCCCGTTGATCGGATGGTGCTGGTCTACCACCCAGAGGTATGCCAAGTATTCTCAAGGAGATCGTATATCTTTCAGGCCTGTCTGGGCCGGCGTCTCGCGAGATGGATATCTCACCCTTCTTCTTCATACTGTCCTTCCGCCAAATTCTCCATCTTACCTCCTTTCCCCATACCCCTCTTCCTACTCCATTACTTCGCCGACGCCCCATCGACTCCTCTCCGTCATTCTCTTCTCTTTCTCTCTCTCTCCTTACGGCGAATCCATTTCAACCCACTTCCTTTGGTATCTTCGGCTTAAAACTTCCTGTTCTCGGAAAAAACCACGTTCTTATTGTGGTCCCCATTTTACTTTCCCTCTGTTCCGCATTCCTTATCATCCGTTCGCCTCGGCCTATTCTTTAAATCAAACCGATTTCTCATGAACACTTCAAATCTCTGTTCTTCCCATCCTTTCCTATTTCCCCATCTCCCTCGAATGGTCATCCTCGCCTCCTCTATCCCTCATCTCGACCTTTACAATTACTCCTCTTTCCTAGTAACCTCACCGACCCCTACTTGAGGCGCTAAACGCATTAGGCGGATTAAGCCACAAAATATCTGCTTTAATGTTGATCCTACCATGAAAATCGCATTGTGCTTAACTATAAGATACAAAACTGGTCTAAATTTCACACCAGGATATATTCATCAAAATAATCAAAAGTTTCTTTCTGCATAAAAAGTTAGACGCAAGAATGACCTGTTCCTTTTCTTTGTTTTGCTCTTAGGCCACTTTTTTAGCGTCTCATTTCTAACACTTGAGGAAGTCTTTCACTTATCTCTCTTTCTTTCTCTTTTCTGCGTTTTCTCTTCTTTATTTCAATACTCTTTCCTTTCTTTCCTCACTAAACTTTCACAGTCTCTTCCATCTCCTAGATGTAACTTACTCCTTCACCTCTACCTTGTCCGTCCACTATTTGATTCTCTCACGCCTCTCTCTCTCTACTATCTTATCCGTCCCCTTCTTCTCGCTTCCTAAATCGTCCTCTCCTCCCTCCCGCCCCTTTTTCTTCACCCTCTCCTCCTTTCAGCACGCAATTCCCAATCCCAACTCCGCTTCTTCCTTCCATTCATTCATTTATTCCTCCCAACATCCATTCTCACCCCAATACTTCCTGCTTTCCCTCCATGAATTTTTCTTCCTCTCCCTATCTCCTTCCCCTCGCGCACACACACACTTCCCTTTAACCTCCCGCGTTCCTCACCCGCTCATCTGACTCCTCTTTCATCTTCCTTCCCTTCCTGTTCCCACCTCCTTCCCTCACCTCGCTCCCTTCTCCAATCAACCAACTTCCCTCCCCTCTCCCGCGCTCCACATTCTACTCTATACTCCCCTATCCCCCCATCTAAAGCTTCTTACGCCTCCACCCCCACTGCCTCCTTTTTCGACCGCTTCACTCCCTCTCCTTGGAGATGTGCACTTTCATAATGTCTCCGAACGTGATCAAAATACTTCGGTTTCATCCTCTCTCCTTTCGCTCCAACTCCCCTTGATGGAATCTTCTCTCGAGACTCCTCTATCCCCCCTCTCCCTTCCCTCCCTCAGTCACCACCCCCTCCCTCACCTCCCCCCTCCCTCACCTCTCCCCCTCCCTACCGCTTCCCCTCTCTCATCTCCCCTCCTCCGTCACCTCTCCCCTCCGTCACCTCCCCCTCTCCGTCACCTCCCTCCCTCCGTCGCCTGCCCCCTCCGTCACCTCCCCCTCCCTCACCTCTCCCCATCCCTGCCTCTTCCTCTCTCTCATCTCCCCTCCTCCGTCACCTCCCTCCCTCCGACATCTCTCCCCCTCCCTGCCTCTTCCCCTCTCTCATCTCCCCTCCTCCGTCACCTCCCTACCTCCGTCACCTGCCCTCTCCGTCACCTCCCCCTCCCTCACCTCTCCCCCTCCCTGCCTCTTCCCCTCTCTCATCTCCCCTCCTCCGTCACCTGCCCTCTCCGTCACCTCTCCCCTCCGTCACCTCCCCCCTCCGACATCTCTCTCCCTCCGTCACCTGCCCCCTCTGTCACCTCCCCCCCTCTCCCTCCCGCCCGTCGCCTCACCCCCTCCATCCTCCGCATGTCTCTCATGACGCCCTTCCTCGCAATCTATTTCTCCTCTTTTCTCATATTCTCATCACTCCCGATTGCTTACTTTCCGTTTGTCTCTCTTTCTAGTCCGTCCCCCTTTTCTCTTCGGCTGAAATCGCACGGCTCATCTCTCTCCTTCACACCTAAACTCCCTCTTTCTCTCTCTCTCTCTCTCGAGAAAGATTAAGTATAAAATCAACTCTTATCCGCCCGAGAACTTTTGAGGAGGCAATTGATTACGGAGAAATTACGGCGTTCACGTTTATTTCCAGAGTTATGTACGTTGATAAATCGGATTTTTCCAAAAGCAATAAAACCGTTGCGGAAACCAAATGCGCATTACGGCTGCTAGGCAAACGTCATCATTGGTAATTCACTGACAGCATATTCTAGAACAGTGATTCCAAAGCGCGGCTACCAGAAAATTTAAATGCGACCACCAGCAAAATTATATTTTAAACATAGCATTTCATAAAATACGAATTTCGAAACACTCGCTGACCTTGAGGCGACAATCCGACTTGCTTGGGAAGAAAGAAGTGTAGCCAATTTTCATTTAAACAAGTTGTTATAGTCTGTAGATTTTTTTAATTATTCGTATTGCCACGCATATGTTTAGTTTAGTAATTGTGACTTTTATATATTTTTGCGATTAAGATGATTTGAAACGCAATACAAAAATTCATCAACATTTCAGTGTATAGTTATTTTATCTTGTTTAACTTCTTAGGGTCTTTACGTAGAATACCAAATATCACTTAGATCCTAAATTTAACAATGCGGCCACAGGAGGTGGCCTCAGATATGGCTACGACGAATTTTATCTTAGAACCACTGTCCTAGAAAGAACATAGACTCTACTATCGACGAATTGCTACTGACGACGGCTGTCTTGCGCCCAAAATAACCATTTGGTTTTTACAACCATTTTATCGCTTTTGGAAAACTCTGATTCATCAGTTTGATTTTAGCTATTAGACGAGCTTGGTAATTCTTTAAATGTACGTTTTTGGCCTAATTAACGGCAACAGCAGTGAAGTTACAGGTAATCAATCATCCTCCGGTTTCTCTGTTTTGTATTTTCCGTGCGTCTGATTCTTTGCAATTCCTTTGGGAATAACGTGTTATTTTGTTTCATAGTTAATGAACAAGCTAAACGTTAATTATATCGCTACAAGATTTTGCAACAATTTCGCTTAAAAACGCGGATATGTAGAATGAATCATTAATAGAAATAATAAGGATTTTTCCAAAACGTATCATAGATATGTATTTATAAAATAAACTTTTAATTTGCGACTTAAACCAAAAATTAACTTTTTTGTTGAAAGGTAAGGATTCCATAAGACAACATTTAACCTTAAGACTTAAGGTCCCCCTTGACGTGCAATAATATTGAGCAATATATATTGCACAATACCATTGCTTAATACTATATATCACCTACGCTATTTAATAAATTGCACAATAATTTGTTTGAAAAGTGGTGTCCAAAGTCAGTCAGTCCAAAGACATAGCTTGTTTGGCGATTGTATTAAACTTTGCTTGTGAAAGCGTTGGTTTATAAACGTCATCAGGACTGCTTCCTGATCTTTGGAAATCCTTTATTATCTTTAATTCCTTCTTGCGGTTTGGTCGAAGATTATTAATTTTCTTTTTCGCTGTATCTATATCTGATTTAGGTTCCGGTTCTTAGTATTTCTCAATTAATGTATCGTAAGATTTATTCTTCTTATTTTTATCACTATAATCTTTGCTTTTAACTTTCCACAATGCCGAAAACTGCCGGCAAGCATAAACTCACGAACGTGCGATGGTTTCTCCATGAAATCTCGATCACTACTGAGCAATATCCACCCTAAATGTATAAACCTTTTGTGTTGCGCAATTTATTTCGAACAAGCACATACTTTAGCCAATAACTCAACATTAACCTCAGGGTCGGCTTCAGACTTTTCGCCGCCCTGAGGCGGGAAATATTTGGCCGCCCCCTCCCCCACTAATGTTCCGCGGGTCTCCGATGATCAAGAACTTTACATTATTAATATCTAAAATTATCACATAACCGTGCCAATATTTATTTTACTTAATTTATAAAAAAGTATTTATAGAAAAACTTTAATCTGTAAGACATGTCACATCAATAATAAACACACACACATTGGGAGTACAATCGTGTTTTTCGGCCTCCTTTTCTGTTTTTCAATTCTCCGCAAGTGCTCTCCCATACCACCGTCAAATTTTGCTATCATTTCAATTAGCTTTAAAAAATGACCATTGTTAGTATCATACAGTACATCAGAATCTTCTCGAAATGCTAAGCATTGTTTGGAAATATATTTTACTATTTACACAAACCATTTCAAAAATTTATACCAATGTTATTTTTCGCTTTCCAAAAGACGTTGCTGGTTGGAATCGATGGTTTTGTGATTTTTAACTCTTTTGAGAGTTTCAAACCAATCATCGTACTTCAACAAATGCGTTCTACTTGTTTCGTGTTGCTCCAGAACTCTGGATATATTTCTCCAATTTTTAAACCCAGTTTCACCAAATAAACCACTGTCAGAATTTCTAAATAGTTTACAGCAAAAAAAATAAATCGAATCACGTATTTATGAGTATACTAACCAATCTCTATGCATATCCTCGCCATTTGGCAACAACCTTTTGTAATTTTTAACTGCAAAGGTTCTTCCCTCATATTTTGGAAAGAAAATCTTGAACCTAAACTGGGTCCCTTGTGACTATATGGTAAAAGACACTACTTGACATTAGACTTGGCCAAGAAGCAGGATCATCAGTAATTTCGAGCAAATCCAAGTTTAGTTCCTCGTTAACTGTCTCATGTAGATGTTCATCCTGAATATCGCTGTAATTGGTTTGGGTTTCTGTGCTACAATCTTCATCACATGATTCTGTTACTATCGCAATATTTTCTTCACTTATACCTGCATCCATATCACAATTTTGTTCCTGGCACATGTCATCGTCCACAATATTGGTATCTCTCCTTTTAAAATACTTGGTCAATCCACCGTAGGAGCTTTGAAGATATGCCTCCTCTGCTTTTCTACGTTTCCGCTCCTGAGAGACGTTTCTTTTTCCGATCAGCCATTTGAAAGGGGTAATATTCTATATTTTAAAGAGGTTTAATGTTAGCTTTAATTTTTTATAATTTGAAAATTATAAGTATGTATATCAATTTCATATTAAATAAAAATCATTATTGCTCGAGATGTCCATTAAACAATAATCGTGGAAGGTTAACTGCATTCTTAAATTTTGTAAATAATTTGCTTTTGTCGTCATATGCACCCAAGTTAAATTATAGTCTATCGTTATGTTTATTCGTAATTTAAATCTGATGCAACGGAACTCCACTGATCATAAAAATATGAAAACTCTAGCAATATAACTATTTTAAAAATTAAAGCCATCTTTAGGTTATATTCAAGCTCTTTTGCTAATCATATATATATAATAACAATGTTGAATTAGTGTTCGAGAAAAATGTCTGTATTAAAAAGTGATTCATTTGAATTTTGACTTAACAAATGCTAGAAATTTGACGCCAGGGAAATTTTGATAAGCTCGTAAGAATAATTGAAAACACAAGTTATTATTGTTAAGGAATCAATCATTCCCGGAACCAAGTTTTTCCTCCTTAAAAAGTGCACAGTTCTAAATTAACTTAATATACTAAGCGAAAACCATAAAATACGATTTCATTATATCGGATGAAAATACTAACGACTTATAATTCACAAACTACAAATATTAAATCCAAATCAAAAAAACACTGACGGTCTCTCAGTATTAGTGTTGCCTCGAACACAGCCATTGTAAAACTAATGCCTAAAAAGCGTTCTGCTTTTCCCAAATGGGGTTTGGAAATTTCTTAGAAAAACATTTCCTCAAAATCTACTCGTTGTCTCCTTTGCATGCTAACTGACTCCTCCATCTCGATGATATTTGGGATCCAGGGTCATTTTGATTTACCCTTCACGAGACAAGACAAATACTCTGTCGTAACTCTTTTCTCGTTCGATGCGGGGGGGTTTTCGGTCACCATCCCACCAGGTTTTGGGATCTTACAATCACTGTCTTGCGATCATGTGCTATGTAGCAATCCATTACCACTTTCAACTCTCAAATGATACCAGAAAATGTCAAAAGTTACATCTTTCTCGCTAGATTTCCCACTACCCGTTAAATGATAATTTTTCCGCTAAGCGACTCCAAAATCCGCCAGATCTAGTGGAAAATAGTCAGATAGGTTGCACTGGGGTACATTGTGTGTGTTTCGCTTGGTTTTTCCTTGCCTCCCTCCCCTTTTCGCAAATGTGTTTCTTTGAGCAGGGTTGCCGCCCCTGCTGTAAGACCAAACTTGGCAAGAGGGAACGAACGGCGTCAGTATGTCAACAGCCGCGGCACGAGGCCGCCCCTCGACCATGTGCCCTGAGGCCTCACTTGCTTACTGTCTGAAGCCGGCACTGTTAACCTCAATACCACTCATAAACGCACAATAATATTGCGCAATATTATCATGCGTCTAGGGAGCGCTTTAGCAATACTGAATTACAATCAAGTAAAATTTTTATTATTGTATTGTATGTTAAAAATCAAAAGTTATTCCTCGTACATAATTGAATTTTATAGAGTAATGATATTAAAAAAGGTAATAACATTACATAAAGTAATAAATAAAATATCAAGGCAATATGGAACGCCTTGCATTAACCTTAACTTTACTGTAACTCGTAAAATTCAATATCTAAGTCTGGGAAAATAATAGATTTTTTAGTAATATTTCATGCGGCCATTTCGGGTTTTCCAATTTCTGTTATCCTCGACATTTCCGCACCTCTTTTTGTCTTCGCGAGCCGCGGACGGCGTATTCGTTTTAAAAATGTGAATTTTAGACGGCAATGTGTATAATCAAAAAAGCTTATCCGATTTCTCGAGATGGAGCTTCAGAAGGAAAGAAATATATCACTTCCGATTCTCTCCCTGAGATCGTTTCATTTTAACGGCATCCTGCGCTAAAATCAGAAAGATCTCTTTCCTTCTTACGGAAATAACCGAGTCAAAATATTTCATATATTTTTGGAAACGATTCCGCTCGCAATATTGCTGCAATCGTTTCGTTAACGTTCATGTTTCTCTTTTTCTCTCACACACTGGGACTGAGAAACATTCTCTCTCGCCTTGATTAAGACTTCCACGACGCACCTGAATCAAGATTACTTTCCGAGCGAGAACAAAAGAAATGATAATCTCGTTTATTTTCATTTCTTCGCCCAACCGGAGACGTCTAGCTGCTGCCCCCCTTCCTCTTCTCTATCCCTTCGTTCCCTCCGCCCTCTTCCTCTATCTAACCCTCCTGCCCCTCCTCCCTCCCCCTATCAACCCCTTCCTTGCGCTGTCCCGAAAAAAAGCTTCCTCCTCCTACTATCCTTCTCATTCTCTCTCTCTCTCTATCGCATTGCCGGTGAAATTCCTCGCTCCTCGTATTTCATTTGTCTTCCTTTAGCTCCTTTTATCTTCTCTTTTCTCACCCCTTCCCCTTTCCCCTCTTCGAGGCAGAGAGTCTTAGAACTGCTTCAAAGGCAGTTCCACCGAACTTTTAAAATACCTTCGACATACATATTGTCTTTGAGAGATTTCTTGGCTCACCGAGGGAGAGAGAGAGAGAGAGAGGAGGAAAACATATTTTTTATATTAATATCGCTCGAAGCTATCTTCCGTTTGATGGAATTATTTCGCCTTTTAAGTATTCCCGTATTGTTGCGTCCAGCGATGGCAAATATGGCGTGCCGACTCCTAGGATGGTCTGTTTTTTTCAGCAGTTGAGACCGGAATTCGAGACGAGCGCCGGCGGGCTGCATTTTTTAAGATTCGAATCTCTTCCCTATTTTATTTACGGCGTGTTAACCGCTTGGGAATCTCCTTACGGCTTTTGAGTGTACATTTATCAATAAAAAGATCTGTTAATAATGATGAGATCTGTGACCTGACCTAAGCCACGATGCGTGCGTAATCGAATAAGCTTACAGAAAGCAAAGCGGTAAACAATGAAAAACCTCGAAGATTTATGAGGTGGATTTGAACCAGACAACTTAATTTAAGGGTGGCAGGATATAATGTTGGAGTCTAAAATTTAACAAAATGCTTGCATTCGCTCAGTCAAACATTGACTCTGCCCTGTGCAGCAAGCTAGATGAGATATATGCGGTTAGACTACATTTATTGTTTCGGAAGAAATTCCTAAAATTTGTTGCTCGCTATTTAAATATGTTTAAAATATAATATTTTCTGTATGGAAAATTTAGTGCTTAAAACTATAACATTAGCCAAGATTTGACTAATATTTACGTTTGTATGCGGAGTTCCAATTTTCAAAACTTTAGTGTTTCCGTGAGAATAATTGGAAAAATTAAGCCCGAGAGAATTCATAATATTTCGAATATTTCGTTCAGATTAATAGTGTTCAAAGTTATAAAAAGCTATATTCACCCGGTGTGAGGAAGAGTAAATTTCCCTCAATGAAAGAAAATTCAATGCTCAAGTATTTAAACAAAGTTCAGATTTGTAATATTTATTAATAATCTACGACAAAAGACGGTGTATTACCAACTTGCTAATCTTTTGATGTGGAAAAAGGAAATGGGAATATCGTATATTCTTTAAGAATAAGGCAGTAAAGAAAAAGTTGATTAACAATGATAAACAATATTTAAATTATACACGTTTATCATCCACTAGGAAAGCCTTAATTTTGTGGAATTGCATACTTCGGAACAAATAATACAACAAACTATGTAATAATTCCATTATGTTGTTCAAAAACACGCACAGGTATCAACGTAACTACATTATCATCAGATTTATGACGTAGTTACGTTGAAACCTTCTCGTGTCATTGAGTAATATGGTGGAATTATTGCAGAGTTTGTTGTATTGTTTGTCCCAAAGTGTACCTTTATTTCCAAGATATGAGATGGTTCAAGATTTTTATACGACTCTTATGTAATTATATCATCATCACAAGTATTATTTGTGCTAACGTCAGAAATATTATCCACATTTGACACATAAATTAACATAATCGACGCTATGATGATCGGGAATAACTTTGGATTGATCACGTTACCTAAGATCCACGAAACTTAACTGGCCCGTTATTTCAGCGAAAGATAAAATAAAAGATGACAAACAAGCAAAATTTTTCCGTTAGCATTTCCGAGGTGAAAGGCGAACAAGCAACCTGTAGCCACAAAGCATTAAAGTCGAATCCCACATGTTAATTCAATTAGGTCGAATGGAGTGAAGAGGATTAAGCCTTCAATGCGACCTCACGTATTAATTCAACCTGGTGCGAAGTACGTAGGCCACTTCAAATTACTTGTGTAAACAAGATATTAGAGTTTCTCCTCGCTCTCACCCGAGATATAACTCATCTTCTCCCGTGTCGCCATGGGAGACGCCAATTCCTCGCTTCGCCTCACTCTCTCACGCCCTCCTCCTCTCCCTCTCATTCCCCCTTTCCCCCCACTCCACTCTCCCTCCTTCCCAACCCCTCCCTCCTCCCCAACCCCTCCTCTTCCTCCCCTCCCACACTCACGGTGGCTTTCCGTCACGACCTGTCATCCACGTCTACTCCTGGCCCTCGCCTCTTCAGTCTTCCAGGACTTCATTATAACCGGCAACTCCACGCCACCGCCACTCGCACGCCACCCCCTCCACTCCCTCGCCCGCCATATTTCTCCTCCCTCCCGACTCCTGCGATCATAATTCCATCCCTACTCCGTCAATACCTCTTGAGCGATTAATTCCTCAACTCTGAGACCTCTTCCACATCTCTCTTGTGCGCTTCACTCTATCTCTAACGCATCTCCATCTCTTCCTTCTCGCTCTAATCTTCTTGCCGCCTCCTATCCGTCGCTTAATTTACTCTCCGTGCTTTCTTCGCCGTTCCTTGAACGTCTCTCTTTATCCTATTCCTAAGTTTATCTTTTACCTTCCATTTCGCCTCTAATCTCTCAAGCTCGCTTCCCGTTTCCGCGCTTTATCCATAAATTTCTATTATGTCCCCTTTCTTCCTGCTTTTTATCAGGTTTTCTTTCCGCTTTTTTTAAACAATGTTTTCAGCTATTCTTACCATCCTCCTTTTTCCTCGCCTCCAACTCTTCATCTTTCATCATATTCTTCCGTCTTCTTTTTCGTCCCGCATTACTTTCCTCGTCCCATGAATCATTGCGTTTCCCCCTCCTGATTTTTCTTTCCTCTCTCATCCCTCTATATGTATCACTATTTTTCTCCCTCTCCCTAGCAACCGTGTCTCATTCCGTCCAATTTCTCTCTCTCTCTCTCTCTCTCTCTCACGCTTTCCGACATTTTCATCCTTTGTTGTCTCTTATACTAATAATCATTCTCATCTCCTGGCTTTTTATTTCTCTCGTCTTTCCTCTTCTCTTCAACCTCTCCCCTCTTGCCCAACTCTCCCATTCTCTACGTCGTCCTCTTCTCCCTATACTCAAAAGCTTCCTCTCTACCTCACCTTCCTCATCCATCCCTTCTCCTCCTATCCCTCCGCTCACCAATGCCTCGTGGGCATTTCCATCCTCTCATATTAGTCTTCTCCCATTACTTTACCCTCCTCTTCATCTGCTTCGCTCTCTCCTGTATTCCATTTTCCTGACGAAAGTCTCTCACTTATAAATCCCGACTCCTCAAATGAAAATGTATGACGTCTAAAAGAACTTCTAATCAGAAGATCATTATGTCTCTCTTCCTCTGGTCCATTGTTCCGAGGGAGATTTTTTTTTATTTTCTCTTTGCCGGAGGAAGACAGGAAGGGGTATATTTCCTCGATAATGGCCGTCGGTAAATAACGTGAAGAAATTCCACTTATTCGCATCGGGTGATATACAGTTGCAAAAATCTTTTAAAGGGATGGATTTACGAGTTTTTTTCGGGTGCGATATTGAATGCTTAAATGAAATTCCTTTCCCATTCTTAATGGCCGAAAACATTCCAGTCGAGCATAGCAGACGTTTGACGATAACCATAAAACCTTTAAAATTTCGTGGAATTTTATGAATTCTCAAGAGGTTAGAGCGACTATTGCATTGCTTGAATGTAGAAAATACCTCATTTACTGTGTTTTTAAATTTATGGATAAGTATGGGTATAACATCTAACTTATTGAAATGTATTACTCCAAGTGAGTTTAATGTGCGTCGAGAAAGGTTTTCAGAAATATCCGGGAATGATTCTTCCGCTACACATATTAATTCATTGCCTTTGATATCAATATTTAAATCAATAAGTGTAGATATATATCATCAAGAATTAAATAGTTAAATTATTAATTGCAGTTTCTTTTGTGCGTGTTACGCGATTCCAACTTTAAAAAATGATTGTATGATAGGCTATCTGCGCAAAACTGTTTCTGAAAAGAAATCCTCTATAAATAGGACTACCCTGGACCTTTATGGTATTTCGTGACTGTGCGAATGTTTAGAAAATGGATTCTTACAAAAAATTTCATTATCCAACGCATCAATCGTCTTCAGCTAAACGTTTATGCATCAATTTATCCAAAAGAATAATTTATTCACTGTTTTTAATTTTACAACAATTATATCGGATAACTATTTTTTTAAGTAAGGCTCCATCCACGTAAAACACAACTAAAACTTTAAAATATATTCCTTACATTTTCTACGCACTACTTAAGCATATTACTCTATGAGATCATCGCACAGGACTTATGTGACATCATTTTGAACCACGAAACAAATATTGCAGTAAAATACATTTGAAATTTATATCAGGTCATTTTTTTGAGAATGAAAAAAACACGTTTGATCATAACGTGTTTTCAAAATTATTTTATAGGTACATAATTTTTTGACGAGTATTCAATGCCCATAACGCAATAATCTCAAGAAAAAAAGAGGGCGCTACGTTTTCGATTGGATGGATGAGCACAATACGATAAGCTTGCGAACAAATAAAATTTTTTAAAGCCGGAACTCACTCTCGCGGAGCTAAACACCCTCGTCAATTTTCTCCGTGCTTCTCCCCTTCTTTTCTCACCATGGCTTAAACGGGTGACGAAGCGTGAAACTACAACGCACCCCAACGCACGCAGACACACACGGCGGGCGGCCCAACCGAAAAGAGGAGCTCCCAAAAACCGCCGCAAATGAATCGACTCCTTTGCGATGAATCGATACGTCTTCGAAGAAGAAGAAGAGTCCCGGACAACCTCCCTCTCCCCTCCCTTACCCTCCTCCCGACTTGGAAGTTGCTAGTGCTCCTATCACGTATTGGGAGGGTTAAGTCGGGAGGGAGAAGAGGGAAGAAAAGTCCCGGATGAGTGAGCGGAGAGTATTGGGGGAGGGAGAGAAAAGAGGGGCATACAGAGGGTTCCATAAGGAGGAAGAGAAAGGATGGTAAAGGAGAGAGGAGTTAGAGAGAGAGAGGGGGAGGAGGAGGTAGGTAGGGGTCTTAATAAATACGGACAGTTGGATAGTAAGGTTCGAGGGGGGGAAGTGGGGTGCGCGAGGGAAGGGAAAGAGGGTGCGGCGGGGGAGAGAAGGAACGAGAGGCTGGTCGAAGGGTAATATTGGAAGGGATGCCGTATATACGTGATCGTACTCTGCAAAATCCTCCTCTCTCTTCCTTCCCTCCCACGAAGACGCCCCCCTCGCCCACTTCTTCGCCTCCTCCCCTATCCTGCCCTTCACCCTAATGCATCCCACCTCCATAAGGCTGTTACTATCCATCCCTTCCTTCCTCAGCGTTTCTCTCTCTCTCTCTCTCTGCACCTTTTTCCCTCAATGTGTCTTCATCGTTTAGCCCTTCACACATTCTGCCCTAATGTCTTTTTTTTTCTTTTTCTCTCTCTCTCCCTGTTTTTCATCTCACATTTACATTGTTTTAATATTTTTTAAATTTAATACATTTCTTATATTCACCAATCTTACTTTCTCTTTTTATTCTACCTTACTTTCCCTTCTTAAAATAAACTCTAAAAAGATTTTGTTTATTCCTCTGATCAGATTCCGGAAATTGTTGAATGCCTCGCTTTTAACTTCATAGAACATTTCTCTCAGCTCAATTCATCATTATTTTTTCTCCTTTAATATTTCCCAAACGTTCCGATTTCCCTCGAGTTTGAGATTATTTTCTATCTCAACTTTTATCTATCAATCTTTCTACGCGTTCTCCACTTATTTCCGCAGAAATTCTCTAGAGAAACTATTTTCTTTCGCTTCTCAACTATTTTCTTATCCTTCCGACTCCTAACTTTATCTTCCTCCAAAATTAACACTTCCTTACATGGCTTATCAAAACTCATATCTACGTCATTCTATCATAATTTTCGCACCTTCCTCGATCGACGAAACTTTCTTTTCTTCTATTTATTAATTAAAAACCTATCGTTCACACTGTTTTGATTCTTCTCCCTCAAGAGATCTTCCTTATCGCTTCGGACGTATACATTTCCTGCAAATTTCCGTTCATTTGCACTCTTTATTTTCACTCGAACTCTTTTCCATTCTTTTAACTATCTACCGTTATTTGTCATTTATCTTTTAATCATCCTATTTTTTCAATTAGTGGTTTTACTTATGCTTTCTATTCTCTTCTCTGTTTTGTTCTCTTCGTTTTCTCAATACCGCGCTTTCATTTATCCTATTTACTTTCCTTTTTACCCGCCTGCTTAATCCCTTTCCACGTTATTGCGTCTCCTGCTTTCTTACTACTTTACCCTTTCTTCTTCCGCTCTCTCTCTCTACGTATTTTCACTTATCTTCCTTCGGAGACTGTTCCTCCAAATCCTTCACCGTCTCTAGAAATCTTTCTTTGCCTTATCTTTCTCTTCACAGGCCGACAGAGAGAGAGAGAGAGATGAAGAGGTGGAATAGGAAGGGTCTCACCCCGCATAACTGTAGTTGGGCGTGATTCCTTCTCACCCTGCTCTCCCCACCTCCGTTCTCTCTTTCTCCTTCCATACCCCACCTCCTCTTCATCCCCTAGCGCTTATATACCCTTTTCTCCCCATCCCCATCACAATCCCTCTCCAACCCTCCCCTTAACACCAACACTGTTGGAACCTGTCTGTGCGAATGGTACGTCTCGCTGATTTATTTGTGGCGAATCCTTCAAGTTGTCTCTTGCGAGTGCCGCTCTCTTTTTTGTGTTCCTTCCCTTCCTCTCTCTCTATCCCACACCCCTCCTCCTCTATTCCTCCATTTCTCTCCCCCCCCCTCATAACCCCCTAGTGGAGGGGAGAAATGAGAATTTACGCTAAAGTCAGAGAAAATGTGAGTATTCTTCAAGAGGTTCAACAGGGATAAAAAACGTTCCTATTATTTATGTCCCCCATTCCGTTTCCTATTTAATCATTCTTCATCTCATAAAGAAATATCCGATTTATTTACTTTAAGGGTTAAAATTTTGAAATGCGCCAAATTGGTCTATCACTGCAGAATACGGAAATTTTTAAAGAACGAGAAATTTATTCATTGAAGCTAAATGAATGCTCGTTAATGAATTGGACTGTCAGCTCTTTGAAGCTCCAAAAATATTTAAAACATTCCAATTATAACGCTATGTTCGATCATTAATAGGTTTACCTTAATTCATAAAGTTTATATTATTTATACACACACAAAACTCAAAGATACGTATTGGTATTCTACGCCAGTGATAACGAAAATTATTTTTAAAGAACCTATTTTTATCTTCATGCTCAAAATAAGATTTTCGCTGCTTTAAAATGTGATAGTGATAGCATGATTGCTTTTCTAGAAACCAATATAATCGATATTTGTGAAAACCTTAAACAAATAAAGAACAAATTCCATTGTGACAAGGCAGTTATATTAAAACATATGAACTTGGAGAAAAACCTCAGTATTTTTGTGATATCGCAAGAAACACTCACGTAAATTTTGATTTCTCCAATCTCTGGGACATATCTTCAATTCTCATTTTATTTTTATAAAATATCTGTCTACTTAACTACTTAATTAAGCATGGTTTTCTCAAATTTGCAGATAAGAGAAGAATCAGCGGTTTGACGCAGCATTAGGACTCGCTAATCATAAAGCCGATCCTATCCTTGGACAACGTGTCACAGCTTTGTTTTATAATAATACAAGAGGTTGATTAGCCAGAAATGCACACACGCAAGTTTGTTTTGCCATATTATAAACTGAGAAAATTTGTATATTTCCACTTATTTTAAGAGGAAATATACAAATTTTCTCAGTTTACAATATGGAGAGATTCCACAAAATAACGCCTGCAATTGTAAATTTTGTTTGATTCGTAAATATATTGTAAACTGAGAAAATTTGTATATTTCCTCTTAAAATAAGTGGAAATATACAAATTTTCTAAGTTTACAATATGGAGAGATTCCACAAAATAACGCCTGCAACTGTAAATTTTGTTTGATTCGTAAATATACCCTCCACTGTCGCAGTGTGGAAGATCGAGCCCAAAGTGGGCCTGATGATTCAGAATCGTAGTTAGAGTTATAGAGAAGTAGCTACGCATCATACGAAAACGGTATATTTACACTTGTGATCAAATTAAGTCTGAACGGAAATTACCCAATGAGATATCACTACAAGGTTACTTCCATTTTGTTATTTGCAAGATCCCTGCAAAAGTTTTTCCCTCAACTACTTCCCGCGAACAGAACTTGAGCATTTATTCAGAGCGTAGCAATTTAATTCAAGCGACTTTATTAACACGAATAGCTCGACCAAGCTAAAGAACAATACGTTTAGCGAATAACTAATCACTCCGTCTAGAGCGCCACAATATTTCACTGTTTTTAAAGGATAAGGCAAGGAGCTAGAAAAAGCAATCCTCCATTTATTAAATATTAGTATCGTCACTTTATGATTTTTACGCATCGCTTACCTCAGCGTGCCTTATTCTTTCTTCCATCTTTCATCGTTATTCTGTCAAAAAGCTCTTCCTTGAGAATGGCTACTTGACCGATAGTTACAATTTGACGAGTAAGTTGGCGAATTAGTTCCTTCTTTTGACTCGTAGGATTCTATCCATCACATGCTCCACTCGAATCGCCTCCTGATCACGCACGTTCGACTCGGGCAATTTGGCAGACTAGATTCCGAGTTCCTCCTCGCTTCACCGAGCTTACGCTGATGCCTCAGCCGAAGTATGGTTAAATGACCTTTTCCTTTCTACAATGAGTTATTTTCGACGAGACTCAATTAATATTAACAAGCGGGAGCAAATCAAATAATTCCGATGATAGTGGATTTGAATGTATGGTCAGCAAAGCCTTCTACACTTAATCATCTGTCAGTTTACTTGAGATTAAACATGGTATTACATACTAAAGTCTCTCAGTTAACGGTAAAGAAAACGCACGCTACTTATATTACATCGATGTCCTGTATTAATAATTATTCTGTCTTATTTTGCTAAATAAAACATGTCATTCATTATACCAAGGATTGCAAACCAATACCACGCGTGCTACTTTTGGCACGAGACACGATTTTGGATTCCACGCGACAAAAAATTACTTATTGACTGTCTCCTTAATATTTTTCCACTTTTTTATATATAAAAAACTATTTCTAGCGAGATTGAAATTATGATGATAAAATAGCTGAATAATGGTGAAATTTTGTCCGAGAAAGAGATGATCCATAATTTTCGTTCGGTCATAAATGATTTTGGACAATGAGTCTTTTTAGATGAATATTGAATTTTATGCAACAAATCTATTGTTGAGAATAAACTATCATAGTTAAAACATAAAACCGTTTCTTAATGGATACATTTTAAATCAGCACATAAGTTAGATAAGGAAAGTCAATTTTTACTTTCTCCATACGTAGTATAGGGGAAAGTATTGTTTTCATGAAAAAAATCGACTTCGAGATTTCAACGGAAATACCTGTTTTGAGGTCTCCTGAACACGTTTATGTGTGTATGTGATAGCTTTTTTGTGGGTGCTCTAACTCAAACCCTATTAATCGGATCAACGCGAAATTTTATATTTACATTTTTATAAAAGTCACAAGAACTGATTAGTTTCTGGTAAAATTCCGTCAACCGAAAGTGGGCGTTTACTCTTATCACTTATCCGTTATTTTTAAATATTTGCTTTAATATTTGATAAATGTAAAAATGTATTGGAATAAAAGTTATAGAAAATTTAATTTTCTACAACCTTTGTTTGAAACATTTTTCCATATAATGCATCTATTAAGAGATATCTTATATTTTTAGCTGCCACCTACCAACGGTTATTGTTAACAATTAACGCTTAGTTACGTCTTAGTAACGCTGCTTTTTCTTTTCTTAATTATTGAAACTTTGTGGCTATATCCAATATCAGAAGGCTATGGTTTGAGTTTATTTCTGTTCTTTGTAAAGTAAAAATTTTTTGGTTTTTTAAGTTTTTATTATTATGTAACCTATTTGGAATATTTAGAAATATTTCAGGTATGGAGAAATTCATGTGGTGGCCACATCAGATTTTTGTAATTTTGACACGCGAGCAAAAAACGGTTTGCTATTCTTGCATTATACAATGGTCATCCATGTATGTACATATGAAATAAAGTTTGAATGCAATGATTAGTTTGAATTATATGCATATGAAAATTCTACTAGGTCGCTTTATTTTAATAAATGTTGGTTTATATGTTATCAAAATAGAATATGAATTCAAATTACACGCAAGATATGTATTTAGATACGACCTGTCCGCATTTCACACTAAAAAAGGACCGAGGGATAAACATTTCTCCCCTTCCTCCTATGACTTCGTCTTTGCATACTTTATCTCCCAAACATCAAGGAGAAAACTCGTGACGTCTTATGGTTTGGTGAAATATTTTGGCGGAATATTACAGCTTTGTTCAGATCAGTCTTATTTGAGATGTGGTTGTGTTCGGGGGTGCTGAGACAAGTTGACACTTCAAAGAGAGGGCCATACAGTCTTCAATGTAGTGAGAATTATCCGCAGAAATAGTAATTAATTAGCAATTTATTCATTGATGTAGAAAAATACGTTCTAAGTAAATAACGGGTTATTTTTTGTCAATTTATTAAAGCATTTTGATGATATGAAATTCGTCTTGCCCTTATTAAAATTTTGAATTTTAAACCCTCTCGTGATTTAAAGCATGTTATCAGCGGGAACGACGAAGAGTTACAATTTCATGTTTTTTTTAATATTTCACTAGTGCTAAGCGTATTTAAGTTACCTCTAATTTCATCGCGTTAAAGCACTACCAGCAAGTTTCGTTTCTTTTCCCATTCAAGGTGCGACGCTATTTTGATTCTCACCTACTTATTCGATTTTAAATATCAAACCTTTACCCTTTATTTCCCTCGTGAACCCCAAAGTGCTTTTATCTTCTCCTCCTTTTAAACCTTAATCTTGCACGTCTCCTGTGAAGTGTTACGTTCATTATGTGTTAATGTGCTGTGGGCGTTTGAATGTGCCAAGGGAATTTTTATCATCGTGGGAGGATGGAGAGTCTTCTTCCACTGCTGGAAAACATGCAGGTAAGCAAAAGTAGGGAGGAGTCGTTTTGTATGAACAGAGCTCGTAGATTCCTCTCTTATTTCCAGTTTAAGTATCCGAATGAAACAAATGTTAGTGTGCAATTAGAATTTTCCGTAATTAGAGGTAGGTTGAAGGAGGTTAAAGTGAACGCAAGCCTTTAGTAGAAAAATAGAAGACAGTCATGAAATATATGCAGAAGCTATATCTATGTTACCTCGTATTGCTTGATATAAACCCACACTTCTATCGGTTCAGTTTTCTTTAGTCTCTCCCTCTCAGATTTAAATCGCTTTATTCGTACTCTTTAAAATCTAAATCGCCGTAACTTTAGCATTGCATGACTTTTAAAAAATCAAATACATCTAGAAAAACTGCTTTCTTTTGCTGAAAGCACTCGTATCAGACTATACTGAACTCGGTTATGTAAACATAAATAAAATTGAGGATAAAATATTCCTCATTAAGAAAACACAAACCTTGGAATGAAATCAGCATTTCTCGTTTGTGATGTGCAGATCTGTTTCAAGCGATTAATTAGGGAGATGTACATTAAATATAAGAGAGCGGTTGAGCTTCTGCTTCGATCTTTCTGGGAGCTTATTGTCAGTATAGGGTTAAATGACTACAATTCCCTATTTTTATGCATAAGTAGCTGAAACCGGTGCTTGAGCCAAGGATTTACTCAAATTCTCCATTATTGCGCGACCAGGAGACTTGAGAGCTTATTAATACCAATGATTTCAGATTATGGCACTGAAGTGGCGAATTTTACTGTACGTTTATCCACTTGGTGCAATAAAAAATGGTTGAAATTTAACCGTCGTATATAATTTTGTATCTGGATTAAATAATATGAACAAATAATAAATTTGACCTACAGTTGCATCGTCCATCAAGCAGCGCTTTATAAGGGGAGGGAACGTGGCCCAATGTGAAGGCCTTGAAAAATCAAGTATTAGGAGCCCTCGCTACGCCACTCATTAAAATTAATCTTTTTTCACGCACGTCACACAAACAAGTTTCTGAATTATTCTGATACCAAATACAATAATAAGGATTCATAACAACTATTTTTCAGCCAAATTAATATTTAAAACCTGTACTAAGTGCATTCATAACAGAATAAAGCCGAAAATGCATCAAATTTTCCTAGCCAACTTCTTCAATTTCCAATGATTCTCCAACTTATTTTCGTTTTGATCAATTATACAAAACGTAATAGTTTTAACAAGAAAATGATCTTGTTTACTATAAAAATTCACATCCTCTTTTAATTACAGTAGAAATATTAATACACACACCTACATATATGAAATTAGGATAAGGAGTCGTCCTTAATGCAATTTAAGTTTAGGAGGGACAATTATACTCACTATAGAATCATTTAGCAACATAGCATTGGACCAAAAATGCCACTCAACCAAATAATCTCAGTTTTGGTCGTGCTTTTAATCGTCAAGAAAAAAGCCGTGACGACAGAACTTGACACAATTTTGAGAACAGGCGACGGGAGACAAAAGGAGCGATTCCATCTCGACGCGATCTTTTCCCGCGATAAGTGAATTTTCATCTGTCTGTCAACAAGGAGATTGATTCGTTTCTTCCCCGTCCTCACTTTTAAGGCAGTTTGCGTGCAGCGCATCCTGAATCATCAGTTCTCTCTCCTCTCTCTCTCTCCTCTCCAGCTCCAAAAGACTTCTTTAATTAGGATGAGGGGCATACGCCTCCTACGCACAGGGAATATCGACACCAAGTGGTGCGTTTTATCTCCGACCTAAGTGCCGACGTTCGCACTCACAAACGAGTTCTAGGACACACGGCAGTCATTGCTCTCCTCCTTCTCTGACCCCCTCCTCTTCCACTACCCCTGTCTATAGCGTGTGCGGAAGTGTAAGGCGACCTCGGCGACGACGTGATCTCATCGGCTTCACGCGTAAGGGGAAGGATATCCCCTTTTCAGTCTCCGAAGGGACAGTTTCACTTACTGGCTGTATTCTAGCCTGAGAGTTTAAAAAAACGTTATCCCGCGTAGAGCGATGCAAACGTTGGAAATTTAGAGCAATGGAAACGGCAACGGATGTGTTCATTGGTTGAGGTCAGTGTAAGTATTTTTAATTATTCAGCACGTTTTAAAAATATATTTGATATGATGAGGTAAAACATCTGACACTATATATTTCGCCATTATTGATTTTGTTTTTAGGAATGCCCGGACTTAATCTGCGGAAATTCGAGTTTACTCGCCACATAGCGCAGACGTTGAACCGACTGTAGATCGCTACACGTGTTTTACGCGAATTCTCCTCCTAGATCCGGTTAAGCACTATAAAAAGGAACGACTGCTAATAGATAATAGGAATAATAATAATGCGTTTAGGCAATGGTCGGATGCAGCTCCAATAGCCATAAATATTAGTTCTATTTATATCACACTATCGTTGTATTACCTCTGATGACGGTTGATGTGTAGCCATAATCCGCATCGGATTTTTCCAAAATTTTCATTGATATTTGAACTACGGAGTTTAGCAATAAGATAGATTCGTAACACTTTTAATGCGATAAAACTGTGGTGGTTATAAGGCATTAGTAAATGTCAGGACATGAATTCCGGCAAATCCGAAAAAACGCAAAAATGGCCCTTTTCTGAGTCGTCACCATGCTTTTTCCTCCCTCTCTCTCTTTCTTTTTTCTCTCTCTCTCTCTATTAACATTCCAAATAACATAAAATTATTCAATAAATTACTAGTTCAATCGCAGCTGAGCGCTATTGCAAATTGAAATTTTTCGTAAGAGATGGCGTCATTTCTAAATGTTCCTTAAAACAGACAACCACAACCTCTGCGATTTCCCCGGGCCGATTACCAAAATAATTGCAATGCCTAAAGGAAGAAGATGCTCCATTAATTTGTCGTTTCATCTATTCGAAATGGAACGAGATAAATCAACGCGAAAATAAAATTGACGGAAATCGGAGAACACAACGCAGAGTAAGAAAAATACTTCGAACGAATTACTCACCCCGTACTTTCGTATTTGGAAATTCCTAAAGCTCAAAAAAATAAACCAAGGGAGAGCAAACATTCCGAAAATGGGAAGAAAAGTGCTTTGTAATGGAATGGCGATTAGTCTCGTCACGCGGCCTAGAGCTTTAAGGCAGCTTGATTTATCGACCATTATATATTGTCCATATAAGACGTTATAGTTATGAATATGATTGATGGGAGATACACGTAGACGATGGAACCTCGTATTACGAGCAAGGATACATTCAAGTCTCCAAGAGCCGTCGCTAGGCAATTTCCATTATTGTATACTAGCAGAAGTACCCGGACGTTGCTCGGGTTTAGGGTTAACAACAAATAATCAATGCAGAGTATACAGAAACACTTTAAGTACGATAAACTTGCAAGTTATTTGACTCAATTCAACGTTGTTCGGGTTTCTGATTCAATATTGATAAGAAAATTATATTTGAGTGTTAATCATTCAACCTTCTATTACATAACAGTTCTGTATTAATACAATATATGAAATTTAGCAAAGATTCTTTTAATAAAAAACTTCAAATTATGACAGTGAAGAAACAGGAATTTCTCCATAAAGGGGTGGGTTTTATTTGGATCATACATCACATTTTCTAGCAAATTAGAGTAAAGTTGTCTTCACTGCGATTAAATAATTAAAGATATACGTTTGGGCCGGGGGAATTTCCCGTTGAAGAATTTCAGCTCGCGATTTCAACACCAGCGAAGACCCACCGCAGACATAAGACTTTGCATTTCTTAAAAACATATGTACACCAGGAGTGAGTTGGGCTCACTGTCAAAGATAATGAATGAACCTTTTGAGAGCCAATCTTGCGAATTTGATACGTGACTTCCGTTAATAAACGCTAATTTTCGAAACTAAACACAATTTTTTAAATTACTAACTTTCAGAATGTTTTGATACTTTGTTAATAATGTTACACCCAACTTAATAAAATATTAATTATTTTGATGCAGGCAAATGTTTCAAGTTTTTAATTGTATAGTTTTGACATTTCAGGTGAATATTTTTTTATTTTTAAATTTATAAATTTTTCTCTCCTTTTTTCGCAATTTTCGCACTATACACCTTAAAAATATGCCTCTTGCATTTACAAAGTTGCTTTCACATATAGCGTGCGCAAATCTATATCTCACCAACAACTATGCTATTGACAGAAGTTTGCTTATTTACGTTACCATGATAAAAATAACAAACTCGCATACCCGGTTTTCCTAGTTCAAGAAGTCGGAAACAATTGGATATACATGACCACCATAAGTTTTTTATTAAAAAATGTCGACATTTTGCTGTTAAAAGTGTAATTTATGAAATCTTTGGTCTGTATTTGAAATTCGACGGTAGAAAAACAAAATTTCATTCATTTCTGCGTTCCTGGGTTCAAGTCTGAAACTCGTACTAGGGTTATTAGTAATTTTAAAGTCCAAATTAAAATTTGTCTACACTCATTCCTATGTTATTCAAATGCAAAAAATTAGAAGAGAAAATATTAAAAAAAATAAAAATGGCCAATCAAATCTGTTTAAAAACCTTACTATGTCACCTTTCTCAGAACTGCAATTAATATGACACCTTTCTCTTGCTTCTATGTTCTGTAGTTCTCGAGTTATAGAATCACCCACATACATACATACAAAAACCTACTTTTATAGATATATTATAGGTAAGATTCGCAAGATATACGTTACTCATGAATAAAGAAAACGTCAAACTTACATAAAACATTGTTGGTAATCGATAATGTTTAACATTAATAATCGGAGGTTGCGGAATCGACGGCAAATTTAATAACCGGTTCGTGATTCGACGAAACGCATACTAATTGACGGAAACCGCAGAAACCGCGCCCTATACGTCATCCGCTCCCTCTCCGGTCGACGGCGAAAGCTCCTTCCCAAAGGACTTGCATGATTTCCGGAGAGAGATAACGCGGTTAACGTCTTCTCCGTAGACCTCCGGAATGCCGACCGCGCGGGAGCAGCGGCGTGCGGTTGTCGCGGGTTTTTCCTTTTTGCCGTTCCACGCGCTAGGAAGATGCCGGAAAAGACTTTTACGCCCGTGCTCTTATATACCGTTCATGGGAAAATAGTTTCGATCCCGCAGGTGT
Source organism: Tanypteryx hageni (assembly GCA_028673005.1). Classification (NCBI taxonomy): domain Eukaryota; kingdom Metazoa; phylum Arthropoda; class Insecta; order Odonata; family Petaluridae; genus Tanypteryx; species Tanypteryx hageni. The sequence continues at coordinate 98,927,857 of CM054112.1, read as the reverse complement.
CTGCAGGCGAGCGAAAAATCCAGCAGCGTACAAGCACGCGACAACGCAAATATATATATACAGCTTTTCAGTCGGTCAACCTTACGTCATGTTCCTTTCCTTTTCATCCTCTCCTCTTATCCTCCTCCCTCTCCAATTCCTCTTCTTTCTCTCTTGTAAAATGGATGGCTTATGAGATCACGTCTTCCTAGACAAGGGATAACGGTTCGATCGTGGCAAAATAAGAAAAATCTGTTTTTTTCGAGTTTATTTTTTGCTCGTGACGTTCATCCCGATAACGCAAATCTATCACACTCTTATCTTCGTCGCTTTGAAACTCGTGATAAGTGTTCCGCCGACATAATCCCCGGATGAATTGAGTCAGGTGACCAGCGGGCCGGAAGTGATCAATGAAAACATTACGGCTATTGATAAAAAACCAACAATGAGTTGGAACAGTTGATATCGATACTAATTAAAGGCAGTTGCGAATCCTTAAGTGACTTGTTATTACTTGCAGTTCAATGAGGCAATACGCTCCATTATGTAAAGTTGTCATAAACAAAATTAATGATGGGAACGGGAATAATAATTTCGAAGGAAGAATTGAAAGTAAGCATCAAATGCATCGTTCCTTAATCAAATAATTTGGCAAGATTTCATTGACGGAAAGATGCCTCTCCAATAGATAAATCCCTTCAAATTACATAGTAATATTATATTAAAATTATAATATGAGAATAATAGAGTACAAGGAAATTTGTGTATTATTTTGGAACATGAATATTATTTCAAATTCACGCGCAAAAATCGTAGAGATTGTTTAACCGAAACAATCGCAGAAAATTATGGAGCCCACCATTTATTCGCTTCCAAATGATCGTAAGCTTGCAGATCCTTATTGACCCCACCCTTTAGATCTACTTCGCAGTGCCCCGTTATTCCTGGAGTCTTTTATCTCGGCCCAACAATAAAGCGTTACATAAAGATTTTACTGCATCCCGGCAAAAAAGGGGAGTCCTCAAATTCAACGTTTAACAGAATCCCGACTTTCACTTTTATCCTTTCCTTTCCTACGCGTCTTCCATCTCCCTCATAATCTCCTTCTCTTTCCATTCAGTCAAAACGTACCCATCCCACACACACACACACACGAAGAAGAAGAAGAGGGTATATCCCTTTTTCCTAAAGGTTTAGGGATCCCTTTTGCCTCGGATAGCGCTGACTTGGCAACACCGCTTTGATGTCTTCCGTCAATTTCACAACGGATAGCTCATCCTCCCATCCTCTGCGTATTCTCCCATCCCCGAAAAGCATTCCTTTCAAATGATCCTCCCCACTCTCCTCCCCGTCATCTCCTACCATCCCACCCGCGACGCCTCCTCCTCTCTAGCCACGCCCTCCCACTCTTCTTCTCCTGTCCTTTTGGAGTGGCCACGTCTGTCAGCTCTAATTTTTCACCCTCAAATGCCTCCGTTTCCAGGGATACCGGCAACTAGTACGCTTTCGGAAGCTCTCCGAGGCCGAGAAAAGATGATCTAGATCTTCAATTTCTGAGAAGAGAAAAAATAACGCGCGACGCCTTTCTTTTTTTCCTTTCCTCTTCCACTCCTCCTTTCTATTCCTCCTCTTCGCGCTATTCCCCTCCCCTCCCTCATCTTCCTCTCTTCGTTTACTTCACTCGCTCTCTCTCTCTTTCCCTAACCCCGTGGTTGCATCGAAGATCTGATGAAACAGGAGGCGAGGTGAGCTCAACGGGTACGCATGTTTCCATGAATTTTGATTCGGAAATTAAAGAAAGCGAGAGAGTTGCATGAAAAATTCATGCAGCAGGAGAGCGACAGGACAGCAGAATCGAGGGTTCGTATCTAAATAAACACGAGTCGGGGAACGAGGAATATAACATTAAAGGTTTCTTTCTCTAGTAAAAAAAGAAGGGTCCATTTTATTACGATTGGTATCGAGATACTTTCTATTTATAATGCAATCGACGGGCAAGCTTCTTTAGGAGCTGAATTTTTTAAGCCCTCTCTTCTATTGGTGATTGCATCAGTTGCAATAAAATGTAACGAATGCGACTTCAAAGGAAACAAATTTCAATTTGAAATTTACGCATTCAAATAAGTGGAATCCTAAGACTGGAAAGTGGGAAACTACTACATACCACTTTATAATTTAAAAATATGCTGTTTTTGAATAAATTTTCAAATTTTAGACAATAAGATGCGTTACGGATTTTTAAAGAAAAGGAAAAGCCACTTGGTAGTCACGGATAATAAGATAGCGTTAATCACAACTATTACATTTCAAACATTACGAATCTGAGAGCCATTAATTAATTTATATCTCTAAACGAGATAAATAAATTGCAAATAATTTTCAAAGATATTTATCTTGTGTAAATGGTAACATCGAGATAATAATACCCCGTTGAATCCAGCTTTTGCATGAACATCAATAATATTCTTATTACTTAAGAAAATAAGAATTATTAATTTCACATTTAATGAGGACAATTTACATTTTTAGTCCAGATCGATTTGATTATTTATGCACTGAAAAAATCTCAACAAAATTTAATATCATGCCTCAAGGTTTGCATTAATAATCACCTGGATAAAATTTTTTATCACCGAACATTAGGTCATTTTTAAAGACATACTAGTAGAGCAAGTAGGCAAGTTTTAAAGAAACAACTTGTTTATAAGCCTTTTAGTGAGAAAATCGTAATTTAAATATTTTATATTATTTTATGGCCTTTAAACAATATTATATTTAATCGAATTACATTAATATAAGTCAGGTAATTTATATTATATGATACTGAAGTTGGAGTGTATTTTTATTGAAAAAGTGAATTTATTTTCGCATAAGTTCAAAGAACTTGTAAAACTATTGCATTCCTTTGAATATTCACAGCGTTTTACGTTAAAAAATATATTCCATCAAAATGGCTATAAAAAATCTCCGAGAACTATAAAATAAAGAAGCGTTCATCTTGAGTAAACTTGGTGTGGCAACAATGAGGAGAAGGAAGAAGTGGTACAACAACCGCCACTTCAAGCTACGTAGAAGAACTTTCATAAAAGGGAAATTAAAACTTTACGATCAAAAGAGTCGTCTTCCCAGGGTGGCTGCTTTATGAAGGCAAGAGAGAGGAAGCAGCCAAGTTACGCCGTGTAACCCCTTTATGCATATGCAGACGGTGTTGCGGAGGAGGGAGTGAAGGTGGCTGCCGTCCAAGGGGCAAGCACCTTTAAAAAAATTGCGCCTTAAAAAAAACGTTTTTTACCCCTGGGGGAGAGACAAGAGTGAGAAGAGAATAAGGGATACCTCAAAACTCCCAATTCGCGGCAGTAGGAAAAAAAAACTTTTTTTATCCGCGCTAATCCGATTAGTTCTGAATCTGAAATTCAGATGCGAGGGGAAGTGAAAGTTTGGGTTTTTAAGACGAATCTCATACTTTTCTTAAGTGGAGGCATTTTTAAACGGAATTCTTCTTTATTCTTCGGCGATTTCAAGCACCTTCGATTTAATCCCTTAATTCTTTAAGATGGTCCTAATGGTTTCACAATGACGAATCTTAAAAAGGACAATATTTTAGGACTGGAGATAGTAAAGTGCTTGGAATTTCCTTTGCCGAGGCCATTGTTGCCGTATCAGGCCATAAAATAAAAATTAAGCGTTCAATTCTGTCATCCTAATACTTTATTGCCTCACGAAATGTAAAAATTATTTTTTTTTAATATCACGCAAAATTTATGGATATGAATGATAAATATTACAACGTTCGTTTCATACAAACGCTGCACGTTGTAGTATCTAAAATTTAGCTTTATGTGTGCAAGAAATGATCTACATAAAACAATTTTGCTTCATTGTATAATAACTTAAATAATAATTATGTCACCAATTACTACTAATTTATTGCTTGAAAATGTCAAATGAAATCTCTTATATGATTCATAGTAGTGCACTCAAATAATTGCGTTCGGGTATATTTCGTCTGTATTAATGATAATATTTATTTGAAAATAATTCGTTTGCCCAATGAAAACAGTAGCTGTACGCGAAAAGTAAAAATTGCAATTAAAACACTTTTTAAAAAGTTTTTTTTAAAGAGACTTTAAACTGCAAATTTAATCGCAACATAGAAAATGAGTATCATGATAAATAGGAAAACTTGATAAATGAACCATACAAGTATTTCCTAGTGAGAAAAACTACGATAATAGCTCCAAATGAGTCGGGACTAGGTTACATGGCATTCTATTAGACAATTTAAGAAATGATTTAACTTTCACAGAGCCATTGAGTCATCTACGCTATCGGCATTCCTATCTACAACAATGCTATTCATTTGAAGCATATTTGTGAGTCATCGTGAAATATACTTTACATCAACATGTGACGTCTCGCATTTGAAAACTTTCCTTTCACTTTAAAACCCGCAACTCATCCAAGTATTCCACACGATTCTCTCAAAAATCCTCGTGCGCGGAATGCTCACAATGCTCGCGACTGGGACAGGAATAAAAAGACGAGCGGAAAAACAAGTGTTTGCTCGTGGAAATATTTGTTTGAAATTGGGAAAAAATAATGTCTCAGTCTACACACCGACACCTACCTCCTTCATTCAAACCACTTTTTAAAAAAAATAACTCTGCGGCTTATGAATTCTCAGATTCTCTCTCTGTCTTTTTCCATCTCCTATTTATATAGATATTTTCTCCGATTTTATTCTTCCTAACTCTTTCTCTCCGCATCCCAAACTCCATCTCCTAGCTTAAAAGGAATAAAAAATGACACACGGAGCAATGATATTCTTCGGGAGAGCGGATGTCAGCGAGAAGAGTTAAGCCAATCGATAGCGAGACATTCGCTCAAGAGAAGAACTGCATAGAAGAACACCGTGATATTTCAGGAGCGGAGAAATCATTGCGTCGTGAAGAGGTGCTACTTTATGCATAAGCGACTTTCCTATACGTGTGTAAAAACGGCGCTGAGATAGAGCATGTTTTGGTATTAGAGTGAGAATGAGAAGGAAAAGTAGAGATAGAGAGAGAGAGAGTGAGAGAGAATGAGAGAGAGAGTGAGAGAGATACAGTGAGAGAGAGAGAGAAATAGATAAGAGGACGAGAGAGATCTCAACATTATGAACGACTTCAGAGTGATGGGTTAAGAGAGGCGTTTAGCAACAGTGCTGTATTGTTGAGTAAGGATATAGGCCTTAGTAGGAATAATAACTTAAAAGGTAAGGGAAAGGCCACAAAAGAGGGTGGACGAAATGATCGGGGGTGGCGATAAGGGGACTAGAGGGAGAGGAAAACGATAGAATTTCTGCCGAAAAGAAGGGTGTGGGGATGCCATTGAAGGAGGGGATTTTTGGGGAGTGGTAAAAATGAGTCGCATAGAATAGCAGACAAAGGAGCGAGGCGATGCAAAGAGCAGAGCCGAAGTGAAGACTCAGGGACTGGATGAAGATGATGATGAAGAGAAGGGAAGAGGATTGTATCGGCATCTAAAAATGAGAATGGGATTTAGTGGGAAGGGTAGGAAGAGGGAGGAGGGGAGGGAGAGAGAAAAGGGGAGTTAGAGGGAGGGGAGGAAGGACACAAAAGAGCCAGTTCCGGTGGAAGGGAGGAAGAGAAAGGTTGAAAGGGGCGGGACGAAAGATTAGTTGGGTCAAGGAGCCTCCTAGTTTTTCGTCCTACAGAAAGCGGCTGGTAAGGGAGGTTATCGAGGTTTCCAAAATAAATGGAGAACAAATAAAGGTTACATCTAGATTTCTTCCTCGCTTCCTCTACTTCATTATTGGATTCGCGGAGGTTTTTTTTCTGTTTCGCCGGATGACGTCGATATTAATATTGGATAAACGTCCAATTTGAATACTAATCTCAGATATATTACATACATACACTAGTGGTTCTCAAACTTTCAATTGTCGCGGCCCGCTTGAATATAATGCGGCCCACTTTGAATTGAAAATAGTGAAAATGAGAAACTTTATTGCAAATTTCTTCATTTTATTAACTATTAATAATTGTTATCATATCGTTTTTCCAAAAATCCTTGATAACATTTTATTATTCGTGAAAACTTATTTTTCGACATTTCACCTTGCATCCAAAATAATGTTGCGACCCTCTGGGGGGCCACGGCCCAAGTTTGAGAACACTGATATACACAATAAGATTTTTGATGTTAAACGATACGATGTTGTTCAAAAACTGAAAGAACTTGACGATTAAAAACATTCCAGTAAAAAGTAAATGCATGTTCGAAGCATGGTGCAATTAATTCTTGCGCAATGTATGTTTTTACTTGATTATATAGGTTCTCTAATAATGGAATATTAAGCAAGTAAATACTCGTACTTCCTATATGCGATGAGAGTTTAAATATACTATCGATCATAAATTCATTGGAAAAAAAGTAAAAAATATATAATATAATTCCAGTGCACAAAAAATAATTTTGAATAATTATTATTTTATTAAAGCAATGAATATGTAATCTTATTTCTTCTTATATCACAAGATTTGAGAAAAATTATTTTTAATAATTATAAGAAACGTAATATTTTGGTAATTTTTATTTGCGTCTACAATAACTATTAAAACTTCATCGCTGGAAAAGATGTTTTCTAAATGAAAGTGAGGCATCGTTGACAAATAATTTCTTGATGTCATATAAATTTCATGAGGACGCCTACGATATAGAATGTAATCGTATCTTTTAAAAAAATCTATCCTCTGTATCGAAAAAAACGTCTTTCAAATCTTTCACCGGATCTCAAAAATAAAAGAAAACGTGGATATGTTCGCTCGGATGGCGCACGCACGCACGGCCCATACGAAGGGAACTCACGGATGATCGAGTTGCCCCACGGGAAAAAAAACAAGACAGCGTTGATACCGTACTCCAGTTCCTTTCGCCGGACTTTTATTTATAAATAAAGGGAGTGACGTTATCCCCGACTGTGGGAACCTACGGGAAAGATAGCGAAAGAGAGAGAGACACGAAAAAGAAGCACCGAGGAGTGGAAGGGAAAGAAACGAGAAATGGATGAAAAAATACAAAATCTTCGCGGTTGGTATCCGGCTAGACAGGAGAAGAGATGAGGATGAATGAATCATAATGGAGTGGTAACGAGAGAGATAGAATCAGAGGGAGAATGAGAGTGGAGAGGGAGGAAGAGAACAAAAAGAGCCGGAGACTGGAGATAAAAAGAAATAGATGGACCGAGTCGGTTAGCTCTTAAGAGTGACGGAGAGGTGGGGGAAATAGAGTGGTCATACTGTAAGGGATATAGGAACACACACACACACACATATATATATATATATATATATATATATATATATATATATATATATATATGTTATATATGTGTGTGTGTGTGTGTATGTATGTATGTATGTATATGTATATGGAGCCTGCATCAGAAACTGGGGTGATGGTTGGTTATTTTTCTTAAGAAAGAGAGAGAGGTAAAGAAAAATACGCTGTCGAGGGTTTTGGATCGTGTCATTTCTTTTCTATCACTTTCGAATGAAACAGAATTAATTGACCATATTTTTCTATAGAGGGAAATAAAATACTTTACGGTCGTCAAAATATTAAATTTAAATGTGCACGATAATACGTTAATTCTAGAAATTAATCATTGGAAATTCCCTTCAGTCTGTCTTCCATTAAATACCAAAATTTAGGCAATAATTCCAATTGGTCTTGTTATATTTGCAAATTTTGATGTGGACAAAAACTGATGAAAATATTTAATGAGCTGTGTACTCATTGCTGCAGTCTGTTTTATTCCGTTATAGTTAACTTTTTATGCAATTATGTACCTCTCAGCCGTAATTTACGACTTATCTGTTTTTTAAGTTAAGAATATGGATAATTGTTACTTTACGTTACAACACTTTTTTGAAGAAGGAACATAATTTTATAGAATAAAACCTTATAAAACCTTTTAGTCAGTGGTTTGAGGCCTCCTCGCTTTATTGGTGTTAGCTTAAACAGTATGTTTAAAAATATTTATGGTTTAGCAATGCATAAATAAAAGATATTGACAGGAACTGTAGCTTATAATTTAGTGCTATTTTATTATTCAAGAAGAATTTATAATGGCAGAGCAAAATTTAAAGAGTGGCTGAACTAAAAAGCATACAAATAAAAAATATTTGGTAATGAAATCCTATTGTTACGTCATTCATTAAATTGTACATCAATACATTAATTTGTACGATCTAATTCCCATCAGTTAAGGCTTACTTTTACAATTTTTTTAATAAAACCGCACAAATTAAAGTTTTCTCGTAACTTTTCGAGTCAAATTCGAAGGATAATGATGCAAGTTACATTTTTAGAAGGCCACAAAATAGAGAAAATTGAAGGCAAAAATATTTTTATTTTAATCTATTTGAATTTGGAGCGCTAAAGAAGCACAGTGAAAGTAAAAGTTTTTCATAATGCAAAATTGGTATAAGAAAGCTTCATCGAATTGGAAGTTTAATAATAGAAAATAAAACTTGGCTGACTTTCAAAAAGGAGGAATTTTCTTTAAAATATTTTTGACGCCTACAAAAAGTTGGGTGCAAATCTAAAGAAAGTAATCCCTGAAAATATAATTGATGAAATCACTGAATTAGCATTTCAATTCTTCAAAGCGGTAAGTGGAATCTGAATTATGTATATTGACCAATTAAAAGAAAGTTTCTCGTTCTCTTTCCAAACGCCATTTTTATTTTTTATCAGTTCCATTCACGTAAGACCAATTTAGTTTAATTTCCTAAAATTACATCGAAAGAACTTCATCTGCTATATTCATAAATATGAATTTGTTAGTATTTTAGTATCAGATTTATAGCTTTAATTATATATATTTATATGGTCCTAAAAATTGAAATAGTTAAAAAGCCTATAAAGTTAATATGTAATAAATTATTCTGCGCGTTTGGCAACGATGTGCTAAGTGGTCACGGTAATTGTGTTTCATAATGTTAAGGGTCTTACAGTTAAACAAAACATGCGTTCTTTCAGTATCGATCAGATTTAGAAGGTCATTGAAACTAAAAGATCTTAGTGCACGAAGCTTCGTTACATTATCTGTAAGTTCACCCAAGTTCCGAGATAGTTAGCTATTTAGATGAAAAAAATTAGCATATGCTTCCACTGATTAGTTTTATGTGGAGAAAAACTCTCTTATAGAATTGAATCTTTGCAATTCGAAGGAAATTTATGAACATCCTGAAATTCAATGTGGAATTTTGAAACTTACAACAAAAAAGTGGATTGCAGATATGACCTATTCGAAGCAATTTAAAGAAGCTAGATGAAAGAGGATCATAAACTTATGGTTATGCTTAAAATAGATGTGTGTACGATTCAATCATAATAAATGATCGATGCATTAAAAAGTAATTAACACGCACACGATGATTTTACAGGGAAACAAACCAATGGTCGTGTAGAGAATATATACAGCAATGAACTAAGTTTTCTTCGATAAACTATGTATCTTCGATAGTCATAAAAATATTTATTTTCTCTATATTTTTGTGACTTTTGGGTTCACATAGTTTATCAAATGCATTCCGACCGAAGGAGGTGTTCGATAATTATCTTTGGAATAAAGTTTTTCTTTGTCCTGTGTTATATAATACTTGGAAGATTTTCACCGTTAAACAGGAGTAATCGTTTTTGTCCCTTTATCCATGAAAACAAATACGTATTACTTAGAAAGTATACATATTGAAATTTGCGACGCTTTGACGTAATCTCACAATATTCGGTAAAGAAAAATTGAAACTATAACGAACTAAAGGAATGAAAAATATTTTACTTGCCACTTTTTATAATCCAAAAAACACCATTCAGTTTTTATCAGTTCGTTATGATGAAATACCACAAATTTAAAACTTTCGAATCTATGAAACTTTAATTTTTCGTATCGATTTTATTATTTTTCATTTCTAATTCTCTTGAGGAAAAACATCCAAATTTGAAATTTTATTTTCGTTTTATACGTTCTAGCTTATAAAGGAAAAAGTAGATATGAAAAAACCGTAGCCTAAGCGACGAAAACAAAACAATCCCGACGGGGAACCAGCAACCTCAGAACATAATCGTTCGCGAAAATATCAAAGTTTATGGAAAAGCTTCATGCCGTAATCTTCCAGTCTTTACGCCGACGACGACCTATAAATAAATCCTTTTCTCTGCCAGAGTCGCTCGATCAATCGCCACAAGAGTAAAGGCCATGAAAGAAAAAATAACCACGCGACGCACAGCCAAAAAAGGCATTTATCTGTTGCCGGGAGATGGGAGCGGGAGGATGAGGAGTAGTATCTCCTTCGCAGGCTAAAAAAATAAAAACCAAAATACTCCCTAGATAGATACTTTATGTATACACCTCCCAACACGCCCACGAATCACGGGGAAGCTCTCTCCCGCCGCGTGTGAAATTGCATTGTGCCTCGTAGTATAAAAAATAAAACTGCGAAAAAAAAGAGAATGATAATAACACGAGACCTCCGGGCGGGGCATGCACAAACACACACAGACACACACACACAAAGGTACAAAGAAAAGACCGAATCCAACTCTATCCCAGTTCGATACCTCGCCGCTCGGAGAGGAAGAGGATGAGAAAGACCTTTCACATTATCACGTATCTGGGGCAAACCTCTCTCCCACGTCGTAGAAAAGCGGTCGGATCGATTCCCGACGTAAGTCGCGCGCAAAACCAGTCGCTTTTACGACCTACGTGTAGCGCGGTGCGTTCTGTTCCTCTTCTCTCTTTCTCTTGTTCCCACTGTGTATATTATCATGATCATCATCATAGGTAGTCTGTCCGTAGACAGGTCCGTGATTTTTCATGGTTAAACCTGGTTCTCCATATACTCCTATTTTCCTCTGTCTTCTTCATATATTTAAAACTCTCTTTCCATTTCAAATCGTCTATGTAAATATATATACATAATATACGTATATATGTCTCCCTTTACACGTCCTACCTAGTTATATTGCGGGAGGCGCGGATCTAAACACTCTTCTTTCATTTCGCCAAACACACGGTCTATCTCTATCTTCCAGTTTTATGGACGCCACTCATACGCCCCACTCTCTCTCTCTCTCTCCTCGCCCTCCAGGCCTCTGGGAGCAGGGACACCGTTGACCCGTGTCGCATTGGTTTACGTCGGAAGAGATAACCCTTGAGCTACTTGGGCGACAGGAGAGGAAAAGCGGAGGAGAGAGGATTCTCTTTCTCTCTCTCTCGCACACACATCCACTCCCTTTTGCTCCGGTCGCCATTTCTCAGAGTTATATTCTCCGCCGCCTTTTCCTAGGAGGGTCATACGTCGTTTTCTGCCGCCTCGGAAAGCGGCTCGATAACGCTCTTTACACAGAAAGAAATTGTCGTCGTTGCGACAAAGCTAGAGAAAGGAAGAGGGGGAGAGGTACGATTTTCGAACGACTTTGGTTTTTGTAGAAGGCTTTTAATCTTTCGAATTACAAACTTTTGTCGAAGCTAGAAATGATTAAACGATTGATGGAAATAAACTTTGACATCGGATCGAACAAATAGGTTATCCCCGACTAGATATTTTAAATCTGAATTTACATAAAATCGTGTTGTCAGGGATAATATTAACTTTATATGAAAATATATCCTTGGCTTAACGATACGTCCCAAGAGTAATTCATTTTGGGAAACGTTATTAGCATGCTTAGCGATCTGAGCGTTTTAAGCTATTGAAAAATTTATTTGATTAAAAAAATAAAAGATCGTCTCAACATATTAAGAAAAGCCAAGATTGTAAGGTTTGCAGGCAAGATATCTTAATTTCAAGTCGCCAGGTGTGAAAGTGTATAACCAATTTCAAGCCGCTCCCTCTTGAACCACAGCATCAAAATTGGAATGTGTCCAACGAAAGCGTAAAATTGTAAGTAGATAGATTCTAATATCAAAGTTACTAGGCGTTTCTTTTTTCACAATAAGTTTTTTACGTTTTGTATTTTCTTTAGCATTTCCCGCATCGTACTAGTACAATATATGCCACTAAATTAAATGTTAACTCACATTTACACTTTATGACATACCAATTTATTATTTTTATTAGCGGTTCTTTAATTGAGGGTTGCGAAAGATTTTCAGATGGTCGAGAAGAAGAAATGTTTTTACTTTATTTTTTAATTTTGTGCACGGAAATATTTCTAACAATTATTTTTCGCGATATATATATATCATTATATATAGACGTTTCTTACAGAGGAGGAGGATATAACATATATATAGGAGGATACTAATGTCCAGCCCAAACTACAAAAGCTACAGAGCTGAATGTTTCAGTTTTTGTAGATATAATAGAGAAACCAGATAAAATTCCGAAAGTTGCGTTTTTTCCCATAAGAAAAGCATTGCGCCATTTTTGTGAATTAATTTTGGGCACTTGCCCGTAAGCTGGAGAAATGAAATTTTCAGTGTTGCTAGACGGCCACAATATCTATTAGGAATTATTGTTACTTTTGCTTACAGTGTCCTGGGTTCGACTCCAGATACCCCGGAATATCTCCCATAAGTTAGCATGGGAAAAAGTTATCCCATGTGTATACCAATCTAATAGGTTTATGAAGCTGAAATTTTGCAGGTCTATAGAATTTTTCTCATAACCAACTATAAAAATAAAAAATTTCAAAATTGTTAATTTTTAGGGGTTGTTTTAACCCCATTTGTACTTTAAAGTATAATAATTTTTATCTTGGAAACTATATGCTGTAGGTTCGAGTTTTTGAAATCATTTTGTAGAAAATTATACATAAAAAAATGAAATTTTGAAAAAGTTAAAAAATTCGACCACTAAAAATTCGCAATTGTTTAAACATATTTTTGAGGTTTATGTATTACTGAATGTGCTACGGAGCTGAAATTTTTTTTAGAGGTAGTGTTTGTAAAAAAAACGAAATTGGGTTTATGGAAATTTTGATATTTTAATTTCTTCGGCAGTTAAAAATTCTTAAAGTTTAAACAAATAGTTATATGTTTAGATACTACGGGGCGAGTTAGAAAGCTGAAAGTTTTAAGTTATTTAGAGTTTAATCTATAAAAACGAATAAACATTTCAATGTATCCATGAAATTTTATTGCGACCTTTAAAAGTTATTTAAATTTAAACAATTAGATAAATGTTTTTTCACTTCTAGAAGTGCTAAAACTTTAAAATTTGGCAAAAATGTGTAGCATTAGTACCCCATAATGGAGAAAGTATAAAATTCTAAAATTGCAAAGTTTGGGGATTGTTTTAATCTATTATTTTTACATGTGGGGAAAACGAAAATCGCTGCGGAGGTGAAATCTTTAGAATTAAAAAAAATATTTGTAATGATGAAATATCTGTCTGAAAAATGAATGTTTTTTGAAGGTGAGATTAAATGCTTGCAAAATGCAAGCACCTTCTACTAGTATGTTATATGTATGTTATATCCTCCTCCTCTCTAAGAAACGTCGATATATAATGATAACATATATAAAGGAGGATACTAATGTCCAGCTCAAACTACTAGAGTGGGAGAGCTGAAAGTTTCAGTTTTTGTAGATATGATGAAGAAACCTACAGATAAAATTAGATTTCTCACCTAAGTGACATGAGTTCGACTCCAGAAATGCCGAAAGTTGCGTTTTTTCCCATAGGAAAAGCATTGCGCCATTATTGTGAATTAATTTTGGGCACTTGCCCGTAAGCTGGAGAAATGAAATTTTCAGTGTTGCTAGACGGCCACAATATCTATTAGGAATTATTGTTACTTTTGCTTACAGTGTCCTGGGTTCGACTCCAGATACCCCGGAATATCTCCCATAAGTTAGCATGGGAAAAAGTTATCCCAGTGTGTAGACCAATCTAATATGTCTAGGAAGCTGAAAGTTTGCAGGTTTATAGAACTTTTCTCAAAACAACTATAAAAATCGAAAATTTTAAAATTGTTTATTTTTAGAGGTTGTTTGAACCCCATTTGGATATTAAAGTTTAATAATTTTTATCTTAGAAACAATATGCTGCAGGTTTGAGTTTTTGAAAGCATTTTGTAGCAAATTATACACAGGAAAAAAGTAAATTTTGAAAAAGTCAAAAAATTCTACCACTAAAAATTCGCAATTGTTTAAACATATTTTTGAGGTTTATGTATTACCGAATGTGCTACGGATCTGAAATTTTTTTCATAGGTAGAATTTGTAAAAAAACGACATTGGGACTATACAAATTTTGATATTTTCATATGTTGGCAGTTAAAAATTCTTAAAGTTTAAACAAATAGATAATTGTTTAGGTACTACGGGATGAGCTTGGAAGCTGAAATTTTCAAGTTATTTACAGAGTAGTGTATTTGAACAAATAAACATTTAAATCCTTCCATAAATATATTGCGGCCGCCGTTAAAAATGTTCAAAATTTAAACAATTAGAAAAATATTATTTCACTTCTAGAAGTGCTACAATTTGAAAATCTGGCTGAAATGTGTAGAATTAGTACCCCATAATGGAGAAAGTAACAAATTCTTAAAATTGAAAGGATTTGGGATTGTTTTAATCTATTATTTTTACATAAGGGAAAAACGAAAATCGCTGCGGAGGTGAAATATTTAGAATTAAAAGAATATATGTAATGATGAAATATCTGTCTGAAAATTGAATGTTTTTCAAGGTGAGATGATGTGCTTGCAGAATGTAAGCACCTTCTACTAGTATATATATATATATATATATATATATATATATATATATATATATATATATATATATAATTTCTATTAATTTTTATTTAGTTATTGGTGAATGAATGAGGTTGAAGAGGTTGCGATATGGTCCGCTTCTTAAAGAGGGAGTCGCAGACGTAAGAAGTTTGCCTTATATATGAGTCTTAAATCCGCCGTAACGGAACCCACCGTCAAGGAACAAACCTATAGACCAACCACTGAAAGCCACCCGGCAAAGCAGTGGCAAGTCCTTGGACGAGGCAAAATCAAACAGCAGTTTTTGCCTTATAAAATCAACCCTACTTTAAGATATTGTGATAATGCCTTGCTAGATGGTTCTACGTCAATTCTTCGCGAGCAATTCGTCGCGCGGCAATTCGTCGTGGGGCAATTTGTCGCGTGTCAAATTCGTCGCGTGGCAAATTCGAAGCAAGGCAAATTCGTCGCATGGCAAATTCTTTGCATGGCATATTCGTCGCAAATTCAGGAATCGTTGAGGAAATAGGAAATCCTTTTCTTCATTAATCCTGCGATACACCATATTTAGTGTATGGGAAGGGTTGACAATGCCTCATAATTTCCAATTAAATTATAAAACTCCTGCGCTAATTATTCACAACAATTATCCTAAAAAAATTTCTGAAAATATAATTGAGGAAATATTCGTATCTTATATGATCAGGACATTGATAAAAGACTTATTCCTCTTATCACTTTATGTATGACGCTTTTTATGCGTTCTTAACAATCTTCCCGTCTATGTAGATGATTGAGATTTCGCAGGAATCCAGCGCGTGCCCGTTGCAACTACCCCTCAAAATCAATCAGGGAAAAAGTTTAATCAGATTTAGCATACAATTTATTATAAGATAACGTTAGAATTTGAATCTGTCGTACATAAAGATTTCATTTACTCGCATTCGCATGAGGCGAACTGAGACTTCGTTGCGAGTGTTATAACAGAATGCGAGTTGAGATTTGGCAGTAATACTTTAGTCACGCATTAAAAGTCAATGACGAAAAAAATCCCGAGAAAGTCCCTGGTTCGAATCCAGAAGCGTCCCTTCCCTGTTTGAATAACTAGGGAAGACTTGAAACGTAGCGTACAAGTCTTTTTTCGATAAAATTTTAAAATATCTATAAGTTCAGATATCAACGCAGGATTTGCGCATTTATAAGGAGAAAGGTATGAAGAATAGTTTTCTTATTGTGGAAATTGAAATATTCAAAACCGCTAAATTTAACGTTTAAATAACCTATTTTGGAGAATCTTGCCATTTTAATGGGATAATATCTACAATTCTGCGTTTCACTTCGCGCATTACGTGTTCTTATAGGAGAATTGTTATCCCATGTTATTTCCCTATTCTGCTAATTCCTCAACGATTCCTGAATTTGCGACGAATTTGCCATGCGACGACTTTGCCAAACGACGAATTTGTCTTGCGACGAATTTGCCATGCGACGAATTTGTCTTACGACGAATTTTCCACGCGACAAATTTTCCACGCGACGAATTTGGCACGCGACGAATTGGCGGGAAACCTTGCTAGATAAGATTCTTCTAGTAAATTGTATCCATTCTACGAAAGTACTTCCTTTATGCGCATCAAACCGGAATCAATCGCCTATTAATTGTTTGTAGTCGGGGTTTTTATTAAGGACGAAAATGACACGCTATCAATGATGTAGTGTACCTACTGGCAAACATCTCACTGTTCGCATCAGAAATAAAATCCACTATCTTTCAACCACCACTTCAACGCGAACGAGAACTGATTTCAGAATTTTCATTTTATTTTTCGAAAGCACATGAGATATTCACGTCCTCGAATAACATACAGATATTAAAAGAAAAAAAAACAACAACTCACCCTTCCGTTTCTTCGAAGCTATCGTTTCTCGAAAAATAATAAAACAGTTTTACAAAATAGGAAGCGACGCTCGAACGCGAAGTTTAAAAAATGACGAATAAAAAAAGAGAGAATCGACAATACTGTTAGTCGTAAATGCAAGAGTTCTCTTTTCAATTTAGAGGAAAACTTGCTGGAAATATTATTTTGCTTCCCTCGGATGCGCTTTTGCTCGGAGACCGAGAGAGAGAAAGAGAAAAAAAAGAAGATCAGCTGCGAGAAAATAAACTTCTGATTCGATCGCCGGAGGAAAAAAAACATGAAATGTTCACAAGTACGAAACGTACGAACAAAATCAGTTTCATCTTTTTGCGCCAGAGGACTCTGTCTCCGCATCTCGCTCTCTCATATTCTTTATCAATCCAGAGTGCGCTCAAAGGAATCCATCGGCTTCGATGCCTTTTTGATGGTTAGGGGGGCTATGTTTCCTGGGGTTCCTTCCATTGCTTGAGCATGCCGCCGCCACCATATGCAGAGTGCTTTCGCGTAGTCAGAGAAAGAGTGAGAGAGAGAGAGAGTGGACTTTTTTAAGACTGCTTCGACGTTTGGAGATAAAAATAGATGGACCAACTTCCTGAATGTGTTTGGCAGCATTGAATAAGGAATGGAGAGACCTGCTTGCAGTTCGGCATTGTATTCTATGCCGGTGGACGTGCCCAAAATAAAAACGACGGAGAATCTTGAGTGTTTTATCGATCACTGAACAACAAGAATATTATCGATGGAGATTGATGCGACTAGCCGTAAATCCTTTTACGAGTCGAAAGGAAAGGTGGGAAACGTAAGGGGTTACCTACTGCTCTGTTTTTTAAAGCTTTGTAGGAGTTAAATTAAAATTTAAACCGATATTAAAATTTGTTTCATATTCCTACTATCATATTTAAGAATCATCTTATAAACACAGTAGCTTTAATTCAACAGATAATTATCAAGATCGTCTTCTGACTAAAAACAAATCCAGAAAATAAGCACGTAAAATTGAAAATATAAATAAAACAAAGTTATGAAAATCCAGATGAACATTTCGAATAACAAGCAGCCTTCATCAATGGTATTAACAGATGGGAGATTTTAAAAGAAAACCTGATTTAGAATAACATTGTTATGGCTATTGGAGATGACTCAGATAAGAACTTCATTTTTCGATTTTTTATTATCAAGTGCCTATTTTCTGAATAGCAACTTTCGTTTAAGTGCAGTAAAAGTATTATACAGCCTTTTTGCTTAACGATGCAAAACACCTTGATACAAGTAAAACATTAATAGCAAAAGAAATTCTACTTCATATAAAAAAAACAAATTGACATCGCACTGAAAAAAGACCACAAGTGATGGCACTTTATATTAAAATTTCTTACGTATTTCGTATTTTATACTACTATGTACTGCATAAATTTAGCATTCATACATTAACATAATGTTTTATCAATTGTTTAACAAAGCAAACTAACTTCAATTGCATTCGCGCATTAAAATATACGTGCAGTCAGGCCTATACAATAAGTAGTACGGGTATAATATTAACATATTTACACAAATTAAGAATTACAAAAATTATTCCCTTAGGCTTTTCTCATGCGCCTCATCATGTATATTTTACCAGACATCACACTGCGAGCTCAATGATTAGTCGTTGCTCAATTAACCGAATTGTAAAATAATTCATTCGCATTTCCATAGGGTTAAATCAGTTACATATGACTCAATGTTGAGTTATGGAGGACAAAGCACATTTAAAATGCCGACTGAAATTAAAATCTATTCGAAAAGTAATGGTAGGAGACACAAATTACATAGAGCGAAAGAATTGGACTTTTATCTCAATAGTCTATTCATTCCGCCCATTGAAATCGTCTTAAGAGATCCATTGTTCATTTCTTTTGAAGGTGTATCATAAAAACGTTTATTACCATTAAATAAGCATCTGGCGGTCAGGTACCCATTGTTTACTTAAAGATATAAGTGCACGAAGAAGATTTGAAAGTGAGGTACCTGTTCAACATTAAACTTAAGAAACCGCTTAAACAGAAACGTTAATAAATTAGCCTGAAACCATAGCCTGAAATTAGGCCATTCAGAGAATTGCAAGGAAAGATCTGGTTATTGTGAAACGACTCGAATTAAATATTTGAGAAATTATCCGCGACGAAATATGTTACAATTCTAATGCAAATGGAAACTTTAAATAGAAATATATATATAATTATAAATATTGAATCATATGGCAATGATTGAATTAATACATATACATATATACATTATACATGAAAACTGGAAGAAAAAAGGGGAAGTTACCAAGAAATGAAGAAAATTGCAGAAAGGAGCAAATAGAGTGTAACAAATTTCTCTGCTAACAGTGATACTAATACGGTGATATTTTACTTTTTAAGTTGAAACATTAAAATAAAAGTGAAAATATATAAAACAAATTTTCAATGAATGACAATTATTGTACAAAAGTTCCAAGTCTTCGTTATAAATAAATTAATCTGTCCACAAATGTAATAATACTTTTCGAATATTTACTGCTAACTGGTTACTGTGTCAGATGTTTAGATTACTAAAACCACCGTCGTAGGTTGTATGACCGTAGATAGGACCGTGATTATCATTGGTTAAACCTAATTCTCCGAATAATCGTTTTCCGCAGTCATCTTCATTTTTTGACAGCTCACTTTATTCCTCAACTCATCTAGGATCTGAAAGGAGTTCCGTTCCTCTTGCTCTTTTTCCATCCAGTTTTGCTTCTAACATGTCTTTAATCATGCTCTCTCTCTCTCTCTCTCAAGTAATATCCGATTCAGTCCGCCTCCCTCTTTCTTATAGTCTGTATAATCATTCGTTTTTTTCCTGTTCTTCTTGATATTCCCTCGTTTTTCATCCTATCTGTCCATTTTATCTTCAGGATTCTTCTCCATTTCCAAATTTTGAAGCTTTCCATGTATTTTATATATTTTTTTTCTAGTGTAAATGTTTCTGCACTATACAAAGCGACACTCCGTACATAGCATTTCATCAATTTCTTTCTTACGTATATCTACCTTTATTTTTTCTGAAAGCGGCTTTAGCTTTTGCTATTCTAGTCCTTATTTTATTGGTTCTTTTGCATATCTTTTTATTATTCTTCCAGGGTATTTACAGTCTGAAACTTGTTCTACAGACTTTCCACAATTTTTTATTTTTCAAGTCTTCTTTTACTGATATTCGCACGCATTTGAATTTTTCTGTATTTCGATTCGATATTTTCTATCTGTTATTACCAGTCTATCATTTCCTGGAATTGTTTTTACTTTCTTGCTGGAAATACTTGGAAAAACAGCATATTTTACTGTTTTTTATTCATACTGCAATCTTGAAATCTACTGCGCATTTTAAAGCTTCTTGCATTAGCTTTGCTTGCTTGAGTTACGACAATATATTAAAAATAATTCATATCTGAAAATCTGACAATTTCATTTATGTCAAATATTTTTTATCGAGAAGTTTTATGGGGTTATTTTACTGATCAAATAACCGGTGACTGCCACATTCAATCGATCAAAATTGGTGGGTAATTTTTGACCTGATTCGTGTTCTGGCGTAAGCATGAGTGTTCGTAGTGGTAACTGAGGTCGACTTCAGTTCAGATACAGAGGTGCAGACCAATTAATGAACGAAGCACTGGGGAAAATTAACTGATAGACCACTAAGCAGTTAAATGTGGCAAAAATGACAAAGCTTTGTGCCGCCTTAAGTACTACCCATAGAATGAGCGATACAATATGTACTTCGATGCACACTAAGACAAAAAAGATATTCTTAAGTATAAGATGAAAAAAAATAATAAGAACCTAAGCTGCAGAGAGAACTTGAACTATAAATAAAATCGTAAAATATGTACTTTAACCAAATGGAAAGAGAATAACCCAATTACTCATAGGCACAAAATTTAACATGACATTTGGTTACCCATTACTACTGAATATTTGACATTTTTAAACGCCGAAAAGCATTACCATTCCATTCGTTTGCTACACATTTCATGCGTATAATAAACAGACGACATTTGTGGGATTTTAACTCCAAATTATGCAGCAACGACCACCTGGACGCCTCCGCCTCGGACTGAATAGTACCGCTAAATACCGCGAAAACTACACTAATAAACGTGATCTACGCACCAGAGAGAAAGCACCCAGAATTATGAGCTTAAATTATCCTCGCGTCATATTTCATGGTTGCGTGTCTGCAATTCGACTCATTTGCATAAAAATAAGGACTAGATAACAAGAGCGATATCGAATGGATACGAAGAAGGTTTCGCGTTGCTAGGGTCATTAAATTGTCAATTTCGCGGTTTCGCGAGCATATATAACCTCATTGGTTACTGCCTCCCCTTCTCACTCCCCTTTCCCTTTCCGCCGTACTATTACAATGAATTTTGTTATAGAGTTTAACGGAAAATTTACATTTTCGGAGAATCAGGACATTTGAAGTCAGAACCACAGGCAATGTAAGCCGGATCAACATATCGCTTTGCAACAGATGCATACGGATACACCAAGCAAACGCTGGATAAAAACGGCAGTCTAAAATGTAGGTCAAAAGTTTATAAACCTCCAAAGACTTGGGGAAAATTCGTATTTACATGTTTCTTTCTATCTCCAAAGAGAGGAAACGCGATCTTTGAAATACAAGAGCTTATTTGGAGGCTCGCTTTGACTACTTCAAAGTACAGAAAGGATAAAAATTAAGACAAAAATTGTAAACTGTTACATTTTCGATCTTTCTTTGAATCCAATAACCGCGTTAGAAACGTACACAATTTGGCTCATTTTCAGAAATAAAATTCTCAGTACTTTAAAGCAACTTCCAAAAGATTCGAGAATTTTTTTAAGCCGTTGCATATTTTGCTTTCTTGTGCCAATTAAAGTAAGGTTTTTTATGATTTCAACGGAACAGTTTGACCTACATTTGGAGTTATGCATAAGTAAGAGATTATTAATTCTACGATACTATTGTAAGGAAGAGCTATATCCAATCGTCCTTTTCCCTTTGATTTCATCAATACGTTTGACATTCGCTCGTTTGCAAAATCTCACTACACTACAATAATAACACAAAAACTCGGGACGTTATGGCTATATGACCACTTTACAACAAGGTCCTGTATATATTGAACCAAATGAAAACTAGGACTCAAGCTATTTTAATTTGAAAAGAAATCTCAAATTACATAATTGTACCTACATACAATATTATTCCGTAAACGCATAGTATTCTGAATGAAATTTGTGACGACACAAACATATGTTTGTCGATTTGCTTGAACTATGAGCATCACATAAGAAGTTTTAATTATAGAAATTAAAAAGGGCAAAACTCCCTAAAAGTATACGCTATAATGAATCAGATGAGGCCGAATAAAAAAAATTGCCTCAATCGCATCCATCACGGAGCCATCAGCCGTTAATTTTTAGTTCCTAGAAAGACCAAATCATCTCCACGAATAAAACACAAAAGAGGACGAAACTTGTTAATCACCATGGGCTTATGATACGGAACGCTCATCAGCGGACAAACAACGAATGTACGACCTCAAACAAACGATGACTATGGGACCCCCCTACGAACTCTGTCTCCCCCCCCCTTTCCTCAAACTACCTCTTCCTTTTTCCCCACACCGCGACAGCAAAGGAGTGAGTTAAGCAGTTAGTGGGTCGTAAAACGTCTCGCCTCGCGAAGCAAAAAGAAAAAAGATCGATTCGCAGAATGAAAAACACCGCATTGTGACGTCTTAACATGGCAATCAAGGGCGAGAGGGAAGGCTTCCCCCTTATGAGCGGGCAATCTAGAGATAGACGCCGTATATATGCATAAACACAGACTGCCGAAAATTGTCGCCGGAGCCAAGAGCGGGTCAGAGAGTTTTTTTAAGGAGGGTTGGGAGAAGAGGGAATGAGAATAGGAAAGAGTGGGAAGAAGTACGCTTTGTCCGCGAAGAGTAGAAACGAGGGAGTTGGCGACGACGGCGGGCGATAAATAAAGCGGCAGCGAATATGAAGAGCGCAATTAGGCCGGAGAAAAATGGAAGGCGGAGTCCCCGCGCGGAAATAAAAGACGAACGATTTGTCTCCCTTTGAATGGGATGCAAAGACGAGAGAGCAAAGGGGGAGAGAGAAAATAAAAAGTCTGGAAGGAGAGACATTCTCGTTGCATTACTCGGAGATTATTCGGCTTGTGCGAGCATCAACAATGATTCGCTCGTAGCGGATTTCAGGCGCGGCCGCATGGTGGCGTCCGTGATTTAATGCGGAGAGCGGGACCCCATCATTTGCAAGTTCGCGGGCATAAAACAATTAAAAGTGGTTTCGGCCCCGCGTTTACAGGGTCGACAGCGCATGATTAATTTCCACCCAGATGTCTTAAGCGAAGAGACGTCGCGCTTGATATGTTCGTTAATTTTTCCGTTTCATTTATTTAAGGGAGCGGTGAGGCACAGTAGATATTTTTTCTGTGTGAGAAAGTTTTGTTTTGTTTCGCATCCTGCTAATGTAACTTTATCCTCGAACGTGAAATTTATTCGAAGCAGATCAGAAATTACTGCATTTTAAGTAGCGGATTAAGAGTCTTTGGGGATCCCAGTGGTATACGTATAATCGGGGATCCTATAAGGGTATTGAAAACGCTTATGTAAATATAACATTATTTAATGAACTACCATAAAACATCAACAAGATAATAATTAATCGAATAAAAAAATTACAATAAATAATAGAATAGAAAATACAAAATAAAACTTTATATTAATGAGGTCGCTGGATTCACGGGCGTCCGCCAGGTCCAATCCCGCCCCTAAATCCGCCACTGTGTATGTTTTCAACTCATGAGGAAATGATTTGCTCACGAGCTAGTAAAAATTCTTTCGGTATAAAAGAAAACTGTTGGCCCGAGTTGGCCTTATTTCTCCTAATTCCATGATCTTAGGAATATTTTAAAATGACCGCAATCATATTTCCTTACGCATTTACTTAAGAGTTTAAAATTTGTATCTTTGTTCATGATTTTTTAAAAAGTAAACACAAGATAATGTCTTGAAATTTAAGACGTGGAAATGTAACCTCGAATAAGAGACCCAACAGGCATTAGCTCTTGAAAGAGGTTAATGCACCTTTATAATTACATTCCATTATCGGTTCGCAAGGAATTCTTTTAGAAGAGCCTGGAAAACATTACAACGAAAAATTTCGTAAAAATAGGTTCGCCTTACAGAATTTTCTCCCAGCACAACCGCCTTCCAATTAAATCCGCTAAGTGCATCCATACATTGGAATTACGGATATAATTTCAGAAACCCGAATTTTTTAAGTCGCTCCCGGCAGCTCCCTCCGGCTTACTTTTAAAAAATAATAAACCGACTAAATCTCGATTTTTTGGCACCTCAAACCAAAACAAAGGTTCTCCATAATTTTGTCCATTTGCGTACAGCTTCACAATCCTCCTTTTCTCCCTCCATCCATTATCCTCAGAGAATAAATTATTCTGAAAGCACCCCGACACCCAAATTCTCCAAGTGTTTTTTCCTCGTTGGTGCCGGAGCGGTGTGGATGGTTAGGAAAGGGAAAGATTGAAAAATTTTCCTCGACGAGTGTTTTTCTTCGGTGCTAAAAAATAATGGGGAGCAGAAAATGGGATGAGAGAGAGAGAGACTTAGGATATTATTTTCCCTTCCTCCCTCTTAATACGGCCGGCTTAATATTCCAAGGAATTCATAAATCCAGTGGAATTATATATATATATATATAATATCTTTATATTTTAGCTTTCGCAAACTCTTAGTGATAAGTTAGGATAAATTCTTGGTGAAAATTTCCTTATCTCTCTTGCCTATCTTTTTGATAAATGCGCTAAAAACTAAATATATTAATCAGTATGAACGAATATATATATATATATATATATATATATATATATATATATATATATATACATATCATAGGTAGTCTGTCCGTAGACAGGTCCGTGATTATTCTTGGTTAAACCTGGTTCTCCATATATTCCTATTTTCCGCTGTCCTCTTCATATCTTGATACCTCTCTTTCCCTTTCAAATCGTCTATGAGCTGAAACCTTTTCCTACCTCTTTCCCTTTTCCCATCTAGTTTTCCTTCTAACACATCTTTAATCATACTCTCTCTCCTCAGGTAATGTCCAACCCAGTTAGCCTTCCTCTTTCTGATAGTCTTTATAATCATTCGCTTCTCTCCTATTCTTCATAGCACTTCATCATGTGTATATATATATATATATATATATAATTATATATATATGCATATAGGATTATAGGTACGTATAGATGAATTTTTACATACCTTCATTAGTTTACATACATACCTGATTACATATATTTATTTCTGAAACTAGTCTCTGTGGACATTCTTTTATTCAAATCTGAGATGAATATGCAAAGAACGATGCCTTTAACCGCTACGCAAACCTATTTAAATTATACAATGCACACCCTAAAATTTCCTTTATAGACGTCAGTCCATTTAAAAATAGCAATAATGAAGTATATATGTATGCAATAGTTCAAAACTCTAATTAGCTATAAAAAAACAAAATTGATGAATTTGGATTTCATTAAACAATATTAATCAGTTTCAATCGATTAATGTTGACATTACGCGTAGTTCTAATCTTTGCCAATAAATATTAGCACACAGACATACAAATATAATTATCCCTGTCCATTCCGAAGGCTATACAACATTTTGGTATCGATGTAACCTTTTCCCACGGCTAGATTTACCTCTCCTTCTTTAATAAAAAAATAAATAAAATCCTTTTTCGTCGACAAATCGATATTCCTCTTTCAGTCTCCCTTTTCCCTACCATCGTTGTCTTCTTCCGGAGATCATTCTAAGAGGTAGCCACTCACTATCTCGTCTCATTTTTCTCACTTTCCATTTCAAATGTCGTAAAATATTCATGGAAGTTCGTTTGCTTAATCTTCATTCTCCTCCAAAGTGGCGAGAGAGAGAGAGAGAGAGAGGAAAATATTTACTAACCTTTTCCTTTGTTGTTTATACGGTTAAATTATTTCGTGTTATAAAAATCTCTCATATTTCCCAAGTTTTTTTATTGTTTCCCGTGTATGATTAATTAATATTTTGAGAAGAAATGATTTCGAGCCGCCCTCAGTAAAAGGTGGGGTATTTTTTGTAAACTGTTTAGATTTATAAAAATATTTTATACCATGGTTGCGGACATTTCTCTAAGAGGAAAATAATATTTTTTAGAATTGCTTAAATTCATTCCTGTTTCCTGTTCAAAAGAATTGTATTATTTTTTGCAATATTTCTTTGGATTGTTTATCCATTAAGAGTAAAGTTGAAAGCACTTGAATCTATGCATCGTTTGATAATCAAGCGGTTTTGCCGGTAGAATTTTTGGTCCTCGTATGCATGGGTAAAGCTTCTAATTGTAGCTGAAAACGACCATTTTCAAAATCATTAACATTAACTAATGTAATTGATAGTAGCTCAATAACTTTGGCTAAGATTAATAAAGGTAAAATACTCCATTAGCCAAACAATTAGAGGGTTACAACACCCAATGCTTTTCGCCCGCAAGGTGGGCATCGTCAGGGGTAAAACCTGTTTCAACAGTGACTGGGAGCCAACTGCCAGGACAAACAAGAAGGAAACTAATAACACGCTTCAAGGAACACATGGCTCACTATAAATATAATAGTTTTGAAATCAAGCGTTGCCAACCACATCTTTGAGACAGGTCATAGTATACACGTAAACGATTTAACATTGATAACTTCAGCCAATAACTCACTAAACTCGTTAGAAAACCTTCACATTTACAAAAACCGCGATACACTTATGAACACGGACACAGATTTTAACAAGACCCTATACAAATTGACAGATTTAAACGACACACACGCCGAAAAATCTTTCCGCGTTTCACTTATTTCTCGGTCGTCTTCTTAATACTTTCCGTTTCAAACCTGGCAGTTGGCTCCCAGTCACTGTTGAAACAGGTTTTACTCCTGACGATGCCCACCTTGTGGGCGAAATGCATTGGGTGTTGTAACCCTCTAATTGTTTGGCTAAAGGAGTATTTTACCTTTATTAACTAATGTAATTTTTGGAACGATCCCTGCAGTGCACCAATTTAATATATGCATGGCATTAATCATAATATTATCATAAAAGCAATTGCGGGAAGTATAATTTCAAATTGTAATCAGTAATTTTGACGTTCGTGAATTTAATATTTTATTGCAGGAGGTCCCATAGAGAGAGAGAAGCATTTATTAAAGATTTGTTTTTCAGATGAATTCTATAATTTTGCATCAGGCCTGGATAAATTATAGAAATTCTCCACAATTAACATCAAGTACTAGCCCTTTTGGCCGCTGACTAACTTATTGTAATGTAATCGCATAAACAATATTAATCAGTGATGTAATAGTCGTGATCGAAAATAGTGTTGATAAAATACTTTCTGGTGTGCATAATAAAGTGCGTAAATGAGCAAGATTCTGATATAATTAAACGGAAAAGGTTTTTACTCCACCCCCACTTCAACCATTTTGTATAAAAAATGGCTAATTTTGCTGCAGTGTAGGATGTTATTCCTTTTTTTGCATCCATTACGATGGCACTGCACAAGAGTACACTCACGACTACATTTGCTTAATTGGTGGAGGATAGTCCAACTCTAATTTTATTTCAGATAGGCGTAGGCCAAGCAACAGACATAATTAAGCATGAAATAATAATGACGTTTCCAATTCTGGTGCTAAAAGGCTGCGATAGCTCCAGAATCTTCAATGAGAATAAACTTAATGTGAAAGCTAAGTAATGAAATTTTCCCGGAGAAAAAGAGCGCTCGAAATACTACAAAGGAGACCTGAATTCTGAAAGCGAACCATTAAAAGGCAACAGGGAAGAAAGAGAAACTTAAAAAAAATGAGCTAGAGCGAAATTGTACTTAAAAAAGCGAGCCTTTATTAACAAAGATGAGCAAACGAGGTTAGCAGACGAAGCATTAATGACAAAAAATGCTGTTTAAGACTGGGTTTTTAACATAGACAATTAACGATATTCGACCCCGGAAAACATGGCTTTCCATTGTTTGACTGTACAACGTTAACTGACCCGCTAATGTACAACATATGCACTTCAATTAGAACTGAGTAAACTTTAGTACGAAATATCACGTTGGACGCGTTTTAAGCTGTTACACATAATAAATAAACGAGATAACAAAAGGTTCCTGGCATATTGCAGGTGGAAATTTTTTCGTTTACAGGCAGTTTTGAACCCTATTTTTAAAATCTAATATCTAAAGACATAATCGATTTTCATATTATTTTCCTTCTCCTCAGCTTTGATTCCTTTATATCGGTAACCAAGGATACGAAGACACAATTAGTGCCATCTATCGCGGATGACTCACACGAGAATCCACAACATCACCGTGATTATGAAAGTTTTTCATCTCTCCTTTACGAGTTATGCTAATCCAAACTCGCACGAGAAAATCCTATCGATGAGCGCGTTCTCCATTGCATTAGCGACTTAAAAGCTTTTTCGCAAAAGGCATTCATCAAGATGCAACAAAATAAGAAGATCGGACCAGGCGAGGAAGAAACAAGGGTTGAATAGCGTCGGAGTGCATTTACACTTTTGAAAAAAAAATGAAAATTGCAGAACTTCGCTTCCTTATTTGGCGAGAGCTTCGATATTGCGTGTGATTCAGAACTCTCGGTGCACTTGCGCCCACATTAAGACGACCGAGGAGGGTTACAGGCGTTGTTATTCACTTGGGGCGCGGTCGGAGAGTAAGGCACCAGTTTGCATTCCTCGCGCCGTGTTTTCTTTAGTGTCACCATAGAGGGAACACCTTTAGGCGGGATTACTTTATCCAAGAACTTATTTTATACACTCAAATCCGGTCATACGCATCTACCCTGCATCGCCACTCGTCCATATGTTAAGACTAAAAAGTGAATGCAGACGAATGTCGTGCAAAGTGCAACGGAATTGCCATCCTGTGTCATTAAGATTTATATTTTTGCTCCACACCTTGCACGCTAAAAATGAGACATGTTGGATTGATGCATGGTTTTTATTTTTACAGTAGAAAAATTAACATTTCAATCCATCGTCTATGCATATAAATAACATTTTAGGTGTTATTCCGAACGCTTTCCTTAATTTAATATAATTATGAGACAACTGAAACCCAAAAGGGACAAATAGCAATTTCATACTCATTTAAACCTAATTCATCATGGGAAACATGGGAATGGCCGCGGAGAACTTTAACTAAGGGTTGATGATAATATTCCATTGCATTACTATTTTTTAATGTAAATAATATTTTCGCCATCATTTTGTAAAAAATAAACAGGCCAAGCCCCTAAATATTTCCATGAAACCTATTTTTTACATTTCTATATCCTGTGGCAGTAATTACATATTCGTTTCTAAAGGAGCTCGTTAGCATTATTTCACTCAAATTTATTACTATCAGTCCATACGGCATTTGAAATATAGCATGAAATTTTTTTAAATGTTAAAAAATTGATTTTCAAATTCTCTATCTTGCCCTCCTATGCTCCATCAATAATCAATTTTTTAAACTGAGAATGCATTTTTCTGGGCAGACAGAAATAAAGAAATGTTTCGTAAAATTTATATAATGACTTTAGAATTGTTTCAACAAGACAACTATAAACAAACTTTTCACCTGTTTCTTAGCCAATTACTTTCTTGGAATTTAATTATTTAAGACTGCTCAGAAATGAAACGAAGAACAGCAAATACTATGCATATTATTTATATAAAATGACAAGTGTGCACCACTCAAAATCCCTGTTTATTTTTCTAATTGAAGTAAAGAAAATAAAAAATTTTCATTTCATCCTAATTCGTTGAATGAGGGTACAGAAAGCAGTATATTATTACAACTGCATATTATTAACCAACTATCAATCGTAAGTAGTATTTGTCCCAATAAAGAAACAATGTATCGTCACGTATACGTGGGGTATAATCCCCTTTACGCAAAGAAAATTAACCCAAACCGCCAAAATATCCCACGACAGTTTTAAGCAAACGAGAAATAAATTAAAAGAGTCGATGATCAGGGAGTGAATCAAATCGAATGAAATAACCCTTTCGTCGCCATTAAGTACACACACCAACGAGTACAAAAAATAGGAAAGATATAATGAAGAGGCGTGGATGGCTAAAGATGGGACAAGGAGATGAGTGTAAGGCGTAATAGGGAGAGGAGAACATCGTTGTGACCATTGTGGCAACAAACGACCCCGCCCCCTCCCCCCCTTACGTCCACATCCTTAGCCGGGGGGTCAGGTGGAAGCTCTCTCCCCCACCCCCCCCCACCCTCTCTCTTTCCTTCCCTCTAAGAACAAAGAGCCGAGGAGGTGGAGGGCAGGTAAGGGGTGGGGCGAGAATAAAGGTGTATGGGAGTTAACCTGGAGAGAGAGAGAGAGGGGGGGGAGGGGAGAAGGGGGGAGGGCCGGAAATGGGAGGCACGAGACGACAGACAGGCAGAAAGGCCCCGTGAGAGATTATTTGGCTATGCATATGAATGGGCTCATCCCGTTTGGCCCCGCTAATAACTTCGCCACTGGCATGGTCTCCCCTCGTAAAGACAATGGCAGAGAAGGGAACACGCCCCGCTTTCTGACCCCCCACGCCCGGCCCGTCTCAAGAATTCCTCGAGGGTACAAGGGCGGGATGGGGTGGTGGCGGGTCGGGTGAATCATCCACTCCCTTCCCCTATATTTCCTCTTCTTTTTTCACCCCTCTTTAACCTCTCTCTCTCTCTTCTTTAGGAGAGGGAGGGGGAAGAGGTTAAACCACCCACCATCAGAGGGCCAATCATACCTTTCACACACAATGCGATTCTCCTTTATCATTTTTTTTACCGACGTGTGGGACGCGAGACGCATGTCAATAAGCTTTGTCTGGCGGTTGAGGGAAAAAATCTTTCGCCTACGTGTCTGGTTTTGTCAGTCGTCGCGATCTCGTGTGTGAGAGTGTAGTGTGTGTGCGCTCTCCTGCCGCCCTCCTCTTTTTTTTCCTTTCTTTCCTCCTTTTGGCATACGGATGACGGTTTATTATGAGGGATCGACACGACGTAGACGTCTTTTTTTTAGAGGCGTAAGTGGCACGATTTAAAAGGTCGTTATTTTTCGGGAACCGAACTCTTTGACTGATCTAGTCGTCTGTTTATATCATTTTATATCAATACGAGGGCTGAGGATTGTAGATGAGGTACGATGCGGGATCGTAGGTTGGCCAAAGGGATTTTAAAAATACGTATAATATCATTCAGTGCATTGGAAGTCACTCGCTGCATGCGGTAGAAATTATCGCCCTTGTTACAATTCAATTTAAATATATTTTTCTTCTAAATAATATGGTTTAAAAAATCCAAACACCATAAACACGTGACCAGCTTAAATTGGAGACCAAGTTACATTTTTTTGATAAAAATAAACTCGAATAAAATGAAATCGACAATCGTACACCTGAGAGAACACATTTTATCTTTATTTTATGGAAAATTAGAACACTTTTCGAAGATATGTTTAGATTCGAAAAAAGCGAAGATTTTTCAAATGCGAAATTATTACCGCGGTCATCGATAATTATTGCAGTTTCGTCCATTTCATTTTCCCGTGAACTTTAATGCTAGCATTAATTTATTTTTACATAAGTTATAAACAATGAGAATCGATTTTTAATCGCCGAGTTATTATTTAACTAAAATAAAAACAAACAAAAGTTTGAGGATATATTCAAAATTAAAGGTTTATTTAACAATTTACACTAATAACATCAAAACGTTAAGATTTATTTGTTGCTGATGCTTATTGTTTCCAATGTTGATAACTGACAGCGCGTCTACTCAGCATATCGATTATAAGTAGCTTAAAGAAAATGATAACGTTCACGAGAATATACGCAAAGATCTTTTGCTCTTGCATAGGAAAACTTGATCTCGTTGATTTTAACTCGTATTTTTAGCAAAAACCTAATAAATTGAAGAAAATAAGAATTTTCATAGCTTCACAAATGGAATGTAAAGATATATGAGTATACTAAATATTGCACAATCGCAAGTATATCAGCACGATATAAGATTTATAATTACACCTTCAAAGTGCAATTTTTGTGGCATGTTACATAGAGTAAACCCCTTCAAATAAATCTCAAATCCATTTACTATAACTATAACAAAGAAGAAAACTATATCTTATTGAGATACTATATCACATGATATTGCAAAATTCTGTTTTGATAAAAAGCCCAGAGGAAGGCACAAAAAAGTGTTTCATAATGTATTTCTTCACATTATAATCTGGCTAATACAATTTAAACTATTCATTTGAATAAGGCCATTAATTATTGACCGTCGATGTTGACAGTTAATTCGCGTTACGGTCGCCATTTATAAAATGACTGTCGATTGGAAATTGATTTAAATATTTATGAGTTTTCACCATAAATGAATTAACGTTTCAAAGTTGGTTTTATTTAAATAATGAAATATTTTCAATGAAAGATAAATGACGTTTAATTTAGAAATTGCACAACAAAGTCACAATGTTCTAGCTACAAGCTACGTTACGGCTGCTAATTTTAATCATATAATCATTAAAAAATATTAAATATTCAATAAAATGAATTAGTAATTTCTTGTTCAGAGTAAAAGTAAATAGTCTCCCACCCTAGGATATTCAAAGTCACATTTGAATTTATTCAATTATATATTTATGTCTACTATATTTTTCTCTCTTCTAAAATAGATGACCTCATAAGTTAGTAAGTAAAGAGGAAGAGAACTATGTTTGGGTTTCTACATTGTTTTCCTGATTAAGTATTTGGTTAAACAGAAAATCTATGTCCTATTCATGGGTTAAAAACTTTTATTTTATTTATTTATTTTATTTCTCATTAGATCTTGGATGGAATTTTAAAATATTTTCTTACTAGTTGAATAAATACCATTGAGCAGTAAATCTCCCTCAGTTTAGCATATTAACAGAAGCCAAAGATAGTGTATAGCTTCAATCGACATATTTCCTATCGGTCAATTTATCACGCTCAAAATTGATGCATTTCGTCATTTTGTCGTCATAGACAAGACTGAATATAAATAAATGGGAAATATTTAAGATATCCATTCTCAGAATAAAACTAACCGAAAAGCTCTGTCGTTATTTTAAATGGAGAGAATTTTTCTTAGCGAGGATGGTAAAAAAAATTGTTCTTCCTATCTCTTTCCTCCCCTACGGCAGAATTTCTCCCATTTCATCCGCCGGCGACTTAATGGTCTAAAATTCGTCAATTTAGATCAAAGGGAGTTGAAAGTTAATGGAGCAATTAACCCCTTCTCCTCTTTCATCCCCTCCCTCACTAGCGACATCTTCCTCCGCCCCAACTACTTCCCCTTATTTTTCACATCCTCTTCCATCTTCACCTTTCTTCCCGTCTCCCGTCGTTCTTTGGCACTCCTTTTCGCCCTCTGGGAAAGAGAGTGAGAGAGAGGGAAAGCGAAGAGATGGAAGGGAGGTAGGGCCGGGAGGCGCATATATACATTCCCGTTGCCTTCGCCGTCTCCGCCATGCCTCTCTACATCTCTTGCCCTCTCATGCCTTCTTGCAACCTCTTTACTTTTACTTTACCTCGTTTAATTTTCTCTCTCTCTCTCTTTGGGAAAATATTTGCTTTCCTCTTTCTTTAATTGTCCATCCGTGAGTGTGGTATCTCCATTTTTCAGTACCTGGGTGTCATACAAAGCTCCATGTGAATTTTTCACAGATTTCTATTCTCCTCCGGTTAATTGTACCAACCAAGCTAGTGGATGTAGGCTTTAGATTATCATGCAAAGTCACAGAAGTGAAGAAATTGTCATACGTAACATTTCTTCCCTTGTTCAGGAATGATTCCATCAGTTTCTTTAGTACTATAACTTAGAAAGGCGTTGATCATTTGGTTGGAGTTCGTCTTTGTCAAGATAAGGGAATACATTCGGTATATACTTTGTTACTTAGTCTACAGCAACCCAGAACTACTGCCCGTACTAATCGGGCTTGAAAGCCATGACCTGAATGAATCGGCACCTAGCTTTGGCAGAAAAGAGATATTTGTCTACTGATATGTAACCTCCATGTCTGCAAAAAGTCGGAGAGTTTTGAATGAATGTATTCGAAATTTCTGAAATAATGGCAAACCTGTCAGTTTTTAAGCGCTCAGACCTGGTGGGCTTGACATCAAATATGAGTATTTACCGGAAACGATTCCTTGAGATGACCTTATTACATAACTGCAGTCCCCATTATCCGACCAGAGAGAGCTTGGGAAGGGGACATCAGTGTCATAGCTCCACTCAACAGTGAACTCAGAAAGGTCTATGCACCGTACTATATTGAAACAAAGTAGCAGATTAGTAATGATTACGGCAATGGGACAAAAATGCCCCATCGGCCGTTCTAGGGTAAAATGTGTGTCACATCTCAACCAAAGTATTGGGGAGGGCGACAAAAATGTCCCATCGGTCATTCTAGTGTTAATATTCGGCTTCTATTGTGTAATAAGTGCGTGTTCAAAAATGCACGTCGTCAAATACCCAATTTGCGAATGTAAAATTTCAGAGTGATAATTTATTTAGGAGAAACACAACGCTAAAAAAGGTCGCTTAAGTTGGATTTTTGCATCGCCTATTCTTACTCTCAAATAGAAAAATAAATCAGTGTGCAATTCTCAAAGACCTTTTAACATGTTATTCTTACTTAATTTATTTTTATCTCTCAAATTCATGCATTCATTTTGAGAGTTTGCCAAAGTGTTTCTTTTTTGGCAAACTGATCAAATAAGCAATTTCACAGCACTTTCCTCAAAATAATTCCTTTTGTGTTAACTTACGATATAACCGTCCTCGGCAATATTGAGGAGTTTTTACTTGAACCGCTTAACTTTTATTTCCCCATATACGCAGCAGTATCTAGAGAAAGTATTGTAATCTAAAAAAAATCGACTTCGAGATTTTTAACCCTTAAATTTCCATGTCCCTCCTCCACGTCCTTCTCTCCTTCCCCATTGCCCCATTCCCAATCTTCATCTCTCTCTCTTTCTCTCTCTCACTTCCTCATACACACTTATTTCCTGCTTTCATTGAATCCGCTCTTCCTTCTTTTCCCTCCCAACCCCATTCCTCTGCCTACCTCATCGCACACCCTCCTTCCCACATTCGTCCCTCTCGTCCCATTCTCAACCTCTCCGTACTCTCTTGTTCCTCCTCCTCTCGGAGCGAAAAAGAAATCCCTTTTGTGTAGCCGACCTGCATTTGTCCCTCCGATGACCCCACTTTTCCCGTGTCCTTCCACGCCACCCACCTTACCTTAAAAAAAGCTCCTGCGCTATATTCCAACCTCGCCCTCCGCCCTGCCTTCTCTCCTTCCTTCGCCCTCCCCTCACCCGTCCTTCACGCCCCCTTCCCTCTACTACTATCTATCCTCATACGCTTCGATTTCACTATTTCTCATACGTTCTCACGTTCTGAGTGTTGGCCTTTACCATTTCCTTCCTTCCTTCACCCCTCGCTTCTCGATAACAAAATGGATAAAGGAGGTGAGTGGAATCTCACCATCGGACATTTGAGAACGGATTCCGGAAGGAGAGCCTGTTATATCCTTCTGAATAAACTAGAAAATTCGTAGATTCGTAGTAGACACCAAATAAGAGGCATTTATTCGAAAGGTATAAAGTTAATTTAGGGAAAATCGGCGATGTTTGCATAACAATTCCGCTATATTTATCATCCTCACTTTCATTTTTAAAATGCAAACATAAATATATCAATTAAATATAAAATGATACTCATCGCATTTTTAACGGTTATTATTCATTGTTCTCAGCGAAATGAATGAATTTAAATTATATTGTTTTTGATCTGAAAAGCTGTATATTTCAACTACAGTAACTAAGGATTTCAATTAGATTTTTGGCATGACATTGCATGTATTAACGGATAATTTTCAAGATTTCAAGAATCGAATGAATACACTAATGATTATTTACCGTGATAGCAGTTAACTTAAAATTCCAAATTATACCAAACATTGTAAAAATCTTTCCACCATATTAAGAACAATCTAACTCAAACTGCGAAAATAGAATAAAACGCTCTATACTTAATAAATTTTATCATCCAAACAGATCAATCGATTTTTAGCATGGATATATTTACCGGAAGTGTACATTTAAAATCGTTTGAATGCCATCCATTGGCAAAGTAACCGACCTCTCTCTCTGTATGAAATATAGTTTCAAGTGAAAGTTAAAAACAAGCAAGTAATGGCAAAACATTCTCACGACCTGCAATTCTGCTCTAGAGGGAAGGCCAATGAGGGGCAAATATTTCCTCTTGAATAATTGAAGGAAAAGACATTTTTCGTAATTTACCCGAAGTTTCCCGCACATCGAAAATTCAGATTTGAAAGGAGACAACCGAATTCAGCGTCGTTCTTCGCGGATTGCAACGGAGGTTGAGAATTCGACCTCGTCTCGAAGAGACGCAATTTATCGAGCAACTACTCGCATTTCTGACTAAACAAAACCCGCCTTCCCGCCGTTTTCTCCTTTATCCAGAACAGAAGCACGAGGTTTATTTGCAAAGGGAGAGAGAAAAGGTAAGAATACTTTTTAGTTCATCCGAAAAAAAGGTGTTATGTTTTATTCAAAAATGTAAAGAATTCCAAAAGTACACTCTACAGCTTCTACGACGCAGATTCCGCTTCAAAATATACGTATTCTTTTCACCTCCTTTCTTGACATTTTCCCACTCTTTTTATTTTAGACTCCTTTTCATTTTCACGAATTTTTTCCCCGAAATATTAAAAAAAGAGATGGGAGGAGGGCCGAAAAAACAAACCGCTGTTGCCTAGCGAAGAATGAAAAGGAAAAAATATGTACGGGCAAAAGAAAGGAAGCGAAAAAACTCTACGGAACATCTCCAAAAATTGCTATTCAAAGAAAAAACCCAGGACTCTTGGAGTGGAGAGAGAGAGAAGGGTAGGAGAAGAAAGGGGAGGGTGGGGTAGGATGAGGAAGAGGGGAGGGTGGAAGGGAGAGGAGAGAATGGAAGGAAGAGAGGAGGGTGGAAAGGAGGGAGGGACTAAACGAGATGACCTTTTATGGATCTACGAGAAGATTTCCCTACGTGGCTCACTCTCTCAAATCCATTCTACGATGAACTAGCAGAACCAAATAATCTCGACGTCCTACATCTGAGTTATTTTTTCTTGTCTCCAATCCCCACCCTTCCGCCCCTCCATTCTTCTCCCACCTGAATTTTCGGCTAAAATGTGAATAGCGACTCTCACCCTCCTCTCTCGCTCGCTCTCTCATCCCCTCCCTTTCTCCCACCTCCACTCTCATCCTTTCTCTCAATCTCATCCTTTCTCCCACTCCACCATTTCTCCAACCCCACCCTTTCTCTCACCCCACACTTTCTCCCACCCCTCCATTTCTCCCACCCCCACCCTTTCTCCCACCCCACCCTTTCTCTCACCCCACCCTTTCGCCTACCCTCATCCTTTCTCCCACACTCATCGTTCCTTCCATCCTCATCGTTTCTCCCACACTCATCCTTTCTCCCACCTCCTCTCTTTCTTCGTCCATTCATTTCTCTCATCTCCTCTCCTCTCTCTTCGTTAAATTAAAAAATAAAAATTGTAGTCTAAATCGTACTAATAATGACGAACAGCGAACCCTCGCCATTCGCGGATTATACGTTTCTGAGAAATCCACGAACGGCGAAACTGCAAGTACTGGCACCAAGGACTCTTGAGGAAATTGGGGATAGGTTTCCGACAAAAAATTACTTATTTCTACAGAAATAAATTATACAAATATGTAAAAATGACCAATTAAATAAATGGAAAACAGATGAAGGATATTTATTTATCTGATAATCGGTGGTAGCCATGAGTGTTTTAAAGTGTATACAGAGCATGTGAAGCTTATTCTCTCTAATTCGTAATAAAAAGCACATAAAACATTTTGTTGCTCTTCTTTAGAGATAAGAGTAAGATTGCAACAGACAGTTAATGGTGGATTTTTTGTCTGAAAGACCCGCAGTATATTTCTTTAAGAGAAAGTCAAGTTTACCTCGTTTTTCGTTAAGTGTTTACATAAAATGGAAACCGGCTTTTTACAAGCTGAAATTTATTTTTCATTCGTCAGAAATTACAGAACGAATACTACTCTGCGCCCGACTGGCTAGTCGCTGACTGTTTAAGCCGTCATGTTTAGACAGGCTGCTACCCGCGAATGAAGAGACCGCGAGCGGTGAGGATTTGCGGTATCAAGTTATCTCCTCTACCCTTCTCCTCTGTCTCCTCCCCTCCCTCTCTCCTCCTCTCCCTTCCATTTCTCCTCCTCTATCCACTATCTTCTCCCGGTCTTCTTATCCATCTCTCACGCCTTTTTTAAAAAGCATCCTCAGAAACCAACTTTTTTCCGATCAAAAGCACAAAGCCACACCTTTAATCAACCATGTCATCCCTAAAGAAATATAATCTTAAGAGGTCCATCCTTTCAAAGCAAATAGTCCCCTCATCTGCATCTATTTCCACGCCCACCCAATCCTCCCTCATCCTCTCTCAACCACTCCTATCATCTCTACCTCTCCCCATTTACGTTGTTTTTCTAACTCAATGTCTTGTATTATCCTCTCGTTCCCATGCCATATCTTTTTTCTTATCAAGGCGTGGTATAAGAGAAGGAAAGAAATTACTTAAGTGTAGAAAAAGAGATATGTAAATGGAAAGGGTGTTTTTTATATAAATCCGGGTGTGCGTGTTGCGTATGGGATGGGACGGAGGGGAGTTTTGGATGAGGAAGAGCCTGAGAGGAAGCTGGAGAGAGTGTGTTCTTTTTGGTGGTTGGTGAGGAGGTGGAGATGGTTAGGAAGAGATATCAGCGCCACGGCGGAGAATGGGTGGCGTCCTGGAAGAGTGTATCCTACCCAAAATCGGAATAATGAAAGAGGGAAAGAGAGAAGAGGCGTAGAGAAAGAAGGGGATGACGATGGCAGCGAGGAAGAATGGGGGGAAAGATGACGACAATATAATGGAGACATAGAAACAGAGGAATTAAACGAATGTTTGGAAGGCAATAGTTTGGGAATTTTTCCATAGTTTCAAACGAAAATCAAAAATCGCCCTTTTTAAAACTTGCATTTCATTAAATGGACAGTAAAGAAACGGGGTTTGCTCTGCAAAGGAATCATCGAATAAATAAATGTAATAAAGGTAATCGTATGATGTGCCGATTCTCCTTCAAATGTGGGCTTGATTAAAATGCGAATTAATGGAATATTTCTCCTCAGTATTCTAAAATTGGTTTGAATAATGATACGAACTGGAGGTCTAATTGAACGAACTGAAAAATAACAAATGTAATATTTATGATTTATCTAAGGGAAAATGCCGTATTTCATCGATAATTACAATAGCATTTTCCTTCATTCCAACAGCGAACACAGAAAATTAATTTGTCAATTGGCATCACATTCTGATTAATTGAAAATGTGATTATAGTGAATAAGCCTATGATTAAACATTCATCAGAATGATCATTTTTAATGCACATATATTTAAGCGAGTAAAACGCTTGTTATATGTCCTCATCCTTTGAATTTTGAACAATGACGATTTAGACTAAGGAATGACAGAAAGGGATGGGTTTTTAATGCGCAAACTTTGTCGCTTTCTCGTACAAATAATTTTATCTTATAGAAGCAAAGCTTTACATTTAGCACCATTACGTGCGAAACTTTGGTGTAAAATTTGCATGTAACAAGGTGTCGTTAAGAAGCTGGTGAATGCAGCAGAGGTTAAGATCCGCGTAACTTTTCTCTATCTCTGTCTTTTATTCTTTCCTTCGGAACGTTCATGTTCATTCCACTCTGCAGCTTGCTTTATGTTGTATCGATGTCGGAGGGCTAATGTCGCCTGGCAACGAAGCCGGTTTGTTGTACGCTGCAGCCACGCAGTTCATTATTACACATTTATCCCAGCAACATGCCGAGCGTAAAGTTCTCCATGGCGACCGTGAAAACAACTGAAAAAAAGGATGCACTACGAAAAATTTGCATACGGCTCGCTAGTTTTATCATCTAGCAACATCAAGATGTTAAGTAAAAATTTCATATTTTTATATCCTATTCGGTTACAGCAAGCATTTGCTATAACGGATTGTTGCTGTGACCGACTTCTATCGTTTTAACACACCTCTTGTGTTTTATAATTTTACTCTACCGTTCGAATTTAGACTACATAGATCAGAAAAAAACTGAATGTCTTTTCTCCTAAATTAAGTCCTAGAAGGCAACATTTCTATTCAAAAAATTTATAATCATTATTCAAATGTAAACAATCCGTTAAAAGACGTAATTTCTTTTTAAATCCGCCTTAAATTTTTTTCTGTGTTACAAAGAAACGACACAAGTAGGTAGTTAAGAGTTAAGTGAATACGCCAAATGAAAATATAGATGAAATTGGAGTGATATATTGAAAATGTAAATAGAAAAATCATGTAGAAAGAAAAAACGGTGGTGGATTGGAAGAAAAGAGAGAGAGAGAAAGATCTACAGAGGCAAAAAAGAGAGAAAAAGTAAGCAAGAGAGACAAAAGTGAGTGAAAGTGAACGGTCGGCATAAAATAAGAAAGAGAGAAAGAGACTAATATTGGGCACGAATAAAAGTTGAAGAGAAAAAGTAAAAAGGGGAAAGAGGAAAACTAACAATCAGAATAAGAAAGAGAAAAAAGAGGCATTCGTTCGTAAAAAATTCAGCTGTAATGAAGGAAAGGGAACGCAAAAGTATAGGAGAGCTTGATTTTGGGGATGGAGAGAAAAGAGAGGGAAAAAACGAATAAAAAGAGGAAGAAAGAAAGAGAGTAAAAAAGTAAAAGGCACGGTCTAAGAAAGAGAATGATAAAGAAGAAAAATAAGAGGGAAGAAGGGCTAGAGGGGGAGAGACAGGAGAAAGTAAAAAAGGCAAGGGGCAAGAAAAAAAACGGATAAAGGGAGCAGAAAACAGTCCGTAAGTGGAAAGGGATAAAGAGATAGAGAATAAAGTGGCACAGAGAGAAGGAAAAAAGAAGTAGTTTCATTGCAGATGAGGCTCGAGAATTGCTCAAAAGTGGGCCTACGTCAAAGAGTGGAGAGGCTAGAGAAGAGATGAGGAAGGAGGGAAAAGAGGAGGGAGAGAGGGGGAGGGAGGTGGAGAAGGAATGGGAGAGAGGGGTTGGTTTGAGTGAGAGTGGGAGGGGAGAAGGGAGAGTGGACGCCAAAAGGGATGAAAAGCCAGTGAAGCAGAACTGGAGAGAGAGAGAGAGAAAGAGAGAGAAAGAGCGATATGACGCTTAACTCTACCACAGGAACAGTTGGCTTTTGGGAAGAAGAGTAAACGATATTAGGGATGCCTTTGGGGGTATGTTTTTTAGAAGAGGCACCTCAAGAAGCGTATATGGGTGCATCGCGATATGATTGCAACGCGAATATAGTTCGTCGCGATATATTATTCAGCTGGATCTGGAAAGAAATCCCGTCCCTCGCTACGCTGGGGAAAGACGTTAAAAAAACCTAACATACGTGGTTTACCTCTAAAGGAAATGCATGTTGTTTCCTTAGAGAAAGTAAACAATGGTACAAATCACATCTGATGGATAGTTTAGGTAACTTCTTTAACCTCAAAACGGTTTGTTTAGACGCGCGTTTCAGCGATAAATTTCATGAGTAATTCCTTCATCTTTCATTCTAAAATATTCTTTCTAGCTGAAAAGATTATCCGGTATACAAAACGGTGATACCTGCATCCTCCGTTGGGTCCCAGCTGAGGTAGGATATTCATTTTTCAATTTATAAACGTAAAACTATAATGAAAGGTTTTTCTTTGGTACCTTATTTCGTATTTTAGGTGTAAAAGAATAATTACTTCAAACCCAAAAACTTCCACATCCTCATGCACAATTTTCACGACCGTCAAATGGATGAGGTTACATATATGTCTACAAGGAAAAACTTTCTCGGATTCATGGGATAAAGGCATTTCTGTAAAAAAGAGGCTAATATAAAATTGGCAGGATGTTTTAGATTGAATGCGGCGTCAATTTCACTCTGCTGCGACGGAGCACTTAATAATTGCAAACAATACAAAATTATTTTCATAGGTAAAGTCACAAAAAGTCAGCAAGATGAATCTATGAATATTTACGCCATTGAATTTCCGTATTATTATTGTATTTGTTTAATACAATAATATTCACAGAGAAAATATCGTCCACATCGCACCTTTGTTATAAAAAATTCCGTGAAATTGTCATTTGATTTTATCTCTAACCTCATGATTAAATAACTAGAAACTATGAAATTTCATAAGCTAAAAGATAGCGAGAAAAAGATTCCTCGCTCACCATGCCAAAAGTAAAACGGGAAATAACAGAGGATAAAGAATGTAGACCTAATTTGGTTACGATTTTGCGCATACGAGCATAAAGAAATACGAATGACGACAACATTTTCAGCGCTAAAAAATCCTCCCTATCTTTTCGACTCATTCCGAGCGATTTTTTTGTTTATTTGCCTTACGCACGCAAACACGCTTTACAGCACGGTCGCATTCCAGCCGTTCTGCTACCCGGAAAATACCGGCAACTAACCAGTGGTTTCGCTAGGCATGAAAGCGTGCCAAGCAGTGTGCGGAAGCTATATGTGGCGTGAATTCGGCCCTGCTCCTATACCCCTTCTCTCTCCACCACTCCCTCCCTCTCTCTCTTTCGGCCTCTCTCCTCACCTCCCTTTGCTCGTTTCTCTTCTTTTTTCGTGTCTCCCTCCCCTTTCCACGATGTGCTCTGAAAAACCGCTAATTCAATCACCCGCAAAAACCTCCGGTCACATAAATTCCAAAAAACTGAGAGGGCTGAATAGCGAGAGTCAACATTGGACAGTGCGAAGAAAAGAAGAGAGAGGGAAAATGTGGATAGAGAAAGAAAAGGAGATGATAAATGAAAGGATTAGAGAAAATGGAGAAAGGGGATGAGAAAACAAGAGAATAAGCGAGGATTAAATTATGAGACAAAGAGTTTGTGGTAACGAGAGAAATTGTAATTGCATGGAACAGGAGAAATAGTCGAAATGAAAAGAAAAACTTTGTCACTTCCACAGTTTATTGAACAGAACCGGTTTCGCTACGATTGTAGCGAAACCAGTCGTGTTCAATAAACTGTGGAAGTGACCAAGTTTTCTTTTCATTTCGGTGAGTAAATACCACAAAATAGAACCCGACTTTATTAACTATAGCAGAAATAGTGATGGAGATGAGGGAGAGAGGAGAAGGAGGGAATATTTTGCTATAAGAGGAGAGGAGGGCGAACAAAGATACGCGTGTCGATAGATAAAACTCGAAGAGATCAATTATTCGCAGATAAAAGAAATAAACAATACTTTTCAATAAAATTCGCTTTCCTATCAATTTTGCATCGTACTATGACTGTCACGCAACACATTCTGGGTGTCTAATACATTATAAAAACACATTTCGTTAACACCATGGATAAAATAAGTTTAATGGTAGCAAATCTCGGACTTTGATAAATAGTGGCACCTGATATAAAACGTTTTGACGGTTATTGATGCAGAGAATGGAGGGAGGAGAGAGATATTGGAAAGAAAAGAGAGTGGGAAAGTGGGAAGAGAGAGAGGTGAGATAAAAGAAGAGAGAGGAAAAAGAGAGGTTAGCGAGGGAAAGGGTGAAT
This sequence comes from Tanypteryx hageni, assembly GCA_028673005.1. Classification (NCBI taxonomy): domain Eukaryota; kingdom Metazoa; phylum Arthropoda; class Insecta; order Odonata; family Petaluridae; genus Tanypteryx; species Tanypteryx hageni. The sequence goes on along the minus strand of CM054112.1, from coordinate 98,884,340 downwards.
TCGAGAGGTAGAAAGAGAGGGGGGAAATAAGGGGAATGGGCAGTAATAATCAACACGGACGCTCACACGGACACCGGCAGGAAAAACGCGAAAGAGGCCAGGGAAAACACATGCGCACCATGGGGACAACGGGAATGTACAAGAGTGTGAGAGAGAGAGAGAGAGAGGGAGGTTTTGAAAAGAACCACACGCGACGCTGGTGGAGGTGGAGAGCATAAAACACATGGAAACAACCAGCTCTCTCACCCGAACTCCAAAATTCTGCAAGGAACGGAAAGACAGAAAGGACAAGAGAAGGGAGAGTAGTGGGAGAAGAGAAATTCGGGGAATAAGTCAGTTAAAAAAAAGAAAACGATAGGCGGTCCTTCGGAAAAGTAAGCCCGAGGACGGTGAGGGGAAAGAGGGAGGGGAGAGTAAGAGGACGCCAGTCTCTGCAAAGTAATATGGAAAAAGAGAGGAGAGATGAGAGAGAGACAGATACAAGGGAGAGACAAAGGCGTAAGAGAGAGAGAGAGAGATGGAGAGAAGGGGGAGGGGAAAGGAGAGACGGCATCAGAGTAGTAAGATGAAGTAAGGGAAAGTCTGGACGGCGTAGAGACAATGTCTGAGAGAGGATTTTGGGGAGTAAGAGTGATAAAGAGAGAGAGAGAGAGCGAGTCAAAGGAACAGATTTTTGGGTATGAAAAGCGTGGAATGCGATTAAGGAAAGGACGAAGATTTCAAAGTAGATCGAGTGAAGGTAAAATAAAAAAATGTGAAGGCATCTCGGGAGAAAATATAACCTAAGCCATACGCATCGATTTGCTGATATTGGAAGAAATGGAGATTACTGAATTTCTCTAGCAAAAAAAAAAACTAAGAAAGCTGCTTCCTCGAAAAGTCAGTTATATAGTAAAAGAATAAATTCATATTTTTCCCGAAGGAAATTTGTTCAGATCCAAAAATAAAATTAATTGAATATGCGATAAAATAACATTCATTATAAGGCGCTTAAAATATGGAGTATGAAAGATGAACATAATTAAAGGAAAAGATAACAAATATATTTTAGAGATTAAAAATACAATACTAAAAACAGATCTTTTTCTTAGACATTAAAATGTGGAAGTAGAATATTTCAACGATAATCCGAAAGGTGACCGTGTCTAAAGGTTATTGACTAAATTAAGTAACGGATTGAAACGCATTAAACCATGAAATTCATTATTTAAAAACATTTATATAAAACCAGATATTAATGTGCGGCCTGTACAACCATTAATATTTTATGTCTGAGAATCAATATGGCCAAGATGCGATTTAATCAATCTCAAACATCTTTATTATAAAATTCGCCATACCATCAAATTCGATAATTCACTCTGTATTCCGACAATGATAGCTATTAATGCCATTACTTTAAAGTCCACATCTAAAGAAAAATTGTACGTTTTTATTCTTTCGTGCGGGCGTATATTTCCTTTCTCTGTAAATGTAGAACGAAGGAGAGAGATAGAGCGAGGAAGGGAACATAAGACCATGGTATTTACAAAGGATTCTGCCGACAATACAGAAATCAGATCGAGTTCCCAAAGGCAAAAAAATACTGTGAGAAAAAATCAATAGATATTGTATAGATTGAAGAATAGAGTTTCAAAGAAAGTTTACAAAGGAAACAGAAGAATAAAAAGAGATGGACGGAGAATTAAATATATTAAGATCGATGAGAGAAATAAAGAGAGAGCTGAACTGCGACAGGACTGCAACCGAATAGAGACTAAATAGAAATGAAAGAGCTGCAGAGAATCACGGAGAGAAGGAATAGGGACTAAGAGGGAGAAGGAGAGAGTAAGATGCAAGACGGAGAAGGATGTGTGGGCTGATACGTGGTGCAGGAAAGTGAAAGGGTTGTGCGAGGATGCGAGAGAGATACGTAGGTGCACGGGTGAAAGGGATTTCTTTCCGAGAGAATAGAGGGACAGTGAGGAGGAGAAGAAAACAAGTTTCAGCAAGGACCATACCCGAGGGGTTAGGGAAGGAGGAGATACTGTAGAGAGTGAAAGGGACTGTGCAGAGGAATGAGAGAGAAAGGGAGGAGGAGAGTGTTAGGGAGGCATCTCTTGGGGAAAGTGAGGATTATAGTTCAACCTTCTTACTTGTTAAGATAGGCTGCATAGAGAGAGAGAGAGAGATAGAATGAGAGGGAGATAGATTGAGAGAGAGAGAGATGGAGGGAGGGGGGGAGGAAGGTAGAGAGGGAGGAAGACAGGAAAATATAAAGAGAAGAGAAAAAGAGGAAATGGAGGCAGAAGGAAAAGAGAAAGTGAGGGAGTAAGAGAGGAGAGAAAGAAAGACGAAAGGAAAGAGAATAGTGGAAAGAGTGAGGGGTGGAGAAAAGGATGAAGAAAAAATTTAAACGCGAGTAATTGAAGTAAATAAGATGTCAAGATGTAAATAAATGAGCAGTAAGAAACAAAGGGATTAAGATGAGATTGGGATTAGATAATTTTTCTCATTGGGTAGAGCTTTGGCTAAAATAGACTACCACGTAACAAATAACCAGAGAAAAGAGCAGAGAAAAGAGGGAAAGTTTGAGATCCTGAAAAAGATAGGAGGATATATTGTTAAGAATAAAAAAGTGTAAAGGCGGAGACAAGGAAAGTTAAGCAAGGACAAAAAAGTAAAAGGTAAGGCAATGTGCTCGTGAATGTAGAACGAAGAAAAGCTGAGAGCAAAAGCTAATCGGACGACTAAAAATGATAAAAGAAGAAAACGATAGAAAAAGCGAAAATAAGTCTTTCCAAAAGAGACGCATTTAGTATTATAATAAAAGAGACGAGAAAGATGAGAACGATTAACGAATTAAGTGAGGAATGAAAAAACAAAACACGCAAAAAGACGCAGACAGAGAGACACGCAGTGCCTTAGTTAAGTGATCGAGAAAGCATTAGTAAATAAAGGGGATAGGTCAGTCGTGTGTCTTATTTCGCCAGATGGAGCAAGGCGTGCTGTCGTATCGTTTAACTACTGTCAGCGGGAGAAGCTGGATGGAGGAAGAATTTTGGGCATTCCTGAAAAGAGGTAAGAGATGGGAAGGGTGCTGGTAGGAGAGAGACGTTGAGAGTCAGACGGATGGGAGTGAGAGATGGGAGGGGAGTGAGAGAGGGAAGAGGAGAAGGGGCTATGCACGAGGCAAAAGCAACGAGAAGTACAGTTTTCCGTGTTTCCACCCCCGACGTCACTGTAGACGGCGAGCAGACTTCAACAATCCGCCGTCTCCTCCGCTGAGATGAGGCGGGGCGTAGGGGGAAGAGGTAACGAGAGGGATAGGGGCATAAGAGGGAGGGGGCTGTTGGATGGCAGAGAGTGTATCAGATACCGCCACCGAGACTTAGTACGGGTAGTAGGGGGACACTTGGTATACCATCGATCCCGGGTCTCAGAACCCTGGTTACCAACCGAGCCCCTCGTCCCCCCGTCCTTTTCTCGCTTCTCAGGAAACAGGAGAGAGTAGGGGGAATGAGAGGAGAGGAAGATGTGGGTAAAGGAGAAAGAGAGAAAGAGGGAGGGAGGAAGACTCGAGAACCTCAGCTTGGAGACGTGGCTGGTAAGAATTGGATGAGGATAAGGAGTAAGTATGAGGGACGAGGGAAGGTGGATGGGAAAAAGAGAAAGGAAGAGAGACGCAGTTCAAGAGGGCGAAAGTGCAACGGGAGCGAAGGAAAATGTGGAGGGTAAAGCAGATAAGGAAGAATGAATGATGCAGAGAGACGGAATGAGCAGAGAAAAAGAGAGAAAAGGACAAGCGGAAGAATAGAGATGAAGGACAAACGGGGATGTGGCAGAGATGGGGAAGTGGAAGAAAAGATGAAGGAGAAATAGGGATATGAGAAAAACTGAGAAAGCAGGCAACATAAAGGAGTAAATTAAGTAGTTTTAAGAATAGGAAAAACAGCAGCTGAGAGAAAATGAGAGAGTAAAGTGCAGAATATGAGAGAATGAGAGAGAACAGGATAGAGACGGAGAGACGATGAGAGTGGAAAAGACGATTTGCGACGCAGAGAAGGTAGGGAGAATAAGGAAGAAGGTATGAGAATATGCAATGTGTGAGAGAATGAGAGGAAGGGTATGGGAGTATGAGAAAGATAGGAAAGATAAAGGAGGATAGGAGAGAGAAAAGAGATGACTCAGAGAAAGGAGATAGGATGAGAGAGAGAGGTATGAGAGAGGATTAAAGAAAGTGGAAGAAAAACAGAAATAGAGAAGTGAGGATAGTGAGAGGAAATAGAAAAAGGAAGGCAGTGAGAAGAAGAGAGAAGGGATGTGGTAGATTGATGTCCTCCTGTTGATGAGGGTAGGATGAGAAGTCCCCTTTCTTCCACTTGCGGAGAGATTCTCGCTTTTTAAGGCAGGATGCCACACCACGACTCCTTTCAATTTTCCGCTCTGGCAATCGATTCCTTTAGGACCGTTTTCAGATGGGATGGAGTGATTTCGTCCACACAGCTTCCGAGGGAAACGGCCGAAAAAATAGAAAAGAAAGCGGAGCGCGCGCTAAGGGAATCCTTAGGACGTCTGTGGTTCTTCCTCCTCGTCCCCTATCTTCCTCAGGGTTCCATCGCGATTCCACCACCCCAGCCTCTCCCACCCCCACCGCACGTGAAGAAAAAAAACCTTCCCATAAAATGCTTTCCTGCGCCGTGCTCCCCTTCAGTTCAGGGAAGGTTTCTTCATTGGCGTGTTTGCATTTTACGGATTCTGTGATTTGTGGGGAAATCATCGTTCGAGTCAGAGGAGGGAGGGGGAAAGGGGACGGCGAGGGTTGTCTTAGAGCGGGGATAGATGCGCAAGAATGGCGATATTTAACTTTAGATTTACTGTTTCCGTCAATCTTTGGACGTTCCTTTCATTAGTTCTCGAAACGTTATTTTTATCGCTGTTCATTTGTTTCGCAAAAACCAAAGTAGAGAATGGAGAGAAAGCAAGGCAAAAAAGAAATCTTCTACACTCTGTCGGGGAAGGCCAGAAATCTCATGATGGGGAAATAAAAAATTTTCAACATTGATTGAATTAATTTTTTATTTAAAAATTATTTATTCCCTCGAAATACCTAAAAGCTTCACAAGTTTCATTTAAGAAAAAATAAAATTATTTAATACTCACATATTTCACGGAACTTTTCATAAAGTCATATTTAACTAATCGTGCATAAAATCACACAAATAAAATTATTTCTTTTAAAGACATATATTACGTCGATAAATAAACAAAGAGAGACGAGCTGTGGAAATCGAATTATATATTTCAGAAGAGACGAAAGACTTGAAAATATATTTTCATAATTACATCTCATATAAGTAAATGAAAAATGCCTTGAATGCGAGAGATGTCACATATCGGCATAATTCGCATTTTAATTTAATCCGAGCTCATAACTTCCTAATCCCTGCTGCCTATTAATTCACACGATATAAATGTACCAGTTGTAAACACCAAATAATACGGATTGCATTATAATGAACACATTTCAAGAAATTAAATGATAATTATTACAAATTGGTGCTGAAATTGCGTTTGTTTCTTCGTGATGTCACAACATAAGTAAAATATTCACTTTTTCTCATATACACCAAAATCCTGTTTTTACGGAGTGGATTAAGACAGAGTTAATTGCGTATAAAAGGATTTTCCGTTAAACCGGTACTGGGTAATATACCCATATAAATACAATGAAATGTGCAAAAAGATGAATAACGTTGGAGAGTAACGACTTTTTAATTACGACGATAGATTTAGAAAACTACATTACATAAAAATACAACATAATTGCACAAATATTTGAGGCCTAATAGTAGGTGCCAATTTTGAAACTATAGGGAGCCAAATTCAAATTCAACCACCTAAATTTTTTCATTCAGATAAAACGGTACTATGTGAAATCGGGATTTTGGTGTAATTCTTCAAACTTTTCCTGATAATATTGAACGTATTCCAAAATCAATATGAAAAACATATAATGTAGGTGAAACAATTCAAAATACCGTTTACAGCGCGGAAGTTGAACGTCAGTGATATGCATTTTAGGACGATTCCTTGAAGGTTTTAAATTTCACACGCTGACATATCTGCAACTCTATAACCTCCGCGACTCCGTACATTTAAAACTCCAAAGTAAAAATATTTTTAAGAGGAATTCTCACTGAGAGCTGTCATTTATCACACTATCGGAAGATATGGGGGGAGTTATTTTTCCTTCGTTTCTGGTGTCGTCGGAAACTCTACTCCCAAAATCAGCAAAATTGGAAAAGTTGAGCGTCCGACGAAAAACGCTTTTCTTTTTCACGGATGCGGCCGACAGAGGGAAGGTCGGTGCAGGAGGCCGAACCATTTCTCCCGTTATGAGAGTGCGAGGGAGAAAGGAGGCAGAGAGGCGGGAGAAAGGGAGAGAGGTTGGGACTCGATCCCAGTTCGCCTCGGGGAAGGGTATGGAGTCTGTGCGCGACTCACGGCAGAGGACAAGGTGACGGGGAAGGAAAAAGAGACGGGTGGATGGGAGAGAGGAGAGGGAGAGAAGAGAGGGAGAGAGAGAGAGAGAAGTGCTGGGATAAGAAGGGGAGGGGAGAGAAGGGGGTTTCCACGGCGTCTGGATCCATAAAAACCACTCTTAGCAGCGTGTCTCCAGCCTCCTCCCCGTTCTCACTCTTCCTCACCCGCCAAATACCTCCCCTCAAAGCTTAAGCCATACCTATCAACCTATCTGTCGCTCTCTCTCTCTCTCACTACCTTGTCCTTTGCTATCTCCCCCTATCGCACACTTTCTCATCCTATATCTCTATTACCCACTCTTTTTCCGTCCTTCTCTCTCCCTCTCTCTCTCTCTCTCTCTATCTCTACCTCTTTTGTCTTTCTATTTTTTGGCTCTCTTGAAATTTTCCTCATTTACTCCACATTGCATTTCATCTAAGCTCTCTAACTCTCTCCTGATCTTTTTGTCCACCTTAAATGTACATCAAATTCTCCTCCCATGTGTTCTATTACAACGTTTCCTTTTTTCCTTTCACATTATCCTTTCTCTATTTGTCTTCATTCTCATTTCTACCATTTCTACAACTGTGACTTGTCACGATCTTTTCTCCGTCACTTTTTCGACTTTCTTCACATAACCGCCTTTCACTCTCCCATTTCTCTTTTTCTTCCATCGTCTGCCTTTTCTTATCCCCATACATATCACTGGTCTCTATACTCTTTCATTTCTATTACTTTCCTTTGAACTCGTTCATAATGCACGTCACCCGTATCCGATAGGCTATCTTTCTCTTTTTCTCTGCCATTTTCATCTACTTTTACTGCTCTTTCTTTCTTTTCCGTCTTTTTTTAAATTTTTTTTTCTGAATTTTCGCCCTTTTTCTAGTTCCTCGTTTGCATGTAATGCTTCTTGCGACTTCTGAATATCCATTATGTATGACGCGGATACATTTCCACGGCAATATGCAATAATATTTCCTTATTCGCATTCACATCAGAAAGACATTAAAAATCGATAATGTTGTTATAGGCTTGTTTGTTCGGCGATATTTGTTTCCAGCTTGCTCTGGGAATACTGAATAAGACGTTATACGTGTGAGGCGAAAACACTAGATATATTCACACACGCGAGCACACATAAATACACGCGAATTGTACGCATTTATATGTTCATAACGTATGCATACATTACGACCGGGTGATAAAAATTTTAAAGCTGAACAAGTGCGAATGCCCGAAAGATTCCGCATCCACACGAACCGACAAATTTCCAATGGTTTTCATTTCCGCTACTTTAAACACCTTGCTTCTCAGGCGTGTTATATCTCAATTCACTCCATTATACTCATAAGCGCGCACTATTTTGCTCCATAAACGTGATTTCGATGCGCGAGAGTCGCTTAAAAAAAGATACTTTCACGACGTGAGGCGTGCGAACGGAGCGGAATACGCAAAAATTTAAGAACTCCGAATTGTGGAAGGTCAGGGGGAGAAGGGGGATCGATATCACTCGCCGAGCCCGTTATCCCGCATTACCCACTCATTATACGCTTCGTTCGCTACATCCATGGATGTCATCTCTATGCTTTCGCGTTCGAAAATATAAAAAAAATCTCACTTCTCTATTCACACTCCCTCATTTTCCGCTACTTTCATCCATGCCATTTCCTCCCTCCATTTAATTCAGCATCCGCGTCTCCGTTCGCCTGACAACAACCGAGTCCTCTGGCGGTAGCCGAGCGAGGAAAAAATGCACCTAAAAAGCACTGCGTAAAAGAGAAACGTAGGAATGGGGATAGAAAGATGGTTCTTTCCGCTGCGCGCGGAATAGTTCATCGTCCCGCCGCACCTTAAGGGGAGCGCCGCCCTCGCGTCGGATCACGTTCGTGCGTGCGAGAGAAAATGGAGTGAGGAAGTCGGTTTGGGATCGGTTTGTCTCCGCACGAAGAAAAAAAGATGATTTTTTCCTTTCTGACGAGAGACAGCGAAGCGTCCTCACCTTGATTTGAGAGAAGCAGAGAGAGAGAGCAAGAGGTGGGGGGGAGAGAAAGGCAGAGAAAGAGGAGAAAGGGACGGTGTGACGGGTCGATAGAGGGAGGAAAAACACGAGAGGGGAAAACAACGGAGATTTGATGGGCGTGAGGGAGGAGGACGTAAAGAAATAGACGTAAAAACTCGAGGAATATAGAGAAAGAAACGTATGTAGCGAGGAGAAAAACCGGTGAAGGGAAGAAGAGAAAGTTTAGATGAAAGAAATCCGCGGGGTGAAAAGATAATATACACAAGATGAGAGTGGTGGAGGAGAATCGCAATCAGGAAAATGTAGTGGGAGTGGAGGCGGCAGGTAAAACAATAGTACGAATAAATTATTTTAGAAAAATTTTGAAATGCTAGCGCGGTAAAGGCAGAATGAGAATAGAAACTTAAGAAAGAATAGGAAAAAAGATGTAAAGTATAGATCTTAATTAATATGCATGCAGAGATAATTTAGACTCTTGAGCTTTGCTGTAAATAAGTAAGTAATATGCAGAGAAAGTAAATATATACACTTTCCATCGTGTTTAAGTGGTATCTCATCTTCGAGATGTTATCGAGTTCACTTTGGGCCTACTCCATGCAGGAAATCTGTTGGTGAAGGTTGTTACTAGCATTTTTAGCCATACCTCAACGAGAAATACTCTATTCTGAAACAGGAGAATGTCCGACTCGATTGCTCAATGGTTGAATAGGGTTCCGTCTCCGGTCAAAGCAGGATTTTTCTCTGCATTCCAGAAACTTCAACGGGAAACAAGTTCTAAAATAAACTTCCATACACAGAGAAAACAAACGCATCTAATGAATGGTGAGAAAATAGTTTAAATTTTAAACGAGGAAGATGAGATCCTGAAGGAGATTTAGTTGGGCATAGGACAAAAGGGAGGAAAGATTGCGGGTAAGAGAGACATTAAGGGAAAAAAATAAGGAAGACTGATTTGGAGATGATGAAAAAGATGTATTCATCAAAAAGAATTCCGCTACAATAAGAAAACATAAAAAAGGAAAGATAGTGAAAGCAGACGAGGTGAAAATATAAGAGACAAAGACAAAAGGAAAATGAAGTCGAGAGGAAATAATAACAAAAAGCGAAAAGAAACGACAAAACAAACGGATAAACGGTATAGATATTGAATGTGAAAACGTCGAATTAAAATTACACGTCGATTTTCGAAAGAAAACAATTCGAGTTTAAAATAGGCAACCGTGTGTATATTTTTAGATTGACGGATTATAGATAGTTCTGGATAGAGAGATAGAGAGAGAAAGGGAGAAAATTCGCGTGCAAGGGAGTAAGAGAGAGGCTTATCTTAATCTTTATACTACCCACCCAACTTCGTTCCCCACGCTTCCTCCTCCCCCTCTTCCACTTCCAAAGCTCCTGTCTGGTGACGTCACCCGTGGAAGGTCGATGGGGGGGAGAGAGAGAGAAGAGGTCACTGACATTTTTTTGCGAGCGAGACGGATAAAAAAAACGAGAAAGAGAGAGGATGACGGGGAGAGGAGGAGGGAGAGAGAGAGAGGAGGAGGGAGAGAGAGAGAGGAGTAGGGGGAGATGTAGGAGTAAGGGGAGAAAGAGGAGTAGGGGAGAGATAAGAAGGGAGAGAGATAGTGTTTGGGAGAGAGAGAGAGAGAGAAGAGTAGGGATAGAGAGAGAAGAGTAGGGATAGAGAGAGAGAGAAGAGTGGAAGGAGAGAAAAGGGGGAGAGAGAGGAGGATAAGAGGGAGGAGGAGAGGAAGAGGGAGGAGGAATGGAAGAGGGAGGAGGAGGGAGATGGAGTAGTAGATGGAGAGAGAAAGGAGTAGGGAGAGAGATAAGGAGGAGAGATAGGAGTAGGGGGAAAGAGACGAGGATGAGAGAAGTAACGGAGAAAGGGAAGAGAGAGAAACAGAGATGGAAAAACGACGCATAATTATTTACAATTATTATTTTTTCCTCACGCTGACACTACAAGATTTTCGCCCAAGAGATTCTCCTTTATTTATTTTTATATATCTTCTTCATTACTCGAGTCGACTCATCTCGGAGGAAGAGGGAGGGACGCGACAAAAAAGGACCGGTATATAGACCTCCCAAAAACACGGAGTTGGCAAGAAGAAAAATAACAAACAGCAAAAACAACAACAGAACCCGTGGATGAAATCTCCCTTTCGCCCACCCATCGCCCAGAAAAACCCTTTTCCCCACCCTCCAATATTCCATCATTCCACTATCGCGTACGCCGAACCTGCCGCGTGGAAGAGTGTTGGGGGGGAGGGAGTTGGAGGGAGGGAGGGGTGTTACGGCGCAGGGTGTCTGGGTGGTCTTAGCGCTTTTGCCTAAAAAAACCCCAAACCCATCAAAGGAAGCTCTTTCCACACTAATCTCCCAAAATGCAGGGCGATGACACGGATTCAGGGGGCTTCTCCCCCCTCCCTTCCCCTCCCCTTCCCACTCCCTAACCCCCCTCCATTTTCCCCTTCTCGCGAAGATAAAAAAGCTTGTGTTTCGGGAGGGCGACGGGGACCACCCACTGAGGGCCCTGTGGGAGTGTTTTCAAAAATGCGGAGGATTTCGCAATCAGCGTGTAGTGCCACGTCAGTGGCTCGTCACTCAGCGATTGCAGAACGTCAAAGCTTCCATTTGTTGTATGTCTGAGCGAATCTTTTATAACAAATCAAGTGTGTTTGCTCGTTTGGTAGATCTCAAGATTTTTACATCATACCAGGAGATTTGACTTAACTTGAATTAACATCTCTAAAGCATTTTGGCATAAAATTCATCGTAAAAATATCATTTGGGTGGCAAAATATTATTTTTGGTGCTAAATATTTACCTCTGAAGAGTCTTGAGTTCGTCAGTACTAATGTTAATATTTACAAATAACTCATATTGGTAAATGAGACGAAATAAGTGTTGTGTATATCCTTTACAATTATTTTTATTTCAGATTTCCGCAGAGAAAAATAATTGAAAATAAATTTTCCAGAGCTCATGTATGTAGATACAGACATTATGAAAATAAGTCTACACATGAAAATTATTTTAATTTGGTTCCAAGTCTGTTTTGTTAACCAGTTGAACATATATTAACAATCATACACGTAATAATTACAATAACATTTTCCATTGTACTTTTATAATGCCATAAAAATGTTTCGGTGAGAATGCCTCAAAGAAATCCCATTTTAATGGTATTATTAAATTTTTCTATTAAGGGAAACGTACCGTACACTCGTATATTTATAGAAGAGATAATCTTCTTTTTGGCTCTAAGGATCAAACTCTGATACAACAAAAGTGATGTGAGACGACATTATAATTAGTGCTTCGCCTGGACACAGCTCCGTTAAACCGAGTTCTCCACACTATCATAAGTCGTGATAAGGAGAGCTCATTGCGTGTAACCATAAAATCACTTTCAGCGAATGATATTGTAGCTTCCTAATACATTCCATAGCGCAGTATTGTAGCGATTAAAGTCATTTCGAATAGGCCTAGAGTTATTTTCGTCATAGACCCAGTCAACATAATTTGTTTTCGTCTCCGTAACCTTCTGACCATACCGCTGACTACTGCTAGATGCACAAGTGCACTGATGCACGACTGATATCTTTTTGAAAAACCTCCACGCTTCGAACCCTGAACATTTGGATTACAGCAATACTGCAATTGCGGATGCAAAGATTGACTGAAAAATCAGATAATAAATAATAACCTTCCATACCTCCCAACAGAAAATTTTAATTTAGCGAAAATAGTTATAAAACCAACTATACTAACTAAGAACTAACAAAATCACCAGTCGTATTGTCCTCGCTAGGCTTTTACAGCCCCTAAAATCCAACTTTGCTGCAATACAAGCAAGACACCACAGGTTGCGTTCAAGCCGAAACCTACTCAATCACTCGTAAATCGCCAAATAAAATTTTCAGTGAGGATTCGCGTAAATGTTATTTATCCTCGTAAATAATGGATAAGAGGCAAAAAGTAAAGAACATCACATGAATTTTAACGCAATTTTTATTAACTCCCTCATGTTGGGAAAGAGATTTGATGAATTACGCGATCGGCTGAAAGCGATACATTTTTAAGGGCCATCCATTTCATTAAGCCGGTTCGTTGCGCATGAATTCTGTTTTTATTTCTCTAGTAACGGATCCATTTTACTGGTTGACTCATCTAAAATTTACATAAAATTAATAAGCCGTTCTTTCAAATTTATAGTTTACAAATTGGTGCGACTTTTTCATATATATACAGAAAAAAATTATTATTATTATTATTGAATTTAGAATTGATTTCATTAGCGTTCTTTACCAGAGAAGAGATAGTAGCGGAACGCCTTATGGGCATGTCTCTTCTGCCCGTCCGTCCACATGTTTATACTCTGAAACTACTGGGTTGATGTTAATGAAATTTGGTATTTAGGACTTAGGGGCAAAGAAAGCGAGAAAATTATATAGATGATGCACATACCCGTATTATGACCACTTTAATGGTCACAAAAATTGTTTCAGTCATATATCGTAAAAAATTATTCATATAAAAAAATAAATTTGAAGAACGAGTTAAATAAAATATGTTTTGCTGAATACATTTTTATCAAAGAAGTAACCGATTTCAAGAAAATCAAACAAGAATTTCGCAATTCACTTAGAACTTTTTATGACTGTTATCAACGAAATCATTCTTAGTAGCAAATGAAGTAAACAAGATCTATAATTATTACCTTTAATTTCCTTTCGTGCGCAAGCAGCATATAGTAAATTAAATGGATTATCCATTACGAAAAAATGCACAAATATGTTTATTTTCCTTCCGTACACACAGCTTCTGTAAGTGAAAAAAATGGACAATTTATGACAAAGGAATGAACGTGAAGATTTAAATAATTTTCGATTGTTTCATTAATTACTAACGGTTAAAAATAAATCGGTAAATCACAAAGTCAATATTTCCTTGGCATCGCCTCTGAAACGTATATCTTCGATTATTCGGCGATCGATTATACGACTTCCAACATTATCCGGCGGTCCTGGCCGATCCGACGAAAGTTGCGAGTAATCGGGCGTTCGCCGGTGAATCGCATCCAAGGCAGTATCAGACCGGCGATAGCACACCGCGTGGTGCCAAAGCGCTCAAGGATAGTTTTTGTTGCGAGGATTGAAAGTTTTGGGTTCGATTCCAGGAACTATCCTTCCCATTTCATTTGCAAGGCAAATCTGAAATCCATCGTACAGGGTAGTTTTCTCTTGCACATTCAAATATCTTAGAATTGTAATATCGGAGCGAAATTTGCATTATTCTCTAAGGAAAAGAATGGAACTTCTAATTCTTATCGTATAATTTTGCTTATCGATCATATTTCATCAAATTTTGCATAAAAACTGGCGTTTTTGCAGTTTTGATCACCCATTACGAGTGTTGCCATTCCAACGACTATTGTTGGATTCATATTCGGTAGATTCTAGTACATACACGCGTTATTTTTGACGCAGAAATACGCATGATTAGTTTAGTCTTCTGTTCGGATGTATTTGTAATATTTTATAACGCTAAATTATGAAATTTGGAAACACAAAGGACAAAACTCATTCGCGGTGAGTTTTAAGCTATTAAAGTCAATAATAAGTATTAAATAAATAATTACGTACAGTTTAGGCATCATAAGTTCCGTTTCGATCATCTTGTTCATTACACGCGTCGTGTATTTACATTAACGCGATTCGTTATGTGCACAGTATGAAGTTCATACAATGAACCATTAATATATTTTATTATTTATTAAATATTTTGTTTATTATCGCCCACTAATCGTCCGGACGTGATACAATTCATTGCATCGTACGACAGATCAGGGTTTCCGGGGAGTTTCTACGGCGGTAGAATGTTTTTTTTCTTATTGCCCTCTATGAGCAAACAACGCACTTGAACATACGCTTTTTTGTCCTGAAGAGGGGTTTTCTTCTAGAAAGTGACGCACTGTTAACCGTCAACAACTATATGGGGGAAAGCCCTCGCAAAAATTTTCAATTTATTTGGGTGAGGAGAATATATTTATATAGGAAGGTTAACTGATCAAAGGAGCTTCGAGTCATCTGTGAATTATGGCAGAAACTCAACGCATAAGAAATTAAGGAATGGTATAACTGGACGCTGCATAGTACGCCATTTGTCGTCGTACACGCTTGAGAGGTTACAACGCTCTTTAAATCAAATTTATAGATGTTTCTAAGTAGAACATCTCTTCTCAGGAACGTAAACGCCTATTACATTATTTTCAATGGGATTTTTTTTCGATTTACGCGACGATTTCCAGGAACGCAACTTCCGCGTAAATCGGAGATAACTGTACTGTATTTACGTTTTTAAATATTCCCTGCTTTACTTATAACATTATTCTACAGTAAACAAATTCAAAACATTAAACAAACAATGTTGTACGAGAACGTAAAAACTGTATAAAAACCATGATGTGATTATCCGGCGTTTTTGAGAATCCGGCGATCCCTTCCCCCTTAGGGCGAAGGATAATCGATGATCAACTTATATCGTATTGCAGTGCTTGGACATTAGACTAAGCCATTAATATTTTCCTTTTTGACATAATAACACAAATCGTAAAAAATGCCTTTGGAAACTCTATGTATTTCGGCATGGAGCACACCTTTCCAATCTTATTTAAATTGGTTAGGAAAAGCTGAAACAATATATTAAAGTGAAGTATTCCCGATAGGACCTTTCACGCATGCGCATTACAAATTGATTTGATCATGAAGAGTTTTACATGGGATATGCAAATAATACCCACAGAAATTTTTCCACAGTTGAGTAGCGTGATTGAAATTCTTTAATTTACCTATATATACAATTTAATCACACAGCATATCTATCGTACTAATATCGAGGCGATTTAAGTTTTCGTTTTAAGACTCGTTTTGACACATAATATAATTTTATAAAACCTTTATTCGCAGAAAAGGCAGAATCATTTGTTTTACGTCTCAAGACGGCAAAAAAAATATAATTCTATCGCTCAAGTTTGACGATTTTAGAACAAATGAAGACAAAATTGGACGTCTTTTAAAAGCTAAGGGTGATGCTTCCTCTCCTGTACCTTAACAGTGGAATTCTTTCACACAATACGTTTTGATTGAGAAAATAGGATTTATACCTAGAAAGAGGCTTAAGGTAAACATTTTGAAAGAGTTCCCGCTTGCTTTTGACAGCGCAACTGACGCTCCAGCTTTCCTGTCCATTTAGATATCTCTAAGGGATTACGGAGAAGAGGAGAAAGAGACAAAGGTATTCTCTTCTCCTTTTGTTTCCAGTACTTTCTTTGCCTTATCAGCTACAGAGGGAGAAGGAATGAAGCTCAGGAGCACTGTTGTCATAGTAAGCACAAGTAACTGCGTTAGTTTTAAGATAACGAAATCAAAGATACGCGGAGAAAATAAAAGTCGCTATGTAAAAAGAAAATAAAAAAATATTGTCGACGAATCTCTTTACTTTCTCTGACCAGGGAAGCATGATGCTTTAAGAATGTTCAAATTTTATAATAAAAACTTGAAAAAATTTAACGTTATTGCACATTTACGGTGGCACATTTTCATCGCATTTTTAAGTCGCCTGAGAAGCTACCCTGTTCCTGGAAACCGTCAATGCCTTTCGTTACTGATGGTCACTAATATAAGTGAAACGGTTCCAGCAAAATTATATTTCCTCTCTTTGCAAAGTTCTCTTGGAGAATTTAGTGGTGGATATTTCCATAGTTTACATTTTTAGCAAAGAGAAGGATAACGATAATAGAGATGGCGCTTATTCTGATATGGAAAGTAATTTTTTTATTATTTTGAGCAAAGGCACTACAATTTCAGCTACATGTACTTGATTCAAAAGGTAAGTAAAAATCATGCATTACTTAAATTGGAGTGCTATGGGCGAATATTAAAAACGATTGAATCTTTTTCTGTTCCTTTTTGATAAAATTTATAAATAATCAATTACCATAAATATCTTCATATTTTGGAAAAATAACCTTTTCCGATTGTTGCATAAGCAGAATATCAAACAAAAAGTAAAACCTAATGTTTATAATTTTTATAAGTTACGAATGCCAAATCAACACGTATATCTGTAAAACAGTGGCATCTTCCAGTAAATTGGCAGAATTTAGTGATCAAAGATACTCAACGAACCTATTTCATAATCGATTTTATGGAAATGATAAATTGAACGACACTAGGACACTAATTTAGATAAAACAAAAATCTCCTAACTACAATTATTTGATTACTTATAATGTTTTCTACGAAATAACCATTTCACCTACAACTTCAATGTTAGGAAATTTTTTAATAATTTATGATTAAGTTAAATTACGTTAATTATATGATGCAAAAATGGTATCCTTAATTGAATAGCATCAATCAAGTGGCGAAAAACATGGTGAATTTTGATTAAAGGCCTAATTATTAAAAAAAATTACAAACATTTCAGCTTTTAAGAAATGAGATTCTAAACACCGATCCCGAAAATTTGACGTTTAAGTCGCTTCAAAGCGGTTGTTTTTCTCTGGCAACAGATACAACTTTTAAAAGTCTCATTTTCCTCATTACCAAAATTAAACCATTAAGAGCTAATCGCACGCCTCAGCTCCGAATGCCGCTTAGAGTTCAAGCGTTTGGAAGGAAGATTATCTTTATCGGCCTCGCGAGGATATCCGATGCTTACTCCTTCCCAAAAGTATTCCCGTTTCGTAAATATTAAGGATGCTAAATTACCCTCCGAAAACTCTTTGACTACGCCAATTACAATTCTTTTCGAGAATTTTCCGGCAAAACCCATTCGCCGCGATTCTTTCGTCACTAGTAAAATATTGTTTGCATAAAAGCGCTATCAGCGTGGTTATGCTTTTGAAAGCGTAGCAACCGCGCCGATGGAGAGCTTTTAGAAGAAATCGTATATGCATTCGAGCGGAGTAATACGCTCTTCCGTTAATTTTCCCACATAGTTGTACCCCAAAGAAGGAAAAAGGAAAAAATAAAACATTGATGTCTATCGGGAAACTGCCGTTTCTACCTCGCTTTCCCAACCCTCTCTTCCTTTTCTCTTTCCCCAATGGCGAAAATTTCACGAAGATTAAGAAAACATAGTCAAAAGGGGAAAGAGGAGAAGAAGATGGAGGAGTTTTAAGAAAAACTCGCAGAAAAAAATCCTTTAAAAATGCAGGTCCAGTTTGAAAAAAGTTCAATTAGAGTTAATTTTTCTGCCCTTGATACTACGAAAGTCTTCATTAAGAACTTATTTGCTACGAGCGGGGTGCGGGAGGGAGGAAATTATCCGAAGTGATGAAAACCGCGAAGACTGGGATGTAATTGAGTTTGTACAAAAAATCTCCAACTCTCTTTGATGAAAAGAAATAAAACCAACCCCACTCTTTCTTATGATACTCCGCCATCTCCTCTAAAACATGCATTTATTGAAGAAGACGCTTAACGTTTTGATACCAAGTTTTAAAAAAATGGGAAACGATTTCCTAACAAATATGCCACTTTTTTAACTTTAACCCTTAAGCCTTTTCTCTTACTCCACTTGCTTACCGAATCTTACTCGCGTATTCCCGCCAAAACAAATGAAAAACGAAATTCTTTTCCCATCATTTTCCCCGACCACCCCCAAGGTGTTCACGGTGAAGCTTTTTACTCGAGTTAAAAACGAGAGAGAGAGAGAGGCTGAGTGAGAGGAATGAAGAGAGGATGGGTGAGAGAAAGTTGAGAAGTGAGAGAGCGAGAGGGAAAGAGAGGGAGCAAGAGGGGGAGGGAACGAGAGAGGGAGGATGAGAGGGGAGCGAGGGAGGGAAAGAGGAAGGGAGAGAGAGAGCGTGATGAGAGGGAGGAAGGAGTGAGAGAGGTTCTCGCATTCCTCTACCCTCCCCTCTGTTACAAATGCACACAACCTCGGTTGTTCGCTACGATTACAAAAGGAATAAGAGAAAGAGATAAAGTAAGGAGAAAGGCAGAGATGGTGAAAGATACAAAGTAAGAAACCTCGAAGGAAGTTAAGACGGCGGCAAAAGAGGAGGAATGAAGTGGGGTAGAAAGAAGGGAGAGAAAGGGGGAACGAGTTATGACGGCTCCCGAGGGAGAAATTCACGCCCGTAAGAAACCATCAGACAATCGCACTCTGTCTCCGTAGGCAGAGCGTAGAAAGAGTGGAGAGAAAGGGAAGGAAAAAAAGAATGAGTACGAGAAGATAATGTATCTCGATCTTTCCCATCCTCTCTTTTAAACAAAACCCCTTCTCCATCGCACCCTATCTCTCCGCACTTATGACACTCCTTATCCCTTTTGTAAACTCCCCATATCTCTCGTCTAACGCCCGAGTTAAAAAAGAAATAACAGGATATTCCCTCAAGGAATACCGAAGAGGAAGATGGAGATATAGGAGCAGGGAGGTTACCCCTTAAAGGTGGGAAAAAAGACAAATTTCGGACCTCTCTCTAGAACTCCCACACTCGCCATCTACGGGACACCTCGGGTTTTAAGCACCCCTCTGAGTGCAATTCACTGTTACCCCGAGAACTACCTCCCCCGTTCCATCCCCCCATCCCCTAATCATGCGGGTTACTATACACTATCCTCTCCTTCCCTTACCCCACCTCTTTCGAGACCTCCCCCTCTTTACCCTCAAAACACTGGAGAACCCACCCCCTACACCTTCACTTAAACCCTCGGGAGCTATTTATTCTCTCTCCTCCACCACCCGGCACGCCCGCGCACGCCAACGGCGCGATTTTTCCCTCCTCACCCAATTCCTCCTCCTCCAGGGGTCCTTGAAGGGATGAAATAATCAAGAGAGGTGTGAAGAGGTTGGGATCGGTGTATCCAACCCACTATAAAACCTCTCCTCCTCCTCTTCCCTCAACACTCCACCTTCCCCTTTTCTCCTCCTCCCTTATGGATGTGTTAGCAAGAAGCCCTCTCTACAACACCTCCACTTCTCCCCAGGAGGAAAGGAGGGAGTAAGAGAAAGGAAGGCAGTCTTTTTTTAAGGGAGAGTACTGTAGGAGGGAGGGAGAGAGAGAAAATAAGAAGAAAACTCCGGAAAATTGCCGTATCTCCTGCTTTTAGACGGTTTGGGGGTAAGATGTGCGGGGGATGAGCAGATATGAAGAGGGGTAGAGAAGGCGGAGGGCGTGGTAGGGCGAAGGCGTGTCTGCAGTTCTGCCGTACCCTTGATTTCCTCTGGGAGTTAAAAAAGGGAGGGGTTAGAGGAGTCCACTTCCTGCTCATTCTCTCCCTCTCTCTCTCTCTCTCTTATCTCTCTCTCCTGAAACATAGACTAACCGCAGATGACGTGGATTCTCGAAGAATTAAGAATGCCGACGGGTTTTACAAATTGGGTTCTCCTTCTCAAGTTAGCTTTTTTGGGGAGGAGGGGTTGGGTCTCCCCCTACGCCCCGACGTCTGACACTCTAGAACCAGAGGTATTCGTTACACTGTTAAGGAAAAGTAGATAAAAAGCGGAGTAACTTATTTTAACCCCCGATGGGAATAAAAGATGATAGGCAATGTGTGCAGAGATTGAATAATTTCGATAGGAAAGATGATAACCCTCCCCTTCTCCCAATCCTGTGTGATTACTCTAGTGATATTTCAAGCCGATTTTATCTCCAATATTTTTTCATTTAATTCCCCGGTTGAATTATTCAAGACACGAGGAAATTTGAGAAGTGCGCGGTAAAACATCGTAGGCATTATACGCCCAGATGTTTTTCGATTCGTAACTAGCTTTAAAATACGGCTAAGGTTGGTAAGGTACGAATATCTGGGATTAATATCGCGCATTGTTCTCTTTAGCACATATTGAAGCTCTCAGGAAATCCCGAATTATAAGCAAATTGTTATAGAACGGGATTTTCAGCTTATCAGGTTTTTGAATCGTTATAGTCTTCTTAATTAATATTATTGGCGCAGAAACGTCTTACAATTTCCAAGTTCATTTATTTAAATCTATAGCGAGAAAAAATGCATGTGCAGCAATTTGAATACATTCCAATGTTAAGAAATGCGTCATTATTTTCGCCGAGGCCCTTGAATTCATGACATATAGCCTAGATGAGTTTTGAGTAATTGCTCACGAAATTGTTCAGAAATGCTAAAAAAAATTTTCAACATTCCATTTCGTTTTAACGAGGAATAAGTGAAAATACATGGCGGTACTAATTTCTCCCGCCAATGCGGAAAGTTTTTCGCGTATAAAAAGTAATTGAATTTCTAAGGACAAAAGAAAACCTACAAAATATGTGATATCTCTCAATTGCACATTTTAAAGATAACCTTCCTTCCGTTTATGGCTCGCATAAACACGACTTTCGTCCTATCCAATTGTTCGGACAAATCAGACAAACCTTCGGGTCAAGGTCTTCCCCAGGATTCCCAACCTGTTAGTGTGACACCGACAGATGTTATTTTTGAGCAATTTCTCAAGGTATGCCCCTAATCCAATAATTACGCGATGAAGAGCGCTACTTAACGTTGCTTAATGGGATGTTTCGCTCCAGGATTTCCAATTGAATTACGCCCCGCGCGCAACCCCTTCCCTCCAACCCTCCCTAACCCTTTGCATGGAAATTGCTTCTGCCAACACACACTGCCTTCGAATTTGCGAATGAGGCTCAGACGTCCCGATGGCGTCGACAGATTTCCCGCGGATTCTAATCCAATCCAATCCCTCGTGGGTTATCCATAATTAGCGAGCGGTCTGGTTCGCTTCGGAGCGGAACAAGAAGGGAGTTAGGGAAGCGAATTGGAGGAATAGATGAGAGGAGCTTCTCCTTAAAAATCAATTCCAAAAATTAGCTCTGTGAGAGCGGTCCAGATCTGTCCAGTTAGAAACCGTTGAAATTTTGGAAAAGCGCAAAAATGCGAACTACGTACGCACTACCAGTAAAATGGTTGCAAGCAGGGTGTTTTGAAATGCTACGCGGAGGTGTTTAATCGGAAAATTTCCGTAACAAGAAATCCCTAACGCAATTATAGCGGTTCCAGAGGAAAGTAGCTTATCGCATTCTATCACCTCTTTGATGTGTAAATTTGGGGAAATTCGGCGAGAATAAGCTTATTTTTTATGCAAATAAATAGGTGACGTAGCTTGAATAATAAGTACGCTTTATTGTTAAAATTAAAGAATGATGATTTATTAAGTAAATGGTTAGCAACTCAAGTACGAGAGATTTAAAATAACTAAACTGAAATCGGTTACTTTAACGCATAATTTCGTTCTTTCTAGGATACCATCATCGAAATTTACAATGAAATGGTCCATTCAAAATGAAATGACCTTAAGTTTTAGTTGATGTAGAAGAATTAATTTAGTTTCGATTAAGTTTATGTATTTGTTTATCAATGCATAAAATAACTGAAATCAACCAAATGCTTACATTTTAGCGGCAAATTAAATGTATAGGAGGAAATTCATGTATACAGATATTTGTTCGCACAGATATGATACCGCTAATATCAATTTAATGAGCGCTGAAGTTGTTAAACTGAAGTCTTATTATAACGACATTTTAAAAAGTAATTGTAATAACACGCTCTGAAATAAATCCTACGGTAGTTCTCGGAGTAGGGGAATTTAAACTTCGGACGATAAGAGTAACAAATTTTTAAAATACATAATTATTACGGATGATAAAGCAATGTTTCTAACTTATATGAAATATTCTGCATAGTTCCATGCGTTTTTACGCATTTTTTGCATTGCGTATTACTCGGATCAAATTATCCTAAATATTCTCACGGAAATTTTACCTAGCCTCTTTGAGCATGGGTGATTTATAAACAAAAACATAGATTCTTCCGGCAAATGAGACATCGATCTCGTGGAGGTTATCATTTCCAGTCGTCTTTATTGTGATAGTAGTGTTTTTGAAGTCCACACGTCCTGGTCCTGTGATAAAAGTTTACATATTATAAAATAAAAAAAAGTTTCCCCAAAAAAGTAATACGCGACTCAAAGGGTTTAGGAAAACTTTCCATTAGCCTACGACTTAAAAGGCCTGCCGTAATAAAAAAGAAATTCAAACTTCAAGCCTCTACGACTCCAACTTCCATCATTCTCTCACCCCGTTAATCACCACCTTACATATATATTTTACTGAAGCGCTCCACAATTGAAAGATTTTATTACCAAGGCGACTTCCCTCCGCGTATCTCAAACAATTTTCCTTTACACTCACTCCATTCTAAAGTCAGTTTAAGGCGCGGGTTTAAGGCATTCTTTTCGCGAGTCACTTAATGCGACCCGTAAAATTTCAAGGTGAGAAAAATGCAACGGCGAAGGAACAGGGTTTTAGTAGATGCCACCGCTTCCTTGGGAGTGATTTAAGACCAATTCCAGCGTTGGTTTTAAACTCTTTAAAAAATTCAGTTAAAGAGAGAGAGAAAGAGAGATACGAGGGTAAATTCCGAGTGTCTTTGTCGGGTCTTAAATGACAAAGCTATAATTCCCTATCTTCTGTCTTTCTCCTCTCTCTCTCTCCATCTCTCCAAACTCCCTTTATCATCCCGTTATTCTTCCTTTTATTCTCCTATAATTCTCATTTAACATTCCATATTTTAAATATTTCCTCCCTCATAAAATCTCGAATAGAACACGAGGTAGGTGTACGTTACGCTGCCATTGCGGCGTATTGAACATCTTACTACGAATTCTAACACATATCCGCCCGACATCCGAGGAATATATTAGGTCTCGCAGAAGTCTTCAGGAATTTTCATGGGGTAGAATTTAGACGGAAAGAGACTAGAAAAAGTATTAAAATTAAGATATCTTTCGTGCAGCGCACAAACGGACCAAATCCAACCCAATGTTTTGCTGATCTAAAAAAAATTTAAGTAGAAATAGGACGGAAAGACTTTTCATTTTTGTACGCAAAATATATTCTCTTCGAGGCGAGTTTTCATTAATTTTCACGGAATTTGTGATAAAATCACAAATGAAATTCATTCTTAAACTTGGAGGGAAGTTGCAGAGTGGATTTATTTATCAAAAGCTCACAAATAAAACTAGATAGCTTTAAGTCAAGTAACTGAAGCCTTAAAAATTCAGATTCCGCAACATACGGACCCAGGAACTTATTATTAAAAAAAGTACATGGTACTACCGACACTTCTACCAATCTCGGCACGATGTATGGCCAAGAATATGTTCCTCTAGCAGCATATCAGCGACAAGACTTCATGGCCCGAGTCAAGGAACAAATCCTTCGACAAGGAGGAGAGCTATAGCGTCAGCAGTTGCTATCAAGGTCTACGCGTGTTATATGACAGCACTTCGGCGTTACGTACATTTTATTTCGACATTTATATTACTCTTCACGCTCTTTTCGCTGTTTATCTTTCAAGCTACATCACAACTCCTCATGCCCCCCGTCTTTTGGGAGCAACTACTTCCTCTGTTCCTTTCTTAAGTATTTTCCTACCCGTTACTTCATCCACGTCGCTACATTTACTCTCATCTCCTTTTCTCTGCCTATTACCGCTCTGTTTCGGCGGCAATTTTACCTCACTCTCTTCGGAATACAAAATTCTGGCTACATTTGGCTAAAATCCTATTGATGACGAATACATATCCGCATCGCTCACCAAAATAATCGCCCTTTCGATTACGAAACAGCCGTCCTCAGTGTGGCTCCACAAAGAACCAACTGGTTTTTTCCACCGTTTTGTTGCTACTGGGATTATCTTCTACACCAAAATTAATTTCCTTTTCCTTTCCGTTTTATTTTTACCACCTCCGTTTAATATTCCATTCCTCCCTTTAACTCTCACTCTTTCCTGTCTCCATTTCCCCGCTTCTTTGCATATTTTCCCGCCTAAACTCAATTTTTTATCCTATTCTAATTGTTGTTTTAATTCCTCCTATTCTCTTATCGCTTTTCTCTTTCTGCGCGCTCCCTCTCGTTCCCTCAACTACATTTCCCCCGTTATCCTCCCTCTCTTACTCACTCTCTCCCTCATGATCCATAAATCACGCCGTTAAGAGACACTCCCATTTGCGTTTCTTTGTTCCCGCGTCACGAGAGGCGCTAAAATGTCGGATGAAATCGTGTTCCACAGTTTCCGTGCGTAACCCGCCCCCTCGCGTAACACCGCCCAACCCATCTCCTTCCCCGCCCACCCCGCCTGCCTTGTACCAGCGCCCTCCCAACTGACAAAATGCTCCACGTTGCACAGCCATACCCTATCCCCTCCTAACGCATTCTGTCATCCCAGAGGATAAAAATTGAAAGCGTTAAACCCATTATTGAAACGGTTGGCGTGAAAAAATACAAATCTAGATTGCCATTCGTTGGGCATTACAACTCAAAATTAATCTCTTTTTAAAAAATAATTTTAGGGGCTATTCCACTTTCATCCTTTAAAAAACGGTCGACGCAAAACAATTATTTTATTTTGGACGACGACGCCAATATAGAGAGAGGGCGGGAAAATAAAAACTTCCTGGAAAATAGGTCCGACGAAACAAAAAATGAACAACGGCCGATCTTCTGCATCTTCTTCTGCGAGGACATTTTTTTCCTTTCTTGTACTTATTCTAATGTTTCGACCTAACTGAGGAAGTTCTTAAGGGTCGACTCCTTAACTAGAATTTTATTGTCCGTGTAAATCACGGAATGGCATCGTATATATATATAGTATATGTATATAAATAAAAATAAAACAGCACTGAGCTAGAGAATGGACGGAGAGAGGCATAGCATATTGTCTCCGCTCCTCCACCTCCCTCCTTTAAATGACTTCCCGAGGTAATCCGTTTGGACTTTTGGCCGCTCCACCATTTTGAAAGGATTGCCATAAAAACGGAATAACGATGCAAGTGTTAAACTGGCTTGGTCCTCTACAGAGAACAGCTTTTATTCTGACTCGACTTATTTTTTAACGGTTATCGCCAGAGTACGTAACGGTCGGCGATCGTGTCGAATGAATTGCCGTCCCGGCTCCATTCAAATTATTTAAATTTATATGTTCGAGTTGATGTCGCAGTTAAAAAAAATTCCTGCAGTTCCATGGAGATTTACCCTTAAAGAGGGCAAGGAGTGAGCGGTAATACACGTTTGCTTGCTGATACAGACCTCGTGATAAGCATTTCGATTGGGTTGTATCGTTTTGGTTTTCTTCTCAGAAAATGACCCCACTCAGAAAAATATCCTCAAAAAACGAAATACATCACGATATTTCAAATTCTATCGTATTCTCTTTGCAATGCATATATATGGGTGGTTAATGCGTGCATGAGAGGATATGGTGTGCAATGTTCCATTCGAAAGGTAAATGGCCCGCGAAATTATGACATTAGAATGGAATTATCATCAGTTAAATGTTTAACTACAAATATCATCACAGCCCAAGTAATTGGCAGATAATCTAATAATCGTGCGGTTTTAAAAATTTATATAGTCCATAGGTACGTTCCATATTAAAATGATTTATAAATAAATTAAACACACGCTTAGTCGTAACGATCGTCCAATTTTCCCCCTTGTAAGTCTTTCTCCAACAATCACGAGCACGCAAGCAAATTCACTAATTTATTTTAGACAGCATTATTTACATTTCTCGCCGATTTTCGGAGACGGCGTTGCGTTGAAATATCAGCAAACCCTCGCAGAAAATCGTAAAGCAGAAAGTTTCTCTAATGCGCGATTCGCTCGCTAATATCTTGCAAGCTCACGTTAAAAAAATACTAAATAAATAAATTGATACCATCGTTCTTTTCGGATAAGGCCCCAAGAGAAGAAAAAAGGGGACTACTTATAAAAAAAGACCAAAGATTGGCGCGGTTGTAGGTAGAAGACAGAGAGCGACGCGCGGGGGAGAGACGTAAGAGAGAGAGAGAGAGAGAGAGAGAGAGTGCTATAGCAAGAGAGATTATATTCGAAACGCACAGTCACGTAGAGGCAATGCCCCCATCTTCAGAATCCTCTCGTCTCCATTTTTCCACACAACAACGCAACCGATCCCTTTTGCACCCCTTTCATCCCCCCAGAGTGACTAGCGAAGGCTGGTAGGAACGACACCCCAGCGTCTGAGAGCGTTTTATCAAGCCGACGATGAAATAGAACCGGCGGTAGACAAGTGAGAGAGGGAAAGAGAAGGCGAGTTCGATATAAGAGGAAGAAAGGAGTTGTTTGGAGGTGCATATAACGCATATCATCCGGGACTTCTTGACTCCTCTTACCTATGGGAAAAACGGCGCAAAACGGCTCGACCCCAAAAAAGTGGAGTTTTTTTCCTTTCCTTTCTTTCGCTCTAAAGGTTGGGATCTTATCTCAACGCGACGCGAGAGAGAGAGAGAGCGTGAGAGAGGAGGAAGAGACGAACGCGAGAAGCCTCGGAGATAAAAAAATAAAGAGCTCTTTCTACGCAGTTCATGAAACGATCGTGGCGTTGAAGTGGAGTGAAAGTATTCCCGAACGCTAGCTTTCTTCGGGAGGCGCCACCGTCGCCTTCCTCACTCTCGCTTTGAAGTGAACGAAGAGGACTGTGCGAGTTACGTAAAAAGCGGCCTAGACGAGGGGGAGAAGTAAGGACAGAAAAGAAAGGGTGGAGATGGAGACGGAAAAATGGAAATGGATTGCCATTTCATTGCCTTTGAGAAAAGGGTGCCCTTCACTTCGGCGCTCTTGTAAATTCTATCTCTCTCTCTCCTTCCTTTCGGCGCGATGAAAATACGACTCAATTTCTTTCGACTATTTGTTATTTTTTTAAGGGCGTGGAAGACCCTTGAAACGCTCCCTAGGTTTTGAGTTCATTCTATGGGTGAGATAGACAGGAATGATTTCGAATTCGTAAATAAAACGATGCCATCGCTTCGCAACCTTGGGAGAGAAGGATTGAATTTTCAAATTTATGTCAAGGATAAGGATGTTTCCATAGGTTGGAACTTCTTATTTCAACTGTCATTAAATCAAAAAAATAAAGCCTTTACAAATAAATTAACTGCAGTTTACTAAGGCCCAATGTGCTAAAACACATATGGAAAACAAAACAAGTAGTTCTGGAAAGAAGTAATCCTCCTACTTTCCTTTCAATACAATTTTAATATATAACAAGTAAGGGTTTACACAGGTTTCCCGTGGTACACAAGGGCTTTTCGTCAAATTCGCCGTAGTATAATCGTATACTAATGTATTTGCTTTGAAATCAGAAAATTATTTTTCCTTATATTGTTGTAGTCCTGCTTTTTTGATCCGTTCTAAACATATTCATCTCGTTTTGCCATTCTATACTCGCCCTACAAACGAAATTTCTTTTTTTTTCTTTAAAAATCTTGATTTCATTATGGTATGTTGTACAAATCTTATATACAAAATTTCGTTGAAATACGTTCGGCCAATTCCTTCCAAATCCTTAATTACCGAAAGAGTTTAATTTGTAACTGTGGCACCCTTGTTTGGCTGATTTGGTTTAAATATGCTAATATGGTTTTGTATATATGTGTATATTATAAGTATTAAATTTTGTTAAAATTTATGCAGACAGTTCAACACAAATGGTATCCGGAAAGTTCACCGCCAGCAATTCATCGCCACGGAAAATTCGTCGCCATGGGAAATTTATCGCCTTGTATGGACCATGTTGTAAAGGCTGTATTAAAAATGCCCGTGCGAACTCTACGCCGACAGAAGAATATAAGGACAAATAATCCAACTATAGCTGTTTTAATAAATACGATAATGTTTCATTTTTTGACCGGGGAAGAAATGGAAGTAATCTATTTACATTTACAAGTAATATGCCAATTGTTTATGACAACCGAATGAGAATTTTTAAAATAATGATATGGAGAAAAAGTTAACAAAGAGTAAGGGAGGGGGGAACGGGAGGAGGATTTAATTAAGAAATGGAGAAGTGTGTAGAGTGTAGAGGGAGGAGGAAGGGGGGACGTGTAAGAAATTATAATGAAACATAGGTAATATTGATATCAATCAACTAGGAATCAAATATAGGCAATATTGATACCTATCAACTAGGAATTTAACAACAATTAAGAGTATGAAGAGAAAAAAAAAGGAAAAAATGGTGAGGAGGTCATAGGGGAGAGGCAGGTGTGGGGAGACAGAAAGTATGATCAAAGCTTTACAACATTCTTAAGTTACATTCCCCCTCCCTTACTCTTCGATAACTTTTTCCGCATATCATCAGTGACACGAGGCTGACACTGTCGAAGCAGGTTCGCCCTGATGATGCCCACATAGTGGGTGAAATGCATTGGCTCTTCCAATAAATTTATGGCTGAAGGAGTGGTTTATACCTTGAGTTATATTCTTCTGTCGGCGTAGATTACGCACACGCATTTTTTATATAGCCGTTGTTAACAACATGGTCCATACAAGACGATAAATTTCCCATGGCGACGAATTTTCCGTGGCGATGAATTGCTGTCGGTGAATTTTCCGCGCCGTTGAATTGCTGGCGATGAATTGATGGCGGTGAATTTTCCTAGACCCAACACAAATACGTGTAAAAAGAATTTTTTTATTCCTTGTATTGTGGCAGCCCTGCTTTCTATATCTATATGTACTATACATCTTGATTTAGTTATTTTATATTGCATGCCTACTTCATACAAAATTTTGTTGAAATCGATTGAGCCAATTCCTTCCAAATTCATAATTACTGAAAAGTATAACTTTGCAATTATGGCACCCCTGCTGAGTCGACAAATGAACTAGGCCTTAAAACAGTATTCAATTCATTAAAATGTGTTTTAGTAGCGTGAACTCCTTAAGCCAAAAAACGAAAGGATTGTAAAACCCAATGCATTTCGCCCACTAAGTGGGCATCTTCAGGGGCGACCTGTGATCGACAGTGACTAGAAGTCAACTGTCAACTGTTCATTAAAATGTGACTAACTTATCCCGCATCAAAACATAAAACATGCAGCCCAATAACAACCCATCAATGTCAAATATTTACAATCATCAAAATGGGTACTCACGTAAGATGAGGGAAGCCCAATTCCGCAGCAATGCCCGACTCGCTCTAAGAAACCACTCTCTACGACCCTTTTGTTGTACTGTCTAAAAATTGCACTAGCATTCTCTCCTGACGAACTCCTGAAAAAAAATTTTTAATTAAAAAAGTTAAAATTTTAGGAAAAATAGCTTTTGTTTTGCTGTTATAGGTAAAAAATAAATAAATTCTAGAAAGTGATGGTTTATAATTTTTATAATTTATTCAAATAATTATTTTTCGACGCGAATCTAGTTTGGGTAATTTTTTTCTGAAGGGACAAGAGCCAGTCAGATAGGTTTTCTACGTGTTGGCTTGTTTAAACAGGGGTTCAGTCCCTCGTACCACCAGCCGCGTGGCTCGACAAAGGGAAACCCTGCTCCGGAATCGGCTTCTCTTGCCAAAGGCAACAAGGGCGTCGCACCGCTTAACGTACCTTCTGAAAAACGGTTTTAAAAATCGGACCCGATCAGAATTCGGAACGAGCTGCGAGGAACCATTCCATAATCGATGCATCTATTCAGATGAATAATTTATCTATTTTATATTAGCTCATAAACAGCAGTTAACGGCCTTTTACAATGAGCATAATAACGTTAACAAAGACGAACACATACAGTCATGCCCTCGGCAGGATTCGAACCCGCGACCCTAGCATTGGGAGCCGCTAACGCTAACCACCGCTCTACAGTATTCAATTTTCATCTGCAAAATTAATAAAATTTAAAGTAGAAATTCGTCGCATTTGCTCTTCATTCAAATTCTACAAATATTAAAAACTAATGACCCATTCCTGGTTCATTTAATGATATTCCACATGAATTCCTTATGGAATTATTATATTGTAAATGAAACACGAGTTGCTTTTCTCTTTTTAGATCTGTTTCCTTTCTTCTGTAGTAAGGCATTGAATGCCTCCGTAAGAAATATGATGGGATGTGCTTGATTGAATTAACAATTTTTGTCAATTTCCAGGTTTTGAAAATCTCATTATAAACAAATATTTCCGCCTTCCAATTAATCCCTATCTTTCATTAACAAATATTCTAACAAATAAATTCTCTATAATTTTAATAATACCCTTTGAAATAAAAATCTAAATTTAAAATAGGGAAAACTCCTAAATCATAAATAAAAGTCAATCTACCGGCGGCACGTTATATTATTAAGATGTCCAATTACTTTGTCTATGAAAGTTAATAATTAAAAATTTCCATTAAACTTTTATGAACTTAATATACCGAAAACCCATTGTAAAAAACCAAACGGCGATTGCTGAAAACAAATACATATTACCAATGTCAGCCTGGTTCTAATTAGTTCATTTTTCGCTCAAGGTCGCTAATAGCTGCAAAATATTATAAAAAAATACTTTGGGAATTCAACTTGCGTATGAAATCGTATCGTAGAACTTGAAAGTGAGCGGTTAAAAGAAGCTAAACTCGTATCACACAACAAGCAAAGATCGCCATTACGGAATCTATACGCGACAAACTATCAACTCATTTATCCATTACGATCTACACGGCGGACCGCAATGGTGGCGGAAAATTCTTCTCATTGTAAGTTGCAAATATTTTGGCCTGGCGAATTAGACTTTCATCGAAAGTTACCTAGGGGATTCTGAGGTATCATATAAATAGGCTTGGTAGTGTTCGACGTTTATTTTTCTTAAAAATCGACGCATACTTTTTTAAATCTACGACGAAAATCTAAGTTTATTTTAATGCATTTTATGAACCTTGGTAGTTTTCGACGTTTAAATTTCTTAAAAAGCCACATACCATTTACTAGAAATCAAAGACGAATATTGAAGTTTTTAAATACATTACATTGATTTTTATCTTAAATATTGTATATATTGAACTGCAAATTTTCAAAATAGGTTTAATTATAGCAGTTTAAATAAATAAATATAAATCTGCGACTAAAAGTTTGCGTATCCCTTTTTTCATAGCATTTTGAGCCGTGTAAAACGCTCTCAAGAGCCGTATGCAGCCCGCGGGCCGCAGCCTGTTTACCTCTGGTGCAAAGGATTGTTTTACTTCTCCTGGCCGATGGATTTTTCCGTTGCTTCTTTAGGTCGCTTTGACTTGTCATCGATATAATCGAGTGAATTGTTTCAATTCTTTTCAATTTTTTATTTCTACCGAATGAGTACCTACATTTGAATTCGTCTCACTATTTATAAAGTTACGGTTCTGTTTCGCTCGTGTAGCGAATGATCATTGATTTTTCAAACAATTTTTACGAATTGCCTATCTCGGTTTTGTGATTTTCTACTGTCTACTCTTCTCAGATAGCGAGGGATTATATTTATTGTTCATGCATCAAAATACTTTACACTTTGGCGATAATGCAACAATCCTTCCACATCGGATGTTAATTTTTTCGTGAAGAGAAGAGACCATGGACGGCAATATGAACAAGCGGTCGAGATTGAATCTCTGAAAGTGAACGTATTGACAAATTGATGAGGAATTTCTCGAAGGAAGCCATTGGCGAGAGGAACAGTACGAAAGCTTTTCTTTATTTTTCAAGGTTGACCCGATCGTGTTTTCCAAGGGGTTCGTGAGAAGTGATTCACGGAGCCGCGAAAATGTTTCCCCGAGAGTTGAGCGCGATAAAGGAATACCGTTATTCCCATAGTGACAAACGATAGCGGAAATAGAGCGCACCTGCGGAGGAAAGTGATGTCAACCTTTTTCCCATTCGCAAACGACGCGCAATGCTTTCGTTAGTTCCGTGAGTTGATTTACCGATGCCTGCGTCAGAGGCTCACACCTTTTCCTGCTGGTTACTTCATTCAGAAACCATTCCATTCCGCCGCTGTCTTTTCTTAAGAAGTTACCTTCATTTGCATAAACCATTCGTAACTCGGTGTCACGTATTACACAGAATTTGATAGACTGCAAACCTACATTGATAACAATTTCCATTCCATGCAAGTACAAACATTAAATCTCCCGACCTTTCAGTTGAGTGGCATAGATAAACGGTTAAAATTTGTAATTTGTTGTAATATTTTACATAGATCTTTTTCATTTAAATTATGTACTATTACAGGCGTCCAGTATTTCACTCATAAAAAATGGCTTAAATAAAATATTTTTATACAATTATTATTATATAATTATTACCTAGATTTAAATTATTTTTTACTGTAATTTCTCTCAAGATTAGAAAAAATATTCAAAATGAAGCAAACACATCATAAATATCGTTTTATTCTGTGGATATAACTTAATTGTTTCAGCTTTAAATATAAAAAATCGTCAGTACCGAACCGATTCGCTCTTAATGCACCGTTATAGTCGTTTGATCGCTTTGAAATTTTAAGTGTACGCCAATAAAGTTGGAGCCGTCCATGAGTGAAAACACAGCCAGACGTCGCACTCCCATGGGAAAAAATGCATTCATTTTGAACTTTGTTTGATACCACGGGAAGAACGTAGGATACCTGGGGAAAAGCGATATAAGAGAAGCTGAAAAAGACGGAGGTCGAGCAGTCATCAGTGCAACGCGAGTTTGCGGTGCAGCTAGGAATTCGGGAATAGAGAAGTCGGAGGCTAAGAAGGAAGTCTCCAAGTAGGAATTGAATCAAGGGAGGGAATTCCAGAGATAGGTCGCGTAAGACAAGAGGTTATTAGGTACGTCAGGAGATAATGAATTTCAAAAGTAGGGCAAGACAGCAGACTTCTTTGTACTCGACTGTATGAGCGTTATAGAAGATTGCGAATTTTATCTTGAAGATTATTTTTCCCCATAGTCCACCAAAACTTTACTAATCGAAATATGTTAATAACTGAAGGGGAGTCGTAAATTTCAACACTAAAAATATAACCTAAATTTTAATAATTATAACAAATATATTAAATTAAAACAGCTTTTCCCAATAACTGCAATAAATGCATTGACAATGATTACGAAGTTGGTCATACAAGACTTCTTACTGCTAAATTAAAGCCATACGATTTAGTTTGCCCCATAAACATCAAAATATTTTACAGAAATAATTTTAATAGGTCATCACTGAGGTTTTCTTGTGTCTTTTAGTGATATCTTCTTCTCCTATCTTACAATCCTTTTATTTCCTACTAACAGATAATATTCATTCACTCTCATCCTCCATGTAAACCACATTTGGCTTACCCGAAAAGTGCCTCCAAGAACTTTCAAGAGTTCCGAGAAGGATTTAAATCTCTCCAGTTTTCCAAAAACCGAGAGAGCGAGAGGACGAAAACTTGAGCTATGGAGTAAATTTCTGCAAGAAGAAATCTTTCTCGTTTTGTGTTTAATAGAACGTCACAAAGGTGAAATACTCATTTAGCCAAAACAACCATTAATAGAACGTGAGGAAGGTGCGCCTTCCCGTCATTTTGCGATATTCCTCATCCCGGCAAAGACAAGTACCGCCGGAAATTCGATTTTAATCCTCCCGTTCTTACAAAGGCAGGGATGAACTCCATTATTGCTCGGATGCTTCGATCCTGCGTCGCTGTGAGAAAAACGGTGTAATAGTGCAAGGTCGTTTAATTGCTTTGCACGTCCCTGATTAAATGGGAATGTTGGAAGATAAATGAAGCGCGAGGTTTTTAGGGTCAAGAACCTGATGCATCGAATAAAATCGCTCCATTTTCTGATTTGATTGAACTTATAGTGAGTAGGTAAGTTGCGGAAAATAGTGAAGTGGGTATTTGCTTTTCATTTTCCTGCTCCCCGATAGAGAAGTCCGGATTCCGTTGGCGATTACATAAGTTCGGTACACAATTATGGTTGATTGTGTACGCCCATATCAATTGCTGCGGGTATAAGCTAAATACAGCGGCTAAAAACTACGTAACCTTCAGCGCAAGGTAATCATCATTAATAACAAGGCTTTCTGATTACTGAACAGGAGAAAGAAATATTTATCCCAAATTATGACTCAAAAAGGCGTTATTTATTTTTCTGGTAAATTAACGTAGCAGCGCCAGATGATACCTATATATGTAATTTTTACACCAAAAATATAAAATTGACGAACTGTAGAATACATAATTTATAATTAATGATAAATTTCCGTACGAAATAAAAAAGTGAAATTTTGTGGATCTACCATATTATAATATAACCTAAAAATTAAATTCGTGGAAATTAAATACGACCGCAGTTAACCTATGTAGATATTATATTAATCAATATATTTATGACCAGAAATACAGGACAAACATTTTATCATCTGTACGAACTGCAATGCAGTCCAACTACCACTAAGGGATGGATGTGGAAGGGGGGCACTCGACCCGTCCTCGGATATTGCGATGAGAATTCGCAAGTGTGGACCTCAATCACTCGGAGGGCGAGGTTTTAGATATTTCGCTCGAAATTTTCCGACAATAGAATATATCAATTAATTTATGGAAGTGAGAAATACTGCAAAATGTCAGTAATGCTTTGTTTGGGTAAACTATGCGCGAGAAATTTGGAACACGTGGAATTTTGACTATAGTTTTGCATGAGTTAAGACCAAGAAAGAAAGAAAATTTGATGCGAGACAGTTCGCTCCAGAATCAGTGCTGTACCGGACACCCCCGCGCGGCGATGGCCAAAGCGGGCCCATATTATTTTCGTGAGACCCTTAAATTTTTTTCCGGGACTTCAATTTTGTTTTGGCGGAGAAGCCTACACATTTTCCGGGACGCCACTGTCCAGAAGACAAAAGTCGCCCAAAGTGATGGATGAGAGGCGTCATGCAAAGGTAGCGAGAATTTCTGCAGTGCAGAAAACTAAAAATTTACTCATTATTTCAGTATTAGTTCAAGAAAATATTAAATGAGTCCATTTTATTATGCAATCACAGGATTCCAGATATTCTTATAAACACGGATATAATATCTACACGGCATTTACTCTAGTAAGAGGACGTTACGTTGAACTTATGTAAAAGATAAAGAATGCTCTTCAATCAAGACATCATTTCCTTACGGTCTTAAATTCACATCAAATACCGTGGCGGTATTTTCTGTTTTTTATTTGGAAGTGTAACATATAAGTTGTTTCTTCTAATAATAAGTCTTTTGATGTGACGGTGGCCTTGTCTTTAACCTTTTCAATCAACATGTACATTGCAATGGTCATTCAGTTGTATTATGATAATAACTTTTAACGTATATTGTAGACACAATAGTGGAGAAAAAGATACAGGAAAATGTATGGCCTTTCACATAAAAATTTTGTAAAGGAATTACTAAAGTATTCAGAATTCAGTTGCAATTTAACAAAGAAATCATATATTCCCCAAATAAAATTCATGACTGGAAGAATAAATATATGCAATGAATCTTTTAACAAAAAGCTGAGGCTCCATTGATGGTTTTTCCTGGCTGACTGAGTGACCCTCTTTAATTTAGCTATCTTTTGATAAATTTTGTACACATCTCTATGATGCTTCTCACCTCCTTTCGTCGATAAATGTGAGTACATGTTTGTGAATAAATGTCAATATTTATGTTTGGTGCTGGGCTGTCCTCCTTCCAATCAATTTCATTGCTAGAATCGCGCTCAGAGCGAACACGAGATAATTGCTCCTAATTTTAAATCTAAATTCCTGCATGGCAATGTATTTTCAATACAAAAATGGCAATTCATCCGCGATAATTACAAAAATGTTTATTTTTTGAAAATTTTAGTATCGTTTTTTGAAGGTAATCAAATGTAAATTAAACTAAATGTGTTCTTATTTTTAATTTAGCTCAATTTTGATCAATACCACCACGCCGTGATGGTAACAGAAGTTACATTAAGTGAAGTAACACAAACGTATTGCATCTTAAAATTTAGTCTCGGTTATTCATTCAGTGTTTTGCCTATAATAATAATGTGTTCGTAAAATAATACATTTTGTGTGAGAAATGTATCACCTAAAATATGTATATTTAAAGAGAAATTTCCGTCTACAATGAAACTGGAGAAATTTTTCCAAATATGCGACCCGCGTTGTTTACCTCATCTACAAGTTTCCACTTGCATCAGCTCTTGAGGGGATAGCTGGGAGGGCGATAGATTACCTGTTTCCATCTCCCTAGCGTCACGTGCGTGTTTAGTGAAGCCCTCTCGACCGTGCCATCCTACTGATTAACCGTTGTTTACCCTCATACGATCAAATCAAATAAACGGACGAGAATAACCAATATTTTTTCTACGTTAATTGCGAGAGTGCACCGGGGATATTTTTCAACAGTCGAATATCGAATGGTATTACTTTTAACAATCTGTATTCCGATTACTGATTCAGGCATTTATTCTTTTTCTACCTCAACTTGCAAAGTTATTCAGTACCTGCTATGCAGAGGTTTATTCACGAATCGATGTGTTGACAAGTATTGGTTAATTAAACCTCACTGTGATAAGTAGCGAGGCTTGTCAGTCACATAAATTTCAACGGGAAATAAAACAATAATATAACTCATTCCAAATTTGAAAGTTTTGCGGGAAAAAAAGGAGAAGAATCGTTCGAGGAATCCGCATCACCTCTCGTATGAAAAGTTGTTATTTATCGCAATTCCGAGCGGTTCATTTTAGGCTTATGGAGCAGCGAGTGACTAATGATACCCGGGTTGTATAGAATCTGCATCTCCTTCTCGAAACCTTCCACCTCATCCTCTTATCCCTCCTTCTCCCCCTTCCCCAAACGACCTCGAACTCCTAAGTTCCCTCCACCTCCTCCTCCATCCGAGGAGGTTGTCAGGATCCAATAGATGCCTCATTATCCGGAACCCTTGGAACGTGGGGATAACCAACCGAACACTGCGTTGGAAATTGCCTCCTTTCCCCTTTCACCCCACCATCCCTCATCCGCGTTTCCTTTCCCTCTCCCCTTTCCCCTCCTCTCTCTCTCTTTCCCTTCTCCTCTCTCTCTCTCTCTCCAACTCCCTGCTCACAAGTCTCTGGGACGCGCCAATTGCGGTTACTGTTTCCTTGCGACAGCACCGTGAAGGGGTGAGAGAGAGAGAGAGGGGGCGATGAAGGAGTGGAATGGAGGAGAGAGTAGAAGGAGAGAGAGGAGATGGCGTAGGGACGCTCCGGGGCACGATCCTCCCGTGGGACTCTTCGCAGAGAGGGATGCTGGGAGCGGTATCATCGTGACGTCACGAGACAGGAAATGTATTGCTCTATATCCCCCTCCCCGTCCCCTTATACGTATATGAGACGTCGCGATGGTTGAGGGAGCGGTTGTGTGTGTGTGTGGATGTGTTAAGGGAGGAGGGGGAGACTGGTATCGGAAGTTGGGGGAGGGGATGGGAAGATTCGGCGATGAGGGGGCGGTGAAGAAAATGGGGATAACGTTCCAAGGAAGGAAGAGGAGGATAATGGGGAAGAGGGAGAAGAGATAAATGGGAAAGAGGGAGGGTTTTGGCGAGTTTCGTAGGTTTCGGCTGAGTTCTAGGGGTTGAGGAAGTAATATTCTACCGCCCACCTTCCATTCTCTATATCGCTATCTCCTATCTCCATTTTTCTCTCTCCCCTTTCCTCCTCTCCCTACTTCGGCCACATTTAACCATGCTCTCGGTGCACAACCTACTTCCGCTTCGTTTGAAACCAAGTGTGACATATAGCGCGGTGCGTCCCGACTATAGAAGTTTTGCTCGACATGTGTGCTTCTCTGTCTCCCTTGGGATATGAGGCAAGTTTTCCGCGGGACTTCATCAAAGGGGCATTCCAACGCTCCTCCGTCATTTGATCGCCGCCAGAGGGTGGGACATCCGAAGAATCGAGTCGGGTTGCGGTTTTAATTATAGTATTCCCTCTCCTCTCCCTGTCGCAGCCGAGAATCACTCCTACGTGCTATATTATTTCGCTATAGATGTTCAACCGGCACGAATGATGACGTTCTATTTTTAAAGTCGTTTAATTCGACGCAAAGATTAATGCGACGAATTTCAATTGAAACTGCATTTGTGAAAGAAAAAAAAGAAAAAAATTCCATAGCCGTATCTTAAAAAAAACTTTATTGCAGTATAATCACAATATATGTCTTATAATTTCACCTATCGAAGTGCCAATTATCTTTAACGTAGAGATTTACACAAAGGTGGCTTGACGAGGTAGGTTGGGTTTTGAAGAGAAGAGGTCCCATCAATTCCCTTCTTCGTTTTCAACAACTTACAAATTATTTCAATGAATCTGTCAGCAATTGTAAATCACTATACGTGCTCTCAGCTCTAAATAAGATATGCCACAATGTTTGTTTCTTCATTACAACAAGGCACTTTATTTAAAATTTATTCATCGCAGCTTTTACTTTTTAATCATAAGGTTTGTGTCACAAAAGTAATGTAAAATTTAATCACCCATTAAATAACGTCATATCTGATAGAATTTGAAGTCTGAGCACTTTCCTGTAACAGCAATAAAGTGGCCTCAAGATTCTTTTTTGCAAGCGAGCTACCGTAAGTAAGCAACCGACCCTAGGTTTACATGCCTTTATTAAATATTTTCAGGACTAAAAATTTTGTTGGCATTTACTGTAGAATATGTAAAAGAAGCTTAGCTCAAATTCTATAAATACCATTAAAAGAAGCGATATAATTTCGAAAGCTATTATGATCCACCCTATAAAATTAGAGGAGCATTGATGTTTGCTTTTATTTTAGATGTTGTATTAAAAGCTTTAAAAATTTTCATCATTTCAATTTTTACATTTGCTGCTCATCAAGCAGTTCCATGCAAATCTTTTTACTCATCACAGGAAATATATTTGTATGAAGAAAATTTATTCGGTAGTTCTATCTCACTCCCTATCCCTCTCTCTCTCTCTCTCTTTTGCTTAGTGCTATCTTATCTGATTTCTTAGATATAACATATTTTTCTACATTTCAACATTACACAAAAGCCAGCTTTTGTAATAAAATTCGCTATTTTTTATTTTCGATGGATATAAATTTTGAAAATTTCCATTCATTTTGGCAAAATTTTTCGTAAATTGAGTGAGCTCCAAGGTTTTATAGTCAATTCAAGATTCTGTTCTTATTAACCTTAAAACTGAATTCGCATTTCTATAAATTTTGAAAGGAAAAAAATCATTCAGTTAAAGTTAAAGTTCTGTAATTTTGAGATATCGACCGATTAACCTTTTTTGCGTGAAAGTATGTACAGTTCCAACGAGATTAAATGGTGAGACTTATGGTAAGTGGAAATAAAATAAAATATCCGATTATGTTTTGCAAAAAACGGAATACTTAGTTCCATTTACACAAGATATTCTAAATAATCTTGCATACGCTGTCAATGTATTAATGAAGTAATATTTGAATCAGTCATAATTTTGTGAAACTCTATCTTTGAAGTAATATAGTGAAACAGCATGCTAAAATGATCTATGTTAAAGTGCTATATTTATTTGCCAAGGTACTGTAATTCACTTCCTCCACAGATAATTATTTTTACATTTCAAAATAAAAGTTATTTATTTGACCTCTTCCTTTCTCATATACTCGGTATATATAGAAAGTACTGTAAAAAATCGGCTTTGAGATTTTGACGGAAATACACGTTTTAGGTGTCCCAGAGTCCAAATAGTTGTTTTCGCCATGTCATGTGCGGCTCTAGAGCCTAAGCGGTTGAACAAAATCAAATTATATTTCGTGTTTACGCACATTATTTTTTAAATAAAAACTATGAAGAGATTAACGACATAGCGGAAATATAAAGGGCAGTTTATTCTTGTTGTTTTTCACAAAATGTCGAATTATTCAAAAGTGGTTCCAAAGATTTTGAATAAAATTCACTCCGTTGCAGAGTATCAAGTAATAAACAATACATAATAAACAATATCTATCAAAAAATGACTAAATAACGTCCAGCGACATTAAAATAGATCGAGTTTTACGCCCAGTTATATTAACAATATTCGTCTAGCAATAATGCGCCAGTACCAGTATGGCTTCGACCATACACATAATAGTTGATATTTATGTATAGTATAACTATTTATCAAGTTTGATTTTCACATAAATGAGGTAATCAATACATTGGTACCATTTACGTACAGAAAACTTTTTCCTCGGTTTTGTTGTTTTTGTAGTAATATTCCAGTCAGGGAAAAGTGAAGTGAGATCATATGAATATGTATATGAGAAATTTCGTGCAATGTAGGTATATAAGGTACAGATTTTATAATTTTTGTTTTCCTCGATTAAGTTAAAAATACAAAAAGTAAATGAAGACATAAAAGATTAGCATTAAAAACACCTTTTCCCCACTTTATTGACAAAATCCAAAATTCTAGAATCATTTATCGCTGAATCCCCGCCAATGACGACTGCTGTGTAGCCAAAATGTGCATATGGTCTTCCATAACTATGTATTGTTATTTAAGAGACATACTTTGTTCATTTAATTTCAGCTACAAGGCCAATCATATCAATCTTGTTTGACTTGTTTTTAAATAAGTAGGAATAGTTCTTACGATCAAGACTTTTATCGCCTTAGTGATGTCATGCCAATTAAAAACGTTTTCACATCTTCTTGTGAAAAAAATGACGCGGATTATAAGACAGTCGCATAAATAAATTATCCTTAAATAAATCCAACTCGATTAATGGCTCAAACATTTTATCAATTTTTCCTGGTATTCAGGAATTTATTAACGGATACGAGTATTGATAAAACAGCCTTCAAACTGTTAAGCTTTTACTTTTGCTTCAAATATAGAACGTCGATAACGTCTTCTTGACGTAAATAGGAGGAAATAGTAAGACCGCTGCGAATGGAGTAACGCCATTATAACTGACAGGGATTCTATCCCGTTCACTTTTCCTTTCATCGAGTAATTTCTCGTCCTTTCTTCTATTATCAGCTCCTTTCAGGATTTCAATATCACGACGCGAAATCCGCTTCGAAAACACCCGAAAGCGAAAACGCCATTTCCTTCCGCCAACTGCTGGCGCAGTCATTTACCGCAGAGAGAGAGAGAAAACTTTTCTTCCGACTCATCCATTCGCTAACGTCACATATCGGCGAAAGTTCACGGTCCACATAGAAACGAACGCGCACACGCCTCGCGTTTCCATGGCAACCCCGTCCCTCTCCTGCCCCTCCCTCGCCACCTCCAGAAACAGTGTTAGCAGTAGTAGGATTAAAGGTGGGTGAGACGAAGGGGAAGGGACGGGGGAGAGAGAGAGAGATGGAAGAAAATCCCCCCGGAATGTAACGGACACATCTTTTTCCGTCCTTTGATAATATGAAGACAAAGCTTCTTTTCCCCGTCCGCCGAAATTCTAACGCTGTCACACAGAGGGCTCTGCGGTGTCATTGGGTCTCTCACCGCTCCTTCCATTTGTACCACCACGGGGATATCGCGGCCTCTTTGTCTCCTGCCTTTATTGGGAGCCCTTTTTATCACGAGGGACATCTCCTGACACTTCACCGCGGGAGAGTGGAAAACGGAAATACTTCCCGCCACCCAGCAACCACGCCCCCCATCTCTCTCTCTCCATTTTTTCTCCAACTGTGCTGAAGAGGAGGGAATGAAACGGAAGGAAAAGGACGATATTGCAGAAAGTCTTCCCAAGGGAGAGGGTTGGGGCGGGAGGAGGGGAGTTTCCGTCTTTTCGCCCTCTATTTCTCTCTCTCTCTCCTCGGGGTGAAAAATGCGCGAGTGTTGCGCGGTTTATTCCCCTCCAGTACGATATGGCGTCGGGGAGTTTCGTGGTGACGATCTCCCGTTTATTTCATTTCCTCGTCCCTCTCCTCTCCGTCCCTTTATGGAGGCGGCGCGCGTTGTGGCCGAAGATGAGTGCGCGTTGCGGTTAGAGACCACGGTTGCCCAGGAATGAGTCGCTTGCGAATACGAGAGCGACGAGCCTGCATGGTACGACGAAACCGCAATCTCCGATCCAGGGAAAACGCTACGGAAAAAAACTGTTACGGATTTGCATGGAAATTAGCCGCTGCAAAAACTTACAATAAAAAATATACGTAACTTCAATGAAAATAGATTTAAGAAAATTTAGTTCCCGCATAAAATTTGACTATTTCCCAGTTCTGTTTGCGTGTTTACATGTCTGTTGGCAACGCACCACTGTCGGCATAAGATCCAGGGGCGTGTTGGTAAATACCATTTGAACCATACTCTCAGAATTCACTTGCCCTAACCCCTTTAAAATTTCTGAACTATTCAAGGTCTACAGTGATGACATGGATTCGATTCATTTCTCTATTTGATTAACACAGGAGTGGAATCATCGCATAAATTTCGGGTTTAAACCAAATAACGCTAAAAGGACAAGGGCGGATAAAGGGAGTAATTATCTAACCCCCATTATTTCAGAATACCGAAAAAAGTAAATTAATATAAAACAACGTATCGAAGATATGTTACTTTTTTATAGTATTTTTTTGTAAAAAAATGTTTTTCCTTTTTACATATTAAAATCTACATCCTTTTGAAGATATTTTCAGATAGTTTTTCATCTTTCATTACCCCCACCCTCCAAGGACAAAGCCCGAAGCCGCCCTTGCTAAAGAAATGGAAATTAATTTTCTCACCGTCAATCTTCAAATACGTGTCGAATCGGCATACAGATTTATTCTGAATGCGAAAATTTTGTTTTTTTTTGAGGTGGAAATCATTGATTTGCTGTGGATCTTTACAATTTTCGCAAAACTCTCTTGCACCTTTTAGATGTGTCTTCGTCTATCACGAATTCCATTCCAAGAGTGTTTAATTCCTTCATTTCATTAACTCGGGGATGAGTGTAATACATGAATGATTTGCGTTTTAAAACTACTCAAAAGCAAAACACGAACGCAGAATTTAGACAGTTATTATTTTGCGCATGCATTTACCGTTCGTCTTTTGCTTTTTTTTTCTAGTGTAATTTTGTATACTATGTATGTATACGTCTACTACGCTGAGAGTGATACCCACATTTTTCAGGTGAGAGTGAAAAAGAGAAAGGGAAAAAGGGAGGATGAGAGAGTGTGAGGGAGAAAGAGAAGTCTTAATTTTAATTTAATATTTCGTTCATGCATACCCGTCGTTTTTGACGGAAAATCACACTAGTTATGGTATAAATTTCCTTTAGTTTGTATACAAATGTCTCATGAATGACTTCATTTAGAATCAACGTTCATTATATGGCGTTTTAATAGATTTGTATCTTGGATGCATTTATAATACAAGGCTGATAAGAGTAGAAGAGTACATTCAATGGAATACATATGTTTCCAAATACGTATATGTTCTCAGAGAGATTACTCGAAAACAGTTGAATTTACGATAAAAAATCAAGTTTTTTACATCATGTTAGAATTTAAGATTCCTTTCCAGATAAATAAGCGCATTTTTAGTTTATGTTATATATATATATTTCTTTATGTATTTATTTATTTATCGTTTTCTTCAGATGCTATTCATCCGGTGAAATTTAGCAAATAATTGTCGGAAGAGCGCTAGAAGAAAGTTGACCTTTTAAGGAAATTTTAAATTGCTCATTCACCATGGCTCAAGGATATTTCTAGGTCGACGTTAATCCTAGGGTAGTGATGGCGAACCTTTTCTAGCTCGCGTTCCAAAATTACCTTCATAAGAGAAAATTTCCCTCTTCGCGTGCCAGTATCATAAAAAAATCTTATCTGAGTCTATTCGCAGAATGTAGCATATGGTATGTCTTTTCTCACACAGGAAGAAATATATAGTGAATAATTCAAATGATATACCAAAAACAAAGTAAGAAATATAGCATTTTCGTTTTTTATCGAATTATTTGTGCATCATCCGAAATTTTGCATACTATTGGTGTAAAAAACATCCGAACGTTATACATTGTTAGTTTATGCAATAAAAAATGTTGTTTTATATTTTTTTAAATAAAAAATTC
Source organism: Tanypteryx hageni (assembly GCA_028673005.1). NCBI lineage: Eukaryota > Metazoa > Arthropoda > Insecta > Odonata > Petaluridae > Tanypteryx > Tanypteryx hageni. Next base: position 98,839,929 of record CM054112.1, on the reverse strand, counting down.
TCCCAATATCTTTATACTGACGTTACCTCTCGTAAACGAAGCTTCTCCTTCGCATCGCTTCAATACTTACATTTATTAGATTTCTGGGGTCCTTCTGTCATGTATTAGCGAGTGGCACATTTGATTTTTTATTCCATTTTGTGGCGTGCCAACCAAAATCGTTCCGAGTACCACCCTTGGTTCGCCATCATTGCGCCTAGGAGGTTATAATATTTTCTTCAATTGCAGTTTTCACAGCGCAAAACCTTTTGATGAAATATACACAACATACCACTCTCAATTTGATTAAATCCATTTCTCATAGTTAATATCCATTGTAAAATATTATCTATAAGAGAATGCATTTATTTATGAATGCCATAGATTTAAAACGCGAATCAAGTCCTCAATTTAGGATCTACGCACTCCTACAGTGATACTATCAATTAACTGGAAACCTATTATGGAATGATATAAAGCAGACAAAAGGTAACATTAATTTAAAACAGTTTTCTGTTTGGACACAAACTCTAAAAATGTCACGTTGAGTCACAATTTAGCAGAGATAAATTAACCACCTTAAATAATTGATTTGTAGTATAGTTTTTACATGTAAAAGTCGTAAATCAGAAAAATGTCACTTTCAATGCTTTGTTTATCAATAAAAATAAAGGAGATATAAATCTACCGGATGTAAAATTTGTTAAATTTCATCTTATAATCCTAAATATAGTGCAATTTGAAAAATTGAAATACTCCATTCCAAGAAACGTTGGCTTGAAGTCATCAACAATATCTGGAATTAGATGAATTCATATAATTCTTTCTCTTGAATATTTCATTACTTCGGATTTTATACTTGAAGTTACTATTTTCCCTTTTCAATTATTTTCATAGGTCAATTTGTCTCGAGCGAGAATGGATATACAGATTAGAGTTGGCGGCGAATAAAGTATGAAGTTCAATGTGGAAAAAAATGAATTCGTGACTTTGTTATCAAGGCATCGTGCTGTAATAGAATAATTAATGTATTTTGGATATGCAATTTCCGGAATGTGAAGGCATCCAACATGCCTGACCTGCGCGGAACGTTACGGAGCCTTAATAAAACTATTAAACTAGGGTAAGGCGATGAATAAACCATCATGCAAACATGCACTGCGCAACCCTTGGAAAAAAATTACCCTTGTGTTATGGGCTGTATCGTTTTGATGAAATCGCATGAAAAACTCGCGGGCAAAAATATAACTATTCATTGTCACGGTTGAATAGCCAACCATCAAAAGGCGGGCAGTATCAACTTCAAATAATGTGGCTTAATTAAAGTGAATTTTAGGAGGATTTTCTTGTCTCTTGTTTGGCAGGGCTCTCAAATTCGAATTGAGGTGTCGCCCGCATGAAGGCGCTGCACTAAAACCGCGGGCCGCATGAAGACACCGTATCAAATCGATCTGCCAAAGCTGGTAGAATTCTGCATCAATAACGAACTAGTAATAACTTGTACATGAGCCTAAAACCACAAACAAAGGCCGTATACATGGAAGAGCCCAGAATATAATCAGATTCCAAATAGATAACCCTACTAGTAAAACAGAGATTCGGAAATATAGTAATCTCTCGCCAACCGCGTGTGTCACGTTCCTGACTTAACCCGCGGTGGGCAAAAACGCGGTTGCCGAGCGCCAGGGCTTATGGGAAATTTGGACTTAGGGGGAGTGATTCCAGATACCTGAAGTCCTATAGCGTACACTCTGATGTTAAAAATAAGTACGCTGTGCTTGAAAAAATGGTGATTGTAAAAAATACAAAAGAAAATACGTACAAAGAACTACTGTACATACATCAATCATATAATGTCAGAGCTACCGCCCGCATAGTCTTACGCTTCAAAGAACGCTGGCAAAACCAACGCTTCCATAAAATTCCTCGAACCTTCACCTCCCAACGAATGCGTGGTCTTATCGGGTACTACAAATTTCCTCTTTCCTATATCTCTCCTTCTTGTAAATAATAGTTAGCACGTAGCTTCCTCTCTAACATAAATTTTAATATTGGAAAAATTAACTAACTATACACGGTCGCAAGGATAACCGCGGATACTCAATACTAGCTACCGCGGTTGGGAAAACCAGGTAGAACATTTTAACCGTGGATATTCAAAGTCGCGGGTGGCGAGAGACTACTGTATTTGAACTGGTGGAAAGAAATTAAACAGGTTTCGGAGTATAAATGTCTTGGAAGCATCATTAAAAAAGACGCAAATTACACCGATGAGAAGAAAAGAAAAACTCCCTTCAGAAGAAATATCTAATGAGGGGGAAAAATAAACGGAGATGTACGGAATAAATCGATTTGTATGAAGCAGAAACTTAATCACTCAGTAAAAATTACAAAAAACGCTTGCAAATCTTCGAAATGTGGGTATGCTGAAGATAAAATGGAGAGATATGATGAAAACGAGGAAGTTCTAAGAAGAATAGGAGGAAAGCGAATAATTATACAGAGGAAGGTTAACTGGTTCGGACATTACCTGAGGAGAGGATATTAGAAGGAAAACTGAAATGTAAAAGATAAAGAGAAAGCAAACAGTTTCAGATCCTAGATGACCAGAAAAGTAAAAAGAGCTATGAAATGACGAAGATTGCGGAAAACAATCACGGACCTGTCTACGTGCAGACTACCTATGATGATGATGATGACTTGCTCGATTACTCTTCGACCCGCACCTATAAACCACAACGGTGAAATACATCGACGCGCCGCGACCGGCATAAATATAAATTTCTCGGCTACTTTCGCGAAGGCACTCCTTAAGAAAAATGAAATTTATTATCAGGTAGTATGCTTCATAAGGAAAAAGGTATGCTTCATGCCACTTTTAAGATCGGTGCCGAGGGAGCGTTCTGTGGATGGTGGAGGTGACGAGGCCAGGGAGAGAAGAGGCAGAAGGGGGAGGCAGTGGAGGGGTAAAAGAAACGGTAGGAGAGTAGAAAGCAGGCGGGCTTTTTTTAAAACAGGACCTCTCACTTCGCTAGCGTATGTGTAAGGGGGCGATTTAATTTGTTCCGAACATTATATGAAGTTATGACTTCCATATATCTCCATCACACTCTCCTTCTCTCTCGTTCCTTACTTCGTAACGAGAACTTGCCCCTTTTTTGGTCGGCGAAGGGTTTCACTGATGCAGGCCGACGAATATTATTAAAACTGGATATTTGGTTCCTGATTTCTTTCAAAGATTCTCAGTCCATAGAGCGTGAGACGAGAATAGATTCAACTTACTGAAAAGAGATAAGCTCCGAAGCTTTCAAAAATAATTTTTGAGAGGTGTGAAATTATATCGACTTTTAGGTGAACATAAAAATATGATTTATAAAAAATATCTATTTTTGTTAATTTTTAATTTTAAAATACAGATATTTTTTTCGTAAATCATCTAAGAAGAACGGAGAACGCCTTTTTCCGAAGTAAATTTAGTTTATGGATGGTTATGTTACCCCAAATTTGAAAACGTATAGAGAGATTTGAATTAAATTAAACTTGAATTATAAACCAAAAATAACCTACAAAATCCTCAATGGAAAAGCATAAACATTCTTTTTCTAGTTTTAAAACAAACAAACAAAGAAGACACAATTAGATTTTTAGTCTACTGTGAGGAACGCGTACTCATATACCCAAATCCAGTAAAAGTTTAGAACCCTTCTCCTTCTTTGTAAAAGACAACAGATCATGCATAAAGCCTACGTGACACAGGTGGGGCAACACAAACTCCATGCTACGTGTATCAGTAATTTACCGATAAATGGCGCACAGTTCATCCTCGCACACTCGAACAGTAAAGGAAAATCTATAGGAGCATACCCGAGTGCAAGGTATTAGTCTGCAGCGAACGTTTTAGCAGTAAATCCACAGCCTCGAGTAAACGGACAAAATGTGCTTAAACTGAACGAATATTACGAAAATTTTCTTTCCTTTTCGCATCACTTATTTGTAACGTCGTCGAACGAACCGTTTAAAAGATCGTTTTTTCATAGCATTGTAAGAATTTTCTTCGCAAACACCCGAAGATTACCCACTTCCCCATAGACGGGGAAGACGCGGCGGATAATTTCTGTGAGAGAGAAAAAAAGGACGAAACGCGACAATTTCCAATGCCATGGCATTAAAGCAAATATCGCCTGTTCGAGCGGTTTTCGATTACGGTGGAGCGATTTGGATTTTCCACGGAGATTATCAACCTGTCACGGCGGTATTCGCATTAACAATGAATCAACTCCGACTTTCCCACGACATCTATGGTGACGCCGAAGGAAATTAAACTTTAGTCACGGAAGGCGCAGTCGATTAGGCAGAGTGAATGAGCAAACAGAGGATGACCGGGCAACCTTGCTCAAAGCGTCGATCCCATTGTTGATATTCAAGCGGCGATACGTCAAGAGCATTCGGGATTAATCCCCATTGTCGGCCGCTTTTCCGTTGATGGGACATTCCGATCCGTGCGTCCGTATTATTTGACCGTGACGGAAGAATGCGTTCGTCCTTTTATTCGAAGTCGGGAGGAGTGTGGGTGGAAGGGGGAGGGTGGGAGAGTAGATGATTTTATTTTTAACTCCTCCGCACGACGTAATTTCTGAAATAACGAGAGGAAATGAAGGGAAACAAAAGAGAATAGAGAGTCCGGTATCAATTTACCCTGCCCCTCACCCCTACTCCCCCTCAACTCGACCAGACTGAATGAAATGTTACGCCCCCTTGTGTGCCTGCGAGTTGTTTTTGTTTCGGAGAACGTCCACCGAAGAATGAAAGTGCTCGAGTCTAAATTAAAACATCCTCGTGATCGCGTCCCACGATAACTTTCTCTATCGGCTATGTAAAAATGAAACCACGCGAATTTTGCGGAACTTACCTATCTGCAATTCGAACTTTGATATTTGGAGGTAAATTTAAAATATATTTCGAATGAAACTTTCACCGCAAAATCGCTTATATTATATATATTTTGCTCTCGTTGAAGGGCAATGAGGTTGGTGAAATACATTGTGATAAAGAATTAAATTTTTTTAAACCCTTTATATTTCCACTTAAAAATGAGGGCTTATGACTGAGTAATTTAAGCGTGAACATGGAAAAATGTTGGTCAATCAATTAGAGTCACTCATTTTCATAGGAATACTATCCCCTTTGACGAGGAAAGATATATGCATACGTACGTATTTAAACTTTATTTTCGCTTAAGTTCCCCGATATTCATCTCTATTTACATAAATGCAATTTATCGACGTAATGTTTTTTGTAATAATTTGGAGTATGGGCTTTTCTATGATAGCTCTCCACAAGTAAAAGATGCCAGCATCTACCGAAAGTGAAAGTGCACACAGTTCATAGCTCCAAAAGTTAATTAATCGCGCCGAGGCTAAGACACTATACAGCCGAGCATCCAGCCGTCTCTTAGCAATATCTTCCACCTCATTTAAGTCCTTTCAGCGCATCCCACCTTAACACCATTCAGCCTCGCAGGAGACGACACCATACACTCTCTTAAGGGAAATGTGTTCGACGGCTTGCGAATTGGTGCGGGAAGAGAATGGAGAATGTTTTTAATGACAAAAATCCTCAAGGGCTCGGGCGTGAAAGAGAGGGCAACAAAAAAATGGAAATCCGTCCTCCGAAATATTCAAGGGCTCGCCATTACACGTGTTGTAATCCCTTCCGACTCTGAACGCGAAAGTTTTGATTGCGACCGCCTTTTCACCCCCTCCCCTTCTCCTTCAAACCCTGCCCTCTCCCCTTCCCACCTTCATCAACATTTCCCCCTTCTATCTACCCTCTCTACCTCCCCCCCCCCAAAAAAAAGACAATTTTTTCCGAAATGTACCCAGAAGGAGAGAAAACACCAAAGGGGGGTTCTCCGAAGAGAGGGGCGCGAAGGAGCCGAGTCGCAAGAATAAGACGTCTCTCCGCGAACAAATGACGCCCGAAAAGCATCCCTCCATCCCTCCCTTCTCTTTTTATTTCCTCGACGTAGACACAAATGCACACACACACTCACACCGTCGCCGGATCACCCCTTCTGCCTCTTCCCCCGCCTTCATTTCCCCCTTCTTGAAAGAGAGCGCCGCCCCGCTACCCATCTTTTGCTCCCCTTCTCCCCACAGACATAAAAACATTCCTTTATTGGTGCGGGACCGGGAGAATGTACACAGAATATGGCCTAAATGGGTAGTTTGGAACGACGAAGGGACGTCAAATGATCACTTCCCATAGAAATGGAGATTTATGTTTCCGGTGTGATGCGAAAAATAATAAATATCATTAAAAAAATAGAAAATTTACTCCGCGTCTTGATGAGGATCAATACTCGTTTATTTTCACAAATAAAGTATTTACATATTGCTATCTTATATATTTGCCGAAATCTCTTTTTCGGAAAGAGTAAAATTTGAGAAGAAAATTTTACTTTTAGTGCCCTTACCATAAACCATTTTTAAGCAATAAATTTGGAGAGAATAAGAAATATTTTGAGCATTGGTACACAAAGTGTAAGTCCAAAAAGAAGTTGAGAGTTCATCTCTCTGAGATTAGCCTGCGAGACATTATAATATAAAATTGGTTTATTTAAACACATTTTATTCTTTCAAAACCATAACTATCATTATTCTAAACTATATTAAAGGTGGTAATTTAACGTTAAGAGGAATTAAAGAAATATAAGTACTGTTTTGTCTTCAATACTTCAGTGAAGATAGCTATTTGGAGACTGCTGGTCATTATAACGAAACACCAGCTTCTTCTCCCATAAGAAAGTTCCCGGGTCTTCCACAGTCCTTTTTCCAATCACCACGGTTATGTCGGACCAATTTCCTTTTAACGTCAAAACTTTTTGAAAGCCGAGAGCAGAACACTATTTTGTCCGCGTCGCCAGTCACTACATTTTAGCCGAACGAAGAGTTTTCCCAAAAGGAGGCGCAAGAAGCACTTAAGGGCGTAATATCCGACCAAACGGATATAGTAGCAGCGACCTCGCTGCACACTAACATAACGTGCATTCAAGGTATCCCTTGAATTATTAAATCAAGTGCTTTCAATCCACGGGGTGAGGAGGAGGGGGAGGAAAGGGAGGGAGTTTGATTACGGCGACGTTCCTTCCCGCCATAAACAGGCATTTCCAACTCCTCTAACGCAATCCCTTAAGGAAGAACCCCGCGATCTCGCCGAACACACTCCTAGGGCTCTGACTACCCCCTCCTTCCACGTTCCAAAGTGCCTTCCCTCTCCCCTCCTACCACCTTCCCCTCACCCCCTTTACACCTCACGTTTCCCCCTCCCATAGCTCCTCTTCTTCTGTCACGTAGCACGCGTTTATTCACCCGCATCTTCCGCACGCCCTACAGATCCCAGCCCTTCCTTTCTATTCTCCCCTCTATTCCAATCCTCCTCCCTCTCTCCCTCCCTCGACGGGGCTAATCTACCTTCCTTCTCCCACTCCTGCCCTCCCTTTATCCTAACACAAAAATCTCCCCTTTTCCATTCCGACTCGACACTGCGTGTGTGTGTGCTCCTGTGGACCTTCCCCTATGCTCTGCAACATCCATAAGGGTGCATTAGGATCCCTAGGCGACATCCTCCCTCCCCCTCTCCCCTTCCCTAACAAATCCACCCACTACGCCTTCGTCTCCTCCTCACTCTCCCAGGCATCCTTCTCTCCGCACCTAACCTCATTTTCCTTCCTACCTCTCAGCCTTCCCTCAACCCCGACGCACAAGACCTCGCTATTCCTACTCCCTCCCAAACCTCTTGTCTCTCTCTCTCTCTCTTTCTCTCTCTCTCTCTCTCTCTCTCTTTCTCTCCCTCGCACCCTCCCGCCCATGGAAACGTCATTCCAATTTCACTTTCTCTCTTTCCCCCCAACCACGTCCTCCTCCCCTCCCTCTCCCACACCCTCCGCCACTCGCTCCTCACCCACATCTCCTACGCATTCGCTCTCTTTCCAATTGCCTTATTTCGACGAGATTTATAGCGCAGGAGAAGGAAGAGCAGTCGTAGAGACGGCGGCGTTAAGGCAGCAGCGGCCGAGCTTCTCTAAAGACTCACCTCAGCAGTATACTCCTATAAGCTAAGGCAGTGCACTCCAACCGGTGTGCCGCGGCAGTGGTGTGCCGTAACGAAGTACTTAGTGTACCGCGAGACGCACGGAGTTTATACAAGGGAAAATCCTAATTTGTAATTCTCAAGCTACAAACGAGCGTAAGAAGTTTCTTCATTTGTGGACTTATCAATTAATGATTTCTCCCTCAAAACTAGAGGGAATTCATTGAACTCAGGAACGATCGCAGTCTTAACCTGAAGTTAAATGATATGCCTCTGGATGAGTTTTGACTGCAAGTGAGGAATGAATACCCAAACATTTCTGAATGTGCAATTGTTGCGTTGTTACCGTTTCCTACAACATATTTATGTGAATTAAGTTTTTCAACATTGTCGCTGATTAAGAATAATACGAGATCGTGTCTGAAATACCTCGACCAGAAACTTCGAGTGGCTCTTTCCCCCATAGAGCCGAATATCAAAAGACTGTTCTTCAAGGCAGAGACAGGTTTCTCACTAATAAAATTATTTAATGAAGTTCTCATACATCTTTAGATATTAAGACATTCATTATAGGGAAAATATTATCACCGTTTCTTCGATGTCATTATAAACGTGTTGTAATGCATCTGAACATAGTGATACTGGTAAAAAATTTGAAAAATTAATTATGGTTTTATTTCACAATTTCACTGAATTATAAAAACGATTTTCAATGAATTTTGGCCACAATTTATTCCATTCTTAAGAAAATATTTAATTTTTCATTTACTTCTGATGTTGTTGATTATTTTAATTATTTTCTGATGTTGTAATAGAAATCTTCAACAAAGTTTCGTGTAAAATTAATTTCGGTGTGCCACGATGAATGAAAAAATCTATAGGTGTGCCGTGAAATAAAAAAGGTTGAAGAGCACTGAACTAAGGGCTTCCCGTTGTTCAAGGAGGACGGAGAGGTATGGTTTTATCAGCACTTTCTCTCTCCACGACTTTGTACATCCATACTTCGCCCCTTGCCCGTTTCTATCTCCCTCTCCATCCCTATCCCTCTCTCTCTCTCCCCTCCCCTCTCTCCTCCCTCTTTCTCTCTATCCTTCTCCTCTCTTTTTTCACTCTTCTCTCCTTGCTCTTTCTCTCTCTCCCTCTTTCCCTTTCACAAGGATTCCTCTGCGCATTCTCTTCCTTGTTATTTCCCTCTTTTTCCCTTTCTCTTCCTCCTTCCTCTCCCTATCACTGTTTCTATCTGTCTCCGTCTTCGTCTCCACTTCTGACTCTCTCTTCTCCTTTCTCACTTCCTCTGTCTCTTCTTCTCTGTGTACGTACTTGTTTATATTCGCATAGGTATTTATATTTGTGTGTTTTAAAATCATTATTTATGCGACTGTTATTTCGTATTTATAAATGACAATGGGGTAGGTAGAAGAGGAGACTGGCTTAATCTCAATCTCGCCCCAATAAAGACCTTATTAAATCAATTTCTTTTCTCTCTTCCCTCATATTTTCTTCTCTCTCTCTCTCTCACTCCATCCCTCTGCCTCTTTCTCTCGTCCCCAGGAGTCATTCTGGCCGACAGAATGATGTGGATATATAGAGTGCGTGTTTTTCTTTAAAAGGTCGCTCCTTCCGTACGCTTCCACTCTGTATCGCAGTGTTATTCAGGGGGAGAGAGAGAGAGAGAGGAATCCCTTCCAAGAACGGGCGTGTCACTTGGGAGGTGAGATTTTTTTATATTATTTCCTACAGTAAACCTCTCGGCTATGAGTCGCTGACCGCTCGTTCGCGCGGGGGAGAAAGAGAGACGATAACGATTTTTCTGGAATTTCCCATTCCCGAAAAGCAATAAAAAAGGAGGTCAATACTTTCCTAAAAAGTGCGCGCGCTTGGCCTTTCTATTTTTTAACGGGCGTTATGTCCTCGAACGGCAGTCATGAATCAAGGAAATTATTTTTCCTTCGGAATAATTTATGGCGACCATCAAGTAGATTCTTTTACCACTCATAAGCCTAGGGTGAATTTTCTGTCTGTAAATGTAATTCATTGCGTGATTAAATAATCACGATGGGTCCCCATGTTGGTTTTTTTTAAGTATCGGGCGTTTTTAAGTCGTAATAGAAATCCTATAAGTATTATCGGAAGTTTGGAAGGATGGAATAGAAAAAAAGAATAAATTAGCGCCGTATTTTGCCGCGCCGTTTTCGACTGAAAGATTTTCACGTGCAACTGCAGCTCGCGTAATTTGTATTCTAGAGCAACGTGCTTCTTCTCTCTTGGAAGTCGTTTTCAGGCACTTCGGACCGAATAACGTTCGAACATTTTCGATTGGGCGCATTTTTACTGTCCGGTGTACTAGCAGACGTTAACCCAATTGGTATTTTCACATCCACACACACAATATCATTCACTGAGGAAGCATGGAGATAAAAAATCTAGACTAATTGCATTGATCTGTGGTAGCTGAAATACATCCAGGTGCAACCTGGCATAATGTCCCTAAACTTTAATATCATACTTTGAGATTCTCGTTATAACATTCAAAGTAAAAGTCCCCAATTACACCAAATGTATGCAGCACAGGTAATCTTGCGCGAAAGTCCTAAAGTTATTTTAAAACACAATCATTCAAATCCACTTTTTACTTCATTGGATGATTTGTAAGCATGTATTTATCATTAAATTTTTACCAATTAAAGCAAAAAGTGAGATCCAATGTTATAGCCGTTTCGTCTAAATAAGAATATTGGAACATTTTTCAGTCAGGCACTTGAAAGGTGTGATTTCCTTTGATTTTGTAATATATTTATTACAAGTCAATCTTGGTGCAACTCGTACCAAATTAATCGAATAATTGTACCATATCACAAATGATTCGACCAAATCTTTTACGTTTCCAATTCCAAATGTTCAAGAAACTGAAATATTAAAGGTATTTTTGAGAGTAAGGTTGTAATGATAGAGGCGGAGGAAGATCTCCTTTCCTAATCTAATCCAAAAACCCAATTGGAACTGCGTGGGACGAGAAGAAATCTTCAATTAGGCGGAAACTAACGGCCTTCCAAGTTGAGACTTATTGTTTCCCTCGATCGCTCACCCCGGCAAACGAATATATATTGCCGTTGCCTGGCACCACATATATCAGCTCAACATGTAGCAGTTTCCGCCAGATCTTACGTCTGACCTCTTTCGCAAGATTGATGGTGAATTACGAAGTGAATAGCTTTCTCTAAGACTCATAGGAATTCCTCTAAAAAAATATGCGCTTTTTCAATACTTTTGTTCTTCGAAGTTACATATCACGTCATATCTCTCCTAGGAAATGAATCAAATACCCCTTTCGAAAGAATCTGGATGAATAATTTCTTGTTTTACGAATAAATGAAGCAAGTTTGAGCTGAAACGTTGAGAGCAACGGAGTCTTTCGAAAAAGCTACTAAGGCAAGTTTTATTCTTCTACTCTTTATATCCAGTCAACATTATAATATTTCCTTGTTATGTAATATTCAACAATCACTTAAGTATAAAAAATTGAAAAGAAATAAGCACTTATCTTAGGTATCTCCAATAGCCATAACGAGGTTATAACGTTATGTCTGTTGGAGATACTAAAGCACTTATTTTTCAATTTTTTATTCAAGAATTTTATGCCAGCCATAAGATAAGCTGGATTCTCTTGTGAATTAGTAATAAATCCTGTTTTGAGGGTTTTTCTTTGTGTTACACTGCAAATGAAAAATTATATTTTTAATCAAATACGATGCAGTAAGAAGCTTTAAAATTCCAAATGTAATGATGAAATTGCTACGATATTTATTACCTGTGGCCCTATAAAGATTTAAAAAATAAATATCTCCATTCATTTAGAAGCAGTGACATCTTAAACCAATAATCATAATTACTGCCTTCGCAACTTATTATTCTTAAGTAATAAATTATTATATTCATTTAAATGACAAATCGTAAGATTGCATCTTTATAAGCAATAATTAGCCTGCAAAATATTCATTTCATTACATCAAATTTTTAAATATAGCATTTGCATAAAAATATATAGCAACATATTTATCAATAGGATGTGACTAATATGCAAAAGACATGTCGAGTTCACCATATAGCTTGAGGTCAATTGATAATCAAAGTAAGTCCTGCTGTCGTAAAACCTTTGAACTGTAAACCTGCAATTATCACTGGCAAAGGCTACTTTGTAGCACCTTCTTTACTCTGCTGTTTCATGGCTACAGGAGTTATCTCGCTCATCTCGTTATCAACCCTTTTGACAAATCCTAAAAATCGACGACAATTTGTCGAATTCTGCCACAAAAAAGTGGGCCAAAACGATTTAGACTTCAGCGTCAAAAAATTCTCGCCATTCGACCAACCCCTCTGAAGAAAAAAAAACCTAGGTCGCATTGTACAAAGCATCGCTTTTATATCCATTCAACCCTTTTACGAGGATTCGTAAAATAAAAGCATTTCGCGTTTTTCGCCTGACCCAATTCACAGAAACTAAAATCCCGAGTAAAGTGACCTTTTATGCACTGCGGATCCCAAGATTCCTTGGATGTGTAACCCATGTCTAATTTTTAGTCTCGCGCACTTCTCTCGATGCATATACCATCTTTCATTTCCATCCCGTGGAAAAATGAGATCGCGTGATTTTAAACGGAATTCCTCGTTATAGGGATCCCATCTCTTATAACACTTTCCCAATTAACCCTCTGGCCGTTCCCTCTTCTCGGAAGAGATAACAGTGCTCTCAAATAATTACCAAAGTTTGGCGAAGCGAAGAGCTGGATATATATTTTTTTATTATGAGTAACGCGCGTGTTTGCGAACTTACTCTTTATATCCTGCATTCTTCCGCTTCGAAATAATAAAAAAAATACATAAAAACCGAAAAACTAGCGTTAGCGCGGGTGGGATGCTTAACTCTCGTCGGAGATAATTTCCTTCTTCGAAAAAGAGAGGGGGGTAATACATAAATTTCGCCAGCATCTTTAAACTGTCTCCGTGGCATTGTATTCCTCCCAAGTTTCACTCGGGAGAGTGAAGTGGTTCTGTGAATCAGTAGAGGAAAGGAAAATTCCCGTCCCCTTCATCCATAGCCACACCCATCTTCCCTTTCTACATATATACGTCTTACGTAACATTTTTCTCCCCCCTCTATAGCCCACCCAGGCATATTGCCCCACACCACACGAACACACACGCACGTCCTACTCACCCCTTTCCCTCTCCACATCCCTCCAAACCCTCTTCCATTTCCCTCATGACCCGTTTTGTTTCAGGGGACCAGTACTTCACCAAACCGAGCCGAGTTCCGTCCTTTTGCTCAATTATCTCGTGGGGCCAATCTTGTCTAAAAGCACTGGAATCTCTGCGAGAGAGAGAGAGAAAGGAGGGGAATAGGAGGGAGAGTTTGGCATGGGACATGCGCTTGCTCACTCTCCCTCCCCTCCCTCCCCCCCCCCCCCCCCCGCCGCACCAATAAAGGATGCAACCAACTTTACGTCTTCCATGCTATTTACGCCAGCAATCCCGCTGAATGCATGCACCATGCGCCTTTGTGGAGAAAGAGCTTTGCGGGGTGTTACATCGTATTACATCTTCTCAACATATACTGCGTAATATTTATCTCTGTTAGTTATGTTCGCTTGCGAATAATATAAATAAATACACTTCACTCCCGAAGAACAGCTTGTGTAACGTAGCATCCGAGAGAAGAACTACTAATAATGAAAACTGTTCAATGAAAGAAAAGGGAATCTTGACTTTCTTAAGAGAAAATTCACAAAAATGAGTTGCTATATTACAAACATTTTTAATGAAAAACACGATCTGGGGTTCGATGATGATACGCTATGCATCGAAACCCGGGTCTAGTTTTTCATCAAAACCTTTTGTGGCATAATACTATATGTGATTTTTACTTTCTCCATATACGAAGTTTAGAGAAAGTATTGTTCTCATGAAAAAAATCGAATTCGAGATTTCAACGGAAATACATACGTTTTAAGGTCACCTGAACACATTTTGACTATTTTCTTGATGATGTCTGTGTGTGTGTGACCGGGATTTTGTGGGTGCTCTCACTCAAAAGCCATTAAGCATATCAACACGAAATTTTATATTTGACATTTTTGTTAAAGGAAAAAGAACTGGTTAGTTGTTGTAAACATCAAAACCAAACCAAAAGTGGGTGTTTACTCATGTCACTTATCCGTTATTTTGAAATATTTGCTTTAATATTTGATAAATGTAAAAATGTACTGGAATAAATGTTGTAGGAAATTTAATTTTATACAACGTTTGTTTGAAATATTTTTCCATATAATGCATTGTTTACATGATATATTTTATTTTTAATATAATATACTATATATATATATATATATATATATATATATATATATTTAACTAAATGCCTCGGTTTAAACTAAAAATCTGTGTTCAATCAATTATTTCGAATGAATGTTAAATGAAAATATAGATGAAATAGGCTTTTGTGGTTATTTCCTAACATCAACTAATTGACTTGTTTCCTCTCAAAACATATTCATTGCCTTTTAATTTTTTGAAATGAATTATATGACGTTAAAGCAACTTTTTTGAGGGCTTGGAATAGAAACTCATAAAAAGTACGTTTATTTTTCTAAACAAACTTAACTTCAGGGATTTCCGCAAAATATTCTCGAGGGAAATTTTTCATCCCGTTTATTTATTTCACCTTTAACTTCTCTCTTGGGCTATTTTTCTGAGCTACGAACTCCGAGCTAAAAACAGAAAACGTTAATATTTATAAAAGAGTTTTACTTCGAAATTTTCAATTTGAGTGATCCATTCTACGGAAAACTCGATTTTATGCATTAAAAGAAAACTTTCTGTTAAGTTATACCACCCAATTAAACTTAAAAAGAATCTTTAGTTGATGAAATCAACTAGTCGTCATTATTTCAGCATCGTTATTTGGGTCAGTAATTTCAGAGTCATTAGGAATATGGAACACATATGTATATATATACTAATGCCCACATAAAAAATTGTAATGTGTTAGAAATGGTAAATCTTAACAACGGGAGCGCTAGATTTTAGTAAAGTTATTTGAGTTTTATTCGTTATTTTATTTCAACAAATGAATTAAATTAATAACTGAAAGTTGTTTTAATTTAATGCATATAATTATTTAACAAAACTTACCTACTGGTAAAAAACGCGTAAACTACTGTAAACTGAAACTGCAACTGATATAAGTGACAAATGCATACATCAATTCTCATTGGTTCAGATATTCGGACGATTACTTAACGAATGTGGTCGAACATAACATCTCCAACGTAACATTCCAAATCCTTAAGCGTGAACGCGACTTTCTGAAATATTTTAACAACTGGAACATTCTTATCTGGTTTTTTTAAAAACGGGAACGCTATGGGCTTCATTTTGCATCATGTGGAACAGCGTTTCCATGCGTTTCCGCCCAATTCGAGCATTGATTGTAGTAGCCCGTGAAATTAACCAAGAAAGGCCGAACCTCAGTGCTACAACAACAAGCATAACGTTGTGCTTATAGCTTACGCTTTCTTTCCTTTTAGTATTTTCCCTGAATTGTATTTTCAATAACAAGGTATTTGCTGTTGTCAGTAGTCGAAAACAATGAACTTTGAATCGCGTGATAATCAAACTAACTAGCTGCTGTAATATTTCGAAATCGACAGAATGATATTCTGCGCAGAAACATCCTCAACTACTTTTATAGATTTTTTAATCCGACAGAAGTGAGATAGACGGAAATATAGATTCGCGTATTGATTCATTATGCATTGATTTGTGAGATTATCCTTCATGAAGTGAAATAAATCCAATGTCATATGGAATGTACATATTTCCGGATTTCCCTCTTTAAAAAAAAACAGACGCTATATCTTTTCTATTAGTTAGCGAAAATCAAAAGCTATCTTTATACAAATTTTAGACGTCCATAGAAGAAGCTGGAATTGTAATACTCGAATAAGATTGAGGCGATTCATTCGTTCTTTAAACAAACATAATTTTCAAACGTTGGAACCTTTCTATTTACCATTTCAAACATTCTTTTAGTCCAATAACAGAAGAAATCAACGAAGTGGATTTTTCTTTACCTTTCTCAGTCGTCAAATTTGTTCTCTCAATTCGATCAAGTCATCGCCATTTTGAGTTTATACAGGGCGCGGAGTGATACGTTCAAATTTTTGCTTCACTTGGACTTAGTAATAAAATTGTACCAATGAAAGTAAAAATATTAAAGGGAAGATTTTTTTCAACATTAGCAATCTTATTATTGTAAGCAAAAATAAATCGGAACAAGTAGAACTTTTTGCTGTCATATGAACAAATCAAGCAGATTTCATTAAAATGTCCATTATCTATAGAATAAACAGTGTCCTAAGTTAAATAACTTTAAGTATCTAATATTAAAATTTTACTTTTCTAGGCATTTTGCCTCAGCGATAATTTAATTTAAAATTACTGCATTACGGAAGGACGGAGAGACAGACATACTGAAAGAATACTAATATACATAATATTAAATAGCAATCTACTTCTCAATTTTCATGTCTAGGCCAGTGGTTCTCAACCGGTGTGCCGCGAGACTTTGAAGAGAAATTGCTAATCTGCGCGTCTGCCACCGATTATATACACAGTTTTAACTAAGAAACTAACACACAGTATTAAGCTAAGTTGAATCCAGTCCAAAATTATCACTGCTTTGGAAGGCGCGTAAACAGTAAGCCCGACCAAGGACGCACCCAGGGGGGAGGTCCGGGGGATCCGGACCCCTACCCCACTCGCTGTAGAGACATTTGTGAAATCTGCGATAACCATGCTACAAAACTGCTACGTTGCCTCTTGCTACGCTGCCATTTGCTGCATTGAGTTATGAGAACTAAAAACTCTGTAAAAGTTTATATTATTTGAATAGGACTTTTATTTAATCAATTGCTGGAAATTGGTTTTCGGCCTCAGACTCCCCCCCCCCCCCCCCCGAAATAAATTTCTGGGTACGTGCATGATCCCGACAACAACGTTTTCAGCATTGTCATAGTAACCGAATCCCTTGGGCATGAGTCATAGACAACGGATTGGTTCTCGTTGCTCGCGCTCTACGATGACGTATGTAGCATGCTCCGTCTGCGGTAACCTTCCTGGCTGTCCGCGACTCTGGCGCATTCCTTTGTCAAATCAGTACTAGCCTAGATTCGTGGCTGACGTATACTACAATTTGGTGTCTGTGAATGTATGTTTCGTGAGTTTATTCTGTATAAAATAATTTTTTATTAAGTGTTTTGTGTAATAACGTTGGTAGGAAACTGTGATATTTGTAGTTTCGTCCAATTATCAAAGCTAAAAATTATAAAACTTGCGCCTCCAAAATGGACATATTTATTACAAGAAAACGTAACGGTGAAAATATGAAGAACATATTAAGGAAAAACCCAGTACCCGCGGGACCAAGCCAAGTAATATTTCTAAGGTTTCTCGCATGTATATGGACAGTTATTTGAATCTGGGCTTTTCTTGGTGCGGAGATAAAGTTTGTCCTGTTCCAATGTGTGTTGTGTGCGGTGAGAAAAAATCATACGAGGCCATGGTTCCCAGCAAATTGAAGCGAAATTTCACTACAAAACATGCACACCTTGAAGGAAAAGATTTGAACTATTTCAAAAGGTTGATGGAACTGTATTCTAAACAAGCGAGTTACTTCGAAAAAAATCGTTAAAGTGTCTGATAGAGTTCAAGTTGCTTTTTATCAGGTAGCAGAAATCATAGCTCAAAAAATGAAGCCCCACACTATAGCTGAGTCACTTATTTTTCCTGCATGCCGTGCGATGGTTAGGACGATGCTCGGCGATGAAGCGGGACAAGAAATTGCCAAAATTCCCCTTTCTAATGATGAAATTCGAAGGTTAGAAGATGTAACCTAACATAGAGGAAAACGTTTATAATAAGATTAAAATGTCAGACTTTGCTTTGCAAGTTGACGAGTCAACCGATATTAGCGGCAAAGCACAACTATTAGCATTTGTTCACTTCATTCATGAAAATAAAATAATTAGTCAATTTTTGTGCTGCAGAGAACTCCCAGAACACATAAGAGGTCAAGATACATTCGATACTTTGACTTCTTACTTAGAACGTTTGGAAATTTCATGGAAGTTATGTGCAGGAATTTGTACCGACGGTGCTCCATCCATGTTGGGATCTGCAGAGGCTTCGTCTTACTTGTAAAACAAGAGAACCCAACTACAATATCTACATACCCATTGTTTTTTGCACAGGGAAGCCCTTGTTGGAAAGACATTAGGAGTTGACTTAAAGTCCATATTAGACCAAGTTGTCAGAATGGTTAATTTTATGAAATCAAGACCTTTAAAGACCCGCCTCTTCAAACAGGTTTGTAATGCTATGGATTCGCAGTACGAATATTTAGTTTTACACACAGAAATAAGATGGCTGTCAAGGGGAAGAGTGTTGGCTCGTGTATATGAACTTAAAGAAGAGATGTTACTATTTTTGAAACAGAGGGAAACAGTAATTTTTGTGAATATCTTGTTAGCTGTAAATTTTGGTGCGCCAAATTAGCATATTTGGCAAGAGCGGAATGAAAACATCCTGACTTCTACGGATAAGTTACTGGCATTGCAGAGAAAAATAGTCATCTGGAAAAACAGACTTAGAGAAGGTAATCTTGAAATGCTTCCTCTGATTCCAAAATCCCATACGAAAGAAATTGTTGCTCTCGTGGTGGAGCATTTACCAACTCTAGAGCACAATATCGAGCGTTACTTTCCATCCTTGACTACAGAGAAATACAACTGATTAAAGAAACTTATTCACACCAGTGACAACTGACTTATGCGTTTTTACTCTCTCCGAAGAAGAAGAGTTAGCTTCTCTTTCAACTGATCGCACTCAGAAAATCAAGTACGCCGAATCGTCTCTGGATATATTCTGGATATCTGTTAGAGAAGAATAATCAGAAATTGCGAAAAAGAGTTTTCTACATCCTGTGTGAGTTGTGGTTCTCGACACTTACAAACATTAAATGCAGAAAAAGGGAACGGTTCAACTGTGTTGAAGATGAAATGATAGTCTGCTTATCACGGATAAGTCCTAATATCAGTGCAATCATTAGAAAACGCCAAGTTCATGTGTCACATTAGGTAATATTTTCAAATAACTTTTTTTAACAAAACTTCATCATTTGTTCTGTTTTACGATATAATAACATAATTTGATCGATTATATATACGACAAAATATTAAAAATACGTATTTTTATGATAAATCCTAGTTCTTTATTCAAATCTATTTCCAGTGTGCCAGGAAAAAGTGAACATCCAAAGTGTGCCGCGAGCACCAAAAGGTTGAGAACCACTGGTCTAGGCCTTTTGGTTCAGCGAAAGTTTCAATTCTAGTAAATTTACAATAGCCGGACGCTTAATAGATTCCATGAGCCCATTTTAAAAGAAAAATAGGCAAAAAATATCTGAAATTACTTCCATCAATACGTTATCTATGACGGTTTATTTATCCAAATAATATTGAATAACCCATTTTAGTACTAATTTCACAGATAAATACTGTTTCCACGGATAATATAACGAAGTTTTAACACAATTGCACGTAAAAAATGTTAATATCATCATGAGGTTAATTGGAACACTTTGAAAATAAATACAATAAGGACAAGGATGGCGGATTTTAGATAATTCAAATTACGATTTTTCAATACTCTTTCTCTTAGAACTGATGATGAATTACAGAACTTATGACAAATTAGAGGATAACGGATGAAATAGAAAAGCAATGAATTAACACAAAAAATGACTACTCGCGTAAAAGTGGAAAAAGTACGTATATTCAATGCATGCGTGTAAGAAACTTGATAGAAAAACTATGATTCTGAGATAAAAACAGTGGAGCATTAACGTTATTTACCAAAGAAAAAAATATTTTTCTTTAATCAATATCTGAGGTTGATATGAGAATTGTTCCACCTTTAAAGCGTTTGCTTAATCATGACGATTTAACAATAACATACCTATCCGCTTTCTTGGTAATTAACCGCATCAAAGCGTAATCTTCTTTGATAGACTTGCAAGTTTCAAAAACCCAATGGCACAGCTTAACATAGGTCTAACGTTTTAACTTTGTTTAAGCTCATGCCCAACAATCAGTCAAAGAAATAATCCATTCACCAACACATCAGCGGTTACGCTGAATCGAGCAGTGAGACGCAACGCCTGATACAACCTACATCTCTCGCAAAATGCTCAAAGGCGTTCGAATCCATTCTGTAGCTCTCGTAATTTCGAGTTTTCCATCATTCCGAAAGCAGGCATATTTGTATTTTCAACGTTCTCATCTTATTGTTAGACAATAAGCAAGCGGTGATGTAATCTAACATCCTTCGAAATACACGTATATCTTCCTTTTCATATACGCTTTTTTACTCCGTTAGACCAGGGGTTGGCAACCTTTCCTGCATGGCGGGCCACATTCGCAGTTGTGAATGCTTCGGAGGGCCACATCGGAAATTACGAGAGCTTCGGCAGACCGGATGAGTAACTGCGTCATAAGTTACCAAAAGATTCTTTGGTCACATAATAGCAAAAAATGAAGTTAAAATAATTCATGTGTTAAAAATTCATCAAAAAAGGTTTGAGGTCATAATTTCGCTGAAAATATGAAATTGTCTTTGTTAAATTTTATAGACTACTTTTTCATCATAGCGTCGCGGGCCGCATGGAGCACTCTGGAGAGCCTCATGGTATCTGACCCCTGCGTTAGAGGAACCAGCTCGCGGCTTGCATCGGATAAATAATGAGTTAAGCCAAGACTATAAAACTGTTGAGTAACACGCATGCGCACTTCCACTACAGGATAGAGGTCATCAATTTTTAGCTTTCACAAGTGATGAAAATCCATTAATCGAAATACCCATATCGTTTATGGATGCATAAATTATCAATATCGTGTAATCGCTCCCTCAGCATAACATTCCTTCGAGAAACACGAGTCTTCGTGACGCAGATCCATCGAGATCCCATCGAACGCTGGTTTAACGATCGCCGATTATCCGGTTACAAGATATAAAGGCATTAGTTCAATCTCGCCAATTTGGCGAGTTTCTCCCTCAATCCGCAATCACCCTCGCGGCGCTCTTCGAAGGAGCGAACAGGAGGGCGAGGTCGAGAGGCAATTTAGCAGCCATCCGTGTACTACGTGCACCCGGGGCGAAGTTATCCAGAGTGGAGGTCTCGCAACCTCCTTAGCCATCGAACCACCTTTCCTCTCCGGTTTTTCCATCAATCCCTCTCCCCCAAACCCAAAAAAGAAGACTCGGAATAGTTCCGAAGTCTGCGCCCAGAAAGCCTCCCTTCAATGCCGATTTTCTTCCATTCATGCCGACCCTTGGGTCATCGGCATATGCAGATCTCGTAAATAAACAAAGTCCTAAGGGCTCTCTCCCAAAAGCAAAATAGTTGTCCTCTCTTCTCCAGAGCTTGCCTTCTCTCCCCTATCTCTCTTTTTCGGTCTCTCTCTCTCTCGCCTTCGCATCCCGCTTTCCATTCCTTATCTCTCTTTTATCTCCCCTTACTTATTCTGCCGCTATCTACATAACAAACGCCACAGCTGGCAGTCGCTTAGCGAACTCCGCAGTCCCACGAAGAGGAAGGGCCATAAAGTTCGATCCCCGGACGGAAGGGTGCGAATGGAAATGGAAGCGATCGAATGGGGGAAGAAAGAGGCAGTCGAATTGGGCCCGGGAGCGAGGTGAGAGAGAGAGAGGAATTTCGGCACAAAAGGGTTGGTGTGGAGGCGATGCAAAATCCATCTCCTCTCTCTCTTCTTCCTCGCCGTCTCCTTCCTTCCCTCAAGACTTCTTCCTCTCTCTCACCCTATACTAAAACTCCCTCTTCCGCCTCTTCCCTCAATTTACAGAGCAGGGTAACTCTGAAGCATTCGCAAGGAAGGGTGAGAAATCGAATTAAGTCCCGGAGAATTACAGGAGATGGGAAAAGAGGGTGGAGAAGGGGGGAAAGGAGTAGGGGATGGGAGTAGATAGTGAGGGAGTGAGGAAGGTTTTTCGGGGGAGGGGGGAAGTTTGGAATGGGAATAAGGGGTAAAAGAAAGGAAAGAGGGGAGGAGAGGAAATAGATAAGGTTTGAGGCTTCTTGGAAGTAGAAGGTACCTCCTGGTAATGGAGGAGAGAGAGAGAGAGAGAGAGAGCTTGGGAGGAGAGTGGAGGATAGTGGTGGAGGAAGGGGAAACATAGGGGTAGGATGCGAGAGGTGTGGGGGACGAATGCAGGAAAGGGAAGTTGATGTGTTTGAAGGCGTAGGCAGAAGGAGCAACGCTCGTTGGAGTAAGAAAAGCGAACAGAATGGGGGAATGCGAAGTGTGGAGAGAAAGTGGATGGAAGAGACGAGAATGAGATGAGAAGACACTGAGTGGAAGAGAGAGAGAGAAAGAGAGAGAGAGAGAGAAAGAGAGAGAGAGAGAGAGAGAGAGAGAGAGAGAGAGAGAGAGAGAAAGAGAGAGAGAGAGTGGAAGCTTCAACACAATTCGATGCTCTTCCGAGAAGTTTTTGAGGGAAATGATGATGATATATATAAAAGACAGAAGCTTCTTTACGGTGGCGGGATTCCTCTCTCTTCACTATCGTCTTGAAAGAGATAAGCGAAAGAGGGAAGTTGTAATCGAATATCTTTGAGTGATACGCGTCGATGTTAGAGATGATTTTGTCAGTGCGTATGCGTCTCTTCGCATTTCCTCTTTTCTCGCGATAGAGATAAGAGTCGCGTCGGTTTCGTGAAATGCCGGTTTCCAAAGGATAATTGAAATTGGGCATTTAAGGTAAAGAAAAAATATCGAGCAAAAAGGCAACAGGGCCGTTTGAAGACGGCCCAGAGAATGGGAGGGATAAAAAACCAAAGCAATCTATTCCGCGGGATTAGCTTATTGAATTGAGTTTCAATCCGGAAAGGAATGAAATGGATGCATCGCATTTTGTAGCACGCGATTTATTCTGTAGTTGGCTTCGGAAAATCTTTTTAAAAACCGCTTAGTCAATGAGTAGGAGATTTTTTATTCTTTTGATTTGGGTTTTATTACATTTCTCCTGGGTTAATATTTTGATAGAGAAACTATAAAATAACTTCTTTTTTTAGGTGGCATTTATAAAACATTTAACCATAACCTAATATACGTCTTATTCTCAACAGATATGGCCATTAATCACTCAGATTCCATCTTGAACAGATATGAAAATATTAATTCCGTCGACAAATATGTCCTCATTGAAAGGCGTTCATTCAAAATTAAAAACTTCTTGGATGTAGTTTAATATTTTTAAAGGTAGAACTGTTTTCATTGATTTTGAAAAACTATTTTGCCATTATATGTAATGGGGATTTTTTAGGTAAACCTTAAATGTCAATTTTAGATCGCTTAAGATGGAAGCCAGATAAGAAACTGATGAGGTGATACTCGTTCAATGATTTTTGCTTCTCTGCATACATACATAGATTCACACACACATACTTCAAAACGATAAACTTAATAATAACAGAATCCCGTTCCGTTAGTGATAATTTTTCCAAAATACACTATAAAAAACTGAGGTCCACATAAACACAAAACCTTGCGTTTAGTGATCGGTATAGGTCCCAATAAAAAGATATATTTTCAGCATG
Organism: Tanypteryx hageni; assembly: GCA_028673005.1. Lineage (NCBI taxonomy): Eukaryota > Metazoa > Arthropoda > Insecta > Odonata > Petaluridae > Tanypteryx > Tanypteryx hageni. The sequence goes on along the minus strand of CM054112.1, from coordinate 98,816,129 downwards.
TTATGGCGTCGTTTGCGCAGTTTCGACCCAAGTAGCCTGACACTTTTTATCGTCACGATAAAATGGATGTACACGTCCTCTGACTAAGGGTAAAGAGAGAGGAAGAAAGAGGTTGAAGCACGGAAAGACTAAGAGGGAGAGAAGTCTTCCGCCGTAAAAACATCACGATATTCTTTAAGGGCGGGAAGTTATATTTCCATCTGCCTTATCGACGAAAACAAAAAGGAACACATGCAGCAAAACAATGATAAGGGAGGGAGAGAAATGGGGAGAAGGAGGGGAGAATAAAAACAGGATGAGGGAGAAGGTGCGGTTATTGTCAATTCAGAAATCGTTCGACCCCCAACCTGCAAGTGAGCCGTAAAAACAGTGGAGCAGAAGGAAAATAGAGGGAAAAACGCCCAGGTACGTCTTTTCCTCACTTTCCCGGCGCGATAAAAAAATACAAAAGATCGCACATCCGGGAGGAAGAAAATTAAAATCGTTTCGTTTATGAGGAGTCGGTGGGAGAAAATCGGAGATACGGTGGCGGTAAAGGAAAGATCATTAAGGTTTATAGTACAAAAATGCAAGCGGGTATAAGGAACATAGTGACAGTACAGAGAAGATACACATAAAAAAAGACGAGGATAAGGATTAATAGAGAAAGGGTGAGAGAGATATATAGAGGAAAAGAGATAAATGCTGTCATTTGGGCGGAGTTGAGGTTATTACACCCAAACACGCTCTTCAAATACTTTATTAATCGTCATGCAGTGTATTGATAAATATTTACGCATTATTGTGAAACATAATTTCAAAAAGTTTTAAATGAATAATAATAATAAATTAATACAACTGTCGCATAAAGTGCTAGTATCTATATAAAACTCCACGTTCTAAATACAACCGTCTTATATACATTTACATGTATACACATTTATGCAAACGTACACTTACATACCTACATACATGCATGCACGCATACAAAAATAGAATAATGAATAGATAACTTTAAATAAACATGGCAAACATTACAGTTTTTAGTACATTATGACTTATGTCAGGGAGAGAGAAAGTGTAAAAGAGAAGAGGGGAAAAGAGAGGTATTGAGATGGAGGGTAAGAGGGAGGAAGAGAAAGCAATCAAGGGGCACGTCCAAAAACAGAACGATAAAAAAGCGAGAAAGAATAAGCATGAGAGGGCGGAGGAGGAGAGGAGGGGGAGAGGAGAGGGGAGAGGAAGGGGGAGGAGAGGGGAGGAGAGGTGTGGGAGAGGGGGAGGGGAGGTGGAGGGGAGGAGGAGGAGGAAGAGGGGGAGGAGGAATGGGAGGAGGAAGGGGAGAAGGAGGGGGAGGAGGAAGGGGTGGAGGAGGGGGAGGAGGAAGGGGAGGAGGAGGGGGAGGGGAGAAGGGAAGGTGGGAGAAGAGGAGGGGGGGAGTTTGGAGGGGGAGGAGAGGGGAGAATGGGGGGGGGAGGGGAAACGGCGCTACTGTTTGGTTTCCTCAAGGGGATAAAAACGTGGTCAGAGAGTGGTTTTAGATGAAGAAAAAGGAAATGGAAGCGAAGGAGGTGCGAGGGAAAAATGTACAAGAAATAAGGAGCGCCTGGACGTCTGGATGAATAAATGGAGGTAAGAGATGGAGGGAGGGCGGGATCAGAGAGAGAGAGAGAAAAGAGTGAGGAATAATATCCAAGCGAGAAATATGAATTTTTTAGTAAAAAAAATTACACACGCACGCACAAACTTATGCAGACATATATAGACAAATATGTAGACATAGGCACACATAGGTACATGTAGATATAAATACACATATAAGTTGACATACATACAAACATATGCAGACATATCGTACATACACATATGCAGACATATATACATCACATGTAGACATATGTACATACATATGTAACCATCTACACACACATGTAGACAGACATATTATGTAGACATACACGGAAATATGTAATATATACACAAATATATAGTCAAATATACACATATGTGTGCATATATACATAAATATGTAGGCATGTATACACATATGTAGACATACGTGTTTGTTAGCATAATATGTGAATGGAATGAAACGTATCGTATACGTTGTGGGAGAGGAATGGGTATGTGAGTCGGTACGAGGGAGAAGGGGGTAGGGAAGGAAAATTGCAACGATAGCGTAGGGGTTTGAAAGGGAAGGTTATGATGAAAGACCGTGCAGGTGATATAAGGAGAGCGTGGCTTGGGTCGGCTTTGGAGGAGGAGCGACGGTGAGGAGTATGACGGGGGATGGTGGGAGGAGGGGGCTTCCGGCCATGGAAACAGTTACTGCGGGTTTCCGTGTTCCCTCAATAAACGTCGCAATTGGATATGGACGGAGAGGGAGGGCGGCCGTAAAAAGGGTGGTTCGTGGGTGGGTTGATGGGGGTGAAGGCAAAAGAGGAGGGGATAGGTAGAAATTTGGAGGGAAATGCCGTATAGGGAGAGAGGGGTTGAAAAGTCCGGGCATCAAAGGGGGTGGTGCGGGAGGGAGGATGTAATAAATTTCTTACGCTCGGTGGAAACGAGGAAGCAGGAGGGAGATCCTACCTCCTCCGCGAAGATCATGCGGTCCGTTATCGCAGAGGAGACGTATTGCTGCCTTTGTTAGACCGAGGGCAATTCTCGTCTTCATTGTCGGGTGACTTTTGTGTGCGAGTGTTTTTGTTGCCCCCTTGTCTTCATTGTTTTGGCGAGGCAGATGTGAATGGCGGTCGGTTTCGCTTGCAGAACGTTTGTTTATTCGTTCTGAGTCGGGATTTAAATGTGGGCATTAATTTGTGTAATTAGGTCGGCTTCTTATAACAGTTCTAATTTATATCTTTTAATTTTAAGAGATGATTTTTTATACCATAAACATCATAATGAGGCGAAAAACAAGTAAGTAATAAAAACATCAAGAAAGTCACGTGACGTTCAATCTATAATATGATTATCTTAATTTTTTTAATCAGCCATATTTGAGCGAACCAGTCGCTATGAAGACGAAAACAAACAATAATGTCGAGAGATACTGCCAAATATCAATTTATTCCATAAAATTTCGATATCTTATATTAATCTAATACAAGATATATGGCATGTGGCATATGGCAACCTTATCGACTAATATCTTATCTCCGTAGTTTTTGCTCTGTAAAAATATCTTCGCGCAGAATGATTTCGTCATACATTTTCTGGGACAAAAACGTCCCATTTTAGGCAAACATCTTGGGCAATATTTCTTGAAACTCTTACTTCAGAAATATAAGCCGGTAATTCATTAAACGTTTAGTTCCTTATGAGGAAATTATCAATTTATCTATAATAAATTCATTTGTTTATAGGACTGAAAAGAAGATCACATCATAGAGTTTTCTTCTAGATGTATTCAATTATTCTACGTCACTCATTAAATTGTTGCTTCCCATTTTTATATGGGCTTTCTTTGCGGTCATTTCTTAACTTTTGAAATAAACGTTAATTTTTTATCGAGAAAGTGTATCTTCTATCTCAGCACACTGCTATTTGTTTCCTCGGAATATAGTTTGTTTTAAATGTCGTTATGCTCACTCAGGCTCAATTTTTTCTCTTCCTTTTCGGGCGATTTTGGATAGTCCTTAAATTTAGCATTTATCATTTATCCTTATACATTTCCACTCTTCTAATGACAAAATTGATATAAAAATTACTAATCTGACTCACACCCTGAAACAGTGCATCGCAGACCATGGGCTATAAGACCGTATAAAATATACCTGCGGACTTCATCTTATATCCAACCCCTTTTAAGGGATGTCTCTACGCTTGGTGACTTAAGTAATTAACGTAGCAATCCTCTTTGAGCCGCGCCCATGAAAAACAAACGACGTTAACGGGGAACACGTGGGACTTAAATGGAGTTTGCCACGCAATAAAATAGCGCAAATTCATTAGAATAAATTCGGGAGGCGTCGTTTTATAGACTCGGGGAACCCATTATAAGATGGCGTGCCTAACAAAATATATTCCCGAGGCACGCGCTTCCCCCATCGACCTCTCCGATACCTCCTTCTCCCCTTTTCCCAATACATTTCCTAAGCGTCGACGGTAAATTAAAAAACCACGTGGAATAAAACTCACCCTTTCAACTGAAAAAAGATATCCCTTGCGTGAAGACGAGCAACTTTTCCTCGTCATTCGAAAATCAAGCCGAAAAAAAGCGTGCTAACTTTTAAGCAGGAGAGAGCGCGCATAAAAATAAAACGCGAAACTTAAAAAAAACTTTCGCGTTCTTGTTTTTTGTTCCGAACGAAATAAAACTCCCTCTCGGGGGAGGAAAATAACGTGAGCATTCGTTCATTCCCGAGCTCTCCGCGAGGTGGCGAAATTCGTAAGTTGGCCCTACCGTGGAATAATGGGGACATGAAGCTCAAGGGATGAGACGAGTATTACAAGAGCGCAATGGGGGGGGGGTCTTGACAGAAGAAGGATAAATAGGAGTGAGAGAGAGAGAGTGAAGGGAAAATTAACGGCCATTCAGAGAGGAGAGAGATGGGAAGAGAGAGAGAGAGATGGGGAGTGAGCGAGAGACAGAGAGAGAAAGAGAGGAGCAGAGAGATAGAAGTGCGAAATTTACGGAAGAAAAGACACGGAGGATAAGAAATAGTAAAGGGTTGAGGAGGCACCATCTAGCTCTTGAATTGGTGGTAGTTCTAGAATGAGAAAGAACTTCTGTTGGGGGCGTAAGCGGAGAGGGATGAGGAAGAGGCTTAATATCCCGGCAGATAAGCGAGAAAGCTTGCTCGAGACATGTATGGAGGGACCAATCCGAGAGCCACAGTAGCCTCATCGCTCGAGAATAAGAGCAGAAAGTGTAAAAGGATAGCCTTTATTCCCCACCCCTTGTCCAGGAGTGGAAATGACTTTAAAGAACTAGGTATAAGCTCCGTCAACGAATTTTACCATTGATTCGACACCCACTGGTACGAGCTGTTAAGGTGCTGGCGAAAGAGGAGGAAAAGAAAGAAGATGAAGGGTTTTGCTCTTTTGCCCTGAAATTCACCCGCCAGAAAAACAAAACCACGCCCCTTTCATTACATATAAAAGTAATCTGTTTCCTTTCATTAGCTTTCGGCAATCGGTCACTACCTTTCTCCTTGTTGTAGACGGTAATTTTGTCGTACTAAGCAGTTCTGAACATAACTGCTTTTAAAAAATGTTAGGCATACGTAGTGCACCCGCGCATTCTCCCATTTCCATTCCAACTCGCCGGATGATGCTCATTTAAGCCGATTTGATTCGGAAAATGTATTTCGAAATCATAAATTCCTCCTCTCACTTCCCAGTCTACGGACGTATTTATATTTCTCCCATATTTTTTCCGCAAGTCACTAGAAACCATACATCAAACAGCCGATTCCTTAGTAGGAGATGGATGCTAACCCCCCCCCCCCCCTCTCCCCACATTCCCCGCCGTACTTTTCGTTACGGGGAGGGGTGAATCTCATGAATTGAATGCGGCAAATGAACGAGAGGAGTATTATGGGATCAGACGTCTCCTTATAGCGGAGGAATTCCCTTCCCCACGGAGACGAGTTTAGTGGATGATCTCGAGACGGGAGAAATCCATTAATAAAGCGAAAGATTTCTTTTCTGGTGCATCGGGGCGGAAAGGTTCACGCGTTCTGTCGCATTTTTTTTCGTCGGCGTCTTCTTGCGGAGAAAAACGATGACAAGATATGTGAACGAAACCACAAAGAAAACAGAAAAACATTACAATAAACTGCTCCTGTACTGGGAAAGAGTCTTTGAGGTTAAGTATATAAGCCAAAGTGTGGCGTATTTTATAGGAAATGAGGACGAGAAAAAGGCCTTTGATAATGATTAGAGATTTTAATCACTTTGGCCTTCTCTACGTGCATCTTTCGGTCGATTAAATACCTTGCTCCCTTTCTCTCTCCAGTGAAGAAGACCACAGGATAAATTTCCTTCAGCAAGCATACGTGAAGTTTCAAGAAGATATTAGCCTATCTTAAGGAATTGCGCCAAGGGACCATACAAGCTTAATTTGTTTGCGAAGGAAGCAGTTTTGTAACTCTCAACATAAGCGCTCCGTTTGTGAGCAAAGTAAGAGGAAGATAGAAAATATACCTATACAGAAACTCAGACGAAATCCCAGGTCTAAATTCTCTCTGGTTATTCTATTGAACTACAATGAAAATGTCATTATGGTCGATTAAAATTAATGCTACCAGAACTTGTCTCCTCGTTAAACAGTGAAAAATATGTTTAAAATTTTAATATTGAATTTATAAAGACAATTTAGGGTATTAGTGATAATAATAAGACATTAACTTCGTATCAAACAAGTCATGGCATTTAACTATGTTTAATTAAAATGTAAATTAAGAGTCAAATATGAATTATTGTTTGTTAAAAATTAAAATGGATAATAGAAATTGATATTATGGTCTTAATAAGTTTACCCGGCGACCTTGGCGCTGATCTGAGAACCACTTGATTTTTTATTCTTTAAGGAAAACTAGATGCCAACATTTGCATCGCCACCACACTCAGTACCCCCTCTCTCCCCCACAATTCTACTTCAGTTTAGTCTAGCAGCCTAAGCACAATCGTTGCCTGTATATAAATGATTGGCACTTTTTTGTCACTATCGGCGCATCAAACCGTGCGATAGCATTCATATCATAGCTTTGGACTATCAAAAATGTCGTTATTTTACGAAATATAACATCAATACTATCATATTATTCACATATACTTCATATTTATAGTAAAAATATATATTTGGCAACTTATAATTTGTAAGGTATAATAAGTACTAATTTTTTCAAACGTGTGTTTATTCAAAGAGAAAGATCAGGAAAGAATTTGAAATTTATCCAGGTCAGAAAAATGTCCCTCTTTGTGAATGCTATCAATAAATTTTCATCGAATCGCAATATTAATTTAAACTTTAAATGCAACTGGGTCCTACAGACCCTGTGCCAGCATTGGTGTTCATATATGCGGCGCCATATTTGCTAGGTTAAAGGAAATCCTTATACTCTTACAATTATAAAGTGTTTTTTATGGATGATCTTATTAAAATACGATCAAATCACATATTATATTTTGAGTAGTTTTCGTACATCCTTGGAGTACCTATCTGCCTTACATAAGAAATGGTGTGCAAATAACATAATGGGAAGTATGTAGTAAAAACAGTGTCGCTTTATACCCATCATATAAATCTAGAGCAGTGGTTCTCAGAAAAAAATTCGTCGTGACAGCGTCTGCGGCCACTTTCCACGCTGTGGTGGTCGCATTGTTAAATGTAAGGTCTAAATGATATTTATTATTCTACGTAAGACACCTAAGATGTTTAACGTAATAAAGTAACAATAGCAAATATTAATTATAAAACATGTGACATCACAGTACACATCGCAGTGTGCATATTAATTATTGCTATGTTTAAAATATAATTTTGCTGGCAGCTGCATTAAAAGGTCCTGGTGACCGCATGCGGCCACACTGGCAGCACTTGAGAACCACTGATCTATAGAAACGTATGACGCCGCTCTGCGATCGCAATTTGCGCGAGGAGGAAGCGTCATCACGGAACACGCGAATGATCGAACGACAGAAGACGGAGAAGGAAAATGGTTGACGGTAAATGGAACGAGAATGAGGATAGTAATTGGTTAATTGACAGCAGGAAGAGGCGAGGAAGAAGGTGACTCACAGCAAGATGGCGAAGAGCGAAGGAGAAAAGAGGGGCGCCCCTTTCAGGAGTGACGCTGCCGCAAACTCTCTCCCTTTTAAAGATGGCAGCACCTACTAGATGTTAATGGCAATTACGTCCACCCTCTAGATGGTGAGAGAGGGGGGGAGAGAGAGAAAGGGAGGGAGAGAAATATATCCGCACTTAAAAAAGAAGATAACACAAAATAATACAAAAAAGAAATTACTCGAAACTCCTCTTATCCCAGAGGTGCTTTTCTCGACGAGAATGTTAAAAAAATGCAGTAACCGAAAAAAAGTAATAGTTCACGGAAGAGTAACGGATGCGGAGGATAGGCAATGGAGGTGGGGGCAGAAGACGTATGACCTTTGTTCAAGAGTACGAATTTATTTCTAGGAAACGTAATAGGTGGAGAGTTGGAGGATGAGGAAAGGGAATGGATGTAAGGAGCTGGTGGAAGGGGACTTCCAGGAAAAGGTGATATAAGGCTTTGGAGAGCCAGAGAAAGAGAGAGAGGACTCATTATGAGAGACAAAATACTGGCGCCCGATGGGAAGGAAAAGTCTCTCGGAGATTGATAGCCGAGGGTCGAGAATGAGATTCGCGAAACAAGTGGAGGATGGAGATCGATATCCGACAAAGTGTGTCTTAACAATCGACGAGAGGGGGGGAAAGAGAGAGAGAGAGAAAGGAAACTGACCGTTAGCAGAAATTACTTGAATTCCACACTAACTCATTGTCAGTGAAATGTAAGTATTTGCGGCATAAAATGTCGATAGAGGCTAAAAGTCAGAAAGTTCGCATAACATCCGCAAATTACAATTAATTATTACGAATCTTTCTGCATATATGCTACATATATGTATAGCAATTATGTAGCATTCAGTTTTTAAAATGAGCAGCAAGCAAATTTAATGACGACATTCTGATGCTCTAGCTCGCTTTTTTCTTTATGATATATCGAAAAATCACCACCAATTTTAAAAAAACCCGCTATATAATTACACTTCTCAACTGAATGGAAGTGGAATCTCTCAGTTATTAAGAAATGCAATATCACGCGAGCGAAATTATTTATTTAAAAAAATAGACAAATGAAAAATTCTTATTATAACGGCTTGGTAGTTTTCGACTTTTAAATTTCTTTAAAAGCCACATATATATTTATATTTCCTAGAAATCAAAGACGAATATCGACGTTTTTAAATACACACCGGACAAGAGTCCCTGGCGTGTAGTAGTTCCATTAAACCCGGAATGTATGATATTGTGTGAGTGTTCGGTCCCTGGCGTGGAGTTATTCCCCTAAACCGGTGTGTATTTGTGTATTTCTTTTTAATTTTTTAATTTTTATGGTTATAAGGCGGTTTCTCCTTTTTCAATTATTGTAATTAACCATAAGACTCCCAAATTTGATTTTTGAATAGATGATTTCTAAAAAAGGCTGATTTTTTTACCCAGGAAGCTAGAAGAAAAGCTGTAGCAAAATCATTTGTAATAAAGTGCGCCACGCGTACGGTATCTCCGCTGTGGGAGTACTGTGCGACGGGTGCTTAGTTTTACAATTTTGCACAACGTTCTATATTGTATATTGCGTCCACTAGCAAGTGATATGTTCATATATTGAATATTCTTACCGGTGATGGAAGTGAAACATTGCTCAGTAAAAATGTACTGGCAAGTAAAGTTTTGCAAAATATTTTGCTGTAATAGAGTTAATGAATTTAATATACATTATGCAGGGATATTTATGTATTTTAATTCGTTTTTAGAAGTAACTATCGGCACGAGAGTTTTTGTTAGCAAAACCTCGCCTGTTACAGCATCATCGCGTGACGAAAGCTTTGCAGAGGGTTCTATAGTATATACGAAAACCGATGGAGGACCGGGAAGGTAGGAGGGTTGAAAGAATATACAATCGGCAATGAGATAATTGCAATTCAATTATTAAGTAGAAGCTACAAAGTAATATGACATTAATTCAATTAGTCGTGTATAACAATAATTCGAGCAAGGCATAACATAAGGTTTGTAATGAGAAAATTGAAAATCGTTAACAGAAGTTACAATTTTTGTAACTTCGGTCATAATAATTGTTTTTATTTCTATTATGGAAATAAAAATATATAAAAAACTTTTTTAATTTATACTCTTTTTACTTTCTCATATAAGTAGTATATTGAGAAAGTATTGTAATCGTGAAAAATTCGATTTTGAGATTTTGATGGAAATGCGTACGTGTTTTAGGTGTCCCTGAGTCCATAAAAGTGGTTTTCGTCATGCTGTCTGTATGTTCGCTGTTCTAGGGCCCAAACGCGTATATAAAATCAAATGCTATTTCGCATTTGTGCAATATATTATCTTTTACAGACCCTTTTTCATAAAAATGATATTGCACAAAAATAAAGGCTAGTTTATTCTAGGCGATTTTTAGAAAGATTTTATTTACTCGAAAATGGCTGCAGAGAATTTGATTAAAATCAATCTAATTGTAGAGCCTGATGTTATAAATAGTAATGCCTAAGCCATATGTCTCAATGAATCACTATATGGCGTCCAGTGACATTACAATGTACGCTAAGCTACCTTACCTAAGCCCTATGACGTCACGCCTCCGCCTGATCCACTCAAAATCTTGTTCCAGCCTAGACAATTAAACTAAATCAAATGCTATCTCATATTTGTGGATAATTATGTATATAATATCCTTATTCTGTTGGTCCGTCCGTTGGTCCGCCGGAACTCTCTATAGAAATCCCCATAAGAGAACACTTAAAAATACCTTTTTTCACTTTCAGGCTTTTTTTCTTTTGCAAAATTAAATTAGAAGTAATTGACGTACGATCTTCAGACCTGGACCATTTAAAGAAAAATATGCATAAATTCTTATTCTTATAGTCGACCTTTGCCTTCAGTTCGAAATCGCTCAAGTTATACGTTTAAATCACATTTATTGGAAAATTTTAAGCTTTTTAAATGTATGTTGTCTTGCAGACCATGTCATTGTTAAACCTCGAGATTGTATTGTCGTCCTTATACTATATGCGTAAGGAAAGTGTGTTTTGAATGCTTTAGTACGAGAGAGAGAAGGCGCACGAATTATTTATAATTAAAATCGTGTTTTTCATTAATTTCTTTTCAGTTAAGTTCCTATTGAAAGTATTGGTAATTAACTATTTTATAGTTATTTTCGTAGATTTTTTGCAGTGCATCTTATAATTAACCGAAGTTATAAATTCGCATCGCATATATGAATCACGCAAAAAGCCATTCCTTGATTTGCAGACCTTTTTCGTTTACATTTTAAAATATTTCAAGGATGAGGTATTTAACTTAATTATGCGAAGAGAAGAATTTAAATCTCATTCGCAAATCTCCAAAAATTACGTTCTAATACGATTTTTCACGTTTTCACGCATTTTATTTATATTGGGCCACTGTCGTCCCAATTGTTGAATTCTATTCTTGACCTCATAATAAATGCACCAATTTAGTTCTTTAACACGGGTCAGACTTTTATACATGGGTATAACTTATTTACTGAATCTATTAATTAATTAGAGGGAGGAAGGAAAAGTGAATGGGAATGAGCAAAAACTGAGAAAGAGGGAGAGGACGTAGCATTTGTATAGGATTAAAAGGAGCTGCAGTACAAAAATAACAATAATAAATTATAATTGATTATAAAAATGTTATACTATTGAATCATGCGCCATTTCCAAATGGTGGGAATTCACAAAACTAAATATAGGCCACGTAATTTTCAATGAATTTCTCTAACTGATAATACAGCAAATATTTCGAACCGAATTTCGAAAAGGAGTGAAAAATAACATTTTATGGCTTTTATTTAAATTTCTTTAACTAAAGTGATTTTTCTGGAAATTTTTCAAAACTAATATACTTATATAAAACTTATATACTTAAACACAATTTTCCTTTGATGGTAAATTGAGAGTTCGTTCACATTTTATCCTGTTTTTTACGAGTTAATAAGAGTAAAATAATTCATTTATTAAGTTAAATTCTATATGTTTTAAATAACTTATAATTTGCTCAAATATTGCAAGTAAATTTCAGCTACTTGTTTATGCATTATATCTTATTATTTCGATTTTCCTCTTATTTTCATCTAATATTTGGATAATCATTTGGCCTCTCCGCTAATAATTCCTTAAATAGTGTAATCAAAACAATGATACCTTTCAAAAACACTGATTTGGTTGTGCATTAAAACCAAACCAGATCATAGCATATCTTACTGATTTTTCATATCGAAATTATATATTTGTAATACTTTTATGATAATCCCGTCATATTTGACGGGCAATTACGCTAGTATCATTCATAATTGACAATCTGAAGAGAAGAACAATAATGCGCAACAATGAAGGTTACTTTATTCTTGAATATTTTGAAACAAAATTCGATTTACTCAAAAATGGCTATATGGATTTTGATTAAAATCCATCCAATCATGCAGCCTGATGTCACAAATAATACTAACTAAGCCATATGTCGCAAAAAATTACTAAATATCGACCAGTGGCATTAAAATATACGCTAATATAAGCGTTATCATTATATATAGACGTTCCTTACAGAGGAGGAGGATATAACATATAGGAAGATACTAATGTTTAGGCACTTCCAGGTGAGCTGGAGATTCGAAATTTTTTTCTTAGGTAGGATTTTGTACAAAAACGAAAATCTTGAAAAAGTGCAACAATGCGACAGCTAAAAATTCACAATTGTTTAAACAATTTTTCAAGGTTTATGTATTTTCGAATGTGCTTCGGAGCTGAGATGTTTTTATGTAGGATTTGTAAAAAAACGAAATAGAGATTATATAAATTTTGATATTTTAATTTGTGTTGCCACTAAAAATTCTTAAAGTTTAAACAAATAGATCACTGTTTAGGTACTACGGGATGAGCTAGGAAGCTGAGATTTGCAAGTTTTTTTACAGAGTAGTGCATTTACACAAATAAACATTTGAATCTATCCATTAATATACTGCGGCGGCCGTTAAAAATGCATAAAATTTAAACAATTAGAAAAATATTATTTCAATTCTAAAAGTGCTACAACTTTAAAATTTGGCAAAAATGTGTAGCATTAGTACCCCATAATGGAGAAAGTATAAAATTCTTAAAATTGCAAAGTTTGGGGATTGTTTTAATCTATTATTTTTACATAAGGGAGAAACGAAAATCGCTGCGGAGGTGAAATCTTTAGAATTAAAAAAATAATTGTAATGATGAAATATGTCTGAAAAATGAATGTTTTTTCAAGGTGAGATGATATGCTTGCAGTATGCAAGCACCTTCTACTAATTCTTTTATAAGCGTACACAGTCGACCAAACTTATATACGGACATGAGAAAGTTTTTGCATTGTATATTGCGCCGTTTATTTTATAAAGCGCACTGAGAAGTATGAAATAAATTGGGTCCCAGAAAATATCTGAATCTTAAGGAAAATTTACATTAGATATGATCAGATTCTCTTTAAAAATAGATGTATGGCATATTTTGATTAAATTACTACATTATAAATAGTCTGAAAATTTCTTCATGTTTGAGATGTGTATTTATCAACGTATGCTTAGAATCTCTTGGGCGGAAAAGGGCGTAATAAGAGAGTTATGCAAAGAATGGAAAAGAACCTAGAATTGCTCAACACAATTAAATACAGAAAAATGGAGTACTTTTGCCATATTATGAGAGGCGACAAGTATTATCTTCTTCAATTGATCATCCAAGGAAAAATACAAGGAAGGAGAGGTGTGGGAAGAAGAACATCATGGCTAAAGAATTTGCGACAGTGTTTTGGAAGGAGTACGTGGTCGTTGTTCCGGTCGGCAGTTTCCAAATTAGAGATTGCCCTGATGATTGTCAAATTTCGTACAGGATATGGCCCTTAAAGAAGAAGAAAATCCCATTTTAATTCTTTGAGAATTTTAAAACATATGATGCGTCACTGCAGATGGAGCATCAGCGATGCAGAATGACAAAAATGGAATAATGAGATTCTATAAAAATGATTGTGATATTTGCTGGTTGCATTGTTTTGTTCATCAGAATGCTCTTGTGTATAAAACGTTGTTCAAAACTATGGACGATATTGAGGCAGTTGTTATGAAAACCATAAACAATATTAATATATTTAGTATCCTAAAACATAATTTAGATCGATGTGTAAAACCACTAACGAGAAACAATGTGATCTTTAACTATAATGCAATTCGTTAGCTAACACTTTGAGTGCTAAAGACGTCTTCAGCGGCAGGCGTCTTCAGCGCGGGCGACGTGCATGAAGAACGTCTTTCACATTTAAACGCAACATTACGGTGGTAATCGCTGTCGAACGTCTTACGCGATATATTACGTCTGCTATGACAATTAAGTTTATAAAAATACCACAACATGCTAGATATTCATGGATAGAGGAACATCTCTTTCAATACTACTCAATGGGCAAATTTCACTCTGTCAAAATGCCATTCTACTCTTATTCTTGAGAGGTTTCATATCGTGATGTTTTACTATTAGTAACGGATAAAAACATATATTCAGATGCAGAATTGCTTGATCTACTACAGGTTGAATCCGAAAAAATAATAAGTTAATAAATTAAAAAAATGTTTTTATAATTATTCCTTTTATCAAAAATTCACAAATTGATTTATAAACTAAATTCGTTTAAGTAGCTTGATCGTAAGCAATAAAGAAGCACTTAGCTATACAAAAATTTTAAATTTAATTACTCACGACAGGTAGCCTCAACAAGATTATGAACAACCAGGAGCGCATTTCGGCTACAATGCAGCCGTCTTCTGTGGCAATTCACCAAAAGTAGACTCAAAAGTAGGGGTTGGAAAACTATGGCATGCGTGCCGAAAGGTGGCACGCGGAGAGCTTTTAATTGACACGATATTTCAGAGAAGTATTACAAAAAATGTATTTTTCAGTGAATTCTACTTTTATGTCAACTTTAATCCGTATTGTAGTTATACCCTATTAAATTCAGGATGTTTTATTAAATAGGAAACACTTTTCGTAAGGGTTTCGGATAAAATGAATTTCAGGGTGACACGTGCGTAGTGTCGCAAATTATGAATATTGATAAAGAGTAGCACCCGATAGAAAAAACGTGACCGATCCCTGTTCTAAAGGAACACCTGTGTTGGTATTTTTGTTGTTGATTTTTTAGAAAAAATCTTCGGGGTGCTAACCTAGGCTACACCTCCCTCCCTCTTCTGGTAATAAACCTTCCGTTACCTTAGGTTCAAATATCTTCCCTTTCAAATACGCACGCCCCTGCCCCCTTTCGCCACGCGCACCATCATTGGACACCCCTCCTTCCCCCTCCTACTTCGCAAACACGTACACACAACGAAAATATTAGCACGTGCTCTTATTAGAATCTACTTTCAGTGAATTTCCACTGAAGACGGCTGCATTGTAGCCGAGATACGCATCTGGTTTTTCATATCCTTGTGGTTATTGATGATACCTGATATTTTTCAATTCTTTTCATTTTTCAGTTCTCATTCTTAAATTACTAGCGTGTTTGCAGGTCAAAAATGACAGCTATAAATGATTTAAGTATTAAGTTTAAATAAAATTTTAATTAAAACAAGATGATCCAAACGGAACTTATAAAGCCTATTTTTCACATAATTATTTTAAATTAAATGTGTTGGCGAAAATACTTATATTGGCTTTAATGGTTTTAAAATCACCGCGGATGAGTTGCTCTTTGTGTTAAAAAATTTCATAATTTACCGTAATAAAATATTACAAATACATTCGAACGGAAAACTAAATTGATCACACGTATTTGTGTGACATAAATAATGCGTGCATGTTCTAGACTGTGCCGAATCCGAGTCCAACAATAGTCGTTGCAATGGCAACACCCTCGTAACGAGTGATTAAAACTACAAAAACGCAAATATTTACGCAAAATTAGGAGAAATACGATCAATAAGCATAATTCTACGATAAAAATTGGAATCTCCATTCCTTTCCTCAGAGTATAGAACAAATCCCGCCCCGATGTTACAATTCTAAGATATTTTAATGTGCATGTGGAATTACCCTGCACAATGGATTTCAGATTCCCTATATAAATCAAATGGGAAGGATATTTCCTTGAATCGAACTCGAGACTTTCACTATTCACAACAAAAACTACCCTTGGGAGCTCGGTCCCAGTTGCAAGAGATTATCACCAATTTTCATGAAAAACGGTCCATTGGTTCAAAAGTTAAAAAATAGGAGGGATAGACAGACAGACGAACAGAGGCAGACACAACGAAGAAACCATAAGCCTATTTCCATTCTGGAAAGTAGGCTAAAAATAATGAAACCATGTGAAACATGTGCTAAAAAGGAAACAATAAATATAAAATTCACATAATTTACTTCAGAAATCAAAAATAGTTTAGAGCATATAATAGATAGGTGGCAAATAAATATTAATGAAGATTTATTCGTTAAACATATGCTACACAACTTTTATATGCCTAAAACTATTTCTACTCTCTGGAACATTAAATTATTTGAATTTAAGGTTTATTTTTTACTTTTTAGAGAACAAAACGTTATTTCGTTAAAATTAAATTATATAAATTTTATTAGCCTGTTTTTACTCAAAGATTAAAAAATTAGCTTTCGTAGAAAATGTTATCAAAGACTTTTAAAAAATCAGCAATTTTAATATCTATGTCTGACCTCATTAACACAGTAATATCAATCAATAAATATTTATTTTCCTTACCGTTGTATTGTTTATCGTGACCAAGGTATTGTTATACAACGTCGAAATAGATTAACAAGGATTAACGGACATTTGTAGCATTATTAACGTGCAGGGACGGCCCGAAGAATTTTGGCGCCCCGGGCGAGATAGCAATCCAGCGCCCACCTCCAGAAAATTTCTGTTGAGTTATTTTCCAAGTACATGTGAATTTATTCATCGCTCTGTAAAAATTATTGCTAATGAAATAATTGTAGGAATCTCATTAAGATTTAAGCTTGTTCCTTGATAAAAATTGGTATCCAGTATTTATTCATTTTCAAGTAAGGCATAGATAGATGATAAGGATAGCACCCCCAGTACTTTGGCGGCCCGGGCAGCCGCCCGGCTAGCCCGTACCTCGAACCGGCCCTGCTAACGTGAATAGAAACGAAAGAGCATAACATATTAAATTGCTAAATTTAGAAAATTCCGAGAAAGTTATTAATATTTTCAGAACCAATTTCATATTCACCAATTAGTTTATTTGTATCTAATCACAATGAAAATGAGCCAATCACCTAGCATTATAGACAGAACTGGCTTTTAATATAATAGATAATACGTAGAAACTATCGTCTGGAAAGACAGTTACCACTATTTCATAATTCCAATGGCTACAAAACTGGCTGACAGGTATTTCACTTAATGTAGGTAATGTTCCAAGGTCAACCCCTACCATGCACCATCGTTGGCTTGTAACGGGACTTTTAACCCCTCCGCATATTCATATTCCATCGGCTGCGTCTAAACCCCCATTTCCCCTACCTCCCCCTTCCCTCTCCCAACCGACACCTGCTGCATAGCCCAAAATTTCCTAATTCTTAAAAGTAATATTCAGCGTTTAGAGCAGGTAATTACAACCTCCTAATAACAGTATATTGCTCCAATATTTCTGAGAAATTACGAATGCTGCTGTAATCTACCACACTTAGTCAGTCCATGATTACACCATCGTTATGACACAAGCCTAACATGGCTGAAAAATATATTGCGAAATAGCGATCAACTAAGCCGAATTTCTAACACTGGTAGCTTCCCGAATTCACTTTCACATTACAAACCATATGTCGCAGCAAATTAAGAGGCTTGACGTGCAATCAACGGCAAACAACATGTTGTAGGCGAAAAATTGTCATGGACCACCTTGACGACAAGTCATGACAAGTTACACAAGATGGCGTCGACTAATCACGTCACAATTTATAGTAAAAGTACTTTATGTATTCTAAAAAACGCGGAACACTTCACAAACGGTCGCGAATCGTGTTAGATGCCGTTTAATTTCGAAATATCGACGGATATTTTCCCTACAAACATCTATTATTATCTTAACTCAAATTTATGTTAAGTATTACGAAACTCATTTATAAAACAAGCAATGTATTCCAATGTTTTCACATATCAAAATGGCACGTATTTACGTGTCATCGCGTCTTCAATGTGATTGGAGTACTCACCTAATAGCTAAGAAGTTTCTGTCAAGGCATCCTGCCAGCTTTGTAGAGCAATTAATGAGTTCACTTATTCACGATATCTTCCGCACGGTGACTGTACCTCGTCAAACTGCCACTTCTTTGAAGCTGCAAATAGACAGCCAATCAGGACAGCGGAACCACCTCCGGACCCCCCTCCACAGTACTCCTAAACGCACGACCAAGGCGATACAAGCGATAAAAAATTCAACCACATCTTTAGTTAAGACCAAGAAACGTTACGTGAGATTCTTCTGCTATTATAATGGACTTCGCCTAAACATAATTACGCATAAATTACCGATTCTCATTTTATAACAAACGAAGCAAAATCCATTTCTGCTAATAAAAACACCGAAAATATAACAAGTGCATTTTTAATTCTTTTTCCTCAGCGAACACAACTGCTAGGAAGATTTTGGTGCGGATATGCGGCGTTGCCAGATTTCCCAGTACGTAAAAAATTGTGCGAATTCTTAGGCGAGCCACATCAAAAGATGGGCATGCTTCGGCGGACCGCATTAGGTTCACATCGGAAGTTATTTGAGAGAATGCAAAAGATCCCATTAATAAAATAAATAATTAATAATATTTTAGCCTCATTAATTCACTATAAAGGCTTTTCAGGCTATAGTTTTAATCAAAAAATATGAAATTATCTGCATTTTTTCACGGTTAGCTTTCATAACAGCATCGATGGCCGCATAAAATGTTCTCGCGGGCGATGTAGCCGTAGTTTGTTCGTACCCCGTATTAAGCCATAAAAATGCAGAAACAAAACAAATGATGATATAAAAATAATTTTTATTTATAACTTTCACCCATAATATCTTCATTTGCATTCACTTAATTTTATTTACAATAACGCTCTGAATCCTCGACCGATATTTCCTTGCGTCTGAAACAGGAAAACCACTCAAATGCCTGCGTTCTTTACATAGTGTCGTTACCGAATGCAGTTTTTAGCATTTCATGCGTTTAGGAGGCAGTTTTGCCAAGTTTGAAACAACTTTACGCAGATTCTTTGCTTTTTCAAATCCATCATTTCTCTAATCTTCAAAAATCACAGAACGCACTAAACATTGGCGTGAATAAACAGCTGTTACAAAAATACGCAGCATTCTATAATGGCGAAAATCACCATACTAGCTC
This sequence comes from Tanypteryx hageni, assembly GCA_028673005.1. NCBI lineage: Eukaryota > Metazoa > Arthropoda > Insecta > Odonata > Petaluridae > Tanypteryx > Tanypteryx hageni. Next base: position 98,796,971 of record CM054112.1, on the reverse strand, counting down.
AGAAGGAAGTGATACTACAGTACTACCTATCGCCAGAAAGCTGTATTGTGCGCTATTAGTGCTCTTCATGGCCATTCCGAGAACTTTTGGATCGCACCTCGTGTATATCGAAACGGATTTAATATAAAAGTGATTAAAAAGAAATAATTCGCAATGGTTATTCAGTCATGGAAATGTGACATTTTTTAAAACGGTAAAAAGAAAGAACCACATCTCAATTGCCAGAACGCTAAGTATTAAGCTTTGAAATGGGTGTCCAACGTCAGTGCAAGCTTTAAGATAAAGTGGTGTCTTCGAAATCAAAGGATATGGATCTTGAAACTGATGGAATAAAATGATCATAAGATCCTAAGCAGACAGGCATTAGCTGTAAAGTTGGGAATAATTTTTAAACGAGAAAAAATTCTGCTATGACCGGGAATCTGAACCCGGGTCTTCCACTTGCAGGGCGGATATTCTACGACTGAACTACCGTAGCTGAATAATTCTCTCGTTTCTGAATGCGAGTGTTTTCTTAAGTTGGGTCCAATTCCCAGTCATAGCAGAATTTTTTCTCGTTTCTAAATTATTCCCAACTTTACAGTTAATACCTGTCTGGTTAGGATCTTATGACAATTTCATTCCATCAATTTCTAGCTTGGCAATCTCATCATTTGAGAGGAATAGGTTTTCTTCGACGTATCTCTTGGAGGATGTCTGTTGGAGCTGGTTGATACTACCTTGGCTGGCCAGGATCCAATTTAAGAAAAACATCCGCATTCAGACATGAGAGAATTAATCTGCTACGATAGTTCAGTGGTAGAATATCTGCCCGGCAAGTGGAAGACCCGGGTCCGATTTCCGGTCATAGTAGATTTTTTTCTCGTTTCAAAATTATTCCCGATATGGATCTTGTTCAATAATTGCAAGGCAGTGTTGTGTGCGCCTGTATCTTATTCTTTGAAAGACTTTTTACCATAGTTTAGTTCAGTAAATTGTCAGCTTAACCATATCTATACTTTTTACATAATTGAGAAATTTCAAAACACTTTGGCAGACAAGTTGAAATGTGAAATAAGAAAATGATTAGACCAATTTTCCTTTCCTTTCCAATTCCCTTTACCACAATCACTAGCAGTTCAAAATGAAATAGAAAAAAGAGTAATGATGCACTTAGAAACTTAAGGAGAGACTTGAGCAAGCAATTACTTTCGAAAAATTTCAATTAAATTCAAATTAATATTGTCCAAAACTTTACAAGTACGGCCACCGGACAGCTGCCTCCGAAATTTTTTCGTGAGAACCCCCGCGCTACAGTGTGGTTTAATAAAGTCCGCCGCAACAAATAATATTCAACTTGCCCCCTCCCCTACTATTCCCATCCACGGAAGTAGACCAAAGAGCAGAGAAGAGAGAGATACAAATCCACTGGCGACGTTTACCGGGAAAGACGAGATATTTTTAACGCGCAAGAATGGCCATGTCGGAACTCAACGGTTATGAAAAATGGCTCGACTGACGAGAAAAATGGGTAAAGTGAGAGGTAAGGGAAGTATGGCATGGACGAAAGTGAAGAGGGGAGAGGCGATGGAAAGAGGGTGGGTGGAAAAGGGGAAACACGAAACGAAAGAAGTGGATGGAGGAATGAAAAAGAATTAAGACAGGGAGGTTGGGAGGGAGAGAAAGGATGGAGAGTTGAGATGGAAATGAAGAGGGGGAGGGGTATGGGGCGGGAGGGAGCAATAGGGGGATGATTAATAGCCGAGTGAGGGAGAGAAGGGGACGGAAGGGCGTGGGTGGAATAGTACGGGGAGCCTTACGTCACGGAAATGGTGGGAACAACCCGACATAAGGGGAAAGAGCTCATGGTTTTTTTTCCTCCTCGGGCAGGGCAGTCTGGTGCGTTACCATCTGAAGGCCGATGTCTCCATCGATTTCCTCACGTCATGAAGCAATTATCGTTGGAATATTGTCAGTACCGCGCCCAAGCGAATGAATTCGGAGCGGAAACTTACGTTCTCGTCATAAATTGGGTATTATAAAGGCAGTTGGAATAAAAAATGTACGTTCGGGGATATTAGTCGATAAAATTTTAATCTTTTACGAATCGCGACTGAAAAGTTCAATTGAACTGGTACTTCCTGGAAACGCATTTCTTTCGAAGCAGTTTGCTTACTAATGAGATGCAAAGTATTCTCATTTAATCTCTTCAATACAAACCAAAACGCTTGAAAATATAAAATTTGTATATTATCTCTTCACGGCTAATGACTCATAAACGAGCATTTAATTATATCAGGGGTCGGCAACATACGGTCTGCGGGCCGCATGCGGCCCCCGAGATAGCTTCATGCGGCCCGCGAAGCTATGATGAAAAAGTGGTCAGTAAAATTTAATATAGACAATTTCATATTTTTCAGTAAAATTCTGACCTCGAAACCTTTTCTGGAGAAGACAACGCTAATTAATCATTTAGGTTTGATTTGTACTCATTTGAGAACAGAAAATTTTCTCGATAACTCCTTATTTGAAGGTTCATCCGGCCCGCCGAAGCTCTCGTGACCTCCAATGCGGCCCTCTGAAGCATTCATAACTACGAATGTGAATCGCCAAGCAAAAACTGTTGCTGGCCCCTGAATTAAAACGATAGCATCAAAGGTTCACTCACAAATGTTTAGCTGTTGCGTTCTTCGTTGTAATACGTACTTCAGCACGATTAAGCCAACAAAATTTTACCTCGTTTAATAAAAAGGCATGGCGGCACATTATGGACCATTACTCGTTAATTAACATACATCAACATTACAATCAAGTCCGTTGCATTAATATTGAAAGTTGTGCCGTCGAATTTCTTTATGACACCATTCATTTCCTCCACGGAATATATAAAAATATTTTTTCTTTTAGAAATATGGACTTTTTACCTCGAAAGAAATTTACATTCATATTCTTTCATGATGACCCTTCAAAGCGACGAGAAAGACGCCATAATGAAATTTCATTCCTTTCGCATTCCCAACTCACATACACAAGAGATTCCACGGAGTTATGGACAATTCAGGAACAGTGGAAAGGGGTAGGCAACAGTGGAACTATGAAGGTGCGTGATATTACGCCTCCTTTACGCCCAAACGACAGTAAAAAGCCAAACAATGAAGAATATATATATATAGTATGATAAATATATGTATTTATATATAAACGAAAAAACTACATTCCAAGTTAGATAAAGCCTCTGTTTCGGCATATAAAGGGAACTCATAGTACATGCCTGGAGCTAGCATTAAAATTTGGTCTCGAAGCTTGATTATGGCGAGGTTTTTTACCCCTCATGGTGCGTGGGTGGCAAGGGAGGAACGCATTAGAGGGGGAAGGAAGTGAAAGGAATAATAGTGAGAGGAGAGAGAGATATGGGGGAGAGGAAAAAGGGGCGTCGGAGAGCATGAAAAAGGCGTCATTTTCGGGGCAGGAAGGGACGAGGCGAGTGGGCAAAGTTGATTAATGGACGAAAGGGGTATAGGAAGGTGGATTTGCATATTGATATGCGCTTAATTTGGAGGATCTTTCAAAATGTTTGGAGGGCCCGCGTGAAAGCGGGGGAGATGGAGATTCCCAGCGGAAATTCAAATAAAATGACACGCAAGTCGATGTTAACACGTGAAAGAGGAAATGGAACGCGGGATAAAAGGAAGGCGGTGGGATGAGGGAAGGGGGAGAGAAAGGAGGAAGAATCGCAAGGAATTACGGACGAAAGGGAATCATTATTTACGTATTGAGATCGACACAATGATTCTTAATTCCATGAACAAAATGGAGGTACCCTTCAGGAGGACGCTTCTCCGATATCTGGCGTAAAATGCGGGAACCACGAGAGAAAACTCGTGAAAAATTAAACTGTCACAGTTATTATTGAGTAGTAGAAATTATAATACTGAGAATTTACAACATAAATAAATTATCGAGGCTTTTTTATTCATGCGCTCAGAAAATTCCGTTCAAATATCAATCCGAATGCCATAAATGAGTTTCAAGATGGAGAAATACGATGCTATACGTGCACGTTATTTACAATTACATGTACTGCTCAATATTTTTTGCATCAACGTATGATATAGAATTTTCTTTTTATGAGTTTTCTTTTGATTATCTTAGAGGGAAAGCTTTTCGTAGCTGTTGGTTCGCAGGGAAATGTTTTCCAGGCGATTAATGAACTAATGGAGAATCCATCAAGATCATTATCGAAACTTAGTTAAATTAGACGCACCGTCAACACCAATAAAATCACCCTCTAAATTTGGAATTCAAGTTAATTTTATATAAAATAAATAAAGACAATTATTGTAAATTTCCACTTTCCAATTTCTAGTGGAGATTTACAATAATTGTCTTTATTTATATTATGGAATCATTCCACAAAGTTGAGCCTTCCCAAGTGGAACAAGTTAATTTTCTTTCACACTGTTATCACTTGTAAAAAGCGATGATAATGTAAACATTTTTCAACAATAGAAATGAATGATTCCAAAAATGAAGTATAGAGCTAAACTTATGGTTGGAATTCAATTTATAATGAAAAGATCTCCAATAGCTCATTTCTCAGAATCAGCACTGAAAACAGGTTTGAAATTCAGAACAATTTGTGGCTATCAAAGCTATCATCATCATTAATTTAATGGAAAATTATTGTTTTAATTATCCAAGAAAAATTCAAATACTTTGCATAAAAAAGCATTCAATCTTTATAAGCGTTGATAACTTTAATTATTTTTCTAAGTATAAGTATAAGGCAGGATGTGTAATTTTTCTTGGCCTAAGGAATATTAAACTTAAATTAAATATAAAACGCCCACATTAAAATTCATAAATACACACAGGAAAATACATAAAATGATGAAGTATTTATGCTTTAGCTTATATTAATATGTCAATAATACAAATATTATTATATACCATATGAATTAGTAAAATTTAAATTAAACCAGTTTTAAGTAAGAACTTTTTATTAAATTACTACATAGTATAGCTAAACAATAGCAATAAAACATACTGAATGACATTTTGACAAGGATTTTTGAGGAACTTTCTCAACTGCATCATATTAACTACCAAACACTTCTAAAATAAAAACTTTAAATCCTTGTTTAATTCTCCATAAATCTTTTGTATCTGAATAAATATCTGAACTTAATTATAACACTTTCATGCAAAAGGAATCAGTGCAAATGTGCATTGTGGCAACTGGCACACACAAAATTTATACATTTGCAGAACAATTAACATTTAATGTAATTTTTTACTGCAATGTGTACAATAACATTTAAGATGTGACTGATGATTGACCAGCACGATAGCTAGCATGTGCACACATATATTCCATTGCCCTTTTAAATCAAAGCACTATTCAGTTCAATGCTTTCTGTGAAGCTTATTTTGAAAAAAATACATAAATAATTAATTTATCTCTTTGCAACAATTATAAGTCTGAATAGTTTCATCATGGAATATAGAAGTTTCTTCAGATATATGACAAATACAACTAAATAAGTAATTGCACCATTAGCATTTCACAAAAAAGCAACCAAAATAAAAGGTAAATGCTGTAATACAAAATTTCCTTATGACAAATGAGATGAAATGTCAAGTTAAAGCAAATAATTATAATATTATTACACCAAAGCATGAATACCATGGAGACAGTCTTAAATAATAATAATAATTCAAGACAAAACAGTAAAGGAAAGACCCATTATAAGAGGAATGGAAAAGCAAAGGCATTGCCCATCAAAATGTAGTGTCTGTTATCATAGAGTTTAGAAGGATCAAAAATTGATCTGCCTAGAGGAGAGAAAAAATGAATGCACTTGATATGGAAAATTGAGGGGCTTTATAAAAAGAGCTGAGAGGGACTTGGAAGATGGCTTTGGAAATCTATCAAAAGAAATGGCTGGAGATACCATCCCAAACAATGAGACAAAGATTCATTTCCCTATTCCAAAATGGGTACATTGCATGGCATTATACCCAATCACACCTTTTTACAAAAAATCCTAAAGTATTAAAAAAATTGTTGCTAAATGCAATGGTTAGTTTATATTAATGGACAAGTTCTCAAAACTAGAGATCAGCATAAAAGTTTTTTAAAACTTTATTTAAGAGGGGCTTTTCTTTCAGCCCTTAGACATGGTCTGCCTATCCTTATAGCAAAGTTTACAGTCTCAAGTTCTTGAAAGAATAAAATAATTTACTAACACAACAGAAAAATTATCAAAAGAACTGCAGAAGAAAGAATACATATTTACACCCAGATGCCTAGGCAACAACACTGTATAAAGAAATATATCCAACTATAATGATGTTGCAAGAACTTATTTCTGAGCTGTTAAAATTCTTCTCAATACAAAACAAACATTATGAGATATTATAAAATTATTGCTACGGCAATAATAACCCACACCTTTGAATGGCACTTATGCAGATACTACTTAATAAATTCTTGCAACTGGCCAATGGCAACTTTTGCAGGTGTAATTCACATGTTCTACTAGACTGAATTAGTACTAATATCGATTAGAAATTCCATTGTATTCAGAATATATTCATTTATAGACAATAATATATAGATTTATCATGCAGATTTCAGCTAATGAAACTGAAATGCAACAATGCGTCTATCTAGACTACCAGAAAGGATGTGATTTCTACTTAATATGCTTCTCAATAGATGCAATATTATTCATACTATGATAGAAAATGCAACACAAATATAAAGATGCATTAAAATCTGTAACATGCTAACAATAAAAATAATTTCTTAATTTATAAAACATACAACAATAACAACATACTATATGAAGATTTAAAGCAGCTAAAATTAAATAACACAGATTCTATCATATTCTATAATCTTTTCAATCATCTGTGATTCATAAGCTTGAGAAATTTTAATTACTCTAGCGTAGACTTTAGTTTCACAAAAACAAAAATATGAACATATGAACCACATGCACTTGACAACAAGTAACATAAAGAGACACCTAAAAGCATTAGGCAAGGATAAGTTCCTTTAATAAAGGCCACATAAGCCAAGTTTTATCACATTTTATAAAGGCAAGTAAAAAAGAAGCAAAAAGTTCTTAAAAACATAAGTACTTTTCATCAGAGAGAAATCACACACCCAAAGCTCTAAAGCATTTTACTTAAAACAATATTTGAGAACACCATGCACATATTTGATCAATATATTAACCAATATGTATCTTCTAAAAACGAGCTCATGCATTTGGACCTAATATTTAAAAGGTGTATTATCCAATGCTTTGGGCAAAAAAGCAATCCAAAAATTTAGAGCACTTTATAGAATTGCCTACATTGGATTTCTGCTTTGTGAAAATTTTCATGAATATAAATAATTATATCACATTAGAAAGGCATCTTAAATTCTTAAGCACTGAAAAGTTTTTTTATAATTTCAAAGGTTAAACAAAAACCCTCAAGAACTTTACAGTATCTTGGATTTATAGAGATAATGAAAAGAAAAAAGTCTGCATAAAGTTATTTTACAACAGAGTACATACTTCAGTAACTGTAGTGAAAATTCCTTCAATATGATGAAACCTTTAAAAATGATAAAATCAATTCCTGTAACAATTTAAGAGGCATTAAAGCATTTTTTCAAATGATTATTCAGTAAATTAATCAACAGCAATTAAATACAATTCCATAGGAGAAAAAAATTACAAATGATATATTAACCTCATACAAATCTCCCAGAAAGATTAAAAAACTATCCTTTGTGCATGTTTGAATTTTAGCACTATAAATATAGTAGGTTCACTCCAATTAGCATAATATAAAGGCATGCAGGAACAATCACAACAAAATAGGGTTGTGCCAACATCAGTTTCCTTTTCATTAGATCATTTCTAAAATGTGTATCTCAATAAATTTGCAAAGTGCACACACCATCTTATCACATACTTGCAGGTAAAAATACTTTAATTTAGAAGTGTACGCTCAAATTTCTACAAATAAACAGTGCATGCATTTTGGGTAATGTAACCTGCTAAATAGTGTTAACTAGTTAAAAAAAAAAAGATTTGCACACAATAATAAATAAATACCAATAGGAATCTATCACACACATCAAACATCAACCAAATACATCAACTATGCAGCAAAAATAACCTTATCATCTTCATTCTAATATTTCTTTATCTCTACTCTAAAGTTATTGAGAAAAAGGATGGATTTCATTGAAATTTAATAATACAGATGCTCTTGGTATTCAAAATCTTATCAAACAAAATTCAAATCCTATTCTCAGGACTTTTAAGTTGTCGAGAAAGGTTTTTTACTCGGTGCTTTATATTCATATCTCATTCAAAGACTTCATAGTTTATTTAGCTTGCTAATATGCTATTTCCTTATCAGATACAAATCAGATCCAAGCTGTAACTGGAATGGGTCTGAAAAGAAGCATGAGATGAAAGAATCACAGAATTTGGTCCCCCTGCATCAATCAGCCCTCTTTAAGTTTTCCAAGAAAATTGGTTATCTTCACCCTGCAAATATAAAGTTGGTTTCATTGAAGAAATGGATTGCAAGAAGCCAAAGCTTCCAACTCCATTCTTTCTGCTGTAGTTGGCACCACTGTAGCTCATGCTTCTGGTGCCACCACTAGAGTAACGGCCGCCAAAACCTCCTCCCTTCTTCTGACCCACTAGAGACTTGTGTTTTTTGCTATCCAGGTGCTGGATGAACTGGGACTCGCAGTGCACAGTCAAATTGCAAGGCTGGCAATAGAATTTTCCTAGAAAACACAAAAGCAATATTTTGATTTCACCTGTGGATGTAAAAAATGTAAAAAAAATTGGACATAAAAAATGATTGCATTGTTTCTGCATGTTTATGCAGGTTACTTGTTAATTTTACAAATAAACAGAAATATTTTCCTTTAACTGATAATTATAATATAATGAAAAAACATGGCAGTATATTTTATGTGCCACATGTTAAATGTTTACTTTTTAATTGATTCTTTCCTAAATATAATAAAATATATACTTACAAATAGTCGAAAATAAAGGAAAATGAAAAACTTGTAATCAGTAATCAAATGCAAGAGTAAGACTGTAATTTAAACAAAACTATATGAATACAAAACCGAATTAGGGACAATTATAGTAAACATGAACTCTTTTAATGCTGAGGATACCTTTTGAATCATTGACAAATTCAGTAAAATTTAAATATTTAGCAATATATGAATCAAAAGTTATACCTGAAGGCGTTCTGTAAATAGAATAATCTTTCCCTTTGGATTTCTTCTGTGAACTGCCTTCTTTGGGTTTTATAACAGATGCCAAGATCGAATCCGTAGGAGGAACTGCAGAGAGATCAACAAAACAGAAGGCGCTCTTAATATCGATACATCACACAAAGCATCACAATATTTGCAAAAGGAAGGAAGGAATAACCCGATTAAGAAGATCTGTTGGCACAATTCTAAACAAAGCTATCATCCATTTAACGATAATGTTTAGAAACAAGTTATCCGTGAACATGGATAAAATTAGTGTATTTTTAGCCTACTTTCCAGAATGGAATTAGGCATATAATTTCGCCGTTGTCTGTCTGTCTGTCCCCCTATTAACTTTTGAACCAATGGACCGATTTCCATGACACCTGGTGGAAATCTCTTGCTACTAGGGGCCGAGCTTCTGAGGATAGTTTTTGTTGCGAAGATTGAAAGTTCAGGGTTCGACTCCAGGAACTATCCTTCGCATTTGGTTTGCATGGGAAATCTGAAATCCATCGTGCAGGGTAATTTTCTCTTGCACATTAAAATATCTTAGAATTGTGATATCGGTGCGGGATTTGTACTATACTTTGATGAAATGAATGAAGATTCTAATTTTTATCGTAGAATGTTGCTTATCGATCGTATTTATCCGAATTTTGAGTAATCACTGGCGATTTTGCAGTTTTTATCACTCATTATGAGAGTGTTGCCATCGCAAGGAATATTGTTGGACTCGGATTCGGTATAGTCTAGTACATGCACGCATTATTTATGCCATACAAATACGCGTGAAGAATTTAATTTTCCATTCGAATGTATTCGTAATATTTTATAACGGTAAATTATGAAATTTTGGAACACAAATAGCAACTCATCCGCGGTGATTTTAATGCCATTAAAGCCAATATAAGTATTAAATAAATAATTATGTGGTGGAAAGTAGGCATCATAAGTTCCGTTTGGATCATCTTGTTTCTTCTGTTATTAAATTCGATAATACTTTGTTTTTAGCGGTTTTTGTAAAATCCGCTAATGTAATCGTTTTGTGCAACAGTCCATTCGTCCGTCCCACTTCTGTGTCGGGCTGTTTACTTCTACACCATTTAAGTTAGAAAAAACAAATTTTGAGCGATTGTTCGAGGCCATAAATTCTTCCCACGTTTGAAATTTGGAAAATCTAGGGGCAATCTAAGGCGTGTATTTTAAATGTTAAAACCGCTCTTAATACTTGATCCATCAGTTCTTTCCTTATTTGATATTTCGTTATGAAGATTTCTCCCATTAACCTAACAGACGAACTGAGGGGAATTTGGAATGTGATGCTTAAATTTAGCTTACCTTAATTGATTTTTAATGTGGTTATACCGCCACATATTCGGTAATTCGAGCTTCGTTTGTAGGCTGCATCGATATGGAAATGTACGCTCAAAATTTCACGTTTCCGTCTTTTGCACCTTCAGATATGTTAACCCTAGAAAGCTAATGAACGTCAAAGTGACATGTATTGTTCCAAGAATCGGGATTACTCATCATCCGGTAGCCGGGTTGACTCATTGCCATAGCAGTGCTTGAAATGCTCAGTACTATTTCTGTTGCTGACGAGTTTACTGTGAACCTGCTTTACGTGTGCCTGATAGAGCCTATATTAGGTAAGTCACCATGCTATTTACTTTCTCCATACGTAGTATAGGAGAAAGTATTGTTTTCATGAAAAAATCGACTTCGAGATCTCAACGGAAATACACGTTTTGAGGTCCACTGAACACGTTTTGACCATTTTATCGATGATGCCTGTGTGTGTGTGTATGTGATAGACTTTTTGTGGGTGCTCTAACTCAAAAACTATTAATCTGGCCAACGCGAAATTTTATATTTAACATTTTTATAAAAGTCAGAAGAATTGATTAGTTTTTGGTAAAAATCGGTCTACCATGGAATGAAGATCAATGCAGAAAAAACGAAAGTCATGGTGGTTTCAAAGGAACATAAAGAATTAAATATAATGGTAAATGGCCAAAAATTGGAACAAGTAAGTAGTTTCAAATATCTTGGCAGTATTTTAGCGCAGGATGGAAGTAGTACACAGGACATCAGAAGTAGGATTGCAATGGCAAAAGCAGCATTTAACGAGAAGAAGGAGCTTCTCACAAGCAAGAAAATAAATTTAGAAACAAGGAAGAAATTAGCAAAATGCTACATATGGAGCATAGCTCTTTATGGTGCAGAGACGTGAACAGTAAGGAGAAAGGAGGAAAAATATTTAGAAAGTTTTGAGATGTGGGTATGGAGTAGAATGATGAAAGTGAAATGGACAGAGAGGAAGAGAAACGAAGAAGTATTAGAAATGGTGGGAGAAGAAAGGACGCTAATAAAAACAATCAGGAAAAGAAAAGCAAATTGGATAGGGCACATATTGAGAAGACAGTGTTTACAAAGGACGATCTTAGAAGGAAAAATTAGTGGAAGAAGAGGAAGAGGGAGAAAAAGAACAGGAATATTAGATAATATAAAGCAGGGATATAATACTTACAGAGGTATAAAAGAGGCTTCTAGGGAGAGAGAGAAACTCCATACCCACATCTCAAAACTTTCTAAATATTTTTCCTCCTTTCTCCTTACCGTCCACGTCTCTGCATCATAAAGAGCTATGCTTCATATGTAGCATTTTGCTAATTTCTTCCTTGTTTCTAAATTTATTTTCTTGCTTGTGAGAAGCTCCTTCTTCTCGTTAAATGCTGCTTTTGCCATTGATGTCCTGTGTACTACTTCCATCCTGTGCTAAAATACTGCCGAGATATTTGAAACTACTTACTTGTTCCAATTTTTGGCCATTTATCATTATATTTAATTCTTTATGTTCCTTTGAAACCACCATGACTTTCGTTTTTTCTGTATTGATCTTCATTCCATATTGTTGGCCAACCTCACTTAGTCTGTCTGTCATCCTCTGAAGCTCATCTCGCCTCTGCTATTAAGCCCTGATCATCTGCGTATTTAATGGTGGTAATACTTTCACCTCCTATCTTAAATCCTTTCTCTTCCATCAACGCTTCTTCTGTTATTGTTTCTGCATAAATATTAAATATCGCTGGTGAAATAGAACAACCCTGCCTCACCCCCCTCCCTATTGAAGTACTTTCTATTTCTTCTCCTTCAACCCTGACTCTAATCTTTTGATCAAAGAAGAGGATTTTAAGCAGTCTTTTATCTTTCCAATCTATTCCTATTTTGTTTAAAATACCCAGCATTTTATCCCATTTCACTCGGTCAAAAGCTTTCTCCCAATCTACAAAACAAAAATACATATCTTTATTGACTTCTAGCGCTCTTTCTATCATGATCCTCATACATCCTATAGCATCTCTAGTCCCCCTTCCTCTTCTAAAACCAAACTGATTATCTTGCAGCTCCTTTTCTATTTTAGATTCAATTCTTTTGGTTATTATTCTGGTTAGAACTTTAGCTGTATGAGAAATTAAACTAATAGTTCTGTAATCCTTACAACATTTTGCATTGTTCTTTTTCTCCAGTGGTACCATCACAACATCTAAAAAATCTTCAGGCCATATGCCTGTATCATATACTTGGTTAAAAAATTTTGTGAGTTGCTTAACTGCTTTAGACCCCAAAACCTTAAGAACGTCCACGGGTATATCATCACTCCCAACAGCCTTCCTTCTTTTCATGTCATCAATTGCTCTTTTAACTTCAGACTCGAGAATACTTGGTCCTAGCTGATCTTCTTCCACATCCTCTTTTTCATTTAATTCAATATTTCTTGGCTTTCCTTCTTTGTCATACAGAACCTCAATGTATTCTTTCCAGACATTCTTTACATTGTATGGCTCCGATACTATTTTATCACTTTTGTTCATGATTCCTTTACGTCCTATCTTTCTTGCTTTTTCCTTGAATAGTTCCCTTGCTTTGGTATACATGAGGTCTGTTCTACAAATTCTTTCACATTCGACAATCTCCTCGCATTTCTCATTTATCCACTGTTCTCTGGCTTTATCTGTTTCCCTTCTTAAAGCATTATTTAACTCCTTGTACTTTCTTTGGCCTTCTTCAGTGTTTATGTTCTTCCACTTTCTCCGCTCTTCCATTTTTTGCAGCATGGCTGCTGTGATCCAGGGTTTTTTGTTTCTTTCACCCGTTATCTTTCCTACCTTCTTTTTCATTACATCTTTAATGTTGCTATGGATGTATCTCCACTCCTCATCTACATTCTTCCTATTTTCTTCAGCTCTCTCCCCCAACCTTTCCTCCAGCTCAGTCATAATAGCCTCCTTGTTTTTAAGGAGTTCCTCTAAGTTCCATTTCTTGTTAACTCTTATGTTTCTCTTAACGCTCTTCAGTCTACATTGTATACTTGCCACCAAAAGGTTGTGGTCAGAATCGATATCTGCCCCTGGTAGTGTTTTCACATTTTTAATGCTATTTCTAAATCTTTCATTGACTAGTATGTAATCTATCTGGTATCGTCTCTGGTCTCCTGGGCTTCTCCATGTGTAAAGTCTCCGCTGGTGATGCTTAAACCATGTATTAGTTACAATCAATCTATTTCTATGGCAGAATTCCACAAGTTTATCCCCTCTTTCATTTCTCTTCCCTAGTCCATATTTTCCCACTATGTTATCTTCCAGTCCCTCTCCGACTACACTGTTCCAGTCACCCATTACTAAGGTGGTGATCCTTCCTTTTCCCTCCTCCTCCAATATCTCCATAATCTGTTCATACATTTCATCTACTTCGTCGTCGCCAGCATTAGTCGTTGGCATATACACTTGAATTATAAGCATTTCCACTGGCTCCATCTGAAGTTTTACGGCTATTAATCTATCATTAACTGTCACTACATTGCTAATTCTTTCAGCTATCTCTTTTCTCATTATAATCCCCACTCCCCTTTCCTTTTTCTCCCCTCCCGAGTAAATAATCTTAAATTCGTCTGAATTTATCTCGCCTTCTCCTTCCCACCGAACTTCACTAAGACCTACTATACCTACATTATTCCTTCTCATTTCCCTTTTTAAGTTCTCTAGTTTACCCCCTGAATTCATAGTCCTAACATTACATGTGCCTATTTTTAATTTCTCACTACTTGCTTTCTTATTAATGTTAAATTTCCTCTGTGCATCCCCTAGGGTAGTCCCCACCCGGAGATCCGATTGGGGGACTATTTTACCTCCGGAATATTTTACCCCAGAAAGATCCATAGAGGTATTTTCAGCTTTTCAGCCTATCATGGGAAATATAATGAGGTAGTTTCCCCTTGCTTTCCTCATCGCAGTTTCACAGAGTGATTACCCATCTGTAGCTGTTCAGATCCACATGATCACCACCTACAGAGGTACTGTGCAAGCTGCTGCCCTTGCACAGGGGGATGTAAAACCCTCAAGACTGCTTCTTAGTCTGACTCTTCCCCTCAGACCTTTCCGGCTTGGATGGTCCTACCAGGAGAATTATCTCCCGCCGGCATAGCTCTTTGGTTCGTAAGAGTACACAAACCCTCCCACCTCTGTAAGGTTATGCAGTCCTTAGGGAGGGACAATTTTTATAAGAACAACGAAAAAACAGGAAAAAACCTACGACGACGTTTTGTGCAGTTCGATGCGCCGATTCGCGGCGAGACCAAAGAAGTTTTGCTTAAATTGTTAAAAAGTGAAAAAAAATTGTTAATTTTACATAAATAATATTTGCAAATAGTTATTTTGTCATAATAAAATTGAATTTGAAAAAAGGTAAAGTAGTGTTATTTTTCCGAGCTCAACAACAATACACGTCAGTTTTACCTTAAAGCGACTAACAGGTAGGATTAGCTTTCTAGGGTTAAAAAAAATTTAATGGGGCCATATCCGACCCTTTATATTTTTCAAAGCTCAAATTAAAAGAAAAACAAGTAGCAGCAGTACAGGAATCGACTCTCCAAGTTTCAACTCTCTATCCTTTACGGTTTCGTCAAAATTTCAATTTAAGCAAGTGCACAGACAGACAGACCCCAAAGTTCGTTTAAACGCGGAAAAAGATCAACGTTGCAGCCGTCGTGAATCCAGAGAAACACAACTCGGATACCAATGGAACAGCGGAGTAAGCCGATATTTTTCAAACTCGGGGCGGATTACGCCAACCTAATCTCGTGATCAGGAGGGGATGTGATGTCCTGCTGCCCCTCACCGGTGGTGGCGACCGGGACACCTGCCCAGCTTCCCTCGCCGAAGTTTCGCCACTACCAAAATATCACTTACTCCAGGTATCGCATAAAGCCGTCGCCTCTCTACTTAATTAA
The DNA here is from genome assembly GCA_028673005.1 of Tanypteryx hageni. Lineage (NCBI taxonomy): Eukaryota > Metazoa > Arthropoda > Insecta > Odonata > Petaluridae > Tanypteryx > Tanypteryx hageni. Next base: position 98,781,402 of record CM054112.1, on the reverse strand, counting down.
GCCTACCAATATTGTTTATCAGAGCTTACGTGTTTTAACGACCCTACCCATCAATATGGATAGCCGGAAGAAAACTCTCTAATTGGAAAAAAACTGCATCTAGTCATGCCATAATGAGACAGATCCTGATGGGAGGAAAAGGGGAGGGGAGGAAAGAGCGGGAGATGGAAGCTGTCGACGGCTTGCCCCAAAAACCCAAATTAAGAAATCCCTTAGAACCCGCGCGATAAAAAAACATCTAAAATGAACTTGAAAGCCAAATAAAAAAAGAGATTTATTCCATGTGCTGTTAGTGAGACTTTCAGCCGCCATTATTTATACTAAACATGGCAGACTAATTCAACGGAACGGTATTCGTTCACGGCAGAATAAGAAACTGTTCCGTGCCAGATATTCGCTGAGAGAGAGAAACACAAGTAGTATAAAGAACCCGGGAAGAGAAAATATACCCCTTACCTCCCGACTATGTATTTGGCGCATTTTTCTTTTTATCGACACCTCTCGACACTGGCTTACGCCAGAGAAAAGTAGGAAGGGAGAGAGGTGGAGAGAAAGAGAGAGAAAGCGCTGAGAAATTCATGGATTTTTCCCCTAGTAGTCTCAAAAATCTCACCGGAGCGTGGACGGGTCCTTAGACCCTTCGCAACGCTAAAATTCGCTTGATTCTTTATTAATTTTCTCTCTCTCTCTCGCTGTGTCTGTCTCTCTCCTCTCCGTCGTACCTCCCCCTCCCTCCCATTCCATCTCGTGCCCCCTTCCTCCACTCTCCTCATCCCCCACCCATTTCTCTTCTCCTTTGTTTAGATATTTTGGCAAGCTGAGTCGACTGCTCAGCGATTCTTTTCAACAGGCAACGGGAATTCCTCCTTTTTCTCTACAACCTCTTCCTCCTCCCGAAAAAAGCTTCCTCTAGTTGTGCCCGGGGACTGTTTACTCCCTCCCACGCACTCCTTCTCCTCACCTCCCCCCTCTCATCCATCCGCGCATTGTTGCATGACCCTACGTCCTGCCTTACTGCTTCCACATCGAAAATCCTCCACTCTTCCATACGCCAGCCTGCCTTATACTCTTCTCCCCTTCCTCCCTCCCTCCTCCCGACAAACCACCCAACCTTTCTCCCTTAGCACTTCAACCTCGCTCATTATCACTATTTCACTCTGCCGTCCTCTGAAAAAATTAATAACGGGGATTGTATTTTTATTATATTTTAGCCGTTGGCCCCGGTAGGACCAAGTCTTCCTCTCTCTTTCCTTCCTTATCTCTCTCTCCCTCCCTCTTTCCTCTCTCCTTCTCTCTTTCCTCTCTCCCTCCCTCTTTCCTCTCTCCCTACCTCTCCCTCACTCCGTCTCCATCCCGAAAATTTCCAAGCGACGCTATTTTTTCCATCATCAGCGAATAATAATGCCTCCTAATTTTTGCAAGTTCCGCCAGGAACTTGTACACCCCGTCTCCGGAATCTCGCCATAATTTTTTCGTGTTTACCTTATTTATAAATTTTTTCCCTCGCAACGCGATGAAGACGTGATGTCTCGAAACGCGGATCCCAGGAGGAGAAGAAAAACGCACCGACACGACGCAATCGTTTTTTGTTTCAATCCATCAAATTCCGCGGGACCAAGAAGAGCTAGAAAGAAACGGATAGGTTTTTGCCTATTAGAGAGTTCAACTGCGGAACGAATATATTACCTCGCAAAAAGTATGGCGTGGATCGAGGAGCGTTATTTCGTAATAAGGAGAGAAAAGGAAAAAACAACGCTCCGCGAATCGAAACGACATTCGAAACATCTGAGGCGTGAAACGCGGCGATGATGCATTGTTAAACATCGCAGCTCGCTGAAAATTTGAGTTATGCGCCACAGGAAAAAAAGAAATCCCGAAATGGAATGAACAAAAGGATATTTTTTAGAAAATATTTAAGGGTTTTTATTTGCACGCTAATTTGCGCAGCTGAGATAAGGAATCCGTAAAAAAAACGCCACGCTCGGAAGTCTAAAAGTCGTAATTTCGCCTTTTCAGACGGCAGCTAATTTGAAAGTCGTAAAACTTTATATTTTGCCATATGTCCGCACTTACACAATGAGGTTTTCGAGGGAACACGAAAACATTTCCGCAATCTTTGGTCCCACTCAAATTCGTCGTCGGAAACGAGGCCTCGCGACGATTTCGGTATTTTACGAATCCGAACACCTATATATATAAAATTTCACCGATACTCGTAATCGCCATTGTGCAAGAAAGAATATTTTTAGGAAAATAGAAAAAACGTTCGAATTAAAAACGCAATTATACAGACAAAGCTAAACTCCCAACTTCGTCACAAAAGTCCGTTTAACCTTCAAAATCATCGACCCCATTTATTTACGCTAGGCTGAATTTCTCAGCGCTATTACACTTAACTCAATTACAACATCTCAACAGAATTATCGAACTAAAATTTAAACGGCAACAATGCACAAAAGGATAAAATATATACGACTTAACCTCCAAAGGAGTAACGCAATAAAATTAAGCGATCAAAGGCAGGCTCATTTTCAAATAATGAATAAGCACTTTACAACATGTGCCGTAATTATCGCCCCACTACATACAAAGAATTGCGAACATTCAGCTCTCACAATGCACTCGTTTCAGAAACATCACAGGGTTTCGTGATAATTGAAAACATTCCGAAATAAAGGATTAAAGAGGGAGAGAGAGGAAGGAAGCTCAATGACGACTTAAAAATCCAAGAAATTTCCAATAATTAGGAAGCGTTACCTTTTTCAAAAGCGCCCAAAAGGAGTCAAGAACGTCAACCAAATGTAAACCCTTTATCAGGAATTCCCCTGATCTCTGCAATGTTTTCCTCTTCTCTCTCTCTCTCTTCATTTCTGTCTGCGAGAACAAAATAAGCTCGGGATGGAAGAAAAATTACCGAAAAAAAGAGAAATAATAAAAGTGACAAGTGAAGTAAACGTAAAGCGAAAAACATGAGACAGTTTCAACGAGTCTCCTCGAATTTACCAGACCGTAAACCTCTTAATCAGTGTTACTACTTTGGCTGCTACTCTACCTCTCTAAACCCCCCCCCCCCCTTCTATACTCCTCCCACACATCCTCACCTTAAAATGTTCTCAATGCTAAAAATCCTCTCAAAATGCACTCCTCCGAAATCTTTTCCATCGTAGGGAGGGGAGTGGGAGTGAAGGGGAAGGTCCTTCCGCCTTTCTCTCCTGCGCCCTTCACCTTCCTTGTACGTACGCTTGCCCCCTCTCCTACCCTCCCAACCTATCCTCCTCCGCGCCTCCATCTACACCCCTTTCCCTTTAACCCCGTGTTCTCTCTCTCTCTCTCTCTGCACGAAAAAAATTAAAACATATCCCCGAACCGAAATTCTCCTCTGTCTCACTCCAGCCTACCTCGCTTGCACCTCTTGAATCACGACACGGGGACCGGCACCTAAAAAACTTCGCGCGAAAGATTCCGGAGTATAAAGGAACTTTCCAGGAGGGCAACGAACTCCTGAGAGGCGACCATAGGGATGAGAGGAAATTATGAGGGGAAGATGGGAGGGATTTTTAAGAGAGGAGAATGAGAGAAGGAAAGGGGGATGGGGAAGGTCGTCTCCTGTCGAGAGAAGGTCGACAGGGGTGGCGTAAGTGAAGAGGGCGAACCGAGGAGAGTCTTGGAGAGGGAGGGAAGGGGTTTCCTCGACAAAAAGAATGGAAGAGGGGTGAGATTTTTTTTTTTGAGATTCGGATAAAAAAATAACGGTAAATTGAGGGAGAGGGGCAAATTTGGAAGAAGAACGGAGAGAGACACGGGAAGAGAGACAATAAGATTGGCCCCGCTCATCTTCGACCCATTAGCCCAATCTGGACAGCGGTTTAAAAACCCCGAGGAGAGGGGAGAGAGAGAGAGAGATAGGCAGGGCCTAAAACCGTTTAGATCGAGATAATAGACAGCAGCAAATGAATAGGTCCTACCTTAAAAAAGGAACAGACTCCCCGCCTAATTCCACGTCGCGAAGAGCGATCCCATAGCACGGTCGACGTAGTCTGTCTGGGACACGGCAGAGGCCTGATGGGTCATACTGCCCCACTCTCTCTCTCTCCGTAGGAGGGCGCATAAAAATCCGGGGCGGGAGGTAGGGGTCGGAATAAGCCCGAGAGACTTTAGTCTATAATCGGGTTAATCCAGAAGAAGTAATGATTCTCTCCCCCTCGTGCTCCCCCGCCAAAAACTTAAGATTCTCCTCGGTATATCACGAAAAATCTTATGGAGGAAAGTAGCGGGAGGTGGAAGGAGGGGGAGGGGAGTGGAAGGAGGAGAAAGGGGTGAGGTGGAAGGGCACGAAGACACGGAAAGACGACCCAATTAGTGAAGCTATGGCCGCCCGGTTCTGTGATACCCCCCCACCTCGGCCCTGCTCCGCCCCACCTCCCTCTTCGTGGAGGAGGAGGGGAACTTCGTCACTACTCCTTCCTCTTCCCTCCCAAGCCACCATCAACGGCTTTCAAGAAAGCGGGCGCTAGGGAAAATTTCGCCCTTGACCCCATACCGCTTCAAACCGTCTCATTCCCGATTTCCGCCCCCCCCATCTCTCTCACCGCCGCGTATCCATCCACGCTCCTGCCTCTTCGTCCTCCTCCCAGCCGAAATACCAGCGATCCGCGAGAATAAAAAATATACACAGCTTTTCATTTCCTCATCCCTTTTTCTAATCTCTTTCTCTCCTACTCTGCTCATCCATTACGCTCTTTTCTCTCTATCTCTCTCTCTCCTCCTACGCCGCATTTCTTTGTCTTCCAGCTGTAATTTAAACCCCCCCTCTCTCACCCTACCTCTCCTTCTCCTCCCTACTTCTTCTCAGCCTTTTTGAGGAAGAGTTGTCGAGGATTTTAAGGCAAATAAAATCGATAAGGAAAAAATGTCGCGAGATATTGGCGCACCCGTTGAAAATGTTCGGTTTCCTATCTCTTAATTTTTCAACCAGTTGTTTATTCGGATGTTTATGTTAGGGGGAAAACCAATGAATAGTTAGTTATATCTTAAAATAAACGCGAGAAATACGATCACGAAACTGAAAGATTTAGTCTTCGATCATTTTGAGGCAAAATTACACCAAATCATAGATGCATAAATATTTCGTTGATTCATTGATCGAGGGATAAAATTAAAGTTTCTAAATATGGGTTTAATCAGAATGTCAAGAAATGATAAGCACTGCAGATAAAATCAGAAATATTCTGCCAAAATACAAAGTTCATCCGTGCTCGCTTCCTTATAGCAGACGCAAGTAATTTATTTTATATTAGCTCATAAACAGCCGTTAACGGTCTTTTACAATGAGCGTAATAACGTTAACAAAAACGAACACATACAGCCATGTCTTCGGCAGGATTCGAACCCGCGACCCTAGCCCCTAGCATTGGGAACCAGACACGCTAACCACCTCTCTACCAAGGCCGGCAATTAATTAATCCCATTAATAATTACGCGTTGAATGTTCTCCACATAGGATGACCTCACGTGCATTCATATTTCAAATAACGTCAATCAAATTGAGAACAGCTGCAACGATTTTAAAGATTTTGATTAGATTGATAGAACCTGACGTTTGATTCCACGGGCTTTTCATTTGAATAATATGTAATCGGCAAGTATCTGATGTGCCGAACTGCGCTTTTCGATATTCATCAATATCTTATAATTGAGACTACGACGCGAGATTCGCATTATTTCACAGGGGAAAAAAAGTAAATTCTTATTGTCGATTCTGTAATCTAATTCGCATTTTCTTTTGGAATTTTGAGTTTAAATTCGAAATTTTCCGAATTTTTAACATTTCAAAAAAGTTACCTACTATGGTTACTGGCATTGGTGGCCTCGGGTTTTCAGTACATTTGCACTTAATTTACAATCAAACAGACGTATGAAGGATGAAAATCGATTCAAGGGAATCTTGCGTCGAAGAAAAAATTATCGATTTAACGATGCTCCAAAATGAGATTTTGCTTTTTTATTAAGGACAACAACAATTTTTAAAGATATTTACACCAACTTAAAACAGCGTATAGTATAATTATTTAGGGATTTCCACAAACTTGTGTACCTATACAACTCAGCTATGAGTTTGCAAAACGTGCAAAACGAAAATTTTGCAACGGTGACAAAAATCAGCGGAGTGAAAAACAAAAATCGATGCTGGGTAAAACCTTTTACAAAATTAAATAAAGCAGTTTTCGAGGAAGTATTTTTAAGTGATCACGTCAATCCTTTGCATCAAACTACGGCTCGTGGGCAGATTGAGGCCTGCGAGAGCATTTGATGCGGCCCGCGACGTAACAATACAAGTATGGAAGGGTGTACTCCATGTCGGAAAACATAGTTTCCAAATGCGTTCTTCGAGATCGAAAAAACTTAGTAAAACTGCCCAATACCACATTTCATCAAAATACGTCCCGCGATACCTGGTTTGAAACAGGTACGTTGTAAATTACATGTAGGTCTTCATGTAACGTGGTCGTAATTGTCTTCCGATTTTAATCAAAATTGGAATCGGTCGATAAATTTTACTAAAACTCCCCAATACCAAATTTCATCAAAATACGCCCTGCGGGTCCCGAGTTGAAGCAGAGGTACATTTAAAACTACATGCAGGTCTTCATGTAAAGTGGTTGTAATTATTGTCCGATTTCAACCAAAATTGAAATCGGTGGACAAATTTTACTAAAACTCTCCAACACCAAATTTCATCAAAATACGTCCAGCGGATCCCGATTTTTAACATGCGGACGGACGGACGGAAACGACCTCCCCTAAAGCGTGTACTTTGTGCAAAGTAATAATCGAACCGCGATATTCAATACGAATAATTACTTAATTTTTACTTAAAATCACAAATTGCTACTTTAGAGAAGCTTTGTGACAGAAAGGAGAAGGCAAGGTCAACACCACCATGAGGCTTCTTTCAAACCACAGCCACGAGCGTAGCTATTCCTCTCGACTCCCCCCACTGCCAATTCTGAGGAGCAGAATTGCATTAGGAGCTGATGATTTATCAACTCAGTTGGTTTACTTTGTAATAAGTTGAACATTACGTACATCTTTTAGTCACACTGCACCTTATTTTTGTTAGTATTCAATGATATTCCGCTGCATCTCCCACTCTACTGGAATGCCTACTATTTTATCTCTACCTCTGGTAACGAAGTGACTTCGCGGAACTTCGTTAATCGAGGCATTACTGTATATCCGAGAATTACGATTCTCCCTTTCATTTTTGCGTCGCACAACAATACCTTCCGCCGGCCTCAAAGATGTCACCCAATCTGATAAATCGTCAGCTCGTGAAACCACATCGGTTGCCGCCTCGTTATTTCGCCGCCGCGGCATTCCGCTTAACTGGACTCGCAAATTATCTCGCTCCTCATTCGTCGAGGCTTCAAGAGATGGTGGAGGAGGGAGAGGTAGAGAGGAGGGCGGTGAGGAAGGGGAGACAGAGGTGTGAGGAAGGAGGATAGATCTTCGTTTCGGGCGAATAAGTTCACCCATAGCTGCCATCCGATAATTTCCGTCCCCATCTCGATCCCGCACCTTCCCTTAACACCTACTATCGCGTGACAGATGAACGAGGAGGAGGAACGCGTGCTCATTATTCGGGACATATCGGGAGCGTGTCGTAGTACGGTTGAGTCCTCGGTGGGTTCGTTGCGTGATAACTTGGCTCGCGATAAGGAGGAAGAATCCTTGCAAATACACGGAACGACAATCGTGGAATAAGGCTGCTCGTCAACATCTGCTCCCAGCGCCGTAACTAGCTATTTTAGCACCCGGGGAAAACTACCAAATACGCGTCCCCTCCATCAAAAATTCTTTAATACCAATATTTTTTACTATATGGATTTTGGCTGAACAATTAATAAATAAAAATGAACTATAAATGATATAATTTTTCACTATAAGTGTACATAATTTAAATACATAATTATAAATATAATTACGCACATACATAATTTAAATACCGAAAGTATAACTATTTTAACGTTGAAGAGTTATTCTTCGTGATTTTAATGCTGCAAACTCATCGATAACATTATCGAAATATATAGTTTCCGTAATATCCGGAACAACTATAGCGGTGAAATCGTCCCTGTTCTTGTGCCATGCAACCTCGCACAACTTGCCATCGACAATTTTTGCGCCCCTTCTTTAGCTGCGCCCGGACCAGATGCCCCGCTTGCCCCGCCCTAGTTTCGGCACTGTCTGCTCCAGTTCACAGCCTCAGAGTTAGATGCTGCGTATTTGCATTTTTAAAAGTCCGTAAGACTAGCATTTAAGTTAACACCAGCAGGAAAAGTTACGAATTAGATAAAACCCGTTAATAACACCTGTTTTTGCGAGGAAAGTAGATATATTCTTCAATTTCCACTGTTTCGGCCGAATCTAAACAAAAATGCAACGAAAAATCGCGATTAAACTTATTGCTACATGAGCTGTAAAACAGTTTTGGAGCAGCATTCCTCTCTAGCGAAATATAAAGAAGTATGGAAAGGTGTACTCTTTGTCGAAGAACACAGTTCCCAAATGCGTTCTTTGAGATCGACAAATTTTAGTCAAATTTCCCAATACCAAATTTCATCGAAATACGTCCAGCGGTTCCCTAGTTGTAAAATTTTTAATATTTTTTGTAATGAATAAAATAAGATCGAAAATCGTAAAATTACGTAAATACGTTAGTTTTCTTTTCTTTAAATTTATCGTAACGCTGACATTTTACGGGAAAAATGATTTGTCAAAAAATGTGTATTTAATTATTTTATTCAACTTTTGTTCTCAATATTTTGCTCTCGAATGAGTATTTAACGAGATTCTTGCGAAGTACGTTGCAAAATACATGAAGTTCTTCATGTGAACGGTTCGTTATTATGGTCCGATTTTAATCAAAATTGGAACCGGTCGACAAATTTTAGCAAAACACCCAAATACCAAATTTCATCGAAGTACGTCCTGCGGTTCCCGAGTTTAAACATGCGGACGGACGGAAATGGCCTCGCCTATACGCGTTCACTTCGCACAAATAACGCTTAAAAAGCGCTACTTTTCGAAAACAATTCGCCAATTTCTTCTAATTACGGATTTCACCGCTTAATTCATATAATAATATTTCCGAGGAGCCCTTCGATCAATTTAAAAGCTTCACAGATTCGGGTTTTTTATTTTACACATCCCGAATTTTTCGTAGAAAGATTCGTATTCCTTCCAGAATAAGTTATTCAATTAACTTGATAGCTTTGTAATGCTATCGACCGAGATCCGAATTTAGGGATTGCACTCGACTCGGTTTGAACGTTTACGTAGGCATGCCATTAGCTAAGTAGTATTTTGGAATACCAGTATTTTGAGCATCTGACTGTTGGGTTGTGAAAAGCTCAATTCGGAAATTTAAACTAAGACCAACCGAGAGAATGCGCCTCTACCGGATAAAAGTTGACAGAGAGACCGAATAATGTCTCCAAGTGTTTCTATGAAAATACGCTAATCTTGGAGACGCAAGAGGTTCCGGTAACAGAACACCCTTTCCAAGTAACCCTCTCGCGAGCATCTTGGTATATTCGTTAGAAATGAGAGATAGAGAGAGAAAGAGACAAGTAGTCCCTTTTCCACTTTGACCTACACAAAAGAACGTATCCCAGCCTTCACCGAGGAAGGTAAGTCATAAGGATTTACGGCTAAAACTGAGAAACCGATCCATGCGGTTAGACCTCGGGGAAATTCTATGTTCCATCGTGATTATGGGAATTCTGACTTTAGGATGATGCCTTTGGGAAAAATGGGTTCGAAAGAGGTTTTCAGAAGCGAATCAAAGAGGAAATGCCAAGGCAAACAATTCACCCGGAGCATCTTTCAAGACCCGTTTCATACCATATTCGATGAATAATTAAAGAGGGAGGTCAAGGAGGCTAAAGTAGATATCCCAAGGTCAAAGGTGGAGCGGAAGAGGTTTGAATCGTATTCTCGACACAAAGTAGCTTTAAAAAAAATCGAGAATATGAAAATGAAAAAAATTACCCGAGAGGAAATGTTATATTAAATTTAATCTCGACGAAATAGATTCAAAATATGCTTGGATCATTATCTTGAACATATATAAAATTTTATCCTCAGACATGATAATTCACAATTCCGAAAATCTTACCGAATACATTTTTACAGTAAACGAGAAGAAAACAAGCGCTACACAATTAACATAATTGCTGCCGTGATTCCGAAGAAATCTACGTTCAGCCTCCGGGTCTGATGAATACGTGCTACGTCGAAACCGGTAACTACCTAAATATAATAAGTGGATCCGGATGGAGAAGTTTGTTTTCTTTTTAATCTTATTTTATTACAAAAAATTAACTACTAATTGAAGAAAGGCAAAAATGCTATTCTCTCGGCAAAAATATTCCATTAAATTCATTCTTACTCGTTTTGATCACGAACAAAGACGACATTTTCCTATTCAATAATCGGTCATTACGCTGAATCGTCATTTACAACGGTAATATTTATCAAATACCAATAACATTCCCAATACTCGGGTATTATGTACGACGATCTTAAATTATGCGAACAAATATACGAAAGTACGTCCCGTCGGAATCAGAAATATCAACCAACGATTACTTCGGTAAATGTAATATAAATAAAACTTCATTAATAGGGTCACTTAAGTAATTTACACGAACATAATGCCTTCGATAGTATAATAAAATCGATCTCATTCCCGACATATACAAGAAGCGAGCAAAGAGAATCCCGATTCGCAAAGCTCGACGAATGATAGAAACCAGTCTCGCGACCATCATTTCACCCAATCGCAAAACAAACCGTCATCCATCCGCCACAAAATCTGCAAGTCACTCAATCCCTTTTCACGAATCGGTCTGGGTGACAATTAAACGTCGGTCGCGGCGGGATGCCACCGTCTCGAACGAGTTCAAACGAGTCGGGAGAAGAAAAATGCACACCCCGCAAGATAATGCAACCCATCCGTTAGCAACTCAGACGAAATGCTTTCATTAGGAGAGAGTGCTCGAAACGAAATTTGCATTCTGCACCGACACGGAAAATATAGCCAACATGGTTCGCCCAGGGCTCAAAAAAACCGCAGCTGTGCCGAGGCAAAGGCGCTAAATACGGTTTAATCTCATTCTGACTCTAATTCAGGTTACACCGCGACAAAGAGTACCCGGGTGAGGAGAGGGAGAGAGAAAGGGGGAGGAGATTGGGAGGGAGGAGTGCCTCTTTACAGGGAGAAAATCTTTCCTTGAGGCCGTAATGCGACCCAACTCATAAAACCGGAGGGGGAGGGAGGAAGGGGAGAAGGAAACGCAATAAAAGGAAGAAGACGAACGAATTCTTGGAGAAGTGAGGAAGGAGTTAGGCGGAGGTAAATAACTCCAGATGGAGTCTGAGTTTAGGAGAAAGAAAGAGAGAGAGGATGGAAAAGCGATAGGTTTATCCAAAAAATCACCCAAATCACTCACTGGCGAGTTTCCATTCTGGCCTTTTAATACCCAAGACAAATGAAAATCGTTACTGGAGAAATTGAGTCATAAAAAGGGGAGAGGGAATAAAGAAGGGGGAAGAGGATGAGGAAGGCACAAAGCACTTTAATCTATAGGAGGGAGAGAGATAAAGAGAGGCACACAATTAAGAGAGTGAGGAAGTAAGGAAAATCTTTTTAAGGGTTTATATAGGCCGAGATGCTTACCAAGTCTACGCCTATGGAAAACTGCTTCAACGTTTCTTAATGAGAATAGGTTCGAGACGTCGAACGGAATCTCGACTATGGAAGGCCTTCTCGAGTGGATGGCAAATAATGGATAGTGCACAGCGGCTGGATATAATAGCCCTCTCTGCCGGATAAAGAAATCCACGGGGAAATGGAGATTAAGGTGGTACTGTATTAAATGGTTAATTCAATCCAAGCGCGGGGAAGAAAGTTTTATCTAAATTATAGGCTGAGATGATATCGAATGGAGAAGCCTTTCGAAGTTTCTTCCTTTGGAGACGATTAGAAGAAAAACCTTCGAGGATATCGGTAAATATTTTAAATGGTAAGATAGCTGCTAAGATTTTTATCTCTGTTTATAACAAATTCCCAGTAATACTATCGGTCAAAAAAGAACTAAAAAACAAGATGATCTCCGACAAGCGCTCTGATAACCATATTTATATTGCATCTAACTGTGGCTCTAACAACACTTTCTAACATGGTTTAGTAGGTCATCATCGTCAACTTCGAATCAAAATATAAAACGAATGAAAATAGGCCAGTTATCCTAAGTGCTGCAGTTACTATATTTTTAATTAAATATGAAGTTAAAGCAAGCGGCCGAGAGACTTGCCAGTAAAATTTGGAATATAGCATGGGTTGGTTAAATTTTGGTGCAATGGTTTACTAATGAATGCATTGGACACGAGGTAGAATCTGATACAAACAATTTGGGACAATATCAACATTTACATAACAAAATACTGAATAATACTTAACGATACTTAATTGACTTTATATAGTAAGTTTATTGGAAAATGTGAATGCGGAAGGATATTATCGGTTTTTACAAAAAATATTAATATTATGCAAATTAGTCAGAACAAAAGACTGATCAAATATATAAAAATACCGAACACGAGTCCAACAAGATTCGAAAGGTGTACTCCATGTCGGATTACACAGAGTTTCCAAATGCGTTCTATGAGATTTCACAATGTTCTCTATATTTTTCGCTCAGATGAGAATTTAACGAGAAGCAAGCGAGGTACGTTGTAAAATACATGTAGGTCGTTACGTAAAGTAGTCGTAATTATTGTCTGATTTTGACCAAAATTGAAATCGGTCGATAAATTTTAGCAAAACTCCCCAATACCAAATGTCAACATAATACATTCAGCGGTTTCCGAGTTTTAACATGCGGACGGACGGAAACGACCTCCCCTATATGCGTTCACTTCGTGCAAAGAACGCCTAACAGTAATCGTTGTAATGACAACACTCGTAATGAGTGATAAAAACTGCTAAAACGCCGGTATTTACACGAAATTTGACCAAATACGATCGATAAGCAAAATTCTACGATAAAAATTAGAATCTCCATTCCTTTCCTCAAAGAATAGTACAAATCCCGTTAAGATATTATAATGTGCAAGAGAAAATTACCCTTCACGATGGATTTCAAATTTTCCAAGTAAATAAAATGTGAAGGATAATTCCTGGAATCGAATCCGGGACTCAATCTTTGCCCGAGTAGCAAGAGATTTCCACCAAGTGTCATTAAAATTGGTCTATTGGTTCAAAAGTTAATAGGGGGACTGACAGACACAACGAAGAAACCATAAGCCAATTTCCATTCTGGAAAGTAGACTAAATATCATATGCATCAAATTCCAATGCGTTTATTCAGAACAAACGACAATGTTAGTTTATCGTCTATATTAATACGTGTAATAATGTCATTTCCTATCAACTCCTTTTGACTGCTAGAGATAAGTCACAGTGGTTGATTTTCAACAACACCAGTTTTTGCCCATAGTCAGCTTTGCGCTGATTTTGAAAACGCCAGAAGCGAAAAAAGAATACAACATTTCTCCGAATAAATGACAACACACCTTGGAATGAAGGGATATAAAAATAATTTCACAGATGAACTTAAAGATAACTTTATGATGAATGACGAAATGAAATATTAAAGGCTTAAAGGAAATTGGAAGTTATTACAGTAAAAATGCTTCGTTTCGCATCAACCCATTTTTTATCCTGTCATATGAAAGGAAATTAAGCTAATTATTTTATAATTAAAAAAGATATTTTTGGCAAAACCGCATCTTATTTATTCAAATGTCATTCATAGAAGACGACTATTATTGCATCGAAAAATATTTTAACCCATACCTATGAACACTTTATCGATATCAAAAGACAGTATAATAAAAAGTTTTGGATAAATATAAACTAAAGGCGTATTAATTTTTGTCAATTCATATCCACTCTCTCGATGTTACTGTTCTTTGAATAATTCAAGTTTATTCAGCCAAATATAACACGGCATCAGACGTAAAGGGATGTGAGAAAGGTTAGAGAGAAATTCAGTTCCAAACGGGATGTTGAGAGGAGGAGGTGATTTAGGGAAACGCTGACATCAATAATAAATTTACCGATTTATTTCGCGAAAAACGTAATTTAATCTTGCCGATAATGTAATAATCCCTCGCCTTATGCGATTGGCCGGGCGACGGAAGACGAATTAAGGTAATTTTATGACAAGAGATGGCGCAAAAACACCTAATTCTCCAATTAACCCCTTATTAGAAGCATCATTTCCATAATTTTCCAAAAATCAGTTTTTTTATGGGATTCTTATATAAAAGAATTTTATGAAAAAACAAAAATACATTATTGCGCTTCTGGTAGTAAAAACAAATTCCATCCAAGTACATCGCCGTGTTATCATTTCACAAATGTTAACGGGAAGTCATATTAAAATTGATACATTTAATAAATTACAAAATAAAAACAATGGTTAAATACAATTAAACGTAACTTTGTGAATTTATTTCATAGATAATCTAAGCAAAAAACAGAATATCGATAAATACAGTAAAACTTCGGAAAACATGAAAAATTAATATGCTAAATTGTGTAAACTTAAAATATCAAATATAAAAGCTATTTAAATTATTATAAAGAATAAAGGAAGAGGATGGTAAAATTTTATATAAGTTACATGACAATATTTAGATATTAGATGACTGTAATGAGATCGAACTTTAAATGCTTTACAATCAAACGAAAAATGATTCATTACGGAGGCGACGAGATAAGCAGAATCAGATCATAAGGTTCACATTGTGGAAAATTGTAGAAAACAACACGTCATAAATTTAGTAAAAATTGTAATTAATCCCTTCCCTTATAAAAAATAGAAACTAACGCTTTTCTTTTCCTCCAACCGATACAAGTTATAATAAAACTATTTTGAATGAAATCATTATCATAGTTATTTTACCTTTCGGTAGGTTTTTCTCTCGTCATACTTTCATACCCATCCCATTAAGTACATCAAAGATTCCTTTTCTCTTCCTACCTCTTTGTTAGCATTTTCCCTTCTACGGCTTCTTTCCGCAGAATTTGCCACATCCATTTATTTTGCCTTTGCCAAATTACTCTAAGTAAACTTCTATCCTCCACTACTTTATTCAAAATTCTTCGTTTGTTTTTCTCCGAGTCCGACTAATTTTATCCAATCTACGCCATACACACACATTTAAAACTCATCGATTTCGCCCAAGTCTTCCTTTCCCGTAGTCCACGTCTCACACACATTAAATGCTATACTCCACATTAAAGTTTTCACTAATCTCTTTTTTATATCTTTATTCAGCCCTCCAGTCGACAGACCTCGTCGGCTCATAAATGGCTCATTTGCTCTTGTTATTCTTGTCCCGATCTCTTTTTCATCCAGACTCAGAGTGATACCTACATAAGTAAAATATTCCTCCTGTTCCAGCCTTTGCTCATCCAGCGTAACATTCTCCAGATATCCTCCGCTCTTGGAAAAACTCATGAGTTTAGTTTTCACTATTTATATTCGTCCGGAATGCCTTTGCCTTTTCATTTAAGGAACTAACTAACATCTGCAAACCTTTTTTTCCGAATTATACATTAATGCTTTGTCATCTGCAAATCTAACTGATTTGACTAAGCTACCTCCTACTCTTATCCCTGTATTTGCGTCGCACCATGCCCCTCCTACCGTTTTTTCAGCATATATATTATGACAGCCACAGACACACACACAGACAGCTTCTTTTGTTATTATAGATACACCGTAGGAGATAGTAGGCAACCCTGCTCACGACTCTTCCTAACATTGTCCAAACTGATTCTCTTGAATGGGATAAAAAGGTTTTCGGACGCCTATTCTGGTGAGATTTTTAAACCTACATTATTCGAATAAAGCTAATAAATGCGTGCAATAACAATGAAAAGGGTGTTAAAAATACAACATAAAACCTCAATATAAATTATTAGTACGCCATGCTGCATAGATGAGATTGACTTCTTATCATATCATGTTTATTCAGAGTAACTGCAATGTCAAAAATGTAACCAAAAAATCCATGAATAGATTTTAACTTAACCAGATTCTACTAAGCAGAAACAGTGAAGCCTCCCTGAATAACAATTCTCGAAATTTACTCGCTCCGATAGACACCTATTTTAACCGGAATCTTTCAAGCTAAAAAAGAAACAGTATGGAAAACGCAGAGACGTAAAAAGACGCATGGAAAGGAAAAGAGAGGAAGGGAGAGAAATCCAATCGAAGAGAAACTTTTAATCGACCAAAACCATCTCTCCCAGTCGGAGAGAGGGAGAGAGAGAGAGAGAGAGAAACCGATGGGAGGATAGTACGGGAGAGAGGGAAGTAACTCGAAGAACTAAAAAAAGAGACAATCGGGAGGCGCGTCGACATGGATTGCTTCAGCACAGAGTTCGTCACGTATGGTTCATGACACTTGCACGAGGCTATCCATCCAACACTCCTCTTTCGAGTCTTGGCGTGGAGAGGCAGGAGAGGGAGGGGTTGGTAGGAAAAAGGGGTGAAGGTAAGATCCTTTTTGGTAGGGCGAACGGGAAAGCACCGCGGAGAGGGTAGAATGGCTTCCTGCGAGAGGATTTATGGGCGGCATAAATGAAGCAGGCCTTTGCCGAGCAAAGAATCGGGAACTCATTTTTTATTTCGCCCGATGCGCGCGTTAAGGTCCGCCAATATTTCGCCGGGGGGTGATTTATGCTTAGAGGGGTGGCGGACGGGAGGGGGGTAGTTCTACCCTCCCCACAAAATCCGACACCGGAAGGGGAGAAACTGCCTGAGAACTAAATCAACTGTCTCTGCATTAGGGAGTGCGCAGTTTTGGGAGAGGCTGGTAGGGAGGGGCGAGGGAGAAAGGGAGGGAGAAGGCAGGACTAAAAGCGAGGAGTTATTATTGCCATTTTTATTCATAGGACCTCAACGGGGAGGACAAAAAATATATAGAGATAGCCTGCCTACACCACCCCCTCCCTCCCCCTTCCCAGATATTATCTATTAGCTTTTTCGGCCGCTTCATTTTTGGAGTTCCGTCCAGAGGGGAAGTTCGCAAGGAATCGGTTTTAGAATAGTCAACTTTTCATCATGAATTGGCAGGAAAAATTGTGCAACTCAAGCAATAACTATTGCAATCGTTACTACTGAACGGACTTTGTTAGTGCGGACGAAATCTTTCCCAATTTTGTTGCAAATCTCAACACAAAAATAAGGACCGTGAAAAATCAATCATAATCCACAAACGTAGTAGAAAAGCCTTGCTCGAAGCGGTTTTTTTTTCAAGGAAAACTATTATCATTCATCCCTTTCCGAGAGACCTGTATCTCAACAGTTAAAGTATGACAGAAAAATATCCTATCTTCGGTAAATTGTACTTTTAAACTAAGCAGATAGAAAAACAGCATATTAGAAAACTAATAACAGTAAAAGAACATTACAAAACTTCCTTACACCATAAGAACGACACCATCAGTAAGATAATTATTCTACTGATGACAGTGTATTGGACATCAAAATAGGGGAGAGTCACCGAAATTGAACCGGTTAGGTTAACCCTGCTTGTACCGTCAATTGTTGCATTCCGTCGTTGAATTTGTAAAGTACTACAAGGAATCTGCTACCTCTCACCGTTAAGGCCAGTTCCTTGCAAGCGTTGCTGAGTTGTAGTGTAATTCTCTTTTTCCTACAATTGGATGTTGATTTCTGATTTTTCTCTGAGGCTTGTGTCTGAATGGAGTTATGTTAAGGCTATTATAGATGTTTCTGTTTAAAAGCCAGTTAACCTGTGAAGATAATAATATAGGAATACAGTTTTATAAATTTGTTCCTTCAGCGTGTTAAACAAAATGGCCAGATTCCCCCATATTGGACCGGCAGGTGTCTCCCATATTGGACCATTTAAAGCGATTTCATATTGTTGACCAAGTATTACATTAATTTTCACATTTTTGTTAAATATTGTCATATTAATACTAGTTACTGGAGTGTTATTTTTCAAAGGAATACAAAAATAACCCACGTGCTACAGAATAAAACGAGAGAAATCGTCCATATATTGAAGATATTAGAGACATTCATATGATAAAATTAATCTTACCTATGGGTCTATGGATATATTTCGTATAGTACGAAGAATATGTTTTAGTTTTTTTTATTAACCGTTGATGTATGAAAATTTTAATTATTTGTTTTTGAGATTATTTCGTACAGATAAAGAGGTTTTTTGTTATTTCTCAGTATTAAGCTGCAAGAAAACAAATTGTAAAATACTTTATGAAATTAGCATTGTGAATTTTAGGATGGCGAAAGGTAGAAAAGTACGGGAAATGGAATAGTGAGAACATAGAAAAAGCACTATCAGCTTATCAGCGTGGCGGAATTGGCCTTAATGAAGCAGCCAGAACTTACTGGGTACCAAAAGCAACATTAAAGAGAAACGCAGAAGGGACAAATATTTTTGCTGTGGCAGAGAAGAAAGCAATGGGGGTAAATGTTGCTCTCCCTGAAGACAAAGAGATGGAACTGGTGAATCATGTATTGCGATTGGAAGAATGCATGTTTGGAATAACACCCAAGGATAAAAAAATCTGGCGTTTCAGATATGTGAAAAGAACCATTTAAAACACCAATTTAATACACAAAAACAGACAGCGGGGAAGAAATGGTACAACGCCTTTATGGCCAGACATCGTGAACTTTCTTTACAGCAGCCAGAAGCAACATCTCTGCAGTGAGGAAGTGAGGAATAAAAAAAGTCTTATTTCATTCATGTGCCTTTGTCCAGGACAAAACGTTTATAGTTGTTAAATGTTTATTCTATTAGGCATTCTTGTCAGTGGTCCAATTTAAGAAACCTATGGTCCAATTTTGGCGACCCTTCTCCTAAATTGGACCGTTTGCAGTGTCTCACAATTTTTTTTTTAATTTCACCGAAATAGGAAACTAAAATTTTATGACACATTCTTATTTGTTAAATGATAATGTAGATTTTTTACCAAGAAATATGATAAAAATGCCGTACTTAATGAGGTAAATCACAAAATCTAAAAACTGGTCCAATTTGGGCTACTCTCCCCTACCTATTTAGGAGTCAACCAAGTGTCTTACAGATTTTGGATGTATTAAGGGTACATGGCGTGGAATAACATCCCATAAACCCGGTGTGTTTGGGAGTGAGAGCGTTCGGTCTCATGCGGAGAGTAACATGCATAAAACCAGCGTGAGTGATGCTGTGAATAATTACGCACTTCCCCACATTCTTATGGAGTGAAAGAGTTTTTAAAGTTCTATTAATGTACACACCATAGTTCTTCTCCTTTTTATTTTGTTAACTATTAACAAGTTTCAAAAAATACGTCCTCAGTTGCGTAAATTACATTTTACTTTCACTTTAAGGAACGCAAAATTTCCGTGAGAAGACCCGGCCAAACATTCACAGTATCAGAAATAAAAATGTTTAATGTAAGCTTAAAGACAACCACCCCACTTTCACACATTCCTCGGCACTTTAATTTATCCTCTGTTGACATTTACCTTATGTAAAAGCTAAATATGCTTTACGTATAAATGACATATACTAGCCTAAAACAAAATGAAATAAGCTTGGTAATATTTTTTTCAAAAACTAATTTTTGTTCATTTGTATTAATGCTTGTGACTTATGTAATCAGCGGAAAATTCAAGGGCACGTAAAAACAGAATAAATTATAATTTTGGTATTGGAGTTAGTAAATTTCAATTTGTTACTCATGTGAGAGAAACATCAAACGCTTTATTTCAACGCAAAAATTTTATCGTGTTATTCATCCGTGATATCGTAATTTTACAGCATAAAGCCAAGTTATTATGCTCCGTTTCAGCATAAATTATCATGAATTATTATTATTATTCTGGGATTGCTGGATGTTTCATAAATTGATGTCAGACAATCGCTCCCTGATACCCTGGGATATTTTCTCTCGGGATTTGGTTGCTAAGGGTCCCATCCCTTCAACAAAAAAAGAATTCCAATAGAATTTAATATCGAGCTTAAAACGGAAGAAAAATCTTTAAGCAAAGCATGAGAAAGTATTTTTTCATGAAAGCGTCAGTAAATGAAACTTTCAATACAAATGACGCACATAAATTATCTGAGCGTGTAAAAGGCCAATTACTTCGCAGAACGTCGATGGAGAAAACCATTAATGCCTATAATAGTTTCAACTGAGGCGAATAAAATAGCAAGTGAAACCGAGAGTAAGAGCAATAAGACTAAAAAAATAAATATTCCCATACAACACATAATGCGCGTATAAATTTTAAGCCACTAATGCATGCCATTAAACAAAAAAGTCGTTTCTTCATGGGGCGACTCGGCCCACAATTTCTTTTTTTATGGCCAACTAAATTCTCCATTGATGCATCGCATACCATCCACCGATATAAATAAAACGATCAATAACGAGCCATGGAAATGACCCCACGCAAGAGAAAAAATCAGAGTTAAATCAGCACCTCCCTCCATGTAAATCAAGTTTTCCAGTAACGATCATGTTCTCGGAATATAGCCTACAAATAAAGTCGCGACGGCATTAGAAACTCAAAATCTATTTGTGCGTAGGCTCTAGAAAAAGGAACGAATGGATCATAAATTTACTTTTTTCCATTATAATATCAAAGCCATAAGGCTCGAGCACTTGCATTACGAAGGTGCCATAAATAACACGTTGAAAACTACAGCTTTTGAACGACATAGCAGCGCTGTCGGGAATGCGTCGAGATTTCCTTTTAATATCTACGCCGCTTGTTTCTATTTCTCGCCCGGCAATTCGCCAGGGCACCACATAGGCTTCTGGATTCACCACATCACTTTCAATTTTAAAAAAATCATGCCACGATTGAGACATGGGAACTCCATCGGGGGAAAGAAAAAGAGATGATGATAACCTCCCAATCGCTAGGAGAACATTGGCCTTGTGCACACAGTATTCATCAAGGCAGCATACTGCAAAAGTCTCATGAAAATACAATTCTGCTTTTAGCCCCAGAAAAAAAACCATTTCTCCCTCCTCACCCTAGGGGATGGCTCCGGTATATGGGGTGGGGTAGGAGCATTCTCTAACCGTCCCCTCGGGACTCTCTGGGGGTATTCCCCGATTCAAATGGAATATATTTTCCGGCAAGAACACATTTTTCACTCGCACCCATCGGATTTGTGTGCACCCTCCTCCCACCTCGCTCTCCCTACCCTCTTACCCGACCCAACCGCTACCCCTTCCCTTCTCTCCCCTTTCATTTTTCCTAAAACACGCCTCCTCACGCTTTCTTTATCCTTTCCTCCCTCCTCTCTTCCTCTGAATCTCCTATTTCTCTCCCAACCCCTTGTACCCTTGGTGTAGCACTCTTTCCGGGACAATGAAAGCCAGCAAGACACGCCCGAAAATAATGGAAACCCACCATATAAAACACACACACACACACACACACACACATATATATATATTAGAAAAATGTGCAAGTACTTCCTTACTACCTTCAAGGGATATAATCGGAAAGCTAATATTTATACATTACAGTAGACATTTGTGCGAAGATAACATAATTACATTATATTAAGAATTGATTCTACTATTTCTCGCATACGTAGAAAAAAATTGGAAATTTCCAGAATTGCAAAGTGTATCAATGAAGTAAAAACGGCGTTAAATTGAGAATGTGATCGATTACGGTAAACGTATGAAAGAGGCAAGGAATTGATCGAGAAGTGCAATAAAGTTTTATAAACTGCAAAAAAATAGAGGTCGAATAGGCCAGAAAAGGTAGAGAAATAATAAAAGTAATTGGAGTTCAATAATAAATTTAAGAGAATGACAAGAGATTCGGCAACGGTACTTTGAAAAACTCTTGCAATAAAGACACGAAATGGACTACAAAAATGTTTAAGAGTCTCCCACAAAAGAAATGACATGCCAAACGGAAGTCTGCTAAGTTATCAAAAGATCTCCGAGGCTAACTCTTTATGACCTCACGAAACTACATTTTACAAAACATCAAAAGCAAATATCCTTCATCGACTGCTAAGGTGCTGACAGAACTTCCCATTGTTTTGAATGCATCTCTATTGCCGTCAGGGAGCAGCAGCATCTAGCACTTATTTGGAGATATGAGCAAAGTTTTTGAGGGCTCCATTTTCCAAGACGACATTACTAGTTGAAAGAGACGCATTTTCTCGGTTTTTCGTAAGCCTGAGAGACGTTTGAGGTATATGACCTTTAATGGTTATAATTCTATTATTCTAATTGAGTCAAAAATGACGAGCATGCAGGAATAGTGTTAAAATTTCAACAATTCCCAATCTCTCTTCCTCCCTCTCTTCCATTGCCCCTCTCTCCCTTTCACTCCCCCTAAAATATTTTCTTTCTCCCTCGGACCGACGGGATTATATGATTTATAAAGTTATGTGCCCCTGAATTTTATACTACCGGTGGTGTGAGCGTGACAGAGTCACAGACATAGCTCACTATTTAAATGTATTGTACACATATGTTTATTAAATAAGCTGCATAAAAAATTCCTGTAACTAAATAAGAGGCCATGTCGGTATTTTTATGTCCCTAGGTCCCTACATACCAAGCTAATAGCGTTGTATAGCAGTGAGAATGAAATGACAGAATTTCACAGTTAGCATATAACCAAATAAATACATACAGGTACATAATGATAATTTAAACTAAAAAAGGTTCAAATGGATCGATGGTAATAAATATTAGCAGCATCGGTCGTCTTAACGTCATCGAATGGATTTGAAGGGACATAAAGACCGAAAGATAGGCGTTAAAGATAAACTGTGAAATTCGCAGGACCGAATTGAAGCAGGGAGGCTGATGACCGTGGAGACTTAAAGGACAACTAGCAGACGTTCTGAAAGTCAACGCTCCATACATTTGATACAAAAATACAAAAACTTCCACAAATTAAAAATTCTTATACACGCTGCAATGAAGAAGAGGAGAGGTAGAGAGAGAGCAGCACTCGAATGAACCTTCAAAAACGGCTATGGAGACCCGACTGAGCTACCTTTCAGGTGCGACTAAGGAAGAAGTAACAGTGATGAGGAGGAGGATGTAGAAGGACACATCCCGTCCCGTCTGAGCCAGAATATCTCATCCTATCAGTGTCGCTTGTTTTTTCCTCTCGCGAATACCTCGCGGCCTCTGCCGGTACCTGTCTCGCTCATCCTCCAAAAATATATGTAAGGAGGGCCCCCAAGCCCACTTGACAAAAGAGCTGAGCGAGGATGGGAAGTTGGGGGAGGGGAAATTGGAGGTAGAGAGGGGAGAGTGGAGGTAGAGAGGGGAGAGCGGAGGTAGAGAGGGGAGAGTGGAGGTAGAGAGGGAAGAGCGGAGGTAGAGAGGGGAGAGCGGAGGTAGAGAGGGGAGAGCGGAGGTAGAGAGGGGAGAGCGGAGGTAGAGAGGGAAGAGCGGAGGTAGAGAGGGAAGAGTGGAGGTAGAGAGGGGAGAGTGGAGGTAGAGAGGGGAGAGTGGAGGTAGAGAGGGGAGAGTGGAGGTAGAGAGGGAAGAGTGGAGGTAGAGAGGGGAGAGTGGAGGTAGAGAGGGGGAGAGCGGAGGTAGAGAGGGGAGAGTGGAGGTAGAGAGGGAAGAGCGGAGGTAGAGAGGGGAGAGTGGAGGTAGAGAGGGAAGAGTGGAGGTAGAGAGGGGAGAGTGGAGGTAGAGAGGGGAGGTAGAGAGGGGAGAGTGGAGGTAGAGAGGGGAGAGTGGAGGTAGAGAGGGGAGAGTGGAGGTAGAGAGGGGAGAGAGGAGGTAGAGAGGGGAGAGAGGAGGTAGAGAGGGGAGAGAGGAGGTAGAGAGGGGAGAGTGGAGGTAGAGAGGGGGGAATGGACGGAGAGGGGGGAGTGGATGGAGAGGGGAGGAGGGAGAGACGTCGAGGAGGGGTGGGAAGGGAGGTTCTAGAGAGGAGGGCGAGCCCCGAGGGTTGGCGAGAAGAGGTGTTTGTTTATATCGATCCAAGCTCTCCCATCCCACACGCACCCACCCTCCCACCATCCCTCCTTTTCCTCAACCTCTTCTCCTCACCCTCTCCCTTCCATCCTGCCTGCCCCTCCAACCACCGCCTCCCCGGTCGTTAGCTTAGCGGGAGGTACACGGTCTCCGCGCGACGGAGGACCGAGTTCGACGGCCTTCGCGCTCTCCTTCATTTTTGAACTTCGCTCCCAGACGATTTTTTCCTCTCTCCAAATATTTCGTTTGTTGTTCGTAATCGCTAAGAGACGCAAGGGCGCCTTTGATTTTTTGGGAGTGTTCCTCTCTTCGTCTTTTAATTTTTTCGGTGCCTTCCTTTACTCCCTTCTTTCTTTGCCTCTTTGCCCATCCCTATTCCATTCCCCTCCTTCGGAAGGGGAGAGAAAGGGGAGGAAAAGTTATTTTTCGGGGTTTTTCGATTCTTATCCTCCTCCCTCTTCCTCCTCTTGACATTCTGTCCGAAAAAATTCGGCACGGCTCGCAAAAATTTCATCCGTCCGTTCACCTGAAGGCGGTTTTTTAACGAGGGACACAGAAAAAAGGGGGAAATACGATCCGGCGGGGGAGGGTTTGGGTAGGATAAAAGATTTCATTGGATTCAATTAAATAAAAATTTCTCCGGAGGGTTGGGGGAGTGGGATGGGGAGAGGAAAAAAGGGTTGATGCGAACGCGTGCCGTTTGAAAAATTGACGCGCAATAAGGGTACGTTCGTAAAAATAATAATAAAATAACTCTGTTTTGATCCAATGGAGAGAGACTATATTCTTTACGGATGTATCATGCAGCGTGGTCCAAAATTTGTCCGTCTGGAGGCAAAAAAAAATATATTTTGGTATTCATCCAGAAAATTCACTCAAAATGGAAGCGAGTATGGGTACGAGTCTAAAAAGTGAGCTTTTTTAAACAAAAGAATATAAAGAGCATCATGAACGCGGGTACATTCAAAGAACGGCGATAAAAGCTTTTCGGTCAAACACGAAAAAATGCATTAAAATTTTAAAAGTATGGGATTAATAAAAGGACGAAAACTCAGAAAGATTTATAATCCGAATGGTATACTGTGCTGACATAGTAATTCTTCTTCCAGCGAAAAATTACTTTTTCGTGGTAATAGTGAGACAATATTTGCACCACACGTACCATGTTATTATCTTCTAAATTAGACGGAACTAGAAATATATCATATTATGAATGGTTTTACTTCCCTAAATAATCTTAATGAGAAACCTAAACTAATAAAGTTATGACTTACGACTTACTTCTCTGTTTTTTTTCACATTAGAATTTCTAACTTTTGAATGCAGGAGACAATGAGAATTATTTTGTGGTAAAGGCCGATTTAAACTTCAGAATTATTATAAGCGAATCGAAAATGATATTGAAACTAAACCTGACAGGTTCATGGTAGTAATATACATATAAGAAACATGGACTGTAATTTTTAAAGATAATAACAATAAAATCGTAAATAAATTATACATCCGTCAAGTTAGACTTTAAAAAAAATTAAAATTTGATAGCAATATTTTATTATACTTCCAAACCCACCAAATGCAGCAAGATGAAATATAAACTGAAAGCATAATTTCAACCACGTTTTATAACACATCTGACTTCATTTTTTTATCCAACTAATAAACACAGTGATTATGGAATTTCAGCTGTAAAACATCTCCGCCTCTTTGTAATAATGAAGGAAATAATTGCGGTTATTTTCACCAGCACCATATTTAACTAAATTAAAATTACCAAAGGAATGAATCTTAAATAAATTCATACATTTAGAAGGGAAACATGTGATAACATTTACGTTATTCTAGAGGTAAACTCGCGATAAATTATTTATGGAAATTTAAAATGAAAAGATTGCGAACTTTATATATATATATATATATATATATATATATATATATATATATATATATATATATATATATATATATATATATATATATAAGGGGTGCCGGTGGTGTAGTGGTTAGGACGCTGGCTGCTACTCGCCCGATGCTTGAAAAAGTCATCGGGTACGAATCCTGCGCGAGTAGGACTTTTTCTCAAGGTCATTCGGCCCCCTGTTTGCGTGGTTTGAGGAGACCGCGCAAATTCAGCTGTTCCGTCCTTCGGAAGGGACGTTAAGCCGTTGGCCCCCTTGGTGCTCTTCGCAAGAGCAGGCAAATGCCGGCACCGGGTTTCCCTCCTCCCTTCTGTGTGTGTGTGTGTGTGTGTGTGTGTGTGTGTGTGTGTGTGTGTGTGTGTGTGTGTGTGTGTGTGTGTGTGTGTGTGTGTGTCCGGTGTGGAAGGCAACGGGAAACCACCACACCGTGTATGTATATTCCCTAGTCAAAAAACAATTAATTAATTAATTGGTAGGACCTGTCGTAAGACAGAACACGAATGAATGAATGAATATATATATATTGTGCTCGTGCGCTGTACGTGTCTCTTCGACGCCCCCAGCAGCCTGCCAATTTGGTCCCCAACTTGGTAAGTATCCGCTGGGCTTCCTTCAACACCTTGTTGCCACCCTCATCACTACCTTTTCTTTTCCTTAAGTTTAAGCTATATGCTCCTGGATATTATACCGTCAATGGTGATGAGCGTGACACTCTCAAACTTAGCTCATTGTTTAAATCGACTATTGCGAATGCTTCTTATTGCTGGGGCTGAGTGTATCCTACCTGAATTATTTTTTAAATAATTATATGGCACGTTGGATGGCATAATAAATTTAAAACGAGTATGAAAAGATACAATAGATAAATTTAATATTAGAGCTTTTCATAAGATTTTTGGGTTTAATCGATCGATCAAACGCATTAAGAATGATCCTTATGTTACATGTTCACGCGATGAAGTTTTCTGGAGAATCATAGCGGCTGCAGAGCATTTTTAAGCAATGGAATGCATTTTTATGCAACTCCTCTGCCGCATAAACTGTCGATAAACTAACTCCATTATACTTGGCACGGTATATTGGCCTATACTGTTTTGCATAGACTTGAGCATGCCATGAGCAATCAATCATCGTGTCTGACGGAGAAATGCATTACAGAGAACGAGTGAAGGTTTTTTCTAGAATAAACGGCATCCTTCATAGCAGACAGTATCATAAAACCGGTTTCAATGCGGCGCTCATAGAAATCCCGCCGATGCATTAAATGGCACGACGCACATTTTTTGAAGTGCATACTTCAAACTCCCCTGAACGTAAAAAAATTATGGGACGCAAATCATGACGCAGAATATCTAGTTTCAAAGGAGAAATACTTCGCTTTTATTAGCCGCTCTAAGTACGGAAGATAAAAGAAATACTACGCGTAAAACTGACTGACTGAATATTTGACTGATGCCGAGCAAGAGATAATAAATCACATAAAATGTCCATAAAATAATACATTTGATACATATGGCCTAAAATGGTTTCAGAGAACGAAGTGAGTATTGGAAATAGAAGTACACCAGAATATGTAATTTGGTGCAAATATTTTTAATTTAATATAGTTATTTGTAAAATATAAATTTCTAATAAAATGCCTTTCCTGTACCTTCAGCACTGGATATGAAGTATAACTTAGACCAGATTGATACTTTATTTTTGAATGCAAAATTTTTGTGATTATTAACTTTTGCTCCTCATTCGCCAGGTATAAAAGTCACTCTCTTTTACTTTCTCAGTAGCCGTATTGAAGACAACATCGTCTTGTTGGTACAGTTGTTGAGTATGCGTAGTTAAGGCCAAATCAGGCAATTCCATGTGAAACCAAAATTTCTGACAGTTTTACCAAAGTCAACTTAAAGGTATGTTCATCACTCGTATTTAACATAAAATCATCTGATAAATAAAATTTGAATTTTTCCAAAAATGCGAAATGTCAGCAATGCAACAGCCGAATACACAAATGTATCACAAAACCACTGCGAAATTTGAAAATGGCATGCAACATCTAACGCTGTTTCCCATTCGTTGACGGTTGAAAACAATCCTCGTTCAATAGCTGCTATGGAGTCTCATTAACTGTTCTCAAGTCACCAAATGAACTGTTCCTGGGGTATGAAGCAGATGCTCTTTAAAAAATCACTCTCCCCTTCATTCGTTGAAACTGTATAAAGCCTTCCAATAACAAAATCATTTCCCTGTTGCCTTTTTTCCACTTATTTGTGCTCTATCCATAGGGAACGTCTAGCAAAATTCTTTGTACAGAATGTTTCGAGAAGTAGTTAATTTGTCATTTTCAGCGAGGGTAGGGCGCGATGAAAAGTTCGACCGAACTGTAGCTTTTTCACTTCCATCATTGAAATAAATATCTTCTTCTAACGAAAAGTTAACCGCAATTGAAATTTATATCTATTTTTGGAAAAAATTCAATAGGGCGTACTGACTTATGGTGCACTGAAAACTAGTGTTGCGAGCCATTAACTAAGTTCTAAAGTGATGAGACAGAAAGATCACGACACTTTTTTCCGAGCAACCAAGACGTAATCAGCAGATTTTAATAAACGTCAGTGAATCGTGATTTGAACGTGTTTTCAGCATTTACGTTAAATGGATATTGTGAAGTGTGGTATATGGAGTGCCGTTGCCGTTCGCGTTTTCCGGTGACTCACTTTCCGTCTGCCCGGAGGCATTGAGAATTCCACGCTATTGAAAAGCGGAAGACCAAATGCCTAAAGGGAGAAAACGTTAGACATAAGAAGCAATGGACGCAGAAAAAAGACACAAGAGCGCGAAAATAGCGACGATGATTACCGAAATTCGTAAAAGCAATAAGGAATGACCCTGAAGTGTAGCGCGACTGAAGAGCAATTGAATGAGTGATGCATTCCAAAGTTCAAAGTTAGAAGTGGTGAGATGTAAATACTAATCTGTCCGTTTTCGTCCGGCTTGCAAGAAAAAAATGGGAGCTTCATTTGCTTGCGCAATATGAAAAAGCGCGTTTTATTTATTGAGGTTTATTTAGAATTGTAAATAAATTTTTTTGTGAATGTAGTAGGTAGTATAATTATATGACGTAGAGTAATTTATTCAATAAATAATAATTTATCTTTCCATACATAACCAATTGCTCAGAATCCTAATTTGATAATTTTGAAGGTACCACCTGCCGCCTACAGATTTTTCAAAAGCATTTCTTCTGCAGTGCTCTTGATGGCATTCAAGGTCACACAAATAATGAAAAATTTTAACTTCCTATTTTTTAACCATTTGCTCCGAGTCTTAATTTGTCAAGTTTGAAGACACCCCCTGCCAACCACCGATTTCTCAAAAAAAAAATTATGGCAGCGTAATAAATGGCATCATAGATAACACAAACCCTGCAAATTTCAGCCACATCTCTTAATGTTTACTTTCTATTTTGATTTAATTGATTGCATATACGGACAAAGAGCAAAAACAAACGCGTTTATGAAATAAAATGCGCCAAAATGCACAGAAAGAATGAAATTTAAGAAAATAAAGTACACGGCGGAGGAGTAGAGACTTACGAAAATTAACCGAGATAACCTTTTTTTTGTTTAAATGGTGGCTAAGAAGATCGTTTTGGTGAACAAAATTTGTTAAATAACATTTATCGTTCCCTAGCTAATTCATATAAAAGTTTAAACTTTCATAAAAGCTATTATAAGTTAATATCTTCGTTACGACTAATATGACCAGGAGGAAAAAAATAGGTATGGCAATAGATAAAAATTCAAAGAGCTGAGGATGCAAAAAAAATCCTTAAATTAGTAACTAGGATTCCCATCCAGTAACAATGAAATTACCAAGACATTGTGTTTTTATCAGTAAAATTCATATATTCGTCCTAACACTTCGTTCACGAGAACGATATTCTTCATCGATAAATAGCACTGTAAAATATAAGCTGACACATATGGATCCAGATTTCCATTATTATTGACATGGAAACGAGTCAAAATTTTAGATACAAATAATAATAGCTAAATTACGCACCTACATCCTGTTCATACCGTAAAATAAAAACGCCAATAAATATATTCAAAATTACGACGTCCCAGAATTTCACTCTAACAGTTGACGACATGTCATTCCCGCAATTAGCATAAATTGTTCGCTTTTTATCAGCATCCGAAAACAAAACGAATACACGATGCTACCCCTCCATATAATCTGACAACCAAATTACTCTGGGGCACGTTAACGCGCAGTGATTTCGGGGGAGGAGGCGGTAATTCGAAAACAAAAAAACGCGCACACGAGCATCAACTGCGTCACCAAATAAAAAAACGCCACGCGGATGCTCATTTGTCTGGAGAGGCCGTTAAAAAAAACACGACGCAAGATAGCCCGGCTTCAAAAAACGGAAAACCGCACGACGCATTCGTGCCTCGAGGTGCGACTCCATTTAAGAGGATGCATTTCACTTGCAACGCTGAGACCGTACAGTGTCTGCCCTCTCTTTTTCTTCCCCTCCTCTATTCCCTCACTCCTCTTTTCCCTATCCCCTTCCTCCGTACATTTTCCCTCCCACCGTTATTCTCCTCCTCCCTCACACGCCAAATACCATTAACCAAAAATCTCCCCATCTCTCTCAACCCTGCTCTCTCCGTCGTCTCGCCTCCCCACTTACCCGACACCTTCGCTGCAACCCAGCCACACCCAGAGCCCTCCCCCTCTATGCTGCACCCTCGCCCTTCCCACCCCGAATAACCCAGCCACTTTAACTCCATCGTGTGAGTCTCACATCGCGCCACACACTTCCCCACTAGCCTCCCAAGTACTTCATACTTCCGCCTATTCCCTCCCCCCGCCACCCCTTTCCTTTGAACCCCGCCACCCCCCCCCTTTCACGCCGCACTTCCTCCCCGCCTCGGTTACATAGCGCACTCGCCCGACCGGATCCATTTACGTCAAGGGCGGAGAAAAACCAATCCCACCCCCACCTTCCTCCTAAAAACCTTTATCTCCCCATACCCCACGCGAGGGTATTTTACGGCATACGCCCGGGAAAAAAAGAGATCTTTTTTTTCAAGGCGCGACATCGCAGCGTAGCGATGCACCCAGAGGCTTAAACCGACGCGAAAAAAAAACTTGAGGCGGGAAGGGTGGTTTTTGCTTTAGCTTGCTCTTAAAGCCTCCGAAAAACCATTATTCTTTTCCTCATCCTTCCTCTTCTCATACCCCACTGCGTATGAAATTACCCATTTTACGTGCGTACAAATTAAAGAGAAAGCGAGCGGAAAAAGTGGCCGAAAATTATTTTTAGATCCATAATTGTTTTTTAGTCCAGAACAACGGGGTAACCGTTTTAATGCGGACAATCCCCTTTTGTCTCCTCCTCCCGGTGGTGTGAAAATAATAGGAAGAAAGGCGGCTGAAATTGATCCAGGGTTTACAAAATTTCCTGATGTTCGAAACGTACATAAAAAATGAGCAGAATTTCAGGCAGGCACGGGGTCATTCATCGTGGCATAACCAGAGAACAATGAAAAACCTCAAAAATACAAACAATATGGTTTTTTGCATTTAAACTTAAAGATCTTTACGGTCGGATTTATCATCTCCTAGGCTACTCGTTATTAATACTCAACTGAATTAGTATTTTAGAAACTTTTCTTTAAAATCGCAGACAGATAAATATTAAACCTTACGCATATTTTAGCAGAAAAGAATCTCAATCAAGGATAATTCGATTTTAATCAACAAGGAAATACCAAAATGTCTAAAGTGTACTTAAAGGACAGGACCGATCTTAAAGCCATACTAGCGAAGAATGGTGTAGTTAACTCTATAAAACGATAATAACCTTTCAACTACAAAGTAACTGACATCAGTAGTAACTCGCCGATTGTCAATTCTGATATAAGCTGTAAGCTATGGTCCTTGATCCAATTTTGAACAGATGCAAGCTAGTGATTTAGAAACTGCTTGTCAGAGATTTAAATGCTTAAAACGTTGAATGTTAATCAATAATCCATTTTCATATTGTTAAACGATGAAATTCGTTGAGTTGAGTAAGTTTAAGTCGACAAAGAGCAAACCCTTTAAATAGATGAAAAGCCATAAATATGTAGTACCTCAGCAAAGCTTTTTTTATTCCTTCTCCAATTTATTAAGGGCGACCTATTCTCTTTGACCCAGTTATTATAACCAAGACTTTTCGAAATTTCAGTTCCGCGAGCCCCCCACCTCAACTCTCAATCGAGCCGTTCTTTTCCTCTGTCGCCGTACCAACCCAAAAATTTTTGAATCCCTCCTTTCTTCACATACCTCCGCGTAACTCCTCACTTTTTCAATAATTTCATTTTCCAATACATTCCGAATTTCCTTTTCT
The DNA here is from genome assembly GCA_028673005.1 of Tanypteryx hageni. Taxonomy (NCBI): domain Eukaryota; kingdom Metazoa; phylum Arthropoda; class Insecta; order Odonata; family Petaluridae; genus Tanypteryx; species Tanypteryx hageni. Next base: position 98,748,971 of record CM054112.1, on the reverse strand, counting down.
CTTCCCATTCCTCTCTACTCTTAAAGCGATCCCACTCCCTTGCTTCGCCGATTGATCCGACTTTCCCTCCTCTCTCTCTCTCTCTCTCTTTATCTCACCCTCTCTCATTTTTTTCCTCCCATTCAAATCGCCTTTTTTCTCCCAACTTCCTTTTCACCGAGGAACCCCTTCGTTTTGATATTGAATTTCCATAGCTGAAACCCAGACGCGTTCTCATTCGTATAGCAGGTGATTCCGACTCGTTTCCTTTTTTCCCCTGCTCGTAAAAACTATTACCAATTCCGTTTTCTCGGGAGGGAGGAAAAGGAATCGCGACGATCTCTCCTTCGGGTATCGCGGGCACGTATTTCGCGAAAGAGAAATAATCGCGCGGACGTAACAAGCGAAGAACGGATTTATTTACAAGCGTACTTTTAAAAAACGTCTACATTAAAGAAAAAGAAGGCGTTTCTTTTTTTATAATCCAGCATTTCGCATTATCGTCACTCTTAAAAAAAAATAAACGAGCTACTTCGACCCCCATTACAATTTCCCTCAAAGAAATCTCCATTGTCTCAGGAGCGATATTTTTTCCACGACCTCCCTTCCCATTTCTCGCGACCTCGTGCTCCCTTCCCCTCCTCCTCCTTCCCCGACGCCAACCTCCTAACAAACCCTACCACCCTACTCTTCCCTCTCGCAACTCCCCCATCCCCCGAAAATCTTTTATTTCTCCCCAATCAACCCCTTCCATCCTCCTTCCCTCTTTTACCCAACCACTCAACAGCCTTAACCATTGTCCTACGTCCTTGATAATGCCCTTTCGCCTCCTCCGACAGCCTTCGCCTCGCCCTCCTTCGTCGCCCGCCCACCCTCTCTGACCATCTCTTCCTCTCTCTCCCTCTCTAACCCGTTTTACTCTACTCCTAAACCCCCTTCTCCGCTCTTTTCTCCATCGAATCGTTCTCCCTACCCACACTTCTCTCGTTTCACCATCCCTCACTATCCCTCCCACCCCCCTCTCTCTCTCTCTCGCGTACCTTTGAACCCCCCTACCCTCCCCTAAGGCATCCTTTAAACCCACTCCACTAATCTCTCAGTCGCTTCTCTCTCTCTCTCTCATTCCGCCCAGAGAAAAAAATCCACCCATCGTCTCAGTTCGCAGACGCCTTTCTTCAGACCTCCTCCCTCTCTCGTCACCCTCTCCTTTCCCCCCTCACTCTTACCTTTCCAGCCCTCCTATCTCCAACTCCCTCCGTCCCTCTTACATCTCTTCCCACTCTCTCTCTCTCTTCCCGAAAAAAATCTCCCTTCTCCCTAAAACCTCCTCCCGCAAGCCTCTTCAGCCTCCTCTTCGTATCCGACGTCCTTTGTCTCTCTTTCGCCATTTCGACAGTCTCCTACCTCTCCTCACTACGAACTCTCTCTCTCCTCTCCCTCCTCTTTACCTCCGAGTCACACTACGTTCTTTTTATTCCTCGAGTTTTTTTCGCCCTCGCTGCTGATAGGTGGCGTAGCAAAAGGTTCCTTTGTTTGTATATATGTAAATGTGTATGTATGTGTATATATATGCGTATATATATATATATATATATATATATATATATATATATATATATATATATATGCGAGCACATTTATTCGAGGCTGAGTGCGCTATCCTTGTAGAAGTAGGAGAATAAAAATATAAAATAAAAACGATAATAATAATAAATGGGTTGGCGAAAATGTTGAGATGGGAGGAAAAATTCATCAGCGAAAGAAACTACGTCATGGGAGAGAGAGAAAGGGGGGTAGTGAGAAAATGTGGAGGGAGACTTCTTTGCAGAAAGAAATGCTTCAGCGAAGAGAAATTTAACGAATGCTGGCGAACAAAAAATTTTGGAAGGAAGAAATGTTCGCCACCAGGAAAAGCGATCCTGTGCGGATCTTTAACAAACAGTTCGAAATCGCGTAGGAGGTAGGGAAGGAGGAGTTTCTTTACTCGCTGTGATCTCTCGCTAACGCCACCTTTGCCCATTTATAATCAAGATTTTTATTTAAATTCTAAACCGTCATAGGCTAAAGATTATTAGTGAGGTTCTAGAGCGAGGTGGCATTGTGACATAAAAACGAGAACTGTTGTTTGCTCGCTGCAAATGGATCCAGTGTAAAAACGTTTATAAATCAAGGGAACTGATTAATTACGATTTAAAACAAATTTCGAATAAATCGTGCTTTGGGCGTTTGACGGGAAGATTTATCTGCTGCATCCAAACACACAATACCGCCACACTTCAAAGTCACACACCACCAACTCAAGAAAGTAAGTTTTTAGAACGCATTAAAAAATATATTTGGCTATCTGAACAGAATCCAAAATTATCATACCGCATCGCTCAACTTAAAGCATAAAATACACTTAAGTTTACACACAGTATAGCTCCTTCTTAATCAATCATTCTCACAAAAGGGAAATAAAGAGGATGTTACCTTTTTATTACTTTCTCCTCAAGTCTTATAGGAGAAAGTATTGTATTCGAGAAAAAAATCGAATTCGAGATTACAACGGAAATACACGTTTTGAGGTCTCCCGAATACGTTTTCACTATTGTCTCGATGATGTATTTGTATGATAGGAATCTTGTGCGCGCTCTAACTAAAAAACTAATATTATGATCAGTACAAAACTTTGTATTTAAGATTTATTTAGTAATTCAAGGTCTGAAAAGGTTTTTGCTAAAACTGGTCAACCGGAAGTGGAGGTTTACTCTTGTTATATTTGTTTATTTTCAAATATCTCCTTTAGGACAATCTATGTAAACATTTGTTATTATCAAAGTTGTAGAAAATATAATTTTCTATAGACTTTGATTGAAATATTTTTTTCATAAAACGGATTTTTTAAGAGATACATTGATTATCCATCTGAATTTTTTAAGCACGACGCTAAGTGATACCTTAGCTTCCGTTGCTATGAAAAAAATTCCTGATTGTTGATAGCGATTCCTATACTGCCGAGGGTAATTTTAATTGCGATCAAAATTATCCCAATACCGTCTAGCGTCATATTTAGTAAACAAATTTTCTTGTAAATATGGATCCCAGCGCCGCCAACGGTAATTTAAATCATGTATCGATATTTTGATATCTATAGCAACAGATAATTTTGTTTACTTATTGTTTTTCAACGTGAAAAGTGATTTAAATTATGTTTCACTGAGAAAATTATTCAGCGTTAAAAAATAATTTACCGGTGTAACTATCAATAATTACTCTTGACGCTGATAACGAGAGCAACTTCTAATTCCTGTTGCAATCATACTAATTAGCCTATATGGAAAAAGTCATGCGCTGGACAAGTTTTTTTTACATTAACATTAGTGTGATTGCTCGTCAAATATGATGGGTATACATAAACAAAATATTAAACTTAAAGCTCTTCCCATTCCACCTCCCTTTCTCTTTTCCTCATTCTCATTTTCCTTCCTCTCCCTCCAATTCTCTCTCCCCCTTCAATTCTCCTCCGACTCTCCCTTCAATTCACTCTCCTCTCAAAAGTACAGTTATCCCTCTCAGCGTGATATATACATATATATATATATATATATGTATATGTATATATATATATATCACACACAAAATTAATATTTATTTGTTAAACTTTACCCGAGACAATTTCTACATGCCATTAACTATTTTAACTTTCTAGAACATCATGTTACGTGGATTTTATATTTTTTACCTTTTAATTCATATAAAACGTTTTATTAAAATACATTAATAAAATTTATTTTTCTAAATGCATTTACTTAATTTATCAAATCAATTATATTCTTATCCTTAAGGATAGGCAATCTGCACTACTCATCCTTAATCTTATGCAACGACAATAGCAAAACTCTAAGAGTTACAGAATAAGTTTATTAGTAGGATAGATTTATTAAAAGAGGGACTCTTGAGCTGAAAAAAAATTTAAACCAAGGTTCAAACTCCAGCGAATGAGAATATAAAGAAATATAGCATCGCTATAGACCTGATTTTCGCAAAATGACGAACGTAAAAAAATATTAGGCGTCGATGAATGCTTCAAATGATCCTGTCCTACTCGCACAAGATACATCACATAGTTATGCCGATGAGAGGCAAAAAAACCTATGCTTACATAGGGAAAGCTTTTATTTTTCAACTTTCGTCCCATAGTATCGAGGTTTCACTCTACGCTGCTTGATATTGGTTATGCACTTCCAAACGTGTCTTTTAAAAGTATTTGTCGTCCTTTGAGCCGAGTTTTCTTTCGCATGAAAAAATGCATCCCTCTGCACTTTTTAAAAACACGCGGCATCGGACAAAACAGCGATGGAGAGAAAGGCAGAAAGAGAGAGAGAAAAATGGGAGGAAGGTAGTCACGCACATCGTCGACGTGGCATTGATATGTCAAGAATCCAGACGAACCCGCTCTCCGCATCGAGACGAAATGCGTGTCTGGCTGTAAAATGCATATCAAAGAGACGCTGTGGGAAAGAACGCGGCGAGATGGCGAGAGACACTTTCAAATGAAATAAAAAGGAAGACTTAAAGGCTTAACCAAATGAAAATGGATCCTCTGCTCTACTCCCAGACTCTAGGGCGATTCCAACTCCGACATTGCTTGCAACCCCCTTCTCGCTGGAACAGAGGCGGGATATTTAACGGGAAGCGAAAAGTATTAATTATCATCGGATATAACGGGATACGTACCTAGCGTTTCCAAACGCAGAAATGCACCGAGTAGATAACATTTTCGGAAGGTTAATAATGCATAGTTTTTATCGTTAGATAAAATATTTGTTCGATTAATACTCCCATAAAAGCACTTCTAGGAGTTGCTCTATAACCTGAGATTAATTTTAGCGAAAAATTAGAGAATTTGTCCCACATTGGAAAAGTTCAAAAAGGAACGATAGCCCACTAATTTTAAATTTAATATATGTAATGTAGAAATTCGACTGAATTTCTCCTTGTGATATAACCTTCACCCTAGCGTTGTATGTATGCTTTTTTATCTAACATTCGCCATGTTGATTTCCAAATTTTTTCCACATCTTTCAAAAACCTTCGCTGTATGTTATGGCACTCCACACCAACTCTCTAAAATCATGACTAGGTATCCAAGAAGGTATTTCCTAAGCGACATTAACGTCGCAACTCTTTAACCGCCTCCATAATACGCATCCCTTCCGTCACGTACTACGACTCTCCTTCAGATCCTGCCTCGTATCTCACCCATTATTCGCACGCACCCCGCCGACCTTACCTCCCTCTTTTCCTCTACGATTAAGTGCCATTCACTGCACGCTCTCGTTTCTCGATCTAATTCTCGAAAAGCTCCTAAGTTATAACTTGTAAGACTTACAAAAAAATATATTCCCTGGCAATTCTCCAAAAACAGTTCCCCAAACGTAAGTTTCAATCGCTCAAAAAAGCATTCCCAATTGCTAATTCACCTGATTTTGCCATTAACTGGTCATTGTGATAACATTTCGCGTTTACATTATGGTATAATTCTGAAACATCATGAGGATAAGGTTATATTTGGCGTACTTCTCGTACTTCTTCGTTTATACTTGGGTACTTCCGAAGAAATCTTTAATTCAACTACAACTATTAGTCAGAAAGGGGAGCTCCTTATTCACAGGTTTTAATTCAGTGCTATTTTAATTACACTTAAATAGGTAGTCAGGTAAGCAGCTACACAGTTTCCTTTGTCTCCAACACTTATTATACATAGCTGAACAATTAATACACTACGGAAAATAATTATATTTCTTGAGTTGTGCAGACTAAAGTTGTCGTAATGAGCGTATTTGTATTCTTTAGACGCTCGTACGTCTTAATGAGTATATTTGTGTATTGTTTAGACGCGCGTAACCATTATAGTTATCAGCGTAAGTTGCATCGAAAGAAATATTCGACCTAACTGCATCGGAGAAAGAGAAGGGAAAATTGGAGGAAGGGAGAAAGAGAGAGAGAGTAGGCAAGATGGAGGAGCAAGGGAGAGAGATGGAGAAAGGGGTAATGGGATGGAGAGAGAAATAGGAGGAAGGGAGAAATGGACAGAGGAAGGGAAGTAGAGTAGAGGGAGGAGGGAGGGAGAGAGAGGGGAAGAAGGCAGAAAGAGTGGATAGAAAAGGGGAGGGAGGGCGGAGAGAGGGGGCGGGCGGAGAGAGTGGGGGCGGAGGGAAAGAGGAAGGGAGGGAGGGAAGGAGGGAGGGAAGGAGGGAGGGAAGGAGGGAGGGAAGGAGGGCGGGAAGGAGGGAGGGAAGGAGGGAGGGAAGGAGGGAGGGAAGGAGGGAGGGAAGGAGGGAGGGAAGGAGGGAGGGAAGGAGGGAGGGAAGGAGGGAGGGAAGGAGGGAGGGAAGGAGGGAGGGAAGGAGGGAGGGAAGGAGGGAGGGAAGGAGGGAGGGAAGGAGGGAGGGAAGGAGGGAGGGAAGGAGGGAGGGAAGGAAGGAGGGAGGGAAGGAAGGAGGGAGGGAAGGAGGGAGGGAAGGAGGGAGGGAAGGAGGGAGGGAAGAAGGGAGGGAGGAGAGGGAAACTTTTTATTAACAGAATTTGATTTGTATAAAAAATTTCATACAAAGGAATGAAATTTATGTAGAGTAAAAATACACAACGATGCAGTATATGTACAGTATTGCCCCCCTATATTCATCCATTTAGTAAAATCAAATTGTTATATGGTATTCATACTATTACATTACAAATAATTGCGCGGGTGGCGTGTACTACCTGAGCAGCGCTCTAGACTTTCAACGCAAGAACGATTTAATCTTTCCCATGCTTTTGTTCGACCAGCAAGTTCTATAAGTGTGTTTTGTGTTATCTTCACAAAGATATTCTTTTATATACGAGCATTTAAGAAAATCCAACATTATTTATAATAACATTAACGCATTTTTGTGAAGAGTTAACCCTCCACAAGCAAAATGTCCTGCCAAAAATACAGTCCGAAAATTTTTAATGAAAAGATCTCCAGACCTATCACCTGTGAGCCCCAAGCTAGCCTGAGATATTTTTATTTGTTCCAATTCAAGAACGTGACCAAATCGTTGCTGCGAAGCATTACGTTGCAAAAATACTCAATGTATCCCGTAAATTCTAAATGTTTTCCTGAGAAATACGATTTTCCAAACGGTTATGAGAGGACACAAAAAACGAACCTTTTCATCTTTTTTTCTTGTCCAGCAGTATCATTTGGTCTATATTCCTTCAGTTGTAAATAAAAAAATTTGCACCGTAACAAATTTCTATCAGCACGATAACAACTCGGATAACCATCGCAAAAGACGCGATGGAAACCAGAGATTATGAGTTAGGAGACGTAGAAATGGAAATTATTTACGGTTTCGAAATATCGAAAACCAAGACAATATATAACAGAGCAAAGCATCCGTTCGCAGCAATTGTTGCTCAAAGCAAGATTGGAAAGGTATACTCCATGTCGGAGTACACAGAGTTTCCAAATGCATTCTTTGAGATTCCACAATGTTCTCAATATTTTTCGCTCAGATGAGAATATAACGAGGGAGCAAGCGAGGTACGCTGTAAAATACATGTAGGTCTTTATGTAAAGTCGTCGTAATTATTGTCCGATTTTAACCAAAATTGGAATCGGTCAATTAATTTTAACAAAACTCCCCAATACCAAATTTCATCCAAATACATCAAGCGGTTCCCGAGTTCAAACAAAGGAACATTGTCAATTACTTGTAGATCTTCATGTAATGTGGTCGTCATTTTTGTCCGATTTTAACCAAAATTGGAATCGGTCGACCAATTTTAGCTTAACTCACCAATACCAAATTGCATCTTTATACGTCCAGCGGTTTCCGAGTTGAAACAAAAGAACATTGTAGGTCTTCATGTAAAGTTGTCATCATTGTTGTTCGATTTTGACCAAAATTGAAATCGGCCAACCACTTTTAGCAAAACTTCCCAATACCGAATTTCATCATAATACGTCCAGCGGTTTCCGAGTTTTAACATGCGGACGGAATCGACCTCCCATATATGCGTTCACTTCGTGCAAAGGACGCATAAAAAAGAAAACAACGTTTATCCAAATAAATAGTCAACACTTAGAAATCACATCGAGGCAAATGACATGGAGAATAAACTCAGGAATCACAGTAAATATTTTAAAAATTAATCGAATGGAACTCGAAATTTAAAAAGACCAAAATATTGTCGATTCTAACAAGCGAGATTTTTTTTAAGAGTCGCGAAAGTCATGAAAGTTACGAGAAATCGGTTGAGCCTTGCGGTTATAGAGAGTGTGATGAACGCTTACAGGAATTTCAATGCGCGACGATTGAATGCGTGGCAGCGCCGTCATCAATATGACGGAAATAAAAATAAATATGGGCATTACGCGATGCGCACAACAACCAACAGGCTTAAAAGTGAAAGTTTACATCAAAAGCGTTCCTTTGTTTATTTCGTGCGCGTTTTAAAACGAACGCGGCAAACTTTTATTACAAAATGACAAAAACAAATGAAAACTGATTAGAAGAAGAGGAACATCTTTGTTCGACTATTTTGATCAAATTCTAAGTATTAAGTGAAGCTGGAATCTTATTAGAATGAATTTTCAAGCAAAAAAATTACAATACGTACATATTTTTATTGATATGCATTAAATCTGTGTAATGTATTACTTAACGAGAAATTTTTGAAGTCAAAACAAAGAAAACCACGAAAAGAACAAATCTCGAGCACTATCTACAAAAAAGAGCAGCACAACACAGCAAACGAACAGAAAACAGAATCGAGCTCGAGATTCATGATTAGGTAATCTTTCCTTCCGAGTTTTATCAGCAGATTTCAAATTAAATAAACGAAACGAGAAACAAAGCTGAGTGACATAAACATTTCAATTAATTCCAATTGCGCGAGCTAACTTGCGTCAACACGCCCGCTTTAGATCCAAATGTATTATAAGGAATAAACACGCCAAAGCAACAACAACAAAATAAACAACCCGTCTACACAGAGAATAAGTAATGAAAAGTTTCGCGAGAGGCGCCCTGCACTGTTTTCATGCCCGATGCTTTTCATTTTAAAATTCGCGCACATTAGCTTTTTTTTAGGACCGGCAGAGAGTAAAAAAAAAATCTTTCATTATCGTCCCTCGACGAATAAGAGTAATTATTTTTTTCTCTCTCTATCTCTACCTCCGCGCAAAGTTCATCTTCCACGGGTGGCCTTAGTAAATGAGTATTAAAAAAAAAAGCAAGCGAAAAACGCGAGTCAAAAACTTTCTTGTTTTCAGTCAAGGCGGAGAGAACGAAAGGACGAATGCAACGAGACGGCGATAGACCAGGACCGAGGAAAATTTTCGGAAGTGGGCGGTCGAGGATGACGGATCGGATCGAAGGAAAAAATGCCGAAATTCCACAAAAAAAGAAGAGGAGTGGAGAAGAGAGAAGTAAACCCTCCCGCCGCACCGACGTTTCGGAATAGGCGAGGCTGTTTCGCCCCGCTTGCTATGAGTAAAGAGGTTCCATAAACACACACATAAATTGCACACAAGAAGAGCTAAAAACGTTGCTGGGATTCGTTAGCGACTGAAAATTTTAAACGAAAAGAAAAAACTGTTCGTGAAAGAGGTTACGCTGTTTTCTCGCTCCCACTCCGGGAACCAAGCGAGGAACCGAAATAACAAACGATATACATAGGCGAAACAAAACGAGGCGCCATCTCTCTGCTTGCCGCTTATTTCAGATAGAATGAGAAAGAGAGAAAACGTAACGGCAACTTCACTTCCCCTCCTCCCTACCTCCCTCTCCTCCCCGCCTCCTTCCTCCCCATCCTTATTTTTTAATTCGAGATTCCGAATAAAAAAATTCATAGAGCGAGTCCAGATGCTTCGAGTTATATTGCTCGGAAGGGAGGGGGTTGGGAAAATATTTAATGAGCTGCGGGAGTTGCGGGGTTTATTACGTGTGTTATAACGAGTTAGACGAGGAGCGGGAGGCGTCTAATGACGCGGGAGTGAGGCGAAATGTTGTGTTACGTCTCCGATGAGGAATTTTTACTCGGTCATGAAACATTTCCCCATGGCGAGAAAAACGCGATTAATAAACAATATATGTCAATTTATGCTAAATCTTAATTTTGGAAGATTACGAGGAGATTATCGTATTATTTTTAAAGCTCCAAGAGTCCCTCAGTGAAAATGATACACGCAGAGGGTTATTTAAGCATGTATATTTATGCGCAGTTGTGTGCAGTACGTATAACCTCGTTTGCGCAAAATTCCAAGGGCATAAATTTTCATGTGAAAGTAATAGAATGCGCCGTAACTTTAGGGCAATCCATAATTAACACTTGAGTAAAAAATGAAATAACTTCCTAATGTAAGACCAAAGGAATGGATCCTGTGGATCCTACATTGAAAAGTTACTTTATTCTCTACTACAGTGTCAATTTTCATATATTGTAATAACGAGTATGTCACAATATTCACTAAATACCTATTTCGTGGGGAGTGAAATATACAAAGTTTTGATGAACTTTTTCTGTTAACCGATTCTAGAATGTTGGTGTACTACATACACACACACATAAATCTGGTCATTATCTGGGATCCAATTCCAGGGGCCAGGGTAATTTCAATGCGATGCGATTTAAAACCAGAGTTATGGAAAAATGTATACACTGCATACATGCCATACATACGACGTAAAAATATCACCTACTCAGTGAGTCTACTGAACTGGTAAAATGTAACAGAAAAATGTAGCCACCACGATGCAATTTTTAGTCGCCAATGGCGAACGGGCGCCTGGGCTTGCCCAGCCCTATATATACATTAACACTCATGTATAAGTATGTGTATATGTATACAAACATATATAGTACTAAAAACTTGATACATTCCACGACACGGCTAAAGATGCCATTTCAGCCTAGTACCAAGTAGAAAGAAGTGTAAACCAGTCTCAATTACTCTTCCGCTGTAACCTCTAGCGTTGTAAAAATTATCTCCCGAGAAAATCCTCCGTAGCAATGAATGAAACCCTTCAAAATTAAGACCTAACGAAGGCATTTGTCGAAACTTACACATCAACGAAATTCGCCCTAAAAACGAGCATCCCGGCGCTCGAAACTCAAAATGACCTAGTAGAGTTTTTCAAGGAGATATTAAAACCCTCCTGCAGACTTAACTCGGCGTTGTTTCCTCCTCTTAGTTTTCGGCTAAACCGAGGGCAGGATAGGAAAAGGTGCTTAATTATTCCAAATGTAAACTGATGGCCTCTCCTTCTCTCTCTCTCTCACACACATCCCTTTCGCTCTCTCCCGGCTGAAATACGAGGGACGCAGGAGTGTAATTAAAATTTGGGCGAGTTGACAAGAGAGAGAGAATGAGAGGATAGCGAGGAGAAAGGTGCTCCGGCGCGGTTTACCGCCGCCTAATTTGCCCACTACGTCCTTCTTCCCTTCCCCCTCCGTCCAATTATACACACGGGGAGGTAACAAATAGGACAATACGGCCACCGCCAGCGTCCGCACATTCCTAATCCAAGGATATATAGCTCGAGATATTTCACGTCCGTACGCGGATTTTGCCGCTTGATTTTTACGGCGCTTCATCAATACGACGGCGAAATGATATTTTAAAAAGGAATGACATATACATGTCCGAAAGTGTCCTGTAGAAATCAATAGATCGAAAATGATGACTAGACAAGAAAATAATCCAATTTCGACGTCATTAATGTCTTCTTTTGCTCGGCTTAACGATTAAGAGAGAAATGTCGGGGTTTTAATTATTCTTGCAAAATTGTCTATAAAGCAGCAAATAAAATGGATTATGTGAAATCAGAACCTTGGACCTCACAGACAGGTATATCGTGAACTACTTTCGAACAAGGACGGTTGATGGCTGGAAACGATGCTACTTGCAATATACGATGAGGTGCGATCCAGAAACGCATGGTATTATTTATTCTAGAGAACTAGATGCAGATGGAGATAACTCCTATTTTCCCAAAGCGGTTCAAAAGGCGCATATCGTTACCATTGTTTTGGATATCAAAATTATCCTCATTTGGATTCCAACAATAAGGTGGGTTTGACGTTCAATTTTTGAACAAAGGGAAGTTGCCAACTTTTTGCGAGTAAGTTTGTGACGCTGGCAAATTTATTAACCGTGAGATGCCACAACTACATGAATTATCATCAGCTTTGATTTCTTCCTCCAAAATATCCGATTCAACTGGCGACAGATTTGCTTAAGATCAGCGTATTCCTGTATTAGTCTAACAGTGGGCTGTCTCCCAGCAAGCTGACATGGTAGAGGCAGAAAACATTTCAACGGAATCGAATATTTTCGTACAGTGCAATTCCACTAAACATCTTAATGATTTTCTTTGAACGCTATGTACCCCTAGCACTTTAATGAGGCTATCTCCGGTACAAGGACCGTAAGGGGAGCATTTTCGATCAGACTTTCAGGAGGCATAGACCTAGGAAAAATGCTAGAAAGCTAGACAATTATTTGCTCTCATAGAAGAAAATTTAGAGGATTGACGACTGAGATTACAACTTAACGAGTCAAAATGGCACTGGCAAGTTGAAGCGTTCCATTGATTATACAGAGAGGAGCGATTCTGAAGGTATGTTCTATCCAACATAGACCGCGCGAACTCTCTCGGCAATTTAGATAATTAACCCACGGAACGTGACGGATAGAGAAGACTGGGTCGATCAATCTTTCAGCCAAGTCTAACATCCCATGAGATTAAATTCGGATCTAGTGAAGAATGCTTGCATCCAGCATCACTTTCTGTTATTCCGACATCGTGAATTAGATCGGAAGGTACATCCATTCAATGAAATCACTGGGAAACATAGAGTTAATACTGAAGCGAGGAAAAAACTTGACGCAACTAGTCATACCATATCCAAGAATTCAAAACATCACAATGGATGACGTGGCAGTGACGATGCATAGAACAGGTATCGACATAAAAATCTTGTTTATAACTGTATCACCGAATAATATAATATTCTTTCATAAATTGAAACATTTCTGAGGCCTAACACATTTTCTTAAGAAGAATTCACGAAAGATGTAATGTTTGTGAAAATGTCGCGCAGAATGTAACGCTCTTTATACGAAAAGAATCTCACAATTTTTTACATTAAACCTTAAACGAAAACGACGCATTTATTAAAAGAAATTAACTACGTCCATTAGATGCAAGAAAATAAGAGCGTCGGTAGCAAATTAATTAATATTTCCCGTTCCTTAGAAACCAGTAAGGTGGGCACACAAGAGAAAGCGAGGTAAACTTAACAGAAAAAAGAGAAACTATACAGATTTTTCTGGAGAAATTTCCATGCGGAATATCGAGATGGTGGCCAATCTCACTAATGAACGAGGCTCGTCTTATCTTCATATCCCTCCGCCCCCAGCACCGAACCCACCCTCTCAACAATTTCTGCACAATCCCTCCTCCTATTCCCCTTTTTCTCCAAAAAAAAATCAACTCGCACCAACCTTTCACCACAACCCTTCAATAACCTGGCCTTCTCTCACGCCTACGCAGAACTAAAATCCTGGTTTCTCCTACCCCTCCCCCCCCTCTTTAACCATACCCTCCTCATCAACCGTCCCTTTCTCCCACCCTTTCCCACCCATTATCATCCCCCGCACACCGCAGAACCCCCTCACCCAACGTCGCGAAAAAATAAACCTTTCTACCACACCCATCGCCACTTCGTTAGCGTTATTTTTCAATGCTTTTCCCATTTCTCTCTCTTCCATCCGCATTCTCTCTCCCATCCGTTTTCTCTCCCCCTTCCTAAACAACCCCTTTCTCTTCGCTCCAAATCTGTCTCATTCGCTATTCCTCAACTCGGAGTCGTTCCGTCGCAAAAAAGCAAATATGTAAACCTAAATCAAGTTCTCGCTGGAAAATTTTCGAGGGTCTCGCATTAAACCTTCGTTAAAATTCATCGTATTGCTTAGGCTTAGCGCGATTAATCCGGCACGTCATACATTCAAAAATCCAAAACCAATTAAAGATGCTTAATTACGCTTTTCCACGTAAAAGGCGTTAACATAAATGTAAGGAATCAGTCCTGCGAAAAAACATGAGAATTTACGATAAAGGAATATATATATATATATATATATATATATATATATATATATATATATATATATATATATATATATATATATATGACAGCTAAATGAAGGTAACAAAAAATATTGTGCCCAGCACATTACTTTCTCCATACAGAGTAATGAATATGATTGCAATAGGATTTACAAATTGCTCTCAACTACAGCTTCCTCCAAGAATAACATTCACCAATTACATTAGTGAATAACCTTTAAACGCTGAATAACTTCCACAATGGAAAATACTTTGAATCACTTTCCACATTGAAAAAACATAAGTAAACAAAGTTGTTATTTGTTGATATGGATAAAAATATTGATTACCTTTGGCATCGTTATCAACAATTCGAAAATGTTATCATAGCAACGGAAACAAAGCTGCAACCTAGCGACATTTAATTTACTGAACAAATTCAGACAGATAATTGAAATATCTCGGAAACAATCCGTCCTATGAAAAAATGTTTCGAACAAAAGTTATAGAAAATTATACAAATTATAACAAATATTTGCATTAATAAAGCTCTAAGGAGATATTTGGCGAAAACGGAAAAATGGCAGGAGTAACCTTCCATTTCGTATATTATTCACTAAACAAACCTTTCTATTTAAAACTACCTGCACTACAAGTGTTAACTTTAAAACAAGCATTTTTAGCTAATTTACAATTTTTTCAATAGTTATGAACTTGTTAATAATCAAGAACTACACATTTATCTAAAAAAGGTTTTCGAGGAAACCATAGATCGCTCAATCTACTTGACTACAAATATAGGACTATTCCAGTCGAAATAAACCTACCGTATTTACCCGAAACCAAGACGATGTTTTTTCCCAATTTCAGCTCGCTAAAATCGAGGGTCTTAAATTCTAGTATGAAGTGGTATACCGTAAACACATGGCGCTCAATTCGTCGCGCGTCAATTCGTCACTCGACCAACTCTACGCGCGTCAATTCATCGCTGGACAAATTCGTCACGAGACAAATTCCTCGCGATACAAATTGGAAGGCATGACTGGTGTACGGCAGAGGGATACACTTGTTGAGTTGGGAGTGACCCCCTGCCATACACCATCCAATGTGTCTCGTCTTGCGTAATTCGCAAAGAGAATTGAGATTCATTCTGGTATTATCGAAATATAAAGAAAAATTTTGCTGTAGAATAGTATCTCCCCCTGCCATACACCAGTCATGGTGTCATCGAGCGATGAATTGACGCGCGATGAGATTGTCGTGCGATGTATTCACGTGCGACGAATTTATCGTGTGACGAATTGACACGCGATTAACTGACCGCAACGAGTTTCAATTAATGTAGTACCGATTAATTTTTTCAATACATTTTTAAAATTTATTTCTCAAAAATTTGTAACAAATCATTTCAATTTAAGAACGAATTAGTATACCAAAATTGAATGCGTGTGTTCGAAATATACACCAAATACGTTCAGTGAGAAATTAGGCGAAATTTTTTCCGTTTTAAATCTGCTAAAGGGAGGGAGTCGTCGACTTAGATTCGGGTTCGTCTTGGATTCGGGTAAATACGGTAGATACTTCAAACAAGACCGTCATTCTCCCTTGCTTCCTTATTTGGCCTCCATTTTCTAAAACAACATATTCAAACATTTAATGAGTAAAAGTACGATTTATGTTAAATATTATGCTGTGTATGCAAAGAAATATATATCTACTATAGCGAAGAAATCGGTTATCCTCAACTATTAGGCCAACTGAGTGCACTGAACGCACCGCACGCATGGCTTTCGCGCAACAAATTTAAGAACATACTATTTCTAAAATCAGCATTAACACTCTGTTCACGTTTATTATATTTTAAAACAATGTGCCACGAGTTATTAATTTATGCAATATTTTTTCGTAGCAAAAGTTTTCATTTTTGAATGTATAACGATTCAGTACATACAGATATCAACCTTGAACTTACTAGGTTTGCAAATGAATTTCCACTGGCGAATACAAGACAGAAATAACTTCTTTATCATTAAAATGGATTATTAAGCAGTATGCGCATTCAATCTACAAAGGTGCCGTCCTCAGCAACATTTTACCGTGGTTGATTAATACAACTTTACCGAGTGCTACTGTGATTAATTTTATCTTAAGTGAGGGGAGTGCGAGATAATTCCTTATATGACGCCCGTTCGAGATGCGTCTGGTTTAACAGATAAATTCTTGCAAATATTTTAAAGAACGCATTACACAATTAAAGCACAGCATATTTGATAAATCATGAGTAATAAGGAAACCGGGCGACCAAACGATACAAATAATATGCTCTTAACTAACAATTGTTCATAATTTTTTTTAAATGCTAGAAAAATTTGGAATTTTTTAAAATCCAGAACCAAGTTTACATCAAAGTTTAGGATCTAACTTCAAAGTTCATCTTTACACTAACTTATGACTGTTAAGAAAAACAACATCCCTTTCCACATGGGCACACTTAACACCCATCCGACGATAAGGCTTCACGCCCTCGACAATAAGAGACTGATCAAGTAATACGCTGTCGTCTCATTACAATCAACGTCCGGTGAGCATGATTTCTTACACCGCTTTATAGCTGGACGAATTTTCTGCGTAATTTATATAATTTCTTAAGTTCATTTTGAAATTCCAGTTGTGTCATGTAATGAATCGATGGCGTTTAGAATAAGCTTTTAATGTAATTAAATTATTCTGACAAGAGCCGTCGCTGCAGCTCAAAAGGCCAGATACTCTGGTCTTTCAGACTAACCCCTAACTCCTCCCTCCCAAGATATTAATAATTAAATATTTAATTTTTCAAACACGATTACGCAGTGTTGTGTGAATAAGGCTGTGGTTACATTGGATGCGAATTCATCCGAGTTTTTTGTCGTACGAATTCGCAAGGATTCAAACGGATAGATAAAACAAATATATCTGAATAAAGCTGGTTACATTACATGCGAATTTTTCTTATGAATTCGTACGACGTTTTGTATGAATTTGGTTGATTTTTCATCAGAATTCGTAAGAAGTGTTAAGGTAAATGAATAGTTTGGAGATGGATTGAGAAAAGTTAATTTATTGTTATTGAAAAAAAAACTACCTATTATAATAGTGATATTAACATTTATGGGGGAAGTAGCAGCAGATTTAAATTCAACAAGAAGTAAATTTTATTTAATTAATTTTAAATCTCAAAAAGTGGCTGGTAGAAAATTAGAAAGACCCGATTAATAACTATTTAAACATTAGTGCGGCTTTCTTGTTGAGTCATAGCTCCTGCGTCAATATTAAAGTGTTCTTATTTCGTGTGCTTTATATACCACACCTGAAACGTCTGCCTGCACGATCTACATTTTCTATTGCGACATGTTTTTGTATTTTAACTTCATTTACTCCTTCAATATCAATAAGAACATTAGGCAGTAAACAAACAGATTTCTCTACTTTATCTGGATTTACTTGTATCTCGGTTTTCAAAATTCTCCATTTGCGGTTAGTATGCCGAAAACAAACTCAATAACTTTTCTTGGCCTAGAGAATCTACAGTTAAACATATATAATTGACGAAAATCGCCGGATGAATTCGTATATTCCTTTATAAAAAAGACATTATAAATATTCAAATGGAAATGAATGTGGATATTTTCTTCGATCACACCAGGCATTGAGAATTTTCTCAAGGAAGAATCGCTCGTTTATAACGCGGCATACCGAACCAGACAAAAATCGTCCAACCCGAAACGTTAATCTGCAATTTCACCTTTGGAGCGTTACACAAAATTTCGAAACCAAATCCAACCTTTTCTCTAAAGCGCGACTTTCTTCCTCCAATAAATCCGGGCAAAAGGCTCCAATTCCAACTTGACATTATAACAAATCTAACCTGAAAAAGAGAGATAGCTAAGCCACATCTATTTCTGTGTTATTTTTTTAATAAGGAGCGAACGTTGGACTTTTTAATTAGAAAAACTCCGAAAAAATAACTGCTATTTGTATCTCTTTTAAAAAAATCGCGAGAGGGGCAAAAACTATCCCAGCTAGAGGGAGAAGGTTGAATTCGTCTCCTAGAAAAACCTTTCCTCCCCTCCAACCCTCACCTTCCTCTTCTATTCTGTTTCCATCCCCATCCTACCGTCCTTAATTCCACGCTGGGACGACTCTAAAAAGACTACGCAGGCGAAATGGGAACTATATATATAGCGAGAAAGAAAGAAAGGAACCGGATGGATATTCGGGAGTCCTCATTTTATCCGGGAAAGAGAAAGAGGAGGCCCGCTTTTCGCGCTCATACTTCATATTTTGTGAAAAATAAAAAAAATTGTAAAAAAATAAATGAAAAGAGATGGTGTAGGGAGAGTCGGAGATGGGATGGGAGAAAGATACCCACGGCCTACCAGAAAAAGGCATCGGTTTTTAAAATGAAACAAGAGTTGGAAAAATTTTCCTCTCTCCCCCTTCCCCTCTTTTTTCCTCCTCTCTATCCTCCCTCTTCCCCTTTTTGCCTTGAACCAGCTCTACTTCGACGGCGACGAAATATTCGTTATCCTGAAAGAGAGAGATTTTTGAGGGAGGGGAGAGAACAGGATGAGAAAGGAAGGGATGAGGAGGTTCGGGAGGGTTTTTCCTTTGGTGTGGAGAGTTAAAAAGTAGAGAGAGAGAAAGGAGAGGGGGGAGAGAGAGAAAGAAGGGAGTGAGAGACTCGGAGGCTGGGCCATATACGAAAAAAGCGTAGAGAAACGTGAAAAGACGTTCGACATTCATTTGCATGGCCCGGGACCGAGGACCGCGAAGGCTTACGGGACGCGAAAAACTGGGAGAGGAGGGAAAAAAGTTCCTCCCATTTGAGTCCTTCTCTATATTCCTCCAGGAATCTCTCAATCCTCTTTCTCCTCTCTCTACGACCCGAGGGGTAGAGCGGGAAAAAAATATACGAAGTCGTACGAACTCGCTTAAAAATTTCGACGAAAAAAACCCTTGATGGTGGCAGCCATTCCATCCTCCATTCGGTGCCTCTTCCTTCTTTCGAAGCAAGGGCATTACTCCCAAGGGAGCACCTACCGAAAATTCCATCCCTCTCATTGTTTTCAACGGGTAGCCCACGCGCGGTTAATGCACGGGAAGTGCTTTGGGCGCCTGGCGCCACTCTTGGGAGGATCCCTTTTATTATTTTTTTTCTCCGATGGGCTCATTTAATACCAGCCGTGTCGTTACCGCCGCGAGGTTACTCCCTTCGCAAACTCCCAACCCACCCCCTTCCCCTCTCGTATCTGTCGTTATCTGCGTCAAAATGGGTGCATTACGCGCGGGGCGACTCGTATGATCTCCGCCATGGGAGAATGGTCAGACGGTTGTAAAAGCCGGGCTAGCGTTAAAGATGTCTTTCGCTAGACCGTGGCCACGATGTCTAGCTGTTTTTTTGGAAAAACAGAATACGTGACGAAGTACGAATTTAAGCATCGCAAGTCCGACGCTTGCAACTCGAATCAATACAGCCAGAATGACTTGTAAGAAAAAATATTCAAGAAATTAACTCTTATGAAAAGATGAGGGGAATGGACCTCCATTATTATTAAAGCGATATAAAAAATACTCTTTTTTACTATCGTTCGAATTCATTTAAGGCCGACTAATAAAACCGGAAGGAAAATATTGTCGGAGGAAAGGAAAACAAACAAACCGCTCACCGCGCCCGTATGCCGCCTGATTGTTTTTTAAATATTTTATTTATTAAAAATATAACACCACCAAACGAATTCCGATCAAGAATCGTTATGACTAGAAAAATTACGAAGATGGAAAGCATTTCCAATTAATTTTTTTTTAGCAACGCTCATCGCTACTGTTTTGGAATCTCTCCTAAAAATTCAATGAAATTTAAGTATAGCCATAATTACTTATATTAAAAATACCCTATCTTTATAAGTTTGCTGACTATTACCATCTGAAAACCCGTCTCCGATTCAATAATTTTCCTCCGTTCCCATCATCTCGCACAGCCGACCTTTATAGCTATCTCGTCACTGCTAGATACAGTACACCCGAAAATCCACGGCTGCAAAAAATCGCGTCATAACAAAGAAAAACGATAAAGCGAGGTCCGTAACGAGAAAGATCCTAGCGTTATATAGTGCACGTTTTTTTTCGCACTTTGCTTTCGGATGAAAATCTTTGAAAGCGAGCCAAATATTGAATGAAAAAAATAAGTAATGATGACAGCGCGAGGGACCAAAAATTTAAAAAAAAACCGTAGAGCGCAATATCGAGCAGGGAACACGAAATGGGCGAAAAGACCTCTTGCGCTCATCGCTGCTCAGTGCTCAGCCATAATAAAATTCGGCAGCGCCACAAGCCCGCGCCTCCTCTCCATCCCCTCTCCAACCCACCGTCGCACGGAGACGACGTTGTTTTGCGCACGTCAATCCATTCTTCCTTCCCTCCCCCTCAGCCCTCTCCGCCGCCGTCGCCGCCCGATTGGTGATCCGCTCGTCCATCACCCGAACAATCCCTCCACCCCATCCCCGTCACCGCTCGCGGGAGAACAAAAAGGACCGGAGAGGATTCCAACACTTGACGGACGTTTTGAAAAAAGTAATGGAAGAAAATCACTTTGTGAGCGCACGGTTCTTCCCAATTCTTAATCATTTCCGAGTTATTTCATATCGCGTCCTCTTTTCTTTCCCCGTGTTCGCCGGAGATTTTTTTTGACGCGAAAATACATTTCGAAAGGATCAGCGAGATGTTCGATTTATTTGTCCGAAAACAAAAATCCCCACGCAGATTATCTGGATGACGCGCGTCTCACTTCAGCGGGAATCCCGAACTGAGCAGTCGGAAAGAGAGGAAAAATATCGCCGAAATCTTTTGTCCGCGAGGATTCGACAAAGGAAATTTTAGGTATGTGCGAAGGAACCGTCTGGAGTGATTAAAATGCAATACAGAGCCGTTGCTTTGTAAGCGGCATCGCCTCGAAAATCGCCAAAACATCGGTGAATACGCTGCGAGTACAAAAATGGTTGAAGAGTACCGGGCCGATTACGTACAATATGCTCGAGTGAAGTTCAAACGCCTACAAGGAGAGAGGGAGAGTTTTCTCCAGCAGTATCTCCAATCAACTCCAGAGTTTAGCATCTGATTATTCCGCCACATAATTAGCAAGAAGGGCATCGAAATAGATTTTCTCTTGCCTACTATGCAAATGGTACATCTATCACATCAAAATCACACAATGCGGAATTATAGCCATTTAGGATCTAATATGATGCAATGATTGATACTATTCTTTCTTCCTGTAGTTCAGAGAGACGTATAACATTTAAAGGCCATGGAAGGAAGGCATTATAAGTCCTCCACCCAGGGCCGATCAAAGGGGGGAGAGAGGGGTACGGCGGATGCGAGTCATCCGGCCCCGAATATTGAGGGCTCCCGAAGTCTTTAGGTCTCAATTACTATAGTATCGGGAATAAATTTTGAATAAACTATTACTAAAAAAACATTTGCTAAACTAATTTCCTGTAAAAAAAACACCAAAAAAGTCATAATTTTTAAACCAGGAGCCCACAAATGACAGAATTATGTACTGTTTACTGTAATGTTTTCTGAATAATTGCAGCTTAAAAGTGTTTATTGTCAACTAATAATTTATTAAAAAACTGCAATATAAATTCATTATTCAGATGTCACATATCAGGGGGCACCCCATGGATATTCGCGTTCAGTGCTTGGCCGGTCCTGCCTCTATCCCATAATATATTTATAAACAGTATAATATTGAAAAATTTTAGAGCATGCATTTTTACTTTCTCCATACGTAGTAGAGGGGAAAGTATTGTTTTCATGAAAAAAATCGATTTAGAGATTTCAACGGAAATACACGTTTTGAGGTCCCCTGAGTACGTTTTAACCATTTTCTCAATGACGTCTGTGTATATGTGACAGCTTTTTTGTGGGTGCTAACTCAAAAACTATTAATCAAGTCAATGCGAAATTTTATATTTAACAGGCTTTTGAAAGTCACAAGAACTGATTAGTTTTTGGTAAAAATCGCTCAAACAGAAGTGGGTGTTTACTCTTGTCACTTCTCAGTTATTTTGAAATATTTGCTTTAATATTTGATATATGTAAAAATGTACTGAAATAGAAGTTGTAGAAAATTTAATTTTCTACGACCTTTGTTTGAAACATTTTTCATATAATGTATTGTTTAAGAGATACCTTATATTTTTAGCTGCCACCACCACGCCACCTACCGATGACTATTGTTAACAATTTACGCTTAGTTACGTCTTAGTAACGCTCCTTTTTCTTTTCTTAATTGTTGGAGCTTTCTGGCTATATCCAATATTGGAAGGCTATGGTTTGAGTTTATTTCTGTTCTTTGTAAAGTCTAAAATTTTCTAGCAGTTTCTTAAAATATTTATTTTTATGTAACCTATTTGGAATTTTTTGAAATATTACAAGTATGGAGAAAGTCATGTGGTGGCCACATCAGATTTTTATATTTTGCACAAAAGGCCTAAAATTAATTTATAACTGAAAATTCGTAAAATTTTCATTGAATCAGAGAATTCATGCATTCTCCTCTGACTCATTAAATACTTTTATACCATTCAAAAACATTCCATGCAACTTTTATGAATGCAGAAACAAAATTTTTTAAATTAATTTTAAATTTTCTTGAGCAAAATTAGTGGTTTCAGCCAAAACTTTCATATTATTTTGAAAATTTTCGCTTTTTAGTCATCATAAAACTTACAAATACCAAAAATTAATTTCTCTCTACAGAAGTTCTCTTGATCAAATTGATTAAATTTTCATCACACAATGAAATTGATACCTATGACATCTCATCACATAAATACCATTGGTTCCTGCGACTTTTCACCACAAGAATTTGGTCATTCAATAAAATTGATACCTGAAACATAGACAAAAATAGATACTTTGACTTGCTGTTCATAATATTATATTAAGGGAGGTAAGTGGAAATTAATAAATGGAGGAAATACGTCAATAAAGGGCTAATAAAATGATTAGCTGGTTGGAAGCAATGACTAAGAGATCAAGTAATATCTATAATATGAGTTCTCAATAAAAATTTATATAAACTGTCAAACAAAAAATAATTTTTCATTACAAAAAGCCACAGTAGTAATTAATTTTTGTGATGAACGTTTGCATGTACCAATGATCATTTAGTGACAAAAAGTTGCAGATACCAATTTTCTGTGATGAAAAGTCAGTAAGCCTGACCATAAACTCTATTTCATCATTACTTTATGCAATTCATTCATTAAACATGGATGACAACAAATATTTTCATTATTTCCATTACTTGTGATTTGCAGAGGAAAACCTCAACCAGACTAGATTGATCATGGTACAATTATGTGCCAAAATCTGATGGCAATAAATTGTGGCTTTTATAAAATTTTAATTAATTGCCCATCAAATATGACAGGTATGCGTGAACTAAGTATAGAGTTGAAATAAAATTTAAATAAAAAATTAATGAAACCAACTATTATACATATGTACTAAAAAGTGACCAATAAATATAATATCCACAGTTGAATGCCCCCGAAAGTAAAAATAGTTATGGGCATATAAAAGTTGTGTGGCAAAGAAATATTAATGCAGATTTGTTCATTAAGCATCTATATATATATATAATATG
Source organism: Tanypteryx hageni (assembly GCA_028673005.1). NCBI lineage: Eukaryota > Metazoa > Arthropoda > Insecta > Odonata > Petaluridae > Tanypteryx > Tanypteryx hageni. The sequence continues at coordinate 98,725,169 of CM054112.1, read as the reverse complement.
GTAAGAAGAAAAAAACACCCTACTTTGCCTCAAAATTCCGGGAGCTGTGATTAAGCTAGAGAGTTGCGCAAAGGGGCTTCTGAAAGATTATACAGTCGTGACGGCGAGAAAAAATAGCGATTCTTCAAAGTTTAACGAAAAATGCCCTAAACCTCTCGAAAGCTCAGAATTTTTAGAAATTTCGTAAAAAAGGATCCTCCGTTGCTTCAAAATTTCGGGAGCTGTGGTTGAGCTTGACAGTTGGGAAAAGTGTTTTCTGAAAGCTTATATAGTCGTTACGGCGGGAAAAATAAAGCGATTCTTCAAAGTTCAAGGAAAATAGCACAATAGCTCTCGAAAGTTTAGAATTTTCGAATTTGGCAGGAAGAAAATGGCACCCTCCGTTGCTTCAATATTCCGGGGGCTGTAGTTGAGCTTTAGAGTTGGAAAAAGTTTCTCTTAAAAGCCTATTTAGTCGTAACGGCGGGAAAAATAAAGCAATTCTTCCAAGTTCAACGAAAAAAGCCCAATAGCTCTCGAAAGTTTAGAATTTGGCAGAAAGAAAATAGCACCCTCCGTTGGTTAAAAAATCCGGGAGCTATGGTACAGCTAGAGAGCAGAAAAAAAGTGTCTTCTGAAAGCTTTTATAGCCATAACGGCGGTAAAAATAAATCAATTCTTCAAAGTTCAACTTAATAAGCCCTATAACTCTCTATAGTTTAGAATTTTCGACTTTGGTAAGAAGAAAATAGCACCCTCCGTTGCTTCGAAATTCCGGGAGTTGTGCTTGAGCTAGAGAAAAGGAAAAAGTGACTTCTGAAAGCTTATACTACAGTCCAAACGGCGGAAAATAAAGCGATTCTTCAAAGTTCAATGGAAAAACCCCCAAAACTCTCTAAAGTTTAGAATTTTTGAACCCTCAACTTCAAGCTATAAAGTCGAGCAAGGTGTCATTAAAAAATCTTTTATACCAAATCCGGCCAATGGGTGGAAAGGTGATTGTTTTCGGTGGTGACTTCAGACAGGTAGTATCTCATGCTGGAAGAGTTCAAATCATTGAGTCTCCGATACAAAGGAGTCGACTGTGGAGCACCATACGAATTTTACACTTGACAAAAAATATGCGCGCCAGGGAAACGGAGCGGTCATTTTCGGAATGGCTGTTACGTTTGGGTAACGGTGAACCCCGAAGCGAAATCGGCGAGGACATTAACAAAATTCCTAAAGAGTACATTTCTACCAGTTCTGTTGTTCATCATGTATTCGGTGATTCCATCGATATAGGTAATCGAGCTGGCGAATACTCAACTCCGTGATTGTCTGTCCCCTCAATGAAGACTTCGACAGATAGATTGCAGAAGTTCTAGATTCGCTCCCAGAAGAGCATCGGGAATATTGCAGCATGGATCTCATACAAACAGACAACGACCAGGAAAAGTACGTTCAACCTTTCCTCACATAGTTTAAATACCATTAACTAACTCCAAGTCGTCTGGTCTTCTAAAATGCAATTTATAAGTTACGTATTGTTCTTTTCATTTTTCAGACTGAACATTCCGTTGGAATATTTAAACTCCATCATGCCAACCGGATTGCCCCCTCATAAACTGAAACTTAAGTTAGGTTCGGTTGTTATGCTTATCCGCAATATGAACTTAGGTTCAGGGCTGGTGAATGGTGTCCGAATGATTGTGCGGGGAATGATGGATCGAGCGCTTATGTTGGAACTAATCACCGGTGCGGGTAAAGGTCAGACAATATTCCTGCCCAGAATCAAATCGATTTCAACGGATGCCATTATGCCCTTCCGCCTGATTCGAACTCAATTTCCTATCAGGTCGCGATGACAATTAACAAGGCACAAGGGCAAACATTTGAAAAGATTGGGATTTTCCTTTCGAAATGCGTATTTAGCCACGGGCAGCTGTATGTGGCATTCAGTCGGGCAAAGGCAGCCGCCGATGTAAAATTGCAAATCCTCGAAAAAAGCCACCAAGGTAAAATAGGAAACGACGACTCTGTCTACACTAAGAACGTTGTATACAAAGAGGTTTTATGTTGATTGCCATTTCTTCCAGCCTTCACATTTCTGTTACCTTTTACCTTTTCCTCATTGTGTACAGTTTCCTACTAATCGTATATGTCGTAAAGCCTATGCTTACCTAATTAGCAACTTTCTGTAAAAACATTTAATAAACTAGCAACTTTCTTCAATAAAACATACAATAAACAATAATCAATTTTTCTGTTGCTCAAATTGCAGCAATTGCTGCAACAGGCCACTAGTAATAAATAATTCTATAAGAATTTGGTTGTATGAATAAATAACCTAACCTATAACAACCACAACTTTTTTTGCATGCTATGAATAGCACCAGGAAAATGTTATGAATTATTTCGCATGCTCCAAGTATCACAATGTACAATAAACAATCTTGGAAAAAAACCTAAAAAAGAAGTGCAAGCCTCGTTTTCAAACATTCATCGAATAATGGAATATTTATTTTAGTTAGTTATTATTTATCATAATCAAAGTATTGTTTAAACTTCAAAATAGGGTCGAAATGTTGTAAATATATGGCCAGATAATCATATTCAATCATACGCAACTACACAAAACCAGCAACAATGCAAATCACTTGATGACAAAAGAATTTCTGGTAAAAATATGGCTTTAACATTTTGATCGCCTATGGCCAGTTAACTGGCCTTTGGCGACTTTCGTGGGAGTTCCATGTCCAGTTAACTGGCAATGGGCGTCAGTCCCTTTCCGTGATCTCCCTGCGCTTGGGGCTTGCTGCTTTCATTTCGTACTTTCAGTGGACCTCTGGCAAGCTCCAATATTTCCTCTGGTGATAATGGTTTCTATTTCTGTTGCAAAAGGGCACTGTTTTTTACATCATATTCTTTCATGACAAAAAAAGTCATTTTACATGGCCTCTGGGAAGAATGTAGCAAATTCGTTGGGCAGTCAATGTGTTAAAAACTAATTTGTAGACCGATTGGATGCATATCCAAAAGTCAATGGCAGAAAAATAAAATTTCATTCTTTTAATCATACTTTGTTTCACGTCCTTAATTCCTATGATGATTCCAAGTAATTTTAAAATGGAAATGATTAATAAGCTGCACCCATACCGAGTGGTGGATTCAGAGCTGCCCAGAGGGGGGGGGGGGGGCAAGTGGGGCAATTTTGCACATATTTTGGGGGCCCCCTCATAGATTTTAATGGTATTAAAAAAGCAATTAAAATGCAGGACATATTTTATTTACAAAATACGAAAAGCTAAAATTACTAATATAGTTATTATAGGTTAACTATTCTAACCTTTGCGGCAGCAAATTTTTGTACAGTATAAGTAAAATCAAATTGTTTAACAAAATCACTTTCAATGGAAAATAAACTCAAACCATTCAGGCAATAATGGTGCATTCTTGACCTTTTGTCGTTTTTTAATAAATGCAAATGATTTCTCTTGCCTTCCCATACTGAACACAGCATTTTTAAAAAAATTCTGAAAGTAATTGTTTAAGTTGCCATCAAGGTCACCCCACATTTGTCTGGTCACGTACTTTCAGCAGTCCCGACATTGCATTTTTAGTGCATAGAATTATATATTTTTTGGTTGGGATGCAACAACCCACTCAATTTGGGGGCCCCTAGGCACGTGCCTATTGTCCCTAGTGGGTAATCCAGCACTGGAGACGGGTCGAGAAAATGTTGAATATTTGTCTCCAATGTTTGCAACTATCACCGTGTTTACCAAGCGATCTCAGACTGGTCTAACCAGCATGATCTGACTTGGATCGGTTTGGTAAACCAAATGAACTTACCAGACCGGCCTGCAAGCAAGCTGACTCAGTCCGCTTGAGAAGCCAGTCTGAGATCTCAGTCCGATCTGAGTAGATCAGTCTGACTAGTAAACAAGGCGAATTGAAGAACATGGTTGCGCACTTCACCTGTTCTTTGTTTGCAGATGAGGGCATAAACAAGATGGCATTACTTGTTTTGGACGATGTTTTCATGTTGTCGATCGATTCTCCGTCAGTCTGTTCAGTCTATCGTTCACCAAAGGTAATGGGCAATTTTTCTTGATGTTGCCAAAGCATAACAAAGTGATATAAAGTAAAATTTAGAGCATACATTTTGCAAGATATTCTCCCTCCTGTGCATGATGGTCATCAACATCTATTATAATTTCTGTCGCTGTTCAAATTGTTCCACAACACACGAGGTACATAAGGAATTTTCAATTAACTACCTAACAAAATGAAAGATACCAAGGGAATTAATTTGCATTCAACGTTAATTGAAGTTTTGCGTAGTAACTTGTATTTCAGAGTGGAAGAATTCCTTGATAACAATCTGTGAATGTTGATTCTGTATGCCATGCGTAATCAGTGTCTGTATGTACATATTTACATATCCTTATATATTTCCTATCCTATTTTTAGGGCTAAATAATTAGAGCCTTTTTGTTGTTTTTGTTTGCTATGATCGTAGGGGTTAGAAAAATGAAACGTACATATCTTTCAGGATTTGAGAAGAGAAAGCAGAAGAAAGCTAGACAGATGCAAGAAGAAAAGGGAAAAATAACTCTTCACAAATTTCTTCAGACACAATCCAAGTCAAGACAGTTGACTGAGTTGAGCGATGCTGACAATCAAGGCTCTTCAGAGGTGGGAAGTGAAAGTGGTGTTGTAAGAGAAAAAGAAAAGGCAGTGTGTGAAGAATCCGAAATATTACCACATTCAGAAAACAATGTTATGGTTGTTGTGGAGGAAGAGAAGGAAATCCAGCCTCTTTGGATAGACAATGGAGAATACAGAGGTAATACTGCTATAATTGAGAAACTGGTACAGCCGACTAGTTCTACTGCTGTAGATGGCAATGACGAAGAAGAGTTGTGCAGTAACGACCCAGCCTCTTGGAAGTATCTAGATATAAAGAAAAGAGATCTTATTGTATTGAACGGTCCACCACATAAGCTGGAAACCTTTCTTCGTGATTCTTTTGGCAGGAAATTGCCGATAACTGTTTTTTCTAAACATCTGAGTAATGATGAATGTGTTGAAAGAGACTGGATGATGTGGAGTAAAGATGCTGCAGCAATATTTTGTTTTCCCTGCAGTCTCTGCAGAAGTGAAACTCAAACTAACAAATTACATCATTCAAAATTTGTCGAAGGTAGAATTACTGATAATTGGAAAAAGATTTACTAGAAAATCAAGAGTCATGAAGCAAATGCTTTAGATTTGAGCAATTACATTAAGTGGAAGGAATTATTTCAGATACTCAGTGATAAAAGAGGCATTGATGCAGAATTACAGCATAGTATTAAGCAGGAGGAGGAAAAATGGCATAAAATATTAACTGCTGTTGTTGACGTAATTCTTTTCCTAGCAAAGAATAATCTGCCATTTCGTGGTAGCCATTCTACTGTTGATTATGATGACTGTGGGCTTTTCTTGTCAACACTGAAAGTTGTGGGCAGGTACAATACTGAGATGAAACAACATCTAGAGATGGTAGCTCAATGCAGAGTCTGGTCGAAGAATGCAGGCTCACTACTTGTCATGGTGTAGTCAGAATGTGTTCTTGAAACTGTGTGGGAAGAAAGTTTTAAACTCTATTCTTGAAGAGGTAAGAAAAGCCCAATATTTCAGCATTGTTGTACACTGTACACTTGATGTTTCACACACAGAGCAGTTAGTTTTTATTCTCAGATATTTGATGGAAAAAAATGGAAATTGGGATGTGCATGAAAGATTTGTTAAACAAGTAGATTTTGAAAGGAAGACTGGCACAGATATAGCAGAACAGATAAAGAGGTTTTTAAAAGAATATGACTTAGAACTATCTTGGTGCAGAGGGCAGGGATATGACAATGCCTCTAACATGTCAGGAAAATTTCAGGGAGTAAAGACAAGAATTTCGGAAGAAAATGCCCAAACCAATTTTTCTCCAGGCAGCACTCACACGCTGAACCTCTGTGGCACCCACGCTATGGAAACCAGTGTAGAGGTAAAAACATATATTGGAAATGTTCAGAAACTCTATAAAGTATTTGCTCTTAGCCCTGTGAGATGGAAAATTTTGCAGACTACTGCAAATATATCTCTTCACTCTGTATCTGAAACTAGGTGGAGCGCAAGAATTGATGCTGTTCGCCCTTAATCAAAAATTACACAGGCATGCTGTAAGTTTAATTAAAATTGAAGAGGAACTTCATTGACCTCCTGAAATCCAGGCAGATGTTGATTGTTTGATTAAGTGGCTTAAGTCATTTGAATTTGTACTTCTAACTACAGTATGGTTTAAAGTGCTTCAGTGTATTGATGATAAGAACAAGGTCCTACAAAGCTCCAAATTAACAATGGAAGAGGGAGCTAAACACGTGAGCAACTTAGTCAAGGAAATTCAAACAATGAAAGATTCTTGGTCAATTTTTTTGAAGAAGCCAAACAAGTCGCTTCAAGCCTCGGCATTGACCCAAAAATGGAAAGTGACTCAAGGATCTGGAAGAACAAGTGATTCTTTGACAACACAGGGGATGCAGACTATACGTTTGACACTCCTAATATTCAGTTCAAAGTACAGGTGTTCTTCCTGACAATGGATTTGCTTCTATCAGAGCTAGGATGTCTTGGCAAAAGAATGGCCGAGTTCTCAAATTTATTTTCACCCATTTTGTGTCTGCCAGATAAAGTGGACGAATCTTCTATAGAAAATTTTGTTGACACTTTGGCCACAGCATATTCAAAAGACCTCCAGAGAGAAGACCTTAAAGAGGAACTTAGAATCTATTACAAAATAAAAGAAGATTCCAACTTAAGAGTGGATGGACATATAACCTCTGCACTTACACTTCTTAATGCTCTCTTCAAAAAAGGGTTGGAAAATGTGTTTTCACAGATTTGTATTTGTTTACGCCTACTAACAGTGTTTCCAGTGTCGGTAGCATCGTAAGAGCATGCATTTAGTAAGCTAACATTGATTAAAAATCGTTTGCATCCAGCCACCGGGGAATAAAGGCTGAACCATTTGCTCACTTTGAGCATAGAACTATGCCTATTTAAATAAAAACAAAATATTTGCCATTTTGGAAGTAATACATTATAATACTTTTCAGTATTAATATCGCAACCAAATAAACAATGTCTAATGTTTATTTGGTCAATGTCTCTAGCAACGAGATAAACAGCTTCTGTATATCGCATTGAAATACTGTACATAAAGTTCAAACCATTTCGATAATGCTTAAATGAAACTATATATATATTAATTAATGAAATTAATATTTAAATTGTTTGCTCAGAATAAAAGTAATGGCTTCAAGAGCAACATGTTACGCTTCACTTGAACTAAACAATTGTGTATTGGAACGTATACCAGGAGAAGAAATAGTTTACGAAAGTGTAGATACCATCATAAGTGAGGATGCGACAGATCAACTGGCATACCCCGAAGAATTTTTGAACAGTTTAACGCCAACTGGAATGCCTCCGCATAAACTGAGATTGAAACCAGGCGCTGTGATCATGTTACTCAGAAATTTAGTTCCTTCAAAAAGCCTGTGTAATGGGACGTGACTCGCAGTTACACAACTACAACATAACATAATCAAAGCAAGAGTTATAGATTTAGATAATTCTGAAACTATTCTTATACCAAGAATTACAACTCATCCCATCAGACACAAACATGCCTTTTAAATTTAAGAGAAAACTATTCCCAGTAAGATTAGCTTTATCTATGACTATCAACAAGTCGCAGGGACAGACTTTTGATAAAATTTGCCTTCTCCTTTAAAAACCATTATTTAGCCATGGCAATTGTATGTGGGTCTCTCGAGAGTAAGATCATTCGAATCTATAACAATTGTGTCAGAAAATCATGACAGAAAATTGTGTTTTTAAAGAAATTTTTTTTCTCCATACCTGTAATATTTCTAAAAATTCCAAATAGGTTACATAATAATAAATATTTTAAGAAACTGCGAGAAAATTTTAGACTTTACAAAGAACAGAAATGAACTCAAACCATAGTTTTCTGATATTGGACATAGTGAAAAAGCTCCAACAACTAAGAAAAGAAAAAGCAGTGTTACTACATCTTTCCATAGAATTTTGAATTTGAATGCCCAGCCGATTCACTTCTGTCCTACATACAGTACGTATCTCAGAGGTAGTGCAATGAATAGCTGGGGAAAGGAGGAGGGAAACCCAGTGCCGACATTTGCCTGCTCTTACGAAGAACACCAGGGGGGCCAACAGCTTAACGTCTCTTCTGAAGGACGGAACAGCTGAATTTGCGTGGTCTACTCAAACCACACAAACATGGGGCCGGGCGACCTTGGAAAAATCCTACTTGCGCAGGACTCGTGCCCGATGCCTTTTCAAGCAGCAGGCGAGTAGCAGCCAGCGTCCAAACCACTACATCGTCTGTTCAAGTTTGCTAGAGCAGTGTTTCTCAAACTATGCACCGCGGCCCCCCAGTGGGGCCAAAAATTATTTTGGAAGTAAGGGGAAATGCCAAAAAAAAATAAAATTTTCACGTTTAATAAAATTTTATCAGAGAATTTTTGGAAACATGATGTTATAAAAATTATTAATAGTTATATTTAATGAAGAAATTTGCAATAAAGTTTCTTATTTTTACTATTTTCATTTCAAAGGGGGCCGCATGAAAATCAAGGGGGCTGTGACAACTGAAACTTTAAGAACAACTGTGCTGGAGGGTCTTGAACCAATTAGTATTCATTTCAGGGCATCGAGATGGAGCTGTACTGTAAAAATGATTTTCATAGCAACCAATGTAAACAACATTCACTCTGTCATTTATGAAAAGGAATACATTTGAATGTAGAATGTTAATCATTTGCATATTAAAATTACTTAGAATCATTGTAAGAATTCAAAACTTGAAACAACGAATGCCTAAAAGAACGAAAGTATGTTTTCCTGCCATCGGTTTTTTTATACGTGTTGACTCGATCAACAGATCAGTTTTTAATGTGAGAATTTAACACATTCTTAGTGATTTACATTGTTGCCAGTTTTGTGTAATTGGATACCATTGACTAGGATAATATCTTCGTATCGCATGTGTTCACAAAATTTCATAAAAAAAAACTTTCCCATTGAATTTCAATAGGCATCTCCCTAGTAATCAAAAGACAAACAATACTAGACAGTATCGTTTATGTCTTTTAAATAAAGGGTAGTTTATTCTTGGCGATTTTTAGAAAAACTTAATTTACGCAAAAATGGTTCCAAGAAATTTGATTAAAATCAATCCTTTTGTAGAGCCTGATGTCACAAATATGTCTTAAAAAATCACTATATGGCATCCAGTGATATTACAATGTATGCTAAGCTACCTTACCTAAACCCTATGATGAAGCATAGGTCCATATAACGTCCAGTGCTATTATTTCTGTACAAGACGCTCAGCGCATGCATCAGAGGAGAGGAGGGGGAACCCGGGGATTCCCTAGTCTAAAATTCTGCACTTTTCTGTTAATGCCCCATGCTTATTACTGAGAGGTGATAGATGTGAGAGGTTGATTGTGTCAGTCACTTTGGTTCTGTTGCTATACATTATTAACATCACTGGCACTGAATTTCCAAGCACACCGAGTTAATTTTGGGGCAAAGAGTGTAGTGAGACCAAACATATATACATACATGAGAAAGTTTGTGCAATTTATACATACGTGTTATTTTACGCCACTGATCGTGCATCAATGCATCACACGACAAGCTCATCATGCATCAATTCATTGCTAGACAAATTTGTCACATGACAATTTCGCTGTGAAATAAATTCATCACGAGACATGTTCGTCGTGAGACAAGTTGGAAGGTGTGACACCATGACTGGTGTACAGCAGGGGGTTACACTTGTTGGGTTGGGAGTCACCCTCTGCCATACACCTTCCAGTGTGCCTCACATAATTCGCAAAGAAAACAGCGATTCATTCTGGTACTATTGAAATATAAAGAAATATTTTTTTGTGGAAAAGTGTCTACCCCTGTCATTCACCAGTCATGGTGTCTCGCTTTCCAATTAGTCTTGCGACAAATTTGTTCAGAGCTGAATTGACATGCAATGAGTTTGTCGTGCGATGTATTGACATGTGACGAATTTTTCTTGCGACGAACTGACCGTGACGATTTGTCATAGAACTGTAGGAAGTATGGTTTTGCATTTAATTGATGTTTTTAAACAAATGGAACATAAGATAAAATAATTGTATCTACTGAAAATTTTCATTGCAAACTTATGATCCGGAATTCAATTAATAAAGTCTTAATTTAAAAATGCATTTTTAAAAATTTTTTTCATACAAAAATTTGTAAAAAACCATTTCAATTAATGAATGAACTAGTATACCTGAACTGAATACGTGTGTATGAAATGTACACCAAATACATTCAGTGAGAAATTAGGTCATAAAATCTTTTTTCTGTTTTGGCAGTCTGCTAAAGTCTTAGATTCAGGGTTGTCTTGGATTTGAGTAAATACGGTAATAGCCTCCATTGACATTTTAGTTAAAACATCTTTCTAAGAAGAGTTCATAAAGAAGTTATATAAGTGAAGGGAAAAATATATCAGCAATTGTGAAAGTGAATCATATATTAAAACACAATTTAAACAAATCATATAATAAAGATTGAAATTCCACATGGATTCTGAGAACTACTTACCTTGTGATGAATTGCAATCTATATCTAAATCATCTGAGAAACCTTCAGTCTGTGCAATTAATCTCTCAGCCTTCTTGTGCTTTCCTCCCTTAAAGTGCATGTCAAGCTGCTCCTGAGATGTTGCTCCAATGTTGCATAGTTCACAAAAGAATCTAAAGGTAAATAAATAACAAAAATACTGAAATAAGGGTAATTTTTTACCAAACAAGTCATACAAATCATGGATTTATATAATCAATTTCCTTATGGAAAAACTTTTGCTTACAAAAGATTAAGTAAAGAAAGTGTATTTGAGAAATATGTGAATGAAAATTAAAATAATATGTTGCAAATATTATTCAACATACAAACTCGATTCGTATAACATGTTGCTGAGAATAAATAGCCTACAAATTGAATTTTAATTAACCTTTATAATGCACACCAAAAAGGCAATACATAATCAAAAACTCCTTGGATTGTTGTTTGAAAAAACGGAAGCAAATTGCTCACATGTCTTTGTAGATTCTAAAAAGTTAAAAGTATAAACAATTATGTAAAAATCATTCGTGACAAAAATTAACTACTTAAAAATATTTTATCATAATAAACTTAACTAAAGCACTCAGATAATGGCTTCTACTTATTCAATCAATAATATGGACAAATTTTCAGACATAAATGCGGCAATAATCAGCAACTTAGCATTGAATAACAGGCATTTAAAAATCAAAAGATTAAAGAAGTACTTATATCAGGTATCTCCAATAGGCACAAGAAGGTTATAAAATAATTGGAGATATCTGAGATAAGTACTTTTTTAACTTTTTGATTTTTAAGTGCTTGATTTTTTCAGCCACGTGATGAGCTTGATAATTCTCTATTGCATTGACCTAGCATTGGTTGACAAATTTTTCATTACCAATGTTCTCACAAATATGCATTTTTTGGATTCCATATGAACCTTTGAGCTACAAATGCAAATTATGCAAAGTAATACCGAGCTATTCATACTGTATGAGAAATTAATAAGAATAAATGAATGAATAAACACATGGAAATTAAGCAGATACTAAGGAACAAAATCTGGTAGCTGCAGAATAAAATACAAAATGCATGGAGTTCAATAGATACACAAAAGACAAAATGGAAAATGGGATAGACAAATTTTATTAGGGTAACATGCAAGAGTCCAGCCACAGATGTGATAACTTATGGTGGAACACGGGAGGAGATAGAAAATAGGATTGCCGAGTCAGTTTTTTTCAGAAATAAGTCCCCATTTCACTCTCATCTTTGAACAGAAATGGCACTTAATCTTGCTTGTTTTATTGCTGAAGGATCTTTTCTTTCAGTAACTTACATCCTGTAATCCTTGTAGCATCTGAATCAACATTCCAGAGCATATACAAAAATGTCAAATTTCTCTATTATTAATTAAAAGAATAAGAGTTACCCTAATTGGTACTCGTAGGCATCATTCATACTATCAATTTCACTAGCATGCCCATTGCAGCTATGCTCACAGTTAATTTGTAGTTAGAATTTACCAAGTAGTAGGAGTGGAAGAAAAACAACTTAGTAACCGAGGAGAATTTTCTCGCATTGGAGGAATTTATAGTAGAAGAGGAAAAAAAACAGGGACTGTGAGAAAAAAATTGCTTGAAAATACAAACTATTGATTTTGACAATTTTATTTCCCACAAATACTATTTGTTTCTTCTGATCCCCTTAACCAAGTCAATATAAATCATGTTGCAGTTTCAACACTCAAGATAAAATATGTAGTTTTATCTTTGTCCTCATCACTTCAGAGGGCATATCGGACATAAACAATCACAAGTAGACCCACAGGTCTGATATAAAAAATCAACTTTCAAGAGTAAAACAAAGTTATTTTTTATTGACATATTACATTCATAAATATGTTCTTAACAATGACAAAAATATTCTCAAACTCACATATGCACCCATTAATGCCTGTAATTCATTTAATGAATTTCTAAAGTCTACCAAAATTTAACTGTCAGGCATGGACAGTGGTGCTTTTGCTTTTATACCACACATGTAAATCATATGTACGATCTATGATTGAAGTGTTTCAAATTTTTTCAATCCATAATCCAAATTATGCGATTAATTTTTGGTTTGGCTCAATTTTTGTATTAATTAAGTTTAAAATTTTCGGATTTTCCCAATTTGTGTACAAAAATGGGTGAAAAGTTCAATGTTCATACCGCTGTTTTGTCACAGGTCTTCTGGCTGAATTTTTGACATTGCTAAAACATTCTTGCACATTGCAGATAAGGATAAGCAATTTGTAATTCAACCAATGACTAACCAAATTATTGAAAATTATTTTAGAAACAATGTAACAAAAAGTTCACGTCAATTTCATTATTTCAATTATTTGAAGGTTTGCAGAGTAGGACTACTCCAGGAACATGGCACCAAAGAAAGATTCAAAACCACTACCAATGATTGATATCTGATTGACCGAAAAAGATCTTGATGACTTCTTCACTTTTGAGTTAGGAACCATGAAAAAATCATTCTGGACTTCAGAAAAAAAGAAGAAAAAGGCAACTTCCAATGGGGAAAAAGAAGTAAATGGTGACCTCAACCCATGCGGTTTTTAGAGAACTTAGTTGAGTGCAGTAAAAAGTTTCAACCTTTGGTGCCACATAAAACGCAACCATCACAAAGATTACGAGTCTTGGTGGCAGAAAAAGACCAAGAAGACAAAGCAAAACAAAAGGCTGAAGCAGTTAAACAATGTTCAGGATATTCGAACACCTCAGGAGAGGGGACATCTGATGAAACTTCATCAGGCAATAAACCAAAATTTGTGCAGAGGGAACTTGACTCATATTTTAATACCTCAAAGATTATGATCACCATGGATGCTGATACTTTCCACAAAGGACTGGTTGAAATGGTTTGCTTGAGTTCAACACCTCTCATCACCTTCAGGTTGAAGGACGGAGGATTCCAAAAAATTGCAGGCGAAATGGTCCAGCAATTTGGTGTTTCAACAGGACATGATGCAGTCTGCCATTTAGTTATCAGCATTGTTGAATCTGGCCACCAAGAGCTCAAGAAAACTTTGGAACAAAAATTATGCTACCTGAAAATGGATGCAGCAACCCATGGAAACCGTAACTTCCTTGGGATCTATGGTCAATACTATGACAAAGAGAAAGACAAAGCTGTCATTAAAACCTTGGATATAATTGACATGGAAGGGCAGCACAATTTTCCATACATAAAAAGCCTTGGGAAAGCTGTACTGGAAAAATTTGGGTTCAGCGAAGCCCAGGTACTGAGCATCTGTGTTGATAATGCAGCAAATATGATGTGTGCCATGAAAATTTTCAACAACGACGAGAAGGCAGTTTCTACCTCTCAGCACAGGAATGATGATAGTCCTGAAGCCAGTTTACCTGATGAGGATAATGGCGAAATCGAATTTGATGCAGACAATACTGTTGCACAATGGGTGAATAACACTAGCCTCATACTTCCAGCTTGGCTGCACAGCGAACACTGAAAAGTTGAGCTGATGAGGTGCGATACCACAACTTCCAGTTGGCAATCTGGGATGGGCTCAATAAAGAGCATGCGAAGAATTTTCTTGCAAAAATTTGGCAAATTGTCGTCAAACTGCAAACCCCAAGTAGTCGAAGTGTCCTACTTGATGTACATGGGATGACACAATCTCTGAACACTGGAACCCACTGGGATTCAACATTTACAATGACAATTTTTCAACTGAGAAAGCAAATTTGTAAACAATAAAATATCAAAAAATGTTGCCCAATTTTCTGGTTTTGTAGGATTTGATCCATCTGCATTTCTGCATTTTTATAAATTTTATCTCAAAGATTGTCCGTTTCTATATTTTCTGATACAACACAATCCTTCAGGAATTTTAAAATTTTAGTTTATTACAAAATATTAATTATTTTGTTTGATTTTAGTTTGACTGAATGACCCTTTCAGTCTTTCTTCTTTTATTCTACATGGTCTTCAAACATTTGATGGATTTAGTGCAGGTGGAAAAAAGTCAGAAAGAAGTTTCAAATAAAAATAATCCATTTTTTGCATATCAGTGATATCTCTTTCTTTCAAATAATTATTATACAATTAATTATTTAATTTGAGCTGGTGTGCAGAGCGGAACTGGAGCAGAGCAGTTCAAAAATTTTGCTGCTCCAAATCCCTGGTATATACAAACTATTCTCATTGTTCGTAGCAATGAGTATAAACAAAGTACATTTACTTTAATGTGAATTTGCATTAATACAATGGTACTTACATTTCTTGAAGAGATATTATTATTAATAATAGTAAGTTGTTATTTATTGTAATTATTAATAATAATAGATTTTTATTTATCTTAAAGCCTTTATACTTTTATTCCTTTATGCAATATGAATGGATAAATCAGTATTTCATGAAACAAAAGATATTCAAAGTATATAATCCAACTTCTTAGAGCTTATATACCAAAAATTCCTACGTTTAGCGATGTTGTCTAATTCTCCCTGCCATTCTCTCAACTGTAAAAAGGTTCAAGCTTAGAATAGAAAGACTCCCATGCCATTCAACAGCTGGTAGACACTATACAACTTTTTATGCCTATGCAAGTAAAAAGGTTATCATAATTATATTATAGTGTTTAGTCATATTAAGGTATTAACTATATAAAAGTTGGTTATAAAAATTCATTTTATATTTTCATTTATTTATAATTTTATGTATGCATTCTTTATTGCGGTAATGGAAACCACTGGAAAATTATTTGCTTGATTTACTTTAGAGAATATTGTAGAATTTTTTTGCACACTCTAACCAAAGCTGTGAGATGAGGCTGGTGTCCCTACAGCCAGCCCAAGTTCCCTTGTGCTAAGGGCACCCAGTCATCCAGAGAGCCTGGGTAGCTGCCCCTTTGGCCCTTAGGATAAAGCAGCCCAGATTAAACTATCACATTTCTAAAGATTAACCACAGATGTATAAAACGCTATGGACATACTGAAACAACTTGATTTTGTGTTTAAAAAAGTCTCTTACAACTCAGCTAAAATTAAGAACTCATAAAAATATCAACTAATACCAGAGAGACTGGGAAAACTATGGCATTTAGAAAGCATTTCAAAATCTGATCGATAATACAAAGAGACACATAAGAAGAAAATAAAGAAAATACTGCATTCTCAGTCAAATTAATATTTGGAGAAAGTACCAAGTACACAAACAAAATAATACCTTCAGTTTGATTTATGCTCTTCCTATAAGTTACTCAACAAATTTGTTTTGGATATAAAAATAAAAGCATAACTAACCGCCCTTTTTTGACTTCTTGGTCCTCTTGCTTCTCATTTGCCTTTTCTGATACTAAAATATCTGGAGTGCGCAGTTCTGGAGCAATTATTTTGTCCAAGCCAAACTTTGCGAATTCATTCCATGGAGGGCTGTATAAGAAAGAAAATTATATGTTATCAAATCCAGTTTTTAAAAGCATAACTAAGGATTGAGTTCCATTATCTTCTGCTTAGTCTCTGGCAGTATAAAAATATTTCACTTAATTTTTCTATTTTATACAATCCTTATATAATAATTCTCAAGTGTCCGTCTGTCTGTCCCGGTATTTTTGGACATTTCCCAATGGAATTAAGAGCTGAAACTTTCACAATCGTTAAACCCCCATGAGGTGGTCTCTAGAAAAATCAAACATCCCAGAAAAAGTCCCGGATTCGACTCCGGGAGACAATTATATTTTCCCATAAGTTTACATGGGATTTTCGATTTTTCAAGGTGCAAGATTTATTTCCTTCACTCATTAAAATATTTAAATTAGACCGAATTTCTACATTTTTGTTTTATTCGACGGATAAAACTATAAAATATCTTATTCTTGCGATGTTTAGATGTTACATGGAAGAATTTGTCAGAAACAGGTATTTCTTTTCAAAATTTTGTGGCTTTTTCATACTCTTTCCAGGTGTTGCCAAGGCGACCCACATTGTTGCCTCCGATTGAATTAGCATCTATTAAGCCTTCAAATAGATGAAAGAATTGTGCTATTTGCTTCGCGCAATATCAAACTTAATAGATTGCAACGATAATAATTGAAGAATATTATTATTCAGTAAACATACAAAGAGCAAGAATAACAGAGCCATAGAGTGGCAAATCAAGTCGTATATTGATGCCAGAATGTAATAAATTTCAAGCGTTTCATTTTCTGGGAGAATTCAAATGATTGTCAGGAATTTATTAATTAATCAAACAATTTCATTTACTATATATATAAGTTTTTACACACACACCTCAGAAGTTATATTTTAATCACACTACAAAGTCCTGTTGATGTTCAATGGATAATTCCGCTCGTAGTCAATAATACATGAGTGACTTGGAGAAAAAATATTAAATTTATTTTATATTCATTCTACTTAATCAGGTTACTTCTCATTATGTGCCTCCTTGAGTAGCCATTGTTATTTTGAATCAATTAAGGAGCAAAAAATACTAAGTACAGGTGATGCCCGAGATTCGACCAGGAAGAGTTCCTGAAAACAAGCTCGAATCTCGAAGTTGAGCGCCATTTTCCCATAGACTTACATGTTATAGTTGGGTGATACATTCCAGCATCTAGGGAAAAAAATTAATAAGTCCTCTCTTGTGTTATCTATATAAAAAAGTGATTCCCCAACAATTCTGTCAGCGACTAGTGGTAGCATCATAGCCTCAAATGTGTGTGCAAGGCGTTTTTTTTACATTTAAAAATATTTTAAACTTTATATATTGACACATGATTTGCAGATCTATACAGAGATAAGTAGGAAGATTAATTTTCTTATCGAGAAACTTTAAATCTCATTCGAAATTACGTTCTCAGATGATTTCTTTGCATGTTTTAAGCTTTCAATCAATTTAGCACCATGGAAATGTAATTATTAAATTCCATTTAACTCTGTCCTCATATTTGTTCTTACGAAGCAACAAATAATTTCTTGATTTTATTTACAAGTGTATTTTTGTGTAGCATTAACCTTTTCAAAGGAAAGTCTGATAAATCAAGTAACTTATTCGATGTATAAAACCATATATATGACAATAACTATGTAACTGACATTTTTACAAAGATACAGTTCATATTAACAATGAACATCGACTAGTACCAGTGTATTCGACTGAGCAGTCTTCGACCACTCAAAAATTGAATATCAGAGCTTTTTAAAATGTCAATATTTTTCTTTTCCTAAATGCTGATAACTTCATTCGATTGGTAGCTGATTTTTTAAATGTTTAAAGGGATTTGTGACAGGTTTTAGCGCGATTGCGACTTTGGAACAATAAAAAACAAATTTTTTGTCAAAGCTCTGGGTGCATTATACCCACCGGCTGTGCTTATGTAATATTTTTTAATACTAAAAATATAAATAAATTGGCAGTTTTTATTCATTATTCTTTGGATTCTTGCATAGCTGGTTTGTATTTGTTTTATATAAGGTTTATTGTGTTATTTTCAACAGAAGACCCACCTGCAAATTATAAATCCAGAAAGCTATTTTTGAAAGATTTAGCTATAGGTCTTATCCAGTCACAAATTAATATTTGTGCTAACCATAAGAACCTTTCTGCACATCTTTTATACACCTGTTGTATGTACAACAACAAATGTTGCAAAAACAAATGATGATGAAATTGTAACAAATATTTCCGATGCCAACTATGTAAAGGGAAGGACCGTAAAACTAAATCAATCTGCTCACAATGTAGTGTACAGCTTTGCCAAGAACATTGCATTCTTTATAAGTTGATTATTATATACATAATATCTTTAATCTGTCCATTCATCCATTGGTCTGTCTGTCCATCCAGAGCCGGCCAAGTGGGAGGTCCTGCGGATGCAAGGCATCCGGGCTCCCGATTTTTAGGGCCCCCCAAATGTTGAGTATAAATACTATATTTACATCTTTAAACAAATTTTTGCCTTTTCATTAAATTAATTATCATTATGAACAGTTGTATAAAACTCCTTCAGCCAAAAAATTGTAGGGTAAGCCCTATGCATTTCGCCCACTAAGTGGGCATCTTCAGGGGAGAACCTGCCTTGGCAGTGAACAGAGTTCAAATGCATAGGGCTTACCCTACAATTTTTTGGCTGAAGGAGTTTTATACAACTGTTCAACTTGGAGCCAAAGTGTTTACGAGCTACCATCTACAATTATCATTATAGTTACTTTATAATTACAAGTACATGTTCTCTCTAAGCTGTAAAGTTGATGTGTACAAACTGGCAGGTTTTTTTGACATAGGAGGGCCCCAAAAACTTGCTTGTATACGGGTCCCCGAAAGTACTTGGCCGGCCCTGTGTCTGTCCGTTGGTTCTCCAGAATGCTCTATAGAAATCCACATCAGAGAACACTTAAAAATACCTTTTTTCACTTGCAGGCTTTTTTTCTTTTGCAAAATCAAATTAGAAGTAATTGATCTACGATCATTAGACAGGGACCATTTTAAAGAAAAATAAACAGATTCTTATTCTTATCATCGATTTTTGCCTTCGGTTCAAAATCGCTCAAGTTATACGTTTAAATCACATTTATTGGAAAATTTTAAGCTTTTTAAAGATATGTTGCCTTGCTGACCATGTTATTGTAAAACCTCAAGATTGTATTATCGTCCTTATATTATATGCATCAGGAAAGTGTGCTTTGAATGCTTTAGTACGAGACAGAGAAGGCGTCCGCAAAAAGACATTCCTTGACATGCAGACCTTTTTCATTTACATTTTAAAATATTTCAAGGATGAGGTACACTACTCCCCCGATATCCGCGAGGGATGCGTTCTGCAAAAATGTCGCAGATACTGAATTCGCGGATACTGGGCCTTATGTTTACATTATATCTTAGGATAGGGTCACCATACAAAAGAAGTAATTTCAACAAATTTTATGCGCTATTTAGGCTTATTTTTACTGGTAATAGTACTAGATAATATCACCTATATGAATTTGAAGAATATTTACACTTATATACAAAACCATATTAGCATATTTAAACCGAATCGTCAAAACAGGGGTGCCACAATTACAAGTTAAACTCTTTCAATAATTAAGGATTTGGAAGGATTTGGCAGAACGGATTTAAATTCAATTGTGTATACAAGATTTGTACAACATATCGTAATGAAATCAAGATGTTTAAAGCAGAGCTATGGAGCAGGGCTACCACAATAAGAACTTAAATAACATTTCTTACTTCACAAAGAATGGTAATGCGCATACTGAGACCGAGATGATGGTTCTTTTTTGGAACAGCGTGATGCAACCTGACAAACTTTACTGAGCTTTCCCAAACTTTCCTGAAGCGAATAGAGCATGTATAAGCAAAAATTTATTCAATATTTGAAAAATAGGATTTTCATGCGGACGTAACAAACTCATATAAGTGAAAATTTGTTTGCATATCGAAAAATAGGTATGAAATTGCTCAGTTCATATAAGCAAAAACTCGTAAAACAGAAGTTCATAAATCAAGGGAAGGCTGTATATCAAATAGAAGATATTGATAAAAACAGCATTAAAAATTTATATCATCTCATTAAAGAAAACAGTTTAGATAAAGCTTACTCTCAAGTGGCAAAATTATGTGAATTAGTATTGACAATATCTATGACCAATGCCTCAACTGAATGGAGTTTTTTGGCTCTCAAACATATCAAAACACTCGTGAGAAATTCCACAAATCAAGAAAGACTCTCTAAATTATAAATTCTATCAATCAAAAAAGCCCTCATCAAAGAACTTTCTTAAAAACCTGTGTTCAATGATGACGTCATTGCAGAATTAGCAAAGAAGGAAAGAAGAATCCCTCTGACTTTCAAATAACAATGTAAGATCTGATTTTCATAATCAATTGCTCCCATACCAAAAAATCTCAGGATTCGCCACTGGTTTAAACTTCAAGATAGCATCAAAATTTTGTGAATATGTTGGACAGATATGATGCAAATTCATAACCTCAGTCAATCACACACAATAATACGAAATCGGCAACACTGTAAATCACCTAGACAATGAAAGATTTTCTCATAAAAATACGTCACATTTTTGCATTAAAAACTAATTTGTGGACCAATTTGAGGGGTATTCGAAAATCAATCGCAGGAAAACAAAATGCCATTCTTTAGATGTTTGTTGTTTCAAGTCTCAAACTCCTGCGATGATTCTAAGTAATTTTAAAATGCAAATGATTAATGTGCTACATTCATTCCCATGTTAATCAAATGAAGAAAATAAATGCTCCTAGAATGAAGCCCATGGCTTCAATGAAGATGGTGCAGAGCTTAAAATTTAGGAGTAATGTAATTCCTGAAAGTTTGATCGAAAAAGAATGAAATTGTTAAAGTTATAAGCAGTTTACTCATTCTCCCATTTAACTCCATATATTGTTTCAGGACAAAGAGAGCCTTTTATATGTATGATAATCCAAAAATATTTCCTCACTTTAATGATAATGTGGAGCGGTAACTAAATATTTTAACCTTCTGAAGAAAATATCAATTATTTCCTTAGATCTTATATATATAATTACTCAATGTCTGTTTATCCCCCTTTTTATTTCATGAACAGTTTGTCATGAAGAAATGCTGTAATGCCATATTTTTCTGCCAACTAGGAGAACCTCAGGAAAACTATTTACATTTACATAAGTTTCCTAGGTTCGACTTCAGGAGATGATTATATTTTCCCATAATTTTACACAGAATTTTTGATTTCTCAAGGTGCAAGATTTTTTTCCTTCATTCACCAAAACATTTAAGTATGGACCAATTCTCTCTGTTTTTGCTTTATTCGATGGCTAAAACTATAAAATATCTTATTCTTGCAATGTTTAGATGGTTCCACAGAAGAATTTGTCAGAAATATGCATTTCTTCTCGAAATTTTATGGCTTTTTCATACTCTTTCCGGGTGTTGCTAAGGCAACACACTTTGTTGCCTCCAATTCAATTAGCATCTATTAAGCCTTCAAATAGACCAAAGAATTGTGTTATTCACTTCACACATTTTATGAAGCATTAAAATTACTGTTGTAGCAACGTCAAAAATTATATGGGAAAATGTTTTGAGCAAACATTGTAGAAAATTAACTTTCCTACTACTTTTATTCCAATAATTATTTACATTGATCAAGTATTAACACTCCGACGGTGGTGATAATTTTTCTGACACGGACGGCGGTGATGGGTCCTCGAGGACCCATTCCCATTTTTTTCCTTTTTTAACCAAACTACTAGTATAGAGATATTATTTATAAATAGAATTATTCTTTTATCCATTCTAATTTAAAATAATAATTAGTTAACAATTATTAAATATTTAGTGTAATTAATAATGATGATATTCTAACAGAAGTAATTTTTAAAATGAAGAACATTTCATAATTAAAGTTAATGATGATTAATTACGTATTTATAGTTAAATAATAAGAAAAAATATTTAGGAATGTTAAGTAAACAATTATAAGTTATAATAGGTATGCAATCTACTTTTATTGCACAAATAAGTTACAGATATTTCTGCGAATCAGAATTTACGTCCAAATCAAATTCGTCTTCTTCACTCTCATCTACCTTTCCACCATCATCATCGCAGCTAAGATCACTTATATCACTAACACTATCATCAAAAGTTTCTTTGTCATTCTCTTCACGAATAAATTCCTCAAAAATTTATTTTTCACTGCAAAATTGTTTGTCTACCATGATTGCAGGAAAATATAAATGATTTGCACTGCTACCTCACACACTAAAGGACTGGACCACTGCGGCGGCTGGGGCTAAGTGAACATATATGACAAGGAGCAAGGACCGACGCAACTTGGTAACAATTTGTAAGCGTATAGAAACTACTTTTCGTTGTTACTTTATGTTTCTACCCGTGATGCACGTAGAAACACAAAGTAACAACGGAAAGGTTTACACTTCTGCGTCATTAGGCTAGGAGTCATAGTCGCAGGGCTTTGGGCACAGAGGTATATCCTTGAACCGAGGATTCCAGCAGAAAGAAAAGTACCTTCCCATATTTGAAGCCAATATGTTACAACATATATTCAAATACAAATAAATTAATTATAATATCTAAGTAATATATGAATAAGTAAAAATATATGCAAAAACTAGTGCAGGCACAATAGAAATTAGATCATATAAACAAAAACCTCAGTTAAATATTCAGAAACTGGAAAACAGTGAGAATCAGGTTTCTGCAGTATGTTTGTGCAGGGTGAGTAAAAGGACATGTACGGCAGTGATGGGTCCTCGGGGACCCACTCAAATATATACATCCGTTAAACCAAGATTATCATGTGAAAAGAATAAGTTCATTGAGAAATAGGCTTAGAATATGTTTGTCAAGGACTACTTAAAGCACGGATGCCATAACATTATTATTTTTTAAGGTTCTAAATAAAATGTACTTTCTGGGTCCTTAGGGACCCAATCACCGCCGTCGGAGTGTTAAAGCAAATATTATAAAAACAGATAAGTAACAAGAGTAAACACCCACTTTCGGTTGACTTATATTTACCAGAAACTCCCTTACCTTTAATAAAAATGTTAAATATAAAATTTGGCATTGATCTGATTAATTGTTTTTGAGTTAGAGCGCCCATAGAATTCCTATCATTTACACACAGACATTGAGAAAATGGTCAAAATATGTTCAGGGGACCCCAAATGTGTATTTCTGTTGAGATATCAAAATCAATTTTTTCATGAAAACACTTTCCCCTATATTACCTATGGAGAAAGTAAAAATCTTCTTTCTTTATTTCAATACTGGAATATTACCTTTTTCATAAGGGAGAAGCAATTAAAATTGAACATATAAATTATAAAAACAAACATCACATTCAAAATGTCAGTTGTTCAATATTATAAGGAGAATATGGGCTAATATTAATAAATGAAAAATAACACATTATAAAGTACAAACAAATTTGTGTTGGTAATAATTCATGAGTAAAAAATGTAATAAATGGTTAAATTAATTGTATATGAAAAAATAGGATATATTTCAATAAAAAGAAACAATTTTAAAGTACTAATAATATGTTATTAGCTTTGAAAATAAATGCTGTGTACCATTATTTTCCTCTTTAAGATGACTTTTAAACACAGATTTCCGACTGACTTTGCAAACTCTCCAATGGCATCAGAAGAATCATAATTAACAACAATGATCTAAATCAGAAACAAATACTTATTATCTGAATATCAATTATGCCAAAAATTTAAGGAGGAAAGAATAACTATAATAATACCATATTTACTCGCATGAGCTGCCCCTACTTATAAGCCATACTCCTGTTTTTTAGATTAAATCAAGGGGGAAAATGTTCCTAAATATAAGCTGTAACCACAAAAACCACTACCTATTAGGTTCAAAGAATTCTGGCAAACTAAAACTCACTGACATGCACCATTAACTGTACATGAATATTTACAAATACTGTTATCTATAATAATATATTTCAGTAAATCATCTGGACCAATATAGTATTTAAATCATGGGATATAACTGCAGGATTCACAGTAATTTACCTAAACACACTTCATTTGGAAAAGATGAGAAGTCAAAACAACTTCCAAACCAAAGGCAACACCACAGGAATGCCACTCCTGGTAGAATTATTGGAATATGAGACCAAATTGTGATGATGCCTTGACATCTGAAAGGCTATGGCACTTTTTCTCATGTGCCTCTGGAGATTCTTGCTGCGATCTCTGGCAAAAACTGATATGTTTATAACTCTGTCAATAATAATAAGACATTCTGAAAAAGCAGGAGAAAAATTCAGCCTTGACTGGAAATCTTCCACTAGCTGGGTGAATATTCTATCACTGAGCTACCAAGGCAGACTAATCCTGTTTCAGAATATGGTATTTCTAGTGCATTAAGGTTAGACTAGCCAATCTAGTATCAACTTCCCCCAAAAAATTCCTTCATGAGGTACACCCAAAGAAAACCCAATTACATCCCATATGTGAGATGGCTAGATAAACACAATGACATTAATAATATCTCTTTCCTTTGTCATTTGTTGGAATGACTATGTGATGTTTTTATAGGTCACATAAGTCCTCATTTTCCCAATTTTTGCCATTCAACCATCATGAAAAAATTCCAAAGAAATTAATTTTCCAGAAATTTAAGCGTATACCAGATCCAAATACATACTGTTCCCATATTGCGTTTTTTAATATAATTAATTCATTCCAATAATTATGTAAAAAAGACATTATAAACTTCATCCAGGAAAAGGGCATCCTCATTTTACAGCCTAGAATATGGTAACCTTACACATACTGAATAGTGAATCACGAGAGCCATTTAGTGAAGTCCTAGAGAAATTGAGAGCTTACCTCACATTTTTGGACTTCCGATTTTTTCCTCACATATAAGCCAAATCCTCATTCTGGAGATGCAAAATTTGGAGAAAAAGTGCAACTTATAGGCGAGTAAGTATGGTATATCCTAAAAGGTACACATTTAAAAAAAATACAGCATACTTACAATCTCTGCCATCTATGAGTTGACTTGTTGAAGTATCCAGACCTTAGAGGTTGCTGACCGCTGACCACTCTCTGATGATTGCGTCCCATGTAGTGTTGTTGTGCATGTAGCATTGAAGTAAATGACAAGTCACAACATTCACAGTATAGCCTCTTGTCATCTGGAATCTAATGAAATACAAATTAAGTACGATTTACATTTTTATATATATTGTATGAGCATTACATTGAATAAGAAGTTTAAAAAAGAAGTATAGCAATATGGGAATAATATGAAATCAGGAAAAAAAATCTGCCATGGCTGAAAATCGAACCCCGACCACTAAACCACTGTGACAGACTAATTCTGGCATTTCAGAAAGCAGATGTTTTCTAAGTTGGGGCTGGGCTAACCAAGTTAGTTATGTAATTCATAACAACTACAGCTATGCCTTGATTAACCCATATTCAATCTATACAAACTCTATATAATGCAGCTTATTCTGGAGGCAAATTTTTATTTATTTATTTAATCCATAAACAGCACCAAGGCCTTTACAATTGATACATGAAAATAATAAATTATAAAAAATAACAATAAAAAATGAAAGACATCAGAATATATAATTGCTGTTTTCAGATGACATCTTCTGGCACAAATCATACAATCCGTGAACAAGGATTCATGCCAACCTTTAAAATTCAAGGGCAAATATATCACAGATTGGGTTCTCTTATGCCACCTTCGAACATGGAGCATAAGTTTCTTCAAATTTATTTTATGGGAGATGAAATATAGGAAGTCTATCAACAGAATGCATAATCCAGTTACTAAGCAGCATATTTTGTTACCACTTCAAAGAATGTTCCATCAAATTAACAAATATGTAAGAAGTTTCAAAATTGCCCTTGATAATATGCCACAAGATAACATGAAAATAATAATTAGATCCGACAAGACACCTGTTGGAGAACATGAAAGATGGTACAATGCACCTGTATCAAATGAGGTAGCGATAGTAGTTGAAGGCAATGAGTTGAATAATCATGATATTGCTCTACACAAGCAAAATAATGCATTACAACGTATAAACGAAACGCATATTTCCTATGATGCATTGCAATATCCAATCATATTTCCTAGAGGAGAAGACGGATATTGCATCGGCATTAATCAAGTGAATCCGTCTACAAAACAGTCAATTCATAAAAAAATATCCTCAATGAATTTTTATGCCTACAGACCAATGATGTGTGATGAGGAGAACTTCATATTAAAATGTCAATGCCTTTTCCTTCAATTTATAGTTGACATGTATGCTAAAATTAAAAGCGAAAGATTACTTTACATACAATTAAACCAAGCATCATTGAGAGTATCAGAGTATGTTCACCTGAGAGATGCAACTGCCCGAGATGGAAATCCCAACGACCTTGGAAAATTGGTTATTTTTCCTTTTACTTTCATTGAGAGTCCAAGATATAAGCATGAGTACACGCAAGATGGAATGACTTATGTAAAAAACTTTGGCACAGCTGATCTTTTCATTACATTTACATGTAATACGAAGTATAAAGAAAAAGAAGTAGAATTGTATCCTGGTCAATATCCAACAGACCGACATGATTTAACTGCTAGAGTTTTCAGACAGAAATTTATTAAACTGATGCATGCAATAACCAAAGGTGGAATTTTTGGAGAAGTTAGATGTTTTATTTACTTCATCGAATGGCAGAAAAGAGGACTCCCTCACGCGCTTATTTTCGTGTGGTGATTGAGAAAATAAAACCTAATCAGATTGATAGCATAATAAGTGCTGAGCTGCCTGATCCACAACATGATCTAAAACTATTCGAGATTGTTTCAAAATCCATGGTTCACGGCCCATGTGGCAACATTAATCCAAATTCATCATGCACGAAAGATGGAAAATGTACCAAAAGATATTCAAGAAATTTTTTGAAGGATACTCAAACTGGAGATGGTTATCCACTATATCGGAGAAGAAAGCCAGCAGATGGTGGACTCACAGCTAAAATCAAGATGAAAACTTTGAATGAAACGAAATAGTTAGAAATAGACAACCAATGGATAGTTAGTTCCCTATTGTCCTTTGCTCTCCAGATTGTTCCAAGCACACATAAATGTTGAATACTGTAATTCTGTGAAGTCCATCAAATATATATGCAAATATGTTAATAAGGGTTGTGATAAAGCAATATTTGGTGTTCAAAGAGAGGAAAATACAATTGATGAAATAAATGACAATCGTTCTGGCTGATACATTAGCAGTAACAAAGCAGTTTGGCGAATTTTGGATTTCCCAATTCAGGAATGACATCCTACGGTTGTTCATTTGAGTGTACACTTGGAGAATGGACAAAGAGTTTATTTCACAAAAGAAAATCTTGAACAAAGACTCATGCAACCTCCAAAAACAACAGTAACTGCTTTTTTCAAACTGTGCCAGGAAGATGATTTTGCAAAGACACTATTGCGAAGTACCAAAGTATTGCACCTGGAATATGACCAAGAAGATTTTTCAGCACAGAAAAATAGGCACAACTGTGCCTGATAAAAGCAATATTAAATGAAGCAATGCCTTGGGACAAGCCTACACAGTTCATCTGAGTAACTCTGAATGTTACTTCCTAAGAATATTACTCCATACAGTCAGAGGACCAACATCATTTGAGATTCTAAAAACTGTCAATAGTCAAATTTGTGAAAGGCGTGCCAGTGGCGAGGTTTACTAGAGGATAATCACTGGGATGAAACTATGAAAGAAGCAACAATTTCAAATTCTCCAACAAAAATTAGACATTTTTTTGCAATTTTGATAGCAACATGTAATATTTCCAATCCCAAATATTTATGGAAAAAATCCAAAAAATATATGGCAGAAGATATCCTACTATGGATCAAGCAAAACAACATAGAATTGGCTATCAATTACAATGAAGATATGTTCAATCATGCTTTAATTATTATAGAAGATATGGTCTTAGAAATGTCTGGAAAGCATCTCTAAGAAATGGGTCTTGATAGTCCTAATAAAATGACTAAAGGTGGAATACGCAGAGAACTCCTCAGAGAAACATCATACAATATAGATGAGTTAGAACAATTTCTTAGTCAAAATGAGCCACTCTTAGCAGAAGATCAAAAAATTGCCTATGAAACAATTTAAAATTCTGTTAAAAATAATTTAGGAAAATAGTATTTCATCGATGCACCAGGAGGAACAGGAAAGACATTTGCGATAAACTTACTTTTAGCAAAAATACGTCTCCAACAAAAAATTGCAAGTGCATTAGCATCGTCTGGAATTGCAGCTACTTTGCTTCATGGAGGCTGTACTGCTCATTCTTCATTAAAATTACCCCTGAGCTTACATCAATGTGAATCTCCAGTTTGCAATTTACTCAAGGGGACAGAATTAGCAAAAGTGTTCAAAGAATGCAAAATTATAGTTTGGGATGAATGCACAATGATGCATAAAAATGAATTAGAGGTACTCAATAGAAGTCTTCAAGACATCCGAGGCAATAATGAATTAATGGGTGGAGTAAATGGTGTTTCAGCAGGAGATTTTTGGCAAACCCTGCCAGCTTTTCCCAGAGGCACTATGGCTGAAGAAATAAAAGCGTGTTTAAAATCTTCTCAACTCTGGAGCGAGGTGAAAACATTAACATTATCCACCAATATGCGAGCTCAACTATTTGGAGATGTAGATGCTGGTTATTTTGCTGACTTGGTGCTGCAAATTGGCAATGGAAATTTACCAATTGAACCAAACTCTGACATAATCACTTTACAACAACAATTCTGAATGTCCTAAATTCATTAGAGGAACTCAAAAACAAAGTCTTCCCAGACATTTGTTCCAATTATAAAAATCAGAAATGGCTGTGTGAGCGTGCAATCCTTGCTCCAAGAAATGAAAGTGTTGATGCCATAAATTATTCAATTCAGGAACAATTACCAGGAGAAACAGTATCTTACAAATCAGTTGACTCAGTAGTAGACAATAATGATGCTGTTCATTATCCATGTGAGTTTCTAAATTCGTTAAACATAAGTGGAATGCCAGCTCACAAATTGATACAAAAAGTGAACTCGCCAATCATACTAATGAGAAATTTTTATGCTTCAATGGAACAAGATTGATCATAAAAAATTCCTATACAATTGAGGCTACTGTTTTAACAGGGATTGGAAAAGGCCAAGATGTTTTTATACCTCGAATTCCGTTGATATCTCCAGATACTATGATTCAATTTAAAAGACTGCAATTTCCAATCCGGCTTGCCTTTTCCATGTCAATCAACAAAGCACAAGGACAGTCTTTTAAAGTTGCAGGTGTAGATTTGACAATCGATTGTTATATCCATGGACAACTATATGTAGCTACGTCAAGAGTAGATAGCAGGAAAAATTTATTTATTTGGGCAAAAGATGGGAAGACAAGAAATATTGTACATCATCAAGCTTTAAAATTAAAATTAACTTGGTTCTAATATTTGGTTTTATTCTAAAATCTTCCTCAATATTTTTGTCCACTACTAATGCCTCTTGTGACTTAATAGATGATTCTTTGAAACATTGTTTTAAAAGGAATGAGCAATATCGGCATGGCCGGCCGTGCCAATATCGCTCATTCCTACAGTCACAGCCCAGTGTGGAGTACAATTTTCCCATTCATCAACGTGGATCCCTGACAGTCATTTTAGTGAACTGTAAGTACATTAATTGTTTTATTTACAGAAATTTAATACATAATAGATTTTTTCCTTGTTATTTTACATCAATATTGATACACTACTGATATACTACTACTACATCGTCAGGTGTGAGAGCAGGCATATAAGAACCTAGCAAAATGAATAAAACAAAAAAGATGATTGACTATTAACTTTAACAAGATGTAATCATGTATGTATATATAAATTTTCAGTTTTTACTGTGAAAATGTACCTGCTATACATTATAATAAATATTTTTTCTTAAAAACGTGGTCATATACTTAGAAACCAGTAATCCGAACATGCCCTTGCATTAATTGGTTCAGATTATAGAGGTTGCACTGTGTATATACATACATACACACATATACATACACATATATATATATATATATATATATATAAAGCAAAGTTAATACCAAAGTTGGTAAAAATATTTATAGCTCTCTAATGTGTACACAAAGCCAGGTAATTCTGCCAGTCTGAAATATTTCATTTTGTGAAAGCCTACCTTTGCTAGACCCATTGAGAAATCTTTCCTAATCTTCTTAGAATTTGGCTCACCATGCTCTTTAAACCAGGTATTCATAAACAACCTGACTTTCTTCTGGTGTTGCTTCCCATTATAGTGCATTTTTGATTGAAGTGCAGAGTTCATCTGAAGAAAAAATATGTAACTTTTTTCAGAAGAGCAAATATTAAGACTATGAAAAAAGATCCAGTATATTCTCCAATGACTGGACACGTTATCCACTTTTCAGTTAATCCATGAATGAAAAAAGACAAAATATGAAATTTATTTAAACTATCTTAACAAGAGAAATCAACATTCTTGGATCACAAATTTATACATCTAGTTACAGTAAAATCTCAACAATGTATCTCTATGGAGCATGAATTTTTATACTTTATGCTGAAAGAACAGTATACTGAAAATACCTGTAAGGAGTACAGTGGAGAAGGAAAAGAAAACGATCATACTTCAACACTACTTTATTGTTACATAAAATAATCGGAAATTTTCTTTTATTTCATCTTTTTGTGGCACTTAACATTTTAATACATCGTAAAATGATTTAAACAAAGTCTCTTGCACTAATGGATACCTTTAATTTCTCCAAACACTCCGATGCTTCTAACATTGTCCCTAATGATGTCGCACTTGACTCAACCTCTATCTCATCTTCAGAGTCACTACCTATTTCCTCAACTAGCACAGTAATGCTCTCTAGAATTACACCATCCATTAATAAAAGTGTGGTTTTCAAATTATTATCAACATCTGAAAACTCCTCAAATGCAGTGGCGGCTCGTAGCTAAAATTAGTGGGGGTGCTGCTCCAGAAAATTTTTAGCCTTTGTTTTAAAATTGTGTAAAAGGAAAAAAACATGTATAAAAAGAAAATTTATTCAGGAACTTGATAAAATCTTAACAAAAAAAACAAACAAAACAAAACAGTGCATTTTTTACTTCACAGCCGCAAAGCCAACTTTTCCGTTGGTACCATTCAGAATTAAAGCTACGAATATATTTCTTGTTGTTGCTTTTGCCTGGCTGAGATATTAGAATATCAGGTGTTGAACGACCTCTTTTCTTAACTGTAACTTTCTCATGGAGAGATAGCTGTGAAAACTTAAGCTGTTGAAGTTCACTTACAGTCACAGAACTTATTTCTTGGGGATGCAAGGCCATGGTTAAAGTTTTCTGTTAAATAAAAGAACCGAAAAAAAATGAATCAAATAGAATAGCTGGAAGCAGAATAATAATCTAATTCTACACTCTTCTACACTTTATCACATTCAAGAATATGGTACATGGTTTTTAAGCACAACACACGCCGAGTAAAAAAAACTTCCTTCCACCATCACGCCAGAGCCGGCACTGCGAGAGCAACAGTGCTCTCTCTACCTGGCAGTCCCGCCTTCCTCCCCACCCCCCCCTCCTATGTGCGCATGCGCACAACAGTCAAACACCACGTCGCTGGCACTGTGAAGCGCACAGTTCCATACAAAGATTTTTGTATCTTTTTCATAAACTGGGGGATGGCTACTGAAGTACTGACATTAAGCTTAAGGAATATATATTGTGCTACAAAAATAAAGAAAGAATTAAAGAAAAAAGGACTCATTATATTAAATTTTATCGATAATATCAAGTGGAAATAGGGGGTGCTGCAGTTCCGCAGTGCCTATACACGAGCCGCCACTGCTCAAATGTGAAGAATGAAGTTAATGTATTGAGGAGACAAATTTCCAAAGTTCTCCGGGAATGTTGAGATACCCTTCATAAGTGGAGTCTGCAATCTGATAACTTAAGATTTTATCCCAATACATTATTGAAAATGTGAGAGGGATAACAGATCTTCAGTTCTAAAATTATTAGTTCGGAAAATCCCTTCTTTTGGGATTTTGGCCAGGTTCAGCAGATCTTTTCGTATTAAAGACAAAAGATTCCTTCAAAAGGGGTGTAAAATGACTTGAATGAGCAACAATTGGTTATACATGAGTCATTAATGGATGAAAGCATATGTTAAACCACAAAAATATTTTTTCGGGACCTCTGAAATTCATAAATAGTATTGAAAAATACGTTACGTTGAAGTACATTATTTTGAAATATTTATACAGTATTTATATGGGAAAATTGATGGGACTCAAAAAAAATGTTAATTTGAAACATGTAATTGTGAAGTACGTTGTAATGAGATTTTACTGTAGTATGTTCACCCATTTTAACCAATTTAAAAATGTAGCAGAACTATGAACTGAAGTGATTCCTATGAATTATATACTCAATGTTTTCCATGCAACATGAAATTTAAATTTTTTCAAAAACTAAGCAATGTTTTGAAGCAGGGATGGGCAATCTTTTCTGCATGGCAGGATGCATGGTAGTTGCAAAGCCCTTGTAGGGCCACACTGGAAGTTGACAATGCTTTGTTGGGCAAAATTAGAGTTCAAATCAGAAGTTACCTAGACATTCTAAGGAATCGTATAAGTGAAAATCTAGTCTACATGAGGTTTTCAGGGTTACAATTTCCATATTAGATGCTTTATTATCAACTTGAATAAAAAAATACAAAAGAGTGTTTTAAATTGTATGGATCACTTCTTCATCATAGTTTTGCAGGCTGCCTGCAGCTCACAAGCCATAGGTTACCTACTTCTGGTTTAAAGCAATGTCTAATTTACTACTATTCATTATAATTTATTCACACATTTTTTAAAATATTCTTGAAACAGAGAAATTTTTCAACATGAATGTTACATAAGTACATGGAAAAGAAAACATTGACGATTATTATTATTGCCAAGTCGGTGCTACGAAAAGGCATACACCTGGTGGCTACAGATTAACCAAAGTATGTATTAACAAGAATACTCAGTATTACAGTATTTAAAAAATTAAATATTCCAATATATACAGGTTAACCATAGTATGTACTAGCATCTACAAAGATACTTCTAGTACTAACCTAATCTTAATTACAAATCAGTCACAATTATAATAATACCATGAGTGTAGTCAACAGTCTTCCAGGTTCGAGACCTTTACCATAGCAGTTAAAAGGCCCACTACATCTCCACCATACTTCACCTTATCAAGTATTCCCCTACTTCTTCCAATTAAGTCATCTCTATTTTTAGTTCTCTATATTCCAGTTATTAGTAATTAACACATTACATGCATTTTTGAATTTCTTCATGCTTTTTGGTAATGGTTTAAATAGTGCTTCATATAACCGGTTCCATTCTTTAGTTTCCCCATTAAAAAATGAGTATTTTGCAACGTTTATTCCCTGAGACCTCAATTTAATTTTATATTTGCGAATTTCTTTCCTGAGGAAGTTACATTTCTCAATTCTAACCTGTAAATCTTCCTATGCATCTTTATTGTGCTAGTACAATACATACCAAACATTCCATTTATTCGCCTCCTATTTTCTAATATTTCCCACCAAAGAATTTTTATCATCTCTGAGATACAGGTTTCCCTCTCCTTATGCAGGTTCGCTTTATGTGAATTTGCTATTATGTGACAAATTTATGCTACCGGAATATCTTTTTATGCATCTATGATTCGCTCTTATGCAGTTATGTGGCCAGTGCAATACCAAAGCAAGAAAGTTCTCCACTACACCACAAGACGACCATCCAGTCTCTCATTGTCTCTTATGCTGTGTGTATTAGTACTACAGTAAAAGAGATGAGAGTGGAGTGGATATTGTAGAGTGGAAATGAGACGGAGATTTCGTGTGATTGTGTTTGACCACACTTGAGAAATTTTTTCTCCTTGCCTGCAGAACTTGCATTGGGCCAAGACAACCCTCCAGCACTTTAAACCTCCACTATTATGTCACTCACAACAGCCACCACTTGTGTTCATCTGCTTCCTTTTATTGGCGAGTATAATTTACAGTGATAATTGCTTTAAGTTTGTATTTAGCGCATAAGAAGTCGTTATGGAGTGAAAGAAGAGCGTCTTGGAGGGGAGTTAGGATTGTTTGTGGAACATATCCCTATCTTTTAGATGTAAATATGAGTTCTGTTTATGTGAATTTCCTTTATTTGTCACTTTCCTGGAACACAACCCCCACATAAAAAGAGGGAAACATGTAGTTTCTTCTTTATCGTATCTCCCTAAAACATAGCATGTTGCTTTCCTAGGACATTTTCCATTTTCTTCAGCTGACTTATCTCGTATGCATCACACAATGCAAGTTTTTGTATGCTCTGGTGATGATTTTGTCTATATGAATATCCCAGCTTTTAGTCAGTATAACTTCTAATTATTCACAGTGCAGTATCAGTTAGTATTTTGAAGAAATTTACTCTGAGAAAAGTATTTTATTCCCCCAAATTCCAATGCTTAATGTGAGCTGTTAAAAAAAAGTAAATTCAAATGAAGACTGATAATTAAAAGTCAATCTTTTCTAGAGGATAAGTGTACATTTATTGATACTAAGATTGTACATTTGCATCCTGCTGTGGGAATAGATGCCTAAGATCCCACAGAATTGATATTGACAGCTACTTTGGAATGAATTTCAAATAAATAAATAACTTCAAATTAAAAGCAAGAAATGCAAAAAGCCGCCAACATTACCTGGACTACACATAGTTCACAACGTCGAGCTGAGAATTGTGCCAAGAGCTCCTCAGGGAGATCCTTGTGCATTTGATTATTCTCCAAATCTATGGAGGGAATAAGAATATGAGCATTAACGCATAGGTATGTATTAAAAAAATTATTTTAGAGCAATTGAAACAAACATTCAACAAATTTTCAACTAATAATAATTTCAACAGGACTGTATATTTGACCAATGTATTTTTAATGAAAAATTGAAAATAATCAATCAATTTCTCTGCACCAACAAAGCATGTCTTTGAAGAAAACAAGATTTTTCTACAAGTGAGATTTTGTATTCTACCAACCCGAATCTCCTTCGGGTTGCAGTGAAGCAGCTGACATTTTATCTGTGTTATTGCCTCCTTCACACTTATTGAAAAAATTAGTATTTTCAGTGTGGGATGTAATTCTTGCAATCTCTATCCTCGGACTTTCTTCCTCTAGTTTAAGAGGAACACATTCTCCCTTGCTGGTTACAGGATTCTCCTGGGATTCATCATTATTCTTTAAACCAACTGGCAATTCATCCATATGATCAACTGCATAGATTGTTCCTATCTTGTATGCTCCACCAACATTATCCCAATCATGTTCATTACCCCTAGCTGCTTCATTCATCCACCCACCTGTAGAGTTTGATCCATTGCCAAAACTTGAAGAGGTAGGAAAAGTGGGAATCTGATAGGTTAACAGTGGAGGCAAAGGTGCTTGTGCAACAAAATGTGGTGCAATTTGAGGCTGAGTGAATGATGTCGACAAGCAAGTAGAATAAGAAGCAGGCAGAATAGGTACTGGTTCCAGAAAAGGATTATATGCTGTAGTGCCTGAAAATTAAAGTAAACATTCTTTTACATACCAAATTTGAATCAACTAGAACTTTTAATAGTAAAGAGGAAAATATTAGTTAGGAAATTTTTGATTTTAATAGTATTGCATACACTTTGAAGCATATTGTGCGTTAAAATAGTGCAACAAAAACATTGAATAAATACCAAACACAATTGATACATATAAGATCTCTCAACGGATATTATCATAATGCTAGAAGATTATTATATTTGAACTGAAAGAAAAGCAAGTCTTGAAAGATACATATAAAGCACATAACATTTTAGCAAATCTCAACATACAAACACGAAAGCACATGACTAACACATTCCAGTTAAAAGTGTTTCTCAACAGATGGAAATGAATGCAACT
Organism: Tanypteryx hageni; assembly: GCA_028673005.1. NCBI lineage: Eukaryota > Metazoa > Arthropoda > Insecta > Odonata > Petaluridae > Tanypteryx > Tanypteryx hageni. The sequence continues at coordinate 98,688,848 of CM054112.1, read as the reverse complement.
TCAAATCTTAGTGAAATGTGCTCTGGATTTTTCCTGCTGAGAGGTTAGAGCTAAGCTGTTTTGCTACATCATCATCCCAATAAAGAGGACCTTCCCTCAGTTTTTCTCGAATAATTTTTGCTTTCCCTTGAGATTGGAGTTATAGAAGTTCCACTGTATATATACAATTATATGAAAAATATATTTGTATTTTTAATTTTCTGTAACTCGAATAATTTTTACTTTCCCTTGAGATTCGAGTTATGGAAGTTCCACTAAAATACGTTATGATGGATTAATTTCCATTAAAAGCATTAAAACATCCTTAATTTCCATTAACCATTAAAGGTCCCTTTAAAAGCAATGAGGTCATTGTCATAGTTTTTATACATTTCTATTGTTGAAGAGGAAAAATTCACTTTTTTCCGATTTAAAGCAGATATTTACACTAATTTGATATGTATTTGACTTCTGCCTTAAAAAATTAGGAACTCCATTGTTTCAGCTAGACAACAGTTCTTTTCCAGAATTCGCATCCCAATTCTAAGATGCATTTTTAGAAAGTCTTGCACTGAATCCCATGCTTTTCTTATAGGGTATTGAACGTTGGAGTTAAAAAGACCCCTTAAATATTAACTTTTTCATAACTTTATATTTTTCTCGTCAGCTGTGGCACTTGACCTACCTACATGCCAAATTTCAGATTTCTAGCCCTTCTAGAAATACCTAAGTTTTTTATGTGTCTCAGGATTAATATTTTTCTTAATGCATAAGTCTTGGATATTTATTAGTGTTACCAAATTAAAATTCTGTTGCTTATACTACAGATTATGCTATACTCAGTCCATTCTTACTTCCCCTAACACTCTAAAGAGAACAGGAAAATAATCCATTGTATGGAATCAAGATTGATGCAAATATTATTTTTGTTTGTAGTATCATAAAAAATGATTAAAAATAAAATAAATAAGTTTACATCCATGCACCACTGACCCAATCAGACAGTGTCCTCATTTGTACTGGGGGAGATCTCAGACAAAAAACCTACTGCATAAACAGGAAGTGCTGTATTTTACACGTAATTTTTCATTAGAAATAACTTTGACTGTTTGGAAACTGTCCAAAAATTAAAAAATTTACAAAAATTTGACATTTTTTAAATTGTGAAATGGTAAAATTTTCTAAGAAATTTTTAAGAAACTCTAAAACATTCTTTTAGTGATGCATTTATCTAGCAAAAATAGTATTACTTTTCCCACAGTAAAATTTTTCAAGTGTATAATGGAAAAATTCTTCTTCCCCTTGCAATAGCAAGTAATTCAGGGATGGCTTGATGGGGTATGCAGCATATGCTGTGCATAAGAGCCATGAAAACAGAGGCTTTAGTCATTCTCTAATTTTTCTTTATAACTCATAAATGATATAAAGTATGACTTCAATGAAATTGTCATCTAATCAATATTGTTACAAACGATCACAGCTGTCAAATTAAAGTAGTACATTTCAACCCCTCTAATCTGTAACTCTATAACCTGAAAACTGTAAATCGAAACAAAAGCATGAAAACACTTAGTCTGTAAAAACTCGACCTTTGATATTAGCTGTTGATGATGATAAAAACAATATTATTGTACTTGATTCATTCACATTTTTTAGTTTTATTATTATACATAGGTACTATATTAATGTGTAATATTCAAGTCTCTTTTCTTTTTCAATTATCAACTTATTGATATTACATTAGTTTTAGATAGCTGATGGCATTTAATTTACAGTATAACTTCATTTCTACAAGTAAATATTTCTGTTGTATGGTTAAGTAAAAGAAAGATTTCATAATGGACTTTCTTTAACCTTCATTATGAATACTTTCCATAATTCAAAATTTTCTATAATCCATAATAGCCTATTTTTCGAGGTTTACCAATTAGAGGTTAAAGCGTATTTAACACTGTTCAATAACATTTTCTCTCTTAGCATTTAAAGTTAAAAACTTTTCTTTAATAATAAGAGAGCCCAAAATTTTTTTCCAAAAGTATCGCAATAGCATGGAAGTAAGTGGATGTGTCTGCTTTTTCATTACTTATTTTCTCAACCAGTTTTTGTATATCATAAAGGCATTCTCTTTTGCTATAATTTACCAGAAAAATTCTCCAATTAGATGAACAAACAAAGTATCATTTTTTTATAAGCATGTATTGGCATTTGCTCATAAAAGTATCATCACTGCACAATCACAGTTATGCTATATGCTGATCTTTAACATCTCTTTCAGATATTTACAGTCACTTAACAACTACTCATAAAAATGTAAATTATGTTAAACAAAAGAAATTAAAGTACCAAATGTAAATAAAACTTTAATGCTATTATGTAAATTATATCTGAAACATATAGCATATATGGGTTACCTTACTTGTGAATTTTAACTTTTGTTTACTCTTTGCTAAAGTGATAGTATATTAAAATTTATAAAATTAAGATAATGCTTGAAAAATGTAATCTTTATTAAAAATATATGGATTTAAATTTAGCTTTTATAGCTTAAAACCAAAACTTACATGATTTAAATTCAATACCGAAGAATCCAACGCATTCAAATGAGAAATTTCTAATAAACAGTGCTATTTAAAGAAGTATTACCAATTTTTTATCTTAAATAAAACTGAGTATATTCCAAAGTTTTAGTTCAATTCTAAATGCAAGAAAAAAATGACAAAATTAGTTTCTTCTAATTATTAATATGAATGTATATTTCGGTTCATAAAATTAAGTTACTAGTTTAAATTTAATTTGAAGTTCAGAATATATTCAATGATAGATTTAAAGATATAACAAAAAAATTTCATATTTATCTTATCAAATTCACTTCTTGGAAAGACGGGGTTTGGTTTTCATCATGGTGAGACATGGATTTTTTGGCAAAATGTTCAGTGGGATGTAGGATGCAAAAGGTAGAGAACCACTGTTATAGCTAATGTGATAATTTTAAAATTTAATCTCAAGTCCAGAAATATTGCTGTTCCTCATATTAAGCTTTTCCCTTCTCATGGCACAGATAACCTGTTTAACAAAAAAGCATTTTAAAGGGACTTAAAAAGCTTAACTAGTTAGTCTTTATCTAGTGATGTGATTAAATCAAGAAAGCTACACACAGACATTTAAGCCATGATTAGTCCTGTGGGGTCAATGACATCAAGAAATGTTTTTCCAACAATAAAAAAATTCTACCATTAACTTTGTTCATAACATTTCAGTTTTTATTTGGTTTGGAGAATGTTGATTTTTGCTATTTTTTACTTTTCATGCAAAATACATAGAATCAGGGTTCCATGATATCTGACCTACTACAAGTTAACCTGCTTTATTATACCTATAAAATTTATATAAAAACCAAATCACTTTCATATTTTTTAATTTAGTCAATTTTGTCTAAAAAATAAATTTACTTAATTTTTTCCCTATTGTTGATTAATCTATGAATGGAACACTGGGAAGTAAGCTAGATATTCTAATGTAGAATTGAGAATAACAAAGTTTTTATTTTAAATTTAAAGATTTAAGTTATCTACATGTAGCTTGATATTCAGCAATTCTATTGCCGTTTTCATATTCATTGTACTGGATTGCAATAGCTTGCAGTCTTCTGTTCAATCTGCGGTATTTTAGCCTTTTATTTTCTCAGATCTGCAGCCCCGCATCCACGTCAGCAACCATGTTTTCTGTGTCTTGCTATTGCTTATAAATTTCTCATATTGAGTGAAACAGTGATGGGAGATTTTTCCCTACCATTATTTGAAACATATTGTCCCAAGCTTTAGCGAGATTATCCGTCCTGGGTTCCTTAGCAACAAATGCATCATACTGATTACAGAGTTGTGGATCATATCTAGGAGGATTTGGTTTTCTCCTACTATGAGCCCTCCTCCCTCGGATGTATGTCTCTTCGAGGTATACAGCAAATTCTACCAAGTCGGCTGGCAGCTCGTTCCTCTTAATGATGTGGCAACAGCATTTGGTATGCTCCTTGATGAGCTGCAAGGCTTAGTAGTTGGTGAACCCCTTACCTCACATCCGGATTTTCAGGATTAGAATATGCAGCTTGAAGCCTTTACACCTGAACAGCTCTGTAAATACTCTGGCCTAGTTGAAAGAAGCATAATCTGCTTGTGGAAAAACTCGACGATGCGAGTTGATTAGTGCTAATTCAAAATCACTCATTATTGTGGATGACTGGCCAAAATTTATATTATTATATAGACAGTAATGCTCTAGTTCTGTGAACACAGTGGTAATTGTTCACTCTTGCCTGAGAGAAGACTATATACCAGGGGTCAGAAATGTTTTTTTCTGTTGGGTGCCTCTTTATCAATATTCATTATTTGTGACACTCCGCACGTGCCATCCTAAAATTCATTTGAACCAAAACCCTTACAAAAAGTTTCTTATAAAAAACATACTGAATGTAATGTAGTATAACTACAATACTGATAATTCTTGGTGATACTTTGAATGTGCCATCCATGAACCAAATCCCACACAAAGCCAATCTTCTTAAGTTTTCATTTGTTGCAAATATTATAACTTTGTTCTCATTAGGAAGATCAAAGTTTTCATATAAAAGAAATCTCTCACCACGCATTGTCACCATTAACTCTTGTGGAAGTTCATGCAAGGCTTCGAGGCTGTTAGGATTACTAGGGAGATCTTATCCTATTCATAGCACGTTTTATATCTGTTCCTTCGAACAAATGTGGCAATATGATTTCTGGAGCATTACTTAATTCTTGCCTAATTACATGAACTGGGAAAACTTCTCAATGACCAGTAGCAGCTCTCTTCATATTGGCCTTAATTCTTTTAGCTGTTATGGCTGACTTTGGATCAATAAATGATGATATGTCTGGGCAAAGAGCATGACTGTGCTCAGTTGTTTCCACTACTTAAGTGGTTCACCATGAGAATAGCTTTGCCTCGGCATCTGTTCTTTCCAATGAAAGTCCAATAGATTCTTCCATTGTCTAAATTCTCCCTTTGTTTGTGGTATACATACAAATTCTAAAGCTTTATTGCCTCATGCAGTGTCAATGAATTCAGCTTCCACTGAACACATAAATTTTGTAATATGGGTTATAAATAAATTCTCAATTTGTGCAGGTAACTATGGACTATATAACAATAACTGTTTCCATATCAACACTATCAGTTTTTCCAATAGTGGAATGGAAAAATCCAATGGCATTTTAGATGAAGTTAATAAATGGTATTAAGCAAATTTGCAGTAGTTATGTTGCATATTATGATAGAAAGAAAGTAGGTAAAATTTTATATATAAAAGTAGACGAAAAAAGGTGAAATTGCATAAGGGCATTAGTAGTAGTAGTCAAACATCCTGCCACCTAGAATCAGTACTGTAACCATGAAAGAATGACTTGACTTGAGTAAAGTTGCACAATGCTACAAAAAGGACTGCAGATGCCTGTTACCAGCTTTGTGCTACTTACAATGTTGGCAGATGATGATAGATGATAGGTGGCTATTAGCAATCTTTTCTCATTTTGCAAACAAAGCTGCTATAAAGGTATGCTGTTTAACAATTAGTACGACAAATCTTCACAAGATACAAATATACAGATATTACTATGATATAGCAAGTCCAGTTATGTAATATGTCTCCATTAAAAAACAAGACATTTTTTACTATCACAAGTTAATGGTAGCAGCTTATCATAAACAAATGCAGAATTCCAAATCCAAATAAAGTTTTTTAAATGCAATTTTCTCGGCGTACTATGATTATGCTTGCTGTCTAATGAGATCAAAATTGTATCCGTGTACCAATCAGCTGAAGGCAAAGAATTGACCAATAAGAAATTCTGCACATATTTTTGCATTGACATTGTATCCATAACTTTCTCAGAGAATTAAATGATGTACACATGTGACGTGAGAGCCCGCAAGTTTTTTTGGTGTATACATTCAGAATTCAGCTGCCATTGACAAACTTTCTAATGCACAGAACTACCCTACTACTAGTATCCCAGCCTTGGTAGATGGGGAGTTAGCATGTCCAGCTCCCAATGCATGGTCATGGTCATACGAGTTCGTCTTTGTTACCGTTACACTCGTTATGAAAGACTATAAAGTGATGTTAATGGGCTGGTTTAAAATAAATAAAATTTTAAATCAAAACGTCTAAGATGTACAAAGATCTTAAAGAAAAACAAAATAAAAAATTTATAATTTTTCTGATCAGTAAAAAAGAGGAGGCACTGACGTTCTTGTTTTAACCCCTCTTTTAGGCTATTTTTAAAGCACCAGCAAAAATAACAGAAAAATAAATAAATACTGAGAGTAAATGTGGAAGAAGGGCAGCTGAGTTGGTATCAAAACCCAATGATGCTGTTTATAATTATAAGCCATACAGTATTACTCAAGATATCTCATCTGAAAAATTGTTAAAATCATAATGCTTATTTATGAGAAGCATCCCACATGAAAACATAGATGACTTATTGTAATGGTATTATTAGTACAAATCATAATAATTTCAGTCTCTTGAAATTTGTACTGACAAGGGTAAGGGTATACTGTAGTTTGGGAATTCCCAACCTTTACCATTTGGCAAGCACTTAAGTTGTATTCAGGTACATCAAGCGAGCACCAAGCTATATTCTAGAATATCAAGTGAGCATCACTATACTTCTGCAAAAAAATAATGATAATAAATACTAAAATCAACACAACATGAATGTTATTAGTGATATTCATATATGCATTTAGAAAGAAACTGTTCATATTAAATTAATGATGTAAGGAAACAAGATTAAAGCATCATAGAAGTGCATAACCAGGCTGCCAAAGAGCATAACCAGGCTGCCAAAGAGCACAATCAAGCTGCCAAAGGGCACAGCGGTGCTCATGAACACCAGGTTGAGAACCCCTCCTGTAGTTCATAAGGGAATCATCAAGCTAATCTTATGGTTGAAAACAAATTAAAGAAAAAGACCTTGAGAATAAAAAATTTAAAAAATAAGTTGTGGTTTTTCATTACCTTGTTATGTCAATTGGAGATACATAAGCACTAATTTTTTTCAATTTGTGACACTCAAATGATTATTCATGAATTTTAAGAATGTTATAGTGTATTTAAATAAAGCCAGGTGATACAATTAAGCAGCTTCAACTGTAACACTGATGGTAGTGCTTTGAGATTGATTGCCTGCAATATAACTACTAAGTGGGTGAAATAAAATCCAATAATATTTCATTACAAATGAGTTAAATTCAATAATTTTTTCAACCAAGGATGCAAAATCTATAAAAATATAACTAAAATATCCCCAAAGATATGAGTAAAAGAGGCTATTTACTTTATTAAAGTGAGTTCAATGAAATTATTATTACATATAAACACAAAGAAAAGTATTGGTGCAAATTCTATGCATGAAGGAATTAACTATACTAGGCAGGATTTTCCCCCTGCTTTCAAGAATTTCTTCTAGTCCACAATTATATATATATATTAAACATTAACTGTGGAAGATAATATGGATTTAAAATGCAAGACAGTCCATGTCTAAGTTTTTTGAAAATTAACTCCTGAGAGAACCATGCAAATTTAAAAATAAATATGTTGATGCATAATTACAAAGAAAAAAATCAGCTAATATAGCATTTAATTTAGGCAACAAGTGAATTTGCATTTTGCTAAAAATAGGATAAAAGCTTATGAAATTTCAATTAAGAAATCTTATGAAAAATTCTGGATTAAGGAAGACCATTCATACCAGAGCCAGTGCTTTTCACTAACTCAACACCCTAAGTTTCAGGAGGTCAGCATCTTGCTATAAAATCATCAGTATATTCAGCAGAAAGACATAGAAAAGTATAAATTTAGAAATGGAACCTACCAAGAGTGGAATAAATTACCTGGGAATTCTTCAACCTTTCCCAATGGATGGAAATTTATTCACAAATAGACTGTTAAACAATAATTATACCAAATGCTGTTGAATTTATTTCATTTATTTTGAAAATTTTTACTTTTGGTCAGGGTGGATAGAAGTGGCAGTGGTTTTGGAGGAAGCTGTCAATTGTTTGGAAGGTTGATGCCAGGTGGGAACTTCGTTGGTCCCATTGCCTTGGTAGCTGAGAAGACCAGCCTTGAACTCATAAATCTCCAGCTTCCAATGCTGGTTTTGTAATACCATCAACCTTATGTAAATATTAAATGGGACAAATTAGATGATTGCAAACTGGATTTTTAACCTAATTACAACTGTGTTTACATAAATATAAAAACAATCCACAAATCTATTGCACAACAAATTAAATTGGCTTATGGTATTAATGACAATATTCTGATACAGTATCATTTTATTTGATTTTTCTTTACATGACAAATAGTATATCTGAGATATAAAAAGTAGAGTTTGTGTGAAACACATAACTGACCAAAGGTAACATATATCTCTACTCGTCATTAAAAAAGCAAAAAAGACAAACCACCTTAATAAAAACAAACTGAATATTAGCAAAAATTGTATAAAATACAACTGTAAGGGATGTAGTAACGATTAAAGAAATCATTGATATAGTCAACATCAAAGGTGAGTTGGTATAAAGTTGCTTTGAAACACTTAGGAATAATCAACCTAATTTTTATATAAAGCAATGGAGACAATGAAGGGGACAGAGCTACTGGGGAAAATATAATGTATTATAAGGTTGGGGAGTGAAAAAATCAAAATGGTATAAACAAAGCCATATAATAAAAAACAATTAGTAATTGTATTAATTAGTCTTTTACAATTCGATGATGGGAAGCTGTTGTTTTTTTCAATAAAAAACCTCTTTTGTTGAATATCATAGACTGAATACACCAGAATGATTTCATCAAGGTACCGACTGCATATGGCAGTCAAGTAAAACACTTATTACAGAATTAAAATGTTTACTACTACAACATTCCGCAATATTTCATAAAAATACCTAATGACCATTACTTGGACAATTGTTCAAAAGCTTCTTGTTTCTAAATGAATGATTAACTTTCGAAAACGATGGGGAAATAAAATTTAGTTAGCATAGAGTACCTACAGCCTCCTTTTAAATGTGCAGCACATTTTAACCCTAAATATTACAGTGTTCGTTTCCATTTAATAGTTAACATAAAATAGCGAAAAATCGATAAAATGTTTAAGTATCCTAGGTATTGTGGTGAAGTAATCGAGATACCTATCTGAAAGTATATTTTCTTTATTACCGCAAACAAAATTTTAAATTATATAGACATTCAATAACACGTCAATGTGGTTTATAAAAGCATTGTTTACCAACACAAAATGAAAATTGGTCGTGACTAAAAGACATGCAGTTAAAACGATGCATACTTTGAGCAAGCTTAAAAACTAAGTTTCTAATATTTATTACAATTAACAAAAACTGCTACACAATATTCGATCAAAAATGATAAACCAAAACTAAACAATCCGGTGGTAAAACAAATATTTATTTGGGAATTACACTACATACGCATATATCACAACGAAAACAAGAGGTAAATTTCATGCGATTTGGCGCACATAGCTTCTACAATAACCTACTGCCTTTAAATACAAATTTAACACCCACAAAAATTACGCACCCGGTATTCTAGCAGCCATAAAGATAATGAAATCTGTAAAATTCAGTAACAAGTATGCGGCAGGTTCAACCAAAATTCACATATCCGGCATTAAAATTTTGCTATACTACAGTTACTTTATGTCCGCCATTCCTCACAAAATATTTTTGTTAATTCGTTATTCGGAGACAAATAATTTCGAAAATAAAGTTCTCTTAGAATTTATCATATTAGCCACTACGAGACGCTGCAATCGCACTAACCGCAACAAGAAGTCAGCATATGAAAATATTATATCGTTTTTAGAGACATCTAGTTATGGACCTCATTACGAGTGTAAGCCAATGAAATCCCCAAAACGTAGTCAGTTCAAAATTGCAAATTGGTTGGAATCATTTTCTGTTATTTCCGAGAATCTTTTGTAGAAAATTGTAATAATAGCTGAAAGAGTATGCTTTGAGATCGGCTGACGAGACTCTTCTTCTGCGTTTCTGCTTCATAGATGAATAATAAGCATGAACTTTATTTTATATAAAATTGCGGATGTCTAAGTGCGTATGACGCAACATTTTCGAAAATGTGATTTATTTGTTATGTGCATATATATGTATATGCAGATCCGGTCCTAGAAATTTGTTCTAGGTAACGTTTGATCGTAAGGAGTTGCTGAATTGAATTGATTTTTCTAGCATATAATGCACATCGAATGTGGCTATAAATCGTACATTTTTGTTTTTCAGTTTTAATAAAGTTCATTTTAATTAGCCTCTATACATGTTCTCCTTGTTGCTTATTATGCTTTGTCCCGCTCCTTAAAAAGCTATGGAGTAATTTCTTTGGTTATTGCACATGATATCACTAAAATTTTCATTCTACAAAAATGTTTTGCATACACTAATCAACATCAAATCAAGAGAACACTAAAAGCTTTTCATTGGATTCAAAATTATTACCCTTCCTTGTAGTATATGTATCCTGAAATTTTATTAAATTTTCCAAAAACCATTGTAATTCAGGTCATCCATTGATTTCTGACTCATCTATAACATGTATAAGGAATAATGGGAATTTTGTTTTATCTATGTATAGACTAAATGAAACAGAGAAGTTATAATCATATATCTATCATGATTTTTCTAAAAACTACAATATTACCCAAAGACTCCTACGGATATTACCGATATTACCTAAGAGAACTATAGTCTACCCCTAGTATAGTAGGCAGCGGCGTGCGCAGATAGCGCCATCTCTTGCCCATAAAATCAACTATTTTGATCAAGTAATGCATTAATGTGCAACTCCTCGACTCCTCCTAGCGTAGGACCACGTAAACTAGTGGGCAAAGCACTACCAACAAATTAATATGGAATGTACAGTCTTTACACTGCAATGATGTAAAAACATCTATAGACGCACGAAAGCTGATTGTTTGTTACATTTATCTAGAAAATTTTTAAACGTAGGAAGCGAATAATAAAATATAAGACTGCCTGAAAATTATTTTTGGACTTGTTGAGCAATGAACCTTTGTCATACGTAAATGTGAAGTTACGGAAATTTTATAAATTGTGTAGGTATATTTTACTTAAACAATGTTGGGAATTTTATCAAGAATATCCAGATTGCCGCAGGTCGGAGCTGGTAAGAAGTTAATAACATTTACAGAGTACGATAATGGCCAATTAGTGGATATTTACAATGATAAATTTCATGGTATAAAATATTTTTACCCTTAGAATAACTTTTATTTCAGATCACTTGACGCAGTCATTTCTGAAATTAACTCATCATCGGTTGGCTACGGCACCCAATATTTTCCATATAAAAAACACACCTCTTATCAGAGGTTATGGTATAAGATTTACACCAAGAAGTTTACTCGTCGGTCGGTTTACTTCTTCGAATAACAGATTACCATGCTTATCGCAATTAGAAAATATTGATCTTAATACACCTTTGATTATTCGTTTGGTTGTACCCACAAAAACATTGGATGTACCACCAAAGTTACCATCGAACCCTGTCACTGCCCCTACTGTGACTGTAGTCTACGATTACGAGAATTACAAGGAAATTAATAACACAGCAACGGCTTTGAAAGAAATATTAGCTCCAGAGCATAAAAAGTTTGAAAAATATGCTGCACGATTAATTGTTATTAGGCGTCGTAAAATGAAGAAACATAAATTGAAGAAACTGAGGAAAAAAATGAAATTCGAATGGGCAAAGGTAAGATTCTTAAAGGCTATCTTAATTAATTTTTCATTTTATGTATATTCATATGCTTTAATTTAAAGAAGTATTTTGTTTTGTCAAAGTTGGTTGAATAGATACTAGACGTCATTAATTACTATTTAAGTTCTAATTAATTATAAGATTAAAGTACCTCTGTAGATCATTCATTCATAGATAATAAATACAAGAAACCAAATTCTAAATAGTTCTGCTATAATTCTAAATTTCTGTTATCTGTTCAAGTTATTATTATGGAAAAAGAAAATGAGACCAATGTTTAGATCCCTCCTTAAGTTTGATGACCCCTTTTGACTTCAAGTGTAGCAGAGGCACTAGTTAGAATCTAAACTGCGTTGTCAATTATATTGTAACAAATGCATCTTAATATTGAAATTTCATTGAATGTCCTATGAATTAATCTAAGAAGTCTCGACTCATTTTTGGGAACACCTGGAGATGGGTTTTATTTTCTATGGAAAAATTGATATTTCTTCTTATGTTTGCAAAGTAAGGCTTGCCATTTCTTCTTTGCTCCATTTGTTTTACTGGGTACGAGTTTTGGATGGACTGAAAATGAAATAATTTTTCTGCAGCTGATCATTTAAGTGGATTTTTTTCATTATTCATTGTTGAATTCGTTGGCAGCAGTCTCAAAGGCTGCACACATTCTATGGACAGTTCGTTGGAAACCCCTATAATGGAAGCATTAATCTTTAAAATGCTCCAAATGTTCATTAAATAAAATGATGCTGGTTGTACAGAATAATTTTATCAAATTACCATTTCTGTGTCAATAGGTTTGTTTTGCAGATTTGGAATCACACCATTCCTTCGATTTTAATTAAATTGAATGATTGTGAATTTTTAAAAATTTGAATTTCTCCATTGTCAATTTTGATAATTTTTTATTGCAGGTAAGGCAGAGGCGTGAGATGAGGAAAGAGAAAGCCTTTCAGGCAAGTCTACTTGAAGAGATACGTTTGGCAGAGAAATTCAATGCTGAAGATTGGGCACTTGATGTGCTTAAAAGAGCTAAAGAGACACCTATTATTAGAAAGCCACGTAAAACTCAGGAAGAAATCATGATTGGAAAATATGGTAGGGTGTTACCGCATTAAAATCTGGAGTTGTATCATAATTTGAGGACTGAGAGACATTTTTCAGCACGCCCATATTTCTATGGCTTCATTTGGAACTGATTTAATAGAGAGATTTGTTTTCAGGTATTTTAATTGCAGAAGAGCTGTTTACATAGCTGCCAATCTTATGTTCTAGTTTATTTCCCTGGGATTATTTGAATTTTGTGTAATTCAGGCAACTTTTTATCATTAAAATTGTTTTTTTTTCCTCATTGTGCTTTATTTATAACATCAATAAAACTGGTTAACTTACGTTTTTATGTTATTAACTTTAAATTTTCCTGAATAACTTGTATAAAGATATGCTGTTTGATGTAGCCCATTAACTTGAACAACTTATGATCATACAATTTGGATATTTTAAAAATTAAGTACAATCTTGTGAAGGAATATGAAGTGGTCTGACAACGTTCTACTACTGAGCATGGTTTGCTTGAGTGCTTGGTTGTGCATGATGGTCAGTATTCAAGTTAGGTTGTATGATATAAAGCATGGTTTTTTTTACATGCATCTTTAAAAACCTGTACTTTTGCATAGGGATTTTTCTTATGCAGTGTGGTCAGTCATAATGACTATCTCTGTTAGCAGGAATATATTGACTGATGTTTCACCTTTAAAAAAATAGTAATGCACAACTATGCATGGTATTCCCACAAAATGTCATACTTTCTTCTCTTTTTGAATGCATTATTCATAATTGTCTGCTATCTTTCACTCTCATGCACTTCCCATCATCATCTCGTTAGCCATGTTACCAGTAGCTCTTGTGTGACCAGCCTTACTGTCCTTCATCAGCTTAGCACTCGGAGAATTAGCTCAACTAGACATCTGTTACAGCAATTTTGGTATAGCCTGTGATACAGTCGACTGCACATTTCTCTCATACAAACTCAAAAACCACTACAATAGTCATGGGCATCTTCTTTTGGATTTATTATCTAATTGTACGACGTTGTTATTGGCAGTGTCACTTCCCCCATGATCTTTCTCCCCTCCAGTGGCTCACAGGGAATCATCATCTGTCCTCTCCTGTTCTCACTATATATCTATGGCCTTGTGGACTCTGTCATCCCTAGTGGTTGCACCATCCTTTTTTATGCAGATGATCGCAAGATTTATTAGGTGGTTTATAATTCCTCCTGTTTCCGCTCAATTGGAGTGGTGTTTTAGGTGGATCCTGAGGGTAAACCCAACTAAATCCAGATCTTTATCTTTTACTATATTTATAAAGCTGTCCCCATTGCCTACCACTGCTTCAACCAAGCTACTCCTTCAGTAACATTCTACAGCGATCTGTGTAATTTTCAGCTTGTGTTCCATGCATATAAAAAAGATTTTGTCCAAAGCTATGAAATGTTTATTGTCCATTGTGTTCTCCCGTTACTTCTGCTATTAAGTTTCTTAACACATTCAAGCTGAGCGCCATCTATAGATGACATGCTACTATGCAGTTCCCTCACACCCCTCCATTTCAGAAAGGTCTTATTTGAAGTCTTTCTTTTGTATGTTGTACTTCGCTCCTCGCTACAAATTTTACGTTTTTGTTTGTAGCCCTTTCCTTTTCACATTTCTCTCTATTGATTTATTGTTTTTCCTTTATTTTCTGGTAAATAATATATGCCTTTTGTTAATTTATTTTTTGTCCATTTTTGTATATTAAAACTTAATCAAATTCATGTTTTACCTAATGAATTTCATAATTTAATGTTCATATAGTACTAAATAGGTTATATTTTTAAAAATCTTGGTAAATATGACCCGGCTTAAAAGTGTTAATCAACCTCTTAACTTTTTACTATCAGTAGTTTATTGCTGTCTCCTTGCCCTTCAAAATTTGTCCAACAATCACATTCTTTCATCCCTTGGCATTTCCCTCTCAGAATGGGACAGTTCGTCACCATACTCATGAATACATATGGATGAACAAACTTTATTTCAAATTAATTGTAAAAACAAGGGTAATAAAGGGGACAATGAAATTTATTTGTAATTTTATTTGATATAGAAAACTTCAACAAATTTTGTTGAGATATAAATGCATAAAACTAATAAAAACATTGTTTGATACAAGCATTATAATAGCACATATTATTGAGTAAATATCTGATTGTTTATTCAGCTGTGAAGATGATGTTCATGTTGGTATTTTCTTTTGACAGTTTTTAAATTTATTCTTTTGTGCTTGGTTGGGTTGAAATAAATATTGTAAAATCATATGTTTTCCATTATATTTTCTTGATGCCTCTAGGCCTTCCATGTTCTTGTTGAGCATCATAGATACTATTACATCAGTGAATCAATAGTTAGTAAACTGTCTTAGACATTCCTTTTTCCATACCTGATGGAAAATTTGACATGAAATTCCTTCATTCCATTTGAATGACTGCTAACATTCCAATATTTTATCCTATTTCTTTTTATGTGTACTTCTTCACAATGCAAACCTTATTCACCAACCCCAATTCCATCTCCTTATCTCAAAGACTATTCCTTTCTTCTATAATCCCTTAACCTTACCCCTCTAGATATCTTCTCCTAACCTTACTTTTCTTTTACAAACAGTATTTAAGTTTCTTTTTTCCTCTGTTTTTATTGTTATTAATGTTTGTTGATCTTATTTATAGTTAAATGTTGGCATTTTCTTGTCTCTTGTAATTTAATCCATTGTAATAGCCCTTGATCATTGGCTGTTTATAGATCCTGCTCAAATAAATAAATAAAACATCCTACAACTATAAAACAAATCAGCATTAATGCAGAGCTAACTTAAATTTCAGAATAGTGGTGGCCGGTCTGGGGTGGCATTTTGTTTTGTCACATCAGGTGACAGATTTCTGGCTTGAGTTTTATTAATATTGTAGAATTCTTGACTAACCAACTTCAGTTGGAATAAAGAAATAAATGAATTTATTTGACGATATATGATCATGAAAATTTTTCTTAGAGAGTAATTGCTAAAGTTATGTGCAGTCATATTTTAGTACTTCATTTTATTTTAGGTCACATCTTACCCACCATTTTGAATCTTCATTTGAAAATGATTGTGGAATTTACACCTTCATAACAAAATATAATATTTATGTGATTTTATGAACTAGAATGTTTGTCATTGCAAGTTTTATTTACTACCTCATAACATGTTCTCATAAATTTAAAAAAATAAAATGGTAAAAAAATATTATTTTCAACATTCGTGTATTGTGCAACATAATCAATCTTTCAATGAGGCTTTAGCAGATGACCTATCTGCTTCTCCTCCCAACTCCCTTGCCAATATCCATTACTTGAGGCAAACAACACCACAACCAGCAGGCTAAATTTTTAAAATACTGTTGTTGATGTTAATTTTGTTGTTGTATCTATTTTTTCATGCATTGGGCTATTATGACAAATGTATGAATGAGATCTTATTTCAGAAAAACAAAAATAGTGAAGAGTACAGTAACCATATTGCCAAATGCAAATGAAAGTGTTAATGAAGTTTGTATGCGGATAGGCATATGGTGGTCATGAACATTTTTAAAAAGCCAGAGAAAAATTCTACCCTGACCGGTAATTGAGCCTGGGTCTTCCACTTGAAAAAATTTTGATCGAGTTAGTGAACTGCATGAAAAAATTGGTTGTCAAACTGGTAACAAAATCTGTATTGCACATTTACCCGAATCCAAGATGGTTTTTTTCCAAATTTCAGCTTGCGGAAATTGGGAGTTGTTTTAAATTCGAGTAAGAAGTCGTATACTGTCAATGGATTGTGCGTCAATTTGTTGTTTTAATTTGTGGCACATCAATTCGTCACATGACAAACTCATCGTGCATCAATTCATCACTTGATAAATTCGTTGCATGACAATTTTGTCACGAGACAAATTGGAAGGTGATACACCATGACTGGTGTACGGCAGGAGGATACACTTGTTGGGTTGGGAGTCGCCCCCTGCCATACACCATCCAATGTGTCTCACGTAATTCGCAAAGAGAATTGTGATTCATTCTGTTATTATCGAAATATAAAGAAAAATTCCTTTGTGGAAAAGTCTCTCTCATCTGACGTGCGGCAAGTTGTCACAGAACCATAGTAAGTATGGTTATGCATTTAATCGGTATTTTTTAAACAAATGAAACAAGATAAAATAATTGTATCTACTGAAATTTTTCATTGCAGACTTACAATCTGGAATTCAATTAATAAAGTCTTCATTTTAAAAAACTTTATTTCAGAAAAATTTGTAACAAACCAACCATTTCAATTAATTAAGGAACTAGTATACCTATATTGAATGTGTTTGAAATATACACCAAATACAGTCGGTGAAAAATTAGGTCAAAATCCTTTTTGTTTTGTCAGTCTACTAAAAGGGAGAGATTCAGGTCAGTGGCGGATCCAAGGGAGGGGCGATCGCCCTCCCCTTGGAGGACCCCATTGCCCTCTTAGGTGCATTCTTAAATTCATTCCACGCAACATCCATTGTTTCTACACCGAAGATTGTCTGTTGTATGACAAGGGAAAAAAAGATTCTGATGGGGGTAGGGATTTTCAAAATGTATACTTGTCGGCAGAGGAGGAATCAAGACAGGGGAGGGGTAATTGGGGCGATCGCCCCCTCCTTGGGAAGGTTCTGGATCCGCCCGATTCAGGTAAATACAGTATGTTAAAAAATGATGTTGTAGGACAGGGATTAGGATAGCAGCTGGATGAACTGAGTACATTGTTTTGTCTCATAACCATGCCTTTCACCCAATGACATTGCAGTATAGTTCTGCAGAATCAGAATGAATTTGAGAAATTCAGAATGGATATTGGGTTTTCATTTTCCTCTCTGGTAATTTTATACTAAAAATATTTGGTTAGATCATCTATTGCTCCATCATTTGTAGTTGAAAAAATTCACCCCGATAGTCAAGGCATTGGCAGGCCTCCCATAGAATGAGGTTTGACATTAGAGCCCCACTTGCTCTGCCTGCAGGCCCCCCTCAATCACAGGAGGGCGAGTCATTAAATCTGAAGAGCCACAGTTGTCACTATAATTACAGGGAAATATAAAACGGAAGTTTCACTTCCAGCATGCACATCTATTAGATTCGGTCTGTCTGTCCATCCACTTGTATGGTCAACCTCAGCTTCTACAATACTTAATGGATTTCATGGAATTTGATATTAAGGACTTCTGGGAAATGGCAATAATAAAATGATGTAAATGGTTTACAACCCAATCAGGAGTGCCACTTTAGTAAAAACAAAAAATGACCATAAAATATTAGTCATATCAAAAGTCTTCAAACAAAATTAGTAGAACTAGTCAAATAGAATATTTCTTTTCTCATATATGTATTTGTATCGAATGAGTGACCATTTTCAAGAAAATAAGTCGTAGTTTACTTGGAACTTAGAAAATTTCTTGTTTTTAGTGCTTTTCGTCATAGCTGATTTCAACCAAATTTGGTACATAGAATATTCACATAAATTAATGACCAAGATGGCATATTTCAACCGGATCCATTCAGCAGGGGTGCCACAATTGCAAAGATAACCCTTAGGTAACTGTGAATTTGGAAGGAATTGGCCAAACCGATTTCAACAAAATTTTGTATTGAGGTGTGCAACATAGAAAAACAAAATCATTATGTTTAGTGTAGATATGGAAAACATGGCTGCCACAGCAAAAGTGATAAAAAAGTTCTTTTTACACCCGTTTGTGTTGAATTGTCGGGATCAATTTTAACGAAATTTAATATTTATAATGAGCACATATATACAAACCAAAAATAGCATATTTGGACTGCATCAGCCTAACAGTGGTGCCACAATTACAAATTAAACTCTTTCAGTAATAATGGATTTGGAGAGAATTGGCTGGATGGATTTCAACTAAATTTTGCATATAAGGTTTGTACAACATACCATAATTAAATCAAGATGTTTAAGGCTACCACACTAAAAAGTGAAATAATATTTTTTTAATCGTATTTCTAGAGAACTGACCTCATGGATTTTAACCAAAGATAGAATACATAATCATCATATAAATATATAACCAAAATATTAATTATCA
Organism: Tanypteryx hageni; assembly: GCA_028673005.1. Taxonomy (NCBI): domain Eukaryota; kingdom Metazoa; phylum Arthropoda; class Insecta; order Odonata; family Petaluridae; genus Tanypteryx; species Tanypteryx hageni. Next base: position 98,669,817 of record CM054112.1, on the reverse strand, counting down.
ACTGGGTCAACTAACAGGTCTACCACAATATCAAGGTTAGTATTTTCTGTAACTATGAATTTGGAAGGTAATGGCTGAACAGATTTTAAAGAAATTTCATTTGTTGGAAGAGTATAGAATAGAAAAAACGAACTGAACATGTTTAGAACGAATCTGAAAATCAGGGCTACCACAATATAAGGGAAAATAATTTTTTGATTTCAAAGCAAATACATTAGTATACGATTATACTACGGCAAATTTGACGTAAAGCCCTTCTGTACCATGGGAAACCAGTGTGCATCCCTACTTGTTTATAATAGTTCATGAAAATAACTACTTGATAGTTACTGAAATAAACAAAATCTGTTAAAATTATGCAAATACATTAATTAAAGCATCTACTATGGAGGGAAGAAATTTTCAGCAGATAGAGACAATTAGGTCATTGTATTTTGCTGTTAATACTGCACATTGTTCAAACTAGACTTTAGTTTAAAATACTCCATAGCATGGAACATGCCTATTTGTGATACACTGTACACTTTCCTAACTTGTTCTGTTATGCTACTGCGACCATTAATAATTGTAAAAGTTCTTCAATTTTCCTTGTTTTCATAACTCCTCCAACATAGGCTTCTTTATCTGGTACAGTAAATGGAAAGACATGAAAAGATGACTTTAATGCCTCATAGATACCACAGAACTATCTTTACCTGCAACTTATATGAATACTGAATTTCTGTACTAAATATCCAAGATTTCTCTGGGTGGCAATCCTTATTACATAATGAATGAAGCCTTGGAAAAAATTAAGTGCAAGTCCAATGGGCATACCTGATTGGTTTCATTTGCAAATATTTGGCAATGTAGATACAGCAAACTGCTGCCGAGAACCAGTAAAATATATGAGTGTCAAACCCTGATTTAGCACCAACATTTGTCCATCACTGACACTAGCGTAAAAACATGGGTAGTGGTAAATCAAGGTACATATATGCTTGCTCTATGTAATCATAAGGTGGAAGTTCTGTTCACTAAGATTAATGGCTGGTGTGCCGGCATGGTATGAGAGGGGGGCACTAAATCGGGGTTTGACTGTAAATGATCGATTCCTTTTAATATTTCCTTGCAGTTTTATTTATTCACATATGGTCATTTATTGTCGTGTGTTTCTAGAGTATGTTTAAGTACTTTTAGGACAATAAATATACATTGATGAAAGTTACTGTAACCTAGCAAAAATAAATGCCATTTTTCTAATGCTTTTAAAGAATACAAAAATTAAGCATCTTCAATTTTAATAATCAAAATATGAAATTGTGATGGTTAATAACTAAAACTCCACATTTTGGATGCATGAGATAAGACAAATAATAACCTGGAAAAATAAAATGTTTGTAATCTAAATGTTACTCCTACATAATAGGAAAAAATATTCGAGTACTTTCAGTTATAACTATGCTATTAAACAAATATACATCCAAATGGCAGTGGTTTTGATGAGTCTTAAGTATCTCGAAGCATACAAATGACTGGAAACCTTAGTTATAAAATTATGAAACTGGTTGCTCCATTAATAAACTGCATAGACAAATATAATAGTCAACATTTATTTCTCACAGCTTCAGAGCAGGCAGCTGCAATAATGCATTTGTATAGGAATTCAATTTTGAAAAATAAGCACATGAAATATCATCAGCAACTGCAACCATTCCAACATTAACTCGACCCTTAGACAATCCAGACACCAAAATCAGACAGGAGCTGTAGAAATTCTCTATACACATTCTTTTCCATACAAAAAATACCACTATTTGGTAATTAAGACCAACTAGACAGTCACCAGTTAATGACACTTTATTCTTCATAGGCAAAGTTACTACTTCAATGGAATCATGCCTTTTAAAGGAGTTCATCATTTTGTCACTTCTTTAACTTGTTACTCATATCATCAAATGCCGGATCACTGATGTTCATCATAAGATTGGAACTACTAATGTAAACCTTATTCTGAGAAGCTGCAATCTGAAAAATAAAAATACAATCTATAGAAATAGGCACGTCTAATATGGGTATCCTATCCTACAGTGCAATAGCAATAGGTATCAATGCAAGATATGTAGTTGGAATTTTTGTGTCAACTGTGGATATGTTATGTTAAAAAATACACATTATAGAATGTAAAAGCTTTCTTACTACATGAACAATGACTTGAATAGAAAATTTCATAAGCCTAGTATAACCCAAATTACAAAACTTACGGTTCGGGCTATACTTTGTGCTGCTCGGATCTTCCTAAGCTTGAGGTAACCTGGATTTCTGCCAATAGCTTCACCCAAGTGGACAGTGGTTAAGAACAATTTACAAAAATAACTACAATTTTAATAGGAATACAATCCATAATAAAAACGAGTGGTATCACAACTAAATAGTTTGTAAACTCGTAGTTTCAAAAGTGATGTTAATTTCGAATAAGATTGTGTTCTTTTTAACAATTTCAATCGCATTGTTTTGCTAACAATGTGAGATTAGGAAAGGCAGATTATTTTGATAATACTGAAGTTGAACTATGACCATCAAAATGTGTGAATCCAGCCATAAAAGACAACTGACCAAAGACTGGGAAAAGATAAAATTTGAAGCAACAGGTGAAATTTTACTAAATGCGAATAATAATGCTTTAGATATTGGGGCTGAAATGTGAGTAAATAAACTTACAAAAAAGATACACAAGAACATGTTTTTCTGAAAGATTATTGAGGTCACTTAGAATGAAACAAAATCTCTTATCGGTATACTAGTTCCATCTCTATTATATTTTAAAAGGTGAGGTGACTTTTGCCAAGCACAGTTAGTTTTAAAAACCTCCTGTAGAGGATGTGGAGTAACAGTGGTGAGCTGCAACCTGAGGGAACACTTTATAACTAATAAAAATCGAGTTCAGCTTATAAATATATATTATATTACACAAAGTGAAATGTTATAAAGTTTGTATGGTTACTAACAATAGTATATAGTTAGTAAAATTAGTAAATAACTTTCATATTCGCTTCGTTTAACAGTTTACACATTGAAGCTTCACTTACATATCAGTAAGAATAAAAATCAGAATTCCTTTAATACATTGAAAAGTACAGGAAGCTTCAATGTATACAACACACTATATTAATTTTAGTTAGTATTTAAAAGAAAGTCTTATGTTATAATGTTAAATGAAATTAATATAGATGCTGTATATGTATAAGTTTCATTTGATTATCGGTATTTATATTTACCGTATTAGCACGAATATAGTGCAACCCCAAAGGAATTTTAGAAAAAGACGAAAAACATTTAATTTTCTCTATTTTGCACATTTAAATTACCTGTAAACTCATGAATTATGTACTAAAGGGGGGTAATGTGATGCCATGTTTGGACGGTCCTCGTTTTCTAACGTTGAGTGTCGCGACCCTGCGTGAAGTTGTGCCGGTGCTGTGGTTGCTGCAATTTGACCTTGATCCCCTACCGAGTATATTTGTTAGCATCGTAACATGAATGTCCAATTCACTTACATGTAGCAATTATAAAAATATGCGCTGAAACATGTGTCATGAAACGCACCGATACGCAGTTATTTTTTAAAGATACAAGTATTCGAATATAGTGTGAATGCAAGAAGTACTCGAATATAGTGTGAATGCAACTTTCAAAGATAGATATTGAGGAAAAAACATCGCACTATATTTGGGTCAATACGGTAATTTCAATTTTATTCCAATTAAAGTTACAATACAATCAAGTTCATTGAATCTGAAAGAGAACATTATGATTTAACTCGAGAACTGAATGTACCATTATTTAACGTAAATAAGAGGCACGTAGCATGGGTTATGATTGGAAAATGTGAGAGAGAATGATGAGTAATTAATTAAATGTGATTAATAATTAAATTAATTTTTGTTTTATGGTTCGAATCATTCACTTTATCCCACGTGTAAAAATTGACACGCCAAATGATCCAGCAATTCCTTTTAACATGCATTGCAGACAATTCACGATGAAACTGTCTTATGCCATGACAATAAATCGCAAGGCAAAACCTTAGCCAAAGTTGGATTTTTACGCCTGAATCTTGGTTTACACATGGAAATATGTGGGGTGTTCCAGAATTCGAACACGAAATTGTATATAAAGAAATATTGAAAATTAAATACTACATAACACAGAATTGAAATAGGCCCCTAGTTTGGCTATAATACACTTTCTAGTAGACATGACAAGAATATAATGAGGGGAAAGTTAGCGCACAATTCAAGAATTGGAAGCAGATCTGCAGAAATGAGATTTGTACGGAGGACCAATATTAAGAAAACTAGAAATAAACATTAAAATGTGGAAACTGAGACTCATGGTTGACAAGCATTAGTAGAATGTGTTAAAATATCACCCTAAACAGAAACTAGGCAATGCTGTGTCAAAAATAAAATAGATATTCAGGAAGAAATGGATGCTGGGAAACATTTTTCGAAGAAATATAACAAGACCATGCATAAGTGTCCATTTATGAGAAAAACTGTTATATTGATCATAATAGGAATATTTACTTCATACAATTTGGTTGCGTAATGAACTAGGTAAACATGTAAATTATAGGCCTAATACTTGGATCAATAGCTGAAGTGAAAAACAAGAATAAATATGCAAAATGTACAAATTTCTCATTATGTGGGCATAATGCCATATTCTAAAATGTAATCTCAAAGATGATTCAGTGAAAGTTTAAAAAAATGCCACTGAAGTGGAGGAATTACCACCAAAAACTGCTTCCAATTGAAGAAAAACATACTTTTGGAACTCCATACCAGTGTTTCCCAAGCTGGGTGCCACAAATAACTTTGTTAACCCTTAACTACCGGCCACTCATCTGTGAGGCATGTTTTTGTAATTGTTGTTGCTCTCTATTGTCTAATCTTGGAACCTTCTGTGCCCTATACTCTGCTTCATATATCTTTGCGGCTGAGAGAGAGAGCTTTCCAGCACATGATTTTACAGGAACCAATAGGAATGAAGTAAGCAGAGCCTCCCCCATCGAGAGTTCATTCTCTCTCTGGCCTCCACTGTGCATACATTGAGTCTCTGAGTGCTGTTTCCACGTGCTAATGCCTTCGTTGTTCGAACAGTCAAGCCTCCCCGTCCCGGTAGCTCACCACAGGCATCTTTCTCTTTCTCCTGAGCTCTCCGCATCATATTCCAGTTTAGTAGATATGGCAGCGATGAGTTTGAGTTCTCCAGCGAGGAAACATATCCTCACCTCCTAGCAGCAGAAACACACGAGCGGCCCCGAGTATGTACGAAATGTCACTCACAAAGATAAATGAAACAGACTATAGTACCTTCAAATGGCTATAGATGGAGTATATGGATATAGCTTGTAGTGTTTCAAAACGATCAGTTGAGTGGCAGCAGTTGTCAAAGTCATTACGTTCGTCTCGCAGACGCCACATCAGTGTTTACATGACTATTTTTGATACCTGTGGTGAACGTTTGACAGGGCCAGCTTGAGGCAGTAAAGCAAGGTAAGCACTGTTTTGAGGCGCTCATATTACAGGAACACGGTAAAGACTAGAAACAAGATATTTCTTATATTTAAAAAAAATATATATAGGAAGATAAAATAAGATACCGCAGATTGTTTCTGATTTGTCTATCCCTATATTTTGCAATAGGAGTCGGTTCAGGAAATCAGTTAAAGGAGGAAGGGGGTACTTACAGCCATTCCTGATGTTTGGAGCTTATTTTTCCTGAGATTTTCATGTCATTTGTCACAAACTGTCCAAGTGCAAATGGATCCTCAACCAAGACCATCTAACCACAGTGAATTATGCATTGATAACCCTGATTTTGATAAGTGAATCTAATGAAGATTGTGATGAAAATGTACCTGAAGTGACAATGATACAATGTCTGATATTTCATGTAGTGATATTGACGAAGAGAGTTATGATGAAGCTAATAATGTGCATTTCCAAAACCAATTTTACTATGGTAAAAACTATAAGTGGTGTGGTCAATCATTTCAATCAACAAAGACACGAACTGCCAAACATAACATTGTCTGTCTTATCCCGGGTGTAATTAATAATGTGTAAAAATGGGGATTCTATAGGGTTATTCTGCAGATCCTCTTACAGTGTGGAAGGTTTTGTTCATAGATAGTATGATTGCTGACATTATTAAATAGACTAATGTAAAACAGGAAAACATAGAAATGCATACAAAAGAAATAATGCTGACGTACGTTCATGCAACGAGATTGAAATAAAAGCATTTTTAGGATTTCTATTTTATACAGCAGTATTTAATTCAAATCATGAAAAAATATGTTTAATCTTCAGTACTGATGGAACGGGCAGGGATATTTTTTGGTGTGTAACGAGTGGAAACAGATTTGCGGTTTTACTTGTTTGTCTGCGATTCAGTAACTCAGAGAGAAGAACGAAAAAAAATATTCCCACAGCGGCAATTCACGATTTCTTTTGAACATTTATCAACAATTGTCAAGCAGCTTATACAATTGGAAGTTGTGCAATGGTTGATGAAATGTTGATCAGTTTCAGAGGAAGATCGACATTTAAAATGTATTACATGCCCAAAAAACCCGCAAAATACAGGTTGAAACTAATGTGCTTGTGTGATTCAAAAAATAATTACTTCTACAATGGCTACATTTATGCAGGAAAAGGTTCTGGAATTTCCCTATCAGACAAAGAGAAAAACAATTTGATATTCCCACTGAGGCAATTGTATGACTGTGCAAACCAATATTTGGCACAAACCGAAATGTCACAGCCGATAATTGGTTTTCTTCAGTGAAAGGGGTTGAAATGTTGAAAAAAAAATCATTGTATGTACTTATGTAGGGATATTAAAAAAGAATAAAAAAGAGGCGCTTAAAGAATTTTTACCCAATAAAAACAGAACTTGGATCCACTTTGTATGGATTTACAAAGGACCTAACATTGTCATATGTACAAAAAAATGTGTTCTTTTGCTATCATCGACGCATAACAAGAAAGGGGTAGACAACGGCAAACTGGAAATTATATCCTATTATAATAATACGAAATGTGGCGTTGATTCATTAGACCAAAAATGTGCACATCTTCCTCATGACGAATAAGATGGCCAATGGTACTATTTTTTAGACTTAGATATTAGTGGTGTAAATGCCTACATCATTTACAATGGACTTAAAAATAATACTGTAATGAATGAAAGAGGACAATTTTTAAAACTACTAGCCAGAGTACTTGTGATTCCAGGGGTGAAAAGATGATTGCACAGAAATTTCATTTCAAGAGAAATAAAAATGTGCATCCATAGAGTACTGAAAGTGAAGGGTGTTTCTGAAACATATCTTTCCTCAAAAAATGAGGAAAAGGAAAATGTGTTAAACATGCCCCTCCTCCAAACGTAAACTGACTTCATATTTATGTTTTTAATGTGGCACACCAATCTGTCTCAGATGCAGCCAAAAAGTATCTGTCTGCGTGACAGTTGAATAGAATTACCCATTTTCAAAGACATTACTTTTATCGATGTTTTTGGTTTTCTTGTAATCTTTTTACCTATAATATATTTACATATATAGCCTTAAAAACATACAATTTCAATAAGTTTCGTATTTTTAAGAATATAAATTTGTATTTAAAAAATACTGGATCAACTATTTTCTTTCTTTTCTTGTGGTACTGTTTACATGTATTGCCAATTTAAATGGTTAGGTTTGGCCATTTTGTACAGAAAAAAGGAAACTATTTGGCAATTAGATGTTAAACAAAGGAAAACAGTTTTAGCACTCTTAGAATGCTTTATCGCCGAGATATGGGGGTGAGAAAATGAAGTAGTCTGTGAGACGAGGTGTCGGTATTAGCATGACAAAACTAAGTGTCAGTATGTAAGGGTTAAGTAAATAAATCAATGATGTGGGGATGTTGACAGGTCTTTTGGAAAATAATTTTTGCTCTAAATAACTGATGATGTAGTGCCAATAAATGAATGTGATACTCGGACGTATAAATATGCAATCTTTTTTCAACGGAAGGGCACTTCAAAGTTCTCTTTATCTTTGAAAGGGTGCAGTGAAATCAAATTGACACAGCAGGTATCACCAATAGCCATAAGAAGGTTATGAAAATGAGATGTGCATTTTTTTCTACAAAACAGCCAGCATCTGTGAAAATTCACCTATGATAAATTCTGATAATGAATTGGCAATTCCTATTGTATCCACCACTTTGTAAAGTCTAAACAAATAATTAAATTCACCACGTTAAAAGTAAAACCTAGAATAGGTAAAGGATATCATTTTTGCAGCCTCCGCTTCTCCCTCAGCTTGTACAATCTTCTGTTGTCTTTCTTGTTTGGCACGTTCCACCACAAAAGCAGCACGCTGAGCTTCTTGCTGTGCAACCTACACAAAGGAAAAAGGTTTGAATTCTTTAACCACAAAAAATCAAATGCAAGGTAGGAGCAGATCTAGGTGCATAGCTTAGGGGGAGTATAATATGAAAACAAATATATTTATTGACACCTATTTATCCAAAATAATATTGTCTCATTATAATTAATATACAGCATATATTATATACTGTTTAGATATTTACAAAATATTTTTAGAATACCTAAAATATAAAATAAATTGAGATAATATTTTAATGAAAATTGATATCTCCTTTAGGGGGAAGTTATTTACCCTATTACCTCCATTTGGAGGGCTTGAAAAATGCACTAGTCCACTCATCCGTGGTGAGTGAAAATTTTTAGTTGAGTAAAAAATTCAGTAGAGCAGTTTCAGTTCAATCAGCAATTATTTATGTTATACTTATTGTTGAATTGAAATATTTGGAAAAATTGCCAAGCTACTTAATTTAGTGAATGTTGCAGCCGCTAGGAAGTAGCTAACTACAGCCACTTCTACAAGCACATCCAGGGTATTTCCCTCAGCTGTGCATGCCTTTAAACCTGATAAGGCCATAGACAAGTGGTATTTTAGTGCAAAAACTGTAAGGTATGTTCAAGGTCTTAAATGCCATGCCTCTGGAAGTAGTATGTTGAACCCTAAGAAGATATGAATAGTAAGTTTCATTGAACTATTGCTTGCTCAGGGTCTTGTGTCATTGATAATATGTATGAGTTCATTATGTTAATTGTCATGTAGACTGATGTACATACAAATACATTTTGTGTAATGTACCTGGTTGAATACTGATAGTTATATCTGGCAAAAATGAAAATAAAAATATAGGTCAACGAAAATGTAAATAATTAACATTTCATTTTTGGCACTGAGGGTGTTTTTTTTGCTCGCCAGCCTTGGGGTCTCTGGGGCACTGGCGGTTTTCAGCTGACGAGTGAGATATTTGCCCGACTGGTGAGCCAGCATGAAATTTTTCAAGCATTGCCCATTTGTATATGCCACTGACACGAAGCCTATCTTAAGAAGCTATTATTTGACAGATTTAGGATTCAATTCTAATAAATTAATAAATTTTTATTTATCATTAAATGGTTCAAGACCACAGTAGATACTGTCATTAAATAAAATATGCAAGTAGAAAATCCATATTAAGAGGTAAAAAAGACAAAATATACAAATACAAACTTCTTACAATAAGTACAATACAAAATAATGATACCAAAATCCCAAAATCAAAGCAATGTTAACTATATCATAATCATCCTTACCTGTTTGGCTTCTACTGCGGCTGTGTATTCTTTTCCAAAACTCAATTCAGTAATTGAAACATCATCAAGAATTATGTTGAAATCACGCGCCCTCTCTGTCAGTTCACGCCTAACAAGAAGAGAGACCTGAGAAATGTGAAATTCTGTTTTAATTTTTGTATCACACAATCCAACCCAACTTTCAGCATATGGATGAAAGCAACAAAAATTATATATAACTTCCAGTAATGTCATGTTCTGAAGTATTAATTATTACTGAATGCTTAATATTTACCAATGATATTTATTCATTATCAGTTTGCCATACTAAGTATTTAAAGCACATGGTATGCAAAGAACCTGGGAGATGTACCAGTGCATGAATACTATGCAGTTTTAAGTTTTCTTTTTACCTGCTGTCGCTGTGTGATAAGCTGGGAAGCATTAAACTTGGCAACAACACTTTTCAGAACTTCATTACAAATGGAAGGTAGCACTTTTTCATCGTAATCCTGACCGAGTTGGCGATACATAATTGGTAGTTGCACAGCATCAGGGCGTGAGAGTACCCTCAAAGATATATTAACCATTTGCAAATCTTTGCTACCAGTTGGAGAGGAAATTTTCCTTGGTCTTGATCTTAAAAAATACGAAGGAAAAATTAATGGAAAGAATAAAAAACAATAGTTTGGAAAATGTATCAATCGGAGCGGAGAAACGTTTACCTGATGTCATAAATAATTGGATAATTGAACCATGGAATTCTAAAATGCAATCCTTCAGCATATACTTCTTTCTGAACACCTCCTATTCTACTAAAAATGATGGCCCGATGGCCACCTTCAACTATTGGAAAGGAAAATTATTATAGAACGAGAAAATTTTAAAATATTAGCTAAGCCATGTTAAACTTTCGTCATGGAAATTTGATATTTCATATTTATTAAAACGAATCGATCGCAATTATAATTTAAGTTTACTTGTATTTTACGTTAGGACGTGAAAATGTACAAATGTCTAAAATCTCACCAGTATACATAGATTGGGTAGCACCATAGACCGCAGCTCCTGCAACCGCTAGAACTTTCAAGCCGGTACCAACACCTTTCGGAGTTTTACCAAGCTTTCCAGCTAAATCGTTTAGTTTACTTTGCGCCATATTTAACTTTTAGCTTACTGTCAATTATATTCAGTAAAGTAATTATATGATTTAATTTTCAACTCCGAATACCGGGACATACAAATGACCATGAGCAAGGATATAACGCTACCACCTATCGTTGATGGAGGAAATCTAAATTTAAAAAAAGAATAACGAAAAAGGTCAATTATGAAAAATTAGTAATTGGATTGAATTGGACCACGGTTGTAGAATAATAATTAATTCTACGACCGTGAATTAGACAAAGTATGTTAGTACACTGCTGTTCAGCAGATGGCAAAAGAATACACTTTTATTCTGGACAAACTGTAATATTTCTAAAAATTCCAAATAGGTTACATAAAAATAAATATTTTAAGAAAACGAGAAAATTTTAGACTTTACAAATAACAGAAATAAATACAAACCATATCCTTCTGATATTGGATAGAGCCACAAAGCTCCAACAATTAAGAAAGTAAAAAGGAGCGTTACTAAGACGTAACCAAAGACTAGTACAAGATTTACGAAAGAATGAAAAATTCCGAAGTTGACACTTTTCACAATTCATCATCATAAGGTGTTCTGCCTCAAGGCAGATCCCTGGCACCAGCGTTGTCTCCACTCCTTTCTGTTCCTTGCCATTTCCTGATACCCTCCACTTCCTTTCAGGTCATCAATCATTTTTATTCTTCTACGTCCCCTTTTCCTTTCACCTTCTACTGATCCTTCCAACACCCTATATAGCAAACCTCCTCTCAAGATATGTCCTAACCAGTTACTTTTTCTCCTCTGAATTGTTTCAAGTAATCTCCTCTTCTCATTCACCCTTGTTAGTATTGCTTCATTCCTTATCCTATCCATCCACTTAACCTTCTCCATTCGCCTCCACACCCACATTTCAAATGCATCTAGCCTTTCTTTCTCTCTCTTTTATAACGTACATGTTTCACACCCATAGAGCAATACACTCCAACCATAGCACTTCACAAGACGTTTCTTCAGATTTAAATCCATTTTACTACACATTACCCGTTTTTTCTATTAAATGTTTCTTTTGCCATTGCTATTCTTGTTCTTATTTCTTTTTCACTTCTCCAGTCTTCTGTTAGCATGCTTCCCAAATATCTATACTGTTTTACTTGCTCAACTCTTCCATCCTTTATTGACACATTCATAATTTCTCTATCCCCTATTCTCATCACCTTTGTTTTCTTTATGTTCATTTTCATTCCATACATATTCCAACGTAATTAATTAATTTTCACAATTATAAAAAAATATATTTCCGAATTTTTAGTTATCTATAACTCGAATAATTTTTACTTTCCCTTGAGATTCGAGTTATGGAAGTTCCATATTTCCATTGTTGAAGAGAGGAAAAGTTCACAATTTTTCACATTTAAAGCTGATATTTATACTAATTCGGTAACTATTTGACTTCTGCCTTAAAAGATTAAGAACTCCGTTCTTTCACCTAGACAACTGTTTTTTCTTTAATTTGCATCCCAATTTTAAGTAATTTTAAAATACATTTTTAGAAAGCCTTGCACTGAATATCATGCTTTTTATATGGGGTATTGAAATGGAACATTGGGGTAAAAAGGACCCCTTAAATATTAATTTTTGTGACTCGACTTTTCTCTTCGGTTGGTCATCTGATATAACAATATATCCGAAATTTCAGCCCTGTAGCATATATAGAGGCAGAGATATAAAGCGAGAAAGATTTAAAAGAAACAAATATATAACAGAGCGCTATATCGGATGCCGACTGTACTTTTTGCATCTGCCGAGAACAAATTTCTCCCATAAGAGGGGAGGGGGTGACGTCTCTTCTAGGCGCTCACTGATTGCTGATTGGCTGCCTTGCCTGCCGAAGAGAACGACAACCATTGAAGAAGGAGGTCATTCTTTCTTCCATGGCGACAACAGCGCCTGCCTTGGCGCCAGGTTGGATGCCGATCGTAATAAAGGCATCTCCAATAAGAGATACGATAGTCGTTGGTGGTCGTTGGTCTTATGGGATCTGCGCTTCATATTATCTTTCTTCCTTGGTTGAAACTGTCGCTGTTATCGGATCCTGTCTGATCAGTCATTATGGAAAAACTATTAGACATTATACGTAGAAAAGGTAAGGATGCTTTGACTATAGAGTATGTGAATGAATGGTTAACAACTTCATATATGTAGATGAAACATATGACTCTTTTTGTGTGTTAATTACATCATTTTCTATTCGTTACAACGGTTCCATTAGCTAAATTGAGCCAAGTAGAAAAAATAGTGCATCCACGAAAGTGCTATGCACTAAATTGCCAAAATACTAGGGGAACGAGCGGGGATCTAAATTTGAAGTTGCATTCGTTTCCTCGCACGGAATCCACGTAAGTACTATATCTATATTTGCAAATAATGTTAGCATAATAATTGGGTAACTTCGATTTTAAGTTAAGATATTTGTAAAAGTCAACAAAATTATATAGTATTACATATTATTATATAATAATATTACATGTCAACAGAAATAAAGAATAAGTTACGTTTTTTCGATATTTATCTTCCTGTGGTTGTGTTTACGTATGTGAAATTAATTCCCGATTGCAATTTGAAACACACGAACCTTGTTCTATCGCCCAACTCAAGTTATTTCTTTTTGATCCCTTGAGAAGAGGCAGAGAATGTTCTCACGAATGTTTGTTTATTCCAAATAAGGCTGTGGCCATATTTATCCTATCTATTGATATGTAATGGGATTGCAATTTTTAGCGAGGAACAAATCTTGTTTCTGTATGTTGACTATATTGTGAACTGCCTGTAGTAAAAAGGTCAACAGTTCGTTGTGCCTGTACCTACTATACAGATTATTCGCTTATCGAGTTATTACTTTAGTTAGATAAGTATCTCAGCATTTCAAAATTTAATAATATTGACCATTAACAAGATACTTCACTATGGCTTTTCATGTAATGCATATCTTAACTTTAGGCTCTTTAGGAGCAAAGTTGTATTTGATGCATATGTTGAAATGTTACTAATTCTATAACGTCATCATTCCAGGTGCTGAGAATGGCTTGTAAGGGCAGGGAACCCCGATTTATTTGATATACCCGTTGGTAAGCTTCACCAGAGGGCATATTTGTGCGAATATCATTTCAACCCCTGTCAATACAGGTCCTATAAAGAACGGAAATTGTTATGTGGTGCACTTCCTTCAATATTTCCTGCTGGTCCTTCATCATCATCACCTTCGATGCCACATTCTCTTCTACCAATTTCTTCCAACACTCCTGTTTCCTCAGCTGCTTCTACTAGCTCTCCTTTAGTGATATCAACTGTACCATCTGAGTCTTTGGCTACCACACTTCCTTTACCAAGTAAAATTCCAAGCCCCAAAGTCACCTTTAGGATTGATGCTTCGCACATTAATTTAAATCATAAGTCTTCTAATCCATCTCTCTCTGGCACTTCATCAGCATTACCAGCAACTTTTCCTTTTAAAACATCTGTTACTGGGGATACTAAATGTTCTTTAAAAAGGAAAGCTACCAATGTTTCTGTTTCAAAAATCATAAAAGTTAAGAAAATTTCAGATTTGACACCAAAGGAAAAACTTCTATTTCTCTCCACTCCTATTTCCTCAGCTGCTTCTACTACCAATCCTCTAGTAATATCAACTGTACCATCTGAATCTTTGGCTACCCCACTTCTTCCTCCTCCTTTACCAAATAAAATTCCAAGCCCTGAAGTCACATTTAGTATTGATGCTTTCCACACCAATTTAAGTCATAATTCTTCTAATCCATCTCTCTCTGGCACTTCATCAGCATTACCAGCAACTTTTCCTTTTAAAACATCTGTTACTGGGGATACTAAATGTTCTTTAAAAAGGAAAGCTACCAATGTTTCTATTTCAAAAATCATAGAAGTTAGCAAAATTTCAGATTTGACACCAAAGGAAAAACTTCTATTTCTCTCCACTCCTGTTTCCTCAGCTGCTTCTACTACCAAAACTCTAGTTATATCAACAGTACCATCTGAATCTTTGGCTACCCCACCTCCTCCTCCTTGACCAAGTAAAATTCCAAGCCCTGAAGTCACATTTAGTATTGATACTTTGCACACCAATTTAAGTCATGATTCTTCTAATCTCTCTCTCCCTGGCACTTCATCAGCATTACCAGCAACTTTCCCTTTTAAAACATCTGTTAATGGAGATAAAATATCTTTAAAAAGGAAAGATACCAGTCTTTCTGTTTTAAAAAGCATAAATGTTAGGAAAATTTCAGATTTGACACCAAAGGAAAAGCATCTATTTCTTAGCTACAAAAAAGTGTAGGGAAATTTTATACTTTAAGGTTAAGTATAGCACCAGAGTTCATCCTGAAAAATGATTTGGTGATTACTTTGGAATTTTGGACAAGTTTTTTGATAGTAGGTTGAATAACGGTCCAGTATTGCTTCTGAATTCACAATTGCAAAACTAAGTTGAAGCCAAAGGGAAGGAGATGGACTCTTAAAGAACTTTTCTTTCTCTGTACAAGAGAAGTCATAACATCTAAAATCTAAATTCACTTCCTTCTAAAAAAGGTTTGGTTTCTCTTCTCTTTCATCTTCCTCTCAAAGCTGGAATTAATCCGAGTATATTCAACCACCTTTACTCATGTGTGAGCCAGATGACAGATTGTAATAAGTAGTGTGTGCTGTTGCTGGATGAAATGTCAATAAGGCCTAGTGTGGTTTACAATTCGAGGTCTGATCGCCTTGAAGGATTAGAGGATCATGGAAGCACAGGTAGATCTGATACTATAGCTGGGAAAGCCCTTGTTTTCATGATTAAACAACTGGGTTGTACAGTCTGGGGTCCTCCTTTTGAATTCAATTGGCAAAAGGTTTTCATCCTTCATGACCCTTCTCACCTGCTTAAGTGCACTAGGAACATGTTTCTGAAGCATTCCATCAAGGAGCAGGGATTGGTGGGAGATGGAATGGTGGCAGGAATTGGTAGGTGGTCACACGTGGTGGAGAAGCAGCGTGAATTTCCCAATGCTTCAATGTTCAAAACATTGTCATCCTCCCATATGGACCCTCAATGAAGAGAGAAAATGTCTATAAAACTGGCTGTTGAGGTGTACAGGAGTAGTGTTGTGGATATGTTAAATGTGTATGGGGGGCTAGGTAAGTTGCATTAACAACAGCTTTTGAGAGATAGCATTTATTGAGGGTATAGTACTGTGCTGTATATTAACTCTTTTAATTTTTTTCTGACAGGATTCATGAGTCGTGATGTGTTTGTGACCTCTTCTTTCCTTGAATTTGTGAATCAGCTATTTATAGCTTTAATGGTAGTGATGCATGTTCATTATGCTCCCTTTTGACTGACTGTACCTCACATTTAGAATGTTGGAATGAAGCAGTTAAAAAAACTAGTTATTGGAGATTCCAAAAGGATATGATAGACCCTCAAGGGTGTCCAATTTTGAATACTTCAGGCAACCCCAAAATTAAGGGCACTGTGAGGCCCAAATGTCAAAATGGTTGGGTCATGACCATTAGGGCTATTAAAATGCTATGGAAGGAGCCGAAGAAAGTTGGTTTTGACAGCCTAGAGCTTTGGTGGTTAAACCAGGATCTCCTGGAGAATTTCTTTGGGACCATTAGGTTACATGGAGGGGCTAACCATAATCCCAATATGGAACAGTTTGCTTCCGCTTTCAAGACATTGATCATTGGCCTTGGTAGACGGGTGATGAGTTTCTGCCAACGAATGCTAAGGTCATGGGTACGAGAACCACCTAGGACATGGATGTTTGTGCTTGTAATATCAGGGTTATATGTAAGAATGGACATTATTGTCTAAATATCGCCCTCAATAAAGGCAGATTATTTCATCACAATTGCTGAGAGGTTCCAATTGTGAGTCTGATGATGATGTCTTCATGGCAGATCTCGAAGATTTTCTGCATTTGAGCACTAGCTTTCGTGAAGGTACAATTCAGAGTGAGAGTGCTACTACTGATGATCTAGTATGTGAAAGATCTTTCTTACATGTGGATGCTGAACAGTTATGGATAGCTCAGTCATGTGTGAAAGACATTTCAGATGCATTTTAGCTGTCGCATTCTGCAAGGCTTATTTCAAGATGGTAATTGTTCCACATGTCTATCTCTGTTAACAACCAATCCATCCCTTTTGTGTGAGCAATTACTTTCAGCGGGTGAAGGCAGGTTTTGTTTTCCATCATAGGTTTGTCAAGTTGGAGGTATGTGCTTTGGTTTGCTTGAATGATGTAATACCTAATCACCATCTTGAGGATTGGATTGGGGTGGTGGGGAAAAATGCTATTCTGAAGTCGGGATTTTCATGGCTCCATTGCATTATTCACAATATCAAGGAAAAAACTGCCAAGGAGCTGTGCAAATATGCCCTCTGTAGGTATAGCATTTATTTAAGCAAAAGCAAGGTAGTAAGATTTAGTTTATAGGATTAGTAGAATGTATAGGAATGTATTAGTAATATGTATATATTCTCTGACATTTGGTGGTAAAACTTAGTTCGTATAGACATTGTGTTTTTTCATTTTGTGGACCTCTATTCTAAGAATATTTTCAGCTTTATTTTTGCTTATATTTTTGTTAAATTTCATATATTTTTTAAGATAATGACTATTTCTTTTATTCTGTTAGCAAATAGCAAAGTTTTTTGAAATATTTAGTTATAATTTATATTTCAAATCACATTGCCATATGGCACCATTAACATTGTCAATGTAAAAGGGTTTGCTGTGGACTTTTAATGTTTCCCATCTGGTCTCATATTCACAATTATCTCCATAATTTACATGTTAATGTGTTAAATAAAAGAACCTTTGTGTAGAAGGAAAAGGTTAAGGCGATTGAAGAGACTCCTGCACTTGTTCCTGAGGAGGTCAGTTTGCAGCTGCAGTTATGCACCTTCGCCCATATGCTTCCGCTTGACAAACATAAAGCACTGTTATTGAAGGTGCTTGATGGGCATTGCATGAACTTTATGCAAGAATTGCTTTCTTCTTTGGCTTGAGACTGACATGCTGAATTCACACTTGTCCATTCCTACTTTGTTATCAGGTGTGGGTTAATGGCAAAATACTTCATATACTTAATGGATGGTGACTAACTTTAATGTTTCAATCAACGTTCCTTTTCAAACATTCTGCTGTAATGTATGCATGTTTCCTATATTTATTGAACAATACTTGATCTATGTGGTTCAATTCCATTTTCTATCCGTTAGAAAAGCAAATTGGATAGGGCACATATTGAGAAGACAGTGTCTATAAAGGGCGATCTTAGAACGCAAAATTAGCGGAGGAAGAGGGAGAAAAAGAATGGGAATATTAGAGAATATAAAGCAGGAATATAGTACTTATAGAGATATAAAAGAGGCTACTAGGGATAGAGAGAGAGAGAGATGGAGGCAGCGCTTTAGCTCAAACCTGTATTAAGACAGCAGCATGATGATGATGATATGTCAATATGTACAATATTTCTTTTGCAATAAAACTTTAAATTTTAATTGTTGTTCCTTCTATTCTCACCCATTACTCCTGTTACGTTATTTATAAAAAATTTGATTTGCTAAATAAATGTCATTTATCGAAAAATAATAAATTAAATTGGTGATAAGCTTTTTGAAAAGTGCACTTGCTGTCTGTACTGAGCTGCGACTGGCTACTGAAATGATGTTATATGTCACAGCAACTAGTGCTTGGCATTTTGCAGACATGGAACTACGCATGACATCGAGCCAGCAAGGATCATGTTTTTAAGGGAGTTCCCTCTCCCTGACGCCGAGTCACCCTTGTGCGAGCATGAGCTTCTAGCAAGTCAGCAGTTCTTTCATTGTGTTATCTCCCTCTATTCTTTGTGTTATTTGTTATAGGTGTTTGTTATTGTTAATAAACTTATGTTGTTACCAAAACCCAGCATGATTAATTATGCACCCACATATGTATAAAGATAGGTAGAGATTTATTTGCCGTTGGCAATACATTGCATGGTTTCATCAAAGTCATAAATTGGTTGTTCAATTAACAAAACAAGATGGAAAAATAAAAATACATCCATAGATATATATGCATGTACCCAGAAATTTACTTTTGGGGAGTCTTAAGGCCAAAAACCAATTTCCAGCAATTGATTAAATAAAAGTCTGATTCAAATATGTAATATAAACTTGTTTTTACTTCTCATAACTCAACACAGCAAGTGGCAGCATAGCAAGTTGTAGCATGGTTATCGCAGATTCCAGAAATGTCTGTACACGGGAGGGGGGGGGGGCTCTGGACCCAACCCATGTACGTCCTTGTATACACAGGTTTCCTTATCTTTATGCGGGTTTGCTTTACGTGAATTTGCTGTTATGCGACAAACTTATTGCTACTGGAATTTCTTTTTATGCATCTTTGATTCACTCTTATGCGGTTATGCGACCAGTGCAATACAAATGATAGAAAGTTCTCCACTACATCACAAGGCGACCATTCAGACTCATTGTCTCATGCTGTGCATATTAGTACTACAGTAAAAGAGATGAGAGTGGAGTGGAGATGAGACGGAGATTTCTTGTGATACTGTTTGAGCACACTTGAGAAGTTTTGTCTCCTTGCCCGCCAAACTTGCGTTGGGCCAACCCAACCTTCCGGCACTTGAAACCTCCACTATTATGTCTCTCACAACAACCACCGCTTGTGCTCGTCTGCTTCCTTTTATTGGCGAGTATAATTTAATGTTAACTTTTAATTTTATATTTAGCGCATAAGAAGTCGTTAAGGAGCGAAAGAAGAGCATCTTGGAGAGGATTTAGGATTGCTTGTGGAATATATCTCATCTTTTACATGTAAATGTGGGTTCTGTTTATGCAAATTTATATTATTTATATATATTTAAATGCATGTTTGAAGTCATATGGAAATCTTGGTGCAGGCCTAGAAATTTAGTACTGTCTATGTTATGGATAGATTTTCCATTAGATTTGAGCAATAGGCTTTCATGCAGATTAACATGGGAAAAACAGACAGCTTTTAATTTGTCAATATTCAAATTGAAATAGTTATTGGCGCATCATTTATGAATTAGATCAATTACTAGATTGCTGTTGTAGATTAAATCCTGCTGAGATGCCGATTATACAAGGACATTGTGTCATCAGCATACAAACTGTTTTAATTCCTGATATGTTGTTAAGGATACTTGGCAAGTCATTAATATATAATAGAAATAGTACGGGCCTGAGAACAGTGCCTTGAGGGATTCCCATTGATGATAATTTTCCTGAGGCAGTATAATTCTTTCCCAGGACTTTAATAGAGACTACCTGAGTTCTTTCATCAAGGTATGATGCAATCCATTTATTTGATGCTCTAACTCCATGTATGTGTAATTTGTGGAATAGTAGATGGTGATTAACATTGTCGAAAGCCTTTGAAAAATCAAAGAAGGGCCTCCTCCTTATTGTCCAGTGATGTTAGTAGAAAGCTGATAGCTTTGTAAATGACAGATGTCATAGATTTGTTGTTTCTAAAACCATGTTGAGATGAAGATAAGATATTGTGTGTTTCTAGGAAGGAAATAAGGCATTTGAAAAAACTTTTTCAAATATCTTCACAAATTGATTTTGTATGGAAATAAGCCTATAATTATTTACATCTTGGACACTGCCTTATTTTTGTAAATTGGTATAACCTTAGACATTTTAAGAGCTGTAGGATACTTTCTGAGATAAAGTGATTTATTTATTTATTAATAATTATCCAAAAACAGCCAGACTTGGCCTTTTACAATGGATATTGTAACAAATTATTAACAATCAACTATAACAACAATGAAAATGAATAAAAGTTTAGTTGAAATGATGATGGGAATGGGCTAAGAAGGACTACTGGCTCATTCTCATTATTGCAGAGCTATATGAGGGAAGTGATGAAAACAGATCAAGGGATGATAGGGAGTTACAGGATTGTGGGACATGGTATAACATGGATCTTTGGGATATGGAGAGGCAGAATTTGGGTTGATAAAGGAGTCTGAAGTTACAAATAGGGTAGGGAGGTACACGAAGAAAAAATAAGGAGGTGGTGTTTGATCTGCAGTGGCCATTCATTACAAGGTAAAGATATTTCATATTGGCAATTTTGCATCTGAAGAGGAGAGGGGTTAAATGGAGGGAAGAAAAATTTGATCTAGCATCAAGATATGGAAATTTGGGACATAATATCGAGCTATTGCGAGGAAAAAGTTAAGTGGGCTATTAAGAGGAGCGAGAGTTGCTGGGGAGACTGAGGACCATATGGGAGAACAATATTCAAGAAGGGGTAGTACACAGGTGGTAAAACAGATTTAAGAGCATTTGAGTTTGGTAATTCTATGAAGGTGGCCAACTATTGACATAGCCTTGGATGTGATTTTGTTGATGTGGTTAGCTAGGGTTACCATCATCTGTACACAGAAAAGGAGGACATTTCCATGTTTTTGGGTGAAAAAAGAGGACAAAAAGGTCATCCTGAATTTAAAAAAGACAAATTTATGAATGCAAACAATAAAAATGTACAATGTAAACAATATTTACTAATGTTTTGGAGTAGCCCATTCATATTTGTCTTGTGAAATAATTTCTTTCATTATCTCTGGATTGCCTACCAAGTATGTATAAAAATCAGTGCACAACATATGTTTAAAATTGTACTGTAAAAACAGAATACCTTTCACAGACTTAACATTAAACCTATTCCTTTCTTTTGTCCACTGACTTCGCATTAGTGAAAATGCTCTTTCTACATTTGCATTGTGAGGTGGAATTGTGAAGAAAAACAGCAATTTTCAACAATCCTGAATGTTCAGTGGTGGAAAACTCCTTCAGCCAAAAAATTATAGGAAAATCCCTATGCATTTCACCTACCAAGTGGGCATCCTCAGGGGAGAACATCACCTGGCAGTGAACAGGGTTCAACTGCAGTTGCACTGCCAGGTCAGGTTCTCCCCTGAGGATGCCCACTTGGTAGGTGAAATGCATAGGGATTTTCCTATAATTATTTGGCTGAAGGAGTTTTCCACCACTGAGTAATTGGAGCCAAAGTGTTCGAGCTATCTACTACTGAATCCTGAATGTCATTCAATATTCTTTGAATTACAAAAATGTTTGACCCACTTGATGTGCAAGCATGTTTTTAAAATCTTCATTATTAATTTGACCTTCAACAAATTTCTTGAGATTTTTCAATTGGTCAAAACACTTAACATCATCAATTGGTACCCCTTTGTTGATCAAGTAGCGAACAGAATATTCCACACCATTCCAATTTGGTACTGCACTAAGTGTCATCCACATAAAACACGAAATGGATTCCACAAGTTTAAGCCACTTATCCAAATATTCTATGCAATTACCATAGAGATTTTTTGCATCACTACAAAATTTTTCACATTCATGATCAAGTCCTTCATAATGTTTTTTGGATAGGAGTTCCTTCACTTTCAAATGTTGTGATCCATACATTCAGAGATATTTTCTTTCACTGAGACTAGGATATTTAATACTTCTGCAACTGAGTTGCTTTCCCTTTCAATTTGTTGTATGTGTGTATGGAACACACTCATAAGTGATTGCATGAGCCAAAGGTAAATTTCACTAAATTCATTTTCAGAGAACCTTTTGATCACAATAGGAGGTTTTTCTTAGGACAGAAAAAGTGCCTTTAATGCTATAAACATATTTTTAAGTTTAGTAAGGCCTGGAAATAATGACAGCCACCTTGTCTTGCTGTGGGAAAGAAGCTGTCTATATTCAATCTCAACAAACACAGTATTCCTTAAGCTCCTCAGTCCGGACTGTATAAATGTGAAAATACTGGTAAATATTAAAAATAATGTTTTCTATATCAACATCCAAAAGTTCTGCATCACTGTGAAGACAATTGTTCAAAATATGTGCAGGGCAGCCCACTCCAATTAAGATCTTATTCTGCAACAATTGCCTTAATTTTGCAAAGACATTATTTCCTTCATTTTGTCTGAATACTCCAAACATTGTATTGCAATTGTTCCCAGTGAATGCAATGCATTTTTCATACAAACCATTTTTTTCAAAAGTTTCTTTGACATAAGTAGAAATAGTATCTGCTGTCTCATTTGGCATTTTCTGTAATTCAATTAATTTGGTTTTTAACCCTCCTGCCTTCACATAAAAATACTGAATAATTACTGGAAATATCTTTTCGGAACCATGATTGGTTCCATCAGTTGAAACCCCACAGTATGCAATATTATTTTCTTTAAAAGTTGTTAAAGCAATATTAAGAGAATGGTTTGCAAGTACAGAGTTTACAATGGCTTCTGTCTTGATTCTAGCACGAAATTTTTTTTGCTATTTCTGAATAAAAAAATGCATTTTTTTAACATGATAGACCTGCAGTCCCGAACTGCTTTCTTATGCTTTTCTGATTCAATGTGATGGTTTAAATCACCACCCCCCTTTATTAGCCACTGAAACATATGCTCCCATTCTGCATACTCTACACTTAGCTTCCCATTCATCTCAGCCGAATGAAAAACATGGAAATTTGTTTTTCTATCTTCTGTGAATGTGCACTTCCTTTAGGCATTTTTAAAGGAATGATAGTCTTTAATAACATTAATTTTCATATCTGAAATAATCATAACCAATTTTATATTATAAGTAATGAATCATAAAATCATATTGTCTAGAACTATAAAAGTGAATAATAAATATTTTTGTATTTACAGTGAAGAGCTATGGTTTTAAACAAAGCTGAACTTCAGTACTAAATAAAGGTTGGTGGCTTGTTATCTTATGGCTCGATTTTCATTGGTGAAACAACTCTTTCAACCATAAAAATTTTTAAAAACCCGATGCATTTTGCCCACTAAGTGGGCATCTTCAAGAGCGAACTTGTATCGACAGTGACTGAAAGTCAACTGTTGATACTTTCAGTCACTGTCAATACAAGTTCGCCCTTGAAGATGCCCACTTAGTGAGTGAAATGCATCGGGTTTTTTAAAAAATTTATGGCTGAAGGAGTTGTTTCAGTATTAAATGTATTAGTGGCTGTACCATTGGTTAGTCTTCTGCTAAATATTCCAAAATTAGTAAACAGAAGGCAACTATGGATCAATGCTGTTCTCAGTGGCTCAAGTCCACATTTCCATGTTCCCATATTGTTCGAGAAAACAGGGTTCTAGAACACCTGGTAGGTTATACCACTACAAATATCTATTTATATATGCGTCAAGGTCATTCGAATATCGGGTAAAGAAGAGAATCTGAACATAACTATTGGGGGAAAGCCATTAGAACAAGTTTCAGAATATAAATACCTTGGAAGTATCATAACACGAGAGGCAAAATGTACGGATGAGATAAGAACTAGAATAGGAAAAGCAAAAGCGGCTTTCAGGAGAAAGAAACAACTACTTACAGGGAATATAAGGGAAGATATCCGCAAGAAGTTGATAAAATGCTACGTATGGAGTATAGCATTGTATGGGGCAGAAACATGGACGCTAAGGAAAAATGACATCAAATACTTGGAAAGCTTTGAAATGTGGACTTGGAGGAGAATGCTGAAGATAAAATGGACAGATAGGATGAAAAACGATGAAGTGCTACGAAGAATAGGAGAGAAGCGAATGATTATACAGACTATTAGAAAGAGGAAGGCTAACTGGGTTGGACATTACCTGAGGAGAGAGAGTATGATTAAAGACGTGTTAGAAGGAAAACTAGATGGGAAAAGGGAAAGAGGCAGGAAAAGGTTTCAGCTGATAGACGATTTGAAAGGGAAAGAGAGTTATCAAGATATGAAGAGGACAGCGGAAAATAGGAGTATATGGAGAACCAGGTTTAACCATGAATAATCACGGACCTGTCTACGGACAGACTACCTATGATGATATGCGTGAATTCTGGAGTAATCATAGGTTGACAATGCTTCGATGTAATGAAGTTAGCATCATCAGGATCTTCCACACCTGCTTGGCTCCCGCGAAAAATCTGAATTGACCAATTGTCTCTCTGTATCCGAAAGAGATATCAGATAATGTAATTCAGCATTCTTCATTGTGCTTGCTTAAAACAAAATGTCGCAGGAAGTAAAAATCTGGACATTTGAACAATTTTATAAAAATCTACCTGGACAGAAATTTTAGACAAAAAATCCGGGCAAAAGAAGATGGATGGTAACCCTAGGTTAGCAAACTTAAGTTTGTAATCAAAAGTTATGCCAAAGTCATTATGTGAGATGGAAGATGGGATTACCTGATTGGGGTAAAGGTAGGATGTGGGTATAGGATTTCTACAGAGCATGAAGGTTAGGGAATTTGATTTTGCAGGATTGAATTTGAGATTCCGCAGAGAAAACCAATTATTTATGGAATCAAGTGTAACTTGGAGAGATCCACTATTGCTATGATTATCACCTTTCAAAAGATTTTGCAGTCATCTGCATTTAAAAGAATATTGCAGCCACTAGCAATGATGGAATCCATAATAATGTCCAGGTATAAGGTGAACAGGAGGGGTCTGAGGATGCTGCCCTGCGGGATGCCAGAGAGAATGGGTATGAGGGAAGTAGATATGCCATCAAGAATGACACACTGTTCATAAAGAAATAAGACAGCAGGGAGAGAAGAGGGTGATGGATATTGTAGTGGTTTTCTAGTTTATGAGTAAGAAGTTTATGGAATCGAAAGCTTTTTGCAAGATCGATGTAGCAGATGTTGAGTTGGGAAGACTTCAAATGTCGTGGTGATGTCATGAAGAAGGACAGAGAGATTAGTAAGGCATGAGCCACCTGGAAGAAAGCCATGTTTATGAGGAGATATGAAGGAAAGGATGAAGGAGAGAAGGCAGTTATAAATAGTACGAGCAGAGAGAATAGATAAGACCAGGAGGATGGAAATTGGGTGATAGTTCTCCACATGATCTTTGGCACCACCCTTTGAGATTGGGGTTACGTTGGCTGTCTTCCACATACTTGAGAAGGAGTCGAGGTAAAAAAATCTATTGAAAACTATAGAAATGGGCAGATAGAGAGTGGATGCAGTATGGTGAAAGAAAAGGTAGCTGATGTTGTTTGGACTGGTGGCTTTATTAGGAGGTAGGGTAGAAAGAAGGTGATAGACTTCATGGGAAGAGGTCAAGATAAAAGAGAGAGATTGAGGACAAATAGGTTTTAGGGGAGGGAGGAGAGGGGTAAGATGAAAAGTTGGAGGAAAAATATTGGTTGAAAAATGTGTATCTCTCGTTGGCTGAACATAAGCTGGGGTCAGAAAACATGTGAAGAGGAATACAGGAGGGTTTTCTCCTCAAGTTGATTAGTGTCCAGAACCTTTTATAAGGTAAGGTAAGGGAGACTTTCATAGCCAAGACTAATGATGGTGCTTGGGACCTCATCAATGCCTGCACTGGACTTGGATGCCAGGCCTTGGATAATAAATTTTAGCTCTTGTTCTTGACAAGGGTATAAAAAGAGTGAGCTGGAGAAGCTTGGAATGTTTTTATTGCTATCTTTGTCTTTCTTTTAGGGTTTGGACGGTTGGCTTGAATTGTAAAGTGATCTAAGAAAAGGGAAAGGATGATGGTAGGATCTGTAACAATTTCTCCAGAAGGGTTTCAAATTTCAGGTTTATGGTTTTTGGCAGTGTTAATGATTTTCCATGATTGTTTAGCTTTGATTTCAGCATTAGTTAACCTGCAGTTAGTGTGTGATCTTTTGGCAGTGGTTAGCATTCTACAGTACTGTTGTTTATGCTTTCTGTACTCGGAAGTGCTTCATTTCCTGATAATTTAACATTTTTAGCGAATTCTTTAAGTTGAGTGGAATACTGCCAGATTTCATTTGTAATCCATTCACAATGCTAAGTCTTTTTATTTGTTTTCCAACAGATCACAGGAAAAGCAATGTTGAAATAATACAAAAACTTGTCATAAAATTGTTGAAAGCTTTCTTCAAAGTTTACAGTATTAAAAACATTTGCCCAGGTTTCAAATTGCAATAATGACATAAATGACTGACAACTTGAGTCAGAGAAACTGCGTTTGTAACAATATGTAATCTCAGTAAGTTGATGTTGACAAAGGATAAGAAGGATAGTGGTCTGATATATCAGAAACAATAACTTCTGTTCTTGAATAAAGGGCACTGATAGAAGTTTTAGTTCTTTAAATATTTGTTTGCTTGGAGTCCTTAATGGAACCTATTTCGTAATTTTTAATATATTTTTTTTGCATTTTAAATACTTGAGACATTCTAGGGGAAAAACCATAATACACTCTCTTTAGGACATCGAGTGTTGTAATTTTGCTCAAGACACATATAGCATAACAAATGCGATGTATTTTTTCAGTTGGTTGGGTTATATGTTGTTCCTATGACACGTTGGAGTGAATCCAGAGACCCAGAAATTTTGCCTGATTTTCTTCCTTAATTTTTGTGCCATCAAATACTATATTTAAGGGTTCTGTTTGCTTCATATTAGTATTAAAATTAATCAAGGTAATTTTATTAGTGTTCAAAACTAATTCTCTAAGTCATTATTGTGATGGCTTCTGCAATGTTTCCTTATATGACTCCTATCTTCTTTCGGGTGACATCCACGTGTGTAGTCTTTTTCTGATGACAGTTTCACTGCCATTCCAGGCAGCATCTTCAGGTCAAAATGGTGTGCAGATTTTTTCTGTCCCTATGTACAGTGCTTCTGGTTGGTTGTGGGGCGCTATGATTTGATAGCTGACCATCCAATTGGTTGGTGAAGAGGAATAGTCTTTTCCAGGTGTTAGGAAGGGGGTAGACATCCTCCCTATTGAAATTGTTCGGGTGTTTAATAATCTCTATAGCTTCACAGGTTATTCTGTGATGGTACCATTTCTCCCTGACTATTATTTTTGCATCCTCTATGTTAATTATATGTCCCGGCTCGGACCAAGCATGATCGGTAATGTTATTGTATAAATGTTAGATTTACCACAGATTTGAATTGAAATGAAATGATAATCACGGATGAACCGAATGAAATATCAGTTCAGGTTCAGTTTGGAGAATATTTTTATGTATAGGTTTTGTTCATCTCCAGGGAACCACCAGACACACACCATGCACGCATAACATACACAAAACACTAGGGTTTGTGAGAAAATAATCCTCGCCAGTGACAACCATTCATCTGTCTTCACACACACACAAGTTTGCAGGATGTTACGCTATGGCAGGGTCTAGACCAGAGGTCAGCAACATTTTTCTGTTGGGTGCCACTCAATCAATATTCATAATCTGTGACTATCTGTGCATGCCACTGTTAAATTTATTTTGTCTATAAAGTGGATTGGGTGAGCCAACAATCTACCGAAAGGTAGAATAACTATAATGAATGCTTACAAAACTTATTATTATAGTATCCTGAATATAATTCATTATCATCACAGTACAAAATATATTTAAAATAAAAGTTAAATTCTTTTAAAAATACATAATTTTTCTCTGAATTATCTTGCCATGTTAAATCTCTTCGCATGCCACCTTTTGGCATGCATACCATAGGTTGCTGACCCCTGGACTAGACCAATAACATAATGAACACACATGGGTTTAGGGGTGATTAAAACTCTCCAGGGACCAAGTCAAAGATGCACTTACAGACACACACAGAATATTTAATCGATGAATACATATTTCGATCCTCAGGTGATCCTCTTCAGCATCGTCTGAAGGAAAATTTTAATATTGTTATGGATTTCAAGTATCTCTTTAGGAAAAGTTAACAGGGAACATAAGGCTTTATACAATAATTACCATATATTTCAGCATATAAATCGACCTCAATTTGTTGGCTTAAAAATAAGTGTTTTGGCATATGTTTTCCAAATAGGTTGATCTTTTTCCCTTTTTAGGAAAAGATTTATGAAAGAATTCAGGCCAAATCTATCAATAAAATGAAACTGAAATGATTGTAAACAAAGTACGTTATTCAATTTTTGTTTTCCTCCAAAACATGGTTACTATGATTCTTCTGGTTCAGACCTGGGTATTTCTCATTCTTCTGGTTCAGATCTAGGTATTTCTCATGCATTGACGTTAGGCTCGCCAACCTAGGATCAACATCTCCCAAATGCCTGTTCTCTGTGAGGAATGCCCAAAAAAGCCCATTAACATCTCAAAGGTAAGGTAAACACAAATTAAAGTGCTAATGAAAATTCTATGCTGGCAGGCCAGGGGCGTAGCTAGGTTCTCCTTCATTCGGAGGCAAGTCACAGAGATGTGCCCCCTCCTTTTGCTCCCTGTATAAATTTACAGGCAAATGTAATGTGGGAATGTGGTGGAAACCCAAGCATACTATACTAGCATTTTAATTTGGCATATATATTATTATTGTTTATAAACAGACAATTTTTGGTCCATGAGTTTGCATCCCTTCAACCCTACACCTGGAGGCAACTGCCCCCCCTTGCTATGACAATGAGGCAGGCATATGCTGGACATGAAGGATTCTGCGTATGTAGAAGAAAAATTCTTCCCATAAGACCCAGGTTCAATTCCTGGCCAAGGCAGAAATTTTCTCCTGTATTTTGATAATTCTGCATGTCCAGCATGTGCCTGTGTAGATAAAATTTTCACCAACAGTTTCATTAGTGTTTAGCTATGGAAATGCAGAATTATTCATAGCATTTTAATATTGTTCAAAGTATATAGTAGAACATAGTACATACTAAGGGCCTATTTCATTTTCAGTATAATTTTATTTACAAAATTTTTTATAAACAATGTTTTTTGTAACAGTTGGTGCTTGCTTAGGATCTTCTATTATTAAATATTTAAAGAACTTTTATTTTTTACTCTTGAATACCCTACATATAATTGTCCATATGTAAAGCAAGGATCATGCAGAAAAATATCAGTTAGCAAAATTTTGTCAAAATAGTTCAACGGTCAACCCATAGTCTCCCCTTGTTAGCTCTTTTTGCCTGGATAATGTACAAGTGAATTTATTAGTAAGATTCAATAAACTTGGTTGTAATGTAATAAAATAACATGGGTGATATATTAAATTGATGATTGAAAAGGGTTTATTATGAAGTATTATTACTTTGATTACAAATAAATCAAAATAAAACATTAGACAATGATATTTAAATGAAATGTCAATATACACTGCATGTTATAGCAATTAAGCTTGGTTGTTATGCAAACAAATAATGCAGATATTTAAAAGCATAATTGCAAAGGATGTAATAGAAAGTATTATTAGGTACTTGAATTACAATCATAATGGAATTAAATGCGAAGTTATTTATTTCAAACTATTAAATAAAGCAAAATTTTTATTTATTTACAAACTTCTTTGACTATATATATTTTTTAGTAATTATGCCTAATAGTGTAGTGGGAAGACAAACTTGTGTAATATTATTTAGACTTTTAAATATCTATTAAGCCTTTTCTATATTGACATGTTGCTCTTATTTAACATGTACAGTAGAGACTCACTAATCCAAACCTTGGTAATCTGAAATTTTGGTTAAACTGAACAGGATGTAAAAAAATAGCCATAAGAAAAAGTTTTATTTATTCAGACGATTGTTCTTTTCTTTTGATAAAGTGTTGAACGATGAGAAGAGCCTGCAATGTCCTGCCAGGGCTTTATAAAATCACATCTGCAGGTGTGGCTTTACTGTGCTGCTCTATGTACAGCAGAGTGTGTTCCAATGCTTCCAATCCCTCAGTGTGTGAGATTACTTCCGATGTAGCTTTGTCTGAATCACTTTCATTCAAGTCATCTTGACCACTTTTCTCCAACGATACCAGGGACATGATGTCATTATCGGTGTACATTTGATTCCTATGTCACAATCACCAGCTAATATCCCCTGTCAAATGTTGACATCTTCAGCTTCATCATCTACAGAATGTCACCAGTTTCATCGAGTGCTTGCTCATCTTGAACATCACCCATGATATTTGGCAAGTTTTTTCCATGACTTTTTGATAATATCATATTTTACATTTTCCCAAAATTCAGCCACCCAATAAATCACGTCCTTTATTGTGATCTTTTTCAGTTTTTCCATTATCATGAAATTTTCTTCCTCACCCTCGATAAAAGATCGCAAAAGCTTTTTCCTGTAGTGACATTTCAGATTTTGCAACACTCCCTGGTCCATTGGTTGCACCAATGCGGTCACATTTGGAGTTAAGAAAGCAGCCTTTGTATCACCACGGATAAGTTCTGATTCCCATGAATGGGATGAAGCATTATCAATGAGCAATAATGCATTTGGAGGTTGGCCTTTACTTTTAGAATATTTTTTCATGGCAGGTACAAATTGTAGGTCAAACCACTCCTTCATCAACTTTTGGTTTGGTATCGATTCCGACCACAACCATTTGGTGGCAAATACACAATGTAGACTGAAGAGCATTAAGAGAAACATAAGAGTTAACAAGAAATGGAACTTAGAGGAACTCCTTAAAAACAAGGAGGCTATCATGATAGAGCTGGAGGAAATGCGAGGAGATTGTCGAGTGTGAAAGAATTTGTAGAACAGACCTCATGTATAGCAAAGCAAGGGAACTATTCAAGAAAAAGGCAAGAAAGATAGGACGTAAAGGAATCATGAACAAAAGTGGTAAAATAGTCTCGGAGCCAGACAATGTAAAGAATGTTTGGAAGGAATACATTGAGGTGCTGTATGACAAAGAAGGAAAGCCAAGAAATATTGAATTAAATGAAAAAGAGGATGTGGAAAAAGATCAGCTAGGACCAAGTATTCTCGAGTCTGAAGTTAAAAGAGCAATTGATGACATGAAAAGAAGGAAGGCTGTTGGGAGTGATGATATACCAGTGGACATTCTTAAGGTTTTGGGGTCGAAAGCAGTTAATCAACTAACAAAATTTTTTAATCAAGTATATGATACTGGCATATGGCCTGAAGATTTTTTAGATGTTGTTATGGTACCACTGGAGAAAAAGAACAATGCAAAATGTTGTAAGGATTACAGAACAATTAGTTTAATTTCTCATACAGCTAAAGTTCTAACTAGAATAATAACCAAAAGAATTGAATGTAAAATAGAAAAGGAGCTGCAAGATAATCAGTTTGGTTTCAGAAGAGGAAGAGGGACTAGAGATGCTATAGGATGTATGAGGATGATGATAGAAAGAGCGCTAGAAGTCAATAAAGATATGTATTTTTGTTTTGTAGATTGGGAGAAAGCTTTTGACCGAGTGAAATGGGATAAAATGCTGGGTATTTTAAACAAAATAGGAATAGATTGGAAAGATAAAAGACTGCTTAAAAACCTTTACTTTGATCAAAAGATTAGAGTCAGGGTTGAAGGAGAAGAAACAGAAAGTACTTCAATAGGGAGGGGAGTGAGGCAGGGATGTCCTATTTCACCAGCGATATTTTATATTTATGCAGAAACAATAACAGAAGAAGCGTTGATGGAAGAGAAAGGATTTAAGATAGGAGGTGAAAGTATTACCACCATTAAATATGCAGATGATCAGGGATTAATAGCAGAAGACGAGAAAGAGCTTCAGAGGATGACAGACAGACTAGTGGAGGTTGGCCAACAATATGGAATGAAGATCAATGCTGAAAAAAAGAAAGTCATGGTGGTTTCAAAGGAACATAAAGAATTAAATATAATGGTAAATGGCCAAAAATTGGAACAAGTGAGTAGTTTCAAATATCTTGGCAGTATTTTAGCGCAGGATGGAAGTAGTACACAGGACATCAGAAGTAGGATTGCAATGGCAAAAGCAGCATTTAATGAGAAGAAGGAGCTTCTCACAAGCAAGAAAATAAATTTAGAAACAAGGAAGAAATTAGCAAAATGCTACATATGGAGCATAGCTCTTTATGGTGCAGAGACGTGGACGATAAGGAGAAAGGAGGAAAAATATTTAGAAAGTTTTGAGATGTGGGTATGGAGGAGAATGATGAAAGTGAAATGGACAGAGAGGAAGAGAAATAAAGAAGTATTAGAAATGGTGGGAGAAGATAGGAGGCTAATAAAAACAATCGGGAAAAGAAAAGCAAATTGGATAGGGCACAAATTGAGAAGATAGTGTTTACAAAGGAAGATCTTAGAAGGAAAAATTAGTGGAAGAAGAGGAAGAGGGAGAAAAAGAATAGGAAAAGCAGGGATATAATACTTATAGAGATATAAAAGAGGCTTCTAGGGAGAGAGAGGAATGGAGGCAGCGATTCAGTTAAAACCTGTCTTCAGACAGAAGCATGATGAATGAATGAATGAGACTCTTAGAATGGAGCATTTTAAAATTTAACCCGGTCTCATCATAATTATAGATTTTCTCTGGCATTAAGTTTAAAAAGCTAAGCAAATTTTAAACTGTAATTTGTACTCATCTGCTGCAGTATGATTGGAGGTCAAGCTTTCCCCATGAACGGCGACAGTAATTTGAAACACTAGGAAAAGTCCTGCTCTACATTACACAACTGTACATTAAGACAGCAGAAACAGCACTGAGCAATGAATACAGTGGATTGTTGTGACTAGGGGCGGGTAACAAGGATAGCAGAGCATGGTATAGTGTTTTTTCGCCATCTATACCATTTCATATATCTTTGCGGCTGAGAGAGAGAGCGAAAAAGAGAGCTTTCCAGCATGTGATCTTATGGGAACCAATAGGAATGAAGTAGGCAGAGCCTCCCCCATCGAGAGTTCATTCTCTCTCTGGCCTCCGTTGTGTATACATCGAATTTCTGAGTGCTGTTGCCATGTGCTAACGCCTTCATTGTCCGAACAGTCAAGACCCCCCATCCCAGTAGCTCACCGCTGGCATCTTTCTCTTTCTTCTGAGCTCTCTGCAATGTATTCCAGTTTAGTAGATATGGCATCGCCGAGTTTGAGTTCTCCAGCGAGGAGATGTCTATTTGCTAGGAGGTGAGAAAATTTCTCCTCACCTCCTAGCAGCAGAAACACACAAGCTGTCCCGAGTACATATGAAATGTCAGTCGCAAAGATAAATGAATCAGACTATAGGTGAATCAATGACTCCTCCCCTTCCACTATGCAAAACAGAAAGTCACATGCTCAGAGGTAGTGAATGACATCGTTTCACTATTGGAATGGGGGGATTCCCTGTAACACAAAGAGTCAAAGATGCTGAAGAAAGTTTAGTTAGTGGATCAAGAAATTGGAGCCAATTTTAGCTGCGTGCTTGTTTACGTTATGTTACCCACCCCTGGTTGTGACCTTTACTAGAGAGCGCATGGGAATCTCCGACCCTCCTTACCCCCCTGCCATGTATTTTGTAAAACCTGGTTACTCTGAAAATTCACTAATCCGAACATACCCAAGTCCCAATTAGTTTGGATTAGCGAGGCTCTACTGTATATTGAAGTTTCTTGAGAAAACTATCAATTATTCACAGGTAAAACTCCAAAAAATGTCAAGGGTTATTTAACCATGCCACCACTAACATAAGATTTGCTGGGTTAAAAATACATACCTAAATACCTTTTTTCTTTTTCAATTAAAAAGAATGAAAATCAGATGCCCTTTTCATGAGAATTTAATCCTGATTTTATGTAAACTCCTTCTAACAGTAATTTGCTAGCACTTATATACAGAAAATGTCTTATCCCCTGGATTCGGAACACTATTCTGTTTCCTAATAATGGATGAAGATGATGTTTTCAATTATGCTCATCAAAAGTACAAATTCTTCTGAGTGAAACAATAATATAAGCACACTAATGAAAGTGATTCAAAGAAAGCTCTGCACTACTGCTATCAAAGTAAACTGAAAGATTGTAAGGGCACTTCACAGTAGAGAAAGAATGAGATTTAGGAGAAATGAATTCTGGGAGCAGGGTGGATTATTTCATGTAAAAGATGAGCAAATTGGTAAAATTCCTTTCGCAAACTGGAAAGATGCCAGATTGTGTAATCCAAAGGACACACAAGGGGCCATGGGACATGAGCACTCAGAAAAACCCTTTTTTTATTTTGGAGGAGGTCAGCACATCTTATATTACAAAAGAGATAACAGGAGGTTGCCTTGTTGAAAAATGGTTGCTGATCGTGTCATAAAATCAAACCCATGGTGCATAGAAATTATCAAATCTTATCGAAGGTAGAAGCAGGATACAATAAACTGAGTGCATTGTTTTCTTCTGTGCCCATGTATTTGGACACTGCAACAGTGAACTAAAGGTCCACAAAATAATAAGCTTTCAAATGCATATTTTCGGAATTTCAGAATGGACTGTAGCTGTCTGATCAAAAAGTCTCAATTTTCCTTTTGTTTTGGTGCTAAAATACATGGTTTGAGTGTGGGTCACCATTCACTGGCTCATTTGCGGATGATATACATACGTGCCAAAATTCAGCCTCTGGGATGAGGCCTCCCATTGCACAAGGTCTGAGCCAAGGACTTGACTTGTGATCACAATGAGATTCCCAGTAAATGAAACAATACTCAAACTTACAAGCAGGGCATTTGAAATCTTGTGGCTGTATAGAATTCTAAAACATGCAATGTCGACTCCCAGTCACTGTCGAGACAGGTTTTGCCCCTGAAGATGCCCACCTTGTGGGCGAAATGCATTGGGTGTTGTAATCCCCTCTAATTGTTTGGCTATAGGAGTACTTTACATCTTATTATGCAATAAATTAAGCTAAATCATAATCCATGGAAAAAATCAAGAAAATTTTATTCTTAACGAGCAATTCTCATTTTGGGGTATTTTCATAAAAATAAATTTTACAGCAAAAGGATGAATAACTAATATATCAAACAGATATTTTACTTACAAATATAATTTATTTAATCAAGCCAATGGAATATATGACTGGGCAAAATACATTTTTAAAATTCCTCAGCTGAAGTACGGAGGTTTTAAGCTCTATTTCCAATTATACCATACTTTTCAAAGATTTTGTGTCGCATTGTTAATAATAAAGGAAATTAAAACAACATAGTATAATATTTTATTTTAATATCAATATAGCCATCAATACAAACATGGGAGTATAAATAAAAATTGTAAAATTTACACCATTTATGTACAACAAGCACATCAGTTACTAAATTATTGATGCATTGCTTTATCACATTGCTACGGGGCATCTTATAAACTTATGAGATTGTATTTATTTAAAAACTAACAATCTAAAAGGAATTTGCTCAAAAAATAAAATAAAGCATTAAATCTTTGACAACTAGGAGCATAAACATTGACCCAAGAAAAAATTATTTCCTTCACCTAGTATTCCCTTCTAAGCTACAACTCTGTAGTCATATGGGATGTCAAAGCCTGAACTCTCTTAGCGTTACAACTCTTGCAAAGAACATGGTCATCCAATGGGTAGCAACCTCTACCTTCTGCCTCAGAAGATAAGACCAAACCGCAGTCCTGTAAAATGTATTAAGTTGGAAAATAAGAAAATAATCATACACAGTAATTCATAAAAAAGTAGTATCCAGCATAACATTCATGCTGATATAATTAAAAACAAAAGCATTCAATCCAGTATAATTATGTAAAAATGATTAATTTTTTCAACTTTGGAAAATTTCACTAGACAAATTCAGAAAACTAGGATTTGATCTTTATTTTAGCTAATGCATCATTAATGGCAATTAAACTTATGTTCTACAGGGTTAGTTTTGCAAGCTGACAATGCTTTAAATTTTACCAAGAAACTTGAAGATTACAGAAACTGCAAAACACCAACTCAACATTTTCCAAATGACAATTTTTAAATTATAGAGAAATAGCTCCTCTTACTTCACACTTATAGCAATTGATGTGAAAGCTTCTATCCAAAGCTACTACACGAACAGTTTCTTCTTGACCTGGCTCTGGCATAATAGGAAGGCGACAAACACAGCATCTTGGTGCAAATTTCCTGGATAATTAAATACAAAATATCAATCTGTTAAAGTCACTTGCACTTAAACAAAAATATGCACTAAAGATAAAAATCATACGCGAAGAATCAAATATTTTTTTTTGGTTTTCTTCACAAATATAATTGCTTACAAGATGTTGCAGTAGTCCCTTCACGTTCATGGAAGTTATGTTAATGGAAAATGGCTCAAACATAGAAACCGCAAATATAGATACAAGTATACTCCAATTTACTTCGATTCGAAGTCATGTGGTCGATCAATTAATACCCATGTATCAATTTATGCTGTTTTGACTCAAAGTTATGTCATTAGAGGCTTAAGGTTCTTTAAAACATTCTTTGCCACCTTCCTCAACCTATTATCTATATTACTGTATTCACCCAAATCCCACAAAGTATATAATAAATTTTTGGATCCCAGAAAATATCTGGATCTTAAGGAAAATTTTCATTAGATATGATCATGAATCTTAAAAAAAGATGTACCTATGGCATATGTTAATTAAATTATTCACTATATTACAAAGTGAAAAATTCTTGTTTAATCAGCATATCCCATACATCTTTTTAAAAAAGAGATTCATGATCATATCTAATGAAAAATTTCCTTAAGATCCAGATATTTTTTGGGACCCAAAAATTTATTTGACACTTTTCAGTGTGCTTTATAAAAAAGATTATAAATTAAAAAAGTTTTTTATATATTTTTATTTTATACTTTTCAGTGAAATGCATTTATAATTGGCAATGAGATCAAATTGTAATGCTTGAATTTGCATCAAACATTACTATTCAACAGAGAAATTAATATTGTAGCTAATATCCTAATAAAATTTTATTAAAGAAATTCTTTTAATAGTAACATTTTTAGTTGGCTTCTGAATCCACAGTATCTTCATTGAATGGTTTGGTAATAACTTTTGAGTAGATATTCAGGTTATAGGAAATGATATTTTGATAAATTCATGTAAACCTTTAATCTGATATTACTCCAGGTTCCATATTCTTCCAGTAAGCTATTGAAGGGCTCTCTTTTGGATTACTTTGTTAAAATGTTTTACACCAGTTGCATAACAAAAGTTTGTCTGAATCTATAAGCTCAAGTGGCAATACGTTAGGCAAATTAATTCTATTATTCCTATACTGACAAAGCTTGCACAGAAATATCTTGCTCCTGCTCCAACCTATGTTGAAAGCGAGTGTCTTTTTAGCATTGCAAGTTTGCAAGTTTTCAGTACAGTGACCACAGGAGCAATCTGGCAGCAGACAATGCAGAGAAATTATTTTTCCTGCAGTATAACATACAATTTCTTAAATTTGATTATTAATACTTGAATCATAGAATTGTAATAATAATTAAATAAATATGTAAAAAGGTTTTTTGATAAATCTAAGATTTATTCTTGAAGTTAATTCTATGACAGTGATATTCGGCTTTGGCCTAATATTGGTTTTAACATTCGGCCAAAATGTATATTCGGTGCAACACTATTAACCACATGCATGCAAAAAGAGAGGGAGGGAAAGAGGCACTGAGGGAATAGCATCATGCGGGCATATCGCTTACCACTCTGCCCCTGGTCATTCTCTGCATGCATCACAACATCACTATTTTTGTACTTTGTAAATGTTTTGTTATTGAGAGAAAATCATGCTGTACTTCAAGAGCTTTAGAGGATGATAAGTGAGTTATGTGGTACATGGGCATGAATAAATGAAATTTACCTTCTGCAAACATGAAAAATTGTTACAATAATTTCTGTGCAAATAAGTGAAACTGTGAATATAAAAACTGCAAACATGAAGGGACTACTGTATTTTAATGGTAAATCAAAACACATGCAAGAAATCATTAAAGGGTATTTCCACACAATATAATAAAACTTCAATTATGCACCTAAAATCTTCTAACAGTTTGCTAAATGTAAACATCTGCTTAATCTTTAGTAAATGAAGATTGTTTACAGTACAATAAAAGAAATTGTATTGAATCAAATTCGGCTATTTTAAGTACCGTATTTACCCGAATCCAAGACGAGGTTTTTTTCCAAATTTTAGCTTGCGAAAATTGGGAGTTGTCTTAAATTCGAGTACGAAGTCATATACTGTCAATTCATAGCATCTATTCACCGTGCTTCAATTCATGGCGCATCAATTCGTCACACGATAAACTCGTTGTGCATCAATACATCACTCGACACTCTTTGCATGTAAATTCATTGCGAGACAAATTCGTCACAAGACATTCGTCGCGAGGCATTTGTCACAAGACATTTGTTGCGAGACACCATGACGAATTTGTCGTGAGACAAATTGACGTGTGATGAGTTTGTCATGCAATGTTGACATGCAATGTATTGATGCTCAAGGAACTAACCACGACGAATTGATGCGCGACTAAATGACCGCGACAAGTAGTCATCGAACTGTAGGAAGTATGGTTATGCATTTAATCAATGTTTTTTTAAACAAATGAAACAAGATAAAATAATGGTATTTTTCAATGCAGACTTACGATCCGGAACTCAATCAATAAAGCCTTAATTTTAAAAATTCTTTTATTTCAGAAAAAAATTGTAATAAACCATTTCAATTAGTGAATGAACTAGCATACCTATACTGAACAAATGTGTTCGAAATATATACCAAATACAGCCAGTGAGAAATTAGGCCATAAAATTATTTTTCTGTTTTGCCAGTCCGCTTAGATTCTGGTAAACACGGTAAGTTGAAATGAAAACATAATGACTTCAAATAACTAATAAAATCACAAGTGAAGTATTAAATCTTACAGAAGAAAATTTATTAAAGGAGTAATTGATTTAATTAATTTAGAAAACATTTTTTAGCATTCAAGGTGATATACTTACTTATGAAAGTCTTCAATGCAATGAATTTGATTGGTAGCATCGACAGTAAAAGGAATGCCATCAAGACTTTGTCCACACACAACGCATGAGAAACACTGGGGATGATATGGCTTACCGGTGGCTCTCAATATTCGATCAAGAATGGGTTTTGAGCATACAGAACACTTTTCAAGTGTGTTCTAAAAAGAAGGCAACATTAGAAAATTTTATATTATTTGATATACAAAATACATAGAAAATAAAAATATGAACATTTAAAAATCATCATTGATTTATATCTCAGAAAAGTATGAAGTTATCATCAACACGAGACAAATATAGCTATTATAAGAATACTAACCAAATAATCTTCTTCACAATATGGTTTCCCATCCAGAGCAAAAAATGGCTTGCCCTGTAACTGGGTATGGCAGTCGCAACAAGTGAAACAGGAAATATGATACACTTGGTCCATTGCTGTACAGCCTGAACCCTCACCAACAACTTTCTCTCCACACATTGTGCATATACCTAAAACACAACAAGCCTAATTAGCATTATCTACCAACCATAAAATGAAATAAAAGTAGGGCAAATGAGGCTGCTATCACTTTTAAGTTTTCTCAGGCTAAATTATAAAGCGTGCACATTTCATTGCAGATGATTAAAAGCTGCTACACAGAATCAAGGCAACAATGGAGTCTAAACATGTGAGGGAAGAATTTCAAATTATAAAAGGAACTTTTTTCCTTGTTTTAGGGTTATGACATCATCATAAGATACATTGTTGGTTGAGATTGATGGCCTCATAATATAGTCTATAAAGTCCCTTTAAAAGGATTATATCAACGCTATGCAAAAATATGTTTCCCATTTAAAAGCAGTGGACTCATTGCCATTGCAGTTGATATTTCCCATTGTTAAAAACCAAAACCTTTTCCCTCTTTTTTGGATTAAAAATAATTGTTTGCTCTTATTCGACACGGATTTGAATTGTTTTCTAAAAATACAAATTTCAGTCTACGATAGAACTGTTCATGTCTCAAGCTCATATCTTGATTTTAACTAATTTAAAAATGCAAATTTAAAATGCCCTGTACCGATATCAAGCTTTTCTTATGGGAAGTAGAAATGAAACAAAGGGGTCGGAAAAAGAAACTGATTACTCCTTAGCATCCAATCCTAGATCCACCACATTTTTGCAATGTTGAGCCCTCATATAGACCATTCTATCCTGTAAATTTGGCTTCTCCAAGTTGAGGATTCCAGAGATGTTGCCTGATCAGATGAACAGACAGACAAACTGAATACAGAGCGATTGTTTTTAGAAAAAAAGCCCTAAAAATGCCATTTTGAGTCTAGTTACTACAATTCTGGAATAACGAACTACCAATAAACATTATTAATGATAAATTATACCAGATAAGGCAACTTTAACTTTGTGGTTAATTATGTAACATAGAACTACAGGCTCTAAAAATACATCCGACATCTACTCGCCATTTAGCAGAGTTCAATCACTCTCAAATTACAAACCTGATCCAAAGGCTTCACAACAGCTATTTCAAGTTCCACATGGGAAGGCTCGACTTTGTGGAAAGATTCTATAATGTAAATAAAAACGAATGTTGTAAATTTCCACTAGACAAAGTTATTCTGACTGGTTTCACCTGCTACCTGATGATGCTGTAACAGGTGAAACCGGTCAGAATAAATTTGTCAAGTGGAAATTTACAACATTCATTTTTATTTACATTACAGCTATTTCAAGTGTTGATATAAGAATTTCGTACTGCAAAATCAGTTTCTGAATTTAAAATTCTTTAACCCCTCAAGCGTGATTTAAATAAGGGTTTCCTTAGTGATTCAAATGCCACAGAATGCAGCTTGTGTTATTTTAATCAAAGCGGAGAGAATTAGTTTGGAAAGCTTCAGTAATCCAACGAGTCTAGATATATTATGGTTTTTGGCAGAAATTCAACAAATGAAGGATAAATGAAAAGTGGATGCCACACATACGCTTGGGGGGTTAATTCGTCCATGGCGATTGGGCAAATTATTTCAGGAGTCCTTTTAAGACTAATGAAAAATATTGTAAAAAATACCATAAAAATCTGAATCAGCAGAGCCATCCATTGACTGAACCAACAAGTCTGTGAGTGCATCAACTTCTGCCTCCTGGCCATATTTGGGCCCACTGCCTCCAGGAGAAACAGCTCCACTCCCTGATCCCTGCGCTCCTCCTCCAGACGACGAGGCTCCTTTTCTATTGAGGGTAGAGTTAGCAGATGAGGGTGGGGGAGGGAGAGCGTAAGGTGAGTAAAGGGAAGTGGAGTAGTTGGAGCGCAATGATGCCTGACTTGGCGGTCGAGGGTTGATTGGCTCGTAAATTGACTCGTAAGTGGAAGAACTCTGAAAGAAAATATTGATTTGAAAAGAAGAAGTTAGACACATCGATTTACCTAATTCAGTCATTAATGTGAAACCGTTTCCAGAACTTAAAATAATAACTACAACCCCTAATTCTAACTTATGTATTACCAGACAAATTTATGTATTTTCAGATGCATTTCATTTTTCTTAAAGGGTAAATAACAAGAGATAAATAAATTTGTAGCCAAATAAAATTTCTGTAAACATCTTATTGTTAGACAAACATAGCTTGTTAAAAGACTGAAAGAATGAATGTGTCACATTATAGAGAATTGCAGACTTGCAGTAGTACAAGTATCCATTCCATTTATTTAATCAGTGCTTGCCATTTTTATAGTTCAAGGAGCACAGAAATAACATAAAATTTAATAAATACAGTTACAATATTCTAGAATGAATTCTAAAGTAGGTCACATATCCAAGGAAAAAACATGAAACTTGAAAAAAATGAAACAGGAAGGTGAAAGGCAACAACTTTGCTACAAGTTGATGAAACAGGAAAAACATTTACCATATTCTCCATCTGATAAGATAAGCCTTTTTTCCAGAAAAGGGTCACAAAAATTTGACAAGCACTGTATTGGCAAATGGTACCTAGGTATTCTGTTCTTAAAGTTTGTGTAAGATCAATAAAGGTGTAATGAGTGTTGCTGCAAGTAGGATGTCTCATGAATTTGTCTCAAAATATGGGTGCATTTCATTGGCCAGAAAACATGTTATTTAACAGGATGTAAGAGGAGGAAGAGGATGTGGGTTTTCCTGTTACAGTTCTGTTAATGGTAAGTAAAAAGAGAAAAGATAAGCACTTTAAAAAATGGGAGCATACTTTTATCCACGCAAATTTAAAACAAGGATCATATTTAGTGAAGAAAGAGCTTGATGATCATCTGCAAAATTCTCTCATTTTGCCAAATGAATCGAGAAATGTTTTTTAGTGACAATATTACTTGGGCAAAAAATTTGGAAGAAAGAGATCAAGTATTGAAGAATTGCTTATTATTTTTAGATAAGGTTTCCACTACAATTACTTTAAGTATTTAGAAAAAATTGACTGATGGAATATTTTTTAAATAACTGTAATCACATAAACATAATACATAGTAAGTTTTTTTACTACTTTAGCACCTGAAAACCAAGAGTTGTCTTATATTCTTGCATTCATTGCTTTATTGTATAAGATTCTTAAAGAGTAATATTTCCCTTGAAGTTCTATTTTTATGATCTTGCTTGCTATGTATTAGTTTCTGGGATTCCTCTCCATTACTACTACATAAAGTATTTCTAATACAAAAACAAATATATAGTAAGGTATGCACTGAATTCACCACATAGGGCATCATACCAACCTCTCCTAACAAAATTGATATGTTATTCACCCCTTGTGTTTACATTTACTGTCTTATGGCTTTCATTACACAAAATTTAAATTTGGTAGACATGAATAAAAACATTCACATACATGCCATTAAAAGGCACCAAAATATTCATATAGAGCATCACAGAAAGTTAATAGCCCAAAAAGCTCCTGTTGCTATGGTTTCCAAATTATATACCATGCATCGAAGACATCAGTACACCCAGTCCCCAACTAACATGATAGATGCATTCTTAAAAAATTTCATGTAAGGTGAAACTGTGTTAGTCAGACACGAATTTCTCATAAGAAATAATGTAAATAGGGGGGATGCATTCCAGCTCCCTAACCTGATTGACATATTTTAAATTTTTTCCCTTTATTACGGCTATACTTTGGTTAATGCTTTGAGTTTTTTATTTGTTCATGTATATATCATACATGTAACTCATTTTTGCAGAAAAGAAATGATGATAACATGCATGATTTGTAGCATTGCTTCGTTAAGACCTGTATGACGAACGATATCACATGTTCGTTCATTGTTCTCATAGCGCTTAAGTAAATCTAGTTTTTGCTCTAGCGATATAACTTTTCTTGGTTTCTTACTCCCACGACCAATAAAATGTGAACCATAACCTCCAGGGTATTTTTTAATGCCATTTTGAATCAGCTGTTCAACTATTTACCACTTATTTAGCAGACTTTTTTAGAAGATTTGTAAAATGATAATCTTAAACAGCATATAATTAAGAATTAAACATTTTTGTTTTAATAAATGAAATAATTTTTCAAAAGATAACAATATATGTATGATTTATAGAAAATTACAAAAATAGTCAAAGGAGATTTTAAAAACATTCAAGAATGGTATTTTTCTACATTGCAGTTTAAAAACCATGAAATCCCTCACCTTCTACATCAGACTCATAGAAATTGTCAAATTCATCCTCTAGATCAGATGTTACGATAATGGGCATTGCAGTATGAAAGTTTGGCATTAACAAAACAAATTATTAGAAAGAATCAAAAACTGAAATGCTGCAGTTCTATGCAACAAGCAATTTGTGGGCCCAAAAAAGATTGTTACAATTGTTACAGAAAATGTGAAATCTCCAATCCCTTGACTAAACACTGATCTTGTGGCGATACTATGAGGAATGAAATCTAAACTTGATGAGTTGCCAACAAACCATGTAAAGATCACATGCATTCACTTTATGAGGAATGGTTTTTGTTAGGGAATTTTATACCCACTACAACAAGGAAAACAAACAATTTGAGGTTTTACTAGGTCAGTGGACGAAAAACTGCATGGGACAGACAGACATGCAAAAATCACGCTTTTGGACCCAGGGACACCTAAA
The DNA here is from genome assembly GCA_028673005.1 of Tanypteryx hageni. Lineage (NCBI taxonomy): Eukaryota > Metazoa > Arthropoda > Insecta > Odonata > Petaluridae > Tanypteryx > Tanypteryx hageni. The sequence goes on along the minus strand of CM054112.1, from coordinate 98,625,047 downwards.
GCGGGTATTTTTGTCAAAACCTGTCAATTTTTTTAAGATTACATTACTTTCTCTACATACCTCGTAAAAGTAAAAGAACCTACAATTAGTACTCATTTTTTCGATTTTTATGCATAATTACTTATTCTTGAATTTGTTTTCAGTCATAAGACAAGCATTTTTGTTTGTGTGGAATTTCTGGCTAATCAACCTCTTGGATTATTATAGCCATTACTCCTTCCACACTGAACACACACACAAGGGAGGAGGGAAACCCAGTGCCAGCATTAGCCTACACTTAATGAGGAGCACCAAGGGGGCCAACGGGTTATTTTCTCCTCAAATCACGCAAGTAGGGGACGGAACAATTCCAGGTTGAAAAATCTGACCTCTGCTAGATTTGAACTTGGGACCACTGCATGGAAGGTCAATGCTCTAACAACTTCACCAATGCTACCCCATAAGACAAGTGTGATAATTCTCTAGTGAATTTGTGTACCATTTGAAACAGCATAGGGAAATATGAAGATGAAAATTAATGGAGAAACGGAGATGAAGGAGCAATTGATGTCTCCAAGCAAAATCTATACATGAAGTAGCATGAATAGTAGTTTCAGCAGAAAAATCACAAATCTTATACAAAATAAATTTCTTCTCTGGTCCAAGTTTGGTATTTTTTCTATAAGTAGAAAGTTTCAGAGAGGTAGTTCTATTATATTTGGGTAAATATAGTAAATTAAAATATTTTATGACATAGGGTCTCAATACATATATTAATACTTAAAAACTAATAAAATGCTCCCAATGAAACCTTCAAACACAATTATTAGAACTTATATAGGTTCATTTATTCGAGTGTTGTGCTTAACACGAGGAACAAATTAGGGCAGGAAATAATAAGCTAGCAGACTTGCCTGTGAGGAAGGTCCATAATTTCCGTAATGAGGACCACCATGTGCATAGTCTGGAATGAAAACTCCTTCAACGCTCACCCCCTGGCCAGTCCCGCCAACTGCCATCCCCCCAACAGCAGCCACTGGCAGATTTGGCACACCACCTCCACCAGCTTTCCCAACGCCACCGGGCCCTGTTGCTCTCCTCAACTCCGAGTAACTGGAACTGACGGGGGAGAGAGGAGGAGGAGGAGGTGGAAGGTCGTCAGGGAGTGGAGGGGGACAGTTTCCACCGCCATTGCTGTATTCACCTTCTGGAGGTTGGGGAGGGGGAGGAGGCAAGTCATCGTCATCTTCGTCGGGAGCAACACCTACGAATAGGCAGTATGGAACAAGAATTAATTCTTGTCCTGAAAAGCTGTCGGGGAGGAAATTATCTGCTTTTTTTAAGGACATACGAATTCCCATTATCATTATGAAACTAAATAAAATGGGGGACCCACAATAGATTAACCTTTAAATGCCGAATGTGCCCATATGAGCACACAAAATGCAAATAACTCATGGACATATACCTTTCATAATATTTTTTTGGCATGTTTCTTTCCCCTACAAAACAGAAGTATGTAATTCTTCATTATTTTTACAGTAAAATGCTTTTTAATTTAACATTTTAGTACCAATAATTCAGAGATACGCGATTTTTCCATAAAATGAACAAAAATACCCCAAAATAAATCTGGCATTTAAAGGTTTAGTAAAATTATCAAGTAAAATTTAGTTGATATTTTATGTCAAGACCACAAATAGAATAAATAAGAGCAGGAAGCTTATGTCAGAGGTTTCCAAACAGGAGTGTCTATCTCACTAGAGGGCTTCAAAAGATTTACATGGTTGTTGTGAAGACAAAACAGTGAGTACACAATAGTCAGTTTTTTTACTTTTTAAATTAAAGTTTTCCGCTTTCAGTGTCATTTTAGAATTGAAAGTATTTTTGACAACAATCTAAGGAAGTGGTAAGCAACCAATTCTACATGGTGGGCCACACTGTAAGTCGTCAATGCTTTGTCATGCCAGATTAAACTATAAATCAGACATTGACTGGAGAGTCTGAGGTATCATATCAGTGAAAATCAAGTCAAAATTAGGTTTTTAGGGTTAACATTTCAATATCAAGAGTTTTACTGTCATAATTTGAATGTGTATGATATGAATTTGTGTTAAATCTCTTTAGTCATAGCTTCACAGACAGCACAAAACGCTCTCAAGGGGAACATGTGGCCTGGGTGCAGTAGGTTGCTCACCACACCTCTAAGGTGATGTTATTTAACTGTTCTCTCCATGTAAATGCTAAGGCAGCAATGAGTTGCAATGCCTTAAAAGGAGGTCATAGTTAAGGAATGACTGGCCTATGCCAATCCTTTTCCCATCATATCATTAAATAAATTCTCACCTGATTCATTTGCATCCATCTCACTGAAGGTTCCAACATTGCTGTAAGTGGCTGATGAAGCCGAGGTCCCTGCATACAGTGATGATGATATATCGCTTCCCCTTACAATACCAACTCTTCCTTTGGAAGACTGGGAGTTATTAGAATGGGAGCCTCCGACCGGTGGAGGTAGATTGCTGTATAATGGCACTTGGCTTTGGCGAGAGTGGTGAATTTGTGAGTGTATGTGATGACTGCCCCCACTTCCACTGCTGCTACTTCCACCACTTGAACCTCCACTAAGCAGCAGAGTGCTGTATGACGGCTCAGATGGGGTGTTAAGACTATAACTCTTAGGAACTGCAGGAATCTAATGTGAAGGAAAAAGGATGGAAAACGTGCATATCAAATTCTCAATTTTTTATACAATTCCTTATGATGAATTTTGACTTTCTCTGATACTGCATGTGAACCCATAGGCATAAAAATAGTTTATTATGAACAAAGTTATATTAGGTAACTAAATAATAATAGTTTTGAAAGAGATAATGCTATTAATCATTTAATTATCAAATGCTAACATTTTAGTAAATGTTCCAAGAACAACCACATTTATTTATCTTACAATATTTAACAATTTATATTGCCAAAATGTTCTTGACGTCAAAAATGACTAAGCTAATTCAATCATTCAGAGGATATTAATGTGGTGACATAAATATTGACCTTTTAAAAGACTCAACTGAGAAACTTGACTTGATTAATTTATTAAATAGTTTTGGTCTCAGCACCATCAATAATGAGCCTACCAGGGCATCTGTTCTATCTGCTACACTATTGATGTACTAATAACTGACTAACCTACCTCCGACTTACAATGTAAAACCTTACACATAGGTCTCTCTGATCACCATGCTCTTAATTTCAAACTAAAACTCCCTAAGGTATCTGTCTTCAATAATCCTAGCTGTGTTTAAACATATTTTTGATCCAAGCTCTATCCATAAGTTTTCTTTTACATTATATAATGAATCCTGGTCTGTTATCTATGATGCTCAATGTGTAAACTCTAAGTTCAATTCTTTTATAAATACTTTCAAGGTGCATTTTTATGCTGACTTCCCTATGAAAAAATTAGGCAGAGAACTGGCCTAACCAATGTAAATTTAGAGATCCAAGTCTTTTAGGTCTTTATCAAAAGACTTAAGGAATTCAAGCAGCAGGTGGTGGAATTTCGGAGAACTATAATATAATGAAAACTATATTCATTCACCCAAAAACCCAGTCAAATCTGCATGGGACATTATAAATCACAACACCAAAGCAGCAACAAATGACCTGAATCAAATAGGTATCTTCTTTAATAAACAACCCATTTCAAATACTGACGAATAGCTGATCACTTCAATCAACAGTTTTGTCAATCTCCCCAAGCCCATACAACTCCTTTTTTAGCTTATCACTCACTGCCTCCACCATTTTCCAACTCATTGTTCTTAACCCCTATGCACTCTCATGAAATTATAAAAGTTGTGAGCTCATTTGCCAACAGCTGGTCCCCAGGCTTTGATGATATCCCTATGCCTGTGGTTAAAGCTGCCATCCACTATATAACTGGCCCCCCTAGCGAATATTATTAACCGATCCTTTCCTGAAGGTCAGTTTACTTCTTACTTTAAGTTAGCATGTGTCCTTCCAATTCCTAAAAAAGATCCACTCTCCAATTTAAAGAACTACAGGCCCATATCTGTTCTGTGTTTTCTAAAATTCTAGAGAAAATCTTCTATAACCGTGTTACTTTCTTTCTTGAATCTCACCATCTTATTCATGAATCCAAACTTGGTTCAGAAAAGCCAGATCAACAATATCAGCCTCTTTCCAACTACTCAATCAAGTCTATCAAGCATTAAGAATAAAGAATTTACCCTTGGTATTTTTTTTGATTTATCAAAAGCATTCGATAGTGTAAACCATGAATTACTCTCTAAAACTCATAAACCTTGGTATCAAAGATAATGCCTTAAGGCAAATTGTTAAATACTCTTCTTGCTCCTCCCATGGTATGATTACTTCCAAGTCAACACCTCTTAAAGTAGTGTGTGGTGTACCTCAAGGATACATAGTGGGACCTTTACTTTTCATCATATCAATTAATGATCTGCCTAATAGCATGTCTTACAGCAAACCTTTATTATATGCTGATGATACATCATACCTTCTTCACTCCAAGAATCCAGTTGATCCTCACAATATATCCAATGTTTCAATAGGAGATATGATTAAGTGGTGTTCTTCTAATGGTCTTGCTGTGAACAATGGTAAAACTGTCTGTATTCAATTTCACACCAAAAGAGCATTCCAGCTTTCAATGAACAATGCAAGAATTGATTGCTCCACCTCATTGAAATTCTTAGGGCTGCTTATCAGGGAAGACCCTACCTGGTCTTTACATATTAATGTGATGAAAAAAGTAACTACTGGAATTTTCTTACTCAGAAAATTAGCACCTATAACCTCTATTGACACCCTTAAACTCCTTTATTATGTAAATATCCACTCCCGTCTTTCCTATAGCATCATTTTCTGGGGAAATGCAACCCACTCGAATAAGGCTTTTTCCTTATAAAACAGGCCATCGAAGCAATGCTACGAGTCTCATATCGCACCCCTGGTAAGTCCCTTTTCCAGTTTCTTTAAATATTCTCTTCCTTACATATACATTCTTAACTGCACCATTTTTGTCAAGTAATATCCTCACCTCTTCCCAACAAATCTTGACTACCATCATTATCACACATGTACCAAAGATAACATCTCAATAAATATCACTTGACTCTTTCTCTAGACCTGAACATGCAGCTGCTATTATATTTAACAAACTACCTGCTGCAATCAAGTTAATGACCCCCATAACATCATTTAAAAGTTTCCTCCTGGCAAAAACTTATTATAGTGTTTTTGAATACATAGATAATGTGTGAATGTTCATATCAATGTGACGAAAGCATGCAATGTACTTCCATACGGTGAAAATAAATTATTATTATTATAATCCTTGACAAACCATCACTCAAATAAATTGGGAATCGAAAGTGGATAAAATAAAACCTTAATCTCAAAATATAGCCATTACCTGAGCTTGCGATTTTTTTGGTTTTGGGGGAACAGCAGGACCTACTTTCTTCGTCTGAAAGTCGCCGTTCAATTGAAGATTTGCAAGATGTTGCTCTAAATTTGCATCCATGTCTATTTGCAAACACAATATATGATGCAAGTATGACGGACAGCGAGTATGATATTCAGATTTCTTCTTAAAAATAGGCAGCTTCGTTTTTCAATCTTTGCTTGCACATTCCACGTCAGAATTCTGCAGTAGACAATACGGAACACTTCGTTAGTCACCAATGTGCATTAATTTGTCACTAGTACGAGACAAAAAAAATATAATTTCGGACAATTATAGTACAGGAATACAAATCTGAAACAAATGAATAGCCCACTTACTACTAAGTAGACCAGTTATCTCTTAAGTTTTCGTCATCCTCTTAATCACTCAATAGGCGTGGCTACTTGATCGCTCTTGACATTCATTTAAAGGTCAATTGCGAGTCCAAGAAAGTCAAACTGATATCCAATGATATTACAGGTAGCAAATCACCATAATAAAACATTATTAATTCCTGGAAATATTAATATTCTTCCTATACCTTCTAAACAAAAATCACAGTTGGTCACAATGGGCCAATGACATGTATACCTATGTTTCGCAAATAGACATTTTTTGTTTTCTTAGCAGCTGTGAAGTAGTTTCTTTCTTTGCCACCATTATCGCTATAGGCTGACGCGATTATATTTTGATATGGCAGGATTATCAAATAAATTTCAGAGAGATTAACTTTTATACTGTTAAATTTTAAAACAAATTATATTTCATTTAAGTTCCAATAGGCTTTTAATGCAATTAATCATAATTAGAAAAACAGCCGCTGTACACATAACTATTGTACGTTGGCGCTTGAGTCTAGGGAACTCAGCAGACGAAAAGCTGGCTGCGAATCTGTAGCTATTAGAAGTACGCGCACTCCGTTAACTGGTTGAGTGAAGCTTCCTGATGAACCTGGAAGGAGAAAAGACGGATTTCGTTATTTGGCAGTAGGATATCTCAGTGAAAGTAATATCTAGTGTAAGAATGGCAGCTGTATCTCCGAAAAAATCTCCTGCCGACGAGAAGAGTTATATTCTAGGACAAAGACAATCCCCTATGGATCAACAGGTTAGCCCACTTTTTGTAATTTCATGTTCGCCATTGAAAATATCCTGTTTTGATAGCATCGGCGATGTTAAAGTTTTATTAGTAATATACTTAGTAAAATGTACATGTAAAGTGAACGTTAGTGTCTTTAATGACATTAATATTCGGAGTAGTTATACATTTAAAGCTTTGCATTTTTATTCTGTAAAAAATTCCCATCATTAAAATGCAGTACTACATATGCTAGTCCAGTTTTTATTATACCATATGCTGAATATTTTTGGCCGGTTAACGTGCTGCGTTCATCTTCTCGATCGATCCGGCTCTGTAGCTGGAATCTCGGTCAGCTGGAGCTGGAATGTCATTAGATGACGTTGGGGAGGAGTCTGTGGAGGCGTAGGAATGTGATCGATTTATAGTTATTGGATGGCGAACGTATTTCGCATTTAAAGAAAAATACCATCTATGAATGTAGATGTGACTTCTATAAAATCCTCCCGCCTTACGTTCTTCAGTTAGCAGAGAAGCGGAATCCTATTAATTTATATAGTTGATTCGCCAAAAAATGGTCTGCAGCCAAGCATTTTTAGTTTTTTATGTGTAAAACCTAAATTTCTACCAATTAAAAATGAGCATTATCGATGTATGCCAATCATTACGAATGTTTATAATTCCTTTTGTATGTTTTCTATTTATCACAAATTTGTTAATATAAGGATTTAATGCTTTCTCAGTGTGCACTGATGTATAATGTCGTCTTTAAAGACCTAATAGCTGTATTCAATCGATTTAGGAGATTTACACTAAGACCGAATTGTAATTTTACATCTACGTTCATAAGAAAGGACTTTTTGAATATTCTTCGCGTGAAGTTTTACTTTAATCGTTCTGATTTTAATAATCACTTTCGTTGCCTTTAGTTCCTTCAAACTGATTGTAATTTTCAGCAAGTATTTTATCGTATTGCCATAGAATATTCCGCTGCATCTCCGGCGTTTAAATAAAATTCACTTATCTCGAAAGTAAATTTTCCTCAGATAACATTAGGTTTCTTTTGTACTACGTTGTCACCTAAAGCTAGTTATGAACAAGAAGCTATTAATAAGCATTCATTTTTTTAATGTACCACTTCTTACTAGGGACCACCTGGCTCACCTGGTTCCGCGGATGACACTCGGAATTTGGTGCCGGTAAGTAATTATCGTTGAAATAGTTTGATCATATTTTGAGAGGCAAGCATGTTGGTGACATGAAAACGTCAAAAAAATTTCAATATCATCGTTTGAGCGCACGAAGGAATCTACAGTAGATAACGAATTAAGTCGTGATAGTTGAATATGTTTGTTACATTTCTCGCCTGATAGCATTATTATTTCAAAATTTATTGATTCCGTCAATTACTAACGGGGCTTATCGATAGGAACACCGGGTGATATTAATTTCCGAATGGCACTTTATCACCCTGCATATTATGTGACCCCAACTACGCGCATGCGCTGCACTCGCGCTTGCATACGGATAGCATTTAAAGTAGATAAACGCGTTTGAATTTGTGCGCATATCTAATCATTAGAAAGCGAGTTTTTGTAGAGTAGGAAAAAAAGGTTCTGGGCCTTCAGCAAGTGATTAGCGTACCTTCACGTGTTTATAAAGGCTTTCGCGGGCGTATTATTTAATGCCGCTCGTAGTTTATTGCTTTGCATCCTGAACATAATTGGCTTGCTTCTAAAAAAATAGAACCTTTCAACTGATTTAAGTGTGCATTTTATTCTACGATGCTGCGATAAGATTTTGGTTTCCTTAAGTCGCTGCAGTTTGGGTGTTTCTGCTTTAGTTAGACTGCGTCTGATTCATAAATTTTTCCTGATCCGCCTGGTAACAATTTTTGTCTTTCGAATTACTAACGGACGACATTCGTTCTCAATGACAATGCTCATTAAACCTTCGATCCTGAAAAGATATTTTCTTTTAGATTGATTTATAATGCAACATTGGAGAACCCATTGCGATATATTTCGATATAGTTCAATGCGAATAAATGGAATGGTAAAGAATGCTTTATAGATTTCCAGGAGACTTCCAACTCAAGCTCGTATATTTTTTAGAGAAAAACTCAATTAAAAAGTGCCATATTAAATGAAATGGTTTTTGTTATATTATCGGATAATTTTACGCTGTGGTTACAAATTCAGATTTTATATGTTGTCTAGCGTTCTTTTATTTTCTCATATCATTTCATCGCGAATTCGTGGTATTGAGGTGTTTAAAAGCATTGTTGATGGCATTGCAGAGCTCAACGGTCGTACTATTTCTGCGGTTTGGGATTTAATAAGAGGGACGTAATTTTTCAAGTGCAATATGTGTTTATTAATCGATATAGTGATGTTTTCTATGCGTAGGCATATCCATAGAATTTTCCCACATCCAGGTCACTTTTTGGTTTATTCCATTGAATTTTGTCCACCTTTTCTCCAAATCCAAGGTTACTTTTTTGGTATTCAGACCACAAGCGGAGAGAAGCCTGTCTCCCATTTTTCCCATGCAGAAAGATGTTTGTAACTTTTAATCATCGTTTAAATCAGTTTTTCAGTTTCTTTTCAGCAATAAAAAATGCTCGTCAACCACTTGGATGAATATTTTACTCTACTGGATATTAATTTTGAAATTCTTATTTTCTTTCACAAGGATGCAATAGTTGACCTTAGAGACTAGAAATAATTTTAAATACTGCGATCTCCATTGAAAAATAGTTATTGTGCCCAGCAATGGTTATTTGCGCGTAACTTAAACGTCTTCCCAGGCCAGCGATTGTTGCGTAACCTCAGCTCGCATTCAAACTATGGGATGAAGTCCGCGTGCAGTGTTGCCAGTTTATCCACGCGTGCTTATTAAGCAAATGGAAAAGATTTAATTTCATTTCCTTAAACTTAAGGAAAAATGTGACTCCGTAAGAGTGTGTGTTTCATACGCGAAAAATAAAAAATCAAGGAATGGCTTTGTAAATTTTAAAATGCCGTTTCAATAAAAAATTAATCTCATCACAAGGAGGGTTTTATTTATAAAATTGTATAAAAATACCAAAAACCAAGTCGAACAAATTTTAATGAAATACATATATGTTCACTATAATATAAAAGTTTCAGACTAAAAAATTGACAGATACCTATCGACTGAGTGTTGGCATCAGTATATGTTATATTTATTTTGACCAAGTAATGTATGATTTTCTCGTGTTGATATTTGTTTTAAAAATCTAATTAAAATAATCGCATGGATGTATTAATAATCACTGAAATTTTGTTTTCTTTCACCTCTCGTGGACTGCGTTAATGCTGACAAAGCTCAACATTAGTGTAAAATATTGTCAATTTATTTTATGAAATGATCGTGCATATTGAAAAATTTGTCGCAACTGCAAAAAATACCGTGTAACTTTCTGGTGCCCATAAGTTTATTTCTTAAGAAAAAACTCGGCCCATTTTGTTAGCAACACCACACGGTTTCTTTTTCTTAAGATATGTTGCATCAGGTCGTTGACCGACGGGATATTTATTTTCCTTTTCGTTCCATTTACACATATTATCGGTAATTCCAGCACCAACGAAACCTTGTATCAAACTACAGTTCAATAGTCAAGTCACGTGCTAGAATGATACCGTCTGGACTCTGGTTATCAACTACCTTTGAAGTATGGTTACGTTTGGGGCAATGCCAACTGGAAAAAAACATTTCAACATATATGGGGTGCGCACTGGACATAAATATTGAAAGCCGAATCAAATGCTTACCAATTTGATAATAAATCTCCTTCATCATTCAGCAAATCAAGATCGGAATGTTGTGATGCATACATTTTATGGTATTTGCCGTTTTTGTTAGAATGACTTGAAGCGTACCTCTAGTTCTAAAATACCACTTTATTCTACACGAATTTACATTAATTTTGAATTCAAATAAATAAAAATGACGGTAGTGGCAACCAATCAATGACATTAAAATGTGAAAATGAACTTTATTTCAAAGATAATTCTACCGTAGAACCAGGAACCACGTAAGTCAATATCTTGATTGTCCGTAAAATCGAATGTTGTTATTTAGCGATTTAAAAATGGATATCCCCGTAAAGTTTCTTGCCGAATGTATTGGATACTAGAGCTAAATAGGTTGAAAATATGTAGAGAGAAGGCTGGGCAAAGTTTTGTTATATCGATTATCTTGCATAAATTATAATTGAAACGGCTTCTTACTGTGAATACTTGACTAATTATGTTTTTCACGCAGCGTGGAGCATTTTTGTCCAAATTATGCCATAATAGTGATTCTTAATTGGTCGGTCGATGGATAATTTCAAGTTCCAGTGAGGGTTACCAAAATCTTAATTCTGAAAAACTTTTAAAAGTCTATATGACGATTATGGTTTCTAAATATATTTCATACTAAAATGAGCACTATTAAAATGTATAATTCCCAGTGTCAAGTTGAGTTAAAATTGATTGATTACATTAAACTAATAATGCAGATTCCATATTTTTGAAGCAATTACTTTATTCGAGTAGTTCTCCTGGTTGATATAACTAATGGAGTCTCAGTTGGCGATAGGTTGGAGGTGCTCTAAAGCGATCTTAGAATTCATGGTGGAGAACCACAGCCTAACTTCTCACAGTTACGTAACAACGGGCCCAGGGCCAAAATCAATTGATGGGAACACTCACACGACACCCAGTGAATATAGGGGACTAGGAATACTTGCGAGGGACAATAAATTATATTGAATTAGGTTGGTCGATAAAAAATAATTGGTAACATTGGCATTGCTTGGGTTAAATCGTTTTATAACCATTCTTTACTTTCTCGTTTGAAATATTTTTGAAAGAGTTCACTTCGGTTAATTCAATGGAATATAGATTCAAATATTTCTCATGTTCATCATTAACATTTTCACATTACTGTGGTAATGCCAATTAAAATGAGTATTGGAATATGATTAAAAAATTAAAAATCTTGAGAAATGTCATTTAAAATCGTTGTTCCCGTTTGAATTTGAGTGAGCATTATTTGTTAATTCGATTTTTTGAATATTTAAAGCATTTTGTTTAGCTGAATAGTTTTTTTTTAGCATAGAAAATTATTTGTAAATTATACATTTTCTTAGATTAGATATTTTTTATTTACGTTGCAAATTGAACGTACGTTTTATTGATTCGTTGGAAACGTATATATTTCAAGTATACGCGTTAAAATAACTTGGAAATAAAATTCTCGATGTATTCGGGGATTCCATTTAATAATAACGAATATAAATACCGATATATAAATAATAATTATACAAATTATAATGTGAGGTTCTGTCGATATTATGTGCCTTTTCATCAGAAATTTTTTTTGTTTCTTGGGATGTTTACCACGGAGCGATAGACATGCTACTCACGCTGAATTACTGCGACTGCGTACTTGAGCTAAGATCGTAAAGATCTAAAGTAATTAAAGCAACGTACTCGAAAACGGAAATGCGGGCGTTAGCTGTGCACATAGGTCCTGAAGGTTGAAAACAATGTTTGCATGTAAGACGTCTCTTATGGAGACATACGGTCATATATGCAGCTCATTCCCTCCGTTTATATACTAATGAAAAAATCGGCATTTTGCTAACCCAAGTAATGCGCTGAAAGCATAACAGAATTAATTTGATCAATAACGACGCTCATATTAATACTTTTCTCTCCCTGCTTGAGTTTTTTTGTGGTTATGCATTTTCCTAAAATTTCTATTTCCTAAAATACTTTTTCAATGAAATAGCAGGTCTCATGAATACAAATTTTACGGGGGTTTCATATTATTTCGGTTTCGTTCCATAATGTGATGAAAGGTGGCTAACAAGATGATCCAAACGAACTTATGGTGCCTATTTTTCACATAATTATTTTAAATTAAATGTGGTGGAGAAAATACTTATATTGGCTTTAATAGCTTTAAAATCACCGCGGATGAGTTGCTCTTTGTGTTCCAAAATTTCATAATTTACCGTTATAAAATATTACAAATACATTCGAACGGCAAACTTAATTGATCACGCGTATTTGTGTGGCAAAAATAACGCGTGCATGTACTAGACCAGCGTTTCCTAGCCGGTGGTTCGCGTACTCCTAAGGGGTTCGCGAAATAAATCTGACAATGAGCCGTTCGCGAGAAAAATTTGGCAACGGCGTCTTTTTCACTTTCGTGGTTCTACAATTCTTACCAATATTTTAATTTGTTTCAAATTAGTTGCATAGTTTTATTTTCAACTTTTTCGTATACTTCAAGAATTATATTTGAGTTTTACAGGGTACTAAGTAGAAACTGATGACAATATCAGAGATTCTGATTTTATTGTAAGCTTTTACATACTATGTGCTATATAAACTTTTTATTTTTCATGCATTAAACGCGTTCAAAAAGATTTGTTTTTACAAAATTTACCCTCCGTTATAAGGGGTTCGCCGCCAAAAGTGTGACAACTCAAGGGTTTCACGAAGATAAAATGTTAATCCATTTGGTTCGCGAGGAGAAATAGGTTAGCTCAAGGTGTTCGCGAAGTGAAAATGGTTGGGAACCGCTGTACTAGACTATACCGAATTTTAGTCCAACAATAATCGTTGCAATGGCAACACTCTCCTAATGAATGGCAAAAACAACCGTATTTACGCAAAATTCGAAGAAATACGATTGATAAGCAAAATTCTACGATACAAATTAAAATCTCCATTTCTTTTCTCAGAGATTAGTACAAATCCTGCTCCGATATTACAATTTTAAAATATTTTAATGTGCAAGAGAAAATTAACCTGCACGATGGATTTCATATTTCCCATGTAAATCAAATGGGAAGTAGCTATAGTTCTTGGAATCGAACCCGGGACTTTCAATCTTCACAACAAAAGCTATCCTCGGGACCTCGGACCCTGTATCAAGAGATTTCCACCTAGTGTCATGGAAATACGTCTATTGGTTCAAAAGTTAATATGGGAGACAGATTGACAACGAAGAAACTGTAAGCCTATTTCCATTCTGGAAAGTAGGTATAAAATATTACTGATGGTTTATTGAAAACATTTCAGCAACATCAGTCGTTTACAGTGCAAGACATTACTTGATATTTTTTAATCTGCAAACAGGATCAAACTGCAATGATGATATAACGAGATCAAGATTTATTGTATGTATCTAAATATTCTTCACCGCTGTTGATGAAAAATGGTAGACGAGCTCCTAATTTAAAACTTTAAAGACATTTTTGCAGATAACTTTAAGTGAATGGCCTTATGGAAACCATTGCTACATCAATTTCGTATTCGTTATGATCTAAGTTCTTGTATACTTCAAATTTCAACGAAAACCCATTTTTACTAATTTTTTCTATTAACTCTATTTCTTTTATGGCTTTAATTAAAAATGTATGCACAAAATAATTTTTAAAGCCACCAACTTGATCCTTTTCGTAATTATTACTGCAGGAATTCCTTATGGCAGAACCTGCTGATAATCTTTTTTGATAGATTCACTGTAGGATTTTGTAAATAATGGTGTGAGATATCAATTTTTCCATTCACCATATTAGGTTTGGCTAGTATTGTAAAATACCATATGATATATAGAGAAATTTGGTTATGGTAATTATTTTCCACTTTCGGTGGCCTTTTTAGCGTTTTTTTAAATCCGCTTATGAGTTCGGTTAGTCTGTCTGTCATGCGGATTCCTCCTAAATTAAAGCAGCTAGAGACTTTATTTTTGGCCAATCGATTCAATATTTTGTCTCATTGTGTACTCTTTCTGGTGGAGGTTCTAGTTACAATATTATTTCAGACTAATCATGCCTCTAAACAAATTTTTACATTTTGTATTAACAATAAAAAATGCCATTTACTGCCTGCTTCAGCATGTCTTTCTAATTTGCTAATTTCTGCTAGTTTCTGACATGGAAATTTGTAGTTTGTATTGAGCTACAGTCAGTTTTTTTGTTAAATGACACTGTTACTCAGTATGTGGATGATATTTTGACCAGTAGGCTAGAGAACAAGTTATTCAAGCATTTGTAAGTTAATCTGTATCAGTTAAATGAATAATTATATTAATAAAAATGTAATCCTTAAATATGATTTGTTTTCGCTAAATTTCATTTAGCAGCAATTAAGGTAATTGATTTTACCTTTTTGTTTGGTCAGATGACAAATTTTGTAGATATTTTTTATTTTAGTTTGAGGTTAATTTTTTTTACTGACTTTTGAAAGAAAAATAAATACATATTAATGAAATGCAAATATGTTAAAATTTATCAAAATATTTTTTTCTAGCCTGAGAGCCAATCAAAAGAAAAGACTAATTTGTCAATGGCCAGCTTCAACTACATTAACTCCATCATTGGAAGTGGTGTCATAGGTAAGTATATATTTTGGATTTCATGGCATTTAACTTCATATTTTAATAGAACTTTAACCCTTAGAGATGTTTTTGATTATGCTCCATAATTACGAGGGTGGTATATATTTTTAATCCTTATTAATTATACTTATTATCTTTAAGGATGCATTGTCTTTTATTTAGTTTTGACAGACCTTATTTTAAGTACCGTATTTCACTGCATATAAGACGCACCGGGGTATAAGACGCACCCCGGTTTCTTAGGAGATTTTTCAGGAATGAGAGTATTTTGGTTCACCAAGGCATTTATGAAGGGCCACGTCCTGTATCATTTCCAGCCATGATTAAGTCCGTATCCGGCAACATACACAAAATATTTCGGTGTAATTACAGTTAAATATAACTTTTAGATAAACTTCATTCGTAAAATAAATAGGGTTGATCTAAAACATAATTAATTGCTCAGAGACTTCTATAGTTAAATGTGCCCTGCGTGAACTCGGCAGTCATATTAATTAAAGCTGTCGGAGTGCGCCGCACACATCACACGCATAGATACCCTTTACCGATAGTAAATTAAAGTTAAAGATGGTATTTTAATATAATAATAATTGGAATGCATACGTAATAACGATACGTACGCTGGACTAGTCATTTTTCTTCTACAACTATTTTTGCCTCGTACATATCGATTTTGATCGATACAAAAATACCAAAATTCCTCTGTTCTACCATCCATCACTTCCTCTTTTAGTTGTGGCCATTTAAGACCAACCTTACGAAGACTATGTTTCTCTTATCCCATCAGCTTCAGTTTTTCCTAGTTTTCTCCTGTCACGAATAATTTTTTTCTGAGGAAGATGGACCGAAATGACGTGCTGCTACTCGGTTTCCGTGTGTTTTTTTTGCGTATTGAATCGCCTGAAGCTTATAGCTACTAGCGTACACATATCTTTTCACTTTTGTAGCCATTGCGATCTTAATACACGTAACGTTATTTATCCTAGATACCATAAAATATTTATGACATCTACACGAATTCTACTCTTCCGTGGCATTAATCGCGGTATTTAACGGCCTCATTAGGAACTAAAAGAACGCAAACCCGCAATATGTTTATGGAGAGATTCAAATATTTATTTGTGCAGATGCACTACCTGAAAATTTCAGCTTCCTACCTCATCCCGTAATGTCTAAACAGTTATCTATTTGTTTAAAATTTAAGAATTTTTAACTGCCAAACAAATAAAAATATCAAAATTTCTATAATCCCTCTTTCGTTTTTTTACGAATTCTACTTATAAAAAAATTCAACTCCGTAGCACATGCGGAAATATATAAACCTTGAAAATTTGTTTAAACAATTGCGAATTTTTAGCGTCCGCATTGTTGCACTTTTTCAAGATTTTTGTTTTTTTCTAGTCGGTTTTGCACATAATCCTACCTAAGAAAAAAATTTCGAATCTCCAGCTCATCTGGAAGTGCCTAAACATTAGTATCCTCCTATATGTTATATCCTCCTCCTCCTCTGTAAGAAACGTCTATATATAATGATTATTCTGTTAATATCATATCATAAGTAAGAAGCGTCAATATAGTATAGATAAGATATATATATATATATATATATATATATATATATATATATATATATATATATATATATATATATATATATATATAGGATACTAGCTGAAACGCCCGGCTTCGCTCGGAAAAGTTTTCTTTTAAGTAGCAAACGATTTTTATTATTTTTATTGATATATCACTTTTGATGTTATATTACAATAAAACTAATATAATAAATTCTGAAATTTACTTACTTTCGCTGTTGGGTACCCCAAGTTTACCAAACGTTCCTCATTCCTTAATTACGCAAGCGATGTTTACATTAACATTTACTATTTTATATATTGTATTATAATGCAAAGTTTTATCATTAATATAATTACGTATTAACGTCTTACTTAATATTCACATGGATAGATGCACCAAAGCCTTTAAAGCAACTATAAAATTTTGTGGATTATGTCAATACTATTATCCTAAACGTGAACAATAAACAACATCTTGGCTACCGAACAAATGTAAGTAGATGTACTATCGATTTATGTTGCGATAAATCTTTCAATGTTAATGGTAAAAGATGACAATGTTCTAATATTCCTTAAAAATCACTTGACTCACTTTAAAAGTATTCATAGACTATATTTAGGCATTTGTACCCTTTATCTTGGCGTTGGCTATTCTTCCTCTACGACGCGCCATGGCGTGGATTTTCCTTGCATTAATCTTTACGTTGCTATCTCCCTTTGAAGAGGACAATGTTAATAAATTTTTCGCTTAAGGGATAATTTCGAACGATTTAACATGTAATACGAAAAAACATGAAGAGAATTAAAATATTCAGTCTTTCATGCGTAAAATAAGCCATTTCCCGTGATCGTAAGTTAATATTTAGGTAAGTATACTTATAACAACATCAGTGAAGGGCTGCATGGCATTTGCTTCTGCACACCATTTCCCATGCATTCTTATGGAAATAGTATTTTGTTGACCCCATGGGGTATAAGAGACCCTACGGTCTGCAAACTTAGACCAAGTTCTTCCTTTTGTCCATAGGATGACCCATGAAACTTTTGAATTCGATACCTTCAACGGTGTAAAAACGTATCAAGACCATACATACATACACACACTCTGTAAAAGATTTATAAGATTGGATATATATAGGAAACTACAGAGATGCCCTTTGAAATTTAACGGGAAAGGTTTTTGTGAAATAAAAAATGAACATAAATATACCTTGACTTTCTTTGGATGGCAAGAAAATAAACTTTCGTTGTTTCAAGTTTCGAACTCCTACGATGATTCTAAGTACCTAATTTTAATATGCAAATTATTAATGTTCTGCATTCAAATGTACTCCTTCTCGTAAAAAACGCAACGAATGTTGTTTACATTGGTTAATATGAAAAGAATCTCTCTCGTACTAATTGTAAAAGCATTAAAAGCACGCTTTCACCCATAAGGATTGAAATAACAATAGTATTTCGAGGTTTAACAATGTAATGGGTTGGTATGGCAACATCCCGTTAAAATGGCAAGATTTCTCCAAATATGTGAATTAAACTTTTAACATGAGGAATTTCGAACTGTAGGCGGGAAAAGATGAACAGAATTAGAAACTTCATAGTTTTTTCTTTAAAATGGGCTAGATCCGAAGATCATAGGTGAATTATTTCTAATTTAGATCTCAAAAAGAATAAAAACCTGCAAGTCAAAAAGTCGATTCTTACGTGTTATCATATGGGAAATGGAAATGCCTACCTTGGAGTCGAACCTAGGACTTTTTTCGAGATTTCTTTTCGTCATCATCTTACAATATGTGAATCGATCATTCTTGCTAAATATCAAAAATGAATCTCGTTCCATTATCGAGTTATTCGCATTCTTATAGCGTGACAGAGGGAGCTACAAAGGACAAAAGGGCAGAAGTAGCCTTTTATCATTGTTAGATATCATATAAAAAACCTAAGGTACTTCTAGAACTGCTATAGTGCTGAAATTTGGCATGAATACAGTGGAAACCGCTTAACACGAAATGTCGGGGACCAGCGCAAACATTTCGTCTTAACCGAATTTCGTGCTAAACGAATTTCATGATAAGCTTTTTTGAAACTGATTTGAGATATTGATATAAGCTCGTAAATAAATCTTGACATAACAAATATGCGATGGAAACAGCACAGTAATTAGTTATAATAATGAAAACCTTATAATTTATTCACTACATATATACATTAAAAAATTATTTTATTTCAATAGTTTCATAAAAACAATGTACAAATATTAAGTATCAAGGTCGCTAAAATAGTTCAATTGTCTACTTCTTAACAAAAAATTCCGTAATTTTTTTCTGTCTAGCATTCATAATGATCTTTTTTTCGGCAAATTGTTCCAAATCATCAACCGTCTCATACAAACTGTCCCCATCTGTTTGATTTTCCAAAAACCGACGCACACTTTTTAGCATTCCACGGATATCCGCAGCACTTGGCACTGACAACATTCCGTCGTCACAGTCATCTCCACTTTCACTACTATTTCCATTTTCTTTTGTTGCACTTGATTTAACAATGTCCACAATATCACTGTCTATTAAAAGTGGTGTAGTGGCAATATGGTCATCACTGCTATATAATCATTCAGCGTGATTTCAGTTGTCAATCTCATTACAGACGACACGCGACCGAAGATATCGCACAATTCACTTTCAGTAGATGTATTTACCCTAGTTTCCGTAGTCGATTCAGTTTCATCCTGTCCAGAAAACCTATCTGCTATTGGCGAAGAGGAAAATCCAGCGTGGCGAAAACAATTTTCGATTGTTTTCGCTGTAACTGACCTCCAAGCGGCATATAACCAATGTAAGGAATCCAAAAGAGTCACGGGCTTAATTTCCTCATTTGATTCAATACTAGATAAATATTTCTGGAGTAATAACTTCCGATAGTGGCATTTTAGATTTTTTATAATAATCTGGTCACATGGCTGCAATACGCTTGTTGTATTAGGCGGCAGAAAGGTCAGTTTAATTGATTTCAGCTTTTCCACTTCTGGATGAGCAGGGCTGTTGTCGATAATTAAAGCTATTTTGCACTTCTGGCGTGAAAAGCGCTTATCCAATGCCCTAACCCAGTCTGTAAAAATGTTTCCCGTCATCCAAGCTTTTTTATTTGCGGTGTATTCCACGGGAAGCTTCTTTACATTCTTGAAGCAGCGAGGATTCAGAAATTTACCCACAACAAACATCGGGATTTTTTCAGAACCGTCTGAATTGCAAGCCACCATTACCGTAATGCATTCTTTAGATTTTTTTCCACCAGAGCACTGCTCATTTTTAAAAGCTAAAGTTTTTTCTGGGAGGCAGCGAAAGAAAATCCCGGTTTCGTCAGCATTAAAAATGTCCTTAGGCGCAAAGTCTGTTAATAATTTAGGCAAGGTAGAAGTTACCCACTCTGATGTCATATCACGGGAGACGTCACCCGACTCGCCGGAAACAGTCTTAAAAATTATCCCATTCCT
This sequence comes from Tanypteryx hageni, assembly GCA_028673005.1. Taxonomy (NCBI): domain Eukaryota; kingdom Metazoa; phylum Arthropoda; class Insecta; order Odonata; family Petaluridae; genus Tanypteryx; species Tanypteryx hageni. The sequence goes on along the minus strand of CM054112.1, from coordinate 98,605,006 downwards.
CACCTTGAACCGCTCCAACCATCCAGGACTAGACTTGAATTCAATTTCCAATTCTGATCCTAAAGCGTCAGTCTTCGCCATCAAAACAGTACCAGAAATTGGAGCATTCTGGCCTCTTGCTTGCTTAAACCAGATGATCAGCGCCACTTCCAAATCCTTGTGCTTTGCCGTGCGTAGACGCTTCCGTTCCGGTTCAAACATGCTTCTCTCAAACACAGATGTTATTTTATCACGATTTTTTATAATTGTTGACAAAGTCGAAAAGGGAATTTCGAACTCTTTGCAGATGTCCGTTTTGGTTCTATCAACCGCTTGTAGGAGCTGCATTTTCACTTTCAGCGGTATTGCTTTTTGCTTACGCAATTTACCAGCCATTTTTATGTGGGTCTTTTATCTTTTATAAAAATATAAAATCACAACTGAAAACGATCCCGAAAAAGAAAGAAGAACTTCGCTCACAGATTCGTTACACATTCGCTAACCGTTCCACACGGAAATTCAGAACCAACGGAATCAACTGAGTAGAACTGTTCTGCGTAGGGGTCTAGAGACGAGAGCAAGGGAGGAGTTGAGCATACTGAAAGACGGGGAAAGGGAAGGTACAGTAGAGATAACAATCTGCACCTCCAAATCCTTCCTTTCATTCGAAGATGGTAGTTCCCAGAATTTAGTTTATTGCTGCCAAGGAAATCTCGGTAGCAACCCTCTCAACGGGGGCGCGTGAGTTTCTCCGAGGTCTACTAATGACCATGCCTATTGAAAGAGAGGGGGAAGGAGGAGGTACAGCTGTGGTTGTGAGATTATTCATACTTCTTTGTTAAGAAACGAGAAGGTCGTTTCGTGTTATCCACATAATTTGACTGGGATTTATTTTCAGGGGACCGAAATTTTTTTTCGTGTTAACCGAAATTTCTTGTTAACCATTTCGCGTAAAACGAACTAATATACGTTGAAATGTACAGGCACCGGTAGGGACCGAGCCTGCATTTCGTGTTAATCGATATTTCACGTTATCCGTTTTCGTGTTAAGCGGTTTCCACTGTATAGGCCATTAAGTACAATCCCGGATAAAAATCCTAAATTTTAGAAATTGTTATATTTAAGGGGTGTTTTTTACCCCAATGTCCAATTTTAAACACCCATAAGAAAAGCACTGCAGACTGCAGTGCTGTACAAAATTGCTTTTTTAAATTATTTAAAATTAAGATACAGAGTCAGGACATGCACCATACTATGGAAGAAAGAATGGAGTTTATTATTCTTGAAGACAAAATTCAAATCCATGCAGAATTAATTTTAATCATAAAATTATGAAAAGATTTTCAGTTTTCAACAATGAAAAATATGAGCTACTATAGCAACGACTCCAATGCCTTTTAATGGAAACTAATTTTCCGTACTTCAAGAGCATTGATTTAATGCTTAGACTGCATTACAATCCATTTGATTTCAGCCAACGACATATACATATGACGACATGATAATTTTAAATTAATTTTTTATCCGGATACGTACTAAAAGGCATGGATGTTGACACCATAATCATAACACAGAAAATATCCAAATTTTTACATAAGTTTTAGTATAACATATAGGCTAGTGTCTTAATGATGATTATAGTTATGACTTAAAAAGCGCAATCAGAGCCATGAAACTTGAAATTTGAAAACTTGGACGCGAGCTGATCGCAGAGCATTTAGAAATTTCGGATAGATGCCTTAATGTCTGGGAAAACTAATCTATTGTCTTATTTAAATGGGCTCTGTGTAGTTAAAATGATGTCACGTTGGTTTATTTATGAGTTTAGATCTTGGTGTATTGTAATTTTTTAAGCGCTGGCAATATGCAAGCACCGACAACTCGTATACCAAACAATGAGATGCATCTAGATTTTGAGATAATTTTTTTCATTGCTGTGCTTGAATTTCTGTGAAAACGCTCATCAATATTTATGAATCCTTTTCCTGCTAAGTTTAACGTTTACATATCTCCAATCAAGTATTGTATTTCTACAAATTCATTATCACTGGATATTTATTTATGTGTCCATTAACTATGTCCGAAACAAAAAGTTTTAAAAATGCTTTTAAACATAAAATACTTAAACTAGCTGTAATGCACATTTTTTTAGTAAATTTCCGGCTTCAACAGTTTTCCATCTAATACAGGTTCTGGCTTTTGCAGGTTTCACTGTATTTATATTATGTGATAAGATGCATTTGTTTATGTGTAAATTTCCCTTAAACAATTTGAGGAAGTTGCTGTCTATTGTAGGAATGCCGTATGCCCTCCATCAGGCTGGCTTTGGCTTGGGACTCATTTTACTCTTGCTGATGGCGATTGTCACGGATTATTCACTTGTTTTGATGGTACGTGGAGCCCACCTTGCCGCTGGAAGAGCTGGACTCCTTGGAGCTGATGGAGGATTTTCCTATCCTGGGCTGGTTTTTGCAGCATTTGGTCAAGCTGGATACTTATTTTTGGCAGTTCTACAATTTATCTACCCTTTCATTGGTCAGTGCTTTGGTTTTTTGTATTAATGGTATTGGTATTTCATCTAATTTTGTCTTCTTCCTTATCTGCATGTGCATATTTGTGTACTTTACCATATTTACAAGAACAATGGTCACGTTGAAAAATGTACACCTCTCTTACTTGAAAAATTTGGCTTTGAATGATGTTTATGTCCCATTTCATGAGCACTTAAAAATCTCTCATAGTTTTTGTTCAAAAAATGGTAATTGCATCTTGAATGCTGTGTGTTTTTTTGTGATTTCTTTGAATCTTATCACTGTCGAAAAATTGCTAGTTCATTGATCCCTCTCCCGTAAATCCAAGTGAAATTGTGCATTTATCTTCAGTTACCAATTACTGAAAATCTTTCTCTACCATTATGCAAATATTGCTTCTTGATGAAGATAGAAAACGGACATGCCAGGATTAAAGGAGCTGAATAGAACTCCAGAGAGAGTTTTATTTTTGACCAATAAAATAAAACAAAGAAGAAAGTATGAAATATGACTTCTTTGCCTTGGAAAAGGATTATGACAAGAAGGTTGTTAGACACCAAAAGAGAAGTCCTTACATGGTACATGATTTAAAATTCTCCATTTTATAGCAACACTGATTAGTGATAATTTAGGTAATCAGCACCCAGCGGTGTTTAGCCTTAATTGAGTCTTTAACCTGTGCTGAAATGATCAGGTGATGTCTGGGTATACTGTAGAGCTCTATTATAAATGTTTCTTTTATTTTGTAGCTAATTAGAACTTTATGTTGTTTTCCTTTAATATATTGCCAAGTCCATATTTTGGTTGTTTCTAAACATCTACCACGATAATATTTAGCATGATTTGATGTTTTGTAAATTGCTTGTGCTTTCTTCCATTGATATCATGCACTGTTTCTTGAATTTGGAAAATATTGGAACAAAATTTGTTAATTCTGCTATACCTCATTGTTGATTTCGTTGTTGTCTTTGAGGCTCTGATGTATCTTGATACTGTCATTTGTCTAAGATTTTTAGATTAGCATGTTTTAGTATTTTCTTAGGCCAAACTGAACTGTTTCAGCCTTGAGTTGATTTGACACTTATTAGGAAAACACCACACTGTAGTTTAGATTGCAATTTTATCCTGCTTAACTATGAAACAAGCTAATTTGAAAGTGTATCCTTAACACCAAATATCTCTCACTAGGCCACTGAATTGATCACTGTTCATAATATGTTGGATGAGCTAATGCCAAATTTATGCAAGAGTCCTTTAAAGTTGCATCAAATGTTCACAAGCTTTGTGTAACCTAAATTCTGTAAAGAAACTGTTTATTTTTAATTCAGTATGTGCTGTCTTCCACTTATTGATGCATGATTTATGTTATGAATGAATTACACATTGCATATACAGTGTGTCCTTGGTTTAATGTTGCTTCGCTTAACGTTGATTCGCGTTAACGTCATTAAAAAATTACTACCCATATTCGAATTAATGTCATCAATGATTCGAGTTAACATTTTTCTGACTTGGCTCTGAAATAACACATGGAAAAAATACTGTGTAGATGACTCTCATGTGTATCTGTTATGCAGTGTTTCTCCAGTTGTGGTGGATTGCTTTATTTGAGTGGAGAAACTGTTTTGGCTTGACGTATCTCTCTATAATTTAAAAATGTTTTGAGACGCTACACTGGCAGGCACTTCACAAAAAGAGGGGAGAGAGTATTTACCATTGGTTGATGATGGAGTGGATGAAGTGTTATGGATAGCTCGTGCAACCTTAGGGCAGTGGAGTGCAACCTTTTTCCAATGGTGGACTGAATTATTATTTCCGAGTACCTTGGCAGGCCACATTTAAAGTCGCAGTTGTTTCATAGGGTTGTATTTAATGTCTCATATGGTTCGATGATTTGCATCAGACTTTAATCCTTAAAAATCATGCAGTAGTTTGTTACATAAGTTGCGCATGGTCATTTTGACTGCGATGGAAAATTTTGACCTGTTTAAAAAGTAAAATAAATAAAAGCAGTTGGCGAGTAGGTTTAGTAAATGAATTTTTGGTCTGTAAATAATTACACAAGTACTTCTCATTTTCAATGACTTTAGCGAAAATTGTGAGACTAAATAAAGGTACGTCCTACCTGGAGTGAGCAGAGGGAGGGGTTGATGTGCATAGCCCGTTGAGCGAGCGAAAATTCCTCATGGTGGTAATGGTCCCCTTCACTAAGTTCCCCCAGCAATCATAAAAATCATCTTAATTCCCTTTAATAGAAACCTTGCAAGCTTTGTGAGTTGTGCAGGAAGGAAGATCTGCTGAGTGCTCTATTTATAAATTTGAAATTATTCTGTGCTATTGGGATAACTTCAGTTTAACATCTCCTAATTTTATTTTAAATTGTTTCAGCTGTGGTTTGATGGAGTGGTTATCCTTTTTTGGGACTGATGGAACTTGCAGTTCGATATAGACGACTAAATAAATGTTTTATTTATCTCTATTATGGAAGATTTTCATTAATTATTTAGTAACTGCTGTAAGAAATAATTTGTTTTTGCATTTCTTTTCTAACAATGTCAACTCATGAACTTGCATTCACAGAAGTGTTCATGGCTCTCTGTTAACTTTCTAGTAAAAACTCAGTTCCTTTTTCTTGTAACTAGAGCTACTATCATGAAATGTAGCCTTTTCTGATTTTTGGCACCTTGAAATGTAGTTGTCATACTATTTGTTTATTTTGTGTTATTTCTATGTTAAAGTATGGTTTTATTGATTTATTTATGTTCTGATTCCATTCATATCATATGTGGCACCATAAAGGTCCATAAAATACAGTCTGCAAGGTCTTTTTATGTTTCAAGATGTTTTTAACCCGAGGTTTTGGAACCGGTTGTATAACATGGGTTCTTATGGAAAATATTGATTCGTTTAACATTGTTTTCTTCTATGTCGCTATTTTCAGGAATGAATTATGTAACAATGTTAATCAAGGACACACTGTATTTATGGCTAATCAACCTCTTGGATTATTATAGCCAACATTGCATTTATTTTCAACATTTTTCCTCTCCTTGGATTATAGTAATCTATATGTTTTGGTCATGAAATAAAATTTTAAATGCAATAATAATAGTCAATATAATGCCCATCTCTGAAGAAGGAAAATAATACCCTTAAATTTATGATAGAAATGTATGAAACTGTTTATCATTAGTGCTATGAATTTAAATCTGGTCTGAAAACCTCTGTCTCAAGGTGCAGTGCTAATTGATTGCAGATATTATATATGTACTATTAAAATGCCTTTTTAGGAATCACTGCTGCTGCTGCTTTTTTGTGGAAATGCATATCTGGTGTTTAATCACTTTTATGGCTATTTTAGCTGCCTAGTTAATGAATTGATTTGTTTCTTTAGGGACTTCACTATTTCAGATTTTTATATCATGTTATCATATTGTCATCTATAGTTATTCATTTTGCTGAAGTGTTTAATCAAATCTTCAAGTAAATATTAAATTTCTAATTTGATGCCTTGATATTTGAATTTGAAATATTTTCTATTTTAATTTTGTGTACAAATTAAATATGCTATTTTTATGCTAGTGTTAAAAATTTACACGTAATTATCCAAATAAAAATTTCCAGCTCAAAATATTTGTTGACACACAGTTCCCAGGGAGGAGGAACTGTTAAGCTTATTCCAGTGTTATGTAAACAAGCTATTGATATTATTTGGTAATTGAGGAGGAGAAAGTTATGATTTTGATCAAAGAAGGAAGATAGACTTAATTGTTCTGCATTATATATCATCATATTTGCTTATGGCATTAGTCGGTGCATGTCATTTTCACAATCCTATTTGCACAATTTTTTATACTTTCAAACTGTGTTGTATGTTAAAAATTAGAGTGACTGTTTGTTTACTATCTCAATTTTATTTATTGATGTTTCATGCCTAGGCACTCATTCTTGTAAAAAGATGTCTTTTATTTGAAAAGAAGACTTACTTTTCTCATTGTCAGTCTTTAATTGTCCTAATGGCTATTTTTAGTCAAACGTGCTTTTAAAATGGCTTGATGTATTATCAAAATATCGTTGAATCAATTCTTGTTAGATTGTCTTAATCTTTTTCTCTTTCAGTCCTTGGTCAGTTATTTTCGAATGTCACACTCTTAATTATTCAGGTGTTTGTAAATATTGCAATAACATTCTCATAAGGAAATTAATCCAACATTACCCTCTTTGTTGCTTTTTATTGCATATTATCAGCAATGGTGAGCTACAACATCATAGTTGGAGACACTTTAACTAAAGTGGTGGCTCGTGCTTTGGGTGAAGAAGAATCAACATTATCATTTTTTGCCCATCGAGAAGTCCTGGTTGCCATAGCAACTCTTGCAGTGACTGGACCACTTTGCCTGTGCAAAGATGTGGCTCGTCTTGCAAGAGCTTCCCTTCTATCTCTTGGCTGTGTACTCTTCATCCTCATTTGTCTCTTTATACGTGAAGGAACCATGAAAAATATTGTGTGGGTTATGATTACTTATTCAGGTTTTCTATCATGAATGTGTGATGTGACTAACCTTCTTAATTTGAGGCTTGAGTTTTTTTAATTTATCGAAGAAATTAACTTAAAGGAAATACATTTTTGTCTTATTATTCATGCACATTAATTTTCCTTAGGGTTATGTTCTTAAATTATGCAAACATCATTAATGCTTTATACATTGATTATAGTTTTTATTTTGAATGCTAAAATTGATGTGATTCACTTTTTTGTGTTAATAATCATTTTTTATCCTCCAATAGTTATCTAATCATCTAAATATCTCATGTTTTCCATAAATTCTAGAAGAAATGCTTCTTCCAGAGAAAATCTAGTGCTTCAAACTATATTTTCTCTGGATTTCAAATTTTTTTCTTTGAATTATGCTTACCCTTTTTCTTCAATATTTGGTTTTCATAGTCCATGCATTGATTTTGATGTCTCTTGTATCGTGTCCTGTAATCTCGATATCTTTGTTTCTGTTAATATGTTTGATTTGTATGTTAACCATTTTGCACATGCATGCTATTTAGTGAACTTGGTGATGTTTTCTTTATTTTTGTCTTTGATAAAATTCATCCTTATTTTCTTCTAAAACAGGTTTCTAAGATAAAGTATCGATTTAAAAATTACATGTAAAATGTACTATTCTTCATGTGTGGATAGTGCTCTCCCTGTAGCATACATGTATAGCTTTTGTATTTATTCAACACAAGAAATATAAAATCTTTTGATCTTTCTATGAAGGATCATCTGAATTGCCCATAGTGAAGAAATAATAAACCTCTTCTACTCAAGCAATTAGAAAGAGCAGGTAATCAAAGGATGAAATTTGTTGTTTATAATTCTGTATTCAAATTGTGCCTTTTTAAAAAAGTTTGTGGGAAGTAGTTAGTTTAATTAAATACTTGGTTTTGAGCAAGTTTTAAATCCCTATTGCAAATACTTGATAAAACATCTATCTATTGTGAAGATTTTTAAATTTGATGTTGATATACAGAATATAAAGGCCATTGAGTACATCTATAGTACAAATATAGAGGTTTAGGTTTATTCTTATAAGGTTAATAAATTTTACAGAAATTTTTAATTTTGAGTCTTTATAACTGATATTTAGCTAATTAAACATCCCTATTTGAATAGAATAAGTTAACTAACTTTTAATTTTTTATATTTTTCTTTTGTGATTAACTAGAATTATTTGTTTTGCCAAAGTAACTTAATTGAATTAATCTATTAAGAAAATTTCTTTCATTTTTAGGCCAATAACAGAGGACTCTTGGCAGTTTGCTAATACAGGGATTGTGCCTGCTATTGGAATTATGGCTTTTGGTAAGAGACAAAACATTATTATGGTGACTTGCCTAATCTTAGATATCTTTAGCCAAAATTACAGTGAAACCCTGATTTAAGAGTCCCACATTTAGTGTTTATTTCAGTCCTGTCAAACATCCGATTCAATCAATGTATTATTTTCTTTGAATTAGTGTTCGTGAATTTAGTGTTTTACCCAGATTTAGTGTAATAAATTTTCAACTGCTTCATTTGAGCTGAGCATGAAATGCCTCAGGGCTCTGTTTTGGGCCCTCGGCTGTTTTTAATAATAGTTAATGACCTACCTTAAAATATTTCCTGTGATTCTGTGTTGTATGCTGATGATACCTCTCTTGTCTAAAGATTCAAGTATATAAATGAGGCCAAAGATAAGCTAATGTCCGGCTCATTGCAAATAGTTTATTATTAAATAATGACAAAACAACACTTGATCTGCAGTTTAAGTAATCATAACATTTCTATTAAATCTCTCAAATTACTTGAGATAAATATTGACTCTAAGCTATGCTGGAGTAGTCATGTCTCATGTGTCTGTAAAAAACTGTCATGACCACCATTTCTGCTTAGGAAGCTTAAAATTGCTGCCTCTAATGAATTTCTCAAGTATGTTTATTTTGCCTTTTTCCACAGTTATGGGCTTAAATTATGGGGACATGCAGCTAATGTGAAACTTCTATTCACTTTCTAAAATTAAGCTGTTAGAGTTTTGACAAGCTCGTCTCCCAATCTAAACTACCTGGTATCATTATTATGTCACAAATTTGACTGATATTTTTGGCTTATGGCTATAACAATCAAATAAAACAAACTTTAAAAGTAATTGGGACTTTTTATTCTGAACCAATGGAAAATTTCATATTTGCATGGTCTTTATTCTGTTGTATGTTTACTATGTGTTATAAATTGAATGAACTCTTGGAGATTCTATAGAAACAGAAAAATCAGGGTGAGACTTTTGTTCATTAAAAAAATAATAAATAAAAATTTCCTTTTGTTAGTCTTTCACTGATTATGGGATGAATTCATCACTTTTGTCTTCTATATCCTAGTAACAGAACAGTTCAATAAAATCCATCACTTTTGAATAAACTGTGAACACAGAATAGTGATGAACACTTACTTATAGTTGGGCAAGGTATGACTCTGAGGTCAGTTTGGATGTTAAAAAATTGCTTGCGTGCCTGAATGTTCTGATATTTTCAAGTCCGACCACAGACATGAAAATCACATAAATGAAAACATTTGATTGTTATTGCCATTAAGCAGAGTAAAAACCAAACTTGTTACATAGTAATGATATCAGGTAGTTGTATAAATATTAGTATAAAAGCCCCTCAATATGACAGGAAGGAATATGTTATTTAACTTAAAATCTTGTACATACTATTCTTAGGAATAATTTTTTCATATCTTTCAAATATAAAAATTTTGTTCAAAATTCTAACATAATGGATGTATGAACTTAAATGCTTTGTCATAGAAAACCTTTGTACATTATTTAGAATATTTCTGCATCCACTTGTCTTGTATTTTTTAAAAGTTTAATTCATAAGTATGCATTAAAAAGTCAACAACATAAGAAAAATAAAACAATTAAATGTAAAATTTAATAACAAAAAATTAGGGATTTAAAATATCTTTATACACAACATTCACGGTGAAAACACATCTGTCATTTTAAAATTTTCCTTGTAATTGTGAATTTTTAATATAAACTCAAATTATTTCCATTTTTGGTTTGCGATAGTGTAACATATAATTGGCCATAAGCAAAAACTGGCTCATTTAGAAAAAGACCTATATGAAAAAAGATTTTCCCTTGGACCTTATTTCCCGTATCTGCCCATATAGAAACCTACCCCGGATTTAAGCTGATCCCTCAAAAATTTCCACCATTTTTTTACAAAAAAGTAAATTTTGTAGATTTTATGCTCAAGTGTGCCGGGCATGCATGTATGTCCTAGAATACATTATTGGAGATCAAAGAATAGAGTGGGAAATGCTTTAGTTGTTGACATTTGAAATATTACTCCAATTAATAATTTCGTGTTGTTGAATAATGTTCCACATTCAGTGATGATAATTTCATTTTCACAAAAGGTCAAATAAAGCAATAGCGACCTCGCAAAGATAATTTTTAATCCAAGTCTATTTCCAATGAAATTAGCATTTACATTGCCTTTAGAAATACCATTTTTATAATTAAACATGTACCATGTAAAGTTTTACCGTAATTCAAACAGTTGAGCATCAAAAGCCGTCATCGCATTTTGCATAATCACTCGCATAGTCAATGTACTTAATTTTAATAGATTCCAATGGGTGAATCCTCCATGGCAACAAGAGAGGAATTGCTTCCAAATTAGAAATTAAAATAATAATTACAGTAATAACAATAAAAATTACTCATTCACAAGCATGATTTTAGAAGCACATCTTCAGTAAAACCGTGCGACTGCGCGACCTTTTAAAAATCCACCTTGACACTTAGTGCCACACAATGGCCAAAAAAAACACTACTAGCCTACTAGGAAGCAATAATATTGCATCCACGTTGATGAGCCATTCGCTGTAGTACACGGTCGGAGACTAGGCGTCTGCTCGAATTATTTTATAGTTTCATTAAGTCACAATGCTGACGTTTCACATAAACCTTCATGCTTATAGAAGTGTTTGTGTCATATTAGTGCTTTAACAGATTATTTCCAAAAATTTTGGCTCAGGAGGAATTTCGCGGTTTTTCTCTGCATAATAAAGTATGGAGTGGAAGCAATTTGAAAATTGCAAACATGAGTGAACCGAGTGCCTCAAATGCTTCTGTTGTGCTTTCAAGCAGCTCTGGTGAGGTTTCATGTTGTGCATTGTGTAATTTATTAACTTTTTCAGGAAAAGAGTGAAATTATTCAAACAGGTAGGCCAAAACCTCACCTAAATTTAAATATAAAAATTAAATCATGCACAAGACATTTTCACGTAGATATTTACAAGTGTTGAATGGATGACTATATGTGAGAGCAAAGCAAAATTATTATGTTGGCCATGCTAACTTTTTTCGAACAAAAAAATGGAATAAAACAGGATTTTTCGATTTAAATAATCTTCATAAGGTAATAAAGAGACATTTGATAAGTAAAGAACATTTACAGTCCATTCCTCAAGACAAAACATTTGGAAGAACTCGAATAGAACATGTTTTAAATAAGCAGTTGGAAATTACTCATAACGAAGCAGTAAAGAAAAATCGAAAAATATTAAAAAGACTTATTGATATTGTTTGTTTTTTTGGAGAGCATAAACTTGGCTTTCGTGGTCATGACGAATCCAGTGACTCTGTAAATAAAGGTAATTACGTGGACTTGGTTGAATTGGTTGCTAAATACAAGGGAACTTTGGGAAACCATTTGAAACATTCTACAGTGTTTTGCGGCATGTTCAGTGCAATACAGAATGATTTCATTCCTTGTGTTGCCCAAGTCACACTGCAAAAAATTAAACAAGATGCATTTGACTCCCTCAAGAACAGTTATGGAAATTATTTCGACATTGCTGCTTTGCATTCTGAACTTTTGGTTATATATCAAATAGAAGATATTGATAAAAACAGCATTAGAGATTTATACTATTTCATTAAATAAAATGGTTTAGACAAAGCTTACTCTCAAGTGGCAAAATTATGTGAATTAGTATTGACAATATCTGCTACCAGTGCCTCAACTGAACCGAGTTTTTCAGCTCTCATACGTATCAAAACATTTGTGAGGAATTACACAAATCAAGAAAGACTCTCTAAATTATCAATTCTATCAATCGAAAAAGCCCTCATCAAAGAACTTTCTCAAAACCCATGTTTTATGATGATGTCATTGCAGAATTAGCAATGAAGGAAAGAGGAATTCCTATGCATTTCATACTTAATTGCTTCCGTATCAAAAAATCTCAGGATTTGCCACTGGATTCCATGAACGAGGTTTTAACATCTATATAATAAGTGCATTTTGTCAGTGTGTCAGAAAATACCGATGACACTTCGCATCTATAATACGTGAAGATCCATTCCATTATTTTTTGTCCCAGAATGGTTATTGGATAACACTGATCCATGGCCTGTTAACTACATTATTGAAATTTCATTAAAATTATTTATACATTTTTTGTTGCAAATATCGCCTAAAACATTAAAATTAAAAAACTACGAGTATGTAATATAAGTTATTATAGGAAATCCTAGTTTTAGAAGAAGATTTAGATAGAAAATATTAGTGTAGCACAATTTTACTATACTGCCTTCTCTAGGCAGTAACAAGAACCGGTAAAACCTATAATGTGGGACTGTCGGAGATAGTTTAAGTGTTCCCCACCAGTATTTTGACATGCATTTTTTAAAATTATACCCATGAACATTCTTGATTTCCATTGCTTTATATTAATCTCATAAAAAATATTAAAATAAAAAAGTACGAATATCTAATAGCAGCATTTGTTGTAAACCATAATTTGAACTGAAAATTTTGATAGAAAATATTTATGTCATGGATCTTTCTATTATTGCCATCTCAGGGCCAAACACGGAACTGGTATAACTTTAAATGCGGGACCATTGGAGATAGTTGAAAAGTTCTACACCAGAATTTTGGAATACATTTCTAAAAATAAACCCACCCATTGCATTAATTTACCATTCCGGATGGAAATAAGCACATATCTTATTGATGCTGCAAGCAATGCTGCACTAAGCAGCTATTGCATATAAACATTACAATGGCTATAGCAGTAACTACAATAGCCAAGTAAAACTAATAGGAGCTTCTTTTAATGGATAATGAATAATAATACAAATTGCTAACTATTCTTAATGATACATATGCATAGCTCTGAGAAACAAAAGAAAATATCCAATAGCATATAGAAATGAAAGAACAGGTATCAACGGCAACAAAACATGAGTACTGCTAAATTCAATATTCTAGCATTATTATTTATTCATTGTAAGTCAAATATTTACTTTACTAAAAATATAGTACTATCATTTGAACGTGACGGCAATGAGAGACATGCTGCCATCTATGGGTGACTACGAGACTTAGCCCTAACCCCAAATTTTTCTCGAGCTCGCATTTAAGCCGAGGGGTGATTTTTTCATGGTAGATTTTGACAAAAAAACATCAGCTTATATTCAGGCAGATATTATCATACAAAAAGCTGGAATGAAGGGAAATTGGCATCCTTTTCTTCCCTCTCCCTCCTTGTTTCCATGCTTCCCTCTCTGTTGATGACACGTTAAATGCTTGATGGCTCATATTGAGGCACTCAATACGTACGTGTATATTGCTCATACAAGAATTGAGACAATAATGGGATCTTGATTTTGACAAGGCAAATCCTCAAAATAACAAAATTTTGCCAATATAAGTCATTTAAACATTCAATTCACGTGTTTGCAGACTGAGGGAGACAATTGATGATAACATTAAGAAATGTTGTTCATTTTCCTTTAAAACAGTCCCTAACAAATTTCAATATTCTACCTACTCGGAAAGTTTGTTAAAAATAACATTAGTCAGTCATAAACAGTTCTTGATTCTCCTGCTGTTTTAAAGCAGCTTTTTAAGAGTGGCGCTACATTCAAGCATTACATGGTTATGGAGCAACAAAGGATATTATATAATACATTGATTTTGATAAAAAAGCTTCAAGTGGCCATATGTGGTGACTCTTCCTAATATTTGTTTAAAACAGCTTCATATGCATAAGTTGATTTTATTTATACTAACTTAGGTTACATTATTTTCAAAATTTACATTGAACTTTGATGATGCTTGAACTCTTGCTAGTTCTGCCAAAACATGTTGGTTACAGACATTGTCCCACATGACTTTGTTGCTCACTAGTTCCAATATCTCCATCCCATCAAGATATCTCAATTGAGAAAGCATGACATAGACTTGACCAGGATGAATATAATGTAAAACATATAATCACATTTTAAGTGGAGCATCTAAATTCCATATTTATATATTCATACTTTGTTGAGTTAAACCTTGCTATCAGTAGTCACAGTTGTAAATTCATGAAATATTTCTCATTTTTAGGCTGGTTTCCAAAGGAAACATAGCCTTATGAAATGGTCATGTGTGTGTATGTGTCACTCCCACTAACAACTTTTGCATCAATGGACTGATGTTCATGAATCTTGGTATGAGGCTCATGCTGCTAGGGCCCACCTCCAGGCTATATTTTATTTTGCATGGATTTAAGTCCCGGGTTCGATTCTGAGAACATTTTGGCCCTATTTGTTTTACATAGGAAGTCTCAAATCCACTGTGCAGAGATGTTTTCTTTAATACTTTAAAACTTCTTAAAATTGTGATATCAGAGCAAGGTTTGTACTGTTCTAAGGGGAAAAGAATATAGATTCTAATTCTTATCACAGAATTTTGATAATTGATTGTATTTTCTTGAATTTCTACTAAAACATAGCATTTTTACATTTTAAATCACATTTTATTGTATTGTTGCCTGAGGTGATTATTACCAATCACTGCTTGATCATAGATAAGTGAAAAAATGGGTTATTTTCTTTTCCACTTGACTATCCTTCAGCTATGGACAGTTGATCCATAGGGTTTGCCATTTAAAATGCAACTCAAAGGAAGAAAGTGTCAATTATTACAAGTATCATTAAATATACACTGTATATTGCTAGTTATTTGTTATAAATAATGTCAACCACTTTACAGGAGGTGCTGAAAATGTCCATCTCCTTCTCGATGACATGCTTCAACCCTTTCCACAGTGTTCATGTTTCACGAAAGTTTTTTGTTAGACGGTATATTGATGTCTTTTCCTGTACTTCCTTTGCTGGATATGCATTCCTGAATGCCTCGCGAACTGCAGTAAAATATTTCAAAGAAAAATAATGCTCAACAATAAACACATGTTCTCTTTGGGTAAAAACCATGTTTGCACGTCAAACTCAGTAACTGAGGATGCCAGCTATGAGATAGTCAAGGTCATCTTGACATGCGCATGTGCAGTAGTGTGAGGGGAATCAACAAAGAGGAAAAGAACCCCTCTTGATGCAATATCTGCTTTTGTGAACAATATTGAAGTTTGGGTTGCATTTTAAATGGTACACCCTGTATTAGGGTATTAACAGTAACATTTATTAAATTCATTCATTTAAAAAATATAATGTCATAAAGAGATTTTGACATTGCTTTTAGTATTTTAAATCTGATAATGCTCTAATAATTTGTTTTCCAATTTTTCTCTATTACTGATATTGATAAACTATGAATTTCAAATGGTATTTATGGTTTGAGAATTCTTTGGAATGACTAACACATACTGAAGCATTTCCTGTCAATACAAATAATCAATTCGGGATGTCAACTTTGGGAAACCAGCCTGCATTAGTCCTGGTTTGGACTTTTTGTCATATAATCCAATGCAATGTGTGTAATTGTGCTAAATTAGCAGCAATGGGATTTCCTCTGTTGATGAATGATTTTCTCATAAAAAATGTAAAATTTTCATGTTCAAAAGAAATCTGTGAATCAATTCAAGGCATTTATGAAAATCAACAGTAGAAAAATGAATTTTAATTCTTTTAGACATTCTTTAGTTCAAGTCCCAAGGTTGTACAATTATTTTCAGTAATTTTAAAGTGCAAATCAAACATGCTGCACCAATTCTCATGTTATTCAAATTAAGGAATTAAATGGTCCTGGAATTGAACTTGGGTCATTATATTACATGGTGTTTACTTATAAGCCTCTTTAGGTGTCGGTCTATTTACAACTGAAAGAATGATTAAAATAGATCCAGCTGTTTTTGAGTTATTCAACATTCTTTGAGATTTGAATACAAAATAAAAGAGCAGAAATATACAAATTACCAAAAAAGTTAATACAAAAGTTATAAATAATCATAAACAACAACCTAAAATATTATGTGTTTATCTTTGCAGCCTTTATGTGCCATCATAACACTTTCTTATTATATGAATCAATTGAGGGGGCAGACCAAAGACGTTGGGACAAAGTGACTCATGCATCTGTGTTCACAGCTTTTGTTGTCTCCTTGGCTTTTGGTGTTGCAGGATATGCTACATTCTCTGGCCTTTCTCAAGGTGGGTCTCAAATATTAAGATGTTTTATTTTTTCCTATTTTGTGAGTAATGAACCATTAAATTTTAGCATTTTAGCATCTAGGCCTGAGGAAATACTTAAATGAAAACTTTGATTTTGAAATTTTAAATAGTTATACCCAATTATTTTGCTTTTCATTTCTGTATAAAAGAAGGGTTCAATTATATTTTAGTTACTTTAGGGGCAACATTCAATGTTTGCATTTCATTTGAATGTTTTCTGAATGTTCATTATGCAAATCAATGTTACTGTATTACCCAAATCCTAGATGATCCCCACCTTTAGCAGAATGTCAAAATAGAAAAAAGATTTTATGAACTAATTTCTCATTGAATGTATTTGGTGTATATTTCGAACACACATTCAGTATAGGTATACTAGTTTATTCATTAATTGAAATGGTTTCTTACAAATTTTTGTTTTAGAAAAAAGATTAAAAATGTATTTTTAAAAATTAATGCTGTATTAATTGAAATCCGGATTGTAAGTATGAAATGAAAAATTTTAGTAGATACAATTATTTTATCTTATTTGTTTTAAAAATCTGATGTGGCCACCACATGACTTTCTCCATACCTATAATATATCTAAAAATTCCAAATAGGTTACATGAAAATAAATATTTTAAGAAACTGCAAGAAAATTTTAGACTTTACAAAGAACAGAAATAAACTCTAACCATAGCCTTCTGATATTGGATATAGCCACAAAGCTCCAACAATTAAGAAAATAAAAAGGAGCGTTACTAAGACCTAACTGTCAATTGTTAACAATAGTCATCGGTAGGTGGCATGGTTGTGGCAGCTAGAAATATAAGATATCTCTCAAAAATGCATTATATGGGAAAATGTTTCAAACAAAGGTTGTAGAAAATGAAATTTCCTACAGCATTTATTCCAGTACATTTTTACATATATCAAATATTAAAGAAAATATTTCAAAATAACGGATAAGTGACAAGTGTAAACACCCACTTCCAGTTGACCGATTTTTACCAAAAACTAATCAGTTCTTGTGACTTTAATAAAAATGTTAAATATAAAATCTTGCATTGACCTGATTTATAGTTTTTGAGTTAGATCACCCACAATAAAGCTGTCTCACACACACACAGACATCATCGAGAAAATGTTCAAAACAGGTTCAGGGGACCTCAAAACGTGTATTTCCGTTGAAATCTCGAAATTGATTTTTTTCATGAAAACAATACTTTCCCATCTACTAGGTATGGAGAAAGAAAAAAAAACATGTAACCATACTTCCTACAGTTCTACGACAACTCATCACTGTCAGTTCGTTGTGTCAATTTGTTGCATGAAAAATTCGTTCCATGTCAATACATCAGACAACAAAGTCATCGTGCATCAATTCATCGCTCCCTGCCCCTCCTGCCATATACCAGTCATGGTGGCTCACCTTCCAAATTGTCTCGCGACGAAATTGTCTTGTGACAAATTTGTTGAGCAGTGAATTGGTCCGTGACGAATTTGTCATGCGATGTATTGATGTGTGACAAGTTTGTCATGTAACGAATTGATGCACATTGAATTGACTGTGTTTTATTGATAGTATACCAGTTCGTACTCGAATTTAACATGACCCTCGATTTTAGCAAGCCTGAAATTTAAACAAAAAAACCTCATCTTGGATTCTGGTAACTACAGTATTTTTTCATGACTTAGATTTTATGGTTATTACTATATTTACTATTACAGAAAGAATCATTATAACATACAGCTTGTTGTCCAGAAAATACTTTATAGAATTTATAGAATGAATATGTTTTTGGAAAACGTGTTTGTCAACTAAATTGTTGGAATAATTGCTTCAGTGTTGAATATACTTGTATAATTTTATCTTTCAGGTGATCTCCTGGAAAACTATTGCTGGGATGATGATCTCATGAATGTGGCACGAGTATTATTTTGTGCTACCATTCTTTTAACCTTCCCAATTGAGTGCTTTGTGACGAGAGACGTGATCACATCTGTCCTCCTCCCAGCAATTTCCACATTGGGACACAGAGTGGTTCCACTCGCTGAGGCATCACAAGCCTGGCATATTTCAGTCACTGTAGCTCTAGTGCTAATCACTTACCTCTTCTCCATGACTACAGACTGCCTTGGAATTGTTCTGGAATTAAATGTAAGCTAGTTCTTTTTATTGTTTCACAGTTGATGGACAAATTACCGATTGCTGTCATTGCATTTTGGCATATCTTCCTCACCAGGCCTGGACAAATCTGTCCCAAATCTAGGAGCCATTTCGAAAATCCAGGGGCCATGGTAGATTTCAATGCAATGTGATTTTAGAATCAGGATTTTCAAAATCTGTATACGTTACATAGGTATACACCATACATACAACATAAGAAATATTGCCTACTCGGTAACCCTACTAAATTGAAAAAATACAACAAAAATATAGTTATCACTATCAGTGGCGTAGCCAGGTTCTAACATCAGGGGAGCGAGCACATAAAATAGGCGCCACCCCACATACCAAATAAAATAATTTTAAATTCATTATATATATTTATTTTGTATTTAAAATCAAAACACAAGAAAGATACAGTTTTACAATAAGTACGTGTGTTATTTTGTATTTAAAAAAAAAAAACGGTTTTACAGTAAGTTCATATATTTATATTGTATATAAAATCAAAACATTATGAATAATATATGAAGCAACTACGTTGCCTCTTTTGTCTAGGCTTCATTCTAGCAAAGTTATCTATTACTTTATTATAATCTACTTCAGTAGCCAACTGTCTTTCAATGGAGAGCAAGCTAACCGAGACAATCTGTCTTTACCCATTGTAGAATGCAGGTGGGACTTTATAAGTTTGAGTTGGCTAATGGATCATTCTGCGACTGCACTACTTATTGGCAAGATCAGAAAAATGTGGTACAATGTCAAAATGTTAGGGTAAATGGAACAAATGCCATTGGCGATCATGAATTTTAGTACACTGTTGATGGTCAGTTTCTCAACACTTGAATTTGCCTTACTGCTAGTGCTCATTATCTCTTTGTACATGTCTTTAAATGAAAGATACTGTTGCACAATTTCAGTTTGGCTGTCGATGACGTCTGACTGAGTACATGTCTGCCAAAAGTTCTAATTTGCTGACATCTGTTGTCAAAATGCTTTGGATCTAAACCACTAAATTCGGAAGCCACATTTTAAAAATGCTCGAATCTTTATTTATAACATGGACACTAAGTAAGATTCAACCATGAATTTCTTCCGGGCATCAAATATTCCTTCATCCTCTGCAATTTCCTCATGGAATCTTTTTATTTTACGTACTCTGTGCTGCTTGTATTCCATAGTAATATCACATTTTCGAGCCAGCTCAGTTGCTTCATTCTCAATCCGTATGAATTCAAATTCATTTAGCATGTTTTTATATCATTTTCAAAAAGCTGAATCAAATGAGAAGCTGTTACCAGATTTAGACTACTTTTCTGTAAATATGTGGATAAATTGAAAGCCTTCTCTAGCACTTTTCTCCAGATTATAAGAAGAACTAAGAATTCGTAAGTATCGAGTGTTACCAGAATACCCTATGCCTCAGCGAGCTGTTTAGTACAGTTTTTTATCTTACCAACCACAATTCTTTGCAGGGCAACTACTAGTGCTGGTAAATTCTGCAAGACTGCTTCTACTGCTGACTTTCTGGATGCCCATCTGGTATCACAAAGTTCCTTTAGAGTCAATGCGAAAGATTTGATATGATTGCATTGTTCTTTTGGTATTGAAAGATGAGGTAAACTGCCAGAAATACAGGTTCTAGAGTTCCAAAAAACAACTGAGTTTGAATATTGGAGCTTACTGCATCAATTAGAATCAAATTTAAATTATGTGCACAGCAGTGTGTAAAGAGTGCACTTGGAGCAACTTCCCTAATTCTTGTTTGGAGACCTAATATTTCACCCGACATGGTGCTTGCTCCATCGTAAGACTGACCGTAACACATAGTTATTGACAACCCCAAGTTTTTGATTGCTGAAAGAAGAATGCTGAAAAAATCTTCAGCATGTACTCCAGGTAATTCACTGAATTGTATAAATTGTTCCACTGCATCACTGTTTACTGTTACATAACGCAAGGATAAAGAAAATTGATCAGTTATGCTGATTGCATATTGAACAGACTGACCCTTGCTTTCATACTGCTTCCTCTAACGTCTTTTCATCATAGTCTTAACAACTGTCATGACAACATATTACCTTAAAAAAGTGTCGAAAAGGCGCCACTTGGAGAATGTGCTCAGGGGGAGCGACTGCTCCTCCTGCTTCCCCCTAGCTACATCACTGATCACTATGCACTTTTTACTCGCCAATGGCAAGTAAGCATCTGAGTTTGTCCAGCCCTGTTCCTATCCAATCAAGTTCTTTTAAATTTTTTGTAAAAGAGATGTTTAAGTGTAACATTCTAGCATGGGATTTTTATTTATTCTATTCTGCATTTTTGATTTTCACCTGCATGATAGCAAGACCTGACATAAGATATCTCTGACAGTTCCTTATTTTGTTTTCATATTTTTAAGAACATTTTTCTCAGGTGTTCTAATTGGTAGATTAAAATGTCTTTTTATCATGAAATCTTTCAACAAGTTTGTGTTGAATACATGAATACTAAAATGGTAACAACTATAAGCTATCACTGTGATCTATGGGATTTATCCATTTAAATTAAATATCTTTTCTTTATTTTTCTTCATTATGTCGTCACATTTGTGCATTGACATGAGTCCCTTATTTGAATCACATAAACATATAGATTATGGAAATATTGACGAAGTAAGTGCATAAAATCCGTAATACTCAAGCAATTTCATTTATTCTGTAGCAAAGATACAAAAAGTAAGATTTTCAAGCATTAGCTTGAGTTTGCAGCTCCAATGATTTGTATACTTTTCGACGTTTAGATTTACGGTTCCTCTTCAAATGATCAGAAGGTGGAAGATGTTGCTCTTTGTGGAAGAGTTGTATGATTCTTGATTCTAATTTAGACCCTCTGATTATCTTGCACAGGAATCTAATAAATGCACTCCTGCTTCCCACCATTTGAAAAGATAAATAAACATTAATATTTTGTTTTTGCTAATAATTTGCATTTTAGTTTTAAATAGAAAATTATTTATGCTTGTTCTTTTTTTCCAAGGCAGACATTCCTTTGATTTTTTATTCACCAAATTTCTCCATTAGAACAATCAACAAAGGAATTACATGCTTTGGTTTATTTTGTGTGAATTAGAGGAAGTGATCATTAGAATCAAGAATAAATAGTAATCATCAAGGAAGAATATATACCATGTTTAATCGATTGTAAGATCACAAGGCCATGCAAGGAAAAAAAATTATTTTAAAGGGCTTAGACAGCAAATCTCAAAATTCCACAGTATGAATGCCTCTGATTTTCAGTTCGTAATTAAATAAAGATTATTAACTGATATTACGGCAACATAAAACTCACATTATTCACGTATTCACAACGATTTCGAAGAAAAAAGTAATTTGACCGCGTTATCTCCCAGGAAATTATTCTGTGGACAAAAATATCCCCGATTCTCATAAATCATATACGCCATTGTGCTGCAAGATTAGACATTTCTTCTGCATATGCAAGTGGGTATCTCAGTGGTAGTGCAATGAATAACCAGGGAAGGGAAGAGTGAAACCCAGTGCCGGCATTTGCCAGCTCTTACGAAGAACACCAGGGGGCCAACGGCTTAATGTCCCTTCCGAAGGATGGAACAGCTGAATTTGCGTGGTCTCCTCAAACCACACAAACAGAGGGCCCTGCGACCTTGGAAAAATCCTACTTGCGCAGGATTCGTGCCCGCTGCCTTTTCAAACAGCAGGCGAGTAGCAGCCAGCATCCAAACCACTACACCACCGGCACCCCCTCATATGCTATCATTTTCCTCCTAAAGTTTGCAGAATAATGTGTTCGTCCCATAATGGGGTTATTTAAAAAAGCAATCTCATTACAATAAATGACAAATTGACGCTTGCCACGAGGAAGTGATGGTTCGTTCGGGAAATGTACGTACGTATACTAGACACTCGATAGACTGAAACAAGATAGGGAGAGGAGGGGGGAATAAGAAAGGCAAATGTTTCGATCCACGAGTAAAAGGAAACATTGTGTCAATATATAGCTTCTTACCAGTACAAGCGCTACCGCCGCCTTTTTTATGACTTTGAGGCGCCACATACTATTTACGTAATTTATTCCTTAGATGTTCAGTCATTTTGATTCTTTTTTCCTTACATTTAAAGTAGATAGTTTACTTCCACTTTAATACACTTATATCTCGCATTATAATGTAAATACGGACATAAATTCATTTACTTCTTTATTTACCCCAATTCAAAGCTGAGTGGTGATTTATGAGATGTTAAAAAGGTAAAAAAAATTTGGCTTACAATCGATTAAATATGGTATCTTTCTTTGTATTTGTTAAGGATTCTTAAGTCACAACATCAGCTTGTTAATAATTTTAGTATGTCAGTTATGGTCTTAGTCTCATATTTTATCCATTTACTAGTGACGATAATGTTACTGTAACTTTGCATATCTACAGTTGTGTGTATTAGCACCAAGTATTGCTTTTTAAATGGGCTGAGATTTGTAATATTTTTAATAGGCTGCCAAATACTATGCAATGAAAAAAATGAGATGATGGTTGTTAGATTGATGACTGCTGCATTAGTATTATCTTTTGGCCTTGGAGGAACACCATTTGCAGAGATCTAGTCAGGGCTGGTGCAAGGCAGTATAGTGCCTTGGGCAAACTTTTTTTGGTGCCCTACTCCAATCTAAATGGCACTAAAAATTTAATAGATGAAAATAACTTTTAATAGTGATTACACAGTAATGTCTATAAGCACCAGTATTACTTAAACTTACCTTTGTTTTGTAAAGAATTATTTCTTACTTTCTCAATCAAGATAAGCTGTAAAATCAGAACACTAATTTTATAAAATTAAAAGTAGTTAAAGTCTCTTCACTTCTGGTAAAGATAATTTTGCTTTCAAAAATTGTTTTTATAAACTTCCAAGAATTTTCCAAAAATCAAGGAGGTACCAATAACAATTAAACCCTAATCCGCTTATTTCAACCTAGGAAAAATGTGCATCACAGCTACAGTGTTCTTTTAATAATGTTTTGGATTTTGCATTCTTCCTTTTTTTCTTTTGATTAAAATTAAATAAATGACTAAATTCAAAGTCGTGTATATATTAACAAAGTCCAAAATGAAGAACAAACAATATAAATAGCAATAAAAATTAATTTAGATGCAAATCGGTAGGAGAAGAAAAGAATCAAACACATTGCATTCCAGTGACTAAAAGTGCCTGGCTTATGCTTCCATCAATTCTTAACACTGGCAGTAATTTGTTTAGCCTCTTGCACTCTCTCTCTTTTATGAGAAAAATAAGTGTAAAAATATATTACGTGTATACAAAAGTGCCATGAAATCAAAACATAGGCTCTTTATGGTGCCCTAGGCAGTTGTCTGTTTTGCTACCTCGTTCTGCCGGCCCTGGATCTAGTGTTGCTTCAGAGGAAAAATATTTTGTATCCAGTTTAGTAAAAAATACATGGAGTGACTAAAATTTTCAGATTAATCATGTGAAAATGGTAATACTCATCAGCTAGTTGAAGTTCATTTGAAATTGTATCCTCCACTGTGAATACATACACTTATTCCTACATTCTTGTCATTTTTCAAAGTATTTCAAAAATAATTGATTATACTTTTTAGTTACTTCAATTTCTTTTGGAAAATTTCTGTATGTAATCAAATATTTTCTTATTTAGGTAGTTTTTTATTAAAAAAAGAGAAAAAAAAACAGAATGGGTAAGTTTAACTTAGAACTTCTACTACATTGTCTTTTACTAAAAACTTTGAGGATACATCAATGCACTTTTGAATGCAGTCAGCACAGTTCTGAGTGCTATTCTTTGACCATATTTAAACTTTTTGAGCCACTTATTTACTTTGATTGATTTTGAGCTTCATTCCTGATTGATGTTCCAAGTACCTCATTCTCTTGGGTTTCCGTAGTTTTCTTTCCGAGTTTTTAATCATATTTAATGTAAAAAAGTTTTTGTCTCTACTAGTCATCTCAGAAATCAAAGAATAGTTTAAATTGTTCACTCTTAACTGAGTCTTAATCAAAACTGTGAAAAGTTGATATAATCCTATACTATACTAAGGTCATTTCTCCATATGGCCTTCAGTTTTAATTAGTCCCCAAATGTTTCATCAGATCGCTAAAAAACACTGTTGGCTGTACAATGTGTGATGTGTTATAAAGTACATTCCTTACCAATTTATTTTTATGCCTTAAAAGTATGAGTTTTGCTTTTGGTTGTGAACTTTTAGTTTAGAGCTTGAATCACTACATACATTTAAAATTATTTAGGGTTAACAATCTTTTGTTATAATTTTATTCTACATATTCTTACCTAAATTTAGTATCAACAGCAGATATAGAAGTCAGCACCAGCATAGCACTTACATAAGTCACCTTACCATCTTAGAGATTGATGTAAACAAAGTATGCGATGGTAAATAATGCCTAAAAAGTGGTTGATTCAATGCCAGCTGTCTGTCTGTGTGTGGCCCTAGAGTCTATATGGTTCTACAAAATCGAATGATATTTCAAATTTAGATATACTATTATCCAGAAAGTGTGAATACATGAATGATACAGCACAACAATGAAGGGTATTTTATTCTTGTTGATTTTCACAAAATGTCGATATATTCAAAAGAGAGACTAACAATTTTGATTAATATTCACTCAGTAATAGAGCTTGGAGTCATAAGCAGTAGTCCATAAACCATATTTCTCAAAAAATAACTACATAGCATCCAACGACATTATCATATATCGATTTTTATGCCCAGCTACCACCCAGCTCTCTCCAGTTTTCTCAGCAATCTTTGTTCAGTAATAATTCTTCAGCACCTGTATGACTTTGCCAATCCAAATTATACTTGACATTTATGTATTATTATTATTTATTAAGTTTGATTTTCACATACAGGTACTCCCCAGATGCACGGAATGCGTTCTGGCACTGGTTACGTAACTCAAAATTTGTGTAAGTCGAAAATTACTACGGATAATATACAGTACAACAGAGGAAATTATACGTATAGCGAAAAATTAACAGTTGCATTTTCTCCTGAAGAATAATTGAAAGGCCGTTATATAAATCATATTTTAGCTAGAGGAATTATTGCTGTTATTTGTAGACATAGGTTTTCATATAGCATCCGATGTAAATGAAATATCATTTACTGTTACTATGTAAATATATAATGTAATTTATTTTTGTATTCATATGAGTGCCAATATACAACGTAATTATAGCCAGTTGCTAGAATTTGGTAGATTGTTAAATCAATTCGCTAAATTCATATGTAGTCCCTGTGGCCTTTTTTTAGGTGCTATTTTGAACCCAAAGTCACTAGATCTAGCTAAAAATTTGCTCGAGTGGCAACAGTGGCTGGGTAGCATGGTGGGGCTACCGCATTACAATCCACACCTTGTATTCTTCCTCTGCACACATATTCAGTTCCTGCACGCTTATGCAAACTGCTAACATATACTTGAATGTAAACATTATGAATTTTTTTTAGTAATTTATGGGACCACTTATGTAAGTGTGGGTTTATGTAAGTCGAGGCATGCATGACTCGGGGAGTGCCTGCATATGAGGTTATCAATATATTTACATGCAGAAGTCATTTTCAGTGTTTTTTTTTGTTTTTGTTGCAGTAGGAATTCCTTCCAGTCAGGAAAGAGTGTAACGAGACCAGATGCATACGTAATATATGAGAAAGTTTGTGCAATGTATATTGTACCAATTTTTGATTCATGTGCCTTAGGGAGAACTTCTGAAAAAATATAAATTTTTACAATAAGTTGAAATGATAAATATAAAAGACATAAATAGCTTAAATTGAATAAGGATAAAATTATTTCAGAAAAAGGCTTCCATTTGGACCTGATTTTATGTGAAATTTGTCATGTGGTATTTTTATGTCTTGAATGATTATTGGTATTAGTAAAGTGACGTAAAATATTAGCAGGTTTTTTGTACAAATTTTGAGTATACACTCTAGTTTTCGATTTTTTCAAAAGACTACTTTATAGATTCACTGTATATTTTAAAATTATCAATTGGCTTCATTTTTGTGCTTTAGGGAGTCCTAGCTGCTGTTCCTCTTGCTTACATTCTTCCAGCACTCACATACTGCAAGTTAGAAGAGGGGCCTCTTCTTGGTTCACAGAAGCTGCCTGCTTTAGCAACTGCAATCTTTGGTTTGGTTGTGGCTATTGTGGGATTAATATCAATTGCAGTTGATTTTGAGCATGCATCACAATGCAGCCATGGGATAGATATGCCCTACTGTATGAATGAGTCTGCAAATAATACCACTGTGAACTATACCCTGTCCAATTGAATTCAAATGCTGTATTACATGAATGGCATATTGGTTAGAGATAAAAAGCTGTTGCCTTAGGTTTATGAAACTCTTTAAAGAAAATCTTTATAGGTTCTATGAAGTGCTGGCTTCATATAATCAAAAGTCAATGGTGTAAATATTTATCAGCCAAAAACATTGAGAAAAGTTGGTGGTACAAGAAAGTTAGTTTTTCTATTAATGGAGTAAAGGTTTCTGAATATTTTTTTTCATTCCAGAGAAATAGTTTTGGAAGACCAGTAAATGGTACTAATTATTAATCCATCCAAATATTTGCCAGAGTAGTAGAATATTTTCTACCAATTTTTTGTATTTGATTGTCAGTGCTCCACAAGTATGCAAAGTGCATAAATGTTTGCTTTTGATAATAATGTTCAATTATCATTTCTTTGTTGGTTCTCAAATCTAATTTCGAGATGTAGAATCAAAATTTTTATTTTTATAAAGCATAATTTCTAGTCTTTACTTTTTTCAAGATGAATCAGATATGCTTGTAGCAATGAATATTGTCTATTTTAATAGCATCACACTATTAGCTAGATATGTGATAATTGTGAATGCATTGCACTTTTGTGTCGCCATTGTTAATAGCATGTGTTCAGTGTTTTTAATGACAAGTGAATTACTAAGTGTTGTGAAACCAACAGTATTTTTGTGGAGCACCACCGTTCTTAAAGATTATTATACCTGCTGTAACTGCTTATGTTATAATTTTTTTACCTTCTATAATCTGTTGGTTAGTAGCAACGAATCAATGAAATATTTTAAAGTTTGTATCCAGTTACAAGTGTTATTTGAGATACATGCTATCCATGGGTTGGAAAGGGCATTTTATTGAGCATTGCAATGAAGGTTGTCTTTTGATCTCATAAATGAAGAATCTTGGAAATTTTTTGCCCTTGAACTGAGTTAAGGGCGTTGTTATATATGTATTAATGCATTCCTTTTAAGATATTAACTTTTCGTACTGAGCATCCATCAGGTAGGTTGTATTTTATGATAGTTATTTTTGTACAATCATGTACATTGATCTAGTCTTCAGGTTGATAAATGCAGAATTGTTTTGCAGTATGGTTTTCAGGACTTTAGGAAAGGTACATATATCCTTGACTAGAGATCTTCACTTAGTAAAACAATACTTAAGTCATGTTGCATTTAAATAACCAGTATTTGTGTTAAAGCTGGTTTTGTATTTATACTGTTATATATCTTATGCACTGCTATTATGCCTCTCTAAACTTGAAAGTCTTTACAGCCTTTTTATCAACAATTAAAAAATATATCTATATTGGTAGCAATGATATTAGAAAATATTTGTAT
The DNA here is from genome assembly GCA_028673005.1 of Tanypteryx hageni. Lineage (NCBI taxonomy): Eukaryota > Metazoa > Arthropoda > Insecta > Odonata > Petaluridae > Tanypteryx > Tanypteryx hageni. The sequence goes on along the minus strand of CM054112.1, from coordinate 98,576,644 downwards.
GTTACTGATTCTAAAGAACCAATGAATTATTTATATAGCAGATCATCATCTGATTATCAATCACAGGACTTAAATTGTGATTTTTATCAATTAAAAATTTATGTTGATGAATATATTCTGTAATTGATTTGAATGATGGAGTGGTTTGTGTCAAAGGTATGAAAGGAGTTATTTTAAATCCAATACATTTTAAGGTATTCAACAGGGTGAAACTGTGATTTTTGAAAAAAATGAATCAAATATTTCTTGTGAGTCACAAGTTCCTCTCTGTTTTTTTATGAAAGAGAAACTATTGCAGAAGGAAAATTCTGGTGTTTCACTTAATGAACTGGCTTGGAAAGTTATTCCATTAAAATGTTTTATAATCTATATTTGAGTATACCTTTATATTCTGTTATAATGTTGATTTTTTAGAGTTGAAACAGGACTATTTTGGTCGAAGTTGTCCCTGTATATTTTGGTGGTTTTTCTATAATAGTTGTCATTTGAGTGAAAAGTAAATTTCAGGAAATTTTACAAAGATAATACAGTGAAAGAAGGATGTAGTATCATATCAAATTAGATTCATATCAATTAGGTTAGGTGACATTTACATGGTATGAGCTTCTTCAGTAGTTAGTGCTTTACTCTGAATGGGTGAAATCCATTAGTAGGTTGCTGTCTCATTTAAAATTAATAAACATAATCTCAACTCTTGGCTAATAAAATTCCTGATTCTCTTTTTCTTATCATTGATCTTTCATGACATGCAGGATTGTATCAAATTAAATAACTCGACTAGATGACTGTTATATTTCACTTTAGAGCAGTTATGGATTCTAGTTTAGTTTTTATCGCAGGTATTGAATCACTTTACAGACGTTATGCTAATGGAAGTTTTTAAGCATGGCTTGATAACTTTATATGAGTACATTAGTATAAAAGAGCAGCCGTGATTGAATAAATTTTGTATCTCTTATTCCATATATTCATTAATAGCATGAAAAACCACTAAAATTTATGGGACTATTGATGGGATGAAATGAAGCATTTATTATTCTTTTATAACAATATAATTATTATTTTAATGTTACTAATTTTTAATTATAAAGATTTACAATGTTTTTGTATGAATAATTCTACATTCATTGTTATGTTCTTTAAATAATCATCAAAATGACAATAAACTGCACATCTCTCAATTTTTATGGTGGTTATGATATTTTAATATTGTCAAAGTTTAAGTATTAATATGCATTACCAATTGAAGCCAATGAAAGGTTTTTTAGTTATATGTATGTAATTGTTTGAATGCTGTAATACTTTGTTTGATAACATTATTTTTATACTTCAAACTTCACTTATATATGACCACATGGCCGTTCCATGAAAATCTTCTGCCGGAGGTAAAAAGAAAAAATACTGCCCGTTTCATGACACTGGTGCAGATCAACAGCTACACCTATATTTTCTCCCCTAGAAATATGCTGCCTGAGGCAGTCACCTCTTAAACTCAACTAATGCGACAGTCCTGTAGATACCATGAAACTTATGAATGGCTCTCTCTGTTAAAAGATCAACTTTTCTTAGAAAGGGCTCAGCAAGAGCATCCATCTAAATGACCATTTCTCTTTGGGGCTGTCAGCAGTCACAGAAGTTTCACCGTAGGTTTTATATTACTATATTTTAACATGCAACACTTATAGCTATTATTCAATTAATGATTAAATGTCATAAAAGATATTTATTTATTAGTTGTTCATGGTTACTTGTTTAAAGAAGATTAGATCATTTAATGTTTTACATTATACATGTAGGAATATGGAATTAGGACTAATCCATGATTATTCAGATTTAAATCACCCCAGCATTAGCTAAGGAATCATTTTTTTAATGCCCTTTAAAATTTAATTCGCCAAATTCTAAAATATATCTTGGCTTCATGAAATCTAATATCTTGAAAACAACAAATTAAATCGCCTAAATATCTGATCTTTTTTTTCATATAAATTATGGATGGTAGGGCAAGTTTTGGATTCAGTCATTCTGAGATATTATGGGTAGCAGAGTGCTACTGTGAAACTATCTTAAAGGATGCTTCAATATAATATGCATGGAAATAATTTACAGTGCTTTAAAAGGAAATGAGCAACTCCATTTATATTAATAAATTTGGGCTGTGGTAGAGAGATGCAATTAAAAACTGAGCAACCATTAACCCTTAATTAGTCGCGTGGGGTCAATATGACCCATGCAAAATATTTTTATCAATGTAATAAAAACTAAAAGGTATATATAGGCTGTACTTTTAGTATCTTCATTACTTACCCTTCTGATTATAATTTAGCATTTTCGTTAATTTTGGAATTTAATGGTTCACGTAAACAAAGCAGGGGTGCCACAATTACAAAAAATTGATGTTTTCCATATCTCATAAAATATTGAGAGGATTTCCCTGAAATTCGGTGCACTGGACGTATGGCCAGAGAAAGTAACAAAATGGTATAAATGATGCACGTAACCCAAACAGGGGTGCCACTATTGCAAAAAAATAACGTTTTCCATACCTATCAATTAAAATATTGAGCGGATTTCCATGAAATTTGATGCACTGGACATATTGCCAGAGAAAGTAAAATAATCGTATAAATGCTTCCCATAACCCAAACAGGGGTGCCACTATTACAAAACCAAAAAATATTTTCTATATCCTGTATAATATTGGACATATGTTCATGTTATTTGGTACATAGGACTTGCATATAAAGAAAGTACAAAATTTTTAAATATACGGTACGTGTTTCTTGCTGTTTCATTAGCGATGATTTTATTTTCATCAGGCCTCGAAATTATTGCAATAAACCGAAAGACAATGAATTTGCAAACAATGTTAGTGAATAAAAGTTAAAATAAAATTTTTAATTGTAAGATTCGTTTTTAATAAATATTCCCACAAAATATCCTTATAAACTATGGTATTTTAATTTAAAATTTAATTTTCTATAGTAATAATAAAATAAAATGTCATTTTAGTGTTACTTTTACAAAAAAAATCATATTGCTGCATATACTGCCACTATAGGTATGCCGCAAAGAAAAGAACATGCACAGATTTTGGCTGTGCACGGAGGGGAAGTTCCCTCGGTCATCTTGACTTCCCCCACCCCATTACTTCCCCTTCTCCTCCTTAGGTTGTCAGTTCTCACTACTTACAGTTGCTGCCTAGACGAAATTTTGTGAATAATTGGCAACAGTGTAGTTAGAAAAGGACCGAGACAGCAATAGCCTGTGCAGTAAGGAAGGACAAGAGGGGAGGGTGCCAAATGGAGTGAGGGATTAAGCCGCACCCACTATACACCCAAAATGTTCTTTTGATCACGGTAGACCTATAGATGGCGAGTGGACAAGGTGACACTGGACGATACAAAAAATTGTGCCAATTTTGGTTTATTCCATTGTATACCTCAACAAAGTGAACTATTACGTAAAACTTTTGAATTCTCAAACCACCCAGCCTATGATCCATAAGGATCTCTTACTTGTTCAGAGTTATTAATGATTTTATGAAGCCTAATACAAACTGACATATAACTATATATATATATATTTGGTGGTCTTAATATAAAAGTTATTAAAAAAGAACATCTTCATCAGATTATGTATAGCAAATTGAATTTAGATATGAAACAACAGTAAGGGTTTATCTAAATAACTTATATATGGTCTAGAATTCTATATTTTGAGTTGTGAAGATTGAAGTTAAGTCCTAATGAGTGTATTTGTGCATTGTTTAGACATATCAACAGTATGGTTACACGACAGATGCCTTAAATAAAACACTATTAATCAAAACTTAATACATACTATTTCCACAGGGAAAATTTAGCATGACCAGTTTCAATGATTAATCGTCATCATCAGAGGAAATGTATCCTAGTTGCATAACTTTTAAGCTTGAAAGGAAGGGTGGGGGAAGGAGAGGAAAGGGGCAGAGCATTTAGGATTTAGGGTGCTACTATTGGAAATCCCAGGAGTCTGTGAGCAAGGATGGGGAGAGGATTGGGAGGAAATCCCAGATTGGATGGAGTAGGGAGACATAAATGGTCATCTTGGATTGGGGGTTGGGTAAACATCAGTGCTAGGTAAGAGGGAGTATTGACACAATTAGTGTGTGGTATTTTTGGCTAATCAACCTCTTGGATTATTATATTAATGCAATTAGTGGGGAATGGGTTAGGAAAATATGATGGTTTACGATAGAATTGTTGGGGACAGTGTAGGTGAAATAGCATTTGTAATTGTTCATGGAAAATTAATCTAAGAGCTTTATTCTTATAGAATTTTTGGTAGAATTGTGGTTATTGGTTAAAAGATGTTGCGCAAAAGATGATTTTTTTTGTTCATTGACTTGCATCTTAAAATTCCGGTCTGTTTAGCCAATGTAAGTGGCATCACAATCACTGTGTTCTAATTTGTAAACTGAGTTTTAGTAAAATGTTTATTTTATCTTTTTTGTTGCAAAGGAGTGAGCATAAGTTAATTTTATTATAGAAAACAGGTTAGTGTCTCCACTCCACGAAAAACATAGATGGGTATTTTATACCATTAGCTTTTTTCCTATTATAATAATATTTATTGGCTGTTGAGCTGTAAAAGGAATGGACCATTCTTCTTAGCACAGTAACACCTCGCTTTGTGCAACTCCATTTTAAGCGGATTCATTATAGCGCTGCTGCCTACCAGATTTAAAAAAAGACGCGTTCAACAATTGATGAGGCCTAACTATAAGCATATTAAAAATTCCATTTCTTACAGACTTGTGGATTTTAGTATAATCATTTAGTGCCAGGATGTGGCTTACCCATGCTATAAAAGAAACCTCCAGGACCACACATTATTTTTACCACTTGTTCGACACTTATTTTGGCATTATTATTTCTAAAAAAAAGGCCACTTTTCAAATAAAACTTCCCCGTTGATTTATATAGGATTTCATTTATACAGGAAATATTTAAATTTTTGCCTGAACATAATGAAGTTTTCCACATTATTTGAAATTACCAATGAAGATGTTATTTTAAAAATTTAAATTTGGCTTTGATGGATGAAAGTTGACAAGAAGCTGGCTTTCAAGTTAACGTATTTTTATTAATATTATACTTTAGTTTTTGCACCCATGAAACCTATCCTCATTGACACGAGCCTGTTTTGCACGAAATGTTTGGGAACCTGTTGCATAAAGCGAGGTATGACTGTAATTTCTTTTCATCCTATCTGTCCATTTTATCTTGTTTGTACCCAATTTTAAATAGCATACCCAAAAACATTCATAACTTTAATTGTTAATTTAAATATTTAACGTTTCATGGATTACAATCCAAGTGGCATAAAGCGAGTTATGGCTGTATTTGTTTTTCATCCTGTCCATTTTATCTTGTGTGAACCCAATTTTAAATAGTATACCCAAAAACACTTGTAACTTTAATTGTTAATTTAAATATGTTATTGATTAACATGTTTCATGGATTACAATCTAAGTTCAGAAATCTGAAAAAGTTGGGACGAAGCTGTGGATTTCTGAAAATTGTGGATTCTTGAGCTCATTTTGTGATTTAACATAAAAAATGGTTTTAAATGGGATTTATGAGTAATAAATATAAAGTTATAGTATAAGTAATTGTGGAAATTGAATAAAAAATAATGTAATATAAATAAATGAAATAAACATTTCAATGCATGAAATGACTCAAGTTTCAGATGAAAATAAAACGAGAAAAGTTCATTCTTAATTTAGGGTTAACATATAAATACCATGCATAGACCAAATGAAATAAAGAAAAACATATGAATTTCTTATTAGGTTATAGTTCGGATTTAAGAGCCAGCCAACTCCAGCAAGTTCTTTGGAAGCTTTTCCAAAGCATAGATTCGTGCGCTTTTTGATTTACTCCAGATTTTTGTGCTTTGACTGTATTACAATTTTCTGATGCAATAAATACACATATTTCTTTTCGTAATATGTTCACTTTGATTTTGTTATCTCAAGTTTTGACATCAGCAGAAGCATTGCCCATGCAGTTAGGGCCTACTGCATTTGATAGGATAATTGAAAATAACCTTATAAGTACTTGCCCAAAAAATTGAGTTCATGTTAACTTCTGAGATGGTGGTCTTAATCTAACACAGGTTTTATCCATTTTATCAATCAGTTAATAAAAATTTGACAAGTTTCTTCTTTTAAAATGCATTTATATACACAAAAACAAAGTGGATTTTGTGCCTTGGAAAACATTGTTAGTAACCAATGAGTTTATATTTATGAAAAATGATTCATTGGACTTGCCCGAATGTTAGCTGCACATTTTGACCTACCTTACATGAAAGACCAACCCTCCTGGGAAGTAAATGACCACAATTAAATTTTAAAATAAATTTCTATTAGAGATTTGACATACTTTAATAAACTCCAACAAAGCACTCAATAATTGCTGCCATACCAATCATTTAAAACCTGTTAATAGATAACACAGTAACAATTTCCATGTTCAGCCAAGGGTTGTAAACCATTATTGTAACTAAAATGACTCAACAACATCAGCCAAACATTATAATTCAGTTAGCAACAAATATTGACCATTAAAGCATATCACTTCAGTAAGAATGTTCATAATTTTTCAGTATAAAAATGCCTAGACTGGTAAATCATTATCTATCAAACAAGGTTGTTTGAATGACTAAGTAATTAAAAAATTACTGCATAACGAAACGTAATTTTTGCCAGTTACTTCAGACCACTCTATATTAAATTTGACTTTCTTAAATGTACAACAGGTTAAACATACATTTAGAAAAAATAAGCAGATAAAATACTTTAAACTTTTATCATACATGACAAATTGCAAGGAAATTCAAAGACACAATTAGCAACTTCTTTTGAATCACAGCTTTTTTTAGCATTATACTTGAAAACAACTTTGTGGTAATAAAGTCTATGATTCAACATAATTTGTGAATATAACTTGCGTACTTATAAAACTAGTTTAAGGGGTATCATTTCACATGCACACTCTTTAACCATCTGCTTCATCTTAAATAACTGCACAAAATTTTGATTCATTCAAGTTACAACTGCAAAGGAAAAATTGCTTTGAAAGTGCCTAATCCTAACAAATTGAACTTATAAAAATAATAAAGGAAATGCCTATTAATCCTTGTGCCTAGACAACAACTAAACAAGTCTTCCAAATAAACAGCAATACAGAAAGAACAAATTTCAACAATTCATAAAATAAGCTAAATTACAATTAAAAATTTCACAATTACTTTGTGATAGCTTGTAAAATACAAAAGAAAAGGAATTAAGCACCCCAGAATAAAAATCTGGCTTTAGTTACAGTCAATAACGTTTTTCTTTTCAAATGAAAGGCCAACTTGGTTACACAAACTCCAAGAAATTATACAGGGTTAATTGTGATAACACTTTTTGCCTTCAGGTCAGATTATGTCACAACAATCATTCATATACAGCTTTCCAAGATGGAAAGTAAAAAGCTTTATGCACCAGAACACGCTCTTAGTATGAAAATATATGTATGAAATTATTTTGAAAACCCATTGCATACATGAGTAGTTGAACACTAACATCCTGTGATCGTATCACTTCAAAATCCTGTTCCAGCACTTCAATCCTCAAATTTTACACAAAATACACCATTTTAGAACAAAGGTGGGGCGTGAACATTTTTATCACAACTATAAATAGGTGTTTGACAAGAAAACATTATTCTACAATGAGCACCACTCATATGCTTCAGTTTTTAGCATGTGGACAAATATCAGTGAGTATCCAAACATACACAAATCTATCATACATTCAACAACACTTGAATAAAATTCTTTGGATATCCAGAACAAATTAATGTGATGCCCAAACACACAATTGCATATTAGAGGTGGGACTGGCAAACACTGCAGCATTGAAAGAAAAATGTACAATACTTGGCTTTAATTAAAAATGCAAAGGAATGAAATGTTATGAAACACAGCTGATTTATGCTGCATTACAATAGCTTAGTCACACTCACAAACATTTGCAATAAACTCAGTCCATAAGCTCACACAATAGGAGCAAATGCTGTCACTCAATATCACACTCATCATTTCTTTAATCAGTCACTGGGATTTTTGGAGAGACAGACCTTCCTTTGGGCTGAACACCATTTGCAGCTGCAGCAATTTTTTCCTCCGAAGAAACTTCATCACATGAAGAGCTCCTTATGTCTCCTTCCATCTGAAATAACAGACAGACAAATTGGCATAATTTAATTCTCATCCATATGCACATTCAAACAAAAGATAATTGTGAGTTACTGAAAATAATATTCCTTCATAATTAAAGAACCAACTTAAAAGAAGAGGATTTGAAGAAACATCTTCATATATGATAGATTTGTATAGAAATACCAAACAATATTTATGGCATTTACCATTCACACAAAACTTGGCAGATTAAGTAAATGAAAACTTCTCTTTGCTAATCATCGATAGATATTAACAAAAAAATCGAGCAGGAAAAATCAATAACTTCTAGGGCTTTGCTATATCAGGACACAGGCACAACATAGCAAAGCGATGTTATAACAAGTAACAAAATCAAGATAAACAATTTTATTTATTCTGAGAGGAATAAATTCACTTGAAAATTTTGGGTTCAAGATGGCTTTTTATAATACTGAATTCTATGATAATGGTATATGAAGTCATTTCTCTGTATTTTAATGAAATAACCACCTAAAAATTGAAAGCAAGACCTCCATTTGTTTGCTATCACTTGGAAAGTCTCCGAATCCATCCCTGGTTAAGGTCTCATGATGAGAATGAAAATCTCACTTGCATAGAGCAACCTCAATAATCATTCATTCCAATATAGAAAGTGAGGAAAATATTCAAACAATGCTGAAACGTTATAATGGTAAATAATATATTTATATGAATAAACCCCACCTAAGTTTCTCAAAAAAGTCATTAATGACACAAAATAATATAAAAACAAAGTTAGATATCATATCTCCTTTGTTTCAATTAAAGTTTATAACATATCAATAATTCAATGATAAAAGTTTGTCTATAGATCTCACTTTATAGCAGCAAGTTTCATGATAACTGTCTGCAATAAGCTGAAAAATGTAATTAAACTAAAATAAAAATATTTTCTCACCTGACCAGCTTTTAGTGAATTACAGGCAATTTTCAAAATGAGATACGTCCATATGACATGTAACAAAAGGAGCAGGAATAGAAGAGAGTTGAAGATATAATATGCAGGGAACATTGCTACGATAACAGGAGCTTCAACCGTTGTGCTAAAATAATGGAGACAAAATTGTACATTAAGTTAAAAAATTCATTATTATTATTATTCATTTTTGACTATTATTAATCATTTGATACCCAAGATAATTTAAATATTCAATTCTATGCAAGAGAGGAAACAATTTTAATGGAGCAAGATTATTCACAAGAAAATCAATGGTCAAAATAGCCGTACCTGTAAATGATCCAGAACGGGTAGACACCAAGACGGGTTACAATCCAGGTGACAGTAAATATAGCAAAGAAAGTATCACACACACGCTGATAACCAGAGTATTTTGCCATTTTGGCAGCCTATTAAAAGAATTAAACCCGTTTAGACAACTGCTCCTAATAAAATACTTTCTTTTTTGTAATAAAATTTAGTCTTTACCTCTAAAAGAATGTCTGCTATATCATGCACCAGTAAAACTAGAGTTCCAATACGAGTGAGATTGCAAATCCATGACAAAGAAAGAAGTGATATGGCAGCCATGTGATGGATAAACATTTGCCAAAAATCCTTGCGCCGAACATCAGTGAATTGAGACACAGTAAGAGACCAATAGAAGGACAGGGATATCATGTAATACCACCAAACATCATCAGTTATGGACTGCAAAGAAATAAAATGGCGTTTTATTTAGCTTCAGAGATACTAAACTACAAATATTCCCCATACACAACATGATTTCAAAATTGGCCGGTACTAAAGCTACATTTATAAATATTTTCGGATATTTAAGTTTACTAATACAAATTTTATCTGGTCAATGAATTAAATTATGCAGTGATAATAAAGAGTATAATTTTGGAAAACTAAAACCATGTATAAAAATTTTTATTAATATAAACTACTAAACCAAAATATTTTTTACTCCTGTAATAAAAAAACGAATACTACTATAACGAAACGCAAACAAGAAAACCACATACCTGATGAGGATAGCCATACCAACAGTGAACAATATCCCAAAGCCAAGGCTTATCCCAGAGGCAGAAAACGCCATATGTAAATGCAGATGAATAATAAAAGCATCGCCAGCTGAAAGTATAATATTCTTTTGTTATAGACGCAGGGATAGGTGTTTTCAGAGGTTCACCAAATAAATTCATAATGATTTCAGTGAACATTACCAATTGTTATACGTTAAGCATCGCTATAATTAAAATTTTACCTATTTTCACAGAATTTGGTCAGCGTTGATGGCTTATCTTGCGAATGCCTTAGCCGCAACCACCTCTCAACTTGTCTTTCTGTCCAATCCAGTTGTTTTGCCAACCCTTTAATCTGGACCATTTTTGTCCGAAAATGATTTTTAAAACCTCCAGTAAATTTTAAATTTAATCATGATAATATTTCTCAAAAACGGAAATTGTATCCTTTATTTTGGACAAGTACTAACACTTCTTACCTGTTTGTGCTTTATTTTTCCCTTAGAAAGATATGCTTTTTCAAGGACAGCATTTGGTGGTGCTTTCTTTTGACGAGAATTTTTAATACCCAAAGATAATCCAATAGGTGCAAACCAATAACTGAAAATGAAATTGTTTTGACAGTAAGATATTTTAAACGAAGGCGTGGCCAGCAACCTTTACGTCTAGAAAAGTACTACCATTAAATGGACAATTAAACTGAAGGAGAAAACAAACTAAAAACATAAAAATTCTGGTAAATTTTGTTCTAATATAACTAAAGAACTACTCACCGCTCAAAAACATATCTCACGACAAGTAACACCAATGCCATCGGCAATGGATAAATCAAATCTCGATAATCGGCATGCCGAACTTTATCATTTTGCATTAAATCAGCCCACGTAGAATTAGGAGGGAGCCAGATATGCTCACTCCAAAAAGTATCCATTATTTGTCGTACTACACCCATTATTTATGAAAACTTCGATCGTACCCAACACAATGCTCCCTTGACCGTTTCGCCGACAAAACTACAAGTAACTCCATCTACGTACATGAACCTTATTTACGACAAATTACGTCACGTCCGGTCACGCTCTCTGAATCGATTCGCGGTGATGACTAACAATCATTTCGCTCTTAAAGCGAAATTTCATCTATATTTAATGCGGATTTATATTTGATTTAGGATACTTTCGTAGCCTATATAAAAATAATTGTTTCATCCTGATGTAATTGACCTGGGAGGTCACCTGGAAAGCATTACTTTGTTATGTAACTGACAACTAATATAAATTTTTAAGTTTTCGTCATGGGTAGTTTTGATTAACAGTCGCTCTTCTATAATTCTATTCATGAAGTATTTTTATTGATGACTAAACAGAAAAACATAGGGAATTATTAAGAGTGAAACTTTTCTCGCCACTTCTGCTAGTGACTGGATTCGAATGCGTGCCACGATCGATATTTCCGAATCTTCAAAACTATTCTCGAATACTGTGATGTAGTACAGGGCCAGCGTGATTAATTGCGGGGCCTAGTTCGACAGTGAGCGAGGGGTCCTATTTATGTAGGTATATGCGCAAAAAATGACGTTTTTTAAAGACAAATGGTAGTTTTAAAAAAGAAAATGGTAGTTAAAAAAAAAGAAAATGGTAGATTTTTAATAAAAAATAGTTACTGTTAAAATTAATTTTTAGTAGAAACTTTATTGTTTAAAAATCTGGTGGTATGTTTATTAATGGAATATAAAACAATACCCTAATGGAATACCTACATATCAAATGTGTAATATAGAAATTAATATAATCACATGTGTGTATAATTACACAACATGAACGATCAACTTTCACAGATTTGTATAAAATCAAATAGTTTTATTAAAAATATTTAAAAAATAAATTTTCTCGCCCTTTTTGCTGCAAATTCTTGACAGATATCATCGAAATTTAAAGTTTTTGCTATATCATTTTCTATTGATAACATTGGAAGGGAAGCGAACCGTTTTTGACTTAGTGTGAATCTTTTTTTTAATTAATTAATTTTTTATAATTTTGTTTTAAAAATGAGCATTCTGCTGATGCAACTGTAACAGATGTAGTGAGTAGTTTTCTTAAAGCCATTGTTAAATTTGGGTAAATTTACAGAAATTTACAATAAACGGAACTTTCAGACGCATTTTTTAATTTAATAAAATTAATGAAATCGGAATAAAGGACAAGCAAGTGGTTTTGCCGACGAACATAAGATCACGATGTTCGAATAGCAGAAAAAATTAAGTGAAAAATATGTTTGTGTTTTGAGAGAGCGTTAGAGAAGAGAAGGATAAGCATTCTCACGTATCTAGTTCTGTTTATGCTTCGTCTTAATTTCCCACACAATGAGAGTCTTACCCACTTTCGTAGTGGAGAGGGGATTCGGGAGAGAGAGACTACTGCTGCTACTGTTCTGAGATCAACAGCACTCTACACCAGGGGTCCTAAACCTTTTGCCGACCATGAGCCACATTTAAAATAAAATGTACCTGGTGACCCACCTACGAAATATACGAGAGGTAGTACATTGCAAGTAATACAGTGGAACCCCAACATACAAACGTCATGCGTACCATGAAATGTGTTCGTCAGCTGAATGCTCGTAAATTGAATTGGTTTTTCCATTAGAAATAGAGTTAATTTTGTTAATGCGTCCCTGAATCATTATCAAAACTCAATTTCTAAGTACACAGAGGGTAAAAAATTGCGCTATCAATACATGAGAATTGAGCCTTGTGTGGGGTCCCTAATAAAGCGCTGGGCACTGTTCCTGGGAACCGACTGAACGTGCCTCACGCCGGCCCTGGTGATGTACAATAAATTGGTTTAGAAATTGAAATGATAATTTTAAGATTGCAAATGACAAAAATTGCAAAGTATTATTGATCTAGAATACTAATTAAGCGTTTATTTAATGAGAAAACAGTAAGGAATTAATGAAATAGGTTTTTCTCAATTTTAGCATTTGAGGTGAAAGAGAGATTTGTACATCTACATCTACATATTACCCTGCAAGTCACCTTGACGGTGGATGGCAGGGGGTGCCGCGCACCAAGTTCCTAACTAATTATTATTCACAGTTATCTATTGTGGTCACGTATTGTCATAGGGAAAAAGGACTCCTTATACCTCTCTGTCCTATCTATTTCGCGAATCTTGTCCTCATTATCCCTCCGTCCGATATAAGTTGGTTGTCGAATAATATCCTTCATTTAATTTACGAATATCTCCGACCTATATTTATCTAGAAGTATAAATCTCGCCTGTAATCTACGATCTTTCAACGATGGCCAACTCAACTCTTTAATGAGTAACGTAACGCTCTGTTTTTTTATCGTAATTCTTTTTCACGAATCTAGCTGCTCGCCGCTGTATTTTTTCTAAATCCTTTATGAGTCCCCTCTGATATGGATCCCAAACCGCTGCTGCGTATTCCATTTGAGGTCTAACCAAGGATAAATAACAGGATTCTCTCACCTTTTCCGTGCTTTTCCTGACTATTCTACGCACAAAAGCCAACTTCTTATTTGCCGCACCTATCACTCGTCCTATGTGGATGTCCCAAGACAGGTCACGATTCAAGGTTACCCCGAGGTATTTCACGGATTCCGAAACAGGAATGCTCTCACCATCTATCGAGTAGGTAAACACGGACGATGGGCTTCTAGATTTCCAAAAGTTTAGAACGTTACTCTTTTTCTGATTGATTTCTAGCTGAAATTCCTTGCACCAAACAGATAACGCATCCAGATCATCCTGAAGCTGACGATGGTCGCTAGGACCACTAATTTCTTTATAGACTAAGGTGTCATCCGCAAAAAGCCTGATATTACTTTTCACAACTGAGCTGATGTCGTTTATATAAAGCAAGAAAAGCATAGGTCCGATCACACTACCCTGCGGCACTCCAGAGACTACATCTGCCACACTCGAGGACTTACCATCGATGAAAAGCCAAGAGAAAGGAAAAAATGCCATGTTGGTAACATTTACGTAGGGGAATCAATAAATTTCTGCTCACGATTAGTATTTGAATTCAGTGACGGTGCTTTGCTCTTTAAAGCGTAACTTATGTCCCATAAGTAGGCTTACCATAACTACGTCAGACCAACGTATTACGGAAATTTGAAAATTAGGAAATACGACACTTAGCTTTAGGAGATTCCCTGTCCTTCTCGGCCCTCCGCGTTGAGTTGGTTTCCTTTCCACATTCACTTTGGTCCCCTCCCCTTAGGGTTGGGTAGGGTTGCGTTGTCTTCATCCCAATTCATTATCCGGTCGCATTTTAAAATATTTCTTTGAACAACATAACAAATCACAAATAAATTTCTGGCGGACTAAAGGATTCGATAGAAGATGTCTTCCCTGCCGAGCTCTCGTATCCACATGAATAAACGCAACCCAACCCGACGTGGGGATCAAAGTGAATGTGAAAAGGAAACCAACCCAACCGTGGACGTCCGCTGGAGGGGGCGAGGGGGCAGTTGCACATCTCTGACAAGGGGACCTTACGACATGTTGGTCGCCGATTTGGTTGAAACTTGGTGAGCATGTAGTAACTCTTTAGAGATGAAAATTGCCCAAGCAAGACGATGCACCTCTCAAGCATTCGCAAGGTATTCGCGATCAAAGTTGGCGAGCGAGTTGGTGAGTCAGGGGATACACGCGGTCATTTTTCTGGGGTCAGGCAAGCAGGTAGGGGCCCGCTGCAATATGCTTGAAACAAACAAAATATTGAGCTCGCCAAACCTGACTGTGGGAGCTTGCCTATTCCCTTGCACCCCCCTCCCCCTTGTAAAAGTTCCAGCGGACGTCCATGAACCCAATCCAACCCGGGGGGGCCGAAGAAGACATTCAAATTTCCATAATATGTGGGTATGACGTATTAGTACAATGTCTTCATGCTTTCTCGCCATTTACGGCGCCCCTGCCGCTCTATTAAAATACCCGGATAATAGACAAAAACCCAATTAACTTTACATAAATTTTATGGAAATTTTTCGATGCTTAATTTTCTGATTGTCAGATGTAGAGAAGAATTAGATGCCTTAATGCTCAATTTGTTACAATTTTGCATTTATTTCAAAGTAGTCTACCCAAGAACTACTTCTCTCTTACGATGTAGAGGTTATGCTAGAAGTCTTCTACATCGATTCAGAGAGGATAGAAATGGTGTAATGTTTCTTATTGTACGGGAAGTAATCATATTATCTCCATTAAAGCTTTGTTCCTCATCGCAATTCTGCGTGGTCGTTACTTATCTTGTCGGATTGTGACAGGGCAATTGCCTACAATCTGTTAATAAGCGAAATTGGTTCTCTCGTGCCCATAGGTAAAATAAATGTTTGACGTAACAAATAAGTGCGAAATCCGTCATTTTTGGGATATATTTCATCCCGTCAGTATTTCAATTACGTTGGGACAAATAAGTAAAAATCACAGCTTTAAAAATGAGAAATATTCTCGTTGAAGCAACTAATTTAATTCGAAAAGTGCTAATATTTTTAAATTAACGATATTTCCTGACTTTTACTTTAAAATTCATCGAGGTATATTTACGAAAGAAATGCTATCCTCTACATAAAGAAGAGAATTCAGTTATTTTTTTCTTAACATTGTTTAATTTGGATAATTTTTATAAAAGATAAGTATTTACTTAATACTGGTTAATACAGATGACAAGGCAATTATCAATTTTTCGGTAATTTAAGAAACGTACGAAATGTTCATTCTTAATCTTTGAGATAATTAGTTAACCTGAACAGCCCATAAAATCTTTCATGATTATTATAATATGGCTATAATTGTGTTGTGAACGAATTGCTAATGGTGATTAATAGGTTATATATGACCAAGGGGTTCTTTTAACGAAAACCCAATTTAAGCATTTATTCACACAAGTTTCATTTGAGTGTAAAATTTGTAAAAATTAATAATTTATAGATCGGTCACAATAAAAGCAGATATAAAAACGAATGACTTATTGTTAGTAACATTTTCAGAGTATCTACAATTATAAAGCTGCAAAGGAAAGTGGCACGGATCGCATACCAGCGAGAGATTAGTAAATTTATTTTCGTAACTTTATGTACTCGTGCGCAACATTCGCGATAGGAAGAAAACATTAATTTAGGCCGAAAAAGTTTTACTCAATAATTAAATGTATAACTTTAAAAATAATCTTTATTAATGGTAACAATGATAGAACGTTGAATTTATCATTCGAGTTTTGAGTAATTCTCCGCTATTTATTAACCACATCGAAATAGTAAATCTTTGAAAAAGTTGGAGAAAATTAATGTCCCATATACCCTATAACAGCTTTGATATCATTATAATAGAAGCCTATTAATGGATTTACATTCAGATTATGGTTCTAACTGTCTTTGCGGGGTGGAATGCTGTTCACTTTTACTCATCAAATTATGAGCGCTTCATTAAGGCGAAAAAACCAATTTAGGCCAACACACTCGCGACAAAATTAACACTAATAGCAAGAATGCATGACGTAGTGCAGTCGAAGCTTTCTAGTTTTGTCCTTGAAGGAAAATGCAAATAGTCTTACTGCAAATATTTTGACGCAATATGTGATAATGACATGTGATTACTTAACAATGGTTGAGAAGTTAAGCAAAAAAGATAGAATTACAATACTTCCTTATTGATAACTTAATCGTTCTAGCAGTAACAAAAATACTTACACCTAGTGTTTTTCCTGAGGCTTCTAGCTTATGATGGGATATTATGTATACGTGGGTGTTATATGTGTGTGTATGCACGCGTGTTATATGGGCCAGTGAAATTTTCATTCACTTAAAATTACGTTTTGATTACAGAGAAATCATTGTTACGGCATTATTTTCGTCAGTCTTGTGCCGTTTTTAAAGACATTTACTTCTAACGCGCTATAAATATAAAATTAAATTACTATTAAATGTAGCATAGCGGGTTTTTTGTATAATCGATTGAAAATCCAAACTTCTTAATTCTCCAAAACTAGGCCGTAGCCTAATTAAGCGCCAAGATATCCAGTTGAACTTTGTAGAAGTCTGCGCCACCGTTGCTGTTCTTTTGATTTTTTTCAAGCCAATTAAAAAAGGAAGAAATTAATGTGATTCGACGAACCAAGTTCTTAGTTTTTTTATTTGTAGCACGGGATCTCTGGTGCGGAGAGCGATTCGCACAGTTTGGTGGATATAAAGACATCCTTCACTTCTCTCTCGTATTTCTTCGCCGAAAAAAATCTAATAAATCTGACCTTATTTTTCTTCCTATTCGTTCGTATTAGCCATCCCTCTTCTTTAAGCTATGCGAGTTCCTGCCCTCTTTTAGAAAGATAGGAGAAAACTAGCGTGACGCCCGTCGATTTTGCAACATTTATTCAAACATATCATTGAATTTATAGTCGCTAATATGTATTAGTTTGCTCGCTATAAATAAAAAATCCCAGCTGGACAAAAATGTAGTTGTTGAAAATTAATTTTAGGGAACCTAAACTACCATTTATAAGTACATATTATTGGATTTCGCCATTTTCGTTTTAGCTCACGTTAGTTCTCAATTTAAACGTCATTTGCAATAATTCCACGTCATTGCATGCGTTAATTTTGTACATTGGCTCCATGTGTTAATCCCATTGATAATTTCGAGCAGAATTTCGATAGCGTAGCCGGCGAGCTTGAATGCGGTAATGACACGTGAAGTAATCATGCTAAATTTGATTTCTTGTTGCTAGAGGTCAGACAAACATGCTTTTGTCTAATTATTGGCCAATTATTTATTCTGACGTGCTACATGAAATTAACAAGGAAAACATTCCTTTTGGCCACGCATATGCCCTGGGTCCATGGTCATCTGTCATAAAAATGCAGCTTCTTTGATGCAGTGGCGGATCCAGAGCTGAAGCAGAAACGATAAAATATTAGCTTCAAATTTACGAATCGACCCAGTAAAACTTGTAAATTGTAATTTAATTATAATATTATTTTATTTAATTGTTTTGTATCAAATGAAAAGGAATTTATGTCAATAACTTTTCAATTACTGTGAAAACATGTATGTAATATGTATATCGTCCTCCCTAAAGACACTTTCTGGATCCGCCGCTCCTTTGATGTCCTGCTCGAATTCCTGCTGGTAATACCATATTATGAAGAATAAACTCGCTTTGCCATGGTATATTGTCTATACGCAAGGCATTCAATCTATAATCATCATGCGAGAGAAACGGAAGGTAATAGTTTATTTCTACTTTGAAAACTAATTTTACTCTGTTTCTCAAATAGCCATAGAAAGGTTGGGAAAAACAAAATGCACGTATCGACTACAAAGCAGACGTCAACAGCGGTGATTCGCCGATTGTAGATTCTATAAAAATAAAATTTCAGTCATTTAAGTAGATCTCGTTAATTCTTTTCGAGTTTAATTCCACGGTTTAAGCAATTCGAAGGAAGGAAAAATGTGTGCAGATGCCAAAACCGCAAGATAACGAGGAAGCAGTGGTTTTTTCCTCTTGTAGTTGGCTTTCTATTCCTCGTCTTTCTCCCTCGCTCTCTGTCTCTCTGCGCGTGAGAACATTGGCTCCGTTTTCTCTCTCCCTCCCCCTCCATACCGCCTCATCTACGCCCACCCATGGTTGGGTTCGCCCCTGCACTTCAAGTGGTCCTCGAGATTTACTCCCCGCGCCCATTGCCCTCATCGCCAACCCAACGTCTCCCCATCGTCAACAACCCCTGCTGGGATGCTGATAATCTCGGCCTTGGTCGGCGTGCCCGTGGCTTGGAGGGTGTGACTCCCTCTCCACAGATGGTAGTATGACAGACGGGAGATATGCCATTCATGCGCGTGCTCCGTCGCGAACGCAACGAGACGAAGAATGTGGATAGTATCTCTCGGGCCGCCCTTCACGTTCCTGCTGGATCGCGTGACGTAACTCGCGCGCGAGTTGCTGGCGATTCTTCTCGTTGTTCCGCTTTGCTTGGTGCGGCAGAGTCGCATAAGAGGAAAAAGAAAATGCTCAGCTGAAATAATTCTTCCGACAAAAAAATAAGGAATCTGCAGTCGAAGAAAAAGGAGTGGTGAGGGTTGTTTTATATTCGCCTTTAAGAGATCGAACTGCCGGGTTCCGTATTTAGTGTGTTTTTTGTTTACGATTTCAATCTACTCTAAAACCTTTAAGTGCTTAACGCGTCTGAATCTGTAAACAGATTTATTCCAGCGTTCTCGATCGATTTATCCACCTCAGAAAATTTCTTCATCAGCTTAATGGTATAGTTGCAATTGAAATGTATGCTAATGGATGTTCGAACGAGCTTAGAGATTGTAATATACGCTTTTGTCTAGTGAAAGGAACCGATCGTGCTCCACAAAATAATATCGATTTGGCAGTAATCAAAAAGTTTGTTTGTTATGTGAAGGGAACCTTCGCGAATCGTTACTCACGGCTATGCCTTGTGGATTTATTTACGTTCGGCAATAAAATCAGAACTCAAGTTAATAAAATTTATCACACATATCTGCACTCGCATAAACGGTTAAATTTTAATAATGACACAGTGAGCTCGCAAGCACGAGGCTATTTATTTATATTTATTTTTTTATGACCTGCTGATTCTCTCTAGCCTACGAGCAATTGGTATCTGAGAGGTAGTGCAACGACGCTATTCATGCTCGAAAACTTTCAACTATTCAACAATCGTACCGGCGTGAAATTAAATAAACAACCCGTTGTTACGGACTTATACGCCATAACAATGGAAGCTCCATATTTGAGTATCTTACTTCCCATCAGGGGTTTCGAGTACTTCTTTATTGTCTTTGACGCTATCAATGCCGTTGGCCCAAGGGCTCCTATAGAGCTTAAATGAATGACGGGCATTACGTAACAATGTATAAGTAAGAAACCGGTTTATGTTGCGCCAATCAACCATGTTTCAAAGCAAACGACGCTAAACGGGGAACAATTAAGGAAAATTGGGATTTCTGTGCTGATAATTGCGTCATCACGAAAAATGAAACGTCGATGAAGCTTCTCAGAACTTAAAATTTAAACCTCCTCTAGCGTGGTGCTGTCATACTGCCCGCATGGAATCAACAGACTTCGTTTCCCTCACGCTACCGAAAGAGTCGTCCATCCCTCTCTCCCCCCCATAGCCCTCTGTGTAGCATGGTAGCATCAAGCAAATTAAGGTTGAGTCACTCCAGAAAGAGGAGTAGAGCATGATAGGGCGAATTTAGCCGGTCATAGGATGTTTCGGAGCTCGTTGCCGATGCGGGAGACATTATCTTCGGCTTATTTTAAAGACTCCACTAGATGATAATTTGTCCTTTAACTGGACATATTGTTCTAAGGGCGACGTGGAACAAGCAAAGCAGCGGTCGTGGAAGGGAATGATATCCTCGTTGTGAATCGCTAGGAAGAATATATGACTTTCAAAGACACGTTGTAAAAGGATTTTCTTACTGTTATAATCTGTTGCGTGATAGCGTAGACCAGAGGTTCTCACGAATACATGGCGTGGCCGCACTTGTAAATTTTTGGACAATATTAACATAGGCATCACAAAGATCTTCTCTTAGCATAAATTTAGTTATGGACCAAAAATTACTAGTCAAAATACATTTCTCTGATGGTTAAAGAATTCGTCTACATTCTCTACCTCTAGAGCTAATCGAAGCGCAGATTCAAAAACTTCGTCCTTCATTTTGCTGCAGTATTTACTTTTCAGAAAGTGAAGTATACTAAATGACCGTTCAAACAATACAGTTGTCGAGAAGAGAGCTAATATTAAAAGATCCACATGTGCCAGATCTTTATAATCGTTGAAATTTTTGAAAACATCACACCAGAACTTTTCAACTGTTGCACTATTGTCATAAAACGACGCTTTATCAGTTCATCTCGACGAAGTTTCATTAGGGAATATGTAATATTTATCTAGTTCAAGAAAGCCATAGAGGGATAAGATGATAAACGAGCTTGAAGTTCTTTAATAAGTTGAATATCGTTAAATAGAATTAACTCCTTGACCGTAAAATTTAAAATTAGAGACATACAATGAAAAAAGGGGGGAAGGAAGGCAGGAAAAGGCAAAAGACAATAAAAATTATAAACTTACAGGTTTAGGGGTTGTTACTCCACGCCAGGGACCTTATGTCACTCACACATTCACTCACTCAATCGCACAAGCGCTAATCCTAAGGTGGAAAGGAAACGGGGCCGGGTTTGCGAGGAATTACTCTGCGCCAGGGACCCAAAAAATCACACCGTTGCTAGAAGGTTTGTGAGTCAGTACGACCGCGACAGGGACCTACTAAGCAACCACAAACACGCACACATACACGCCAAGAGGTAAAGGAAAGAAAGGGGGAAAGGAATGGGGAAATAATACTAAGTTTACGGGAGATTAAACCACGCCAGGGACCTAGTATCGCACACAGTGGCCTGTAGGTTTATGTGCCTTCCGGCAACGACAGGGACCTAACAGACGAAACAATCACACACGCAAGCACTCGAATACACGCACACAAGATTTTTAAAAATGAGTTAACGTACTTAATACGTATTTCGAGAGCAATGCTCTCATCATCGGTAGCTGATGTGTAATTTAATTTATGTTGAATATCATTCCAGAAAACGGTTTTGACAAACATATTAAATGTATTGTAAAAAATTGCTTTCTCAAATCTCTCCTCAAGTTCAGTTTCTATGTACCTAATTACTCTTTTGTCTATTTCATTGCGAAGTGCTGATGATTGCAACTCAAGGAAATTGAGAAGGAAAGAAAACTCGGTCAAATCATTTTCTTCTTTGTCTTTTATCGTGTTTTGGAATTTCTCAATTATCTAAACCAGGGGTCGCCAATCTTTTTGGAAAGGGGATTAGACCTACCTTCATTGGACGGATGACGAAATTGTTAGTTAGACATTTGAACCTGCTTCCCAGTCACTAAGTTATCCAGATCTGGCTGCAAATTGGTAGTTCCAACACGAAGAATATCGTTAAGGTGTTCCTCTGTTAGTTTTGATCGAAGCTTCGATATACTGTATTTAATTTTTGATTAAGTTTGTCCACATATGTATGTACTCGCAAATCTGGCGATCATACTACGAGCGAACCTCATTATATTGAGAAACTGATCATACAGAATTTCACTATGCTGTCTTCCTTGAACCTATCATGTAACATCTCGCTTGCCTGCAGCTCAGTTCCATTTGTTCCATTTGTAATTTGTCTATTTATGACGAAAAGGGATTCTTGAAAAGTCATTTCCGCGGAGTGGTTGTGGAATAGGGTGGATCGTTTTTCAATTTTTTTCGAAATTGAAAAGGCCTGACTCGGCAATGCCTTCCGTGGCAGTAAATATGGGACAAAAAATCTTTTTCGGTCGGACAATTTTTAGAGGTGCCCCACCGCGGCCAAAGATTACAGATAGCGTTTCGTCCATTTTTCGGCTGTTTTCGACCATGTTGTGCAGCTCTTTGCTTGTTAGGAGCGTTTTTCAATTCCAAACTACCTAGAACTCACCACGGTGAGGTGATGGTATGCAAGGTACACACTGCAGCTACTTTCGAAACTGGATAGCGCCACTGGCGGCGGCCAGCTGTGCTTACGCTGCAAGTGCGCCCACGATCAGTCGAATTGGCGAGTTTTGAGAGTGAACTGTGTGAGAGAGCGTTCATTGCTAACCAGAGACAGAAGGTCACCTCACAGTCAATCTGAGAATGGGACTGATTATGATTTCAAACCCGATATTAGACTTATGCCATGTAATGGTGAAGCTGATCTAAATGCCGTCGCCCTATATTAGAAGCCAAAAGGACAGGTGTCTCAGAGAGAAATACCACACGACTTGTCACAGAACCTCTGCAGGCAGCAGGAATTGGTGGTATCGTGGACCGAAACAGAGTAAGAAAAGCAGAGCCGTGCCGTGGGTATGTGCCGCCCGTGTGCAAAGTAGAATTTGCCGCCCCAAACTAATTTTGAAAAATATTGCAGCTCGAGAAAACAGTAGATGCAAACTCATAACAATTATATTAACATATTTATTAGTTACTAACATATATTACTAACATTTTAATATATTTCTTAATAATGCTGAGCGAAAAAGTTTAAATTTTATAATATACAACAAAGAGTTACATGATTAGGTAGTTTATCAAAAACTTTATTTTGATAAACATTTACTTTGCGAGCTTTAAAATTGGAAAAGCGTTTTATGAGATCATCTTTATCTAAATTCTCGCAAATAACAGATAAAGATGAAAGCCTATTCTGCATCATGGATAATCGTAAATAATTTTTTATTCTTTTTAATTTAGAGAATGACCTTTCCCCAGACGCAACAGTAACAGGAAGGGTTAATAATATACGTAGGGATTGTGCCATTTGTTTTGTGTTTAAGTCACGATTTTCATCTGAAAACAGTTCAAACAACGCAACGTAAATTTCTGGAAAATTGAATCTTAATGGTTTTTTTATAGCTTCAATCCTGCTTTCCCATCTTGTATCAGAGAGTGGTTTTAATGTCAGAATATTTACGTTTTTTCATAACTTGCCATCGGTGCGTAGAAGAAGAGAAAAAATGATACACTTCTTGAACAGTGACAAAGAAATTGATTGGTTCGTTAGTGACTTTAGCAGCATCATTCACAACGAGGTTAAGAGTGTGAGCATAACATGGCACAAAGATAGCTCGGAGATTTATATTTAATTTTTTTTGCAAACCGTTATTTTCCCCTTTCATATTAGGTCCATTATCGTAACCTTGTCCCCTCATGTCCTGTATATCTATGTTTATTTCTTTTTTTAATATAAGAAAATTAGTTAAACCACTACCTGTTGTATCAAAAACAGGACAAAATCCTAAAACGTTCTCTTTAATTTCAGTTTGTTTTTTTCCAAATTCAACAAGACAAAGCGAAATATTACACGTATTTGTTAGATGTGACTCCTATCTGGAGTACAGTCTAATATAAGTGAGGATTATATACAAGATTTTAACAAATTTAAAATACTTTGTTATTTTTAATGAGATAAATGAAATAATTTCGTTTTGAATTCTATTTTCAAGGAAATGTGGCATACTTTCTTTATTTTTTGCACTCAACTAATATGTTCTGCTATAACAGCATCAAATTTGCTTGTCATTTCTACCAGTTTTATAAAGTTTCCGTTGTTCGATCCATATAACGTGCTGGAAGTTCCCCGTAAAGCAAGGTTCTGTCTAAACTTAATGATGCATACAATCCTTTCAATAACCGCATACCAACGCTTCCTTTCGCGATCAATAATACATTGATTTTCGTGATCAATAGTGGTATTATTTTTTAAATCTCTGAAAGCTGTATCCAATCCTTGTTTGCTTTCATATGTAAACCACTTTTCTTATGTCTACTTAAAATTTGTGACAGATGCTGCTAGTCACTACAACCTATTAAACTAGACAAATATGAATTGATTCCAAAAATTTTATAACAAAAGCAATAAATAGCTACTTTTGACATAGAATAAATCAGCCGATTTCTTACTACCTTTACACCGTTTCTAAGATACCATAATGTAAGGTATTTAAAAATTTCCAACCAACTTATCTTTGGAAAAATTTGAATTGCACGGTTGAACAGGACCCTTTTTAAATAATGTTAGCCGGTATTTTTCCTGTATGAATTCCGGCCACAAACTTGGATCATCTGAAAGATTACTTAAAAAACCCTCTGCTTCTGAATCCGGATCAACATTACATTGAACCTCTTCTTTAGTATTATCCATAGTTTCTTCAATAAGAGGGTGCACAATGTGGTTATCCGTTGTCTTGATCACTCCTTGCTCTATATTATCGTCCAAAGCTACATTTAAAGTTGACACAGAATTGTCTTTTGTTTAAAAAGTTATTTGAAGATGAATTGTTAAGCGTTCTTTACAAGTAAAAAAAATAACGCATTATGTTCAGGTCGTGTCCGTCCGTCTGCATATTTCGTCTCCGAAACTACTCGGCGGATATTCATGAAATTGGGTATTTTTGATATAGAGGAAAATAAACTAATAAAATGATATAAATGGTGCACGTAGCCTAATCGGGGATGCCACTTTACTGGTGACAAAAAATAACCTTTTCTTTATATCTCGTAAAATATCACTTATAACAAATAGTCTTTAAACTTAATTTGTAGATTCAATCAAATAACATATGTTTTTATCAATACATTTTTATCGAAGGAGCAGCCGATTTCAAGAAAATCAAACGAAAAAGTCGTCATTCTCTTTGAACTTAGAAAAACTTTCCCGTGTTTTTTAATCGCGGTCAACGAAAACAATCTTTGTGGAAACTGAAGTAAACAATATATGCTGTAAATACCTACTTAGTTTAATTCTCTTTCGTGCGCACGCAACATTTAGAAAATGAAGGGAAATAGATTACCTACGACGTAGAAATGAACGTAAATACGTCTATTTTCTTTACGTATACACAGCGTTTGAAACTGAAAAGAAATGTGTAATTTATGAAGAAGGAGTGAACGTGAACATAAAGATTACATTACTACTATTCGAGTGAGGTAAGTTTTAAATAATTGTCGATTGTTTTATTAATTATAACCGATTAGGAAATAAATCAGTAAATAAAAAAATCGGTATTTCTTTGGCATCACTACTGGCATATCAGTTCTTAGACATTATACTAAGCCATTAATATTTATCTTTTTTGACATGATTGCATAAATCGTAAAGATCGCCTCTACATCGTATGTATGCACGCATGACGTGTGCATCTTTTCTCTCTTGTTTTATATTTCCTTAAGTCTTGAAATTCTTTTTTCTATACCCAGACCCAGAATATCGTTTTCTTTTACCAGCAGGCATCTAAAACAAGGATTAATTTTTAATAATGAAAATAAAATCAAAACTTAAAAACAAAATTATGGAAAATATCATAAAAGAAAATTTAAAATGAAGCAGATAAATGATTGATTGAATGAAACTTGTTTACAGAGGAAAAATTAAACGTCCACACAGTCGAACTGACCATCAAATAAAACACTCTTTAATTTCAACAAAGGCAGAACAGAGAACATCCTTAAACTATTATGTAAACTGTAATTGTCGCTATCGATATAAATGGTTCTTTACAAAACAATAGACACGCCTGTTAGTGTGATTTTGATTACCACAAAAAACCTCTTCTGGAAAAGTGCGTATAACTTTCTTTAATTTTCAATCAAACAGTAAAAATCAAAATCAAGATAAACTGCTTAAAGGATAAGAAGTATTCTTTGATTGAAATTACTATGAGCACTTACATCCTGCTCTGAAGTTGACATTTCCAAGTAGAATGCACAAAAACACAAATCATTCTCACTGTTGATGAATAACTATTTGAATGCAAGAAAACGCTGGCACAGAAGTACATTTCTGAAAATAGATGCAACTTTAACAGAGGTTAACATAATACTGCTGCGATCCTTTCTCAAAAAAGCCTTTTAAGGCTAAAAAGTTAGAACTTGAGGTGGAGTTAAAGAAATAAAGCTTTTGAAGACTTTCATATCGGGGACTAGGAATATTGTAAACATTGAACAAGTTGCAAGGGTATTGGGTCAGGCGGTAGGAGTTCGTGCAATTTAGAGGCTTGCTCCTAGCAGAAAATAGAGTAATAAAATAGTGACTTATAAGAAGTTTCCATTTTTGGTCATACTATTTTGAACACCCAGAATATCCCTAATACGAAGAATTCACAGAAGATTGGGAAATTACTCCTATTTGCTGTCATTCATAAAACAACTCTGTCGCCCCAACGCAATTTACAGGAAGGCCCCGTCCTACGCGTTTTACCATGGTTGCGGCCTAGAACGACACTGCTCCCAACCAACTGCCAGTATGCCACATGGATGCGCGACAAAAAGAGGAACGAAAAAAGTAATGGTCTTCGGTTTAGGTTCTGCTTGATGCATTCCGATAAAAAAAGAAAGCAATAAATGTAGGGGGTTTGTGCTCAAGTTTGTACCCTCCTTAAACTTTTGAAGGTTGCTGCTCACTGCCGCCCCCTAGAAGCTGTCGCCCGTGTGCAATGCACACATTGCACCCATGGTAAGCACTGCCCTTAAGAAAAGCATGGGAGAAACTACGCCTTGATTTGCAGGGGGGGGGGGATGCTGCAGATAGAAAACCACTGCAAGGTCTTTACTTTGATGGTAAAAAAGATAACACCCTAGTACAGGTCAATATTGATGGCAAAAGGTACCAGAAGATGCAACAAGAGGAACAGATATCGCTTGTGTTGGAACCGGACTCTTCCTCTCTCGGTCTCTGTCGTCCGCCAGTGGTGCAAATATCCATTCGAGTCTTAAGGGACACTTGGAGGAGAATCAAATTGACACCACTGATTTGTGTGTGATCGGAAGTGACGGAACTGCTGTTAATATAGGACCGGATTCAGGAGTTATTGCTCGCATGGAAGTAGATCTCGTTAGGTCCCTTCAGTGGCTGATTTGTTTACTCCATGCCAACGAATTCCCACTGCGTCACCTGCTCCTCCATATTGACGGAGGCACTCAACGGACAAAAAGGATGACAAGTCCCGTAAGAAAGGCACTCGAAACTTGTGAGCAGCTACCAGTTTCACAGTGTCAGACAGCCAATTCTGAAGCACCGCATATTGATATAAATGACTGAGAACGGACCAGAAATACCTACTAGACGTGTGTAATGCTATTTATTGTGATTACTGCTCCCCAGATCTGTCGAGGAGGTCACCGGGAGCTCTCTCATTCAAGGTGGCTGACGACAGCCAATCGCATTTTTTTATTGTACGTCAGCACAGAAAAGTCATCTGAAAATTTGCAGCTGCTCACCCAATACATCATGCGAGTTTATTCACCTGTCTGGTTCGCAATCAAGAGCAGCCCGTGATGCAAGGATGGTTCACGTCTCCTATGGAAGCTGATCCACGAGTCGCGGTTTCTCAGCGGAAATGTTCGGAAGATAATCGATCCAGTACTTCAAAGGAACGATTTATTTGGACACCCTGAAAACCTGCTCCTCACAATGATCTCGGATACAAGGAAGTCTGTAAGAAAAACGGCCGCCAAACGCATTCTGAGCGGAAGACATGAAAATAGTGAGAAATTTCGGGCGTTTAGGATTTCTCATCTGAATTACAAGGCCCAGGACTACACCAAACTCCTAACGTGATATTGGGTAACAGTTACCGATCCTCTTATACTCAGCTACATTACGAATGCCTACCAGGTAGCCATTTCAAGCAAGGAAGATCCGCCTACGTTTCCTCTGTTCAAGATGTCCAGCCACACGTAAGCAGTGGAGAGAACAGTAAAGTTGGTTACGTAGCTTCAAAAGCAGTGTATGGCCAGCCTGCATGAGATGGATTCATTCGGGCGCAACTGAAGTCACGGAAAGAAATGCTCTAATTCGAAACAAAGGCACAATACAAAGGAAAAAGCACGAGTGGAACTGGAAGTGCAGCCATCTCCCTATGGTGAGTTTATGGTAATTTGGAACTGAAAAACAATCCAATCAATCGAAGAGCTGCACAACCTGGTCGAAAACAGCCGAAAAATGAGCGAAACACTATCTGTATTTTGGCCGCGGTGGAGCACCTCTAAAAATTCTCCGACCGAAAGATGTTTTTTGTCCCATATTTAGTGCCACGAAAGGCACCCTATGCCGAGTCAGGCATTTTCAATTTCGAAAAAATTTGAAAACCATGGAAGTCCTGAGACATAATTTTAAATTGTTCATCCAGTGATTTTATCATATCTAATGCGAAATATTTAGGAAATTCTACGTTCATTCTTTTTATCGTCTTTAAATACCTTTCCAAGCATTGACACGGCACTGTAAGAGCTGCAAAAATTCAAATACGGGGACGAGTCTCTCAAAAGCGTCGGTGGTGTAATGGTCAGCATAGTTGCCTTCCATGCAGTTGATCCGGGTTCGATTACCGGCCGACCCACATTTAATTTTTCGCTTGAGATTTTCCCCGAGTCCTCTTTGCGAAAGTTGAATTCGCCCTCGAAACTTGCATTATTTCTCACGCTTTTTTTCATGTCGCTCGAAAACCTAATCTTATGTATATCCCCGTCGGCCATAAAAACGTTGGGAAGAATAGATCCGCATTACGACGTCGATTAACCGTCTCCACCAATGATCCGCCGGTAGCTTAATACAAAAAAAGTTATCGCTTTCGATTGTTGGAGAGGCGTTGTTCTTCAATATGGTGTGCGGCGAGGTGGGCGATTCACCCTCAAATATTTTTATCCCGGTCTCTCCGAAATTCGCATCACTCAAAAGAACTAGAACGAAAATTAATTCGAACATGTGCTTGTCACGCTCGATTTTCGGGATGATTCCGCAGTTGATGAATACCGACGTCCACGAATTCGTTCCGAGTAAGAAGGGGCACGATTCCCGTTCGCCAATGCCAAGAGTCTAATATCAGACTTGAAGCCCTCCTTGACTTGGCCATAATTACATTCCAGAATACGAGTTCAGTCTCGATTAATTTATTTGTTTCAATTCTCCGATAATAGTGTTTAAGTCAGAAACATAAAACATAAATAGCAATCGTTCAATTTTCGCAATGAGCAATGTTTCCGTTTTGAAACAACACTTGGATAAACCAAGCATCTGGAAATCTTTTCCATTATAAATTTACAAGAGTATCCTGTAAGTGATTTATCATTTGTGTTTAATTTTTTCTATGATATATTGCTTTATTTGTGTAGATACTTTGTCATTATTATTTTAAATTCATTGAAATATAATTTACCGTTTTCTATTGAATGTTTTTACATTGCCTTCTATTTGGGCGTACTAGTTAACATTTCGCAATTTTTGATTTTGATTCGTAAAACTTAGGCCATGGCCCAAAGTCAAAATTCTGAACAATGGCGTGACTGGTTGAAGGAAATAGAAGAAAATGAAGAATTAGAAGAAGAAAGTCAGGACGAAGTGTCTGAAAGGGATAAGGAAGGATCCGATGATGGAGGAGAAGTTTGTTAATTGTTGCAAATATAAATATACTGTATCAAAATATACTTAATAATCAACAATTGCAACCAATTAAAAATATTTTATTCGTTCTAAGTCGATAGAAACTAATATCGAGAATGGGATGCCATAGTATCCCACGTGATCACTCACGTTATAAAAGTAGCCGCGACTACTGGAGTGTTAATTTATCACAAGCTTTGAAATGCACCAAATTATTCACGTTTATATGTTTGTGAAAAAATTTTAATTTACTTTGAAATCCTTTTGTGTCACTGAACAGCTCATTTACTAATTTCTCTTCACCTTGGAGTCTCAAATCATCTAAATCATCTAAAATCTCCTTCACAATAACTTTTTCAGAACGAGATTCTAAAAATCTTTTGAGAACATTCCCACGACTTAGTCATCTTACTTCAGAGTGATAAGTAACATCTTGACATTCAGTTTCAACATCCTCTTGTAATTCTTTGAATTGCCTGTGATTCAAAGCTTGACTACGAATAAAATTTACTGTTGAAACTATCACTTTCATAATGTTATCGTACTAACAAATCTTGGAACAAAGAGCCTGCTAATCTATAATGCAGTGCAAGGCAAAGGATTTTTTTAAATTTAGTGATTCTAATTTTATATTTATCTGCCTCACTAAACCTGTACTTGTTCTAACTATATTCTTTGCGCCATCGGTAGTTATTCTCCTTAACTGTTGCCAACTTAATTCCAGTCTAGATATTGCTCCACACACCTTCAAATAAATATTCTCTCCAGTAGTGGTGTCTTTCAAACTGTGCAGATTGGCCAAACCCTCTGTAACTTGTAACTTAGTGTTTATTCCTCAAATAAAAACAAGCAACTGAGCCGTATCACAAATATCGTTACCCTCATCAAGAGCAAGTGAAAAATATTTAAAATCTTTGGCTTTG
Source organism: Tanypteryx hageni (assembly GCA_028673005.1). Taxonomy (NCBI): domain Eukaryota; kingdom Metazoa; phylum Arthropoda; class Insecta; order Odonata; family Petaluridae; genus Tanypteryx; species Tanypteryx hageni. The sequence continues at coordinate 98,545,433 of CM054112.1, read as the reverse complement.
TTAAGTATTTGCTGATCTAAGTCTTGTCTTATGTCCTCGATTCTTCTCATCATGATATTTCCTGACAAACTTACGTTATCAAATAGATTTTTTTCAGGATTTTATATTATTGACAGGACACATTTCTTGATAAACTCTTCATCAGAAAATGGTTTACCCTTTTCTGCAAGAAAATACGTAACCTTATAGATAGATTTTAATGAAATAACATTTTCCAACTTTCCTCTTTTGAAAATGATTTGTTGATCGCAAAACATCCTTTATAACAGGGGTGGGCAAATTACGACCCACGGGTCACATGTGACCCACGAGGGCATTTTATGTGACCCGCGATACCATTATGAAAGCAAAACGTATCATAAAATACAGACAATTTAATATTTGTAGCTTAAAATTATGGCCGGAAAACCTTTTCCATTGATGTTATGGGGATAACATATTATTTATTGTTGATTTTCACTAAAAGGATCCCTCGCATTATCTCAAATAACTTCCGATGCGAACCCTAAGAAGCCGTGACCCTAAGAAGCTGCGACTGTTAATGTAGGCCGCCACGTAAAACGTTTGCCCACCCCTGCTTTATAGGCTTGCTAGTTTCTCTTCACGCAGTTTTCCAATTAAATATATTTATCCTTATGTTTATTCTCATTATGTCTTCTGGTGTTATATTCTTTAAAGATAGAAAGTCTTTCATTACATATTAGGCATACTACACAGTTATTGCACTGAATGCAGAAATAATCTACAAACCTCTTCTCGTTAAAAACGCGACACTCGCTATCAACTTATCTTTTAAAAAGTCCATTTTCACCTATGGGTTTACGTAAATTTTAAAAACACCAATTACCTAAAAACGGAAAATGATTTGTCAACAATTGCTAAAAATAACTCAACTGAACACTTTAACAAGACGATTGAAGTTTGCTGGTGGAGGTTTTCGGGTTTCGCTGCGTTGTCGGCATTTCTGGCTCTCGACGTTTCGCAGACATTGCAGTCTGCATCTTCAGGAGATGAAGTGAGATCCGATGGTAGGGATCTGACAGAGGGTCAGATCCCTACCATCTGGCCGACAACGCAGCGAAACCCGAAAACCTCCACCAGCATTCAGCAACGCTGCGAAAGCCTTCAACTCAAACGATTGAAGTTTAACTGAGCACGATTCTCTCTTCGCACGGGTTTGTTTGTAGTCGCTATGTTATGTTCTCATTAAATGTCGAAATCCCTATCAAGGATATTCACCCTCCTAGATATATGGAATTCCCAGCTGCCGAGTCCTTATCAAGGACATCCAAGCTCCTAAATATTGGGGATTTCCCTTGCTCCCTCCGCTACACCGACTTCAGTAAAAAACAATCATTTGAGAAGGGGACTTATGTCTTCCTTTCGAGCGATGAAATCTTTCATTCGAATCCAGATTTAACCTTTCTAACGATTTACTGAACTAAACCTTGGTAAAAGTCTTTCAAAAATAAGATACAGCAGCACACAACACTGCCATGCAATTGTTGAACAAGATCCATATCCGTTGCAAAATCATCACTTTATCTTAAATTTCACATAGAGGTTGGACACTAATTTCGATGCTTAACATTTAGTGCGTTGGCAATTGGGATGTGGTTCTTACCAAACTGAGATTGATATGATAAAAACATTATAAAGGTAGAGAACAACAGAATCATGTGGGATGTTTGTAACCATAGTGTTTCGGCAGATCCAGAAAGACTTCAAAGTTCAATGTAAATTTTGAAAATGATGTAAACCAAGTTAGTATAAATACAATATAGTTAATGCATATGAAGGTATTTTCTATAAAAAGTTATTTATAAAAATTATTTTTATAGCATGATTTGTTTTGTTCTTTCATTTTTAATGGTTTAATACAAGGGTGGGAAAAGTAAGGCACACGGCTGCGTGAGTATTTTATTCGGCTCGCGAGGCTGTTATGAAAGCGAACCGTGAAACATAATGCAGATAATTTCATATTTTTCAGCTAAAACTTTAGCCGGAAATCCTTTCCTAGTGAAGTTATAAAGCTAAAATATTATTAATTATTTATGTAACTAATAGGATCTTTCGCATTCTCTTAACTTCCGATGTAGAACGTAATGCGGCCCGCCAAAGCATTTGCATCTCTTAATGCGACTGTCTTATTATTCTCTCTTACTAGTGTATATGATCATCATATATATCATCAAATATGATGGGATTGTCATTAAAGTATTCCAAATTTCGATATGAAAAGTCAGAAAGGTATGGTATGATCTGGTTTGGCATTCATGCGCAATCAAATCAGTGTTTTTGAAAGTTATCTTTGTTTTAATTATACTTTTTAAGTAATTATTAGCAGAGAGGCCAAATGATTATCCAAATATTTGATTAAAATAAGAGGAAAATCGGAATAATAAGATATAATGCATAAAGAAGAAGTAGCTGAAATTTACTTGAAATATTGGAGCAAATTATAAGTTATTTTAAACGTATAGAATTTAACTTAATAAATTAATTATTTTACTCTTATTAACTCGTAAAAAACAGGGTAAAATGTGAACGAACTGTCAATTTACCATCAAAGGAAAATTGTGTTTTAACTTACTTACTGTTGACTAAATACTTACATGAGCTGCAATAAGTTTTAACTATATTTTAAGATCGCACTTTTCTTTTAACTATATTAGTTTTGAAAAATTTCCAGAAAAATCACTTTCGCTGAAGAAATTTAAATAAAAGTCATAAAATGTTATTTTTCAATCCTATTTGAAATTCGGTTCGAAATATTTGCTGTATTATCAGTTAAAGAAATTCATTGAAAATTGCATGACCTATATTTAGTTTTATAAATTCCCACCATTTGGCAATGGCGCATGATTCAATAGTATAACATTTTTATAATCAATTATAATTATTAATTATTTTTGTGCTGCAGCTCCTTTAAATAATATACAAATGCTACGTCCTCTTCCTCTTTCTCAGTTTCTGTTCATTCCCATTCTCTTTTCCTTTCTCCCTCAAATTATTTAATACATCTACATGATACCCTTCAAGTCACATTTTTGGTTGTTGGCAATGCACCAAGGGTCCATAATTTTCTTACGTTATCTTTTCCTATTATGTTCTCTTATCGTCCTAGGGAAAAACGACCCTCTATATCGCTCCGTTCTACAAGTCGATCTCGCGAATCTTATCCTCACTGTTCGGCCTTCCGAGATACGTCGGGCTTCTGATAAGTCCTACTACTTCATTCGCTAATACCTCCGACATAAATTTTACCAGTAGTTTAAATCTAGCCTGCAGTCTACGTTCCTCTAACGATGTTCATTTCAGATTTTCTATTAATGATGTTATGCTTGGTTTACTATCGTAATTCCTCTTTACAAATCTAGCTGCCCTGCACTGAAACTTTTCTATATCGTTAATGGGTGTCTTTTCGTAGGGATCCCACACAGCTGAAGCCTATTCTACCTGCGATCGAACCAAGGATAATTAACATAATTATTTCACTTTTTCGGAGCTATTTAGTACTATTCTCCCTATAAAGGCCAGCTTTTTGTTTGCGGAATATATTACACGTATGCGAGTTGAGACAACAATTGATTCTTGAAGTTTAACAATGACGTGGTAGGCAAGACAACATTCCGTTTAAAAGCCGATATTTTTCCAAAGTATGTGATATAAATGTTTAATATGAGAGATTTCGAAAGGCAGGCGGAAGAAGATGATTAGAATAAGAAACTTCATTAATATTCATAGAACTTAGTTTATTTTTGAAGATCGTACGTCAATCGTTTTTAATTTTAATTTCCAAAAGAATATAAGCCTGCACTTTAAAAAGTCGCTTTTTACATGTTAACTTACGGGAAATGGAAATCGCCCCTTTGGAGTCGAACCCGGGTCTTTTTACCAACTTTTATATTAACTTCGCTTTATATATATATACATTTATATATATATATATATATATATATATATATATATATATATATATATATATATATAACAACTTACGGAAAAGGAAAGGTAAAATAGATATATGGATGTCAACAAGGTGTTGGGATGAGGAAACCCAGTGAGCACTCACCAATCAGACGACTTCAGGTTGGCGAGGCCCCGGGGATGTCGAAGCGACACACGTAAAATAACACAAAAACACAGAAACATCACAAACGTAAAGCTTTCGGAACTACTCCTTCTTCAGCTACAGAGAGAGAACGTTTGTGATGTTTCTGTGTTTTTGTGTTATTTTACGTGTGTCGCTTCGACATCCCCGGGGCCTCGCCAACCTGAAGTCGTCTGATTGGTGAGTGCTCACTGGGTTTCCTCATCCCAACACCTTGTTGACATCCATATATATATATATATATATATATATCTAAAGCTGCTTGCGGAGTTCGAACCTCCTCATCTCACCATCACGTAATACACGAGTGATTTAGTCAACTCGGCCACCAGATCCTTGTGCAGATCATTGTGTATTTGAATTCGCGTGGGGAGATAGACAAGCGTCAATCATAGCAACGAGATTAAATAAACTATTGTAATTGTTGATGGTGTAAGAAAACTTTATTTTAAAGTGAATTTGTATTGATACTATTATTCCTACGTTTTTTGAATGGTTATTTCTGCTAATAACTGTAGGTTTTTATTTATCGTAGTTATTATTGATAGTAAGTTTTTATTTATCTTAAAAACTGCTTATCTTTATTCATTTAAGATTATTCTAAAAACTGTTTTCCTTATGAATTTCATTGAAAAATACGTCTGGAAAATCAAGGTACATGTAAGCTTTTGATGAATTTTATTATTATTATTAAATTCTTATCGCTCCTCTTATAATATTGCCTCATACATGCATTTTATTATTATTACATTATAATCACATTCGTATTGCAATAATATTAATAACCATTAATGCGATCTTATCGGAATAGTTCACATTGAAAATTCATTTGAACATTACTTTAGATGACTATATTTGTTTATGTAGTTTGTGCCATGAACATAATTTAATTCTTTTGAACTGTTCACTTGTCTTATTTTTTACTTTGGATGAAATCTTTTCTAATTATAGGCCTTTAAGACCAGTTGTTCTTGCATTTTTCTAAAAGCCCTAACATTTTAGTATCACATTCCTATTTTTCAGTATTTAACATAGGTAATACTGTTGTAAAGGATGTTAATTTGAACAAATTTAAATAAAACATTTTAAAGTGCTGTGTTGTAGCTTAGCAATTCTTCAGCTAACTATACTTATACAGTGGTTTTATATGGATGGTTGATGTGATGATAGGAAAAGAACAATTTATTATTTTTGTCATTTAATTTAGGTGACTAAAATATGAAATATTCAAGTTTCACTCCTACTAGTATCTAAAGCTGAATTACTCTGAACTAACAATATATTTTCGTTAATTTAAGCAATATGAATGGATAAGTCAGTATTTTCATTAATGAAACAAAAGACACTATCAAACTTCTTACTACTTATATATCAAACATTCTTACGTTTGTCACTGAGTTCTCTACTTCTGTCTGCCATTCTCACAACTGTAAAAAGATAGAGAGACCCCCACATCACTCAAGTGCTGGTAGGCACTTTTGCGGATTTTTACGCCCATGCAAGCAAAAAGGTTATCATAATTATATTATAGAGTTTATTCATATTAAAGTATTAACTATATAAAAGTTTGTTATAAAAATTCATTTTTATATCTTCACTTGTTTCGTGTTTTTTTTCGTAATTTAATTTTTATATCTGAATCAAACTTTCCTGGGAAATTTCAACCTTCCACCTAATCGGAAAGTTTGTCAAAACGCGTTAAAACGTGCCATTGATGACGTCAGCGTTACGATGATAGGCCATGAAAACTACATGTATAATGCGTAAGGATAGAGTGCTTTGAATGCTTTAATACGAGAGAGAGAGAAATAAAGAAAGAAGGAAAGAGACAGAAGGAGCGAGAGAGTCAGTGAGAGAGAAGGCAAGAGGGAAGGAGACAGAAGGATGGAGAGAGGGAGATAGATTGATAATGGTCTTTATTAGGGCGAGATTGATACTAGGAAATCTATTTTTCCAGAGAAGGAGGGAGAGGGCTGGAAAATGGAAGGGAATACTCGAATACAAACATACATAATCGAAGAAAAAGTGATCGATGAAGCAAACTCAGACACGGTACTTATTCCAAGAAACACACTCATTCCATCAGGCACAAATTTACTATTCAGTTTCAAACAAAAAAAATTTCCCATACGATTGGCTTTTTTTAATGTCAATCAATAAGTCACAAAGCCAAACGTTTGATAAAATATGCCTTTACCTACCTAAACCTCTTTTTAGTCATTGGCAATTATACGTTGCTCAATCAAGAGTCAGATCGTTTGATTCACTTAGTGTAGTGTCTGAAAAAGAACCAAGATATTGACAATTGTGTCTTTAGAGAGATCGTTGATTAAAAATATAAGTTAAAAGAAATAAATGCGTGAATATTTAATTAACAACCTTTAAAATCTGCTAAATCGGCGTATGTTGCGCCGGGTACAGCTAGTTTATATACTCATACTTATTTTAACGAAATATCGGTTTATATGCATCAACAAGTAAATAATAAACCTTAAATACAAATAATTTAGTATTCCAGAAAGTAAAAATAGTTTTCGGCATATAAATGTTGTGTATCGTAATCTTTAACGAATAAATCTTCATTGATATTTCTTTGTGACGCAGCTTTTATATGCCGAAACTATTTTTACTTTCTGGAAAATTCAATTATGTGAATTTTAAATTTATTGTCACTTTTTAGTACATGAAAAAATTGGGTTCATTATGTTTTTAATTTTAATTTAACTTGATACATAATTCATGCATATCCGTCATTTTTGACCGGCAATTACACTAGTAGTTTAAGAATGAGCATTTAAAAATAAAACAAGATGATCCAAAGGGAACTTATGATGCCTACTTTCCACATAATTATTTATTTAATACTTATATTGGCTTTAATAGCTTTAAAATCACCGCGGATGAGTTGCTAATTGTGTTCCCAAATTTCATAATTTAACTTTATAAAATATTACAAATACATTCGAACGGAAAACTAAAATGATCACGCGTGTATGTACTAGACCAGGGGTGGTCAACCGGCGGCTCCGTAGCTGCATGCGGCTCTTTGAGAGCTGATATGCGGCTCTTTGAAACTTTGGCTGCCTTACATATACCGTAATTGTCCGACTATAATGTGTACCCAGATATACCTGAGTGAGAATTAAAAATAGTTTATAAATAAAAGGTTTTATTATTATTTTCTTAGACTATGAGAAATGCAGATTTATATACATGTATATATAGAACATATTTTATAAGCTAATACCATTTTACTGCGGTTCTTCGGCAATGTCCATAGCAGTATGGTGGCTCCTGCTCATGCGCAGGTTGTCCACCCCTGCAGTAGACCATACCGAATCCGAGTCCAACAATAGTCGTTGCAATGGCAAACTCTCGTGATAACAAGATGGAAAAGTATACTCCATAAATGGAATGCACAGAGATTTCAAAGGCGTTCTTAATGGGAAATATGTATTAAACGGCATCGAAAGAATAGGCGGTTCTTGAACTTTTATACATGAAACTAAGAGTCGTAATTGTTCGGTCTCGTGGGCTTTTTTGTAGTAAATGTTGTCCTCTATCCGAATAAATTTTTCTCACAGATCATATAAAGGCAAGGGAGAGAACTACATAGATTTTTAATGGTTGTTTTCCGAGAGAACCGTGTTAGCGATCGACGTAAACAAACTATGCAATGTTTTGCTCTGAATATTCTCGAATTATTATCTCCGAAACGATAACTCATAATTGTGTGGTCTTGCGAATCTTATTGTTGAAAATGAAGTCCTCTATCCGAATAAATTTTTTAATCTGTACCATACGCATCATATAAGAGCTAGGGAGAGAAAAGTACGGTATTTCACTGTTGCTTGACGGATGCCATTTAACGAGATACGAGTATAAGTTTATTTAAAGTAATTATTAAAATGTAAGTTGCAATTGACGGATTCATTTCAAAACCACAATTGGGCGATAAATTTTAATAATGATTACTCGTACGTAATTTAATTTAAATCCGTTTAGCAGTTTAGGAGATGAAAATTACGACGGACGGACGAGACGTGGCGTTCCGTTACTACCGCTTCTCTGGTAAAGAACGCCTAAAAACTGCAAAAATACCGGTACTTACGCGAAATTTGAAGAAATACGGTCATAAGCAACATTCAGCGATAGTAGTAGTAGTAATTCAACGTAGTCACGTGCTGCAGACATATTGTATTGTCGGGTTAAGCAGTAGGAGCAGCAAAGTAAAATATATCTGTTGGAAACATTCAAGTTCATGAAAATAAGCGCAAATTTTTATTCTTCTTCGTAAACTACGTTTTCAGAATATCATTAGACTTTTTCAGATGTATGAGATCATCTTGTTATGTTCTGCTACATAATGTGACAGAAATAAATTTTCGTGCGTTAATTATTGTTGCGGTTTCGTGTATATATTATTAAACATTTATTTTTCTGAAGATGATGAAAGTATCCGCCAAAATTATGTAACGTTTGCGCTGGTTTCTAGATTTTGGAGTCGACGCCTAGATTTTTATGAAATTTCTCGAGCCCTGAAATATCCGATTATCAGGTTGAACAGCAAAGAGGTACTAAATTTTTGATGGGCTCACAATCTATGAAAGGTTTTCTGTGATAGCCAATGCAGTATAAAGCTTTTAATGCAGCTAATAGTAGCGCATCGTCACGGGGAAGGAACACTGTTATTGATTTTTGTTGACGAATCAATTCATTCCGAGTTGTGTTTACAAGTACTCTTCACGAAGCCGCATCGCTATATTTATTCATTACTTCTAGCCCGCGCGCACTGAAACGGGGTTGCACCTCGTATGTTTTTACTTAACGTAGTTATGTTTTATCGCAAAAATTATTATATTCTCGAATACCAGGTATTTTTCTTTCCAATCTTTATTGAACTATCTTTTTTCCGCTCAAAAATTGGGGCTGCGAATTGGAGGTGGTGAAAATTTTAAATATACTCTCGTGTTCGGAATCATATTACTAGTCTCTTTCCCCTCTTTTTCTTAAAATAATTCAATATACATATTCATTATGCCTTAATTTTTAGAAAAATTACAAAGTGTGAGTAAATTCACCAAGAAAAATATCGCCAATTCACAAGGTTACAATAAAAGTGTTTCTCTAACAGCAACAACTTTTCCACCGATAGAAACTTCTGAAAATGATTTAAAATACATAAATATCACTGTGTAAGGTATATTAAATTCATAAATTCAAATACAACTAATTTTATTGGAAAAATTTACTTACTAGTACATTTAGACTGAGCAGTGTTTCACTGTCACTATCGTCACCGGTAAGAATGTTGATTTTAATATGACCATATCACTTGCTACTGGACGCATTATATGCCATAAAACGTGGTGTAAAATTGGAAAACATAGCACTCGTCGCACAGCACCCCCACAGCGGACGTACCGCATGCGTGGCGCACTTTATTACAAATGATTTTTCTGCAGCTTTTCTTCTAGCATTCTGAGTAAAAAAAATCAACTAATTTTTTTAAAGGACTACACTTCATAATCCCGCCTCAAGAGCCTAAATAATAATCGCTCATTTTTCCTAATTCATCTACATCTACATATTACCCTGCAAGTCACCTTGACGGTAGATGGCAGGGGGTGCCGAGCACCAAGTTCCTAACTAATTATTATTCACAGTTATCTATTGTGGTCACGTATTGTCATAGGGAAAAAGGACTCCTTATACTTCTCCGTCCTACTATCTATTTCGCGAATCTTGTCCTCATTATTCCTCCGTCCGATATACGTTGGTTGTCGAATAATATCCTTCATTTCATTTACGAATATCTCCGACCTATATTTATCAAGAAGTATAAATCTCGTCTGTAATCTACGATCTTTCAACGATGGCCAACTCAACTCTTTAATGAGTAACGTAACGCTCTGTTTTTTTATCGTAATTCTTTTTCACGAATCTAGCTGCTCGCCGCTGTATTTTTTCTAAATCCTTTATGAGTCCCCTCTGTTATGGATCCCAAACCGCTGCTGCGTATTCCATTTGAGGTCTAACCAAGGATAAATAACAGGATTCTCTCACCTTTTCCGTGCTTTACCTGACTAAAGCCAACTTTTTATTTGCCGCACCTATCACCCGTCTTATGTGAGTGTCCCAAGACAGGTCACGATTCAAGGTTACCTTGAGGTATTTCACGGATTCCGAAACAGGAATGCTCTCACCATCTATCGAGTAGGTAAACACGGACGATGGGCTTCTAGATTTCCAAAAGTTTAAAACGTTACTCTTTTTCTGATTGATTACTAGCTGCAATTCCTTGCACCAAACAGATAACGCATCCAGATCATCCTGAAGCTGACGATGGTCGCTAGGACCACTAATTTCTTTATAGACTACGGTGTCATCCGCAAAAAGCCTGATATTACTTTTCACAACTGAGCTGATGTCGTTTATATAAAGTAAGAAAAGCATAGGTCCGATCACACTACCCTGCGGCACTCCAGAGACTACATCTGCCACACTCGAGGACTTACCATCGATGACTACTTTTTGTTTTCTATTCCAAAGGAAAGCGCGAACCCAGTTAATGACTTGAACATTAACGCCAAGATTTCCCAATTTTAATAACAACTTACGGTGGGGAACCTTCTCAAAAGCTTTTCTAAAATCAAGGAACACTGCATCGACCTGTTTTTTATTTTCGCCGCATGATAAAACATCATTCACAAACAGACCGAGTTGGGTGTCACAGGATCTACCTTTTCTGAAGCCATGTTGACAGCTGACTAACAGCGATCTACTCTCGAGATAACGCATTGTGTTGCTAACAATAATGTGCTCCAAAATCTTACATGATAATGATGTTAGAGAAATCGGCCTATAGTTTTCGGGGTTTTCTTTGTCACCTCCCTTATGAATGGGTGTGACGTGTGCTAGTCTCCAATCATCAGGAACCTCACGGAGGGTTAGGGATTTCTCGAATACTATCCGAAGGAAGGGAGCTATTTCTTCTGCTAGTTCTTCTAATACATGCGCAGGAAATCCTTCTGGTCCTGGGTTTTTGTTGGGCTTTATCGCACCCAGTTGCTTCGCTATTCCTGCCTCAGACATTTTAATATTATCCATCCGAGTACATCTGTCGGGAATAAGATTATCTTCAATTCTATCTCCACCTGCCGTGAACGCCTTCGCGAAGTAAACGTTTAGTAGATTAGCTTTTTCCTCCCCATCGTGAAGGATGTCTCCGGAATCACATCGCAGGGAGGGTATTGAAGGACCCCCTCCCTTGACTTCTCTTACATAGGACCAGAACGCTTTTGGATCCTCCTTCAATTTTGTATTTAATACCTCATTCCAGAAGGTGTTAAATGCGTTACGCATGGTTTTTCTCGCTAATACGCGGGCACTGTTATACTCATGGACTATAGCTGTGCGATACTCATTGGAAGCTGTGGTAGGTATGTTTTTCAATTTTGCGTGGTTACGTCTCTGTCGTCTTAAGGCAATCCTGACTTCCTTATTAAACCAACGAGGTTCTTTCTTATCAGATTTTAACTTACTGGGGATAAATCTATTAATACCATTTCCTAGTATATCCTTAAATAATAACCATGATGGCTCCATACCTAATCGTTCTGTCTTTTCACGATAACTGACCAAGGTACTTCTGAGATGTAAGCTGAAACTTTTAAAGTCGGCCTTGGCGAAAGCGTATACATTCCGAAGGGGCTTAGGATGTCTATTGAGCTTTAATTCGCACTCCGCATACACAGCTCGATGGTCGCTAAGTCCCTCCTCTGTGGATACCTTAGTTATCCTATGCGGGATGTTAAAAGCAAGCAAGTCGAGAACATTGTCCGAACGCGTGGCTTTTCGTACCATCTGGATTAAGGAATATTCATGAAACGTGTCAATTAAGGCCTCACACGATTCGCGTTCTTTACCTCCCGTAACGAAACATAGGTTTTCCCAATCGATTGACGGTAAGTTAAAATCGCCTCCAATTATCACATAACCGTCGTTCATAATAGATCTAAGCTCGGCTAATTGCCTCTCTAAACTTAAAATATAATCTACTTTGGCATTAGGTGGTCTGTAAAATGAGCATAAATATATCTTTTTCGAATTATCCTTACCTAGGCGGCACCACACGCTCTCGGTCGTTTCATCGATAATAGGGATCTGACAACTATCGTACTTTTCACTTATTGCCAAAAATACTCCGCCACCTATTCTATTGGCGCGGTCTTTTCTGTATACTCTATAGCTTTTCGGAAAAATTTCTTGGCTAGCGATGTCTTCAGTGAGCCAACTTTCCGTACCTATAACTACATCCGCATGCAACGTGCGAATTACGTGTTCGAGTTCGGCAGACTTCCTACGAATGCTGCGGCAGTTTAAAACTACAATATTTAATTTCTCGTTATCACCAGAAGCATTAACTGCTCTATTACGGTTTTTGCAGGTGGACTCTCTCACTTCGCGACCAGAAACTGTATTACTCTCGATGCCCCTATGAAATCTCCTATTACGCCTACACCCTACCCTACTCTCTAATCTAAAAAAGACCTACCTACCTACACGCTACGCTCTGTGAAGCCTCGGTCGTGTAATGGACTCCAGAGCCGTTTAGGGGTGCCCTATACGATCCGAGAACCGTCCGGAGATCAACGAAGTCGACTCCCATGCCCACACAGAAATTAGTGTAAGTGTAGTGTAAGCCTTGTCATCTATTTGTGTTTTATATTTTTCCTTTGCATACCTACATAGGGAGGCATCTGGCTCATATCACGCTTTCTAATTCTTAATTTTTACTGAACTAGTATTCATTCTGCGTGATTATTCTAATCTCTTCTCTAGATGTCGACGTTGTTGTTGTTGTTGGTTTGTATTTATGGCTAATCAACCTCTTGGATTATTATAGCCCTAACTCCTTCCGCAACGAAAACACACACAAGGGAGGAGGGAAACCCGGTTTACGAAGAGCACCAAGGAGGCCAACTGCTTAACGCCCTTCCGAAGGATGGAGCTCTGACACAAATAGGGGACGGGACGATCCCAGGTTGAAAATCCTACCTCCGCCGGATTACGAACCTGGAGCCGCTGCGTGGAAGGCTAACGATCTAACCACTCCGCCACCGTCACCCCTCTCTAGAGATCGAGTTGACACACTTGGCAGATGAGAAATTGCGGCTGTGTCGAAGAGTTCTCGTTTGAACGGGAAGTTATTTTTGATCACGTTGAAATTCTCTGGTGGCCGCACTTGAGAATAGCTGGTCTAGACCCCATATAGAACAGTTTCATCAAAATCTTCTCTGAAATTCATTTAAATTTTACCTTATTTGGATTTCGAACGCAAAAATAATTTTTTCAAGGTTTTCTATTCAATCATTTATCATTTATGTCCAATTGACGAGATGGCACTGAAGATTTGTGTTATATATAATTAAGAAAAAAGGAAGTTATTTGGGAATGCAACATGCCAACCGCGAAGCCTCAATCGCGAGAAATTGAACAATTTGTTAATATCTAAAGATAAAAGCGGTATGTAATCACAATAATAGGGCCATTTACTTATTTATTAGTATCTCACCTAAACTTTTTAATTCGATTACATTACTTGTAAGTATGTCAAAACAAATCTCAGAATAATCGATAATTGTCCATTGATTGAAAAGTGGTATAGAAGCAATGCTTTTCCAGAGGACCAAATGGTTGGAGAGCTGGTGTGTTGGATATTATGAGTGAAATGATACGAAACGAAATATGTCTTTACCATTTTGAAAAGTGTAGCCGCTTTTCAAGTATCTTATATCTGAAAATGTATTCACGAAACAGCAAATTGAGTTAATCCGAGTGTATCGGTACTTGTTACTGAATTCAATCGCATGTGAAGAATCGAAGGTTGGCGTCAGTCGCCGAGGCCCTCGTCATAGCATTTCAGTCCTTGGAATACGCTTCTTTTCCTTGATACCGCGGCCTTACAAATTCACCTGGAGCCTGGCGTTTGTTGCGTATTGATTCGGAAAATCTTAGGAACGGCGGCGTCATTGAGACAATTTATTACCTTTTCAAAACTCGCCTATTTCGACAAAGACTTCGGCATACACGGTATATTTTATAGTTCACGGAATCGGTGAGTTAAAAGGGGATCGATTTTTATCGATTTTTCAAGCTCATTTAAGAATATTTGTGTCAACAGTTAAAAAATATAAAACCAAAATTGGCGCATTGGTTTACTTTAAGACTTACTTATTTATAGTTAAATTGTTAAAAATAATTTCAAAATGTTAATTACACGTGTTTGTCTTTCAATGGAAAACAGGTTACGAGACGAAGATTAAAGAGTGAAGTGCACAGGAGTCAATTCGGATTAAAAGCGGCGATCAGGAACCAACGGATCAGCGGCTCGCAGGATGGAAGGACTTGCTTCCGCGAGTGGTGGAAGGAACTTGTTCCGGCGAGAAATAGAAAAATATTCGATTTTTAATTAATAGTAGCTCGGAATTCCGGGAAACGGACCGAATATTTGCAATAGTTTAAAAAGTAGAAGTCCATCGACTATCGCATTATTGGGGTTTGTAACAAATATGGACCCGCACAGCGCAGGAGGTCGCCGTATCGCTCCATAGCGTCATCGATCCATCTCTTATTATTCGAGTGAAAATTTATAATCCGAAGGTCCCATCGACCGGAAGTGGATTCCCGGAAAGTTTATTTTAATCACTTCTTAAGTAAGCCTACAACGTGTTCTGCAACATAAACTAACATTTGGAGAATGTGATGGATTTTTCATGGCGGGGAAAAGGTATGGCAAAGGGCCCGGGAGCTATAGAAGTACTGGGGCCGTGTATTTATCTCGCTGGTTCTGGCCAGTTTATCCTTATCGCATCTCTCGAGAAATACGCGGTATAGTTAGAAGGCGAAACCTCGCGCGTTTTTATTTGTTTTTCGTCCTTCATGCTCTCGCGTGTATCGTTTCGGTTTGGTTTATCAATCCAACTACCTTTATTTATTTGGATGGGAAATTCGGCGAACCTCCTTTTGCGAAGGAAAAACAGCTTAAGGCCGAGAGATATATCCTTGAATTTTGTTCTCTCGGGCTCTTTTGCAAGTTTAATCGTTGCCATCGAATAAAGCACAGATCAATGGAAAAAACAGGTAATCCGGCGTTGCCGCCTCCGCATCACGTGCTTAAAAAACCGGCTCCGAAGGCTTAACACCTGTCCGTAACCTCTCTTCTCTCTCTCTCCTCCTCTCACTCCCTCCTTCCCCTCCCAGAATAAGCCCTGACATTCAAAAACACTCGATGCCCTCATGTTTCGTTGACGCCGCAGCATTTTGGATGAATTCTGAGAAACCCGACCGTCAGTCGATACTTATCCCTGTTCGCCATTGTTATTCTTCCCCGTATCGTAAGAGTATTTTTATCCAACGTCTCTCGTCCCGCTCAGTTTAATTGTGTCTTGGATGTAATCAAAGCTTTTACATTCAAAGAAAATATTTTTCTGAAGCGTCACAGCGAAAACTATCTACAAAAAGTCATTTTCGGCGTCCGTAGTTTTTTTATGAAAACAAGAATGTATGGAGCATGTGGAAAAATGACATAACTATGTTCGTAAGCTTAATTAATCCATTTTAAATAAGATATCGCGAGGGAGAGACATGATAGAAATACTTGTCAGAATTCCTGATGGAATAAAGGTCACATAATACATAAAATACTTCTGCATTACTTTCCCATTCCTAGTATCTCTTTTATTCTATAGTATAACTCCGAAGATACGAACTAATTTGGCCAAGGGTGATTCGGATAACCGAAAATTCGGATAGCGGGAAAAATAAAGGGCAACTGTGAGCTAAAAAAATAAACACACGATTTTAGTTTCCAAGGTAACAAAATGCGCAAATGTCGACTTGTAATGCGAACAGGTGCGGTATCGTGAGAAACGTTTCCGCCATTGGTCGGTAGGCGGACGAAATTTATTTGAGAAAAATGTGAGTGAATTCCAGCACACATGGTATTATTATACCAATGACTTGCTGTGTAATGCACCAAAAATTCAAAATAACAGCTGAAATCTGATATGCATGAATAAAAACTGAGGGAAAACACTTCAAGAAAGATGTGCAAAAACTGCTCAACAAATTTATTTTTCGAACCAACACCAGGGCCATAAAAGTTGCCCTAATCTATCCATAAAAAGTGAAAAATGGCATTTACAACCTTCGAACATCTGTCCTTCCGCTCAAGGGGGCGATGCCCAAAGTGGGTGGCTCACATTGTGTAGATATTTGCGCTAAGGAGAGCAATGTTTGGAGAGTGTCTTAAAGAAAATAAGGGCACCCGAAAGCAGGACTAACGAAAGAAAGTTTTTTTCAAGGCCTTGCGTTAAATCCTAATGTCGCAGTGAAGGGTCATAAATGTCGTAGCCTAAGGGTTAAGAAACATGCAGCAATTTAAAATTAGGTTCGGATAATTCGACATTCGCATAATCGGCCTTCAGTTATCCGGAGTTCTACTGTATTTACAAACCAATAAATAGGCTATGCGGTTAAGTGCATGGGTCGTTACTCGCATGAACGGTTTCCCTAGGCAATAAATCGTCTATTAAGAAACAAAGTTCAGATCCAGAGCGATCCTTGGAATTCATGCTTTGCGAGTGAAGTAAATCCTTTAATTAGACGTGGAACGCCCACGAAATCGATCTAGTCTCTCTCGCTCTGGAGATGCGTTCCAATTGAAGTACGGCGCATCACGATGTCAGCGCAATCCGAGAGAAAGAAATCGTGTATCCTAACGTGGCTTAACGTCTCGCAAACTTGTTACACGTGTCGGATACACACTTCCGCCGTCAAGAAATTCCCCGAAGCGGCGGCTGAACGAAAAGCGAGTGAGATGGAAAGAAGGGGGTGGAACCAATCACGTGCTCATCGGAGGATAGAAAACTTTTTTCAACAAGTAAAAATGTACGTTCTTGGCGGTTAAAAAAAACATTTGCTCTTAATTGCTCTTTGAGTGTAACAGAGCGCGAAAAGCCAGATGGAGTTTTTATATACAAACCCGATGCGTAATGATATGGTTAAGCGATGTTCATTTTAGAAGCTGTTAATTTTTGGCTCGTTCCTTCGTTTATTTTGATTACGTCACATCTGAGCAGTTCGTTCAAGCAAAAGCAGGCACGGATAATCCCTGGAATTTTCGCCTCCGCTGGAGCTCTCGGATTTTCCCTCGCGGGCTACATTTTCTGAATTTCAGAGCTATGATTGCGTTTGTGCAGGATAACGCAAGAGTGGGTGACTGCACAATTCTAAGACAAATATAGACCACTGATAATACGTATTACACCGGAGGAATGCTCATAATTCGGGTTATGTTATTTTTACGCTGAAAGCTGTTGAATTCCTGGACTATTTTTTTAGGGTTTTACAGCGCCACGTGCATTTTATTACACGTTAAATCTATTTTTATTTCCATGACACGTTCCAAGCTCAATGAAATCTCACGCGGTATATCGTTAAAATGAACAATTTTTTCAATCCCAAACACCACGAAATTTTTTTTTTTATAAAGAACCGGGATTCCCTACTTCCACCTCCAAACATCATCATCACTCACCACGTGTGCGCTTTTTCAATGAAAAAAATGCAAACTGCGCTATCTTAACTACAGCGAGATCTATTGACGCAAATAGATTTACGCGAATGGTATCATTGATTGTGAGAAGTGTGATTCCCAAGATGTGACGCCGAAGGTTCTTTCGCGTTCCTTTCGTACTCGTCATCCTTAAACGTTTCCTCGTAGAGTCACCTTAATTTTCCATCGAATCCAGAGCGCGATGCGGCAAATATCTTTCGGGTGACAGCATAACGGTTTTATTTCGGAGACTTATGAAGCGTGTCGCATCAAGGGGCAAGAAGTGGTTCACCTTTAAATACGCAGTGCTTCTACACTCGAGCATTTATTTTATTTTTAATCTCGAGGAAGTAGGAATAACATCGAATCGGTTGAAGGCTTTTCATATGCAGTTTTATGAATTGTATAAATATTATCATCTGTTCTCGCTTTAATGAATTGAGTCATTGTACTAAGAAAATTCCATCCATGAAAGGCATTTCGTTTGTGTCAAAGTTTTCATTATGTTTGGTATGCTGAGTGGGAGGTGGGTTCAAGTGAAACCATAAGCTGTTATTTGCAAGGCGCTAAAAGGCAATTCAATCATTAGGTATTTATTGCATAAAATTCATTGTTTACTTCGTTTGAAAGGTCTCCCTATCTCGATGTCAGGTCAACCGTGTATGTTTGTAATTTTGAAGATAGTATGTATTGATGGATACGCGACAGTGCAGGATATTAACAAATTGCATTTTTCAATTTGTGCTTGTACGAAATAACCATTAATAGATTGTTTTTCATCACTTACGCCTTATAATTAACCTAAAAATTAAATTATAAATTTGCAAAAAAGACATTTTTCATTCTCATATGCAATGTTCAGAAATTCTATTGCCATTTTTACCCCTCAGATTTAAAAAAAAAATTTAATTCAAGAACAATATTAGGCAATTTAATACAAAATTCATACAAATAAAATAACTATACGACCAAATTACGGCTTTTTCGGTCATTTTCATTTATGTACATTTTTCCTGCATTCGATTTAGATAGAAATAAGTCACATTTTAAAAATCATTATTTTAATTACATATATTTGATGAATATAGATATTTAATATATTTACGCAAATTTTATCAGGTTGAGGATTTAAGAACGCATCTAGAAAACATAATTTGATTCTTGGCAGCTGTCACTGCAAGCGTTGGGTAAAAGTACGACTTTGTCAAACAATGCAAATTATCAGTTGACTGTATGTTTGGAATGCAGAAATGGGATCGAGAGTTTTATAAATCATTTCATCCGATGTGATATGCTCGCTATAAAAAGAGGCAATCATAAATAGATAGTATTTTAAGGGGTAAAGTCTTTGGTGGGTGAAAACGGTCAACGAAGTGGCTCCCAAGGAAATACCAGCTTGTTGTGAGTCGGAGACGCCTTATGAACGCACACACACGGCAAGCGATGTCCACTTCCTGTCCACTGTAGTCGGTGAGCCCCTCCCAACTCACTACGTTCGCTTCCGTGATGTTCTCCACTTTAGGTATGGTTCGCTTAAGGACCCGTTACTTGGGTTTCGTTATTTCACCACACTTAGATTTTGTCATTCCAAACAGTTTTTACCAAACTCCGACAAGCATAGAGAAAAATGTTATATTTTATGACTGTTAAAATGAGGTACAGGAATGCAAAATTATGATGTGGCAGTATAGTTCTGCTATATGTGAAATGAATAAGAATGTAAGGCCACAAATCAAAAATGATGATAGTGAGGAAAATTATTCCCAAAACGAAGCTTAACGCGGACATTAACATTTTGTCAATAATGAGGTAATCCTGTATTAAGTGAATACCTAATACAGAATCCTGTATTAGATATTCACCTATTACAAGATTTTATCGCCATGGACAAAAAGTCAGAAAAAGAACAAAGGAAGAAACAGACATTTGGGTCTGCTGTTGATTTTCTCACTATAGCAAACACTTGCTGTTGGCGAGGGTTACGTTCCTCGCAAAAATCGCGAACTGCAAGAATTTGATCAAATGTTGATGTTTTATAGATTTTATTTTATTGCTAATTTCATCTTATAACTATAGCAAATTCATTGTTATAGTATGGAAAGTTCAGAATTTTAATATCCACGGTAAACTGTATTGTCCTCTCAATCTATTATGTTATATCCAAGAACTAAAAATTGAAAAAAGAAATACCTTAGGTATCTCCAGTATACTTAAGCATATATGGTTATGAATGTCCTTGTTGTGGCTACTGGAATTACTTAAGATAGGTAATAATCTTTTCAAGTTTTGTTACTTAAGTACATATACTTGAATTTGTTTTCGGCAATAATATGAATTCGATAAGTCTCCAGTGAATGAATATGATACGTAATTAAGTCTATGTGCTTGTCAAAGGCGCTATTCGGCTAACATTACCGTGATTAAATCGATATCTTTAATAGTGATTTTCAAAAAGGAAATCCAAAATCCATTTAGCGATAGTTTCTTTTATTTATTCAATCTATTTATATATTTCTCTTACTCCGGCTGCCACAACTTCCACCACGCGCCACTAATTGACTGTAATGCTATTTTTAACAATCTTTCCGTGTAGGTAGAAGATTGAAATTTGGTAGGAATGTTTGTCTCTTATAGTAAAAGCCACTTACGAAACAAAATTTAAAAAACCCGGTTTGGGTCTAGCAGATAATTTCTATTTCCCATAAGAAAACACGTAAAAAAAATCGATTTTTGGACTTGGAGGCTTTTACTCATTTGCAAATTAAAATTAAAAAGAATTGACCTACGATCTTCGGATCTAGACCGTTCTAAAGAAAAATAAACAACGTTTCGTATTCTGACCTTCGCATTTTGCCTACGATACAAAATCGCTCAAGGTCTACGTTAAAATCATATTTATTAGAAAAATATAAGCTTTTTAACGATATGTTGCCTTGCCGACCTTGTCATTGTTAAACCACGAGATTGTATTGTCGCCTTAATCCATATAGTATACTAGTAGAAGGTGCTTGCATACTTCCAGCATTTCATCTCACCTTGAAAAAACGTTCATTTTTAGAGAGATATTGCATCATTGGAAATATTTCTTTAATTCAAAAGATTTCTCATCTGCACAGATTTTTGTTTTCTTCTTATGGAAAAATGATGGAGTAAAACAATCACTAATAGTTGCAATTTTACTAATATTATACTTTTTCCACATTCGGTTAATAATGCAAAACATTTCCACCAAATTTTAAAGTTGCACCACATTTAAAAGTAAAATAACATTTATCTAATTGCTTAAATTCAAATAATTTTTAACGGCCACAATAACAATATCATGCAGACATTGAAATATTTATTCGTTTACATAGTCTATGATCTAAATTTCTTAAACATTTCAGTTCACTATCTCGCACGGTAGTATCTAAACATTTACCTATTTGTTTAAAATTTAAGAATTTTTAACAGCCAAACAAATTAAAATATCAAAATTTGTATAATCCTTGTTTAGTTTTTTTTTTATAAATTCTACCTAATAAAAAATTTCTGCTCCGTAGCACATTCGGAAATACATAAACCTTGAAAATTTGTTTAAACAATTATAATTTTTAGCGGCGGCATTGTTAAACTTTTTCAAGATTTTCGTTTATTTATAGTCGGTTTTGCGCATAGTTCTACCAATAAAAAAATTTCGAGTCTGTCGCTCTGCTGAAAGTGCCTAAACATTAGTATCTTCCTATCATCATTATATATAGACGTTTCTTACAGAGGAGGAGGATACTGTTTAGGCACTTCCAGATGAGCTGGAGATTCGAAATTTTTTTTAGGTAGGATTATGTGCAAAATCGACTAGAAAAAACGAAAATCTTGAAAAAGTGCAACATTGCGGCCGCTAAAAA
The DNA here is from genome assembly GCA_028673005.1 of Tanypteryx hageni. Lineage (NCBI taxonomy): Eukaryota > Metazoa > Arthropoda > Insecta > Odonata > Petaluridae > Tanypteryx > Tanypteryx hageni. The sequence goes on along the minus strand of CM054112.1, from coordinate 98,523,814 downwards.
TTCGCAATTGTTTAAAAAAATTTCAAGGTTTATGTTTTTTCGAATGTGCTACGGAACTGAAATTATTTCTAGAGGTAGAATTTGTAAAATAACGAAATAAAGATTATAGAAATTTTGATATTTTAATTTGTTTGGCAGTTAAAAATTCTTAAAGTTTAAACCAATAGGTAAATGTTTAGACACTACGCGGCAAGTTAGGGAGCTGAAATTTTTAAATTATTTAGAATTTTGTCTAAATAAACGAAAAAACATTTCAGTGTATCAATAAAGTTGTTATTGCGGCCGTTAAAATTATTTAATTTTAAACAATTAGATAAATGTTTTTTCACTTCTAAATGTGCTATAAATTTAAAATTTGGCAGAATTGTGTGGCATTATTAACCCAATGTGAAAAAAGTATAATATTCCTAAAAATGTAAAAATTAGTGATTGTTTATCTCCATTATTGTTCCATAATGAAAAAACGAAAACCGATCCCGATGAGTAATCTTTAGAATTAAAGAAATATTCCTCATGATGAAATATCTCTCTGAAAAATTAATGTTTTTTCAAGGTGAGATGAAATGCTTGCAGTATGCAAGCACCTTCTACGAGTATGTTATATGTTACTCCTCCTCTGTAAGGAACGTCTATATACAATGATGCTTCAGGAATGCGTGCTTTGAATGCTTGAATACGAGAGAGAGAGAGAGAAGGAGAGAGTCAGAGAGGAAGAGAGAGACAAAATTAAATGTTACATAGGTTAAAAATAACTTTGCTCGTATAAGAATTGTATAGCGTAATGTATTTCTTTGTCAAACAATTTCTATTTGCCCAAAACTATTTTTAATCTGGAACACTCAATTATGTGAATTTTATATTTATTGCTTACCTTTTAGTGCATATAATAGTTGGTTTCATTAATTTTTATTCCAATTTTAACTTAATACTTAATTCACGCATACCGTCATATTTGATGGGCAATTACGCTAGTTTTATATATTACGCATACATCGACTATCAGCGGAAATTTCGGTTTTCAGGTAAATGTTTGAAAAAACGTTAGTGAATAGATAAGCACTTTAGAATTAGAGCAATACGAAGTTACAACTATTTTTTTATTTGATATTTAGCGCTAATACCGAATGTGATGGGCAGGGCCGGCCAAGTGGGGGTGCAGCGGATGCAAGGCATCCGGGCCCCCGATTTTTAGGGGCCTCCAAATGTTGAGTATAAATAATATATTTACATCTTTAAAAAATATTTGATTTTTATTAAATTAATTATTCGGTACCGCGTTGTTGTTGAATGATTACCCGTGGCAAACATCGATTTGCATGGCTTTTAACCTTTAAGGCAGCCGGCCTCTGAAAAAATCTTTTACTGTGCGAAAACGTTTCGTTTCGTTTGTACGGATTCTCACCCAAGTTTCACTCAGGATTTTTTATATCTTTTTCGTGTCTCCCGAGGCTGTTATTGTCTCAAAAACAAACTTTTTTTCTGGTAGGTGACAAATGAAATTTTCCAACTGCGTCGCCCTTAATAAAGACATATTTCTCACGAGAGGGTGCGCGGTTAGAGAATTAACTGTATACAGCGCGTGTCACTTCGTCGCGAAAAAACGCAATAATCTCTGTGCTATTTATCCCTCTTAAGTGACCGAATGAATTCTCGCAGCTCCGCTTTTCTGACCCATGTGAGTCGGGTGCGCGCATTTATAGATTCGCTGGTGTTTGTGACGTCTTGTTTGATTTCAGCAAAAAGTGGTTCCATCGCCATGATAGTTGACGAGTTCTGTCAGCAGATGCCATAATTCCTGTTCAGTAAGTTGGGATAAAATGTATGTGTACGTAATAAATCATAGAATTTTCTTTTCATTTTATAATTATTTTGACGATCAAATAGATTAGACTATGATTCTAACATTTAAATTTATTAACCATAGGCTAGAATGCCATTTGTTGCGTAAATGAGTTATTTAAATTGTTTCATCGTCGCTCGAGAGTCAAATGGGACGTCCATTATGTAGTTCGATAAGATTCATGACCATGCTTACATAGTTGATAATCGGAATCCGATGTCGGATGTCAGGCATTCCCGAGAATCTAATCGGCATAAAGCAACGTAGGCTCTTAAAATCTGACTCATTTTCTGTCTTTTATTCAGAATATGCGGGATTTCTCGAGAAAATGTTTTGTTGATGTAAATCTCAATATTATTTTACTCAATAACTTTATGGAATTGCCTACAGAATAAAAATATCTGTAAACTTCCACACCAAAGTTATTTATCGCCATCAGTTTCGAATTGGTTGAATTAGAGAGAGAGATAGAAGATCTTCGGGTGATGTAACACATTGCCATATTCACCCGTAAGATTAAACTGCTTCGGTTTTCAAGTATATATTTTTATTGGCTCGTTAATTTTAGAAAGTATTGATTACTAATATGTTAAGTAATCTCAGAATGAAAAACTAATTTCTGTAAACTCAATGATAATATATTTGTTGTGATTTCGCAAAATATACATTTTGTGTGGAAGTTAATAGGTATTTTCCATTCTGTGACCACTAAAAAGTTTATTTTAATGCATTCCATCGCAAGAGGGACTTCGAAAAATAGGTTTGAAAAACCATGACAGTTTCATCTTGCGGGAGAATACGGCAATGTTTTTACATCGTTCGTCATCACCACGTTAGCCGATGCGTAAACTGAAATGGGAGCCCGTACAAAAATTTTTAGCATGACGTCAATTTGCTTTAGATAAAGGGCCGTAGAAGTCATGGCGACGGCCGTTATTGAATTTTTTAAAACATCCAATTTCAGCTCGGAAAATGTGTCGGATTCGCAGTCTAATTATCACCGCCTCGCGAAGGACTCGAAGCGCGCTCTCCCTCTACTCTTTTTTCCCCCCGTCGATTGTCAATCCCCTCGCCTCGCCGCGCTAACCGAACAACTCTCAGTTCGAAAACCCCATTGGGTGCGATATCGTAACAGCTCACAGTGCCTCGGAGTCGCCTACACCTGCTCAAATCACGATAGCAAGTCGTAAACATTCACAAGTACTTCGTCTTTGTGTCGTGGAGAGAGGGAGAGAGAGAGAGAGAGAGAGAGAGGGAGAGCGTGCAGCAACGCATGCGTAGAACACGCCCCCCTCCTTCCACTTTACAAGAAGGTTAAGGGGCGTGGGAGGGGCGCCGTGCACAGCTAAGAGCTTAGCATAAACCTCCTCCTCTTCATCTCCCACCCTCCTTCCCCGCACTCCCAACCGGTCCCGCATCCTCACAGACGGTATTTGCCGCTTGGGGAAAAGTTTTTTTTTTTAAACTCTCCGCTCTCTCTATGTAGGTCAGGTGGAGGAAGGTGCTACGGGATGAGATGGTGGGGAGGGGAGGGAGGAAGCAGAAGGGGTTGGGTGCGGAAGGGTGTTTCCCCGCGTGCCAGCTGCGACTTCGAGGCGGGGCTTTCTTGCGGTCTCTCTCTCTCTCTTTCGCCGGGTTGAAAAAGGGAGGGTTATATAAAGGATATTAGCCGTAAGAGGGAAAACATCTCCGCCTCGAAATTAGTCATCGGTGCATTCTCGGGACCTTGGACGTCATCGGGACCAACTAAAGATCCATTAGGGATTATAATCTCGCCGGCGTCTCCGCGTTCAAGTTCGGCCCCGCCGAGTGCGGTCGCCCCTTGAGTCTTCCGGTGTCGTCTCTCCGGCGATTGCTGGAAAGTCGCCACAGCCAAGTTTACTGTCAAGATCCGCTCGGTTTGGCGATTAATTTTTCTTTAGTCGAATGTTTGCCAATGGGCAGAGGGAGGGGAAAGGTTCAAAGAAAAAAACGGGGAAATGCAAGCAAAACGGTGGGATCATCTGTGAATTGATGAGCATATGATATATTAGCGAGAATTAACAGAAGACGATTAATAGACCAGAATTTCGCGTATTTTGTCTTGATTGAAAGTTATCTTTATCCTCGAAGCCTGATTGTTACGCTCGAGGATCATGTCGTATTGTTTTGGCAGGAACACTAAAAAATATTGTTATCGTAAATTGATACACGTGTGTGTATATATATGTATGTATGTATGTATATTTATGTATATAAACTGTGATAGATCAAAAATAGTATTGCCATTACTCTCACGGGGATTTCTCGTGTCAGTAATTACCGGTTGTAGTTAACGGCTTTGCGCGTTATGAATTCATAGCTTATTTTCGCTTCGGATGAAATACCGAGACGTAGGTTGTTGTTTTTGACGATTCTGTGGGGATGAATTAATGGTCGACTATTTGTCTTGCTAATAATCGTTGTAACTACAGTAATAAGTTTTTGGTACACATTATAGGGTTCAAGAAAATGAAAAAATGGCTCATATTTTTACTCCGATGAAATTGCAATCAACGTGCTGTCTATAAAAATACCAACTTTTAATGCGTCGTAATTTGTGAATTTTATTTTTGTATAGCACACCAGAATGTGTATTATTTGTTTATTTTGTTGATAATATTTTTGTGACCGCTGTTTTTATTAAGGGCTTCTTCTTTTCGCTCCAAATTCAGTGTTTAACCTAGCAGAGAAATTAATCACAGCAAGAATAGTTAAAAAAATAGAATTTTTAATTCCCCTGGAAATTTTCCGAAAATATATGATGATGTTTCCGATCCATTTAATTCACTATTACTGCGTGTCATTTATTTTTTATGACAATTTGCGCCTTGGGGTAAATGTAATTAACAAGCAGTAGCATTGAAACTACTTGTAGAAAAATAAACGAGGAAAACTGACGCTGGAGAGCACAAAAAAGAAGTTTATCTGCATGTAATAATATTTATTTCGTAACCTCTCCGTGAAGGCTCCATGCGCGCGTCCAATAATGAAAAAAACATCCATAGCATCGCAGTATTTTAAATCGAAATGGAAACCATCTGTGAAATTCTCATCCGCTTCGAAATTCTGAAAAAATAACCGGTATTTATTTTATACTCGAAATCACGCGTCCCGATTGGAGGTACAGTCCAATAAAGAATGTCTCGTTATTGGGAATTCAATAAGCGCTAAGTTTCTGGCCGTTGTATCGACAGCTGCTTGGGGGATTCCTTTTTTTGACTTCGTCATGAACATTGACTCATTGACAAGTAATACGGCTCAAGAGGGAGATAAGGGAATCCATCCTCCCATTCATATCAACGAGTTTCAATCCTCGCCATTACCGAAAGGTATCTCGTTGCTACGCCTGTCGTCGCGATTCTATCGTTAAATGCAAATATTCTCGATTTTTCTATAATTCGTTGCACTTTTACGCTCAAACTCGGTCTTCTCTGTTGAATTTATGTCAAAAATAGACCGTTGTAAGCAGCTGGACTCGAAATGTTTCAGTGTGGTTTTACTGCTAATAAAAAATGCTTGCTCGGAAATATAGACTGAATATTTTGAAATGATGTCCTCCAATCATTATTTATTTTGGCCAGCAATAGGACGCATTCAGCAACCTTGCAAGTTACAGAAATCAAACGATCGTCTACAAAACTTAAAAATAATTAACTGCTAGGTTGTTCCGGTTCCGTTGGCATACATCAAACCTTCATATCCTTTTCCTCCGCGATTGGGTCAAAAAACAGTAGGATCGCTTTTTTTCGTTATTTACCGTCTAGGATTTTATCTATCCGAGATTAAACAGTTCCATGTCACCGTTTTAATTCACGTGAATCGTTGTTCGCGTGAAATTATCTTCTCGAGAGTCCCATTCAATGGAATGGAATGCCCGTATATATCCAGCGCGCAGAAAAGCTGATTAATTGGTCAAAATGCAGGTACCGGTTTTATCACTGATTTTGCTTCAAGATAAGTTCACCACGAATGACGCCGTGAAATTGATTTGTCTCGAGATTAGGCTGGCAGAAGCATTTCGGTATATTCTGGGCAAACACAATTTCCCCGATAAAATTCGCACACATACAAATTGGTTTTCACCAAAGAGAATTCAATTTAAATTTTATAAAGTGGCTTATAATGTGCCAAGTTTATCATCGCGTGACAGTTTTTGCGATACTAATCGATTCCTGTTCTCGTTAAAATGTAAAGCATGTTTTTTATACCTGAAATAACAGGACTAGAAGGCGGAAGCGGTTTATGTGAATGTTGTACGAGATGACAGCTAAATCAGCATAGAAATGACGTAAAGTGTATCTCAGAAGATGCATAATATACCTGGTCTTCAGTGAATTTAACAAATAGTCTGTCAAGAAGGTTTTATTAAATTAGAAATAAATTACAAAAAATGGTTTATAACACTATAGAAAACTCCAAAGTCTAATTTTCCACTATGAAGAAATATTTGTATAATACCTCTTTATAGTTGAAACGTGTTTCTTCGCGAAAATCCCAAGCAAGAGCATTTCAACTACAAATTAGACGCACTCAGTGCTATTTCATCGATGTTTGGCGATCTTTAAGCGAATGAGTAGAATTGAAAAAAAGACATGCTGAAATTATTTCCGTGATGCTAGCTACTTTACTTGTAAACTCATTGCGTAAAGATTCAGTTTGTCTGAAGCACTTAATTTTTGCGCGTCATCGCATAGCATAGACTCAGGTGTTTAGTTTCTTATCTTTCACATGGCTCATGTGATGATAAAATCGACGGAGAATCACCTGCCTAATGGTGATAAAGGTATAGTGCTGGCGGCAGACATAATAAACTAATTAAGGAAGTGAATGCACTCGACTTGAATGAATATTACCCGAATGAAATTTTTGCTGTTTTTACTCTCGGTAAATACAATCTAACACTGAATTACTACGATAGACATTATTTCCAGATGCAAAATCGAATAATAAAGTACATATATAATCTTTGTAGAGTAAATATTGCAAATTTCTCCCTAGAGACATAAAGACTGGCGTATTAGTTACAAATAAGGTGAAAATGAAATTCATGAAAAGCATCCCAAATTACACAAAAGTTTTTATACTAAACTAAATGATAAATGAAAAAGAAAATAGCGCGAAATGAAAACAGATGCTGGGCGCAACAGAAATGAATTGCCGGAATACGCATTGTGTATTTTATTTATTCTAGATAATCAGTACCGTAATTGTGTTTTCACGCCAGAAGCCGGTTTCTTGATCCCTTTAGCGGCGTAATTAGATCGGAGGGAAAGGGCGGTTTGCCCCAATCTACGCCCCTTTACGTGCTACGCCAGGGGCAGCTTCCTCGTCCGCCTCGTTGAATTTATTCCCCTGACTCAGAATGCAGTGAAGCGAAATTTTATTTAGCTTCACGATGCAATGAAATATAAAAATTTTATAGGAAATATTCTATGTTGTTAGAAAAAACAAGCTCATCGTACCAATCAGTGCTTTATTAGTAAACAGCGTCTTGTCTTCCTTTAAAATGCATTAGCAATTACGATAAATATAATACTCATGGTCTGTCTGTGTCTATAATTATACCTAAGGAGAATCAGACATATCACCCGGGGATTCGATCCACCTTTTTCGTTACTAAAGAAGATATAATTGCATATTTTTGTTTGTTAGAATCTTTATACTTGTACAGTCATTTAACCATAATTTTAGTCGAAGTTCATATGAGAATTCCTAAAATTATAAAATGTTTCTTTGATGAAATTATCTTAAAATTTGAAATCCATAATTTAACGTAGCTCAATTTCTATATTATAAATAAGTCAAATTAATAAATAATTTGATTACAGTTAGAAAAATATCCTTTAGCAAAACGACAGTGGTTTATTTTAAGTTTTAAATTTATTCCCGCTAAAATAAAAATAGGCAAATTGATCAAAAACGACTAACTCTATAGTGCAAGCAGATCTAAGGACGAAGTTTACTCCGTAATGAGCCATCATAGTTTGGGAAAACCAATCAGATTTTATAAAATTTTCGACATGCTGAAGATTTTCCTGAAGCGTTGCCGGTAATTTTCTCAAAGTTATGACGATCGAGAGGGTTTGTTACGATATCTGAGCCAAGTCTCGTGTGATTCTTTTGTATTCTGTGAATTTCATGATATACTGTAGTTGGCTCCCCTTCAATGTCATTCATTTATCAGAAGGTCGCGTCATTTATGTGAGCATCGGATTTTTAGGAATTATGCTCCACACAAAAAGAAACGCGTCCGCCATTTGGCCCTGACGCTTGCTAAAAATCAATGGCGAAGGCGATTATCGCTAAATAATTTCAGAAAAACTGAGCGAGTGGACGCAAAAGATTTATTCGCCCGGTTTCGCTGTGAAAATATTTTCGCTCAAAAAAATTTCGGACCTTTCATTGGATTAATGACCCGCTGTTTTTCAAATGCGGAAGAGGGCACGGGATTTTTTTGCGCGGTCGAGGTTGGAGCGGGGCGATGCGGGAGTCTAAAGGGTTAAAATATGTCCATTTTTCAAACATGCGAGATTTATCGTATACAAAGCACCTTCCTACCTCGGTTGATGCCAGGGAGGTTCTAGGGTCCAGTCAAGTCGGCAGCTCATGATGCAGACGCCAGCGAAATACGAGATTTTAATTTACATTATGATATCGTTCCATCTTCTTCCTCAACTTCGGTAACATTCGCGATAGCTCATGCCCCTCTGGTAAGAGACTGACGCCTCCTCTCCTCAGTTCATCGGGAATCGACGACGTTTTTCAGTTATTGTCACCTTAGCATTTATAGTCTTATGATCTTGCGAAATTGTGAATAAGACCGGAGTCCCACTGGATTTTAGTGAATTATTCATTTATTTTAAAACTTTCGTTTTCTTGAGTTTACCTTTAGCAGGTAGGATATTCAATACTTGAATTAGCTCCTCTGCCCAATGGTAAGAATAACTTTGTTTTACTCGCTAATTTCATGTTTATTGGCTCCGCGTACATCACGAATTTACAAGCCACATACCATAAGCTGAGTAAATTATTTGTATATTTACTTCTATTTTCTCTAATATTACATTCTTTCATCATATTCGGTTCATATCACCTTTAAAGTTAGCGGCATAGTTATTTCTTCTCCAAATGTTCACAATCGCAGTTATTTCATCCATCAAAGATTATAACCTTCGTTCTATCGCTTTTCGGAGTCTCTTGGTTTGATTTTCTGCGGTTCATAGATTAATTTCAAAAATAATATTCTTAAAACAATAGATTATTTATATACTTATTCCCGTGTAACGTAATGTTGAAGAATAACTTCTCATTATTGTAAACTAGAATGGAGTTGATCAATTTAGGATTTCTGACGCTTCGATTGTGTATATAAATACAAAGACATTTTATACTAGCTTCTGGCACACGTTCTATCCGATGAATCATGTGTTATCAGATTAAGCGATAGAGGATCAACGTCTTTGACGTCAGGTTAACCCCAGCGTTCAGACTTCAATATGAAGGTTCACTTCCTGCATTACTCACCGAAACGGCGGGAAAACGCGTAAAAAAAACAAAACACCGATCTATTCTTTTAAGAATCCGTCATTAACATGAGGTGGCGAAAGTTAACTAGGTTTTAATAATTATCGAATAAAAATATCTCGTCAATATTTTTACGAGGAAAACAACTCGCTCTAAGAGCTCTTGGTGCAAAAATATATTACGAAAAATTAGAAGGATGTCACATTGATTTTGATTTGATGAGCAAAAACGTAAGGACAGGCGCACGTGACGCTGTTCGAGTTTCTTTTTTTATAACGATCGCACTGGACTATAAAAAAATGATGTCCTCGTGCATAAAAGTTGCAAGTCGGTTATAACAACACCTTTAAAAGCGAAGCGTATGATTTTTCCCTTCATCCTCGCCGCGTTCGCCGTATGCGATACTTCGTCATTAATGGAGAATATTCGCGAAAGGGACAGATGCTGCCCAGAAAAGGGCCATTTTTAAAAAGGTCCGCGATAAATCCGAAATTCCATTAAGAAGCCCTTTTTCCCCCTCGATCTCAAAGGGCGAGTTGGTGGGAGGAGAGAGAGGGAGTGGGAGAGAGGAGGCGAGGGAGAGATTCCCGAGGAAAATTGCGCGGAGGGTCAAAAGCGGGTGGACGGTTATGGAGATAGGACTCCATTGACCACTTGACCTCAGTTTCCTTAAATCTAGCGGCGTGGAAAAATTCTGACGTGCTTCGGAAGAGGAATCATCGTCGGTCGCATCTAGGAGGCTATCCTCCCTTTTCTAGTCGCGCACAGAATGTAATGGATTTCCTAGGAGTCCTTCGAATATACCTAAGCGCATGCACAATAAATGGCTGGTTAATGTACAATAGATAGTATACAATGTAAAACCTAAGATACTTGCACAAGACATAAAGATTATAAATTGGGCATCCTGATAGATCAGTGGCCACAAGCGAAATTCGAAAAATTCATTGCTGGGAATGTTTTCCATCCTATTGTTCTGTCTCAGTTCTCCGATAGAAAAGAGTGAGTGCCACTACAGAGCATTGTAAAACTGCATTTTAAAATTAGCCAGACTTGAAATACAAAATTGGCACTTGAGCAGGGATTTATATGAAAGAATAAAGTATAATTTGGTCGTCGCAAAAAATCGGTTGCCTGGCCAATTGGCCAGAAAAATTTTATATTTGTTTCCGAAAAGTAACTTTTTAACTATGGAAATTTCAGTTACCCTGAATATCTTGTGCAATTTTATGCGTTTCATTAACGTAGGACACGATGTAAGGAACGTATTCTACGTCCGCCGGTATCTTTTACCTCATAAAAACCACTTTACCGATTTTTATGAAATTTTGCAAGAGATGCTTGCACAAAAGTTTTCGGGGGAGTTTCATTATGAGCATAAGAGCCTGAATAAACTTTTACACATAACTTCATTAAAAGATATTCATGGATAGAATTAATAATCAACTATGTACCTTTCTCAAAAAAATTATGGAAGATACATAGTTAATTTTTATTTCTGAACTTATTTATGATATTTATGGAGTTTATAAGAAGATATTTCCCATCGTTTGCCTTTCTTAAAAATGAGGATTTCCTTGTTTTTAGTGTAAATTATGCTGATTATTAACGCCACTCATCCAACTGCGTCAACTTTCATTTTTTGAGGTTGTTAAGTTTAAAATGTTCTTCATTGTCCTACCCATTTTGTGTTATGGCACCAATGTGATACTAAACCAAAATTTGGTGTTAGAGTAAGTGTTGGTGTCCTTTCACTTCTAATAGTATTTTAAATTTGAAGATGTAGTCATCTCATATTGGCTGATCAGATTAGGTAGGCTGCGTTTATTGATTCTTGAAAACACAATTTATAGGATGAGAAATTGCGTTTGATTGCATCGTCGAAAAAAAAATCACTACTACAAAACTGTCCTAATTTTGATTATGAATAACTTCATTACTTTAAAATGACTACCGACTACCTAAATCAGATTTCAGATAGGAATAACTTAAATAATTGATGCAATAAAAATTTTTAATTATATTTTTATTAAGGATTGTGAAATGATGTTTGTTAGAAGATCGTTTAATAATAATGCAAATTCGTTGATTTTATTTTTTATATTTCAACATAAATTATAATGTTATAATGGAAATTGTTTTGTTTGCCCTCATGCCAGCCTCTAACTGGGCGTGTCAAACTGCCTCACATTCGATGTATGTTCTGTTCTGTATCTCGTTCTCAGCAAAATCAGTGATCTGGAGAGGAAGACACGTTGTTAGTCATACATAATCCGTAGCGCTTTTTGCTTATCCACGCGGGAGACTGTTAGCTAAAATAATAATATGTCAACCCACCTCCGTATGTAGTAAATATTCTTATTTTAACAGAAGAAAACGTTTTTTTCCCTAAAAGGCGCTCTTTTGCGTGTGACAACAAAGTTTTGTTTTCGTAACCCCAATTCTAGAATGCGCGACAGAACTTTCATCTTGGGCATATATTTACGTCGTGATTTTAACCCCGACATAATTCTCGATGATGTGTTACTCTCTCCGACTTCGCCGAGTTCGAAACATTCGCGTCACTCCGCGAGGTAGCACTCCGATGGAGGTAAAGGCTCCCCTTTCTCCGGCAAACGCTCGCGGACTGCTGTTACCGCACAAATACGACCGTGGGGTAGCCGTAGGAGGATAGGAGGGAGGGGATAGTCGCATGACGTCACGTGGGCTCGAGTGGTGACACTTGGCCTGCCGTACCATGTGGTTAAACACGCGGCCATACTCCGATTACGGAAAGTATTTATTTATTGAGATACTTTCACCGCTCTGCGCGTTGACGAGTAATCTTATCGGCGGCCGCTTTATGTGCTTTAAGGAAGCATTTTTGAACCACGGATGCAGCGCTATAAGTCACGGCGGATGCTCATCTCAACTATGGGCCGTAGTCACAGCGACCGAAGTACTTATAGTCGTCTGATGCAAAATTCCTTCGCGTGATATAATCCGTCTGCATACCGGAAATATTAAAATTCATTACGGCTGCTGAACCATTGGGTTGTATTTTACGGATTACGGTATAATGCCAAGGAAATGAAATAATTATCGTATAGCTGCATCAAACTATGGATGGAGATAAGCGACTCACGGACCATTTTCTGGAATAAATAAATAAATATATTTTTTGAAGTCCATATACTTCGAGCACGAAAGTTCGATAGTCATAGAATTCTAGAAAATAGTCGGTTTTTATAGTCTCAGAATGTGCAAAATTAATTGGATGGATACTCTTTTAACCGAGCTAATCCGCGTATACGTTTTAAAATGAAAATACGTCAGCGTCATGTCGAATCAAGAATTCACAATCAAGTTCAATAAATCGCAAGGCCGAGCATCACACAAATTTCCTTGACTGTGCTCTCTGCTCGGTGGGTTATGCGTTATTTTTTATGTTGTTTAAGGGATTTTGAGTTTACTATTAAATTCCAAAAATTATCCAAGACGTTAAAATCGGTATAATCAAGTTTTCTTAAAAATATCGTCTGACCTAAATTTATGATTTATTTTGTACATTCTTATTCTAAAATAGAAATAGAAGAATTCAATAGAACAGGGGTTGGCAAACTACGGCTCGCGGACCGCATGCGGCCTCCGAGAGCGCTTCATGCGGCCTGCAAAGTATGATTAAAAGTGATCGGTTAATTTAGCATTGACAATCTCATGTTTTTCAGTAGAATTATAGTCTCAAAATCTTTTCTGATGAAGTTTTAACGCTAGTAAATTATTTAGACTCAATTTTTACTAATTCGAGGCCACAGAATCTCTAGGTGATTTCTGATATAAACATATTCCTCCGGTTTGCTGAAGCTCTCGAGACTTCCAATGCGGGCCTCCGAATCATTCACAATTACAAATGTGGACCGCTATGCACAAAAAATTGCCGACCCTGCAATAGGAGAACGAAATACATTCATTGAAAATAGCAATTTACGAGTGAACATTTGAGAATCAAAGATATATTTATATTTTAGATGCATATTTTTACGTCTATCATTTATATTTACTCCACGGTTAGATGAAAATTATACGATTAAAAAAATTAAGGCCATAAACTTATTAATAAACAATAAGGACTATTTTTTCTTTAGGTAAGAATTAATTTCAAAACTAATTATCCCAAGCCACTCATTAGATTTGCAGAAAATGATTCTAAATGCAGACTGCGAAATCCCTTTCCTAAAATTTTAGCTTTATCAAGTAAAAACGAAATTTCTGTTTTTGAAATTGCATGCACGTCTTGTCGAGCTAAAAGAAACTGTAAAGTATAAACACACGTGCTATCAGTAGATATGCTATCATCGTATAAATAAGAGTGTAAATCGACGCCCCATTCTGCCATCTCGAGCGTCATATAAAGCTTAGAATCTCTCAGTTCATTGTACTTCCGCTGGTGGCAGAATAACCAAACTATGCATTTATCTACAAAGTATAATTTTTAGTGCTTTTCGTCATTGCTGAAAAACACTATTATCTTCGTGATGTCCGTCCGTCCGTACGCATATATCAAGGAAGAATTAGCAGAACCGATATCAACCAAATATAGTACATAGATTCTTCACATAAAAACATGGTCAAAATGACATATTTGGGCCGGATCGACTGCCACAATTACAAAATTGAACTTATGAATTATGAATTTGGAATTGGCACTACCGACTTCAACAGAATGTTGTATGAAGGAGGTGTTCAACATAAAAATAAATAAAATCAGGATGTTTAGTAAATATATAGAAAGCAGGGCTGCCACAATTCAAGGAATAATTAAATTTATTTTTATACGTATTTGTGTTAAACTATCCGCATCAATTTTAGTCAAATTTAATATTTATAATGTACACATATATAAAAAGCCATAATAGCATATTTGGACCGGATCAAAAAAACAGGGATGCCATAATTACAATTTAACTCTTTCAGTAGTTAAGGATTTGGAAGTAATTGTATGAACGGATTTCAACTAAATTTCATATATAAGGTTTGTATAGCATATCATAATGAAATAAATATGTTTAAAGCAGAGCTGAAGAGCAGGGCTCCCACAGTAAAAGGTAAAATGCTATTTCTTTTAGACGTATTTCTAGAGAACTGACCGCATGAATTTGAACCAAATATGTTGTATATAATAAATACAGAAAAATCCAAGGTCATTCGAATATCGGGTAAAGAAGAGAATCTGAACATAACTATTGGGGGAAAGCCATTAGAACAAGTTTCAGAATATAAATACCTTGGAAGTATCATAACACGAGAGGCAAAATGTGCGGATGAGATCAAAACTAGAATAGGAAAAGCAAAAGCGGCTTTCAGGAGAAAGAAACAACTACTTACAGGGAATATAAGGGAAGATATCCGCAAGAAGTTGATAAAATGCTACGTATGGAGTATAGCATTGTATGGGGCAGAAACATGGACGCTAAGGAAAAATGACATAAAATACTTGGAAAGCTTTGAAATGTGGACTTGGAGGAGAATGCTGAAGATAAAATGGACAGATAGGATGAAAAACGATGAAGTGCTACGAAGAATAGGAGAGAAGCGAATGATTATACAGACTATCAGAAAGAGGAAGGCTAACTGGGTTGGACATTACCTGAGGAGAGAGAGTATGATTAAAGACGTGTTAGAAGGAAAACTAGATGGGAAAAGGGAAAGAGGTAGGAAAAGGTTTCAGCTGATAGACGATTTGAAAGGGAAAGAGAGTTATCAAGATATAAAGAGGACAGCGGAAAATAGGAGTATATGGAGAACCAGGTTTAACCATGAATAATCACGGACCTGTCTACGGACAGACTACCTATGATGATGATGAATCTTCATATAAATAAATAACCAAAATACCATATTTAAACCGGATCGACTAAACAGGGCTACTACAATATAAAGGTTAGAATTTTTCCGTAGCTATGAATTTGGAAGGTATACTACGGTAAATTTGACGAAAAGCTTCTGCACCACGGGAAACCCTTGTTCCTCCCTACTTGTTATTTTAAATGTAGGTCTATCGACGTGCCTTATTTGTGTATTTAACGGATACGCATCGATTTTTATTTAAATGAATTGATTGAAAGGTCAAAAAAAAGTTTTTATCGACTCATCAAAAAGACGCTTATTGGTCGAACTACGTAGCAACGCATAATTTATATGGAGGCTGAAGCGGGACTGAGTGGAACAAGTATGATTTTTTCCTCCAAGGCATTCAAATAGATAGAGAGAGAGAGAGACGGAGGAAGAGAAAGGCGTAGAGATGACATAATCGTTCCGCATGATGAACGTTTTTTAAATCAATGGGCTTGAAATTGTGCCAAAAGTACGCGAGTGGACTTGCGGAGAAGGACGAGAGAAACTCAGATTTTCTCTCGTCGTATAGAAATGCTTTAAGCGAAGCCAACTTTTCCTTCTGACTGTAATGAGATTTATGTTCTTGACCATGGATGTTAAAAAGTTATCTCCGACTAATAAGTAATGCACGAAAAATGAGCGCCAACCGAGGAAAATGATCGAGAACGAAAAAAATCAAAATATTTACCGTTCGATTGAAATTCGGTAAGGGGGAGTACAAAGAAATTCGATGTAGTTTTATGAATGAATACCATACGGTTATCGTTGTGCAAATTTACTTGCCATCGCCATAATTTGCGATCCGTTAGCAGGCGGGCTCTTTATTACAGGTCAAACCTGAATCTCCAGGCCATTCTACATTTTAATAAGTTTTCTGAAAATTCTATCCCCTAGTCAGGTTGTCTGCATCCTTTCCTTTGCCGCCGTTTTATTCTAAAAAATTTCTTCCTCTCACATCATCGGGCTTACAGTCTCTTCTTGAGAAATTTATGATAGAGCTAACCTTCTCCTTTTTTATCATTCGCGTCATTCTTTTACATCCTGTTCTTCTCAGTGCTTCCTCTCGGAATTTGCATATAGGTTAGAGAACAAATATCGCATCTGAATTATAGCACCAGTAGAAACGTTCCAATTTCCGCACAGGCCCAAGAATGACAAGTATTTAGTCCGACCGTTCTGAATGATATATAGATTCGGTTACCTCCGAAACAAGGGAATGTCAGTTTTGGTTTGACGGAAACAACAGCGGCGGAAATTTGGTCCCGAATTGGGTCGACTTTGCGACGATAACCGCGAAATGAACAGCTAAAAATCATTATTTCGCACTCATCTAGATTTATGATTCCAATTACCTTCCCGCCCCCTTATTTAGCTTCGCGTTTTGAAGGGGAGGAGGGAGAGCGATGGGAGAGGCACAAGAGAAGCGATTAGGCATGGAATTTCGAATAATTCAGAGATACACGAACGTGTACGTATATATAAAAGATGTCCGATCTTCGACTCTCTGTCGCGATACTGGCAGTGCGCTTCGTGAATGCCGACCGTTGCCATTAGTGTTATGCTGCCGCGTTTGAGGTCATATCTCGTTGGTGCATGCAGATTATTGCACCATATTTATTTATTTTTATTCGCTCCGAAATTTTTGGAAGATGCGCATGAATGGAGAGAGAGGGAGAGGGAGGGAGAGAGAGAGAGAGAGAGAGAGAGAGAGAGAGAGAGAGAGAGAGAGAGAGAGAGAGAGAGAGAGAGAGAGAGAGAGAGAGAGAGAGAGAGAGAGAAAGAGAGAGAGGAAGGAAGGGAGGAAGATAAAAGAGGGTTAAACGGTTCATTGGCATTTAAGGACGTCTCGAGTATGGAGCCGTTGATACCCATGTGGGTCACCATAACTCTGTCTTGTTTACTGAATTTTTTCTTTCTTTTGGCTTGAATTGTTGATTTTATGACGAGTGGAATGAATGTAAATTGCGGGAATTTTTTAAATGTTTGTGTTTGTTGTCGCATGTGAATGGCAGATTTTGAAATTCTACTCATGGCACGATTCCATTACAAACTGTGAATCATTGATATTCAGCAGAAGAGAATTTATATAAACACTGCCTCGTTCAATTCTAAAATCAATCAGATATCTTTATCAAATGAGATTCATTACGTTTACTTTCGTTTTTTTTTAAATACAGAGCTCACGACGAAACCTTTATACCCTCACTTGATGTTTAAATAGACTGAATATTTAGTCAATTTGACTTATTGCATGTAATAAACTTTGAATTCATGGCGTCCAGTCCGTTAATTGGGAAACAAACTATCATACACATTTTCGAACCTTCAGCATGCGGGATATATTTTCGAAGTTTCGTTTTATTATTACATATTATATGCATTTGAGAATAAGACATTTCGTAAAAGTAAAACAAATAAAAGTGAGAAGAGATGGTTATAACAACTAGGTTTAATGTTGACCATATTACTTTTCCAAGTTATATAAAATGCAACCCACATATTTCCTTTAGGAGATCGGTGGCTCTTTCTCCATTTAGCTCCTCTTCCGTTGTTGTAAATTGTTGACGACATGAATAAGGATTTCTCTTTCCATTTAAGCAGTTACAATCGCGCTATTGAATTTTGGAAATGCGAAATATTGCGAATAAATGAGTAATCAGTAAGGTGCAATTTCCGAAGAAGAAATTCTCTACTTTCAATGTTTGGTGCTTTTTAACATGTCTATTACAAAGTATAAAAACGTGATTGCGAATTATATCTACTGTAGATCGCTGTATCGACACCAAATGTGTAATGCTACTATTTGCATTGCGGTAGGTCAGTGAAGATTTTCGATGACAAGGTTCAATGAGACCGATACCTTAAACACAGGGAAATATGTATCTCGTGATTTGATCGAACGAGGAAGTCAGTAAGTCTCTCTCTATTTCAAATCGGAGATTGGAACTCATCAATATGCGTCTACCACCGGGGTTTATTGGCGAAATTCTCCGTCAAAATTGACCCAATTAAGTGAGATCAATTTCCGAGAAGTATCTACGAACCGCAATTAATGTAATTTGGCTTATAATTGATTTGTGCTCGGAAACATCCGCCATTCTCTATCGTGGATCGCCAGGCGATGCAGTGACCATCCCGGTGTAATTACTCCCTGTATTTGCCTTAATCCCGCTCAAAGGACGGGTTCGGGCAGCATCGAAATAACAAACAACTTCGCCTTTGACTTCAAAGTGCGTTGACTTCGTTTAATCAACAATCGATTTTGGACTAGAGCCAAAGGGGAGCAAGAGTGATTTCTGATGAAAAGGCGGGGGTGGGGGAAGGGGAGTGTGTGTGAGAGAGAGAGAGGGAACCATCAGGTATACTCGTCCTTGACCCTTAATAGGTTTCATAGTGTTAAATTTTTTACTTCGACGCTCGAAACAAGCATGCCTTATTCATAATTACTTTAGTTGTGTCACCACCGATCAAACGATAAAATTTTGGTAAAAATTTGACCAAACGTTCCATAATTAATAGTTGACATTTCGACGCACAAATTCTTTATTTTATACGAGTAAATTTGACTTTTTTGTTCGGCCACGACCAAATTCAAAACATGCGCCATTTCTCAATTCTAGCAGTAACAGTTCACCCTTTGGCCACTAGGTTCCGCAGGCGTCGCGGACCATCGTCTCTCGTCTCTCCTCCGTAGCGCTGCTCGCGCCGATCGCTACGCCCGCGCCCCCAGTCGCGTTCCCGACGAACCACCATTCTAACGACTCGAACGTCCGTTCCCTTGATCTTCCTTCAGCCGTGCGCGCGCGTTTTCGTGAGTTCCGCAGGCGTTCGCTTTCGTTCGCCGATTCTTCCGTGGACGTAAAACTCGTTGACGAGAGCTGAAATCCTCTTCGCGAGCAAAGAGATGGTGGATTCGTAAGTGGTGCTTTGGTTATCTCGGCCCAACTCGCCGGGAAAGTGACTTGCGGGTGAAAGAAAATCCCCTTCTGTTTTCGGGACGGTAAGAGTGAAAGGGATTTGGACCAATCCCTCAATTAACGCGGAGTAACCAATCCTCTCAAGATGTTGTTTATAAAAAACTCTTTGTAATTGCCGTTTGAGAATTAGGTATGTCGACTACTTTCCTAAATTTTTCGTAATTCCGAAAGCTTTTTATCGACTTCCCCTCCCGAAGGAGTCAAAAAGGAACAGAACGCTGCCGAGGCGTACACTATAAAATTTCGACCTAGTTCTTTGAAAATAACTAACGTTCTTATCTACGCGACAGCGACGCGGAAGATGTAGTTCGACGCCTCCTCCCTTCGACCTTTTCAAAGAAGAATTTTCGCCAATGCATTCTTCCGTGCCGTCCAACCTTTTCCCTCTCTCGTCGTAAAACGCGTCCCCGAGAACGAGAACTTTTTCGACGCCCCCTCCCAGACAGCCTGCCGGGGTGGAGTGCCTTCGACCTAGAGAATCGGATGCAAGTGATAAGGACGCAAGGAGTGGTGGCCCGACTTTCTTCCTTCCCCAGACTCGTGAGGAGCGTAGGATGGGCGAAGGCCGTCCCCGAACGACTGGTGGTATAGCGCCTTCGGAAGAGGAAAGCGACGGCAGAAGACGCGTCGGACATACCTCCATCAGCCATCGCTTCGGCGTCCGCTGTTAAACACGGCCAAGAACCTCCGCGGGGCAAATTTTTCCCGTCTCCTCCCTCTTTCCTACGAATGTGAGTCGAAACGCACATTTTTCCGGATATTTTTTATCTCCCAACCCCCTCCCCCACAACGGAGGGGATCAATTACTTTCCGGTTGGCGGAATATTGCCAGAGTTTCTTCAGGAAAAAAACAAGAGGGAGAGAAAGAGAGAGGAAGATCGGAAGGGAGGTGATAATATAAGACCTCTTCCACCCGCTGTAACGGCCAGTGTCCGGAAAAGACTCCTTTCGTAAAAAGTTTCTCCCCCGTATCTTTCTCTTTCTTAACTGTCCCCTCCCTGGACATCCTCCCGAGGGAGAAAATTCTCTGCGACAGGGATCAAGGGATTTGTGCGTGGAATAGTGTCGTTTTCCTCTTTTTTTGAAGCCACATCCGTGTGTGAAAGTCTAATGGATATTGAATTACATTAAGTGACGTTTATATTTTTGGTTGGAGTCAACCACGTAGGGAGGACTTGGTGGTGGAGGATATCTATTCCCGTTTATACCTACTCCGTTGAGCTTACCTCGAAAGAAAGAGAGGGACTACATCAAGTTGTGTATCGATATTAGGAGGGGACCTTTTCTTTTGGTCTAACGCTAAGGCCTTCTTCCTTCACCTCCTGCCCTCGTTCCTCGCTCCTTACCATGCAGCGCTCGGAGGGTGCAGCCGGTTTGGCTGCGTGAAATGGAATCTGCTTCTCTTGGAGATCGCGGTGAGTGCAATGGGTCCTACCCCTCAAATTCCACCCGAAAGGATTCGCCATGCTAACGAAAAGGGTTCTTTATTCCTTGAGGACGATTGGAAGAACGTGTGCGGGGCTGCTTGCGCACGCCGGTTTAGCGAGCTAAAAAGAGATTTTGGACGACGCCTCCTGTTTTGGAATTTGTTTTTTGTTTCTCTTCAGCGGAAGTAGGGTCTTTCCTCTCTTGCGACGAAAGGCTGAGTCGCGCGTACTTTTCTTTTTGCAGAAAAGGCCGATTCGGCGGACGTGGAATGAATGCACTTATTTTTTCTGGGTACCTAATTCGTGCGGAGTGCCTTTCCTAAGAAACTTCGGAAAGTATACAAATCCGGGTTATATGCGACGTGAATGCATCTTGGATTTCGGATAAGAATGATGTCTTTGGATTCCCCAGTTCGAGAGATTTAGATCGCGAGAATGGAAGGTAGATATTTTTCACTCGGGATCGGTGAAAAAATAAGCATGAAATATCGAGAGTAGCGAAATTATCTCACTTATCACAAACGGTATTCACTGGTCTCCAAAGTAATCTGCAGAAAGTGGTGTCTAAGATGGAATTGCCTACGTGGGATCTGTATTTTTATTTTTTCCCATAGCATTCATGTTAAAATTTGGATAATTTAATACCGTATTATACAATTCGCAATTTTTTGGGTTGGGGTGATTGCCGATATAAGAAACTAGTATGGTTTTCATAGAAACATTTCCAGAAATTAAGTTTGGCTATTGCAGTTTTATCCTCAAGTTAGAGAGAATTTAAAAAAATAATGTTAATTTCAGAACGGTACTATTCAGTATATAGCTAAGTGTAAATATAAAAGGGAGAATTCAAGGGTAACAAATCGTTACGAGGCAAGACTAACGTCTTTTAAAATTTTGATCCTGATAGCCAAGATGGTGTTGTAAGATTGTACAGCATTTTTGCCTAAATAGCCTGATTACTCTACTTACATTTCTGTATTGTGGAAGGGAATTACTTTGTGGAATATTATCTCAATTTTACTTAACGTTTTGTATTATAAATAATAATATTTAGATAAAAATTTATATTTTATTTGATTATATGGTAAAACACTCAGTGTCTATTCCATAATAAAAACCATATGCTAAGTAGTTTCGGCTGTTTGCTGTTCAATAATAATAATTATTATTATCCGTATTATTTTATTTATTTATTTATATTTTAATGTGTCGTGTTCATAATTCTATAAGTAGATAGACGCTTACGTCAGAGACGACAATGATTCCCGTTAAGCATATCTATCATAGAAGAAATTCCCGCTCGCCATAACGACGTAACTTATATTAAAAAATATAAGCATTTTACAGAAACTTAATATTTATCCGTGGTTGATCTTTCATCCTCTTCAGTTATCGCAAATTCATAAATTTCATCGCTCTTATCGCACTCTGAAATTTTACAAATAAACGAGTATCCTTCCGCGGTGCATCGGTAATAAATCGTGTGGACTAGCGTCATCCGTGAAAAATACATGTAAACTCTCCGGATCAATAAATTCAGTGACAAAAATAAGACTGAATATTTTTGAGGATTTTATCCTTCCATCTTTCCCACTCGATAAATTTCCATCCATAATTTCTCGAGACTGCAACGGCGAATGAATTCCCGTCGAATAATTTCAAAAATTCTCATCTTTGTTCGCGAATTGAAGCCTTACATAACTAATCACGCCGCACAGGAATTATTGCGAAAATTTTTGGAGGGCAATAAAGCTTAACGAAACGGAAGTAGAAGGAAAGGTAATCATTCCGTTTGAGAACGATTCGAGCTCCGTGGAAAAAGAAATAGAGGGCAAAACGAAAGAGCTGACGGCTGTGGGACTTCGCTTAGCGTTCCATACTCGCCCGGCGAATCGACTCGGCTATTTACCGAATTTAGCCCTTGAAGGTCGGGGATTTTGGGGAAAAGAACCCTTTTACGGGCATTAAGTCCGGTCTTCCGTCGGATTCCAAGTGGCTCTCACGGATTAACGCCGGCACTTGAAAGATGGGATGCTTTCCAGTTGATGTATCCTCCCGAAATTCGGCGGATATGCGGAGGTGGAAGGCGGGGGCCGAGCGACGCGGCGGGTTCGCGCTCGGGAGAGACCTCGGCCAACCGCCTCCACAGAGAGAATCCGCTAGATTTATTTAAAAGGCGGGATGCCAGAGCTGCTGTGCCTTCCACAGTAGACGCAGATTAACGAGGAGAAAGGCTACCACGAACAATATCGGAACGTTATGAATTGGAAAAATGCGGATGGGTGAATTTTATAATTGATAAGCAACCCTTTATTTTGCTTATACACGTACCCCGTATACCACGTCAATTATGACTGTTACCATTTGTATTCTTGTTAATATTTGTCGGACTGACGAGGAGTGCTATTTACTCATTATTCGATTGAAGCTGCTTTAAATGATGAATTGTTATTGTTTGATGACTACAGAATATGTTTTTATTGAAAGTATTTTTTTTTCTCAAAACAGACAATGTAGAAGTCTATTTTTGCTAAATTTAAGCGAGTTATATAAATGTTTTATGTTGACTTATTCCGAAACGAAATTATTGTAATATTTAGCAAATTTCGTTCACTTGAGAATGCCGCCGTGAGGCTGTTTCGGGGACAGAAACTACCTTCAAAGCTTTTTATTAATCGCTAATGAGAATTTTTATGAGTTGAAGCATTCTTTGCTGCACATTTCGAGCTTTTCATTCTATGAAATCATTCTTTGCTGCACATTTCGAGCTTTTCATTCTATGAAATCATTCTCCAAAAGATTCCTCTTAATTATTTTCTGTTATATTACCTTACGTGAATTCGTTACGAGGGCAATAGATTATTAAGTTTGAAATTAATTTTTTGTAATGGCTAATACGAGGCTAATGAAGCGAAGAGAATCAGCCAGAAAAAAGCACTCAATGGATAGTTATTTCATTTAATTTAATTTCATAAATTAGAAAAAATATATATTCCACTTAATAAACTTAATTTAACGCTCGGTCATAATTATAGCATTCCCATAATTCGCGGACATATATTTCTGGATCATCCGGTCTCATCAGTTTTTCATCATTTTTTTGCGTCGAAAAGTTAGATTTCCGTAGATCCGTGTTGCCCATGGAAATATTTGCACCGAATCCCGGAATGTTGTCAATTTACGGATTCATTTGCTGTAATTACGGATTTATCGCATAAAATACAATACCCGCCCACATCAACTCTCGAAGTACTCACGACTGAGATCACTGCTCTTGGCCCATTTTACGACCTTTATTTTCATCATAAGGAGAAAGATTTGAGAACTAAAAAAACTCAGCGGCGATTACGGAATTTCGCCGCTGAATCTCGAGAGAAATCCGTCGATAAAATTTAAAAAAACATCTCGAGCACCACTCACGCTTTAGTCAGTCCTCTAACGCGTATGCATGTCGCGTTAAGGTTTGCTGAGGCTTTTTAGAGACGCTCGAGTCGGAAAGGAGAGAAATAAAATTATGGGAGAACGGAATAAATGAACGAAAACGGCGAGGAATTATTACGCCGCTTTTTAAGTTTCACAAAAAAACACTATGTCGGTAATCTTTTTTATCTCAATTTTAGCACGTTGCAGCCGGAATGCCTTTAAATCCCATAACACGCATATACACAACCACTTCTTGCGCCCTCTCCCGCCCATTTTTTGCGCCGCTTCTTGAAAATTCACTTGATAAATACCGAGTTTGGTCATTCCAGCGTACATGACCTCTCTCTCTTTTGCTCTATTCCCCTCGCCTTCCACACCTTTATCGCTTTCTCTCTCTCTGTCTTCTCTTTCTTTCTCTGCCATCTGACCCTTCACTCTCTCGCGTCTCCAGTGAAATTCTATCTTTGCCATCTTCTTTACTGTTTCCTTCTCTCTCCTTCTGTATCCTTCCTCTTCCCCTTAGTTCTATCAACTACTGATCTTCTTCTCTCCGCCCTCTTTTCTTCTTCCTCTTTTTCTCCTTCCAATTCTTCTTCTCTCGTCATTTCTCATTCCCTTCTCCACTATCCTGCATTTACCTCCCTGTTTTATCTTTCTCTGTAGCCTATTCTCTCTCTTTCTGCATAGATCTTTCTTCTATTCCTTCATTCCAATTCCCTCCCATTGTGCGTGCTTCTGCCTTCCTATAATCCTAAGTTATATCTTCTCTCCTCTTTTGGCTCCCATTTATCCTTCCCCTTTTATTCTCCACCTTTCCCATTTCTTCTTTCTCTTTCCCGCACTTCTCTTGTTTTCTCACATCTCTTCCTCTCGTTCTTTCTTCTTTCCTCTGACTCATCACGCCGTTCAATTATCAAAACCCTGTTGCGGCAAGCGATATCTCCATACACCCTTGTAACCGCCCATAAAAAAAACTCCCTCTCTGAAACCATCGCCTGGCGGAGTTATCTCCAATACGCCATACCGCTTGACTCGCCCGTGTTGGCCAGACAGAGCGGACGGACGGGAACACAACGAATTCGGCAGCGCAGCGCTGAGTGCATGAGATAAGGGATGTATTGGTTAGTTAAATGAGGGACATACGTACGGACAGGCCTAATGTTGAATGGAGATCAATAAGGCTGTGTGCTTGTCAGATGGACGGATTTCCCGGCGTGTTTTCTGCCGGTGTAATCGCGGCGAGGTTTATTGCATTGCGTGGACTGTTTGTAAGAGTCGATTGGAGGCGGATTTTCTTTGTTTCATCGGGGTTCATTTTAAGAAACGGAACGGACTTCAATCTTTTTAAGCTATCTATCCCCGTTTTTGATTTACTTATCGATTAATGCGTATTTTAACTCATTTTAAGTCATGAGGAGTTTAGGGGGCAACCTTTAATGGCGTCGTTCACGTTAAGCCTCAGTTATTTTTTCAGATCAACAGTAAAATGAGGTACTTATCGAGAAATTAAACCGAGCTACTTTAGTGTAAGATGCATTTTTCGATCAACACGTTTTGTTTGTTCATTTATTTTATGGATTTTGCACGATTAAATATTTGGTCGAAAGTTCCAATTATCCGGGCATCGTCAGAAGCGAATTTGAACGCACCATCAATTATAAAACTTCAGGCTGCCTTAAAATTAATCAACTTATTTTTTTCTTCGGGGATCTAAGCTTTTACGGGATTGTATGCCAAAGAATAACAAAATATATGATTAGCGAGTGTTTGGAGAATTGAATTTCATCCTCGCGCTTAACACGATATTGTAGTCGGGAGCAATAACAGCATCCGAGACCAATATAGGCGTGTTTGCTGTGAGGCGACGATATCAGCCAACAGTGTGGAATGGAATCGCGCCTCAAACATATTTTCTTTAGTTACGGTGGAATTCGCACTTTTAATTGGATCTTCAGATGCGTAAATATAGCGTCGAAGAGGCAGAGCGTGTCAAAAAAAATCTCAACTTTTGAGCTACGATAACTTCGATCGATTTATTCGGCAAACAAGTGTGCGTCACATTTTAAAATTTAATTTTCATCGCTATAGATGCGCCAATCGAAATCCAAGCTCTCGAAATTAGGTCTGTTTACATTAACTGTTTTCTTTACGTCGTAGAGTGGGATCACCACCTCTTTTTGTTAACGGCTTAAGATCGCCGAGTCTTATGTTCGAAGGGTTGACTATAATAGTTTTCCGTTGCCGAGATAAAATCCGATCTCTATAAGAAGCTTCGACATGATTAGAGTGCTTGCCGCGACTATATGGTAATTTCACTGGTTTGCGTCCCCAATTACGAAATAGATAGTAAGGAGGTTTTGATAAAAAGTTGGGAATCTATGAACGAGAAATTGTACGTCAATCTCTCCGTGTTCATTCGTGTTTTTATGAAAAGTATTCTTTTAAACTTGTAGAGTAGTGGTGGGCAATCTTTTCTACGTGGCGGGCCACATTGCAGTTGAAAATACTTCGGAGGGCAGCGTTGCAAGTTCTCAATGCTTCGGCGAGCCGGATTAGACTATGAAACGAACTTTAATTGGTGGTTTTGGGGTATCATATCAGTGAAAATCACGGCTAAATTAGATTTTAAGGGTTGATATTTCAATCTCAAGTGTATTATTGTCGTAATTTGAATGTGTATGTTATGAATTTGTTTTTTAAATTTTACGGATCTCTTTTTAATCATAGCTATGTGGGCCGCATAAAACGCTCTTGAGGGCCGTAGTTTGCTAACCGTTGTTGTTGAGCAGTGGTTCTTAATCCTTGGGTCGCGACCCAAAAATGGATCACCAAGTCATTCTGAGCGGATCGTCAGAGGTTTTCCGTGGCTGTCTATATCCAGATTTACCATTCCTCCAAACAACCCGTTCAATGCTAACGGCTTAAATGAATTTACTTGTTCAGTTCTTATTTATTTTATCACTTAACCACAAGTGAACCAGTAAAGGATATGGGTCGCCTCGACCGGAATTTGGGTCGCAGCCAGAAAAGGTTAAGAACCACCGTTGTAAAGTAAAGAAATTTCAATATTGAATGATATCCAAAACCTGATTTCTTCGAAATATACGCGTTATTGCTACGGGTATTTAAACCCGACTATTTTTTGGCGATTTCACGATAAGAGAGAGGCGATATAGTAATTTAAGCAGTCATTTTAGTCAAATAAGCTGATTAGATTGAAGAAACACATTTTACTTTTGTTCATTTCGATTATGAAAATATTTTTTTTGCTCTCGTAGTCATCAAGTGATGCCCTTTCCGCGTCATTGATGGCATCACGCGATTATGCGAATGGGATATTTCCACACCTGTGCACTTCACTTCTATATCAAAGAGAGGAGGAAGGGATGGAAAATGATGGAGCTGAAGAAAAGGAGAACTTTGACTCCGCCGTCACTTGGCGAAAGGCGTGCCACACGAGTGTTAAATATTCATCGTTTGTCGATCCTTATCTCAATTTCAATCAAAAGGAGTCGAATTTTTTGTGCGACGTTTTTTTGATTCGCTTTTTTCTTTTCAAAGTTTCAATAAATGAGAACGTTTATATTCCGCATTTTAATTCTATGTATCTAAGATCGCTTGCATCTCCTTTTCTTTTTTCATAGACAGAACGCGGTGACGATGCGCGATTTATTCGACTGGACACTTAAAACCGTCGGACCAGCCGATTTTCGATGATTTTTCTCTCCATATTCCTTTCCCTAAAGATATACGTCGGTTAATTTCGAGTCCATCGTCCGGGCCGCTAACTCGGGCGATTATTTTTCCTCTCGTTTCTTTTGCTCCGGGAGACATGAACTGCAAGCGTCTTTTCCTTTTTTTCCGGTTCAGTTTCGTCCGTTCGTTTTTGCTTGGTTTTTCCTTTGCAGCGGCCGGAGTTTTAAAAATCGTCTCGCGGCTCTATTATACGTTCCAAACAACGTATCGCAAAATTCGTGTGTTTTCGTGCGACTGTATCGCGACCGCGCGTTTCGATTATTTTGGTTTTGTTACGGATGAGCGCTCAGTTGTTATCTCTGTCGGTTGTTACCGTGGCTACAAGGTAGCATGCCGCGTCGCCGTTTTTTAAATATAAAAATACACAGCGTTGGCTGAGCGCTCATTTTTATCGTCTGGATGTCCTTTTTAGAAATTTTATGTATGAATACACGTATGGCAATCATAACCGTCGTTTTTGTTTTCCTGCGAGGAATTTGCTTTTAATGTTGGCTATTGGCCGATTAGAATAATATGCCTGCGATAAAAATAGCATTAAATCAATTAATTCTGTTTTTAATATTTTTTTAAATAAACAGATCTCCAAAGCCAGATAACGCTTGCATATGTACAAATTTTATCTCTTTCAGTTGAGAAAAGCTCAAATAATATTGAAAGTTTCCGGCATGCTTATATGTCTTACATATTGACAAAAAACCACCGGTTATATGTTATTTAAAGTGTTAATGGAGTTTTATCGTGGAAATATATCCTCTTGACGTCATTGGAAAGATAAATTTGCTATTTGAAATATTAATCGCTTAAATAACATGTGATAAATAATTTTTCGAAACATTTTCGAATCACTCTTTTTAAATAAATTGATTTCTCGGTCACACGATATTCATTTTCATGCTTCCAGGAAGGACAAATATTTTACCGTACATATTTCGTGTTTATTGGCGTAAAATGAAAGTTTTTATAAAATTCTTTGCGTTCCGTAAACGAATTTGATTACAAAAGTTGACTCGAGGCTACTTCTCAATTTAATTCGACGCATTTAATTGTTTGAGATACAGCTATCCGATTCAGCTTACAGCGATTTGCACTGATATATACGCTGAATGTATGTTATATAGGATGAAACGTATTTTGATCTTTCCCATATTTATGACTAAGAAAAATAAGACTGACATTTGGGGAAATTAAACTACTAATAAACTAATGAAGTAAGGAACAATTACTCTTGACACATCCATTTAGGGAAAGAATTGACATAGGTTAAGGCAAAATTAAAATATGGAATTAATTTATAAGGTTGGTAGAAATGAGCTGCCATCGGTTTCCTGTGCCTGTCAAATTCATGCCATCCGAATCCAAATTAAAGAAAAATAAAGAACTTGAGCACAAACTGTGAGGAAGGGTGAAAATTTATTTTTTCTCTCGGGTTCCTTAAGAATTGGGTTATAGGTCCACGGGGTGCCGCCAAATATCAAGTATTTAGATCAGACGGGTGTAGAGGAGAATTTCGCGTTCCGTTTATGACTAACCAGCCTGGAAAAATTATGTTATTCCTTTTTTGAAATCATATTAAAAAGCGGAATCTCTTCATGAAAAATAATATTCGCGAAGCTTTTCGAGAATAATAATGAATGACTCATGACGGTAATTGGCGTAAAAAGATTTTTTAACTAATAAACAAATATTATGCGGCAGAATTTAATATTTTCGACTTTGAGAATATTTTGGCGAAGTAAATAAAAACACGCCAAATTTCATTTTCGTTTTTCTGAAGCAAAATTTTATTTGCGTTGAACTTCATTTCATTTTTAGAAGGAAAATTTCAAGTTTAGCTTGGGATTAATGCGATAAAATAATTTTGTTTCAATTATTTCAAAACTTATTTTTTCTATATGTATTAATAATAACCTCTAGAGCAGGGGTGTCCAACCTACGGCCCGCGTTGGGTTTTTGTGTTGGCCGCGAAGCTAGGACGAAAAAGCTACCTAAAAAATTTAACACAAATTCACACATTATTATGAAAATTGTGATAATAAAGCTTTTAATATTGAAATGTTAACTATGTTTAGACTTAGTTTCCACTTATATGGCACCTCAGAATCCGATTTAAACTCTAATCCTGCCCGCCGAAGAATTGGCAACTTCCAATGCGGCCCGCCGAATGATTTGCAGCCGCCTATGCGGCCCTTCATGTAGAAAAGGTTGAACACAACTGCTGTAGAGTACGGCCGGTATGCTCTTAAAAATATTTTATGGTTATTCTGTATACATTATTATTAATTCAGTGCAGATTCAAGTTAAGCATTGGATTAAGTATACACCAAGTAAAATACGTTGTAAATACGTGAAATCAGAAATTAGGGAATGGGAAAATGTTTAACGTATTGGCAAGCCGATTCTATGAAAGGTCGCTCGGAATGTGCAAGCCAAAAAAATAGACGGTACTTCCAGATAAGGCCTTTAGGGCTAGGTGAAGCAAAAATTGAAAATATTTCCCCACGTTATCAAATTCCCGAGAAGGAGCTGATACTCGGAAGTTTTTTTGTTGCGATGTAACACGTATTTGAAAAGATTTTTTACAGAACGGGGGATCCTCGGAGGAGAAGGGCAGTAAGGAGAACCTCTCTCCGAATGCATGCTCTACTTTACCGGTTGAAAAATAGCCTCATATTTACAGGAACGGGACGTGAAATATTTGCAGGGCGGTAAAGATACGAGTGATGAAATTCGCAATATTCAATTTCTGACGCCGAGGATAGTCGACCAAAAAAATATAACAAGACCCGGGTCAGTTTCCCTTGAAAGCTTGTTATAAACCAAACGCTGAGGCACTTAATTTTTCCCCTAGACTCATTCTTCACGCGTTGAATGTCATATATGATGCGTAATAGCCGTTCATGAGAGATTCCAAGAAGAGCCGGGGGTTTTATTGCCAGTCAACAGAGGGGCGGATAGGGCAGGGGGAGGAGGAGTTTGGGCACGGATGGAGTGGAAATGAGAGGACGCAAGAACTCCCTCTTTAGGGCCAGAAGTCAAGCGAGGTTGCCAGGGGAACTGAGGGGTAGGGAATCAAGGGAAACGGGGGAGAGAGAGGAGGAAGGGGGGAGAGAGAGGAGGAAGGGGGGAGAGAGAGAGGACGTGGAAGTAAACTTCTCCGCACGAGAGCCTAAACAAGGATTGATTGATTTTTGGCAACAGCTCTCAAGTGAAATCCGATTTAGTCGATAAGGAGAAAAGCGGGGGAGGGGAGGGAGAGAAAAGAAAAAAGACGGTTGCAGATGCTTTATCAACTACTTGGGAACGTCGCATTTAGAAAATATATATCGTTTGACTCTCGCTGAAACAAAGACGGTCACTTTTAATTGAAGCGACGTGATTCGAAATTCGTGGAATAAATAAAATCATGTAACAAAAGCAGTGAATTTTTTGCGTCTTTGTTTGTTTGTGTATTTGTTTTTATAATCAACTAAACCTCAAAAAACATATTTTCCGGGAATAAATAATCTCATTAGTATTAATAATTCCAACGGGAGTCTCAATCCTGATGAACTTATATATAATGAAACAATTCAAAGAGTTGACTATTTCCAGGAAATTTAATTAAAAACAACAATTGCATTACACCTTAACTTTTCAAATTTACGAAAGTGTCGGTTCTTTGATTTATTAATAGAACGTTGAATTTAAGCATAAATGAACCGATAGCTTTAAAGCTAAAAAAATCAAGAGGCCTGTAGGTACTAAAGAAGTAACTACTTTTTGCTTTGCTACCATCTGTATGAGTTTGTTTTTTAAGGTTTTGCATCATCCAAATTGATAGAGAATATTTCGTTTATATTTTGTGCGACGAATCACTGTCATACCAACCAAAATATTTCTGATGGCGTTTTTACTGGTTTTCCATTTCTTATATCGTTCAGACGCTTGTTTGGGCTGTTTTAACGGCGTAAAAATCTTCTAGGTAGTATGCCGGTATGCACTTGAGCGATACACGCTAAGTCTGCTTTTTTCTCTTCCATCTCGGGATTTCTTTTCTCTCAAGAGAGAGAAAGAAAGAGAAGGGAAATTTTAAAATTCTTCTCTCCTTCAATTACAAGCTCCAACACAAGAAAGAAGCTTTTTCTCACCGCGTTATCTCATTAACATAGAATCCACCCCGGTAAGTTCAACGTTTCTGTGGAAAGACTAGAAAATTGAGGGGAAGGGCTTTACACATATGAGACGGTATTGAGGGAGTGAGGGGGGGAGAGAGAGAGGTATGGGTGTAAAGCAGGCTAACTTCATAAAGGTTATCCGCTGGAATGACTTCGTCGCCTTCCTACTGTGCAAGAGGCGAGCGCACATCGTCTCGTTGGTGATGATGAGAGAGAGAGAGAAATGGAGGAGGCTGAAGAGAGAGTCTGGGAAGGTCCGCCTTCAAGGAAGGAAGTAGAAGTGTATCGAGTGCTAATTCACGCCCTTAACACCGTTTCCGCCTGGCGCTTTCCTAGTCCTAAAGGCAGAACGTCAATTAAAGCGAGCTAACTCTTCTTAATTACCCCATTTGACCAACTGCCGGGGCTACCTCCTCTACTCTTCACTGTTCCTCAGTGCTCCTCTTTCAACTACTCCAGAGCCGGATTCTCTCCCTTCCGGGATATTTCCCGTCACTCTCCTCTCTCTCCTCCCTTCCTTCCCCCCCACCTCCCACTTCTCCCCTCTCTCCGACTCAAATGTGTTGCTTCGCGTATTTCAGAATAGTTCCAGCGAAGGGAGAAAGAGAGAGATAGGCAGGAGAAAGAGCTCCCTTGTTCTGTATATATCCACCCCAAAGTTTCCGGGGAAAGAAGGGAAAAAATGAGAAGCGGAACGTTAGTTCTTTCTTTCTTTCTTCCCAAAGGGACTTCTCTTTCCCAATGCAACTTAACGGTAGAGTTCGGTTTAGGAGGATGAAAAAATAAAATGAAACTCTTTAGCTCTCGTGTATCAACATTACGGCGGAGAGGAGTCGGTTATTATTTCCCGCTAAAAAAACCTCTCTTATTTTCTCCGAGTTCTCTCTTTAATTTAATTCTTCTCTCACCCTCTCTAACACTACGTGTGTTCCCCTGGCTGCTAGCACACTTCGTTTTAGTTTCCAACGGGATAATATCCCATTTGTCCGTTCTTCGTTACCGGAAAACTGATCTCCGCGATTGCGCGTTTCGCGTTACTTTAATTTATTTTTTAAAATTTCGAGTCTCCCTCTCACGCTCTCATCGTTTTTGTTTTCTCCCTAACCTCGCAAAACCGAGGCGCCTAATCAAAACGAACGATTTTCGGTCGATTCCGCGAAATTATTAATACGATATCGTCGGTCGTGTTGCAGTGTATCTCTTGGCGAGTTTCTCTTTTTTTTTTAATTTCGGACGGACTGATGCGGAATGATTTATCGCCAGTCACCCACCTATATTTATCTCATTCTTTCACAACCTTTTTTCCTTTAATTATTTTTTACGAAATTATTTGGCCGGTCTATCTCTCTTTCCCATTCTCCTTCCCTCCATTTTCTCCCTTATTCCATTCCACATTATTTTTCTCAACACGGAAAATCTCGTGTTGTCTCGCCATTCCCTCTTTTATCACCACCCCACGCTCGCATTCGGCTCAGCGGGTCCGAAGGACAAATCGTAAAATGTTACTCCGCAAGCGTTTCTGGAGTTTGCGGATGTTTTCGTCCCCTTTTGTTTTCTAGAAGATAGGGAGAGAAGCTTGTAACGAATGTGGCATGATTGCGGAACGGATAATTCGAGTCGATTTCCGTATTATTGTTTTATTTTTGGCTTCCGGGGATTAACGAATGGGGTCGAATTCGGAACCACGTGAACGGGTAAGATAGTCGATGTCATTTTACGCGAGGGGTAACTTTCCTATGAGAATCGTCGATGCTTATGTGTGTCTTGCGTTCCAGTTTAGGCTGTTGTTTTTGGTGGTTTCTGAAATTGTCGCCGAAAATTACCTTTCGGATCACATTGTCCGTATTTATGTGAGCTTTACATAACGGTCGATCTCGAGTATTTCCAGGACGACGGTTTAATTATTGCAAAATTTTCATCTTTGTTAATGTCCGCAGATAGGGCCGTGATTATAGTTCTCCGTATTATTAAATCCCCAAAACCTTTTAAACCCTCTTTTTAATCACATCATCTAACAGATGAATCCTTTTCCTTCTTTCTCTCGTCTAAAAAATATCCTTCGATCGCTATTCAATCGTAGCCGTTTATCAAGCTTGCCTTCTTTTTATCGATTTTTTTACCATTATATTATTTCCTCTTCTTCACGTTACATCTCCATTTTTATTTTATCCGTCCATTTTATTTTTTGCATTGTTCTTCGTGGCCAAATTTCGAAGCGTTTCTTATAATTTAATTAATCGTCCACATATATGCCCCATTCAAGGCTATACTCCAAAATAATTTCGTAATAGCAAGACATTTTGAGAAATTAACCGCATGTTTTAAACAAAGTACTCCAAAATTTTCGAATTCAAACTTTTTCTTCAATCAATCATGCAGATGCTTATTTATAAATTAAATTTGCATTTGAAGATCTCCATGAGCTTGCTGTGACCTCTTCCTATACCTAACGTTTTTGTGAACTGTATATTGAAAAAAACCACGGTCTTTCGAAATGTAATACTAAAATCAACAAAGTATTTTATTCGGCGATATTGACGTTAATGATTTTCTGAAAGAAATTTCGAGAAACTGAAATTACGTATCATTCTAAGAATTTTATCTTTATTTATCGGGATCGCGAAGATATCTTTTCTTCAATTTTCGTCCTGGAGATGTTCCATATTTTAGTAAATTTTTTGGCCATGAATAAATTATTGGATTTATTGCTACAATACGTTATGTATCACCGAACGCAGATCTCATCCTTGAGTGAAATTCGCCCGAGGCAGGAGAGGGAGGTCGAAAATAATTGGGAAAGAAAGAGAAGAGTCTACGAAGGCATCATTCCGATATCCTGAGGCTTTTTTCTCTGTAAATGGAAGCAAGTCTAATAAGCGGGTCACAAGAAAGAATTTCTCGAAAAAGTTACGAAGGCATTACATCAATTCATCATTTATTCATCAAAGGAGATCGAATCAATCGGGTATTTAATTAAAATTTGCAAAGCAGTTGAAATAACAGCTACTTAACATTTAGATGAATTTTTAACACAAGCAGCGTCGGTCTGTCGTAATTAATTCAAAATAGTATTTATGCAGTGATTGAAATCAATCGAATAACAGACGGTAAAGAGTTTTATTCGGTTTCAAAGTTTTGCAAATCTGAGAGAAGTGATAAGTAAACACTTCTTAGAATTTCTTCATTTTATTTTTCTAAGAAGGTGAACATAACTGCTGAACCGAGAATGGTAAAGTAGAAATATTACAGATATTTCCTTTTAAATCTCTGCAAAATTTATTACTGGTAGGAATTTGATATATATCCTTGTATACCTGAATAAGTAAATAATTATGATATACTTAACTGCTGCAAATGTTTTCGGCAATCTTTTTTATATGCCTGGAAATATACAACCACATAATTGATGATTATTGTCCCATTTATATTCCAAAGCTTTCACAAAATTCTCATTGAAATTTAGAAGTTCCAAGTAACTCGCGCGAAAAATTAACTTTCCTATGTATTCCTAAGAATAACATGCATTGAACACAGAGGAGTAATTCGAGGATGAAGAAAAATAGCACTTAAAAATGCATTCTTGGTACGAAACGTTTCTAAATTTTTTTTTTCAACGTTCTATTTATTCGAAGGAGGAATTCTGCTCGAACAGTGTTGTTGCCAGAGTAGTTTCCAACACCGAAAAGTCTTCGCATCCAACCATTCACATCATGCCTAAACAAACTACGAACGGAATCTTCAAGAATTATCCAATCAACAAAAATTTCCCCGCAGGATAAAAGGGGAAACTAGTTAAATTTTCGGAATGGCCCTGCAGGGCGGAGAAAATGAAGGGTATGGGGGAGAAGGTGAGAAGGGAAATGGGGGAGACGCGGTTTGTTCTGGATGTTTCCCAGACTGATTAAGATGTCTGGGGTAAAAGAGTTCTTTCGATTTCTCTCTTTCTCTCACCTCCCTCCGATAGCTCTCATTCCCTCCTATTAGGGAGGAGCGTAAAAGGAAGCAGAGGAGGAGTACGGCTTCATTAGTTATTTCGGAGAATTTTTTTCCTCCTTTTTCTTTTAACCTTACCCTCCGCTCCTCTCCGTACCAATTTGGCATGGAGAAATAAGGAAGGCGTGATGCAAAACTGCCACCTGTCATGCCAGCCGAAAGGACCATCTTACAAAGCCCTCTCTATCTTCTCCTTTTCTCCTCCCTCCCTCGTCTTCCTATTTCTTTCCTCTCTCTTTCCCTACCTCGTAAGCCTCGCTTCTTCTCCTCTACAATTCTATTCCTTCCTCCAGCGCAGGGCACCTTTTTCCCCGAGGCTGGTTCTTCTTCCTTTAAAATCTATCCTTTTCACTCCCCCCCTTCTTCAGATGGAGGAAGGAGTCTTCCTTCCCTGCCCTTTCCACTCCTTTTCCTCCGCCCATCTCTCCGGCATCTCCATCTCCCTCTTTGAATAATTCCTCCTCGCTTCTGTCTTCTATACATGCGCGGCCCTGAGTGAATTTCGGTGTTTCCTGCTAATACCCACCCATTCTGCCTGTTTTCGGTTAAATCGAGCATTTCGTTTGGTCTTTGGGGTTTTATTTTTTTGGAAGGAAGAATTGTTTTCTATCCGTAGCTTCCGAATTCGGGCGATGCTTAAGAATGTACCTTTGGGGAGGAATTTGCGCGGAGGTGTGTGTGTGTGTTGCGGTAGGAGATTGGGGAAGGGGTAGCAAAATGTCTTTTTCATTTGGGTTCTCTATATGCGCGGTAACTCGCCGGGAAAAAAGAAGAGGATTTCAACTTATCTCCTCCTTGGAGGAACGTAATGTGGTTATGGCGATGTCGAGGTGGTTGGTTTAAATAATTCTCGAGGTTATGGTATTCCGCGCTATCATCTCTAAACCTACGCCTCGAGCATAATCTTGGTGTTCATTTAGTTTTATGATACACCAAGTTTTTTAAAAAGTGTGCCTAACCGATTAAATGTCGAGTATTTGTTAGTTTTTTTGCAATGTAAGACAATAATGTGAAAACTTCATGCTATGGAAAGTTTAAAAGCATTTTAGATATTCTTTTTAGCGAATAAATAGTATTTTTATTATCTTTTGAAATGCTTAGCGTCATTAAGTATTCTCATTTGAAGAACTAGGAAAATGTAATTTTGAAAGTTATTACCTAATAGGTAATAGAAGCTGTTTATGGGATTCCGTTTCTCTTGTATCAATAGAAGATTCTCCTTTTCATAAGCTCAATATGTTTTATGATTTGTTCTTATATGAATTTTATACACCTTTTAAATAAAAAATACGAAAATTTCACCTCATTCTCAAGCAGTTATTTTAAGATATTTTACCGTGAATGTAATATGCCTGAATTACCGAAAAACCACAAATTCGTCGACTGAATATGGTTAAACCTCTGAAACCGCTGCCATTTTACTATTTTAATTTTATAAAGAGAACGAAAATTTGTAAGGAAGTTTTGATGATTTTGGACGAATTAATTTTTTATTTCTCGTTTCGTGGAAGGAAAGCTGGTGACGCAATACAGATGGCTCAGATGTCGACTTAAATAAGTCAGTGATGCCGACGTTATCGACATTACACCATCGAAACCTTCTCCAGAGACGCAGGCGTCGCCAACACGAAGCAAAAACAAACGTATCCATGAATTGACGACAGCTTGACAGTTCGACATTTGTAGGAATTAGCGTCATTTGTCTTCCATCCTTTATTGCGTCTCCTCATGCTCTCTCCAAAGAGACCAAGAGGCTTTTTTCCCAGGGTACCTCGTGAGAAAGAGAGAGCCTTCTTCTCTTAAAGGCTTTTCTGCACGCAATTCTCCCATCTCCATTTTCCTATCACCACACCCTATTCCGCACTTGTTATTCTTTTGGGAGAGCCACCCCTTCGCCTTTTAACTTATTATTCAATTTCCTGCTCAAGAGTATTTTTTATATCGCGCTTCTTTCCTCCCGATTTTATTTTTATTGCATCTATCTCGGTTCTGTATCGGCTCCGTTTTCCTCTTGAAAAAACACTTTTTTTGCCCGATGTTCGCAGCATTTAATCTGGTGGACGAGTGCCATGTCTCTCTTATTCACGTGGTGTTTATTTTTTGTAGACGTCCGTCTTCCATATTTCAAAGAATTGTTGTTCTATATATTAATATTCTTTGATATACTTCACAGTTCACATATATTTCCCATTGCTAAGATGAAGGGTCTACCTCAGTTTGTTGATCTACTCCTGGCAAACAAATAGAGAACTTATATTTCGTGATGTTTTATAAAACTTCACAAGTCGTTTGTGTTTTCTAGGATTTCAACGTCGGAAAAATAAGATATTTATGTATTTTTATGAAAATATGTAACAGAATAACCTTTCAGTTGAAAACTGCCAAGTGATCGTTGTATTTTGTGCAAAATAATGAGTTTTTAAAATCGCAGAGCAATTTTATGCTTCAACTATTTCGATAAATTTACATGCATTTAAATATAAAAAATTAGCTGAATGCGCGCAGTGACAAACGGATGAAATTTTGCTAAAGGAAAATCATCAATTGAGTGCTCAGATTATATTTGGCATTCCAAGCAATTAGTATATTTCCAGTATACACATGCTTCATTGCTCATAAAAATAACGTGAAGATGTTAAAAATTATATTCGCTGCTCATTATAAAACTTAAAAAAATTGACATTCTCTGTGGCCGGTTATATTTACGCCTGATAAGTTATATTGAAAAGTCCTTGATAATTTCCATTAATGCGTATGACGTTAAACCCACTCATTGTAAAAGGTGGGGTTTTGCTTTTATCATGTTAGAACCCGCGTTTTTTGACAAAATGGTTGGTGAGACACAAGATGGGAAAGTTTGAGAACTACTGAACTATACGATTTAACGGGGTACCTTTTAAATGATGGATTGCAGAACTTCCGTGATATTTTTTTATAGACGACAGAAAAAAATCTTGATCACCGACGTCGCAGGGAAATGACTCGCGGCGTGAAAAAGTACACTCCCGTGACTCGCGTCGCGCGCTTAATTCTCTCCCATCAACTGGAACTTTCTAAAGAATTTTTTCCCGCTTTGCTCGGCGATCGACAGCTCGAAAAAAAGAGAGAAGCGTCTTTCTGCTTCTAGAGAATGCATGTTTGACGCATGCATGAATCATCTCGAGGTCAGAAGGATAGGAAACGTTCGGACAAATCATTTAGATTCTTTCCTTGTCTCTTCCGCCGGAAAATATTTTCCGATATCTTTTTATTTTATTTGAGAAAAGAAAGGAAGGTATCTTCTTCAATTATTCATTGTGGGCTAAATTTGCTCATAAACTCCGTCAGCCTCTCACTCTCTCCTTCGCGGCTCACCCTGCTCTTTCTTTTCTCTTTTTCCGTCCATAACCCAACCGTAACGCACATTGAAATATTCTCTCTATATATTCTTGCACTATATTTATCGTTCTTCTCTTTCCTCCCCTCTCTCTCATCTTTTTCTCTCACATTTTCTCCCTCTCTCGCTTTCACATTCCCTCTCATGTTTTCTCTCTCCCTCTCTTTCTATATCTATCTCTCTCTCTCTATATCTCCATCTCCTATTTCTCTCCGGAGGAATTGCGAGATGGGATCAACAACTTGGCCGCACGTCAAATCGACGTCTTGGGACGCCTGGTTCAGAATGGCCTTTTCCTTGCTCCCTCTTATTCCTCCCGTCTTTTGTTTGCTCCCCCCCCTTCCAGCTTTCCTTTACTTTCCTCCTCCCATCTTATTCTCCTCCATATCCTCTCCATTGCCTCCCTCCAAAACATCCCTTTCACTCATTTCTCATGCTCTCTTCCCGTCTCATTTTCCCTCCCTCTTCTACTTCTTTACCTCCCTCCTCTTCCTCTTCCGCTTCTTCTTGTGTAATGGCCTAAGTCAGAGTATGAGGGAGAGAGAGGGAGGAAGAGATAGTCTGGGTCACGTGGTGGCATGAGAAGGGCATAAAAAGACGAGGAACATCGTAGAAATTTGTGTTCTATGCCCTTTTTATCAGTTTCGACTGCGGTTTTTGAGGCACGTAAATTAACGCATAAATTAAAATGTCCTCACGATATTTTTTATTTATTTATTGTTTTTATTACGGTCTTAGCGAGGACGTGCGGTTTGTAGTTTAAACGAATTACCTCGCTCCTATTGTTATTATTTCTTTACGGCTTTTTTTATAGCTCAATCGGTGTTGATAGTCAGATCGTAAATTAAATAGTGAGTGCATGATTAAAAAATATATGTTTTAAAAATTATTTCACCAGCAGTTATGGAACATTCACGGCGTCGATTACCGGGGTGTCGATATATTTAAGGCAAGCAAATAATTATTTCAAAATTTCCATTATTTCCAGCCATTATTCTAACTCATTTGACGTGAATGTGATATAATGAAATAGATATGACACATTCAGAGATCATTTTCCTAAGGAAGATGGCTGTGTTACATCGACCGACGTAGGGAAGAGGAAATGAAAACGTCCGACATTAAATAACACGACAGGTAGTCATTGACAGAGATAAAATAGAAAGAGAATAGATAGAGAAGATTTGTGTAGAAATTACAGCGTATTGGGACGAAATTGACGAAGGATGGGGGAGATGGAAAGAAAAGCATTTTAGGATGAAAAAGGTGTCCTTGGACTCCAGGAAAAGATGAAAAAGATGGTTAGAAGAGGAAGAGAGGAAAGGGGACACGAGAAGGAGATTTCGGAGGAAGTCGCAAGAGGAAACGAGGAAAAGGAGACGCTGGTAATAGGAGAAAAAAATTGGAGGGATAATGTAAGGAAAGAAAGAAGGAGAGATTGTGATGCACGGATTCAAATAAACAAAAAACTTGTGCCAAAGTAAAAGAACGAAAGTGAAAAGGATATCAAATGAGAACGAGTCCAAAAGGAGTTTACGCCACCAGTGACGTAGCGGCGTTGGAAAGGGGGCGGAAAGGTTTCATCTTCCTTTTTTTAATTCCGTCAAAAGACGGAGTGTTGAAGCGGGGTTGGTGGTAGGAGGAGGGTTGGGGAAGGTTTGGAAGGAGGAGGGGGCGAAAGAGAGGGATGGAGGGAGAGAGAGGGATGGAGGGAGAGAGAGGGATGGAGGGTAAGAGAGAGGGATGGAGGGAGAGAGAGGGATGGAGGGAGAGAGAGGGATGGAGGGTAAGAGAGAGGGATGGAGGGAGAGAGAGAGGGATGGCGGGAGAGAGAAGGATGGAGGGAGAGGGTTGGAGGGAGAGAGAGGGATGGAGGGAGAGAGAGGGATGGCGGGAGAGAGAAGAATGGAGGGAGAGGGTTGGAGGGAGAGAGAGGGATGGAGGGAGACAGAGAGGGATGGAGGGAAAGAGGGATGGAGGGAGAGAGAGAGGAATGGAGGAGGAGAGAGGAATAGAGGGAAAGAGAGGAATGGAGGAAAAGAGTGGAATGGAGGAAGAGAGAGGAGTGGAAAGGGAAAGAGAGGAACGGAGAGAAAGAGAGGGATGGATGGAGAGAGAGGGTTGGAGGGAGAGAGAGAGGTGGAGATGGAGAGAGGGATGGAGGGAGAAAGAGGGGTGGAGGGAGAGAGAGGAGTGGAGTGAGAGAGGGAGGGAACTAGTTCGAGAGAGAGGGATGGAGGGAGATAAAGGGATGGAAGGAGAGTGGTGGGTGGAGAGAGAGAGGGGACTGTAGCGAGACAGAGAGGTGGAAAGGGATTAAGGCAGAGAGAGAGAGAGGTGGAGGGGGTGAGGGATGGAGGGAGAGAGAGAGATGGATGGAGAGAGATAGAGGGATGGAAGGAGAGAGAGTGGTGGGGGAGAGGGAGAGGTGACTGGAGCGAGAGAGAGGTGGCAAGGGATGGAGGGAGAGAGAGGGATGGAGGGAGAGGGTTGGAGGGAGAGAGAGGGATGGAGGGTAAGAGAGTGGGATGGAGGGAGAGAGAGGGATGGTGGGAGAGAGAAGGATGGAGGGAGAGGGTTGGAGGGAGAGAGAGGGATGGAGGGAGAGAGAGGGATGGCGGGGGAGAGAAGAATGGAGGGATGGAGGGAAAGAGAGAGATGGAGGGAGAGAGAGGGATGGAGGGAGAGAGAGGGATGGAGGGAGAGAGAGGGATGGAGGGAGAGAGAGAGGGATGTAGGGAG
Organism: Tanypteryx hageni; assembly: GCA_028673005.1. Taxonomy (NCBI): domain Eukaryota; kingdom Metazoa; phylum Arthropoda; class Insecta; order Odonata; family Petaluridae; genus Tanypteryx; species Tanypteryx hageni. The sequence goes on along the minus strand of CM054112.1, from coordinate 98,481,707 downwards.
AGATACGGTTAGTTAGTGGGATGGAAGCGAGTGAAACGAGAAATAGAGCGAAGATGTTGAGCGGTGTGAGGGAGTGCAGAATAATGGAAGGACACGAGGGGGCGTGTGAGTTATAAAAGTAGGCGGATTGGTGGAGTGAGGAGGACGTAGTTGAGGGGGCGAAGTGGGTATGGGAGGGGCGGCGCGAGGATGTGGTGAGCGAGGGAAGAGATGGAAGTTCTAGTGGGAGTCTTTAGACGGGAAAGACAATGTTCCGTAGAGAAAATGCACCCGAGGAAGAAGGACGATAAAAAACGACCTTCAGCTGTTGTACTGTCGTATTTCTATCAGTCTTGCGTCCGAGAGTGGTTTGGTGGTGAGTGATCATTTCCATATTTGTCTAGAAGTTTTACTTCTATTTTTTTTAAGAGAGAGAGAGAGGGATATATATATATATATATATATATATATATATATATATATATATATATATATATATATATGATAAAGGGTATGTGGGGTAGGGGAGGAAATGATGGAGAGCTGAATAAAAGTGAATGTGGGGGATTGAAGGAGGAGGAATGCTTTTTCAAGAGGTCAAGGGTGAGATGGTATTCTCTCGGGCACTCGTTCAGTCTCTCATTTGGGTCATTTGAAGGAAACCGTGGATATTGGAATTTTTATTCGCGATTTATATTGTTTACTAAGAAAACTCGGGATGCCTTTTTAAAGAAATTTCTATATGCTTTATAAGAAACTATCCAAATGTGAAGGGAATTTTTATCGTGGAATTTGCTCGTTAGATTTTCTCCAGTTATATTTTTGCCTGCTCCGAGTGGTTTGCTCGAAAAATGTGAATTGGTTTTGGCCATATATATAAATTTTTACTGATATTGGACAATAGGAAAACTATGATCACCACAGCACCTCTCATTGAAATAAGCATGTTAAATATTTCGTTTTATATATTATAAAGCAAGAAATGCTGACAATTTTTTGCATATTTATTTGTTATAAAATTCACAGTATAATTTATAGTAATATTAAAATATATTTCGGGACAAAATTTTATTGCTCTTTTAGACATAGTTTTGTAATAAATCCAGTATTGCGCAAGCCATAATAGTAATTATAAATCTACGAATTGTGATTTTCTTTTAATGTGATCTTGATACATTTCAAGGAATATCATGCACCTTTCGTCTATCCTTTCATGCCGAAGGGCAATTCAGCGCCGAGCATATTCATTCCACTATCGGTTATTTTATCAAAGATATTAATTCCGCTACACAACCTCCAAAGATAAGGACACGGTTACTTAGACACGCAAATGTAAGATTTCTTTGTTTCTGCTGCGTAGGTCATAAAATCCCATAACACGGTTTTTTCACCATTTCCATAAAAGAAAACTCAAGATTACTTTGAAATTATACGGAACTATGAAGTTCGCTATTTTGATGATGTCTTATGAGTTTGGATTCTGAGTTCATTTACTTGCCCATTCCGAAGGTCTAAACTACAATGAGACTGCTGTTCAACGCAAACATGGGCAGTAAATCCAACTACGATATGTCTATACTATTTAAATAGATTTTACTCACATTAAATCGATCTTAAGTATTTATCTTAGATTTAGGATAAATGCAGTTAAATATATGCAACCATAAAAAATTATGTGCTTTAGTAAAGTCATAATAGCGTAATTATATACCTTAAACCAAAATCGCCATTCTATTTTTATGCGTAGTTTTGTAATTAATTTCTTGCAGTTGCAGCAGGATAGGGAGTTTTTATGAACATATGGAGCGTAAATTCAGTATTAATAGGAGGGAGGAAACAAACGGATAAGAATCATAGCAAAACTGTTTATGTTGGAAAGATCTTAAAAAAGAACCTTCTGCGTATCATAGGTTTATAAATTATGTATTACCCTTGGATATTTGACGTTAATAACTCAAGTAACTTGCTTTGCATTCTTTTCACTGTGTGTATGTGTGTGTATATAATGCACGTCTGTAAACATGCGAATTGGGCTACATCACGGGGAAGAGGACGGACGGAAGGACTTCCAAAATCATTATCGCCAAGCAATTTTTCATTTATTAAAAAAATCCTCCCACGAAAGCCATCCCTATGGATTTCGGGTGTGTAGCTTCGGCCACGTCCTCTCCACATCAACTAAGCGCTCTCCTAAAAATTCGGATTGAGCGTCGGACGAGCAGCGGAGGCGAACGATCGCCAAAGGCTCTCTGTGAGCGACGGCACAATAAAACTAAATGACAAATGATCGAGCCGTTTTTACGTGTCGTATAGAAATAAAGAGGTCTAACTTTAAATATATGCTCGATAAATCACCGGATGTCTTTTCCTTCGCTCGCCCGCATTTTTATCCGATTCCTTCTCTATAGCCTCGTAAGGCTTCCATAAATAATGGATTCGTCGGAAAAATTGGACGGAAGCCCATCCCGGGGTCAAAAAACGAACGATTTCGGGAAGGCCGCATATGTTCAGCCGGGGGGGTCGCACTCCCTCTGGGAACACCTGCTCTGTATCGAGGGGATCAGTGGTTCGATCACGAGCGTGCTTTCGTTCCTCTTCCCCTTCTGTGTCGTCAACGACCGTAATTATGCGCCGAAATTTGTCGCGAGGTTTCCGCTCGTTTAGTACCGGTGCTTGGGGTGACTTATTCTCGTTGTTTAAATATTCCGGCGCACAGCCGGCGAATTAACGAGGATATTTGCGTCGTCTCCTCGAAAAATTATTCCCTTCCTCACGAAATGTAGATGTTTCAGATATCACTTGTCCTCTCGTTGCCTACAGATAAGGCCTTTTGTTTGTATTTAATACTTCGCTTGCAGTTTGGTTGCTTATCCTGCGTGTTACGCAACTCTTAATTCACACAGCACGCGAGTGGAGAGATACAGGAGCAGTGTACAGCGATCGCGCCGGAAAGATTTGAATTTATTTATTCAGTATTTTTGATATAAATCATATGGTTTTTACCAACCGCGGATTTTCAGACTGGCATAAAACAAGCTCAACGAAAATGAAAATGATCGAGATAATTGTTAGGGTAATGTGTTCTTTTCATAAAAGATTCCTTACCCAGTTATTGATGTTTGCTGATATGCCAATGGTGGCATAAAATATCCTGAGCAACAATCTTGGCTCATTTTAAATTATTTGCAGAACTGTAGATAAGAACTTTACGAGCGAATGTAATGTAATACATCAATATTACGTTTACTATTCTTGATAAGGTGTATTTAAAAAAGTCTAATAAATAATTTGTTCCGTTGTCACATTTCCTACAAAAATATTTAATAATTTATCGAATGAAATTAATGAATTATATATATTTTCGGTAGCTTCTGGGCAAATAAATTTTCAACTTTACCCGAAAAAACGGCTCAATGTTTTGAAGTTATCGCGAAAGCTCTATTTCGAATTTCATCCATTTGAAAATTACGAGCGTTGGGTTGCGGTGCTGGGCCAATATCGTCGTCGTCAAGGATATCTAGGCATGTTCTGAACAATAGCGATAAGGTTTTGAATAGCGTCGTTGAATTACCGTGTCTTAATTCCGCATCTGAATTTCACGTGATGTTTTATTTACGTCTGCTTGCATTGCATTCCACGGGCAGAAGAGGCGAGAACGGGGGAGGAGGGATATCGAGGGGGAAAAAATTTCGCCAGACTTAAGCCGGAGTGCTGCCAGCGTACGTGTTCCCTCGGCCGCAAGAGGCTTGTTTTTACGCAGACGCAGTTCATTCCAGTCTTTCCCGAGCAAGAAACCTCGCTGGATATTACTTCCTTCCTAATCTGGAATCTTGAGAGAGATAAGGCTGCGCGAGGGAGTTGGTTTATTTTTTTTTCTTAAAAAAATGATGAAATATATACGACTCCTCCGAGAATTTATCACCCCTTTTTCTGGTTTTAATCGAAAGCTGCGAGATGCCCGGGGTTCGTTTCGCGAGGCGAAAATACACGAGCGGTTACACTCGCAATTGCTTATCGGACGGGCAATTCGAAAAGCCGTCTGCGGTTTTTGTTTATTTTTTTCACCCTCCTCCCCTCCGCTTCTTTTGCCTCGTGGCATCGCGGAGAGGTCGCAAAAATAAGACGAAAACCGTGCATCTTCATATTTTCCTTCGGTCTCCCGAGCAGACGAATCCCGCAGACGGAACGTGCAATTACAAATCGGCAAGTGGCAATCTTGCGCTAGATAACGGTCGGGATAACGAAGGAGGGAATTTCTAACGCAGAGGGGAAAAACACGGGGAGAAAATTTCTGCGCCGAAAATCCCAAAGCCGTAATTTCTTTGGAGAAAAACTACCCATCAAGCTCTCCCACCCTCATCCCTCTCTTTCCCCTCTCCCTTCTTCCCCCTTCCACCTCTTTCTGCTTAACTTTTAAGGCAGGTTAGAATTTCTAACTAAAATTGGAGGTTTTATCTGAAAACTAAAACATAATAAAAACGATTATTTCCCGGAGTATTGGTTGAGAATTCCCAGGGAAGGGAGAAATCCGCGACCATTTTCGAGACGCAAGATGTGTATATATATATATATATATATATATATATATATATATATATATATATTAAAGCTAATTTTTTTAATGCGAGAGGTTAGCGACCGTCTCGGAGCGTGATCAGGGGCCGTTAAAAAAAAGAGGGTCGCGACCGAGGAGGAGGGGGGGGGGGAGGGGAGGTGGTCAACCTGTCCAAAAGCGTAGAAAGGTGTAGACATTTTTAACCTCGGCCGGCGTGAAAAAGTTAGGCGAGTTCCCGTCATGGAGGAGGAGATAATGGTGTAGATCGGTACGGAGAATCGAAAGCTGTCGGAATCGGAGCTAGGCGTTTCTTAAGGATGTAAACACGAATCGACGCATGAGTTCTTTAAGGAGGCTCTTTAATTTCGGCCGTTGGTGGAATCTTGAGTGTTTTTTATCCTTATGGAACTTTATTCCGGGATTTTGATTTTATTTACAATTTGTCCCACTTTCGTAATCCATTCGTTTCAATGTTCCTTGGTTTCCTTTTAAGGGTTCACGTACAACTCCATTTGCAACATAACGTTTTCTGGAAGAGGAACGTTTCCATTTTAAAAATTATTATGAAGACGATATCTTGCGGATTTTCTTCCGAGAAGGGTATTTTGGCTGATGGTTGTTCTAAAGTTACCGTCTTTATTCTTCCATCTTTTTCACAAGAAAGGAGTAAAAGACCAGCATTAAATCCACTCAGTTTAAAACTGCATTTTAGATAGTGAATCAACGCAGAAAGACTAGACTCCGTAGCAATGGATATTCTAAGTTTCTTTTATCTTCTTCCGAGATTTTGAAACTGCACGAGAATTTTCGTAAGAGATGCATCTCCAATGTATAGCTGCTAAAAATTTTTCTAACGAAACCTTAATTATAGGTTTGCACAAATTATCAACAAAGAGAAAATTATTGTAATGAAATGAAATCAGTTATGTAAATTTCAATAACTCATCTTAATACAAAACTTTTATTATTTACGAAAAGTGGAAAATGTGCCTAAAATAACAAAGCTTATTACGTATATGTAGGTTAGTCTTAAACAAAATTTTGAGGTTATGCACTTGGGAAATGAGTTCCTTTTCACAAATATCAGCAAAATCCAACCAAGTCTTCTTTAGTTACTTTTTAATTTGATGATGGCTGGCTGAAAAAGAAAGTCCATAATATTTTTTACCTTTTGAACTCTTCATAGTTACACAACTTTTATTCTGGCTTCACATTGCTAAAACAATACGACTTTGAGCAAAGGGAAGTCACAACATATGCGCTAGAATTTGGGTCAAACTTAATCTCGTTAAATCGATCATATCGTCCTCGCGCAACTCATCAAGGATTCAGTTTTTATCTTGTGCATCTCATAATCGATTTATTGTCATCTCGACATATCCTATTTCGCGGAAGCATCCATATGCAGGGGACCGTTTTTTTGGATTCGAAAATAATGAAAAGGATTGGTTGAAACGTTAGCGGGAGCCGTGGAATCTCTTTAACGAACTATTTGGCCGAAGAATGCGAGCTCTAAAATCTGCCTCAATTCTCTCACCCTATCTCTCAAGGGGATAACAGGAGCCGACTGTCAACGCGGAATAGTTCTAAAACGATTTACATACTCGAGGACTTGCAAATGAGCGAATTTTAGATCCGTCGAGAAGAAAGTAATTGAATTCTGAGCGGAATGTATTTGCGAGCTGCGCCAGGCAATCGATAGGCATCCTGTCTTACGCCGCGCGATACTCGTACTTCATGCAGCAAATCGAGTCCACAAATTCGTCACCAACAACTTTCCGCAGGGGAACGTATAATCGGATGTACCTTGAGAAAAAAATTGGCTTGGACGCATAAAATATTTTTTTGAGAAAAGTATGCCCCTTCCCTCAAACGAGACAAAATGAACTACGTTAAGGCCATTTTTATCGCACGGGAACGAAATTTATCGTTGTTCCTATTCACGTCATTGTTTTTTTTTATTTTCAGTCGGTAACGGTTCCTGTCCCTCTTTCTGCCAAACTGTCCGTGAGAAACTGTAAATTCGCCGATTCAGGAGATGTGGTCGCCGTTCCTAAGCCCGATACTCTTTCGTTCCTGTGGAGCATGGAAAAAAATGACTTCTCTATTCAGTCATTCGCGGGAAAGGGAGAAAACACGGTTTTGGCATTAGCCTACTTTTAACAATACGTGCCGAGAGATCAAAAGGCTTAATGTCTGTGTAGCGAAGTACCGAATTCTGCCTCACTCGCTTACCTCTTCTCTCTTCTCGTATCAGTCGGTGTTAAAAAATAAATGAATCGGCCGACGGTGACACGGATTCCTCCCACGCCACAGAGAAAGGGAGAAGGAGGGAGAGAGAGGGAGGGGGGGAGGGAGGGAGGGAGATTGTTTGATTTGGTCTTTATTTGGGGCGAGATTGAGACTAACCCCTCGTCATGAAACTTATACAATAATTCATAGAACATTATGTAAATAAATGTAACGATAAAAATATAAGTATAGGAAAAGAAAAGATGTAATTTTGTGGGGAAAAAATAGGATTGCTGAATAATGAAATCCATGTAAAAAACCCACTGCAGAAAAACACCCACACAAGAGGGGGGGGGTGAAAAACCTGCGAAACCTACTTAGATTAACGAAATGCACGCGTTGTGTGTTCTCTGAATCTTGAACGGCAACTCTTGAGATAAATCTTGGTACGCTATATCAACATAGTCAAAATGCGGAATAATGAGTGAAGTTACCAGATGCTTCTTTAGAGAAACCGGAGTACTGCTGCTTAACTTCCTAAGTGAGTGAAGAGATGAGTTTACTGATCTACACACATTTATAACATGTGGGGACCAAGAGAGGGTCCCATCTATAAGCAATTCTAGATTTTTAACCACTTTACAATAAGGTATAGTTGAATTTCCTATGTTGATCGGTATTCTTTGGGATTGATTAATAGCGGCTAATATCTTAGGGCAACCAATTAAGATAGCCTGTGATTTTTCTGGATTGATACTAAGGAAATCTTTATCGCTCCAGTTCTCTAGCATTTCTAAGTCCTTATTGATATTCTTTAAGGTTCTCGCGAGATCGTTTGCGAGAGGGAGAGGGAGGGGGGGGGGGGGGAGAGAAATATTCGATCCCGTGAGGTCTGTCCCTAGTCGAAAAAAAAACACCTCCGAAAATCCTACCTCATTTTAATGATTCCCTCTAACGACGCTACAGTCCTTCGGAGCTCATAAAATATATCGAACAAATAAAATAACAACTTTGTATTTTCCACTGCTTTAATATTTCAACACAACCCTGGTTTCGATGCGATTCATCATTTTCAGGTGAAAAATATGTTTACAGATATAATATATGTTATGTATAATAAACTCTACGAGAAGGCGTGGTTGGGAAAAAATAGGAGGAGGGAAAGAGGTTAAAGATGGGCAAATCAGGAATGAGTGGAGGAAAAGTTATTTTATTTTTTCCCCATGAAAAACTTCCGCAAGATTACGCCAACCTCCGCGAAATTTATTAATAAAATATGAATTTTAATATCTCGTTTGAGCCTACGCTCCGTTTTTCGGGAAAGTTAACAAGAGGCGTGCATCAAAAAAGAAGAGTTTTAAGGCGGGCGCTTGTTTCGCTCCGCGAACGATTTTCCCGCGTGTCTGTGTCGTTTTATTTCGCGCGTCTATAAAGAATCGAGGAAGGAAAAAACTTCGACGTGGCGTTTTTGAAATTCCGAGATTCTTTCGCGAAGTATTTCGACCTCTCTCTTTATCTTCTGGCTCACAAAAAGTATTTCGAAAAGTTCTTTTTTTTCCTCCTCTCTCTCGTTGTATGTATCTATTCTTCATCCATCTTTTTTGCTGTCTGGGAAGCTAATGCCGGGAAAAAAATCTTCCAAGCAGTGCAAGTCGACGCTGTGAAAGAGGTCGAGATGTTAACGTTTTCCTTATTGGAATAGAGGTGGAGGCTTTGCGGTTTTGCTAAAAAATAAATAAAAGTCGACAGGATGAAAGATCGTAGCGAATGCAAAAAAATCCAAACTTGGGCATTGGTTTCAAACTTATAACGCCGGCAAGGGAATGCAGGATATTGATGATTCGACGTCGAATTTTGATTATGTTAAAGACAACGTAGGTCAGTACTTCAGCTCGTCAATTTATATTAAAATGAATATAGATCACCGATTTGTGAATAAATGTATGTTAATACATTTATTTTAGAAAAGAAAAGTTTTATTTTATTAAGGCTGTCAGCAGTGATAGTTTTAATTATTTTAACTTGAAAAAACTGAAAGCATGCCTTTACAGTAAACCCTCGTTAACACGAACTCCAAGGGATAATCAAATCATGTGTTCGGGTTAACGGAGTTCATGATAACCGATTTATATATGAAAAACTGAAAAAAATATTACAATTTTCTGCTTAAATATATGTACGTACATACATATAACCTGTTCCTGTTAAGCACTTTATTATTAATCACACCACGAATGCACGATTTTGACTAATATTCAAATTTACGTAACATTAAATTTGATGTGAATGATAGATTTAAATTATCTGCAGCTTTATATCTAATTCACGTAGGTTTTGGTTTTTCGTTGTCGAATCCGCAGATACAGCATGATCGATTGTGTATTCATTGTTCACAATTGTGTGCAGTGTCGATTTCGGAATTTTATATTTTTCTGTAATTATTGTTTTTGATAAAAATACCCTGTCCAATACATCTAGTATTTTCATTTTTTTGCCGGTGTAATTGAAGTATAGCTTCTTTTACGACTTGTGCTATTCACTTATATGGTTGAATGTTTACACACAAAACTACATATTTTCTAGCAGGGGAAGACGGAAAGACGTGGACGTTTCTTTCTTTCACCGTCAGGAATCAATACTATTGGTCCAGCCATAGTCGTCCTGCTAAATACATATACCATTTTTTGTGGAAAGAAACAGGACAATGATGGAATTGCCTGGACCTGCGATTTTTTAGGCGAGGCGAAGATCAAATACAAAATATAAATTTTGATGACTCTCAATAGTTTACCCGAATTTTTGAGTTCCACTTATTGGATTGAAAGAAAAACACTTCTGTATCTGCACAGCCCTGTTATCGCAGGCGTGGTAAATGGTGCAGAAGCGCAGTAAGCTCTCAGCACCTTGGGAATTTGAGCATTTAACAGTCGTACATACTCGTTAGAATTGCTATCGCTTCAAGACTTACCGTTGTTCATTGTGAATGATGATATCAGCCAAAATAATTTCCTTCCTTTCTTTCTCGGTGATTTGTTTGATTAAAAATATTACCACAAGGAATGTAAATACCTATGTTAGCACAATGAAAGCGTCCGCGTTTGTAACGTCTTCTTCTGTTTAAGGCACTCATGAAAGATGAAAAACGACTGAAGGATCAAGATAGGTAGAGGCAGACATGAATAAAGCGATCGGAAGATCCTATACAGACAGGCATAAGCTGTAATGTTGGGAATAAGGTTGCTGAATCACCGATCATAGAATCCAATGGCATCGGCGTATTGAAATTTTTAAACAAATAACCCCTCGACACTCCAGAAATAAAGTCATATGGCTATAAAATACGCCTGACTAACCACAAGTGTTCGTGTTAACCGAACACTTGAGTTCTTGGTTTCAAAATTTTGTTCGAAGTTCGTCTTAAGCGAATTTCGTGTTAACCAACCAACTCACATACGTTAATCCATACATTCAGTGCCGGGGAAAATATTTGTTCGTGTAGACAATGTTCGTGTTAGCCGAGTTTATCCTAACGAGGGTTTACTTTATTCCGTTAGTTAACAAGTTATTATAATTCCGAATGGATTGTAAATCATAAAACATCAAACGTAGTTTCTATTATGTTGGCGAAATTTGTGTGCATTGCTACCTCGTAGTGCTTTTATGAAATTCTAAAAAATACTTTTTAAATGTCTTTCTGTGGGTTTGTCTTCGGCAAAAGAGTCAGACCTATTAAGTCACATGTTTATTTTTATATGCATACGTAGAACAAAATTATCACTTACTTACTTATTGGAAACTGTTGGTAAAATTAACTTTCTTATGCTTTCTAAGTTGATTTTATATTTTTAAATCCGCTATACAAATTGTATGCTGGTTGCTTAAAAGTCTCGTTACATTTAAAAAACATGCAAGCATTTTCCAAGGGAAGAATCCGTTAGTCTTTAAAAATTTTATGCAATTATTTTGATTTGTTTCGGTTTTGAATGACGTGCGTTTCGACGAGCAGATGTTATGGACGTTTCTGTAGGATATTTTTGAAATCCATTTTACAGTAATAAGAGAAGCCAAATTTTCATTCCACATTTTGAAAGCAATTTCCAGGAAAAAATTATTCGGTGGATTTTGGCATTGCCGAATGGATGAAAAATAAATCATAGAATTTAAAATCAATTTCCTATGCAATCGCTATAGTTAATTCCACGCCGTCTAGGGCTATGTTATTGCTCAATTCACGAAAAAATATAACAATGGTTTAACAAAGAATAATTGCCGTGAATGTAATAATTTCACGGAATGGATTTCAAAATAAAAGTTTCATTTTTCATTCATGATGAAAGCACCTTTTAATTGTGGAAACCGTGTATCGATTTGAAAGGATTTATTGTAATAATAACTATTCCAAGTTCCCGGTGTTTTTTTAATCACTTAAAGAGGTTATCATTTATTATTTATGCTCATATTCTTTCCTCAACAAAAAATGTAAATTTGATAGGTAATATATTAAAAATTTTCTCTTGTTATTATTTTAGAGGATTGTGAAACTCGTTCAACATACACGACATTGCATTATATATATTTTTAGAATGACTGCTATATTAGCAGAATATACTTTTTGAATAGGCGAAACTTTACAGTTTCTTGTCCCATAAGATGATTTTTGAGACATCTCTCTCCATGTATTAAAAGATATTCATGAGCCTCTCTCCTTTTTTATGTGTTATCCCAAACCAAGATGCAGAAAACGCCCTAGTTGTGTACTGCGTAACACTTGCAAATATGTCTGGGCCCTCATCGATATAGGAAGATATTCGGAACGCTAGGCGTTGATAAAAGCTCTCTCCCATCTTTTTCTCGCATTAGATTTTTTTCTTATATCTTGCAGATTTTAATCCCGAATGCTCAACTACATACGAGGGATGCTTCGTCAACATATCTTCATAACATTCTCCTTTTTCAGATGCACATAGATACTGTTTATCTACCCATCCATTAAAGGCCGATGAGCTTTAACACTCGAATAGGAATACCTTCGAGTTGAGTGCTCCTGTAATCCCAGAAAGGTTGTTGCAGCCGTAGATGGCGGGATCTGCAAGGGCGAGGAGGTGAAGTAGGGAGAGCGGGGAAAGGAATGCGTGGTTCTGCTTCTTGAGAGAGGTTTTTATGTATACCCAAGAGCTGAGCTTGGAGCTGTACGGTTAAGCCTCACTAGGTGGATTATTCGCCCGGGAATTGGGATGAATGGGTGCGGGGAGGGAGGGTAGGGGAAGGGGGTCGGCTTCGCCGAGGTGTGTATGTGTGTGTGTGTACGTGCGGGTGTGTGGCTGTGTGTGGGAGGACGTAGTATGTGCGAGTGGCAGATGATGGGATAGGAGGAGAAGTGAAAGGCGTCGGCGAAGGAGCGCGAAGCTGAAGGGAAAAGGATTTGTGGCGAATGATAGGGATAAAGTCGTCGGTTAAGGGAAGGAGGTGGAAGGAGAAATGGGGTGACTCTAGGAGGCAAAATAGGCTATGTACTTCGTCTGTAACTTTAGATTGACAGGAAGGTGGGAGTAAAGAGGGGAGGGGGTGGATTGCGTAGTAGGCGAGGAATTTCAAAGAGGAAATTTCACGTAGCGGTTTTTTCCTTCCGTGAATTCCGAAATCCCACAGGTGCGAAATTCCAGTCGATTGAACGAATAAAAAAAGGCATTAAATCTCGCATTTAGGAAAACGCAACGCTGTTTCCGAATTCCTAGAATTGTTGAAACGGTGTATGCTGTCAATTAATTTAGCGTTTGGCATTGGTTTTAAAGTGCCGGTTATGGAAGGAGGGTTGCGACGGAACTGGTATTTGATCAAAAATGGCTTTTTTTTTGTGCTGTTAAGGGTTCATTGCCTCGAATTGAGAGGTATCAGATGGGCGTTTTAGGGTGGATTGGGCTTTCAAGCCAAATTAAGGTTTGAGCAGAGGGAGAGTGAAGAGTATGTTGTGAATTAGTGAGATAATGTGGGGAGGCCTTTAGCTATTTAATCGTGCTAGCTCAAAGGACTTTAGTTTAATTTTAGAAGAGCATACTCCCTTGGCCCATTATTGTAATAGATACAATTTTACTATGAGTTGAATCTTATGGCCTCCTTCGTGACGCATAGCTATTTTATCGTAAATTCGTATATGATATTAATATTAGTTATAATTAATTTACATAATTTATTTTAATTTCTTATGAATAATTGATTCTTCCATTGAAGCATATGCATATTCATGTAGAGTGGAATTATCTAAAAATACATACTACTATGTAATTCCATTTAATATCTCGTTTGTTACCATAATAAATAATTCATGTGGTAAATTATAAGGGTTTTCATGCTTGACGGCATATAGTAAAAAGGATCATGAATGTCAAAATTTCAATGTGAATATTCTTTGTTAGTGAATTAAAGGAATCTGCATCTCGTTCATAGTGTGTGTTTCCGAGAAACATCACAAAGTGAATTATAAAGATGTTCATGCTTATATATATATATATATATATATATATATATATATATATACATACATATTCTTTTATCATGAATTGCATTCGCAGAATACGTTCCTGATAAATACCATCACGCGAAGTCGACGGTTTCTTTCTCTCAAGCCTTGGCCGATGTTTCTGAAACCCACAATTTTAACCTGCAGTTTCACTTGAATTTTAAAAATTATCCGTAATATGTACTCCAAAATTTGAATCTATTGTTTCAGAAACTACTAACATAATCGACTAAACAATATAAATTCTACAGAAGTATGTGCAATGCAAAACAAAGTTAAGTGTTCTTGCAAATCTAGTTGAAATGCCCTTTAACCGGAAGATTAGATGGCATATGACGAGTTGATCATGCAAAGTTGCAACATTATCGTTGTAATGTAATCCCTTTCATTACAATAGGTATCGTTTTATATATTCTATTTGGCCGCCAAACTAGGGTTGCCAAGAGTACACAAATTAAGATTTGTGCCGCTAGTTTTTGGAGCAGTAATTTTCAGTCGAAGATAATCTTTGAGCACCCAGCGTAAAATTTACCCTTATTTAAAAGTGACTCGAATTAATGTTACTTGTAGACTGGTGGAAGATATTGTAAAATACGCGCAAACGAGACTCGGTGCAAGGATTTCCCGAATCCTTTCGCAATCCTCTTCCACTATTCCCGTCGAATGCGTAATTCCGTTTTCAAATAAATACCGTAACCGTGGATAGAACCGCAACCCTCACTCGCCGATTTTTATATACGGGCACGTTTCTCATGGAATGAAAGAAAATCCACTCCAACCATCGCGCAGCCAACGAATCAGTTTTATTTGCGGGAAATATAAAAGATTGACGGAAATGAGCCTATCCTTGACGCGTGTTGAGCACGGGGAGAATATTTATGCGGTTCGAGGTGGTGTGTTTTTATAGAGAAAGAGAGAATGGGGAGCGGGAAAGAGGGAGAGAGGTGGGAAAAGGAGATTCTTTTTGGGCGTGGCGAGGAATAAAATAAGAAAGGAGGAGGGGGAATGTGCAGCTGAAAGGATATGGAATGGTATTTGAGGCAGTCCAGTGAGGTGCGGGATTGGAAGGGTGGATGTGCGTGAGGGTGGTCGGGGACGGAAGAATGTGTGCGTGACGGGTTTTGGATTCTAGGAGAAACTTTGCGTTTTGAAAGGATGATAAGCCTCAGTTTTCTTCCAAAACAACTGGCGAAGTAAGGAAGGAGGGAGTCGAACGTGTTGTCTCTTCTCACACAAACACAGCGACACGGATACACAAGCCGTGGAAGGGAATTTCTCTCGTTTCCCAAAAATCTCCATTTTCCAGGGAGTCAAGACCAGAAGGAAGCTAGACGAATGAATAAGAAAAGGAGGAGTTAACATCTTAATGTTAAAAATATCCCCTCTTCATACCTTCCTTCCTTCTCTCTCTTCTCGTACCTGCGATGTTTTATTCATGTATTATTATTTTTTTTAATTATCCCGAATATTTTTCTTCATTGTTGACTTAGGGCGTTTGCCTTAGTTGTGGTCGCTCGGGTTAGGCATTTCGCGTAAAAAAGTACGTCATGTCTTATCCGTCATTTGTAAGAGGGGACAAAAGAATAGGAGGAGAGGCGTGTGGGGATGACGCTTACTGTTTTGGCTGCATTCATCCCGTCGGAAACAAAGGGTTTCGTAAAGAGATCGTGCATATTATTTTATATAATCGCACCCGTTTTTTTATAGATGCACTGGCGTTTATCATTGTCGCCCTGATGAAATTCATTTTTTCTTATATATTGTTTTTAGGGCATTGTGAAAGTTTTTACAGACAATTACTATTGTTCCTCAGACGAGGAGGCGTTTAAAATCGTTTTTCTTCTTCTCGTCGCAAAAAAGTTGAACGCACTTTATTCGTCTGTTTCGCCAGCCCTTGTGTAACATATTCGCGTTGTTACTTTTGTATAGGTAAAACTCGTCGTCTGATATTAGTGCGGAAAAATCGCCGTAACGAGAAGAAATTAAATGATTTCTTTTCATTTTAATGCGTACTTTACCAGCGAAGCGGTAATAGCGGAACGCCTTATGGGCACGTCTGGTCCGTCCGCCCGTCGTAACTTTTATCTCCTAAACCGCTGGATGGATTTTAATTTAATTAGGTTTAATTAGGTATGAGTGATCTTTATTAACATTTATCTCCCAATTGTGATTTTCAACTGAATCCGTCAATTAGAATTTCCACTTTACGTAATTACTTTAATAAACTTATACTCGTGTCTCGTTCAATGGTATAAGTCAAGCAACAATGAAATATAAAACTTTTATCTCCCTAGCTCTTATATGATCTGTAAGGTATAGATTTAAAAAATTATTCGGATAGAGAACAACATTTACTACAAGAAAGTCCGCAAGGGCACGTAATTACGAGTTATGGTTTCGGAGATAAAAATTCGAGAAAATCCCGAGCAAAACATCGCATATTTTATTTACATCATTTGCTAAGGCGGTTCTCTGGGCAAACAACAATTAAAAATCCATATATTTCTCTCCCATTCTCTTATATGTTCTGCGAGGTATAGATTAAAACATTTAGTCGGATAGAGAACAATATTTACTACAAGATGGACCAGAGACCACATAATTAAGACTAAAATTTTGGAGATCAAAATTCGAGAAAATCCCGAGTACAACATCGCATGTTTTGTTTACATCGATCGCGACGACGGTTCTCTCAGAAAACAACAGTTAAAAATTCACGTATTTCTCTCCCATTCTCTTATATTATCTGTGAGTTATAGATTAAAAAATTTATTTGGATAGAGAACAACATTTACCACTAGATAGTCCCCGAGACTATAGTTTTGTGGATAAAAATTCGAGTATCACCTAATCTGTGGATACCCTTCCATACGAATTTCCCATTAAGAACGCCTTTGAAATCTCTGTGTATTCCATTTATGGAGTATACTTTTCCATCTTGTTACTTTTGTTAGGTTTGTATTAATTTGACTCTCTACTTGAAATTCGGATTTCCACTCCAACGCGGAGGACCCACTTTCCTGTTTATCGTCGATTCTCCGCGATGCTATTGGCTCGCGTGAGGTTTTATTCCTAGACAACGGGACAACTCATAGTCACTGCTTCTCTTAGATTCACTTTAAGCTTGTTATTTTGCGTTACCCCATCCCAAATAAGCATAATTAGTAAATCCGTATCTCTTTGGAGCTCTCTCGGATTAAAAGCTCGAAAAAGGTTTCTCTCGTTAACAACCTAAAGTTTTCTTCCAATCGCGCTTTTATAGCCGGTTCTCCTCCCCAATTATAATAAGTCCGATGCTTTTCAATAGGGAACTGTCATAAAGCGTGCTTTAGCAACTCCGCGTCGCTCCGAAAACCCTAATTTTTTCGGCTCTTTTCCCCCACCCTTACTCATAATCATCTCTTTTCCTCTATCCTTGCACTATCCACCCCTAATTCTCTCCCCGCTCTTCTCTCGCTCTACGTCTCCTCGAGTCCTCAATTACCGGAGCATGCCTACGTCATAATCTTCATTATTGCCGAGCGCTGTTTTAATCCTGTCTCTCAAACTCGTAATATCCTATCCCTTAAACCTTTCCTCCAACCACCCCCCCCTTTCCCCTCCCCGAGATACATCAAGTCCAAAACCCATACCAAGATCACCTCTCTATCTCTTTCTCCGTCTCCCCTTGGGAGATAGGGTTTCGGGGAGTTGCTGATTTTAGGGGTGGTTAAATCAATTAAGAGGGAGCGGTTATATCGGCAATAAATCCTCGTGACTGCCAAGGGGATTTTTTGAGTGAAGGTATGGGTGGATCGAGAGAGAAAAGTAAGGGGGGAGAGAGAGTGGGTTAGGAAAGGAGAGGGAAGAGATGTTAAATGCGTCATCGGCGTTCATTGGCTGCTGCCTCCTCGAAGAGGCGAAGGATTGCATTTGGGAATATGGACGGGGTGGTAAGGGCATGAGGGAAGAGCGTTGTGGAAGCCCTAAAGTACGTGCGGGGAGGAAATTGCATAGACCGAGAGGATACAAGGTGGAAAGGATAACGAGAGACAGAGGAAGAGTTCAGGAAAGTTTTCGCCATTCTCGTGGAGGAACCAAAACTTTTTGGCAGTCCCTTTGCGAGCAGATACACGTGCGGAAGGAGCTTGGAGATTTTTTCTAGGTTTTTACAAATAATTTTATCCTTCGTCGTGGGGGGAGATCGCTGGGGGAAAGTTTTCGTTGGATTTATATACCTTTGGCTTATGTTTCCCTATCCTTCCTTCACTTCTCTTCCATCTCTCTCTCGCTGTCTCTTCTCTTCTTCCTTTCTCGACCTCCATATTGTCTAACACGAGAAGTTTTTAACAATGGGCCTAATTCGAGGCCTAGGGTTTCTTGAGTTTGACTTCGATTTGCATACAAATGTACCAATTACCCAGAGATGAGTGCCTTTAAATTTTGGGATGAATTTCTCGGGAGCGTACGCGAATTGAAAGTTGCTCGGTTGATGGATTGCCTTCATCTATTCGACGTAATTGGGCGATCTAACAGCTTTGTCGTTTCTTTGTTTTAAATTGATTTAGAGGGCGATATTATGCATATTGTTATTTGGGAGGCTCTGCTATAATCGTTGATGACTGGGATCTCGCTTCTCTTAAGGGAAGCGTTTGCTTTTGAGACGTATTTAAGGCAAGTCATAACTGTTCTGAACTTTTTACGATTTCGGTGAAACGACATTAATCAAGACTATTGTATCAATTAAGATCGTTCAACTTAAATCTACACTTTTCATGGAATTATATCGGCAAGCGGAAATTTTCGTGTTTACTTTATTCGTTTCTATGATAAATCATTTTTTCACAGACTGAATTTTTAACCTGTTACAATTGGATAAGTATGAAGTTAACGAAGATTTTTTTGAAAGGATAGGTTCATCAGTATCCAGAAAAATATTTTAAGAAGGTATAAGGATGTAATTAATATTTTAATGCTTGATACTTGATTAGAGAGAAACCAACAAAAAAATCAATCCTGCAACAAAGAGAGAAATTTTGATACTTTAAAACCTCTGTTATCAATTTAATACATTAAATATAGAATAATCCATGTAATAGCGCTTAAGGACACGCTGCAGGACAAAATCGACTCTGCGGTTTTTAAAAATTGATTTCATTTGTACTTTTTCTGTTGGTATCGACGCAGAAAAAATATAATTATTCCTCTGCCTAGCTCAATTGATTTTTGTGAATTTAAAGAACAACGATTTGGTGATATTATTCTGCCATTTTCTACGCGAGTTCGAAAATTTGAGATAAATTCATTCTTGAATGCAGTTTCAGCCTCTTCAAGTAGACAGCTACCATCGAAATGCTATCTTAGTTGTTGTTTGTAAAAGACCCGCGTCAAGAGTATCTTTTGGTCTCGTGGACTTCACTTGAGCATTTGTATCGCCTTTTTAACGATCTTCTTCTCATAACGTTATTTTTGTTTCCCATGTTATAATGTTTGACTAGTTTTTAGCCTACCTTTCAGAGTGGCTATAGACTTACAGTTTCTTCGTTGTATCTGTCAGTCTGTCCTCCCTATTAACTTTTGAACCAATGGACCAATTTTCATGACACTTGGTGGAAATCTCTTGATACTGGGTCCGAGCTCTCTAGGATAGTTTTTGTTGCAAAGATTGAAAGTCCCGGGTTCGATTCTAGGAAATAGCCTTCACATTTGATTTACATGGGAAATCTGAAATCCATCGTGCAGGGTGATTTTCTCTTTCACATTAAAATATCTTATAATTTTAATAACGGAGCAAAATTTATTCCATCCTCTGAGAAAAGGAATGGAAATTCTAATTTTTATCATAGAATGTTGCTTATTGCTCGTACTTCTTCGAATTACGCGTAAATACTGGCGTTTTTGCAGTTTTGATCGCAGGGGAGTGTTGCCATTGCAACGACTATTGTTGGACTCGAATTCGGTATAGTCTAATGCAATACATACACGCGTTATGTTTTAATCAATTTAATTTTACGTTCGAATGTATTTGTAATATTTTATAACCCTAAATTATGAAATTTGGGAACTATAAAAAGCAACTCATCCGCGGTGATTTTAAACCTATTAAAGCCAATATAAGTAATTGCTGCACCACGCTCGATTTAAAATAATTATGTGGAAAGTAGGCATCAAAAGTTCAGTTTGGATCATATTATTAATCTATTGATACTTCCTCTCTTTTTCTTTCTAATATTCGGTTTAGTTGTTTCTTTTAATCTTTGATCCAATTTTTTCCTTTTAAAAGTATAACCTCCCAAGAAGCTTAATTTTCTTTATCCTCCTCGCCATTCCTATTAATAATCCAGTTATAACTCTTTACGAATAGGGACTCGGATATTCTTATGTAACCTAATGTTAGCGATGCTTACAATTATGTATAAATAACCTTAAAGCTAAACTTTTGTAAACAGTAGATGTGTAACATTTTTTAAGTAAGGTAATCGAAGTACCTATACATTTTGAATGCACTTACATTTCATTATTTTACAACGTTGAAAATGTTATTGTTTTAATGTGCTATTGCATTTAGTTCTTTACATCTGCATTAGTTTTTTCTCTTCTAAAACTATAAAAACATTTATCATTTATCATATTTAAAGGACATGGAAGGAAGTTTAGCTTAGGTCAGCTTGAGCAGTAGTTAAACAATATTTTCGATTGGAATTTTAAGTTTTTGAATCAAACGAAATTTGATTTCATGAGGTGTTAACAATATACATTTTAAAACGTAAATATATCAGAATGCTTTAAAAAAAATTTCGATTTATTGGCGATCAAATCGAGGCCGATTCAGCATATTGAGAACATATTTATCCAACAAATTAACTAGAGGAGCAAAAATTACATACAGTAGGCATGCCCTTCTACTTGTTCCGAGAATAACATACGAGGGTCCATTAAAAGCAGTGCTCAGATGTATTTGAAGTCTACGTGTGGGGTGGTGTCTTCTTTTACATTTTATGCCTTTCGAGGAATTTGGATCGCCGAGTTTTGAGATTTCCCATGAAAAAAGCTTTGAGAGAAAGAGAGGGAGAGAGAGTTTTAAAGTGAAAAGGCATGGAAAGAGAGAGTTAATGGACGCGAAAAAGTCACGGTTGTTTTGAAGCAAGACAAACACCCGACACCGACGACCCGATTTTTGAACATCTTCCTTTTTTTCAAAAGAGGATCTCGAAATATCCTCTTTCGGAAAATTTTCGCTCACTTCGTTTCATCTCCGAATGATAAAGGGGCCATAAACGGCCGAGACAAAATGAATGGATGATTTCGACGTCTCCAAGGTGTGATACAAAAGCTCGTTATGTCGTTTTCCCGGCTTTCCTTTGCTCTTCGCCATCGATTGGGCTGTTTTGCGTTTTATACGGCGATATGTTTTTTCCGATCCTTTTTGGCGTATAGGAACATTTTACACCGAGCGAAATGGAAGGTAGGGCATTGAGAAGAGAGAAAAAATGGATAGTCGGATTTGAAGGCTCCAGGATTTCGCGTGCAAAAGAATTCAATTGTTCATAACGTTCATCTGTGTATTTATCCTTTCACCGTCTTATTTTATTACCGCTATTTATTCCTGTAGATTTTTTATGTTGCATGAATGCTCAGTTTTATGTATAGAAGGTATTGCGGAACAAAACCTTCACACTCCGTCGGTTTAGCAATGGACGTAAAATACGTCTTTGACTCATTAATCAGTTATGGATCAATTTGAATACGAAGATATAGATCTTATTTCGTATAGGGTTGACTGGCTGAAATTCTTAATGGGTTGTTTGAATTATATGAATATTAGATTGCATTGCGCAAGGTGCGGTAACACACGGCATTGATTTTATCTCTATTTGGTATTCAATTCTTTAGATATATATATATATATATATATATATATATATATATATATATATATATATATCATTCGAAGATTTAATCATAACGTTTACTAATGATTGATTCGTATGAGTAGTTCGGCTAGATCTGCAGTTCGTGCTGTAAGAAATATTACCCCTTTCAATTTCTCGATATGTGATTTGTTATTTGTAGTTTATTCGGCAGCATATTTGAAACATGAATGAAATACATGATTATAAAGTTTTATGCTAGAGTGAATAAAAATATTTCTGTAATGGAAAACGCAATTTCACATACAAATTTCCTAGCTAGGTGGTTAAATTTTTAGAAATTTATTTGTTAACTGTCGCGATCGAAAGGATTAATATTCCTCTCATTACTATATCATTGTTGACAACACAACGGAACTGGTTACGAAGAAATGTTTAATACATTTAAAACTGAAATGGAAACTCAGTCATTATAATTTATTTCAGCAAAACACAATTTTTCATTATATGTTCGAAATTTTCTATAATGGCTATTTGCCTTTATTATCTATGTAAACAATACAGTAACAATATATTTGGAAGATTGATTTGATGTTAAGTCGATAAAATAAACCATGTGAGAGAAAAATATTTTTAAATTCGTCCGCGGAAGCACATTTACAGCATGTGATTAGATGTAACATATTTTAGTTTTAAACGATGTTGCCATATCATGACTCAATGACTAAATTAAATAATTTTATTTTTAAATAAAAAATCTGTGATGGAATGAGAAACTCGAATATTGGTGGTGAGCAGGTTAAGTTTGATTGAAAAGGTTAGTTTATTCAGGCGGTTCCTGTTTAAAACGCTTCTATTCGATAAACAACGAGATTTTCGAGCCACTTATTGCC
Organism: Tanypteryx hageni; assembly: GCA_028673005.1. Classification (NCBI taxonomy): domain Eukaryota; kingdom Metazoa; phylum Arthropoda; class Insecta; order Odonata; family Petaluridae; genus Tanypteryx; species Tanypteryx hageni. Next base: position 98,459,681 of record CM054112.1, on the reverse strand, counting down.
GGATTGGAGTACGGCATTGAAAAAATTCCAGCAATCCTCCATTAATTACGAGCCGTATCCGATATCGGGAGCCGTTTTATCCCCGTTGGATCCCTTGATTGACTTCCGATTAATCAGACGACTCAATTACGATCGGAAATCCTTGCAAGTACACCTTTCGATATGTTCCAATGCGCTCGAAGTTGACTTGCTCTCCATAGATAAGATTAAAATTGTTTTTAAACCTTGCGAAATACATAATGATCCGCCTTGGATAACTTTAATAAAATTTTGTTTTATTTATGAATTTACTTTTCCTTTTCTGTCCAATCTTGACACGTTTTCGTATTTATATTGATCTATTATTCGCTTTTTGGCTCAGATTCGTTCACTTTTTAATCTTTCGAGTGTATTGAGTTAAATAATCCTAATTTTAAATAATGGAAATCAATTAACATGACAAATTATATTTATTATTTGATAAAAAATTTAAATGCACAAAATCAATACTTTTGTCATTTAAATTAATATGATCTCACTGCAAATGCGTAAGAATGTAAGTGAAAGGGCAATCAAAAAATATAATGTCTTCTTAGATTGACCTTGATGACATCCTATCATTAGATTAAAACAATTTATTGCTGTTCATACGTGACATAATTTTACATGAATGTTTTTTTTTAAGCTTGACGCTTCCTTAAAATAAGTGGAGAGCAAAATATGAAATGTCTGCGCTACGAGAAAGGGAGATGCGATGACGGTTTAATCAACCAAAAAGTCGGGAAATAAAAGTAAGCTGTTTTCATAAACGGAGAGATGGCCGCGAAGATTCCCTAAATTAGAAACGTCCCTTTATAACGGCTCTTCTCTGAAATCATCTCCGCCGCCTTGTAGTTGCTTTGATGGGTATATATTTTTCAGTAACCCCGGAAACTTTTAACATACCCGGGTGGATGAAGAGAGATAAAGATAGCTTAAGAAGAGGACGAGGAAGAGAGAGCAAAAGATGGAGAAAGATAAGTCATAGAAGATGGAAGAGGATGAAAGAGAGCGAGAGAAAATAAAACTGAATAAAATTGCAAGAGGAGGAAAGACATTTGAAGACAAAGTGGAAAAGAGATTATAGATTGAGGAATCAAAGTTAGGAGGATAGAGAGAACGATGATAAAATGAAAGAGAAAAGGCTAGAAAGGAATGAGAAAAATGGAGAATTGCGAAAGGAGGATAGAAAAAAGATGTTAGGTATTAATTGAAGAAGCAAATTATAGATAGAGGGAGAGAGGGGAGGGGGAGAGAGGGAGAGAGATGTAAAAGTGGGAAGTGAAACAGATAAAACAGGAATGGGTGGAGATAATGGAGAAAAAGAATAAGAAATAAAAAATCGTTAATTATGTGAAGAGAGAGAGAGAGAGAGAGAGAGAGAGAGAGGGGGGGGGGATAATGCGTAAAACATACGAAGTGGAGATATAGAGGAATATAGCAGAGAGACTGGGCGAGAGATGAGGAAGTGATGGTTTGGGGCAGTTGGAAGGATGTCCTAGGAGTTATGAGAGGGGGGGAGGCGGGGGTCATCATCGCTTCAGACTGGCGAAGTGGCTGTGCCTTGGGGTTGTCTACTTAGTAGCAATCAACCGAAATTTCCATTATGGAAGTCGGGCTTCATTAGCACCGCGGTCAGAGTCTTTCCTCTACACTTCAAAACCCCTCTTCTATTTTCACCCCGCCGACTCCTCTCGGTGCGCTCGCCACTCTTGGGGATTTCCGGGGTGTGCCGTAGTTAGGGCGAGGAGATGGGCAGGAAGAGGGAAGACCAAGTTAAAGCAGAGGTCTCCATTGACCTCTCTCCCTCTCTCTATTCTGTTTCGCGCCAACGCGTTGATACCAAAAAATTCCTTAATTGCGCTTCAATCTCCAACCCAGCCATCCTTCCACTTTCCTCAAAGGACTCTTCCTCTTCCAACAGGAGGCCATTTTGCGAGCGTTTTACCCGAAAGGGCAGGAATACTTTCTCTCTCTCTCGTCCCCCCCTCACTCTCCTTGCACTCGTTCATTCTCTCTCTCTCTGTCTTCTCGTAGACCCTTACAAGGTCATACACCCTTATACAACTCCTCACAAATCCTTAAATATGTTCAGGAAACGGCACTAGTCTCTCCTTCTCCTTAGGAGAACCTTCTCAGGGTCAGCTCGATCCATTCCAGCTTCTTCCTCTCACTCGCCGAAGCTATCTGGCGAGGGATAGGTCGGTTTTAAAGTCCGCCTGCTGCGTCGGACTACTGCCTCCCACGCTCTTATCTCTTTCTAGATGTCCTCCTCGTCTAAAACCCTTGGCGCAAACAACCCTTCCTAGTCCCTTGCCCATGACCCGACTTGGCGACCGCTTGACGGCTCGTTATTATGCTTCTTAAGTCGGGAATGATGTGCAAGGGGGCGCACGCCTGTGTACAACGGGTTTTATGATAAGGTGGGCGTGTTTCCCGTTATCCCTCATTCCTCTCTTGATTGAGAACGTGAAAGTTGGTGTCCTTTCTCCACGGAAACTTTTTATCTGAGGAGATTTGTTGCGACGACTTCGGAGAATGTTCTGTTTTCTTTTATTGCAGGAAATGTTGTTTTGCGTTCTTGCTTGCATTGACAAATAGTAGTACGTGCATTGAACCAATTTCGCGTTTCAGTAGACGTGTTGCATCGGCTGCATAAGATCAAGGATACTGGCAATATTTCAGACGACATACTGTGGTACGTTGCCCTTTTCCACGGTATGCAGGAGTTTTGGTATTAAACGTGCCCTTTGGTAATACTCGTAATAAAAGTAATTACAATTAAATTAAATTTTAGTCGCCTAGTCAAATATATTGCTCTACAAAGATTTATAAATGAGATATGATCGCTAGAATTTCATGAAAAAATTGCTTAAAATTTTACGTATACTATTACTGTATTGGTGTGAATGGTTTACATTTTTAGGTGCTTGCGGGATTTTCATTAGTTCGCCTTATTTAAAAAAATAGGAGCGAAATCAGCAACAAAGTTTTTGAAAAGTTATTCTATTGATAATGTATTTTATGTAGTTGAATGATTTTTCTTGAAATTGAATTACTGAAATAAAACTTAACTAATTCAATCGTGACTATTTTAAAGTAAAGTAGGAGGTTATGGCGACTGACAAAATTAATGAATTAAGTAAAATATAGGTCTGATTTATCTTCTTTTTTTAAAATGCAGGTCTTGCTATATAAATGTTATAACCACTGACTTTTATTCGAATTTATGGTGGATAGAATTAAAATACGCAAAAAAACATTGATTATTGCTTCATTATTCGCGTTAAAAAGACAGGTTTACTTATAAAAATTTGTTTTCCTGTATTTGTATGAAATTTTGAAGTGGTTTATTCTCTTAATGTATGACAAATAGTTAAAGGAACGAATTATTGCGTAGCAGTAATTCATACTTAGCTAAATGCCACTTCTCTCGCTCTCTATTTCTCGGAACAATCTCCTTTCGAACGAATTGATTTTTCAATTTCATTTCGCGTATCGAGAATTCAGTCGTGACCATATACATTAAAATCGAAATGCTTTATCGTCCGTTCGGAGTGACCATTAAAAGTCGTATGGATCTCGCAATTTCGATCCATTGGCGTATTTTTGCCTTTATTTCCTCTCTTCCTCCCGGCCCAAATTACCCATTTGATGGAAAGATAAACACCCTAAAACTCGATTGTTGATGTTGACTGGCCTGACATTCCGAAATACCAGGAATTATTTCGCGAGCTAATTAGCCGAGTCAAACGCTTTACTCTGTTGAGTAAATCTATATTATTCACAGAAAAAAGATCGATTCTGATCCTGGAGGAGGGATTTATTATGATCTATTTTCGGACATGTTCTTGCGTCGGCGTGTCCGACCATTTATCAGGGCGTTGTATCGAAGTTAAAAAGAGATGAGATAAGAGGGAAATGTATGGCCTCCTTGGAACAATGCGACGTGCCTTCGATACACACTCGGAGGAAACCGATCCTCTTCGGCCAACTAGAGCGAAAAAGCTCTTGGATCAGAAGTCCAACCGACTATATCTTCTGCATTCAGCGCTCCAGAATTGTTTTTGCTCGAGATCGAGAGCGCATGGTTAAGAAACCGGGCTAAGGTTAAGTAGTGTATAGCGTCCGCGACCTTTTATTTTCGAGCAATAATCCGCTTTCATTCCATCCCAGATTCCAGAGCAATGGTTTTTGCTGTTTATTTATGACCGCGGAGAACCTGCGGATACATATGTTGCCTCGCACAAGATGAAGCGTAATTTACCGGGAAGCAAGACGGGAATGATTTATTTATTCTTATCCAATTATACAATTACTAGGTAAGAAGAAAATTATGGACACAGTGTTAAGGCCGTGGTACAACGCAATGTTATATGTTTTCTTTAAACCGAATAAATCTACAATGGAGTTCCACCGAGTATTATATAAAAGTTATAAATCACGCTAAATTATTATATCTCTCGATGCATTGTAATGACGAGGAATTTATTAATACTTTCAGCTATGAATTGCGTAGTGGAAATTATGATTGAAAGGTAAACCTTGAGCATTTTCTGAAAGAAATCACCGAAATTAAGATATTCGTAGCTGTTTTATTTTAGGTAGAGTGTCGCAAATTAAATGGGATATTTTTTTCTTGCTAATGCATTTTAAAACAGGAATTTTACGGTTATAATGAAGGTAAATCTTTAGCTTGTTTTGTAGATAGCATCATCATGATGATGATCATGTTGCTGTCCGAAGACAGGTTTCAGCTGAATCGCTGCCTCCATCTCACTCTCTCCCCTGAAGCCTCTTTTATGCCTCTATCATTATATTCCTGCTTTAAATTATCTAAGATTCCTATTATTTTTCTTTCTCTTTTTTCACTAATTTTGCCTTCTAAGATCTTCCTTTGTAAACACTGTCTTCTCAATATGTGCCATATCCAATTTGCTTTTCTTTTCCTGATTGTTTTTATTATACTTCTCCGTTTCTCTTCCTCTCTGTCCATTTCACTTTCATCATCCTCCTTCATACCCATATCTCAAAACTTTCTAAATATTTCTTCTCCTTTCTCCTTTCCCTCCATGTCTCTGCACCATAAAGAGCTATGCTCCATACGTAGCATTTCACTAATTTATTCCTATTGTAAGTAATAATGAACCAAACCCAGATGCCTATTAATAAACTTTCAAAGATAATGATGGACATAATTTAATTTAATAGAATAATATTTCAAGACTAAGAAAGGAATCGACGATTAAGTAGCGCGTCGATTCGTTTTGGAGATGCGCAAAAATTAAGCGACCCCCTCTCCGGTATTCCTAGCCACTTTGGACGTTTCGTAAAAAATTCAATTGGAATTCGCGGAAGTTGTCTCAGGACGTGGAATAGAATAATGGGACCCTTGTTCGTAGTTCTTTCATACTCCTTTTTAAAAACTTTTTTACTTTCACTTCCGCCGTTGCTACCCCACCCGAGGGACGTTCTCGAACGGAGATATACGGCTCTGGAACCAATACTTCATCGAGCCTCTCCCTTTCTCATCCCCTCTTCGCCTCCTGCTCCCTATATTTGCAATCTCCTCTCTCCGCTCCACCCATCCTTCGTCTCCTCTCTCTCCGTTCCCCACCGCCACCCACATCCACCTCCATCTTGCCACTCAAACCCCTACTCTCTCCCCCTCTTTCGCCCCCACTCCCTCTCCCGTTCCCATCTACTTCCCACAATCCCTTATACCCGATCCCTTATCTTGCATCTCTGCCTTCTCATCCAGTTCGTCCTTTTTCCTGCGCCAACCCTTTCCCACACATTCTGTCACCCTCCCCCTCTATCACGTTATATCCTCTCCTTTTTATTTTCTCCCTTCTCTTTCTATTGCTTATTGCTTCTCATTTCTGTCTTTTTTCATTTTTCCTTATATGCAGTCCTCTTTCATTTCTCTTCTTGTGATCCTCTTATGTCCATTATCAGTTCTTTTTCTTATATTCTCCATTTATGTATGTATTCGTAGCTTGGTTCTGTTATACGTTTTTTGTTTTCTTTCTTGCTTATCTCTTCTCGTTGCTATCGTTTTTATTGTTCCTTCTATTCATATGATTTTTCTGTTTACAATCTCTGTTTTTTGTTATCAGTCCTTTTCCTTCGGATCCTTATATCTGTTTTTTCTCGTTCTGTTGTGCATTCCAACTTCTTTTCATCTTTCAACTCTATACCACTTTAATTTTGGTAGAATGGAGGTTAGCTTATCTAGCCCCCATGGTGTTAAGGGTCGCGAATTCGAATCCTGCGGAGAGCATGGTCGTCAGATCGTATTTGTTATCATTATTATTAAATTTATTACAAAACTTGTAATTGGAGAAACCTGTTTTTTAAATAAATTTTTGTTGTTATCATCATCATAATTATTATTATCATCATACGATTTTAGCACTTAGAAAAATCGCTTGTGTTCAGTTTGTCTGTCCGTACATGTCTGAAATCTTGCAACCTTGAGAAGCCAAATTTTCAGGTCAGTCTATATGATATCTAGACCTGGTAAAAATTTAGGTGATCTAGGATCAGCTGCTGAGGTGTAATCGGTATCTACATCAGAACTTTGTTTATAACCCGAGAAGAATTCATTCAAAAAAATTATTTTTGAATGGAAAATCTATGGATGAAGCGATGGAGTAACAGATAGCGCATCGGATTTCAAAACTCAAATAGCAGGAGTTTATTTTTAAATATCGAATATTTTATTCCTAAATTTTTGTTACTTATTGGCAGGATGCAGTATTTATTTTTAGGGAAAAAAGCGCCTTATATCATTTGCTCTGCAATTCTTTCCTTACTTTATACATCCATTTCTGACGCTTAGTTTTCCTTCGACTCTTAATTTTTGGTGTGTATCATTTCTGTCTTTCATTCATTCCTTTTGATTTATATTCCTCTTCTGTCTATTCTTATTTTTTGTATTGTCTTTCTCGACATTATTCTTCTTCTCCTTGTTACACCCCTACTAACTTAACTCTTCCATATTTCTTTCTCCGTCCAATTTATTCTGATTATATGCTCTTCGTATCTCTAATCCTCCCCATCCTTTCCATTCTTTTTCCTCGTGTCATTCTTTCACGACCTCTCTTACTTCCGTTCCCTCCTATCTTTTTCCCGCTCTACTTTTTTCCTGTTCATTTTAACGATTCCTCTTATATTCTCCCTTCTCTCCTCTCAATCATTCATCCCCGCGGCTTCCCCATCTTGATTTATTTCTTACCTCAACCTTCGCTCCACTAATTCTTTTCTCCTCCTCCCTTCGAAACCTCTTTTCTCATTCTTTGACCGAGGATCTCGAACAGTCCCTCTCTCTCTCTCTCTCTCTCTCTCTCTCTCTTACCCGTTCATCTTTCCTTTCTCGTGTACCATTATTTCTCTCTCACCCGGTTCTTGGATTCTTTCTGAAGTGGAAATGTCCCTTCTTCTCTGTCCGGTGCATCTTTCTTTTCTCTTCCTCTCCCTCACTTTAAACGCTTCATGTTCATGATTTTATTCCTTCTTATCTTGTCTACGACCCTCGTTCGATTCCTTCCCTCCCTCCCTCCCTCTCTGATACTTAACCATCATCCTCCCCTTTGTGTCGCCTTCACCTCATCCCTCCCTCTCTCTCCTTCCCACCCTCTCTCCCTCCCTCTCTCTCCCCATCTCTGCTCCCTCCTCCAACCCACTGTCAATTTCGATAACGACTCTTTCTTCACGCTATGTTTGCTTTTCGGCTCTTCTCTCTTTCCCTCGCAAATTCGTCGGTTTTTATGGTCCTCTCTCTCACGTCTCAATTTCTCCTCTATCCACGCCTCCGTGAAATTCTTCGCCATTGTTTTCATTCCCCCAACCGCCGATGCCCATTACTTCGCAACCTTCGTCTGCAAAACTCTATATCCGTCCTTCTCTATATACAAAAATTCTTCCGCTTTCATCCTCTCGTTCCGGAATTATAGCGCCACTTTCTCCCTTTCCCTTATATCTTTCCGTCTCCCTCTTTGCGCCTGTCTACTCCCGAATACTCCCAACTTCCCGCAGGAAAAATTCCCTTTTCTTGCTGTTTGCCATCTTCTTCCCAATCCTCATCTTCCTCCTAATCCCAGACGAAATACTTTTACTTCCTAATTTAACCACTATGCGACATCCTCTCCCTCTCTCTTGGTTGTAAAACATCCACCCGAAAGTCTATGATCCGGGTTTGAATCTCGACCCGGGAGTGTTTTTCCTGGTTAAATTAAAAAAAGGAATTCTTGGAGATACTTCGTGTCTCCGTCACTGAAGGCGGTTTTCCTTATTTCTTTTTCTCCGGCTCAACTCTCGTCTTCCCCTTCTCGTAGTCTTATACAAACTCCGTATCCAACTCGAAAGTTTTATAACAACGTCGTCTTTCTTTATACGTGTCGTATGTGTTATCTTCTGATTTTTTCCGTCTTCCTTGTTTCCTCTGCCCTATTATCTCTCTCTCTGCCTCGCTTCACCTTTCTTATAAACCTTGGCTAATTTTTAAAGCGATCTGAAAGGAGAAGTTTTTACACTCTTTAGAATTGCAATTGGGAATTATACGATATTTCTCTCTCTCTCTCTCTCTCCGTGATCCTTCTTTTTACCCCCAGACTTTCTCCATTCCTTTCTATGTCTCCCTTCGTTTTTCAGCCTCTGCAAGGCAATTCCTATGTGGCGCACGGAGGCCGACCGTTGTTGACTGATTGTGCGGGGTTATTCACCTAAATTAACAAAAAATGAAAATAAAAGGTTTCCTCGGTTTGATTTATTTTCCTTCCCCACCAGTGACGTCGCTTCTGGGAGAGGCAAGCGAAATGGACACGTCGCCGAGTACTTTTAAAGATCCCTTTTGGAGATTAAAACTGCCTCGTCACTCTTTTGTGCTCGGGCGGAAAGGAAAGGTTCGGAAGACTCCTCGTTGTCTGGTGTAAAATTCCGCCGGGAATGATTTCCTCCCATTTGTTGATTCCATTCGAGGGAAGGAGTCTCGGGCGACTTTTTTTGCGGGTTTTCTGTTGTTACACCTGATATTAGGATGTTTTGAAGATTTTTATTGCGTACTAAAGCAATATTTGCCATAAAGATGAAGGGCTTCACTAATTTGATTTGAAAATGCAAAACTGTCACTTTCCATTTAATTCAGTGATGGAAAAAATGTTGAAAATATTGCTTTCACTTACAACTCCCTAAATATGTCGGTATTTAAAGCACGAGAAAATTCTATAAACAAAAAAATTGAATGAAATTTTACTAAAAATTTAAATAACCTAAACATTTTATTGTTTTTTAATCGGAGAACGATCCGATAATAATATATTTTATTTCATTTGAAGTCAAAGGATTTAATCGAATATCTCCTCAAGACATTGCAGGAAATAATTACTTGACGCTTTATACGTATGATTAGAATAGATTTATGAAATTTTCAACGTTATTACAAATGTAATGTTTAGTCTACCTTCTTTAAAGACTTTCTGGAAGCAATATATCAATCCCTCATCTTGCGCAGTATATATGTTACTTAAAATAACCGTGTAAATCGAATTCGTGCAAAGTGGGGTAGGTTTACCCATTTTAATATATGAGGTAACATTTGAGTGCGTCCTGAGCTCAACATGCAATCATTAAGCCAGGTTTATTCAGAATGACTTCCTTTATTATTTATTAGAACCTTGAAGTCGATATAAAATATTTTATAATGTATAATGCCTGCAGACCATTTCGAAACCGTGCTAAAGTGAAAAGGCTGTTCGTGCGATTAGATGCGGTTCTCTAAATAGAAAACCGCGATAAACCGCGTAAAACGAAACCGTACGATCCGACGGATGAGTGTATCCAAATCCAGTTTAATCTTGCGCTCATGTTATTGGAAATAATCCCAACTTTCGCGTAATTCATTACGTGGGATATGAATTAGCTCGGGTTATAATTTCCGCATTTGGGACTCGGCTTTGTTTTCGACTTGTGATGGCATTTCGGCCCAGTGAAGCCTCTTATCTAGGTGTAATTGAGAGGAATTTTCCATAATTCGAAACCCGTTCCAATGGAAGGGATCCTAAGCCCCTTGACCTCTTCATACCCTTGGAATTATTAAGCCGATTCCTTGTGGACCGCTCCTCTTCCACCCCCGACCTTCTCTACGTTCTCATCCCCGTGTTCACAAACCCCTTCCCCCATTCTTTTTCTCTCTCTACCAACGTAATTTTCATTAACCTAATTTTACACGTGAAATAAGACATCAAACATGGCGTCCCATCAAGCTCTCCTCCGTTGCGTTTTATTCCCTTGCCCGCTATTTCCATGCTGGCCATGGCCGCACTTATTAAAGATCGGCAGTAGAGCAGCAATGTATATGACTCAATAAATTAAATCAAATCGTACATCGCCGCATAATAATTTGATTGCTCTAATAATTATTTAACCACAAGAGATTTAAGAAGCTAATTTGATCTGAGATGGTCTTATTGCTCGTGTTAATTGAATAGTGTATTCACTGGCGAATTATCGAGCTCGTATTGTGGTTGAAAACAAATTCAGGAATAATCGCTTCAATATTAAAAATTTAAAATATATATATTTTATGTATCTCCTTTTTATGGCCGTTGATGATACTTAAGATAAGTGTTTACATTTTCAGTTTTTATTTCGAATATGTATTATGTATGGCAAGAAAGACGATTAAAAAATGAAATATGTGGTTGCCATATCGATTTTCCGAATACTTTTTAGTTTTACAGCCTCAAAAGCAGAGTAATAAATTACGCATGCAATCAAACTTTTATAATTCGAATTTGATTTTGATTGCTTGCACTTATGCTCAATAAAACGTAAGTTAAAACGAACGTAATCTAAGTTTCAAATTTCTTCTATAAATACGGAATATGGGCGATTCGAATGAAGCCTTATCATCTTTACCCCTTCTACCTTGGATCCCACATCCGTGTTTTGTGTGGCGCCCACACGATTTCACCACCACCAACACCACTAACACCACCACGTCCTTCGGAAGGATCATAAAACCGAACGGACTTCTTCGTGCATTTCGCAAATGCTGGCTAATCCTGGTACAGGGTATCCCTTACTCTGTGGGGTCACGTGTGTCTTTTTATGCGGCTAGAATTGGATTGGACGTGTGCGACGGCGAAAAATAAATTAGAACGGATGATTTCCAACCCCTTTGTGGCAGGAGGAGCGGAGCGGAAACCGACGAATCGCAGTTTTAGGTTCATGAAACTGAAATGGTGCTTTCAGCAATTCCATGCTATCGATCCTGACTGAAAATGTTTGCTTTGATGAAAGCTGTCACATCGGTTTAGCCGAAACAATGCCGAATGAGGTCGCTCTTCAAATGGTTTGGATCGAGTCCTGTAGCCATATAACGATTGGGCATATCCTATGCGAATTCCAACATTAAAATAAGAAATCTCCAGGAATGAGAATTGTTATTATTATGTAATTAACCATCGGGTGATTTATTTTTTAAGTATGCATTTTATTTACTCACTATTTTATGACTGTATGATTTAACTTTAGTGTTTGAACTTATTATTTGCGCGATTTTAAAATCGGCAGGTCTGTGTTTATCTAGTTCCTTATTCCACCTTGTTGTATTTTGGTGATAGAAATAAAAAGACTAAAATAAAATTACGCTCGTGAAATAATGTTTGCGCCAAGGTTGGTAAAGCTAAGAAATGTTTTCATTGAAAATCACTTGTTCACGCACTTGTCAAACCTGGCGTACGGGAATAGTGTTCCAGTCAACCACGTTTTCCATGTCCATCGATCCATCAAGATCCCCAATGGAGACTTCCACGTGTCTACGCGACCGCTTCATCCTCCCAAAGGCTCCAAATTCCGTGGCGTTTGATGCCACGCAGACCGTACGTAATCTTGCCGTCGCGTTTTCACCTCCATCCGCCAGGACCTGTCACTACGGCATCCCCTTAATTCATCAGCTTAACTCCACTCTCCATCTTCCACGCTGCGCGGCATTTTTCTACCCTCCGGAAAATCTCCCGCTCTTCCATCTCTCACGCTGCACGATTTTAATCTTAATCCCGAATCGCTCCATCATGCACAGGCTGTATCACGTCCTCTGCTCCTATCTTTTACTCTCCCCACCCTTTAATCCTATTCATAAACTCCTTCCCTCTCCTTCTCCCTCCATCTCTCTTTCCCTCCCTCTCTTTTCCACCCCTCTTTTTCCCACCCTCTCTTTTCCCTCTCCCTTTCTTTTCCTTCTCCCTTTCTTTTCCCTCTCCCTATTTTCCCTCCCTCTCTTTCCCTTCCTCTTTTTCCCTCCCTCTCTTTTCCCTCCCTCTCTTTTCCCTCCCTCTCTTTTCCCTCCCTCTCTTTTCCCTCTCCCTTTTGCCTCTCTCTTTCCCTCTCCCATTTCTCTCCCTCTCCCATTTCTCTCCCAAACCCTCGCTCGACCCTCGGTCATCGCTCTCGGCCAAAGCGGCCCCTAGAGGCCTTTCTTCTCCTCTTCCTCCGCCTCCCAGCCGCCCCACTTCAACTCTCTCCTCCCACTCCTCCGCCCTTACCCTGTGCGTACATTGGTTTAACTTTATCCGTGGGTCTCACGGTTCTCCGCCGCTGATATCCTCGTTTCTAGTTCGTCGTCCCGCTCGAGGAGTTTATTAACTGGAGAGTTGTTCCGAACTATGATGAAATTTTTGGGTAGTGAAAATAATTTGGGTGACAATATTTTGAGTTGTTCAGATGTTCAGAAGTAATGAATTATTTTTTGATGGTATATAAATATCTGTTTTAATAATGTTGTTAGTGTAACCGCGACATTTTACAGAAAGTGGGAGGATAGGTAGAAGAGTGATAATCTGTCTCTTCAATATCAAAAACAGATTTGGAAATCAAGGTGCTTAAAATTCTGTTGAGTCACTACTGATTATGGTTGGTTTGTAGCCGAAATGCGCATCTTCTTTCTAAACATTTTATGCCTAATGGAGAAACATAGTTTTTTAATACTATATATAAGATGAAATCTTCCTATACATTGTTTCATTTAAAGGAGCATAGTTTGTAAATTTTATCAAATGACTTCTGCTACACGCTTTTTACATAAGAACAACGATTTGAAAATCAATTAAAATAAATTATTCTTCCCTATTCAACCTTGATCATGCATGCATTGAATTTTTTAGCATTATCAAGGTAAAAACCGAATTCGCGGAGACGGATTCCTTTGGGATGCAGAACAGAAGAAAAATCTCCCTTCCCGAACGAAAATAAGTAACCAATGCGATGTGTCGGCAGAATAATTACTCATGCTTGCATCACGGTCTTCCGTTTCATCCTTCCCCTCTCGTCCTCTACCTGTCCCTCCCCTACCCAATCTCTCCACAGATTTTGATCTCTGTCTCTCTCGCTGTTTTCTCCTCAATTTTCCTTCCGCTTCATCTCTTAAATCCTTCTTACTACGTCCCATCTCTCTTTCCACCCTCTCTCATCATCCGGTCTTCTGAAACCTTCCCATTCCTGAAAAAGAACCCTCCAAGTTTTCATACGAGTCATCTCCAATTATTTTTCCTTTTAATGCTCTTTCCTTGCCGCTATAATCGAACACCCTCCTCTATCTCCATCTCTCCTTCTTTCTCTCCCTCTCTCTCTCCCCCTCTCTCTCTCTTTCTCTCCCTCTCTCTATCTCCCTCTCTCTCTCCCTCTCTCTATCTCCCTCTCTCTATCTCCCTCTTTCTCTCTCTCTATCTCCCTCTTTCTATTCCTCTGTCTATCTCCTTTCTCTCTCTTTCTCACCCTCTCTTCCTCTGAATCACTCTTTCCCTCCTTCCATTCGTTTATCTTTGTCAGTGCGTGTGAGATAGAGCGAGAGAGAAAGAGAGAGACAAAGAGAGAGAGAGAAAGAGAGAGAGAGAAAGAGAGAGTTTCCCGTTCTCGTCTTCCCCTTCTTCTCGTTTAGTTTCTGAGCCCCGAGCCTTCAACTTTTTTCTTTGCGTGTGTATCTCGCTCGCACGTCACGACGGCTCTTTTTCACGGCTTGTGCGTACGGTATGAAAATCAATCAATCTGTCATCGGGGGATGGGCAAAGCTTGCCTGCCCTTTTACGCCGATGCCCTCTCGTCTGCCAGATACAAGGGGCTCGATAAAACGCTCGCGGGTAAGGAAAGACTGACATTTCGGCTATGCCCAGCTTTACTAGCCTTTTATTCTTCATCCCTCTCTCTCTCTCTCTATATATATATATATATATAGAGAGAGAGAGAGAGTTGAAATATAAATGAATAAATATATATCATCAGCTTTTTCAATCCATTGACGGATGATAGCCTCCCCCAGACTCCTCCAGTTTTCCCTATCAACTGCCCCCCTCCTCCGAGTTAGCCCTAAGAACCTCACAAGCTCTCTGTCCCATCTGTCTTTCGGTCTTCTTTTAGGATTTTTGATATTTCTCTGGATCCATTCAATGACACTAGACGTCCACTGCTGATCATTTCTTCAAGCAATATGAGCCGCAGACAACCACTTCAGTGTTTTTTTCCAACTACGTCACATGCTCCTGTTTCTTTCTTACTCAGTCTTTCTTTTTGCGGTCTTTTAGGGCGATCCCCAGCCACATCTCTCCATAATTCACTTGAAGGCGGGTAGTGTGAATCTTTTTGAATATTTTAGCAGGCTGATTGGCCGATATTTATTCAAATCTCCCGTGCAACCTTCCTTGTGTAAAAGGATTATGCTTGCATGCCTGCACGACTCTGGTATATTCCTCTTCCTTAAGAAAGACGTAAAATCATGAAGAGGATCTTGTCCATACAGTTACTTGTTGCATTGAATATTTCCGCTCTAATGACATCAATTCCAGATGCTTTTCAATTCTTCATGCTTTAATGTCATGTCTCACCTCTTCTGGAATAATAATTGGAACCTCTTCAGTGAGCATATTTCCTTCTTCATTGGTTAATGGATCTTCATTCAGTTTCGTGAAAAATTCTTCTACTCGTTTTAGAATTAACTTCCTGCTATGGGCAGTCGAATCATCTTATAGCATCATTGACATCAGCTGTTTTATATTGTTTTCTGTATTAGTTAGTTATTATAGTTCTTTACATCTTCTTTGACTTTATAGTTTTGTTTATTTATGCAGTTCTCCAATTTCTCTGTAGAAATCTTCTATTTCCTCACCCAAGTATATCGAAGTCGGTGCGTAAACTTGGACTATTTGCAATTGATGCCTCTTATTTATTTGAAACACTAGTGTAATTACTCGCTCGAATAAACTTAACTATTTCCACGATGTTGATTTTAAATTTTTTGTGGAGGATGAATCAAACTCCTCTTGTTCTTCCTGTGTCAGTTCCCATGAAATAAAAAGGATGTCCACTCTTCAGTTCCAACAGGCCTTTTCCTTTTCTTCGTGCATCAATAAGTCCTAAAATGTCCCACTTGATCTTCCCCAGTTCTTCTTAAAGCTCTTTAAGTTAATCTTCGCCGTCTGGAAATTGAGGGTAGTTAGGCTTAGGTTAAAAGAATTGGGCAAGAGTGAGAAAGAGTGGCAGTGGGTGTTTAGCTTCCGGCGATTCTTAGCACCATCTGTCTTTATGCCTTGTTCCTGACCACTAACACATTTAGGGCCAATCCAGCCTTCGGAGAAAGAGGGCCGTTTTTAATGATTGTACCAATCATGGATTTAGAATAGGGAGTTTTATGCCATAAAACACCACGTCGGCCCAGAGCAGGTTGGTGAGTTCCTCTTTCACTTTAGCCAGAGATATTGCAGAACCGACTTTGAGGCTATATATATATATATATATATATATATATATATATATATATATATATATATATATATAAACTCAAGGAAAAGAAAAGCTAGTGATGAGGGTAGCAACAAGGTGTTGAGGGAAGCCCAGCGGACACTTACCAAGTTGGCAGGCTGCTGGGGGCGTCGAAGAGACACGTAAAGCACACGAACACAAAAAACACACAAAAACACGCAAACTTACCGGGCCTATGCCCTTCTTTAGCGAAAGAGTATCTGAAAGTATATATATATATATATATATATATATATATATATAACAAAATGGAAACTTAGAGAGGGAGGAATGTCAGAGAATATATATATATATATATATATATATATATATATATATATATATATATATTCTCTGACATTCCTCCCTCTCTAAGTTTCCATTTTGTTAAGTCTCTTTCGTAAATTAGTTGGCAGGCAGTACGGTTGATGCTGAAAAATTAATATTGGCAAGGGACTTACAAAAAGCCGTGTAGGTGCTGGAAAAAATGGCGGAATCAGCTTCCATTTTAGTTCGCGCGGAAAGATGGATCCGTATTCGATTCAAAATGCGTACTTGTTTAACGCAGTGTTTCTCAACCGGGGGTCAGTGGATTGCGCTTAGGGGGTCCGCAAGTTTACCATACACGGACCTCAGCATTTTCTCAAACTTCCTAATTAGAGAAAGAAAGGAAAGATTCAGTTCCTCGCGAGATCGAGTTTATAGTAAATAGCATACTTTGTACGAGTATATTACCAGATTGTCTGTTCCCTGAAAATGAGACGTTGTGCTCGTTATCTTTGTGTACAAAGTAGTCTTTGCGCATAAGCATCACAAACTCTTATAGTTGCATATATGTTCATTTTATCTCATTGTCTTTGTGCGGGCCAAATGTTCCCCACTCTTGACTTACAAAGAAGTATTGCTGATATTTTTCCATTTAAACTCCCAACCAGTTTTTGAACTCAAAAGAAAAAAGGACTTTCAACACATCAGTTTAACTTTTCTCCCCAAAGGAGAAGATTCTATTCAATATAATCTATTGAACGTGTCAGTTTGTCATAGTCCGTGTGATCAAGAGTCGAGAATCTTCAGCCAATATCTTAATCATAAGATTAAAGATAGGTCAAGTTTCCCCTTAGTGTATAAATTTATATAAATGCTGCTATCACTTCCCTATGATTCTCGGAGCATTCTATTCAACCATTCGCGTAATTATTTTTCAGTAACCCTTCTTCCATAATGAGTAAGCAAAGAACGCTCTTTGATTTTGTGTCGACTTCAAAGACGCCGCCAAGCTCGTCACGACAGCAAATAGAAGATACTGGCAGAACCTTTACGAATACTTCTAGTGGTACTGCAAGTGCAGCCATAAAAAAGAAGATCGATTAGCCTTCCACAAGTTCGTCAGATAAGTTAAAAAAACGAAAATACGATTCGACATACATTCAATATGGTTTTAGTTGCATTGAACTTGATGGAGCTGTAAGACCCCAGTGTGCGCTTTGAGGCGATATATTATCAAACGAAGCAATGAAACTTACAAAGCTACTCCGTCACTTAGAAACAAAACATCCTGGATCGAAAAATAAACCCGTTGATTATTTTTAAATACATTCTATGGCTTTAAAAAAGCAGCAGTATGTACTTAAACCTAAATTAGAGAAGAACAATTCTCTTGTAAAAATCATCATTTTTAGTAGCGCTGCGTGTTGCAAAAGCCAAGAAACCCTTAACTATTGCAGAAGATTTAATTAAGCCTTGTAAGGTTGATGTGTGTGCCGAACTTTTTAGGGAATCTTATGCAAAGAAAATTAAAGACATTCTTCTGTCTAATGATACTGTTATCGAATAATACTGATGTTGTCGGACGATGTTACAGAACAACTAATTGTTAAAGTTATTATGTCACTCTGGTTTGCTATTTAAATGGATGAATCACTAGATATATCAAATGAAGCCATTTTATTAGTCTATGTGCGGTTTATTGATTATTCCGAAACGGAAATCAAGGAAGAACTGCTTTGCTGCTTGGAACTAAAAACTTTTACCATTGGCAAATGTATCTTTAACGCCTTAAATGAATTTATTGAGAAAAAAAAGCTTGCAATGGAAGTGCTGCATCGGTGTGTGTACAGATGGGTCAGCAGCAATGGCGGGACGTCAATCGGGGTTGTAGCTAGAATTAAGAGAGCTGCGCACACAGATATTATTGCAACGCATTATTTTTTACATCGTCAACAATTAGCTTAAAAATGAAACCAGAACTCAGCGAAGTACGTTCACAAGAAGTTAAAATTATAAATTTCGTGAAAGCAAGTGCTACCAATTCAAGATTGTTCTCTGTGTTGTGCGAAGAAATGAGTTCTGCTCATACTTCAATTCTTCTGCATAACGATATCCGTTGGCTTTCTCGAGGGAAGGTGTTGACACGACTAGTAGAGCTAAAGGAAGAGGTGGAAATATTTTTGATACGGAGGAACTCTGATTTAGGAATACTTTGCGATAATGGAAGTTGGAGGGTAAAATTTGCCTATTTAAGTGACATATTCGGTATCCTCAAAGAACTTAACCTCTCCCTGCAAGGACGGATAAACAATATATTTGTCACTATTGACAAAATTAGAGCATTTCAGAAATAGTTATTATATTGGTCTAAAAGTATGTATATAGGTATACTACTACTTATTGAGATAATGTACAATATAGGTATTTATGACATGTTTCCTCAGTACTGTCAAATAATAATCGATAAACCTTTTGTTTTTGATGAAAAGCTGATTAATACTAATATAAAAGTTCATCTAAATGCACTTAGTAAAAATTTTCAAGATTATTTCTCGGAAACTGACGACATTTGTAAGGGTAGCCTATGGATACAAAATCCTTTCGTTCATAAATCTGGGTTTCATCTAACACCATTGAAAGAAGACCAACTCATCGAACTGGCCAATGACAGTACTTTGGAAACAAGATATAGGCAAAAGTCGCTTGCAGCATTTTGGATAAGTATTAGGAGCGAATATAACATATTGAGTGAAAAAGCTTTGAAGATTTTATTACCTTTCACTTCAACGTATTTATGTGAAACAGGGTTTTCAGTTATGACTTCAATAAAAACAAAGAAGAGAAATCGACTATGTCTTGATGCTGTATGCGATTGACTCTTTTAAACTCCATTGAGCTCAGATTGGAGTCCTTAATTAAAAGAGTTCAAGAACAGAAATCGCCTTAGTTTTTAGCATATAATTTGCTTCTTTATATTTTTCTTATCAAAGAAGAAAAACACTGGTTATGGAATTTATTATGTATAACAATTTACGATACCATATAAATTTTTTGTTTCAATAATTTTACTAATAAACTCAGTTTCTTCTATTTTATTGTTTTTTTTTTTTCATTTCCGACTCTTTCAAATAACATTTTGAAATTCGTGGTAATTAATTCATAAGTAAGAACCATATTATATATATATTTTTATTGGGAGTTTTATCTCCATGTCTTTAAAGTCGAAATAAGGAAGTGCGATAAGATTTAAGGTTTTCCTTCTATCGTAAAGCAAATTAACACCGAAATATTTCTTCACTTTGGTATATACTTCAATGCTTAATCAAAAAACGTTTATGGGGAACGTTGGCCACACCATTTCCCGTGAGATCACCGATGTTAAGAAACGTAAGCAAATACTACTGCTATTGCCAATGTTTTTGTATTATTTACAAGAGGGGGTCCGCGAAAATATGGGAACATCGTAAGGGGTCTGTGGGGCCAAAAAGGTTGAGAAACACAGGTTTAACGGATGGAGTTTTATGGGTGGGGCGTTTGGCTGCTTTTAACGACGTCGTTCCTACGCATCAACACAGCTTCACGCGCGCGCATATGATCTCGCTCTCTCTTGGTACGCTGAAAATCGTCTCCGTTTTTACTCACTTTGATGGCGCACGTTAGAGTGATTGAATTGAAATTATCTTATCATACTTAATATCCTGAGGCACTGGGTTCAAAAAGTCAGCTAACAAAGATTGTATACTTCCGTAAAATCGTTACATATTTCGTTTCTCGAGTTTATATTTCGGAGATACAGCACATGTAGCTTAATGATTAATGATTTAAAAGATATCTTAAGCTGCGACTGTCTAACAGAAAGCATGGAATTTGATTCCAACCAGACTATCTCAAAAGCAGTGCTGGCAAACGAAAAAAAACGATTAGTAACGTTTTTCGTTACAGGCAAAAAGGCGATTTTGTTACGCTTAAATCGACATTTTGTTTTTCGTTACGTTTAACGTTGTAACGAAATAATTCGGTAAAAAATAATGAAGTGTAGTTACTCTTTTATTTTTGTCTCTTTTGTTTAGAAGTAACGTATCCACCTTTAATACGTGCTTCTCATTTGGAAAACTAATTTATAGACACTTGTAAATATATTCTGCAGATCAGGAACGTTTTTAAGATTTAAAAGTATTCGGCAAATTTTTCGTTTTTGATGATGTATGAAAATTCGGATTTTCATATTCAAAATTTTATATTCAAGTTAATAAACTTAACACATTTTTAAGATTAAAATATTAGTGTTGTAACGGTTATGCCCTATATTAAAATTTTTATAGGTAACGCAAAAAGTACCATGAGAACCCAGGGATCCATAATTAAAAATAATAAAAGGAACCCGTCGGTCGGTTGCACCGATTGTAACTCGGAGAACATGCTCCTGCTACAGACCTAAAATTTGGTAGCATGATCGGTCATCAGATAAAACTAAAGAGAATTATCCAAATTTCAATATTTGCCCTCTTTGGGGCTCATTTTTGTTGTCGTTCTTTATTTTAAAATCCCCCATAAGAAATACATGGAAATCATGCATGGGTTTACAATATTAAATTTTAAGATTAGTTAGATTTAAGATACTAACCTGAGAATAGCTTTATTTTGTATATGAAAGAATAAAGTAAATTATTTGTGAGACGAAATTTGAAACTACAACAAATTACCATGAATGTAGGTAATTTTTCGGATAAAATAGAAATATTTGGAATCTTTAACAATGCGGGTATTCAATTGCTGTCATGAAGAAAAGAATACTATTAAGTTTTAATTAATTGCTAGCTTTTACTTGCGCTTGCTTACGTAGAATTTGAATAAATACATTCGATAAGCAAACTTCTATGACAAAAATTGAAATCTTTATTTCTTTTCGCAGAAAATATTACAAATCCTGCGCCGATAGTACGATTCCCTTCTTTTAACACTTAAAGAAAAAGGCACTGCATGGTGTATTTCGCATTTCTTAGGGAAACTTAATGAGAGGAAAGTTTCTGGAATCGAACGCTCCCCTTCAAATATCAGAAAAAATTTACCTCGACAGGTCGTCCCCAGTGGTCAAATACCATGAAAATCGGTCAATCGGTTTAAAAGTCAAAAGTGGGACAGAAAGACTGAACGGCGAAACAATGAGCCTATTTATCTTTCTGGAAAGTACGGTTAAATGCACGATTCAATGCTTTTTCAGTACATTATTTTGATTCTAGTTTTGGAAATTATAATGACCAAAATTTGAGGAATGGGAAGAAATATAGAGGAAATGAATAGAGGAAGAGAGAGGGAGGAAGGGAGAGCATGGGGAGGGAAGCAGATAATTGTGATGTAAACGGAGGGAGGAGTAAGACTGCATAAGGAAGACGTGTGGATTAGAGAGAAATGGAAAACGAGCAGAAGTGTTCAAGTTAAGACGTATGAGGTTTTATAAAATAGAATTCAATTTTAAAATATATTAAAATTTATGGGCACTAGTTTTCAAATAAGGGATAAGAAAATAAAATAACATTCCATTAGGTGCAGCTGAGTTTATCCTAACTCATTATAAAATCAGATACTCCCTTCCTATGCAGATGGTGGACATTGCTGTCTTCAGAATCGAACCCAGTACCCAATGGTATATATAACGGCATTTTTTAATTTTAATGACGAAGAAAGCCGACACACTAAATTACTTGACTTTAATTAATACTAAACAACATATAAACTTGAAATATGTGTGAAATGGGACTTACTTCTTCAACACTGAATGAACTTCGTTTCT
The DNA here is from genome assembly GCA_028673005.1 of Tanypteryx hageni. Taxonomy (NCBI): domain Eukaryota; kingdom Metazoa; phylum Arthropoda; class Insecta; order Odonata; family Petaluridae; genus Tanypteryx; species Tanypteryx hageni. The sequence goes on along the minus strand of CM054112.1, from coordinate 98,437,813 downwards.
CTCACGGCTGTCAAAATGTCTCCATGTGGCCGTCTTTGGTAATTTTGAATAAACTGAAATTGTTAATTAGTTTTCATTTCCAGGGAACAATAACTATCCACTGCTAATATAAACGTCTCATAATAATAAATAGATATGAAGCAGTATTGACCTCTGACGAAAGATGACAACACGTTTGAATTATAGATTCATTTCGACCTTCCTCAAATACCTGACGAACAGTGGTTAGAATTTGAGATTGGAGGGGATGATGGGATTGGAACTTGCAGAGCATCGACCTTTAAAATAGGAAAATCCCACTACGGTGTAATATCTAAAAGAATGTTTTCGAAGTACGAGGTTCTGTGGGGGAGGGGATAGGGAATGGTAGAGGTCCTTAACTACAAGCGGCACATTTATTGAAGCTTCCTTCCTCATCCTCCATGCTCCTTATCTCGTGCTTCCTGGAGAAGGGTTAACACCAGGGAACCATTCCTTTCACAAATGGAAGAAAAACCTAAAGAACAATTGGTAGAGGTCAGGATAGCGTTTCTTTCACGAAAAGGCGGCAAAACTGGCCCAGCGGGGGACAAGCATGACCGGGAAAAGGGATTTTTGGCCACTTTCCCTTGCTCAAGACACGCCGCCTGGGAGGAATGACACTAGAACATAACCCTTTACGAACGAAATTTTTTTTTGTTTTCGTTACGTTTTCAGGTACAGCTATTAAAAAAATTTCGTTAACGTTTTTCGTTACGTTAATCCAAAATAATTCCGTTACTTCGTTACGTTACGCGTAACGTTTCCCAGCACTGCCCAAAAGTAAATTTCAGTTTTGAAAATTCGAACGATAAAAATTGGTATGCATGACGTGAATATAAATTTTTTTTGTCGCTCAAATAATTTTATTAAAGTGTTAGTCGAACCGGGAAAATCTGCTATAGCGGCCACATTGAAAAAATGTTATTTAGCCTTTACTAGGCCTAGAAAAATGGTGCTCATAAAAGATGTAGAAAAAACAAGATGTTTTAACGTGGAAAGTTTTTTGAGAGGCAGTAAAACTTGCTACGAAATATTTTACGTTTCTTATTTATCTGACAAGACATTTTTAATATGTCAGATCCTTTTTGGAGTTTATTTGTATTCTTGACGTTTATGAAATGCAAACATTTAATGGCATCACTACTGGAAAATTTAGCTTTTGTAGGTCTTTTGGTTGCCAGACGTTTAATTTTAGTATCATACTAAAATTCGCAAATATAGGTACCTATTTATGCCAAGAAAGTTAATCATGAATGCTTCCTTAATGAAAATTAACTAGTTTTTAATTCGAAGTTATTTTTAGGAGAAGAATAAACCTAAATATGAAAAAAACTAAAAATAATTATTATTTTACAGAATAAGTTGAACTATAGATAATGTCCAAAGCATCATAATATCACAAAATTAGCCTAATTTATGCTACGTGACAGACGTGAGTATTCCCTTCTCGTTTTTCACGTTTAAACCATTGATAGTCGTTTGAAGCCTTATATATGTAACTGTGATTATTATTTATGACATCGCATTTATTTTATATTACTCTAGTAATTAAACAAATAAATATCACTCGCCATGTACGTATTATTATATTTTTCAGATCTTTTTAAAAATAAATCGCTTATTTCTGTTTGTCCGAGCGTTTACCTATGTAAACCAGTGGTTCCAATCTGGACGCCGCGACACACTGGGGCGTCGCAGTTGATTTATAGGGGTAACGCGAAAAAATTTATTTACTAAATTTTAAAAATATTTATTGCTCTTTTTTATCTATTTATCCAGCTAAATTTTTAAAAGGGTATCATCCCATTAACGCACTTTATATCTCATAGGTCTTTCATTGCAATAGATGACGTATCTCTAGGAACGATCGCTCAAAGCGGTCTTTTATTTATTCCTTCCTCGCTCTTCCGGGTGTAGCATACAGCGTCGGATCACTAATGCATCGAATTCTAATCAGTAGGAGAGTATCCTAGGTGGTCGGGAGTTTTTCCCAACGTGTCATCTATGATCTCCGTCAAAAGATTGCCTTAACCGTGGATTCGGGCGTTGCTCCCGTGTAATGCAATCAATCGATCAAGTTTTGTGACGTTTCGATCGATGATGGGTTGGGGAGCAAACGAATACTGACGCGTAGCAAAAGAGGTCAGAACGGAATATTAATAACTTTTAAATAACATATTTTTGACGGAGTAAATTCTACGTCATCCTGAAAAAAAGAACTAGTTACTTCCACAAATTTATGTCATCCATCCGCCAATTCCAAAAGGGAACCGGAATACACTCTCGGATTATTTTGTGGTTGAAGGACAGAAAGACGGTTAAAACTAGAATACCCATTTAACGAGTTACGATTAATAAAAAAACTTCAAATTTAATTCGACAGAGTTAAATTAGAAAGACGTCTGTAAATTATATCTTATGTGGAACATTTATAAAATTCTACCTGAGCACGCTTTCCTTGTCGCGTGAAAGAAAAAATGATAGTGCTAAACTTTTCACTTTTATGAGAGCTCGCATTCGGAATATAAATATATTTTTTATCACGAGACCTTGACAATAATTTTGTAGGCATTTTTTAAATTTTTTAGGCGTTTCTGCATTGTTCTAATTGCCTCCCTTTGAGATGACGTCACAGTAGGAGCGTCATTATTAACGACGGATCGCAAGCATCCGGGGAAACAAGTTCCACTCTTTTTTTTCGAACCGTCTTATTTACCTTGTTCCGTTAGTCATCGCAGTGTGATGCAAACGAGTTGATATTGCAAGGCCTTTTGTTCCGCCACTCAAAAACCTCCTTAACCCCGTTCCCTTCGGCGGAATACGGGGATAGATTTTCGCGCAACCGGTAAACCCTACCGCGGATATTTGACTACCAAAGGATCTGGCTTTAGACTCAATTAGTGTTACGACATTGTATAGTATGGGGGGGGGGACTGTTCTAGGAACTCTCCGGTTTTATCCGAAACCGCTCGAACTTTGGCGAATTTAGGGGATCGCACGATTTTCGAGACTTTCTAGTTGCAGGAATAATCTTTCTGGCATGGTCAGAGGAGGGGGGTGGGGAAAGAAAAGATGAGGAGGATACCGGGAGGTATTAATTCCAAACTTAGATCTTCTCTTTAACTAACCCACGCAAAATCGCAACGCTTTTAACGACATGACCTTAAACCACCTCTTCCCTCCTCCTCACCCAGCCCCTTTCCTCTCTCTCTCTCTTTTCCCATTCCTCTCTCTCTCTTTTCCCATTCCCCTCTCTCTCTCTCTTTTCCCCCCTTCATTTTCCTTCAAATTTTCGAATCCCTCCCGCTAAACTCGTGAAAACTTAGCGCAGCGAACTCTTGCACCACCCAAGATAACTCAGCCCTTCCTTCTCTCCCATCTCTCTCCTTCTACTGCACTCTTTTCTCCAAACCGCGCAATCTCTGATACCATCCCCTCCAACCCTTAACCTCCTCAAACCTTCAACTCCCCCTTTTGCAGGCATCATCGTCCTCCAGCACGGATTTACCCGGACCGCAAGGTTCGACGATCACTTGACGGCCAAACCAGAACTTCCCCAGAACATTGGAGTGGAAAGGAAGGAAGGAAGTGATGGAGGAAAGGAAGGGAGGGAGGGGAATTGTTAGCGGGGAGCTCTGAGATGGTAGTAGAGGGATGGCGGAGAAAATATTTCTGCTCTGGGAAACTTCAAAATCGGGGAGGAGGGCCTTCTTCTTAAGCTGGACGTTATCCATCAAGAGTTCGGATTTCCCGGGTATGTGTGTGTGTGTGAGTGTGAGAGAGAGCCGTAGGGCCGTCCTAACTTTGCGCCTGCCGTTTTTCTATCTCACCCTAGGCCGCTCTCTTCCCTAGGGAGACCTTCCCTTACCCTTCACTAACCAACTGCGAGCAAAATACTAATATACGCGCCGCTTATCCGTTCCACTATCCTCCCTCGTTCTTCAACGTGATACATCGTCAGTCTACGCGGTTCCCGTCGCATATTCCTCACGCCAGCGTTTTTTCTTTTTACCTCTTACCTCCTATCACCCGAGGGTAAACTCCGTTTTTCCTTAGATCAGTTCTATATTAATAACACACACACACACACACACACACACACACACACACACACACACACACACACACACACACACACACACACACACACACACACACACACACACACACACACACACACACACACACACACACACACACACACACACACACACACACACACACACACACACACACACACACACACACACACACACACACACACACACACACACACACACACACACACACACACACACACACACACACACACACACACACACACACACACACACACACACACACACACACACACACACACACACACACACACACACACACACACACACACACACACACACACACACACACACACACACACACACACACACACACACACACACACACACACACACACACACACACACACACACACACACACACACACACACACACACACACACACACACACACACACACACACACACACACACACACACACACACACACACACACACACACACACACACACACACACACACACACACACACACACACACACACACACACACACACACACACACACACACACACACACACACACACACACACACACACACACACACACACACACACACACACACACACACACACACACACACACACACACACACACACACACACACACACACACACACACACACACACACACACACACACACACACACACACACACACACACACACACACACACACACACACACACACACACACACACACACACACACACACACACACACACACACACACACACACACACACACACACACACACACACACACACACACACACACACACACACACACACACACACACACACACACACACACACACACACACACACACACACACACACACACACACACACACACACACACACACACACACACACACACACACACACACACACACACACACACACACACACACACACACACACACACACACACACACACACACACACACACACACACACACACACACACACACACACACACACACACACACACACACACACACACACACACACACACACACACACACACACACACACACACACACACACACACACACACACACACACACACACACACACACACACACACACACACACACACACACACACACACACACACACACACACACACACACACACACACACACACACACACACACACACACACACACACACACACACACACACACACACACACACACACACACACACACACACACACACACACACACACACACACACACACACACACACACACACACACACACACACACACACACACACACACACACACACACACACACACACACACACACACACACACACACACACACACACACACACACACACACACACACACACACACACACACACACACACACACACACACACACACACACACACACACACACACACACACACACACACACACACACACACACACACACACACACACACACACACACACACACACACACACACACACACACACACACACACACACACACACACACACACACACACACACACACACACACACACACACACACACACACACACACACACACACACACACACACACACACACACACACACACACACACACACACACACACACACACACACACACACACACACACACACACACACACACACACACACACACACACACACACACACACACACACACACACACACACACACACACACACACACACACACACACACACACACACACACACACACACACACACACACACACACACACACACACACACACACACACACACACACACACACACACACACACACACACACACACACACACACACACACACACACACACACACACACACACACACACACACACACACACACACACACACACACACACACACACACACACACACACACACACACACACACACACACACACACACACACACACACACACACACACACACACACACACACACACACACACACACACACACACACACACACACACACACACACACACACACACACACACACACACACACACACACACACACACACACACACACACACACACACACACACACACACACACACACACACACACACACACACACACACACACACACACACACACACACACACACACACACACACACACACACACACACACACACACACACACACACACACACACACACACACACACACACACACACACACACACACACACACACACACACACACACACACACACACACACACACACACACACACACACACACACACACACACACACACACACACACACACACACACACACACACACACACACACACACACACACACACACACACACACACACACACACACACACACACACACACACACACACACACACACACACACACACACACACACACACACACACACACACACACACACACACACACACACACACACACACACACACACACACACACACACACACACACACACACACACACACACACACACACACACACACACACACACACACACACACACACACACACACACACACACACACACACACACACACACACACACACACACACACACACACACACACACACACACACACACACACACACACACACACACACACACACACACACATATAGTGTCTTTCGTCCTCTATTGGTGCAAAACCCGGATTATTTTTGAGCTACTCTTACATTGACTTAATTTCTGTTATATATTCTTGGACTGATCTATGCCTGGGGATGTTGGGTATAAAGTAGAAGTAACCTTATCTAAAACGTTACAGCAATTAATTAACAACCGATGTGTATAAAAGAATATAAATTGACCAATACTCGTTACCCTTCATTACAAGTTCATAATATCTTGGAAAGTGTCACATATCTTAGAAATGTTTTTTAAGTATGGAATTTCTTGCTAATCAACCTCTTGGATTATTATACCCTCCTTCCACACCGAACACACGCAGACACAAGGGAGGGAGAAATCCGGTGTCGGCATTAGCCTACTCTTTACGAAGAGCATCAAGGGGGCCAACTGCTTTACGTTCCTTCTGAAGGACGGAGCACTGACTTGCGCGGTCTCCTCAAATCAAACAAGTAGGGGACGGGACGATCCCAGGTTAAAAAATCCGACCTCTGCCGGATTCGAGCCTGGGACCGCTGCGTGGAAGGCCAACGCTCTAACCACTCCGTCACCGCCACAAAAAAAAACTTTTTTGCCTTAGCATTTGTATATTTTATTACATCATTACCGGAATTTGTTTAGGTTCATTTTTATTTTTGATTAAGAAAATTCCTTTAGCGATTTTTGGATATCTATTTATTTATTTATTTTAGAAAAATGTATTTATTTGATTCAATAATAGCACTGAAGCCTTAAAAATAGACAATATAATAATTTAGAAAACAACATTAAAAAAGCAATAATAATTGAATACAATAACGGGTGGGTCAGAAGAATTAAAAGAACGATTAAATAGAAAAGCTCTAAAACTTAATGCAGACGTGAAAATGTATATGGAAAGGTTCTTAGCTGTGAAGGTGTTACAGGAAGAAGAGCTGCGAAGTAGGAGTGAGCGTCTAGATAGGGAAAGGCGAAAATTAGGGATATCCATCCGTTCATTAGTATTTTCGCGGATCAGGGACGGATATATTTAATTATATTGAAAAATTTAATATCAAATTTCGTTTTCATTATCTTAACTTAGATTTCTCAACCCCTTTGACGGAAATTCCAAACATTACACACATCTTGAGCAAGGGCTGTAGTATAGGATACTTGGAGATTTTTTATTGAAGGTGGGTTATTAGCGTGACGCCAAAGGTTAAACTTAATTGCTATATTTTAAGTCCCACGTTGATCTTAGGAAAGGAATTCTGATAGACAATATAATAAACGCTGTATAAGTACTTTCACTTTTGCTCTCCTTTAATGCCTTAAGAGTTAATGAAAGCCTACTTTTAAGTCGACCTCCGTTGTGCTGTCAAACTTGCTCTCTTATCAACTAAAGGACGCATTTGTATGCTCTTCGATATAAAGTAACCACTTTGTAATAATAGATCTTCTATTCAAACTCCTCATTATGAACTCCGCTTGCCATCTCGTTTTAATTTCTAAATGTCAAGTAAGGTTCCTTAAATTGTAACCTCCTTTAGGTCACTAAACCCACGCAAGATTTTCATTGCTCTTCTTCATCTTTTACGCCCCCATAACTTCTTTTCTCGTCAGCGATATTATTAAAGTTACCAAAATAAAAGTTTTAGATTTTTCACATTATTTTTGAGTGTAATGTTACCGTACAGTTGCCCGAAAGTGTCTTCTTAAAAAAAGAATGAATTATGTTACAGCTGTAGAAAGGATCCGTAATCACGTATTCCTTAGCATTAATGTAGCAATCCGGTTTTAAGCAACAGAATATTAATTAATATCCGTGTTAGAGAAGACCCAGGGTTATGCTTTTCATGATCTAGTTTATTATTAACTTATGAGGAATAAGGTACCTGGTATTTCATATACAATCATAAAGCTAAACAAAATCCTGCTTATTAATGAAATCATTTGAAGCTACTTGGATCGCACAAACGAACTTTACTGTGTCGAGGAAAATGGTGTGTGATTAGGTTTTATAGTTCATATTTTATCGTTTGACAGTCAAATTAACCTTCCTTATTACTTAGCTTACAATTAGCTTAGTGCGCTATCCTCTCCTTGAATCTTAGAGTGAGATTCTTGCAACCGCCCTCCTACAAACTCTAATCTTTTTATCCATTTCCCGGCTTAAACTACAACATGTCTTCTCTATCTCTTCCCCATAAAACTCTTTCCGCATCGACCAACTACTAATACCACTCTCTCTAACTCTAGCCCTTTAATAGACTAACCCCCTCCCCGTTGCCTGTACAGTAGATCTCTAACACCTCTCAACCAACCAACCAAAGCCCATCAACTTATCTCCGCATAACCTCGGCCCTCCATCCTCACTTCTCTTGCCTGACCTCAAACTGCCGCCGTCGTCTCCCTCACCGACCATGCCCGCCTCCTCTCTACGTTACTTCTCCCTCTCCCAACACTCCTTTTCTCCCAACACTCCTTTTCTCCCAACACTCCTTTTCTCCCAACACCCTTTTCTCCCCATCCTCTCCTCCCAGAACACGACGTGCCAACCTAATTACGCGTCTCTCCCTCTACCTTTACTTCCCTCCTTTTTCCCTCCGCTCGTCCAATCTCCTTTCCATTCTCCCACTCCACATGATTTTGGGGGCGAATGAGGTGGAAGGCGGGGAGGGAAAGTGGCGGCGAAGAAGAGAAGTTCCCGTCCCCCCTCGAGATGCGAACTCCTAATCAGCGAACTTCTTCAGTCGGTATCCTTCCTCGCTTCGGGTTCACGACCTCGCCAATTCGAAACAAACCTCACGGATCTCGGCAGCACGGTTACTTAAGCGTTAGGGGAAAAAAGAAGCAAAACTGTGTGTGAGGGAGATGAGTGGAGCGGGAGAAGGTAGGTAGAGAGAGAGAGAGTGAAATAAAAAGAGGGGCGGTCGGGTTGATGGATTGGAAAATAAAATAATTTCGGGGAGGAGAGAAAGGGAGGGAGAGAGAGAGAAAATATAGAAAAGTGGGGGAGTGAGATGGATATTAGGAGATATAAGAGAGAGAAGGATATATGTGGAGGGAGTGTTAGAGAGTCAGGAAGTTATGAAGGGAAAGAATTCTAGAGGAAGGGAGTTGGAGAAGGAGTGTTGAAGAGGAAGAGAGTTGGGGAGGAAAATAATAGTAAAGGGAGAGAGATAGAGGGGGAGGGAGTTAGAGAGGTGAGAGAAATGGAGATGGAGTTGGAGAGGGAGGGAGTTGTAGAGGTAAGAGAGTTGGAGAGGGAGAGAGTTGGAGAGAGGGAAAGAGGGAGAGAGTTAGTGAGGAAAATAGTTGTAAAGGGAGCGATTTGGAGAGGAAGAGAGAGAGAGAGAGAGAGGTGAGAGAGTAGGAGAGGGAGAGAGTTGGAGAGGGGTAGAGCTGCAGAGGAAGGGATTTGGAGAGGGAGGGAGATGTAGAGGTGAGAGAAATGGAGAGGGATGGAGTTGGAGCGGAAGGGAGTTGGAGAGACATAAAGGTCATGGGGAGAAGTTATCTAGGGAAGCTGAGAAAAAGTAAATGAAAGTGTGAAGAGGAGAGAATGGAGAGGGATAACTAGAGAGTGGAAGGAGAAAAACCGAAGTGTAGATAAAAGAGAGTGGAGAAAGAGAAGAGAGCGAAGGTGAGATAGAGGGAGAGAGAGAGAGAGAGATGGAGGGCAGGGAAGGTCAAAGGGGAAGCTCAAGCTATTTAAGAAAGGGCGCGGATTCGAAGGGAAAAAGCTCAACAGGAAGGAGTGAAAGGTAGAAAGAAAAAGAGAGAGTAGGATACGTGAAGTGTGGGAAAGGGCAAGAGAGAGGTCTTTGGCTCTCTTGTGGGGGAAAGAGGGCACAACCATGTTTCGGAAGGCGGCTGATGAGGGCAAGTGGAACGAACGCCTTTCGAAAACCAAAAACCATTCTAAAAGCATGGCGGGGAATTAAGGAGCCTATAACGGTCACGAGGAGGAAGATAGAGGAGGGGGGAGGAGAGAGAGAGAGAGGGGGGAGGGAGGGAGGTAGGGATGGAGGGAGGGAGGTCGTACGTGTGTCGAGAAGGCAGGAAGAAAGTGAAAGAAGAGAGGTGGCGAGGAATTGTGATACGAGTGTCATGAAGTTTTTGGCGGATGAGAGGTGGAGAAAATGTAAAAGTTGATAGATAATATCGAGTGCCAGAAGGGAAAGTAATCGAAGAATATGAGTGAGAAATTGTGAAAATAATAGGCGGACGAGGAAGGAACCAAGGGAGCAGAGGAAGCATGAGAGTAATAAATGGTAAATTGAGGAGATAGAAAAAGAGTGGAGAGTAAAATTAATGAAGGATTGTTATTGATTGATGTCTTTTCAAGCAAAAAATAGTCGAGGTCATTGCATTTGGTATCAAGGTGCTGTTTATGAGCTGAAAATAAATGGATAATTTGACTTACAATGTGGCCAGGAAATTCGTGCCTAATAAAGGGAGCTCTGAACAGATGTTATCAGTGAATATTTAAACTTATTTTGAAACGGTCGGTTCTCAAGTTAATCCCCACACAGATAAACAAGGGTTTAATTTGATTTACAGGCGATGAAGGAAAATAAAGGGAAGAACGGAATTATTTCACGGAGACGAACTCAGTAGCTAAGATCAACAACAGACGAGATAATAAACGTTAAAAAATGGAGATTGCGGTTGAGGAATAAGGAATTGGCCCGAGGAAAAGATGTAGGAAACATGTTTTAGGAAAATGCGAAGGAAGGAGGTGAACTCGATTATAAAGGCAATGGAAAGATAATTAAATGTAGCATAAACAAGGAAGTTTTTGCAAGAAAGGAAGAGGGTCAGAAGGATTTCAACGAAAAACTGGAAGGTGAAGAAACCAAAAATAACAGCGACTGTAAATGAACTGATGAAAAAAGGATCGTGGACGAAGAAGCCTCGACAAACTTGTAATGGAATGTATGGGACGCGAGAGGAGAGAGAGAAGGAAAAACAAAGTGTAAGATGAAATAAAAAAGGAAGTTTCCTATTGGATGCGTGGATTAGAAGAAAAAAGTGAAAGCGGGTGAAAAAGAAATTAAATAAAAATCGGTCGTGGGAGAGGGCTATGAGGGACTCCGGGGGCGGCATTGTTTGGGGCTAGGAGGGATGGGGGAGGGAGAGGGAGAAGGGCGAGAAGGAGGCGGCACGCGGTTGGTTCCCTCGAAAATCCCTGGAAGTTTTTTTATTTTCAATCTACCCCATCCTATTGATTAGTTTGGTTCGGCGATTAATAGATTGACGATGTAGAAAGTTTGGTTCTCCTGTGTAATATCGGGATGGATATTTTTTCGGTTTATCTTGAGGTGGAGTTCGCTGCGGCATGCGGATTTGACATCGGATGGGCTTCGTGCAGGAGCTATCCGTGATTCTTTTGTCGTTACTGAGCCTCGGGCAGTGACAATAAATAATGTTTTTCTATCATAAGTACGATGAAGCATGTGGTCGTTTTTATATCGACATATAGTGTAATGAACCGTCAAGAACACGACCAAAAAATTTGATCGAATTAAAGATTGCCTTATTTGCTTTTATCATTTTCCCCCAGGTTTGGAAAATGTCATTCAAAGTTTTTCATTTCCACCCGTCATACCTCTTCCATTCAAGGAATCCATTCCATTCTCGTTTCTTTCATAAAAATTTCATTCATTTCATTAAATTTCATTCCATTGACTTTTCCAAATACTATTTCAACAAAATTTTAATTGCCCTAGTTGGTGTAAACGTACCATTCATTTTCAAAACTATCACTACACCACGTTTTGCTTTTGCTATGACAACGCTTGTTGTACAGTTATATCCAGTCACATATTTTGATAAAATAAGTGAATCAGATGAAATTATTTCATTTATTCTGTTCTTTTGCTAAACAATGGTCGCTTTCCAAAACTTGAATGAGTGTGGTGAGAATTTAGACGTTAACATGCTTTAAATAAGTTGCGTTGGATAAAATAGAATCTATGAAAATAGTATAAAAAATATATGATGTCCTTTCATTGGTAGAGGCAGGAAAGAGTATTTAGTCTTAGAGCAGTTAGTAGCAGTTGGTGAGACAGTTGCATCTATTATTATCGCAAGAAATATTAAAGTTATATTTTTTAGAATTTTGTCTCATTTTTAATATAAACAGTATTTTCTAAATGTACCTTAGATGCATTATAATATAAGGATTTCTGGAATTAAATGAGCTTATCTTTTACAGAACTATTCGTTCATTCACCGCTATTACTGGAAGATATTGACAAGTCCTATAATGGACTTTTAAAACAGTTCACTTCCAGCCAATGGAAAAATCCTAAGGGCCCAAAAGTTTTTGAGAGTGTTTACACGACGCAAAGTTTCAAGTAAAACCTAAGTTCGGAGTGAGGTAAGTTTTTCAGGATTTCTACACGTCTCGAAGGGAATCGGACATGACAAAATCCTAGATTACCTTCGGAATTCTAAAGATGAAGAAGATAAAATAGTTTCTGGGTTGTCTCGACTCTTCAGCGGCCTCAGAACAAAGTTATAATTCGTAAGATGGATATTTTTACTTTCTCCATACGCAGTGCAACGTATTGTTTTTGCGAAAGAAATCGAATTCGGTATTTTCACGGAAATACACGTTTTAAGGACTCCTTAGTATGTTTTCACTATTTTCTCGATGTCTGTGAGACAGGAATGTTGTACGCGCTCTAACTCAAAAACTACTTTTCGAATCATCACAAAGCTTTATATTTAACATTTTTATTATAAAATCAATATCTGATTAGATTGTTTGAAAGCGGTTAGCCGGAAGTAGAGGTTTTCCCTTGTAATTATCAGTTTTTTCTACATATCTCCTATAGGGTTTCATTAATGTAAATATTTGGCATTATCAAAGTCGTAGGCATTATAATTTTCTACAAGTTTTGTTTGAAACATTTTTCATATAACGGATTAACCACCTGAATTTGTCCAGTACTTTGTGACAGCTTTTTTTTCGTTGCTATAATAAAATTCTCGAATTGTTAATAGTGACCCCAGTGCTTCTAAGGGTAATTTTAATTGCGATGAAAATTATTCCAATACCATCTTGCGTCTTATTTTCTAAACAAATTGTCCTGTGAATATTTACAGCGATGGCTGCGCCGCCAACAGTCAATTTAGTCGCGGATATTTTGCGTTAATATTTTACCTTATTAATAGGAGGCGCATCAATATTTTGTCAACCATAGCAACGGATGACAATTCTGTTTACTTATTAAATTTTTAATGTGAAAAGTGTTACAACGTGTTTAAACATAATTCACGAATGTAACCGCTGATAGTTATTCTCGAGGAAGATGTCATCCAGAGCAACCTGTAAGACTATTGCAATCATGTTCATTATTCAGTATGGAGAAATTCATGTGCTGGACACCAGAGATTTTGAATAAATCTCTATTTTCATGGGGTTAAATGGCCTCAAAACATTGCTCAGACCGATACGATTGATTCGATTGCATAGACGGACACTGTTTTCGTAGGGCTCCGTATTTGTTAAACCCTTTCTGTTGACGTGATTGCTTGGTGTATCATTAAATAAAACGTACCGCTTAAATAATGTTTGTCTTCTCGGGCTAATTTCTCTAGGGTCGCACAAAAGGGTCAAAGACACAAAACGACCTCACTGAGTAAACTATTTATTTGATTCCTTGCCCTCAGACCTTAAATAACGCGATGCAGAATGTGACATTCTATAGAGTTATCCGTACGAAAATAGCTGACTTGAAGTAGGTATGGTTAATTTAATGATTATTTCAAATACTGAATTGCTTGTATTTTTACTTTTATTTACTAAGTAAATCGACTTCAAGAAGCATTTATCGCGGGGATGTGCACGTTATCTTATTTGTAAGGGTGGAAATTTTATGCATAAGAATGAAACGTTATTCATCCATATGTTAAAACGGTGAATTTAAAAAAGTTCATTTTTTATTACTTGCCGAGTTTGAAATTTCACGAGAACCATGCGTGCGAACTAAAAATCACGGTCTGAGGCTAATCATTCTCCATTTTCCTGATTAATCACCACGCAAATTACAGATCGTGGCTTTCAGTGAGCTTGGAAAGTATAATGGCCTTAATAACTCATTTGCCGCAACAATGTCTCCTCTTTTGAAGTGTTTTGTTTAATCTTTCCATCGTGACACGGAGCAAAGAAACCGGATATTATCCAGAATCTGAGATCGAGGAATTTCTTTGGCTATCAGCCATCTCGACACTACGGTTATGAAAAAATATTTTCCAAAAAATATCTAAATAATCCTTTCGTGTTAGGATTTTGTCCTAATGACCTTGTAGAAGCATTTATCCGGCCTTCAAAACGAGACTATCACTGGAAGGATCTGGTCATAAAGAAAAATGTCGGTCACTTTGAGGCCATTCTATCCTTAAAATAATTAGGGAAATGGGAAACCGCATAACGTGCTCCTTTTTCGGATAGAGATTGTGGCGTATGGCGCCTTGAACCGTAGACGATCGGTTAGATATCACGCAGATTTGGATATAGATAAGGAGGTTATTGGATCGCATTGCTTCGATATTAGCGATTATATTTTACGAGCACATTTCACCTTTCAACGACCTGCGGTTACGAAAGGCTACGTGAGAGCCACTTTGCACGCTTACTCGGCTTTTTAGATGTTAAATGAAAAATTGAGGGTAAAAATAACTTTAAAATACCACAACTGGTGATTAACGTACGGATATATCAGTTACGTAACAGCCATCTCCATTTTTTCACCTTATTGCTTCAAAATTAATAGGAGTGAATGAATTTGGGAATAACTTTGAAACAGGAAAAAAATTCGAATGAATTTAGATAAGAAAACATAAAGAAATGCAAAATGGAACTTTTATGTCGCGCTTTCATCGTTTATTTGCGTACCCGTGCCACTTCACTGTGAAATGTAGTACGCATACGTGGATGTGCTGCACTGAATTCTTACATATTCAAGACAAATAAAATAGGTCGTGCTGTAAAATAATATTCGTAAATATAATAGCCGCTAGTAAGATTTTTCATTCTTGATCTTTGAAAAGGGGAGGGTTGCGAGACACGGCAAAACAATACATTAGTAAATAAACAGAAAACCGTAAAAAGCAAGAGAATACACTCACGTAGCAGGTTGCTGGTAAACACCGTCGCAAGACCTAAGTCAAAAGGAGACACACGCACGCGCAGAAACATACAAAAGCCACTCACACATTAAACTCTAACCAGCAATTAAAGCTAGACACCGATGTTTCGACAGCTAAGCTGTCATCTTCAGTAGTGTGGGGTGTAGGGAGGGAGAAAGGGGTATATTTGGAACTGTTAACTGAGTAACTGAAAAAGGGGGAAGGTGTGGGGGATGGGACCTAAGTCGTTGTTCATAACCGTGTTTTTGTTTTATGTATGTAGATGCTTTCGTATGCATCGAGTTTATTGTATTGTTCAATTAATTTGAACAAAAAGTGGATCAGCTTCTCCAAGAAGGCCCCTACACGAAAATCCCAAAAAACCATTTGAACCAAATTATAACTAAAACAAAAAATACTCTGAAAACATGCCCCACTTTAATAGACAAAGGACTCAATCTTCAATTAAATATCTCCAATCCAGTTGTCCCCAAAATGTACTACCTTCCAAAATTACACAAATTAGGCATGCCTATGAGACCCATTAATCAACTCTCCTACATACAAAATATCTCAGTGTAGCCACCGAGATATTTTGTATCCATCAATTCAAACAAATACAGCTAGATTGCGACTCTCGCATCAAAAACACACAAGATTTCAACAACAGAATAAAAAACACCGCACTTGCAGATAATGAAATCTTAGATTCCTTCGGTGTCACCTCCTTATTCCCAAGCGTACCTATCAAGGGAACCATAGAATTTCCACAGACATGGCTATTAGAAAAGAATATTCCTAAGGAAGCAACAGAAGAATACGTTCTTTTAACCTCCCTGTGCATGCAACAAAGCTTCTTAAAAATCAACAACATCTTCTATCACCAAAAAGACGGTACCACTATGGGTAACACCCTTTATCCTTTAATTTAAATAATTTCGGGAAGACATGAAAATCTTCCTTCCCATATTTTCCGAAAACTTGGCTCCGATACGTAGATCACATTTATGCAGTCTTCGACACAGCAAAAGAAAGCATCCTTAATTTCATACAGCGCCTCAACCAACAATTCGACATGATAAAATTTACACACGAAATAGAAAACAAATCTTCACCTTTCTTAGATTTGCTCAATACAAGAAAACATAAACTGCAATTCAGCCTTTGCAGAAGACCTACACACACAAACACATATATTCATATGGACTCTCACCACCAAATCTCACATAAATTGGCTCCCTTCCACTCCATGGTTCACAGACTACTAAATACACCTCTATTGAAACAGATTTTTACATAGAATTTACATTAATTGAAAACTGCGCATTACCCAACAGACTCGTCTCACAAATCATCGACAAAATGATTCAAAAACACAGACACAATATTCAAATTAAATCATGCCCCACACTCACGAAACAAAACACAAATAAAAAATGCATAAAACTACGATATGCACCGAAAATAACAAAAACTCTTCAATGTATGCTTTCAAAATTTGATCTTCACCCGGTTTTTGTCAACGAAAGTAAATTATCCAACCTACTGACAAACGCGAAAGATAAAATTCCCAATCACCAAAAATCAGGCCAAGTAAATTGCAGTTCGTGTGACAACATTTACATAGGACAATATAGACGCAAACCTTAAACCCGGTTTAAAGAACACATAGCACATTTAAAAAAACAACAGAATAAACAATTCAAGCATTGCGACTCGTATTTTCGACACTCACCATCCTATCACCACAGAAAACCTAATCCTTACTCAAATCAGTCGATCAATACAATAAACTCGATGCATACGAAAGCATCTACATGCATACAAACAAAAATACGGTTGTTAACAACAACAACAGCATCCCCCACCCTTCCCCCTTTTTCAGTTACTCAGTTAACCGCTCCAAATCCTTTCACTTTTCTTCTCCCCAACGGTCACCCCTTGTATATACCCCTTTCTCCCTCCCTACACCCCACACTACTGAATATGACAGCTTAGATGTCGAAACATCGGCGTCTAGTTTTAATTGTTGGTTAGAGCTTACTGTGTGAGTGGCTTTTGTATGTTTCTGCGTGTGCGCGTGTCTCCTTTTGACTTAGGTCCTTCGACGGTGTTTACCTGCAGCGTGAGTGTGAGTACACTCCTGCTTTTTACGACGAAGGTGTTTGTTTATTTACTATTCTTGATCTTATTATACTTTGGTATTATCTTAAAAAAATAGCCCGTAATTGTTAAAATCGATTTATTCAATTACCATACTTTTAGAATCACATTTGACTTCTGAACAAGCAGATGATTTTCATTCACTCGAATATATGCTGTTATTAAAACGACTAGGAAGAAACACCAAGAGTTCGAACACGAGAGTTAGCTAGTACAACGAAGATATTTAACGTGGATGAAATCATTCGGCTCTTATGAGCGTACATGGAAAGTAATTGCAACGCCTTGATATTAGCCGGCATTAGCCTACTCTTTGCCAAGAGCACCAAGGGGACGAACTGCTTAACGTCCCATTCAAAGGTCGGAGCGCTGATTTGTCCGTTTTCCTCATTTTCGTTTCCTCGTTCTCTTAGTTCGTACACACATACAACCTCAGAAAAATACTATTTTCGCAGGATTCGTGTCCGTTGACCTCTCGAGCAGCGGCTGAGTAGCAGTCAGCGTCCTAACCACTACACAACCGGTACCCCCTTATCTATAAATACATATAGGTGTTTATAAAAATTAATTTTCATATTGTCACTTCTCCTCCTCCTCCTTTTCTAGCTAAATAATACATGAGCAAGGATGAAAATTAGACCGTTAATGTCTAGATTATCGAGGAATTCGTTACAAAAATATACATTCTAATGAATTGAATTCACAGAATGGAGGAGGAGTTGGAACGCAGGTAGACAGCGAGAGGGGGTGGAGAGAGAGCGAGGAATGGCGGCGATGGGAATGGAGTGGTGAAAAAACAAAAAAGAAACGCCAGCCTACGGCATCTACAATTGAATCGCGGGACGTGCTTCCCCCTCTCTACAATTTTTTTTACTCAAGTATCGCCTGGACGGAATGGACGATGGCCTTTAGAAATTTTCTTCCCCTACTTAACTCCGCCCGGCAGCGGGAGTTAGATTGCAGTGGGTTCGAAAAAAATGGACACAATCTCGGAAGCTTCGTTTTTTTATAGCTGGTCCGTACGTTTTATGCATTTTCATCGCCGTCGTCGGGTGAGCATCTTTTCATAAGTGCATTCATGCTCCATTGTTATCGTCCGTAGATCCTTGCCTCAGTAATAACGGAGCGCATTATTCCGTAATGGTTATTCTACTATGGAGAACAACTGGGTTTCACTTCTTAAGTGGCAAATATAAAACAGGAAAATGAATATTAAGGACGCATTATGCAGCGCAAGCGTGGGTTTTAGCGTTGGTGTTGCATTGTGTTTTCCTGCGAAAATAGAGTAGCTGCAGAGGCAGCTAACAGAGCAAAGACATCACTTAAAAATTTTATTTTATCTCATTAATTCGAATGTTGTGATAAAATTCAAAGTTGATTATGTGTGAGAACATTCTAATATAATTCCAAAAAGTCGCACATTTTTCTAAAAGGTTCAAAGTATTAAAGAATTGCGTCATCACCGTAGCCACCTTCATTGCGTGTTATTTCTCCCAACTTTAAAACATAGTTTCTCGTAGAAACACGCATTGTCGCGCCGTCTCTTCTGTGACAATGCCACCTATTGTTAAACTGATCAGTTCAACTCACACGATAATAAATTATCGTGCGAGTTGTCTTCTTTCCGTACAAGTGGTAAGAGAGAAAGAAGACTACGGTGAAAATTGAAATTGAAATTAAAGAAATTTATTCAATATTACCTACTGATGATGAGAGCTTTGCTCTAGAAATACGTATTTAGAATAACCTACCTTTAATTTTTTAGAGAACTGTGTGAGATTGAGTTGAGTGCGTGTGTGTGTATGTGTATCTTTGGTCTAGGTCTGTTTGGTCCCTGTCGTTGTCTGGAGACGCACAAATATGGCATTTGTTTTTCTTGTTATAAACAAAATTGCATTCGGGAGTAATCATCGGAATTTTTAAATTTTTAGAAAGTTCGGGTGAAATCGGATTTTAATGAAAGCAAAGAATTAAATTTTTTGAAAAATTCGGGTTGAAACAGGTTTAACAAAAAAAAATTAATCAGTACATTTTATATTCGCCGTATCCGCCGAACAATAAAAATGTATTTATTTATAGACCAACGGGCACAAACCCAATATACAGATTATATAGTTTTACATTGGATATTAAATACAATGTTTGTTGTTTGTTAAAAATAGTACTGAAATAGATGCACATACAGAAATAAAGTTAAAATTTAACACAAAACATAATGGAAACATTGATAAGAGTAGACACATTAACATATTGAAGCTATGTAGAAAACATTTTTGGATTGAACAGTACAAAGACCAGTACCTCAATATAATATATGAATTCATTGACAGAGTAATATGTAAAATTTTATATCAAATACTCATTAATTTTTACTTTCTCCATATAGTATTGGGGAAAGTATTGTTTTCATTGGAAAAATCAATTTCGAGATCTCAACGGAAATACACGTTTTGAGCTCCCTTGAACACCTTTTGACATTTTTCTCGATGCCTGTGTGACAGTTTATTTGTGGGTGCTCTAACTCAAAATCTATTAATCAGGTCAACGCGAAATTTTACATTTGACATTTTTGTTACAGGCAAAAGAACTGATTAGTTTTTGGTAAAAATCGGTCAACTGGAAGTGGGTGTTACTTATCAGTTTAAAAAAAAAATATTTGATTAATATAAAAACATATTTGAATGAAAGCTGTAGGAAATTTAATTTTCTACAACCTTTGTTGAAATATCTTAAAAACTATTTTTTTAGCAGCCACACCACACCACCTACCGGCGACTATTGTAAACATTTTACGCTTAGTTACGTCATATTGACGCTCCTTTTTATTTTGTTAATTGTTGGAGCTTCGTGGCTATATCCAATAACAGAAGGCTACGGTTTGAGTTTATTTCAATACTTTGTTAAGTCTGAATTTTTCTCACAGTTCCATAAAATATTTATTATAATTTAATCTATTTGGAATTTTTAGAAATATTACAGGTATGGAGAAAGTTATCTGGTGCCACATCAGATTTTTAGATGATACAAATATATCACAATAAAGTATTTACCAACAAAATTATTAAGTCGGATTCTCACACATAATACATAGCAAGATAATAATCAAAATCAAGAACCATATCAACTGCTCATTATTACACAAAAACTGTTGGTAATGTGTGTGTGTGTGTAGTGTAATGTTTTCGGGTTTTTCGGATTATACCCGAATTTTTAAAAGGTGATCCGGGGGGTAAAAATCGGATAAAATCGAGTAAAACCCGAAAAACAAATGTCCTATGCATAAACCAACAAATATTGGTTTGAGATATAAAGTCCTTGGCGAGAATTGATTTTCCGCAAACTTGATATTTTTGGCTGTTTATTTCTAAAACGATGCTTGAATTGTACGGTTTAGGACAGTGATTCCCAAATTGGGGGCATGAGAAAACAATAAATTTTTAATGTAAAATTCAGTTGAAAACGCCTTTTTTTTAGCCGCATTTCATCATTTATTTCGTTAACATCCGTCAGAATTGTCAATCCAGATGTTAAAATATTGGAGTAGATTTCATAATTTGTCAGAATTGTTCATCGCCAAAGATAGAAATCCCTTCTGTGCAATGTATGCTATTTATCCATCTTATATATGGGTAAATAATTATGAGTTAATTGATCATTAACAATAATATAAATCTGTTACAAAGTATGTAATAAATGTTAAAAATAACATGCATATAAACAATAATATAATTATGCGTGCAAACGGTTACGTTTATTTCAATCAAATAACTGAGGGGAGAATGAGGGTTTCGTGAAAACCAAAGGGGAGGCGTAATGTCAAAAAGTTTGGGAAACACTGGTTTAGAAGATGATTTTTTTAATTTTAAATTTATTTCCTTACATTGTCTGCTAGAGATTTGCTCTGATTGTTAGTCGCTCTCTCTCTTTCCAACTGGAATTCGTCCATCCATTCATCCAAATCTACATTGAGATTCATTCGGATCTCTCGTAACCAAAGTTATTCAAGGGTTGCAGTGCTTTATCGAAGTCCATCCGATCATATAATCCGTCCCGAAACATCGTCCAGATTATTCTTCGACTGTCCGTCATGCGATTTGAGTTCGTTTTCCGCAACAATGGTTGCCATGCGAACTCTAAAGTTGGATTATTCATATCTCCTTTGCGGTATCTGGGGCATGTCGAATTCTAGGGAAAACATTTTGACTGGCGAACGCTCCGGAGTAACATCACTGCGAACTTTGTCGAGATAATTAGTTCGTGCGTTAGGCGATTTTCAGAGAGCACGCCGGGGGTCGAAACGAAAACATCTGCGTAAAACCTCGCCGCTTGCCGAGAAAATTTCGTTGTTGTTGTTTGTTCTTTCCGATAAAAAAATAGCGCTTTTGTGCGTTGCCTCTGAATTGATGTAGCGACTCGAAATATCGAGTGGTTTTTTTAAAAGGACATTTTGGTACCTTCCGAAACCTTTATGCGACTAGACTCGGTTAAGTACTTTTAACGTCCGCGCACATTTCGTGTACGATGCAGCCGAGCATTAAGGATGTGCCTGCTACCTGACGCTGCTAGAGTACTTTGCTCAAATTTCATTGAGGTTGATCCAAGTTCATAACCCGGAGTTATCAAGGGCTTGCGACCGCCCTTGGTGGTCGGTCCACATTTCGAAATGATTTAGCTTTCTTGTGTTTTTATAGTCGGAGAAGTTACTCGTCTTCATATGCGGAGATTTTGAATTGAAACTTTTTTTTCCGTGAGGATTAAGCTCGGTCACTTGCATCTATGCAGCAGAATGAGAACTAAAATTGTCTACTAGAAATTTAACGATTAATATTTTCGCATTAACAATTTAAAATGGGCAAATAATGAATAAATCGAATGGCGTCGATAGTAAACACTGCAAGCCTCTCACATATTGATCTAAATAAATTCTTATCAGAATCGTTGCAAAGTTTGCTTTATTTGAATTTTTTTTAAATTGAATTTTTTTTTCAATACTCAGCTCCCGTACAGTAAATACCTGGAAAACCCCAATGCGGCAATAATATGGAAATCAAATTTCTCTCTGTAATAGATATGCATTTTTCTATTCTTTGAGAGAATTTGAGCATATTCGGATTGTGTAGCTTTTAATGAAAAAGAAAATAAAAACACATTTATTCAGTCGAAGACCCTTCATAGCGCTGAATTATTTTTTCAGTTACAGCCTATTAAAAATGTAACTTTTAGACTCCTTAGATTTTAATTATGTGTATATTATTATATACATAATATCCTTATTCTGTGCGTTGGTCCGTCCGTCCGTTGGTCCGCCGGAACGCTCTATAGAAATCCCCATACCTTTTATTCACTTGCAGGCTTTTTTACTTTCTTCATATACAAAGTATAGAGAAAGTATTGTTTTCATGAAAAAAATCGAATTCGAGATTTCAACGGAAATACATGTTTTGTGGTCCCCTTAACACGTTTTGACTATTTTCTCGATGATGTCTGTGTCTCTGTCTGTCTGTCAGTCTGTCTGTCTGTCTGTCAGTCTGTGTCTGTATGTGATAGCTTTTTGTGGGAGCTCTAACTCAAAAACTGTTTATTAGATCAACACAAAATTTTATATTTAACATTTTTATGAAAGTTAAATGATCTGAGTAATTTTTGGTAAAAATCGGTTGACTGAAAGGGGGTGTTTACCCTTGTCACTTATCCATTATTTTGAAATATTTGCTTTAATATTTGATAAATGTAAAAATGTACTGGAATAAAAGTTGTAGGAAATTATATTTTCTACAACCTTTGCTTGATACATTTTTCCATATAATGCATTGTTATATTTTTAGCTGCCACCACCACGCCACCTACCGAAGACTATTGTTAACAATTGACGCTTAGTTATGTCTTAGTAACGCTCCTTTTTCTTTTCTTAATTGTCAACCGGAAGTAAATATTGACAACGATCCCAGAGCTAACAACATGTAATTTGCCATATAAATATGGAGAAAGTCATGTGTTGCCCACATCAGTTTATTTCTTTTGCTAAATAAAAATAGAAGTAATTGGCCAACGTTCTTTAGACGGGGTCCATTAAATAAAATAAACAGATTCTTATTCTTTCGTCGAAATTTGCCTTCGGTTCGAAATCGCTCAAGTTATGCGTTTCAAACACTTTTATTAGAAAATTTTAAGCTTTTTAAGGATATGCTGCCTTGCCGACCGTGCCATTGATAAACCTCGAGATTGTATTGTCGTCATTATACTATATGTTTAAGGAAAGCGTGCTTTGAATACTTAAGTACGGGAATAATATGATACTATGCAGATAGGCATAAGCTGTAATTTGGGAATAATATTGAAACAGGAAAGAAATTCGTCTGACCGGGAATCGAACCCACTTTCTGAAACAGGAAAAATTATCTGCGACGGTAGTTCAGTGGTAGAATATCCGCCCGGCCAGTGGAAGACCCGGGTTCGATTCCCGGTCATAGCAGAATTTTTTCCTGTTACAAAATTATTCAAGTTTTTGTTTACAGGTGCTCAATGTGGCTTCCACGGGGCACGCATCCCACCTGAAAGCAATCTCATGCCATACTCTATGTGGCGTATCCTTATCGACACTCGTTACTGCATCGCGGATTCTGTCTCATGGTTTCTCTAAGGATTGTGGCAGAGGAGGAACATACGTTGTCCTCGACGTAGCCCTAGAAATGTAAATCAAGGGGTGCGAGGCCGGGTGACAGTGGCGGCCACCTCATTGGTCCACCTCAACCTACCCGATTGATGGGGAATGTGGCATCAAGGAAAGGTGTCACGCTCCGGTGATAATGGGGTGGACCGCCGTCCTGTTGGAACAAGATGTCTACTACTTCAGTGTCTTGCTGCAACGTGGGTATAAGGAAAAGTTCCAGCATGTCTAGATGTATGATTGCAGTCACTGTTTTCTCAGCGAAGAATGGTCCCTAAACCTTTGTAACACTCATAACACAAAATGCATTCACTTTCAAAGAGTCGCGTTGATGTTCATCTACATCTACATTATACCCTGCAAGTCACCTTTTTGGTGGAAGGCAGGGGGGGCAGTGCACCTAGGGTCCATAGTTTTCCTACGTTATCTTTTTCTATTATGGTCTCTTATCGTCCTAGATACGTCGGGCTTCTGATAAGTCCTACTACCTCATTCGCTAGTCCCTCCGACATAAATTTTTCCAGTAGTTTAATTCTAGCCTGCAGCCTACGTTCCTCTAACGATGTCCATTTCAGATTTTCTATTAATGATGTTACGCTTTGTTTACTATCGTAATTCCTCTTTACAAATCTAGCTGCCCTGCGCTGAACCTTTTCTATCTCGTTAGTGAGTCCCTTTTCATAAGG
Source organism: Tanypteryx hageni (assembly GCA_028673005.1). Classification (NCBI taxonomy): domain Eukaryota; kingdom Metazoa; phylum Arthropoda; class Insecta; order Odonata; family Petaluridae; genus Tanypteryx; species Tanypteryx hageni. Next base: position 98,412,390 of record CM054112.1, on the reverse strand, counting down.
ATCCCACACAGCTGAAGCATATTCGACCTGCGGTCGAACCAAGGATAAATAACATAATTCTTTCACTTTTTCGGAGCTATTTCGAACTATTCTCCCTATAAAGGCCAGCTTTTTGTTAGCGGCACCTATCAATCGGCGAATGTGGGTGTCCCACGAGAGATCACGATGGATCGTGACTCCGAGGTATTTAATCGAGTCTGAAACTGGAATCTCTACTCCGTCCAACGAATAATTATTATTCAACGAGATACTCTTGGTTCTCCAGAAGTTGATGACGCAGCTTTTCTTTTGGTTTATCTCTAACTGCCATTCCTTACACCATGCAGAAATAGCTTCTAGGTCATTTTGGAGATACTAGTGGTCTTCCGGATTGCTTATTTCTCTATAGATGACGGTGTCGTCCGCGAAAAGCCTAATTTTACTTTTGACTACTGAGCTGATATCGTTTATATAAATTAGAAATAATAACGGACCAATTACACTACCCTGTGGAACGCCAGAGACAACCTCCACTAAGTTCGAAGATTTCCCATCTATAACAACCATCTGCTTCCTGTGATTTAAAAATTCACGGATCCAACTAACGATTTTAGAATTAACGCCTAAGGTTTCTAATTTCGTTATTAACTTCCTGTGAGGTACCTTATCAAAGGCTTTCCTAAAATCTAAGAAGATGGCATCGACCTGCGTATTCTTTTCTCCGCTTCTCAGTAAGCAATTAACAAAAAGACCGAGCTGAGTATCACATGACCTATCTTTCCTGAAGCCGTGTTGACAATCATCTAACAATAAATTACTATCAAGAAATCGCATTATGTTGCTAACGAGTATATGCTCGAGAATCTTACACGATATCGAAGTTAAAGAAATCGGCCTGTAATTTTCTGGGTTCTCTTTGTCGCCGCCCTTATGAATTGGGGTAACGTGCGCTAACCTCCAGTCGCTAGGGACCTCTGCGCGAGAAATGGATTTCTCGAAGATTATCAGAAGAAAAGGTGCTATTTCTTCAGCTAATTCTTTTAAAACGCGAGCAGGAATTTCTTCGGGGCCAGTGGCTTTGTTATGTCTGATGGAACTCAATTGCTTTGCTATTCCCACCTCAGAAAATACTATATCGTCCATCAGGTCCCCCCTTATTGCGGTTGCATAATGTACGCAATGGTCGCTGACGTCTGTGAATGCTTTTACAAAATGACCGTTTAACAGGTTGGCTTTCTCTACGCTATCATGAATAACGGCACCCGAGTCATTACGCAGGGAAGGTATGGTAGGACCTCTACCTTAGAACTCTCTCACATAGGACCAAAACGCTTTAGGGTCCTCCTTCAAATAATTATTTAATACCTTATTCCGGAAGTTAGTAAAAGCCTCGCGCATAGTAGTTCTCGCTTTAGCGCGGGATTCCTTATACGTCTTAACTTTAGTTGCTCTATATTCATAGGATGATGTAGACGGCATATTTTTTATTTTCGCGTGGCTTATTCTCTGACGCCTAAGCGCACTCCTAACTTGCTTATTGTACCAACGTGGCTCTTTATTGTCGACCTTCAATTTAATTGGAATGTACTTATCGATGCTCTCTAGAATTATATCCTTGAATAGTTTCCATGACGACTCAGCACCTGTGACTCTAGGCGGTTCTCTTCCCCATATCTGCACATTATGCCTATTAACTATCCCACTTAAGTGAAATATTGCTTAATCACTAATTCAAATCCAAAACAGCAAAACGCACGCTCACTGCCACTGTAATCCGCCATTACTCTGAGGCAGGAATAGCGAAGCAACTGAGTGCGATAAAGCCCAACAAAAATCCTGGACCAGAAGGAATTCCCGCGCGTGTATTAAAAGAACTAGCAGAAGATATAGCTCCCTTCCTTCGGATAGTTTTCGAGAAATCTCTTACCCTCTGTGAGGTTCCTGATGATTGGAAACTAGCACACGTCACACCCATTCATAAGGGAGGTGACAAAGAAAACCCCGAAAATTATAGGACGATTTCTCTAACATCATTATCATGTAAGATTTTGGAGCACATTATTGTTAGCAACACAATGCGTTATCTTGAGAGTAGATCGCTCTTAGTCAGCTGTCAACATGGCTTCAGAAAAGGTAGATCCTGTGACACCCAACTCGGTCTGTTTGTGAATGATGTTTTATCATGCGGCGAAAATAATAAGCAGGTCGATGCAGTGTTCCTTGATTTTAGAAAAGCTTTTGACAAGGTTCCCCACCGTAAGTTGTTATTAAAATTGGGAAATCTTGGCGTTAATGTTAAAGTCATTAACTGGGTTCGCGCTTTCCTTTGGAATAGAAAACAAAAAGTAGTCATCGATGGTGAGTCCTCGAGTGTGGCAGATGTAGTCTCTGGAGTGCCGCAGGGTAGTGTGATCGGACCTATGCTTTTCTTGCTTTATATAAACGACATCAGCTCAGTTGTAAAAAGTAATATCAGGCTTTTTGCGGATGACACCGTAGTCTATAGAGAAATTAGTGGTCCTAGCGACCATCGTCAGCTTCAGGATGATCTGGATGCGTTATCTGTTTGGTGCAAGGAATGGCAGCTAGAAATCAATCAGAAAAAGAGTAACGTTCTAAACTTTTGGAAATCTAGAAGCCCATCGTCCGTGTTTACCTACTCGATAGATGGTGAGATCATTCCTGTTTCGGAATCCGTGAAATACCTCGGGGTAACCTTGAATCGTGACCTGTCTTGGGACACCCACATAAGACGAGTGATAGGTGCGGCAAATAAGAAGTTGGCTTTTGTGCGTAGGATAGTCAGGAAAAGCACGGAAATGGTGAGAGAATCCTGTTATTTATCGTTGGTTAGACCTCAAATGGAATACGCAGCAGCGGTTTGGGATCCATATCAGAGGGGACTCATAAAGGATTTAGAAAAAATACAGCGGAGAGCAGCTAGATTCGTGAAAAAGAATTACGATAAAAAACAGAGCGTTACGTTACTCATTGATGAGTTGAGTTGGCCATCGTTGAAAGATCGTAGATTACAGGCGAGACTTAAACTTCTAGATAAATATAGGTCGGAGATATTCGTAAATGAAATGAAGGATATTATTCGACAACCAACGTATATCGGACGGAGGGATAATGACGACAAGATTCGCGAAATAGATAGTAGGACGGAGAGGTATAAGGAGTCCTTTTTCCCTAGGACAATACGAGACCACAATAGATAACTGTGAATAATAATTAGTTAGGAACTTGGTGCGCGGCACCCCCTGCCATCCACCGTCAAGGTGACTTGCAGGGTAATATGTAGATGTAGATGTAGATGTACTATAGTAGGGAGCACGAACGAAGGTGGGTGAGTCATGATTACTGCGCAACATTGTAACCAGCTGTACGTGTTGAATCGTCTGCATGCTCCGACTCGTTTTTGAAGTACTGATACACTTTATAGACGATTTATCTGGCTTGTTTATGCAAAACCTTGCGTTTACTTCCTTTGCCCTCCATTTTAGAACACCACAAAACGGTACTATTTAAATCTCAATCGTCAAACACGAAAATCACGCCGAAAATGTAAGTACCGCAAGCCAAGAGCCGCTAAAACTGACTGACGTTGATTGGTCAAGTGAAGGAGCTAGAGAAACCACGTGACATTCCTAGCCTTCTGCGCATCCAGCTGCCACACGCCTTTGTTCGTGCTCCCAACTGTAGTTCTTCTCTCACCAAGCCTATAGTGTAACACCTGTAAACATCCAGCTGCATGGTGGGAAACGTGAATGTTGTTGTACAGCTATTCTTTTTCCAATATGTGACTTGAATTAAAAGTCATGTCTTTCAAATTGTACTTTAATTTATGTACACACTGTTTATATAATTACGTAATTAGGTGCGGAGAATTAATTTGAAAAAATTAAAATACAACAGAAAGTTATAGTTTTCCAGCATTTGCATATGAAGTACACGATAAAATATCCGTTCTATTTTTATCGAGAAATATACCTTCTAATTATCTTTAAATTGCTTTGTCTCTTAGTTTTCCAATATTTATTTGAATTTAAGGCTTAACGCGTTTGAAAAAAATTAAGGTAGATCTATAAATTACATCACGCAAAAAAATTGAATTCTTTAGCACCCGTTCCCCTCGTCACATATTGTCACAAAAATTTAAACCCTTCCTTTAAATTTGTCACATTTCAAAGTCTTCCTTACGTATAAAAAAATACAGGATTTATTTTCACTCATAAAACATTAATTTAGCTTTTGTTTTAATTTTAATTCAGCACATAATACATTACACAAATTTACTTATTTTTGATTTTTCGTCAAAATTAATTTCATTCCAAATGTAAACTTAGTGGCCTCTGGAACCAGAAAATTTTAGCGCTAATCCCGATGAGGTTGAATGGACGAAACGAAGATCGAATAAGGAAAAATACCCCAAAATGAAATTTTAGTAACAAATGTTTTTAATATTTTTTTCAACAAACCAAAGAGGTCACGTTGTCAAAGAACGCTCTCCCCACTCGTCACGATCCGTCACAAATTTATCAGCCTCCTCCTCCGAGGGGGTGACGTGATTTATGGATGCCTCCTGGCCTTATTACTTTATTGTTAAATTTTCTTGTCATGTGAATTTATTTCTACAATAACTAACCTTGACATTTATTGAGTAATTTTAGTTTTTACTAATACGTTAAAATCCCTTTCTCTATACGCTAAAAACCCTCTTCTTCTAACCGTCACAGAGAACATAAATCCCTCCTTCGGGGTAAGGGATATATATACGAGTATATATATATTGCCTCATGGAGGAAATTATAAATCGGATAGCTCCATACACTCCACGGCGATAATGGAAGGATCCTTCCCGAATAACTGTTAATCCCGGGAAGTATTTTTATTTTATTTTCTCTCTCTCTCCTCCTCGGACTGGACCAAAAAAGACCGTCCGCCCTTTTCCCTCGAGGTCCTTCTCATCTCTCGCTCCTTCTCTCCAACCTGCACTCTCGTCGACCTAGTTGGCCAGAACAGAAATCAACTTTACGGGGAGAGGAGGGATTGGGGGAGGAATCGCTTCCTGCGCCGCCTTCCCCTTCAACTCCCTTTCTACCTCATCCCCCTCTGCCTCTTCCCCTTTTTCCCAAGCGATTCTATCACCACATGCCTTACCTGTGCCTCATCCACTTGTTCCGTTGTCCAAGTTATTTTTCACCGGACTGCGGGTTTTCCCCTCCTCTCCCTCCGTGCCTCCTTTCCTTCCTCTTCCTCCTCTCTCTTTCTGTCTTTCCGAACTTGACGCGGCGCTGTGTTACCTTAAAAATACCCTCAGGGCCTCTGCGCCCCGCCCTCTACCGGCTACGGAACCATGCTCGTTTGCTGGACATTCCGTCTCTTACGGCCACATCCTAATCTCCACTTTGGGCCTTCTGCCTCCCTTTCCCTTCCGTCCCCGCCACACTCTCTCCCTGCCTTTCTCCGCCATCCAGCTTTTTCCCTACTCCGCTCGCTACCGCCGGAACCGTCGGAACCGCCGCCTTCATCATCCGCTCTCCCTCCCTTATCCTCTCCTTACCTCCCTCATCAACGCTCTCCATCAACCCCTCTCTCTGCCTCACATCTCCCTTTCCTAGTCTTTCCTTCTCAACCCCTTCTCTCCACCAGCTACATACCTCTTTCTGGGCCACCTACTCCGACCACTGCACCTCCTCTCTCTCTTTATATAACCCCCCTCTAACCTCCCTCCAGGATCTCCCCGTCTTTTTCTCCACCCTTTACCTTTACCCCATTTTAGTCCAAAGCCTACCTGCTATGTTCTCTTCCCTCAACGCCCTCTTGCTATCCCGGTTCCTGGCATTGGACCCTTTCTCTCTCTCTCTCCTCCCTCTTCCTCCACCTCCCTCGGTTCCCTTCTTCCATTCATCTGCTCAGTTTTGTTGGATCTCCTCTCTCTCTCTAGCAGAGAGTGGAAAAGACCTTTGCCCTCGCAGTGGGAAAGGAGAGGGAAGGACATAACGTCGATGGGTTGGCTCTGATTATACGACGAGCATCGATGGGAAAGCTCTCTGGGGAAATAATGAATGGAGAAAATAAAGAGGAAAGGTTTATGGGCCAAGAGAAAGAGTTAAAAACAATTAAATTGTTATATATATACACACATATACACATAAACATATTACACACATATAAACATTATACACATTACACATATATACACTGAAAAGAATGAACAGACTTCGATTTTAAACTCTTTTGTAGACGATGGAAAAAATCTACAAATGGCGGGAAAGTAATTTGCATGCTAAATACAAAAATTATCAAAAATATTTCTTGTTACTTAAATTTTATTTCTATTCAGATTAGGGTGGTTATATATTCCTATTGGCAGAGCTATATGGATTTTAATGTGAACAATGTGAAAAATTAGGAATCTCCTTTTTCATCTCCTCCGACTATCAAGTATTTGCTAGCATGGTATCTCATAAACTTTAGGTCATTGTCCACTGATTCGATTCAAGTAGCGTTTATATTGCTATTTTGAATGCGACAAGAATGAGATTATAGTATTTTCGCCTTAAATTTATAATTTAATTTTAGTAATTGATTCATAATTCAAGAGTTCGAGAGTAAAAAAACGGATCGCATTGTATCTATCGTATAGTGTAGACTTTCAATCAAGCAATAAAAGTAAATATTGCATTGTTTTAGAATAGTCAGTTTTAATAATTACAAGCACCATTGAAGATTTAGGGCAGGGTGGCCAACCCATTGTCCGCGACGACATTTGGTATGGCCCGCGGATACTCAGTCAGGCACTCAATCGGAAAAAAATATTTTTGGCCGGAGTGGAACCAAAATCGGACATTTGTTTTGATTCTCTTATCCATATAATCCTCTCGATTGCTTATTTCCAACTATGTTTAACATTGTAAATTATTTCAAGGCTAAACCGAAATTATTTTCTAGGAGTTTATCTCAGAAAATACTGGACCAATTTTCAAAACGTTTTCAAAGTGGAAGTAATAATTTGTGTTGAACATTAATAGGTATTATTCCGCTATTTCAGAGATATATGATTCGTTTAGTTTCCGTTTCGAAGACTTAGAAGCTGAAAGAAACAACGTCTCTCTCTTCTCTATTTTGGACAACGAAATAGAAAAATATCCACCAAAAATCCAATTGGAAATAGCTGAAATTAAGAATCACTTTGGCCTCATAGCAAAATTTCGCGAGCATTGTGAATCACCGACCTTCTCAGATTTAAAAGCCTTTTGGAAATTTGTTCCCGAAAACAACTACCCCGGACTTGGCCCGTCTTAAAAAAAGGTTGTCCACCCCAAACACAAACATGCAACTGAAAAGGCAACTTGTTTCAAGCGGCTTGCCAAAAGATATACTTCATGAAGGATTTAATTCTATTTATAAGGATTATGGAAGTGCATAAAATACCATTCGAGGGATTATAGTCAAAAGAGATACTGATAATAACTGACTAATAACGATAGAGCAAAACTTTGCAAATATACAATGTTGATGGCTATTTTGCAATTGTGAATTTTACGCAGCATCTTTTTTATTCAAAATTGTTTAAAAAATTTATGTACTTTTAAAATCATATAAATAAAAAATAGAAATTTATTATCGAGGAAAAGGCTAAATCTTCACTCTACCTGTCGTGTATTTTGTGATATTTTTATATTCTTACTAACAACAAAATCAAAAGTATTATTTGAAAAATAATTTATTCCTAAAGAAATCCAGAGGTTTAAAATTGCGAGGCCAAAGCCCCATTGATTTTATTTATTTTTATGAAATTCTGTAGCTTCAATTGACTACAAATTAGATAGTGGCGTATTAATAGCTCGTAGGAAAACTACCTTCTATTCAATGAAATACGTCAATGTAAGTATATCGACGAGTAAGATTCGATATTTTTCCAGAATTATTCCAGAATTTAATTAATAATAATTAATAACTTAAGTTTTAATAAACAAAAATACGTCAAAACAGAGGATTTAAGTTCATAAACAATTTGAGATGTGTTTCTGCGACCAATAATATCGAAACGTTTTGCAACCATTGCACTAGAATGATAAAACAGTCAACGGAACTAAAATAAAATGACATAAATTGCCAAAAAATGTGAATTCCTATAAAATGAAAGCGGAGTTTTATAGTGGTGGTATGTGATGTATATATATATATATATATATATATATATATATATATATATATAGTAACGAAGGAATGGATAGAATAGCGATTTTTTACCGGAGTGAGTGGGAGAGGAAACTAAGCGAATGAAGCGGACGCGAACGAAGATAGATGGAAAGGCAAGATTAAAGACTAAAGGGCTGGGGTGATGGTAGAAGGAGAGATGGTTAAGGGTAGAATACAAACGAAACTGATTTCGATGCAAATCAAATCGGTGTGTCTTTCCGCGCGGACCTGAACACGAGATATAATGAAATATGCGATTGGAAAAAGAATAGGATGGGATCAGAGGATGTAATGAAGAGTTATAGTTAGGGTGACCGTACGTCCCGGTTTAGCCGGGACAGTCCCGGATTTTAGATGGATTGCCGGCGTCCCGTCCGGTTTAGCATTTGTCCCGGTTAAAATTTTTTTATTTTGATTTCAAAAATATAGAATAAATAAATCACCTACCACCAGTTTTATGTTATTACACAAGAAATCCATTTATTAGGAATTAAAATCTCATCTTTCAATTATGTTTAAATAAGTACAATCCATAAGGGGCGCCTATAGGTGCGGCAGCCGAGTGCACGCAGGGCACATTTAGCTATACGAGTTTCGAAGCAATTATTTATGTTTTAGATCATCCCTATTTACTTTAACGAATTAAGTTGATCTAAAACGTTATATTTAACTGTTATCACGCCATAATATTTTCTTGAATGTTGCCAGATACGAATTTAACCACTGTTAGAAATGATACGCGAAATGGCTTTTCCTAAATGCATTGGTGAACCAAAATACCTTTTTTCCTGGAAAATTTTTAAAAATTTGGGGTGCGTTTTATAGTTTGAAAAATACGGTAAAAATGACTAAAATATTTGTTCCCATCAATTTTCTGACCAATTCTGTAATAAATTTGTGCACCTAATGTTAGATTTTGAATAGATTATGGGCTACTTTGTCAAGAAATCATGGCCAAGCTACGTAGAATTTATCTATTTGGGATGTTAGCGACAAAACAACTAAAGATCTTATATTGTCCCGGTTATGTCCGGGTTTTTCTACTCCAGAACACGTTGTGTCCTGGTTTTACTTCCTCAGAATCTGGCCACCCTAGTTATAGTAATACTCGATGACGGGAGGGCATAGAAACATAGACACAAAATTGATGGGAGTTGTGTAAACAATCGGAGGGGAGGGTTATGGCAGATGGGGGAAAATGAAATGGGAATTCTATAAATCATTTTGTATTGGGAGAATTTTGATTTGTTTCCTAAAAGAGTGAAACTCCAAAGCCATCTCGTCCGTGAGAAGTCATCCCGATCTAATTCGATAAGGATCATTGGTTGAGGGAAGTTTTTAGCGATACTAGTGAGATTTAACTTTGAGTGAGAATGATGCATATTCGAGTAAAACACATTTGTTTAGTTTTTAAAGACTTTTGGGCCATCTTGTGAACAGTTAAAATAACAATTTAAATATTAGTAGTGAAACTAACAATATTTTTTATCCGTCCAATTATTTATAAATTGAAAAAGGTGTATCAGTTTGAAAAAATTCCAGCAAAGGTATTAGATGACAGAGGTTAGATGTTCTTCGGTCAATTGAATGACCAATATAATAGCAAGGGACAGATAGACCAAAAGTTTGAGCGGTGTATGTAGTACATTTTATTTCAAAATATCTCGTAGCACACATTAAATCTGAAAATGAAAAGCTTTAAGGACAAAAAAACCAAAGTAGATTAAATGTGATGTAACTAAAGGAATATAAACAAGGAAGGTTGCGCGGAAAATGCTTCAAACGAACGAAAAAATAACGAAGATTAAAAACAAAATGTGTTATCGGCAGAGAAGGGGGAGATAGGGAGAGAAAGAAAACTACCGAGAGGCAGGAAAAAAAGTGAAAACCTATAAAAATAACAAACCTTTGAAAGGCGTAAAAAAACGGTTTTGAGGGTATAAATGAATTATGAGCCGATGAATAATAAAAAAAAACGAGTGGAGGCGAGTCGAATGCGAAAGAATAAGCGAATTAACGGAAATGGCGTCGCTCATTTTTTTTCAAGAGAAGAAAAGCGGAGAAATGGAGAGGGAATAGGTCAGTGTGTGTGTTCGTTTGCGTGTAAAGGAGAGGAAAAAAACGCCGCGGGAGCATCGGGATAAATAAATTAATATATATACACATATATATATATAATATATATATATATACACATATATATATATATATAATATATATATATATATATCCCTCAGGGTGATATCCGATCGTCAGTTTAACCGTTCAGTTAAAAGGAGGAGAAATAGAAAAGAGATGGGTAAGCTAATTTCGAAAATGGACCAAAGGAAGAAGAGAAGGAGAAGGATTTGTGATGCGGAATTTCCCCGGAATACTCAAATAGCAGACAGACGCACTAGGGGGGACACGCGTGGTAATGGATGCTAGGAAAAAGCGGGATCGGAAAAGATATGAGAATAAAAAAATGTGGCATACACGCCGCTTTCGACAATTTTTTTTCATTTGAGAGACGGGAATGGCGGATCCGTCCATTTTGCATGTTTCGGAAGAGGGAAACGCGATCGGCGGAGGGAAGAGGGAACTAGGAGAAGGGCGGAACTCTGGCCGTGGAAACAAATAAATAAATTTCGCATGAGCCTGCGGTAGCGGCGGCGGCGGCGAGCCCGAATTGCTCTTGTCTATCCACATCACTCGTCGCAGATTTACACCAGCGGCTCCCCCTTATTTCTGGGACGACACCAACCCCCTCTATCGTAAAACACTCGAAAGGTTCTTCGGAACGTGCACGTGCGGAATGCCTTATTTTGTTTACCCGGATTTTCACATGGAGATGCTTTTTTTTCAACCCCTCCTCACTCCCTACGTCTTTCCGCTTCTTCCTCTTCTCCTCCATCCTCTCCTGCTCCTTCCTCTCCTGCTCCTTCCCTCTCTTTCCGTCTCTGCATTGGCTGCACGTACGGGATGCGGGAAGAAAACTCGGAAGTAAGCAGAAGCATGGGTGTGTGTGTGCGTGCCTGTGGAATGACAGGGTTTAAAAAGGGGTGGGTGGGTGCGAGTTGCGAGAGATAGTAGACCCCCGCAAGGATCTTCTCCCTCTCTCTCTCTCGCTATAGAGAATTCTGCCGGGAAAACGTAGGGAGCCAAACGCTTTTAAAAGCGCTTGTCAGGAATGAGTTACGCCCATTTTAAATTACGGATGAATTTGTCTTTTCTTCTTCCGAGAGGATTGTCGGAAGTTTTTTATCCGTTTTATTCTTTTTTCCGAGCTGAACCGTCCCCCAAGGGGTGAAAGGGTGTCTCTTAAATAATCGAAGTAGGATCGGATTTATGGGACGCGCGCGTGTTATTGGGGGAATTTTTGGTTTGTGCCGTGGAATTTTACGAGATTCGGAGCAATGTTCGCGACTAATAATAGGTTTCGGAGGGAGAAATGATCTTATAGTCATTTTTTTATAATGATATTTGGGTTTGAATTGAGGGAAATGAATAATAAGATGCGCCAAATTAATATAAAGTTGTTTTCTAATGGCCGTGTCGATGGCTGATATTGAACAGTTTTTGTCAATTTTCAAACTGATTATACCAATCTCCTGCTTGACAAATTCAAAACCCGTGCAATATTGATAAAATCATTTAATGAAACGAAGGAATATTGCTCGGTATATATCCGAGGGTTTGGGTTTACATCGATTAATGATTTAGGTGTCAAATACGCAGACAAATATGCATTGCTTTATTCGGTTCTGACCAAGCGTAAGCCGCGTTTAAGCTGATAATAAATTTTTTAATGGTTTCGTCATCTTTCAACCTATTACCGTTAGCTAACGCATTATTAATGGAATACATTCGCTTCGACATAATTTCTTCCAAATCACATTTCGTGTTGCCTAATTAAAAAAAGACTAGCCGAGCAATTCTCAATATTTTACATGCTGCGATTCAAATCATACGCTTAGTTACCTACATGCCAACTTTGTTAGTTTTCGGTCACTTCAAAAATGCTCGAAAAATACATATTGTTTTCAAAAGATGAAGTAGCTTATATTTAAGCTGATTGTCTTTCACCCCTTCCGCGATATTATTTTTGGAAGGGTAAAATGTCATATATATCATGAACTTTTACTTAAGAGTTAAAAAATTTAATATTTTTGCATCGAAGTGCTTTATTTCTGCCAAGTATTTCGATTCTGTGTGAATGAATTCGATTTTGTGTGTTTTTAAGATTACGCATGTTTTCATTTTCTGAAAATGGAAGGATTATTCCTGTTTGAAACGATAACTGTAACAAAAACGATGACTTAGTTCCAAACACATGGGAGGATTCGAGGATGCGACCTTAACACCTAGACAAACGCTATCCATCCCAATACTAAGGGTAAAATATTTATTATTTCGCTTATTTGTATTACATAAAATTATGTCCAACGAAACTGTTGCTGTTTATTTTTACTTTCTTTTTGCTACGTCTTTTTATTATGTTGAACATCACTCTGTAAACATGGACCTGAGTTCTTGTGATATGGATAGCTGAAAGTGGAACTAGCGGCAAACATTTTTTGAAAAATATTTTTAAACAAACGATAGCTTAAATTCGACCTCACTTTGTCCATAACTGAGAAGGCAGCAAAATATATTTTTTTTGTTTGTCTTACATGAGTAAATATCGATTTTTTGCGAAATAAAAATATTCCAATCTCCCGATTGATTTTCATTGCTTTATAATAGAATTAGGTCAGCGGTGTATTTGTGTAGCGAGGAAGAGTTTCTCGTTGTTTCTGTCCGCTGTTATGTCGTCCGGTTTCACCTATCTTCGCAAATTGCGTTTTCCATGTGCGTCCGTTTTACGTTTACTGCGGGCAGTAAAAAACCTTTCGGCGTCACTGTACTGAGGGACATATCCATTAGCGGCAATGGTGGGCCATATGCTTTGTTAAAATTTCACAAGTTTTACAAGTGCCTCAAATTTTTGTATACTCGGTGAAAGATGGTGATACTTATAACCGCGGACAATTTTAAAAGGGGTTCAACTAGAGTTTTGAGACAAATGCCTCTTGATGGTGTATATTTCTTCATCCATTTTAAAAATTTATTACGTTTGGCAATAAACGAATCTCTGCATGTTTGTGCAATGAATACTTTCTTGCAACGATTTAATGTGCGCACAAGGACAGTAAGATAAAATTTTAATTCATTCACTAAGTATACGTCGGAATTTAAAAAAAAATATCCAAGAAAATGTTTGCCGTAAATATTGCTCAAAATAATTGAAACACTTTTTTAATAGATTTATTTCATAGTAATAGCTGATGGCTTTGATGATGATTTGCGATTCAAGGATAGAGAATTTTATAGAGCGATTCTCTTTAAAAATGCGCCTAGGTTGTTTTTATCTAGGTCAGTCAGTCACTCTTTCGAATTTTAAAGGAGGCGAGATTTGGGGGCAGATTAGTTTCTTTCGCCTTGATTGTTACGAAGACGTATTCCGAAAAAAGGCCATTTTAATGTTAACATTATATTCAATATTTGCCATAGATTTAAGATGTCGACTGATTAAAAAACTAATAATTTGGTGTGATAACTGCCACAGAATCTCACTGTAAAAATGAAAACTACATGCTAAATCAATGGTAGAATTAATTTTTTATAATTTTTTATTTTGGGTGAAGCTTTATTTAGGTTGTAGAGTTGCAGGATCCATATATTCGAGCTCTTATTTAGCGGGATTACATTTTTAATATTTTAAAAAGAGTAACTATTATAATTCAATTCAATCTTGAATTTTTCGTTGAAAAATGAAAGCTTTCATAATTTAACCAGGAATAATTTATGACATTTCATTTGGGCTGATTAATGGTTTATAGTTTCAGCTCAGAATAAAAAAAAAGGATTTCATGAAATGATGAAAAACATTCAGCAGATCTGTTAAATTTCGTCCAGTTTTTATGATCCACAGTCATCAATACTTAACTGAAACTCTTTTAGGACTTTTCAAATTATATACTTCAACTGATGGTCCTCCACCGTTTTTTTTTATCGCGACCCCCGCAAAAAATTTAGCGCGGAAAATGACACAAAAATTTAACCACGATTTCATCCGCAGGATTCTTTGAGGATTCTACCTCGGCACCCATACCCGATGTCGGCCGACGATAAACCATTACCACCATTTCGCTTTTGCTTTGGAAGGTCTCGTCCAGAGAAGAGAAAAGTAGATTAATTAAGGAGATGCGCGGAATTTTTAATTTGGGCCGAACGCTGGTGCCTTGCAGAGATAAACTCTCCGCCACTCCGATTCGGGTCGAGATGTAGGAGACTTATTTTTTTAAATTCTTTTATCGTCAAACCAATCGCCGCGTGAGATCTCTCGTCTCTCTCTCTCACACAAACCTTTCCATTCCCCCCCTCTCTCTCTCTCCCTCCAGTAAATGTTCCCAAACCTCCTCAACCCTCATCTCCAACGTTCTCTCTTATTCTCTCTCTCTCGCTTACCCCGTTTGAAGTCCAAGTGCTCCTCTCCAATTACTTTCGAATAGGGTGCGTAAGAGACGACCAAATGGTCAGGAAAATCAAATTGGGCAATGAAAAAAATGCGAAAGAGGCTTGGCGGTAGGGAAAGAGGAAAGAAATGGAGTATAAGGCCGACTTCGGAGAGAACCTTTTGTCGCGGAAAGAATAGGGATGGGTGGGGGCGGAAGGATAAGGATGAGTGAGGTTTTGGTTTGGTTTGGGGCGGGTCTGGGGATCGAGGTATACGGGAAAGCAGGAAAATGGCGTGGGTATGGAGGCGAAGAAAGTAGCAGGAGTGGGAGGTAAATGGAGAAGTGGGTTAAAAAAATGGATAAAAATATCGGAGAACTCCGTGGAGGGGTCTACGTGTTGAGAATATCTTAAGGGGGAGGAATAGGGAGGGCTGAGGGATAAAAAAATGCATTGGTAAGGCAAAGGAATCCGGAAAAGAAATCGGGAGAGAAAAGAAAAAAACATCTTTCGTCGTTTTTTTCTCCGAAGGAAAAAGTGAAAGGTTGTAACTTTTGAGTTGATGATGTAATGAAGAGTGGGAATGGGAGGTAGGATTTTTAGATGGACAGTATTCCGTATTGATTGAAAGGGAAGAGGGAGAAACGTGGCGCTGGGATGGGGCTGAGAAAAAAGCGGGACCAAGAACCGCGAGGGAGGAAGAGGGTGAGAAGATAGTGAAGGGGATAGAGAGGAATGGGAGATGTGTGTGGAGGGGGTAAGAGGGGAGGGAGGGGGGGGGGACGAGACTCAATTCCGAGAGAAAATAATTGGAGTCGAATATTTTTTTTTGCCGTGAAACGTAATTAAGATTTGGAATTGAATGGAGTCCTGGGTGACGTCATTGCCGGTCTTCTAATTGGTCAGGAAAAAAATCGCAAAGAACTCGGGTGTTGAGGGGCATGATTTCTTCGTGATGTACCGGTAGTTTTTGGCTATGTATTTCTTACTTGAATTTGCAATTTTGCGAGGTGTTTATTACGGCCCGATTATTCTTATTTCGCTGCTTCGTTATTTTGGAATGTTTTTTCGTTGTTTTCTATTTTTAATTTCTGATGCTGCTTTTCTATTGCTTGTAGGCAGCCGGAAAATGTTTGATTTCTTTTGATGTGTTTTTTCACAGGAATTCATTTTAGCAAAATTATTTTGATTAAAAAATTTATTTATTTAATTAGCCTTGGAGTCCTTTGTGAGTGTTATAATATACATACTTCCGTGTTCAACTCTTATTATAAATTATTTCGTTGAAGTTTTTATAATTATTTCTCACAAAAAGTTGCATCTATTGAAGAATATATGTTACTGACGTCCAAATAATAAACAAATAATGGCGATCAATTAGATAGTTTTTGTTGGTTACATACTAATAAATAAAATCATATCAAACTTTTATTGCAATTATATTTCTTATGCATGAATTAAAAACTAATAAATATTATCCGATCGAAATTTTTATTGCTATAATATTTCATATGTATGAATTAGAAATTAATAAATATAATCAGATATAAACTTTTATTGCTATAATATTACTTATGGATGAATTCGATTACGAGAAAGAAACGCTTCAATATTTTCCTCCTTAGACAGCAGATTAGAGAAATTATTTTATTTTTACACTACAGTTATAAATTAAAATACCTTCGATAAAATTTATTTAGTTCATTTCCTTCGGAGAATTCTATTTGGGGACATAATAAATCCCTATAATTTGGCTCCTAATAGAAAAAATTTCAGCCCCTTTTAAGTTAAGTTTCAACATCAGTACTATAGCCAAGGAATTCGTAGAGGTATTTTGAGAAATAATAGTCAGGTCGACTGGGTTTCGGAATGGGTATATTTTTTCTATCCATCTGCTCTGACAATGAACAAGATGGATGGATTTCTCGGATTTGGAACTTGATAAGGGCGGATTTTTTACTGTTCTCGGGAGATCTCCTACGCATGGCTGATGACTTTTTAGAGCCTTTTGAATTTTTGGACTTCCATTTTTGAGACTCAATTTCAGATTCTTATCCCAGTTTTTCGGAATGAACGTATTCGGAGGTACTTTCCATCAAGAAGAGACAGTCACAATCGACCTTTCCTCGAATAGGTTTCCACTTGATTGCTTGCCAATCAGAACCCATTTCTCGTCGCACTCGATTAGAGCGCGTCTTCGTGGACTTAAAATTAGAATATAGTGGCAAGAGCTCTATAATTGACCTGATATGCATTAACTGAAACTGTATAAATAGATTTCCTATTCAGTAGTTTTCTTTTATTTTCTTAAAAAGGAAATCTTGGTCTAAAATTTTTATCCTGCGCCGTCAATGTTGATGTTATATTTGAATATAATTAGTTTTACTGCTTATGCACAGTTTTTGAATGGTCGTTTTTAGTTGCTTTTACTCCACTGAGTTCTAAATTTGACATTGTTTATAAGTTGGACACCTGTATATGTTTACGCGTGAATGTAATATATACTTCTCATTATTATCTCCAAATATTTTGATATAGGCGGTGAACCTATTATCCTTAACGTTCGGTTGTCTGTTTTTGTTAGAAAAATTTTCACTGAAAAGCGTTGATTATATCTTATATTATTATTATGAAGTTATGTTACTATTTGTTTAGAAAATTGTAAGATGTCATGAATTATGATATGCTATGATATATTATATGTTATGATACCTATGTAAGAAAGTAAATGTAATCAAACATCAATAATATATAGGAATGATATTGTGAAATATAACAAACTAGCTGAAACGCCCAGCTCTGCTCGGGAAAGAGTTCTTTTAAGTAGCAAACGATTTTTGTTATTTATTATTGTTTTGATATATCACTTTTGATGTCATATTACAATAAAACTAATACAATAAATTCTGAAATTTACTTACTTTCGCTGTTGGGTACCCCAAGTTTACCAAACGTTCCCCACTCCTTAATTACGCAAGCGATGTTTACATTAACATTTACTATTTTATGTATTGTATTGTAAAGTTTTATCATTAATACATTTACGCATAACGTCTTACTTAATATTCACATGGATAGATGCACCGAAGCCTTTAAAGCAGCAATAAAATTATGTGGATTATGTCAATACTATTAACCAAAACGTAAACAATAAACAAAATTTTGGTTACCGAACAAATGTAAGTAGATGTATCGATTTATGTTGCGATAAATCTTTCAATTTTAATGGTAAACGATAACAATGTTCTAATATTCCTTAAAAATCATTGGGTTCACTTTAAAAGTATTCAAAGACTGTATTTAGGCATGAATCCATTAGTACCCTTTATATGGGCGTTGGCTATTCTTCCTCCACGGCACGCCACGGCGTGGATTTTCCTTGCATTAATCTTTACGTGGCTATCTTCCTTTGAAGAGGACAATAATTAAGAAATTTAGCTTTGTTGCCGCCTGGAAAATGTTAATAAATTTTGGGCTTAAAGGATAATTTCGAGCGATTTAACCTGTAATACGACAAAACATGAACAGAATTAAAATATTCTGTCTTTCGTTCGTAAAATAAGCCATTTCCCGTGATCGCAAGTAAATATTTAGGTACTCATATTTATATCCACATCAGTGAAGGGTTGCATGGCATTTTGGGGCTTGTCCACACAATTTCGCATGCATTCTTACGGAAATAGTATTTTATTGACCCCATGGAGTATTAGAGACCCCACGGTCACCAAACCTAGACCAAGCTCTTCTTTTGGTGCATAGGATGGCCCACGAAACTTTTGAATTCGATAGCTTCAACGGTGTAAAAACGTATAAAGAACATACATACACACATACATAGACTCACACACACACACACACACATACACACATACATACACATACACACACGTTAAAATATTTATAAGAAGAAGGCAATACATGGTATATAATTTGTATCAGACCAGATATGAATATGTTATATGTATTTATTATTTATATAATTTGTACATTGATTTTATTTTAACCTATACTATCTATACCATATGTCAAGAACCCCCATGAGTTATTATTGTGGGCATCTGTAGACGAGCCTATGGCTCTGCAGGACCTGAAAGTTACTATCCTGTGGGTAAAATGGATGAGGTAGCAGATGCAAATGCCCAAAGGTAAAATAATAATAATAATTATTATTATTATTACCTATTATATTATTATAATACATTTCTCTGAAAC
This sequence comes from Tanypteryx hageni, assembly GCA_028673005.1. Lineage (NCBI taxonomy): Eukaryota > Metazoa > Arthropoda > Insecta > Odonata > Petaluridae > Tanypteryx > Tanypteryx hageni. The sequence goes on along the minus strand of CM054112.1, from coordinate 98,393,511 downwards.
GTTTATTATTATTTAACATAGAGATTAATATCTTATTTTTTGTGGATAATATTAAGAATGACGAATATTTCCATTTTTATTGGAGGGTATTCTATCTAGTTTTATGTATCGTACTATTTCATTTTATAGCAAACTCTGCTAGAGATTTGAATATGGAAATTTGTTAACATTTTTCTTTGCACATTCTTCATCTTATGCGTCCTCGTGTTTATATCACACATCCATCGTAACGAGAGGGATGTATTCCAGTTCCTATTTTCGCATTTCGGAGACGAGTGTATCCGCCACGCTTCTTTTTTCCTTCGGTTTATCCAGGTCAATAGGATCTGTCTCATAAAATTTATGTTTGACGTAGCAAGATCAAAAAGAAAGGGGAAGAGCTGGGCAATAAATACTCCGGAGTATTTGCTTCGGAGATAAATTTTATGCAACTCAATGACTTGTGGGAAAAGTTGTCATTGCTTCGGACGCAATGATCTATGAAATTTTTAACACGCGAAGCTGTATTGACCCACGCTACTATGTCATCGACGTATAAGCGTGAACATAAGCAATGGAAATTTAAAAACGTTTTTTCACTACTTGTTGTGATTCCTTATTCCTGTCTTTAGAGGGCTCATAATAATAGTGCTGTAAACTTTGTTGGAACGATATCGTAATTTTCAAAAACAAAATATCCCCAAAACATCACATTTTCCATGTTTTGATTTATTTCATTTAATTTCATTTAAATGTTACAAATAAGTTTAATAAATCGTAGATAGCTTTAGAATTAACGAGTATTTGTTTAGATTTGTTTTTGATTTGTCAGCTGAGCTCTATGTTTGTGTATAAATTGTATATATTAACGATATATGAAGATGTGGATAATATCGATTCTTATGAAGGTTGAAAGGTTAGTAAAGAAAAATACTTTACATAGGTCTTGTGAAATAAAATGCGCTATGGTGGGTGCATACTTTACCAGTCGAAAAATCAGATGCCGGCAATGACAGTAGCTTCTTTGTTTTGGTCCTATGCAATGCTCAGCAACGACTGAAGCATCACATTGACATCATATAGTTAAGTATATTGATCGTCTTAATTTGAGATAGAGTTATGATTTTCATATGCTTAAATTTCCCATAGATGCGTTTACTAAAGGCTTCTTTCTTCTGAATCTCTTCTTCGGGGAAGTGAAATTTCCAGAGGAGGCAAAAAGTAGAATTAATTTCGTCTAAATCCCCGACTCTTCCATCAATCCTTCTAAAAATGCACCCGGGCCAGGATGAGGAAAAAAGGGATTTCACGTGGCATTTCCTCATAATGTTCTCTCATCATAAGAAAAAAAAGAAATCACAGCCTCTCGATTGTTCTGATGCCTTTTGTGCCCTCGCTTTGCACGTCGCCCGGAAATAAAATGGCGACGTCGATTTTCCTCGTAACGGGACCTTCCCATATCCATCTCTTTACAATGGGACTAAATCGCGCGCCCGTTTTATTTTATTCGTTAAGCAATTTTTTTCGCGTTCCATATTTTTGCCTTGTCAGTCACACGATGGCATTAAAAAAAATTCTTTTCCGTTTCATTATGTTCACGGAACAACCTTTCTTGTTTTACTATTCGACGCACGATACGTTCCTCCTCCGGTAGATTCGAAAGGGCTTCCACATAAAAATGGTAACTATAAATATATTCCTCTCTCTCTCGAAGCTCGTGGCGTAATGGGATCAGGGGAAGGGGAAGAACAAGAAAAGAGACTGTACGGATTCAGGTTGTTTTGTTCTGGTCTCCCTTTTGATGCGTGGCTGATCTATTCCAAAAAAATGGTCGTATTTCTACGAAGTGTACCTCGGGAGACGTCATCTCCTAGGAACACGGTATCATTATGTTCGATGTTTTCCTAGCTAGAAATTTCAAAATAGTGATTGCCCCTTAGTTTCGATGTGACGTATTATTTATAATATTAAAATTTTCTGAATTACTAAAATATTTATGCGAGGTGGAATTTACAGGCAGTCCGCAACGGCGTTAAATTATCGGAAAATGTACTTTGAGATGAATCGTTGTAATTCCAAGCGCATTTTCCCTTGGGCCCAGTGTTATAAATTGTAATTCAAGTTCTCGATGGCGGCCCAGAAAACATATTTTTTAAAAATGAAGTCTGAATACTGTACTCTAACGATTATAAATTAACTAGTAACCGGTCTCGGTATACGAGTGATTAGAACAGGCCTGCCAAATCCATAGCTCGCGGGTAATATTTTGCCCGCGCGCGAGGCGGATAAAATTCCATATAGTAACAGACATTCCTGACTTTAGTCGTACCTATTATCTGTTAAGAAATACCGCTTCTAAAATAAGCCTATCTTAGACTGAATCCGTGTTTTGTTTCAAAATATTAAAGTTATTCTGGCTTATGTAGCGCCAAAATTATTAAATTAAGTTGCAGCTCAATTCTGACGGGCAAAGATTTGAATGGCAGTATGGGAATAGTTTTGACGAAATATGTTTCTTCATGCACTGTTCTAGCTGATAAAATTAAATTTCAGATTTCACATAAGGAGTCTGAAAGTGAAAATAATTTTTATTTTCCGTAAGAATATTCTTTTAGATAAATTTAATTTGTAACAATATTAATAAGTTGAAATGAACAAATACAATGTATGTTGTCCGCATCTTGAAGTTTTTTAGTTGAAGTTGCCCGCTGACTTTAAAAGGTTGGACAGGCCTGGGTTAGGATACCTGGTTCCCAGTGCTACGGTCACGCGTTCGAATTCCTCCTTAAGCATCTGATCGTGTATGCTCTCGTCATTTCGCCCATCGTGAAGAAGCCGGGAACTGCTGTTTATGAGACGTTTGGAGTAAAATAAAAAAAACGAAAGTTTAATCTTGTAACATTTCTCCCTTTTTATTCCAATTTGTACATTCATTTCGGAACAACAAGGCACGACGGCCCTTACGCCGTTACATGTCAGTGCCGAAGGATATGAATAGGCCCATTAAATCAAATTATAGAATATTTGGCCGCGTTGTGTCGTATCATTCCCTGCCGTATGCGATTTAGTATGAATCGGCCTTTTATTGTCCTTTTCAATGTCGTTCTTTAACTGTAAATCGTATTAAATCTGGAAATCGGAGCACCCTTGGTCGAGGACTGCCTGTACTGATATAATGGAGTAGCATTTCAATAGAGGGTGGGAATACATGGTAAGAGGTTACAAAAATTTCATGAAAGCTCATTGCACTCGCGGATAACGCAGCATATATCGATTTCATAGAATATTCTGAACCAACCTGATGTCTTTCACGTTTCAACTTTTTTCAAACGATAAGAGCACTTAGCGTTTTCGAGACAACACACGGCAGAGAGGCAAGCGCAGAAGATTCCGCAACCTCAACCCATATGGTCGTTAAAAGGTCCTATCCTGCTTTGGGTTAACTATATAAAGAGTAAAGGAAGCCTTTTCGTGACTTTCAAAGACGTTTGGCGTATAAACTATATTTTGAAGGGACTGTAGTTTTGCCATAAAATTTTCCGAGAAGTATTAGTGAAAACGTCTACGCTGAAAGATAACTTACGTATTTATGCGTGTATTGTGGTGTGTGTTTTTTAATGTATAGAAAACATCGGCGCTATTTATTCCTTTCTGTATCTCGCTGCTGTTTTATCTCTCATCAATAAATTTTACATTCGGAGAATTTTTTTAACCACCTACGCTTTGATTGTATTGCTATTTAACCCAATTATTCCAATCGTATTCAACAATACCTCAATATTTGTTAATCCTTTGGTCAATGCCCAACTTCTTTGGCCCTTTTGGGTTTGTTTAAAATGAAATATGGAATAAGAAACTAGCTTTTATGCGTTAGGGGTGGAATTGTCCAGTTACATGTATATTAAATCCAACGGGAATACTTTTGACAATGGGTGGAGATGATTTTTAGGAGTTAACACTCGCGCACTATAAAGAGGAGCAGGACATTCGATTGATTTTTGATAATATATTTAATTTGTTGCTTAATTCACGCATTGGCATGGCATTTCCTTAAAACTTATAAGTAGGTAATGGGAAATCCAAAGATGTAATTCTCTCGAAAGTCTTGCGTGTTTTTTCGACTTATCTGAGTCATCCCGTCGTGCGGCGTAAAATATTTTGCGGAATACCCAAATGAAGATAACGAATGGGACGCCAACTACCCGAGCTTCCGGTATCTTTTTTTTCACCTGACCCGTCCACGCTCGAGATAAATTATTTCGAGTGATGCGCCACTCTATACACGAGACGTGTGATTCCAGATAATACGGAAACGCTAATGCTGATAGTGGGTCACGAGTGTTAGCATCGTAAGTGGGATGCTTTCATTGTGAGTTAGATATTTGATTCTAAGAGTCTGATTCCGTCGGAATTCTTTTTAGTTACCGTATGATATACCATGCCTTTGATCACTTCAAACTTCAGCCTCAGCCAGCTAGATTGTACACGCTGGACCTCTTTCCGCGAAGTAACTCCTTATGTAGGGCACGATATCCTAGCTAATTTTTTCGACTTGTTATTTCATGCACGCTTCCAAACTTATCGCAGCGGTAATTTACATCAATAATTGTAACTCTTTAAGTCACGTTTCATAAAGAATAGTTAATCTCGTTTGGCCGGATAATACTTGAGAAGAGTCGCGAGCGGAATTTCTTATCGTGTCTATTTTTTAAAAAGGGGTTGGTTGATGCAAAGTAAAAAGGAGTATCATATCCGTGTTTCATTTCGTAACCATCATTAACAGGGCTCCCAGTGTTTGAACATTCTATCGAGTTTTTTATTTTTATTTTGCTCGATACGAAATCCTTGTCTCTATCTTTTGAAAAAAAAAAACGAAATTGACTTTGAATTTCTGACTCGTTAGCTTTCTTTTGATGTGCATGAAAATGATTTTTGCATGCAAAGCATTCTTTTGCTTGGTTGTTCATCGCCATGTGCTCGGTCAGTAGAAATGAATTAAGCAAATCGTTGACTTTGCCTAATACCAGGTCGAGAGATCGCGAGAGACCTTTTATCGCTTTTATTTTTCAGGGAGGTTACTGCAGTTTAAGAGGAAGTCAGGACACCGGTTCGAAAGGGATTTCAAATATATTTTTGATGCCATAAATTGGCGAAGGCGAAAAGAAAAATACGCTTAAAAGATTCAATGGAATTTTTTAAATTTGGGAGATATTGCCATATTAGGTTAAATCGTAGGATGCTGGCACGTGAGTAATATCGTTGACTATTATTTCACTATAGCATAGAATGCAGTCGTAACAAGGTTGGTGGAAATAGCTCAATCATTTACGTGGAGAAATACCGTTATCTCGGAGAAAAGAAATATAAATAAAAGTTAAGCCGTTCCTAAATTGAGTTCTCTTACATTTTATAGTTTATATTTACAACATTGAATGGGGCAGAGATTTTAAAAGGAAACAAATTTACGATCATTGGAACAACCAATAAAAAACATAGCCAAACTTTATATTAATAATTTTCGTTTCATTTAAAAAGGGGAATGCATTCAAGCGTTATTTGTTTTCAAAACATTACTTTTTCCATATTTTGTTTTGACAACAATTTAAACGGAGCAGAAATAAATAGAGTTGAATAACATAACTCATGCAGTGCTCGAAAAGTGAATTTATTTTTTATCATTTTCTGAAAAGTAGCATTTAAAATAGATATTATACGAGACGCATCTTTCAGCACAATAAGTTTGTTTTACCCAGGCCATAGTTTAAATTTACATTTCATAAAAACTTCTACTCATACAAAATGGAAATATTTATTATGAAAATGTTATGATGTCAATGAGGTAAAATAATAGTAACTCAAAAAATAATTGCCTGAGAAATTATATTATCATGTTATTTACTATAAAAATTCTTTTCATGGAAGAATTTTCATTGTTATAGTAAGCCCAATATAAGCCTCTTCATAATTCACAAAAGCTTGAATTATTTTTTATTCATTTGGTGGACAAAAGATTTTATGAGAATACAAATATCCCGCGAATTCCATTGTTAGGCATTGGCCAAGTTGCCACTTAATGGAGAAAAATCCAGCGTGGTTAAGTATCACAATATATTTTCTATTCATTATATGGCTTTCATTGCTTATCTCCAATTAAGTAGAATATATATTAATAATTTATGAATTTATAAATTGTAAATTAAAATGGTTGTAATGAATTAATTCCGTTTATTAATGACGTCATTGTTACATAAATCAGGTGTGGCCTTCAAATTTCGGGAAACTACTGTCTCTCTTAGAATCACTGTGAGATTCATTGAAATTCCTTTTTGTATAAAATTGAGCAAGGAAATGAAATTTCAATTTAGTTTTATGGCGTTTCTTCAGTGAAGTTTTATAATCAACAATAATACTTATGATTAACATTCCAGTTCACAATCCTTGTTACAGTCATCCTTTCTTTGTAGTATAAAGCTAAAAGTAAATATCTGGTTTAAACGGTCTCAATAGTACGATTTAAATATTTACGATATCGCATTTGAATTTTTAAAATATGAATTTATGGTAAGTGCCTTGTTATATCGTATCTACACCAAATTAGCCTCGCGACAATGTAATGATAGTATTTTTATCCTAACAAATCTGGAAGAGTTTAATTTTTTGTCTATTCGTACTTGAATACTAATTCAGGGGGAAACGATTGTGATTTTATTCTTAACGACATCTACGGCAATAATAGCGAATTAATTACACGTAGATTTTATATTTGAGCGGCATTTTTTCATTATACGGCTAGATAAAAATTTTGATCGTTATTTTAATGCAATAATTGACCTGCTAATAATATTGATCCAATTCGAATCAGATCGCGCGCTAACGCAGTGAAATGTGTCGATAAATTATTGTATTAGTGCACGGATTAGTATTATTCCTACACTTTTTATCATGTTCGCTGGAAGGTTAACGAGAGAAAAGTTGCCGTCTTTTCGCGTTTCCATCAAGTTGATATCTTCGCTATTTCTTTCCATCTCTCCTTTTCTCTCTTTTCCTCCTCTACTTGATACTAACGATGGCCAAATTTTTTCCGCTTGCCCGGAGGGAAAAGAAAAAATAAACTAAGACTTTTAAATTCATTTTTTTAAAAACTCTTTCGTCGCCGAAAACGTATATCGGTGCCATGTTCAACTTTAAATGACTCATCTGAACCTATATCCTTTCGGGAGGAAGATGTCTGGTTGCAGAAGGACCTTCACAGCGGGGCCGCCACCGACACCCATCGCCACCTATGGAGGGCATCGGCGAGATCCGCGCCTGCCAACTTCCCCCACCCCTGCCCTTGTTGGACCCTTACCCCCTTTTTTCCTTCGTCGGTATAAAAAAGTAACTAGGTGTCACGTACAAGCGTGCCCGATCAATATGAAGTTTGCCGAACAGGCCATGTTCTGAAGAATGTCTTTTTTATATTTATTTTCGTAGCGGTGACGGTTAAAAAAATGAAGAAATATAACTGGAAAGGATGCACGGTTTACGAGACAGTCGTAAACGGAATGGTTCTATTTCCATCTCTTTCTCTTTTTCTCCTCTCTTCTTTCATTTCTCTCTCTCTCTCAAAAAAATCTCTCGCTTCGGCTTTTGGCCGCATCTTCCCACGCATTGCAGGGGAACTACAGTTTTAGCTGGAGTTTCCACGCACGCACTCTTTATCTACTATGTTAGGTCTGCGTTCGTGAGATTCTATGGTTTATATTTTTTTATAAAGCCTCGTAGCTTATTCCCTTGACAAAATCCACTCTCTTTAGTTTATTTACTTAAGCTTTTGCCGAATTTACTTAGATATACGTCAACGCTCGCCCGCAAATCGAAAAACCGTGCTTATTGACACGCGCTCTCCTCCATCCACACACACAGAAAAACAATGTAAATTTGTTAACAATCGGGAGCGTGAGGCGAGAAGAGGGTTAAAATAATTCATCGCGGCTTTTTTTATTTGCTTTCCAACACTAGCTCAAAACTCAAATTCGAGCCAGCTATTGCTATAAACTTTAATCTAGTTATGACTATTGGCGATATCAAAGACTAGTGTTTGTGTTTTAAAAAGTTTTTGACATAAAGTGCTTATTCTGAAATATTTAACAGTATTTAAACTGCGAAGAAAATCTTCTTACGTGCTCCTTTCAGACCTCGCGCCAATATCATTATTCAACCCACCCCGCCCCTTGAATTTTTGCGCAGCTTCAGTCACGCAAGCGACCCGGAGAAAGTAACGGAGAAAGGTTTAATAAAAAATCTGAGAACGGCGTCGTTTCGGCGACGACGTAGCGATGGAAATGTGCGGTAAGAATCGCTGGGAAACACACGTACCGCACAAAAACCCGCGCGTTCTCCTCCAATGGAATCAAAGCTGTGGACGTGATTGGAGAAAAAAGAAGGAGATAGAAATGGAATCCGGATATTTGGCACTTTTATTTTTCCCCCAGCGCCTGAGTTGTCCCTCGAGTGGGATGGGATGTTGAACGAGACGGTGTGGAATACAGAGACGGAAAAATAGAGAGGGTGGGATGTAGAGAGAGGAAATAGAGAGGGGGGGAGTAGAAAGATTGATTGATTTGGTCTTTATTTGGGGCGAGATTGAGACTAAGAAGTCCCATCTGAGAGGGAGGGAGGTAGAGAGACGGAGGTAGAGAGAGGGAGGGAGGAAGAGAGGGAGGCAGAGAGAGGGAGGAAGAGAGAGGGATATGGAGATAGGGAGGGAGATAGAGAGATATAGAGAGAGGGAGATAGAGAGAGGGTGGAAAGAGGGAATAAGAGAGAGGGAGGTAGAGGGAGGGAGTTAGCGGGAGGGAGGTTGAGAGAGGGTGATAGAAAAAGAGAGGGGGAGGGAGTGATGGAGAGGATGGTAGAGAGTGGGATAGCGAGAGGTAGTTAGAGAGAGGAGGTGAAGGAGAGGGGAGAGAGGGCGGGAGTAGAGAAATGGAGGGAGAGAGAGACTTTTTCGATCACTGTCGAGAAAGAAATTGTTTTTAATCGCTGAAGTAAGGGAGGGAGGTGAAGGGTGGATTTTAGCGTGACGCTGTCAATTAGGTACGAGTTTAGAGAGGTGGCCGGATTCCAGTTTTAATGTCCCTCTCTCTCTCTTTCCCCTCTCTCTCCACTCTCTCTCCCCTCTCTCCCGCCCCTCTTTCTCTCCCTCTCTCTCCCCCTCTCTCCCCCCTCTCTCTCCCCTCTCTCTCTCCCCTCTCGCCCCCCTCTCTCTCCCTTCTCTCTCCCCCCTTCTCTCTCCCCTCTCTCTCCCCTCTCTCTCTCTCCCCTCTCTCTCTCCCCCTCTCTCTCCCCTCTCTCCACTCTCTCTCTCCCCTCTCACTCCCCTCTCTTCCCCCCTCTCTCTCCTCTCTCTCTCCCCTCTCTCCCCCCCCTCTCTCCCCCCTCTCTCTCCCCTCTCTCTCTCCCCCTCTCTCTCTCCTCTCTCTCTCTCCCCTCTCTCTCTCCCCCTCTCTCGCCCCTCTCTCTCTATCCTCTCTCTCTCCCCTCTCTTTCCCCTCTCTCTTCCTCCTTTTCCCCCCTCCTCTCTCCCTTCCTCTTCATGTCCTCCTGTCACGCGGAAGGGAGGGAAAGTTTATTAGCGGACTTTAATGGTCGTGACTACCCAAATCGCGTTTATGGATTGCAGACAAGTAGTGTGTGTATGTGTTTGTATATGCGTCCGCGTCCGCTTTCTCTCTGTTATTATTTTAATTCAAAACAAAAAGTCAAAACGTTGTCTCTGCAGTTGTTAGGGTACGTAAAATATGATCGCATCCCATTTGTTGTGCGTGCAAGAGAGCATTGTGCCCTCGTTAACGGTCGCTTCATTCGACAAAGAGAAAGCGACTGCGACGTGTTCAAGGAAAATATTGAAAAAAGCCATCCTTGAGGAAAACAGGCTGTTCGTGGCTTGGTTTGGTCACTTTGGTTACGTTAAGTCGGTGCGTGCGCAACCCTTAAAAACAATGTAAAGACATAAAATATATTTAGTTTTTAAAAATATTTCGGTCGAATATCGCCCGCGCAAAGGATGAGCTGTTCTCGAACCGACCAGCGATGGGAACGGAATTCGCAGTAAAAAAAGACCATCGCTATTTTCCGAATGCCTGCCGCAAACTCAATTTGTTTAAAACCGTCATTCTCTTCTCTCCCTCCCTAAAAAAACCGTCGGCTAATTAATAGCCGTTTAATGAATGAAATCGTCCTTTCCATTTGCGGCGTTCGCAATAAAGAGACGCGATTGTATACGATTAAAGTTATCCCTCCACTTTGCCCGGAGAATTCTTTTCCCTTTTCATGGCGGTTAAAATCATAACAAAAAAATAAAAGTGTGTAAAAATAAGGGACCCCGCCGAAAACAAAACAAATACGGAGAATAGAGGGAGAGAGAAAAAAAACTACGGAAGGAACAAAAGGACGCTTTTATTTAGTGCGCCCTGTGTATATATATATATATATATATATATATATATATATATATATATATATATATATATATATAAACGATGGTAAATAAAAAAACTCGCGTTCGAACGTTGCCGAGGCGAAAACGTATAAAACTGTCGTGCCGTGTCGCATGCTTAATAGGGTTTGGAATTTTTTCGACGGAAGAATTTCCTCATAACCGCGGCCATATGCACGAAACACCTCCAGATTTTCACTTTGCGCTGCAATTCTTTTTACATCTCTCCGTCTGGACGATTTTTATGGTGATGCGAACGGATGATAAACGACCCTCGCGGAATAAGTACGTCTACTATCCCGGCCTGAAGAGATGCGGGCTCCTTTTAACTTGACTTGAAGCGTTTCATAGACTTAGGTTAAATGAGCGAAAAAAATAATGAAGGGAGTCCTCGTAATGCGGCTATGAGGAATGAAAAACGGCTCTTGACCTGGCGCTCTTCTTTTTTTATCTTTTTCTCATCCCTTGAAATGCACAGAGAGGTTTATGGTTTTCGGAGACGACATTATTTAAAAGCGTTTTTGAAGCCGGAAGACAATATATGGAAGTGTCTGCATGAATTTTTCGTTGTGCCACCGAGATAGGAGATTAAATTTTGAGGGATATATATTCGCTCGCTGGATTTTTTTCGAATAAACTGTTTTATTAGTTAGGCTCCTTGTGTTAATGGGGTTTTGAGATAAATTTTTTGCCCTCAAAACTGTGTCAGCGGGTTAATTTGTGGATCATTTTTGCGTTTAAATTTTGGCAATTTCGTGAAAAAATTTAATTAAAATTTACAGGTTACTGCAAATTTTCCGAGTGTCTACGATGAATTTTATAGGTAAATAGTAAAGAGTGAATTTATGAATTGTTTATCGTGGCTTGATTCAAGGTTGATTTGACTTTCAGATCATATATCGTATTTGTTTCAATTGAAAAGTTACTTTTACTTACTCAGTTTTATACATTTTTTACTGGATGAAATCGAATAAATATTATTTACTTAGCTTAAATGACATTCTCAAAAATAAAATGAGAAGTTTCTTTCAATTGAAGAAACGTGATTCAATAGCGCCCGGTGGGTATATTTCAGTTTTGCAATTGGGAGAAGGCCGATTTTTTCCTAATAAAGTTTTTTAATCACTCCGTAAACAATAACATAGTTATATTTTTACTTTTTATCTCAACATTTTGTTTAATTGACATTCAAGATTTTCAACTTCCAGCCTGTCAAAAAATATAACAGCCAGCGGCGTTATTAATTCCTGTTTTGATAGGGCGAAATCGAGTTGGCTGGAGAATAATATATTTTTTGTAATACATTTGATAACAGGGAGAAAAACATATATTTCTATTTTATGTAGTTTCATTAACAAAAAGGCTGCATATAGTCTTTCCTTTAACTGGGATATTAGAGTAAAATGGGTGGTTGATTAATAGGCAAAAATCATTATACTCAACAACAAATTTCTCATTAAAAATGTCTAAATAATGGGAACGTTTTTCTTCGTTCGGAGCATAAGAAATGCCTAAAATGCCAATGAAAATTTTTTCGCGACCGAACTTATTTTGGCAAATATGTATTGTTGCGGATTGTACAAAGAGTGTGATTAAATGTAGAAATTAAATAAATGAATTTAATAAATATTTTTTGACTGGTTGAAACTTAAAAAACTTATCTGAGATTAAGCATTAATTGTCCATCATCGCCATTTTTAAAAACTTACCAACATCTTTCCGTCGCGAAGTTTTTGGAAACATTTTGATATAACCTCGGGTATTTAGGTTCTTGTGATGTAAATGAAAAATAAAAGATTTACAGCGAACCACTAGTGATTAGGTAAAATTATTTGTTCACTGGAGAGCAGAAGGGTAACGCTGCATGATTGATGTAAGACTGATTTTTGCCTCTGTAAAGAGGTCGGAATTGAGGACTCACATGAATATATAGCAAAAAATTGCTCACCAAAGGAAATTTTGATCTCCAAGTAATCGGTCTCATTTTAAAGTGTATTCCAAAAGACAAAGGCAGGATTGTACTGCTCATATTGATACCATCAAAAGCCTTTTATATATGCCTTGTACATTTTTTACGAATAGAATATGGTGGTGACTTAAAAATCGAACGCGGGCATCATTCGAACAGACTTTTACTCGATATTTATTTCCAAAGGAACCTCGACTTTCCGCCGTTTATTACCCGCCTTGCCTTTTTCATGCTCCGTCGATAATACATCTTTTCCCCCGGCGCACGCGGCATCGATTAACCTCCACCGCCGGCCACTTTTTACGTGCCGTGCCGTCTCCTCCCCATTTTGAAGCGATTAATACACCGTAACCTCTAAAAAGGCAAACAGAAATCGTTTCTTATCCTTTTGTCCTCCCTCGTATTGACTCGTGGCTTATTTTCCGTTCGCCTATTCCGCCGGAGGGCGTGCTCGCATCTCTCCTCCCCCTCTCTTACTTCAAACGTTATTTTTCGCTGATCTCAGTCCTTAATACTCGGAGTCAGTCGACTATCACAGAAAAATACCCTTTCATGTTCCTATGCCCTCCCCTTTGGCTTTCTTCTCAGTTTTACCGCCCTTCCCCCTCCTCTCTCATTCCATCCATTCCATTTTCTATCCCCTTCATCCCTGTACCGGACTCTCCTTCATGAGATTTTTTTGTACCTTTATTTTCTAAAAAGATCCAATCTCGCTTTTATTGTCTCCCTCGGGACGATCACTGCCGATACCTTTATGAAAGGAGAAAACCAATCAGGGAGAGGAGGATGAGGATGAAACGCGGGGGAGAGGAAGAGGCAAAGACGGCTGTTGTATTTCTTCCATCCCTCTGGAAAAATAAAAATAAAACGGAAGGGTAGCGATGCAAAGATTTTCCTTTTTACCCCTTTTCCGAAAGGGACTGATGGTCTCGTCGGAGGATGGGTCATGAGGGTGGTTGTGGGCAGAGAGAGAGAGAGGCGGAGCAGCGTACCGAAAAAGCCCATATACTTCTTATCTATTCCAAGGACCGCATACCGCCGGCTACGGGGGCTAACTTCCCTCCGGCTGTGGCTTTCGTGGAAGGGGTAAGGTAAGGGAAGAGCGGTGCGGAGAGGAAGGGGTTTATATATCCTCCACTTCCTACTTCCTCACCACCTCCTCCCATTCGAAAAAGGAGGCACGTGATTGGACTGTCAGTGGGCAGACGGGTGTACGTTGTGTCTGGAGGATAAGATGGGATAGAGGGTTGAGCCGAGCGAGGAGGGTGTATCTTAAGGCGATTTCCTCGCGAAAACTTCAGGGGGTGGTTGTAGTTCGAGGAGAGGGAGGGAGGGAATGGGGAGGGGAGTTTGGGAGACAAAAGGGGGTTGGGGAAGGAGAATTGATGAAGGATCCGGAGCGGAAGGATTAAAGGGGGGGGGGGCGGTCGTCGGAGACCTGATATTGCCGATAACGCTTTAGTTATGCCGGGAATCTGGGAGTGACGTGTTGATGGGGGTAGAGAAATGGGGCAGGGAGGAAAGAAGGAGTAAGAGGATGGACTAGAGGAATTGGGAAGGAGTCGGCGAAATGAGGAAATCGCGAAGGGAAGATGGCTTCCGAAATCCCTCTCCCCCAATTCTTCCTCCCCCTTCTCTTGCCCCTTCTCTGTTTACCTCTGTCATCGTCATCAGGGAGTAGAATTATTTTCCCGTCGATGGAATATCAATTGCTTTAGGGAATTTTTCGATTTTGTGAGCTATAATCTTTTTTTATGTACCCTGTAGCTGCGCATGTCACGCGAGATATCTGGACTGGACGCGATTAAAAGAGACGACCTCGATGTAGTACGAATGAAGGTTAAAGATTGATACGCTGGCGTGATGTTTTTTATATTTAAAAGGCACACGGTTACGAGAGAATGATCAGGGAATTCTCTGAAGGTATACCGAACATTTTGATATTCCATGAAGGATGACTTTCGTTCCATAAAATAACCATGTTTTTCTCAGTTTCGTTTTACAGTTTTTATATTTTTCTTAAAATATAAAGAATTTCACTTTACTAAAGCTTACACAACGTATGGAAAAATACGTTTTACTTAGCAAGGAAATTTGTTCAAATCAACTGCAATTATCGTCATAAATTGATGAAATGCAATCACAACAATATTTCCACACCAGATTTCACGCCCGAATAGCCTATTTATAATAATTTGACCCGATAATACGTTTGTTTGGTCAAAAAATATAAATGAAGTTCAACAAATCAAAAATATTCAACATCTTTTTAGCTTGAGATAATTAAAAAAAAACTATTAGGCATACAGAGATGATTAGTTAGATATACAGTTGCAAATTTTTCTAATCTTAAGAATGTAGTGTAAAATATTATTAAAATATTTAAACGTTCGCAACTTCTCTAATTGGGAAATACGCAGGCACGTGTACAGGAAGTGCTCCACTAGCGTAGGACTGAAGGGAGGACATCCGCGTCACCTATTATTCCAACCTTGGATATTTAAAGTGTCGCAATTATGTGCACTCTTACTTATTGCGAATGAGAAATACGGAAGAGAAGACTTTTATAATGAAAAGGCCGCCCCTCTTCTTCCTCTCCCCCTCTTCTCCCCTCTTCCCCCTCTACCCCCTCTCCTCTCCTCTACCCCCTCTCCACCCCTCTACCCCCTCTCCTCCCCTCTACCCCCTCTCCACCCCTCTACCCCCTCTCCTCCACTCTACCCCCCTCTCCTCCCCTCTACCCCCCTCTTCAGCCCTCTAACCCCCTCTCCTCCTCTCTACCCCCTCTCCAGCCCTCTAACCCCCTCTCCTCCCCTCTACCCCCCTCTCCTCCCCTCTACCCCTCTCCTCCCCTCTACCCCTTTCCTTTCTACCCCTCCCCCCTCTCCCTCCTCTCCTCTCCCTCCTCTTCTCTCCTCCCTTCTTCTTCCCTCTCCCCCCTTCTTCTTCCCTCTCCCCCCTCTCCCCTTCTCCCCATCTCCCCCTCTCCCCATCTCCCCCTCTCACTCCCCTCTCTCCCCCCTCTCTCCCCCCTCTCTCCCCCCCTCTCTCCCCCCTCTCTCCCCCCTCTCTCCCCCTCTCCCCTTCTCTCCATATCTCTTTCTCTCTCTCTCCACATCTCTCTCTCTTCATATTTTTTTTCTTCGCCGAAGGCCCCGTAGCAACTCTCCTGAAATTGACTTATCCCTTTCACATCCTGAGGGACGGCGAACTGAAATAATTTGTCAACTTGGAGAGGGCAACACGCGAAACTTTGCATCTCTATTAAACTTTCTGCAGGGAATCCTGTTGCATGTCTCTTCTCGCTGGGGACATTCCACAAAAAATAAGCGTTTTTACTTTCTACCCGTCCAAGGCAATCGGGCAATAGTTGGATTAATATGAGCGCATCTCAGTTCTCTGAAGACACTACCATTTCTGCATGTAGAAGAGATTTTTTGTTTTATTTATGATCTATAACTTCGTTTATAGTTAATAACTAGGCTTGGTAGTTTTCGAAGTTTATTTTTCTTAAAAATCTGCGACTAATATTGACGTTTATTTTAATACATTTTATTAGGCTTGGTAGTTTTATACGTTTATATTTTTTAAAAAGCGACCACTAATATAGATAATTTTTCCTAAAAAACGAGGACGAATTTCAAAGTTTATTTTAATACATTTTATCGATTTTATCATTTAAAACGACAGAAATTGGATTCTTAAAATTAAATTTTACTGAAACTTTATATATGAAATTAAAGACTTCTTGCATGCCGGATTATTTGTTGCACTTTAAACTTTGGTGAATGTGTTGTTGTTGGCTTCGCCCACCAACCCGGAAGAGCTAATTTTTCGGAATAAATCACAGGTCAATTTTATTCGTTAAATCGCGCCTCCTATTCAAGAAAACGTGACCAATCAATAACAGAATTAATGTGACGTTAATATAATGTACAATCAAATACATCCATGAATGTTTTGAAGAAAATACCTCATTTTGTTGAGTGACAACCGACGATGAGTGTTCTCAAAAGCCTAGAGTACGAACATTGAACGATGCTACAGCATTGCAAGAAAAAATAAGCACGGGACTCTCTCATTCGGACAATCAATTTTGGGTATGGCTAATAAAAATAGAAATTTTATGGCTGTCTTTGAAAATACCAAAGGGCAGGGCTCAACAAATATACTCGTAGTAGTCGATTTTTAACCTAACCAAGAAATGAGTTATAGGCGAGTGGATTTTGTCAAGCGGGGTGTAGGATTTAGTTATACTTTCGAGACCAGCTGTAGGAATATTTGGCAATCAGTATTAATTAAATCGAATCCTACCAAGCTTATTTATAACTATAATGAGAGAATTAACTCTTTCTGCTCTTGCGTCCTACTACGAAATGAAACTTTAATTTTTCCAAATTTATATTTTTATTGATTCTCAATTTTGGAAAATAATAGTTTATTGACATTGCTATGTATGTTCCCTTACGTTCTAATTTTCCATCTGTTTCTAAGGAAACAAAAGGCCATTATTATGGTTGTGGTTAACCTGTTGACGCGTAATAAAATAATACGTTTCTTTTTAAGCTAGGAGTCTCGTTTTTCTGTGCAAAGCAATAAACTATGATATAATTTTAAGCAATTTATGAAAAATTATATTATTATCGGAAAATATGTATGTTAAGCTCATCAAAATTGATTTGAAGATGTCTTTTTAATTGATTTGCGGAATATTTTTTTATAATGAGTGATGAGAACTGCACGATAAATGCTTCGTGGGTCAGTTAAGGGAACCGGACAGATCGACGCTTCATTTCGCAGGTAACGTCCGTCCATACAAAATGGATGGATGGAGACGCGCGTTATATTCTTATGAGGTCATATCTCGTTGCAGATCTCTGATTGCATATGTTTGCGTGATCTGACCGTGGCAGCGGTATTATTTGGTGCGTGTCATGATAAGCCATCTCGATTTCCAATCCTGCCTTGTGCTTGGAATTTTCTGCTTTATTATGTGGTTTTTCTTGCTGATACCTCGGTGAATTTTTATATGAATTTTGTCAGTTTTTAAATCAAGCTCGCTTCCAAGAAGGTTTTGATGTTTTTTCCTTAAAACTGCGAATGAAAAATAAGTCTCTCTAACGAATCAACTAACTGCAATGAAATAATAATAATAACACTAATACTAATAATAATAATTTCATAAAATACAATAATTTATATTACATCGAAAATGGAATAAAGAAAATTTCATACAATTACCAAAAATAATAATTACAATAATATAAATTAAAAATAAAATTTCATAGTTACAATAATTTGGCAATCATTGGGTACTCTGGGGGAGTGAGATTGGTGGGTAGCTGATGAGAAACCTGCCAAAGGGGCTAGTTACTGCAAACTTGGGGGGTTTCCCATCTGCCCTCTGCTCTCTCACACTCCCAATGATGTACTCATTCAGGTCCTGCAGAGCTCATTTAGCTTGTCTGTAGGTGCCTACATACTTCAATTCTGGTGGTTAACAATTTAACAATTAAATATTTGTCTTCATAATATTCATAAGTAAGGAAGTGGATGAGCTGACCAAGGAAGGCAAACTGGAAAGAGCCTACAAGACAATTAAACAGTTTTTTTGGTAACCGAAGGATAAGATGCAATGGTATACGAACTGAAGAAGGAGTGGTGGTGTATGAGCAGAAAGACATTGCTGAGAGATGGAAGCAGTACCTCGAAAAACTTTATGGAGGAGGAGGGTTTGATGGAAAAGAGACACTGGAAAAGGAAGATGAAGTCGATCCAGAAGAGAGAGGGGACTGTATTTTGCGTGACGAATTCGATCAGGCACTGAAACAGCTGAAGGATAGGAAGGCTCCCGGTATCGACGACCTACCAGAAGAGCTCATCAAGGCTGCAGGCGTTCAGGTACAAAAGGAATTGTTCCATCTAGTAAGTAGAATTTATGATACAGGGCAGCTTCCATCAGATTTTAAGAAGTCTATCATTGTCCCACTGCCAAAGAAAGCGTCTGCAATCAAATGCGAGCAGTATAGAACCCTCAGCTTAGTGGCCCATGCATCTAAGATCCTAACCACTATAATTTTGCGGAGGATTGTGGGGAAGATAGAAGCGATGCTCACGGAGGACCAGTTCGGGTTCAGGAAAGGAAGGGGCACACGTGAAGCAATTCTGGGACTTCGCCTAATTATTGAAAAACGATTAAGGAAAGACCAAGACACGTTTATTGCCTTCGTAGACCTAGAAAAGGCATTCGATAGGGTCGACTGGCAGCAGTTGTTCAAGGTACTGAGGGAGGCAGGCGTGAAGTACAAGGACAGGAGAGTGGTGCAGAGTCTGTACAGAGAGGAGGTAGCGGTGGTGAGGTGCGGCGAACACCAGGAAGAGAGTAACATCAGGCAAGGAGTGCGACAGGGTTGCTCTCTCTCACCTGTACTATTCAATGGCTATATTCAGAGAGGGCTGGGTGAGGTGAGAGAGAAACTTGAAGGAGTAGGAGGAGTTCGTATTCAGGGGGAGAAAGTTGACATGCTACGTTTTGCGGATTACATTGCAGTATTGGCTGAGAATGAACAAGACCTGATAGCGACCCTGGCAGAGTTGGAGACCACACTCAGCAACACCTACAACATGAACATCAACAAAGTGAAAACTAAGATCTTGGTGGTTAGCAGGCATGGTACGCAGGCGCACTGCTCATTGGGCGGGGAACGGTTGGAGAACGTGGAGTCTTTCACGTATCTCGGAAGCAGGTTAACATCGGACGGAAGGTCAAAAACGGAAATTATAAGTCGTATTAATCACGCAAAGACCGCCTTCAACAAAAAGCGCAACCTTTTCATCTCCAACAGCATTAATAAGCACCTCAGGAAACATTTGGTCAAAACTTTTGTATGGAGTGTATTATTATATGGAAGTGTGACCTGGACAATCGGGGAGGCAGAGAGGAAGAGGATAGTGGCGTTTGAAATGTGGTGCTACCGTAGAATGTTAAAAATCTCCTGGGTGGACAGAGTGACCAACAAAGAGGTGCTGAACAGGATTGAGGAGGGGAAGCCGTGCCTGTGGGATACGGTACGGAGGAGAAGAGACATCTGGGTCGGGCACCTCATAAGATATGAGGGGCTGGTTAGGACGATCCTCGAAGGTGCTGTGGAGGGGAAGAACGCTAGGGGCAGACCGAGGATGGAATATATTAACCAAATCATGGAGGATACCGGCTGCCACACCTACACAGCACTGAAGAGGCTGGCTGAAGATCGAGAAGTTTGGAGAGCTGCTGCCAACCAATCCTAGGATTGAGCACAAAAGAAGAAGAGATAATATTCATCAAAGTTCAGCACATTTTTATAATAATATTGTTATAATAACTACAACAAAAAGAATCATTTCATCTTAATAGTTAATATATAATTATAATATTATTATCATTACAGCATTTCATCTCATCGGTACATCATAGTTATATCAATACAATTTTCCATATACAAATTACAAGGTATAGGCAAGTGACAGCTATACAGAGTGAGAGGGTTCCCCAATATAAGAACCACAACATTTGCATACAGAGAAATTATACAGCTATTAGGGAGCACTAAAATATCTTTAACATAAATCAAAATAAATGTAGGCACATTTTATTCTAAGGTATCATTATAAATATGTATGAAGTAAACATTTCTTAATTTTTAGCTTCACTTCTGATATATTCTTCAGTGTTTTAAGCACCAATGGTAATTTATTTAAGATTGTAGATAAATAATATTTAGTTGGTTTTTACCTTTCTGATTACTGTACCTAGGAATTTCATATTGATTCCTATTTCGATTTCCCATTCCATGATACAGTGGTCTTGTTACCTTGTGTTTGTTATTGAAATAATTATCCAATATTATAATATATTTGTACAGCAGATATATTGGTAAAATTTTTAATTTTTATATTTACTTCCTAAATCCTCAATTTTTCATTTCATCTACATTTAATAAGTTTACTATCCTATTTTGTATTGAGATAATTTCTTTTTTGTAATATGTTGGGGTGCTACCCCAGGCAGATAAGCCATGTCTTAGTATTGATTCTATAAGTGCATGATATATTATCATTTTTATTTTAAATGGTACCTTACTTCTTATGTGATATAAATGATATGATATTTTTTTAGTTTATTTGCAATTTTTATTATGGTTCACAAATTAAAAGTTTTGATCAATAATTACTCCTAGGTATTTGTGGCTAATTATTTGTTCCAGGACTGGACACTTAGAGATACTCATCTTACAATTTAGTTCTGTGCAGTGAAGTTTATGCAATTTGCAGCTTACATGTTTGATTTTGACTATTTTATTTGTAATATGCATTATTTTTGTTTTTGTAATTTATTAACAAGTCATAGTCATGACTCCAACTATTTATTTTATTTGGATCCTATTGCATTTTTGCTTGTTCTATTTTAAAGTCCTTGTGTGTTGAGATTAGAAGAGCATCATCAGCATACATCAATAAAGTACAGTGCTCTACTACACTGAAGATACTATTTACATAAATTAAGAATAAGATAAATCCCAAGACTGATCCCTGTGGTACACCATAGCCCACGCTTCTAAATTCACTGAATTCTTCTTTAATTCTTATTGTAATTTTCCCATTCTCAAGATAGCTTTTGAACCACTTGTATATCATTCCTCCTATGCATATATCATTCAGTACTTTCAGTAGTATTTCTATATTCACTGTATCAAAAGCTATTCTGAAATCTTTATGTTACTATCACATTGTTATTTTTGTCTAAATTTTTATTCATCAGATCTAAGAAGTCTTCCATGGTGTTTTTCAACCTTTATTTTTTTGAAACCCATATAGTGCTTTTGATATTAAGTTATACCTAAGTAGATAATTCATCGGACCAGACCACTCTAAAATCTCAAATAGCCCTAATAAATTTTTTGTGATCCATCATCCACTATATCCAACTCAATTTACTTGCAACCTTATGATGAAAATGAATTGCTTATCTGTTTTCATAGATTAGGTAAAAGCACTGCACCAGGCCTAGATGATGTACCTGGAAAGTTGCTACGAACTTTTTACTAAAACCATTGATTTGCTTGCTTACTTTAAACATATTATGGCCTACCTTGAAATATATAATGTAATTTCTGATTCCCAGTGGGGAACCAATTGTTTTTGACGCTGTCATTTATAAACATAAATTTCTCTTGGTGATTACTTTTTATGTCCATTGAATCTAGTGCATGTGCGGGGGACTGAGTTGGTATGGGCCTCTAACAACCGTGGGACTGACATGAGCTAGTATGCAACCTTTTCAAACAACAACATCCCGGACTGAGTTGGTATGCAGCCCGTGATATATAAGAGCATTTAAATGTGGCAGAAACCGCGGGAAACAAACCCACTGGGTTGGTACCATGGAGCAAAAAATATCAACTTCCTTAATATTTGCCGTAGAAAGCTGTTTAAAAGACTTGCATAGTCCAAAACTACGTATAGTGTTAAACAGAGATGCATTCTCATCATAAATATATTTGAAATGTTTTGATTAATTTGTGCTTAATCATCTCTGCAGTCTGAGGATACCTTGCTGGGAAGGGTGAGCTTGGGCATTGAGGAAGGGTTTGCACATCCGGGGACTTGAGGTATCTCGCGGGCTAATGACGTTCCAAGGGATTGACTGCCACGAGATCCCCGTCTATCTACTTTTAACTTTGGAAAATGTGTCATTCTTGAAGATGTTGATGTATCAACTAACTTACGAGCCTAAAGTTATGATTTGCTTTATCTCTTGCTAAAAATATTCTTCTTAATGCTCATTTTTACAGCTATTATCATACTAACCATGAAGCTTTTTTAATGTGGAAAAACATTGTTTTTAGTAATTATGAAAAAATTATTTAATAATAAAAACTATCTTTTATTAATATTATATTAAAGTAATACCGGTGCTTGTAGACGTCTTTGTGTAATTACTATTAAAAATAATTTTCATCTAATAGATTGTTAGTATCATTTAGATTGTAGTAGGGTGCCAAAAAATTAGTTTCCTTAGGGCACCAAACTACCTTGTGCTGACCCTGGGAACGACACAACACTACTCTGCAAGTTATTCGCCATATCAATTTACATCACATCATGTTATCATTATATATCGACGACTCTTACAGAGGAGGATAGATATAACATATAACAGGTGGATACTAATGTCCAGCCCAAACTACAAGAGCTAGAGAGCTGAAAGTTTTAGTTTTTGTAGATATGATGAAGAAACTTGCAGATAAAATGAGACTTCTTACCTAAGTGACATCAGTTCGACTCCAGAAATTCCGAAAGTTGCGTTTTTTCCCATAAGAAAAGCATTGCGCCATTTTTGTAAATTAATTATGGGCACTTGCCGGTAAGCAAGAAAAATGAAACTTTCAGTGTTGCTAGATGGCAGCCCCTCCCTAAGGACTGCATAACCTTACAGAGGTGGGAGGGTTTGTGTACTCTTACGAACCAAAGAGCTATGCCGGCGGGAGATAATTCTCCTGGTAGGACCATCCAAGCCGGAAAGGTCTGAGGGGAAGAGTCAGACTAAGAAGCAGTCTTGGGGATTTTACATCCCCCTGTGCAAGGGCAGCAGCTTGCACAGTACCTCTGTAGGTGGTGATCATGTGGATCTGAACAGCTACAGATGGGTAATCACTCTGTGAAACTGCGATGAGGAAAGCAAGGGGAAACTACCTCATTATATTTCCCATGATAGGCTGAAAAGCTGAAATACCTCTATGGATCTTTCTGGGGTAAAATATTCCGGAGGTAAAATAGTCCCCCAATCGGATCTCCGGGTGGGGACTACCCTAGGGGATGCACAGAGGAAATTTAACATTAATAGGAAAGCAAGTGGTGAGAAATTAAGAATAGGCACATGGAATGTTAGGACTATGAATTCAGGGGGTAAACTAGAGAACATAAAAAGGGAAATGAGAAGGAATAATGTAGGTATAGTAGGTCTTAGTGAAGTTCGGTGGGAAGGAGAAGGCGAGATAAATTCAGACGAATTTAAGATTATTTACTCAGGAGGGCAGAAAAAGGAAAGGGGAGTGGGGATTATAATGAGAAAAGAGATAGCTGAAAGAATTAGCAAGGTAGTGACATTTAATGATAGATTAATAGCCGTAAAACTTCAGATGGAGCCAGTGGAAATGCTTATAATTCAAGTGTATATGCCAACGACTAATGCTGGCGACGACGAAGTAGATGAAATCTATGAACAGATTATGGAGATATTGGAGGAGGAGGGAAAAGGAAGGATCACCACCATAGTAATGGGAGATTGGAACAGTGTAGTCGGAGAGGGACAGGAAGATAACATAGTGGGAAAATATGGACTAGGGAAGAGAAATGAAAGAGGGGATAAACTTGTGGAATTCTGCCATAGAAATAGATTAATTGTAACTAATACATGGTTTAAGCATCACCAGCGGAGACTTTACACATGGAGAAGCCCAGGAGACCAGAGACGATACCAGATAGATTACATACTAGTCAATGAAAGATTTAGAAATAGCATTAAAAATGTGAAAACACTACCAGGGGCAGATATCGATTCTGACCACAACCTTTTGGTGGCAAATATACAATGTAGACTGAAGAGCGTTAAGAGAAACGTAAGAGTTAACAAGAAATGGAACTTAGAGGAACTCCTTAAAAACAAGGAGGCTATCATGACTGAGCTGGAGGAAAGGTTGGGGGAGAGAGATGAAGAAAATAGGAAGAATGTAGATGAGGAGTGGAGATACATCCATAGCAACATTAAAGATGTAATGGAAAAGAAGGTAGGAAAGATAACGGGTGAAAGAAACAAAAAACCCTGGATCACAGCAGCCATGCTGCAAAAAATGGAAGAGCGGAGAAAGTGGAAGAACATAAACACTGAAGAAGGCCAAAGAAAGTACAAGGAGTTAAATAATGCTTTAAGAAGGGAAACAGATAAAGCCAGAGAACAGTGGATAAATGAGAAATGCGAGGAGATTGTCGAATGTGAAAGAATTTGTAGAACAGACCTCATGTATAGCAAAGCAAGGGAACTATTCAAGAAAAAAGCAAGAAAGATAGGACGTAAAGGAATCATGAACAAAAGTGGTAAAATAGTATCGGAGCCAGACAAGGTAAAGAATGTCTGGAAAGAATACATTGAGGTTCTGTATGACAAAGAAGGAAAGCCAAGAAATATTGAATTAAATGAAGAAGAGGATGTGGAAGAAGATCAGCTAGGACCAAGTATTCTCGAGTCTGAAGTTAAAAGAGCAATTGATGACATGAAAAGAAGAAAGGCAGTTGGGAGTGATGATATACCCGTGGACGTTCTTAAGGTTTTGGGGTCTAAAGCAGTTAAGCAACTCACAAAATTTTTTAACCAAGTATATGATACTGGCGTATGGCCTGAAGATTTTTTAGATGTTGTGATGGTACCACTGGAGAAAAAGAACAATGCAAAATGTTGTAAGGATTACAGAACTATTAGTTTAATTTCTCATACAGCTAAAGTTCTAACCAGAATAATAACCAAAAGAATTGAATGTAAAATAGAAAAGGAGCTGCAAGATAATCAGTTTGGTTTTAGAAGAGGAAGGGGGACTAGAGATGCTATAGGATGTATGAGGATGATGATAGAAAGAGCGCTAGAAGTCAATAAAGATATGTATTTTTGTTTTGTAGATTGGGAGAAAGCTTTTGACCGAGTGAAATGGGATAAGATGCTGGGTATTTTAAACAAAATAGGAATAGATTGGAAAGATAAAAGACTGCTTAAAAACCTTTACTTTGATCAAAAGATTAGAGTCAGGGTTGAAGGAGAAGAAACAGAAAGTACTTCAATAGGGAGGGGAGTGAGGCAGGGTTGTCCTATTTCACCAGCGATATTTAATATGTATGCAGAAACAATAACAGAAGAAGCGTTGATGGAAGAGAAAGGATTTAAGATAGGAGGTGAAAGTATTACCACCATTAAATACGCAGATGATCAGGGCTTAATAGCAGAAGGCGAGAAAGAGCTTCAGAGGATGACAGACAGACTAGTTGAGGTTGGCCAACAATATGGAATGAAGATCAATACAGAAAAAACGAAAGTCATGGTGGTTTCAAAGGAACATAAAGAATTAAATATAATGGTAAATGGCCAAAAATTGGAACAAGTAAGTAGTTTCAAATATCTCGGCAGTATTTTAGCACAGGATGGAAGTAGTACACAGGACATCAGAAGTAGGATTGCAATGGCAAAGGCAGCATTTAACGAGAAGAAGGAGCTTCTCACAAGCAAGAAAATAAATCTAGAAACAAGGAAGAAATTAGCAAAATGCTACATATGGAGCATAGCTCTTTATGGTGCAGAGACGTGGACGATAAGGAGAAAGGAGGAAAAATATTTAGAAAGTTTTGAGATGTGGGTATGGAGAAGAATGATGAAAGTGAAATGGACAGAGAGGAAGAGAAACGAAGAAGTATTAGAAATGGTGGGAGAAGATAGGATGCTAATAAAAACAATCAGGAAAAGAAAAGCAAATTGGATAGGGCACATATTGAGAAGACAGTGTTTACAAAGAACGATCTTAGAAGGAAAAATTAGTGGAAAAAGAGGAAGAGGGAGAAAAAGAATAGGAATATTAGATAATATAAAGCAGGGATATACTACTTATAGAGGTATAAAAGAGGCTTCTAGGGAGAGAGAGAAATGGAGGCAGCGATTCAGTTAAAACCTGTCTTCGGACAGAAGCATGATGATGATGAGATGGCAGCAATATCTATTAGGAATTATTGTCACTTTTGCTTAAAGTGTCTTGGGTTCGACTCCAGAGACCCCGGAATATCTCCCATAAGTTTGCATGGGAAAACGGAATCCAGTGTGTAGACCAATCTAATAAGTTTAGGAAGCTGAAATTTTGCAAGATTATAGAACTTTTCTCATAACCAACTATAAAAATCGAAAGTTTGAAAATTGTGAATTTTAGGGGTTTTTTAACCCCATTTGAACATTAAAGTTTAATAATTTTTTAGGTACTACGGGATGAGCTAGGAAGCTGCAATTTTCAAATTATTTTCAGAACAGTGTATTTGCATAAATAAACATTTCAATTTCTCCATATATATATTGCAACAACCGTTAAAAATGTTAAAATTTAAAAAAATTAGAAAAATATTATTTTACTTCTAGAAGTGCTACAACTTTAGAATTTGGCTGAAATGTGTAGCATTAGTACCACATAATGGAGAAAGTGTAAAATAATTAAAATTGCAACATTTGGGGATTGTTTTAAACTATTATTTTTACATGTGGGAAATGAAAATCGCTGCGGAGGTGAAATCTTTAGAATTAAAAATATATGTGTATTGATGAAATATGAATAATGAATGTTTTTTATGTTGAGATGATATGCTTGCAGTATGCAAGCACCTTCTACTAATACATATATATCACAAACATCATACATAAAACCTCATCATGTCATTTTAATATCTTATATCTGCTTATTTTATGCTGACTTGTCTCACATTAACAACATGTTTGCATATATTATATTATAAATATTAAAAAATTATCACCTCAACATAACATTACATCATTATGCTCATATACAAATAAGATATATATTTATATTTCTATATCGCCTATTTACCATCTAATCTTGTACCTCTTACCTTGTGTCAACACATTTTGTCATCTGTTTACATAATCCCAAACCTCATCATAACATATTTTGTCATTTCTTCTTCTCATCTCATCACATCATCTCAATTTATTTTTCAGCATATAGGAGCAAGGTTGTTTTATTCACTACTTTGAATATATCAATTATGTATATTATAAACAATATTGGCCCTAAAATTGAGCCCTGAGGCACACCATATTTAACATATTTGTGTTCACTTGTTTATGTATTCAATTTAATGATTATTTTTTTCTCTGTGAGGTAACTTTCAAACCAGTTATAAATTGTACCTCTTACTACAGTTCTATATAAAATGTGAAGCATATTATATGGATATTTCTCCATTATTTTGGAGATTGCTGGAAGTATAGATATAGGTCTATAACTGTTAATGTCTTCATATCTTCCTTCTTTATGAATTGGTTTTATCAGAGCAGTTCTTAAACCAGCTGGTACTAATCCCTCCTTTATGCTATTGTTAATTAGTTTGGTTATTATTTCAATTAGTACTCCATTTGCCTTCAAATCCTGTATTTGAATATTGTCTGACCCTGGTGCTTTGTTCTGCATTCCGATTGTGATATCCTTTAGATCCACAACCTGTGCCTCAGAAATATAGATGCTATCTGTTTCGCTATGTATGTTAATTAGGTTGAAATTGTTATCACAATTTATTTTAAGTTCTTCTATCTCTTTTGTGAAATGAACACTGAAATTATTGCAAATATCTATTACATTGTTGTGTTCAGTGCTCAGCTGTTTTATTATCCTGTCATGTTAATTTATTGATTTATCTTTACCTATTAGTATATTTATTTATTTCCACATGGTTCTGGTATCTTTAATCTTCTGGAAATTTTCTGAATAATATTTGTTTTTTGTTTTTCTAATTTATTCAAAGGTTTTGTTTCGTAATTGATTATATTGTTTTCTATAAGTTAAATTCGAAGGACAACTTTTCATTTTTTTTGTACATTTTGTCTCACTTGTAGTTTTTGTAATAATAATAAATAACATGACGCTTAACAATATTACAGTGATTTTATCATTGTAATTTTGATTGTATTTGCTGAAAAAGTTACGATTTTTAAGTTAAAATTAACGATAATTAATAATATGATTCTAATTTTACTTTTCTCCCCTTATGTTAAGTAAAATGCATGTATTCCATTTCATATTAAATTAGCAATAAGTTATACCTAACATCATTTTAGAATTTAACTAACGAAAATGTTTATTTCTGATTTCAGGTGAGTTTACTGTTTTGGACTATTGAAAAATTTCTTGGCTAAGAAGGGAAGGTAATGTATGATTTATACCTTTGTCTTAAGTAGGAAGGATATAATTTACATACAATTGCTGAAAAATGCAATTGGAATTTAGGGAAGCTGACAGTAAAAGTCCCCGTTCCATAAGCGTTTCAATTCTCTATTCGGAATAAATGTGCTTTCCCACGCGGTCGGTGTTTCTGATAAAAATTCGTCCTAATTGTTATCCTAGAAGCAAACATAAATCAACAAATTCCACGGACGTGAGAGATAGTCTCTTTTGATACGAAATGAATGTCGTGGCTGCCAGTTTAGAGCAGAATAGAAGAAACTCGAAAAATATCACGACTTCACTTGATTACTTACAAGCTTTTTTCTCACGAATGTTTTGGAAAAATACACGGTCGAAAAAAGATGATATATTGCATAAATACGAGATATCATTCGATTTTATGTACGCGTTTGGGCCCTAGAACCGCGAAAAGACCGACAGAGAGGCAGAAGGCATGGGGAAAACCACCACTCAGGGACACCTAAAACGAGTATTTTCATCAAAATCTTGAAGTCGAATTTTTTCACCATTACAGTACTTTCTCTATATACTACGTATATGAGAAAGTAAAACGAGTTGTTTGTATCTAGCGTGAACTCAATAGATAGACTAGTATATCTAGTATCGGTTCGCCGAAAATAAATTGAGCAATATCTCGTGTCGAAATCGTGGTTCTAGATAGCATAAATTATATTTCTTATGAAATAAATTTAAATAAAATCAACGCGTCTATAAAAATATGCACGAAGTGTTCCTAAAAATTCCATGTAAATCAATGCGAAGTCGCTATTTAGCGTAAATTCATCGACGCAATATTTAGTTTCGTTTTGAATGAGCCAGAAATGATGTATAGAGAATTTGTGAAATTTTATGGAAAGCGATTCTCATACGTGTCTTGAATATAAGTTAGGAGTGAGAGTTTATGAGACGCCGTTTCTTGTAAATATTTCTACTTCTTTTTCATAATACTGCTAAAGTGGTCATCGTTACTCATACACCATTGATAAAACAGAAAAATGGAAAGGCCATAACTTTACAGTAGAGTACTGTTCAAGCGCATCAATTCATACCCATACACAAGCATACTCGCTCAGATTGTCAAAATAGTAATAGGCGTGCTTGCATATATTAAAAAAATATCCAAGATATAAATGGCAGTTAAATTTCGTATTGTAGAAATTATGAAATACAATAGTATTTTTTTCATATTTGAGTTCGTTTGTGACGAATTGAAATGACTTTACCAAATAAATAGAATATCAACAACCAACAATGCAGTAGTGTTATGGGCAGCAGGCTTATCGAGTGAAAAGAAATATTTCCAGGTAGAGAAAGAGATCGATCGGCTCGTCGTGAATACGCGGACAGTTGATTCATTTACCATATTTTTCTCCATATCTTTCTTCAAAATTTTGTAGTTTCGTACCTCCTGGGAGATCATTCTCGTCGAATCCGATATGTGCAGTTACTACGGCAACACCGGCGCTTTTTCACCACTCACTTTCACCGCTTTTTTGTTTTTCGTCCCACCTCAGTCCCTCTTATCCTTTCTCTCTCTCTCTCTCTCTCTTCCAGTTCAGATCTCTGTTTTTCTCCCTTTCCCTTTTTTTTCCGCTTCTGCTCATGAATTGAATATCGTTCCGCTTTTTAAATACGGTGAAAATCCTCCGACTAAGACCTTCCGGCTGGATGCTCCCACGCCTCCAAGCGCTTTAAGAGCCTTTGAGTTATTCGTCATTTAAAAAAATATCCTTTTGTGATTGATAATGGCAATAGTTTTAAGCTTTCAAAACAGGTTTTTTCATATATCCGCAGCTAGATTTTTTTCAAGTTTCTTTTAAAAAATCTAAAAGAACTTGGCACTCTTTGGAATATTTTTCACATTCAAGTAAAAGTGTAAAATTTATTTTACCCGCGGGCGGAATAAAGTAAACGACTGTTTTGAGATTACATGTCATTGACACCGCTTTACAAAAAATATAATGAAAAATAATAGTGGGAACGGGTAACTCCTCGTATCTATGCTGATGCAGTTTGAGAATAAGGATCGCAATGGAAGGATTTATCCGAATTACATTGAAGATGAAGAGTAACATAAATCTAGTGAAGATTCCAGAGAGTAGTGCTATTTTTAAATTTTTTAAGATTTTAATTACAAACTAGGAGAGAATGAATACACGTGCAGATTTAGAGTTTCGCAGCCTAAAAACCAATAGGATTTATAGGAAAGCTTAATTTATTTTACGCAGATCATTGTTCAGTAGTTAACTAAACTCGTGTCAGCTATTAATTATATTAAATGAATAACTGATGTTGTTTTATCTTTTGTAAGATTACTTCTTCTTCAATAAGATCTCTATAAATTACGCTAGGTTTATATGATACATTTAATTTTACGGAGAAGACAATTCAAGAACTAACACTTATAAATACTTGTCTCAGGTTTCTGATTTGTAGCCGAAATGCATATCTGGTTTTTAAAAACCTTGTTGTGGCTATTCGAGATGACAATTATTTTTTTAAGTGAAAATTTTCAGCTTTAAGACGGGTTCGATAATTCCCTGCTTAATAGAAGATAACGTTAATTCAAATTTTTGTTCATTAAATGTGAAATCTAATATTGATTCCATTCCCGTGTACCTTAATATACGGTGTAGCATGCCGATCATCTTACAAAATAATTTTTATTCAATTTTAAGATTTTTATTAACGAAAAATGCCGAAATCTTAAAAACGCCTTCAATCCAACATCCGAAGTTTGATGATACAAATATATAAAGATTTTGCCATCTTTTTTGAAAGACTAGGGCGGGATTTAGCGTAATAAAGCATTAAGCATAATCCATCGTGTCGCCTGCCTTTCAGTATTCCCATTATAGTTTCCGCAGCGAACATGGTAAACGGCGTTTCCGTCTTTAGAAACTCTTCTGTGGCAGTTAAGATGTTCACGTCTCGCGTCTGAGGAATCCATATTAGGAGTTCACGTTCAGACACGTAATCTAAAACTAACATTTACGTCCACGGAGCTCGGTGGAAATTTTAAAATGGGGACGGGATTCACGTCTGATTACTCCCGCCGCTTAAAGCTATTCTACGCGGATGAGGGTGGTAGGAAGAGAGGGTTGCTAATGGAATCATGTTCAGCTGCTGCACTTGAAGGTAGTGGGAGGGATTTTCGGGGGAGAGGTGGGGAGGAAGAGAAGGATAACTGCGGGGACTCAAAACTGATACTTACGAAAGCTGATTGCGACGTGGATCGACGGCGATTATGGCATAAAAACGAAGGGATCCCTCTTTATACTCCCCTTACATTTCTCCTCGACGGGAGTCGACAACACAGCGAGTAATTTCGGTTCGATGGATTGTTTTTGCCGCAAGAATTGGAGACATATATCATATAATACAAATGGGGGTAGATATGAGTGTCGAGTGCTGGGAAATTGAGGGCGAGGATAATTAGTCTCCCTTGTGCGGAGTGGGTTGGGAGCGATGGATCGGAAGTTGTCCCAGTTGACGCTTGAGTATGCAGATGAGAAGGCCTTATCTTAGTCTTACTCTATATCTCTTTACCTAACTTCATGTATGCGTTAAGTGGTTGTATATTGTCGCGCAACTTCAAGGGACCTCTTTCTCTCCCTCTCTTCCCCTTTGAAGGGCTCCGATATCAGACAACGCACTGCTAGATCACGAAGAACAGAGGCGGATGAAAATTGAACGTATAGGTGGTCTCTCGGTTTTAAAACGTGAATTCTATCACGATCATGGTATTGACGCTTTCATTATTTCACGTTCAAATTAGATGGTAGATTTGTATCGCGATGAATGGTTCAGTTTGTATGGACTGAATTATTTCTTATTGTGTAAGTAAAAGAGTTTTGTTAACGATATAGTAGAATGCTTTCCCCAAAAGAAAACCTTACAAATGCACGTTCGTCATATTGCGTCATTTGATTTGTTATGAATATCGTACGAACAATACCTAGACTTTCCCCGTCTCGGAATAAGAATTTTTAATAGAGGTAGGTTTTAAAATGCAACGGGATAGTTTTATGTACATATTTTATGGATAACATAGTCAAAATGAATGTTTGCGTATTTATAGGTTCGCATGAATAGAAAGCAAAGGAAGTTTTCAGGATATTTGGAAAGAAACATTTATTAATTTGTTATGTGTACATATATATCAGTATCCAGAATCAATTTCTTTATTTCTATGGAAGAGAATAGCTCTCCGTTTATATACCAGAGTTTAATGCTGATGGGTGGCCTTTCAGAATATACAAGAAGATAGAGTGAGTTAGTGTATTTTAGTTTGTTATAAAATTTTATGGAAGAATGTTATATCTATAATTTAACGGTTGTGAGCATCATGAATCATAAATTTGCTTCAGTGCTGCGAGTTAAGTTAATTTGATTCACGCAGCATCAAATTTTATTTAAAATTGATTGTAAATTGAAAGAATTTTCGTCAGATTTGTAAAATTAATTCAAAGTATGTTTTTTTCGAGAATAAATTATTAGCAACGAAAAGTAATAAATTTGATCTTTGATATAATCGGTTAAAATTGGCTCAATGCCGTCTTAGTCGCTGTATTCCGTCTTTGTCGAAAAGGTTTTCTTTTATAATAGTGATGAAACAATTCCTGCAAATAATGTTTCATTTATTTAACTTTTTATTTGGAATATATACTAATAATAGACATTTTTATGTTTGGTTGGGAATTATGTACTTTTGGAACACCTCGTAGTGTATATATTCAATTAATGATCAAAATTAATCGGAAAGAACTCAAAATTATGATGGATACGTAGAATAAAAAAATCAGCGTTTCCAATGTTATGAAACGTATAAATTTGATTTCACAGCATTTCTAAGTATTTTTGGAAATGAGCCTTACCTGCTGACCTCAAAGAATATATCTATTTTTGTTTGGAACGAAAAAGAATATCTTCCTTAAGCTCTTCCGCCAAAACTCCAGGTTTGTAGACTGCCAAAAAAGGAAGACTGAAACATACGTAAAAGCACTCTCTAAAGGTTAAAGAGCGCTTATCTCTTTCGGGACGAGGAAAACTTTCATCTCTCTCCTCCGGGAAAATAAGAAAAAATATTATTCGATGGTTTATCCGAAAAAAGAAGGAAACGGGCGACTTCTAATTTAGGAACGGTGCCTTAAAGAAATAAAACCATTACCCGGAAAAACGAGAGGGTACGGAACTGATAAAAAAAATTTCTACGAGAATGTATCGATTTTTCGCGCATTTATATGTAGTTTCGGTTTTCGTCGCTACGAGTATTGTGGAAGGATAAATGGGGAGGGGGAAATAATAATAAAATCTCCCGCTCGTCACAGCAAACGAATAAAATGAAAGGAGGAGAAAAACCCTCTCAGCCAAACCATAATAATTTCCGACCTTTCATTCTACGTCGAAACACTTAAAAGCTTTCACTTCTCCCCTCTCTCTCTCACTCTTTCTTTCTTCCTTTTTGTTCGCTTCTCCCTTTATCCTCTCCCACTACCCTAAATTTACAAATGCTAATAAAAACCAACCGCCAACGCCCACGCAAACGAACACACATACACGTCCATAGCGCGTTTCGGAAAACTTTTGCCCGAAATAGGTGAGCGCATGGGAGTTTTAGTTCTTTTCCTTTTAAGAGCATGCGGGCATGACAAGCTAAACTGCGCCTAGACATGCAGCACAATCTGCCCGCCGTGTATGTGTGCAGACCTCGGGAGTGTATGCTAGTGTACTACGACCTATATGGGACGAGCTACAAGGGAGTAAGAGCCGAAGGAAGGCATGTGGGGATCGGCTTGTTCGACCTTTCCCCGAGGGGTTAAATTCGTCGGTATGCCTTCAAACCAACGTTGACTCCTTTTGTGTCAGTAGATGGCGTGAGACGAACAAGATTTACCCCTTCCATATCCATCATCTAGCACGGTACCTTTTTCCTCGTCCGTCATGCCTTGCTTCACCATAGACCTTGGTTCAACCCTTACTATATTTTCTCTCTTACGTCATATATATTTTTACGTCTATGCACACACACACACAAACAAGTACATGCAGACACACATGCACCCACATATACATTCGCGCACGGGCGAACACATCCATGTATGTATGTTCATATGTATACACTGACACACAAATTGTACCCTGCAAACAATGTAAAGATTAAAAAAATATATATAGCCATAACATATTGGAATGGTTTAATATTTCTCTTACTACCATTATTACGTCAACCCTTTGAATTTCTTCCTTTGAGGTTATTCAAAATTCGTCGTGTACGAAACTTGACCGAGAAATTTAGGTGATTTAATACGTGATGAATATCTCATTTAGTCCTACGGGAAGCCTTCAATATATTATATAATTTATTGTTTAATCACGACCTCATGTAATTGGAGAGCAGTTGGAGTATTTATTAAAATAAATTTTTACCTTATTGGTCACGATTTTTTAAAGCTCCCTTCGCGTGCGTGTATATATGTATATTTATAATGTATGAAATATATACGTACATGTACCCGGTTTGGGGCGAG
Organism: Tanypteryx hageni; assembly: GCA_028673005.1. Taxonomy (NCBI): domain Eukaryota; kingdom Metazoa; phylum Arthropoda; class Insecta; order Odonata; family Petaluridae; genus Tanypteryx; species Tanypteryx hageni. Next base: position 98,358,513 of record CM054112.1, on the reverse strand, counting down.
AGGAGCTCGTGTCTATGTGCCTTTGTTCACACAGTCGTGGCTGTGGTTTCAACCCTGCCGTGAACCAGGGCGAATTAAATGCCTTGTAATCTCCCTTTATCTGCCATCCCGTGCTTTTCGTTCGACCTCGTGCCCAACTCTCTGGCTCCCTCTTTCTCCCATTCTAAAATCCCTATTTACTCCCAATTCTACCTTTCCAGACTCCACCCCATCATCCCCGCCCTCTCTGGAAAATCTCTTCCTTTCATCCGGAATTCTCTTTTCGTTGTCAACGCCAAGCGAGGAAAAAAAAGTTTTTCCGCTCTTTATATCCCTTTACATTTTTTCCTCCTACTTTCCCCTCTCTCCATCCTTCCCTCCCTACCTCTCTCCCTCTACTCATTCTCTTGCTCCTCTAACACCCATCTATCCTTCCTTTCCCACCACTTTTATATCTTCCCGTTTGGCTCTTGTCCCTTGTTTTCCCTTTTTTATTTTCATCCGTTATGTTTGTCTTCTTGCTCTCATTTTGCTGTTTTCCTTCTTTATCTCTTCCTGCGTGCCATCGCGCAACCTTTCTCCTTTCTCTTTCCCTTGTTCAGATTCATTACGTTTCTCCCACGCTGCTACCTCTCACCATTCCTCTCTCTCCGACTCTCTTCATTCCTATCTCTATATCTCACTCTCTTCCCCATTCGCGTTCCCTCTCTCTACTATCTCCCTCTCCCTACTTGGTAGACGGTTGGTTAGAGTATCTGCCAACGGATAGTAGGGTCGGGGGTTCGAATCCCGCCTCGGACATGGATGTTTGTGTTTGTCAGGGTTATATGTAAGAATGGACATGATTGTCCAAATATCGCCCTCAATAAAGACAATTGTTATTATTACTATCTCTCTCTACCTGCCGTCTCTCTCTACCTGATATCTCTCTCTCCCTGCTATCTCCCTCCCCTTACTATCTCCCTCTCTCTTCCTACTATCTCTCTCTTCCTACTATCTCTCTCTTCCTACTATCTCTCTCCCTTCCTACTATCTCTCTCTCTTCCTACTATCTCCCTCCTACTATCTCTCTCTCTTCCTATTATATCTCTCTCTCTTCCTACTATCTCTCTCTTCCTATTATCTCTCCTCCTACTATGTCTCTCTCTTCTTACTACCTCTCTCTCCTCCTACTATCTCTCCCTCCCTACTATCTCTCTCTCCCTGCTATCCCTCTCTCCCTTAGTCTCTTTCCTTGCCTCTCTCTTTCTCAATCCCTTATCCCTTATCTCTCTCTTCCCATTTCCCTCAATCTACTTCCCTATCTCTCCATAGTTCACTCTCGCTCCTTCCCTTTTTCTCTCTCTTATCTCTCCATCCCTAGCTATTTCCTATTATCTCTTCCCCTCTTTTTCATATGCTCTTCATCTCCCTCCATCCCTAACTCTATTTATTTCCTCTAGCTTCCTCTTGAACACTCTCCCTTCCTCTTTCTCCATCTGCTGCTCTCTCCCTTAAATGCCCTCTATCTTCCTCCTTCTCTCCTACCCTTTTCCTCTCTCTCCTTTCCTTTCCTATCCCTTCCTATTACCTCCCTCTCTATCATGCTCTCCCTCCTCTCTTCTGGTCCAAATAAAGACGCATATCTATCTATCTATCTATCCCCATGACAATCCTCTTTTAGTTCGTACTCTCACTTTCTATCACCCCCTATTTTCTCCTTCTCTCCCCTTCATATTTTGCCAATCTCAGCGCATCACTCCATTTTCTCTCTCCCTCCCTCTCTCTCTCTCTCTCTTTGAAGGGGGTAGATGGTTCAATACCGCTGGGAGCTGGGATGTTTCTTATGTTTTTCCCCGTTCATTATCACCGGTCGATCGGGCAAAATAACCAAAACCGGCCATCAAAAGAGGCACTTGCCTTAAATAATCAATGAATTTATCTTTTTATCCCTTAATTTTTTAATAATTTACCGTTCCATATCTATTTAGAATTAAATCTATCGCCTACTCTAGCCATTATCATCTTTTTCTTGCTCTATTAACTTTTAATTCTCATATATTTTTCCACTATCATTATTATATGATAGACAAAAATATATAATCGTTTATTTTATGATACAATTAATTAATCAATTCCCAGTTCGCGGTGACCACGCTTATTGGATTTTCATCATCGGTTATTCCCCCCCCCCCCCCCCCGAAATTTCGACTTTATTATTTATCGTGATAATTTCCTACCCAGAAATCTTTGGCATTTCTCTTTTTCTTCTTTCACTCAGTCTTTCTCCATATTTTTGTTTGCAACCTCGGAACTACGCTGCTCGTCGTCCCTCTGATTTGGGTAAATCGTGGGCCAAATCATATCTCCCGAAAAAGTCTGCTAATACATCACTGCTTCAATTTTGTTTAAAAGTGAAGTACGATAGTGGATAATATTTTTATTGATGTGCAGTATTGTGCCTTTTCTAAACCACTGTACAGATAAAACATAAGTGATCGTTTGTGACGCTCAGCTACTTGCTATAATACAACTTCTGTACAAGGGAATGAATGCTTAACGCCGGTTAGCTTAGCGTTTGTTAGGGCTTCCATGCCAACAATTGTCCTGCTTTTTTATTTTCTTCGTGCCGTTATGTCCAATTTATCTACCTCCGTGTTGTAGTGGCCCTTCATTCAGGAATTTTTAGTCAAAAAAGCGATTTCTTATTCTGCTATAGTGTGTTTGTGCAATATTTATTTTTAATGCATCGATTATCCAGAATATCGAGGAATTCATGTGAATTTTTCTCCTTCAAAATTCATTAGTTTCTAGAATAGAACAGATTATCAAAGCAATATCCGTTTTTCTCGCAGCCGTTTATAATTTTAAACCGATTTCTATTCCGACAGAGACTGCGACGTAAATTTCGAATTCGAAAAATAGTGATCTAAAATATATATTTTCAAAACGATGTCATCGAAAGTGCAAATGTTTGGCATCAAATATGTAACACGTCATGGCAATAAAAATATTCATTTTGCAAAATGATTCCGTAATGTTGTTGCGGCTTATTTAATATAAATTTTAGAAAATGGTTTTGCAAATTCGCTTTGAATAATTCGGTTTGAATAAAATTTATAGAAACGTAGTGTCAGCCAATCCATCACACATTCTTACAGAATTGTCATTATTGTGAGCATATTAACTAACAATTAGCAATTAACGTGGAGAATCTTTAACTTTAAAATTACTTGCATATTAAATATATTTTCCAGCATAAATTAATTGAAATGGTAAAAAGTTAATACGTAAAGGAGGCAATGAAAAGCTGAGAAAGTACCTAGCCAGAGATAATTTCCAAACTTAATTTGCAGACGAGAACCATACAGGATGCCAACTCGATGGATTCATACGACGAATGTCGAATCACTTATTTTTACCCTAGATTGCATTTGTTTTGCGTATTTTGAACCATACCGGAACAATTCTATTCAAAGCGAAAATCAGATTACACGACAAGGTGAATGTTTGATTTTGAATACAAAACAAAATATCGAACTCGTCAATTTATGGTACATGGCGGAAGATTGGTTTAAGCTTATTAGTGAATTCTGATATTTGTAAAAGAGGCATCAAGTCTTATCAATGCATAACGCGAATAGAATCGTAAAATGTCAGCGACATCAAAATTATCTTTTGAAACACTATTAATCTAAAATTTGGTTTAGCAGCTTTAAACCATATTTATTAAATAAAGCATTTTTTCCATTCACTAGCTGTAACTCAATCCTACTGCGGGAGTGCTATAAACCGATTATCGTTTTTCTAAATTCTATGTCACTCTACAATTGTATAATTGTCACGCTAGCAAAACGAAGTCGATCTGTTCGTTGGGATTAAAAAGTTACTTACTCCTAAAAAAATATGCCTTTCACGCTTAAAACTATATTTCTAGTCCGAAAGATGTACCAAACTTGTGCGTAGCTGTGTATTTGCTTGAACATAGCAGTCATTAGTTCAATCCACTGTTACGAAATTTATCCTAATGATATCTGGACATTTTTCTTCTATGGAGAACATTTAATATCATATTCACAATTTATAATGAATATTCATACATATTTCCTTTTTATATTTTAGAAAATTATAATTATAATTTCACCCATCCAAAATTTGTCATTTTTCTATAAAATCGACAAATTTTCATTGCAATATACATGTAGTTGAGCAAAAAGGTAGCAGCTTCGAGGATTACAAACATGATAATTTATTGTTTCTGAAAATGTATCAGAGCAGTAATATACTTCTGTTAAATAGTCATTTTTACACGATTATACAAATTATCACAGTGTTATGGAATAGAGAAACCTAATTAGGAACGTTGACAGCTGCTGTTATTTTTGAGTCCCATTTATTCCATTAGTGTTTTATCAGGATACTGAAATAGCAAACATCAAAGGACAATGCACAAATGTCATGCATTTTCTCTTTAGAAACAGGTTTTTGGATATTTAACTTGGGTGCAAGTCGACATTTATTTTTCGGGTTGCCCCGCGAAAAGCTGGAATTCCCGAAAACATTGCGGTAATTCTTTTCCCATTTATCCCATAAAAGCTTTGCGTCATAATGCAATTGGAAGCGACAAATCGATGTAAAACCAATTTTAGGCTGCCCTACTTTTATCGAAATCTCGTTCAACTCCCCCCCTCTTTTTTATTTTTATCAAACCGGTAAACCCATTACGTTTAACCACTCTCGCGAAAATCAAAAGCTTCGCTCAGAAATCCTGTTTTGGATTCAGATGCGATGAGTAGGCTGTTGAATGTCGCCTCCGGATGTCTGCGTCACTTACAGGCATACGCCCACGGCACGATATCGAGTTGGATCCGTAGAAAATGTCGCCACTACGAATCGCGGCAAACCCTTTTTGACGAAAAGCGTCCTCTCTCTCGATCATCATCACAAGGGGGAAATTGCAGCGCGAATGATTCGCTAATTACCCGTTTCATTTCCTTTTGATTCCCAATTTCCAAAAGCGATCCTAGGGATTTTGTTAGGCAGACATCTCCCTCTTTCTCTCTCTCTCTCACTCTATTTCCTCTTGTCTTTCTCTTTCTTTGCACACACACACACACACACACACACACACACACACACACACACACACACACACCCACGCTCTCCCCCTCCAGATTCCCTCCAAACATTCCAGTCGATCCTTTCAATTTCGGCCGCGCCGCCCGGGGAATCGAGTGCGCTTGTTTTCGCATGAGTTGCCGGTTAATTGCCACGACACGGCACAAGGCGTCAGTCATCGACACACGCCGTCGTTTACTCTTTTGCAATCTCTCTATCTCTCTTGCCGATTGGCGGAAGTTTCCGGTACGAGGGGTCCATTAAATTAGCACGTGTTTTTTCCCTTTTTTCCTCCCATTTCTTTTTTCAACTCCCGATACTCCATTCACACGTGGGTCACGGTAATGTTATTTTGTTTTCTTTTTTCTCTCTCTTCCTCTCTTTTTTTTCTATCTCTCTTTCTCTCTCTCTCTCTCGACGCAGTGAGAGTAATGAAAACCTCGAATCGTTACACGCTTTCCCTTTATTCGAGCAGGGTGCGTTCCTGTTTATGCGTACAGATGAGCTTCCTGTGATAAACGAGGCGTGAAAAGAGACAAAAGAGGGGTTCAGTTGCGTAAAGCGAAATCGAACGTGTTAGGAGGGTTAGTTTGCTTACTCATTACTTCTATGATTTTTTTGCCTTCCCTCGTGCCCTGCATAGATTTCTTTATCTTCGCATTTATATGATCGAAATTCAATTTTTTTCACACTTCATCTATTATTATGGCGAGTTCTGACAGTATCAATCAGCTTTATCCAATTTTTAGTATATTTTGAAAATCTTTCGAAATCGGAGGAGAATACAAATTTTTGTTTCTTCAGAAAATCGATCCGATTGCTCGTATGCAGCTATAATGTCTACAGTGTTATTAATTTTTATAATTTTATTTTGGCGAACAATATTCGGAAACACAAAATAACATCTTTTATTACTGATGTTGGGTTATCCTTTTTGAACAAAGCGTTAATAATTGACTATAGGTTACCTCGCCTTAACAGTTAAAATGCTCGTTTTAACTAACTCCATTATCCTCCCATAATTATTGTTTAGTTAATTAATTTTACATATTTAATTTTTCCACATATTAGAGGTGTTTGTTATAATTTAGTTTCCATAGTGCTATGAAATTTAAAGTAAAACATAAATAGCCTAATGACGGTACAAGGTGGTTATATAAACCATTTCATCAGTTCTACAGTCAATCTACAATATTAATTATAAGTATTACGATATCAATTTATGTTGAGTTCTTAGTTTTTACCCACTTTTAGGAAAACTAAAAAATCTTTTAAAAATGATTGAAATTTGACCTGGCATCCTCAAAGCCAAGGCTAAGCAGCCGTATCCAAAATTATTTCCGAGCTTTAGAAGGAGATAATAGTAAAATTTCCTCTTGGAAGAGGCAAAATTGATTTTATTTTCAATTGAATACATTTTAACTCTTAAATACCCAAAACAGGGATATTATTTTATTTTTAAATATAGAAGGCAATTTAAAATATTTCGAATGTGTATCTTCTTACTAATATCTATATAATTAGTAAAAACTGCGATCATTTTCGATTTACGATACATATAATGTTATGGACACTCGCCATGTCTCACCTATTTCGATCGCCTCCGATTCACCGAAGAGAATTGTTTTGTGAATTTTCCGAAAGTATTAACGAATTTATCTCTCTCAAGCTCAACTTTGATTATTGTATGAGAAACGCTTTCCTGGCTACTGTGGTTAAGAAATTATATTTTACATCCTATTGCCACCCATGCCATTATTGCTGCAACAGCCATAAGTATCGATGAAATGGATATTATATTTATTATTGGCATGAGATATATTTCTTTAAAAATAATAATTGTCGTCTCATTAAATTGTATGGATATATTAATTAGATACGATAGGTATCTATACTAATTTATGTAATATGGATTGCATTAAATTTGCTTTTAATACAGAATCTTTAGGATAAGCAGTAGGACGAAAAACATGCTCGAGACGTGTTCAATCGAAAAACTGTGTTCCATTATGTACTTAAATTTACGACAGTTGTCTGGTGACAGCTCTCCCGAAATGGCAGCATGGGAAGGCGCTGTTGCGGTTGACTGTTGACAGATGATGGGCTAAGGATAACCGTGGAATGGAGTATAGGCGGTATTATCTCACGTCACGGAAGACTTACCGTGTTTTTGTTCCTCGTGTGTTCCCATTATGTTGCGAGGTTGCGCTCATCACTTATCCATCAGAGATAAAATATCGTAAAAGGATGTTTCAAATACAATATAAGTATCTCAGAAAGCATGGCACAGCTGCAAACAAATTCAATAAGATTATAATAAATTTTTCCAAAAATGTACGAATACGAGGCATTTTGATAATGCCTTCAAAATAAGAAAATAATTTTCATTAATACTACGTTGTTTTTCCATATAAGAGGTAGTATTTCTCATACAATGATGATAATTTTAGGTCTTTTGAAGCTTCATATTTCTCTTAGAAATAAAATTAGATATTTCCAATGGATGAAATTTCTTTAATTTTCAAGAGAAATGTTTTGTATTATGCATTCCTTCCGTTTTTATTTTAAATATGTTTTTCTTTTATTTTATTTTTAGTATATTCCCATTTCCCCATTCTCTATTCTATTTTCACTGAGCTGTTTCCGATAATATTTTTCGCAGATCCCTTTCTCTCTCCATTTAGTTCGACCAAGATAGAATGGAAACAAGAGGAAACTTTTAACACGTTTTTCCACCGCTACTTTAAAACAAGAATAGCAGAGCGTCGTATTGCTGCTTATTATGACTTTATTACTTTCAAGAATGAATTTATATGATGATGTAAATTTTATTTTTACTTATATTTCTTGCCGGTTAGGATTAATATAACTTAACGTTTTGTGCATTTTAGGAACATCGAGTGAGAAGAAATATTACGTTGAAACTCGAGAATTGGCTGTGCTATACCGGAATAACAATTATGCTATCTAATATGGTAAACTGCACCCTTACAGGATTGTTATAACTAGAGAAATTAAAAAAAATTATCGGGTGAAGAAATTTATAACCATTTTGCAGCCTTCATCCTTATTAAAAGTGGTTTAGCAACGCGAATTAACGAATTTATTTAGGCTAAAATTCTAAAAAAAATTAGGTCAATAGTTTTCAAGCAAATGAAAGGCAACTTAATTTTCTGTAGGTTTCGACTTCGAAAATTTGAAATCGATGATAATCGATGTTTACATCGGTTGCTACGATGATTCTATCAGAAAACAACAATTAAATGCAACGAACATGAATTATTATGCGTTATTTGCACGAAGTGAACGCATATAGGGGAGGTCGTATCCGGCGTTCTTTGCACGAAGTGAACGCATATAGGGGAGGTCGTATCCGGCCGTTCGTCCGTCCGCATGTTAAAACTCGGAAACCGCTTGACGTATTATAATGAAATTTGGTATTGGGGAGTATAGCTAAAATTGGTCCAACGATTCCAACTTTGGTCAAAATCGGACAAAAGTACGACCACTTTACATGAAGACCTACATGTAGTTGACAATCTTCCTTTGTTTCAACTCGGGAACCGCTTGACATATTGTGATGAAATTTGGTATTGGAGATTTTTGATAAAATTGGTAGATAGATTCCAATATTCGTTAAAATCGGACAATAATTACGACTACTTTACACTATAACCTACTTGTATTTTACAACGTACCTTGCTTGCTTCTCGTTAAATTCTCATCTGAGCGAAGAATATTGAGAACATTGTGAAATCTCAAAGAACACATTTGGAAACTTTGTGTACTCCGAAATCGAGTACATCTTTCCAATCTTGTTATTCAGTGCGCAAATTAATGATGTAGCGTTGTTGAAGCAGGGTTGGTAACAAATACGTGTGAATACATACCTACATAACTTCTTACTCCTGACATCTCGTAATTAATAAATTTCTCATTGTATTTTGTCAATTCACAAATTCGAATTTTATACAAAAATATCCGAAATATATTATTATTTTTGGTGGGTGTTATTTAATATGAAGTATTTTTTGCCAACGGTGATACAGTTTTTAATAAAAGTCATCAAAATTATTTTTTCTGATATGATCACATTAATACGATAGGAGAAAATCGCATATTTGTCTCACTCTTATTTTAGTGTAAAAAATCGTGCGAAAAAAGGAGACAGTTACGCGAGTAAATACGGTCTTAATAAAGACTTGGGACTCAAAATATCAGTAGATATTTATATGAAATGGGAAGTGTTGGAAAAGAAGGTATCATAGTGTTATGTTTTGGTGTCACGACTTCAGCGGACATTAAAATATCAGAAATTTCATGAAAGATAATTAAAAATCGTAGGAGAATGCCATACCAGTTTTTATAAATAGTTAATTGATATTTTTATTAGTGCAATGAAGCTCAAGAGTATGCCGAGACCGGGTCCTTCCTTGCGTATGTGTTTGGTGTGGAAGGAGTAATGAATTAAATAATCCAAGGGGTTGATTAGCCAGAAATTCCATACAAACAAAAAAAGATGCTCAAAAATAAAAATTCGCTTCTAATGAGGATTTATACGAGAAAGAATCTAGAGAATATTTAAATAAACAAGATAAAATTTTAATTGGAATGCATCCATTTTGTTATGCTAGAAGATGAGTTCCGTCACCTAATGTAACTAAACAGATGTACCTACATCGTTTATTAATTAATTTAGATGAAAACCCTTTGGTAGAATTTGTTAAGTGCGTTTTATATTGTTTCCTTAATTACAACATTCTACAACGTGATACCTTTTTTCTCTGCATTGAATGAGGTTAATGGTAAGGTTAATACGAAAGGAGATAAGAAAAAAATATGACTTCATTTGAATATCCGACCTTTACTAAATAGACAGTCGCATCAAACACAAAAATACTACGAATCCATTTCACCTTTTTCTGTATTTACCAATACATGGCGACTCGAGTTTTGGAACCGGGAATTCCCGTTCCCGGGAATTTACTCGATAGTTTTATTCTCGATTCCCGGGAAAATTTTTAATGACTCCAGGGAATTGTTCTTTTGAATTCTGTGCCGACTCAAGCTTTTCCAGAATTGCCATCATAGCTGGACTTTCTCCATATACATAGCATAGGGGGAAAGTATTGTGTTCGTGAAAAAAATCGACTTGGAGTTTTCAACGGAAATAAACGTTTTGAGGTCCCCTGAACACGTTTTGACCATTTTCTCGATGATGTCTGTGTGTATGTGATAGCTTTTTTGTGGGTGCTCTAACTCAAAAAATATTAATCAGATCAACGCGAAATTTAATATTTAACATTTTTATAAAAGTCAAAAGACCTGATTAGTTTTTGGTAAAAATCGGTTAAACAAAAGTGGGTGTTTACTGTAGTCACTTATCCGTTATTTTGAAATATTTGTTAAATGTTAAAATGTATTAGAATAAAAATTGTAGAAAATATAATTTTCTACAACCTTTTTGATTGAAATATTTTTTCATATAATGCATTGTTTAAGAGATATCTTATATTTTTAGCTGCCACCACCACGCCACCTACCGACGACTATTGTTAACAATTGACGCTTAGATACGTCTTAGTAACGCTACTTTTTCGTTTCTTAATTGTTGGAGCTTTGTGGCTATATCCAATATCAGAAGGTTTGAGTTTATTTCTGTTCTTTGTAAAGTCTAAAATTTTCTCGGTCTCTTAGAATATTTATTATTACGTAACCTATTTGGAATATATAGATATAATACAGATATGGAGAAAGTCATGTGGTGGCCACATCAGATTTTTTAATATAATCATCCGAATTTTAGCCCCAAATATTAACCTATCAAAATTATTTTTGATTTTATTCATGTTGTACCGATAGAATTTCTGATGAATACTAAATACTTTTTCAGGGAATGCTATTTAGTAACTGAGTTATTAGGCGTTTGTGATTAAGGATCAAGTAGCGTTTCTTACCGTTAATTCAGTTTTAATGGAACGCTAATACGATGTCAAAATGGCTTCTTCTCGCGCCCGTGAATGTCGTCAGTAAAAAAAGGTTAAAAAATAATGGTTTCATGTTTAATGAATCTAATACTAGGCGCTGAAGTGAACGACCTTCCTTTCGTATTCTTCTTCCTTTCCCCCTCCCTCTGCCCCTAATCGACCAAATTAGCTACTCTGACCAAGTGAATTTTTTTACGAAATTTCGAGATAAATGCGACGCGAAGCTATTATCCAAATCATTGTTACGCAATTACACGAAACCGGCAACAATGCGAATCACTAAGAATACGTCAAATTCTCGCGTTAAAAACTGATCTGTTGATCAATTCGACGCGTATTAAAAATCGACGGCAGGAAACTAACTTTCGATCTTTTAGGATTTCATTGTTTTAAGTCTCGAACTCCTACTAAGAATCTGTGATTTTAATATGCGAATAATTAATATTCTACATTCAAATGTATTCCTTCTCGCATATAACGCAACGAATGTTGTTTACATTGGTTGCTATGAAAATCATTTTCTTCTCCTTCCTTCTTTCTCTCTTGAATTAAAAGCATTCAAAGTACGCTTTCACTCATAAGGAATTAGATGACAATAATATTTCGAGGTTTAAAAATTTAATTGGTTGGCAAGGCAACATCCCGTTTAAATGGAAAGATTTCCACAAAACTTGTGAATTAAACGTTTTACATGAGGAATTTCGAACTGGAGGAGGAAAAAGATGAACAGAATGAGAAATATTATAATTTTTCTTTAAAATGATATAAATCGAAGATCATAGATTAATACTTTGTAATTTAGATTTCAAAAAGAATAAAAGCCTACTCGTCGAAAAATGTTATTTTATGGGAACTGGAAATGTCTTCCTTGGAGTCGAACCCAGGACTTTTTTTGAGTTTTTTTCGTCAGCACCTAAAAATATGTAAATCGAGCATCCTTGCAAAATTTAAAAATATCTTTATTCATTATCAGGTTATTTGCTTTTTATAGCGTGACAGAGGGAGTCACAAAGGGACAGAAGAAGGCTTTTATAGATTTTAGATTGTTTTTAAACCTTTTTCATACATTTTCTACCCTCAGTTTTAACTTCGAGGGAATTCCAATACATATAGGATACATTAGTAGTATCTTGTCATCTGCACATCGTCAACATCGAGGAAAGATCGGTTGCGTAAGTCAAAGTGCGTCTGAATATTGAATCTGCTACCAATTTGTCGCAAATAATGTATAACATGTCATAGGAATTTTTAAAAGACTTATGTATTTACGTTGTATCTACAATAAATATCATGTTTAAATGAAAAATGGTGTATTAAATATTAAAAATGTAAAATCATTCTTATTCCTCGGTATCCGGGATTCCCGGGATATTTGAAAATCTAATTCCAGTTTTCCGGGGAAAAAAAAATCGCCGGGAACCCAAAACTCGAATTTTAGCCTACGTCTGAAAATAACTCATATAAAATTCCGCACAGGAACTTTATTATCCAACCATTTGAAGAAGTCGGTTTTTGGGACAGAACCTCGTTTAATTAAGAAATCGAGTTCAGGACGAAGGGTGAAATTTTCACGCCGTGGAACAGGAAAGACCGTGAAAATGACGCCCTCCGAAGGGCGGTTTAATTTCGATCGCTTCGACGATCTTTTTTTTATTCGCTTCGAGACGAGGGAGACTGGAAAAAGTGGGACATAATGCGAGAAACGCCTGCGTCGCTCTCTGGCGACCGTGATCGGACTTATCCGCAATATCCCGGTCGCATAAAAAGTGTTCGATCAATCGGGTGATCGTTTGGTGATGGCGTGAGGACCCCTTTCTACGGCGTGGCGACGGCTGCGGGCGCAGACTGCCGCCGCCGACGACGACGACGCCGCCGCCGATCCAAAGTGGGACGGCCCCATTGTTGGCCCCATAACAGACCGATATTTCCGTTGCTGAAGTCATTTTAACTTCCGGAAGTATTCTTTCACCCGGCAAGTATCGCCGCACACGGTCCAGGCCGAGGTGGGAGGGAGGGAGAGAAAGAGGGAAAAAGATCTCCCGGCATGCCGTGCGGAGGCGTCAAAAACTTCGCCATCATTTTTGCGTTTGCTTCCGATGCTTTTTAATGGCCGTTCGCTAGCGGACGAAAATTAGGGGTTCGTCAGATATTTCGAATTGGGAATTCGACGCGAAAGTCTGCTTGTAGTGAGGAGAAGACGGAGAGAAGCCCATTCTTTCGCGGCTTGTATTTCATCGCTAACTACCAGGGAAATGTATATTTCGAGTTGGGAAAATTACGTTATATAAATAATAATAAATTAGTGTGTTTTCTATCTATTTTAAATGATATGATATAAGTAATTAATCTACTATTCGTGTACCCGCATGGTACAGAAATAAACAAATGCGAAATAAATAAATTAGATTTACTTAAAAATAAATGAGTCCTTATCAAGAGGAACATATTTAGTGAGACCGAGATATTGATATAAAATCAATTTCCTTTTGGAATTTCATCTCCGAGGGACGCAAGCGGTTGTAATTCACCGTCGTTTAATTCGAGGGCAGAGAGAGAGGGAGGGAGGGAGAGAGAGGGAGAGAGAGAGAAAGAGATTTCAGACACGATAATGTCATTCGAATTCAGCCTCGAAACAAAGAAAATTAACTCTCTGTTATAAATTACGTCAACTCCATTCATGGAGACCGTAAAAGAGGAAGAGAATCCTCCAAAAAGGATTCTCTCGAATCTTTATCGCAGCGCGGGATAATGAAAGGCTCCGAGCGTTATCTGAGAACTGGATAGCGCAGTGGTGTGTGGAGGATGGGACTACAAGGGACTCTCCTACCAGGAATCCTCCACCGAGGATCATGTCTGTTAGAGACAGAACGGCGGGAAGTTCGTCGTGTTAGGTAACCTTTCTCGGGGCAGTAAATGCAGCCGGAGCGCGGGCGGGTTGATGGAGGATAAACTCGACGAAAACGACCCGAAAACCAGTCGGGGATATAAGCAAAGAAGATCGGATTCGTGTGCGCGTGTTTGTTGGGAGAGGTCGATTCGAGGATAGCGTTAAACGAAACGTTTTCGAGATTGTTTCGTTTCCTTATCGCAGGGAGGGCTTGCGCTGTTCAGATAAGCCAGCCAGGAACTTGCTCTTCGGTATAAGTGATTTTGCGGCGTGTGTGAAAGTGAAGGTTGTGTAATTTTCATCAAGAGTTTCGGGACTTACCTAGAGTTGCAGTAATCAGTTGGCGGTTGGATTCACGTTGGTGGTGGGAGGGCTCAAATGGCGTAGAACTTGGTAGTTAGTTAAGGCAGAGTCACGGAGTGGAGGCTCATTTTCTCTCGCCCCTTTGTGTGTCGGAAGAAACAGATGCTGCCCAAGCTTGTTCATATCTCGTTTCAATTAATGATTAACAAGTCGCGCCGCGAAATTTCGTTACCGTATGAATAAAGCTATAGTTAGATTATTTTTAGTCTGAAGCTATTTGTAGCAGATTCTCCCTTGCTAAGATATTCTGCCTATTAAGAAATCTGTTGATGCACAGTGAAAATTATTTAAAATTTATATGAATTTTCTATTAGGCAAAAAATTATATTTTTTCATCTTTAGGATAAAAAGCATTAAAATATTTTATTTAAAACTGATTCATGTGCTAGGCGACGAGTGCATGCGTTTCAAATTTTATGATGAAAATCGATTTTACGTGGTTTCAGTTCACTTCAGTTTAAATTGTGTCGATATCCCTTCGATTATTCAGCTATGAACGAGAATTTTTATTTTATAAATTTTGACTGCAGCAGAATAGGAGATTTACGATCAATGCACCAATGACTCACATTCTCTGACCGAAAATGAGGAATGAAAAGTGCTTGTACATTTCTTTTCTTCAGAGCCAGCATAGGGATCGCCGTTTCCGTTCTAGATATCCCTTGGTTGTCGCTCAATCACTCGCGAACAGATGCGCTATTGTTGGCGTTGCCAGGCAACAGGCCTTCCTGCAAGGCCTTCGGCCATGCTCGCCTCATTGAAGGACTGTGTTGATCAAATGCTAGATGCTATGGTGGCGCCCTTGTGCCCTGTGGGGGAAGCGTGCAACTCCCATTTGGCAGCAGATGACGATGAACAGCTGAACAATGGAGAGCCGACGCACTTGGCAACCGTGTTTACCATTTTCCGACCCATATGTCTTTCCGATCTTGAAAACCTCGCTCTTTAATTTTATCACCACACATACGGGATATATCACTAGGGGAAGGGTTGCATGCTTTTGGATAATTATTTAGTACTGAGGGCCTTAAAATACATATTTATAAATACGCATTCAGAACGCAGATTTTTAATTTACAGAAACTTCAAACAATTTATTCAGGCGATCAAATTAAATAATTATGCCTTATCATAGTGATATATATATATCCTAGAAAGGATTTTCTCTCTCTTATGAGCTTTAATTTTTATATCTAAGTAATATATCTAAGTTAAAATGGGGAAAAATATAGATATGATTGATTATATCTATCATAACTATGCCCTGTAAGTTTCAAAAAATATTCAAGTGACTACATAAGTAGAAGCTAAATTCATGTCTTCAGGGTGGTATGTAATATAATTTTCTTAAAAGAATCGAATGGATTTAACCTAAATAAATTTATTAAAATATTTGAATCACTTTTACACAATTCGTAACTTAATACAAAAGAGTAATACAGTGGATTTCACTTTGTAAAGTCACTGGTTTATATAATCGGCTACTTATTTGAATCAATACTAGAAAACAAAAACCACAGTATTATTACGTGTAAAACTCGCCCTTGTCGGAATAAAAATTTTCCGATTTTGGAATCACGATTCCAGAAAATTTACATGTATTAGTGTTTTTTAGTGAAATTGATGTAATGCGAAATTTAAAAAAATGCACATGGCTTATAAAACTTATAATTATTTCCAAACAATTATATTGAATTATATTAGTGATTTTTACTTCAGTTGTTTATTAGCCCGTCTATTTCGGTGGCAAGTACCATTTAGGCGGAGAGTGTGTCGAAGTAGGTAGGGAAAGCTGAAAATAGGAAATGGCGCTTATCGCTCTTCCCTCTGAGAGCCCTATCCTTCGTACCATTAATGGTGCATACCTCCTAACTAGGGGTTTTTCATGTATTACTATTTCATATACCGATAAGATGTTCTTCACAAGTCCGGAGTATTTTATATAAATGTGGTGCCTTATGAATTCTCATTAGTTTTCTTGAAGTAAACCAATAAACGTCGTTTCTCGCTTTACCCAATAATATTCAGTTAAATATTAAATTGGAATTATTGCTCCTTAATGCTGTTTTACCGAAATGCCACAACGCAAGGAGTTGAAAGTGGCCGAAAAGTGTGGACTAAGGCTACGATAGTCTACCGTCATGCAGACAACGTCAAACGGCAGCCAAATTTATGATTGCGCTGACAACATTACATAGAACGTTACGCGTGGGAGCTTGTTAAACATGAAACATCTCCGCACTATTCTGAAGTTTGGAGTCAAAATTTTAGTCAGAAAATAAATTGTGGTGTGACAGATACTCTCTTAATATGGTTACTTCAGATGAGATACTCCAATCAGCTGGGGAAGTGCAGACCAAAATTTAAAACCAACCAATGATGCCATATCTTATCATAAAGAAAATTGCATTCAAGTAACATTAGATGCATTTTTCAAGGACTAGTTTATTGCTTTTATTACTTTCTCCATATACGTAGTATGAGAAAGTATGGTTTTCATGAAAAAAATCGAACTCGAGATTTCAACGGTAATACATGTTTTAAGGTTTTCTGAACACGTTCTGACTAGTTTCGCGATGATGTCTGTGTGTCTGTCCGTCTGTCGGTCTGTATGTGATAGATTTTTGTCGGCGCTCTAACTCAAAAACTATTAATCAGGTCAACGCAAAATTTTATATTTAACATTTTTATAAAAGTTAAAAGATCTGATTAGTTTTTGGCAAAAATCGGTGGACCGAAAGTAGGTGTTTACTCTTGTCATTCTGGTCTCAGTAACGTCAAACGAGTCGAGAGACTGAAAGAAGCGCGGAAAGGAGAGAGAGAGAGACGTAGGAAAACAGAGGGAAAAGAGGGAGGGAGAGCAATGAGAGAAAAAGAGAGGAAAGGAGAAAGAAGAGAGATATGGGAGAATGGAAAAAGAAAACGGAGACGTAAAGAGAAAGATGAGAGGAGTAAGAGGAAAAGAGGTAGGTGAGGAGAAGTAGAGATCTAAATAAGAGTTGGGGAAGATGAAGGTAAAGTACAATATAATAGATGCGAGGGCAAAAAGACACGAGAGATAGGATGAAGGGATAAAGAGGGAGGGAAAAATGAAATGATGAGACAGCAGAAGAGGGATAAGAAGATGGGAGAGCGACGAATAAGAGAAAAGAGACAGTGGATAAGGGAATGTGATCGGAGAGCAAAAAAAGCGCGTGAAATAATGACGAGAAGAGTGATGAGAAAGCGAAATGTGAGGAAGAGATCGCGAGAATGATTTTTATTTCTCCAACGACGAATGTCTCCGTCACATATTTTTCCTAACGCACTCACGCATTAGATCTTTTTTTTTAAAACCTAGATATTTATTTATTTCACGAACAGATGCAGTTTTTCGTCGCGTTAGAATTTTGCGTCCATCTTTTAATTAATAAGTTTCCCCATCACTTCGTCATTCCGTTCTCCTCCTAACATACACGACCTTTTCTGGAATCCTATTTTCTCATAGCGTTTCCCGTCGCCGTTTTAATGCCACTTTACCTGCAAGGCCCTCCATTCTCTCTCCCTTCTATCCCCCTCCTTTCTCCCCACTCCTCCCTCTCACCCTCCCCTCACTCCCCCTCCGCGCCCCCTCCATTCTCTCTCCCTTCTATCTCCCTCTCCATTCCTCCCTCTCACCCTCCCCTCACTCCCCCTCCGCGCCCCTCCTTCATTCTCTCGATCCGTTTGACGCTAGGGACGCCACTTTTTCCGAGGCGTTTGCGCGCCCATTCTTTTTACCCCAACGCCCATCCGCAAATGCCAGTCCTGTGGGTCCGCTTTATGTGCTTGACCTTGGCAAGGCGGTGTTCACCCGCACGGGTCAAAAGTTGCGGAGGAAAATCGGTGGCGTTCTGTGTGGTAAAAGATAAGGGTAATGTTGTTTCGGCTCTAGTTCCTCCCCTTCGTCTCTGTACGACCATCTACTTCCCCTTTTCCCTCTTTCCATCCACGAAATCATCTTCTCCGCGGCCTTTAAACTCTCTTGCCATCCATAATCGGTTCTCTTCTACCCTATCCTCCATAATCCTAGACTTTTTCAAGTTCCCCTCATTTATTCTCCTCATTATCCCGATCCTATCCTTCGTCTTTTCCCTGTTAACCGTTTCCTCTTATCCTTCTTCCGTCATCTGCCCTCTCTCCAATCGCGCTCCTCCTCCTTCGGCCCTCCTTTATTCAACCCTCCCTCCCCCATCCACCCCCTTTATCCCCCGTCGTGGCCGCGGATTATGGTAGATTTTTTGGCTTAGACTGCCTCTGCTTCTATATCTGGAGCGGGAAGCGTTCTTCGCCATCCAGCCATACAAGCCGCTTTAGCAATTTTCGTTTCGTTTCTTTTTTTATCTCAATGTGTGTGTGTGTTCTAGGTGTTAAATTATACGCGATCATGATTTCAAAATGGCGCATACAGCTCGAAATGTACCGTGATCACCAAGAAGATGTTTAATATCTTTGGGCGCATTCTCTGTTTTTTTTTTAAGTTCGCTATATTTGCTTCGACGCGCTTTTTTGAAGTATCTTGAAAGTTTCGATAATTTTTCTAGTCCATCTGATTGTGAGAGAGTTACAATGAATGGTAAGTTATGACGGTTAGAATAAAATTTATTCTCGAGGGATTCTGCGAATTTAAATCAAATTTGTGATTTTTTTTTGCTCGTTAAATTTCATTTTACTTTCGAGGTTTATGTGCACTTTTAAATTTTCGTCGTTTATTTTGATAAGCATTTTGTCGAGCGGTTGAAACCCTTTTCACACTCTTAAGGGCTCATTAATAAGGGACACTTCAAAGCAAAATCTCTTTAAAACTTATTATTTTCGTGGAAAACGTCTTTAAAACAAGTCGATGGCGCGTTTTTTTTTTTGCCCATCCCTCTCTAAAAGCAAAGCCGCCTCATTGAATGTCATTGTTTTTTGTCGATAAAGTTGTTTTGCAAAAGCCCTTTTTCATCCGCTGCTTTTATTTTTGTTTGCCTTCCTGTACGGTAGACGCCTGAAACAGCTCGATGCGCGCGCCCTTTTGTGCGAGCACAATACGAGCGCGGAAAGCCAATAAGAGTAGGAAACGTTGGGGAGGGGAGGGGGTAGAAGTGGGAGGGAGGAGAATTGGGGGGGGGGGAAATGTGGGGGAGGGGAGGGTTTGAAAAAGGGAACGGGGATTGGCGAAGGGATAGAGGAAGAGTTTCGGAAGAGGGTGAAACGGAGAATGGAGGGAGGATTTTAGGGAGAGGGGCGGGTAAGAGGGGGGGGGGGGGAGTGATGCGCTTGATTGTCCTTACGGAAGAAGGATGCACCGACGGGGAAAAAGGAGAGAGGAAGGAGGTCACCATGAAAGGATCAGAAGCGAAGCCAAGTTCATTATTTAAAAAATCTTCCCGTTCAAGGAAGTGGAGAAATCATTTCCAGGATATATTGAACGCTGGGTTTTAAAATCGATGCACCTCCGCAAATTTATCGCTTGCATCTTATGCAATAATGCATGGCCCATTAGGTCGAAACGTCAACTACGGCTCGATAATGTTGAATAAATGTTTCCTTTCCATTGGGAAATGAAATATTTTTTTCCGCATCGCTCTTTCGTAACGAAAGTATTGTTTGGTTCATCAGTGGGAAGCAAATGCGTGCACTCCACAATCATTCGTAAAAATATAATTTCGTACTAGAAGCCGAAAAAGTTTTGTCTTCCAAAAAATGTGTTTTTAATGTTTTGTTTGGTGCTGAAGTAAAGCAAAGCTATGTGTCATGGACTGTAAAGTCAGCGTAGAGATAAAAACAATAAATTTTCGTCCGTGAGTTTTTGAAGCTCATTTCTAGGTTATAACGAGAGCTGGCAGAGTTTAAATAAGTTTCCCACATATAATTTGCGTTAATGTAAAGTTTGCAACCCACTTTTAAAAAGATAAAAAAATAGTTTGTTATGATGCTTATATTATAATTAAAGAAATTTAAATAAGGCTAACTTTACCAATAATTTTATTTACTTTTATAAGCTTAAAATATTGTCGTTGAAATTTAATGATATTTAATTAATATATGTTGTGTGGCATGAAAATGCGGGCTTATTCAAGTAGTTTTAATAATTCTGCTACCTTACATTTTCGTATCATAATAAAATACGTTTTCATAAAATATATTATGTACCTTTTGCGTTCGTAATTATCGTATTCGACGAAAACACACAACACGCACGTACGCGTGCATGAAAACTAATATAAAGATTAGTAACGCATGAGTTTTGTGTATGAGAATAGTTTGCTGAATAACAACAAATGGTACTTGGTGACGTGTGTAAAATTAAACGAGTCGCAAAGAAACGAGTTTTTTTTCTAATTCAAACGCAAGCGTTGACAATTCTAATAAGCGCATCGTTATAAAATTGGATGAGTTACTTAAGGAAATGTTAATATTCAAGGATATTTATTTGAATAATTAGTCCCCGAGGGTGGAATTTTCGTGATGTGAACTCATAATGCCTTTCTCCCTGCCACTTTCATCATAACACGCATAATACAGTGGAAGGGACAGTAAAAGATGCCCCCTTTGCGATGCTAATTAATTATCTAAAATTACTTTCATGATATGGCGTTCTTCCGCTAGAACCTGACCAGGTAATCTCAGATCCCATAAAGTTTTATGAAAATTTATGCAGTTTAAAAAGGCTTAACAAAATCGTATAACTAGACGGATTTTAAACGACCATTGACCCCAACTTTTATTATTTTCATGTTGGAAATTTTTGGGATTCTTTATCCACTTCGTCGGGCTATAGACGAATGGAAGGAGTTTTTTCTCCATCGGCGGGAGAAACTTGAAAGAATAGTGGGTTGGGGAGCTGACAGAGCCAAGGATACCTAGCAATGGCCTATGGGAAACGGCCATTTTTACGAGGTAGGAGGAAAAACAGAGAAAGAGAGAGGGAGGGAGATATAGATGCCTTATAAGGTAGTGGCGGAACTGGGTTAAAGAGCTGCAAAAGTTTAAATTGAAGACGAAAAAGGAAAACGCTTTGATGATGAAAAAATTTCAGGAGTTTTTGGAAGTTCTTTGAGGGGTTGTAACATTCATCAATTCTACTTTTTTCCGCATCATTAAGAGGGGCGATAAAAACGAAAAATGGAAAACGACCGTAATTGTTTTTAACTTTTGCCGGAAGAATTGGCGTACTTTAATAATTCGTCCCGAAAGTAATAGAAAGGTAATCAGTTTGTTTTCTTCTTTTTAGTTCGGCTTCCTGTTCGGCGGAAAATATTATTTTCCTCTTCGAACAATGGAAAAATTGGTTAATCGAGATGGCTGTTAACTGGAATTTTGGAAGTTTGAGGATGCTAAGAGAATAATTACGACCATATATATATACTTAAAAATACTTTTCTCGGGTATTTAAAATAGCCACAGAAATACAGCAATGTTATAAAGAACCAGATGTACATTTCGGCTACAAAGCTACGAAGTTCCTTTAGATTCTATTTTCAGTAAAGTGTCACTGAAGACGGCTGCTTTTTAGCAGAAATGCGCGTCTGGTTTTTTATAACCATGTTGTGGCTGCTAGAGATAACTGAGAGAAGTATTTTTTAAGTACTTGTTCTTGAATTGTTTCAGCCATAAGACAAGCTCGATAATTCCAGGTTGAATGAATGATTTTAATGTCTCATTTTTTGTTACCTAGGCTTTATTTTTAATAAACGATAGGTATGTAATAATATTTTATATTTTACTGTATTTTGTACTAAATTCATTCCCAGCTTTTTGAGATATATTAGTTGTATTTTGTTATTTTTATTTGATTATGGAAGGCGAAAGCGTATGATCTTTTCAGTATTCCATCAATTTATTCATTCGTGTTGTTTTAGCCCCTTTTACTAGACAAGTTAGAACCTAGTTCGCACATATTTTGCTGAGACCTTTTCCGCTTAGTAATCTTATATTTCCACATAAAATGGTCTTGTCTAATGTTTAATTCTGTAATATCATCATATTATTATTTATCTTTACTAGTATCTTCCTGCGTTCTGTCAAAAGTCTTTCCCACGTTTTCCAACATAACCTCTACCCGTATTCGTTTCATTTCTAAAATATTCCTCGAAATCGTAAACAGTGTACTTTTTTATCGTAATTTCGCTATCACTAGAGTCATATGATTTATATTAAAGTTGACTTTCATCTAAAAGCATTTTGAAAAAATTACGTCAATAGTCGCAGGCATAGAACAAATTCGAAACTACTCTAAGGAAACCGAGTCGCTTCTTGCTTTCTTATTTTAATGGGCAGTGAGAGGCAGGAAGGTAATATAACCCTCTAAACGCATAGTTAATCATACCATTCGTATCATTTCACTTAATACCTTAAAGCTTTAGTCTTATCCCGTCATTAATGTCGTATATAAAATTATTTATTACCAATAAAACCTTTTAGTTAGTTTAATTATATCAGTTCAAGATTTGCAGTGATTAAAAACAGCCAAGAACACAGGTGAATTCGAGAAGCGAAGTTATTTATCAATCGTATTGGATTCAAGATGAAAAAACATACTTATTTTTCGATAAAAGTTTTCCCATTTGCGAAGTGAATGTTTGGTTTCGAAATGTTTGCCTATTTACAGTATCTTCGTCGTGGTCGTCGACCCCAGCAAAGTTATTCGCAAAAAACGCCTTTAAAAGTTTCTCATTCTTCCTCCCTCTACAATATATAGGCATATATATTCCCACATTTATCTAGTTTCTTGTGAAGCAGCATTGTGTCACACTCACAGCGCAGAATAAAAAAATACCGGCTATATTTTCAGTGACGCCATCACTTACCGAGCGATCCCAAAGAACGGAAGTGCAACTCAGCAAGATGAGTCACTTGGGAACATTTCAGGAGTATCAAAGACGCATTGGAGAGACACGTAAAGCTTTTCGCCATGCGAAAGATGCGAAAAAATTATTAGTGACGCAGGTTTACGCGATGCCGTTTGCGCAATAAAGGAGATAAGATGCAACACCTCGTACGAGTTGATGGCGCGTATGCTAATGGCTTCTGGGAATGAATCATGAGCTGCATATGGCGAGCTGCACTCACTTGCGATGGACGCTAATTTTCCGTGAGCGTGAAGCTGGAGACGAACGGTCGGCTTAAAGTTCAAGCTGGTTATAGAATTCATATTTTATTCAGTGGACTTTCTTTCATGTATGATACTAGCTAATAATCTGATGCCGACTTTTGAAATGCGACGCAGGCGACGGGGAATTTTCTAGAAATTCTTCATCTGGGAAATATCTAATACTATACTCTTTACAATTAAATCAATTATTATGGGCTAAAATAATGAAATATTGTCCACATTAAGAGGAAACAAAACAATTATTGAATTTATGTATTTGTGCATTCGTTAACGTGCACACATAAATAGAAGCGGTAATACGCATATCTATTGCTTAGAGATATGCCGCGCGCAGTTTAGGATTTACAACTCCCTGCATTAAAAATAAAACCGCGAATTTTTAATTCAAGGCAAAAAGTATGAGGTTAAACATATGCGCATGTGTCTATGCCCATACGGCGTACGCGGCGTCCAGAGTTACGGCTCCCCTTAAAATTTATGTGTTATGGACTAGTTTTTTCTCAAAGCCTTAAGAGTTTCATAAAAGGGCTTCTCCTTTTTCGGTTTTGCTTGATATCTAAATGCGAAATGCATTCTAATATTTGAAGGAGTTCGGGAATATAAAAGGGCACACGTATAAGGATTTATAATTCCCCCAGGAAACCCCATTTTCTCGCAAGCTCGGCGACAAAAGAAACAGGATTAGAATCTCGAACTTCTCCCTCATATATATTTAAATGTGTACATATATACAGGAAAAAAATTGCGAGGGAACCTAGAGCTTAATTTCGATATTAATTTATTTTTTCTCTACTTCTTCTCTAGACTCGACCATAAAGATATCTATTTTGGCGCATTCATGGTCTCCATCCACCTACCTCACCCCTATTTTCCGTTACCTCGCACGGAGATCACATTTCTTCCCTCTTATCCTCGATCCGAGTGAGTTTATGCTCCTTTCACCCCTCACTCTCTTTACCGTACAAAAGGAAGAAATAAAATCAGATATATATATTTATAGCAATAATTCGGAATTTTTCTTCTTTCAAAAATTTCCTGGCTCTTATTATTTTTTCAATTTTTGGAAAACGGACTTAAAAAATCCCTTTCCCCCCATTCGAATGATGCCTTATCCAAACCGTCCATTCTGCCCACTCCCTCCACAGGCAATAACCATTACCGTTGTTCGTAAAACTTACTCTTTCTCCCTTTCCTTCTCACATCCACTCCTCTACTTCCTTCTCATCCTCTTATCTTCTCTTTCCTACATTCCTTGTTCTTTTTTATTATTTTCCTGTCGTCCCTACCACTCATCTTCATCTGTCATGCCATTTTATCATCCTCTTTTTTCCACCTGCGTCCAGCGTTTCCTAATCCTTTTCCATCCCCCAAGCCCAATCACGTTAAACTTTGTTTTCTTTCCCGTATCTCATCTTCCTTTCGCGTCAATCCTCTCCTCATTCACTTGTCGGCTTTCTATATGCCCACTATTTTAACACTCCCTCTTCCAAGTATCAACAACCTCCCTTACGCCTTTACCTTATCTCCTCGTTTCGGCTTCCAAACCTTCCTTTTCACGCCACTTTTCTCTTTCATAAACGATCATTCTCCTCTCTCCTTCCCTCAACTCACCGCCTTCCCCATAAACGCTATCCAATTCCACCATCCCCTCCTCCCGGTTCCTTTCCTTCCTTCAAAAATCCTCCCTTTCACCGCCACCTTCTCCTGTCACCTCGCCGCAACCCATCCCCCTTTTCCTCGTCCCCTTTCGTTCAGTTTCCCATTCCCCGATATCCTTACACCCCCGACATTTTCCGCTTTCCTTCCCCACCTCCTCTCGATTCCTTCCTGCACTCCCCAATTTTCAACCGTTCATTCAGTCTCTTTTTTCTCCTTTCACCTCGCACTTTCCCTCCCCTTTTCCCCCTCTTTTCGCCGCCACTCTCACCACCTTCCCTCGAAAACTTAAGTCTCGCGCAAATTCTCGATGTTCCATCTCTCCACCTATTCCACAACCTACCTCTCTCATTTACTGCGCCGAAAAGGTACGATCTCGTAGTTACTCCTCGCTCACTTTTTACATTTCCACGCCCCGCCACTTTCCCTCCCCGCTCCATTTTTCCTTCCGTTTCCCAATTTTTTTTCAACACTTCCCCTTTCTACCCCTCTTTATCTCTCTCTCAATCTTCCTCCCTCGTTCCTCACGCCGATATCTCACCCAAATTCCACATTTTCATCCTTTCAGCGCACGCCTCGCTGTGAAATTTAAAGACTACTTTCTGTATTGTACGTTCTCGGAATGTGAATTAGAAGAGTTCCCTAGCGGAAAGGGAGAAGAAATTAGAGACCAAAAAATGTTTTTAAGGAAACAGCAAATGGAAAAGAGAAATACAAGACGAAACAGCTAGAGGACTGACGGAAGGAAAAGTGAGCAAATGAAGGTTAGAAGGTGGGAGAGAGAGAGTAAATGAGGAAGGCATATAGATAATCTTTTTTATTCGGGGAGGTTAAACTATGAGGTCCCTTTTTGTATTTGACCCATCGTCACATATTATAAATTTATTTTAAAATTTAAACAATTTAACAATAAATTAATAAATTGAGATTTAAATTTCAAATAGATGTATAATGAAATAGAGCAAATGCAATTGATTTGAAATATAGTAATTAATTTGAATTTTGAATTTTGGGGAGCGATAAATATTCCAGTAGACTTTATTTGGATTCGACTGGAGAGAAACAGACAGGATGGGAGAAGAGCGGAAGAAGGATGGGAGTGGAAAGGAGTAGGAGAGGGAAAATTGAGCAGCTTAGTCGAAGTATTTTGCGGGAGCAGGTGGAGAAATATGGAGGATAGAGTATACTGCGTTGTGCGTTACTGGGTTCCTTTCCGGATGTCGGGTGCTAAACTCTTTCGCCACTCTTCCCTGTGACCATCCTTCCCGACCAGAGAGAAAGACAATCTCAATTCGCTCCTCTAATGTTAATGACAGGGATTAATATTGATCTGAAAAAATATGGTTATTTATCATATGGTTCCAGACTTTTCGGACACCCTGTATATAAAGTATAGAGAAGGAAAACGGAGAGGCGAAGGAAAATGAGGAAGAAACGAGGAGAGAGAAAAAGACGTGAGAGAAAGGGGAAGAGCGCTGGATGGGCGTGGAGGGATCAGGTGAATCTGAGAAGGTGTGCATGGTAGGAAATTGAGATACTGAGTGTGATGGTGAGGGTCGGTTGGTTCCTGCTGAGTGGGTCGGAAGGCGTGAAGGGAAGGGGCGTTTGGCGAGAGAGAGAGAGAATGGAAGATTTCGCGGTGGTAGAGGACTTATGTTGAGTGGCGGATCCGTGTTGCGAGGATCGAATTCTCGGATATTTTATTCAAATAAAAATTCGGTGAAAGGATGGTGAGTTTAAGGTGTGTTCCTGGGAAGGAAGTGTATGGAGTTGGGATTTTACGTGGGGGTTGGTTGGTGGAAGGAAGTACAAAGGAGCCGTGGTTATTGTCCTTTATACATTTTATAGCTAAGCCTTTGAGGGAAGGAGATGAAGGGAAATCGCGGCAGCCTTGAAAGGATATTCATATTTATCAGAGGAATAAATATCTAAAGATTTGTTTTGGGGAAGTAGCAGATTTTGTTAAACGAGTAAACACTACTTGTGTTTGCACGGATTACGTAACGTTGCTGGCAAGTCAACTAAAATGAGGGCTAAAGGCACGAAATGTTAAATCTAATAATAATGGCCTCAAAACTGTTTACGTGTTTATACAAATGTGGTAATAATAATTTAATTCCAAATTAAAGAGCTGAATTACGTTTTGAATGTGTTACTCGATTCTATTTATTTGTTACGTCCAGAGTTTGAGAAAAACTAAAAAAATGAAGTAAGGAAATTCTAATAAATATTTTAGCAAGCCTTATTCATTAAGTTAATCATATAATTATACGTATTGATAGTTTCTAATATATATTATTATTAAGGAAAAATATGCCAGTATGTGTAAATCGTAAGCATAAACATATATTAAAGAACGTTATACCTTCTTAGATGATAACGGGAATCACGTCTCGTCAGAGTGAAACTGGAGCAAGAAAGAGAAAAGTAGGAAAGAAAAAAATGTTAGAAAAAAGAGGTTGAATAATAGAGAAATAGGTCGAAGGTTGCCATGGAAAACGGGGGTGGCCCTTACCAGAGAGTGCCACTCATGTGGATGTAAATGTAGGTGGGGAGTTAACACCGTCCAGCTCTCAAATATATCACCGTAATGGAATAGGAGGAAGGCCAAGCCACTAGAAAGAGTAGGAAGAGACTAGGTGAGAGGAAGGTATCCAAGGAGGACCTCGTCATATTCCGAGTGTTCAAGGACGCCCTCGAGCGTGGCAGGCGGAGAGAATTCCATTCCGATCCCTCCTACCGCTTCCGTGGTATCCATTGTCCCCTCATCCCCCTTTTGCCTTTCCTATGTCGTCGAAATCGTCCAGACATTGCCGTCGTCATATCCAAGTGGACTTTACCCTGCATCTGTGTGTGTGTCTGTCTGTATTTCCGATATTCTACTTTGGCCTGAATCGTCTCATCCGCCCTCCGGTTGACCGCTCAAAGGTGACATCTGGGTCGTCCGGATGTTCTTTAAGACTCTTGGAAAGGCGGAGGGGGGTACAGAGAGACGCGACGAAAAAGTTCACCATACCCTCAGTCTCCTCCGCCTCCGAGACGTGTGTCACGAGTTACTTTTTATCTTTTCTTCTCCCCCTCCCCCCCTCTCCCTCCATCTCCCTCCATCTCCCTCCCCCTCCATTCCTCTCCCCCTTCCTCTCATCCTCCTCCGTCTTATCTGCCGATCCGAGAGTCTTCTCAGCTCTCTTTCGGTCGTTTTTTTCACTCGCCTCTCTGTGTGTGTTGTTTTTTTGCTTTCCGGTAGTAAAAGACTTTTCCAAAAGATCTCTCCTTTCATTGTTTGACTCGCGAGGGGGTGTGGAGGAGTTTCGTAGGGATTGGGACCGGAGGAGGTGAATCGGTCGAATTATTATTTCCTGACGGAGGAGTTATATTTTTTTGTCTTCGGTTTCTCTCCGTAATTTTTTTATTATTTTTTCTAAATGTTCCATTGCTTTTATGAAGTCCTGTGATCACCCTCCGTTTTCCTCCTTTAGTTCCGACCTCCATCTAAAGGCTTGTTAATCTCTATCAAAAAAGTATGTGGTCTTTTTTTACTCTTTCAGCATTCACATAGTTTCCTGGCGTCAGCTTCATCGAAAATATTTACAATTTTTGGAAAAACTTGATGGATCTTTTTATTGCCATTTGAAAGAGGTACGTTTTTTTTGAGAGTTGACTAGTGACTCTAACAGTTTCGCTAATAAAG
This sequence comes from Tanypteryx hageni, assembly GCA_028673005.1. Classification (NCBI taxonomy): domain Eukaryota; kingdom Metazoa; phylum Arthropoda; class Insecta; order Odonata; family Petaluridae; genus Tanypteryx; species Tanypteryx hageni. Next base: position 98,329,735 of record CM054112.1, on the reverse strand, counting down.
ATCAAAGAGTATAAGGGACCAAAACAAAAAAGTTATCCTAAAGTCATTTCTTATGTTACGCTTCTGGTTACATCTATGATATTTTGTAGGTCGTTTCAAGTTCTGAGACGAATGAAATATTTGATATTTCTTCAGCTATTAAGTGAAAGACATTTAAAAAGAGCTGTATAAAATGCCAGTCTCCTTTGCTCCAAGTTTCAGAATTCGTTTAAAATTCTGATTTAATAGTTATTTTTTATCGTTTGGCGATTTTTACTTGAAAATAATCACTTTGGGTTAGTTGATTTATCACTCGATAAACAATGATGTCGCAATCATCGGAAAAGTTATTCAATAATAGGACACATCTTTCCAGATATTAGAAATATCCTTTGTTTATCGAATTATTATTTAGCTGTCGGAAATATAATCTGATAAAATGGCATGAAATTCTTTGCGTTCCTTTCTAAGACGGTTCTTCAAGGATCATAAGATTTCTCCGTTATGTCAATTTCTGTCTACGACAGTGTTTTTCGATCGGTGGTTCGCGAATTCTTTTGGTGTTAAAAAATCAATAATTGCAACGGGCATTAGTTAAGCGCAGACATGTTTTGTTATGATAAAGGTTATCTCACGTTGAAATAATGAATAATAAAGTGGTATTATTGGTTTATTTTTCATAACATCGATTTAATAGTGTATGAATAATTTACTTTTATAGGCGTGCTCTACGTTGTTTGCAAAGTATGGCAATGAAAATTAACAGTAAAGTATTTCGAAATTAAATTTTCATATTTTTGGAGTCACAATCCTAAATAAATATAATTCTTTCAAAATAAAGCAAGAATTATGAATGGAATAGTATTGCAACGTATGTCGTATTGAAAACGTGAAAAATTTGATTTATATGTATATGACAGAACCAACACGAAGAGCAATTCCAAAAATATGAACGTAAATTTTTAGCGTCTAGGCAAAGATATGTCATAAACCCATACACACATGAATTAGTAATTTGCCATCTAAACGTATACGTTGGGAGTCTACGAAGATAAAGCAGGAACTCCTGCAAATTATTATGAAAAGTAATCTTTCATCATGATTTCGTAAGCGCATCGTTGACTACCTTTCTACTTGCTGTCATTTCTTTTTGAGCTAAAAATGATTAAAAAGAATGAAAAAGGCGCCTTATCTTTATATTTTTAATCTAAAAAATATTCCATGCATGATAACTCGGAAATTATATCCTTCCGCGACCTTTTCCTCTTTTTGGGCAATGATATTTAATCCTGCTTCGCAAAAAAAAACCGATGAACTCGATCCATTCACGTCATAATGAAAAACATCGATTTATAATCGAGAATCATGCATTTTATTTTTAAAAATTCAAGATCGCTTTCTGTCTTCTCTCTCTCTGCACCTGCCTTTCACTTTACTTTCCGCCTGAGAATAGCGCGTCGTTTTTGTTTCTCCACGTGATGGGGGAAAGGTGGATGGAGATACCTCTCTTTCTTTCCTCCTTTTCGAGAATTTTCTTGATTACTCCCCTCCTTTTTTCTGTATTTGTGTTGTTTTACGCCCAGATGGCAGAACGTGCCTACCCTCGTAATCATCAGGGATGCCAACTCCCCATACCGTTGTTATTTCTACCTCCCATCCCCATCTTACCGCTTCAAAATATTCTTTGCTCTTGCTTGCATTACTTCGCCCTTCTTCTTCCATGGAGTATGGGTCGATGGGTTTCTCAATAATTTGTCGGGATTACCATCAGGGCGAATCGCATCCCACATGCACGTGAATGTCACGCCACGCCTTGGTCTATAGACCTGTATGCAACGGCACCAATGCGAAAAGTACGTGAGATTTTCCTCGGAGCAAATTAGTGCAACTTTTGTTGGAGACTGTGTCAGGATATAAAAGAAAGGATAGCAAGTAATCCGTGTCAGAGAGCAATCGCGCAGGTTTTTGCGTTGGTTTCATGCCACCCAGCACGAACGGGATCAAAAAATTGAATTAAAAAGCGTCGAAATTGATTTTTCCTCTCTCTGCCTAAGTTGGAGTAAACACAGTTTCCAATCACGAATTTTTAGCTTTGCCAAATTGAAGAACGTCGTTTATTTAATATTTTTATTTCAATTTTTATTCTTCATACGAGCACTTTAAAGTTTTTGAGCAGTGCTAGAAAAATATCAGGAGAGTTTGAGAGTCAAAATTTCACTTTTAGTTTGTTATTATATTTACTTTACCGTACTATTTTAGCAAAGAACTAATATTGATATTTTCTTCGGATATTGTTATCTTTATTAATATATCATGTACTAGAACAAGCAAACAGAAAAAAACTGCTGTAGGATTTTCCAAGTCCTGTGTGAAAATGAAATTTCCTGAAAAAGTTTACAAATGTTATTCCAGGAATGTTTAATTAATCTCTCTAATATGAGACGAGAGAGGAATGTATTGGAAATTCTATCATATGTTTTATGTAAATGCATAGTTTAAGTTGCAGGCTTTTGAATAGATAGCCCGTCTCGATTCCGAGTGTATTACGCAGAGGATCTTGTTGAATCATCGCCGCCTTAGCTCCAAATTTTCGAAAGTAATGAATTAATGAGAAGCATACGACTCTACATACATACATCTATATATTTACGCACACTGTCTCCCGTTATGCAAGGTAAGCCTTGTAGTGTAACTCCCGTTACTCATTTTCTTTCACTAGGCGTAGTAAATGTTTCCGTGTAAATTTATTAGCTTGTATGAAGATCGTGAAGGGTCATTTTAATATCAAAAGGAGGATATTGCAACACTAGGGTTGTCCATTAATATATTAATATTCAGTATAGTTTTATCAAATATTTTAGTATGTAAACAATTATTATGAATGTATTAAAATATTTTAGAACATTTTTCAGATAGCTTTAGATTGAAAATCTTCTAATAACTCGTATACTATTTTGGCATTAATACGTATTACGTTTGGAATAGTTAACAATTTAAAAATATAATAAAATCACATTGTGATGAGATGATATTTTATGATCCTCGAGCAAGTACGTGCTATTAGTTTTCAAGGCTCCCTTCCTAACTAAATTATAAAACTCCATCGAAATACCTGAAGTCATCTTTATTGTTCCAGGCAGCTTAAAATCGATATAATCATAGTTATAACTTGGCCTGTCTTTCGTATGAAACGTGCCTTCATTATATCGCTTTGGATTATCGTTTTACTTATTCAATAGTCCTCGGACTCTTTTGGTAATGGAATTTTTAATCAAAACCGTCAAGGAGGTATAGGCCAAAATAAAAAAACGACGAACATGTTCCACGCTTCGTGAATGTAGAAAACATTGAACGTCGCGCATCATACAAAGGATTTGTTAAAAATTAATTTATGCCGAAATTGATGGAACTGAATCCAAATTACGATGGGATATTTAATTTCCACAAGATTTTAAAATGCGATAAAAACTCAAATATCCTGTATTAAATTAGTTCCTCTATTTGTTTAACGAACAATTTTTGAATTAAATGTAAATATTTCTGTTAAAAAGGCAAAAAATCAGCCCGGGAATATAGATGAATTGAATAAAACATGCAGGATTTGTATCCCAAGGGACATCTGACTACAAGTTTTTGCTTTTTCTATTTTTTTTGAGGCGTTAACAATAGTGTGCTCGTATCATCCCAAGTTTTTACCATTATCGCTCACATAAACAAAAGTAATTTATGATTAAGTTTTCATATGTTGTTTATATAAAATAACTCAGGAAAGTCCCTTATTAAGTAGATCGCTTGTCTCAAAAATCTAAATTACCAAATATTTAGGCACCGTACAGCTTTTACTTTGAATGAGCAGGAATACTTTTCAAAACTGCCCCCTATCGCAATATTATATTTCTCAGCGACCCTGATCCGTTATAATCTATAAGCAGGAAAATCTCTCTTGTCAATAAGAAATGGTCACGTTGAGTACCCTTTTTATCAGTTCCTCAGCCGACATAATACCACCACCTTTGGTAGAAAAATATCCCTCGGTTTCTATGTTCGCATCATTTCGAATTGAAGAAAAAAGAGTGGATGAGAAAGAATGGGGAAAGAAGACCTCAAGAAAATGCTTGCTGTAGGTAGATGTGGCAGTATATTTTAATGGATCCTATCTCCTTTGATCTCCTGTTCGGAGGAAATTATGTCCTGCCCGATGAGTTTTCGGGTGAGATGGGATTTGGGGAGAAAGGAGGCGAGAGAAAGCAGGAAAGGGACGGATAGGAAGAAACAAACATTGGAAAGAATGAGAGACAAGGCTGAAAATATGAATGGTAAGCATGGGATAAGGGAGGGGTTTTGGGAAAACGGCGCTGCAGAGGAGGTGGAGGACGGGGAGAGGCAATCCGCAAGAGGGTGCGTAGAGATGTGTGGAGAGGATGAGGGGGGGGGGAGAGAGAGAGAGAGAGGGGAGGGGGAGGGGGGAGAGGGGAGGGGGAGAGGGAGGGAGGGAGGGAGAGGGAGGGGGAGAGAGGGGGGGAGAGGGAGAGGAACAAGAAAAAACAACAGTTCTTATCTTTAATGCGACTTTAAAAGTTTCCCTCGCTACGTTTGCTCAATATTTTTCTAGACGATGCTCGTTTTTATGACGAAGGTAAATGTTTGCCTTATTTTTCAACGGAATAAATTAATTAACTAATATTTTAGTGTGTATTTTAAAAATTAGAAAGGAAAGCTTTTTGAAAACGAGATTAAATTATAGAGTTTAATGTTTAAGTCAAATTTAAAAAGAAGATAAATTTGTAATGGAGAATGAGGATCCTTATACTGTGAAAATATTTAGTAATGTAATTTAAACGTATATGATTATAATTCGTTAACATATGTTATAAATAGCTGCTTCTTACATTGGATATAGGACATGTGATAAGAAATCTACGGCGCTTCTAAAAATGCCAGAGATATGAAATTTTCCAGTAGCTCATTGGGTATAACGAACGAGAAAAGTCGAAAATTCCAATTGTTGTAATTTTTAGAGGGTTCCATCTCAGTAACTCAAAAGAAAAGCACGGATATCTGTGCAGGACTTTATAGCATTGCAATTTTAAAGTAGCTCAAATTAAGATAGAAACTCGGAATTAAAATAGTTCTATATTTAACAAAAGAGTTTTATAATTTTTGAAGATTAAATTTAAATCGGTTTCGAATCGGCGTAGAAATTTGCTTTTAATTGGAAAAAGGAGATTTTCAACAATAAAAACATCGATTTCTATGGCAAAGAGTCAAATGCTTTGAAATGAGAATTGGTATATTATAGTTCCATTGATTTTAAACTACGACGTAAACTTATGATGAGGTCCTAATCGTGTGCCCCAACTTTTCATCACAGAAAATTCGTACCTGCGACTTTTCGTCACTGACATGTGGTCACACAAGACAAGTGGTACATGCGACTTTTTGTCACACAAGAAAATTCGTATACCTGCGACTTTTCGTCACAGAAGAAAATTAGTACCCGCGAATTTTCGTCACACTATAAGATTAGTACCTGGACTTTTCGTAAAAAAAACTTATTATAAAATGCAAGTCATTACTGCTGCACTATTATCACCTGATGAGGTGATCGACTACAGCTAGACTAAAGGTTTTATTAAATCCTATTTTAAAATATTGGAATTTGTTGTCGCGGTAGTTCAAGTTTTATGTGTTAATATCCTGAAAATTTCAGCTTTTCTGAATAAAACAAATATTTACGCTAATGTGAAGTTTGTCTTCAAAAAAATAAATTTCATTCTTTCAGCTGCAAAACTGTCCCGAGTTTATAACTCAAGGTTAATTAATATAAAAATGCAATTTTATAAAATCTACAGTGATTTCCCTGCTTTTATTATGAGGGAAAAGAACAAAATAATAGCTAATAATAGTTATTTTTCGTGACGAACGTAACCAAGTAGCAATGTATAGTGTGTGACGAAAATTCGTAGTACTTAATATTTCCCAGGACGAAAATTCGCAGGTACGAATTAGTTTCTGTAACGAAAAGTCGGTAAACCATAATCGTAAAGCATAAAACTTTAACAAAACTAAAAATCTATTTTAATGTTGTATTTTTTAGTTATTCCAGAAATTTTTAACTTTTCAACTATTGTATCCAATGAACGAGAGAATTGAAATATGGTGTGACGAAATTAAGGAAACAGTAATGCAACATCCTTCTGTAATTAGCAAAGAAAAAATATAATAATGTTAAATGTATTTCGCGATTATTTTTATCCGGAAAGGTACTCAAAGGTAAGAATGATGGCGCCATAATAATATCACAAAAATATCCTCATTTCATGATATTACTTTGAAATTTATCCTGATATTCTTTTTTAATCCATGGTATTCGTGGCATCATTAAATATCGAATACAATAATTATACTTTGAAAAGATAATCATTTCCTAACAAATTACATAAAGTATAAATGAAAATATAACTATAATTGGAAATGAATAGTTTTTTTAACCTAAGTTTAGACAAACGGACACGCGGAATGCCATCGCAATCGCAGGAATCGATGGCAGGCGATTTGAATCGCGGAGGAAATGAAGCTACAAAAGGTTTTGTTAATGGGAGGTTGCTTTATGAGGGATCGTACACTGATTGTCCATTGGAGTGACAGGGCGGTGAGATGAAATGGAAAGGGAGCAATCGGGAATGGTGTAATCACCCGGGGAACGGAGGGAGGGGGGGGGGTAGGTAATGAGAAAATCGCGAAAGGAAGCCACATAGGGCGGAGACTTTTTTTTAAAACGAGTTAGACGAGCGACGATTGGATTTTCTGAGAAGAGTCAACGTAGTCTGTCGGAATAAATTGGAATAGCTCATTAGATAAACGTACAAGCAGACAGAATGACAAGGGAAATCCCGGAATTGCGATACGATACAGTCGAGTGCTACAGTTTCGTGAAATTTTTTTAATCCATAGGCACAAAATTAGTGCGTCGCGAATTCTGATTTTGTTATTCAAATCAACCCTAGCGACATAAAACGCGCTTACCGATTCGCTATGGGGTTTTAGCATGGATTTTGAGGACGTGCACAAGCGACTTTGGTGAAGCCTGGTGTGATTCGGGTTAAATCAATCACATCTCGGGGATGAGAGAGAGAGAGAGGGAGTGAGGGAGAGGGTTTATAAACCAATCGATCGGCATCAGATGACTAAATAACTTACGCGACATGTTACGGCGTCAATCGGAGAGTGATAAAACCGGTTTCAATCAACAAGGTATTGTTTTATGCAAACGCTTGGGCTGGAGCGTGCGCTCGTGGACCATTCGTTTAACGGCGCGCATCGAACGAGAGCGAGGTACACGTTCGCACGCGTTCATGTGCGCGGCGGGAGGTAATCCAGTGAGGAAATGCGCCAAGGAACCCCGCTGTTTAACGTCCCGGCCAAAGTGCCGGAGATGTAATTGCACGTTCAGCTCGTAACATGCAGTTTAACGGTCGTGGAAGGATCTTGGTGGAAAATCCTTCTAAGAGAGGATTCGAACTGAGGAAGGTGGTAAACCTTAGCTCTCGAAAACATTCCTTCAGCCGACGACTCTGCAAGTCAATATAAATTCGTGGTATTGCTATAAAATGGCTCGTACTCCACTTACATTATTGCTAAAATACGATTATCTGAAGCGTTAAATCAAGATAGCTTGCCAGGTTTAATGAGCTACATTTTTGCATCGCTTCTACTAATTATAAAATAATGGATATCGATGAAAGGTGGCAGATAAGCGACCTTCGACATTTTTTGGGCGGGGCATCCTTTCAAAGGTGTACAGAATTTTACGGCACGCCCACTTTGAAACAAGAATGCAACAGTTTTTATAATAAGCTTATTCTGTGATAGTGTCGCGTTCTAGGGGTGTGCTGCGAACAGTTCTGTTATTCTGGTTGCCTAAGGTTAGGGATGGGGAATGTAGATTACCTATACTTGTGGATAAAATAACGGCAATCAGCAAAGGAAACTGAAAAAAATGGAAATTTATAGCCAAGTACATTTTTTAGTTAAAAAACTTTTTTGAGTTGATTCTTAGACGATTTGATCAATACTTAACCATATTTATATGCTAATTGACATTATATTTATAACCAAAACTGATCTGATCGTGAGTAATTAATTGATGATTTTGATGGACATGAAATTGAAAATTTAAAAGATCCTTAATTAAGCCACGAAGAAAAATTGCAAACGAAATATAAACTGAAAAATCCTTTCTTGTCTGATTTGGAGCCCATTTTTCGTCACATCCTGGAGAGCATTTTTGTGTTTCACCTCATTGCATCGTTTCGTCGCATCCTTTCGTAAGATGGAGAAATAAGAAAATGTTAAGTATACCCGGTAGATACACAGGGATACAAGGGAGTGTAGGTGAGAAGAAGATAGATCGGTGTGAGTTATGTGGAGGGTTGCGCGGGAGCGAGGGTGGCTGGATTTGGGAACTTAAGAGGGAGGGTTGGGTTGAAGGATGGAGAGGGTGGCCGAGTGGGAAATAAAATGGAGGGTTGCCGAGGGCATCTTAACCATGACGCATTGCTTCTCCGAGAGGGTGGGGTGCGACAGGAGTTGTTTGGATATAAAGGGTTTGCGGGCCGTAGTTATAGCAGGGCCTTGGGTCTCTCCCCCTTCCTCTTTCTCTCTCTCGTCTCTCTTCATTCCTCTTCAGCGGAGATCATTTTCCTTCCGGGCAATAATTCCCTTCCTCTCATGCCTTTCCATCCATCTCTTATAAACCTTATATCCTCTCTCTCTGCGCAACTGCAAAAAAGCTCACCCTCTCTCTTTCAATCCGAGCGGATTTGCGAATGATACTCTAATGCTATACGGTATCAATCCATCGACGAATGTGATTTTGGGATTACTTCTGCTTTATAGCGCGCTGTAAATGCATCGCACGAAATGCAATGAACAGCAGTGACGTCGCAAATGATAATGGTGATTGCGAACGTTGGATATCGTACTGTATATAATTGTGATAACAGGGAAAAATCTATACGCAAAAATAAGCATGTTAATTGCAGTGGATTTTCACAAATTTATGGCGAATAATAATTTTTGATTCCCTCCCCCCCGGCTTCCTCTCCATTTTGTACGTTATTATTGTGATTGAAGGTATTTAATAAAAACATTTCGTAATAATTTTGCGATCTTAGCTATCGCCATAATGATATTAAGCAACAACACTTTTAATTTAGCATTTATTAATCGTTTCTCAGTATCAAAGGATCCCTACTATTATCCATAATTATAAAATGCGGAATTTGAACAGAAATTTTCTTTAAGTAATTGATTTTAGCTCGTTAAGCGAATTATTAATGAATCAAGTTGAAACTTTCCTTTTGCCAAGGCTCTCGAAGAGTCTAATTTACTTTTCTCCGAAATTATTTTGATATCGGCCTGATCTAAGGGTAACAAATGGTAGTGGTAAAGGCTTTTAGTCTAAGTTTTTTTTTGCTGTTGCGATTCAGTGTGATTCATTTCTAAAGTTTGAAGATGTTCGCGGTGAGATAATGGAAAATATTGGCCGCAGGAAAAGTTTTTGACTGCGGCATTAATTATTCAGCGAAAATTTTGGAATCTTATCTCCAAGATCTTATTAGGTTTAAAAGTGAAAGTAGTAATTGAAACATTTCTGCATTCACTTCGTTAGAATACATTATATTTAAATAAATGCTACATTTTTTTGGATCCAAGTTTCAGGGAATTCAAATTTTTTGCCTTATGGAACTTCATTTAAAACTTACCTGGAATTATATCATCGACGAAAATCGCTATTGTTTTATTATAGGGAATATGTTTCATTGACTAATATAAATATTCAGGGAGATTCTGGTTTTGTTTTAAAAATTATTTCCGTGGATGTTTGCTATCCTTGGAAATTTCTCAATGAAATTCAAAATTTGTAAGAAAAAGATCATAAAATTCGTAGGGAGCCTGATATCACCTTAAATTATTCATAGACGCTAAGTATTTTATCCTCAATATCCAAAATTTTATTAACAACAAAATAAGATATTAAGTTATGAATAAATGTCTAAAAAGTGGCTTAAAAATGTATGTTACTTACAATTTAATGATTATTATTTAACATTTTTGCATACATATACGTATGGCGTAATTTTTCGCTATTTAGAAAATTTGCGCTCTTATTCATATTTACTGATGCGACGCAAAGCTTAGTAATTATGGAGTTTACCGTAATTCTTTCAGGGGATAGGAACAGAAAAGTTGTGGAAACTTGTAATAGTTAAATAGTCTAAGTGCATAATTTATATTTGTACTCCCATTCATTGTTATGGAGTATATTACCGGGCATATGCTTCTTCAGAGAACTATGCATGGCTCTTTTCTTAAGATGAACAGTAATTGATGTCGAATGATTTGGGAAGTTGTATTAATTTTTCTGGATGATATGATTAAACTAGAAGCAGTGAATCACACAAAATGATAATTAATATGTATAATTTTCTTGAAATTGAAAAAATCAGACCACTTTGTGAATTTCACTCCTCATAATCGCAGAAAAAAATCGTAGCTTCCCCAAAAAAGCTTTGTTAAAAACACGATCGATTTTGCAACAATGTTGCATCATCAGGTGACACAAATTTCTTTATTTGCGCAATTTTATTAAACAGAATTCTTTTTGCACGAAAAATATGACCTTTGACGGTAAAGAGATGAAAACCATTCTATGGATCAAGCAAATTTTCGCGAGCAGCAAATAATAGATCATTTAAAAAAGAAAAAAACACTCGCCTAGTCTTCCTTTGCTATCTGTTACTAACGCCGCTCTAAACGGGAGAACCAAGTGTTTGGTGCGTCTCTAATTTTATGCAGCTTCCTGAGTGCGCGACACCTACTCGAGGCTCTTTTACTCGCTGACGCCTAATTACTACGACTTTAATAAAACAAAGCGTCGTAGATGCGAAACGGGAGAGCGAAGATTCACTTCGCACAGAAGCTTCATACGCGAGTGGAGCGGCAATAATTACTACTTGCGCTCGCGCGAGTGCAGCCGAGAATAAGAAAGGTCGCCGCCGACCTAAGTGCCATATTGCATTACGGCGCCTAATTAGTTTTCTGGTAGTTACTGCATTTGTTCCTTCCCCATTTTTATATTTTGCTCTAGGTATATAAAAAAATCAAGTTTTATTAGAGCATTTAGTTAAATAAAAAATAGTTTGATAACGTAATACATGAACATAAAATATGATGGATTGTGTAAGGATTTTATTGAGGAACTAGCGTAATTGCCTGGGCTTTGCCCTGGGTTTCGAGTTTAGAGTTTTTCATGCACATATCACTCGGTAATGTTTTCATCCAAACTCAAGGTACTCTCAAGGTATGAACAAATTCAATATAAACTTAAATTTGATACTTCCCTCTCCCCCAATAAATCAAAGTTCTGACACTGAGGTGCATATCCTCAACGTCTCATTAGTATGTATACCAAGTTTTAAGTCTCTACGTTTCTTTGTTTAAAATTGATATTAGTGGAGGATTCATCAAAATTGGTCAATTGGTTGCTAAACTTTCTTCAAACAGAGTTCATTTCGTCAAATTCGCCGTAGTTTAATCGACTATTAATGTATTTGCTTTGAAATCAGAAAATTATTTTTCCATATACATATTGTGGTGGTTCTGCTTTTTAGATCCGTTCTAAACATGTTCATTTCGTTTTGCCATTCTATATATGCCCTACAAACGAAATTTCTTTGAAATCTGCTCAGCCAGTCAATACCTTTCAAATTCATAGTTACAGAAAATTCTGACCTTGATATTGCGGTGGCCCTGTTTAGACGACCCGGTTTAAATATTGTGGTTATTTAATTATATGAAGATTAAATGCACTATATTTCGTTGAAATCCATTAGGTCAGCTCTCTAGAAATACGTGTAAAAGAGATATTATTTAACTTTATACGGTGGTAGCCCTGCTCTTTAGCTCCGCTTTAAACATCTTGATTTCATTATTATATGTTGTGCAAGTATTATAAACACAATTTAATTGAAATCCGTTCATCTAATTCCTTCCAAATCCTTAGTTACTGAAAGAGGTTAATTTTTAATTGTGGCACCCCTGTTTGGCTGATTCGGTTTAAATATGCTTATATGATTTTGTATATAAGTGTTTATTATAAGTATTAAATTTGGTTCAAATTTATATAGACACACATACGTGTAAAAAGATTTTTCTCTATTCCTTGTATTATGGCACTTCTGCTTTATATATCTATATCAAACAACTTGATTTCGTTATTTTATGTTGCACGCTTACTTTATACAAAATTTCGTTGTAATCGGATGGGTCAATTCCTTCCGAATTCTTAATTACCGAAAAGTTTAACTTAGCAATTATGGCATTTCTACTTAGTTAATCGGGTCAAAATATGCTATTTTGGCCATGAATTTATGGGAAAATTCTATGTACCAAATTTGGTTGAATTTGGTTTGGCAAATTCCTTCCAAAAGCATTACAACCGAAAAGTTTCTTTTGCAATTGTGGCACCCTGCTTGGTAGATCCGGTCCAAATATGTCATTTCGGTCATGTATTTATCTGAAGATTCTATGTACCTACCAATGGTTGAAATCGGTTCGGCCAGTTCTTCGGACGGACATCGCCGAAATTTGGACCGACCGTTCCATGGGAACCCCTCGAAATCTTGAAATTTGGATCGTCCCTTACATTACCACCTCGACCCCGTAGACTGATTTTATCCATTTTAGGCATGAAAATGTGTCTCATAAAAACATTGATTTTGGTTGAGAATTCATCAAAATCGGTCAATTGGTTGCTGAGATATCTTTAAACAAGTAGGGGTGTACACGGGTTTCCCGTAGTACAAAGTGCTTTTCGTCAAATTCGCCGTAGTGCTATCGTATACTAATAAATTTGCTTTAAAATCAGGAAATTATTTTTCTCACATTGTGGTAACCCTGATTTTTGATCTGTTTTAAACACATTTATTTCGTTTTCCCATTCTATACTCGCACTACAAACGAAATTTCTTTTAAATCAGTTCAGCCAATACCTTCCAAATTCATAGTTACAGAAAAATCCTAACCTTGATATTGTGGTAACCCTGTTTAGTAGACCCGGTTGAAATATGCTATTTTGATTATCTATTTATATGAAGATTATATATAGAATATGTCAATGATGAGGTCAGGCAACTCTGTGGGATTTACTCATCATGAAAAAAAAGAACTTAGTTACTTCCACAAGTTTTAATTTTAAACGACCGGTTTCACTACCACCTGATGATGCTACGATCGTAGTGAAATCGGTCGTTTAAAATTAAACTGGTGGAAGTATCTAAGTTCTTTTTTCATGATATATATATACCATATTTAGTTAAAAATTCGTGTAAAGGAAATATTATTTTACTTTTCATTGTAATAGCCCTGCTCTTTAGCTCCGAATTAAGCATCATGATTTCATTATGGTATGTCCTACAAATCTTATAAATAAATTTAATTGAAATTCGTTAATCTAATTCCTTCCAAATCCTTAATTACTGAAAGATTTTTATTTGAAATTGTAGCACCCCTGTTTAGCTGATTCGGTCTAAATATATCAATATTGTTTTTTATATATGTGTATATTATAAGTATTAAATTTGGTTAAAATTGATGATGAAAGTTCAACACAAATACGTGTTAAAAGAATTATTTTAATTCTTGTATTGTGGCAGCCCTGCTTTCTATATCTATACAATATATCTTTATTTTGCTTTTATATATTACACTCCTCCTTGGTACAAAATTTCGTTGAAATCGGTTCACCCAATTCCTTCCAAATTCATAATTACCTAAAAGTTTAACATTGCAATTGTGGAATCCCTGCTCAATGGATCCAGTCGCAAGATGCCATTTTGGTCATTAATTTATGTGAGTATTCTATCTACCAAATTTTGTTGAAATCGGTTTAGCCAATTCTTCCCTGATATATGCGTACGGACGGACATCACATCACTTTTCAGCATTGACGAAAAGCACTAAAAACCGACATTTGGACCAACAATAGAGATCCTCGGGCCCCTGTACGCCGATTTGAATTATTTTTGGCCTTACAACTCCTCTCAGGATCAACCTAAAGCTGCTGCCAAATTTTGAAACTCCTACGTTTATTTTCTGAAGAGTTATGACTTACACAGACACACACACACACAGACAGCTTCTTTTATTATTGTAGATTAATTCTAGCAGGAATGATACTGAGAAACCACTCATAGAAAAGACGGCATTGTTTGAATTTAAGCTTAATTTCTCGCATGAGATCTATTATAAGTTAATATAGATGAGGTACAAACGTCATGCAGATATTGATTTTTAGGCTTGTTTCCAAGGGAAACATAGCCTTATGAAATGGCCCTGTCCAGTGTCCATGTGTGTGTGTGTGTGTATCCCCTACTTACAACTTTTGCATCAATTGACCGATTTTGATGAAACTTGGTATGAGGCTCGTGCTTCCAGGGCCTACCTCTGGGATATATTTTATTTGGCGGAGATTGAAGTCCCGGTTTCGATTTCAGGAACTTTTTTTACCTATTTGTTTTTCATAGGAAGTCTCAAATTCATCGTGCAAGGATGTTTTCTTTATTACTTGAAAATATCTTAAAATTGCGGTATCGGAGCTAGATATATACTGTTCTAAGGGAAAAAGAATTGAGATTCTAATTCTTATCACCAAATTTTGATAATTGATGGTATTTTCTTGAATTTCTATTAAAGCATAGCGTGTTTGCGTTTTATATCGTATTTTATCGAGTTGTTGCCATAGAGACGATTATTCCCGAACTAGGCTTGAGCATGGACGAGTGAACCAAGATTGGAAAGGTGTGCTCCATTTCAGAGTACATAGAGTTTCCAAATGCGTTCTTTGAGATTTCACAATGTTCTTAATATTTTTCGCTCAGATGAGAATTTAACGAGAAGCAAGCGAAGTACGTTGTAAAATACATGTAGGTCATAATGTAAAGTAGTCGTAATTATTGTCCGATTTTAACCAAAATTGGAATCGGTCAATTAAGTTTAACAAAACTCACCAATACCAAATTTCATCACAATATGTCAAGCGGTTCCCGAGTTGAAACAAAGGAAGATTGTCAACTACATGTAGGTCTTCATGAAAAGTGGTAGTAATTGTTTCCCGATTTTAACCAGAATTGGAATCGGTAGACCAATTTTAGTAAAACTTCTCAATACAAAATTTTAATAAAATACGTCAAGCGGTTCCCGAGTTGAAACAAAGAACAACGTCAACTATTTGTAGGTCATGTAAAGTGGTCGTAATTTTTGTCCGATTTTAACCAAAATTGTAATCGGTCAACCAAATTTAGCAAAACTCTCCAATACCAAATTTCATTCAAATACGTCCAGCGGTTCTCGAGTTGAAACAAAGGAGCATTGTAAACTACATGTATGTCTTCATGTAAAGTGGTCGTAATTTTGTCCGATTTTAACCAAAATTGTAATCGGTCAACCAAATTTAGCAAAACTCTCCAATACCAAATTTCATTCAAATACGTCCAGCGGTTCTTGAGTTGAAACAAAGGAACATGGTAAACTACATGTATGTCTTCATGTAAAGTGGTCGTAATTTTGTCCGATTTTGACCAAAATTGGAATCCTTCCACCAATTTAAGCAATACTTCCCAATACCAAATTTCATTATAATACGTCCAGCGGTTTCCGAGTTTTAACATGCGGACGGACGGCCGGATACGACCTCACCTATATGCGTTCACTTCGTGCAAAGAACGCATAATAATTCATGTTCGTTGCACCATAAGAATCGAGCTTGCATTATTAATAACGCAATTACTGATTTATCGTTTACTCATCAATAATTGACTAAAATTATTTTACCTTTTAATTCTCACCGTGCTATTGACGTATGAGGTACGGCAGCATTGAGCGCTATCAGTGATGCGACCGTTCTTCGTCTCGTATCTGCCGTCCACATTTAAATGTGCTGTATTAGCTGCATAGCCTGATGCCATTTAAATTGAACCTACTGAATGTAGAAAATAACTCAGGACAGAGCAGTTAGCATGACCGAAAAAACTCAGCACGGCATTGGTTAAAAATATTCCTAGGGCAGTCATGGGAAACCCGTGACCCGCGGGCACTTTCCATATGGTACGCGGAATTTTTATTTATTTTTCTTAAACTAATTTTGGAATATCACTTTTTTATAAGTACGCTATCGTATTAACAAACAATAATATTCGCATTCTGAGTTATCGCCCTACTAGTTTCTGAACCCTGATTCTCTTATGATTTGCGCGGCGCGCAGTGCGCTTGTTGTCGCCGCGCGCATGCGCGCACGTGCGTGTTTCGCGTATCACGTTATTTTGTCAGTCTCGTTCCAACGTTCGTTTTTGGCGCGCGTCGTATTTTCTTAGTGAATTTGTTTTATTCCTATTAAGTTTTCATTCCTAAAATTGCATCAATGAAAAGAAAAGTAGATGATGATCATCGAGTGTTTCAAAAAAGATGGACTACACAATATCTTTTTTATACTATTCGGAGTCAGTTTCTGTCGTCAAAGAATATAATCTTAAAAGACATTAAATCAGTAAACATTCTAATCATAAAAGTTATCAAGGCCAACAAAGACAAGAAAAATTCGAGATACTTACGGGTGCATTGATCATGCAGCAACATTTGTTTACGAAGAGGTCTCAATATGCGGATGCTATTGTGCGTGCAATTTTTGTTATTAGCGAAAAAATTTCAAAATATTCGAAAAATTATTCTGATGGTGAATTTGTAAAAGAACTTATACAAGAGGTACTCGGTATGTTGTGTCCTGGGAAGAAAACTGATGTTGACAACAAGTTTATCCCGCAGAACCGTAATCAGGCGGATCGTTGAGCTTGCCGCCAATATATAAAATACAATGACAGAGCTTGTATCAGAATTTGAAAGCAATTCATTGCACAACCTCTTAGATACCCATTGCGCGTAGGCAAGAGGTGTTTAAGCTGGAAACATACATTAGTATGTGACCCGTTCTTCTCAGAATTTGAGTATTATTCTATACCTCTTGATGAAAATACCGATGTTTATGACAGCTCAATTAGCAGTATTTGTACGTGGAGTGGATGTTGATTTTCATATAACAGAAGAGTTACTTGGACTTCATGCAATGAAAAATACCATGACAGGTGATGATATTTTTCATGAATTGAAAACAATAATGGCTAAATATAACCTTACTTTTGAAAAACTTCATGATGTGGCTACAAATGGTGCACCGGCAATGATTGGAAATATATTAGGTTTAATTTCTAAAATCAAGTCTGAATTAATATCACTGAATTTAGAAACCAATGGATTATCTGTATCTCACTGTATAAGTAACTTGTGCGCTACATCAGTAAAATTTTCATACGTAATGAAAATAGTCGTTTCGACCGTCAATTTTATAACGTCACAAGCATCACCGAGGATTCAAAAAATCTCTAGAGAATTTGGAGGCTGAATATGGAGATATTATGTACCACTGTAAAGTATGCTTGTTGAGCAAATGAACTATGATAAAATGATTTTATAATCTGAAGGGTGAAATTCTAACTTTTATGGAACTGAAAGGAAAGCCGATTCCAGAGCTTAGCGATGACGGCTTGGCACGCGATCTTGCTTTTCTTGTTGACATGACTACCCACCTCAATGAGTAAAATTTGAAACTGCGAAATGAAGATCACTTTCTTCACAATTTGTATTCGACATAAACCTTTTACAAATAAAATTACAGTTTTGGGAGAGACAGCTAAAAAACGGCAATTCTTTCCATGTTCCAACTTTGAAAAGTCATAGTGGACCTTATTTGGCCTATTTTGAGGATATAAAATTGGTCAATATGGAATTTAATGAATGGTTTGCAGACTTTAGGTCACAATAACCTATCTTACTCTCCCATGCTCTTATATGATCTGTGAGATTTAGATTAAAATTTATTTGGATAGAGAACAACATTTACTACAAGATAGTTTCCGAGACTATATAATTACGACTTATAGTTTAGGAGATAAAAATTCGAGAATCTTTCGATACCGTTTCAAACGTATTTGCCATTAAGAACGCCTTTGAAATCTCTGTGTATTCCATTTATGGAGCATACTTTTCCAACTTGTTCCGAATGCAGCGATAAGTAAATAATTTTATATTTTTATGCGTCTGTCCAACAAAAATAAGTCATTTTATCCGTATCAGTTGCAAAGATCAATGGACGACATTTATTGAGATTCCCTGAACTTTTTGCACAATCTTAAACCATGCATTAGGTCTGATTTGAAAACGTATAAGGATATATTTTCTGTGAACTGAATTAAACGCGCATTTTCTCATCCTATGTCCCTTCTCTTGTTTTAAGAGGAAGAAGAATGGTCGTTCCCCACTTATGACACATGCAGGCTAGACGAAGCAAGCTCAAGATAGATAGCTTTTTGAATTCCAGCCCCCAAAGCTTAAACTCAACCACTCCCTTTACAAAGAAGCAGGTATTTCCCCATAAAACTAACTCATACTTGCAAAGAAGTATCTTCTCCTTCTACCTATCTTCCGCTCTTTCTCTCTCTCTCAAGCAATTTATTATATACCGACCAAACCAGGTGTAGAGGATTGAGGAGTTTTTGTTTGCTGTTTGCTGAGGGAACATATAAGCGAGGCAAAAAGACATTTAGACTCTGAAAGTGCACTGTTCGGTTCAGTTCCGTTGCTATTGACGACAGCTATTGTGTGTGGTTGTGTGTGTGTGCGCCCTCGCTTGTTCTTTTGTGCACCCCGAGAATAGGTGAAGCAAAAGGGTGTGTATGTTTGTGTAGTAGGTTTGAGGATGAAGAGGTCAAAGCGATAAACATTGCAGTGTCTCTTCCTCCTCCACACACACACACGGGGGGGGGGGGGAGGGGGCAGAGTGGGAGGAAGGCTTTTGAGATTCGGGTACATCTGCTTGGATAGGATTCGGTAGCGACGGAGTTATGGGGAGCAGGCGAAGGGGAAACGGGGAAAAGTCAATGGATTTACGGTGGAGGAGATAAATTGAAAAACAAGGAGAGATCGAGGGAGCGAATGTACGTTACGAAGGTAAGAATAGGGACAAAATGATTTGTTGGGATGGAAATGGAAATGATAATTAACCGGGACGAGGTATAGTTTGAATATATCGAATTGTTGCGAGATACCTTTGAATAAATGGAATCGGCAAAACAAAGTGGGGGATAAGAGAAGTCAACGGTGATATTTTTCAGTGAGTAAAACTTGGCGTAGGAGAATATAACGGTTGGATCATAAGAAAGTATTAATGTTACGGCAGTGGGTGGTTAAACCGATTTGATTGAACATTTTTACTTTTAAAAATATTTTCTCTTCTAATTCTTTCCATTTGAATAGCAAAGGATTGAATGTAGAAAAATTTTTATTTGGAGTTTAAAATTACTAATAATCCTAGTACGAGTTTTAGACTTGAACTCAGGAACGCAGAAATGAATGAAGTTTTGTTTTCCTACCTTCAAATTTCAAATACTGACCAAAGATTTCCTAAATTACTCTTTTAACAGCAAAATTTCGTCATTTTTTAATCGAAAACTTATGGTTGTCGTGTACGTATATCCAATTGTTACCGACTTCTCGTACTAGGAAAACCGGGTATGCGAGTTTGTTATTTTTATCTCGGTAACGTAAATAAACAAACTCCTGTCAATAGCTTTGTTGGTATTGTGAGATAAAGATTAGCGCATTCTGTATTTGAAAGCGACTTTGTAAATGCAAGAGGCATATTTTGAAGGTTTATAGTCCGAAAATTGCGGAAGTCTTATGTCTACGATGGGTCTTCGCTGGTGTTGAAATCGCGAGCTGAAATATACCCCTAATTATTTAATCGCATTGTGCCAGTGAAGACAGCTTCAATTTCCAAGAAAATGCGATGTATGATCCAAATAAAGCCCATCCGGGCCTTAATGGAGAAATTTCTGTTTTTCATAACTTCCCTCTTCACTATCATAATTTGAAGTTTTTTTGTTAAAAGAATCTTTGCTAAATTTCACATATTGTATTAATACAGGACTGTTATGTAATAGAAGGTTGAATGACTAACACTCAAATAAAATTTTCCTATCAATATTGAATCGGAAACCCGAACAACGTTGAATTGAGTCAAATAACTTGCAACTTTTTCGTACTTAAGGTGTTTCTGTATTCTCGGCATTGATTATTTGTTCTTAACCTTAAACCCGAGCAACGTCCGGATATTTCTGATAGTATATTTATAAAGAAGATATGTCGGAATATGTAAAGAGATGGAAAAGATAGCGTGATCCAGAAAGTAAAACGTAATGAAAAAGTGAAGGGGCAGATATAGATAATAGATGATGTAAATCATATGAGGAACGAGAACCTCAGTCGGAAGCATAGGAGAGAGAGAGGAGCGCGAGGAAAATATGGCGAAATGAAGAGATTACGTGAGGACAAATGGAAGTGTAGTGGGCGGAGGGACACGTGTGCTGAGGGAAGTGAGATAAAAATGGGGACATGAATAAGAGAGAGAGAGAGAGAGAAATAGGAGGATAGCGAAGAGTTGGAGGAGGAAAAAGAGAGAGAGAGATAAGGGCGGAGGAGCGTGGGATGAAGGAGGAGAAGGGGCTGAGAGAGAGGGAGGGAGAGAGCAGCAGCGCGCGCTGTGTGGGGTCCCACGCTCTGAGTCCCCTTGGTAACGCCCTGACCGCGTCGCTGCCTCTCTCACATAGCTTTCCCCCCCCCTTCCCCCCCTCGCCTCACCCATTCCAGCCACCCGCAAACGCTTGTGTCCTCCCTTCTTTCCCCCCTTTTCTCTCTCTCTCTCTCTCTCCCTTTCACCCTTCTGACATCAACCTCCCACTCCACCCATTTCTAGCCACGTAGTCCCTCATCCCCTCTAAAACCCTTCATGAGGACAACCCTACTCCTCTGTATTCTCCGCGGAATTCACGTCTAACCCCCCTTCTCCATTTTACATCCTCATGATTCTCGTCGTAATTTCTCTCCGCCTCTTTCTCTTTCTCTCCTTGGTTCTGTTTTTTTCCTCTTAGTTATTCTTCTCTCCGTTCGTTTTTGCATTCACTTTTGGTGTACTTCATTCTTATCTCGTCTCATTTATAGATTCATGTCTTTCACCCGCCTTAGATTCCCTCTCTCTCTCATGATTGTTTTATTCGAGCCCATTAACTTTTGCCTCCATTTTTGCCTTATATTTCCCCTTTCTCGTCTTTGTACACCGTGTTGTAATACACGCTTAAGTGCGTACACATACCTATGTTTGTGTCACTTCTAATGTTTGATTTTTTTATCATTTGTACAAGATAGGGGTATCCAATAGGATTTCGCCACACTTGTGGACATCAAAGCATCGTATTCGCCTCATGATATAAATATATGCAATGTTAATAAATTAGATAAACATTTTTTGAAGTATTTGGTTTGAGTTCGTAAACCGACACCAATCAATACTGACACTGCACACCGTGCGGACATCAAATAAACATTTACCACCGTATACCTTGTAATTTCAACATAGGGGGTTAATTAAAAGATTAGATAATTAAAATTTTTTCTAACTTGCTTAGCATGAAAAACATTTTTCATATACCAAAAAACTTAAATTTTGAATATAGTTTAGAAATTAGAAAAATATAACTGATGAATAGCGTCAATTAGTTACACATTCGACGGCAGATTCGCCACATTTCGGTAGCTGAGAACGTATTGGACATCCCTACCTGAAGTTTTCGAAAGTCTTCGTATTCTCAAGGAAAATTTTGCATTGTTTTTATGTTGGCATTCTATAGCTCCTTCGGTTTTTAAATTTGTGAGTTTTTTGCAAAAAGTTTCAAAAGTTTTCATCCAAATTGTGACTTGCTGTGTTTAATAGAAATTGCACTACATGAAACATTCTGCATAGTAGTATTATGTATAAAATATATTTTACATATGTTACTTTTTTCGGTTTAAATTTGATTTTATAGTGATATCCGATAATATCATTTAAGGCAAAAATAAAAGAACAAATTTATTGATTTTAGCGGTCCTTATCAGAAGTAACACTTCATTTAGTGTATTAAACTATTTGTATTCGGTTAAATCACTGCTTTAGTACCCTACCTTTGACCTTCATTCAATTATTACAGTAGCATTTTTTACCCTTTCTTCTTCTGCCAATTAAGTTATGATATTTATACGAAAGAGGAAATTAATCTTTCTTATTTAGAATAAATACTCAAATATCTAATTAATTGGCAATGATATCGATAGGTGGGTTATTTCTTAGTGTTTCAATCTTCCGAATTCCAATGCCTCATAGACTTGTACCTTCTTTGTAATGAAAATGACAATGTAGCTCTCTGGTTTAACTTTCCTTTGCACATTAATTTTCTAACATACTACACATTTAGTAGGAGGACCCATTCGCTTGAGTTAAGAAACACCAAGATCCGCGCTTTGCGAACTTATTAAAACCTTTTTCATATTTTTCATAATTAATTTTTAATTTCAGTTCGACGTGCACGAGGAAGCGCATTATAATTATTTTTTTGTTTAATTTGGGACAGTCTTCTTATTCGCGCTAATGCCCCTTTTTCCTCTCCTTAATGTCCGCGATGGTAATTATTACTTCTCCTATAAATCCATATCTTTATTTATCCCTCCTTTCCTTCCTTCCTGCTTCTCCCCTTTGCCCTTTTATCGATCCACTCACACGTCTTCTTTTTTTGGACCCATTACGTCCTCTCCCTTTCAAAATTATCTCCTTTTACCTCCCATCGCTATTGTTCTACAAATTTATCTCTTCCATTTCGGATCCTTTTTTCTCCAAAAAATTCATTCCTTTCCCTACCTCTTTTTCTCTCTCCACCATCTCTCTCCCCCACTCTCTCCCCCCTATCTCCCCCATCTCTCTCTTTCTCCGCCGTATTCATCTCTCTCGGAATCTTCCAGTTCTCCGCCCCCGTCTTCTTAACATTCATCAACATCCTTCACCTCTGCCCATTACGTTCCTTCCTTTGCTTTCCAATCTGCTGGAGCGTCTTTATGTCGCTTCTCTCCCTATTTTCCATTCTCATTTTTCTTCCTTCGTCCTATTCGTCTTTCGGGTCGCCCGTCCTCGTTTCTCGCTCGATTTTCCCAATTTCCGAATGTTCCTGGGTCATCCCGAAGGGATCTTTGCGTCTCGAGGAAAAAAAGACGCTTTCCTTCCTCTCAGCCTGTCTTTTGTTCCCGTCGTTTTATGCCATTTATTCTTAGCCATATTCCATCATGGTTCTATCCCCTCATTATTAGTGGGGGTGCTGGTGATGTAGTGGTTAGGACACTAGCTACTACTCGCCTGCTGCTCGAAGGGGCAGCGCGCACGAATCCTGCGATTTTTCCAAGGTCGCCCGGCCCCCTGTTTGTGTGGTTTGAGGAGATCGCGCAAATTTAGCGCCCCGTCCTTCGGAAGGGACGTTAAGCAGTTGGCCCCCTTGGTGCTTTTCCTAAAGAGTAGGCTAATGCCGGCACCGCGTTTCCCTCCTATTTTGTGTGTATGACTAGTTGATGATTGCAAAATGACCATAGCAGTCGACGCACTTAAAAAATAAATTACTACTACTACTTATTATTAGTTGGGTACGCATATTTTTTCTCTCGTCCCTTCTTCGGTGGTGATTTTCTGTGATTTTCTAAAGACGCCCGACCTGTCTTTCTTACATCTAGCTTTTAGAATAGAGAGAACTCTCTGTAGCTGATGAAGGAATAATTCCGAAAGCTTCTACGTTTGTGATGATTCTGTGTTTTAGTGTTCTTTTACTTGTGTCGCTTCGACATCCTCGGGGCCTCGCCAACCTGAAGTCGTCTGATTGGTGAGTGTTCACTGGGTTTCCTCATCCCAACACCTTGTTGACATCCATATATCCATTTTACTTTTCCTTTTCCGTAAGCTGTTATATATATATGCACTGATGGTGTAGTGGTTAGCGTGTCGGCTTTCTATTGCAAAGTTCGGGGGTTTAAACCCCTCGAATGGAGGTTTTATAAAAAAACTATCATCAGTGCCTGGCAGTAGGCAGCAGTACTGTCAGTATGGTATAGAGCCGACAACAAATGATGTTGGTTGGGTCTATATCCAATACAGCTGTAGGCGTGATCAGGACGATTTGAACGGCTACAGTAATGCGATGTGGAAAGCAAAAGGGAAACTACCACATTACAATCCCTAGTAATGATTATATAGTTGGACAATATGAGTTCTCTCGAGGTAAAACAATCCGGAGGTAAAATAGTCTCCCAATCGGATCTCCGGGCGGGGACTGCCTTGAGGAAAACATTTGTCGAAAGTAATTTACGAATAGGGACTTGGAACGTAAGAACTATGAGAAAGGCAGGAAAGCTAGAGAACTTGAAAGAAGAAATGAGAAGAAATAGAGTTGACATTATAGGACTAAGCGAAACTAGATGGGAGGGAGAAGGACAGTTCGACTCGGAAGAATTCACGGTAGTTTATTCTGGAGGAAATAGTGGGGAAAGGTGAGTAGCTCTGGTAATTAGGAAGGATATGATGAAAAGCGTGACAAAGATAATAGCAACGAACGATAGACTGATGGCAATAAAGCTTAAAGCAGTCCCAGTGGACATGCTGATAATCCAGGTATATATGCCAACGTCAGCTCATGAAGATGAAGAAATCGATGAGATTTATGAGCAAATTAATGAAATTTACTAAGGACACGGAAGAGGAAAGGTAAACTGCTTAATAATGGGAGATTGGAACAGCATAGTCGGAGAAGGACAGGAAGAAAATGTTGTCGGGCAATACGGACTTGGAAAGAGAAATCGAGGAGGGGAGAAACTCGTAGAATTCTGCATCAATAATGACCTTGTAGTGACTAATACATGGTTCAAAAATCATAAACGATGATTATACACATGGAAAAGCCCAGGAGAAAGAATGAGATGCCAAATAGATTACATCCTTGTAAAACAAAGATTCAGGAACAGCATAAAGAACGCCAAGGCATTTCAAGGAGCGGACATTGATTCAGATCACAGCCTTCTAATACTTGAAGTGAGTACAAAGCTCAAACAAATAAGAAAAACGAGAAGAGAAAGACAAACCTGGGACCTAGAAAAACTGAAAGAAAGGCAGGATGTAGTCAGCATGAAGTTGAAAGATAACCTAAGAAAGTTGGAAAACAAACCGATCTCCAGACCTAACGCCGTTAGAATTTTGTTTATTGGGTTGGATGAAGAGCGAAGTGTACGCAAGAAAAGTGGATACACGAGACGAACTGCTCGATCGCATAATGGGTGCTATTGCCCACGTAAAGGAAAGTCAAGATGAACTCAGACGAGCAACACGCATTGTTCTCACACGAGTTGAAAAGTGCAATATGTTGACGGTGAAATTTTCTAAAAAATATTATAAACTGTAACAAATTTTTCACTTGAGCAATAAATATTAGCAGCTGTACGCGATATCTCTTTCTTATCAATAATTTTGCAACTGTACATTCAAATAGCTCTATCTCGGAAACTGTTAGGAATAGGACACTTGTCCATACGAACTTTTTTTCTTTGAATGACCGATACTATCACCTTCCAGAATATTGACCTTTCCTCCTGGGACACCCTGTATATATATATATATATATATATATATATATATATATATATATATATGTATATATATATATATATATATTAACTAAAGGAAAAGAAAAGGTAGTGATGAGGGTGGCAACAAGGTGTTGAGGGAAGCCCAGCGGACACTCACCAAGTTGAGGACCAAGCTGGCAGGCTGCTGGGGGCGTCGAAGAGACACGTAAAACACACGAACATATATATATATATATATATATATATATGTATATATATATATATATATATATATACACACACACACAGGTAACTCTCGTTGAACGAACGTTCACTTTAACGAATGAATTTAACTTCATAGCTTTACTTTTCGCCGAAAATTCTGTTCACTTTAACAAACTTAATAACATGTATCCAACTCAGATCGAAGAAACTCGGATGTTTGCGATAGCTTTTGGGGTCACAAAGACCGTCTTGTTTACCCATGGATTCTTCGAGTTGTCACTTTACCACGCATTTTTCCTATCGCCTGCATTTCTCGAGAGGCTTAATATGGCGTCACCGAACGTGCTGTTTGTAACTCAAAATATATTTACAAATTTCCACTTAGACTTGAAGGACCTCTTGTGTACCGATAAGGAGGAAGTGCACTACTCAGTGTTTTAAACAGCATCTGGTGTTTTAACGGGGATGTCAACGGAAAAATCACGATCGTTCAAAGATTTTCCCGTTTTACGAACGCATGTTGCCAGTGTGTATATATATATATATACATATACATACATATATACATACATATACATATATATATATATATATATATATATATATATATATATATATATATAAGTATATATTAAAAGATAAATAGACGCGGAGTACGTAAACAACGGGCTGAGTGGGATTTTTATGGCATTTTTCTCTTAGCGAATGGGACATAAAAAGGGAGCGTGGTGTTATCATCGATAGACAGAGAAGGGGGAGAGTTTAGAGATTGTTTAAATTGTCTGAGCTAGGAAAATTCGAGAGAGAGACAGTGTTGAGGGAATGAATTTTGTAAGGAATGGTGCAGAAGTTTGAGGCTTCGAGTTTTCCTTAGCGTTCCCTTTTATGTTAGATCATTTTTATTTTTTCAGACATCTCTGCACGTTTTTTTTGGGTGCTCCTTCTTTCACCTGCGTTTCGCTCGTTTGTTTTTGTTTTGGCTCCTATTTCGTACCTTCTCTACCTCCTCTTACGCCTCCCTCATATACCACTCTTGTCCATCTTTAACGGTGTCAAAAATCGCAGGCAGGAACGTATGTGTTAGCCTTCGTTTATGTATCAGTGTGTGTGTGTGTGCGCGCAAGTACATTTTTACCCGTCTGTCGGTCGATGGCATACTTTTTTAAGGCCGTCGTGTCGAGAGGAAAGTGAAAAAAAATAACCGTGGCCGCAATTCGGCTCGGAATGGAACGTTTATTTTATTTTTTGGGAAACTTCATTTTTGTCTCCTGCGTTCTTCCTCTTTTTCCCTCCTCGTCTCCTTCCTTTCCTCCCCCATATACTTCTGTCTTTCTTTTTTGTTTGAAGTCTTCGGTCGAACCCAGAAGATAAAATGGTTTGGAGGCGAAGTGGAGTGGAAGCGGAGAGACGAAAAGGGGGAAGGGCGATGCAACGGAGAGAGAAGCGTCCTTTCCCTCTGTCGTCGCGCATTCAATCCTGGGAAACTTTCTCGAGAACGTCCCGTTCGCTCTCATTTATATTTCTTATGCGTTCAAGGATCGCGCTTTTCGCCTATCTTTCTCTCTCTCTCTCCTCTCCAAATTCAATTTGTTTCGTTTGTTCCCTCGGGCGTGTGCTTTTTTCCTCTTTCTCTGCATCTGTCTTTATTTTTTTTGTCTCCATTCGCTCTGGACCTTACCCTCTCGACTTCTGTCGTCTTCTTGGTTCTTTCCCTTTAACGCTTCGCCTAATCCGCATGAATATTTAAGGCTTCATAATCGCCTGGCGTTTTTTTTATCCCTTGATCAAATTTTTGCTCAAGGAGGCCGCGTTTGTTTGTTGTTTTTCTACTCACAATAAAAATAGAGAGGGGGAGGATCTTATATCCTCTCCTTTCAGGAACTTCCACTCAGACTCTCCCACGCCCTCTCCTTCTTCCTTCCTAGCTTCTAGCTCTTTTTGGACGAATTTCGTCAATTTGCATCTATCGGAGGAGGAAGACGGCGGAGCGGGATTTCTCCACTTTTGAATTTTTAAGCACACTCTGTATCCATTTCTTTGCTTGCAAGCTAGCTCTGATCTGATTTATTTTTGCTCGGTTTTATTAATTGTGTGATATTTCATATTTCGTTTCTCTTTTGTGTTCAGTTTTCTTCGTTTATCCTTAGTAAAAGAAGGTTTAAAGGACTTACTTTAGTTTTGTCAGGAATATTTTGTATGAATATATTAATTTTTTATAACGCATGTTAATGGTTTACGTGTTTCTATTTTGTTCTCGGAAATTGAAATCGCCAAAAGGATATTCGTTTATACCGAATGAAAACCACAGTTTTATATAGATCATTAATAATTTCAAATTTTTAAATAATAGTAAGACTGGGAACAATACATTTTAAAATACAATTAGGATCTGCTAGGAGCCTAACTAAATTTTATGAAAAAAAGGATGTTGTTTCCGATGGATTGAATTTGAACATATCTCCTGGATTCTATCCTATTCGGACTGGATTCCTTGGTGGGTAAATCATTCGAATTCATATGAGTAAAAGTAAAAAGTTAATAGTATGTAATTGAACTCAGCTTTGCATGAAACAGACAGAATTTTGAACTTCAGTCTATCATGTGCTGTAGTCGCTCATGACATAGATGCTGTATATGATGTATTTTTTTGAGAGTTATGCTGACACAGAGATTAGAATTATAATTAAATTCGATAATTAAATTTTATCGTTTCTAAAAACATAACGTCTATTAAATAGCTTTTGAACATTTTATTGAAGTTGAATGCAAATATTTGTTTTTCCGTTACTTTTTGTTGGCTTATGTTCTTAGAAATGAATTCGAACACCTCATTTAAATAAAATATCAGTTTCAGGCTATTTTTATGAGATAATTTTGGACTATCCAAAAGATGAAGGCATCTGAAAGTTTTTCAGTATCTTTGTTTGATAGGTTATTTGTATTTCAATTTTAAGATGAAATTCAGTTATCGAAGATATTACGATTTATTCATGCTAACTTGCGTATTTTTCAAAATTATTAAATTGTTAAATTTATTTCTCATGTGCCAACAGATGACATTTATTGATTGACCATGTCTCGGAAAGGGGAAGATTTTTTCTGCTTTTTATAAAATTGAATAGCAGAAAAAATATAAATACATAATAATATTTCCAACCACAAAATTATTCTGGATTAATATGCAAACATAAAGCAATTAAAAAAGTATTCCACTTCATTTGGCGGTTGTAAAACAACTACCTATATAATTTTTCGGAGAAAATCTACCAATTGGTCGAGGATATATCCGTTTCATCTTAAAAAATCCTTTGCTGTCGCTTGCGGATGGTGAAAACCTTTTTAAGACTGGATAATCGAGCGGACACGACATTGCTCATGCGTGCTTCTCGAAGCTACCTGACACGATCCGGGTTATGGGCGGAATCCACGATTCTAATTTTTATTCCCTCTGATGAATTAGCGCGAAGATGCGACTTTCCCTTCTCCCTTATATTGAAACGCCGCTCCTATAGCAAGTCCTTTGTGTTCTTCGCAAGAATGCTTCTTCGCCATGGCTACCCCATTTGCCTTTCCCTTTTTCCCCACCGCTTTCCCTTAAGTGATTTGTGAGTTTCCTTCGTTTCTCCTTTACGCGCCTCCCTCTTTCCGAGATAGCTCTCTATGTACATTTATTCTTTAATGCACGCCTCGTCCGTCCTTTCTCTATCCCTTGCTCTCCTTCTTTTTCACGCTCTCGTTTGCCGATTTGTTTCACGTTTACGACCGAGGGACCGCGGAGAGAGCGTTAGAGTATACGTTTAATCCCGCACACCGCATTTTCGCTAGATTTTTTTCCCGCCCCACGGGGGCGTTTAATTTGCGCAGGAATTGTAATATTCTGTCTCAGTTTATATTTGTTTAAGGGAAAGCGGTTCGGTTTTTTTTTCGCCGGAGGAAGGGTTCATTCACCTTCATTAATGCAAAATATAAATGATTTAGCTGTCCTAGGGAGCTATCAGTGCTTTTTTGTTTTTGCCAAGGCTGAAATAGAAGTAATGTTTCGATTATTATTAGTTTTTTGTTTGAACCAATATTTTTCCATTTCAGTTTTTCTATCTTAAGGTACTACTCTATTTAAATTCATAAAATATAATCAAATTTTAAAATAACATACATAAGTAAATTTTTGAAATTGGTTTTGGTTAAGTTTTTACGAAGATTTACTATTGGAATATAAATTTCTAGAGTGGCCGTGGTCGCAGGAAGAATGTAGTCGTAGGAGAGAAATTAATTTACACAAGGCGTACATTTTGTATAAATTTATGGCATATTTTCGTAAAATTGTGAGGGAATACTATTATAGCTTCACTTTCTTTTGGGTGAAATAGTTTAATGAGCACAAATGTGTGGCTCATGTTTATAAATTAATCGAATTTTCTGAGAGCCAACGAAAATATGGAGAGAAAATAAAAAAGCCTAAAGCCCTGAATTTTTTTTGAGTTGAAGGGTTAGAAAATTGTTTTTGCTATCAAGTTTTGTAGAACGCCCTAACGCCTTCTTAATCTCTTATCGCTTAAAAAGTCAAAATAATAAAAAAATGGGAGCTTCATTTGCTGACGTTATATAACAAATCGCGTTTTATATAGAATTGTAAATTTAAAATTCTATATAATTTCAGTAATGTAATTATATGACAAAGTGATTTATTCAATAATTGATTTAAAAATTTCATCTTTCTGTCTCTAACAGTTTGCTCGGAATATTAATTTGAAAATTCTGGTGGCATCCCCTACCGCCCACCGATTTCTCCAAATAGGTTCTTTAGCAGTCTAATCATCATGGCATAATGCAACACATTCATAATGCAAATTTAAGTCTTCTATCTCTTGCTGTTAATTTGTAATTTAAATTTAATCGATTACACAGACGGCCAGACAGAGCAAAAACATAAGCGCGTTAATAAAACAAAATGCGCTGAAAATTGATTTCGTTTTTAAGTTGGAATAACATTTGCTTAGAAGTTTATGTTCTATAAATGTATTGCTTATCGTGTTTTTCCGTTTAGCAAGAATTTAGCAAATATTATCATTACTTAATGAAAATTAATTAATAACGCATTGACGAGATATGTGAAGGTAGAGATATGGTTTTGAACATGAATATAGGAAGGTAATGTCGAACTTACAATTAGTAACTAACACGAGATCGTTTTAATTGCTATAATTTTATCATACCGCTGAGCGAGTCTGGGCGATTAGTGTTAGATAACGTAGGTAATGACATCATCGAACAAAGTTTTTCGTGATTTGTACATTTTTAGCTCTTAAAATTTCAAGGTTACCTTTTTTTCTCCTTTATCCGAAACTCCCTTTCATTTTACTCGGACTTGTGTTTTTAAAGGATACTTCCAACTCATTTTATTCTTGCTTATTTTCTCCCCAGCTTGATTGGCACTATTCCTTTTGTCCCTTGAGCCAAATACTTCCGTTTTTAAGAGAGAAAAGAAGCGAATAAATTGTCTCTTATCTCCATTTCTCTCCCTCGTTCGCAAAACAAAGAAAGCACGCACTCTAACGTCTTTGGATCACTCCTTTAAAAAAACAAAGCATTTACTTTCGACGGCGTGCAGCAAGGGACGTACATCAGAGAAAAGAAACGGGAGAATTCTCCGTAAACGAAAAAGGAGTAGAAAGAAAATATGATTCCGAAAGGGTTGGAAAGAGAGAAAGAGAGTGAAAGGGAAAGAAGAGCATCGCGATCATCGCCAGTTCCCTCTGTCGGGGGAAGGGGAGAACCATAAAACGCTCAAGACGCTGGGGGAAGACTTATGCTTTCGGTGTTAGGCGACAGGGAGTCAGTAAATTTCGGGAGTGGAGCCGAGGGAGAAAGAGTGGACAGAGAGCGAGAGAGAGAGAGAGAGAGAGAGAGGCGAAGGGGTTGGGAGAAAAAAAAGAAGCTCGGAAAAAAGCTTTATTTTCTTTTTGTGGAGGGATAGGAAAAAGACGAGGGGAGGAAAGAGAATGAAAGATGAAAATGAGAAATAAGGTAGGAGAAAGAATAGACAGAACAACGCGAGAGAAAATGGAGGAAGAAAAAGGGAGGACGTTAATATCTGCGAGACGAGTAAAGGGATTAATGCCACGTCCAACATTTCCTCCGTTTTCACAACCTGCTCTCTCTCTCCCTCCATCCTTCACCTCCGTTTTACTTAACTTGTTTTTTCACCCTTTTTGCCGGGCACTTCCGCGAGGAAAGTTGATTTAGGATCATTTCCCCTCCTCCTAGATGTGAGTGTAGCGCACAAATGGCTGCGAGTGAACCATCCGCGGAAATATGTTGCGCGCGCGTGGTGGATAAAAATTTCTAATTCTACGTTTCCAAGCTCTGTTAGGCGAGTTTTTGAAAGAAAAAATTGGAGCTGTATCTCGTCTTAGAATCTCTGTATATATCTCTCTCTACTTCTTTATCTCCTATCTCCCCATCTAGCTAGATTCGAAAAAAAAATAAAAAACTTATTTTTATCAAGATTAAGGAAAGAGTCCTCCATCCCTTCTCCTCCATATATATCGTCCATCTTGTCGAAACGGTTCAATACTGATGCGAAACGAGATTTCGAAGTGGGAGTGAGAGGGAATATATATATATATATATATATATATATATATATATATATATATATATATATAGAGAGAGAGAGAGAGAGAGAGAGAGAGAGAGAGAGATGGAAAGCGGAGTGAGATGTTAGCAATCCTTCTCACTCTCCTTGATAACATATATTCTGGAGTGTGACACGGCTTAACGTGTTAACTCTCACTTCGTGTGATGAAGAATATTGCGTCTCATCGTGCTGTAACATGTTTGGAATTCTTTCGGGTCTGGAGATGAAGGGAGGATATCATAAGCTTAGCGTAATGCTTGCACGCAATACTAATTCATGGGTTTGCTTTGCATAGAATTAGTTCTTGTGTCGCGTTATTAGAAGGGAATGCATGACCTTAATGGCTCTCATGAGAATTTGGGGAAATTTTTGTCATATATACGTTGAAACGGTTTCATTTTACTAGAGGAAAAGTGGGGAAATGTAAAATGCTGGAAATTTACTAACAAACTGGATATAACATGAATATGTTTAATAAATCTTTATAATTAATGTTATAATGAAGGCATTTTATCATTAAAAATAATGAGTAAAACAATACGCTACTGTTAAGAATTTAAAACTCATGAACAGGCTAAGTAAATATGCATTAAGGCTTGATATATAATTTAAAACGTATTTTCTTATTTCATGAAAAATACAAGTGAAATTTGCATGGTTTAAATATACATTTAATGCAGTATATTATTCCCCTCCTAACATTTTGTCAACAAAAGTGTACGATACAGAGGATTTACCGGTATTTTATCCATATTGCTCTGTAGCAACATATAATTCCATCTTGTTTTTCATCGTATTAATTCTTTCCGTATTTGGGTTATTTAAGTTTTAACGTTTATGAAAAGGGAGGGTTGCGAGACACGGTGAAACAATACAATAGTAAATAAACAAAAAATCCTTCACCGGAAACAGGAAGAGAATACTCAAATTCACGCTGCAGGTTGTTGGGAAATACCATCGCAGGATCTATGTCAAAAGAATACACACGCAGAAACAGATTTTGTTACTCATGAGATGGAGATCTCCCTGAGTGAACTGCTCATAAGGTGGCAACCGTAGTCGCAATGCTTGATTTGTTTATTCTGTTGTTTTTGTAGTGTGCTATGTTCTTTAAACCGGGTTTCCAGTTTGCGTATTGATTGTCCTATGTAAATATTGCCACACGAACAGCAATTGACTTGGTAAATGCCTGCGTTGCAGTAATTTTTTATAGCATCTACCGAAAGCTTACGTAGTTTTGTCTGAAATTTTATAGTTTATTTAAGGAAACGACTTTCGTTTCCATTTATGTAAGCGCCTAATGAAATAATCGGAAAATCGGAATTCCTAATAATATTAAATATTTACTATCCTGGGGAGAAAATTACACAAGAAACTTGGACAATATATAATGCGAAATGATACATTATTATCAAAACAAATTGAAAAAATGTTATATAATCGAGAAAAAGGCATAGATTTCCAAGATATTACATATTAAAGTTTTTTCCAGAGCATTTATTACACTAGAATTATTAGAGTATCATCGGTTCTAGAAGGATCAAGTATACCTACGTTGCGCGAAACTTCTGATAAGATTTTTATGTTTATAAATTTAAATAATTATCATAAAACTGTTTTATCCTTTCATTCTGGCTATCTAATTACTTGAATGTTTTCTATTTTTTGCAGGTGAGTAACGATTAGTATTCTTCGAAATTTCAGCGGATCTCTCGTTGGCATTAAGGATCACTTGACGTGAGTAAAATGTTTAATATGTTAACTAGATCCCCATGTTATGTATGTAATTATAACAAATGAATATTTAAGTTAAACTTTTGTTATTGCTGAAATAATCATTTTTCTACTGTAACATTTTGATAGGTAATATGTGCAAAACAGACTTTGTATGTTGTTCCAAAAACCTTTTAGGGATGAAACTTAAAAGTAGGGAAGAACAAAGATAGTAGATTATTCGCAAGAAGGGCATATTTGAGATTTAATGACGGATGGAGAATAGAAAGAAATTAATTGAAGCCTACCTATAATCGCGCATTTTAAAAGATTATATCCATGCCTAAATAATTGGTAGTCACCATATGGACTTAAAGAGACATTTAGGTTATTTAATATGAAAAATCTTGTTTCTGAATAAACTTACTTTCTTGATTTAAAATTTTCAATTATTTGTGTTATCAACTACAGGCATGATTGCTCTTTAAATTCACTTTTTCGCTTTAAGAAATATTTACCATTTTCTTCGTTTAATTTATTTTTCTTTTCTATTAATTTTCCAAGTGTTGCGTATATTGTCGATTCTAGTTACGTACACATTCGGAGGAATAATATTAATTAATACCGAAACTCTCGAAACAGGATAAATTTTTGCTCCACTTGTCCCTTCCCTATTTCTCAGAGGTAAAGAAACTTGGTCACCGTTAACAAGATGGCTGACGCAGGCAGATCGTAGGCAGTTCAACTATTCGCCGCTCTGGCGCTACGTGCTTACCCTTTCATAGAACTGACACGACATCACGCCAAGTCACATGCACTCCACGACCACACAGCAGTATATCAAAAGCCCCGAAGCCGTCGTTATAGCGACGAATGGGGTTGAGGGAGTGTGGAAAATTGCCTCACCACCGTTTTCCAGATGCCCTTTAAAGACCTACCTCCATCTCTCTCTCTCTTTCCCACTCTATCTTTGTCTCTCTCTGCGCCTTTCTTTCTTTCCTTTTATTCAAAACCGCATGGACTTCTTAGCGGAGGGGACACGAGATGATTTTTTACAGCAAATGTTGGAGTTAGGAGGGGAAGAGAGAGAAAGAGAGTGAGAGTAAGTGAAGGCGAGAAAGAATTTTGTAGTGGATGAGAATTCCTGAGGAGACCACTCGAAATGCTTTAACAGTTTTTCAAGAAAAATAATCTTTTTCTCCCAACACCGCCTGCGCTCGTTTGTACGAAAAGCCGCCGGGCGAATTTCCCTTTCCCTCCGCAAAAATGGCGGTTTGACGCACCGCAGCCAGAATGATTTACGCCCTTCCCTCCCCTGTAAAAGCGTCGGTGTCTTTTCCTCTGCCTTAAAAAATTCCGGTTCATTTTAGTCCGCCCTGCGTAGGAAAAAAATAAGATTAGCCAGTCGATGAATGGGGATCTGCGGCTGTGGAAATTTTATTTGTAGCCATTTTTTGTGTATTTGTAAATTATTCTTGCGTCGTCGTTTTGGAATCTCGTTTTCAAATTTCTCAGAATACGCTTAAATATATGTGTTGTACATCTGTGCAAACATACAGAACCCTTTAACTTTTAACGAGTATATTTCATAACATAATATTTAAAAGTAATTATATGCATTTAAACTAACTTATGATCCATTTAATTATGCTTGGGTCGTAGTTTATTAGATAATCGTATGTTGCTCAGAGTGATGCATTTCTTTAACTTTAATTTTCTAAATAAGAGCCACACTACCACAGAATTAAAACGCATTTATAAATATATAAAATGAGACTTCGTTTAAACAACCATGCTGTTCATATAGTTTAATTATCAATTAGAAAACGCTAACGAAATAATTAAGTCAAAGGGGAGAGTTTTTCCGGGTGATTATATTAATAGTCTAAAAATAACCTGAGAGTTTTCTTTCTAAAGAAATTATTCTGCACATTTTAGACGTATTTAAGTTATTTCAGATAGAAATTACCTTTCGCTTCTTGTCTACATCGAAAAGTCCCGCCAAGAATTAGTTTGTTGCTTGAAGGAATATGAAAATTAAAATTCAGAATGACATAAAAGAATCAATCTTTTCCTTCTTGATTTTAATAGTCGAAACTAAGTCGATGTCATTCATAAGTTATAGCGAGGAGTTCATGATCTTCTATAGAAATCCTTTTATTATTGTAAATGTAGAATTTAATTTGAGTTTTTAAGCATAAATTAATTAAGTACTCGATTATAGTATTCACTTTTTACTGAGTATTGGCGAACATTATTTTTTTCACGTTTGATTTTAATGGGTTGCCTCCTTCCGCCGTTCTGACATGCTCGATGGCAATCCTCTGAATATTTACCTTTCCATCCGATGAAAAATATATAGCACGCGTTTCTAGACTGAATGCGCTCGGCAGCGTCAATGTGTTCCACGGTTCCGACATTTCTTTTCAAAAGCAAAATGGCAAGGCCGCAGCAGCTCGCGGAGGACCAAGGATTTTTCGGGAGAAAAATCAAATCAAGAACCTCTTCGCGTCAAGGCGGGCTTCCTGAATCAACTTACTGAATTCCGGCGTTGTCATTATTTGTCCGCATTGCCGGACGAAGCGAAGCGAGGAATGAGAGGGTAGCTCTTTTGTTTGAAGCGCATACGTATTCTCATCGAATAAAACCTCGAGCGGAAAGATATTTTTACGTATTCATCGAGCTATCGCGGTATTTTACACATTAATGATTCTTATTAGGTTTCCGACCCGTTGCTTGGTAAAGTGAAGTAATGGATTCCGTGGGATGCACAGAATCTGGAGTTTTCTCCGTGAACGCAAGGAGGATAATATCCTGTTTTGCTATTCACCTTCCTCTGTCGAAGATGATTTCGCTTTTTTGCAGTTTTAATCGTTCGATTTGTAGCAGGGAAGCGAAGCTCGATGAATCGCTAGTTCTATTTATCGTTTTTTTTTTAAAGTCAGAATCCGCTTCCGATGGCAGAACTCAATTCTCCTCTCAATCAGTCGTATCTGAAAAGCATTTATAAGAGCTATCGGAGAAATAAATGAACCAGCATGAAAGATAATCTTTTTTATCTCTATCGTATTTTCTTCCAGATAGTCTCACGTCTTCGTGAGCTCTGAATCGGAATATGTTCTTATAGATGGTCTACTTGAAATAAACCACCTTGATAAAAAGTTGTGAATCGGGTAAATTTAATTTTTTTATAGGTTTCACATTTGCTTTTCGTTTTCTCGACATCGTTTTCGCTATCGATTGGAAACGATTTAAACCCTTCCTAATTTGTAAAGGGAGAAAATATATCGGGAAATGTGTTTATCGAGTATTCATTCTCAACGAATATAGCTAGGTAAAATTTAAGATGCGATCAAATGGGAATGTAATCCACGCGTGATATTCCACCCACGTATTTTCGTGGTCAATCAAGGAATCGATTTTTTGTGCGGGCGAAGAAAAGAGGGATGAAATTCCTGTATTAGATCCTATGGGGTTAACGCACACGTGTAAGAGATGTGTCGGACTCTCTCTCTTTCTCGCTCTCTCAGAACTGTCCATAATGTTCCCGGTCGGAGGGAGAGGAGGAAGAGGGAGTGGGTCATAGGAAGAAGGAAAGAGAGAGAGAGAGAAAAAGAGTGGGAGAAAGAGAAGGGTGAGATTTTGGTGGGTCTGGGTTGGGTGGCAGGGAAAACGAGGTGGGATGCGAAGGTTGGTCTTTTGGGGAAATGGCTTACGGCTGAGCGTGCTCCGAATACGTCAGTCTAAATTTACCTCAGCGGTCCCTTTGTTTTCTTCTGTGGTTCCACGGAATGCAGCGTTGTTAATGCTTGCGGTTTAATGCGATTGGGGAATAGGGTCGGTGTAGGTGTGTGTGTGTGGGAGGGGCGGCTATGTTGTACGGAAGGGGTGCGGGTGGATTTAGGTGGGAAAACGCAAAACGCGGAGGGGAAATAAAAAACGGAGGGAGAGGAGGTGGTGGAAGTAGGAAGAGGAGTGGTGGCAGAGTAGGTGTTCGCGCTGGAGAGTATGCGACACTGCTTTGCTATAATTTAAACGTTTGACAGATTTGGTACAATGCCGAGTTGAGTTTTACCTTTACGTTGTACTGTTTTGGGTGCAAGAGCCCGGCTTTAGACTCAAAGTACGACAGAGAAAGTTGTTTTCTACCAGTTTTAGTGATTTACACGGAAACACGTGTGTAGAGCATTTTATTTCACGTATAAATGTTAGA
The DNA here is from genome assembly GCA_028673005.1 of Tanypteryx hageni. NCBI lineage: Eukaryota > Metazoa > Arthropoda > Insecta > Odonata > Petaluridae > Tanypteryx > Tanypteryx hageni. Next base: position 98,291,336 of record CM054112.1, on the reverse strand, counting down.
AAAATTTATAGACAGCGTACTTCATTAAACGTATTTTCGATTAATATTGACAATGCTGTGCGTTACAAATTGACCTATTAGATAATACTTGTGTTTTTTGACCAACTTCTTAAAAATTAACTCATTCGATAAAAACGGATCTTATAAGAAAGTCACGAGTGAAGCAGGCCATCTTAGCTAAACATTACCTCATATTTTCAAATAGTAATATATTTTTAATGGATTTTCTAACATTTACCTTTTAGCAGAAAATTTCTTAACAATAATCATGTTTTGGCAGGTATGTTCTTATAAACTACTTGTGTCCATTAATAAATCAGTAACTTTTAAGAATAACTCATTCCTACGTATCTTTTCACGCCATACCAAACAATTTATTAATAAGCAGGATGGAGGATGTTTGAATTGTTAGATATGCGTGTGAATATTCAAACTGGCTTCCCATCACATGATCTTGATCAGACAATCGAGGGCATATTTTTATTCATTATTAATTCATTTAGCCATTATTACAGTGGCGAAAAGTATTTTTAAAAAGTATATTAGCTTAATATGTCGTAATACATTATCCTCTAAAGCTAACCTCTAGCCGCTAAGATCACAGAAGAGAGGAAGGAGGAATTAATTTCATCAGCTTCCATATGAAATGCACAAAAGCGTCGCAATAATTAAATTCTCTCTCGGAAAACTTTGGTCTATTATCAGGATCAAAATACCAATCTCGCCAGTGGTAGGAAAAAATACAAGATTTTTATCTTGAGGAATACCCATTTTTCCATACCACATCCCAAAAACTTTAAAACGATAAAGTTAATTAAGAGATAGAGCTTACATAATTCTGCGTATTATGTTTTTCTACTGATAAATCAAATAAAATCCTTGCCGCAATAATATTCCTTCACCATAGTGAATAGGCCCGCCTAGCACCTTTGAACGGCGAGTGAAAACATTGTGACGTGGTTAAAATTAAGAGAGGGAATATTTTTTTATTTACTGCGGTCGCTGACGAAAACGTTTGTTCTCGTGGATGGAGACACGGTCCTGCGCCGTTAAAAGAGCTGCTTCCGCGAAGCGAGATATGTTTTCCTCCTCTCGAATGCGAATCTCACCTCTCCTTTTTTCAGCGAAATGTTATCGAGGAGATATATTTTTAAAACGTTTTCCTGGACGCAAGTCATTTTCCCACGAAGTGACCCGAAAATTTACCGCGTATTCTCACGGATCCGCAACGGAGAGATGCAAGAGGAGACAGAGAGAGAGAGAGAGGGAGGTGAATTGGAAAGAGTGGGGGGGGGGAAGGGATATGTGAAGAAAGGCGGAGGTAGGGAAATTTTGTGGATAGATATGAGAAAGATAGTCGGATGAGAGGCTTAGAGAAAATAGAAGAGAGAGGACTTGTGAAAGGGATTTAAGAAGAGGGATCAAATTTGAGAAGGAAGGGGAGGAGGAAGGAAGGGAGATTAGAGGTGGTCAGGGAGGGAGGCTTGGATGGAGAAAGGAAGTGGAACGTGAGAGGGGATGGAGGAGAATGGGCGAGGTGAGAGTGGGAGGGAAACAGAGAGGGAGGATGAAAGGGAGAAGGAGTAAGAGACTGAGGGAAGAGAGATATAGGGAGGTGGAGTGAGTGAGAGAGAAGAGAGAGGGGGCAGAGAGGGAGGGATGACGTCGTGATAAATGGTGAGAATACTTTAGCTTCCGGAATCGGACGGAAAATTGAGGCGAGAGACTAATGGCTGAGAGGAAAGTTCAAAGTGAAAATTTCGGAAGTAAGTAGCTTCTCCGCATTTCGATTTTTCATGCGGAATAATATATAATTTACGAGGGAAGTTGCAAAGATTTGTTGCTGGAGATAGTTATGAGGCGCCCGAATATTTGTTATTTCCCTCCCCCGGTTGCGGTACGGCCACAAAGTATGCATGTGTAAATTTAGACCCTTTGTGTCGTTTATAAAAGGAAATGGCTTCATATTTTATGCTTCAGGCGTCTTTTATCGTTCGAAATACAATTAAGAATCTCACTGCTCGGTCATTTGAAAGTTAAAGTTTGGTCTTGGGTTTTTGTGCATTCGAGTGAAAAAAACGAGTGTTACGCCACTTCGCTGTTTTTTGTGGAGGTTATATAGTTATATTAGTTTTTATTGAACTGTATAAAAATTTATTGGATAAGATGTGGCAGAACAAAAAATTAACTAACTCAGTTAAAATAATTGAATATCTTCTTTAAAATGTTTGGATGCGGTCAATATTTTAAAGATACGCTTGTTTTTGAATGATAGGGAGTGGAGAACTCGATGAAAAATCCATTCTGGCAGGTAATTTATTATTATTCGATGCTCTGCAGTTTAACTTAAATTAGGTGGTTGGTGCAACTTTAAAGCTCAATCGAAAGTTTCTACTACTTTTGTTTTTGGTGTGTAAAATCAGTTTAACGCACAAAGCGTAACCCTCACCATGTAATTCAGATTCTCGTATGCAATAAGTAAATATCCCAAAATTGGCCTGTTTACACATTTGAAGCATTCCAAAATTAAACTCCAAGATTGATTTTGAATAAATTTTCATTCAGTCTACGGCAAACCTCACTGGTGAGCGAGCAAACTAACTATAACGGTTCCGAGCGATACGACGGTTTGGCAATTCCACTTTTTGAAAGTTACAAATGGGTTGACGTTATTAAATATTTTATTGGATTGTAACCAAACACTAATCTTTTATTTATCATGCCCAAAACTTCCCTGCATTGCCGAGCCAAAACTGTTTTTGGAATCAAGCATTTTCGATCGTCATAAGTTTCTTTGAGCCTTCTGTTGCGGAGTAGAAACCTTATGAGTCCGTTTCTATTGTCTCAGCAGACAAGAGTATATGCGGTTTTTACTTCGCTCGGATCATACATATTTATTATTTGTTTGCTGTTCGTTTTTGTTAATTTAATTTTTAATTTACTTTAATGCCTGAATCATTCTCCAAATAAATAAAACAAAGGGTTTAGATACTTTTTATCAATTGACGCTCTATTGATCTGTTAGACATGATTTTGGCTAAATTTGTTTATAGTAGTTACATAAAAATAAGTCGATTTATTCTTGTATCATTAACGATATTAAATAGTCTGATTTTCAAATACACGCGACAATTTTATATGTCTTAATGCTTCATATGTTTTAAAGACTCAAGTTTTTAACACTCCTTGTTATTGCCGTAAAATAGATGCTAATTTTTTAATTTCCTATTGGAATAACTGCAAAATTTTGAACCATTGGTTATTCACTGTTAACCACTATTTAAAAATAATAAAAAACATTTCAACATTTTCAAAACTATGTAAGAATGTAGATCACTGTATCCACATACGATATAAGGAAATTGAATTTGTTATCTTTTTAACCTTTTATTAGGCATCTATGATTTACTGCTTTGATTGATTGAAATTTGCTTCGATTAATTGTATATTTACGACATTGTTAACTCTAGACCCGGCCGGTGAATTTTTTGTTACGTCTTCCGGCTTGTGGGGTCTCATACTTACTATTCAATTAAATGCTAAAATCGTAATTTTAAAGGTAATTTAAAACTTTATCAACTTAATGAATCTATGTTTAATAATTTTTAAGCATTTTATTGAGGTAAATAAAATAAATACTAAAAAAAAATCTGTAAAATCTTCCTATTCTCCCAATGTTGAAATTTTAACGGGTTCTGGCCGAGAAAATAAAAAAGGATATAAAAGATAATTGAGGAGTGAATAAGTGAATTAAAAATAATAATGATAAATTGTGGTAAATTTCTCAAAATTAAATATAAAAGAACACTTGTGCAAAACTTACACCTTATTTCCAGCCGGTGGGGTCTGTAGTAGGCCTCTGTTGAAACAACTCAATAAAAATGTAGGTTAAACACATAATATTCAAGTGGAGACTCCGAAATGGAGCAAGGCTGAGACTAAACTGAAAGGTCATATATCAGTCGACGATCGTGGATTTGTATTACCTTTGTTTGAAGCATTTTAAGTTGGAGTGGGGTCCGTGAGACCCCAACGGTCGGTTCTTGGGCTAAAAGCGTAACTATAACAAATTACTAGTTTTAATAACTGCAACTAATAAACCGAGTCCATATTAACGAACCGTATTTTTTAATGTCTAAACGCTACCTGCGTCCTGAAATAAATGATAAGAAACTACCAGAAACATCGTACACTGGAAAAGAGTCCTTTATACTAGCGGGGGAGTTACAGGTGCGGGTGCATAAGACAGCGGAATAGAATTTTTGGTTTTGGTGGTGCGACACAGTGGCTTTGTGCTGGGTAGAATACTGATCGCGAGCGTGGATGTGCTGGGATGGAGGGGATTGAAGCTGGGAGGGATAAGGGAAGGTTGGCGTGTTCCCGTCAGGGGAATATCCCGCCGAAAGGAAGGGGAGGGACAACGATAGAGAGAGAAAGAGGGGGGGAGGAGAATATTGATGGTTTCTATGGGAACCGCCGAAATTCCTTGGGAGGCTCATTTCGCCGATTGTTTTGTCCCGGAGATCGTAACGGGGCTTTACGAGGAGAGTGGGACAGGCATTAGGAAACGAAGCTATCTGGCTCAGGAATTCGGGCACCGATATTGTGTTCCTCTCCGTCTCTCTTTCTGGCGTTTGGAGTAGAAATGTCGTCGTTCCTTTCACTCGCAGACCATACGGTGTCGAAACGTTCGAGATCGTGTTTCCTCGCGTCGTTCAGAAACGCGTCTTTCGCGGGCTTGAGGGGGTTAAGACTGTGACAAATTAAGCTGACGAAAATCCCGGAAAATTTCCGTTTTTTTCCGGAAAAAAATTACGGGCTGATAAATAATTCATGAATCCATAATTGCGTTACTTGGTGTCGTGGTGTATCTTGGAGTATCCGAGGGGAGTAAATTGTTTTGGGCGGTTTGAATGCAAATGGGAAAATGGAGAGGAAATTATCCTCTTAAAATTCCGCGCCTAAATGCATTGTTTCCACTTAATGCGTTCGCTTAATTCACTTTTGTTTCTTCCTTGTAAGGATATATGTATAGTACGAGAACAATAACCCGAAAAATTCACGATCGATTTAATCTGATATAGTTTGATGGAATAGTTACTTAAAGGGGTAAATGAACGAAGCGTTATGAATGATGACAAATTTGCTTGTATGTATTTGTATAACATTTAATTTCAGCCGAGTTAGTTATTTTTAAGTATTTTCTGCGCAATTCAAATATTTATTTAATGCCATTATTTTATCTTAAGGTGCCATATCTGTTTCTCTTGCCTTATTTTATTTACATTGTACATCTAAAACTGGATTTTTCATAAGTAGCAGTTCTTATGCATTGCGTACAATGATAGCTGGTTAAATATTTTTTAGTTTTAATCCTATTTCATATCAAATGCTTTTGAGTCCCTGGGATAATAATCTTGCAAGAATCTTTTGGCGTTTTATTTGACAAAAATATGTTGCAATACGATTCAGTCTTGATATTTATGAAAAACCACAAATTTTTCCGTAATGATTGTAATTCTCGTTTAGATGAAGCAACTTAGTTTTTTTATTCTTTTGTTTTTGTATAAATCATCACACCGCATATATACGTTTTAATATATAGCTCTTATTTTATTGCTTTTCCATTATTTAAATTCGTTATGTTATTTGTTACAAATATCATCGTTATCGCGTATTTGGTCTTCTTTTACGTCTCTCTAGCCTTTTATGAATGTCTGGGCTATAAATTTTCCTGTTATTTTACTTGAACTGGAGTTTCGATTAGGTAGTGTTTGTTCAGCGGAAAATCTCTGCAATAGGCTTTATTTCTCTTTGGCTTCTAGCAAAGGTTCAACAACGTTTTCAATTTTATCTTCTATAAAGACGGAAATGCTGCAGTCCTTAGTCATTTTCGGAAATTATTCTCTCAAGTGAAATCGCAAATAACGTCTTTCGTTCATTTTCTTATCTTTTATACGCCATTTTCTCTGCGTAAATTTTCCGCAGTATATATTTTCCAGCATTGCGCGCTATCAGATGCACCAGCGTTTTCTCCCATTTATTTTTTCTGCGGAATTTACCTTAATTCTCACACTCCCGCACTTACATAAGTAGTCTATTTCTCTCTCATTAAATATTCGAGATTCGCTTATTTTTTATCTTTAGGCTCTGAAATCTGCCCATTGCCTGGCGACTTTCCTCTGTAAAGTTATGACTTTGGCGAAGAGTTTAATAAACAACAAATTGTGTATTGAAATGTTTTCGCCAGTTTCTTGTGCCCTGATATAAAAACTCCTTGAATTCATAAATTAATCGTGGTATCAGATAGGATAACCGAAAGAGTTTTGTTATGGAAACGAGGTCGTTTTTTACTATTTTAAAAATAAATTCATGTGTTTTATATTGCTGCCATAAGTTGCAAGTATTGAATTTTAAATTTTCAGCGTAAATACCTTTGTCTAAGGGTAAATTGAGTATGCTAAAGTATATCCTTATACTTTCCAACGTTTTAATTCCATTTATATCATATTACGGTTTATTATTAATTCGGAAGTAACGTCCGTGAAACGGCCGCGTTGCCAGAAAACGCGCTGCGTGAATTTAATGATTTATGGATAAAATAGGGTTGTGTTGCCAGAGTTTAGAAAGTTATATGTACACATTTAGTACGTAAAAAGTATAATATCAGATAATATTAACAAGACGAAACAATTTTAAACTTTAATTCAAAATAATTTGCATTAAAACAATTCTTTACCTAACATTTTGGCAGCACTAACTTCCTGAATTCCATTATCTTGCATACAGTGGAGGGAGATGGGTGTATAGGGCCGATGTGGAAGGTTGTGGTTCGCAGTGTTTTGATCTTCATGGTTGTCGGGAGTAATCTGTAATGCGTCTCTGCATTGCTGTAGTCTGCATGGGTTTCTAAAGCTGACGATATGGTAGTGTATACGTTCAATAGCACGTTTTAATGTTAGAATCTGCTTCTACGTGACCATTTGTAAGCTTGTCAAAACCAAGCCAAGTTTCCCGTAACATTGTTGGTGTTAGGTGATCCTCCTTTTCATGCACCTCTTCCTCCTCTTTGTGAGACTCGAGCATCTGCATAATTTCTTCCTCGGTCATCCCCTCCTGTGGAAAGTTAAACTATTCTTGTATTTCTTCTTCTTGAATATCACCAAAGTCCTCACCACTCACAGCCATTGCCAGCTGCACAGTCTCTCTCATCTCAGATGTAAGCGCGGGAAAACATTGCGCATCGTTCACAACTCTGCGCCATAATTTCCTCCATCCGGCATTTAAAGTTGACTGGCTCACCTCATCCCATGATGCTTTGATGTCTGCAATTGCGTGGAATATGTTAAACCCACATAACAATTTTGGGACGCCACTATCGGGGTTCTCCTCTAATGCCTTGAGAAGTTTCCTCATGGTCCTCCTTGTGTAGTAGCACTTGAAGGTCTTGATAACTCCCTGGTCTAGCGCTTGCTTGGGGTATGGAAGCCGTGTAGTATGGTATAAACACCTACCTGCATATCCGGGTTTATACTTTGCAAAGCCACAGAGGGATGACAAAGAGCATTACCAAGAACAAGGAGAACCTTGAACGGAATATCCTTTTGTGCAAGATATTCCATTGCCCGGAGCACAAAGTAGAATGTGAATCTGTTAACGTGGTTGCCGTTACACTTGCTTTTCTGTTAGACCACCAAATAACAGATAAAAGGGACTTACGTTTACTCTTTAATGCCTTGGAGATCTCTGCGCGGTAAACCTACACTTAAAATCCCCTGATGCGTTGGTGCAGAAAATCAAGGTCAGGCGGTCTTTCGCGGTGTTGAGCACAGGCGCCTCATTTTCCAGTTTACTGATATAGGTTCTCGATGAATCCTTTTCCAAAACAAATCAGTCTCATCAGCATTGAATACTTGGTGGGAGTGGTAATCGTTCTGTTCAATTATCCTTAAAAATTCTTCCTTGTACCTTTATTCTGCTGCATGGACCTCATACTCATACTTCTTATGGAATCACTAGTAGTAGCGGCAGTTGTATGACTAGCTTCAATGGATTCCCTGTTCTATCGAATGGTAGATACGAATTCACTCTATATTCGCGTGCAAAGTCTACTACTCGCTGATCTGCTCTAAGTTTATCCAAAACCTATGTTTTCTTCATAAATATCATTGATTCACGCTTAGTCTTCTTCTCATTTCCAGCATCACTAAACTTTGCTTTGGTTTCCATAGTGAATATTTAAAAAAGGGGAGGGATGGTTGAATGTTCATAAAACAACGCAAGGCTATTACTATAGATGTTGCTTCACAGTGAGTAAAAGTGCACAGGATTCTCCAAAAATAAACCTCCAACACGGCTCCACTGCCCAGAATGACCACACTGAAGGATGTAAAATAATCAGCGATTGTCTTCTACTAAATCATTTAAGCAATCGATTTACCAATTTGATATTTCAAAGAAATTCGTTCCTCCTTGCGATGTCTGCCTTTGGCGCATAAAGGGAAACTTAGTGAATGTTTTAGGCGCCGGAGAGAGCGCGCTAAATTAAAATACCGCGAAATTTTCGGATTTTTATCTCGGACGCACCCGCGTTACCTGAAAATGGACCGCGCTGCAAGAAAATTGGCGTGAAAATAAAATCCCCGCAATACCGAAAACGCTCTACGTGAGTACGCGTTGCGTGAGGTTTTACGGTAGTTTTATAATAAAAATTCGCGCGATAAGTTTGCTAATTTTTTTCTGTTTCGAAACTAATTTGTTGGCGCTAGTTTTACGCTTCTAGTGCCCCATAAACTCCCGCAAACCGCATCTGACATTGACCTCACAACGGTAATCTATCGTGAAGATAACGACTGGAATCCGCATCCACTACGCTTGAGTTAAAGGGAGTGAGAGGATTTTCCAGCGCCGCTGCCTTCGCTTGGATCCGAGCCAAGGTGGCCAGGGTAGCGAGGGTGCTCAAGTTGCGTGTGTGCGTGCGTGCGTGCGCACAATAAATAAAGAGACCGTGAATTTTTCCGTTCGAGATCCGCACCCTTTATGCGTCTAAACGCCAGAATGTTTAGTCTTTGAGCAGTTTTTCATTCCTCCACGCGCCTGAGTCTTTCGAAGTTGTACGCGTCGGTTTGTTTTCCATCGGAATTTATCCTTAAAATATATATTTTAGCCCCCTTGATTCTTTCTGCAACGGTATGCTTTTTCTTTTTGCGGGTTTTTGTCGGCGATTGCACGTGCTTGCGGAATATTTTTATTGTACGGTCAAACCCCGATTTAGCGCTCCCTTATATTCCCACATACCGCGCATGAATCATTGTGGGCAGAACCTCCATCTTATGATTGCACGCAACGAGCGTATAAATGGATTTATCGCAACCCTCGCTTTAATGCCAATGCCAGTGATAGACTAACTGTGGCGCTTAATCGGGGTTTGACTGTAGTTGGGTTAAAGGATTTGAGGATGTTTGCAGGAAGTGTGTTCCAGCGGTGAAGGTAACAAATTAAATTCCGGAATACTTTTATTATGATGATGGATATCCCATAAAAAACTAATTGTCGATTCTTTAACTCTTCAGTAGTCGCACTGTTTTTTGTTCCGCCTATGGTCGCGTGGGGTATTTCATTACCCCAAGACATTTTTTTATAGTAGAATTTGTAATTAAAATTTTGTTGAAGCTTTATACTGAGGTGACTCCTACATTTTCTGTAAACCAAAAAATGAGACATTGGTATTAAAATATTTATTTGCAATCAGATAGGAATTTGATAATTGCAGCATGAAGGAATAAGGGATCGTATCAAAATGGCTTATGAAATTTGTTTATTAAAACGTAATAACAACACGAAAACCGGGTAAAAGGCAAAAAAATGTTATCTTTAGAAATGCAAAAATAATTTACTGTTTATTAAAGGAACTTCGGTTTCATTTGAGTAACTTTTCTTGCGAGCTAAATTGAAGCTGTTTCACAAAGTTGGATTGCCATTTCTTTTTTCGAAGTACTGCACATTATGAAATATTACTAAAAATGAAAGAAATTAAATGAAAATTAACTAATTAGCGGTAACTGGCTGACTGCTCAAGTCCACGGAAGGGGGGATGCGAACCAGAAGCGCTCCACTTGAAGTTATAGAAAGGGTCAACACGCTACAGCGCTCTAGTAGTAAACAGTAGAACTAATTAGATACCTGGGGTATTCAAATTCCCCGCGCGAGATCATATACTCTCATTTTATTGCTCATACTGAACAAAAGTAATAAATCATGCTCAGAAAACGGATAGTAGAATCATAAGTCACTTTTCAAAACTGTAACTCCAGTAGTCGCGTGGGGTATTTGTATGCCCCAGTCTATTTTCAGCCTTTGTCACAGTTAAACTGATGGTTCCACAATGTTGCCAAATGGTTAGAATGCGACCATAAGATGTCCTTGAAAGGTATAGAAAGTCACAGCAAGCTACTACGATCTAATATGAAATGCCAGACCTAATTATAAGTGTGGGGTATTTAAATACTCCACGCGACCACCCCCTGATTAAAAGATAAAAAAAGATCAAAACAATTTTGTTGCCTTGGTAACATTTCCAAATTTGCTCATGCGATGGAGTTGTTGAGTTTCTACTTTTGAAAACTATGGAAAACCTTCGCTTTTCGTGCAAATATTAGCAAAATATCGATGGGATGTACATTTCCAACGAATGTATTATTCATATGAAAATTTCCCCGAAAACCGAAGGATTAATTAGTTTGGTTGGTAAATACCTGATCCGGAGAAGAGAGAAAGTGCGCGCGATGAAAGTTTCTTCCTAAAACCGGCATTGCTCCCACTTCAAGAGGTGTGTTAGACTTCCAGTCTATTGATCCAACCAGTCTTTTATGTTTTGCACGGCCAAAGGATAATTGAGATAAAGAGAAAAGGAAGGGGGAAGAAATTGATTGGGCCAGAAATTGTGAAATTAATGAGAGAAAACGAGGCAAAAAGGAGTCCTTAAAATATTTTTGACCTAGTCGAGCTATTCAACATTCTTCATCGCCCTCATTTTGATAAAGACATAGACTGTGAGGATTGAAGTAGATGGAGGAAGGAGAGAGAAGTGATGAAGCACACACGCAGAAGTAAATGGGCGAACAGATAATGGCTCAAACATTTTACTCTGACTTAAATCTGCTAGACGGAGGATAGATAGATAGATAATCGTCTTTATTCGGGCGAAATTTATACCATAAGGTCCATTCTTACATTTAACCCTTCGTCAATATAATAAATATAAAAAATGGTAAAGTAAGATATTACAATACGCATAACATAAACAGTATATACCTAAATCATACAGAGTAAAAAAAATATATAAAATTGAAGACAGATTAGAGATTGTGGGGAAAACCTAGGTAAAACAGGCATGTCCTCCCTAGTAAAACCCACGCAGGAGAACACCCACTGAGAAGGGGGGTGTGAAAAACCTGCGAAAACCCTAGATAGTGTACATATTATAATATAGTAATACAACATTAAATAAAAAGGAGTATGTACAGTAAGTGTTCGTATATACAGCAACGAGTGGCAAACTAAGATCGGGTAGGAAGTGTTTGACAGAATAATAGGCTGAAGTCTTTGTTGGCAGGAATAAAAAGGTAATAAGGATGTACAGTAAATGAGAAATTGGAAAACATTGCAGTAATTACATTGCAAAGCAATTTTAATTCCTATGTGGATTTACTTCTAAAATAAATGGGTCACACCCAGCGGCGTACCGGAAAACCTGGGGGCCTCCCCGCAAAATAATCCTAAGTGAATCTTAAATATTTTCCAAGCTGAATTACTTATCATCGCCTGTATATTAATGAAGGATTCCATTCCCCCTCGCTCACACAAACGCTACTGATATTTTGAAAAGCCTGAAATTATAAAAAATTATAGTATTAAGTTTGTTTCTTTTATTAACTTTTATCCATTTGGAGAAATGGGTTCAAAATATTATACTATGCCTAACAATCCTTATAATGCCACGGAGACAAGAAAAATAAGACGTATTCGTTACTCTACGACATTGAGTATGCTTATTTTTTAACTTAACAGTTATCGGTCGACGCCGGTGGAGCAGTGGTTGAAATACTCGTCAGTGGTTTCAAGTATTGCGGGTTAGATTCTTAGCCGTGGCCGATGATATTTTACTTCTAAAAAATATGAAAAGCATTCCTTTGGCGAGGAAGAGAAGTCGTAGATCCCGTGTATTGTACAGTGTCGGTGCACTTCAAAGAACACCTATTCATATGGGAGATTAGGTAAAGCCCCTGGCACCTGTAAATAACTCCCCTTAGGGGGAAGAGGAGTATGACCAATGCCTACGTAAGATTTTTTAGCTAAGAAATTTTTTACGCAGCAAGCTTTCACCTACTCTTTACCCGCGTTCCGCCTGACATTAGCATTTGTTTCGCCGTATTTAACTGATTTCCGGTAAACATAAGTTTACCTTGTTTAATCTGATAAATTTTTCCTCATCATGCTTTAAATAGCATTAAAATGCATTGCTATAAGATGGCATTAGAAAGTATTGCCATGCATAACTATGCATTTTCTAATTTTTATTAAAAGGGGAGGTACAACAAAGGGGGAGATGGTCACCCAAATGCTAACGGTTGCTAACATGGAGGGACGAGGGGGTCAAAAATAGTTAAACATTTGCTGTCGTAATACACGAACGGTCCCCTATTGAATAAATACGATCTTTAAAATCCGATGTGCCATCAGAGACGGCTCGTGGTGTCGAAAAGTAGGGTGACTTCACGTCAACCAAAATCTACCTATGCACCTCTATATTTAAATAAAAACTTACTTCATGATGATATTGGAGGACTAAAGTAGTGACTACTGAACCGACCGATAATTGAAGTCAAGTCTTCATCCTTTAGAGCCTGAACAGTGGACGCAGATCTCATGCTTTTCTTAATAAGTAAATACACACAATATACAAATATGTGTACAATAATCTTCCCTAGCTTTATATAACACTTAAGAAATGTTGACACATGAAAAAATATATTAGCCTAACAGCGAGAGACATCAGAAGGCATGTAATCGTAGCCTATATATTGCACTGGTTTTCGTGCGGGGAAATCCCTCCTTGGGGCGTTATAAAGCCGTATTGTAGAAGTCGCAATTACATTTTTCGGGTTTGGACGCCTTAGTCGGTACTATTTGAATGATCGGGAGCCCACTAAATCTCAGCTCCCCCGCATTGCGGGGGCTGCGGGGTCTATCAGTACGCCCCTAGTCGCACCAATTTATCTTCTCTGAAGATCAGAATTGTTCCACCTTTTAGAATATTTGATCACACGCAATGGAATGCGCTTAAGTGTTCTGTTGCTGGACAGATTTATGTTTACTTTTGCACCTCCATTAAAAATATTTGTATGAAAAAGTAGCAATTTAACAAAATTCAAATATAAATAAGTTCCAAAATATTGCAAAACAATCTTGAAATGAAAAACTAGTATAGTTTGTCGTGCGATATGTCAATATACTGAAATTGATCTGAATTTATTTAAATGTCATTTTAAAAAAGGTAATTTCCTCATTCAGCCTATTACAATTTGATTAGTAATCGAACCTAGGCGTTTAACTTTCTGGGTTAGGTGCTTCTACCAGCTAAAATACCAAACCAGCACAACCCTCCTTTCTCAAATCAGGCTATTTTCTGTAGAGGAAGGACTGAGAAGTAAATTTTACAACACTTATCGTCTTCACAGAGGCACAGCAGAAAAATCCCTTACTAAATCTAAGTCGATATGATAACTTGAACTTACTTGATTGTGTGTAAGCAAATAAGTTTTTATACATGGACATATAATGGCGAACATAAATGTTTTCCTTCTCTATGATTACACAGAAAGTCAGTACAATCTGAAATTTTTAAACAGGAGTTGACTTTTGAACGAAGACAAATCGTATCAAAAATTTCTGCGAGGAGCTAAAAAAATTAAATGCTTAAAGCAAAGAGTTTCCTCATTTTTGGTTTGGTTGTTAGTTTATATTTATTGCTAATAAACTTCTTGGATATTTTTGGCATTGCCTGTTTGGTTCTTATGAGGTTTGTGTCTGTAAAATTACACGACAGTGATGGAAAATTCAATTTGGTATAGCGGTAGAAGCTTTTTTTTTTAGAGAGCTCAAAATAGCGAAGCAATGGCTAATGGGTCCTCTTTGACGTCACCACCTCATCTCCCTCGAAAGCTGCCTAGGTTTGGTTCACGTGTAACTGATGATTATCTCAGAGACTGTTAAATGACTACAAGCGACTCCCTAGCTTCCAAACTCCGACGAGAAATTCACAAGGTTTAACGCTGTCAGAGAGGGTAATTTAGCACGAGGCTTAAACTATCCTTAAGTTCTGGAAATCTCGAATGTGAGTTTGGTGGCGAAGATTGCAGTCAAAGAATATGTCGAGGGTCTTTGAAGCGATCCGAATTCTATGCTAAAGATTCTCAAACGAACGTTGTGAGATGATTGGAAAGTTTCGCTAGTAATTATATCGGGATTAAAAAATCATAACTGTATGAGAAGTTTCATTGATTCGGAAAACATAAGCAGCAAAGAATATTGCCTGGAAGCTTGTAGGTTTCCGTTAAATTAAAATTGGAATTATTAAAAATGTCAGCGTTTTTTCGAATGGTGGAATTTCAGTTGAAATTAAGTCGACTTTTACAAAAGGCATTTAAAGTTTCTATCATGTAACTATTAACGTTATTCGCATATTGCCGTTAAATTTTATACTTCGACACAAATATCCAAAATTAAGTTCCATGTTACACTTGTTAATTCTCGCAAGAAAAATCAGAATATTACTCAGCAGCTAAGGAAATTGCGGTGCATCCTTTGATAATTTATTCTGGCAGTAGTATCATGAAGCTAATCTTCATCAATAATACTTTATGTTCGAGAACTCAGGATAATATTATCTTTCTAATTAAAAATTAAGGCACTAGTCCGACAAAATGGTTATATAGCTCCGCGGGAGGATTTCAAAATGAGATGAGTGAGATAATTCGGACAATAACTACCCAACTATGTATTTATTTGATCGCTTGGTTAGAGGGTAAGAATCATGTGATATACTATCTTAATTCCCCTTTTCCTCGCACTCTCTCACCAATATCTTGATTGCGGATGTAATACTGTAAAAAAAGGTTATCTCGCCTTCTTCCACCAAGCGTCGAGGCAGAGGATCCTCTCTTACAAGTTCATACGGCCATCGTCGGAAGCGCCGTGCGTATTTCCTGCGCGCAACAATCGAAGTTGAAGGCACAACCAATAACCGTGAAATGTAACACGATTGAGAACTCCGGACTCAACGAAGTTATCTCGCCGCGAATTGAGGCGGGTGGCAAGTAGTAAGGAGTGGACAGGGGGGTGGAAGGAGGGATCGTTAGTTGCGAGAGAGGTCTGCGAAACTTTGGAAGAGAGAGATAGAGAGAAGGTGGGAGAGTTAGGGCGGTAGGGCGAAATAAATAAAGATAGCCCCGCGCGAGCGGAGGAGAATAAAGGTCGGGGCGCGTGAGGAGGAGGGCGTTCGAGAGAGGAGAGCACGGAAGTGAACAGAAGGCTTTTCCGGAAGATTTGGTGGGAGTCGGACGTGATCTGACGAGGTTGGTGGATACGGAAATGTGTAGACGGTCGCATTGGAAGGACTCACTTCTTTGTGCCTCTCCTCCTATCTGCTTCGCCTTCTCTCCTCCTATCTCGGCTCGCTCTGTAACCATGCCACATACACGCGCTCTCCCCTTCTCTCCTGCGCGACCTATCTCCCACTCCTTGTATCTCTATCTCTTTCTCTCCAGTGGGTGTGGGGTGAAGGGGTATGGGGGTGGGGGTGGAAAGGTATATCCGGCGGCGGATGTGCCGGATCCCTCTCTACGTCTTTCTCTCTCGCTCCCGACTTTTCTCTTCCCTGTCTCTACGCTTTCCCTCTCCATCCTCTTCGCTCATCTCTCGAGCTTTTCTTTCTCTCGCTATCTCCCTCTCCATTATCTCTCCCTCCCTTTCTTTCACCCTTCTTTTTTTCCTCTTCCCTCTCTTTTTTCCCCTCTCCCTCCATCTCGCTCCACTGCTCCTACTACTGCCGGGATGGTATCTCTCGTCTGATATCGCGGCTGAGAGGTCCTGTGTATGTGGAAGATGCGCTCCACCAATTCTCCTAATGGATTCAACATTACGCCCTGAAGAGGGCAATGATAACGTCCGTCCGCCTGCTCACGTTTGCTTTTTTGTTTTTATTTTTAAATTTTTATCTCTTGATAGGCTGTTGTAATTCAATTTTCGCGCCCGTTACACTTCCGTGGGGAAAACTTTATTTTTCCAGTATTGTCCAGAAGCATGTCTGCATGTTCCTCTAAACGGTTTTCTTCCTACGTGCACCATTTTTCAAATTGTTTGTTCGAAGTATGTAGGCTATCTATCGGAAAAATGCTCTTTTTACTTTCTCCATATACGTAGTATAGAGGAATAGTATTGTATTCATGAAAAAAATCGACTTCGGGATTTCAACGGAAATACACGTTTCGAGGTTCTCTGAACACGTTTAGACCATTTTCTCGATTATGTGTGTGTGTATGTGATAGCTTTTTGTGGATGCTCTAACTCAAAAACTATTAATCAGGTCAATGCGAAATTTTGTATTTTACATTTTTATAATATTCACAAGAACTGATTAGCGTTTGGTAAAAATCGGTCGACCGGAAGTGGGTGTTTACTCTTGTCACATCCGTTATTTTGAAGTATTTGCTTTAATATTTGATAAATATAAAAATGTATTCGAATAAAAGTTATAGAAAATATAATTATCTACAACCTTTGCTTGAAACATTTTTCCATATAATGCATTGTTTAAGAGATATCTTATATTTTCAGCTGCCATCACCACGCCACCTACCGACGACTATTGTTAACAATTGACGCTTATTTACGTCTTAGTAACGCTCCTTTTTCTTTTCTTAATTGATGGAGCTTTGTGGCTATATCCAATATCAGAAGGTTATGGTTTGAGTTTATTTCTGTTCTTTGTTAAGTCTAAAATTTTCTCGGTTTCTTAAAATATTTATTATTATGTAACCTATTTGGTATTTTTAGAAATATTACAGATATGGAGAAAGCCATGTGGTGGTCACATCAGATTTTTTTCATATTATCATAAGAAAATTACTTTGTTTATTTTAGACTCGCTTGGCATCATTACTACGCTAAACATCTTTAAATAAACGATTAAAATTATTTTTAAATTAAATTAAATTATATATTTAGATTAGCATTGATACGATATTTATTTTTTCAGTAGAAGATACCTGAGCTCGTAGAAGTGGCGTTTGAATCGTTTGCTGTTCGTTTTTCCTATGCATAGCAATTACACGTGCTCTAGGGTCCATTCCGCCTGTCCATGGTTATCGTTGGCTCGGCGCTTCTGAGTGATCAACGAGGTTAATCTTGAGCTCTGCATTTACGATGCATCGCCAACCCTCGTTATGCATTTAGATTGGATATACGGATACTTTTGCAAACAAGGATGCCTCTGTTTTATATAGTTGAATGCTCATAGCGATTTGGTTTTGCTGCGGTCAAATTAAATTTTATTTTTTAACAAATTATGAAGGAAAAAGCCACGGGGTGGGAAGCATTGCTACAGAATAGCATAATTAGCTGCAGATTAGAAATTATTGGTGAGTTATGCTTGGGATAACGTATTGGGTCGAGAAATCGGAGAAAATGGATCACATTAAAGGATTTAGTTCCGTAATATTGCGAAAGGAGAGAAATGGTGATAATTTGTTAAAATATGCTGCCAATTTAAAAAATTACACTTTCAAGGAGTTGTAATTTTTGACTTTGTAGTATATAAAGAGATAGTATAGGCCTTTCGTTGTAATTAATCTTTATTACTGATTCTCAACAAAGCAGACATATTTAGCAGTAGTATATAACTTAAGTTTTATTTCTTAATTTTATTCAGCAATAATTTTTTCATAAAAATTATATCCCATATTTACGATAGTTGGATTTTCGAAATTATTTGTTGATAACATCATCGCCATAGGTCGCACATAATTAGATTGGTCCCTGTTCATTTACTTATCTCCTATCCCCCGCAAACTTATGAATTTTTTTGTTGAACTTTCTTCAAGTCGTACACCAGCTGAAACCTTTTTCTTCCTATCCCATCTTTTTTCTTTTGATAATGCATACAATTGTTAAATCAATATAATAGTGATAATTCGATTCACTTTAAGAACGGTTGTGAATTGAAATTAAGCTGATATAAAACTAAATAAAGCATTATATTATTTGTGTATAACTTCTTGAATTATATATATATATATATATATATATATATATATATATATATATATATATATATATTAACTAAAGGAAAAGAAAAGGTAGTGATGAGGGTGGCAACAAGGTGTTGAGGGAAGCCCAGCGGACACTCACCAAGTTGAGGACCAAGCTGGCAGGCTGCTGGGGGCGTCGAAGAGACACGTAAAACACACGAACACAAAAACACACGCAAGCTTATCGGGCCTAAGCCCTTCTTCAGCGAAAGAGTAACGTATATATATATATAACGTATATATATAAATATATATATAAATAAATAAATATATATATATATATATATATATATATATATATATATATATATATATATATATATATATATATATATATATATGTATATGTATTACATTGCCGCATATATTAATCTATTCAATTATAAAGATTTTTAATATTACAAAGTTTTAAAATTATCACAGAATGAAAAGTATGTTTCATCCTTTTGCGATTCGTATCTTCAAATGACAGTTCGTTCCTCAAGTTTTCTCAGTATAAATTGACACACTTTAATATTATGCAGGATATATTATTATATTTAATGGAATGTGTATCGCCTCAAGCCGAGCCGGATCGTTTTTTAGTAAGTTTAAAAAGAATAAGAAATTGGCGGACATTTAAACGTTTTCGTTAAAAAAAACGATGTCTAGGTCGAGAAACTCACCAAAGTATGTTTTGAATGCTTATGAGCAAATAAATAAGCCAAGTTATTTTTTGACGACAGGTTCGATGGGAGCATATTAACTCAGTAACATTTTAATCTTTAATTTATTTTTAATGGCGGTTTGCTAATTTTTGCACCATGCCGAGTTAGAATCTTCGTGAGTTTGGGTCATTTTTAGCTACCTTAAAAAAACACAACTCCAGACCAACTACAATTTTTATAAAAAATTGTCGAACAACTGGTACGTAGCTCTCATTACCGTTCCCTGTCCCCATTGAAGTTCTGCATCTCTTTACTTCGCTCCCGAGTCTCGCGCGCATATTTGAGTATAGCCTCGAGCGTATTCTCTGAAAGGAGCAGCTTGAGGTTTCGTAGGATGGGACTAGTCATCAAACTTTGCCTTTGGATTACACCACCCCCTTGTGTCTCCTCTCTTACTGGAAGCGCGCTTCAATAATATTTTCCTAAACTGAATTTCATCCTTCTGTCGGAAATGGTATTATAAACACCGAGGATGGAACTAAGGGGAAGGATTATTATGGCGTGTTCGGTGTATTAACTCTGAGGTTTATGGACATTACCATTGGAGAAGAAAAGAATTATTCACATCCTCTGCTTTCATTGAATCTCGCTCTGAAAGTTTTAAACTGTTTGGGCAGGTCCAAATTTTGAGAGGAGCTTATTTTGTTTTACCGCGTTCCTCAGAGGAGTAAGGGATCTAAAATTACCTATTTATCAACTTTTTGATTAAGGAAGACATTTTTTACAAGTCACGTTTATGTGACACTATAATGAAAAATTTAAGAATAGTAATTGTAGCACAGGTTTTGCCGTAGGACCATTTACTAAAAGTTCAACGTGTGCACGCTGAACTATTTCGTCCTAGAGTTATATTAAAAATTGATAACAAATTAATTATTAATTAATGTTTAATTTGTTTCAAATTTGGAATTAAATCCTATTGCGCAATAATATTTGCAGTAGTTTGACTGAATGGTTGAGTCTCAAGATATATGAGCATATGGTTTTTTATAGCACCGCATTTCAGCAATTGTGTATATTTCAAGAATATTGATGTGTTTTTGCATTAGCCTCTCGGACGTATTTGGTGAAATATTTCATAGTTCTTTATCACCTTCAATCAGGCTTCAGCTTTCTTTATGCAGTTATATTTCTGTTAGTTAAAAACTGGAGTGACAATAATTTAAAATTGATATTCAGTTTATAAATTATAATAATAAAGCATCTATATTAATTAACAATAATTGAATATAAAAACTTTGATACACTTAAATTTACCCATCGTTGCTTATTCTCTGTAAAATGTCCTCTCATATATTACGACCGTGGAATTTCCAGTTTTATTCAATACTATCTGGAAACCTTGGGAAATATAGCTATCGATTTTTTAAAAAGTAGGATAAATAAGAGTAGCAAATTACGAGACAAAATGAGATTTTATTTAACAGCAAAAACGAGGAAAAAGGGAGTCGATTCTTTTGACACACCTGGTCTAAATTTCACGCTCGTCGATGCTAATCTGCAAATTTGGAATGATGTGGTTGTGCACTATAGCGAGCTTTGACGTTCAGCGCTCGGAAATTCAGATGTATAATAAAGTTCTGTCATGTTGGCCCTATGGCAAAACACAGTTTACGTTACGGAGAATTTTAAAGACAGACGACTGCGTAATTTTTCCATCGCAGTCTCGCGAATCGAGCATGCATATAATATTTAGGTTGCAAAAGTATAGAAAAATATATGCGTGTTTTTACATTTAGACGCATTCTATTTCTTAAAATTTTCAAATTTTGTGGAATAGATTCTGTTCTCTCCGAATTATTCCTATGAATTCCACAGAGGAACTTATCGCCCGTTCTTTTCCTTTACTTTTTAGTTATTATTGGCACATTTTATTAATTATGCTGCGTCGTTTCTCTACAACGTCATCTCCTCACATCTATCTCACGCGGTTGAATTTACTAATGCACCAACATTTTTTACTTACCTCATTTTTTTCGATACGATAGATGCTTTGCCATAATTATTGATGGAACTTGTTTTTTTTTATTCTCGAACGCAGCGCATCGCGCAAACGTTTTCCAAGTCTCGAGTGCATTTCATCGTGCCTAACATCTGAGTCGAATCTCATTTAGAAAAAATTCCTATTAGGTTAGAGTATGTAAACAACCACCCCAAAGTATAAACCCTAATTACGTTCTAATGAAGGTTTCCCCTACCAATCCCACCCTCCAAATCTCCCTCTCCCCTCTGCCGGTACCCATTATTGGCGGAAAATGTAGGTTAACGAGGCCAGACTCTGCTTTTAAAAATAATAAAAGGAAGCCGGGGATGGCGCAATTGTTACCCGTCATACCAAGTCCCCATCGCACCCCATTTAATTATTATGGTAGACCTGGGATGCATACCTTTCCGCATAGCTGGATGGGAGGATTTGGCAAAGATACACCACGGAAGAATTTAAATTTATTTTCTCCGCTTCACGTGTTTTTTTCACCATCATTTCCTCTCCCTCTTCCTAACATTGCTCGCCGCCACTCTACTGAAATGAATAGACCGACCGACCAATCAGAGCCAGTGGTAGGAAGTAGGCAGAGGAGGAACTCGTGACCTAGTGCCTATTTAATGGAAATGAATTCTCAGAGTCCCTCGCCCATCGTTTCTTCTGCTAACCATTGTGTTCCTCTTGAGTCTGCTATTTGCTTTTCCATCCTCTCGCGTCCCTGCTCTTCTCTTTTCCTCTCTCCCATCCATCTCCTTTTTCCCTTTTATTACCGTATCTAAGCTTCATCCATTCGTTCTATTAACATCTTTCTTCATCTTCCTCTATTTATCGTTCCATATACTTTTTTACATTGCTCCTAAAGTTTCTTCTTACGGGTCTATGTCATTTCCACATCCGAGTGTATATTCAGGATTACTTTCCCGAGTAGTTGCTAAGTGACCGTTGTTTTCCCCAATTCTTCCCTTTCCGGCCCTTTTTTGAGGTCTCCATCTTGTTTGAATTCGTACGTATCCCACGGCGCTGCTATGATGGAGAATAACTATTTTAAAGTCCTTTTCGGTAGTTAAATTATGATTCTGTTATTGCCGTCCATAATTTATGGTGGAAACTATTACAACCTTTGACCTCTCCGCACGTATCGTGCAGAATTTTATGTAGTAGATCTCCGTGGCGAGAAGTAAATATTGCACTTTGGTATTTGCAGCATGAATTTATTTTCGTAGAAAGGGCTTAAATGTTACACGGTACAATGTTAATATAAAAAAATGCTTCAACGTTTTGTTTATTTTTTCTCGTATTGTTCTATAAATATAGCTGCAGATTGGACCTAGATTAATCCAATTTAAACCGATTAAATTCGACTTGAATGCATGTTTTCCTGCTACTATAATGGGATAGTGCCTTTCAGTTGTTATACAGAAAAGGGTTGCTTTAATTTAATTGAATATCATACTTTATTTAAACTGTGGAATTAAATTAATGTCCAATTAACGGGAGCGCAATTTATGTATACATTTAAAAATCACAAGAATTTATCTGTGCTCTTAAAGCATAACATATATTCTCGGTGTTGAAGTATATTATATTTAGTAAATTTCAATATAAAATCGATTGTTTTAAAGGTATTTAGCGTTGTAAACATCAATAAATTTAATAATTTTCGCTCATTGTTTTTCTTTTGCGGAATTACCGATGTGACTTTTTTATTACATCATACAGTACCGCACAAGTAACCCTATTTGTTTTTTTAATTTTTTAAAAATCCTATAGAACTTTATGTTTAAAGATTTCGGCCCTAAAAATCAGCTCGAGAGATCACAGGTTCAAAAATATTTAACCGTTATAAACTGCAGGCGAATGCTTTGCATCCAAAATTTGCCCATTTAATGGCTCATATCGCTAGCAGTCATCGGGCAATGGCGGCGCGACCAGTCAATCGTCCGAACGTTGAAAAACGGAATCGCGGAAACGGAATATATTTCTACCGGTTTGCAAATATCTCAATTCCAGCCTCGCACCGCTCGTCGAACTCTTTACGATGCGACGCTTCGCCCATTGTAATTTTAACTAGTCAAAGTTTTAGGAAAAATAAAACATTTCTTCCTCTTTTAAAAAATACAATTCCTCCCTTGCGCATTCTACAGTCATCCTCCCCGTAAGATTCTATTTGCCTACCCCTTCCTCCGTGTCTAAAGATTATAATGAGCCATCGTTCCAGAAGAGTGCTCTCACTCTTCTCCAAATATCTTGGCAGTTATGCGGCTCAGGCTAATTTCTTTTGATTCTCGTCTATTCACTGGATTACAAAACGGATTTTGATCCTTCCTTCGTTTCGCGTTTCTTTCCCCTCCTATTTCGCTACTCACAGTTTTCTCTCTTTTAACTTTTTTTTGATCCAATTAGCCCTTAAACAAGAATGTATTGTGTCTTCGGATTCTTAATAAACAAGGACACGACTATCTTTTTTCGATCCTGACGGCCTTCTTTTTGTGCGCTAATTTTTAGGAAACCGCCCTCTTTTGTTTAATTTTCAATTTTGGTTCGCCTTTTGATCAGTTATTTTTTTAATCTATCAGGGACGGAGCACCGATATATCTGTGATAGGGTATCGTTCGCTTTTGCCCTCTAGCGTGACGGCATGGTATTTGCTTCTTTTATCTTTTTTTGCCAGGAGCTTACAGATAGTTTGAAGTTCTGTTCTGAACAGTTACACGTTTTTTTCGTCAGCGGTTTCTCTTTTATATTTTTTTTAACTTCAGCCTTTTTATATTTGACCAAAAGAAAACGGGGTAAGGATCTCGGTTAGGATTTATTTCTTTACATGAGGACTCAAGTGGTGGGGAAGAACAGATGGAACATCGGGATACGTTTTTACTTAGAATTGTATGCAGAGAAGGGAGCAATTAAAAATAATAATATGGGTTTGGGTGGAAATGTCGTGATGTTTTTTGCAGAGCCTCTCTTTGGGTCAGGTTCTACCGTAATTTGCGATAGATATTTTACGTCGCCAAAT
This sequence comes from Tanypteryx hageni, assembly GCA_028673005.1. Lineage (NCBI taxonomy): Eukaryota > Metazoa > Arthropoda > Insecta > Odonata > Petaluridae > Tanypteryx > Tanypteryx hageni. Next base: position 98,267,264 of record CM054112.1, on the reverse strand, counting down.
CTATTCACCGAACTCTCCGAAAAAGTCCTGAGAGCCATAGGGACTGCAAACACTAACCGCACAGACTATCCCAAAGAATTGGTAGCAAGCAGAAAGGGCTGAAAAGAAAGAAATAAAGGGGACTGCGAGTGCCTCATATCCGACCCACTTATGTATCTTCGTTTATTCAGTAGACTATGACTCATCTATATACTCGGCACAGTATGTAAAAATATGCAGATGGATGGGTCAATGGTGGAAGTGTGTTGTCCCAAGATTGTAAGGGTATACAACAAATTCATGGGAGGATTGGGTAGAAACGAGCAGCTGTGTAGCTATTGCAACTTGCATATTTCTTCAAAAAAGTGGTGGCATAGACTTATATTTGATTTACTAACTAGATTGATACTTAATTCTTATATCTACTACAAATAAGCCACTAATAAGTAATTTTTTTCTCTAAAAAATCCTATTTTGATATAATAAGAGACCTCATTGACGACTACAATAGCGGAAAATCGCAAGGCCACTGGACATAAGTTTCTACTATGCATAATTGTAGAGAGTGCCATTATCCCGATCAAGTGGAAATTAATAAGAAAAATATAGTAATGCAAAAGGAATGTGGGGTATATAGGGGAAAACGAATAAGGAAGAGGACAAGTTTTGCGGGTTCCATTTGCAGAAAAGGTTGTGCATTGACCCTTGCTTCAGAGAATACCACATAAAGCCTCTGTAATGAACAAAACAAAATCCTACTAAGTTTTTAAATGTTTACTGTGGATCTTTATCGTAATACAGGAAAACTTTTGAGAAGATCAAAGTTAAAGTTTTTTCCCAAACGTACTTTTCTCAAAAAGGTAAAAAATTGACCATTTTCCTCCATTTATTTCCTTCCCTAATCGATCAAAGAAGTGCTTCTTCGTTCACTTAGGACCTTTTGTCGTCAAAATGTATTTTTAATGAAAGGAACAATTTCCCTTATAAGAAAAAAATCTTTGTGAAATCTATCCGGTAGATCATATAGAGTGGAATCTGTTGTTATACAAGACGAATTGAAATCTTATATGCAAGTTGGTAAAATTTTATCGGGATAAATGCCTTAATATATTTAAATATTTTTATGTAAGCAATAGAGCCTTATTAAATTTTTCCGAAATCCTAATAGCTCAAGGACTCTTTGCGAATGGAAGTGGTATTTCTAGCAGCTCTAAAAATAATTATTTTCGATTTAAAGTTCTTTTACTATCACTAAATTTGAGTTTGGTTTTATACATTATCGTTTGATTTAGATGTACCAGTTTCAAATATTTTACATATATAATATTCTATCATTTGAATGATGGAGTATGAAACCAGAAAATTTATGCTTTTAGTTGTTTTAATTAAAAAAAAGCAAAAATATTATCAACTGGTTTTTAGAGCTTTTAACATTTTATTGATAAAATAAAAAAATGGGTAGTTATTATTATATCGAAACAAGGATTTAAAATTTGGGGTAAATATAAGTTATGACAATTAAATATCATGAAATCATTGTATGCGAGTGTCACATATTATTTTATCGTTCGGGTTAATAGATAGATCATGGACGTGCAACCTGTTTCGCGGGCCGCATACGGCCTGCGAGGGCATTTTATGCGGTCCGCGAAGTTTTGGTATAAATATGGTCTGTGATATTGATTAAAGATATTTTTTACATTTACATTAAGTTCAGTTGTTGTCATAACACATTGCCTGATGAAGTATTTACTCTAAAAAATGATTACAACTAAACTATATTTTCAATTTAAAATAACATGATCTCTTGAGTAAGTTCCGATGTAAACTCTCATCCGGCCCGCTGAGACACTCGGTATCTCTAATACGGCCCTCCAAAGCAATCCCATGTATGAATGTGGCCCGTCACATAAAAAGATAGATTATACTTATAAAAAATGTTTATATCCAATAATTACCGCGTAGTTAATCAAAATATTGAAATAATATCACAAAGCGTAATTTACGATCGAAGGAAATGCTTTCTCAAATTAAAGTGATAACTCGATTGCGATTCGTAAATTAGCTTTATCCCTCGCAAAATACGCCTCCGTCACTTTGCAAAGGAAGAAAATTAACTATCTTCCTAGTGATAGGAATCCCATTTTCCCTCTCCGGCGAAGCAAACGGCATCATATCAAAACAAAAAACCTGGCTACTTGCCGCTTCGCTTTGAAGAAGCACCAAGTCTCTTACGGAGAGAGATGAGGGATGGGAGGCCATATAATGATTGATATGTGTACTCGCGCATATTTATGTACCTATATTGGAGATAGAGAGAAAGATGAGAGGAAAACCCACAGCTACATTAGCAACAGCAATGAGACGGTTAAAAGGGTTTGGAGGAAGGGGACGTGACCGAGAAAGGGGCTAGTTCACACTTCGAAGGACCTCGCAGTCACACACACACACAGAGAGAGCCCTTATTCCCACGTTACACACATATGGTCCTGCTCTTTTGGGACCCCAATTCCCGCCCACACAGCATCTCCTTTTACCCCCTTTTGCATTAAGGGTGATCGTTAAGGAGGGGAAGAGAGGTGAGGAAGGGGAGGGAGACTTAAAGGTTTTACAGTGAGAGAGGAAGGGGCGAGTGAGGTCCCTTTCTGGCTTTGGCCCTCCGAAACCGTCTACACTCATACTGACCCCTCCCTTTTACGCCACGCCCTAGTGATCCGCTTAATTAGGCCGATACTCTTCCCCTCGCTACAGATTCCTCTCCCCCTTTTCCCTCCCTCCTCTCCCGTCCTCACCTCCCTCACTCTTCCATACCCTCCGCCTCTTCCCTTGGCTTATCAGACTGTCTAACCTCACCAAAAGAGAAGGAGAGAGAGGAGAGACGTGTGTCTCCTCCTATGCCATCCGTTATCTTACCCTCGCCGCGCCATTTTGCCGCTAGTTCCACGTCGGTCCGCCAGTATTCCCCGCGTGTGTGCGGTTAAATGGGCATCTGGGATGAAGGGAGTTCGGAGACCCATTTGTACGGCCTCTGACCGTGAGGCTAGAACGTGTACGATGCTCTTCCGTGCGGAGCCGAAGATAAACCCATGTCCTCGGCAGCTTCTAGCCTCCCTCCCTCCACTCTCTCTCTCTCTCCGTCTTTCTCCTCTCGCTCACTCCTTCCCCTTCTCAACCTTTCCCTCCACGCCGCTCCATATTAGCGGTTAAGCCGCTGAAGAAGGCTCTGGGTTGGGATTTGTGGGGTTGAAGGGATGGAGTGGTGAATCTTTCCCCCTCTCTCTCTCACTCTCCCTTCTCTTGGGAGAGCTAAAGGCAAACAAATTCTCTCTCCACAAGGTCGATGGTAGGTTGCGCGGATTGCTTCGTCAAAAGTTTTCCGTCACCAGGTGGCGGGAGTAATTAAAATGTTTCCTGGTTTATTTTTTATCCTTCGTTTCGGTCTATCTCGGCTTGTCGGGAATGTTCTCCTTTACGGCTGGGTGGAAGAATATATTATTTTCGCTGAACCGGTGGAGTTTTCCAACCCCTTTTTCGACGGTCCCGCGGAAAACTTCCGAAATTGTTTCTTGCGGTTCGGATGAATATTTTAAGGCGCTGCAGATTGGACTGTGTCGATAAGACGTTCAATTATGTTTTCCAAAGTACCCATTAGCTTTTTGAATGGTTTTTATTGCTTGGACTGATCGCGAAAAGTTTTAACAACGTAGCTTGGGGCGAATGATGCAGTTGTGGAATAATATTATTTTACTTTAATTGATCTCACTTCAAGTGGTGGATTAAGATGAGAATTTAACCTATTAATCGGATTTAATAACAGGATTTTTTCATGTTGAAATTTATGTTATTAATAAGATTATCTATGAAACTTAAAATTAAAAACATATTGGTTCTTAGAAATATGTCTAGCATATATCGCTAAATTAAATGTAAAGTATCAAAACTAATGTTTCTATTTCAGGAGAAATGATTAAGATGCATTTATACAGATTTTAATGTTTATTAAATAGATTTATCTATTCAATAAATTTATCCAGCTTATATATATATAAGAGGAAAAAGGGTGGTGATGAAAAATAGGAGAGGTGAAGTTGGAGGAAAAAGGTGCAATAAATTCCAATTACAAAATGATGTAAAGTACGACGAAGTAAAGAGGAAGGAGTTAGTGACATTAGCTTAAATCCGAAAAACAAAATCCAGTGTATCAATAGGAATATCGTGTAGTTATATCCCATAAATAAAATAAGTAGAGAAAAGAAGACATAATACTTTATTTACTTTTAAAAATTCTGAAAAGATGAATATCTTTCATAAGTTCTCACGATATCGTCATTAGGGTGAATTAATATCGTATCGAGTAAAGGTAAATATATATTACAGTATGAATAAGCAATTTGCATGATATGATTAAAAAAACAAACTTGCCGCGAGATAGTCTCCAACGCTCATATTGCTTAGCAATTCATTTGTTTTCTTAACTCCGAGTTATCTCGACCGGTTTCTCGGCTTCCATAATTTCCGTAACGTTTACCACATCTGACACGGAGGAAATTCGGCTCGGCCGTCCCGGTATCCCACTCTACGGACCTGATGACCCCTCAGTGTTCGGCCCAATTATGACCGCGGGAAGTCTCACTACGTATATTTGCTCTGGCGTTCCCGCAAATCCTACCCAACCGAGCCAAATCTTATTACATTTAGTCTCTGAGGTTTTTTTACTTTGTTTCTCTTATTTAAAATGGTTTTGGATGGGGATTTGAAAGAGTCCTAGCGAATAGGATGCTAATTTCGCATTCTTTCTGTGGAGATTGTCATGACGATGTTCGGCAGTGATATTGAGTTTTGAATAGTTGATATTTGTCATTTTTCTTCGCGGTTTCATATAATTCCATCGTGTCGGAGATTTGATATTCATTGATAGATCCGAAATATTTTGCATTTCGTATAAATCTAACATGATTCATATTGCTCAGTTTTTAGCTTCCTCGTTTCGTTTACAAAAGAAAGTAAAGAGGAAATAAATACGAACATATTTAAAATCAAGAATATATTTTTTGTCATTGTAAAATAAAGGTTGGATTAATAAATGTTGGTTTACGTTTATTTTTGACAATTAAGGAAAAGTATGATTTTAGGTCGATATGGAATACGTTTTGCAATAAAATTTATTATAGTTGCTGTTTGCAAAGGTATAAATGTAAGCATATGGAATAGTAAATTTTAGATAATATTAGTTACCAGTATAAAATGACGTCAATATGACGGGAAGGAAAATATTATTTATATATTAGTAAATAGTTACCTGCCCGTAAAAAATGACGGGTAAGCATGACTAAAGAATTAAATTAAAACTCTTTCAATTCTCTCTCTCTATACCAGTGGTTTCCAAACATTACCAAGCTGTCTTGTCACCCCCCATATCATGTTCAATAACAATTATTTAAGAAAACTTACTTGACCTACAATTTTTATGTAGCTTATATATGATAATATTAAACGGTATAACAAAAAATGTAATAAAAGTTAACCCTAGAAGGGTACACTAGGTTTTGGCACCCTATTAAGATACACTGGGGCACTGAGTACCCCATGAAGAAAATATGTATTTAGCTATTAACTGTTAGCAAACAAATGTGTTTATTTTTTAATTTATAAACAAAAAATTAAAAGAAACTGTTTTTGAAATTATTTAAAACATTTGTTGCAAATTATATCAAAATGATTCCGGCAAGTAAACTCTTGCTGCATGCTGTAGTTTTGCAGACCTTGCTGCGGTCGCATAGCTGGCGTCTTCCACTCCTTGGCTCCAAATTGCAGTACTCGTTGAAACCTCAGGCAGTCGAAGTTGTGAAGCTATGGACTTACGGAGGGAAGTTCTCAAAGTTGTAATTTGGAGGTGTTCTTGGAACTGGGGCCTGATCATAGCTTCTCCCCAGTTCATTAAGAAAGAATGCCTAGACAGCGGATCTTTGCCTTTTATGCCATTATTGTGTGACAAAATAACAGATGCATCGATTGCTGCAGCATTTAACAACCCATAAAAGATAGCAAGAGGCAATATTCTAGTTTATCCACTCCGAGTGGTAAAAACAGCTATATCGGCATCCGTGGAAAACGTTTTAAGATCGATACAATGTATAAAAACATGTCTCAATGTTGCATTTTGTACTAATCTGATCGGTGGAGTTATAGTTTGCATCGGATTTGGAAATTACGGTGAATAATAAAGTTCACTGAAACAGGTTCGAAAAAAAACATCCGATTCCGGTACAGTGGTGTATTCTGTGCCCCAAAGACACTACAGAAAGCAAAAAAAAGAGGAATGATAAACAAAATAATTCTCAACATCATCTTTACGTGACCCTAAAGGAACTCTAAAAGTGACAAGTTAATATACCTAACCATCTCCTACTTACGCGCAAAATATAAATCCGTGGGGTATTCAGTGCTCCAGTGTACCCTTTCAGGGTTAATGAAACTTACAATTTGCTAGTGGGATGTGAGTGCTTGCTTTTCAGCAGAAAGATTTTGGAATCTGGATGTCATTGATGAGATGGAAACTCACAGTTCCTTTTCAAATATTAGCCGAGAGCGATACTTGATCTTCATGACAGAAACAGCGGAAAATTCAATTTCACATCAGTATGAAGTTACAAACAGAAGTAGAATACTAATGGCTTTTTCTGATAGAACAGCATATTCTCTGGCGATTTGCAGCCAAAACTTAGGAAGTTTTTCAGGATCGAATACCTGACGCAACAAATTATCACTCGATAAATCTATCAGTTGTCCCTGCTCTGAAGTCGACAGTCCAGAGGTAGGGCTAACAAAATGATTTCGTATCCATTCAAATCTATCAAATTGCAAGTCTTTGAAGTATACTGAAAACTGCGCCTGTAACTTAGGTGCTCCATGAATAGTATTACATTAGCTTTAATTTCACTACTACAAAGAAAATTTTCTAAAACAGGAAACGTCAAAACATTTATTCTTTGAACTTCTTTTCCATAAATCCAGTTTTCTGATGAATGCATTTGTTTTATCTTTCTGGTTATGTTCATTTGAGGTCCTTGCAAAAAAAAATTCAAATTATTTAATTTTTCATTATGTCCTCTTAGTACGCCAATTTTTGTTTGAAATGTTTATCATACATTAGACTTGCATCCGCATTTTTGCATTCCCGGGGAAAACTCCAATTTCGTTCCTCAGTTTAAAAACTCTCTGAAGCACTTTTCCACGAGATAACCAGCAAGATTCGCAATAATAGGACAGAGCATTGTGCTCAGCGTCCAGTTCGCGGCACAAGTTAGCAAAAATTCTCACTTTCAACGGACTTCGTTTGATATAATAATTTATTATTCATACGACATTTTGAATTTCTGCCCTTTGTTCCTCACTCATGTTTTTAGACACATGAGCCTGTCTGTGAAGCATACAATGTGTCCAGAGAGCAAGTGGTGCCGTTTTTCTCAATAGGGCCTGAAGTCCTGCATTTTGATCGGACATAGACTGAGCTCCGTCAGTACATAGCACAACACAATTTTCCCACTTAATATCATTTTCTATCAGTATTTCGTCAATTATTTTAAATAATTTTACAGATGTAGCCCTATCTTCAATTGGTTTGCAAAACAACAAGTCCTCTTTAATTTCATTACCTGTGATCTCACATAAGCAATTACATAAACGTCCTACACGACATCAGTTGCCTCATCTACTTACAGGGCAAAGCGATTGTTCTTGATTGTTTCAATTAATTGTTCGCAAATATCTTCAGATATCTCTGGAATTCTTCTTCCTAAAGTGTTGTCTGCAAACGGAATGCTGCGTAACTGATTTGCGTATTATTCGCCTACCATTACTTACACCATATCAATATCTGAAGGCAATATCAAGGTTTCTCCAACTGAATGGGGCTTCTTACACCTAGAAATTCTATAATAAACTTTGCGAGCAATGCTTTTGAGGCAACGGTTGTTGTTTTAGCCAACACTTCTTTGCTTATCTAAACTTTCTAATTTTTTCTCAAAGAAATCCATTGTTTTGCCAATATAATTACTATGCTACGTTTCAAAATGCCTTCTCAACTTATTAGGCTTCATGCTATCTGCAGACAAGATATTCGAGCATAACCCACCCTGTGGTCTATTTTCTCCATTGATGTTAGTGCTCGTAAATCCAAGCGATAGATATTTCTTTTCGTATTTACTAATTTTTGGATTTTTACATGATTTCTCGCCTTTACGTCACTCCACAAATTATATTTTTACAAGGAGCCGTCACTATAATTTTAGCCAGTAAGTATTTTATTGCCTGTTGTACCAATTTTTCTTCCTTTTCAATGTGCCCTTTTAAACGGTCACCATATTCTCTACTTTTCAATGCACATGAACTGGGAGATATATTCAACGCGTGGGAGCCAGAACAGAACTGATGAAATCCGAAGCTATGGGAATAGAGGCCTACATACCCGCAGTTTACCCGACCCGACTCGCGGGTACTCGCAGCGAAAGTTGCGGGGCGGGTCGGGTATAGAGTGCTTCCATGCGGGTACGGGTCGGGTTTTGACACTAAAGGCACCGGTGTGGGTAAAGAGCGGGTACGAAAATTAGTTTTAATTCCAATTCAATTTGCCTCGTCGATGTAGGCACAGGAACTTTTCACACGCCTTTTACTGTTAGTAAAGCCCACCCTCGAGGTCAGAAGTAGCGTTATACAGGTAGATACAAATTTGTAATTTATGCAGGTAGGCAGATCGCAGGCTTTGTGTATCCTGTGTCAAGAAAAGTGTCTGACGAAAAAACGATTCCTTTTATTATATAAATAGATACAAATTTGAAATTGACAAACGATTGTCGATTATGTTTAGTAGAAGAGAATGTAAGGAGGGGGGCGAGAAAGAGTGAAGGGGGAATTATGTAGTACAATGTAATTATCACGGATTGGTTTGTGCGAGAACTCTCCCTTTTAACTAGTTCGTTTTGCCCATTCCTGCAAGTAACATCTATCTTTGTGAATTCGCTTTTGAAGAGACGTGGTTACATATAAGAGTGCCTATCAGCATTCTTTATATGTTATTTAACGTTAAAATATATAGTATTTTTTCGTCAAATAATCGCGTGTGAGTTGTATTATTTTATACTGTGTTTGCGAGAGAAAGAAACTACAGTTATTTTATAAAATTACATTGGTCAGTTATATGTGATCTCGGCTTTTGTGACAGAATATCAATATACCACATCCTTAAAAGGAACCAATTCCAGCTGATTGAATGGTATGTAAAATTGCCAGTTATAAGTCAATGCATCTTTCGATTATAAATCTTAGTATTAATCGAAATATTACTTTTATCTGTCCTTCAGATTTGAACAATGAATACTGATCAGATAAGAGAGAAGCTGTAAAAATGTTTACCATTATGATAATAGGAAGCTGGGAACATCAAGTTTATTGCGACACAAGTTTGAAAATAACGAATCAGGCGTGCCTAAAATCACAAATTTTCTTCGGCCGAAAAATGCGATTTACCAAAATTATCAGCTGAAAAGAAAAAGAAAGGTTTTAGATGATTGTGCCAAACTTGTAGTTAAAGATTTGAGATAATGTCAGGAGATGAGTTTAAAAATTTAATAGAAATAATAATGAAAATGAGTGCAAATCAAAAATGTTATTTTGACTTAGAAGTTGCGCTACTACATCCAACAACTATTTCGAGAAATCTTAATTCAGTGGCTCAGAAAGCTCGAAAAGAGCTGATTAAAGATGTAAAATCCTACATAGGTACAATAGGGGGTGGGATCACGTTGGACTTGTGGACAGATATTTACAAAAATGTCAGTTATTTAGGGATCACATTACACTATGTATAGAATGCCATGTTATGCAATCGTGTTCTGTACACTAAACATCTTGATCCTGACAAAAAGAAAACTGGCGAGTATATAAGGAATGAATTGTTGCTAATTTTAAAACAATACGGTGTCTATAGTAACTTGAAGAATTTTATTTTTGTCAGTGGCCGTGGAGCAAATGTTAAAGCTGCTTTAAAAATTTTCAATAAAAGCACACTTAATAAATAATGTTGTAGATATTTCTATTTCTTCTAATGAAACATCACTTGCTTTAATTCAGAAGTGTAGAAAAATTGTGAAATATTTAAAAAAAAATCAGGCTTACAAGGTGCGCTGATATCTACTTTGAAAGGAGACGTCAAGACACGTTGGAATTCAATTATTTGTATGATTTCTTCAATACTTGAAAATTGGGAGGTTATTTACAATATTTTAATTGAAAAAAAGATGAGTGATATGATTTGTGAGGTTGAAAAGAAAGATTTATTAGATTTAGTAGAATACCTCAATCCATTCCAGAAAGCATTGATTGAATTGGAAGGAGAAAAATATTCAACAATATTTTTGGTTTACTTGTGGCATTTGGAAATAAACGATCATTTAGAAATAGGTTCAACAGAATCTAACATCATGAAACTTTTACTTCAGGTAAAACTTATTATTTAGAAAATGTGAAAATTCATCACATTTATAAAAATTCTGTTTCACTTCACTCCCTTCTAAAGAGTTTGAAAATGTTAAAAACTGAAGAAAAGTATGAAATTATGAGAAAGTAAAAGTTAGTATTGATGACATTAAAAACAAGATGGGATATGAAATCGAATCCGTGACATCAAATCCGTGGACGCTTGTAGAGCAACCGATGAAAAGGTATAAATGTTATTTCAGTTTATGTTTACAGACACAGTAAATGATCATATTTATTTAGACGAATTGACTGCATATGTTGACTTAAAACTATCTGACGACATTACTATTAATTTTGATTTGATGAAATGTTGGGATAAACAGGAATTTTTTGCCAAATTTAAGTACTTCAGCGAATTGTATTTTTTCTATACCAGCGACCAGTGTTCCATCAGAAAGGTTTTTCATTGGCGGGACATGTTAGTAAAAGAAGAAACAGTTTAGTTTTCGCAAACGTGGATGATGTCCTATTTTTAAATAGTCATTTTAAATCTCAGAGTACAATTAATTAATGTTTCCTTTTTTCAATTAAATTATTTTGTAAAATTTGTAATTTATGTAAAAATAAATCGTAGATACTTTAAATACATTTTTTCAATCTTAAAAATGAATTTTTATTTACAATTGAATTTTATTTTAATTTATAAAAAATAAATGACTGTGACTCAGAAATAAAATTTTTATTTTTTCACGATTTCTTGCTACGAATTTGTGTCTCGAGGACCAGCCAGTTAAAAAATATGGGTCGGGTCGGACAAGTAGATCTTCTGTGCGGGTGCGAGCCTGCGGGTATGGGTCGGGTGCGGGATAATATTCTGCGGGTACGGGTTAGTAGTCTGCGGGTACGGGTGGAAAAATTCATACCCGTGCAGGGCTCTATATGGGAAACCGAGGGGGAAAAATTATGTACACAGACATCTAGGAGGCACATAACCAATAAAGTATACACAAAATCATTAGGGACGTGGAAAGATGAAGCTGCTTCATTTTAGCTCTTGAGCTCAAGAGCCAAGAGAGATGTTAAACTGTTTCAACACGATACTCTCTAAGCGAGAGGGTAAAATGAGAATGTCTCATCGTAAACAAAAACATCTTGGAGGACTCGTCCTAAACTAAACTGAAGAAGAGCATTTATTACGGAGCTGTAGAAATATATGGCACTATAGTAGGAGAATTGCATAGTCCTCAAGATAAACAAAGACGCAAACGATATTTTCAAACCACTCAAGAATGAAATTTGACAGTCGCATAGCGAGGTCTCACAATAAGGGCTAAGCAGACATTGAATCTGCCAAACCTTTCGCGCCCCCTGCTCTGTTCTTCGTGGCCCCCACAGTTTGGAAACCACTGCTCTACACCATTATTTTCACTCCCATTCTGGCAAAATATGCTCCTGTATCTTATGCCGCTGGCAGTGCATATACCCCTGTATCTTATGCCGCCTGTAGAGCATATATAGAGTAGTCCCATTTCTGCGTTATTATGGAAACAAAGCGTTTAATACATACACAAACCTGGCCTTTTATATAAGATAATCTTTTAATAATGAGATGGTAATAGAAATTACAAATTTAAATAAACGGCGCAATATACATTCCACAGACTCTCCTTTATTATATCAAATCCTTAAAACAAACACCCCACAATATCTATCAAAAGAGTTTATCGCCATTAACACAATTCATAATTGTAACACTAGAGTAGCGGTTCCCAATTTAATTTGCTACGGAACCCTTGCAACTCGAAAGAGAAGTTGCGGAACCCCAAATAGTAGTATTTTTATAAGATGAAAATTAAAGCACAAATAAGTAAAGATAATAATAAAAAAAGGTCACGTGATCAACATTTCGTTTATTTTCCTAAATTTAAAAACAAAAATCGTTTATATGAACCAAATATTTAATATGAACCAAAAGATATAATATGAACAAAGGATAAAACTGAAAGATTGTTTACATTACATTTGCCATTTTCAATGCGAAGAGTGATTTTTCTTTTGGCAAATACTTTTTATGTTTGGTTTAACGCTGGAAAATTGGATTCGCATATCGGGCATATCTAGTCGATTTCTATATTTTGTTTTTGTTGCTGTGTATTTCGAGAACCCTGTTTCGCATAAGTATGTGCTGGCGAATGGTAACAACTCTCAAATTGCCCGTCTTGATAAGCCTGAATATTCATGGCATAAGCTACCCCAAAATGTAATCAGAGAAACTTCTTTAAATGTTTGTATTAATTGGACATCTGAAGTGATTTTTCATAATGTAAGGCAGATAATCCTACTGGTGTCTCTGTTATACTGAATGGATTTCAAATCCAGTTATTGTTGTCATTGATGTTTGGAAAATATTTACTGATATTACTGTGTAAATTGCGAAGATGATCTACAATGTTTCTTTGAACTACTTCTTCAATTTTGCATTTGTTTTCTTCAAAGAAATCATTTAGTTTTTGAAAACAATCATATTGGTTTTGTACAAATGACGATATCTTAAACTGTAGCTCCGTGACAATGACAAAATTTTATCTTTCGAATTAAAAATAGTTACATTATTTCCTTGCAGCGACATATTTACTTCATTTAGTTTTGTACAGATGTCTGCAAGATACGCAACTATCGATAACCACGAAAAATTTGTTAGACAATTAGTTAGTCGAAATTTGTCATTCAGCAATTATGCGGACAGCTCTTGACGCAACTCAAATAGTCTAACAAGAACTTTGCCTCGCGAGAGCCACCTGACTTCCGTATGTGGAAGCAGGGCTGTGCGCTGACTGTTTGGTGCTACAGTTTTTACAGCGCCAGATACTGTTCCTACAATTGCTTTGGCGCCATCACTACAGACATCAACACATTTTCCTCAGCTTCTTCCATGTTCTTTCATAAAGTGATCAATACAGTTAAATATGTGTTCATCTGTCGTGTTGGTTTTCAAAATTTCGCATAACATCAAGTCTTCTTCGATAGATTTATCAAAATCATAACGCACAAATTCAAATAAAACTGCAAAAGATGCAACGTCGGTGGATTCGTCTAACTGTAATGAATATGCATCACATATTCATAGCCTAGAAATGAGCTCCTTCTCGACATCATTAGCAAGATCGTGAATTCGACGTGAGACATTATTGTTTGAGAGCGGCACAGACTCAATAATTCATTAAATTAAAAACTTGCCTCTTCATGAAAAGGCGATGTTTGAGTGAAGATTTCCCGCGTAGTGATGAAAAGATCTGGATTTTGTGGATATTTTTCTACCAAAATTAGAACAGTTTCCCATTAAAATTCCAAATACGCGATCGAAGCAAATAAAGCTACACAATTAAAAATACTTTGCAAGTAAAAATGCTAATAAGCTTCATTCATTATTACGGAAATAGCTATAGGAGAGCGACGCGGCTTTTACTCTGCGATTACCGATGTCACTTCATAAACTAAGAAAATCGTAAGGTTTAGAATTATTTTGTTTTTCAAGAGGTAGGAGAGACTGGAGTCAATTATAAACAGGGCAATTATAACATAAAATGTCTCAAGCGTATTAATTACATTGTTATGTGGTCGCTCCTGCTGTAATACCGAACTTGGAGGGGCGTCATGTGAACACAAGTGGCATGGTGCGGATGTATTTAAATCTGACATCTCGCAAAGGCTACTTCACTTCCAATACATCCCAAAGAAAAATCCTAATATACCAGTCACTTTAAAATCCGGGCCCGGGCCGTTATTAATTCCAAAGAAAGGGCTCTCCCTCTCGGAAGACGGCCGGTTGTCGCCTTTGCATCTTTCTCTTCTCGCGAAACCCCTATTTATATATATATATATATACGTTTGGTCGACTGTGTACGCTTATAAAAGAAAACGCTTTATAAATCAAGTTAACCACAGTTTAGCGTATATTTTAATGCCACTGGTCGATTTTTAGTAATTTTTTGGGACATATGACTTAGTTATTATTATTTGTGATATCAGACTGTACGATTGGATGGATTTAATCAAAATCCTTATAGCCATTTTTGAGTGAAACGAATTGTTTCAAAATATCCAAGAATAAAGTACCCTTAATTGTTGCGCAATATCGTTCATCTCTTCAGAATGTCTTTTATGAATGATATTATCAATAAGTATGAGATATCATTCGATTTAGTTTAACCGTAAGGATGTAGTAAGGTTTTGAGTGGATCGCGGCGGAGGCGTGACGTCATAGGGCTTAGGTAAGGTAGCTTAGCGTAAATTGTAATGTCACTGGACGCCATATGGTGATTTTTTTTTAGAAAGATGGCTTACGCAGTATAATTTTTGACATCAGGCTCTACAACTGGATTGATCTGAATCAAATTCTATGGAGCCATTTTTGAGTAAATCCAATTTTTCTAAAAATCGCCAAGAATAAACTACCCTTTATTTTTGTGCAATATCATTTTTATCAAAGAGGGTCTGCAAAAGATGATATATAGCATAAATACGAGATATTATTCGATTTTATGTACACGTTTGGACCCTAGAACCGCGAATAGACCGACAGACAGACGGCATAGCGAAAACCACTTTTATGGACTCAGGGACTCCTAAAACGTATATTTCCATCAAAATATCGAAGTCAAATTTTTCACGATTACATTACTTAATATACTACATACATGAGAAAGTAAAAATGTATAACGATTTAATTAAATTTCTCTCAGGCTAATATCTCATGTTCTACCCTTTCTTGTGTAATAAGGCGTATCGTTCTTTTAGGTAGGTGTTAGCTTTCATGATGACTTATTTGCGTTAAACTTGGAACCACGAAAAGGCTCAAGTACAAAGACAAACATCATTTTAACCTTCTCCGTTACTAAATATCGAAAAAAGTCTTTTTGATGGAATTATTACGATATTAATTTATCTTATAGTGAACCCTATATTTCAGCAAATGTGCTTTGTCAAAACAAACATTAAAATACATGAATACGGAAGAATGTTGACTATTGTCATTGTGTGCAGCTTTTTAGACAAGTATTCCATAAAAATACGTCGTTAACACCACGTGATTCAAAAAAGCCGTAACTGGAACAATCATATATTGAGTCCCATTAGTTTTCTAGATTCGACACTACAACAAATTCTGTCTTTTAGATCGAGCGTGGAGCGAATCGTAACAGGAGTTGACTTGTTCGCAATAACAATAAGGAACATTTTTAATTCAATCTATGTGTCCACCCACGCGAATCTCGTTCGATTATTTCAGAAACATAATAATAATAATACCGACACGGGTATCATTGGATCAGATAGCGTAGATTGGCTGAATTAATTACGCTGTTAACTTAATGGAATGAGATATTTTGCTGCTATTGCTGAGGTAAAAAATTGAAACGGGCACTGAGTTTACGGAAAAACTTTACGAATAGTCAATTTCGGCTAATGTGATTTTCTTTGGTTAACTAAGGAATTTGCGGAGAAAATGCTTAATTCATAGCTCTTACTTTTCTCCAGTTCCTGCACAGGTAAAGAAGTGACAAATTCAACATTCCATGTTCTTGCTTGATTCTTGTAATGGAAGTTTTTTGGAGGTTTTGGTTTTGGAGGTTTTTAAAGGAACCTCTTTTGGTAAGCGAATATAAAAGATTTTGTCATTTTGTTTTATATCTTTTCATATGCATAAATTCTTCTCTGTGATTTAAATATTTCTTTGGTTTAAGTTTATTTGATTCTTTTCACTATATTAATCCATCTCGGGAAAAGCAGTTCATTCACATACAATAATTAGAATAAATTCTGGGGCTATTAACCCTTTGTAATTGATAGTCGAAATTACAAATTGAATTACTCAACCATATCATGGCTTCAAGGTTTTCGTCTATCAGATAGAAATCCAAAATAAAAAGAGTGTACGAAAATACTTTTTAAGTATTTGAATGATTAGCCGCAATGTAATGTTAATTTAAATTATTTAGAGTTGTATTATTTTTGTTGGAATACATGTAACCCATCGGAAAAAACGTATTAAAGTCTAATACAGTACCAAAATTGAAATTATGACATAAATGCAGCACATTTATTTTCATATATTATTTCGGGACAAAGGGTTTTTTATTTTACTCATCACTACTTTTATGTAAACTCGACTTTGTTTTAGATGCTAATCCGCTACCTTTAAAGGTGATCTTTTAATGATGATAAAAATAACGATCTCATATATATAAACTTGGTACTGAAATACTCGATTAGATGTTATGTTCATTTTAATCCATTGCTAAAAGTGGAAATTACTTTGAAGGGATATTATGAAATTCATAAAATCTACAAAAGATAAAGAATAATTTCTTTATTTTTTACTCAAGCTAAACCAAATATACTTCCACTACCCTTTTTTCTCTACGAGATAAAACAAGTTTCATCCACTAACATACGAGATAAATATTATTGAAAGCGTATTGTTTGAATGTAGGGTTTTTGTATGTAGTCATCATCTGAAAACGGTTAAAATCTTCAAACGACATTTTAAACATTCAACTTCCCAAAATCATGTATGAAATTAAGATTAATATAGAATCACGATTTTTTGTCGTAATCGTGCAATCATATACTTTAAATCTTCAGTTTTTGCATGAAAAGCTGAAAAAATACTATAAAAATCTTTTAAAAGTAAATATTGATTACGTATTAGAGGAATTGCTTAAAAGTTTAACTGCCTTGAGAAAAATAATGAAGTTCACGTTTTGGTACTATAATTACGAATTTCAAACACATTCAAAACTGCCCTATTAGTACTTTGATTTAATGTTTTACCTCTGTTAATTGATCTTTTAGGCGAAATTTCAGAAGGAGCTCAATATTACAAACAAGGTTTCTTTATTGTTTTTGCACAAAAGTGTTTCGTAGCAATTAGAATAGGAAATAGGAATAGGAAATAATGCATTTAGCATGAATTTCTCGGTGCCATAGGCGATAGTTCCATTTGCAGCCTGTCATTTGCAAAGCGAAATCTCACCGCATTAGGTCGACGGACTTGTAGAGACCAAAACTAGAACACAACTCTGCTTAACTCAAATGCAAGATACAGTAATATAATAATGGTGAGGATGTGGATTTAATTTTTGGTTGCCATTGCTGCTTCATTCTCTTTTACACAATTGTGTTCAGTGTTAAAGAACTATGTTACTAGACATGTGTTATAGTAGTGTAGTTAAACAAATGACGCTTCGTCGTTTCCTATTTATGATTTTGAAGTTGCTGCAAGCAAGCATGCACCTGCGAATATATGGAAACAGATAAATACATAAAAATGTGCCTACTTTATTTTTTAAAGCATTTATAATGCAGTTATATAATAATTTCTTTTATCTTTGTACGCGTAATGCATTTTATGACTCACCTGATTTTAATGCGTTTCGTAAATATTTCACACAATTGAATCGATAAAAAACCTTCATTACAAATGCATTATTGAATATAACCTTTTTTCTATTAATCAGTGTTTTTAGAATACTAAGTAATTTGTGAATTTACTCTATCATAACGCTGTCGATTAAAAAAATATTGTTTTTATGAACTTCCGCTTGCATTAATTTAGTTATGTTTAACCGATTGGAATTTCTCGCATTTGATTATTCAAATACTCTAGTTAGATTGAAAATTCATGGTCGACAAAAGAACATCCATTGTTATGCCCTATGTATAGTTATAGGCGAAATTGGAATGGAAAATGACAAGGACTTGAACTAACGCAATCGGAATTCCACTATCCACCAAATGGGAAAGCAGGATTATTACCAGGTTCCATTTAGATGCTTCACTAAGTCTTTGATTAGGTTTTCATTCGGTTATTACACTGTGCATACAAGCGTTTAACGCTGACTGAGTTATCACTAACATGCGAATTCGTCTCTAGAATTCGTCTAAAAAACCAATGGAGCCTTTTACAAAGTTCAATTTTATTTTTACAACCTTGTAACAGATTCTAAATTTAAAGTCAAGACAGAGTAAACTGTTTCTTGTACAGAATAATTTGGTTTGCTATACAAAATATGGCACTAAGTACAATTATTATGGATTTACATGTGATTTGGTTGGACAGTTACCGGTTTAATGCTTTTCCGCGAAGTAGAAATTGGTTTTTCTTATTAGGAATCACGCATTTGGGATAAATGCCCGCCGAGACAACGTAACATAGCTCTATTCCATTATTAAATTTCTGAATAAATTCTGGTTTTCTAATGTTTATACTTGATCCTTATTTATATCAGCAATTTAATTTGATGCAGCATAGCAATGGATATTCCAAAATCTATTTCCAATAAGAGTTGATTGATTAGCTTTAAATTGAATAAGGATGTTAACATTCTCATGCATAAAACTGTTCAGTGTAAAATAAAACTTTCCAAAAGAATACGTTAGTATATCTTTGGAAAAATATAATTTTCATTTGTGAAGTAGAATTAATGCTGATAGTGAAATTAGTTTTTATTATAGATACTAGCGTAATTGTCCGTCAGATATGACGGGATTATCATAAAAGTATTACAAATATATAATTTCGATATGAAAAATCAGTAAGATATGCTATGATCTGGTTTGGTTTTCATGCACAACCAAATCAGTGTTTTTGAAAGTTATCAGTTTTGATTACACTGTTTAAGTAATTATTAGCAGAGAGGCCAAATGATTATCCTAATATTTGCTGAAAATAAGAGGAAAATCGAAATAATAAGATATAATGCATAAAGAAATAGCTGAAATGTACTTGACATATTTGAGCAAATTATAAGTTATTTTAAACTTGAATTTAACTTAATAAATGAATTATTTTACTATTATATACCCGTAAAAAAGAGATAGAATGTGAACGTTTGGTTTAGCACTTATTTGTACATCATATAGATCCGCGATAGTTTGCTAATACTCAGAAGTTATAAAAGTTAGAGTGGTAGGTCGAAAATATCTTTAAGGGTGGATTGCTAAATAAGATTTGATATATGTTCTGGTATATATTATTAAAAGGTGGGGAAAGAGTAAAGTGTTTTGGTAGGAGTTTTAGGATTGTTCTAAACAGTTTTAAAAAATACATACTTTGATAAAATTCAATAAATAAAATTAAATGCAATGAATGTTTAAGTTCTATTCAATAACTAGAAAGTTAATCAAGATCTTTTATGATTAAAAACAAAATAAAGTACAATTGCCATGAATGAATATATTTGAAATACGATCGAAAAATTAATAAAATCGAGTAAATGGAATTTGTCAGATATAATGCTAATCATTAGTTTTATTTTATTGTCTTCTTAACCATCTTAGTCTTACCATTTTTTATTTTGTAGTTACATTTATATTAATCCATTTGTACATTTATCTATACTATTCTCTATTAAAGTAATCATTTATTTTATTATTAAACTAGAGTTTAATAATGTCAAACACCGAAACACAAAATTAATATAACATGATATTGCGTGAATTATGCCATATGCCGTGTTTCGGTGATCGTATGTAGATGTACCGAATTCAAATTCCATAACAATTTCTCCAAATAATAATCGAATTATTGACATCTACTTATTCATTGGGTTTTTTAATATCTTAAAATGAAAATACGAAGTCGGGACTTTGACGTAGGAATGCATAAATAATTGAAGTTTAGTTTTCTTATAGTCGAAATAAATATCGCATCTAATTAAGATTGTAAATTGACAAAATAACCCAAAAATATTGAAATTTTTGATTGTTCATTAAAATAACGGGACAGTGTATTGACTTTTAATCAAATGTGCGGCGAGTTTTATAAGTTTCGTTCAAGCAGATATTATATTATATGTTTATCTTTATATTTATGCAACGAATTATTTCAATCAGTTCGTTCTGGGATACATCGACAGAAATCCATCAGCTTGTCTGCGCTCTCTATCGATGAAAAAAGTCGTATTTGTTCATACCACGAAATTTGCTAGCAGGTGGGCGCCACAGAGATATCTCGTACCCGGGCGCCAGACGCCCTAAGCGCGGCCCTGGCTACGTCCTCTTCCTCTTTTTCAGTTTCTGCTCATTCCCATTCTCTTTTCTTTCCTTCCTCTAATTGCTTAACAGATTCAGTAAATAAGTTCCCATGTATATAAGTCTAACCCGTGTTACAGCACTAAATTGGGGCGTTTATTATGAGGACAAGAATAGAATTCAACAATTGGGACAACAGTGGCCCAATATAAATAAAATGCGTGAACACGTGAAAAAATCGTATTAAAACGTAATTTTTGCAGATATACGAATGAGATTTAAATTCTTCTCTTCGCATAACTAATTGTAAGTTAAATACCTCATCCTTGAAATATTTTTAAATGTAAACGAAAAAGGTCTGCATGTCAAGGAATGGCTTTTTGCGTGATTCATATATGCGATGCGAATTAATAACTCCGGTTAATTATAAGATGCACTACAAAAAACTATGAAAATAATTATAAAAATAGTTAATTACCAAAAATTTTAATAGGAAGTTAACTGAAAAGAAATTAATGGAAAAAACGATTTTACTTATAAATAATTCGAGCGTCTTCTCTCTCTTGTAAAGAAGCATTCCGGACGAACAGACGGGCTGAACAAGGATATTATGTATATAATAACTTTTGTTAGAATAAATTAATCGATACTGATATATAAATTTAAATCGACGCGTATAAATAAGACAACAAATGGAAAAATTAATCGGTGCGATGAAATACATTTACAACAGCTTTTAAAATGTATTTCAATAATTAATTGCGGCGTTGCATCACCAATTCGTTGAACGAGTGCATATAAAAACATTCCTTTTTTCGACGAAAGTGAAATTTCCGGCCGAGAGCGCCCGCATGTCGGCGACAGAAATTATCCACACAAAATCCACAACGTATCGATACATACGCGTCGTTTGTTTCGTTCGACCTCTCCTAGTTTCGATTACGGGGTCGCGACGCGAACAAAATGTCCAAAACTCCGTGCAATTTTCTGAGACCGTTTTCTCCCCGCTAATTGAAATCGGATGGATACCGATACGTTTCGTTGCCTATTCCGCCGTTATCGACGAGCGCCGCTGTCCCTCATCCTTTCTCCTCCCATCGCTTCTCCTCCTTCGCGCCATTCCGGTGGTAGTAATACTCCCTCACTCTTTCCCTTCCCCCTCTCCCCTCCTCCACTCTCTCTCTCTCTCTCTCTCTCTCGCACTACTAACGTAATGGCGATGCAACGGCCGTGGCGCCGATAACGATGACCTACGACATCGCATAAAACGAGCCATTAGCTAGGGGCTAACATCACTGGATTTCCTCGAGGTTTGGGAGGAGGGATAGAGGAAGCGGGAGGGCGTGCGAGTGAGGAAGAGGATAGAGTATTGGCGGCATGGTTAGTTAAGTACGCTGGCCGTCCGGAGGGGGCGCGGCTGTTGTTGCCCGTGTCGGATGCAGCTTGTTGTTACGCCGCCGGCTCAAAAGGATGCGGGCCGGGTGGAGGAGTATTCCGCGGCACCGTGACATTTCAGAGTGCGTGCTTCCTCCGTTACCTTACGGCGTGCACGTGCGGATGGGTTTCCCGCAGGCCGCGTCCGAATTGGCGTCCTCTCCGAACGGAAACATGCAATCGCTATAAGCATAATATCTTCGTAGCAGATGCAGTCGAGAAATATGCCAAAAAGAAATCCGATTAATAGGTGTGTGTAAAAACTTCAGTTGAAAGTTTCCCTGTAGCAGTCGTCTGACCATACTAATTCCATGTCGATTGTTGCGGGAATTATCCACTCGCGAACTGTATTTAAACGCGTTTCTTGAATCCACACTTTTTTCTACTTCACTGGATAAGCTACTCATTGTATATCTTTTTAGCAGACTCCCTTGACCTTTAAACATTATATAAGAAATTAAAAAAAAGATAAATGAGCAAAACATTAAAGCGATAGTTTTTACGCTTTATGAATTTGAGAAATTAATGAAAACACCTCGTGATAGTAAATGGTAATTGCGTACGTTATAGGTACTTTAGGAATGCATGCGATATTATCTACAAATTGTTTTGGTTACATATAGAGCCGAGTAAAGACTATTGGGCCGTATATAACTTACCTGGCTGTATATATTATATGTATATAATATATTGCATAATTAGGGCTATAAGTTATTTGAGTTGCATAAAATGCGGAGTTCAGGCAATTTCGAGTTGCGGTTATTTAAGGATATACGTTCGGCGGGTTGCATAAGTGATAAAGGATCTTAAGGTGCATTTTCAGAATGCGTGATTCATTGGTTGTATACAACTTAGGAGGTATGCATAAAATTCAAACGCTGATATTTTCAATGCTAAAATACTTCTAATTTCTTTGAAACGTTGAAAATTCGTAGTTTACTGCTAAAATACATAAAATCTAGAGCTGCAAGGTATTTTATTGTTTTACGCACTGACAACGTAGGAAGCTTTTTTAAGTAAAAAGCAAATTCTTTTAAGGTAATCGTAGAAAAATTTATCACAAGTTAATTCATGAAGAATTTTTGTTGCAAAATAAACAATATTTTTCTGTTTTAATTGTTAAAACGTGCGGGATATATTAGGTATGTAAAGTGAAATATATGTAAAATAAATCAAAATTTTGTAGTTAATATTTTTAATGTGAAATTTTAGTGTTAAGAATACGCCACTAATTTTTTATTTTCATATGCTTTACTTTAAAATTGAATTCTATATGGATAAATATACAACCTTGTAATAACATTTTTGTACATAATATAAATGATTTTCTTGCCATTCGTGATAATTTTGTATTTTACTCTGATGCAACTGTGCATACTTGAAATTCTACAGAACGTGCGATGAGTATCCGTTGCTCGAAACTCCGAGCAGAATAATTCACCTGAGAATTTAAAAAGGATCAAGTGGAGCGAAGCAAGCTTCCCATCATTCCTAGAGGTTCGTAGAGAGGGAGTGAGAGATACTGTCTGATCGAGCGTGAAAGTCGATCGTTAGGGTCGGGTCGGGAGGAAGAAGGGTACCCGGAATGGGACGAGGAGGGATGGAGGGGGGGATGAAGAGAGGGAGGGAGAGGGAGGGAGAGGGAGGGAGGGAGAGGGGAAAGAGGGGAAGAGGGGGGATGGGGGAGGGAGGGATGGGGGAGAGGGGGATGTGAGGAGAGGGGGAGGGAGGGAGAGGGG
Source organism: Tanypteryx hageni (assembly GCA_028673005.1). Classification (NCBI taxonomy): domain Eukaryota; kingdom Metazoa; phylum Arthropoda; class Insecta; order Odonata; family Petaluridae; genus Tanypteryx; species Tanypteryx hageni. The sequence continues at coordinate 98,243,604 of CM054112.1, read as the reverse complement.
GGAGGGGGAGGGAGGGAGGAAGAGAGGGAGAGAGGGGGGAGAGGGAGAGAGAGACACGGAGAGACACGAAGTGAGAAGGGGAAAGAAAAATAGTGAGAGGGAGACGGAGAAGGAATGGAGAGGATATAGGGAAGGGGACATTTGGCTGGTGCTGAGTTATGCACGGCGCGTCATCGGGTTCGCCATTTAGGATGTTGTGCAAGTTGGTGGTAAAATATAGGTTTGCGCGTTTCAATGGTGCTTGGCATCATCATCATCATCCTCATTCCCATTTCGGCTTTTGCGTTAGAAATAATAGGGGCAGAGGCTAAGGGATGGGATATGCGCTCGGTTTTCTTTTTTGCATTACCCTCCCTCTCTATATCTCTTCCATATGTGCGTCTCTCACTCTCATTCACGGGATCGACGGTTGGTGTAGCACGGTAATAAAGTCTGACTCGGAGTTTGGAATGTTGATGTCACTAGTTTGCGTGCCATACGTAGAATATATTGATGAGAGAAGGGATTGGGGGGCTTTTCCAATGCGTGCCGTCTGCAGACGGTAATAAATTCGTCGCATAGCGTCGGTGAGGAAAGAGACCAACTTTAAATTCGAATCTTTTTGATTAATTTTTGGTGATTTCAACGAAAATGATTCAAAAATTCGGTCCAATGCTTTCATTAAAATTTCTTTAATTATGTGTATTATTCGTATGCTGCAAAAATCAAGAAATATAAATGCCCGATTATTTAAGATGAACGACATGGCTATGATATATTTTGAAACCTTTTTAATGAGTAGTTTTTTCATGTTATAAGGATGGATGGGATTTAACGTCTGTATAATAGTGAACCTGTTGATATAAATTGTTAAAACATTATAATAAATAGGCTGTAATCTGTTTAGAAGCTTGATTTTCCTAATTAATCCTTTAAAAACTCACGAATTCAGCACGTATTTATTAGTCATAATTGGTAGGACACGGAATTGACTAAAATAATAATAAAGCATCCTCCGATTCATTAATACTAGATCCTCTGGAAATCCACTAAAATGTTCTTTTTTCTCAAAGAATTGTAGTATGTAGTATAATACATATTGAACATTTTGGAGAGACGAAAAATTATTAATTTGCATTTGCTATAGCTAAATTTCGACGTTGAAGACTAAGGCTATTATGTTGTAAGCTTGGCTTTTAATATATTCTTTCATGGTGATTTCCAAGTTTTAATTTTATGTATATATAAAAATCGTTTATGCTGAAAATGTTGTTGGGAAACAAATGCCGATGGTGCCGAATATCGATTAAATAAGAACGTTATCAGTGTAGAGCGCTATATAGATTTTTACTTGGATTTAAACTTTCCAGCAATAAAATCCAGTTAAATACACATGATGTGTTTTAGGTGTCAAAAACGTTTTCCGAAACCTACCGCTTAAGGATTTTAATAGATGCCGTTTTAAAAGTTGTTGCAGGATCCAATAATCAGATATTGCCGAAGTAAAAATAATTCGCGAGTTAGGTCTAACATAATATTTCCATATTTACCACAAAAGCCACTCTTCCAATACGGGATTCATATAAATTGTATGTCGCTAAGGAGGAGGAATAGGAAATCAAAATGGGTGAAAGTGAGAGAGAGAGAAAGAGGGCGACGGCTTGGGAAGAGGTGAATAAAGAGAGAAAGAAAGGAGAGAATGAGGGATGACAAAGGTGAGGAAAGAGCGATGGAAAGACGAGATGAAAGCAAAGGAAAAATGAAATTATGGAAGGTGAGGGGAACGAAAGAGATTTGAAAGAGATAGTGAACGAGGAAAAGACGGATGAAGGAAGGAGAGAAACGAAGCAGAAAGATGTGTTGATGTGGAAGTGGTGAAAGAAGAGAGTGGAATGGGAGCAAGGAAAAGGGAAAGCAAGTGTGGGATGTGGAAGAATGGGATGGTAAGAGAACAGAAGAGACAAGTTATGAGACGGAAGGGAAGAAGAAAGAAAGCAGAGGGAGGCAGGGAGAAATGGGGAGAGTGAAGCTGAGGAAGTTCGGGAAAAGCAAGAGGTTCAGAGCGAGCGCACACAAGGAAAGTGTGGAAGAGTGCGACGAGAGGAGGGAGATAGGACGAGGGGATAAGGCGAATACAGAGAGAGAGAGAGAGAGAGGCAGGATGAAGCAGAAGGAGGAGAAGGGAGGCGCAAAAGGATGGACGCTCTGAGTAAACACCGCCTTTTTACCTTTTCGTCTCAGTAATCTCCACACGTTTTCCAAGCCCTCCCTCTCTTGCTTTTCCGTTCCATTAGCCACCCTTTTTCAGTCCCTCCAGGTGACGGACGTCAATTAGTTAGGCACGGCCAAACAGCTCGACGCACACGAGTACAAACACATGCACGCATCCTCAACGCACGCAAACACATACACGGGTGCACATACCGACGCCTGCAAACACCCACGCAAAGCGAGCGCATACGCTCTCCCTATACACGGGCACTTGTTCTTTCACTTGAGGGGCCTTTTCGAAGAAGTGGATTTCGCCGGCGATCACGAACAACCTGGGGATCTGTTGTTTGTAGCTGCCCAATGCTCTTGCCTCTCAAGCTCCCATCTCTTTCTCTCATCTTTTTTGTATCAGCTCTCACAATCATCCTCCTATCCAGTATCTTTTTATCATCTAGCACCTTCCTTTTTTCCGCTCCCATTTTGTCATTGTTTCATTTCCATTTTCTTCCTTTCATCACTTCTCTTCTCTCTCCATCTCTTTCCGTTTCCTAATGTGCTTTCTGTTATTGTATTTATGTAATCCTTTATTTTTAAAATTATTTGTCACTTTCTTCCTGTGTGTAATTGATAATGGGTTAGATGTTTAGTCTCAATCTCGCCCAAATAAAGACGCATATCTATCTATCTCTCATCCTTATTCTTTTCCCCTTTGCCTCACTTTTTTGTCTCCCTTCTTTTCTCCCTGTCTTTCTACCTCTCCATCTTTAATTCATTTTTCCCTATATCTTTACCTCCTATCTCTTCTTTTGTCGTCCTTTATCCGCCTCATCTATTCATATTGCTCTATCCATTCTTATATCTCTACCATCTCTTTATTACCTCTCTCCCCATATTACTGTTCTTCTCACCTTCTCTTACTACTCTCTCTTCCCTCTGGTAATCTCTCTATCTTCTTCTCCCTTTTTCTCTCTACCTTACCCCACACAACATTCTTCCGTTCTCCGTTTTTTTCTCTTCCTCTCGTTTCTCCATTCTCTTTCTGTCTTTCTCCCTCCCCATCCCCTTCTTTTTCCTTCCCTCTTCGTGTTTCTCTCTGCCCCTTATGCATTGCTCCCCGCACTTCTCTCGCTTGCTCTTCTAGTGGCTAATGCCGTTATCCTCTTTTCTCCTCTCCATGCTCCCACCCCTCTCTATCTTCCTCTCCATACATTCCTTGTAGATTTCATCCCTTTCCCGGAGAATTTATTTCCCCAGAGAGAGGACGGGATGAAGGGAAAGCGGTTTCGGTCGTGGTCCAAATTTTGTTGGAAGCGCTGAATGGCAGAAAGAATCTCGTTCTGCAACGTGTACTCTCTCTTTCCCTCTTCATTTACTTTCTTTCTCCCCCTCGATTCGAAAGGGATGAGTTTCCAAAACTATTCGTTCCTGGTCTGTGTTCCGCAAATATTTGTTTTCCTCGACTATAAGTACGTGTGTTTTACTGTTCCATTGATTGGGCTATAAATAAGCGGTGATAAAATAATTGAGATAGGAATATAGAATTATAGAATGAATGCCGTTAATGAATCATAAAGTGGATGAAACAACAAGATACTAATTTTAGAAATAAATGATCACTTTATGTATCATTTCCTTGCATCATCTCTCGCCAGATAATATTTAGAATGAATTGCAACTCTTATAAAAACGCACGAGAAAATACACAGATTCGTAGAGATTTATATAGGGGTTAAATAAAATATTCAGTTTCGTCCAGTCCGAGTATCAGTTATCCTCTGAAAATGCAGTCTATCATTATTTCCATCAAATTTTATATTTGGCATGAGGTATTTATTCAACAGTTAGCATCTAGAATGGAAATTAAAAACAATCCAATCTGTCAGAGATGAAAGAAGTTGCTCACTAAGCAATAAATAATCTTCGGTTGGATCACATCAGATGCCTGAAACTCGTGTTGCATTTATGTGGCCTGCGAAGCGTATCACTTTATACTACAGACGGAAACTAAAGTGCACTTTTTACAAAGTATTTCATAATCTTTGTAAATAATCGAATTTTAAGAAGTGTATTAGATCAGTATTTGGAAATATCCGCGATTTATTGCTCATGTTTATTTATAACACCCAAAGCAGCAGGGGTACAGAAGATTGTTCTTTTCGCTGCCAGCGTGTTTTGCTTGTTCGAAGAACCAAACTATCGACGCCGAATCTAGTGTTTTTATAGTGAATGGCTTTAAGTCCGCGTCACAGCATTGGGACGATTTTCTCTCTAACGCAATGGGAGAGTGAATGCCATTAAAATATGGAAAATGGCGGTGACTGGGAAAGAATGGAATGCGGTCCGCGCACCTATACTCAGACTCTTGGTTTACATTCTCGAATTGATAGCTACATGTTGGCTCCTGTGAGATGATTTTATCTTATTTTTGAATACAATACAAAATTGAAACCATATTAGATCGTTATTCATGATATTTTTTAAAAATGTGGTTCTCTATTAATAATCTTTATCAATCAATTACAGTGTTAAAAAAATAGATCGTGCCTGTTATTCATGCTACATTAAGTAGTTATTAAAAGAATTGAGAAGCAACCCTGTGGATATCTAATACAAAAGTTTTTAGATAGGTCACACTAGGCGTCTTCTGTAGCATAAGTAAAAAAGGAAACTATATTTTCTCTTTTTATTATTCTCAGGATGTAAGTTACATCCATAAAATTGAAGCATCAATGGAAATATTTTTATAAATTATAAGATATGATTGTAGATAAGATTTGCAGTTACCTTTTGCCAGTGAGTAGAAGAAAAAAATCTGCAATTAGTATCGGTTATTTTTAGAACCACCTACTCGCAGGATATCGCACACCTAGATTTCTAGAAACAATGGAATGAAAACTTCTCTCCCATTTACCAATTTGTGTATTAACGAGCGGGAGACTGATAAACACCCTAACAATTGAAAATGCACGCTCAGGCAAAGCGTTTTTTTAGTCTTCCGACTCTCATCTCTCGCACCGGATGCGCGCCGCGAGGCTCTCCTCCTCGACTATTTTTATTCCCTCTATTAATTCAAGGCAAACCACCTGGCAGGGATTCCCTCTATTCCAGACCCTCTCTCTCCCTTCACCACCTCTAGTTTCTCCCAACCAACAGCATTCTCACATCGATTGGCGAATTCGATTATTGGTCATCGACCCATGGGAGATCCTAACACTACGTTATCGGCCGCAGGATTGGTTTCGCCGTCCGTGTGTGTGTGATTATGCATTTGTGTGTGTGTATGTGTGAAGGCGTGTTTGTGCATACCTTTTACGGAAGAGCCGCCTCACGCAACAAGAGTTTACCCCCCTTCTCGGATTTTCCTAAAATCTGCGCGATGAAAACATATTCCAGTGATATTCGCGGGAAAACAACGTCGCAGTTGTCGACGCAACATCCGGTGGAATCGTTTTTTCGCCCCTTTTCACGTTAAAAAATGAAACGAAATCCATCAAAGAGGCTACGGTTTCTGTCGTACACGCACCCATACATTTCCGCACAGGTGACATTGCTGACGATTTTGCCTGTTTTATTTCTCCACGATGATTACAGATGGCTCTGAAGCGAGCGCTCACCTTGCCTCGGACTACATTCCGAAATGGACGAGGAGGCATGGCTGCGATTATTTTTTTCGTGGATTCTATTTTCCTCTCCTCTTTTCCTCTTTTTACCCACAGCCAAAATGTAGGGGTTGGGATTTGAGTCGTCAGCTGGAGGTGTGGGGCTCGATGCATGTACGATAGGGTAGCTTGCGTGGGGGGAGGAGAGAGAGAGAGGAAGAAAGGGGAGAGTTAATGCTTGGTCACGTTGTGTCCTCAAGGGCAGAATTTCCAATCCCGTTATTCCCCTAGGTGAAGGCTAATTTTGGGGATGGGTCATTCCCCGTCCACCACTGACGCTGCCCGAGTAAAAATAAAATGAAACGCGCTTTTGTGACGCACCTGAAACGCGTATCATGCTTCCGTCGCGGAAGGCGGATTGAGGAAATGGGGGGGGGGATATACAAAATCACTGTTTGATGTAAACGTATTCGAATTGCGTAGGCATGCAAATCGCTCGCGCTAGGATTCCAATGCCTCGGGTGCCTTGCTCAGATCTAGTTCTGCCAATCAGTCTAGTGCGATCTGTCAGCCGATCATCTGACGAATATCATTTTTGCTTGCAATCTATTTTCTACATCTGATAGAGAATAGTTTACTGAAATATCAACTACCTATACGATATAACTTAGATCCTATGTTATACGTATGCACATATAAGTTACGTAGTGGCTCAAGAAAGCTATAAATAGTAAAACAAGGCTTCCTGCTCAGGAAAGATGGAATGGAATTGCGGATTGATGTTGGGCGCTGATTTTTAGCGGCGCGTGGTAGCCCTTTCGTAAAAGTGATACGGAGAAATTCAATTTTTAAAATAAAATTCTATAAAAGTGGTCAGAATGGATATTGCATTACGATTTGACAACTCTTGAAATTGAAGTAAAAATATTTCGCACTCGTTTATGTCATTATGTAACGGTGTTAGTAGTGTTATCATTCTCTACAGTTGGCAGAGTTTTGCCTTAATAAAAAAAATGATGATTTCTTAATGGATGGATTTATATGATTTTTTGACAATTATATTGATCTCGTCATTTTTTATTGTATTACTCGCTCTATTAAATTCGCACATTAAATATTGATATGCTGTACAACAACAATCAGAAGAGTCAAAGTGAAATTATGGTATTACCACCTTCAACTAATTATAAAATATTATCAATTAAATTTTAAGTTCATTTTGAAATAATGTAACTATTACTTAGGTGGCCGATTTGATGCCACAAACTAATTATAAAACTTCAGACTTTATTTTTATATATCCCACAAGATAAAAGAAGTAGACTTTTCGGATTATACGTAAGATTAATTCAAAATGGATTAATGGATTATAAAGTTTTTCTCATTACTCACAAGTAAGGTTCAGATGACGTATTAGAGTTATTAGGTAGTTTTGGAAGTAGAGCATTGTTCTTTAATTCATTTTTGGGCTTCTAGAGATGCTAGATTTGCCTTGAAATATTATCCTGCAATTGGATTTACGCAAGTAAACGAGTTCTTTCTTAACGTTCTACTATGAAACAAACACAGATGGAACTTTTCCTACTCTAGCATTAATCATTAAAGTCATTAGAATTTATATGAAATTAGGTCGATATAATTATCAACTAATGTTTTTGATTGATATACCTAGCGAAAGATAGAGCAGCATTTATCTATGGAACAAGAACGATAGGCTAATATTTTAGTAGAGAATAACTTTGCATATTGTGTCGCAAAGAATAACGCACCAATTCATTAAAATTGTAAATAACCATAATTTTTATTTGGAAGTTTTGAACCAGACATAGCGTGATTTCATTATACATATGTTAAATTGTATTGTTGCATAATATTTCATTTTTCATCTGACCACATTTTTACAAAAAGCAAAAGCATTTTAGTTCTTTGAAACAGGGTATGTTGAAAAATTAACATCTCATCAAAACGGTTCATTATATCGAATTATATGTTTCTGTATTTTGAACAGGAGTGCGATTAAAATGCTCACGTATCTTTAAATTTCTTTATGCATTTGCAATCCTCCCAGTTTATAAATTCTCAGTTATTAATGAAGTAGGTTTCACAAAACGACTGTACATAGGTTTAAAATGAAATGCCAGTGTCAATGAAAATGGTCAGTTGCATCGCGGACCCTGTGTATTAGAAATTAATATATTTTGTCTTTTGTTCTCCACGATTTACTAGCTATTCGAAGCAATTCTTGATAATTGTAACCTTTAAATTTTATTATTCTAGGACTAATATTGTGAAAAGTAAATGCAGTCCTTTTTCCATTCTGTTAAATTTGTCAAGCAAATGTGAGAATGAATTAGTGGCGGGTAGTTAGGGAAGACAGAACGATTGTGAATTGACTGTCATCAGCGTAATTTACGTAGTTCACCTGTTTCTGGTGATGAAGGATGTTTCTCGAGGGAGTGTGTCTATAGTTGATTAATGTACATTCTGCCTTATCCAAGAAAATCTCAGATAGTACGAGGAATGGATGGGTGGCCCATAGATCAGACATGAGTAAACACTCAGGCCCAATGTTGGATCCTGCGCAGCACACGATCTATGAATCCACGTACTGACTGTATTTCTCAGTTCAGTACAGTTTATTTTAAATTCCGGTACCCCTCAAGAATACTCTAATTTAGTAAAGTGGGGATAAAGAGGAGTACCATCAAGTTATTTGTTGTTTTGTCTTTGTTTTATAAGTATCGGGATTCTATCGGGCATTGAATCTAATTGTACCCTTTTTATGTCTTATTCAGAAATAGGACGTGTATGCCTGAGAGAATCCCAAAAATCATGCTTAAGCTTTGATAAACTGAACATCTCAACTCAAAATAAAGTAAGTATATTCACGGAAATATCAAATTTACTGAATATAGTTTTAAAATTCAAATTTCATTCGAGTAGCTTATAATCCAGTGTTGCTTATTAACGAATTGTTTCAGTTGATGTAATATGGTAGAATAGAGTCACGAACTAACGTAACCTTCTGTTTGAATTTCTCATGAATATATTATCAAATTAAATTATCACCTCTGTTTAACACATTTTTTAGGCGATTCAATCCTTGTAATGCAGTAATCAGTTTCTTTTCAACCGGAAATAGCCATGTCAAATCTTAAAGTATTCGACTTCGAAAGCCAAAACTTTTGGGATAATATTTATTCAAGTCGACATTATTCATGCAACCGCGTACATTTAATTTGAGGGAAAAACAATCGCGATGAATTTTGCATGCTCCGGGTAACGAGTTCCGGATAGTAAATAAAATCTCGCTTGATTAACTTAAGCGACCGTCCGCGCCCAACTTCCGCGAAACTTTTCACCTCTCTCTCTCTCTCTTTCTCTCGGCGCGGAATTAACGCCCAGCGTAGATCTCCTTTTTCACCCATTATTTAAGGGAAGGGTCGTAAACACAAGCTTATTAATTTATCACCTCTTTCGTTCCCCAATGGTCGCCTTGGGAACGGAGTGGGAGAAGGAGAGAATAACAATTTCTCACGAAATTTTTTTATATTAATACGTTTGTGTTAGAGCCCGCCCGCGCGCGTTTATTCTCTCAACAAGTTTCGTTCTTGTGTGAAATATCCCATAAATTCTTCCGCATGTATCTCCAGCGCAGAATGTTCTTTTCTTATGGAGTCATTCTTTATGATAGTTGCCTTAAAAAAATTCTCCTCCGAACAGCATCCCGTAAAATCTCATTTCCCTTTTCGTGAGGATAATTTGGGTCAAGAATGCTGTTTGAGGGACAGGAGTCGAGAGGTTGGGTGAGGAAGGGAGTGGAAGGAGAAAGGCATAGCTCAATCTTAAATTATTGCGATTGTGAATTTGTATTCCGCAGCCAATTGGAAATTTCAACTCCGTCCGCATGAACGTGAATCAAATAATGAGCTATATCGCGTTTCCGTTTCTAGCATTTGAATTATCTCCACGAGGTAGACGGATGAAGATGGTCGCGCGCTTGTAACAACTATTTAGAGCGTTTCCGTATTCCCGCAAATATAAATACATTCATCTCCTCGTACGCGAAAACAGGATGCGACGAATTATGCCCATGGCGTATCAAACTTCATCTAAATAATATCAAATTTATCGAATTTCGGGCTTTTAAAAAACTCTCCATCCATTTCTCAACTCAACTCTTAATAAATGTGCGAAAAATAATATCATCTTAACTGAGGTGATATGGTATATGCTGTATTAGTGTTTATACTGTGCTTACGGCTTCGAATGCATTCGTGTAGACTGATACACAGTTAACCCTCGATTAATACGGCAGTTCCACGAAAATACTGTGTAATTCAAAATTGTGTTAATCGAGAATAAGAATTCGTACAGAATAGGTAGCTTGGGTCCCAAATTTTGTTTTCGCCTTTTTGTTTAAACATTTTAAAGTTGTGATATAATAGAAATTAAAAGCTATGATTCAAAGATTTAATCGTAAAAAATGTTATGAAATAGAAATTAAAAGCTATGATTCAAAGATTTAATCGTAAAAAATGTTGTGAAATCGATTTTTTTGTTTTTGAATGTCATTATTTTCAACTTCATTGCTGAAGAAAAAATACAATTTAGTTTCTTAGCCAAGTTAAATTATGCCAAGTTCTTGCAAAAAATTTCACTTGTTTATTGCAATAATGAAATTGAAAAAAATGCGTTTAGCAGACCAACTCAATTGCTTTCACTCTCACTCTCATAACTGTCAACACTCATAACCTTAGCGCAAGTCGCTCAAGAAGTCTCCATCACCCCAGGATTTACAAGCTGACTGACCAGAAAATAAAAATACTTTAGAAAATGATTATCTCTCGTCAAACGCAAGGCGTTCTGGATTGGTAAAATCTCGAGGCGATAAGTAGATTTCATTGATCGAAAATAAGACGAAAATATTCTTAGTTTTCATGCGAGACACAAAAGAATCCCCAATCGCAAGTGTTTTGATGATTTGGTCTTAATTTTCTAAGTGTTGACTCAAGGAACGCAACGATAACCATGAGAAAGGGAGGAAATTTCCCGTTCAGGGAACCCATAACACTCATGATGGTCTGGGAATTAAATGAATAAAATTAACGTTTACTCTAAAAGCAGAAATTGTTTTCTAGGACTGGAGACGGATGGGAGGGATCGAATATCCACTTTTTCGAGTGTTGACTTAAGACGCGCAACCATACCCGTGAGAAAGGTAGGGAAGTTACATCTGGAAACCCATAAACACTCGTGGTAGTTTGGGAATTAAATGAATAAAATTAACATTTGCTCTGAAAGTAGAAGTTATTTCCTAGGACTGGAGATGGACGGAAAGGAACGAATATCTAGTCTTAACACGCCTAACCTGACATTAGTCTCCCTTGTCACCGCCTGCTTAGTTTACTATCAAAATCGAATCTTGTATAAAAAATGTAAGAAAATTATAATGTTGGCCACCCTAGCCGCGGGACCAGATGCGTTTGCTTCCTCCTAATCGCCTGCGCTCTTAGACAGTGCCTACCCCGGCCTTAATTTAAATCCACTGCTGAATACAAGATAATTCAATGCTACCTATTAATATGCTTAATTTCTTTGCTTTTACGAAATTTTTAGCTCTATTTAAATTTACATTTTGCATGATATAATAAAATTTCCCCTTATCAAGTACATTTTGATAAAAATTTGATAGTAAATTTTGTGCAATAACTCATTTTTAGCCTACTTTCCAAAATGTAAATAGGATAGTTTTTTCGTTGTCTGTCTTTCCATGTCTGTTCTCCCCTATTAACGTTTGAACTATTAGACCGATTTTAATGACACTTGGTGAAAATCTCTTGCTACTGAGGCCGAGCTACAGAGGATAGTTATAGTTGCAAAGATTGAAAGTGCCGGGTTTGATTCCAGGAACTATCATTCTCATTTGATTTACATGGGAAATCTGAATTCCATCGTGCAGGGTAATTTTCTCTTGCACATTAAAATATTTTAGAATTGTAATATTGGAACGGCATTTGTGCTATTCTCTGAGAAAAAGAATGAGGATTCTTTTGTTTATCGTCGAATCTTGCTTATAGATCGTATATCTTAGAATGTTGCGTAAATACTGGTGTTTTTGCAGTTTTTAGCACTCATTACGAGAGTGTTGCCATCGCAACAACTATTGTTGGACTCGGATTCGGTAGAGTCTACAGTCCATTTCAGCAGTTTGTGCGGGTGAGGCGTGTCACAGTTAGACCCGTGGGGTGAGGGGAAGAAAAAACCAGCCAATAAGAGGTCGTAAATTTCCCTCTCCGCTAAAAATTTCTTGACGAGCGCTGTTGACACGATTGCTCACACTTTCCAATCGTATTTCGGCGACGGCGGAAAGCATGGACGTGTTTCATCCGGATCTATTGGAGCATAGAACTTCACTCGTCAGCAGCTACCGATGAACTGAGCGAAATTGGAAACTTGGCAACATAGCGTCGTAACCAATGCGAAATAACCCGAACGCGAGCGGAATACTTTGATTCCCAGCCGCACGAGCAGTAGAAACAGATTATAGATTATACATGCGTTATTTTTGCCACAAATTTAAGAACACGAAGAGCTACATATCCGCGGTGATTTTAATGCTATTAAAGTCAATAAAATTAATTAATGAATAATTATGTGGAAAGTAGGCATCATAAGTTCTGTTTGGATCATCTTGTAAATTTATGTAAATGTAACCTTCTATTTGAAATTCAAATAACGGTTGAACGATTTTAAAAAAATGACATTTACTATGGTTTGCTTTATATTTTGAAGCTAGAAATGAAAATGGTTAAAGAAAAAAAAATCTGAATCAAAACCGGTTACAAGTTTTTGCCCGTGTGCAATCGAAACGTGTAATTCAAGTTCCCTGTTTAATCGAAGGTATATATCAATAATTTTTTGATTTTTATACCCTGTATTGCTAGGCCGAATTCTCAATGGAAAAAGTTTAATGTAAAAAACTGATTAATTGTTCCTGTTTCCACATTTGCCAAGACATCTACTTACCGAGTTATTTAGTTTTACTAAGCTTTATTTGGGTTAATAAACGAATTTTTTGGACATTTTCGGAAAAGGGTTGGAGTTCTCATTTTTGCAGTTGTGAGTTGGTTCAAGTTCTCAGTCTACATCTCAACACTTCGTAATTTGCTCATGCAGCTTGATAATATGCTTCACTGAAATTACGCTATCACTGGTATTGTTACGGTGGTACGCGTAGACTGAGCGGAGCGGCAGACCTTGGCATATGTTGGAATGGGGTTAGAATGAGGCAGTTAGGCCTTTCACACCATATTAATGGTATTAATATGGGACATAGTTGAAGAATTTGTTCCAAGTTTAAAAATATCCAATCCACAATCCACTCTGCAATTATATGCATGCATACTTGCGCACAAATAAAAGTTTATACGAACAATTTTTTAACTAGGGCCAGTATCCAAAACACTAAACTTTAATTGTAAAATGTACCAGTGAAAACCGGGCGACGCAAAAAAATAAGCCGTATTACACTTCCGTTAAAACCGTATCGCTGAAGAATAGAAGCCTTATTTTGCTTTTTGAATTGATAAATGCTCAGAGTAAAAAAAGTTTGAAATTTGAAATGAGATCATTCTAATAAAAATTATGGGAGCGATGCTAATTTTTGCGCACCATATTTGATGAAGGCGCAAATTACGAGTGGCTGAAACATTTAAAATTTCAGCAAGTATTTAGGGCGGAAGGATAATTTTAAATGATGTCCAGGTATATAATTTCCGAAACGCTTATTTATTCAAGAGGACATTTTTAGCTTTGCGTACCTAATAATTACTAACTCGAAATATACTAGCTCTAGTGTAAAGCATTAATTTTACCGGAGCTATAAAAGTGCCTGTTCATCTGTGATATTATTTTTATTCGCAATGTATTTATTTCAAAATAGCTTAAAATTTACCGCGAGAGATATTTTAAGAATATATAGTGTTATATTTCAAATTTATCAACGAGGTTATTTTCTCCCTGTTACAGTATGAATACACATAGTCCAAGTTTTTCCTCAAGCATAACTTTATTTATAATTAAATACGTAATGATCGAGAGAATTTCATATTTTATTTTCGTGAAATGCCATAAGCTAAGTAACAGTGAAACACTCATCAACATTGTTATAATACCTCTCTCAATACTTTGGCGAATGTATAAATGTTTCCTTTATATGAATGCATTTATTTTTTCCAAGCATGATGACTGAAAAATTTTTTCATTACTATTTTTAGAGCACCAATCTTCTGCATAAAATCATTGCGTCGAATCATCTGTTGTTACTTCTCTTGAATTTTAAGTTTTAAATTTCATTACAGCCACCCACTTATGATTTTGTTTTTAAAGTTATAAAGTCAAACCTCTACATATCATCTGAATAAATAACTATGTATGGAAAAATTACGTAAAAATGGCGCTTTTTTACATAATATTTGTTGTTATTCAATAACTATCATACAAGTCATTTCCTGTTTGAAATTCTTGATATTTACAATTTACTCTTATTAAATTATACAAATTCAAGTATTGGGTAAGATATTGATAATTTTATCACACGTTGAGCCGTTTAAATGAGCTCCTGGTTTGAGAGGATGGGAGATTTTCGAACATCAGCCAGCGTAAAAAGTTTTTGAATGCTCATTAAGGTGTATTAACTACTAAATTAACTAGCGTAGAACGTCTAATTTGCAAGGTGATTATGATAGACCGGCGTTTTACAAGTGAAGGATAAAAACTGAATTGGTGGAAATATTTTGATATTTTCTGGGATATTGTTGGTTGGAGTAGGTTGTCTAAAGAAACCTTTAAGCTTTTCTCTATTTATTTGTTCTTTCCCTCAAAAAATATCAATATTAATTTTGAGGAAAATGTAAAAGACGCATTTGAATGATCTGAAGTTAGATTACAGATAAAGAGATAGCTGCTTATTCATGGTCATTTCTTTTGAAATCCTTGATTTTATTCGCTTATTTTTTTGTTATTAGTCGAATTAGAATTTTTTAAGCGTACGAAGATTTAATCACGTAGCTAATTCTGCTAATAACTCACCCGTTAAATGTCTTAACTGAAAATGAAAAGAGAGGTTTAATTTATTTTTGGCAATTTCAGCTCCGTTTTCATCCTATCTTAATTTTGGACGAATAGATAATGTCCATGGCTTAAAATTTCTCTCCGCGGCCTTATTAATTGAAACAACACTTCATCTCAGAATCATCCTAATTTTCAACGTTATTTTTGCTTCTGCTCTGGGACTCACAGAAAAAGAAGAAATGACATGCCATTATTTCCCTTCTGTTCAGTGAGATAAATTGGGAGAAGAATGAAAATTAAGGCATTTTCTCCTTTATTTCCCTAAAAAATTCACAGTTAAATTATTATCTGTGGTCTGCGTACAATTTTGATTAATAAATCAGACCTTGTGTTTATCTGTTCATAAGTATGAATATATTTTTTTCACGGTAATGGCTCAACTTTTGGATAATTTACATTAATGTTTTATTTTTGCAAATTTTGATTGCGATAGTGTGAAATGTTTTGTAAGTTTAATTTCAATGATAAGAGGAAGACTGAAAATTTTGCGTATTAATGCAGATTTAGGCCAAGAGTATTTTGATACTAGATTGTTTCTGGTCAAATTGTGAGTTATGAATTCCTTTTATTAATACACATAATTTATAAATCAAATGTGCTATTATTTTCTGCAAAATTGATGATTTCTTTCTATTAATTTCTTTGCATTTATTATTAACAAGCTCAATTCTGAAGTCATTACTAGATTTACGTTTTCATGAATATTGCAGCGCACAATATAAATAACTTATGTAAAATATTTTGTTTTCACACACTCAAATATTTCCACTAATTATGCTTTTACGAAATTCTTAAAACTGGAAATTTAAAAATGAATTATTTTGCTCAATGTACATCTTAGATATATTAGAACAGGTGATTTAGGTAATCTATATAATAAAAAGGTGTGAATATGACGCCCGATGGCTTGCAGAAAGGTATACGTATTTATAGATCGCGGCTTTAACTTATTACTCATATAGACGTGAATTTTGTATAAAATTTGATAATCTAAAAATATAACGAAGAAATTGATCACTATGAAATTAAAACAACTTTATTTCCCTCCTACTGTAAATTGGATTTGTTAAATTATAATATTCCAACTCATAAGCAATTCATTTATAGAGGATACACTCAAAGAGTGCGCATCGCTTTGAGATAAATGGGGCAATCATTAACTTATTTAGAATTCATTTTCATGGATTTATGATCTGTAGGGATCGTAATTTAGATAAATAAAGATAAAAATACATTAAATTCGAAATGAATCAGTTTTTGTAACTACGGACGCTAACGTTTGAATTTAAGATCCGCTCGCTTCCTCGCAGCGCTATCTGGAGGATGCACCGTCATTAAGACGCGAAACTTTCGCGATGCTCTTAAAAGGCTACCGTTCAATATTTAATCCCGACATTTCCACTTTTTCCCCCCTCGCCGTTGCGATGAAATCGGTGAAGTGAAGAGAGTCACGGTCTCGTTAAGCGCCCTTATTAAACAAGTTCGCGAACAGCTCGAGCGAGACTCTACTACAGCAATTTTGTTTTCTAGCAATTAAAGTCGAAAGTTTTTCCGGTAAGACTAGACCCCTTAGAAAATTGGAACAAAAGAGTTGTTCCATAGTACATCTATCCTTGAGGAATTAATTGAACTAGAAAAGCATATGCATATAGTACATATAGATATGCCAACTAAAACTATAAATGTTAATGGACAATATAAATATGTATAGTATAAAAAAGAAAATTAGTTAAATCTGTTTAATTATAACCGTGAATAAGAGAAATAAATTCACAGCGAGCAGTTTGATCTCAATGAATTTTAACATCACAAATTTGACTGCAGTATTGTCTTTTCTACCTTTCAAGTGAATGAAAATTTTGTTTCAACTTACGTTAGTCATTTTGATTGACAGAAGTCAGATGTTAATTGACGGGGAATTAAAGGTTAACTTTTATTTTTATTTTTTTCTGATTTGTTTACTTTTCCTCTTGTCTGAAAATGAATGTATTTTGGCATTGTTAAATGAAGATGATTTTAAATCGAAACGGAAAATTAATGTATTCTAGACAATCATGGTAGATATAAGTTTATTAAATGAATGGAATCATTACTGGAAGTAAAATTTGTCTGTGGAACCAGAACTGGGGATCGTGAAAGGCTATCAGGGGATTCGCGAAGACGGAACCTTTTTATTTTATTTTAACATATGTATATATATCTTTAGAATAAAATAAATTTTGGGCCAAGAAAATAGATATTTATATAACTTTACATTAATATTAAATTTCGCAATTATTGGTAGACAGTAGGTTAAAGGATTCGCATTAAGGTTGGACGTCTTAAGAGGAGGTCGCAGGTTCATAAAGTTTGAGAAACGTTGATATATACTACCCCGATGAGTTAGCATCTTTTCATTAATATGACATAGCTCATTCCTACCAGTCATATATGTTGGGAAATACTTAACATTTACTTTAAGTGGTTCATCAAATGGTGAGATCGAGTTTTTGGTTTTTATATACGTTGCTATTTAGAATTAACGCTTAGCTTCTGCTCTTTTAACGTTAATTTGATTCTTCATTCATGTTCATTCGTTAGTTTTTGATGGGCAATTAAGCTAGATTTAGCAAATAATGATATCGTAATTCGACTAGAATGATCAGTATATCAGGTTATTGTGAATAATTTTTGTGTGAAAGGATATAAAGTCTCTTTTACTAGCACGATGGATCAAATAAAGTTGAGCCATGCCTACATTTTATTTTATCCCACACCGCCAAAAACACTTCACCCCTAAGTAATCCCATTTAAAATCCCAAAATTCCTTGCGATAGCTTTCGGTGCAATTTTGAGATAAGTGTGAACAACCAGAGTGAGAGGACAAACGAGATGGAGATGCACCACTTATAAAACTTGCTAACCCCCCCCCCCTATTCTCTGACACCCACGCTCCAGTTCCTCTCATTCCATTCCTATCATTTTACTGTTCAACTACGCGTAATGAGCGAAGAGGCCTTTATGATATTTCGCGAAGTAGACCCCTAAAAATTGCTCCGAGGTATGAAAGATGAATGAGTCGTTATTCTCCCACTCTTATTCTCTGCGACGGTTTCTTCCATCTCTCTCTAATTCAACCAACACGCCTCTTTTTTCCTCCTCTCTGCTATTCCCAGCTGTGACTTTATAATCTCCGTTCGTCCCCTTCCCTCACTCCTAATCCTGCCTCTCATTTCTCTCTCTCTCTTTTTTCCTCCCTCGTTTTTTATGGCCGAGAAAAAATGACTCTTTGGCAAACAAAAAAAAAAAATAAACAGCGTGATGAGAAAGGCGAACTTAAAAAATTAATGGAGTGAAGAGGTACGTGTTAACGAGTGTGCCGACTCCTCTTGGTGTTGTATTTTTTATTCCTTGGTTCGAAGCCTTGTGTAGTTTGCTCGCCATCCTCACACCCTTGTGACAGCCCTTACATTTTCGTAGTCAAACAAGGCGTCTCCCAAAGGTCTTTGTTTTACCATCCGCAGCATCTGTCGCTGTTTCTGTGTATATTGTACGGGTTACCGTTTATCATATTACAGGGTGTATATAATATATATATATATATATATATATATATATATATATATATATATATATATTCATAGGTAGTCTTTCCGTAGACAGGTCCGTGATTATTCATGGTTAAACCTGGTTCTCCATACACTCTAATTTTACGCTGTCCTCTTCCTATTTTGATAACTTTATTTCCCTTTCAAATCGTCTATCAGCTGAAACCTTTTGTTACCTCTTTTCCTTTTTCCATCTAGTTTTTCTTCTAACACGTCTTTATTCATACTCTCTCTCCTCAAGTAATGTCCGATCCAGTTTGCCTTCCTCTTTCTAATAGTCTGTATAATCATTCGCTTCTCCCCTACTCTTTGTAGCACCTCATCGTTTTTCATCCTATCTGTCCATTTTATCTTCGCCATTCTCCTCCAAGTCCACATTTTAATGCTCTCCAAATATTTGATGTCATTCTTTCTTACTGTCCATTTTTCTGCCCCGTACAAAGGTATACTCCATGCATAGCATTTTGTGAACTTCTTGCGGATATCTTCCCTTATATTCTCCGTAAGTAGTCCTAATCTCATCCGTACATTTTGCTTCTCTTGTTATGGTGCTTCGAAGGTATTTATAGTCTGAAACTTGTTCTAAAGGCTTTCCTCCAATACTTATGTTCAGATTCTCTTCTTTGTCCGATATTCGAATTACCTTGGATTTTTCTGTATTTATTTCCATACAGTATTTTATACTTATTTTTACTAGTCTATTTATCATTTTCTGGAGTTCTTCTTCCTTTCTTGCTTGAAGTACTTGATCATCCGCGTATTTTACTGTTCTTATAATCCTTCCTCCAATTTTGAAATCTCCTGTGCCTTCTAACGCTTCTTGCATTAGACTTTCTCCATATATATATACGCATATATATATATATATATATATATATATATATATATATATATATTAACTAAAGGAAAAGAAAAGGTAGTGATGAGGGTGGCAACAAGGTGTTGAGGGAAGCCCAGCGGACACTTACCAAGTTGAGGACCAAGCTGGTAGGCTGCTGGGGGCGTCGAAGAGACACGTAAAACACACGAACACAAAAACACACGCAAGTTTATCGGGCCTATCAATATATATATATATATATATATATATATATATATATATATATATATATATATATATATATATATATATATATCTCAATTTACTCTAGGTTCTTTTTGATAATATAAACTTAATAATTTGCAAAAGTAGAATACTCCTTTAGCCAAAACAACTAGAGGGCTGCAAACCCAATGCATTTCGCCCACAAGCCAACTGCAGTTGGCTTCCAGTCACTGGTGAAACAGGTTCTACCCCTGACGATGCCCACCTTGTGGGCGAAATGCATTGGGTTTGCAGCCCTCTAGTTATTTTGGCTAAAGGAGTATTCTACTTTTGTTAGTTTTGGCCAAAGTTATTGAGATACTATCAATTAATAATTTGCTATAAAATAGTTCATGAATATTGTCTTATACTGTTGAAAGAGAAAAATTAACCTAGAGAAAAAACAAATCTTCGATTTTGAAATCATGGCCCGGTGAAGGCATTCCATCAAAATTTGCCATAACGCTTAGGCGGACGCGTGAGTTTATGCGTCTTTTTCCTCGGCATCAACTTGTTCTGACTTATGAAACACATCCACGTTCTCCGTGGTAACGGATGAAACCAAACTTCGCAGAAGAGATGCGATGTATCACGCAGTGCGTGACAGTTCTTCGAGCCTCCGAATGCGGACAAGGGCGGGACCAGGATATAAGACCCTCGTGTCCAATGTCCCCGGGTGCGACATATCGGTGCATGGTTGAAAAAAATTAAGCATATATACAGCATCTGCCAATAAAAAAGGAGACCGTATACCTTTGTAAAACAATTATAATTTAATTTGTACATGTTAAATATGCTTAACTATCATTCTTAAGTGCGTATTGGAAATCTATAGCTGCACTCATTTAAGAATACCATGGAAATAAAGAACGGGTGGTGCAATTTTTGCTAGCATGGGGATTTCACTTCATTCGAAATGAACGCAATGATATCATCAGATTCATAATATCCACGAAAAAAACAATGTATTGCCTGTTTTACTTAATACTTTAACAGGATGAAATTAAATTGGAATTATTTCACAACTATAGGCTTAATAGCAAATAGTATAGAGTATCCTTTATTTTGGCGGATCCTGTATTTTGGGAACATCTATATGTGCGCGAATTACGCATATACGATACATAAATCCATATCAGTCCTTCCCATCGGTTCTTTCCTCGGCATAATTGTATTTATTAGTATTAAAAAATATAACGGAGGAATAAGTATTATGATCTGACTAAGAAAGAAAAATTTACAGCATCTTAATTTGTTGTTTGAAAACCGCTGATGATGAATACGATACATAGATGATTTAATTGTGGAGTATTATCTAAAGTCGTCACATTTTAAATTAATTTCAACGCAGCATAATCATTATTTTGGAAATAAGGGAGGGACAATAATTTAAACGCCTTTTCAGAGAAGAATATTACTGTGATTACGAAATATGAACAAAGTCAATGTAAAAGATTCACAAGATAATATGAGAGATCTTAAAGTACATGTCTATGCCAATTTACACTTGGACTATTGGTTTGCTAGTGAGCATCCTAAATTTCGACGCATGTATGATAGCGCAAACATTTTAGTTAGTCTGAACTTAAGGAGAGCAACTTAGTTTGCATAGGATTTAACTATGTCGCGCATTTCTCATGTCGACCGATAAGAATTTACTATTGCGGTGCTATGGGTTAAAATCATAACGAAGTTTTGACAACTTGTGTCGCTTCAACCTCCTAACATGCAGCGAGCACATTCGAAATACCTCAGTTATTACGAAATTGAGAGGAATTCAACTAAAATGCATATAAAATATATTCCCTAAAATTTGAGACTTAGAGTTTAGACTAGTTGTATCAGCCGATAAATGTTATCGACATTTAACCGTTTACCACTGTGATTAAATTTGAATCAAATTTAAAATGTGCACGTTATCATTATTTATAATGTTTGATAACAGCATGGAATAGAAGTCTTTATTTATATTAGTTGTTATGTCATCATTCATATACATTAGTTGTCATGTCATTCGATTTTTTAGAAAACAAGCATATATTTCATATCTTTTATTAATGACATTGCGTTTGAAGGATTTGTAGCAAGTGAGTTTTAGAAAACGAGTACTCAGAAAGAGATGAAGTCAATTTTACAGCTTTTTAAACATTATACATTTTAACATACCGGCTACATTGTAGCGCCATCATTTCCATCCTCTTTCAATTTGATTGCATGTTCTTTTTTTAAATGTTGTCGAAGAGTTTATTTTTGGATTTTTAAACTCTCCTCCGTGACTCTTTTCCTCTTAGGAAGCGAGGAAGGAAGAGTTTGAAAGTAGGAAGGGCGGAAAATCGTCGTGTCCGTAGGTGACTTTTAGGATGCCGGTCCATAGGATCCTGACCCCATTCCTGGCAAGTCGTGCGTCCGGCATGCCGCAGCAAAGCAAACATCGCCTTTTGTGGCGCACGCCGATCGAGTTCCTCTGACCCCACCGCTCCCCCCTTCCCTCTCTCTATCACCCCTTCCTCCGCCGCGATGCCAAACTGCCCGCAATTCCTCCTCCTCCCCGACTTAATCGCGTTTCCAACAGGTATACGGACGAGGAATTCCAATTCTCTCCCGTTCCAACTCCTACTCCTCCCTTTCCCCTCTCGCGCCGCCTTCCCCCTCCCCCTCTCGATAGTCTTTCCCCTCTTCACATCCTCTCCTCTTCCTTCCCCTCTTATCTTTCCAACCACTCGCCCGCTAACAACATCCGATGATGGAACCGCAGTGTGGCGATGCAAACGGAAACTAATGCGTGGTCATTAGCGTAAATCGATTTCGTGCGCCCGCGGTCCAAGGAGCGGGCGCAGGGCTGTAATTTTGGGCGCGCTAGGTGGACTTGATTCCGCATGAATTAACGTCGTCGGATTTGCATCGCTCAAGGCGGACGGCGATTCGGGCAGAGTATATAGGTCGTGCCTTCGCCGAAATACGCTTCGCGGGATTTTTTCGGAGGTTGTTTAGCGCGCGTTTTGGTTGCTTTTGAGATTTATTTCAATTGAGCTCTGTTTGAAATTATAAAGCGTGAAATTTGGGGAAATCGGTATTGCAGTGAAGCTCTCGTTTTTATGATACTGTAGTTGTTACTCAGTTTTGAAGTGTCATTTACCGAAGGATACATTTTTCTACATTTGGAAAGGCAAAGGTCGTGCTTTGACGATGTGCTCTGATAGGGAACATGGGTCTTTTCCTCTCTTATCGCTTTCATGTAAACTTTGAAAGATAAATGTTTGTTTTTCTTGTGAATAAAACTCCTTCTAAGGAAAATTTACTTTGCGCTTCCTTAGGGTGACTCGTTTGGACAAGAATTGGCGCAGTTTTACTTCCAATTTTGCAATCCGAAATGGCAAAAAAATGTGTCCCGGTGTTATGAGATTTGTTCAAAGGCTAAGGTTTCCAGAGACTCTTGAAACTTCTCATAGCAAGATTAAAAGAAACTTTGGTGATGCACTAAGAAAAATTTGAAAACTTTGACTTTGGAGCCTAATTTTCTAAGTCTTATTTTAATTGTGTTTCTAAGATTCATAGCTGCAACATGCCGGAGTTAACTCATTCGCAGACTTTTTCAAGCACGCCGAAACTTAGAATTCTTGGTTATAAATAATTATTCATTTTTGAAAGTATAAAAAGTAAACAAATAAGATCGATAATTTAACAATGTATCTTCAGTGAAAAGTTACTGGCCAGATTCTCCTTTTAGCAAATCAATAAATTTCATGAAATTAGTCAGTTTCATGCAGCCATTGTTTAAAAAGTTATTCACAAGTGATATTTATAACGTATGTCTTACTCTTAATAATCGTATTTTATTCTCTCTCATATTTGGGATGTCCATTACAATTCAACAACTTTTAAAAAATTCACAATATCTCACTTAACTTTCAAACATCGTTTGCGCTCCTTTTCTTTGTCATTTACATGGACAACGTGCGTGGATGACCGGGCGAATGATGTGGAGTTCGGATAAATGAAATATTCCTATGTTTGCGCAAGAGTCGCCGGGACACAAATTCCGCGCATTGCTTCCGGAGGAGGGTTTAGTTCATTCGCTCTGGAAAAAAGGATTTCAGTGGCGGTAGCAAGGAAGGCGGAAGGAAATCCTCGATTTTGCATGCTCGACCTATCTCCCCCAATCCCGGACATGATCATTTTTCTCTCGTTTCATCCCCGCACTGAGAAATGCCCGATCACTCCCAGAGTTGGATTGAGTACGAAGTTGATCATATATACTATAACGTGTTTCCAGTAATGTAACTCGGAGATTTCATTAACAGTAATCAAGTGAATATTACACGACCGTTTTGTAACTGTAAATTTTCAATTTTTAATGCGTCAATAAATTTGAATTTAAAATCGTAACAATTTAACGCCTTTTTAAAATCTATTTCTCATTTAAAATTACCAGAAATATATTGATTGGTACGATATCATTATTTTGTCATTAAAATGACCGAGTAGGATGCGAAAATCATTTGGTATTACGAATCATATCCGTTGTAGTTCTTTTGTAAATGATGGATGACGTAAAATTACAGTACTAGTGAAACCAATGGGGAATTAAATCATTATACTATCAATAAAAGCCTTAGTCTGTTGGTTAGAAATCTATATGGGTTTTCCTATAAGTGGGATCTTAAATATACCTTTTTCACACTTGCAGACTTATTTTATTTTCCAAAATTAAATTAGAAGTAATTAACGCGCGATCTTTGGATAAGAACCATTTTAAAGGAAATTAAATGAAAATTCTTATTTTTATCTTCGATTTTTTTTTTCAAATCAAATTTGCTTACATTAAGCTAAAATATTCGAAAATTTGTCAAAATTTTGCATTTTTATTGAAACGTTCCCTTGGCGATCAACAGCATTGCTGTTCATACAGAAAATCAACATATCTTGTGAGTCCATAATAGCTAATTTTTTCGGTTTAAAACGTTAGTTAAAATCAGACTACATTTTAATATTAACAAATATAATAATGCATTAGATTTAGATCACTTCCTTCCAATACAGTTGAATATATTGTTCCAATTTTCCCGTTGAATGTTTATGTCTATTGGTAATATATTATAATACTTATCCCACTGAATTCTACTGCGCTGTTTTTGAGGCTACAGAGAAGTGATAAAAGTCACAAGAGAGAAGTAAATATTGAACTTATATATGAACATATCTTCTTCCGAGAAATAATAGAAATAGAGTAAGGATTTATGCATTCAGCTTTAGTATATTTGATGCAAAAGATAGGTGACCTCTTTGCCGCTGATTAATTCCCATCCAGCTGCAACCTTATTGCAGTAAGAGTTGAAGAGAAAAAATGGTATTTGACTATTAGAAATATTGTTGTCAATGAAAGGATTTATATTTATGTTGTTGTTCTTTTGGTGTAGATTTCACATTAGTTTCCATAAAAATAAAAAAGTTTATTTAAACTATATATACCTCGTTTAAATAATCTATTCTATTTTTTTGATATATCGGTGTCAACTAAGTGTCGCCGGAAGTATAGTTTCAAGATCTGGTAACGGTAAATGTCAACTGATCCTTCTGTTACAAGTTTCCATCTATATGTTGTATCTCTAGCTACAATATATATATATATTTACAAACACACATAACTTGATTAAGTTTATAATAGAAAATATATGTATTTGCCAATTCATTGTGGTTTGTCTCCTTGTTTGTTCTTAATCTGTTAAGTTTAAAGTGCAGACTGTTTATATAATTTGCGCTTCTTCGCGGATTAATTTTCCTTCCTAGATATTTTACAGAATAAATCCTTTTCTGCGATTGAGATTATGAAAACTGTTGTAACAATTACGATTAACTGCGATTAAAGCTTAAATAACGTAATGTTTCGGTGGCCTAAGTAATCGTTCATTTCTCTGTCACCCTTCCATTCCTCTCGGCAAATAGCTGTACCAAAGGTTTTAATGCGTTATCGTACGAGCACGAGTCGCTGGCGTTGCGATATGTCTTCCGCCGAAACTTTTAGAGGATCCCTCGACGTATTTCGTGGATGATTCATTTCGCGGTCCGTCCCGCCCAATACACCTCAAAATGGTCCTCATTCCCCTCTCCGAACGGCCCGAAGTCTCGCGAGCAGTCCTATCGAATCTCCGCCATTCGCGAAACACGGCATAGGAGCTCAGAAATGTAGCGCTGACCCACATGTGTGTATGACACGGTCGGAAATAAATGAGGCCCGATGTGCGCAATAGAAAACATCTCCTTGTTAAAGGGACGAAATTCCGCATGACCTTCTTCCCCCTCCCCTGAACCTCGTCTCTTTCCACTTCGCCCACCCATGTGACCTAAACCTGTCTCCCAATTCATCAGAGGGTTATGTGGAAGCCATGGAAACCGCTCCTCTTATCTCTCTTTCTCTCCCTTTATCTTTCCATCTTTTTTTGGAGGGTTCCCATCTTCCACTCTTATTTCGCATTCCCACCGCTGCTCAGGAAACGTTTGTTTTATCTTTTCCATCTATTTCCTTACAATAAATCTGGTTCCCATAGGTTTGCCGCGATTTATTTTCTTTCGTCGAAGGCATGAATCAAACCAGGCATCAATATTTTCGATGCTTTTTTACGGTATTTTTGTTTTTGTCATTGCAGCAGACACATCATCATTAAAAGTTTATTACTTTCTGTCTAGTGGAGAAAACGAGGATATATTTCCATCGGTTGTTCATTGTTATGGAATTGTGAACTCAAACCCCTGTTAGTGTAGCAACCTATGCAGCATTTGGTAATGCTTTTTGCCTACAATCACGGGGTTCCTGCGTTGCGATTGCTCATGTCTGCAGAAGGGAATGCACCTTTGTATGAATATATTGTGTTAATTAATCATTATGCCGTGCTAAAGGTTCATTTCTCACTGTCCAAAGTTCTGTGACTCCGTTTCCGTTTCGAGCTAATGTAATTAATACGTACAGTAATCATCTGGTGATCTGAGAAATATGCGCCCGGCAAGTGGAAGACCCGGGTTCGATTCCCGGTCAGAGCAGACTTTTCTCATTCCAAAAATATTCCCAACATTAAAGCTTATGCCTGTCTGCGTAGGATCTTCAGATCGTTTTATTCCATAAATTTATAGCTTGGCAATCTCACTATTTGAGAGGGAGGAATTTTCTTCGATGTATCTCTTCGAGGACATCAGTTGAGGCTAGTTGATACTGACTTGGCTAGCTCGGTCCCAACCGTGAAAACATCTGCGTTCAGAAACGAGAAAATTGATCTGCTACGGTAGTTCAGTGGTAAAATATTCGCCCGGCAAGTGGAAGATCCGGGTTCGATTCCCGGTCATAGCCGACATTTTTCTTGTTTCAAAAATATTCTGAGATCAGTATTTCGAATAAATATCAGCAAATATTTTAGCGCCTAACGCTAAATAATGTAATGAAATATAATTCGGATGAAAATGGTAATTGTAATGTGCAGTGAGTAAGGAACTCCATACCAATATGAACATATTACTAAAATAAAAATGGGATTCCAAATGATCGTGTAATTTTCGTGTTGGCACTATTCTATCGATACAAATACGAAACATCAATCTGACAGGAAAATGAAATATGAAATAATTGCAATAACAGTATTTTTAAAAAATTATTACAACCAAAAAGTATTTGAGAACCACTTTCAGTGGCATGGCTTTCATTGTAGAATGAACTGGAAGTTTTTTATCCTCGAATCATAGTCGGTTGCAAGAATTGCAGGCTCATTTTGTTTGAGTGAATTTCATAACATACTTGAGTTAGAAGAGATTTCCTATATTCAATGATAAATACGAAGAAATTCTAAGGAGTATATTTTTTAAGAGAAACCTGCAGGAATGTTTCTTGGAACTCGTAAATCCTTCGTAGGCACAACTTCCTTGGAGAAATAAATGGTCTCCATAGTAATAACCAATTAACTGAAAAGTTATGACCTTTGTGGGGTCGTTACTTCAGCAGTCAATCACGTCTACATCATTTCCAACGTTCTTCAGAGATGAAACCTACAGCTCTTGGGATGAAAATTAGTTCATGCCTTTCTTCCTATTCCAGCGTTCGATCTTTTAACTCCATTTATAACAACTACTACTACATCTGTCTTCTTCTTCGTTATTCTATCTACTTTTCTCTACTTTCAAGGCTCATAATCTTAAATTTTATGCTACTGACTTTACCTCCTCTTCTACCTCATTCTCTTAACTCGACCTTGGTCTTTTTAGTGTACTTCACGAATTCTTTCACTCCCTATCTCCTTCCTTCACATATTTTCACTCTACCCCGCTTCTTCATACTAAACTTTGGCATTCTTCCTCCAATTCCAGTATTTTATCGTTCCCCTTCGTTTCCGTCCTCTAATCCCTCATCTCCCTTACCACCTACTTCCTTACAACTCTCTCAACTATCTTCCCCTTACTCTTCCTAACTTCTACTCAGTTCTCTGAAAACTTTTCTGCATTCCTCTGAACTTCTTCTTACCACTCTCAGCATCTTTCCCTATCCATCCCAAACATCGTCCCCTACCTCTTCCTATCTTTATCTAGATCTCCTTTTTGCTTCTCTCTATCTGTATCTTCTACTCTTTTTACGTCCCTTTTATTTCCTTTTGTGGCCTTCGAAATAGTTCTGTTTCTCCGCATCTCTCTCGCACCCATATTTTCTTAATCATCCTTTCTCTCCCTTTGTCTCTTTCTAAATCTTAGATTTTATTTTCTCGCTCCGAGATTTTCCTTCCACGGGCTTTTCTTTCCCATTCAGACGGGTTGCCATAACTCCTTAGTTCCCACCAGAATCTCCATCTCTCTCCCCGGCACGTTTTCCAGCACGATTCCTTCCGCTCTCCTGCTTCTCCAGCTGAAAACCACTTTCTTGCCCATATCGCTCCCTTTCTGTATAATTTCTCTGGAGAAAAATAAATTACTCTCCGAAGGATAGCAGACGAAATCGAATTATCGATTCAAAAAAGAAAAAATCGAAATTATCTTAAGAGATTTTCTTGGATAGGCCGATGAATCGATCTCACGCGGATGACGACTCGGGAATCGTGCAGTTCATCTGGATAACAGCGATTGGTTAGTCATTAACATTTGAATACATAAAACAAACTTGAAATAACTTCTCTTAATTAGGCTTGTTTCCAAGTATTTGCGGGATTTCTTTTTACGCTTTTCAATGATTTCTTTCCTGCCTTCGTCTTAAAATAATCTACATAAAAATTCTGCTTCAGGCAAAACAAAAATTTTTGATTCAGAGTAGCATCCCTAAGTTCTCTAGCTTATTTAATTCTGATAAAAAATAATACATTCGCGGGCTTTTCCTAATGTATAGTTAATACAGTTTACTTAATGAGTTGCTCCAGAATTTTATCTGACTACTGGACATAAACATTGACTTTTTGGTGAAGAGATGGGAACACACTGTTTAAATTTTCTTTCTTGCCGGGAGAAAAGTTTTAGTTATGAAATAAGTTCTTGACTCAACTAACTCCATCCGTTACAAATGACCTCTTTATTTCCGTGTTCATTGAAATTCTGCACTTACACCAATGGAAGAAAGTTTCTTCTTCAGAATTCATATATAAAATGTGTTACTGGGGCAGTAATGCATCAAAAGCCACGTCAGTTGTAATTGATTCTGTAATTTACGTGGGACATTTCCTGCTTTAACTGGAATAAGTATGAATTTGCGCAGTGATATTATCTAACATTAATGACAGGAAATTGGGGTACCAATATTGTAAATGGTTAAAACAGACTCGAAATAAATTCTACATTGGATTACTTAATGAACAATAACTACTCTGTTCATGCTCATTATTTATAATGATATATTGCAAAAGTTTTCCTTCATATTCTCATTTCAGACTCTCAACTTTACCTAATGCCTCAATTAAAAGTAAATAAAACTTAATGACATTAAAAAATTAGTTTAAATGACTTTAGTGCAAAACCGCATTTATCAGCGTTCAAGAAATGTCTGGAAGCGTTCATGCAGGAGATAGTATATTTATACCTATTTGTTTGAAATAAATGCATTAAGAGTAATTTACATTGTTGAGGTTGTTTTGTGATATGTAGATCTTAATTTTAATTTAAAGCTAGCAATGGCTTTAAAGAGTTTATACACACATAACCTTTTTAAGATAAAATATGCTCATACGGTTGAAGGAAAAAATATATAAAAATGAAAATTATACCAATTAATTCTATGCATATGGAATCATTAGCTTGTATAAAAGAGTAAATTTTACTGCATCGTTTAATGAAATTGTATTTTGTACATAATGGTGATAAATATGCAATGCAGAAAAATTTCTCCAACAAATGAATTCTTTACCTACTGAAAATCAGTTTTTCATTGTCCGTAAATAAATATAAATTAAAACAATTAAATACAAAGACATTAATTTTTGTTGAGATATATTTCAATTATGAAAATTACCCCGAAAGTGAAAAAGGAAGAAACGCCAAGCAACTTGCATTTCGTAGGATGTCGAGACATTTCATAAATTTTCAGTCAGTAACAAGAAGAATAAAAAACATCCGTGTAGAGGGCACGCAAACATTCTTAACCCTAAGATGCAGATCGTGTTTTATATACAGATTTACATAACCCGGGCTTCGCAGGCCCGAGCGACGTTTTGAGCTTTAAAACGTTGTTTACACCAAGAACAGCAATTTAAATATTTTCTTATAATGTTTAATTCATGAAATAATATTCACATATGCATAAATTATACATAAATCATAGCTATTTATTGATAAATTATTTTTGCATATTTTAATATATTGCACAAATTTTAATACATAGTCATTGCGTATGTTGCTTTCGCAAGGTACACAAATCATTTTGGATTTACGCTCAATATAATTGTTAAAACACATTTACATACATATAAATCATTTTTATTTGATTATAAATATTCAATGCTTATTATAACATATTCTACAAATTCTAATACTATGTTCATTGCAAATGCTCTTTTTGTATGATTCACAAGTCATTTTGGTTTTTGCGGTCAATGCTAGATATACACAATGAGCACCTTTTTCTTTTAGGTGAATCTGTTTGCGCCTTCGATGGAGGAGTGACAATTATAAATGTTGCCATACATTCTAAAATACCGCGTCGTAATGCAGAGTTTGTGGATCTTCTTTGCATATATGGTATTACCAGCTCTTTTGCTAATTCTTTCAAAAATAACCTATGAGTCAAACTTTGATGGTAGTTTGGGTGCTCTTTGATGAGTATATTAAATTCGTTCAAAGCCGCTACGTCTATGATATTGAAAAAGAAAGTCATAAGCCAACGTTTGGTTTGTCTTTTACATGTGTGGTTAGATATCTTTCGGTCCACAACATCAACGCCACCCTTTGTTTCTTTATAATACATAATAATTTATGGCTTTTTCTTAGAGTCATTGTTGACAGTAGTGTCATAGTGCATAGTACTCAATAAAATAACGCACTTATTTTTTAGGCACGTAACTTAAAAGGCTCACGTTATTTCTAAAACAGAATAATGAAGAAAATACTGCCCGTTTTTTGGATGGCTTCATCTCTTTTGGGATATCACTTTTTTTTTGACGCAGTGTGCCAACAACGGTAATGTTTTTTCCAGAAGGGAGAGAGTTAAAGATACACTTGTAAAAAAATTATCTATTGTTAGATTTAGCCCGGAGTTGTGGATAAATTATACTAAGATTTTAACAGTTTCTAGTCCTAAATTTTTATGTGCTGGTTCACCAAGTGGGCATCCTACATAACAAATCCGTCAATGGCATAACCTTATTTAGACTCGCAAGTCCAAAATATTTTTATACCGTAGTTTTTTGCTTTGCTAGGCATATATTGCACAAATTTGCATATTCCTCTAAAGGGAACAAGATGTTTGTCTATTGTTACATTTTTATAAGGTATAATACATGCCTTACACTTCAATGAAAATTTTCCAAATATAAGATACCATTGCTAACTTATCAGTCTGTGAGCTAGCTTCTCGAGATCTTTTATCGTCAAATCTTAGAAATCCTCTTATTATCTCAAACTGACAAACCGATATAGTGGCTCGATAAATAGGATTAGCAAATTCGCCAAAAAACAATTCTCTTACCGGAACATCTCAGCTTCGATCAACTCCAGCTTGAATTACTAGTCCAAGAAAAGCGCATGGTTCATTGATCTTTCCTTCTATCTACTTTTTTCCTTTTCTTTCCTAAACACTTTTACCTTCTAAGTTAGCACAATGCAAAATTTTCTGTAAAAAAATATCTGTAATAAAAACCAGAAACGCCTCTTTTGGTCTGGCCGATGTGTTTTATTGTTAGTCCTGGTGCTCTTCGAATTATATTGTGGCTTGGAATTTTACTTGGTGGTGGAGGTTCAACTGTCCAATTTAAACCACTCAGAGCAACATATGCTCTGAGAGATGAACACAATAGAAATATCCGGGGAACTGAAGCTCACAGAATCATCAACACCGTCATTCTCATCACCACTTGAACTAGAGCCGTCATCACTAACTGCTTCAAAATCTTTTTCGGCAACGTCATCTTCTTCAGGTTCGGAAATTTTACTTTCTCCAAACGGCAAATCTTCACATTCCTCTACCCACTGCAATAATGTTTCTTCAAATTTTTTTCTCAATATAATGAACACTTTTTGAATTCCTTTTCTTTGGTGGCATTTCTTCGAAACACAGCAACAGGCTAGATGAATCTCAGTAGTGTTGGTTTCAACTGAATGCGCCTATCACGCTACAGTCTTATATAGGAGTGTAAATGATACAGGCTCACTTGAGAAGAAGAAAATAACGCGTCTAGAATTGCTTCTAAGTGATTACAATAGCTTTTGCATCGCTTCTCGTGGAAATGAATACATATTTACAATAAGAGATTTATGTATACATTGTATTCATAATGTTGGTTAACCGGTTGATGTCCTACATAATCCAAACCATGAATACCGAACATATATAAAAACTTTTTACGCCGACTTGCTTTGCATATATTGCAGAAATTTGCATATTCCTCTACAGGAAATAAATAGTTCGTAAACTGAATTTTATCCGATATGGTGCACTACTTGCACTGTAAAGTATTTACAGTAATTTTCATATTGATTCCTGTGGAACTGAAATATATTTAGCATAAGGGCTTCAGAGCCCCGGTTATGTAATTGTAGAGTACATAAAAAGCGGATTTTGCAGATACAGTCATTATTTCTTATAATTTACGTATTTGTAAAATGATACCCGAAACCCTTCTGAAGGCATTCCTGGAAGGATGTTTTGATTAAATATTTTTTGTTGAAGTTATAACAAAATATATAACATGTCGGGCCTCCGACGCCCGGGTTATACATCCGAGGGTTAACAAAAACCTCTCTCCCAAAATTACGAGACTGTGGTCCTTCAGTTTGAATGAAAAAAACACCCCTCTAATTCATTGCAAAACTCTTTCGGGAAGTTCAACTTCGTTCCAACTCCGAGACTCAAAGCACAAAGACTTAAACATGTGTAACTGTCGGACAGAGCAGTAATTTCGGACATCGGAGAAATAATGCTGAACAGACTCGCGCGCTCTCCGTCCGGACGAATACTCCTCTGTACGCTCCATCCTCGCAAATCAAACGTGTCAAAGGACTTAGAGGCTGACAATGCAAGGTGGCGTTGCAGAGTTTCTGAGAGACGCAAGTGCACTCCGTACTGTGACGGTCTTTTAGTTCGAACTAGGGGAAATAGATGAGTGCAATCGTCCGTATGCCCGGTGGGATAGCCGTCCAAATCCCTCATCTACCCACACGAGACGGAAACGGCGGAAGAAGATGGATCAAAATAAGAGCCAAGTCCCCTCTGACTCCAAGAGGACGAAATAGGTGAAGGGAAACGGAAGGGAGAACTTAGTAGGCCGATTGGAGAAGGTAGGAATTGGAGGAAAGAGAGAAAGAGAAGAAGAACAGAGTCACTAGGTCGATTCGCAAGAGGATGCGATACATATGTCGTTAAAGTAGCATTTAAAGAAGTTTTTCGAAGAAATCGGATGCGAAAGCAAGGAGAGTAGACAAGAGTGGGCTTTGTAGCCGGCGGTGGAAAAGATGGCGATGACAATGCTGTAAAAAAAAGGACGAGTCCTCGGCTGTTTATCACTCGGTCAAAGCAAGCAAAGGAATTCTCTTTCTTCTCTCCATTTCCACCGTGTGTTTGCTCTGATCTTCGAAAAAAGGAGTTTAATATAAAGGTGTAGCCGGGAGGGGAGGTCATATGAAAGGGAATATTTCCGAGCGGTTTTCTCTTTGACTTTCCCTCTTCTTACTTTTTCATTGTTAAAAAAATGAGTCGAATACTTTGGGCTTAGTTGCAAAATGATTAATTTTCTTTTCCTGTTTGGCGGATGTTTATGAAGGCTGTTTATCTGCGGTCGCATTCAGGGAAATTGCAGCTTTAATGTAGGTCATATAGGTCAACGAAATGGGCATTTCGTTGCTTCGGCGAAGTAAGAGTTCTATATCGGAATACAAATTAAACGAGATGAGACAATGTTATTTTGACATCAGGTTTATTTTTATATTTAATTGGAAAACTTTTGAAAAGGTCTAACTAAATTTAATATATAGGGTACATTACTAATAAATATAATGAAAAGTTTTGTTCTTTCAATTATTTATAATGCTAATTCCTTTTTACTGTGCAAAACTTACTCGATTATCGAAATAAACGCAGTGCTTATTTTGATTAGAGATGAGCGCATTCAAATTGGTTTTGTATTCTGTGGCCTTGGATGTACAGATCCATCATATATTTTAAAATGTGTCAAATAAATAATGAAATATATCAAATATCCAATCCAGAGATAACACATATATCGCGCATCAGTTACCTAAATTGTAATGCAATTTATGTTTGAAAGATTGTCTTTTAATATTACAGATAATATAATATACAATAATATAATAATATAATAATACAATAATATAATAATATAATAATATAATAATATAATAATATAATAATATAATAATATAATAATATAATAATATAATAATATAATAATATAATAATATAATAATATAATAATATAATAATATAATAATATAATAATATAATAATATAATAATATAATAATATAATAATATAATAATATAATAATCTACAGATAATATAGCAATAAGCAGTCTTTGTCTGAAGCATCTCGACTTGCGTCTCTGGTGGGGTATTTTGTCTCGTATCAAAATAAATAATGAAATGTAACGTACTTGAGAGATCGATATACTTGACTCATACTTGGTGCTCTCCAGAGTATTTTTTAATTCATCTACAACACTTAGTATTTGTTTGTATAGATTAAATAATATTTCAATTCAGTAACCTTCAATACGCCATTAGGTAAGGAGCTACATCGTATCCTTTGTCCACAATCCTTATTATAAAGTCTAAAATGCCTACATTATTTTAGCCTATCTCTCAAAATGCTCGAAACCAGATGTCAACAACCAAAACGGCAACTTTAAATTAAAATAGATGCATGAATGTTGATTGGGCAAAAATTTTTATTTATATAAGTGCATACAGATTAACCATCACGAATAAATAAATTTCGTTTTTGGAAGTGAATTATTTTTCCCTTCATTTAAAGATAGAAAGTTGTAAATTTATTTCGCTATTATTAGTTCTTAGTTATTCAGATCAAGAAGAATTTCTTTAAATTTTCAAATGAGACATTTATTTTCCGTTTTACGAGAAAAATTTATCTATTTCCTAGCAAATTCGTCTATACAAATGATTTCAATCCTTACAATGTGGTTTTAGTTGCAGATTGTTAAAATTATCATAAAACTTAACCTTTTTTCTATTTTCTAGGTGAGTACCATAAACTCTGGCTTATCACGAGACTGGATTGCTTCCTTCTCACTACCTGCGAATTCACCGGCAATCTGTAAGTCCCGCTGTCAAATCCATATTCATTAATCGAAAGGGCAAACGCAACGAGGGCTTTTTACATTGAATTTCCCTGGCAACGTAGCTGATTTAATAATTTCTCTTTTCCGAACGAGCGGTTGTATTCAAGAGAGAAGGTAGAGGGAGAGCGATAGGGGAGAATTTATTTTCAATTCTTTAATCAAAAACAACGAAACACCCACACACGCAACCCTTACTTCACGTGATTTTTGTTTTTCCTGCGTCGTTTTTTCCGTGGTTTCATGGAATATTTTCGCGGAAATTATTTCGAGATACGAATCAATCGTGTTTGCACGAATTAATAAATTTTGCGTATTTTTTCTGTTTTATTTCATCGTATATATATATAATGGTATGGCAACCGTTAACCGTTGTACAGAAGGGAGAGGGGAAATGTAGGCAAAAGAGGAGGGGAAATTGGTCGGGACATAGGGCGGGAAGGAGGGTGTAGGGAAGGAGGGTTGAGGGAAGGAGGGAGTGAGACAGAGAGAGAAATTTTGAAGATCGGATCGCGAACGCGTCACGTACTGGACGTTTCTCTCCCAGTTTCCGTTGCGTGGTAACTGGCGTGTGAGAGTTTTTATGATCGATTGCCATGGCGACGCATGTAGGCAAAGGAGATATGGAGAGGGGGTGTGTGTGTGCGAGAGGAAGAGAGGTAGAAAGAGGGCGAGCAGCGGGGCACATCCTCCCTCTCTCCACCAACATGTGCGCTCTATCTCCCCATCTATTTTCCTCTTTCGCTTCCCCCCTAATGTTATCTCTCCAACTCCGACGCGAATTCTTATTTCGAGAAAAGTTATTCTTGGAGATGTCTTTTTATCTCGCGAACTTCTTTGAAAGCATTTCTTCGAATGGAAGAGGAAAGTGTCATTTTTTGCCATTCCATTCTTGCGTATGCCTAGTTATGTAGCGTGACAAATGAATGCATTCGCTGATTGAATGTTAACAAATGGTTTGTATGATGTTACCCAACTCATTCTAGCACTTCCTTAAAAATTGCACTGTTTATAAGGCTCTTGATAGTTGTAAAGTTTCGTAATTGTGCATTAGAAAATATGCGGGGTGTTATCTTGAGAGTATAAGAGCTGAAAAATGCTATAAGACGCATATCCTCAAGAAACGATGAACAATGGATCCAAATATCCTTACGGCATTATCCAAGAAGGGTGTTATGGCCCAAGAGGCTCTGATAAATGGGAGGCGCAAAACATCAGAGGCAGGCATTGCGAGTGAATATTTCACGGATCTTTTAATGTTGAAGATTATTTCATCGTAAATTACGCTTCATAAGGTTTATTTAAGGTATTTTAAATTTTTTATATTTTCATTTCTTGAATTAGCTAATCCTTTTTATAATAATTAACGTGACTAAAATTTTCACTCAACTATTATTCTAATTATTTGTCGTGTTTTTACTTTAATTGGTCGATGAATCGTGTTCTATCTTGCAAAAAAATTTCTTTGCATAATTGGGGTTATTTTGGAATTATTTATTCCATAGAGATCAGTTTCCCAGTTATAGTTTCAGAAAAACAGAACTACGCATTATTTTTAAATAGTCACCGTCGCATGAGTCGCTTCGTCGTAAAACTGGAAACGAGAGCGAATGTCGCAGAGTAGGCCGGGATAATCCTCATTTCTTTTCCCAAGGCTTCGGAGAGAGGGAAAAAATTATTAGCAATTTTAATGAGCCGAAAAATACTGAAGGTTGGATTTTGGCGATCCCACCCGAAATAAAAACAAAAAATTGGACTCGAAAAAAAACGAACACCGGGTCGGATTGCGATGTGCGGTGGCGGTGGAGATCGCTGTCGGGAGATTTCCTCGCGATTGGGTCGCCAGCTGTTGGGTGCTGCGTTTTCAACCCCTTTCACGACGAACACTTTACGCGCGTACGAATCCACCCACCAAATAAGGCACTGTAGTTCGCTGCTTGTCGCAAACGCGCCCTCTTTGCATGTCAACGCTTCCTCTCTCTCTCTTCCCACTTCTCGTTTCATCCGCCTCTCTCTCTCCCTCTCCCCTCTTCACTCTCTCTCCATCTCGTCTCCTCACCCTCTCTCCCTCTCGTCTCTTCACCCTCTCTCCCTCTTCTCTTTTCACCCTCTCACTTCACCCTCTGTCTTCAATCATTCCTATTAAAATCCCTTTCTCTATAGCTCTTGACCAGTGAGTGGTGTATGGTTGATATTGAAGCAGGGTGTACCGAACAGTATAACGAGGAAAAATGAGTTTAAAATTTCAGTAAAACGATAAAGAGTATATAGAAATAGAAATTATGATATATTAAGAATATGATTAATGTCAAATAATATCCGACTGAGGATAATTATTTTTGAGACATGTGACAGCTTGCAGCAAACCATTCTTTCGACTTTCTAGATTTAATTAATGAAACGAAACTGTCCTTTCTCTTCCCGAGTACCATATTTATATGGATAAATTCTGCGGATAATGTTCAGATAGAATGAATCACATAGCAACAAGCGGCAGAGGCAAAAGACAAATATGGTTTGCAGCATGCGTAAAAAATGCTAAATATACCGTGAGCTTTCATAATTTTCAATTAAATTAACATTCTCTCATTGAATGATATCCTAGGTGCGTGTAGTACACACACAGATCTTCAACTTGTTTCTTATTCGTTTAAGCTCTCTCTCTGTTATCACATTCTTTTCTCTCTCCGTTAGAGAATGGGAAAGGAGTGAAAGGGAACCGAAGACTGAGTACAAGAAGGGCAAGAGTCATGAATGTTTATCTTGCATTCACTCGCTCAATTGGCGATGAATCTGGCGTGGAGGGGCCTGGCTAGATGCTCGAGTGATTAAAACGGGCGGTGAATGAGATAAGTGCTGGGGAGAAGTGATAAAGAGGAGGGAGAATGTGTGATGGAGGAAGGTAGGGATTATGTCGGTCAAAACCGGAATGTGTTTTTTACTGGTCCTTTCTCTCTTTACATTTTTCTCCCTTTCTCGCCTTTTTCCCTCTCTTTGAGCGGCGGCGAGAGATTTCGTATCGAATCCAGGTTTTCAGTCGTGAGCTTACCGCGTTCCTCTCTTCGAAAATGCGAATTACGCTCAGCCTGGTTTAAAGGCGTGGACTAGAAAATCAAGCGGCCACGTTTCGAGATTTTCGGTTGTTTCGCCCCGATTATCTTCCTCCACCTCTTCGTTCTCTCCATTTTCTTCCACTTCCCTCCCTTCGTCTCCTCCTCCTTTCCTCCCGGCACATCCCAGGCCGTAAGGATTTAGTTGTTGTTATTAGAATTTTGAAAGGGATTCGTTAAAAAGTTATGATTATCTCGAACGCTCTCCCGGTACTGGGAAATATTTCGTTTTTGGGTTTTATTTTAAGGGTCCGTTTTTAACGACGTGCCCTGCGTTATTTTTAATTGTCGGCGATCACCTATGAAGCCAACCAGGATTATTCATACCCGCCGAAACGCAGGATCGGAGAGTTGTAACGATGTATTATAAAAAAGGATAATTGCGATCCTTCGAGATATAGGGAAGAAAATCACTCCAGTTTTTTTGTAATAATAAATCATTTCTGTTTTTGCTAGAACAATATAATAGGCTAATTTGTTTCGTATAATCTTTATGAAATTTGATTTTTTGATGAGCAAATATTTTATCTTGCGTTCTTATTTAGAATGCCGATCGTTCAAAATGTGAAATGAAATATAATATAATGATCAATGTCAACGTATCTTAAGTTTATTCGTTAAGTATAATTAATTTTTTGTTTGCTTTTTTATTCATTTGGTTTGTATTGAGCGGTTCATGAAATTTTTGGATGCAATAATAATAAAATTCATATGCACAAAAATGCGACATATTTCAACTTTGATTGTGACACTGGTACTATCGAAAGAAAGAGATTTTTTCATTGTAAATATCTACACTTTTTATTAGAGAATGACCAAAGTAGATAATTAGCTCCATCGTATATCTTCTGTATAAAAATGAAAGGTGCATATTATCAAAACTGGCCTAATGACCGCGAAAATTTTCCAGAGAGATTTTCTCTCGATTTTCCTGGAGATACTGCGAAAAATGCAATGCGTGTATCATCTATTTGGGGAGTGGCGGATGCTACCAACTGCGTGCTGTATATATATATATATATATATATATATATATATATATGTGTGTGTGTGTGTGTGTGTGTTTATAATACTTGCTTCCGGAAAGTTCACCGTATGCACTGACGTCTGGCTTTACCAACCTGGAATCCCATTTCCCAAAAGCACTCTGATATTTTATTTCTTTTACCAAACTCCCAACACGCCTACATTATGACCAGCTGTGCTTTCCTCTCTACCTGTCGTGCTACCCTCTACCTCACTCCGTTTCTCACACATTTTTTCTTTTCTTCCTTTTTCGAAGCCTCCCCTTTAGTCCTTTCCAGTACCTTTTCCCATCTCTCTTTCGTGCTTTCCTATATACAACCTCTTCCTCTTGCCCAACACAATAGCGCCCCCGTTTGTTATCTCCGGCAACCCTTTTACCTCCTTGAGAATAACTCGCCGCTACCTTCTCTACTGATGAGATTAACTCTACGATATTTTCTTCCGAAATTAGCGCTTGAAGATCGATACTATCGCTTTAATTTTTGAGGAGTTTCTGTTTTTATTTTCAACAATCAGTCAATCTGAATCGTCGCTTTTCAGGTTTATTCTTATTGTTGCGCTAGGAAGTGATTTTAATTTGCTGATATTAAATTTTTACTTGATAAATGTTTTTATGTTTTAGTAGTTTAATAAACTTTTTGACTGATTTTTTCCGATATCCGAGGGTTATTTATTAACTATAGATTTTTACGCGGTAGTCTTATTCAATTTAAATAAGACGATGAATGTGTAAATTTGACGCCGAATATTATTATTATATGGTATTGGTTAATATATCTTATTGAGATTTTAAAGAATCGTTAGAAAAATCTTTTTCCTATGCTTCAGACATATTGATAAAAGGTCTCCATGTTTTACATCTGCTGCTTTTTATTTTTTTTTCCTAACGGAAGAGTATCTTAATATATCTCCACTGATGACTGACGAATAGAACCTGGGTGAAAAATTATCGCACATGTGCGGAACGCTTCGCAATTCTTAGGCACATGAGATTACTAAAAAGTTTCTAAAACGATAATTGGAAACTTGAGTAAAAATTTTGATTTTTTTGCACCCCCCCTCTCTCTCTCTCATTTATTATCTTCCATCGCAGGTATCCTCTGGCGCTTCCCTTAACTACCTTTGGCTGATGATCATGATTTTTTACTACATTGCGGGCACCGGGGAGATTTCCCTGATACACGGTTCGTGCAGTCACATGCTTCACATGGGACCACCACGGGGCCGCGCACCTGGTTATTCTGGCAGCGAGCTTTAATTATTGCTCCACAACACAATCTACGGCGGAGTTATAGACTTTATAAAAGTTTAAATCTGTTTTCGGAAACTTAGAATGATTTTTTTGCATGTACATTGAGGTGAAGGTTTAGCGGAATGGTATTCAGCATAAGGTGAAATATGATTCTACGAGTGGATATGAGTGGAAATTATTTTAGGAAACGAATTGGTCATTAAAACCAACGGCCGGATTTTGAATAAAAATTACATATATTTATTTAATTAATCAAGACTCTGCGATGGATTTAGTGTTAAAGCGCACACAAAATTCAATGATATTGGTAGAATTTACCTATAGTTGATAATTGATAATGTATAAGAAAAGGTAGAAAGATAGAAATGAAATAGTGTCATGAAATATCAATATATGAACTAAGATTTCAATGGCCAATCATTTAAACTTATGAGATTCGTCATTGAAATTAAATATTATCGCATATGTCTGTAAAGAATAATAGTTTTACGTGACTTGTATTTCTCTATAAATGCCTAACTTGTTATTTTTATTTTATTTTTCATAATTTACGGATAATGATATTAAATCGAACGCGTTAATATTTATAATATACAGCAAACCCTCGGTATTCGTAGTAGATAGGTTCCTGAGACATCCGCGAATACTTTATGCTAATGACTTAGGGGAAACACAGGTTCCCGGGACACATAAATTACTATATTTATGCCAGCAGAAATTTTATAAAATGCCCGATTGATTTCATAAACCTTCAAAGAATATATGACTCTCAGAAGCATGGAAGCCATATTCTTGAGGGTTGACATACTGAAAGAGCTTAGGCTTCAATGAAGGATATCCATTCATTTTTTAGTCGATGATTTGTTTCGTTAAGTTTTTATATGCAATATAAGGCTTATTCTCTCCCTTTTATGATAAAAAAACGCAAACAATTTTATTATCATCAGATGTAAGAGTAGAAATGCAGCACTCGGGTGGCCGGCAATTTTTCGGCTGAATGAACATTGTATATTTTTTCATTAGAAATTCAACCATCACTTCGTTTTTCGTCGTTTGTGTAAAATTAAAAGCTGGTTTTCTCAATTGTTTTATAAATCATGGATATATTAATCCATTTTCTTTCATAAAACAGAGAAATAATACGATTCTGCGCGCAATCGGTGAATTGCTGGGAGTTTAAGGGAAAACATGATTAGACAGGCTACTACCCGCGAACAGTTGAAACCGCAAATGAATAAGACCGAGAATGGCTAAGGTTTGGTTTATTGCTTGACGCGTTTTGAAGGCTTGAAATATCGTTTTATAGAAGATGAACAAAATGAGGAGGTCTGCATTTGCACGAAGTGAATATTAATGACGTGCACTAAAAATAACCCTGATATCGACTTGAGTCAAACATTTCGTATTGTAAAAAGAGTACAATATTATTTTTGCATTCAAATGATTCTTTGATTTTTGCTATATTTGAAATATATTTACTATAGTAACGGAGAGAATTTCATTTTTTTTCGTAGAAGGGAACTTCATGGTTTCCACGCTATATGGTGGAATTAAATAGTCAAGCCTTTTGGTGCGCCAAAATTTCTACTATATGTTGTTCGTTCTATTATTAGGTACCGTTATAAATTTTTGATTGAAATGCATAGTGTATATAATTCCAAAGGAAACAACTTTTACAATAAATTGGCAGTTCTTCCAGCTATTTTGTTAAAACTTTATAACTCCCATACTTTCTAAGATGCATATAATGTAAAATCAACGTACCGTTATTATTTTTGCCTTTATGAGAATGAGCCTTCAAAAGTAATTTGCTTAAAGTATTACGTACATATTGACCATGGAGCGTAATATTAGTATAATATAAACTTACAAAGGTATGGGAAAGGGCTCTAAAATATTTCATTAAAAAATTAATTAGAATGAAGGTATGTTGAAATTTCCTCCTCCGGTCGTTTGTCTGGAATATATAATGTTAGTTAAAAAAGTATCGTAATATTTGACTTTTAACCATCATGAATATACACCGAACGTTGGGTTAACAAGACTTCCAGGCAAACCAACATTACGTTAGGTCCCTCTGCATCATCATGTTTCGTCTCTACACGTTCCCTTCACTTTTTTCCCTTTCCTCTTGTTCGGGCTGATGTCGCCTATTTCCTCGATCCGTTGGGAAAAAGGGAAAATTCACGGCTTCGGCTTCAGAAAGCGGCGCTTCCGCGTCCACACGAGGATCAGAAGAGCTATATAAGCTGTCCACACATACATAAACTACTCACACACCAACTTTATATTTCCGTGGAAACACCATTGCCTTTTGTTAAAAAATATACATTCCCAACGTCCGTTTCAACTCTTTTACGTAAAATATTGCTTTATTTCTTTGCACAGACGAATGGTTATGGGTGGCCATTTGAAATTTTGTTGGCATAACATATTTGTGCTATCGTTAATACAAGCAGTTATATCGCCGAATTATTTGGAATAAACAATAATTGCTTTAGATAAGGATTTGTAATTTGACTAAACCAAGCTTCAAGAATGCAAAAATATGGAAGTAATAAACGCACCGTTTGCACCTGGGTTGATCTGATGAAGATGATAGGCAATCTTCGACCAAATTATAAATTTCAAATGTATAAATCCGTTCGTTGTCTATTAAGTTAAATTATTAACACTAA
The DNA here is from genome assembly GCA_028673005.1 of Tanypteryx hageni. Taxonomy (NCBI): domain Eukaryota; kingdom Metazoa; phylum Arthropoda; class Insecta; order Odonata; family Petaluridae; genus Tanypteryx; species Tanypteryx hageni. The sequence goes on along the minus strand of CM054112.1, from coordinate 98,199,968 downwards.
CGGATCGTGGGGCTTCAAACCACTCTTAGCATAGGAGCCTTGAAGAGGATATTGCGCTAAAGTGCTTTCACTTGTTGAAATTTTGCGTTTAGGTGAATTGCGCTCTAGAGGAACTGAATTATTCATCGGTATCAAGCCCCCTGCTAAGATGCAAACTGTCATCACGCCTTATTAAAAATTCAGCGAATGAATGGAATCCCGCAGCCATGGTGCAGAGGTTAGGAACGGGGCAATTCTATCGAACGTTTCCCATTTAGAACGTCGTTCCGCGATATGAAATTCCAATGATATCTTTCTACTCAAATATATCTTCTCACATAGCAAGGAATACGAGTAACAAGGGTTAGAATTAATATAAGACTGTGATATATGATAGCCATAGGAACAAATTGGACGTGTTGAGGATTGCCAGCGATGAGTGAGTTTCTACATCTCAATATGAAAATGATCCTAAAGACAACTAATAAGCTGAATATATTAGTCCCCATGCTTGGAAACTTGTTTACATGTACATGGATATGATTAAAAACGAAGCTATCATTATCTCTTCTATTACGCTATTTTGCATGATACTAAAAACTACAAAAGACAGTCTATAATAATTTATCAATATAATTTAAAATGAATAAGTAATCTGTCAATGAAAGTCATAGGGGTAGATAAAAACAAAAGTCTCGTATTATCTATATTATAATCGGCGTGATCTTGTCTACGCAGCTCAGAGCGTTTTTATTGGTCGATGGCCAGTTAAACAGAGATCATTGACGTCGTTACCTGTAACTGTACACCTTGATTACATTGTCTGTTTACCTAAAGCTAAACATAAACAATACAATAAGTAACATACACAAGCGAAACTAATATATTGGTATTAGTGAAATTGATGGAATGATATGATCCGAAGATCCTGTGCAGACAGGCATAAGCTGTGAAAGTTGGAACAATTTTTGAAACGAGAAAAAGTCTGCTATGACCGGGAATTGATTGAATTCCCGGTCATAGCAGACTTTTTTCTCGTTTCAAAAATTGTTCCAACTTTCACAGCTTATGCCTGTCTGCATAGGATCTTCGGATCATATCATTCAATCAATTTCATGTTTGGCAATCTCACCATTTGAGAGGGAGGAGTTTCTTTCGATGATTCTCTTTGAGGACATCTGTTGGGGCAGTTTGATACTAGCTTGGCTAGTTCCCGTCCCACCAAGGAAAACATCCGTATTCAGAAACGAGAGAGAATGTTCTGCTACGATAGTTCAGAGGTAGAATATCCGCCCGGCAAGTGGAAGACCCGGGTTCAATTCCCGGTCATAGCAGACTTTTTTCTCGTTTCAAAAATTGTTCCAAATTGGTATTAGTGTTAAAATTTAATTAAAGTTTCATCTAAATAATATCGGTAAGTATAATATTTTGTTTATAAGTATAAAATATGAGTAAGCTTAATATTTACACAGACCTAAAATCTATTAATATTTTTTATCTTAGTTCTTAAAATATTGAAAAATGCCCCTCAGTGATTAAAAATGAAAATTTTGAAAGCTTTCGAAATAGAGAAAATTGGTAATTCCAATTTTATTTTTGGAGGACATCCAAATAGATGCATTTCATGACATAATAAAATCTAATACAGGATTCAGGCCTCAAAGCGTATTGTTACTTCAGACGCCAAATATGATACTACCTAATCTACAACATGAAGAATATATACAAATTTGGTTTAATTTCTTTGGTGAATCAAAGATCGGCCATTTTATTGAGATCTACTACGATAGAACACAATTGAATATTTATGATAGTTCGAATGCAAACGTAATTCATCCGGATCATTCCATCTATATAGAGAAACTTTTTCCTTACAAATCCAAAATAATTTTTAAGAAAGGACAACATAAAAAAAATGTTTTGACTGTGGAGGATTTGCAGCTGTGTTCCTCACATTCATTTATTTAGGAAAACAGCCAAAAATGAATTATGTAATGACAATAAACGTTTCAGAATTCGCCGTATTAAATATTAAAAAATTGTGGGTGTAATTTCAAAATTGAAATGCAGGAATCTCTAGTTACACAATCAATGCAAACAATTTTATTATTATTTATTGCAAAATAAACTGGAATCTTTCCCATACATTCTCTGATTTCCTTTCTTTGCCATAAGAACGGTTTGGCTTCTTGCGCTGAAATATCGCCGTGCGGAAAAGACTTCAACATCAGTATCCGCACGACGTAAAGGAGAATACTAACCCAGAACTCAATGGGGTCGACGCGCTATTACGTCATGGATGGGATTTGTGATAAACGTCCTCCAATTCGCACGCTTTTTCAAAGGAGGATCCCTTAAATGAATCAATCCTTCACCTGGACCCTCTACCGTCTACCACTCCCCCGCCCCCTTCCCTGCCGTCACGCCACTCCTCTCCCACCTCCAAACGGCCCTTTTTCTTCTCACCTTAGCCGCTAGCGGGGCCGTTTTCCCCTCGAGGGCCCTTACGTGGTCAGCATAACCCTAGACCCTCCTATCGCCGCTCGAAACCTACGCTAGCCCATATCTTCCGCCTTCCCCTTCTCACCCATAAAATTCTTTTAATTCCTTATCCTCCCGTCCCCGCCCACAGCCCACGTCCAGTATATGCCCCAAAACAACATCCACGGATGGTATTCCTCAGACACCTCGGTACACACTCACACACACACGCAGCTTCAATTTTTTGCCAAAATTCTTAGTTTTAATTTTCCAGAGTGTTTTCCTGTGAGCGCCCTTTTTGCCATGCGCTGTATTTTCTCTCCGCTCCCTCTTTCTCTCTCTCTCTCTCAATCGACCACTCCTTCCCCACTCCTTTTATTTTTCTCTTCCTTCCTTTATTTGTATCTATATCTCTCTCTCTAATGCTCATTTTTTATATCAATTATCCCCCAATTTCGACTTCGCGTGCTTTTTTTGCGTCCTCCATTATTCGCCATCGCGTTTTTGCGCGGCTCTTCGCCGCTCGGAAATTTCTTCTAATTTTTCTCTCGTCTTCAGATTCTCCTCTCCAGCCTCCTTTCTACCTCCGACCTCACATCACCGCTGCTTTAAGTGTATATCCGATGGGTTCGCATTGATATTGCAAGGGGTGGTCTTTCTCTTCCTCCTGCTCTCCAGATTCTCATTTCTCGGCTTCCCAAATTTTCCGCCTCCCGTCCACTCTAATTTACACCCCGCTTCTCTCTCTCACACACTTCGTTCTCGTATTTTCTTTCCTATTATTCTTGTCAATTCATCTTTTCTTCCTTCCCTCTCAATCTCTCGCCATCTCCTTCTCTCTTTCTCTCTCCCACTAGTTCTCCCTTTCTTCTCTTAAATAAGTGTTTTTTTCTTCCTTGTCATCCTTTCCTCTCATCTTTCTCTTCTTTCTTCTATCTGTCTCTTGTTTCAGCTATCCTCCCTTTTTTCGACTCATTTACGCCAATTTCTCAGCAAAATTTGTTTGTTTTTCTCCGTTTCTTCGAAAAATATTTCCTTTTACTCCTCTCTGTTTCTTTCTCCCTCACTCTCAGTATCATTCAACCCTTCGGCTGGGATTTATACTGATGTTAAAGTTTTGCGTTCTAATCGGCATAATGAGGGAAAAGGAAATATCCGTTTTTGGGAAAATGGATGGCTGTGAGAAGATGCAGGAGCGCTCTGGGGGAAATAGCGAAAGGATATTTATGTCCAGGAAATGTAGCAAATTCCATTAATTTTTGAGAGCGCCGATGACTTCTTTGCTGTTTTCGATGGATTGAATAAGACTTTCCTACTCTGCCTAGCTTTTTTGTTAAATTATTATCCCTCGAATTCAATACCTATGTTTGAGTGATTTATTGGAAATGAAGACAATAGTCAATAAACTGAAAAATATCTCATTTATATGCTGGTTAAATTGAAAAATGTTGATGCAATTTGATAAGTAACAGTTAATTCAGAAACGATCACGTTTAATGCTTGTAAAGTTTTGTAATATAGTTTAATTTGTTTAAAGAAATATCTTTAGCATTGTGAAAACATCTTACGTCAGGATTATATATAAATAAAATAAATAAATAAAAATAGCACGAATAACAATTCAGCTTTATTTAATATAACCGCAATTTGAAATAATTGTGGAAAGTTAAATTGAGCAGCATCAGAAGAAATCGGAATAAACGATGTGTGTGTTCTTGCGTCACACCAAACACAATTTGTTTTTCAGCGAAGGGGGATTCCGATGATTAAAAAAAATCAGCACATATTGGGTGGGGAAGGGACTCGCGGGACTAATTCACAATCACTGACCGTGTAATCCGCAGAAAATAATGGAAAGTGAAAGGGCCACGATGATTAGAATGTCCACGAAATGAATAAGCTTTTGCAAGATTCCGGGGCTTATGTGCGGAAATGTTTTTTGCAACCGAAAATTCTTTCGAGGGATATAAAAATCGTTCCCATAAGAAAAGCAACAGTTTTTTTCGTTCGTACATATACGGTATGTCGAAAAATTAGGCATCCTAATCTTTTTTGCGATGACTTTATTTTATGGTTTAATTATATTTATATAATACAATACCTTAACTTTAACCACTATTGATTCGATTATGAGGCGATTTTTAGGAATTTTACCGGATAATCACCTATTTTATTTGGAAGCTGAAGGTAACTCCCCCTATACCCTCTGCATCCGAGAAGATATTCTAGATATTTTCCTAAATAAAGGTTCTACGTTTTTTTAAGGACTTAACACAGTGTTTCTCAACCATTTTCTTTGCATAAATAATACAGGTAATGGCGGCACACCGCCTCCATTTTCCAGTGTATCTCTCTCGCTTCCCCCAAATTTCCGCGGCACACCAGTTCATGCCTGAGGAACACCACTGTGCCGCGGCATACCGGTTGAGAACCACTGATCTTAACATATAAATTAAAAATAAAGGTGAAATACTCCTTTAGCCAAACAATTAGAGGGTTGTTTGGCTAAAGGAGTATTTCACCTTTATTAATCTTAGCCAAAGTTATTGAGCTACTATCAATTATATAAATTAAAAATTAACAGTAAGTTGTTCAGTATTTTGAAGCTCAAATGAAAATGCCACTACCCCATTTTTTATTTCTCTTGTCCTCTTGTGTTAGAAATCGCTTTTAAATCCAGTAATCACGGCGTTTTTCTAAACAGTATGGCCATATACATTCCTCTATTTTGCACATCAACGCTACATTCAACCCTTTTGTTATATGCTTCATTCAAATCTACAATTTGTAATGCAGGTCCAAAATACCGCAGTTCGTTATTCCAAATATTCGCTTTTTCAGCGGCTAAAATCACGTCCCTCAATAAAGAGTAATATTCACAGTGTGTAAGAAATATGTATTCAGCTCGCATAAAATCTAAATAAAAATAATCGTTTATTTTGCAACCCTAGAATAGTTAAAATAAACAGAAGCACATTTAAGCTAAAAAACTGCCATCATTTATTATTTACCGATAATTAGAATTGGAATAGCCATAAATTCCCTAAATACTGCCTGCATACCATATTCGGTACATATGGTTTCATCTGACCTCACCTCAATAATTCCTTTAATGCCGCCTTCAGACTATGACTATGACGAGCATTAGCGAATGAGCACACCGAGATCGGCGAACAATGAACAGTTTGGATTGGGACAGGAGCAGTGACGAACAGTCCGGACGCGTTTCGAGTGTTCGCCCTCGGAGTGAACGCGACGACGAGTATGCTCGCAAGCTTCACGAACAGTATGGACGGTTTTCGTTCATGCTCGACTTGTTTGCTGCACTCGTCTCTTTTTAGTTATCAATTTTATTATTCATTTGGGAAGGCTCTACTCTGTGGAAATAATACATTGAATTAAAATACTTGCGCTACTTCGTAACTTCCATGCAATTATAGTATTTTCTGTTAATTGGTTCCAATCATCACATTATCAGTTTTTTTCTCTATCATGTACTGCTACACCAATTATTACTTTTAGAAACGGCTGTCATCCACCGGTGACAGCCTCTACATTTTCTCTTTTTCGTAAATATTGAATGAATCGCAATTAAAGCAGCACTCGCGACTTTCAAATGTTCGTCACTCACTTTGGACGCTTTCCGAACTATTGCATAAAATGAAATGTACTAAAGACAGTTGTTACAAACAACAGGAACAAGGGGAACATTTCAAGAACGGAACATCACGAGCAGTTTGGACAGGGCAGCTACAAGCGCAACGACCACCGCAGGCATCCAGAGCGCGAACATGAGTACGTAGTCTGGACGCGGCTTAAGACATCCATATTCGCCGTTTACTTTTATTTGATTCACGGTGTCGATCTGAAATATAAAATAATGTATTAATGTGCTCATGACTCATGCAATACATTGCATTTTGAGAATGTTGTGCGCATTAAAGTTGAGGTAGATTTTAAAGTTTGGCGAATCTATGTAGTAATAGTAATCAGTAACGCGGGTATTATTTCCCCAGACACCCGATTTATTTCCGAATTTAAATGTTTTTCATCTTTGAGGGAAATGATTGAAACGTAAAAATTCAGCTCGTGACAGTAAGTCGGCCTACAACTTTTCATCAAAGTTTTATTCTCGCCCAGATAGCATCTGGAAATTCGGATTTTCCGCATAAAACGACGCGATGCGTGATCTTGCGGATATATCCGACTAAACGCGTTCACCTGAATATATGCCTGCTAGGATTTATCACCATCCATCCACTACCTCCGACATTTTTTTCAATCCACTGCTACCGTTACCACGAGAATTCTCCATTAAGACCATCCTTTCAGTCTCCCACATCTTGAAAAGCTTTTAGAAAAAAATCTTTCTTCTTTCTCTCTCTCTCATATATTTTAGTTCAATTGGAGCACGACATAAGATTTTTAATGTATCGCCGAAGGGATAAGGGATATTAAGGAAAATGGAACTCTTTTAATTGGAGAGAGAGAGCTGAATGGAACATTTTGGAATATTTATTTTCCTCTCAGACGTTATATTCACGCGTAATAACACATATATCTGCTTTTATGTTATGCACATACGTTCAAAAATCTTTTTCTTAATTTTGTAGAAAATTATTCTACATGTCCGAAATTTATTCACTCTAGTCATTGTTTCAAATGCCTTGAATTGTAAACAAATTTCGGACGACAATTATTTTGGTGGGAAGGTTAGACAAGGGTGCCATCATATGCAATTAGAGGCACTATATACCTGCGTTATTTTAGTGGGAATTTCATAAAAGCAATAGTTTCTATGCACCTTAGATTTGAAGTGTTTATTTTAATAATGTCACCGGCGTAATCACAAGTAATTTTCTATAAATGTCCATTAAACACTAGAATCCAATACATTGCTTGTAAAATCTAGACTTTGAAACTAGAACTATTATGTTGGTATTCCTCAGGGATTGAAAAATAGACTTTCAAAACCGTTACCGTATGGAATATATTTTGGATAAATAATGTAATTAATTCTAATATACGCCAGCGGACAGATAAATTGCTGATGGTATTATATTATATGCCGCTAAAATTATGTAATCAAAGGGAGTCCAAACAACAAATATATACGTATGATTTAATATTGTAGCTTTTCAAAATTTAAAGTAAAAAGTTATAAATTAGTACAAGTTACAAAGGTGTTGAAATAACATATTATGCATGTTCGCATAAAGCTGAAACTAAAATTTGACATTAGAAGGAGAAAAATTCTGTACTTGACTGATAAAGTACAGAATTTTTCTCCTTCTAAAATGTCAAAAAATTATAAATTAGGCATATACAAAGCATTTAAAAGAAAACTGTTATCAAAGATAGGAAGAGAATTGTAAATAATAATTGAGTTTAATGCTCCAAACAAATTATTAAATTGGTTGCTATTAGTCAAAAGTTGGAAGTGTTTAACGTAGAGAGTGAATTTTCTTCTCCATTTATAAGAATTCAAATTCCAAATAACTGAAATATAGCTGTTTTTAGATCAGATTCAGTGATTTAAGTTAAACTGACACACATAGAGAGTATTCTGGTAAATTCTTAAGTAATAATGTTTGTAAACATCTAAAGGCAGTTCTTTTCATTCTTATATCTTGTTTGACTTGAAAATTTATCTGACTGAGGAGATTAAATCAAAATCGAAAAAAAGAGATTAAACAGAAAACTTTCAGCATCGCATCGACTGATAAGTCGCAAAAACAAACAGTGGACTTTCACAATCCCATATCTAAACAATATGGAATCATTTACATAGGTTGGCAGATCCGTAAGGCATCAAACAACGGATTATTTTTTTTTACCGAGAATAGCGATTTAGCGTGGGTTTCCTTTCTCCGAAGAGACTTTAACCGATACGTATTCTATATCGAAAGGAAGAACCACCTCCTCCTCCACCTCCTCAAAAGGTGGCTTACCCTGGGTAAAAAAGGGATGAGATATCTGTTCAGGTAAGCACGTCACGGCCACCACAGACAGAAAGATCTGTTTTGAAGAGAAATGCGATGAGAGTGGCTGCGGAAGAAAATGGAAAACGATAAGAAAGAATGGGAGTGAAAAGGGAAAGGGGGCTGGAGGATGGAAGAAATGCTAGAAGGATTGGAGCAGGGGTGGGAAAGGGGAGAACACGGGGAGGAATTAAGGTGGGGTTGGAAATATATATATATATATATATATATATATAAGAGGGTGCCGGTGGTGTAGTGATTAGGATGCTGCTTGTAAAGGCAGCTGGCACGAATCCTGCGCAAGTATGATTTTTTTCCCAAGGTTGCCCGGTCTCCTGTTTGTATGGTTTGAGGAGACCGCGCAAATTCAGCGTTCCGTCCTTCGGAAGGGACGTTAAACAGTGGTCTTCTTAGTGCTCTTCGCAAAGAGTAGGTAAAATGCCGGCGCCGGGTTTCCCTCCTCCCTTCTGTGTGTGACCGGTACTGAAGGCCACGGGAAACCACCACACCCTGTATGTATATTCCTTAGTCAAAACCAATCAATGAATAGGTGGGACCTGTCGTAAGACGGAATACGAATGCATAAATGAAAGAATGAATATATATATATATATATATATATATATATATATATATACTTAAGGAAAAGAAAAGGTAGTGATGAGGGTGGCAACAAAGTGTTGAAGGAAGCTTACCAAGTTGGAGACCAAGTTGGCAGGCTGCTGGGGGCGTTGAAGAGACAAAACACGCACACAAGAAAAACAGGTTGGGAAATGTGAATGAGAGAGACGGAGTGGAGGATAGAAAATACGGAAGTGAGAGAACAAGTGGAGTTGAGTTGGGAAGAAGTAGCGGGCGAATAATGAAGGACTGGATAAATAGAAAAGCAACGAAAGGAAGTGATTTAGGAAGAAGAATGAATAAGAAAGAAAGACAAAGTCAGAGAGAAAACTCGGCTGAGGAATATATTATATATATATATATATATATATATATATATATATATAACAGCTTACAGAAAAGGAAAGGTAAAAGGGATATGGATGGCAACAAGATGTTGGGATGAGGAAGCCCAGTAAACACTCACGGTCGACTTCAAGTTGGCGAGGCCCTGGGGATGTCGAAGAGAGACAACTCTCTCGCTAGCTGAAGAAGGAATCTCTCCGAAAGCTTCTACGTTATGTTTCTGCGTTGTTTTTAGTGTTATTTTACGTGTGTCGCTTCGACATCCTCAGGGCCTCGCCAACTTGAAGTCGACCGATTGGTGAGTGTTTACTGGGCTTCCTCTCATCCCAACATCTTGTTTCATCCATATATATATATATATATATATATATATATATATATATATATATATATATATATATATATGTCGAAATTCATGTTGAACTTTATTTAGCTAATAAATCTAACTATAATAAAAAGCTACTTCTGTCCCATTTTCCCTTTGTCGCTTTATCCCTTGGTTCCTTTGTCCCTTCGTGGCTCCCTCTGTCACGCTATAAGAATGCAAATAACTCAATAATGGAACTAGATTCGTTTATGATATTTGGCAGGAATAATTGAATTGCATATTGTAAGATGATAACGAAAAGAAATCTCGAAAAAAGTCCTAGGTTCGACTTTAAGGTCGGCAATTCCATTTCCCATAGATAAAACGTAAAAATCGACTTTTTGACTTGCAGGCTATTATTCTTTTTGAGATATAAATTAAAAAAAATTCATCTACGATCTTAAAATCTAGTCCATCTTTAAGAATAAACTATGAAATTTCTTATTCCGTTCATATATTCTCGCCTACATTTCGAAATTCTTCATGTTAAACGTTTAATTCACATATATTGGGGAAATCTTGCCATTTTAACGGGACGTTACCATGCCAGCCCGTTACATTGTTAACCTCGAAATCCTATTATTATTTCAAACCTTATGGATCAAAGTGGGCTTTGAATGCTCTTGCAATTAGTACGAGAGAGAGAGAGATAAGGAGAGAGAAATTCTTTTCATAGCAACTAATGTAAACAATATTTGTTGCGTTATTTACAAGGAGGAGGACATTTGAATGTATAATATTAATCATTCGCATATTTAAATTAGGTACTTAGAATCATCGTAGGAGTTCGAAACTTGAAAAACGAACGCCTAAAAGAACGAAAGTTTGTTTTCTTGCCATCCAAAGAAAGTCAAGGCATATTTATGTTCATTTTTGATTTCACAAAAACCTTTCCCGTTGAATTTCAACGAGCATCTTCCTAGTTAAAAACATGAATACATGCAGCTGTCAGCACCTTGTAGCACATCTAATATTTTCTATGTGTATACCTGCCAGTTATTTATTCGCTTTGAAAACAGGGAAGTTAATATTGGACCGTTATGTTATGAGGAATGTAATCCAAAGAGAAATTTCCAATGATAGCGTAAATAACAGTGGACGAAGAAAAATAGGATAGGATACGCGAGAGGGCGTTTGCAGGGGATCGACGGAGATTGATGAGAGAGGAGAGAGAGAGAAAGAGGAAGAGGAATGGAGGGAATGAGAACTCCGCATGAGAGGTTTAAGAGATTTTGGAGAAGGGGAATGGGAAATGTCTTGAGGGAATGAGCGGTATGGAGGATAGCGAATGGAAATGAATGTGGAGAGAAAGTGAAAGAGGCTGTGAGAAAAAGGTGAGACGATTGAGGAATTTGCTAAGAGAGAGAGAGAGAGAACAGCCATAATTAAGGAGAGAAATAGAGAGAGAGAGAGGAGAAAATTGTAATGTAAGAGAGAAGGAGAGAGAATCACAGGTTGGAGTTAGCGTGTAAAATATATGGAGAGAGAGAGAGAGAGAGGGAGAGAGGGGCTGCTAGCGAGAGTGAGGTGCAAAGGAAGGAGAGGTTTAAGCGAAAGCCTCCGATACGCGGAAAGAACAACGCGTTGAAAAGGATTTCATTTATTCAGAAGGGAAATTCCTTGGTGGAAAGAGTAGTATAAGACTCCGTTGCCTTTTTTCCTCGGGCATATTAATGCGGCGAGTCCTTTCTGAGTGGGCTTTCTATATTTTTTTATAACTTTCAAGGTGTAGTCGTCGAGAGTCCGACTCTTTTTCTCTCTCTGAAAGAAGAGAGCTTACTTCTTCACGTTTCTATTTTCGAGTCCCAGTCTTTTTCAGCGCGGGAATTCTTTTCGAGAAGCATCCATGCTTTGCTTTAGAAAGATGTTTGCCACCGACGCTAGGTTCAAAAAGTTGTCCCTTCAATAGATCCTGAAACAATTAGGTGACACCAGGTGGTTTGAGAATGTTTCCTTCAAAAATAAAAGGTGGATTTAATACTACGGTTTTATCTTTTTATTTATCGCGAGGCCATAAACCTATAGCTAGTATGGCCAAGTATTTGCACAAAGGTCTGCAATCCCGGGAATTTCAAAACGAGCATCTCAAATGGCAGTTACCGTAAAAGTTGGATGTTGCGAAACGATTTCGTCACTACTGCTAACCCTAACTTAAATAAAATTAAAAGTTTATTTTTGATTATATGGGGTTGAGCATAAATCCTAAATAATCAAATTTGCGGAGAGTTGTTCTTTTTAAAAATCATATCTACCTGTTTTATTGCGGATGTTTCCTAAAGGTAAGAAAAACAATCCTTTGTCGTGAGGAGTTTCAGCTAATGTTAGAAACAAGACTCCATTTACTTATAAAAAATGTCATCCATCATATTTTTCCAATTCATATGATAATATTTATGACTTCAATTACATAAGTTGTATAAACGAGCGAATTTATTTAGCTACTACTCACGTGGGAAACCTATTCAAATGAATTTACCTTGCATTGCTTCATATTGCCTAAATAGAAATTATTATTATAAATTTTGTTAGTAAACTAAATAGTAATTCTTATTAATATATAAGTATCATATTACCATAATATGATAATGTTGGTAAATGTTTGAGATATTGCAGCGAAATCAGACATTAATTATTAAATGGGACATTTATGCGCGTTTAACTAATTTACGAAGATATAATGAATGAATGGAGCAAGGGTATGCAGAAAAATGAATTTTTGCGCCTGTTTATAATGTGGAAAGGAGTTGTATTTTTCTATCACGAAGGAAAAATTGCAAAATATCCTCATGCTATTTTTCTTTGCAATTCTGCTCTATTCAAAACGCACAGGAAAATTTGAATCCTATGCGTCAAAACTTTATCTATTCCTTACAGATCTTGGGATAACTGCTCCTGCGCGCGTTCGCAGTTTCCAAGAATTAAGAAACGACAATCTTTTTCCATCCTTCTATCTCACTCTGTCTCTCTCTCTCTCTCTCTCAAGCACTCGTGCATTTGACGTGTATGCTTCGCCGTAGGATTGCAAGAGAAGGGACAAATATGTTGTTTTGTATCTTCCATTTCTCCTTCTCACACGCTCCGTTATATGGCGAAAGAATAAACAAACATTACAAAAAAGACGAGCGAAATGCAAAACAAGGCGCAATTCTAAAGACCGCGGGGAGCGGATCTTTAATTTTTTTGAGAAATAAAATGTGTTTCGCTTACTGCTTTTTTTCAGCACGTCCGCGGCAGTAAAGGAACGTCGTAGCCCGGGACGTGAGAGGTGTCGCTCGCTGTGCGCTTGCGTTTTGTTCGTGCTAGTGTGCGCGTGAGCGAGCCGTTTTCCGTTTCCAAAGAGAGGAGCAAAAGGCGATAGGAGAGTAGTAGATTTGCGCGAATAGAGCCTCCCCCCCAGTTTTCACGCCCCCCTTTTGTACGCAAACTTGAACTATCGGGGCCTACAAGGATTATGCGTCGGCAGGGTTGATCCATGCGAGGAACTTACCCTTGGCGTCACACAACCAAAAACACCATACATCAACCGATCTCAATTCTCCCTCAACCCGTTCAAATTCCCATCACTTTCCCCCTCCCTTTCAGCTATATCTGCTAAGGCATTCTCCGCCTCCTCCAGTCTAGGCCGCTCTCTCACTACTCTCTCTCTCTTTCTCTCCCTTCTCCTACCTATCTTTCCATTCTCCTTCTCTGGTAAATGGGAAGGTTTTCTGCAGTCTACGGAATTCCTCCATGTTCGACCCTTAAATCACTTTTTGGCCATTCCCTTTCTCCCTAAACTACTAACTCATCCCCTCCTCCTAGACCACTTCTACCTCCCATTTCCGCTCTCACTCTTTCTTTATTCTCTCGAACTATCTCTCATGCCTCTCTCTTTCTCACAATCTCTCCGGCATTTACAGGAGTCTATCTATGTCCGCACGAGTGCCATTCATTAAGTTTTAAGAGTCTTTCGGTTATTTTTTTTAGCAAATATGTTTTCTTCCGCACCAACTCCTTCGGCAATGCGTCATTCTTAACACCTCCTGGGATATAGTAATCTCTTTCGATGTTTTCTCCCTTTCCCCGTCCTTCTTTCCCCTATTTTATATAATTTTCACATTCTTTCAGCGTTAACTTTGTGAATTTTCTCTGTTCTAATCGCCAGGATGTCGACATTTCTAGATAAATTGTTTGTTCTATTCCTTCCAATTTATGGTCTTATTGTTAAGTATTTTCCAACACTCATGCATATGACACAATATGCGAGGATGATCGGAAATAGAAATGAGTGAATTTTTATCTCCAGTGTAAGACCGGATACAAGTTTACTGCAAGTCGTATTTATGTAACTACATATCTCATGCATTCTCAGTATATTAGGCGTCTGAGACATTCTTGTCAGTTTCTATGTAACGTTCATAAAGTGAAGTTTTGTTTGACGTCCACATCATGGATTTACGAATAGAATTAGTTTGAGAAAAATATCCGCTACTAAGGGCATTAGTTAAGGAGTAGTTCATGGCATGGTCCACGATGATTTAGGCCAAAGGAAGTTGACAATCAAGCGGATACCAACAATCATTAACGATAACCAAGAAGCAAGTTGAGCATAATTTTGCATTAAATTGCAACTATTAATTAATGAAGAAAAGGATTCCCTATTTCCTCAACGATTCCTGAATCTGCGACGAATTTGTCTTGCGACGATTTTGTCTTGCGACGATTTTGTCTTGCGACGAATTTTTATTGCGAAGAATGTCTTGCGACGAATTTGTCATGAGACGAATTTGTATTGCGACGAATTTGAAACGCGACGAATTGCCCGCGACGAATTGCCGCGTGACGAATTACCCGCGACGAATTGGCGGGACACCCTTTCAGCTGTGCATAAAGAGAATTAATTGCCTGATGCACTGCATCATTTATCAAAATTTTACATCTAATCTAATACATTTGTCGATCTCGTGGGCACCACACTACCTGGCACAAAGAGTATTTATGGAAAGTTTCAATTAAAGCTTCGCATGATTCACGCTCTCTACCGCCGGGATAAAAGCAACTTTGATTCCAGTCAAGAGATAGATTGAAAAATCCCGAATTATAATGGCTCTATCTTTATTTATCAAACTAAGCATCGCCACTCGTTTCTCGAGATACTGAGTAGTTTATATACATGATATACACGCTTTATGAGCCCTATAAAGACGCATATATTTACAATTGTTGAGTCGCTGCCCTTCACAGAACGCCACACACTTTTAACTTCGCTGTTGCTAATCACTATTACAACTGTAAAGAATTCACAGCATTTACTTTCAGTGACCATCGTGTTGCGCAATGTTTTTTTCCATCTACTCTTTCATAAATATTTAATTTGGCGCCCCCTTACGAAGCTGCGCCCTGGGCACTTGCCCCGGCTGTCCCGCCTTCACTACAGCTCTGTGTATCATCATTATTCATTTTGTATTTATATTCGTATAAACTATTGCACTAGAGTTTCTATAGTTTTTGAAGTTCATCTAAAAGTTAAATATTTATAGCGGTATTGGTTGATTAGTTACGTGATGATACAAGGGACATCGAAAGGTAAAACAAGCAATTGAAAAACTTAAATTGCAGATAACTGATAATTCCGAGTGCAGTCATACAATGCCCGTTCTAATTGCGAGAATCAGCCTTGAGGTGGCATGTTTTGGCGTGGAGCTTAATGTTTCCTGACGACTTATCCCCACTGCTACGCACGAAATGAGAGTACCCAGGAGGCACTGGCGAAGTGAAAAGCGTTCCACCATTTGTCCTCGTTATGAAGCGAGCCGTACGGTGCGAAAACGTTGCCGCACGGAGATCCCAGGAAATGCATCCATCGCCTGGTCCCTTGGATCGCTTAACCGTTCGCAGCACTCTCTACCTTTAGCCCGAACCCGCGAGAACTGGTTTTTTCTCGAACGTCTTTTGTCCTCCGCTGCGTTCTATTTCCCATTGCCGCTGCTATAACAATGCCCTTACCATCCCGTTCTCATGCCTTTAATGCTATTTCTTTCGGCTTTAATCCATTCACTATGCCAGCCTTGTGCTACATTGTGCTAAGGATTAGCCGAGTTAGGTTTAATTATGCTTTTGAAGCACATAAAGCGCCGTTTTAAAAAATTCCATCCTCGTTTCGAGTAAGGGAGATACAAGGGAATTGAATATAATTTGGCAAACTGTTACACTGCAGGCTATTTAAGCTTAAAAACCTTATATCCTTGTATAATTTATTGGCTAGGTCAAGTGATTTTTGTTTGCCTTTAATGACTGCCATCTATTTTTTAAAATTAATTAATGATTTATTAGATATTGAAGGGATATACAATATGCATTCTTTTTTCTGTTTTAATGATTTATTTAATAAGAGGCTGTTACATGGAGAAAGATTGTAAATACTTTAGAAATGTATATAACGCGCTTTTTCCACAAAATATTTATACTAAAAATGAGAACGTCACATACAAGTGTACATTGTACCTCCCCAAAATAAGAACAAAGAAATTAGCAGTCAATTATAAAACATTTTAATATCATGAAAACCAATTATATATATATATGTTCAGCCATGTGGAGAATAATGGTATTAGACAATAAATTCCATGAGTTCTAGCAGAATATTTATAATTTTCCATGAAATTAAGTAAACTATCCGTAATTTCCAAATTCTCTGACAATTGCCTCGTGTCCAAGTTTTCGTATATCAGGTTTCTTGACTCAGATCGCTCAGCACGAGCAATAAGAATAATCTTCATTAAGTCTGTACACTATACACTAAAATTATGGATAACTTAGGATATTTTGAGTTAAGATCATGGCATCATCATCCGTGTCATTAGCAGGTATTTGGATTTAAAATATCGCAAAATAGACAGGTGACATTATATATAATAATTGAAAAGAGATAAAATTTCTCGAAAAACTACTAAGCAACATTATAATATTTTTCCCTTTTTACTAAATTTCCTGTGTTATTATAATGACGTCATCACAATTTTACGATGTAGTTTAAAATCAGTGGCATAATAATATATAAATAAGACAATAAATTCCATTTTCCGGGAAATTAAGGTATCTAGCCAGAATTTCTAAATTCTCTGGCAATCGGCTCGCGTTCAAGTTTTCGAATTTTTGGTTTCATGACTTAGATCGCCCTGTTTCAGTAATAGCTATAACCATCATTAAGAAAATAGCCATTTCATCACGCCAAAATTTATGTAAAAATTAGGATATTTTTTGTGTTAGGAATATGGCGACATTATCCGTGGCTTTTAGTTCGTATCCGGATAAAAAATTTAATTTTGAATTATTACGTCATCATATGTAAACGTAGTTGGCTGAAATCAAAACTATATTATAATGCAGTCTAAGCATTAAATCAATGCTGTTGAAGCATGGATAATCAATTCCCATTGAAAAGCATTGAGGCCGTTGCTATGGTAGTTAATTTTTTTCGTTGTTGGAAATCGAAAAACTGTTCATAATTTTATGATTAAAATCAATATTTTACGCAAATTCAGCGTGGATTTGAATTCTGTCTTCAAGAACAATAAACTCGATTCTTTTTTCCATAGTATGGAGAATGTTCCGACTTTGTATCTTAAATGTATATAATTTAAAAAAGCAATTGTATATTGTCCTGCACAGTTTTCAATGCTTTTCTTATGGGCTTTTAAAATTGGACATTGGGGTCAAAAACAACCATTAGATAAAACTTTTTCTAGAATTTCGGATTTAAACCCGAGGTTTTAGCCAATGACCTGTATTCATGCCAAATTTCAGCTTTGTAGCCCTTCTAGAAGTACCTTAGGTTTTATACGATATATAATATGATATATCGGGAGCGCCTGGAGTCGAACCGAGGACACCTACATAAGATGTCTCATATTATCCGAAGGCCTACTTAGGACATCTACAAACTCGGAAAATTTCAGCGCAATATTCCTCATAGTATTGTCTGCGCACCAAATATGTTTTCCATTTGCTTTTAAATGTCACGGTCTGAGAGTGACATCATGACACTGAGCTTATTTTCAGTTCGTGACACTAAGCTCTCGTTCATTTTTATTAACATGTAAAGTAAATTCTCGAAGAAAAGCATTTTCTCGTAGTAATGACAGAAATATTGGGCCATTGTTATAAATTGTAAAAAATCCCGTTTGTATGCAGTATAAATTAAATAATTGGACTAATTCGGCACGGATTCGTGTTCTACTTTTAGAAAAAATAATTTTCGTTCTTTTTTCCGTCTTCTCATGTAGGTCCGGATTTTGTACCTTAATTATAAGTAATTTAAAAATGCAATTATAAAAAGACTTGTACTGATTTAAATGGTTTTCTAATGGGACTTGAAAATGAACGTTTTGGGGTGTAAAAGACCCCGTTGTAAGGGGAAATTTTGGAATTTTAGATTTTTCTTGATGGTTTTGGACCAACACCAAGGTTCCCTCCAAATTTCAGCTCTGTGGAATATATAGAAGTACCTTAGGTTTTATATCATTATATATAATATATCCTCCGTAAGAAGCAGCTAGTTATTATAGATATATAACGGTAAATGTGCACATTTACCACCAAGTAAATGTAAATATAACGTACTTTTACCGATTGGATTGGGGAAATGTACACGTTTGCCTAGACACACTGGTCAAAGTGGATAAACGTCGCAACACAGGCCACAACTTGGCGGCGTCGCGAACATCTGTTGCAGTTTAGAAGTATGGTAAATGTTCGTTGTCCGGTAAATGGGTACATTTTGTGGTAACCGTGAACAACTAAACTAAATTTGAACATGAAGGCAAATTTTACTCAGCTCCACCGGGTTGGGTAGGTTAGTCGAAGTGTTTTTGGTTCCTCCTGACGTTCACTATGTTCCCACCTCGGGTTGGGAAGCGTTCATCTTAATATATACTAGTGGAGCCGAACCCTCGATGATTTTTATTATAAATTAACGTGATTATTATAGTTTAGCATTTCTCATTCTCACTTATTTCCACATTTACCTAGGCACATCGGTAAAAGTGCACATTTACCGGGAAATGTACGGATAATACGTTTTTCTGGAAACTTAAACTTACATTCACCGAGCTTGGTGGTAAGTGAGCACATTTACCGGTAAATGCACATATTTTCCGATTACGTACCTTTACCGTAACACATACGCACGCACGCACGAACGCACGCACGAACGCACGCACGCACGCACGCACGAACGCACGCACGCACGAACGCACGCACGCACGAACGCACGCACGCACGCACGAACGCACGCACGTAAACACACACACAAATGCACACACACACGCGCACGCACGCACGCACGCGCACACAAACGCGCACACACGCACCCACGCACGCACGCACACACACATACGTTAGTCGGTGGTTGCAAACTGCAAGCGCTACAAAAAATCACCATACACCAAGATCTAAACTCTTAAATAAACCAACGCGATCTCCAGGGCAACAGCAATTCAGTCACGTGGAGCCTATATGTATTAAATAATAAATTCCATGAGGAATACCAGTATATTTATAATTTACCGTGAAATTAAGGCAACTATCCGTAATTTCAAAATTCCCTGATAATCGGCTGGTGTTCAAGTTTTCGTAATTCAAGTTTAGTGACTCAGATCGCGCTGCATGAGCAATAAGAGTAATCATCATTAAGACAATACCCTATACACTAAATTTATGGAAAATATTTTGTGTTAAGATTATGGTATCGTCATCCATGCCTTAGCATGTATTTGGATTAAAAAATTGCCAAATGTTTTGACGCCATTATATTTAACAATTGAAAAGAGTTTAAATTTCTAGAAAACTATAAAACGCAAAATTAAAATACTTTTCAAGTTTTACCGTCACTGCTATCAGGGTTACTTCTCCTATTGTGATCCCTTATAGCCCCGGAGAAAAACAAACCTATTCGCTCCTTCCTACAGTCGATAACCCAAATTTAATCGTCATGTTTGTGCTTTCAGTAATACGTGAGAATTGCAATTATCTATAGGATATAGTAAAATATTACATATTATCGGAAGAAAATATTAGTGATGTTTTCATAGTATGCATGATATTGAACATTAGAATTATATGCTTATGGGAATGAACTTGATATTAATTCAATTAAGGAAAAATGAAAAAATATATTTCCGTAACTCGAATTTTCTACAACTCGAATAATTTTTGCTTTCCTTTGAGATTATAGTTATAGAAATTCCACTGTATATATACAAATACTTAAAAACATATTTCCATACCTTTAATTTTCTATTACTCGAATTATTACTATTTTTCCTAGAGATTTGTGTTATGGAGGTTCAACTGTAATTCGTTATGACGGAATTAATTTCCATTAAAAGCACTGCAATCGTAACGTATAATATCAGTTCCCTTTAAAAGCATTGAGGTCGTTGCCATAGTATTTAAAGATTTTCATTTTTGAAAAGAGGAAAAAAATTTACTACTTTTCTAATTAAAAGCAGATATTTACTCTAATTCTGTAGTTATTTGAATTCTGCTTTCAAAAATTAAGAACTCCGTTCTTTCAGATAGACAAATGTTCTTTTTTCGAATTCTTATCTCAATTTAAAGTAATTTAAAAATGCATTTTTAGAAAGCCTTGCGCTGAATCCCATGCTTTTCTTACGGGGAATTGAAATGGAACATTGGGGTTAAAAATACTCCTTAAATATAAGATTTTTTTATTTTTGATTTTTCTCGTCGGTTTCGCCATTCGATTTACCTACATGCCAAATTTCAGATTTCTAGGCCTTCTAGAAGTACCTAAGTGTTTTGTGCCAGTGAGTGAGTGAGGCAGAAGTAGCTATATTATTATAGATATGCTTGCAGAAGGTGCTTGCATTCTTCAAGCAATTCATCTCATATTGAAAAAACAGTAATTTTTCAGAGTGATATTTCATTATTAGAAATATTTTTTAATAAAAATATTTCGTCTGTACCGATTTATTTTTTTTTAATTGTGGAATATTATTGGAATAAAACAAAACATAAAATTTACAATTTTAAGAATATTATACTCTTTCCATTGTAGGGTACTAATGCCACACATTTCAGCCATATTTTAAAGTTATAGCACATCTAAAAGTGAAATAATATTTATGTAATAGTTTAAATTTAAAAAAATTGTAACGGCCGCAATAACAACTTAATGGAAATTCAAATGTTTATTTGTGCATTTGCACTAAGCTATAAATTGCTTAAAAATTTCAGTCTCCTAGCTCGCCCCGTAGTACCTAAACATTTATCTATTTGTTTAAATTTTAAGAATTTTTAACAACCAAACAATTTAAAATATCAAAATTTCTATAATCTCTATTTCGTTTTTCTTTTTTTTTTACAAATTCTACCTTTAAAAAAATTTCATCTTCGTACCACATTCGGAAATACATAAATCTTAATAATTTCTTTAAACATTTGCGAATTTATAGCGTCCACATTGTTGAAGTTTTCAAGATTTTTTCTATATAGAACTTGCTACAAACTGTTTGCAAAAGCTCATACCTACGACTTATAGTTTCCGAGATAATAATTATTAAACTTGAATGTGGAAATGGGGTGAAAACAGCCCTTAAAAATTAACAAATTTGAAATTTTCGATTTTTCTGGTTGGTTGTGAAGAAAAACCGTTAATCGTGAAAAGTTACAGCTCCCTACTCCTCTTAGATGGAATAACTTCTCCCCATGCTAACTTATGGGAGATTTTCCGGGGCATCTGGAGTCGAACCTAGGACAATCAAAGACGATTAAAATTCCTAAATAGCAATCATCTAGCTACGCTCAAAAATTTAATTTCTTCAGCTTATAGGCAAGTGCCCGAAATTAATTTACAAAAATGGCACAATGCTTTTCTTATGGGGAAAAACGCAAATTTCAGCTGTACAGCATTTTAAGTTTGGTGCTAAGTGCTGATTTCAAAGTCAAATGCGTATTTTTTCGCGTTTCTGTAAGTTATTTAAGCACGCATATTTTTTCGAAGTCGGCATCATTCACAAATTACAGAGAAACAGAATTTCACTCACACTCAAGAAGCATTACAGATGGAGGAAGTATAATTAGTATCATGGTCTCTCTTGGGTTGCCTACTGTTAAGTCGAGTGACAAGTCCCCCGAGATGCCATGACTTGTCTCGTGAGATTTACGTCAAGCGCAAAGGGAAAGGTTGCCGCGCGGGGGTGAGGTTAGTAAGAGATACCTCTGTAACGCTACCTTTAAACTCTTATCCCTCTCTGAAAAACATTAACGTATTTTAACATCATCTTGATTCCCTCGCCACAAATTTTCATTGGCAAAATCCTATTTTTCTGGTGGCTACTTTTCCATGGTATTCATCTTGATTTTCTTTGTATTGAGATGCGCAAATTAATAACACCCGAGTGCCCCAACCTTATTTGTATGGAAGTTCCGATATCTTGATAATCTCGTGAATTGTTCTTTCATGAATATCCTGACTTTTTATTTTCCGTCGGAAATCGGTACTAGCGATATTTTGTCGTGAAAAAATACCGAGTTATAGTTGTTATTTACTGTAAATGAAAAAAACTTTGGAAGGATAGCTTAATAAAAAAATAAGAAAATATATTGCGTTATTATATTTTTATTGGCATTATGAATATATCTTGTAAATTATTAATAATAAAAATTTCCATAATATTGTGATATGCTTTAGCTTCAACATTTACATCAATATCAAGTCAAGTCAAGAAAACTAATAAATAACTTAAGGTTTTCGCAAATTTAATTCAAAGTTATTCTTTTTAGTCAGAACATTTTTATATAGTAACATTTCTATCCGTGCATAGGTGGAAATAAATATACAGTTTTTCTGGTAAGTTATATTAAAAATAAGTTTCCTATATAATCCGAAAAATACATAATACAGCCTCATCAATCAAAGCATTACCGTAATTGAATGTGTTTCCACTTTTTAAAAATATGTATGAATGTGCCGTGTATATTGACAAACATAAGCCATTACTTAACTACTGTTATGGCAAATTACAGGCTGTTAGCTCTGGGATCGTTGTCAATATTTACTTCCGGTTGACAATTCAGAAAAGAAAAAGGAGCGTCACTAAGACGTAACTAAGCGTCAATTGTTAACAATAGTCTTCGGTAGGTGGCGTAGTGGTGGCAGCTAAAAATATAATATATCTCTTAAACAAGGCATTATACGGAAAAATGTATCAAACAAAGGTTGTAGAAAATAAAATTTCCTACAACTTTTATTCCAGTACATTTTTACATTTATCAAATATTAAAGCAAATATTTCAAAATAACGGATGTGACAAGAGTAAAACACCCACTTCCGATTGACAGATTTTTACCAAAAACTAATATATTCTTGTAACCTTTATAAAAATGTTAAATATAAAATTTAACATTGACCTGATAAATAGTTTTTGAGTTAGAGCGCCCACAAAAATCTATCACATACAGACACAGACTGACAGACAGACAGACACACAGACATCATCGAGAAAATAGTCAAAACGTGTTCAGGGGACCTTAAAACGTATTTCCCTTGAAATTTCGAATTTGATTTTTTTCATGAAAACAATACTTACTCTGTACTTCGTATATGGAGAAAGTAAAAATCTGATGTGGCCACCACATGACTTTCTCCATATCTGTAATATTTCTAAAAATTCCAAATAGATTACATAATAAATATTTTAAGAAACCGAGAAAATTTTAGACTTTACAAAGAACAGAAATAAACTCAAACCATAGCATTCTGTTATTGGATATATCCACAAATCTCCAACAATTAAGAAAAGAAAAAGAAGCGTTACTAAGACGTAAATAAGCGTCAATTGTTAACAATTGTCGTCGTTAGGTGGTGGTGGTGGTGGTGGCAGCTAAAAATGTAAGATATCTCTTAAACAATGCATTATATGGAAAAATGTTTCAAATAAAGATTGTAGAAAATTAAATTTATTCCAATACAATTTTAAATTTATCAAATATCAAAGCAAATATTTCTAAATAACGGATAAGTGACAAGAGTAAACACCCACTGTTGTTTGACAGATTTTTATCAAAAACTAATCAGTTTTTGCGACTTTTATAAAAATGTTAAATATAAAATTTCGCGTTGACCTGATTAATAGTTTTTGAGTTTGAGTACCCACAAAAAGCTATCACATACACACACGAACACACACTAACACACGCACACGCATGCACGCGCACGCACATCATCGAGAAAATGGTCAATACGTGTTCAGGGGACCTCAAAACGTGTATTTCCGTTGAAATCTCGAAGTCGATTTTTTTCATGAATAAAATACTTTCCCCTATACTACGTATATGGAGAAAGTAAAAAGTGAATGAAACATCATATTCTGAAATAGAGAATCTTAAATTTAAAAAAATCAAGCAGCTCTCCCGCTTCCGTCCGTAAATATTTTGCATGCCTATTGAAATGTTCGCTCCACAGTCATATTTAATCGAAAGTAGACGTACAGATTCAACATAGACGCAAGGCATATATGGTTTCCTCGCGTCGTTTGAAGTTTTAGCTAAAGATCGCGATGAATCCGAAGGAGGCCTCTCTCTACTTATCCAATGAGGTGAGCATAAAACCATTTTATGGAATGCATTCAGATCGGAATGAAGGCTCAATCACAAAGGCAGACCGAACGATTTTACTTTAGACCACTTAAGATCAATCTGATGCCACAATGGTCAAATTCAAGGGGCGAAGAAAGAAAAAGGGGAAGGAGAGAGAGAGAGAGAGGTTGGATGGAAACGGGACCAAAATAGCATTTCTCCAAGGGTTGGAGTTCACCTCTGGGGTTTTGCATCTCTCTCTCTCCCCTGAGAATATCCTATCCAAAAGAGAAAGAGGAGAGAAAGTGAGAACCGTTTCGACGGCCCCTGCGACAACGCCTCGTATTGTATTCGGGAAGCTCACACGATGGATTTTAGGGAAGCGTCGTTAGTCATGTCGGTTGACACTTCTGGTCGAGGACAGAGAGAGAGAGAGGGGTAAATATGAGGGGTGATGTAGGGTTTGATAGGGAGTGATAGAAGGAAGCTGAGAGATGGAGAGAGAAAGAGGAAGGAAAAAGGAAGGTAAAGGAAGGAGGATAAAGAAGAGAGAGAGAAGAAAAGCATCGGACGGAATGAACGCGAATGGGAGGGAATAATTGGAAGAGTGGGGAATCGGGAGGAAAATTGGAGCCGAGATTGCAGAACGTGAAGCAGCCACGAAGAAAGCAACGAAGAATTGAATAATGTATATGAAAATTAATGGCAGAGTTGGGATGAGGATGGTAATAGATGCGGAGATATAAGAGAACTTGGATTGGAAAACAGTAGGAGAAATACTCTTATCGGAAAATTGGTCGAGAGAGGCAAAAGTATAGGTATAGAATGGGAGGAGTAAGTGGAATTTCGGGTGGCGAAGAAAGGGAGCCGGTTTTATTAAGGAGCGAGGTTGAGAGTATCGCCAGCCTTTACTGCATATGTTAGAAGATGAGAGAGAGTGAGCGTAGGGGAGGGGGTAGGAGGTAGGAGGACGATAGGGGGAATGAGAGAGTGGATTGGGTGGGTTGGAGTGGAATGGCGAAGGATTTCTATGGATTAGCTGGCGATGCAAGGATGAGAATGGAGAGAGCGAAATCGGAGTGGAAAGAAGAGTATAAAAGTGAGAAAGGAATGGGAGACGGATGTTGATGTGAAAGAATCGGCTGCGAACTCTAAAAATTGCAAAGAGAGATGAAGAATATATTGGAATTGGGAAAAAGGATATGAGAGTGGAAGTGAGATGGAGGAATGGAGAGAGGGAGCATTTGGACGAAAGGGATGGGTTGAATGATCGAGACGCTCTCGGGCCGTGGGACGAAATAAGGGATAAAAATAAGTTAGGAGAATGGAGATGACAGATGAATAGAAAATCGAATGATGGAGAACGGAAGGAGTGAAGAAAAAGAACGAAAAATTCGTAGAGACGGATGCGTAGCAAATTCGACGCGAATTATCAAGAACAATGGGGAAGACGAACTAGACAAAAGAAGCGAGTTCAGCGCTGGAAGAACAAAACAAGAGCGGTTTCACGAGAAGGCGAAAACGTTTTGAAACACGGAGAAAAATATCGTCGGGAAAATAGACGTGGAAGGAGCGATAGGTGAATTGCGATTTTATTAGGCAGAGATATTAGATAACAATGTATAAGTGCGTTGGAAAATGATAAAAAGTGATTGGTACATGTTCGTACGTTTGGAAAGAGGGATAGGTAGGTTATTGAAAGATTAAAGGAAAAAAAATTGACACAAATTCTTGAGAAGAAGAAAAGGGCAGGAGATGTTGAGAAAAGGACGAGGCGTGTGAAAAGGTTGACGGACGGAACAGGTGATGAGAGATAAACATATTGATCATTTACTTTGACGTCCCTTTACATTATGTGAGAACCTATTTTTCAAGCGTCTCCTTTATATATATATATATATATATATATATATATATATATATATATATATATATATATATGGATAGGAAAGGTGGCAGAGGAATATTTGTGGAAGGTGGATAGGAGGTCCGAGACGTGAGTTATGGGAACAGCGGGAGAACACTAGACTGAGATGAAAAAATAGCAAAGGAAGTTATATAAAAGTAAAAGAAAATGAAGTATAGCCGGATATGATCAAGGTAGCCTAACAGATGAAAAATACGTCAAAACAAGATAAGTGTGAGATGATGTGTATGATTATATAGAAAAGGACACAGAAGTTTAGGAATGGAAAGGAGATTAGGAAGATGGCTAGAAGAGCGTGTTTTAATCCTTCAGCAAGAGTTAAGATATTGGATGGAACTGAATAAATTATAGATTGAGACGAAACGAACGAACAAAAGGCAGAGGTAGAGGGAAATTTGGAACGAAGGAAAGGATTAAAGAAGGAAGCTGGCTAAGAATGAATGGAGGATTGGAAGAAGGTAGGTGCAGCCCATCTTAATGACGTATAATTAGGAAACGGATGGAGCTGGAGAAATTATCAATATGAGCTATATACAGACAGAAGATAAAGAAAAGATGAAATGGTGATAGAAGCAAGGTAGAAAGAAATTTGGGGAGATGTGAAATAATGAATGGAGGTTAGGAAGAAGGTGAGCGGAGCAGATTTGAATGACGTCAGAAACAAGAGCAATATGATATGAATAGGCGGAAATGGGATTCATTGAGGTCTACCCTTTGTCTTCTTTCGCTTGGCAAAGTTACTCGCATTAAAGCTCTAACTTACATCCATCTGGTGAAAGGGAGCCCTCGTAGGAATTGAGACGAGGGTAAGAGGGCGGGAATGGGAAGAGAGACAGAAAGGGGATATATAGGGCGAGCGGGCAAGAAGGATGGGATGATGAGTGTAGCCAGAGAAGAGGAGAAACGAAGAGATTTAGGCGGTAGAGGCGACACACGGTTATGCGAACAATTTATCTCTCGGCGACCAAGAGTAAGGCATAGGTATTGGAGTTTAGTCTAAAAAAAGGATTTAAAGTGATTTTACTTCTTACATTCCCGTGGCATATTTATGCGTTCTTTGCACGAAGTGAACGCATATAAGGTAGGCCGTTTCCGTTCGTCCGTCGGTCCTCATATTTCAACTCGGATACCGCTGGGCGTATTTTGATGAAATTTGGTATTGGGGAGTTTTACTAAAATGTGTCGATCTCAAGGAACGCATTTGGGAACTCTGTTTTATGTCGTTTCGATGCACTTCATTGAGCGATGGTATGAATAGGCGTTACGGGTGTTTTAACGTTCCTTCTAATGTTCAAAAAGGTGGCTTCCCGTGAGACGGATTCCAATGGAAGAAATCGAGGAGCGGGTGATGAGACGCGACGGGCGAGAGAAAGAACGATGAGGACAAAAGGTGAGCCAGGATCACGCTAGAAGGAATTTCCGAAAAATGCTTGATAGGCACGATATCGGGTGGGCAAGAAGTTAGGAGAAAGAGTTAATTGTCTATAAAATCAAAGAGAGAAGACTAAATCCCTACATATAAATCCTAACTTTTGTCTGATTTTTTTGTGTACAATGCTTAATATCTCGAGAACGGTTTATACGATTTCTTAGGCAAAACAGTGTAATCTACCTCATGCCCAATATAGGCATGTCTTCGGGTTTTATAACGTCATAGGATCGATTCCAGGAGCGTCAATATCGGTGACAAATGGGTTGTCAAGGTAGCTCATTTTTACTTTCTCCATACGTAGTAAGTATTGTTTTCATGGAAAAAATCGACTTCGAGATTTTAACGGAAATAGACCGTTTGAGGTCCCCTGAACACGTTTTGACCATTTTATCGATAATGACTGTGCGTATGTGACAGCTTTTTTGCGGGTGCTCTAACTCAAAAACTATTTATCAGGTCAATGCGAAATTTTATATTTAACATTTTTATAAAAGTTATAAGAACATATAAGTTTTTAGTAATAATCTGTCAATCGGAAGTGGGTGTTTACTCTTGTCATTATCCGTTATTTTAAAACATTTGCTTTAATATTTGATAAATGTAAAAAAGTTTTCAAATAAAAGTTGTAGGAAATTTAAATTTTTATAGCCTTTGTTTGAAACATTTTCCCATATAATGCATTGTTTAAGAGATATCATATATTTTAACTGCCACCACCACGCCACCTACCGACTATTGTTAACAATTGACGCTTAGTTAAGTTTCTTTTCTTAATTGTTAGAGCTTTGTGGCTGTATCAAATATCAGAAGGCTATTGTTTGAGTCTATTACTGTTCTTTTTAAAGATGAAATCATCTCCAGTTTCTTAAAATATTTATTATTATGTAACCTATTTGGAATTTTTAGAAATATTACAGATATGGAGAAAGTCGTGTGGTGGCCACATCAGATTTTTCTCATTGTTAAAGAACTGAAAATAACCATATTTTTCTGGTTCTATACGCATTTTTACCCTAATTCTACATTGATTAGAAATATTTCTTGGTATAAAGTATATTCCGTTCTTTCTGTTTAAATCCCGTTCATCTTTGTTATTTCTTAATATTAAATCTGTTAGTTGTACAGCGTTATTAATAAAATTTAACGCGAATCGAACTGCTTCTCAAAAATCTCAAGTATTTTTACTCTCATAAGCATCCTTAGAAGTCTGATTTTGGCTAAGTATGCCTAATTATCATCTTTGATGTCAAGTTTTATTGTTGCTGTTGGTTTAGATAAAAATTCAAGAGTTATATTGCAATTTAATTTTGAGGTATACAGTACAATCTTGTTTTAATTTAAGATCATGTATAATTTTTAATATTATACTAGCTGAAAGTACCCGGCGATGCCCGGGCTACGCCAGACGTCTTCGGTGAATAAAATTGTGTCATATGGTAACACAATCATTTCAACTTATGCTCATTTTTTCATGTTCATAAAAACAATACTTTCCCCTATACAGCATATGGAGAAAGTAAAAATACTATCATATACAGACAAATAGACCAACAGACACACAGACATCATCGCGAAAATAGTCAAAACGTGTATTTCCGTTGAAATCTCGAATTCGAATTTTTTCATGAAAACAATACTTTCTCTATGCTACGTATATGGAGAAAGTAAAAACTAATTCTGAGATATCACTGATATCTATGAACTGGGCAGTGAGGGTCCATGGAGGTCCGGAGGGTACGGGATCATATGTAAGAGAGGATATCGAGTTCAACAATGCAATTTGTTGGCAAGGCGGCTTCTCCTTAAAACGCTAAAGTTTGTCAAAATATGTTATTAAAACGTTAAATTCGAGAGATTTAGATTTAAAGGCGATAAATGACGATAAGAATAATAAACTATTGTCATTTTTCTTTAATGCAGTCTTAATCCGGAGATCCAAGGCCAAATATAAGAAATTTAATAAGCAAAAGAAAATAAGCTTGCGGGTCGAAAGATCGATTTTTCCAGGTTATCTTATGGGGAATGGAAATCATTCTCAAGAATCGAACCCGGATCGATTTTGCAAAATTTTTTGTAAATGGCTTTTACTTTAAGAATCAAAGATTCCTACCAAAAGTTAATCTTCTAGCTTCTCAGAAAGTGTGTTAAAAATAGCATTACAGTTCCGCTTTCCAACCAATCGAAGACGTCGACGACGAAGTCATTTTTATATATTAGATTATATTATGTACAATATAATTATTTTAATGAGAAAAGCGATCATTTTTATTAGTTTGCATATCCCGTTCACCAACGACTCCACAATCAAGAGGAATTGAAATTGATCAGGTCACTTCGTGGGTACGAATTCATTTGGACTCGAGTTGCATGAGAAACTTTACTTCGCGGCTCGGAGATTGTTTCACAGCGATTAAGATTTATTTAATCGCTACCATTACAATGGAGAAATGAAGTTCCTTTCAATTTCATGCTTAAAAAGATATAATAAGAAACCGTTCCTTTTCCTCATTACGAACTTCAGAAATTAATTTCCTCCGCGATTAGCATTGTTCCTGCCAATTCAACATATTCCGTCGAAAGGGAGGGGGAAAAAACGAAACTGACTGCGGAATTAATCTCCCGGGGAACAAATGTTCAAAAGACGTCCATTTATCTCCACGAAATTGCCTAATCACCTTTTTACTTCATTCTTCAGGGAACGCGAGAAAGTCGCCTTTTTCGTAAGGGGCTCTTGGTCCGAACTCACCCCCTGCGTCAATGCCTCCACATTAATCAGGCGGTTTCCCCGGTACCCTTCTCTCTCTCCCCCTCTTCTATTTCTCCTCCTTTTTACCTTAAAACCCAATTCATTTTGTCGGACCTTCCTCCCCTCCTAGCTCCTCCCCTCCTAGTTCCTCCTCCAAAGCCCTACCCCATCCTACGGGAGTTGGTTGAGTCAAGAAGGAGAGTTATTTGGCACACACACACACACACACAGAATAGCGGGGAGAATGATTGCGTGGCCGAAGCCAAGTGGATGGCCGGCAGGATAAGGCGAGCGGGTTGATTGCCATCGGTACAAAATAAGCAGGGGAGGAGAGACTTAAAAAGGACGGGAAGTCGTTTCACGTTTGTTTTTCTGCTGTGTTTTTTCGTGCGGGCCGCGGACTCATTGCTCCTTAGGGACTAACTTTCGGATGGGTGAATGATGTCGGATGTGTTATTATAGAAATGTTCCGCGAGAGGGCTGTAATTCTGGCGATTTTTATGATTGTGTTCGAATGTCATGACATATATATATATATATGTTAATACGAGGGCAAAGTACCCCTCAACATGTAATCAGTTCTTTATATAAAATGAAATTCATGTTTGGTGTCATGGAGTCATATATTATTTATGTCCCACATTTTTACGATCTATGTCTAAATATCATTAGTGGCAGAGATGCAGACATTTCTTGCAACGCTCCTTTATAAGATTTATCTTGAGTTTAGCGTTGTTTTTTGTTTTCATTCAGATAGCGTTGATTGGAATTTTTGCAAGCCCCTTACCCCGTGACAAATAAAGTAATTTCTTTAGATTTCAAATTCACATTTTTTAATAGGCTAGAAGTGAGATACAAGCAACAAGTAACAAAATCGATTATTAAAGTTTATAACGGTATGCTACGTTACGTTTTGTCATAAGTTTAATAGCTTTCGTAATAGCTTACTTAATCTTTCCATTGCCCGATTTATATCGATAAAATTATGCACAAAGTAATGATTCATAAGCGCGAAGTTCTCTTCGTTTATAAAAATGCTTAGCTGCTTGCATATAAAACTAACACAAGTAACGGTAATTGGGTACTCGTATGAGCAATTTCTTACGCAATCTACCATTGCGACATTTGGAACTCTTGGTACATGTTATCCGGATTTCTACCGTGTGATGTTTTCTTTTGCGACGACTGTTTTGCCTCATCCCAGGAGGCATCTTTAGATCAGGTGTCATTTGTAGAATTCCGGCCCTTATATATATACCCACATCGGCCAGGTGAGGTGGGCCGTGATTGGCTGTTCTTTTTCTAGACTCTGTCGGGTGTTGGATTACCCTCTTCCACTGGGAAGGGGAGCCGGTGGTGTAGTGGTTAGTGTCGGCCCCACCGCCATCTGTTAAAGCGGCACCCGGTTCGAATCCTTGTGAGGATTTTTTCCGAAGGAAGCCCGGCCCCCTATTTGTGGGTGTTGGAACTAAGGAGGCGAGGGCGAACCAATGAGTAAAGAGAACACGAGAAAATGAGGGGCGCGCTAAAATCAACACTCCGTCCTTCGGAATGGATGTTAAGCCGTTGGTTCCCGTGGTGTTCTTCGTTAAGAGCAGGATAAAAGCCGGTACCAGGTTTCTCTCCTCCCTTCCAGGATATTCATTGCACTATCTCTTAGATAACCATTGTGCGTTAGGCAAGAGGTGAATCGGCTGGACTCAAAATCAATCTCTTCCAAGTGTTTGAAAAATTGTATCCATCCTCTCGGAAGATTTATGATATAAATCTATTCTTGTATTGCTCTGAGATAATATTGTCCTTCTCTATTGATGATTCTGGTGTTTTTGAAGTCTATACTGTGTACCGATTTGGACCACTCGTGTTCAGCTACGGCCGAGAGACTGAACTGTTTCTTTTCCACTGCCCTCTGAGGCTCTTTTAACCTGCACTTGACATATCTCTCCCTGTATGGCCGATGTATGATTTAGCGCAAGTGCATTTTATCTGGTAAACCCCCTCGTACATATACGGCGGAATGCGGTCCTTTGCCTTTGGGAGGATGTCTACTGTCTTTTTAGTTGATGTGAACCTTGTTTTCACATCGTATTTTTACAGGATCCTAGCAATATTCTCGGTAGAGCCGCTAATGTACGGTACCATTGTATATGTTGCGGGTTTTCTCTCCCGCTCTCAGTCCGTTTCTCCTTTAACGGCCATTTTCAAGCCCCCCTGCGCTTTTCCTGTAGTGGCCCCTTCCTTATAGTCCGAACCTGGACACAGTGTAGACTTCGAAAACAGAGTCATCAATAAAGAAGGCCGATATTACCCTAGAGTTATACGGGAATCGATTGAGATTATAATGCATCCGAGCAATTTCAATAGAGAGAATGGATACAACCTTTCAAACACTTGGAAGAGGGTATTCCAGCACCCGACAGAGTCTAGAAAACGAACAGCCAATCAAGGCGCATCTCACCTGACCGATGTGGGTGTATAGTATAACGGCCGGAATTCTGAAAACGACACCTGACCTGAAGATGCCATCTGGAATGGTAGCGAAACAGTGTTCGCAAAAGAAAACATCACACGGTAGAAACCCGAATAACATGTACCAAGTACGGAAGCACCACGGAAACCCTCGTAATAATTTGGAACTCTTGATTTAAAACAAACACACGGCGTAATTTTTCGCAATTCGGAAAATCACATGCGCGTCGCGTGGGACGGAGTCAATTATTTTGTCCTCCCGAAAACTGCAATCAAACTTTTTTGGCCGGTAACCGTGGCTGGGAAAAATTTCCCGCACGTGCAGCGAAATAATTTACATGTCGTTTCGAATGCCGAATCGACCACCCGAGTCTGTATGGGGCGAAGAGGGATGGGAGGGCCCTCTGCAGTTGCAGTCGGAAAGGCATAAAGGCAGCGGTAGCCTTTTCAGATCTGCCGGAGATTCAAAGTGAGGAATGGTGGTAGGGGTAGGGTGAGATGGGGTCGAAGGACGATTAAGCGAGGAATCCTAGGTCATCCAGACCGTCTTGACGTTAGGCTACCGCGGATTAGGGAGGATGAGGGGAGTGGACAGACAGCCAATCTCGCTCTTGATCTTTAATGGCCTCTCTCCGCTGTAAAGGAATTTTATTAGAGACTAATTCACTCTCGACCTCACTCCTCTCTAAATCTCCCTCCCGCTTTTTATTTCTCCTCCTATATATGAATATGAGTCTTATCTCGCAGGAAACTGGGTTTATCAAAGGGAGCTTTCGGAGCTTTCTCTCTCTCGTATAACATTCATCCGTGGAGAATAAAATGATGAATATTGCGTGCGTTTTTTTTTTCGGCTTGGCATAAATCGTGACTAATTTGCTATCTTATCTCTTTTCACGCGAATTCATTTTTTTATTATTAGATTTACCCTACTTTTTTCGTTACACATCGTAGATATAGTGTTTGCCAAAAATTGGTGATTTTATTTAAAGATGCCTATGTATCGTAGATAAATTCGTGGTGAAGTAAAGATTATACGTTTTTGAGCAAGATGGCATTATTGCCTTAGTTTTTTTTCAAGCATGTCTTTTGGAGCTACGTGTGTTCTCAAGAGACAGTTGGGTGATATTTTCTCGTTCCTGTTATTTTGCAAAATAAGTAAGTTTATCATGCATGTATTCTAGTTTTGAGGGGAAACCCAAGCTACTACTTAAATGAGATGAAACGCATATTTCTCAATGTTTATGAAAGAAAATTAAAACCAAGGATTTCGCATTCTCCCTCATTTGAATAACCGGTGACACAGAAACGGACAGGTATTCACACGTTTGAACGCACCTCATCTTTCGCGTTTCACGGCGCTCGTTCATCATCACACTCTCCAACAATATGTCGCCGAGCATGAAACTAAGAACAGTTCGAGAAGTGGGCATACTTATGGGGATGGTTTGAATGAATATAAGGAGAATTCTTAACGACCGCGTTCTCACTGCCTCCCTCCCTGCTCTGCAACGACAGAAAGGCTATATTTCTTTAGAAATTTAGACGGTCGCAGGTGCGGGGCTTGGTGCGTGTGGGTGAACACATATCAACTCTCTCGACGAAATGGAGACGCGACTCTCGGAGTATATCTCGAGTTACGAGGTCTCCCCGTTGTGTATGAAGGCGCGCGTCTTCTTCAAAAATGAGATCAGTGGAGATGTGTGTGTGTGTGTTTGTGTGCGTACCTATGCGCTGCTTTGTATCGCCGACGTAGAGGAAAAGGGGTTTTAGGGACCGGTGAAGGTAGCGATGTGGATTCGAGCCAGGTATGTCTTCGCTAACGCTTTGATGGTAGGGATAATGAAGATGGCGTGATTGACGTCGTCTTGATTGCAGAATATCTTTATTTTATTCTCGAGTTTTCTTCGAGATTCTCGTAATGCACCCGTAGAACGAGCGGCGGAATTTTTCTTTCGTTGAAACTTTCAAACCTTTTTACCGCAATTATTTCTGAGTTGAGTTTTTTTCTCCACAGCCTCAAGAAGAAAATGTAATTTGTTCTTTTTTCGTTTATATCATAGTCCGTAAATTTTTTCATCGATATTTTTGTTTTTGTTCAACATCTGCAGAAACTGGGATGCCATTTTGTAGAGCGGCGTATGAATCACGGATTTATACATTATCTATTTTCCAATTTTTTCTTACATGAGGCTCGAACTTTTTCAAAGAGTTTTGCTCACTGCTTGAGACATTGGAAGACATCAAAACTAAGCTTCGGCGTTCTGAAATTATGCTCACAGGAAGAGGTTATTAAGATTTTTTTTAACGCTTTCTGCCTTCAAGGTTAGGGTAAGAAAGTTTTATTTAAATTATTTTCAGTTGGTCAAAATATTTATTTAAAGAATAATTTTCTCCTTGAGCATTTCGAATACGCCGCTAATTAGATAAAGGTAAATGAAAAATGTAGTAAATATCTGATATTGAAAACCTTGAATCGATTTTTATTTGTTATCAAGATTTGGCAATAAATTAAATACAGATATTAAAGGATTATCAGAGTTAAAATTAAGTAACAATCACGTCAAGAAATTTGTAACAATAATAAATATTCATGAAGACGACTAGAATATTTTTTATTGAGACAAATGGAATTCAGAACGCGAGGCGTGTTACATCAGCTTTATCTCTTTTAATGAGGTTAGTTTAACTTGTTTGAAAGGCAAAACTTCAATTTTGAATAATTCGAAAAAATATATTAATAGCAATACAAGGGCATAATACAATATCAGGGGAACGGCAGGAAAAATCATGATTCGAACACATGCATGATAAAAAACTCTGGAAGATGATTTGTCAATAAAATTGAATTTCATTCGTGGGAAATTTAATTAGGCAAAAATTTTACTCCATGGTCTGTGACAAAGAAAATCAAATTTTACGGTAATTGATTGCTCTTTCATTTTATTCTGGTATATTTTATCCTGAACTGAAATATTTCACTAAATATGAGAAAAACTCTTCTCGCTGCTTTCCTCGATACCTTGTTGTTTGGAAATATTTTTTATTTTAACAATTACCAAGTGCAAAAATATGCGTTATTATGGATTTTTAATATATTTATAGCTTTGCTTCAAAATATCAGGATACATTATTTTCTATCTTTTCATTTATTTTCTTGATATTTTCTACAACAAATCTCGTGACTAGCTAAAGGAAAATTGAAATATGTAACGAGTGTTAGGACATTCATTCATTGAAATTAGAAGAATATAGTTAAAAATTAACTAATTTTTTGCGTCATTCTCAATTATGAATAAAATTGGATTTCATTGCATCATAGGCATGGAGATTGAGGCAATTTTTCTATCTTTAGAATAAAAAATACAGTTAATTGTTCATTTTATATGATACTATTACAAAATATTAATGAAAATTAAACATTTATTCTTAGATAAATTTTTAACATTTTCTATTTTCAGTTCAGATTAAAATGCAATGATTAATGCTAAGGAATTATTAGAATTTGTGAATTCTTTGGAAATTAAAGGAATAATCATTTATTAGATAGAAAATAATTTTTAATTAATACTGAAGCAATTGAATTTGTTACACTTTTTAAACTTCCAATAGGCAACGAGTTATTTATTGGCAATGTATTAATCTTTTCAGAAACATTTATTGAATTATTTTTTAATACTAAATTATTAATTACAAACAAACATTATAATGCACAGTATTTCTGCGTGCCTCCGACTGCTCATAACTCGTATCCACATATCATTATGGGAGTAAACTCGGACTAGATTAAGCATCTCCAATATATAAGTTTTAAAATGCATTATTTCTATAGGAAAATTTAAAGATCTTTATATTAATATGATACAGCAATTAGTTTGTCTGAAAATAATTTCTTTTGGCGTGAAATATTCCGTAATTCTCTGTTACGTATACACCGTGTGGCTAATAAGGGCAAGAATACTTGATATAAAATGTACAGTGCCGAAGATGGCGGCTATAATCAGATTTCTTGGCGGAAGGGTAAATTTCGAGGGCGTTTGATGAATAAAGGACCACCTCTGCACATAAACGCATTCTGGTGATGTGTTCCGGGCCTAAAAGGGGTCGGATGCCGTACTCTCCTGACCTCACCGGACAAGGGGGGTGGGCGTGAAAATGACCCTCCACTTGATGACCCGTCTTCTCAAAGTCATCGCAATTCCCCATCCTCCTTCGCACGCCCTTCCTTCCTCCATCTACCGGCCTAGGAGGGACTCGCCAATTTTGCCATTCCGGAGATGAGTCCTACGGAGGAAATAGGTGAGGGGTGGAAGGTAGCAAATGGGTAGGCAGTCTTAATTTTCCTCGATTTATCCGGACATAAAACCGGGTCACGTTTACAAGCGGTCCGCCCGACCCATCTCCTATCTATTCCAACTCTAACCTTTCCTCTCTTCTTCCTCTTTATTATCTCGACGTCTCTCGAAGAAGTTTTTTTTATTTTCTTCGAAAACGTTGCCATTCAACTCCTTCCGCGTAAAGCAGCGTTTAGTTTCTCTTCCTCTCTCTCTTTCTCGTATTCCCGCCCTAGCTCGAAGGCGTTTGATAGGCCGTGGCCTACCCTTGATGATTCATAGTACGCTTGAAGAACGCACGTCGAAATTTCGGAAAAGGGGGAGAAATTTCGCATTTTTTTATTACATTTTTTCCTGGCGGGATGCTTACTATGTCACTGCTTGTTGCTTTTACGACTCGAAGGTAGTATTGATTCTTTTTTTTTTTAATTTTCCCTCGGTGGTGTGTTTTTTATTTTACTACTCCAATGAGAATATTACCATCGGAATTTCATGTTTATGGAGAGCAGTACTTTAGACGTCGCATCTATCAAAGAAAATGCAAGGGAAATTTCATCGTTTGCCTCAGAATCTCAATTTTATAGACAGAAATTGCTTCGTTGCTTCATCAATGGCGATTTTAAACAAATAATAAAAGTTCTATTTTTATCGCTTAATAGTATATTTTATTGCAGCTCGTTTCATTGAGCTTGAGCTGATTTTTCTGGATTTTAAATGTAGAGTTATCAAAACTTTTCTCTTAATTTAGTAGAACAACAAATCCAAAATTACGCTCCAAATTCTAATTCTTGAGCATGAGTATAAAACAATTAATCGTTGGTCTAACTTATTGAGGTGAGTAGCTGTTAAAAAATTGCTACCTGTTACAAACTATACTCACTTTATGACCAGAAATAGAAGTTATGTTCCGAAATATTAAATAAGGCCTAACTTAATGTTTTTTAATAAAAAGCATTAAGCTATAAAAACCAAAGTTTATTTTATGCTGAATGCTATTTCGGGAAATTGTTAACGATTAAAAATTGTCAGCACTTGGAAATCGTGATGCATTACAAATCTTTGTGGTTCTAAGTGCAAATATTTATAAGTGGACAAAAATCTGCTGACGAATTACAAGAAGTTAAACGGACTGTGTTAATTCCAAGAAGCGATGTTTTAGCTGTGAGTCGAAACTAACAAAAGTTCACGGCAAAACATTTATAGGCTTCAGAATTTCATAGGAAGCCTTTGTTTAGACTGGTATGGTATCCACGACACCCTAGATCAAGTCGGAACAATGGGCCATCCATTGTCGGGAATGATTAATGACAGAGAGCAAAGAACCTCACTCACATTCTACTTATAAACTGGATTTTGGGCGATAAAAGGTTTTCGGAACAGACCTGCATCTTTCTCGTCACGGCGACAAGATCTACGATGCCTTTCACCGATAAAGTTTAAAAATTTACTATTAATAACCTAATAAAAATTTATTTTCTAATTATTTTTAACAATATAATCTGTGCAAGGTACAGACTATAACGATAGATATAAAACAGTATGGCCATTGCTTTAATTACTTCATTTTCCTTAACTTAAGGCCATCAATTTGGGCTTAAAGTTTACTTTGCTTTCTCCGAGGAACACGAAAATATAAAGTTTACTTTGCTTACTGTGGTATGATTTTGTTATACTCACAATTTTGTATATATCTGTGTAATAGCTCATTCCATTAGAATATCATTCTAAAGTATACATTCGTAATTTCTAGTAATGCATCCATAATGCATGTTTACTCATGGCCAAGAAAGCGACATCATTTCCCAGGGACATTCACGCGTCGACATTCCCTTCCGAATGCTTTCCATCTCCAGCGCTACTGCCGAGTGATTTTCGCGTAATAGTATAAGTCGCAAATGCGAAACCTATGTGCGCCGCAATCTCTCTCTCTCCGTTACGGTTTCACTAGGATAATGAGCAACAATACCCGTCTTTCCGGACGCGCAGTGTTTTACAAAAAAAAATTCAAAGGAATACATTAGCGACGGAAACAGGTGTGAATTTTCATCCTCAACGGAAGAAAATCGTCCAAGACACGCCTTTTCAGGTACAAAATGTGTGCCATTACATCCGGACGGAGAGATTCGCTCGTTTTCCACGTCGCAAATGGCTTTTCATCAAGATTCCTCGGTTTTAAAAGGGGAACCTGCTACAAGCCTCAAACTATTGTAGGAAAGCGCACTCATTCTCTCCCTCTCTTTATCTCTCTCTCTCTCTCTCTCTCTCTCATCTCTCCACACTGTTTTCCTTCCGCGAAGTTTTATTCGACCGCGGTGTTCCTGAGCTCGCGAGCTAGCCAGCGAAAAAAAATATTTCATTTTCCCTAAACCCTCCATTATTCTTCTTACCGGTTGGAACACTTCCCGCAAAGCTCCCCGTAAGCCTCCCTCCCCCCCACACCCCTCAATCACCTCCATTATTTTTCCTCCCATCCCACTAATCTAGCCCCCAATCCCATCTACCACTCCCTACAACCCCGTGGACTAGCAGTGTTTATATATAAAAAATGCAATGGGAAAAGGGTACCGCACGCAGCGGCGGAACGAGATATTTTTTTTCCTTTCCTCCCGTCCTTCGCTCGCTCCTTTCGCGAGCTAGTGAATAACGTAATTATTCCCTGTGGCCGGTGCATTCCGCAGTTTCGTCCGACGGGGTGGGAAAGCTACCGGAAAAGTTCCGGAGAGCTCCGCCGTCTAAGTAGAGGTAGAAATAATGCCGGAAAGATGAGATTTTTTTTGTAAATTTACGCCTCGTATATTCACAGACATATATGGACGGGTTTAGTTATTCAATTTGTACCAGCAACATTACGAGTCCTATTGTCTCGCCCTGTTTTATGTGCGTGTATATATATATGTGTGTATATATATATACATATATATGTATATATGTACACACACACACATATATATATGCACATATAAACGCACGTATATGTAGATATGTGTGTGTCCTCACCCCCTCCCCCCCGATGCGGGGATAGCAATTTATATCCTGTGCAGGAACTGTATTTGATTCGGAGAGAAAAAAAGAGGTAGGTCGTTAATGGTGGATGCATCGCGGGCTCTAAATTTATTTTTTTAACGTCTGGCCGTGATTCTGCGTTTTATTCACCTAAACCCGTCGTGTGCGCGTGAGGAAAACGCTTCGAGTGTTTTGATTCAGTAGGTTTAGGGTCGTCGTTTTAATTTGCACTCGCGTGCGCGGATATATTGGGGTATAAAAAGGGGAGGGCGACGTGAGGGGAGTTTTTTTTATACCGCCACGCGCGTTCGCTTGTAATTACTCCGCCCCAATCGCGCCGCGTTGATTGCATTGGAACGCGCAAGCGGTAATTTATCGAGATGAAGCTTTCGCCGTATCTACGTGAGGCGTCGGGAGGAAAAAGGAGCTTCACTGGTACGCGTGACTTGTAAATTTTCCGAGCTTCTTATCGATCGCGCGCGCGTATTTGCGTATTTTTTTTGTTTCGCTGCGTGAAATGCACAACACGTGCGGGTTTACGAAATCAGCTACCCGTTTCTTTTGTTGGACTGGGCAAAATAGAACGGGCGGGGAAGACGCGGATTGCCGGTTGTTACCGTCGACTCTCCCTAGGGCCCTCGTTCCTGGATGAATGAGAGAGAAATGGTACAAGATGGAGCATAAACTCGCCGTCTTTATTTCCGGTTATTTTTACGGGGAATGAAGCGGCGTTTCTGTTTGGGCGTATACCTCTCTGTAATTGAGTAAATCAATGGGAGGTTTGTTTAAGCCGCTTGGCGGAGAGGTTTCGGTTATTTATTCAAGAGGGAGCCAATGCCTGATAGGAGAAGGGAGGTGTACGAATATATTTAGGGTAAAGAAAGAGAGAGATATGGAGAGAGAGAGAGAGGAAGGAATAGAGAAGAGTTAAGGGATATATTTTGAGAGAGAAGGGAGCTAAAGTAGGCCTATTTGGCTCCGAAAGGGAGCGTTTCCCACAATGCTCAGCGGTGCATGCATCAACGGAGACGCCGTCTTCCACTGGAGTGTCCTTCTTTGCGCCATCTGCCCCATTCCTTCTCCTCCTCCCTTTCTTCCCCTTCGCTCCCAAATTCCTTCTCAAAGTACATCTGCCACCTCTCTCTCTTCCATCCGTGCGGCTATGTTACCTTCTCCCTCTCCCCTTGCCTCTCTTTCTCTCCATTCTCTCTTTCCTTCCATCTTCTTCTTAGGACTGGTTTCTATTGCCTTCATCTAATCCCATCCTTCATCCGATTTTCCCTCCCGCTTCCTTCTTAAAAATCTGTCTCTCATGTTTCACGGGAGATGCATTCTTTCTATTTCTTTTGGGGAGAACACATACATCTGTAGAGTTCTCAATCGAGTCTCTCTCTCTCTTTCTTTTTCTTTAGCAAAAGATCTTCCGCTCTCAGTTTTTACACGATGTTTTTTTAAGTATGATATTCCGCCCTCTCTTCTCTTCTTGTTTTTTTTTATTGTTTTTCTTAAAGATTCTCGCGTCGAATATTTCCACTCGTCTTTTATGTTGCATTAAAGAGACATTGGTTTCTTTTCTCTGTGAGATCTTTTGGTCGAACGTTCGCGTTGTAGTTTTCTGGGAGTTTTAAGAGGTTTAAGGGCGTTTTTACCTCGGAGGTTGTTTGGGATAGCTCCAGAAATCTTCCTTCCCCTGTACCTCTCTTCTTTTTTCCTTCGTTTTGAAGTTTTTACGGCTGTATTATAGGAATTCCCTTTTTTATTTACCGTCTCAGTGAGAGGAGAGAAGTGCAGGACGATGGGAAGGGGCGCCATGTTAATCGCTCGGTTTGTTTTCGTGTTCGAATTGAAATTCAAACCCCA
This sequence comes from Tanypteryx hageni, assembly GCA_028673005.1. Classification (NCBI taxonomy): domain Eukaryota; kingdom Metazoa; phylum Arthropoda; class Insecta; order Odonata; family Petaluridae; genus Tanypteryx; species Tanypteryx hageni. The sequence continues at coordinate 98,157,845 of CM054112.1, read as the reverse complement.
CTAATGGGAGCCCATTTAGGTTTTTTTGGACGCTTGTCGCTCTGCTGGTTCAAAAACAAGTGTCCGAATCGCTTCGAAAACTTGTTTTTTTTAACAAATTTGGGCGAAGCGCCGCCGATCAGAAAAACCTCGTTAATTTGTGCTTTATTTTCTGAAAATTTTCGGACGAAACTCATTCCACCATCGGGGTGAAATTTTCGCAGTGGGTCCATTTTGTGGCGATCGATTTAAAATTTTAGCCAGATCGATGAACCACATAAACGTAAACTTCATACGCGGAGGAAATGAACGCTTGAGGATAGTTTGAATATTTTGGGATGATTATAAATATTTCGTGCAACTTTCAACATAATCTTGAATTGCTTATCTTCATAAAAGGCAAAGAAAATTATAATAAAATAGGAGTTCTCAAAATTTTTATAGAGAAAATTATTTCAACAAGAAACAAAGGTGTTGAAATTACGTGTTATGCATGTTCGCATAAACTTGAAACTAAAGCTTTGCGTTTGAGAAGTAGAATAAATCTTGTGCTTGACCGATCAAGTACAGGATATTTTCCTTCTCAAATGCCAAACTTTAGGAAATTATTTTTCCAATGTTCTTTATTAAAATTTTACACCTCAAATTTCGAAGACTCTATTTGATTTTCTTGTGGAAATTGAGTTTATCTGTTGCTGAAATATTTTTCTCTTACCGAACAATTTGTTTACTACGGGAATCACTTTGATCATTCAAGCCAATGAATGATAAACTGTTTCTCCGGTAGTCATTAAGAGGTTCGAAAATCCATATGCGTATTTTGGCTATAAAGCAAACATCATCAGCAGTGATGCGCGGATTGTATATTCAAATATTTTGAAACTACTTTCGGTGAATCACCATTAATAGCCGAAACGTGCATCTGGTGTTCCCAATCGTCAAGTATTATTCCCACCTTAAAGCGGATTCGATGGTTCTCTTTCGAAATTAAACTAGTAGAAAATTCATTTTTGATTTCTGTATGTCATGGTTAGCTACTTGATAAACCTCATTCAAACCAGCGAAAGTTCCAACAGTTTCCGAGAACAACTAAAAAGAATAAGTGATTTTAGGATGGGCTTCGAAGCTCATTTCTTTGAACATTCGTAGTTTTTGCAATAAAAATTTTCATCGACGTTTTATTTGTCTCATTTAGCTTCCTATCAAGGAAGTATCACAGGAAGTATCCGAAAATGTAGGTGAGAAAAACGCTTACAGCATAAGACAGCGTCCAATCTGGAACCTATCTCATGAAAAATGTTTAACGCTCACGAAGAAAACGAGCTAAAAACGTGAAATCCTCAAAACCCTTTCACAAAAATAACAATTTATGTTCAAGTGCAATCTTTTCCCCTTAAAATAAGGAAGGAAAATCGGCCCTCTTCGTCACATTACGCAGAAAAACGAAAGCAAAAATAGACGAAGAGGTTGTTTTTGAATCTCCCGCTCGTACAATACTTGTTTTCTAAGGACTTTAAGAGGTTGGGAAGAGTTATGGAGAGAGAGAGAGAGATGGAGAGAGGAGTGTGTGCCTCTTGGAAGATATTCCTTAAGGGTTTGGCGTGTTTCTTTTTGTTTTAAGGGCTTGCGCTTAGAAACGGGATGAAATGACAGGAAGTTTTGCGAGACTTGTCGGGAGAAACTGTGTTCCACATCTTTTCGTTTAGCGTTCGGATGAAGGGCTAGTGAGTGAGTGGATGATTCTCGCAATGCCCGACGGGGTAGATGAAGGCGTTGGAAGCGGGGGGCGGGTCGTACGAGAGTAAAGGGACAAAAGGAGAAAAATTAGAAATTGAAAGATAAGGGGATGCGGAGGAAGGGACGACAGCAAAGTAGAGAATATAGAAAATGGATTGTGGACAAGAGAAGAAAATTGGAAAAGAAAATATTTAGGAAGGAAATAACCTAGAGAAGTAAATCGACATTGTGAGATGAGCAAATGCGAGACAGAAAAACATTATTTTCAAAAATTATTTACCTGAAAATTTTTTACTACTTTATGTATGAATATGAAACAAAGAAATTCCCTACGCGAAATTAATTTAGCTACTACGAAGTGTTTTCCGCGTGTATTTTTTATACCAAACACCACAATGAAGCACTGCAATGTAACGTAGCAAGTCTGATGGTAGATATGTTAAATTAAATACTTGATGATGTAAAGCGTTTTGTTATGACAGTGAAAAATTATCTCAAATTATTTTTTTTCCATAACTTATCGTGTGGCTTTTCCGTGGTGTCGTTACGCTAGCCACTAGTGTATTTTTGTCAGGGAAAAATATTTCCGGTGAGAGCTTATCTCTAGCTATATAATATTTTTCTACGGAAAAATCGTTTTCGCGATGTGCGATTTTGGTAAAACTGTTCAGGAACGCGTCTATTTCATGTGAACCTGTACAGCGAATGTTTGAGAAAGGGATGCAAAGAGAGTGGAGGATATAGGTGGAGAGAGGAATGGTTGAAGAGAGGGTGGAGGACGTAGTTGGAGAGAGAAATGGTTGGAGAGAGAGAGATGAGAGCGAGAGAGACAGAATTACGGTAGCGAAATTCTGGGAGAGAGGATAAATACAATATAATTTCGGCTAACTAGCAAACAGCATTCAAGGGAAGCAAATCACGTTACCCTTTCTCCTTCCCTCCCTCAAAGTCGTTCTCACCTTTTCCTCTATATTTATATTTATCTGCTTTTTTCTGCTTTTTAGTATTTTCCATTCTCTACTATTCCTCTAAATCTCTCATTTATTTAATTCTAGTGTCTTGTTTCCTACTTGCATTCAGGTTACGCAATTGGAAGTCTATGAATTTTCAATCCTTCTTGCTTGCCATGGCGTGTCATTTTTTTAAGCTTATGTGAGCGGAATAGAAGTCCGGAGCGTATTATAAAAGAATTGGCTTCGAAAAAAATTGCGGCATCTATGAAATAGTTATGACATGGAAATTTGCTTCTGTATTTCCTTTAAAATCTATCAAGGAATTAATGTTGAAATGTATTAGTTTTCGAAAATGAAAAAAACGACTTGTGCAATAGCAATAAGGGAATGGAATACCCAAAATTTATTAGGGGCTCGATTATTATTCATAACGCCTGGTGAGCCGGCCGGCATGATTCAAAATGCATAACATCTGACCCTTTCAGTATGTAAAAACATTTTCAGTTAATTTTTTCATTTTAAATATTTTATGAAATGGGAATCGCAATTATGTATGTAACTAGCAGACGGCATTTGTATTATTTTACTTCTTACACTTGAGAAGATTTTGCGATGTGGTTGAATACAAATGCCTAATTGATAAGTCTGATGATTCTTTAACTTAAAAAATTTCAAATTGATTTGAAATGATCATCCCGTACATAATTCAAAGACATAGTTAAATATTTACAGTTTTATATATCTTTTATATTCTTTTTGCTCAGCAAGACTTGATATTCTGGAAGTTTGGGAGACTTCCATTGAATTTAGATTACTTTTAAAATACATCAGTCACGAAGTCTTTTATAAAGAGAATTCAATAAAATACGCCAAAATTCGACAACTGCTAATATTATGCTTCTGGCTATCATAAATATTTAAGAAAAAAGTTCCTTAGCTCGGAATAAACTGGAATCCTTTATGCCGCGTTCTCCGCAAAACATTCCAAAAAATCACGTTCGCATGCACACACTTCCACAAAAAAAGGTTTATTTCTCCCGATATCTTCATCTCATAAATCAGTCATTCTTCTCCCGCCAATTCGCTTTCCATCTTTCCTTATCCTTCCATCATTTTCGTTTTTTGGAATCCTTCATCTTACTATTTCTGTATGTAATTCACCTCCCAGTGCTCATTCTTTCCCGTTTTTTGCTTATTTGCATTTTTTAGTTGGTTTCTATCAATTGTTTTTGGCACCCTCTCATTTATTCCTTCACCATTCTCCTGTTTTGAATATTTTCTGCTCCAATTCTTTTCCTCCATTTCTTCTCTTTTCGCTTTTACCCAGCTTTGTACCAAAGTTTTCCACAAGTTTTAATACTCTAACCTTTTCACAAGCGCGTGCCGTTTTACTTTCTCCAAGTCTACTTTTTCGTCTTGTTTCACTTACTTGGTCACTGTCCTTAAACACCTTTATTTTCACTTTCGTTGTACTTTATGTATTCACTGAATTATTCCAATTTTCGTCATTCTTACCCTTTGCTACCAGTTTTACTTTGAAATATCCATTATTGACATTGCTATTGCCTCCCCATTTTTGTTTATTTTCACATACTAGTTAATTATCTTAATTGAAGCAATTACATTACAAATTCAAAGTATTCTATCCCTTTTATCTTTGTTTTCTCATTATCCAGTCTTGTGCCTTGGTATACATTATCTTACACTAATCTGCTAATAGATAACTAATCACTTTTTAAAGTGCCTAATTTCTCGCGGTTTTTCGTCCTAGAATTTTCATCCCTATACTCCTAACCTACATTGTGTGATCCTCCCTGCCCCTAACCTAATTCCCTCAACTTCAAACATTTCTCAATTTGTCTGCACATCGATCCTTTTTTCCTTCGTTTCATCCTCCGTTATACTTTTCGGGTATTTATTCGAAAGTGTTTTCTTTGTGGCGCAGAGGAATAAAACAACAGCCTCTCTTACCATCGCCTAAAAAATTCCCCGTGAAAACTCATCGGCATTATCTCGCGATTCCACAAGGCGCGGAGAAGGAGAGCAAAGGGGGACTTTTATGTGAAAAGGTGGGAGAGGAGGATGGGGAGAGAGTTCAGAAGGGAGAGAGAAATAGTGAGCGGAAGAGTGGGAGATAGGGAAATAGAGGAGCAGACGGTGGAGAGGGAGATATGGGAGATGGGGAGGGGCAATCGGGGGATAGAGAGAGATGTGCGAATGAGAGAGGTATGAGAGGGGAGATAAAAAGCGGTTAAGCTTAGAGAAGGGGGGTGGAAAGTTTTTATGCAGATATATAAGAAGGTTAGAGGAAATGGGTAGGAACAGTGGGTTTGTTTTTGAAGAGCGAGAGGATTGAAGAAGAGGGATGGGGTTAGAAAGAGTTTAGGAAAGATGGGAGGGCGGCTGTTTCAGCAAGTGGGAGGTAGAAACAGAGGTGGAACGTAGATGTGTGCGTGTGTGTGCGTTTGTAAGGATCGTGTGTGGAAGCTGGTAGGCAGAGATTTTTTGGGTGTGCATGGATGGAGAAGAGGGCTGAGCCTCTTAACCAAGGCGATGAAAATTTTCCATCTCTCGGTTTTTATTATTTTCTTTTAACCCCTGCGTCGTCTTGGTTTCCTCTTCTCTTCCATTCCCATCTGCTCACGCCTTAGTCTTCTTTTCCTACTCATCTTCTTTCTCACTCTTTTCCCCTTCCACATTTCATCATCTCTTCGTCCTCCATCTCTCACTGTTTATCTTTTCACGCTGCCATTTGCATTCGCGCTCCAGGATGATATGTCCACTACTTATATCTCCACAGTCTTTATGTCCCCTTTTTTTTAAGTCCACAGCCTATATATCCACAGGTTAATGTCCACAGGCTTTATGTTCACAGCCTTTATGTCCATAGTCTTTAGGTTCACTCTATTATGTCCACAGCCGATATGTCCACAGTCTTTAGGTCCACAGCCAATACGTCCATATTTATATATGTCCACTTTCATATGTCCGCAGACTTTACGTCCACAGTCTTTAAGTCCACGTAAGGGAAATGGAGGGGGGAAGAGAATATGAAGTAAAAGGAACTGAGGGGCAGAAGGGAGAGAGGGAAATGGGGGTGTGTGGGGTGTGTGTAAGAAATCCTAATGAAACACAGTTGACATTGATATCATTCAACTAAGAATATTATAACAATTGCAAATACACAGCAATAAAATAAAAACGGAAGGGGTAGAAGGGGGGGAGGAGAGCAAAAGGGGGGTGTAGGAAATTCTAAGGAAACACAGTCGAAATTGGTGTCCATGAACAAAGAATTTTATAGCAATTGCAAATACGCAGCAATAAAATATAAATGGAGAGGGTAGACTGTTTCCTTAGGATTTCTCACACCCCCTTTTACTCTTCCCCCCTCTATCCCCTCCATTTTAATTTTATCGCTGCGTATTTGCAATTGTTGTAAAATTCTTAGTCGATTGATACCAATGTCGACTGTTTCATTAGGATTTCCTACACACCCCCCATTTCCCTACCCCACCCTCCGCCCCCTCCGTTTCTTTTACTTCACATTCTCATTCCCCTCCTCCATTTCCCTTGCGTGGATTTAAAGACTGTGGACGTAAAGTCTGTGAACATATATAAAAGTAGACATATATTAATATGGACATATTGGCTGAGGACCTAAAGGCTGTGGATATATATATATATATATATATATATATATATATATATATATATATATATATAAGTGGACATATATAAATGTGAACATACCGGCTGTGGACATAAGAGTGGACCTAAAGACTGTGGACATATAGGCTGTAGACATAAAGGCTGTGGACTTAGAAAAGTGGACATAAAGACTGAGGACAAATATAACTGTGTACATAAAGCTTGTGGACACATAGGAAGTGGACATATCGTCTGTGGGCCTCCTTCGTATATTCTCCTTCGTCCCAACACTGAAGACATTTCCATAACGCGGCACGTGATGCGTGGGCTGTTAGCAAACGCAAAAACCCTAAGCAGCAGAAAAAAGAGCCTTCTCTTACCATTAGAGCGCATGTGCACAATCTCGCCCATTTCTTTGCCTCCCCATCTATCTCCGGCTCTCTTTTCGAAGCGAGGAACCCTTTGGATCGAGATGGATTTTTTTTCACTATATTCCGCCAAGGTGCGAAAAGTGACTTAATAGGATTGATGCTTCGTTACTTGGCTCGAATTTTAGGTCGACTTTTCTCGAGCTCGCAAATTCGATTGCGAGAAGGAAAAGGTCGGATCAGACGATGCAAATCGGGTGAGGGTTTCGGTTGTGATTATAGGGCGTAATATGATTTTCGCGAACTCTGTGAGGAAGCGACGTAGTAATACTCTTGGTGCCTTGTTGCACATACAACCGGGATAAACACGGTACTCAAAGCTCCAGGGCGCACTGTCATTCGTCTTTTGATGTGCGAGAGCTATTGTTTCTCCAATTACCCATCACGAGTAGCACTGGATAGTTTAGTAATCTGTTCCTAGTCATCGCCAGATGCGGATGTTTTCAACGAATTGAATCATGACGGGATAATTAATTGCAGTAAAGTAATTACAAAAATACTCTTCACCGCGTAGCGATTGATTTCGTATTTTTGTAATATCTAATAAAAATATTCCATGAAATGTATACAAGGATTCTAAAAAGTTGACATTATTTTTATTCTACATAACAGTAAGAGTAGACCACCATAAAATAATTGTAATGTAGTTTTAATGGAAATATACAAGTAATTCACTAGCATTAAATTCCGCTATTGAAATATTTTATTTTTCTGGCATTGAATTTCTTTTTCTGGATTGAATATGGTTTAATAATTAATGATTTTATAAACTATATATATATATATATATATATATATATATATATATATATATATATATATATATATATAGTACTGCAAATTGATTGCTGACGATAATTTGATTCAGCAGGTCAAATAGGAAAATAATTCTAATGTCCATATGGCATTGAAATTTAAAGGTGTGAAACTATGCGTCTTTCTAATTTTGGAGAAAATTCTAAGAATTTAAGTGTTGCCAAATGTGACGGTAAGCATGATTATTTTGGTCGTATGTAACCCTAAACACCGAGAAAAAAGAAAAACCATATTCTTTGGGATTAAAGCTACCAAATAGTCGATTATAAAAATGAAAATACATAAAAGGCATTTCTCTAATTTATAAAATCGTAATGGCCATCATGATGCGTGACGCTCGCTCTGATGTAAAAATCCCAAGTATGACATAAAACTCTTAAATACTTCTAAGAGGGATAAAAATCTGAAATTTGGCATGCAGGTAGGTCAAGTAGTACTACCGACGAGAAAAATCGAAGGTCACAAAAAAGTTAATGTTCGACGGGTCTTTTTAACCCCAAAATTTCATTTCAATACCCCGTAAGAAAAGCATAGTATTCAGTGCAATGCTTTCAAAAAATGAATTTCTAAATGACAAAATTGGAATGTGAATTCGAAAAAAGAAGTCTAGCTGAAAGAACGGAGTTCTTAATTTTTAAAGGAAGAAGTGAAATAAATACAGAATTAGCGTAAATATCTGCTTTAAATCGGATAAAAGTGTGAATTTTTCCTCTCTCCAACAATGGAAATGTATAAAAATCATGGCAGCGATCTTATTTCTTTTAAAGGGACCTTTATTGCTTTTAATGAAAATTAAAGATGTTTTAATGCTTTTAATGGAAATTAATGAAATATAGTGGAACACCCATAACTGGAATCTTAAGGGAAAGTAAAAATCATTCGAGTTAGAAAAAATTAAAAATACGGATATATATATATATATATATATATATATATATATATATATATATATATATATATATATATATATATATATATATATATAGTGGAACTTCTATAACTCCAATCACAAGGGAAAGCAAAAATTATTCGAGTTATACGTAGAAAAATCGAATTACGGAAATATATTTATCTCTATATTATATAATAACCTACAAAAAACAACAAGCACAGGGGGGGGAGGTCAGCGAGCAGGGGGCTTTCCCCATACTAAATCAATAAAAACGTTATTTTTTGTACTAAAACGGTGAGTTACAACTTCAATCAAAATCGTAGTCATATACAACTAATTTCATAGCTTGCTAAGTTAAAATTAGAATTTGCATTAAATTAGAGGGGAATGGTTTCTAAGAAATAACAGCCATTCATTTTTTATAGTTAGCATAAAAGACGGTGGATGAATTTCTTACAATTAATATGTTAATCTGTTTAACCTCTTGCGACAAATATAAAATATTTGTGCCTCAAACGACACTGAGTAATTTATGCTTGCCGCAGGGATTGATATATGATACTCTAACGCTGTTTTTTTAAGATATTACATTAATTCTCCGCTACAATTTTGGAGGTGTCATCGCCATAAATTCCAAAAAAAGTTAAAACAAGTTGATACAAAATTCTCAAATTTTATTTCTGATCACGGCTAAGATTACCTCGACGGATAAGCGCAGGCCAAAACCTCGCAGCGAAGAAAAATTAAAAAAAACAAAACCTCGAGCAAAAAAGTGACCATCTTCCCACATGAATAATTCATCTGCCGTGAAATATTTCTTGTCACCCTTCTTGCTAATTACTCTTTAACACCGCGGTCTTTCCCTTATGCGGGAAAATGAGAGCGCGAGTGTGTGTGTGTGAGAGAGAGAGACGGGCGCGACAAAAAGCCGATATTTTTGGAAATAAAATGTGTAAAAAAGAGAAAGACGGGCGTAAGGGGATGTGTGGAACTCGTGGAGCGAGTTTTATCTCCCGGGAAAGTTTTGTCGTTCGTGAGATCGGAGGGAATAAACACTCCTAATCGCCTTCTGGTGCGTAAATTGCAGCGTAACCTTGATGAAAACGAAGTGGTTTGCATTTTCAAGCTCTTTCCTCGCCTTCTGAACCGCGCGTTCTTTAGACCCCTACCTCTATGACGACCCACGCAAGTTAATTATTTTTTGCGTCACGAAAACTTCCACTTAGCCGTGGACGAGAGAGAGAGGGAGTAAGGGAAGGAGAAGAGGTGGGGAACGGGAGGACAACGCGCCACCACTCACGCCACAGAAAGAGAAAGAAGAAGAAAAAAGAAAGAAGTCCATTTTCGTAGATTTTTTGAACCCTCGAGGCCACCAGGATAAGACGACGTACCCCGTACGTCGAGAACTAAAAAGTGAGGAAGGAAAGAAGAGGGGGGGGCGGGGTATGGGTGCTGAATTTTCCGAGAGCCATCATCCCCGGGGAGTGTTTGAGTAGGTAATGGACGGGTTCGGCGCGGAAGGGGTGGATGGATAAAGGGGGAAGAGAATGTGGGACGGTTTCGTAGGGTTGGAGTTCTCGTGTTTCGGGAAAGCGGCGCAGGCAAAAGGCGGATGGAGAAAGGGGGTGAAGGGCTGGTATGGTGCCAAGTAAAGCGCTTCTTAATGGCTCCTGGAGAAGAGTTTATCGTCACCGAAGGCAAAGTGGCTCGAAAAAGGAAGTTGGAGAGGGAGCGTTCCTCTTAGCGCGAACGAGAGAGGCGTAGGAGAAGGGTTTTCTTGAGGCAGAGCGAGAGAGATTGACCTGAGTTTTACTCTGTTGTCTCAGTTCGACGAACCTCATTCCTCCTTCCGTCTTAATTTTCGCATTTATGTGGGTTCATGATCTGACGTGAGCGATATGATGAACCGGGAAAAATTTGTTGGAGGTTTTCCCTTCATGTGATTGGTAAATTCCACGCATGGATGGTAAACAAGAGTTAAATATACAGGTTTAATGTATCTAAAACGAAGGATATTCGGCCGAGTGAAGAAAGGATATATACCGCCGATAGAACTTGTTGAACTTTCCTCTGGGGTGGTTTCTGGATATCAAAAGAAGCTATAAACTTCATCATCCAAAAGTTAATGAAACCCTAACAACCCCTTTACTAAGGGAGTTGACATTGAGGATTTTTGTGTATAGAACTAAAGTTATAATAGTTATCTCCTTTACCTGCCTTCCTTCTTGAACTCTTCTCAAGTAATTTCATAGTTTCTCTTTCCCTTCCGTAGTCAACTCTTCTTTTCGATTTCTAGACGTTTTTAAAATTCATTATATTGTGTTTTACATGTCAAACGCCATTCGTGTCTTGCTGTAATGTGGACTGCCTACAGCCATTTTGGCCCAGTTATCCTCCCTTAAAATTCTGTCATAAACAAATGTTTGCTTTCGTACGCAGAATTATTTAGCGTTCTCTTAGGATAATCTCTATCACGCATCTCGCCATACTCTTATATGTTGTTTTCTGAACCATTTTCTCATCCACGCTTCATGTTTTACAGCTCGATTAGTTACATATAAGTGCATTTTTTATGTTAAATTAAAATTTTTTGTATGTACGTTTTAGTGAGCAGGAGTGACAACAGTAAAATTTAAAAGTCGATTATACGATAATTACTGCCCTGAGCATTAATAAAAGATGAACAATATATAAAATATTCGTGACTTTTAGCAGTTTTCTCTTATTTTTGTTATAAGTTAGTTCATGAACACCTTCAGAAGATAATTATTTTTATCGCCACATATTAATTGCGCCCTCTTTTTACAAGTAAAGAAATTTATCATCTCAGGATACTAGCGTAAAATTCTCTTACTTTCAATAATATTTCTTGGTTGTTGTTATCCTTTAAGTCCCTGGAGTAAATCAGTGGGGATATAAAGGCAAAAAATCTTGTAATATCTATTTTTTCAACGCAGCAAATTTTTTATTGGGATAAACGTTTTTCATACTGTTTGGAGTTAGGCGAGTAATTTCTGCGTGCGACGAAAACTCGATGGAGGTAGAATAGCATTTTATACATCGCGGAGTGTCTGTTTCAAGTTTTATTTTTTCTTTGAATTAAAACCAACTTTAATTCAAATACCGACGGTATTTCAACACTTTACCGATCTTAAGACTAACTCCAGATACATGCAGAAACTTTCGCTCGAATTTATTTCATTAACGCTTTGGATTAATGGAGCGAAGTAAATGAGATGCAAATATAAAGTGTGCCTCGCGAAAAAAGTTATTTTTAGTTGCAATTCGTTATTTATTTGGACGCTTGCCAAATAGAAACAAAAAAAAATGTTATTTTTTGTGGAAAATGAACGAATCGTGCAAAAAATTATTGCGCTCCATTGAGGCTTTTGTTCGGAATACTGTAGGCTCAAACGAGCTATTAATCTTTTTTGGTTCCAGGAATATGGGCAATGATGATACGGAATAAAGTTGTAAAAGTTTGACTCGTTTATTTTGGTCGCTACCCGCCCGTCCTTTATATTTTTGTCTCGCGACGGTGATTTAAACACTACAGCTGTCTCTGAGAGGAATGAATCGTTATAATAAAAGTGATTTGCTTTTGAAAATTTCATAAAAAAGATATATTACGGAACACAGTTTAAGTATCATTATGGTAATTGTACGAAACTGTCGCGTAGACGATTATTTTAATAGGTCCTCCGAAATAGAGACAAATGACGACATTTGGATAAACAAACGTATATGGCATTTTTTACACTTAAATAATTAGTTCAAGAATATAAACCATATCTCAAAAATTAAAAAAAATATTCCTAGGTCAGAATATGGAAAAAATAATTTAAAAACTAAGACGTAAAAATAATATTTCAATTGAAGTAATAGCAGCACAAATATATAGATATGACAAAGAGTTTTTAAATGGAAAACTAGGCTATTATTATATTATTTAGAGAACAGATTTGAAGTAACTGCGTTTGAACGATTAAAAAAACAACGCCTGCATGCGCTCGTTGTATAAAACCCATAATTTAATCAACTACTTCCGAGGTTGCTCGGGAGGAAAGCAAAGTTTCCCTCAGGGCAACGGCCCAAAACACGATTCCAAACCATTTAATTCTATATTTATGGCCAGTTAAACTTGCGCCGGAGAAAGTTTCTTAACTGGCTTCAAGATCACGGGACCACGGTATCATTAGATATCGATTTAAAGGAGGTGCCATGGCATGCGCGGCCATTACGCGGGGCGGTATATCACGTTCAAAGTTGTGTAGTGTATGCTCCGGAAACGGTAGGACGTTCACGGAGAATATGCACGGCGTCATGTGTTGATTTACTTGCGCACAAGTTAAATGTCTGAGAAAGGGATTTTTGATTGGTGTTTTCCCCGTTTCTTGCGATTAAATTTCGGGACGGAGCAAAAAAATACATGTCAGCAAGGAATACATCCTGTTACGAAAGGGGGAAAGGGAAAAGATAGTTTTAGTACCCGTTCCGGAGAAATATTTATAAATTTTATTGATTTTTATTCTTTACGCGAATCTGATTTCGATCCATAACAGTAAATTTTCAGCTTTTATACCCTTGCAATCGAAGCCATTTGGCAAACATGTTTCTCTTTTTTAATGCTGATAATTTTATGATTCATAGTAACGATTTATTAATCTTTTATTTACTCTCGTTTAATTGGATTCAAAAATTCAAAATAATCCCCTATGAGATTCGCTTATGTGTTTACTATTAAATTTTAATAGAGACGCTTTCCTTTCCTTTACTTTACATTACTTTTACTTTCCTTTACTTACGTAATCAGTTTTTCGATTAAAATATTTTTAACTTATTATGAAATGTCAACATTAGAATAGTTTTATAGTTAAACAAATAACATATATTTGAAAGGCGGATTTTTCTCGGGAAATTAATTTTACAAAGTGATACCAATAAATAATTTACTAAGATTTAAGGGTTAAATTTACATTATGTCATTTTTTAAAAGAGTTGATAAAAAATTAATCCGATGGAAAATAATTTAATTGAATCAAAACTTGGAAGTTAAACTAAGTTCCGCAACGTTAAAAAGTCATTCATGAAGAAGGTTTGGCCACAATAACGGTACGATCCTGTTCCTTCCGCAAGAGTCCTGAAACCCCTAACTTACCACCAAGGGACCAAGAATTTCACACTTAGGCTCACCTTAATGGACACCAAAACCCCACAAGTGTCTGCCTAAACATGTAATACCGTGTAAATAACAGGATCTTACGCCCAAGAGGTAAATTTCCGCCTTCTTTCATTAACGAACGGGTCAAGACCCAAGCCAGCCAACACGTCAACTTCGCTTCAGCCTTTTTTTTTCGCCAACTCCTCTTTCCTCCGCAATTTCTCATACCATTGGAGATAAACGAGGGGATGCAGAGAGAGAGAGAATAGAAGAGTGGAATATTGCCTCGTTTAAAGGTTTACTAAATGCTTGTAAGCCTTCCTTTTCTCCGTAACCTTGGCAGGTCGTTGCGGTTGATTGCCGAACATCAAAGCAAAATCCTTCCTTTTCCTTCTTAACACCCAGGAACGCTTCCTCAGCGGAGAGACTTATCCTTTTTCCGACTCTGCTACTTCTCTCTATCTCGCTTTATGGTTAACTCCACTGTGAGGAGAGATAGGGATAAAGATAGTATATGGAGAGGGAGCGGTGAGAAAGAGGGAGTGAATGGTAGGGTAAGATGGAGAGGGACACCAAGGAAGGAAAAGGTGAGAGAGAGAGAGAGAGGGTGGGATGACTGGAAAATCCCCGTGATCCTCGGAGAATGGGTTTTCTTTTCTTGTTATGTGCGGGAGAGTCGAAAACTCGGGGTTTTCTTCTCTAGCTCTATTACTCCCTTGTTGGCTGGAGGAAATCACGGCGTGACGCCCTTGTTTCTTGTTCCTCGTTATCGCTTCCTTTACGCGAAAGAGTTATTCTCTGGAGGAATTTTTCATTCAACCTTCCTCACTCCCCTCGACCTCCTTCCGCTTCGTTTTCGCGTCGCTTTTTTATTTTGGAGAAAATTATATCCTCGCGCAAGAGGTGTATTTATTTACTTTTTTGTGTCCCGAAAAGTTCAAAAGGCTCCCAGTTGGAACGATTTTTGGATTTTTTTTATATAGCCTTTTAGAGAGAGAGAGACAGACAGGACATTTTAATCACGCGGAGTGATTTCTCTTCTTTAAAAAGTTAAGGAAAGGTCATAAAAAAGGCGAATTAAAGGTGCCTTTGTCTTTTTGCTCTGTTGGATTTTCAAAGAGATAGTTTCGCTCAGACCTCGCCCTCTTTTCTGTCATTCGCTGAATCCGTCTGAAACGGCGTCTTTCGGAGGTGCTTTTGGTGTCGTATCAAAATTAGCGATTTTTTCTAGTCTAGAATCAATGATCCGTACTCAGTTGTTCATGAAAATTACAAAAGTTGAGTAGAACCTTTTGGACCGAATGTTTTACTCTTTAGTGGGTGTGGTTTTCTGCTACAGCAGCGTGCGCGAATGATTATTTTATATGGGCAACAGAGCAATATACACGGCGAATGACGGGACAATATGCAATTTGACGTTACATTGCACAACATTGTTTCATTTAATATACTAAAATTTCAATACCTTTTCGTCATCAATTAAAAAATTTATACGGAATATCACCGTTTTGAAGAATGGACAAGGAAGTGATTTTGCGGTAGCTCGTATAGGCAATCATTGGAATAGATTTCCTATTGAATAAAAAGGGTTTACAATTTTTTGTTTCGCTCTTACATTTTTGCATCCTCTTAGCTTTTTAGATTTAAATTTTAATGAAATTTTCACCACGCTAATAATTTTTCCCTCGGATATGTTTGATAAATCTGTCGTTTGTAAAATCTTTCTCCAAGATGTATTGAAAAGATAGCCAACCCTTCACCTTTAATTTTGTGGATTGTAATCAAGAGTATGGTTTGGATAGATATGTTGTACGAGCGAAAAATATTACAAAAATAAAAAATTAATTTCACGTTTTATCGGGAGTGGTGGGGTACAATCTCCATCCAAAGCGTAAATTTTAACCTAATCTTATCGTTCTTGAAATCCTAGTTCCAATTTATTCATTTTGTAAAAGTTTCGTCGACATATCATTCCTTAGTTTTGAGTGTTGTAAAAGTTAAAGCACCAAGTAAAAGAAATACATAACATTCGGATCTATATTATTTATTGAAACTAATGAAAATATCGAAAAAGAAAAATTTTAAATATGGACATGAAAACAGACTAGGTGATGGTGTTCGAGGGTAATTGTTTCCATGCAATATTTTTTAAAACATACTCCGCCAACCCAATGCTTCTGGGATTTCAGTAGAATGTTACAGCACCGGAGCGGAACGGTTTTAAAAATTAAATTTCCATTTTATACTATATAGACAGTTTTTTCTTAGAATTTAAAACTTCCATTCCGGTGTCCGACCACGTATCGCAGAGGGGATGACCATTTCCTCAACCCAGGCTGCTATTTTCATATCTCACGTCCGAAAATCGTAATACAGATCGTGAATAGAAATTCGGAGTAGAGCATAGGTTTAAATCTTGAACTCGTGAAAGCTTTTAAGAAAGTCCTTATTTTTTAAATTAAAAAGAGGGGAATATCTTTGGTGAAGAGGGAATCATAGAACATCGTTAAAGCTCACAAGTTTGAAGTTGCATAGCGTAGTTTAGTCAAGGTAAAAAAATGATGGATTATCAATAAAAATGTCTTTTTCTAGTGGTTCGAGTTCTTATATGGGCGATTAACGTGTATATACATATAATTCTTCATTTTATTTGTGATTTCTTTGCTTTTGCCCCTTTTATTTCCGTCGATCCAACTCTTTCAGATTCCCCTCTCACCCGTCTCTTCCAATTTGACTAGGAATTCTACACACACACGCATGCACGACCGCGCGCGAGCCCACTCACATATATTTAAATAGGGAAATAAAAACATTTGCATATTTTATGAAAAAATATTGGTTAAGTAATTCATCTGGCGAATGACTGGATAGAAATGAATGAGTAGTTTAGGTAATTTATCGTGCAAAAACCAAAACAAAACAATAAATATAAGTTGCAATCAAATGAATTTCAAATTTATCGAACCGTGTATAGCAATTTAAGGTCGCTCGGCGGAGAAGAAAGTTTTTGAAAGTCGTTCCTACCCAAAGAATTTATTCAATAATTTTGTTGAAAGATATTAAAACAAGGAAGCTGAATGAAAACCTCGAGAAAAAGGAGTCGTGGACCAATAATTAACGAATGAAGCATAAAAAAACGACTTTGTGTCCCTTGGCAAGCTTAGCTAAAATCTCACTGGCTAATATCTTTTTCTCACCTCGCATTTCGAAAACCACTCAGGGCCGCCACTTAGGCGTCTATTCTACGGAGAAAATATTAACAAAGGATGCTCTGAGAACGAGCCTAACCGGGTCATAAATGAGAAACCTACAGAATAGCGACTTGGGAGGAATAACTTTCTATATAAAACCAAGGGGGTCGAATATAAAGGGCATATGTGGGCTGAATTAAGGTCGTTTGTTGTGAGAGAGGGTGAAAGGAAGCGGCAAAATAGAAAAAAAAAGAACCCGAGCCACCCGAATCTCCACCATCTTTTTCCATGACGTCATCAATAAGGGCCCAATTAAAGGGATCCTTTGTTAGGCGCAATTTATCGAGCGGTCCCCACACCCTAAAGCGTCCGCCTCCGCAGGAATTGAATTCAACCCTTTGCAGGAGTTTTCTCGCCTCGTTCCGTCCCTCCCTTTTATTCCCCTCCTTTCCCCACGAGCAATAACGCTATATATGTAATGGACAAGGCTGCTCGTTTAAAAAAATACTATCATTGGAGAAAAAATCGAGAAAGTAGCTCTTACGGGATAAAAGGAAGAGAGAGGCCGTTTAATTTTTTTAAAGCGTAATAGTTTCGCCTGGGGAGTTAAAAAAGAACGTTTAAATCATTCATCCCAAACCCATTCTTTTTTGGCTTACCATGGAGAGATGGTAGAGCTGTGAAGAAGAAAGGGCAAAGGAGGGAGGAAGGGGAGAAGGTTGAACACCGAAAAAATAATTAAATGGATCCAAATGGAAATTTCTGCCCTTAATGAGGGGGAGGATTTTTTTCTCTGGAAATCGTTTCGAGGTATTTTGAAAATGAGGTTATTATTCGTATTTTGTGAAGCAACTGATTGAACGAAAAGTATTTTTTAAAAGCTGAGAAATCATCGTAAACAGGAGTACATATTTTACGACGTCGACGAATATAATTTTTTGCATACATATACGTACAAATTTCTAAACCCATCTAATGATTTAGCCTGAAGAAATTTCGGGATTCCTTTTCAATTATTTAAATTGAAGGAATCGTCCCCATAACATTTTATCCAGTGAGTTATTTGTTCTGATCGGTTGAAATGAGTGGTTTTTTCTAGAAGACAATAGTTAAATCATATTTATTGGGCTAAACCACTGTTTCCCAACCGGTGGTTCGCGTACCCCTACGGGTTCGCGAAATAAATCTGAGGAGTTCGCTAGAAAAATTTGTTAATGTCGTCTTTTTTCACTTTCTTGGCTCTAAAATTGGTTGTAAAATTCTTACCAATATTTTAATTTCTTTAAAATTAGTTGCATGGTTTTATTTTTAATTTTTTCTTATGGTTGAGGAATAAATTATATTTGAATTTTAATGTGTACTAACTAGAAACTGATGAAAGTATCAGAGATTCTGATTTTATTGTAAACGTTTACATACTATGTGCTATATAAACGTTTTATTTTTCATGTATTAAACGCGTCCAAAAAGATTTGTTTTTATAAAATTTATTCTCCATTATAAGGGATTCGCCGCCAAAACCGTTACAACTCAAGGGTTTCGCGAAGAGAAAAGGTTAATCCAAGTGGTTCGTGACGAGAAATAGGTTAGCTCAAGGGATTCGCAAAGAGAAAAAGGTTGGGAACCGCTGGGCTAAAGAGTGTGTTCGTTTCGATTATTTTCTCTCTCTCTGTATGCATTAATCAAACCATAAAACCTTTAAAAAACAACGCATACTTCTCTTTGATGGGCAATTTACTCCCACTTTAAATGAAAACTACAAAAAAACAAATTTCCATTTGTTAAACTTTATCGATAGTCAGAGGTTTTACTCCAAGTCCTCAATGAATGGCCAGGGTAATTTTATCCTTATCATTAATGACAATTATTATCTTTTACAGTTCGGAATGCGTGTTGTGGTCATTTCAAACCAAAATTCTGTCCATAATATTCAATGCATGTCGAAAATGCTATTTAAAACGTAGCCGCGAAGGATCTTCTGAGGCAGAACACCCAATAAATCCAGTACAGATAACTGCACATTTACAGGCATTCGATCTGTAAAAATATTGCGGCGGAAAGCTATTTGATAAAAAATGAAAATGCTTCTTTTCGGCGCGAAATAAAAACTTTCGTTTTATGTAGTAAAGTATTTCGTTTTATGTAGTAAAGTATTTCGTTCAATGCAATAAAAATAATCAGGCAATTAATGTGAACGCTTTTTAAAAATTAGAGTAGATGGAGTTGGGGGATGCAATTATTGGACCACATTCAATGTCTTTTTAATGGCATAAAAATTAAATTTTTTAAATTAATGAACGGAGTTTTTGTATCTGAATTGATTGGCTTACATAAGGAGAGAAAAAATATCTATTGTCTGACGCCTCCGTTCTTATGAAAGCGTTGAAAATAATAGTTCTCTAAGATCAACAATGAACACTAATAAGGATTATTTTTCTCTGGTGTCCTCCTGGCAAGTTGCCACCTCCACTGTCTAATGCTTAAGAAACCATTGATACACAGTGAATGGAGCGTTAGCGTTTTTTCTAAACGATGTGTAAATTACCTAGATGATGTTCTGAGGAATAGTTGAAAGCTATAATTAACCAATTTCATTCAAATTTCTACGGAGTGTGAATTAAATTGATATATTCCTATGAGACAATTTTTTCGTAGGTGGGTTAATATTAATTAATTTATCTTTCATTGTTTATTCCAAAAGTTTTACCACAATTTGGAGGAATTTATGCTGTCAATCGTTGCGTTGAATGAAACAACCATTTAAATCAGAGAACAAGGTCATTGAAGTGACTCTTCCCATAGTTGGCTTCGCTGTCTAGCTATAATTATGCTATGTAGTTTTTGAAAATACTCATGTTTATATTTATCGTGTTCGTATTTAATTTACTTACTATTGATACGGCAAATTTTAACTAAGAAGAATTGATTGTTTTGATGATGTTGGCGTAAAACCGTAAAATGCGTTTCGTAACACCAGTCATGAACGAAATAATATCCAAAAACTTTAAAAAGCATATTGTAATGCGCAGACTATTGATTTAATGACGCAAATTCAACCCATAAACTCGGTTATATATTTCTGAGAGAATTTCAAAAAGTAAATTAAGAAATCAGGCATTAAATTGATTTATCAGGAATTTTCACCTATTCTCTTTAATAAAATTTACTATACTTTAACTTACTTTTTTTCATCAGTCGTGGAACTCATAAAAGATGAGTAACAAGACTGATGATATAAATATGTTTTTATAGTATCCACTTCTCTGCCACCCGCTTAATTCAAAGCGCTTGGATCATTTAGATATTCATGTCTTTAGTTAAAAAGAACTAAAGCGAATTTGAAACTTGTATTTTATAGAAGTTAATTATCGAAATATGAGATATTAAATAGAATCAACTAAGAATACCTATGTCGTGTCCTGAGTTTTTATCCATACAATTTGTACCCAGGATGAAATGAAAAACTGTTTCTTCATGAGTATTAATTGTTTCATAAGAGATAAAAGACTAAAATTTGCAGTGTGAATGTAATATGATGTCTAAGAAATCCTTTACGGAAATCTGTAAGCGGCAGGGGGTGCCTTCAAAACTTGAAAATGAAGATTATGAGCAAATGGTTATAAATAGATAGTTAACATATACACCATTCGTGTTGTCTTGAATGCAATCTATAACACTGCAGAAGAAATTCTTTTGAAAATCGGTGTTGCCTTCAAATTGTTTAAATTAAAATTCTGAGCAAATGGTTTTAGATAGAAAGTTTAACTTTTTAACTAATTATTGAATAAATTGCTTTGTCATATATTTATATTACTAAATTTATAAAGAATTTTAAATTAACAATTATAAATAAACCTCAATAAACAAAACGCGCTTTTTCATATTGGGTCAGCAAATGAAGCTCCCATTGTTAGTATGGTCACGTGGATACAACAACGCTGTTGGGTGATTTGAATGTTATTTTCGAAGTACCTTCAAGTATCTGATTTAACACAAAAAGCTTAATAATCAATATCCCAAATAATATCAATAATGTCTTTCGGAATTTATTTTTAAGTAAGTCAAATAAAAATATAAATGAATAATAATTTAACTTAAAATTAAGTCGGCTGAGTCTCGCGCGAAAGGTCGTTTCTCCTAAGTATTGAGACCTTTTGGAGTAAATTTTTTGGTATATAAAGTTTAGTTTGTATGAAATGCCTTTTACTTACACAAATCGAAGTAATTTAATGCATGGGTGGTGTTTACCTTATTCTACATATATGCTTATTGATAAATATCTTTCTGGCCTATTTATTTGAAGTTTGAGTGTAACTTAAACTATAGTGAGTGGAGAGCAGAAAAGGGATAAAGGAGAAAAGACAATTATAACTCTTTTTTATTTGCCTCGGTGAAAAATTGCATATGCATTATCGTTTTGTAATACGAGCTTAAAGATTCATTCAACTACAATTCTACAAATAAAAGAACAACAGGAAACACGTGACACGATACTGATTTAGCAAATATGTAGCTGTAGTACTCGAAAATATATATCTTATTTTAATTGCACTTCGAATAATATGTTTTCCAACCTCTTACTATATTTCGAAGTCTTCATCATGGTTGAAACTGATGACTTGCTATTTTTGCAGTGCATAAGCTAGTAATATGAAGGACTGACAAAAGCTCTTTGTTCCTATGACAGATAAATTTTCACCCTAGAGAACGATGTGTGAAGTCTTGCATATTCCCCTATACGTATATTTATTTCACTGTTCTCTGCATTGGTAAGCTCTTCATAACCGGCGTTCTGGACACTAATAAACACATTTCTTTGAGGTCATTAAATTAACAGCCAAACTTAAGCATAGCATTTACTACCGGCATTTTATTATCAATAACCTATGCTGTATTTTATGTATTCCATCTCGCGGTTAAAATTTTCAACAAAATAAAAACATAAAATTGGTCACGGCTTATCGCAAAAATTTTATATTACCCTGAAAAAAAAATCAAGTGTAGAGCGCTTAACGCTTGGAATTGCCTAGTAGATACCTTTCGAGCATTTGAAATCAGCGTAAAACAGTGACCCGAAAAAACAATAAAAACCGCCGTAGGATTGAAAGTATTTTCGGGTACTGATTAATTCAGTTAAATTAGCAGCGAGCCAATGAGATAGCTAGTTATCTCTCGGTCATTCGTCGAGCTTATGTAGAGCTTATCGGCCATCACGGCTAGCGATGACAAGGGGATTAAAAACGGAAAATCACAACTTGAGCGCGCGCGCACACATACATACACACACAGACACACGCGTTCGCTCCCGACGGCATTTTGTCCCGGATGACAAAGCACTCTCTGAGCAAAGCGGTGCGATTGACCGGTCGGATTGGCGTCCAGCGAATCGCCCTGCAACCATGAAATCCCATGGAGGCCCAGATAACGCGGGGAATATTATTGGATAAGGCAGTTTTGTCGTAAAAGTATGATGTACGGGAAGGAGAGAGAGAGAGAGGGAGGGAAAGAGAGCGAAATGTAGGAGAAAATAAAAGAATCATCGATGATCTTTTTTGTTCGAATTGTCGAAGGAGGTTTTTAAACCGTTTCGTTTTATTTATTTCAACGCGAAGGAAATCCATTTTTGTCGTTATCGAGCTATTTTGTCTCTACTCATCCGGATCGTGTGCATCATTGTTTTTTTTAGCCTGTCGCACGCTATCAGTGATGATTTATTCATTTATCTGGCTCGAATTATTGTCCGATATTGTTATAGGTGTTTCGAACTGCCTTGATTTTGTGTTTACAAGCCTTATCTAATTTCAAGATGAAATATATCGAACAGTAACATTTCCGTATACGATTATATATAATTTATTTAATGAAAGAAAAATAAATGCAAATCGTATATATTAATGGGATAATTAAATAGAAGCAAACCGATGAAGAGTTCCCGTTACGGCAGCAATTTATAATGTTTGACGAATTGCAGATGTGTACTACGCGGGAAACCAAAAGAATTTGCAGTTTTTTTAAATGTCGTTTTAAATGTTTTTTGTTTTAATGCACGCAACCGTATTCATGTCTGCAATAACTTTGATTGGTGTTTCTAGTTACGCGTCAGAGAAGGTTTACATTAAAATTGCTGTTTTTACGCTATCCTATGAAATCAAACCACTTCCATTCGTTTTCGCTTAATAGCCGCCCAATATAATTTGATAGCATTTGCCGTTTTCTCCAATTTATGGATTAACCTAATGTCCGTTTTATGGCCACTAAATTTCTTTGACCACCTATAAAAGTTCCAGTGAAAAATATGAAATAGCCTCTCACCTAATAATACGGTCCACCCGTTGATCAGAGAAAACGGCAGATAAACTCATATAAACAAAGGCAAATATTTAAGTTTGGCCATGAATTTCTAGTAAACTTTTTAAGGTCATTATCAAACAGTTATGGCTTGATAATTAAAATTTAGGGTAGCACAAATATAACTATATATATATTTATTTATTATTTGTGAAACAGTTTTAATTTGAATCAAATTTTCAATGACTGTAAATGCTAGTCTTTATTAATTGATATTTACGAGTGAATTATTTTCTGTCACATAAACTGCCATATTTAATCAAGATTAAATATATTTACATTAAACCGATGCTCATTCAAAACAACAATATTACGAGTTAAAGTTTACGTATTTTAAAAATAAAAAAATATTTGTATAGCTTTGATAGTACATATAAAAATTTGTTCATAGCCTACAAATTAGGTGTAGGCTTGGTTGTTTTCAAGGTTTATTTTTTCTAAAAATCGACTGTTATTTTTCCTAAAAACCGGTGACAAATATCGCCGTTTATTTTAACACATTTTATTAAGCTTGGTAGTTGACGTTAATAGTTCTTAAAAAGCAGCCATTAATACCGTTTATTTTACCTAAAAATCGACGACAAACATCAGAATTTATTTTAATATATTTTATCAGGCTTTTGAGTTTTCGAAGTTTATATTTCTTAAAAAGCGATCACTAATATCGACGTTTATTTATCCTAAAATTTCGATGTTTATTTCAATACATTTTATCGACTTTTATCTAGAAATTAAAAAAATATTGACTTCCTTCTAATTAAATTTAACTAAAGTGTAACAACAAAAAAAGACTTCATCTACGCTTGTTTATTTTTTCATATCTAAATTCTGGTGAATTTGTTGTTGATGACTTCGACCAACTATGTGGAAGTTAATTTTTTGGAATAAATCAAATAATATATTTTACTCGTAATTTCACGCCCCTTATTCACGAAATCGTGATCATTCGTAAAAATATTAATGTGATATGAATATAATGTACAACCAAATGCATGAATAAATATTTTGATAAAAAAATCTTAACTTATTTAGTAACAGACGACTAAGAATTCAGAAGAAACCCCAGAGTGCATATACGGACCACATTACAAAAGAAACTAAGCACGGGGGTCTCTCTCAGAGGATGGATTATAAAAATTTTATTACAGGGTGCTTTTGAAAATATCATAAGGACATCTGAAAATCGGTACTCGTTTTTCAGTTCGGGGAAACCTTTATTTTCGTCTTTTGTAGGAGGTCGGCAGATCTTGTCACGCATAATACACAATAGACGTCCTTAGATTTTTTGGTAAATGGAGTCCAAAGTCGGTAGGGATTATAGGATCTGGTCAGGAATAAGACAGATCGCAATAAATCGATCATATTGTTTTCTCTCTTACCTTTGGATTGTAGATTTCGTGGCAGCTCAGTATGTGTCCTCAGAAAGCAAAGAGTAGTCAAGTAATGAATTCCGAATGTTTCGTGGCCGTTTTTTGTGAGAATTTCCGACCTTCTATTCCGTTTTGGATGTATGGTGGTAAAATATATTAAGTTTGAGTGGGGAAAGCAAAATTTCAAAATCGTGGCACATGATTTCGGAGAAAATGCAGTGGTGAAAAATTGACACTTATGGACGAAAATTAATTTTCGTCGAATTTTAAAGTTTTTAAGATTAGATGTTTAACGACATTTATAGATTTAAATCGAATTCTACCAAGCCAATGTATGTGCTTTCAGAAGCTTGGGAGTATTTTCGGGCAATTTGCTTCGGGATTTGGAAATGCCAATTGGTGATTGCGGTTTCGTTTCTTGAAACACAGTTCTAGTCGCTTTCTGTTCTTCGCCGATTCCTTTGTTAGGGTTTAAGTTTGAATTCCATTCCAGAACAGATCGATCGGAATCCAACAGTTGATTTCGTTAGTCTAAAGCTTTATCCTAGCGCCTGAAGACTTTATCTCTTGCCTGCGATGCATCACGTGCGCGTTCCTGGACTGCGCTTCTAGTTGCACCTTCCACTTCTGAAGTCGTAGACTGATTCAAATTAATGGAATCTGTTCATCTTTTAATTATAAGTTAAACGTTTGTTAATTGCCTTTTTTTGCCCGTAGGCAAATCGAATTTATTATCGATGCAGATCATGCTTCAAAGCATTCAAATTAGTTTTCATGCTCTCACGTTTATTAGCTTGTACATTTCCTTTTATCTGACAGTTTAAATTCATATCAGGAAAAATATTTCATCAAGTAGAACAACGATTTCCAAATTTTTTCTAGGTGTAAATCTCGGAAAACATAATACCACCATAATCTATCATAATTATATAATATTAGTAACCAGTAGGGATGCACACAGGTTTCCCGTGGTACAGAAGCGCTTTTCGTCAAATTCGCCGTAGTATAATCGTATACTAATGTATTTGCTTTGAAATTAGAAAATTATTTTTCCTTATATTGTGGTAGTCCTGATTTTTTAGAATCGTTCTCAACATATTCCTTTCGTTTTCTCATTGTATACTCGTCCTACATGCGAAATTTCTTTTTGAAATCGGTATAGCCTATACCTTTCAAATTCATAGTTACGGAAAAATTCTAACCTTGATATTATGGTTGCCCTGTTTAGTCGATCCAGGTGATAATTTATATTTTGTTTATCTATTTATATGAAGATTAAATATATTACTTTTGGTTTAATTACACGAGGTCAGATCTCTAGAAATACGATTTAAAAAAATATTATTTCACTTTTTAGTGTGGTAGCCTTGCTCTTTAGCTCCGCATTAAACATATTGATTTTATAATGATATTGTGTACTATCCTTATATGCGAAACTTAGTTGATATCCGTGCATCCAATTCTTTCCAAACCCATTGTTACTGAAAGAGTTAAATTTGTAATTGTGGCACCACTGCTTGGCTGATGCAGTCCAAATATGCAAATGTGGTTTAGTATATATTTGTACATTATAAACATTAAATTTTGTTAAAATAGTTTCAGACAATTCAACACAAACACGTATAAAATAACTTTTCTTATTACTTTTAATGTGGCAGCCCTGATTTTTATATCTACACTAAATATATTGATTTTGCTTTTTTATGTTGCACACCTCAAAGCAAAATTTCGTTGAGATCAGCTGAGCCAATTCCTTCCATATTCACAATTACCGAAAAGTCAAACTTTACAATTGTGGCACTCCTGCCGAGCCCATCCGATCCAAATATGACATCTTTTTTATTAATTTATGTGAATATTGTATGTACCAAATTTGGTTGAAATCGGTTCAGCCGATTCTTCCCTGATATATGCGGACGGACGGACATCACGAAGACAATAGTGCCTTTCAGTAATGACGAAAAGCTCTAAAAAGGCCATTAATTTTTACACTTTGATTAACGAAAACATATACCACGTACATGAAACGATAAAATACTCTATATTGGCTCAATTAAATTATAAATTTCAATATACGCTGAATTATATTCATTAAATCAATTGCAATTGCATCATCATAGACTTCAGTTCGTTGTTGAACAATTGAAGCGGAGCAATTGATATGCCTTTTCTACTCGTCAGATGCAAAATCTGATTAAAAATGCTTTTAAATTTTATATTTGAGATTCGAGGCAAGCATGCATATAAATTTCATTTGAATCTCTCCAAGTTCGGAGTCTTCTGGTTCAGCCCCTTAATTTTTTGTTATGCTCCTTTAGAGGCATGATCGCGATCGATTCGCTTTGACTTCCAGTGTTCGAATAAACACTCGACGTCTCTGTTGCTCATTGCGCAGAATTTTTATCTGCGGTCGAAACCATGACCCGCGCCCAAACGGCCCATTTGCTTATCGTGTTTTCTCAGTTAAAATTACGTTTGCATGGGAATTTTTCCGCTAGGTTGTTTCTTTCTTTCGCGCTACTAGACGTCTTCTCGTCCAATTCTCTTTCTCCAAAAAATAAAAAAAAACACGAATTTCTCGAAGCCCTGCGAAGGAGTTATGTGAGGAGAGGCTAATGATATACGCAGCCTACGTCGAAAGTGGACGGAACGTTTGCCAGAACTTCTCTCTTTTTATTCTGCCTTACTGACCCTTTTTTCCTGCTGACTTTCATATGGAAAATCCTCATCCAACCGAAGAGATAAGTCTTGAAGGACTGCATTGGCACCGAAAAAATGGGAGCGATTCTCTCCGAGCTGGAAACTTTTCGGATGCATGCGTTTTCGGCCGAATGTGGCGCATGAAATGAAGGGTGACAGGAGGAGTGGGCCTCGAGACATTGCACATTTATGCAGCATTTGGATGACGTACAACTTCTTTTCCCACCGAAAATCTTTGGCTTGCCTCGCGCGTCGAAAGTCAACTCGGTAATCCTTGTAAAATTATGTGATAAAATACTGTAGAAGTATTTGGAGGAATAGCTGCTCAAGCACAAAGTTCTGCTATGAAATCTGTGGAAATTATTCAAAACTTTATTTTCATTTTTACTTGTAGAAATTTCAGAGAAAATTTTACGTGACAATTATAAGAAAATATCTATTTCCAGAATTTTACCACAGTTATAGCTACTATGATTCCCTATTTTTTATTCCTTACCAGTTTTAAACGATGATAATTTAATAAATGCATAAAAATTGAAAGTTAAATAGCGTGCTAGAAAAAGTAGAGATCTAGAAACCAAAGAGCATAATATTATTCTAAAATAACCTTTTCCCTTGAAATAAAAAAGGATGGTTGGAAAAGAAAACACTGACTCCGAAAATTTCATTTTTTTGCTCAAGGTAATTGTGTTATTGTTACAAAAGTAATAAAATACTACTGTTATTATCATATATACGTAATTTTGAAAAAATCTCTCAAAATATATTCATTAGCAAAATTTGGTCTGCTATATTCGACAATCAAGGGACAGTAATTGATAATGTTAATACATATGTTTTGTCAGGGAGGCGGAGTCATGTGACAAGTGAAAGACGGTGATTGAAAAAGCTAATCCACTTTGCAAATAGTACTTTCTAAATGGTGCGATGCGATTGGTAACGTCACCATCGGCTCTCAACAAGGACTCGGTTTCGTCACTTCTTGTGCACAGAAGATTAAGATGATATTGCGTCCATTATCACCCGTGCAGTTAACTTAGGAGTAGATCATCGCCGTCTTTAGGCACCATCTTTAGGGCGCGAAGGAAAATAGAGAAGGAAGAATTGATCAAGAATTCCATTCCTTCTTCGTTTTCCTTCATTTTTCCTCTCTCCACTTCCGGGAAATCGCACGCTTAACGTTAGGTGGAATCGGTTGACGAGGAAGTGGCTCAGATGCTCCTTAAATTGCTTCCTTTCTTAATGAAGCTTCAAGGAGGCCACTTCGGAGAGGTAGACGTTAAAGAACTGAAGCCCTTGCGCGGAGAAAATAAATGAGAAATGCGTAAATAAAAGAACAAGGTTCATGAGACAAGGCAAGAGCGATGCCAACACACACACACACACACACACAGACATCGAAAAGACTAATTGTTTTCAATTAATTGTTTTATTTTGATGATTCTCTCTTTTTCAGTAGACTTAGGGTGGCGTGACGTCCGTTTATGAGAGAGTAAGGCCTGTATTTATCAATGCAAATTTTAATCTATGCCGTGTCTAAATTATAATAAGAAATTAAACATAAATCATTCATATTTCTCCTTTCTTCTTCTAATTAATATCAAGGAGGGTACTTTAAGGCCAACATTTATAAATAAGCGACTTTTATCATTGTTACAGTGCGAATATAATGCCGAGTTAAAAATATTTGTTGTCACTTATAAATTATGGTATATGATCACGTCTTTTACTTGTTTATAATACGTATTTTAATTGCATTAAATGTGGCCTTGTTAAAATTAAAAACAAAAATTTTCATAACAGATTTAATAAAAATTCGACTTATTCCGCATAGCACGATACAACAACGTCATTGTTATATCATATCATTTCATTTATACTATGGAATTCCGCAAAGTCCCGGCGCCATCTGTAATTTTTAGTCTACTTTCCAGAATGGAAATAGGCTTATAGTTTCTTCTCTGTCTGCCTCTGCTGTCTTCCCTATTAACTTTTGAACCAATAGACATATTTACATGAAACATGGAAATATCTTGCTACTTGGTCCGAGCTCCTGAGGATAATTTTTGTCGCGAATATTGCAAGTCCCTTGTTCGATTCCAGGAACTATCCTTCCCATTTGATTTACATGGGAAATCGTGTAGGGTAATTTTCTCTTGTAAATTAAAATATCTTACAATCGTAATATCGGAGGGGGATTTGTACTTGTCTCTGCGGAAAAGAATGAAAACTAATTTTTATCGTAGAATATTGCTTATCGATCGTATTTCTTCTATTTTTGCGTAAATACTTGCGTTTTTTCAGTTTTGATATCTCCTTACGTGAGTGTTGCCATAGCATGATAATGAAGGGCAGACTATCGATATCTAGAGATGAGATAACAATCACGGTCTCGCTGAACATTGCCACAATTTTATTTTGCAATAATAATTCTCCTGACAGTTACTACTTTTACCGAATTAAAGTTTTCGCAAGCGAGAAACGGTAAATAGAGAAGTTATGGGTATTATTTCTATGAAATGTCGAATAACGATTTTGCTTTTCTACACAGGAGATTAATCCTTCCCCCTATATTACATATAGGGGGAAGGATTTTTTTCATGAGAAAATCGACTTCGAGATTTCAACGGAAATACACGTTTTGAAGTCCCCTGAACACGTTTTGACCATTTTCTCGATGATGTCTCTCTCTCTCTCTCTCTCTCTCTGTATGTGATAGCTTATTGTGGGTGCTCTAACTCAAAAACTATTAATCAGGTCAGCGCGAAATTTTATATTTAACATTTTTATAAAAGTCAGAAGAACTGATTAGTTTTTGGTAAAAATCGTTGTACCGGAAGTGGATGTTTATTTTTGCCACTTATCCGTTATTTTGAAATATTTGCTTAAATATTTGATAAATGTAATAATATATTGGAATAAACGTTGTAGGAAATTTTATTTTATACAACCATTGTTTGATACATTTTTCCATATAATGCATTTTTTAAAAGATATCTTACATTTTTAGCTGCCACCACCACGCCTCCTACCGACGACTATCGTTAACAATTGACGCTTAGTTACGTCTTAGTAACGCTTCTTTTTCTTTTCTTAATGGTTGGAGTTTTGTGGCCATATCCAATATCAGAAGGCTATGGATTGAGTTTTTTCTGTTCTTTGTCAAGTCTAAAATTTTCTCGGTTTCTTAAAATATTAATTATTATGTAACCTATTTGGAATTTTTAGAAATATCACAGATATGGAAAAAGGCATTTGGTGGCCTCATCAGATTTTTTCTTTAAATACAGCCAATACAGCAAGCTATGTGGGACCACATCTCCGAGATTGAATTAAATGCGGAGATTCGTAGAGAAGAATATAAGACGCATTTTTTCGGGATTTCTCCCACCATCTATCTGTCTCCCCGAGGAGTTTTGCGTTCTCATCTAGATTATCATGGCATTAGGGTCAAGCGGCATCATTCTCCGTCCGCTCAGCCGCTTATTCAATTTCGGATTTATTCCCATCCGACGGATATGCAGAGTGCGATTCGTTTGTATCAGCGACGAGTCCCCGCTGCCCCGATTTATGCTGTTCCTGGACGAAACGTCGACGGAAAATATCATGGCGCTTACACGCCCGCGTAACCTACGTGGGAGTGCACGTACGATTTGATGGAAGGCTGACCTGATTCCACAGTTGCGAACCGTTGGAGAGAAGGATATATTTTTTCCTTTTTGGTTTTTTATAATTTTTATTTAACGCTAACTAATTTACGAGCTTATTTTTTCTCCAGTTTGGCGTTTTTGGAGTATAGGTATTCTGAAAGCTTTCGAAGGTTAATGATCGGAATCCTGACGCTAGAGATTAAACATTGCTTATTCCTCAAAACGAAGCCTTTCCACTTCACATGCTTGTTGAATTCGCAATGACCGTTTCCGCTTTCTAAAGCATGACGCGAACTCGTCCGATGAATCATCCGCGGTAGAGGTGAGCAACCTTTTCTGCATGGTGGGCCGCATTGGTGGCAGTGAATCCTTCAGTGGGCCGCATTGGAAATTTACAATGCTTCGACGGACTAGACTCAAGTTTAATAGGAATTTACCTAGAGATACTTAGGCAGCATATGATTGAAAATCAAGTTAAAATTAAGTTTAGGGTTATCATTTCAATATTAAATATCATGATGTAATTCAATCTTACAAGTGCTTATAAGAAAAGATAAAAACAACGTTAAAAAGAACTTATTTTAATTGAGAAATATTTACTAAAGGTTCCCAATTTAACGCTATATATTTAACAGATTTAGCTAGATATAGAATTATATTTGGTAGGTAAATCGAAAGAGATAATAAGTAATACAATTTGAAACATAAAATTGCTTTTTGGGCCGCAGGTTGGGAAACTCAGATCTATGGAATCAAATTTAAGAACTCCCCATTGTGAATGAGTTTTAGTCATGATTTATTCCTTCTTATATTCCAAAGCCCAGTAAATGATCGACGCAGCCGTCCGATCGCGAGAATGGAGATTTCTTTTAATGTATTAGGTGCGCAGTATTTAACTGTTAATGTTTAAAATTCTTAAAGGTTAAATAGTATCATATGCTCGTGTAAGAATACTTACTGTTGTATATCCTTTTCTATTTAAAACTACTCCTTTTATATTACCAAAATAAAAAATAAGGCGATGTCTCCTTTAGGTCTGCTTTATGGATTCGCAGATATAATAGACCCCCACGCCTTGCGTACCTATTTCTGCAGCAGCGTCCTACCGACTATTTCTCACTGTTCTTCCATATGGGCAATGCCAGCCTCATCGAATCTTTCTTCTCTTAATTTCTTTCTACAAATTGTCAGAGTCCGAATTCCTTCTCTCCGTAACGCCTCCAATAACGATGTTATGTCTTCACATTCCCTCGAGTCTCTTACTGTTCTTAGAGAAAAAAGTGATCTTTCATTACTTTACAATGTACTGAATGCAAACATTGACCGTCCTGTACTTCTCCCCCTGTTTAACCAAACAGATCTACTCGTCTTTTCTGCATCCTTAATCTCAGTATACCTAGGCTGTCGGTAATCAAACGCTCACTTTTCTTCCGCCTCCCTGCTCTTCTTAACTCATTACCTCCAAACTCAGATGTAGTCAATCGGCCTTTAAAAACCTTTATCTCCTCTCTGTCTTCTCCCCTTTAGTTTATTTTATTTTCCTTTTGTTATTAATTTATTTTATTTTGTTTGTCTCTTAAGTTTTGTATTTATGAATTTATGGTTATAGATTTAACTGTAAATTGGCCTTTGTGCTGTATGTGAAATATTTATAAATAATTATATAAATTAAATAATGCTTATGTTATAAAGCTCACCCAAAAATCCAAATGATAGCCTCAGTCGATATATTGTGATTAATTTGTTTGTTATTAATATGATATAATGGGTCCCTTCATTACCATGAGAAGTTATGTCATGCATATTGTATGACTGTAGCACAAAAAAGCTAGGGTAAACGCTTTGTGAAAAATAAACAGATTCAATCGGCATCGAAGGCAATAAATCCAAATGGAAAATGACGGTGTAAATATTAATTGGAATGTGTTGGTCGCTTTGTCGCTTATATAAAAAAGGTTGAATTTTTACTAGGTTATGTTATTGCGCTGGCAATTGCACAACTTGACGCTGTTTAAAACATGAGAACATACTTCTTTATTTAAATCGATGAATTCAATATGCACGTATGGGTAGATCCTGCGGTAGTGTAGTCATTATACATCTTCTATTCAAACTCTACCTCGTACACTCCAGGGATTTCTACAGAATATATTCCAAGTATCCAGTTTGCTTGTCATTCCCATATTTCTATACCTTTTGTATGAGACGGCAGCACGGATCCGATTCCAAACTTTTTCAAAAAGATTGCTATCCACACTCATTATTTGGTAGATAACGCGAAATTTTATTTCAATCGGAATATGAAATAAAAGGTATACTACGGTGCGAACCGGGCACTCATTTGTCTCAGGGGGGAGGCAGAAAATACAAACTACGCATTTTGTTTACGCTCAGACTCGGTGGCCTAATTTTATTTGTTTATCTGAAGAGCGTCGTTGCAATTTCGCAGTTTTACAACATGGCAGGAGGTTAATTTAATTCCGATCGGATTCTATTACTCTCGTATTAAATTAAGCGTAAGGAGGCTCCAGGGATGCCCTCCAGTTTTTTTAACAAGAGGAGAAAAATGAAAGAAACATTTCATATCTAATTTTGTACGCAGGAGACGATATCAAGTCTTCGTGGCAGTGACGTTTATCTTTGAAATAAGGCGGAAAATTTAATATTTTTAAGAATTTTTATGCGATAAGTTAATTTGGCGATGTTGCATATCTGAGTTACCGTTATGCTGCGTTAATGACTCATAACATTTAAAATATAAATCGTTTTGACATTTTTTGAATGTTGCTTTAGGTGAAAAGTGTTCGACATTACTGATGTATGATTACTTGTCTTATGCTAAATAAAAAATGTAACTCCTTAACCATAAAGTTAAAAAAATAGAGACAGAATAAAGGGGAAAAGGAAAGGAGGTGAAAAGTCAAAGAAAATGAAATTTTTCTTTGACTTTTCACCTTCTTTCATCAAAATACAACATCACTAACTTCCTTCAAGAACTAAACGTCCAATACGACTCGATTAAATTCACACTCGAAAAAGATAATGACAACACACTACCCTTCTTAGAATTATTATTAAGATGTCCCTACAACAAGATAAAATTCCACATTTACCGAAAACCAACACACGGGTATATGTATCCCCTCCGATTCCAATCATCACATCTCACATAAATTGGCCCATTTTCATTCCATGATAAATAGACTCCTTCACGTACCTCTCTCTCTCCATCAGAGTACCCTAAAGAACTCGCGCATATTAGTAAGCACTGTGCAACAGTCAACGGATACGACACCGAAATGATTGAAAACATTCTACGTAAACATAAACAGGGACTCCACGTAAAAACTCACACAACACTAACTGACACTCCTCCAAAGACTCAAAATACATAAAAATCCCCTTCGCTCCTGGGGTCACCAACAAACTACACAATATCTTCCCAAAATTCAATTTTAAGACAGTATTACTTAATGACAAAAAACTCATAAATTTATTACGCAACCCAAAATACACAATACCTTCCTTACACAAATCCGGAATATACAAAACATCATGTGGAGGAAGCAAAAAAATGTATATCGGACAAACGAAACGAAAGATAGAAACACGCTTCAAAGAACATATAGCACATTTAAACACAATAGATTAAACAATTCTAGCGTAGCAACATATCCAGGAACACCACCATTCAATCACGACCCAAAATATAACACTCATAAAATCAATAACCAACCAAAACAAACTAGACGCTTACGAAAGCATACACATAAACAGAAACAAAAATTCCCTTCTAAATAACGACCGCGGCCCAATACCCATTTCATCTCTGTACGTTGTAACGGCTGGACCTCCTTCCGCTTTCACTCCAGCACATAACCATATAAATATGGCCCACAACACTCCCCCCCTCCCTCATTACATATCAGCTATTGATGATGAGAGCATTGCTCTCGAAATGCGTATTTAGTACGTATAGCTCAATTTTTGAGTGCTTGTGTGCGTGATTGCTTCGTCTGATAGGTCCCTGTTGCTGCCGCACGGCACATAAACCTACAGGCAACCGTGTGCGATACTAGATCCCTGGCGCGGTTTAATTTCCCGTAAACCTAATATTATTTTTCGTCTCTTTCCTTTTTCCTTCAATTTCCCTTTACCTCTTGGTGTGTACGTGTGCGAGTGATTGTGGTTGCCTAGTAGTTCCCCGTTGCGGTCGCACAGACTCACAAACCTTCTAGCAACGGTGTGATTTTCGGGTCCCTGACACTGATTAATCTCTCGCAAACCCGGCTCCTTTTTTATCGTTTTTCCATTTTTAGGATCAGTGCTTGTGCGATTGAGTGAGTGAATATGTGAGTGACTTCAGGTCCCTGACGTGGAGTAACACCCCCTAAACCTGTAAGTTTGTATTTTTCATTTTCTTTTATTTTTCACCTCCTTTCCTTTTCCCACCCTTTTTTCTGTCTCTAATTTTTGAACTTTACGGTTAAGGAGTTATATTTCTCATTTAATATAAATTTCGCCGTAGTCTCCACCTTTACCTTCTACTTGTATTATGTGGAAGTAAGAGGAGTTTTAAGTAGAAGGAAGCCAGGATTAAACTCCATAATACAGTATTTGACTATTATGATGAACTGCCTTTTAACCAACTAAAAGTTAATTTTGAAAGGTATTTGTTTCTGTATAAGAGCTTATAATGTAGCTAGGCAAAACTTTTCCATGAATTAATTAAAGAAGTTGAATCGTGAGCAATGAATTTTTTGCTGCATATGCTTTCGGGTTTCGGTAAGTTCTTAGGGATTACATAAAAGTAATTACGATAGAAAAAACATTGTGTACAATCAAGGAGTACTCGTTTGCTTTGTTGATTTCAAAAAAGTCAAAAAAGTCTTATTGGCCAAACTAATGGGTGTGTTTAGGAAAATATGAATGGAGTTGGGTGATATTAAATATATTATAATAAATAATCATAACTCTGTGTATGACCAGAATGCGCAGGTAAGGACAGAGAAAAATTGTATTGGAAAACAGGGAAAAAAAGCCTGAAACAGGGCTGCCCACACGCACCAGCATTTTTTAACATTTATGTCGAATAAATGATAAGAGAGGCATGGGAATATGTAGAAACAGGGGTAAAAGTGGGAAGGAACCTGGTTAAATCAGTTAGACATGCAGATCGGTGAGTAATTCTGAAAGGGGCCTGTAGATTAACCCTCGAGCGGGCGCGCTGGTGTATAAAGTACGCCAATTTTACTAATTTAAACGTGGCAGCACTGCTTTGTGTCTTACATCATCTAGACTTTGTGTATTCCTTCAGTGTCATTCTGATGTCCAATTGACGAAAGTGTCTCAATTCAAAGAGTTGTAGCAACTATTATAAACGGAGCGATAATGGTGGAAGTCATCTCTGGTCGGACAAGTCTTTGTTGGCGTTATTTTCGTTCTTTGAACAGACGCCGCTATGCATACAATAACCAATTTCATTAATTCAAATTGGGAAAAAGTTTACATGCCTAATTCCTTATGATCTTCGTGCATTCTTTCAATATTATTTTGTTGTTTTTGTTTTGTTTTTTTGATAAAAGTGTCATTTTTCAAAGTGCTGCTCCATCGTCATCTATTAGACACAACCGTTAAATGTGATTCATCCAATCAATTTTTTTGCTAGAAGCATGTCAAAGCGACTTATATTTGTGAAACGTTTGATGCTGAAGAAAGTACTTCAGATTAATAATGGTAATTTTGCAACGGATGACTAAGATTTGTTTGTAATAATATTACATTTTTTAAACTGGAATTTAATTTATGTTTTATCAAGAATTACCATTTTGAGTAATAGTTATGTGAAATAAAACATCATTTTGATATAAATAAACCAATAATTCCTTCAAACACAATAATAATTTTGTAAAAAATACGCCGTGTACAAAATACACCGCGCGCCCGCTAGTGTAACAGAAAAGGGCGCGCCTGCTCGAGGGTTAACATCCACTAAATGAAAAGGCAAAGGCATTCGGGAGGAAAATTAATTAGAATAAAACAAAAGTTATGACATTTTTCAAGAGTTGGGTTTCGCAAGTTAATCTTACCGTGAATGAGGAAAGGCTGGTATAAGAGGAAATTTTGTCTATTTAGGTAGTATTCTATCACGGGATTGAAGAAGCACGAAAGAGATCAGGACACGAATAGCAAGAGTAAAGGAGGCATTTACGAGACGAAGGGAGTTGCTCATAGGCGGTCTGAGGAAAGATATTAAAAATATATCGCGCAATATACTTTGCACAAACTTTCTCATATACGTACATACATACGTTTGGTCGACTGTGTACGCTTATAAAAGATAAACGTTTATAAATTAAATATTTTATTGCCACTGGACGATATATAATTTTTTAGTTAGTATTATTTGCAACATCAGGCTGTACGTTTGAATGGATTTTAATCAAAATTCTTATAGCCATTTTTAAGCAAAACAAATTTGGTTTCAAAATATTCCAGAATAAAGTACCCTTAAATGTTGCGCAATATCGTTCATATCTTCAGGGTATCTATTATGAATGATATTATCTACAAATATGAGATATAATTCGATTTAGTTTAAACGTATAGGTCAGTGGTGCCCAAAGTACGACTCGCGCGCCAAAATGCGGCCGCGAGGATATGATGAAAACCCCTCTCTAATCCGGCCCGCCGAAGGACAGATGCAGTCTGGCAGTAAAAAATGTTTGGGCACCACTGGTCTAGGCCGTAGAAAGATTTTGAGTGGATCGCGGCGAAGGCGTGACGCCATAGGGCTTAGGTATTCTAATGTCACTGGACGCCATATCTTTTGATATATATGGCTTACAAAGTATTATTTTTGACATTAAGCTCTACAATTGGATTGATTTTAATCAATTTCTCTATAGTCGTTTTTGAGTAAATCAAGTTTTTCTAAAACACTCCATGAATATACTACCCCTAATTTTTGTGCAATATCATTTTTATGAAACAAGGGCCTGCAATTATTTTTTCACGGTTACAATTCTTTCTCTATATACTACGTATATGAGAAAGTAAAATGGTTGGTTAAAACTCTGAAATGGAGTCTAGCATAGGGTAACCAGATTCTTAGGAGGTAAAACCGGGACATAACACGATCTGAACAAGGAAATCTGGGACAACCTGAATTTTCGTATCTTATTAATTATATTTACTTAAATTAAAAGTAAAAGTAAAGGTAGTTACTATGTATTTTTTGCTCAATTGCCTGATCTATCTATCTATAAATGGCCTCAGCTGTAAATTTTTTGTAGCATTTGAGAAGCATGTATGGCAAAATGACGACAAAATTCTACATTTTTATAGAAGTTTCCTTAATTCATAAAAGTACATAGATGAAAACTACAAACAAAACAATTATGTACAGAAATAAGCTTTCAACCTTATTTTGACTCAAATTATTTAGTGGAGGGAGTTCACAACTAACGTGAGGCCTTTTATAAATTCTAGTTTTAAGTTACGCGTTAAGCATCCGTCGTCACTCTCTGCTGAGTTTAACAGTCGAATATTTAGCCGATATTAGGCGTTAAGAAATGGCAACCTTGCCATATTAATATTACGGATACTCCGCTCCTAAAGTTTTGGCTTACAGATCGCGTTTGCTCTTTTGCTGCAAGAAGTTTGTGCCCACCACATGAAGCCTTGTCCGTATTATTCCGTCCGAGATGGTGGTGTGAACTCCAAAGAGAAGAATATTGCGCATTTATATAAAATAATCATTCACTCTTGAACGGCCAGCTAAAGAACTGTTTCTGAATATTGCGGAGAGCATGTGCTGAGCGACAGCGCTGCGAGCATACGCCTCAGCTGCTTGGAAGAATTGAAATTCGGCGAGGGGCTTCCTCCAAGTCTCCGCCTGCACCCTTGCATAGAATATTACTACTGCTAAATGGATAAGTATTGTCTGAGTGTCTACACTAAGGCCCGCTTAGCGCAACCCGTTAATGTTTGGTAGGATGCTAAGTATAAAAGATAACGCACTGCAAGTTCCACGTTCATCTATAGTACTATTCATTACCAAAAGAAATTTCCAAAATTTATCTATATAAGCCTATTATCCGCCATCCATTGTCCCAAGGCCAATAATATGCCTTGTAGATTCTCTGTTACGAAACAAGTATTAAGATATAGCCTGTGTCTCTAACGAAACTTTTAATTTTCTGTGAATTAAATGCTTTCAATAGCAGCATATAAAAACATCAACCTTAGAGAAAGCATATCCTAACAAAATATATTTTTAGGATGAATGCTCAGGAATTTACCTAATATGATCATTCAAATAAATGGTTAACGTAACTTGAGTCGAAAACTAAATTTGCTCAGAGAAAAAGGGTAATATGTGAACATGTGAGTAGAAGGCCCACGCTCCTAAGGAACAACCTAATAAAAGTATCCAATAAAAATAAGAACGCCCAGAGAACTGCTTAATGTTTTGTAATTGAATTATTTTGGATTTAATATTATTCTTCATTATTCCTTGAAACTTTGATATACCTATTATTCCGCTTATTATCTAAAAACTTTTTCACCAACGGCGTCGAAATATGTTCTTACATATGAACGTCGGGTAATATTAAATACCGCTCTAGATGGAACAAAAGAAGGCTGATTCATGAATTCTATCCGCCTATCGATTTTCGTCAACCGTCATTTCACAATCGAAAGCGAAAAAAGGCAGATAATATCCACTCCGAACTGATAATATCGAAGAAAAATTCGTAATATCGACAAAAAATTGTAAAGTATTGAAGAGCAATTACGCGAAATTTTTCAGGCCACGCTAGGAATTGGAGAAAAAGAGCGACGTCTGGCTGAGAAGGAAAATGGGCGAACGGATTTGCGGAGGCGATAAAAACGATATCTGCAGAGGGCGCTCGAATGCGCCTAGGGAAAGAGAAGAGAAAATGAGCGAGTGAGGGAGAGAATGAGAGAGAGAGAGAGAGAGAATTGGCGAAGCAACAGAGAAGAAATTTTTTTCACGCGTTCGAAAATATGAGTCCTGGTTTAAAACGTCCTCACCAATATCGATATGAACGGTTTGAGGAAGCGAATGGAAGGAAAAGTTATCGGATTTTATATCCTCATTTTTTCTGGAGGATATCGCGGAAAAGGATGGACGGAAAATTTCGCGTGCGCAGTTTGTAAGCTAAAAGAAAGTTCGAATGGCGCTAGTGATGCGATGATA
The DNA here is from genome assembly GCA_028673005.1 of Tanypteryx hageni. Lineage (NCBI taxonomy): Eukaryota > Metazoa > Arthropoda > Insecta > Odonata > Petaluridae > Tanypteryx > Tanypteryx hageni. The sequence continues at coordinate 98,117,746 of CM054112.1, read as the reverse complement.
GAAAGTAAAAGAGAGGAAGACAAAGAATGATCGAGAGAGGAGAGTGATGGAAAGGGATCAGAGCATGACGACAAACGAAAATATGTTTTAGGTAGGTCACGCCTATTTTTTGGGAGAGATTTTTATAGAAAGACTCGATTATTTTTAAGCCCGTGGTATAATTAAAAGGGGTCGGATACTAACGGCTATCGGAGAGAGTCAAAAGAGAGAGAGAGAGAGAGAGCGCTAAAATCGCAGAAAAAACGAATTATTAATTCTTTTTGGGGGTGGGCGTTTGTGTGTAAAGACGGAGTCCAAGGAATAAGAAAGGGAAAAAATTGGACGGCTTGAGAATTTCCAGGGGAGGTAAACGTTGGTGTCGGATGAAGAGGATGGTCGAGGAAAGAGAGAGAGAGAGAGGAAGGGGAAGTTCTTGGGATTAATTTTCCACCCCAATTTATCCTCTCCCCTCCACCCTAACCCCTTAATCCTGAGAAATCCAATTTCTATCCCAACGGTTTCCTTCGAGTACTTTATCTGCCTTTCTCGAGAATGCCTGAATTTCGCCACCGTATTGCTCCCTTATTCCTCCATTTGCCTTATTTTCTTTGAATTCCATCTCCTCTCCGTGTTCCAAACCCCTCCGCCCACCCAATCTGTGGGAGGTCACTCTTTTTAAATGGGCGGGAAAGATTATCTAACCTATTTATAATCCAAAAGGCGTCTTCCCACTCCTACATTCTCTCCCGCCCTTCTGTCCCAACCGCTCGACTCGCCACCTCAAAACCAAACTTTTTCATTATGAGTTTTTTTATTAATCGTCGCAGCCTCTTTTTCTTAATTGGAGGGTGTATTAAAAATTTTGTATAACGCAGGAATAATCTTTTGAACCGCAGAAATATGTCTTATCGCCCAAAGCTTCTACAGATTTTGAGACGGATAAATAGGTTTTTATAGCTGAATGAATTTGCGATCGTTCAAAGAAAAGGGTTTTACTTTAAGGTTTCAAGAGGACTTTTGGGTATTAATTATAAAAGAATCTATTTTTAATACGACATATTTAATATGTCAGTCAAACTATTCAATTGATAAACATCAAAATAATTTATGCGTGTATATATATATATATATATATATATATATATATATATATATATATATATATATATATATTCATTGAAAAATGACTCACATTTAGTATGGGAATTTATGTTAGCTAAGATAAATATTGTAAGGTATGAAAACTCGTTTAAATACCTTTACCTATTTTATCACCGTTTGTTTGCTATATAAAAAGATATTTTTTGCTTGAATTTATTTGTGGAAAACAACTAAACAAACATTTAAGCAACGTTAAATTTCTTTATGAAACAAATCTGTCTTCCGTAAAATTTTATTTTTCGCATTGGCTCACTCGTAAAAGTCCTTACTCTAGTTGCCTTGGTCTTTTCAAGAGTCTCCTTTGGCTCCATCCGAAAGGTTTTGAATCTTTTTACTATGCTTCGGAAAGAAGTTGCCGCGTGTGCGTCTTCGTTGGCCCAAGGGACAAACAAACTTCAAGGTTTTTTTTATATATCCCCGATCCTCACTTACTTCCAGTTTCGTTCTTGGGAAATGCCACTTATCAGATGGAAGGGAGAGTCGTCTTATATTCTCGATCCACCTGACCGCCAGTTCATAGGTTTTTTATTTCTCTCTTTCTGGAACCTTTTCCTCTAATATGCTAAACTTACGTGGCGTTCGGTTTGAAACGAGTCCCGTCTCGAAGCCAGAAGAGTGAAGGAGAGAAAACTCGCGGTCGAGGCCTCTTGTCAGAAACAACGCGGTTTTTGGTTTGGCAGGATGACGCATGTCAAAGGAGATTCCAGAAAATTCTTTGCTGAATTTCAGGAGCGACGTGCGTGAAAAAATAACGAAATATAAAAGAGCGGAGAAGAATAATAAAAGTGTTTGTCTAGGAAAAGATACGAATTTTGACGAAAGGCGAAGAGCGAAGGCTACACACACGTGCGTGCTTTTCGATTGTTTATCCAGGAACCCAGTTGGTGTGCAACTATTTTTTGTTTCAAACTTAAAGTAACATTACTAACGAGGATAGTCTTCGACTTCAGCGGATTTTTCGAACAGAAGGCCGTTAATGTAAATATTATATGCACGGTATTGCAACCTTTTAACGGAAAAGTGATACTAGACTGTTATTAAAAAAGTACTCGTTTCATGCTATGCAAATTGCGCTGATCGTTTTCTCAAATGTAAAGAATGTTTTTGCGAGTTCTCCTTAAAACAGACGCGGTGTGCTCCATTTTAGAAGTTAAAATTGCGGAATTTTACAAATAAAGCATGATTAAACCGAGAATAATCCACCTATGGATAAAATAATGTATTAAAAATAAATATCTATAATTTATTTTTATTGCTTTTGTAATTTCTAGAAATTGGGAAAAAATATACCCACTGATATCATTTTGGATAACAATAATGATTTTAGTCGTTTCAAAAATATTTTTAGATTACAGTGAGGGAATGGTTATGATCCTCTAGCAACGATGTAATGATGAGAACTTTAAAAAATTCATAACAAATAGGAACACGCGATCCTCTCATAACACTTCACCTGGATGAGACTATTTGGATGAGACAAATCACGAAAACTCTGGTCTTTTAATAAAAACACTCGTGGTTAGTTTCCATTTCGTTATTTCTAAGATGAAAAGTTTCGTCCTAGTTTTTTTGTGCATTCCATTAATATTTTGGAGCTCCATATTGTGCCTCTGTGTAAGACTCCAATATTGGCAATTTAGGTTTTAAATGCCTTTAAAAGAACGGTTATTTTGGTGCGCTAAAAATGATCCTTGGCAATTCGTTAAACTCCTTTGATTTTTCCCATAAATTATTCCTATATCTCTAAGAAAGAATCGAAAAATGTTTTTATAAATAATCACGACTCGAATGGAGAAAAAATAAATGATAGTTTATATCCACAATCGGAAATTTACCACACACAAGCGTGCATAAACTACATCTGAACTCTATAAACCGTTATCTTGTTTTACGATAATATGTAAAAATGGGAATTTATATTCAAGTAAGGTTGTATGTGTACGTGTGTGTGTGTGATGCACAATCACATTTTTTTATAGAGGCAAATAGATTTTACGTTTGAAAGAAAAATTAAAATAAAATTATGCTATGACTGAATTTGTTCACTTAGTTGTTAAGGGAGAAACGATATCTTCGACTACTTCCTTACGATATAAGTATGCAGACATGTCATGCGTAGAATATTTTCGGTGTACACTAAATCACAAAGCGATTATCTTCATTTTTGTTGACCATTTTTTCAAAAAAACTAATTTTTCACCTTTTCAGTGAAAACATATCTTTGTCACACTTCACATTTTTCACCGAAGAAAACTGATTTAATAATTTAAATTAACTCTCTCTTACCTTTATTATAGTAAAACGGGAAAGATTTTTATTATATTCTAGGCTTTTCCGCGGCCATAAAACGCTTGAAGTTCCATTCACGACGTTAACATGCAATATCTTTAGTTTCTTAGTAACGAGGAAATTGTTTTTACAGAAAACACTTGGAGATAATGTGATTGTGAGTACTTCTAGGAAATTGAGCAGCTAAGGTTGCTGTTTATCTTGGAGCTATATTTTTAAAAGTTATAATCACATATTCAATCACACGATCTAGCTCTATGATTGAGAGATTTCTTTTGGGTATCGTGAGACGATGAATGTTTCAAAATCATTGGATTTCACATATAAATACCTCTTTTACCTTTTATGCATAGTTGATAATTATTTCTATTTTCTTCATAAATTGCAGTTTGGGTCTTTTACGGTGAGTTCAATGATCAACAATCACGAGCATTAATGTCCCTGCCCACAGCAGAATTCAAAAGGACGACCTTATAATAGGGGCACAGATACGTTACATATCCTTTTGGAATGGTCCAGCGTAAATATATTTTTTAGAGCGAATGGCTGACGTTTGCATGTTAGTGGGATTAACACAATGCTCACAGGCTTAAGTTATAAATTTAATATATTATCTGGATCCCTGTTTTATATAAATTACAACCTTCCTCTTAATATGCATGGGTGGTAATGTGCCCGAGGAACTTTGCGTGATTCCTAATGATGTCATACCTTTATCTATCTCTGTAAAAACCATTATTTCGCGAATACGGAATGGAAGGGCTTTTGACGCATTTTGCCTGCAAATTCATAATTGCTAATTTCATTAAAACCCTTTGATATTTACTCTATTTAGTTTGTATTTTTTGTAACTTTTCGTATTTTTCCGTTGTAGCTGAAAATTTTCCGTTTTTATAGATATTAGCAAAAATGTTGTGGAGACACAAGTTTGACATAATGCTCTGTTGATATTTTAATTCGTTTAGTCATTAATTTTCTTAAAGAATTCCCTTAGTTTCAAAAATAGTATCTTACATAGTTCAGAATGCTTTTGAAAAGTATATCTAAAGTTCTATATTTTTTCTAATTCTAGTCATAATTAAAAGATAAACTATTTTTATATATACCTACTACTTACATTAATTAAATAAGTTTTTAAGGTTCATTTGTTTAAAAACCTTTGCGCAAGGAATGGAGAAAGTTTGATCGAATAATAATTAATCTACCTGTTTACGAATAACATTTTACAATACAAATTACTCCCGGATATATTGTTTTATGAATGTAAGAAACTGTTTGGAGATTGGCTGAAACGTTGGAAAGCATTTAAATCTTACTATATTAATACGTGCATCACATTGTCATATTTTATTACTTAAAATTACCAGATTCCTAGGATAAAAACTGGAACATATTTGAAAAGTTAATTAAAATTCCATTACTATCTATTATACATGATTTTGAGAAGGGCTGAAAGGAAATACGCCGTCTTATTTTAACAATTTAAAAAATCTCCTTAAGCCGTGTTCCGAGCACAAAATAATTATTTTTATACAGTTTGCTCAAGCCAACAGTAGTTTAACCTTAACCTATCGCTCAGAAATTGAGGAGACGATTAATAATTTTGGATACCGTCCCATAAAAATATTCCATTATATGCTACGCTCCGAGAGAGAGATTTCAAATTCTCGATTCTCATTAATGACGATATAATAAAAACTATCTCACCGTATACCATACCGTAAGAAAGCCTAACGCTCTTAAAAGGATAAAAATATCCATTCCGAGAACATCGCATTACCTCTTAGTCGTCGTCCGTTCGATAAGCTCCGCACGGAAGAAATTAAAATCCTCTCGTACCTTATATTTGCGCTTCTGGATTAGGAAGCACCGACAGAGCTGCACATTATCATCTGGTTCGCTTGTTCCCTTTTTCTCCAGAAGAGGCACTTCTTGTCTTAACTCGATCCTCAGGTACGAGCAACTCCTGCAGAAATGATTGCCCCTTTAGCCCCGACACGGGGTGCGCACAAGCCCCTTATCGCCCCGCACCACCCGTTCCGAAGAGACTTCTTTGGCGAGTTTCAATATTTTCTTTTAATTTTTTATCGAGGATTTTATTTATTTTCCCCGAATCTCGGAGCAATTCAACACCTATTCAGATTCGCACTAAACCGTAGCCGATAAGGTTGCGAATGGGTATGGCCTACGTAGACCATTACCCATCTCGAATGAAAAAAATACCTTTTTTCGAGGCGGAAGCAACTCGAGTAATCCTTTATTTTTTTCGGAGGTGACGGATTCTTCATATCTTTTTCACATTCCATCACTCTCTCGCTCTCTTTGTCTTTCGGAGGGGAATGGGGGAGGGGGTGTGCTTTTTCCCTTCTATGATGCATTTTTCTATCCAAAAGTTAGTATTTGAATTTTATTTACCAATTCGGGAGCGTAACCGGTTCGGTTTCCAGCCTCCCACGAGATAACAGCAGGTCTCAGCGTCACATGAATTCCGCAACGGTTCCTAACGAATCGGTGATGCGTTCAGTGTCGTACACAGGATTTCCTAAATGGCGAAGGTGGTTTGTTCCCGGTGTTAAGGGAGTAGGAAGATGAGCTGAACCATTGGCTTTAACCTGATTTGAATGCCTTTACATAGCAAACTATCCCGTAGGCTTCATAAAATGAAATATTTTTATACTTGGGAAATATAGAATCTCCAAACGATGTAAATGATTCTTCTGTGCAGAAGTATACGTACATATTTTGATGAATCGCATAAGCGTAGCTACGAACGATCTCTAGCTTCAATGAGTCACCCTTTCGTACGTCACTGCATGCTTAGACTATATGAGGATATTGAGTAAATGTCAGATATATTCTTATGCTGTTTTTATTTTGTGGTATGTTTACGACAAAGCGTTTTCTATTTTTACCCAAAAATCATCCTCTATTTATAGTTATCTACATTCTGAAAAATAGTTTCTCCGTTACTTAACGCAACATTTTAAGATATATCATTGATTTGTTAGATTTTATTCTGTAAAGAATTTAAATAATTTATATCTAGAGATCTAGTTCACACACAGAATTGAGGGAACCATAGTTTTTAATGTTCAAGGTCTAATTTTCCCTGAACGGATGCAGGATGATTTATTTCCATAATGGCAAAGAAATTTATTCATAACATTGTTATTAATCTAATAAAACTGCTTTCAATAGAACTACTCCATGAAATAGTTAAATAAGTGTTACGATGGTCAGAATTACGCTTTCAGTTCTTCACTAAGTAAATTTCCTCTTAGTAATACTCGCCAACCAAAGGAATGCAAAAATAAATTTGACATAATCATAATCTTTATTAATTTTGACTTAACAAAATGGCATCAGTTTCAACGAATTTTCACAATGACCGTCTTCATAGCGGAGTCGAATTAATTATACCAATGAAACAATGCGCCTCTTCCATGAGATATAGGATGAATATATGGAATATAATTGCTCTTAAAATAATGTTATTTTTTTCTTTCTAGAATGAACAATGGCGTTATTCACGATAAATTTTACTTAAAAATTTGGATTCTCCAAAAATATGTTATCCGCAAAAGTCCTTAGTATCGTAATGGATTAGTTAGTGCGCTAAGCCTCATTCAAAAAATTTCATAACTTAGAGAGCTATTCTACCATTTTATCCATTCTTGGTAAGTACTTATGCAAAAGCAATTGTACATATGTGAGCAAGAGAATGTTTTATTTTTAACCACTCTTATATTTCTTTGTTTTAACTTATTCATAATAAGAATAGCAATTCCACTCGGAACAATGCAGCTTATTTCATCATATATTAAAGAATATCTTTTATGTGTGATTCATTGTAAATTATACTGAAAAACTCTACCTTCACTTTTTATCTGCAATGCAGTGAAAATAAATTGCATTATGTAAGTTTAAAATAAGTTTAAATTTAATCTCGCCAAAATCATTAAGTTCGTAACTTATTTTTACTTTGTGTAAGCTTTTCATAGTATTTTCCAGAATTAATGCCGACAAGTATCGGGTGCATTCATCCTAAGACATAACATATTTACAACCTAAGTTTATAATAAAAATAAGTAGATTTTTGAATTAATTAATCAAGTACCTTTGATTACTTTCGAGGAGAAGTTTTTTGTTAATATTTAACTGTCTAAAATAAAAGTCATAGAAAACAATTTGCATCTAACTATTCTTTCATGTTGTCTTGAACAATGTTTCTATTGCTCGCCAAAATGAGTTCGTCTTACTGCTCCTCTACCTTACGTAGATTTTCAATTGAAACCGATCGACACCGAACTCGAAATCCCTGTCGAGTATTTTTTCGTTCTCTTCCTACGAGAATTCCTCTTACCGCGTGGAATTCCGAGAGCGAAATATGACCCAATACCACGATCTCGCCCTTATCCTGTAATCTCAACCTCCCTCCATACGCCGACCACGATCTACGCTGCTTTAAACGTGTTTCCTATATCCTTTCCATTTACTTACCAACTTTCCTCATTCCCGCAGATGCCCTCGCGTCTTCACAAGTGTCGCCCCAGTCCCGCGGTTTCTTGACCTCATTTTTTTACGCTGCGAAGACGTGCCTCTCGACTCTCCCCAATCGTTTTCGTGCATCCCTCTCAAAACCTCATCTCACTCCTCTCTCCGTGGTTGCTTCTGCTTCGCCTTTATTTACTCCATCCCATGAGGGGAATTGCTGTGCGACTCGAAATTGAGGTAGATATGTGGTACGCGGATACAGCTGTGCGTATTTACATGTATATAGAGGTACGCTTTCCAAGGTGTCACGTCTGTAATAGTTGTAATAAGGAATATTTATCTATTTCATGGTTAGATACTGCGGATATTTGTTCATAGAAACAAAAATATTCCGTTTTTAGCTAAAAATATCAAATCGGCATTATTAATTATTTATTTTCGAACGAATTGAAATTCAGGATTCGTGGAATTACAATTTACTATAAATCTAACATTTTTGACATTTAAAAAGTATCATTAACATTAAAAAGCTGTTTTTAATTTAATCGTTTCATTTCTTACGCTTTGAAGTTTAATTGTTTTAGATCACTAATTTGGTAGGTTTTTTATGGTTATTTACTTGGATAAATTGCAATAAACATAAGAAATCTTTGCCATCGGCAAATTACTTCATGAAAAACCAAGGCAGTGAGGACGGCAGGGATTAATTGGTTTCATATAATCTATAAAAGAAGAAATCATCTGAACCTGAATAATCTCTCTTTAAACTAACATTTATTTCATTCCGTAAGATTTTCCCAATCAGAAAGGTTCGCCCCGCGCACACAAATTTCAATTAAAAATTATCTATTTTTCTTCAAGCTAAGAAAAGTAATTCTATGTAGCAGATATTAGCTCGATTTATGTAATTTATTTGAACGAGAAAAATAATTTTGCTATCAGAATTTTTTATAAATTTTTAGGGAAACTAAGTTTGGTCAAGATTACAGACACCGTTTCGTGCATTTTTCGGCTGTTTCCGACCATGTTCTGCAGCTCTTTGCTTGTCTGAATTGTATTTAAGTTCCGAACAACACAGAAAGGGCTGCACTTGATTTCGAACCAGACAGGTGAATAGACTCGCATGATGTATTTAGCGAGCAGCTGCAAGTTTTCTGATAGATTTTCTGTGCGGGCGTACAATCGCAAAATGCGATTTGCTGTCGTCTACCACCTTGAATGAAAGAGTGCTCCCGGTGACCTCTTTAACTGATTTTGCAAACAGTCACCATTGGAAATAGCATTAAACATGTCGAGTAGATATTTCTGGTCCGTTCTCAAATCATTTACGCCAATATGCGGTGTTTCAAAATTGACTGTCTGACACTGTACAACCTGTAGCTGCTCACATGTTTCGAGTGCCTGTCCTACGGGACTTGTACGCTTTTTTGGCCCTTGAGTGCCTCCATCAAGATGGAGAAGCAGGTGACATAGTGGGAGTTCTTTGGCATGGAGTAAACAAATCAGCCACTGAAGGGGCATGCCAAAATATGCTTCTATGCAAGCAATAACTCCAGAATTCGGTCCGGTATTAACAGCAGTTTCGTCACCTCCAATCGCACACAATTCCGTGGTGTCAATTTAATTTTCCCCAAAATGTCCCTTAAAGCTCGAATGAATATTTTAATCACTGCCGTACGGCGGTGTCACATGGCCGAGATAGGAAGAACCCGGTTCCTAAACAAGCGATATGTGTTCCTCTTGTTCCGTGTTCCGGTACATTTGGCCATCAATATTGACCAGTACTAGGGTGTTATCGTTTTTGCCATCAAAGTAAAGACCTTGCAGGGGTTTTCTATCTGCAACATCTTTCCCATGCAAATCAAGGCGTAGTTTTAACGTGCCCTTCTTACTCTGTTTCGGGCCACGTTAGAATCACTTATTGCTGCCTGCAGAGCTTCTGTGACAAGTCGTGCCGTATTTCTGTCGGAGACACCTGTCCTGTCGGCATCTAGAGCGATAATAGTATCGGGTTTGAAATCACAATCAGTGGTGTCAGCCCCATCCTCAGACTGACTGTGAGATGAGCTGCTGTCGGTGGTTAGCACAGAATGCTCTCTCCTATGCGACACTGGCTCCAAATATTTGGCATGTCAGTCAGCTATAGCAGACGTGACCAAACCGCGGCTCGAGAGCCGCATGCGGATATTTTATCCTAGTATATCTTTTAAATTTCCATGCAGAAGCGTGTCAACGTTTTTCTCTACAGGACACAATGACGTAGTGTGACTCGAGACGTATTTGGGATGCCTAATGTACATTAATTATATCCGAATTGCTTTGGATATAGGTTGTTTTACTGTTCGTAAATTAATTAGCGCTGTATGTCATGCGGCTCTTGAATTTCTGAAAGTCATCGTATGCGGCTCCGAGGTCAAGTAGGTTAGGCCACCCCAGAGCTATAGCTTGATTTCTCTTCGATCTTGATTCTAGTACAGTCGTTGTCTTGACATCACTGCTCGTGCTTAATGTATCCTAGGCTTGTGGTTCTCTAGTCTATGAGGAAATCTCCCTTAATAATAGGTACTTTTCTGTTGTGACCACATTTTAAAACTTTGAAGTCTTTACATTTGCAAACACAATTGTCAAATAGCATCTGCATCTTGGAATCAGTCTCTCTGAAAGTGTGGGAGTTAACATCAGCACTCGCTCTGTTTTTCATGGGCCTCTTCACGTTCCTGTACTTGTTGATATAAGAGTATAGTAGACAACTGGTTTGTTGATCTGCCACAAATGGAAGAGAAGCGCTCTTCCAAATGTTTTTCACTTTGGGAACCACAGGAGATGATACGTCAAGAAAGGAGAAATCTTTACCGCCATCAGAATGATTCTTGAGATTGCACAAATAGGTAGTATTTTATTATATCTTCATAGGATGGTAGTTTCTCCTCGATCATGTCTTTAGATCTCCCGAAGGCGGAGCAGGTCACACTGCTCCTCGAGAGCACTTTCTTTGGCATTTTAATCTCTCACACTTACAGTTGAACGCAGCACATTTCACTCTCAATACTCGCCTATGCGTCTCATCGTGGGTGCGCTTAAAGCGTAAACATCTCTGACAAAGTGAGGTATTCCCCGTCTGACAAAGCGAGCGTCGCCGGTGGCGCTATCCATCGACAAGTTACAAACGTAGCTGCAGCGTGTTTCTTGCATGACGACACCTCCCCGTGGAGAGTAGTAGTTTTGATATTAAAAAAGCTCCAAACAAGCAAAGAGCTACACCACATGTTCGAAAACAGCCAAAAAATGCACGAAACCCTAGTTGTAATCGTTAGCCGCCGAGGGACATCTCTAAAAATTGTCCGACCGAAAACATTTTTTTTGTCCCATATTTAGTGCCACAAAAGGCATCCCATGCCGAGTCAGGGATTTTCGATTTCGAAAAAATCGATAAACAATTCACCCTACTTACTGTACACCTACGCGTTAAGCACGTCAACCCTACCTCTTGCTTGCTTCGCTCGCTCCAAGGAACTCGGCGCTATGTGTCTCGGTAAACTCAGTCGCCTGAAATGAACACTTGAGTTATGTTTTACGACAATATACAGCAATGTAAAATTTAAGAATAGAATCCCCCTTTTTTTCTTTCCCTATTTGTATTAATGTTTGGCAGACAGACTTACGACATCGGAAAATTATTCTAAGATTATTACCCGTTTAAAATAATTAGATGTTATATTGATTAAGACAATAAACGCTAATTTTAATGGCAGTAGATATTATATATGTCGGTAAAATTGTAACAGACTTTGATTAGAAGTTTCTTTGCGTGTTCGTTCATTTTTTATATATTAAGACAAATTTTTTACAAAATGTTTAATCGATTTATATTTATCATCTGTTTGTGTGATTGTAAATTAAGTGCAAGTGCACTGAAACCCGAGACCAACAGTAATCCTTGTAATTATTATTTTTAAATGTTATAAATTCCCAAGAAGCTCAAATACAAACATAAATGTGAAAAAATACGAATTAGACAACAGCATTTACGATTAAAATAAGAATTCCCGCTTTATTTCTTGTAAAATAGTGCATATCTCGCGTCAATGTTTCTTTTATAAGATATTTTATAAATGTAAAAAGGGCAGTTCTGCACATCAAATTATTGCCGATTATATATTAGTCAAATGGAAAAACTAAGATCCTGTGGAATTGAACTTGGGCCTTTGTTTTATACGGCGAATGTTCAAAAACGTACCGTAATTTCAATATAATCAAAGCTGAATGATTCTTTAAAATTAATGATGCCGTTTTCTAGTTATTCGACGTTATTTGAAACTTGAATATATGTGACGTCTTCATTGGTGAACAGCATTCGACATCGCATAACTTTCAATAATATAATTTAAAATATTGGAAAAATAAATTTGATTGGATGAGTGATTTGTTTACTAAAATGAAATATTTAAAAAAAATTTATATTGTCTGGTTCGAAAATTACGATCATAAAGTGCAAAATTTAGCTTTATAGAATGCTTAGATGTAATTTCTTAGAGTGTAGCACATACATTTTCACACTAAAACTATAAAATCTTTTTTTCATTCCTTATCCAAATTCGTAGCAAATAAACATTTTTGAAGCTGAAAGTTAGTAAAATCGAGGAAAAATTATTATTGGATTATGGCGTTTTAATTAAAAGACCCCTGTAAATAGCTCCTCATCACCGATCTTTGGGTCTAAACTTGATCCGTGCTATCATATTGTTATAACAACTACAACGCGGAGATGATGTAGTGATTTTAAAAATATCACATGCGTGTTCTTTAGTTTTGTTCTTCCCATCTTTAGTGAATTACCACAGAATAATTCGCGCTTTATGTGTAGAGCAATCCCAAATAAATCTATCCTGAAATGAATCCCAAGTCAACCTCTAGCATAATTAACATCCTTACGACTTTAGTTTCAAAGTTTACCTTTTGCGTGTTATTTTCCTATTGATAAAGTTTTGCGAAATTTTTTCCCCCGCTTCTGATTGCGATCTCACAGCTTGTCTCGGAAGGTTGAGTAAAGAGGTCGGGAAGCCAAGGACAAGCAGAAGGAAAGGGTATTGGAGGAAAGAATGAGATACCGAGAGAGAGAAGGAGAGAGGTATGAGGGGAGAGAGTGGGTTAGGGGCTAGGTGGAAGAAAAATGTCTGAAGGTTGTTGGAAGGAGGGGAAATGGAAGTGAGAGAGAGAGAAGAGGAGTATATAAGCTATATATAATGGCTCTGTAGGTACAAGTAGACTGGTGCCCTATATAGGAAAATACTGCAGCGCCACTTATAGTGAAACCGTTCAAATAAAATGAAGAAAATTGTGTGCATAAAGTATTGCGCCCTGCCCATATTCCTCGTCCTCCTTTAAAAGGAGCTTGAAAATTTGTAAGCCGCAGTACCGTGAATATATGATTGTTTTTTAGGCCAAGCCCTTGCTGAATTTCTCCAATACTTGATCGACTTTTAAATTGAGATAAAATGTTCGAGAAGCGATAGGAATTTTTGTTGTAAACTTTATTTACTGCCTCTCAAATACTCACCTTCTGCAGTAATACACTTATCCTATCTTATTCTCCATTTATTGATGACGCGAAAATCCATTGTTTGATATTTTATTGAATATACCCGTGACGGAATTGTTTATCTCATTTTTGGGCTCACATTGGATACCTATCAATTCTCTTTTAACTTCCGGCGAGAGAAATAATCACTGAGTACTAGTTCTGATCGGTGGCGTAGCTATGGTATGGCGAAGATGAAATTTGCCATAGCCTCTCACAAAAAATTCTAAAAATACATTTACCGTTAAATACGTATTAACTTATTACTAAAATGTTACATTTATATTTAATAAATCTATATCTAATATAATCTATAAAAACGCAGAAAAAATATTCGCGCTTTGACAAACATTAATCTTCTGGGATAGGGAAATTGAACTTTAGTTTGGTACCATAAGTTTTAGTGGTAGTCGTAGTATGCGTTCAGGAGGAAACTGGCGTAGGTTGGGTAGCATAATACTCCAAAACAGTTGGTGTACAGGTGGCATATATTACAGGGAACGCAGAATGTAAGTTGGGTTGCATAAAGTCATTGAGCAGTTGGGTTAAGTTTGTTGATATACGTTTCTAAGAATAGTCGAGTGTAGGATGGTTGCATAAAATTGGGAATTCGTGCGTTTTATGGTGTATGTTACAGGGTATACTAGTGCAAGTTGGGTAGCATTGGGACCAGTTTAGTTGTATGCGTTGTAGGGGCAACCGACTGAGTTGCTTAATATCAGAATCATTTGTTGTTCGTACTGTGGTATAAGCTGTAGGAGCATTCGCATGCAATTTGGATTGCATAAATCAAAGGAAAGACCATAGGGGTAGGTTTGGTTGTATATATTTCTGGGGCACACTAAAGTAAGTCGATATGTAATGCTTATAGGGAATCACATACGCACTCATACAAGGAATTTCTAGCTAGGAGAATTTTCCAAGATATTTGAAAAAAATTTTAGACCTATGGTCGAAATCAAAATAACTCCAGATAGAACTTAGAGCAGTGTTTCTCAACATATTGGTCGCGACCTAAATGTTGCTACATTTCTTTTATAACATGACGATCAAGCTGACGCGTCAGCCTGATCGTTATGTTTTAAAAGAAATGAGACAGACCATTGACCAAGTTCGTCATCGAAACAAACCTATCACCCCTTTCGAGTAGTGCGTACGTTTCGAATAAGTTTTAATAATATTTGTCTTTTGAATAAACAATAATATACGTTACATGTTTTTAATTAATTTTACTTATTAAACTGGAACATAACCCTAAAAATGTCAAAACGTGAATACAAAGAACAGTTTTTAGACCTAGGTTTCACATATATTACTACACGTGGAGTAGTCAAACCACAGTGTGTGATCTGTTGTGAAGTGCTTAGTAATGAGTCAACGAAGCAACATAAACTCAGAAGGCATATTGAAAAGTAACACCAAGATTTTGTAGGAAAAGAGCGAAGTTTTTTGAAAGAAAAGAAGGGAAAATTAAACGGCAGCGGCTGGATGCTCCAAACAACAATGTAATATTTGCTGTGCAGGAAGCTACATTGGCATCCTATTATGTTGCTTGGAGGATAGCAAAGCCAAAGACACCACATACCATTGGAGAGGACCTCGTGAAACCGGCAGCTATTGGCATGGTGCGTATCACTTGTGGGGATGAAGTTGTTCGGAAATTGGAACAGATATCATTATCTAATGATACAGTTCGTAGGCGTATTTATAACATGTCGAAAGACATTAAAGAAAAAATTATTGCAGCTATAAAAGCAAGCGGGGTATTTAGTATCCAGCTGGATGAAACGACTGATGTAGGTAACGACGCTCAACTTATGGTTTACGTACGATATCCAGGTGTAGAAGATATGGAAGAGGATATTTTATTCTGCAGGCCGTTTTCTACCAAAAAAACTGGAGAAGATATTTTTAGAATGGTAGATTCATTTTATAATAAAGGACTGAGCTGGAATCAATGCGTCAACGTATGCACAGATGGTGCACCTGCAATGGTTGGAGCTCGTCAAGGTTTTTGTGCCAGAGTAAATGAAATTAATCCAAAGGTTAAAAATTTTCACTTCCTACATAGATAAAATCTTTCTTAAAAAAATATGTCGCCGGTTTTGAAGACCGTCATGAATGACATTACAGAGATTTTTAATTTTATAAAATCGAAGGCTCTCAAATGTAGAATTTTAAACCAGATGTACTTTAATTTTGGCTCTGAATATGAACATTTATTATATAATTCTGAGGTTAGGCGGTTGTCTCGAGGAAAATTCCTCTAGCGGATTGTAAAATTACGCCGTGAGGTAGAAATTTTTTTAACAGAAAAAATCACTTTGTAGCTTCAAGATTCTTAGATTCAAGGTGGATATTACAATTAACTTATCTTGCAGAAATATTTTTAGAAATCAACGACCTAAACATTTCTATGCAAGGCCGTGATTATACACTTATTGAGTCAACTGAATAGATACATGTTTTCAAAGGAACACTAAAGTTGTGAAAGATGAAAGTAGAGAAAAGGAAAGTTGCTTCGTTGCCAACTCTGAATCTATTGATTGAAGATGGAAATGTCAATTTCACGTAAATACGGAATATCGTCGTAGGGCGTTTAGGAAAGTTGATAACAGAATTCAATCGCCACATCCCAGAAGAGGATATCACGAAATACAACTGGGTGCGCATCCCATTTAATTTTCAAGCGAATGATTTACATTATGATTTTGCAAATATTAATAAATTTGAAGAGACATTTATCAAACTACAAAGTGATGAGACACTACGTTACAATCTTAGTAAAAATACTATGTCCCTCAGTGCATTTTGGTTGAAAATACGAAAGGAAAAATCAATCCTGGGAAATTAAGCACTGAAGGTATTACTCCCCTTTACTACTACATGTTTGTGTGACAGGGTTTTTAGCCCTTACAAAAATAAAAACCAAGTTACGAAACTGATTACAGCCAGAGCATGATTTAAGATGCTGCCTCCCAAGTATAAAACCCCGATTTTAAGAGCTTTCGAAACTATTACAAAGTCACGGTTCACGTTAACATCACTAAATGTTCACATTAACATGATCTAATTACATATTTTTATGTATTTGTAAGATTTATGAATATTACTATTATCTTTTTGAAAAAATTTCTTATGTATTTATATGTATGTTTATCTTCATTTCCTTATATCATTAAAATGTAACATTCGTTATACTGATTCATTTTTTTTATTTACACTCTCTTTATTTCTGACTCCTGGGTCGCGAGACAAAACCATTGGCCTAATCTGGGTCGCGGCTCAAAAAGGTTGAGAAACAGTCTTAGAGTTAGTGCAATCTGCCGCTCGATATGTTCTTGCTAATCTTTCGTTATTTTGATATCCACTTGTCTGTCATCCTCTTGTAGTTTAAATCATCGTTTATGATACCATAAACCACTGCCTGACTAATTTCCACAAGAGCGAATATATTTCTCAAGCTGATACGATGATTACTTGTTATCATTAAATCGATTTGATCGAGTTTTAATTAAGTTCGTGAGATGGACAGTCGACTACTAGGGAGTTCAACATCGATTCATTCACATCCCTTAGAATGTATATTATGCCGCTCAAACACTCTACTGCTTAATCCAATTTTTATTATTTCAGACGTATCCGTACCTGTGTTATCTAAACGCACGCAAAATTCTATCGCATACCGTAGTTCTACTGTTATGTCTGTGATGTAATAAACGTCGCTTCACTTTATTAGCGCCGTATAGAAACTTGAACTGAATTAATAATGCATGAGACATGTAGTGATATGTTATGACTTGCCAGTAAATCTTTATCTGGCTTTATTCTGAAGTTAAAAATTCAATCATAATAATTTCGAATCACTCTTGTAATATGGCCATATTATTGTAAGTTTTTAACCAATATTAAAACTGCTTAAATATTTGGACAGATGAGAAAGAATTCTTTATTAGTTTTAAACTTATTGCAACCTAACATTTTTTCATAGTATAGAAGTCGAGAATCCTGACATATAAATGTTGAGGGTTCTTTCTTTCAAGTCTTTATGTTACTTGCAAGTAAATGTTGGCTAGCAATGGATATCACAGAAGGGCAGAACAACTCGATGATATTTCTTAAAGTTTTCGTCGCATCTGTTTTATCTTATATCTTTTTCAATGCAGTAATAAATTCACGTAGATTTTACTTAGTATCTGAAAAGTGAATTCATAGAATATTTCAGAAGGGGGAGTGCTTTAATGAATGGGAAGAGGTTGCCTCTTAGTTTTCAAGATAAAATAAGCATCATAAACGGAATAAGATCATTTAATCGTGAAAATGAAAACATTTCTTAAAAGAACTAAAGCTTAGAATTTTAAAGATTCTCGCATGTTATTTGCATTCAAATCCTATTTGTTATTTGTTTAAGCGATGTTTTTTTACTTTTTATCAGATGTTATCTATGCGTTAGGACAGAACTCCATCCGTAAATCACATCGTCTATTGGAAAGAGTTACACAAGCGCACCAACTCCAGAACCGATAACAACTCAATTGCGATGACCAAGGCAAGATGAGGTTTCCATCTTTCCAACACTTCTTCCTTAGATACTTCCTCCCTCCGCCCTTCAACTCGGAAACAAAACAACGAAAATGAGGAAGAACATCGCTATTCCCTCTCCCCTCCTGTTTTGATGAATCAAAACCATTTTGTTGGTTCCTTTTCCCAACTCTATCTGTAATCCGGTGGTAACCCATCTCCAGGATCCATATTGGTCATTGAAGCTAGAGTAGGAGGAGGAGACGGGGGAGGAGGCGGGAGAGGAGGCGGGGGAGGAGGCGGGGGAGGAGGCGGGGGAGGAGGCAGGGTAGGAGGCGGGGGAGGAGGCCGGGAAGAGGCGGGGTCGGAATGAAGAAATTCTCCGAAAGTATTGCGACAGTTTCTAATAAGGGTGAAAGGTGATGTGACATAAGTCCTTGGAGCTAATAAGAAGGCTGGTGGAGGTGGGCTCCGATGGATTCGAAGGGACAGAGAGTAGATGTAGGTGGATTGGTGGAGGCGGGAGGAATCGGAGTGAGAGAGAAAGAAAGAGCAATGGAGAGTAAAGAATCGGGTGTTTTCTCTCTCTTTCTCGTTCAAACAAATCCAGACCACCAATGTAGCAAATAGGATCGTGAGGAAGTGCAAGGAGAAAGAGAGGGGGGAAAAAGTGTTCTTAACTGTGTTCTCGCGTGCCTGTGTTTGTGCGTAGGTGTGTTTTGGACTGGGAGTATCTGTTAAGGGTGCTTAGGAGGGAGTTAGAGAGCGAGAAAGGGGGAGGTGAAGAGATTGAAGGAGATGTGACTGATCCTATAGAAGAACAAGAGACAGAGAGAAAGAGAGAGAGAAACCAGATAGAGAAACGGATAGAGAAAGGCCGTTTGTTGGTTCGGCGGTCCTCTTTTTGTCCACGTCGCCCTCCTGCTTGCTCCCCTTCACCTCTATCATCGTATCTCCCCTTTATCCCTCCCTTACCCACTCACGCACTTCTCTTAACCACCTCCTTTGCCAACCTTTATTCTCCTCATCCCCCGGATTCCTCCAACCACTTCGCTTCTCGGTGTAGATACCGTGTTGATTGCGCCTTTGTAACTTCGTGACGGATGGAAAAGAAAAGTTAGAGGGAGAGAGGTCCGGGAGAAGTGTGACAGAAGGAGTTAAGAAAAGAGACAGAGGGCGGACGGGAGACTAAGTGGCGAGGAAAATCGTAAAATCTGAAGGATAATGGTAGGAAGAGAACGAATGGAAAACACGAAAGGGGGGAGTGGAAAGGGAGGAAATGGGAGAGAGAGTGATTAATGGATTGAAAGAGCAAAAGATGGTAAAGGAAGAGGAAGCGTTTGATAGGATGGAGGGAGGAAATTGCGTAATCGGAGGGAAATAGAGAGAGAGAGAGAGCAAGAGAAAGAGGAAAGGAAACTGTAATGTTGAAGAAGACGTATGCTAAAAGCATGAGAGGAAGGGAAGTAAGGAAATACTAAAAGACAGTGTACGGATTTGAAAGACAATGTCAGGGAGAAGAAATGCAACATTTTAATATCTAAGGTACTGTTAAAAGTTGTGGGTGAAGTTGTTGCAAAATATTGATGCATAAGATGTTATATAGAAACGATAATTATGCATCGATACTAATATAAAAATTGATTTTATAATTTGGGCAGGTTGAAATAACAATGATAACTTTTTATATTTTCATTTTGCAATATATTTACATTAATTTCAACGTTTTAAATTAAGTTAAGAAGAATATGCAGAAAATTGAGGTTGTTTTGACTACCGTGGTGAACATACTTGCCTTCAAAATTGAGACATCAAAGAAACTTTTAGATATCGATACGGGAATAGTACTCAGGGAAATAGAAGTCATAAATAACTTCTAGAAAAGAGTAAAATAGTGGAAGGACGATAACGCGGAGGAAAATGTTAGAGAGCAGCTGAGAGGAAATTGATTGGAGGAGACAAAAAAACAATGTATGATTGATTATTATGGGTCCAATGATTTATGACAATTTGTTTATCACCAGGTAGGGGTGGGAGTGGTAATGATGCCTGTGAAAGACAGGCAATATATCTGCGTTCGTGCTGGGAATCAAACCCTCTAAACGGAAGGCCTGGTGTGGTCCGCTTTTACTAGAGAGAGGAAAAAAGGGAATTGTAATGACCAAGAATAGTGAGGGCGGTGAAAAAGGTAAAGGCGACGTTAGAACGAGTCTAAGTTCGAGACTATTTCGTATTAATCAGACAGCCGTGTAAACAGCGTATCGAATGTCTAGGTTATTAATTAAACGCCCCTTTTCCCGTAGGCTTGGGTGAATTTCGAGCTTGAATGTTAAGCGACATTGCAATTAATATCGCAAAAATTCCCACAACTCGAAACGCAGGAGAGGTGCACCGCGTGATATTGCACCACGCCGGAACCACAAAGATGGATTCAGACTGCGAGTGACAGCGGAGGACGAAGGGAAGAGATAAATCACGCCGCGGAGGAAATAAAGAGAGAGAAAGCGAATCATAGGGGGGTGGGGAGGAACAAACTAAAGGTGTTTCGGTAGGAGACTCGGAGAAAAAGTGAGCAAAGTACCGAGACGGAAAAAAAGAGAAAAACTAGTGCAAGAAAGGCGTCTCGAGGAACTTAGCTAATTAATTAAGTTAATGAATAGCGAGGAGAAAAAAATCTAGGGGAGGAGGTTTCTGAGAGATTTGGAGCTCTCTCCGGAGTAAGATGAAGAGGCTTAATGGGAAGTAAAGAAAAGGAGAAGAGAGGTAAGGAAAGATAAAAAGGGATTTGAAAAAAGGAGCGAGGCCGTGTAAGAACAAGCAGGGGATGGAGAAAAAAGGAGAGCGTGGAAATAGAGAAAGGAAGGATTAACTGGGTAAGATATAAAGAGAATGGGAGAGTAAGGGAAGAGAGGGCAGTGGGGGAAAAAGGAGTTTGAAGGAGAAAAAAAGGTGAAAAAGACGTTCTTCGAGGAAATCGTTTGAGGTGTTGGGGGTCTTTCTCTTCTGGGGAGAAAGGGAATACAGAGAGAATATGGACGGGGAGGAGGGAAAGGTGGGTGGGAGAAGAGTGGGCCGGTGGGATTAAGATAAAGTAAGAGGGGAAGAGAGAAGATGAGGAAGAGAATGAGAGAGGGAGAGAGAGGATAGCAAAAAAGGAAGAGTATAGGATGAGACGGGAAGAGAATGACTGATGGCATGAGGTTGCGGTTCTTGGGTGTTGGGTTATCGTCCGAACGGTGGGTTTGTCGGTTTAGATTCGGAGGCGTTTCGAAATTGGCTTAAATGGGATGAGACTGTGAAAGAGAGCGTAGGCATTTGGAGAACTATAGAGAGGGTGTTTTTGGAGTCAAAAATGGCAGTTTTCTTAAGGTTTTTGAGGACTGAAACTTGTTCTTTCCCAGTGGATATATCTTTTGGAAGGTGGAATATTTTTCAATATAGGAATCGCGTTATCGGCCAGTGGACCAAGTGATTTTATTGGCTTATTAACACATCGGTTGTCTCTTTTGTACAACTTGCTAGTGCAGTTAGCATCTTTTCGGTGGATGCTGAAAATTGATTTTTTCATGGTCGCCAAAGAACATTCTTCGAAATATGATTACCTTAAAAACTGTTTATGCAACATAAGGCTTTATTTGAAACGATTGATTATGAATACATTTTAATGTGAGATTAATTACAATTTTTATATAACTTTTGATGTTACCCTCGAATTTCCTTTTAATTATATACATAATATCTTTATTCTGTCCGTTGGCTGGTCCGTCCGCCGGAACGCTCTATACAAATCCCCATAAGAGAAAACAGAGAAATCCCTTTTTTCACTTGCAGGCATTTTTCTTTTGCAAAATTAAGTTATAAGTAATTGAACAGGAACCATTTTAAAGAAAAATAAACATAAATTATTATTCTTATCATCGAGTTTTGCCTTCGGTTCGAGATCGCTCAGTTTAAAATCACATTTATTGGAAAAATTTTAGCTTTCTAAGGATATATTGTCGTTCCGACCGTGTCATTGTTAAACCTCGAGATTTTATTGTCGTCCTTATATAATATGAGTAAGAAAAGCGTACTTTGAATGCTTTCGTATGAGAGAGAAGGCACCCTAATTTTTTATAATTAAAATCGTGTTTCTCATTAACTTCTTCTCAGTTAACTTCATATTAAAATTTTTGGTAATTAACTATTTTTATAATTATTTTCATAGATTTTGTAGTACATCTTATAATTAACCTTAGTTATAAATTCGCATCGCATAAATGAATCACGAAAAAAGCCATTCCATAACACGCAGACCTTTTTTTACATTTTAAAATATTTGAAGGATGAAAGATTTTAACTTTTACATTAGTTATGCGAAGAGAAAAATTTTAATGTCATTCGTAAATCTCCAAAAATTACGTTTTAATACGGTTTTTCACGTTTTCACGCATTTTGTTTATAATGGATCACTGTTGTCCCAATTGTTGAATTCTATTCTTGGCCTCATAATAAATACACCAATTTAGTGCTTTAACATGGGTCAGACTTTATACATGGGTATAACTTATTTACTGAATCTATTAAGTAATTAGAGGAAGGAAAAAATGGAAGGAAATGAGAAAGGCAATGAGCAAGAAATGGAGAAAGAAGAAGAGGACGTAGCATTGGTATAGGATTAAGAGGAGCTGCAGTACAAAAATAACAATAATAAATTATAATTGATTATAAAAAATGTATATTATTCAATCATGCGCCATTGTCAAATGGAGGGAATTCATAAAACTAAATATAGGTCACGTAATTTTCAATGGATTTCCTTAACTGATAATACAGAAAATATTTCGAACCGAATTTCTAATAGGCTTGATAAAATAGCATTTTAAGATTTTTATTTAGATTTCTTTAAATAAAGCCAATTTTCAGAAAAAATTCCAAACTACTATATGTAGTTAAAAGAAAATTTCGATCTTTAAATATGGTTAAAACTCATTGCAGTTCACGTAAGTATTTAGTTCATAGTAAGTTACTACACATTTTCCCTTTCATGGTAAATTGACTGTTCATTCACATTTTATCCTGTTTTCACGAGTTAATAATTGTAAAATAATACATTTATTATTAAACTAGTGTAAATACCCGTTGAAATTCAACGGGAAAATTGGAACTTTATATATTCAACTATATTGGAAGGAAGTGTGCTACATCTGACACTTATACGAACATTAGATAAAATAGATGGACAGGTTTTCACTTTAATATATTTTTTGACGTTTAATAGTAATACAATAGGAGTATACAATTATTTAACTAAGTTAACAACATCTTTAATGTATTATTGCGAAAAATATTAGCTATTACGGACTCACCAGATATGTTGATTTTCTGTATGAACAACAATGCTGTTGATCGCCAAGGGAATGTTTCAATAAAAATGCAAAATTTTGACAAATTTTCGAATATTTTAGCTTAATGTGAGCGAATTCGATTCGAAACAAAAATCAAAGATAAAAATAGAATCTCATTTAATTTCCTTTAAAATGGTTCTTATCCAAAGATCGTGCGTCAATTACTTCTAATATAATTTTGCAAAAGAAAATAAGTCTGCAAGTGTTAAAGAGGTATATTTAAGATCCCTCTTATGGGAAATCTCATATAGCGTTCCAAACAACCAACCAACATATTAAGGCTTTTATTAATAGTTTAATAATTCTATACGCTTTAAATAACATAATTTGCTCAAATATGTCAAACAAATTTCTGTAAATTCGTAATGCATTATCTCATTATTTCGATTTTGCTTTTATTTTCAGAAAATATTTGGATAATCATTTGGCCTCTCTGATAATAATTATTTAAACAATCTAATACGTATATTCATATACATACATGTATTAAAGAGAATCCTGTCCTTCTATCTCTGTGTTTGCACGTTTCCACAGTTGCAGCACATTTTTCATTTGCATTTTAAAATCATTTAGACTTGCGATATTAATGCGAGACTTGCACCAAAGGACGCCTGAAAGAACGATTATTCATATTCCAGCCATTGATTTTTGAATACGCTTCAAATCGTTCCACAAATTTGTTATTAACACAAACATTTGGCTAAATTTTAGAAGAAAAAATTTCGTCGTCAAGGGCGACGGCATTGTTGCTGATCTAGCAAAATTACGTCTATATCTAAAAGCAATGACATGAACTTTGATATTGTATTTGAAATCAATTGTGAGAACTCTTCTTATATATTTTGAATGCATTTTAATCGAAACAGAAGTAATGATTGCTTAATTTGAACGATAGGTTTCTTTGCTGCAGTGCCATTTCTAGGGCGTGGAAGATATTGCGTTAATGAGCTTTTTGTTTTGTTTACCTTGACGACGAAATAACTTAGTAAGTAGCTTTTTTAATTCACACATTTTTCGTAATCACTATAAATGCACCGGACTTGCGTCGAATATGTTGCTTAGTTATCGAAAGAAATTAATCATAATCATTGTCTATATAGTAATTTGCTTTAAACTGCCCAATAAAATTTGCAAACGAAAAGATATTTTCATTCTACGCTTGAAGTATCTTCCTATTTGAAATGTTTAGTTGTCCATCAATACAATGCATTGGAGTTGTTCCTGACTAGAGTTTTTACGCTACGTGTTTATTTGTTTTAAATTTACATGAAACTTTTCACAATTTTTCAATCGGTTTTTGTCCTTCATGATTTTGTTTCATTGCAACCTCTTTATGAAATGTCGAAAAATCGGAAAAACGAATATAAACGTAAAATATGAGGGAGGAGAATGGAAGAGAGAATAGGAGGAAGAATGGGAAGTGCCTTAAATTTATCATTTAGTCCACGCATACCCGTCACATTGACGGATTAAAACAAAGATAACTTTAAAAAACAGTGATTTCATTTTGCATGAAAGCCAAACCAGATCGTAACATACCTTACTGATTTTTCATATCGAAATAAAATATGTTTGGAGTACTTTTATGATAAACCCGTCATGTTTGACGGTCAATTATGCTAGTCAGGTGATAATAGGAAGAGGTGTTAACTGTCACAAAAAAGAGTTTTACATTTGTCAGTTTGCACTATTGCAAAAAATAAAGAATTTTTAGGGTTCACAGTTCTTAAGATCGCGCAGTTTCCGTGTAGTATATTTCAATTTCCCAAAAATAATTTTCCCACGAAAAAGAAATCGGTAATTAGTGTCTAACTCAAGTGACATTTCCTTTAGACTAACTGTGCATTTTCTATGCCCCCCATGAACGAAATGTAATGCCTTTGATTGTGTTTTGCAACGTGTGTATTCGCTGGAGGCCTCCCCGAAATACGAGCCTCAATTGTCATTTGAATATCTATTGGAGAGCACTCGATCTGAAACGGCCGTACAACTGAGCAACGTAAAAAGCGAAGGAAACCCGAGTATCACGATCCGTATACATTTTTTTTGTTGCATCCAGCTCACAATCGAACCCTTCGCTTCCGTTTATAAAAAAAAAATGCACAACATCCTGTTCCTGCTCAGCAGAATTGCCTCCTCCGCGGCGCGGAGAGGACCCTGCACGCGATGATGTACTTTGAGCGATCTGCGCCGGGAAAGCGAACGACGGCATTGGTCAGAAACGTTTGGCCCGGATAAACGCCATCCTGAGCGCCTGTGGATCGTGTTCCTGTTCAATTGTGAGCGGGCAGAGCACGCTTCGCCATTGTTTTTTTTATTATGTTTTCATCTCAATGGCCCCCTACCCATTCCTTTTCCTCCTCTACAAAATCCACCGCATCTCTCCTGAAAAGCTCTCCTCTGGGCCCTCGGGCTCTAAAGCGCTCCACTTCAGCTCGGAAATCGTAACCGCGTCTCAAAAATGCCTCTTGTTGTCAATAGGTTATATTATCCCTCCCTCTCATGTGCCTCTCTCTATACAGGTGGAGTACAGCTGCATTTTATTTCTTACTATAGCTATACCATCCATCCATCCCTCCCTCTGTTGATAGTCATTTTATCCTCCTCTCTGGACCTCAAGAGTTTTCACATATAGCATTCAGGAACGGTTAATGTTTCGGATGGAATGAGTGAAGGCTCGCGGAGGAAAGGGAAATAGAGAAAGAGAGAGGAATACAAATGAAATATCTATTGCGCGTGTTGAAAAGAATTTTTCCCTCTCTCTTTTCCTTCCCTAGCATTATCTCGCTTGAAATTTCAGGATAAGTTTAGTATTTACGCGAATGTTGAAGCCGTGTGTAGCGTCTGGATATTTCGCGCATATTTTTTTCACGTTTTCTTCTTTTTCCTCAGCGTCCCTGGACCGAAAAGAAAGTCCTCTTTGCATGCTGAGTGTGTGGGCTTTCAAACACTCTACTCCCGTAATTATTTCTGAAGAGATGTTGGTAGCTTGGAATGAAGCAATCTGGACGGCTGAGGGGGAGAGAGAGAGAGGGAGTGAAAGGGAGATAGAGAGGAAGAGATTAGAAGGGAAAGGGTTCATGAAGAGATGGTTAGAGAGGGTTTTTTAAGGACTAAGGTTTAGGGGGATCTTGGATAGCGGCAAAGGGAAATAACATTTTAAAAAATTCCACCATGCTTAAAAGGGAAAAAAAGTTGGAATGATAGGTAGGTATTGTTATTGGTTTGGAAACGTGACTTTTTATAAATTGCACTTAGAAATTCGGCGTGAGATATTCATTAATGGCCGAATAGTTGCGATTAATGATCGTTTAAAATGGCAAATTAGGATCTAAAAATCCATGCTGAACTTATTTTCTATTTGAATATTCAGGATGATTTGTAATAATATGTTAAGAGCGTCACTTAAATCTTAAGTTGATAATGGTACACTTTTTCACGTACTACACGTCCATTAGTTTAAAAAATCCGCTTCCAGTTATTTCTCGTTAAATGGGACGTAATAATATTTCTAAGTAAACAAAATTAGGTGAATTGATAATTTTTAATCTAAAGCTTGCAATATTTATCCTCTACGATCAGGGATTTGTTGTCTGCGATGGAAGTAATCGTCAGTATACAAGGTTTGCTTTCTAAAAGTAATGGTCTATGAAATGAAAAAGATTCATAGCTATATAAAAAATATTATAAGGACAATGAGTGAACAACCTGGAGTGTTGTATCATCTCCCGCTCCTTTTCTCTATTAATTACTCTTTTAATGACTGAGATTTTTTTGCGCAGAACTTTCTTTTCGAGTTAATCTCATCTAACAAAAAACTATCGCTATTGAAGGGTTGCCTTTCAAAGAGTCGCTTGAATGGGAAGGAGCCTTGAAAAGCATGATTTACGATTTCAATGATTAACGTCAATACGCCTAGTCTTCATCCATTGATTACACTCTTAAATATGACAATATTCGCTAAAGATGAAATTTTAAATTCTGATGATAAAAAAATTAATCATGCACTGAATGGAATATAATGCAACGAAAATATTTTAAATTGAATGTTATTCATTAATTTAGAATTTTTTTCGAAGGCGAATTGCAAAATCATACAATATAGACTTAGTGACAAAAAACAACTAATGTTTTATCTACAGATATGAAGTAATTTTTATGTTCTTTCATAATGTCACTTCCATGCATATACCATTTTATTACACTGAGCCCTAATTCTGATAAAATGTCAATTGTTATGCTGCGTTAAATGAAATCGCTAATGAAAGAGAAGAAAATTTGGTGAGGTAATATGCCTATAATCTATGACTCATATCCAATAAACTTACTATATTAGCAAAGAAATAAAAATGCGCTGTATTCTTTATTAGGAAATAAAATCCGCTCGCTTAAGATCTAATAAACCATCATATGGCTCATATCCTAAGTTTTTCATTAATAGGAATTACTACTCGCTTTATAACTTTCAATTTTTGAATATTTCTGTGAACTTAATCAAATTCTAATAATTTTATTGCACAAATGAATTTAATTAATCCTCCTTTAATGGTTGACGATTTCATGCAGAAATGTAGTTTTAATTATCAGGTGGAAAGAACCGCGGCGCGTCGGTGCATTATGCTCGCCCTGGAGACTCGTGGAGAAGTTAAAAAAAACACCGCTCATAACCGTCATTTCGTTCAATAAATACATTTAGATGGGATCTTGAATGCGCTCTTAAGGAAGCGGTTCGTTGAATACCCGCACGCTAATGTTCATTAGGCGTCACTTAAAGCGGCATTTCCGTACAATTTTAGAGGTTTATCTCCTCGTTGCTCCGGCTGGACGGGTTACTGCTCCAAAGATTCGTTTATTGGGCCCACAATGGAGGAAACGCCGATTACGAGCTTTTGATGCTTTTGTTTTTCATGTGTTCCCTCAAGTTGTAGCGCGTGATAAAATTTCTCAAGTTTTACATAGTTAATGACGCATCCTATTAAACAGATTTTTAAAAAGATATTATACGTAATATTATGCAGGCAGTGCGTTTTTAAGGAGGGTGTTTTGGGGATTAAACCTCCGACCCCACATGACTCAGGTTTTTTCACTCTGATCAAGTTTCCGTTCCATGTTTAGATTCCTTATTTAAAACAGCTATCAAGAATTAGTTATTTTCAATGTACATGTTTACCACTTGGATTATGCTTGCGTCAAAGTTTTCTGAACAGACTAAGGGTACATTCCCATGTACGCGGTTGCGAGCGGATAGAACGACTCCGTAAACCTTTGCCGTTTCCATCAAATCGGCGAACTAACTTACAGTCTACTGTTGTAAAGCCTTCCACGTACATCTCAACCTTTCACTTTTATATTTTCCGTCTCTTTGGGCGTCCTTCTTGATTAACTTCTCTGAAATAGAATTGTGAGTATTAAAACCCTCTGATAGAAATAAAAATCAACTATTTATCTTTCACAATTTTAGTAGTAGCATAGCTGATTATTATTTCTATCATGGGTAAATTCCACAAAGTGAAGCCTGAACTTATTAATGATATTAAAACTCCCTCTTTACGCTATTGTATGGAGGCATAAAATTTTCACTGTAATGAGAAGCAGTGAAAAGTACATTAATAACCATTTTATAGATATGGAATAAAAACAAGGCCCCTTCAATTTATTAATAGCCGAAGCTTGCATAATTCCAAACGATAATTTTAAGAGCACATTTTTATTGTAACAAAATCTTAAAAATGTCAATGTCGAAATTGTATAACGCCATCTTTATAATTCATCAAATCGAATCAAATATTTATAAGCGACTCGCAGAGCAGGTTTAAAAGTTAGGCACCTTAACTTCTCAGTTTTCGTTTATCCCCGAAACCCCGAAAAGAAACAC
This sequence comes from Tanypteryx hageni, assembly GCA_028673005.1. Lineage (NCBI taxonomy): Eukaryota > Metazoa > Arthropoda > Insecta > Odonata > Petaluridae > Tanypteryx > Tanypteryx hageni. The sequence continues at coordinate 98,088,462 of CM054112.1, read as the reverse complement.
ATGATGCGTAAAAAAGAACAAACGTCGTTCAGGAAAAGGGAAGAATGAAAAAATAACGCTACAGAATCCTTTCACTCCTCGGCGGTTGAATGATTAATAATGATCTCGCGTGTGAGAGCCTCCACAGCCATCTTGCGGTAAGAGACAGAAGCTGGCGAGGAAGAAACAGCCTTAGGGCGTGTGCTGCGGAGGAATGCGTGTCTTGACAGACCTCCAGTTTCCATTTGCTACTTTTTTATGATCTCCTTTGTTATTTGCACTAACTGATTGTCTCCCTCTTCCCCCTCCCTATATCACTTCCTCTCTCGACTATCCCTTTTTTCTCTCTCTCTCTCTTACTCCTCTCTCACTGTCCACTCACCATTACTTTTCTTCCTCCTTCCACATTTCAGCAGCCTTAAAAAAAACGGTCTTCTGTCCTTGTCTCCGTCACCATTTGCCCATTTCCTACCTTCTCCAAACTTGCTCTATCACCCTCCTCCGACCCCTTTGCACACACTCACTCCATCTCTCCCCTCTCGCGCGTGCACGCACACACACACACAATCACCCCCTTTTGGAAAGGCACATAGGTTTCCGTTCGAGAGGTCCCTTAAAAAAATGGAATGGGAAAAATATAAGAGGATCCGACCCTATGCGCATGCGCGGGTATGAGACGTGGTTGGCTCCCTCGCTCAGCTTTTTTCTTCTGTTTCGGTGTTTCTTGTCGGTCTCCATAGACACGCGGAACTCGTTCGTCTTTTTCCACCCGTTGATACCGCTCCTGAAATCTGGCGGTTTTTACTCGGCGTTTCGGACCGCCTAACGCTCCCGTTATCTCTCCCACGGCATCCGCCGACGCCGTTCTCTCCCTTTTCCCATCTCTCTCTCTCCTTTTCCCTCCTCCCTCTCCCACCGTATCCCTCCTCCACCGCCTCCCCCTTGGCATATCCATTCCTTTCTTCTTCAGAAACGATATTCTTTTGTCTCCTCGACTTTTTTTTTATAAACCGAAAGGTTAAGCATAGAGAGAGAGAGAGAGAGCGAGGTTTTCGAATTTTTTCCTTGCAAAGAGATAGGAGGACCGTCCCCGAAAGTTTGGCGATGTCGTTTTGAATGTTTTTGCCCAGAAATTGTAATTTGAAGAATGGGCTGGCGGTGGGAAAAAACCAAAAAAAGATAGATGAGGGATTGTATTTTGTTTCGAAGAGGAAGGAACGGTTTCCCGTTGTATTTTTTCGCGTTTTTTCAATCCCAAATATTCCAGCTTTTCTGCGCTAGATGAGTGTAGATTTGCGGATTGTTATATATTCTTCTGAATAGTAAATTACCGTTTGCATATTTGTGGCATTTGCCCTTATTTTTGCGCGTAGTACCATAGATTGAGTTATTTAATTACTTAGGATATAAGCATAATCAGGGCAATTAGTGATTTAGAAAAAGCTCATTCTAGCAACCTCTCTATATGTAACAAAATTTATCTAAAAGAAAATTTGCGGATGTGAACTGAACACATTAAAAAATAATCTCCATTTTTAAGAAAAGAAAGAGAGATTCGGTTAGAAGGGCAAGTGTAAGTGTAAGTGCTTACTATTATACTGCCCTTCAAAAATGACTGGTTAAAATGAATACAAAACGGAATTTAAAATTTAACTAAATTTATTTATTTATGTTGTATTTTATATCTATAAAATGCCTTTGTATACTACATTTACTATTAAATTATCGCCTTGAGCATCTTTTTCTTGAATGTTTACCTTCACTTTTATCTTTAGTTGCAGTCAGTGAGAGCGCAACATAAAGTTGGCCATGGCTAAACATGGGTTCTGGCAAAAATAGTCTAACCTCGCATAATATCTGTCCTTGACTCGTATGAATTGTAATGGCAAATGCTGGGAAATTGACGTCGTTTTAATACAAAAGGCAGATCGGTTTCACTGGGCGCGAGGTCAATTCAAGAAATAAAAACTCTTTCACTCTGGTTTGTTCTGGTCAAAATTTCAGCGTCTATAAAATTGTTAGATAACATTTTGATTGTCATCAAAAAAGAAACATCTTGGTATGAATTCCTTATCATCAAGAGCGAGCATAATTTGATCGAAAACATCCTTTCGCTCTGGATTTCACGATTGAATTTTCACAGTAGCCTCAGCAGCTGCTTCGGTACTGTTAAATACTGGTGAATTACTGGGGGCATAAATGTGAGCTCGAGTTTTGACAATTAAGTTGTCGTCAAGGCAGTTATCGTTAAAATGGAAATATTTCCCCAAAATATGTGATTTAAACGTTTAATATGAGCGATTTTGAGCTGTAGGCGGGAAAGAATGAATAGAATAAGAAACATAATTAATTTTTCTTTTAGTTCAAATAGGATGATCATTGATAAGTTTTTTCTAATTTTAATTTCCAAAGGAATAGAACTTTGCTCGTCAAGAAGTCCATTTTTACGTGTTACCGTATGAAAAATAGAAGTAATTTCCTGCAGTCGAACGTGGGTCGTTTTTCCGAATGTTTTTCCGTAAATAATTTTTAAGTTGTGAATCAAGCATTCCTGCCAAATTCATATTTTCTATTTCGATTCTTTATTGATTTTTTTAAAGCGTGGCCAACTAACCAACACTCGTGTTTTATATAGATAGACTCATCCAACTAATAACATTGAATTTCATGCCGATAGATTCTCATCGTTTGGACGAATGATAATTTTACGTTCTTTTTAAAAATCTCAGTTATTTCAGCAAACAAAACATATCAAACTATTAACTATAATAAACAATTTAATTTTATTGTGACTATTAATCGATGCAATATTTTTGCCGTCGCAATTATTTTTAAATACTACCGCCAAAAGAATTATTTTAATTTGAAGCAGAAAGGATGCAATATTAATTATACCAAACCCGTAATATAGCTTTCGTAATCCAAATATTGTAAATGTGTCTTTTTCATTGTTTCTATAAATACTAATCAAAACATAATTAATTAAAGCAATAAAGCTAAAATATGTGGAGCTATTTGAATTCATTCATCCTTTGACTTTTCCTGTTTTGATCTCGTATTCTCACTATGAATAATTAGATATAATGATTTAGTTTAGTATGAATGCTATGCATAAAAATGTGCTTATTTTAACTTCTCGTTCAGAGTTAATTTTATGCGTAATATATCAATAAGCCATAACTAGAAAAACATTCGTAACGTGTCTTTTAGCCGTTAATTAGTAGAAAGCATTCAATTTTTCATTCTGACAATCTATTGAAACGTCAGAGTTGTCATCATTTGTCTCCAGTATAAAGTGCACAAGAAAAATTGTGATGACATGTAATGAGTATAAGTATTCTCTATTGCTACCTATTTTTAAAAATAAATTCATTGATATTTATATCAAATCGTGATTGAAACTATTAAATCTGAAATCTAAAAATCAGAATTTCAAAGGGGAGCCTTATGAACATCATCCGATGATAGAGTGAACAATAATGTAAATATTAGAGTATCTCAAAATATAATTTCATTAGTCTTTGATGTAGTTAATTATAAGGATTCCATAAGAGTGAATAAATATTTGCACAATTTAACTTCTGTACATTTTTCTGAGAAAATTATAAATGTTAACTAGGAAATTTTAAAATACGATGGTTAATATAAAAGTATTTTTGCCATATAAATAGTACTTTATGTCCCGCCTCTAATTTAAAATGTCTATATACTGTTCCGGAAAACTCTGGGATACCTCAGATAGTTAACAATATCGGATAAAAATTGCTTGGGTTTCTCGCATAATTGGTGATTCAGACAATATTTTTAAATTTCTGTTGAAAAACTGGGAAAATTGAATCACTTTCCGGTTACAACGTTAAATGGATAAACGATAAATTAAATAATCCAATCACACAAAACTGGAAACCGCGGAACGACTAAAAATCTCTCTCGCCTTCCTTCTTCAAACCAAATAACATTATCGTTCCAATGATCATATACCCGTCACGCTCCCTCGGGAGAATGTCTTGGATAAAAAAATAAGCCCCCAGAAATAAGCAGTGGAGAATTTCCTCTCTCCAGTCGTCATTCAATTATTGCCTCGAGGCAATCTCTCATTAACCGTTGGGCGGCGGCCCTAATCACTAGTTTCCATTATGAAAAGGTTCCTTTTCGGGCATTTCCAATTCTGGACCGAGGACTTGTAGATTGTGGAGCTATTTTCGTCACAACAACTCTCCTCACGTATCCTCCACCGTTTCCCCATTTCTCTTATAACTGCCGTAATTCCCTTATTCCTCCAAAACCTCACATCCCTCCCAACGCTGACGTTTCTCATATTTAAACCTCTACAACCCTCTCGTATTTTTCCCTGCATGTCTCCAGTCTTCCTTTCTTCTTCCTACCTCGCCTAAGCTCTCCCTCTCTCTCTTTGCCTTCTCTCTCTTCTCTTCGCGTTCTCTTTCTTCTCTTTGCCTTCTATCCCTTCTCTCCGCCTTCTCTCTCATCTCTTCGCCTTCTCTCTCTTCTCTCCGCTTTCTCTCTAACTCATTCCCTTTCTCTTTTATTTCCTTTCACACCCTCCATTCTCTCCATACCCTTTTCTTTTCTGCCTCCGTTTCTTATCCACCCCTATCCTCTTCTTTTAATTTCATCCCTTCTCTTCTTCTTCCTGTTCCTCATCTAAATTTCTGTTCTGCTTTATTTTTAATATTGCTCTTCCTATATTACTGCAGTAGAGCATTATCGAGCTCGTCTAATAAATAAAACACAGGATTTGTATTTAAAATAATCAAATTGAAAGATATTAATACTTACACAGGTGTTTAAAAAGAATCTACTCTGAATACCACTGATGACAGCTGCCTGATAACCAAAGTGTGCCTGTGGTTGAAAATAATATTTTTATAGCTTTGAGAGAGGCCAAAATAAGCACTTATGTTTTAAGTTTTTTTTTGCTTATTTTATGAATGAATATCATTACGCATTAATTTCCTTTTCCATTTTTATCATTCCTCTACACTCCCTTTTATGTTTCTCTCTTCCAATTCTTTCATTCCTCTTCTTCCTTGTCAATTTTCCTCCAAAATATCTTTATTTTCTACTTTCACTTTTCATATTTCTCTTACCTTTCATCCGTCTCTCCTGACTCCTTTTTTTACTCTCTATTCACGTTTTCTTCACATCTTTCACTTTAACGTTCCTTTTCTCTTTCTCTCCTCACCTTCCGTTCTATCTTCTTCAGAATTTCCATCCCTTATCTCTCCTCCACTCTTTTATCACCTGCGTCTTTCTCTTCCTTTCTTTCTTCCCGTTCTTCACCTCCTCCGCCGCATATTATTGTGCCCTGGCGCGCTCACAAACGTCAACGTCGCTTCCATGTGTCGTCAGCACCCTCATGCAATCCCCCACAAACACAGGGATTCGCTTTAAGTCATCTCTTTCGTTCTCTTGATTTTTTTTCATCGCGGGACTCGACGCTCATTGTGCTCGCAACTCGCGCACCGCGTATTTTTCTTCCTTTTCCTTCCGACGCCGCGCACACTAATGCCCCTCCTGAGCGAGAAGGTCAAAAACTCTTGTATGCACAGTCCGATTTTTCAACACCCTCGTTTTCCCTCTTAAACCCCTTCTCTACTTCCTCTCTCTCCTCCTATTTTGGATCCGTTTTTCTCTCTTTCTCCTCTCTTTCTCTTATGATATGACCAAAGTAGCCGTGAGCTTTCTCAAAATCTTATTGTACGCGACATTCTGTCGCAATTTTTCACTCTACGCATCAGACACCGCATTATATTTTTATGCGTCGTATCGTTGCTAAGCTATATTGGTATATTTATGCTCAACGCGAAATGTTGTTTTTGTTTGTTAGTAATTGAGTAGTTCAAGTTTGACAACAAATATTCCTCCTGCGATCCTCCAATGTGTTTCTGATTCTATACAGATGGTATTGTGTTGAAAGGTGAAAATCGATACCGCCAATTATAACTCTTAAAGTTTAACAATTTTTGCTCAAGTCCTATTGAAAATTAGTTTAATCATCCTATAATGTCGTTAGAAGGGAGGGACATAATAAATATTTTAATTACTGACATTTATTCTTTATTTGAATATTGTTTAATACCTACTTCGTTGATTATTTTTTATTCATGCATAATTTTTAAAGCTCTGATATCTATTAGCACAAAAAAATATGCTTTTGCGATGGGTTGAATAATATTATACACAACAGAAGGTTTGATATAAAATATTTTGGCGAATAATCTATTGTAATTGATGGACTAATTTTATTAATGGGCTAAATGAAACTCGCTCTAAACAAATTATTTGAGCGTACATGTAAATAATTAAACCGTTCTGGTATTATTAGCTTTTGAACATGAATTATTCGGAGGTATTGGTCAATGAATACGTCGGGCATAAATTATCAGGTGACGAAAATTGATTGTGTAATGATCAATTGGAAAAATTCTCAGAAACTATAAGCGCGATTAAACAAAAGATTGAATAAGCGCTTAATTTACAATTTTATCACGTGCATTTCGTAGTAATACAGATATTTGCTCTGGTTATATTGGAACGTGAATTTAATTTTACACAATATAATTTTGAGCATCGCACACGGCGGTGCTTGCGTGTAATCGCGTAATAATTATTTTTAATATATAATATTTCAGAGTAACGGCATATTTATATCCGCAAGGAACGCATAAATACGCATCGAGGTGTTATGATTCAGGAAAAATAGTTTTCAAAAAGGTCAATCTTTGAAGTGTCGGTGGGTTACTGGAGAACTTCCGCGACCTCACACATTGTGAGGCAGAGGTGAGAATTTTTATATTTTTAGTCCATGTAGAATGTCTTTTGCAGGACTTTAAAATTACTGCCGATCATTATAGCAGTTTCTTTTATGAAAAACATGGATAAGTACAGGCATAACAACCTCGGAAAAACTTCATTGCCGTTTCCTACTTCAAAATGACTCTGCCAGTTCTCGCACTGTTCGGATTACAACAGCATAAATGAAAACTGCTCTCGCGCCCACTCAACTCTCCAATGACTTCTAGTTCTCCAAAGAAATAAGAAAATCCGGTGCCGCAGAAAACGGTAAAAGTAGTGGTAAAGGATATTCTAGAAGTATTCCTCGACTCTCGAAATGAATGTTGCCTCGCGATAGAAGAAGCGCATGGTACTTGGACGTGTTTAATTGGGAAACGTAGACTAGTTATTTTATATTTTTTTCTTAACTCCAATATACGTAGTGTTTTGTAAGAATTCTTTCAAAGACAAAAAATTAATATAACATTATTATAAATGATTATTATTTTTGATCGTATTAGTTATTACGCCGGTTTTATATGTTAGTCCCGTAGTAATCAGAGAGAGAGAGAGAGAGTCAGATATAAATTAAGATATTCTTCACGGTAGAAAATATATTGCATTTCCTAATGTAATTAACTTTTCGCACATTCATTAACTGAATTAACACGCATAAATCAATAGTTAGTTTAAGAACCAGCACTACTGTGTTTCATTGTCACAATTTTCTTTTTATTTACCCGAAAGACGGAAAGGTGGTATTTGAACAGCGCGAAAGTTCTCATTGCCGCTTTATCTTCGAAAATTGTCTAGCGGAAATGGGAAACAGTCGAAAGTGTCAGACTCCTTTTGCATCCGGCCAGGAGCGCGAGCACGCTTTCAAATGTGCACCTCCCTGCTCCCGGATCTCCCGAGGCCAATATATACGAGACAACTTCATTCCGCGTATCCGCCCACGCGCGAGAATGAGTCGTCCCTTCTTCTTCTCCTCCGGTTAAAAACACCACGGCCCAAAAACCATTTACGATTTCAATCCTCGTCCAGAAGTTAAGACAAACTCATTTTCCATCTCATTTGGCTTCTATCGAATCATAACGGTTTTATGGCCCTCGCTCAGTCTTTCTCAGAAGCCGCCGATCCTCTCCTGCATCCCTCTCTCTTCCTTTCACTTTTATCATATTCTCAGCCGTAGCAAAGGCCTCCTTCCCCTCTAACTCAATCCTCTTGTCTTAATTGAACTCTTCTTTCCTCCTGCGCGCGCCATCTTTCTCTTTCTCTCTTTCCTGTTTCATTCCTTCCCTTCCTTCTTAAGAGCAATCTTCCATTACGCCGAACCCTTTTTCATTTTACCTCTCTCTTTTCCTCTCTCTCTTCCTCTCTCTTTTTCTTCTCTTTATATCGTTCACATCCTCCTCCTTCTCCCTCGTTCTCCTTTGCTCGTACCGGAAGCCCATCTCTTCCTTCTTGCTTCCTAAACTTTTCCCTTCCCAGTCTTGCTACTTTTTTTATTTAAGCGTCCTAAAGTCTCATCCAACTCGTAAATGAAAGTCTCCCTCTCTTTCTCTGTCTGTTCACTCATTTCCTTCCCTGCCTTTCAACCGCGACTCTTTTCGCTTCCTTTTGTCTGGACTTATTTTACCCTCTGTTTATCTATCCTCCTTTTCTTTTATTTCTCTCTTTTTGATTTCTCCTCCTCACCCTCTGTCGCTTTGTTTTCCTCTTGCTTTCTTCCTAATCCACTTCATCCTCTTCGTCGCTAACTCTTTTTTATTTTCATCCGCTTCGTCTCTCTTTTTAGGTCTTCTTTTCCCCTCTCCTTCTCGATTTCCGCGGCCGTCCTTCTCGTTCCTTCGCTGTCAAAAGGTCATGTATCGCACTCAAGTATCCTGCCTTTACTCGAACTTAATTTTTTTAGCTGTTTTTTCTTGATGGCTCTGGTTATTTTGTCGCTCACTGTTATCCATCTTTCCGTCTTTTCACTTAAGTCACCTTCCCTCCCCCACGACGCTTCCTGTTCCACAGATTCTAAACTGGAAAATTTAATGTTCCTTTCACGCTGTTTTCACACGGCATAAATGTCATTTTAGTGCGCGGCGCCGAAGCATTTTCCTCATCGTATTCATTTAGTACAAACCGATGATATATCTTTGAAAAAATGTTTTTGAGCAATAATTTTGTCTATAATGGGATTTTTCGAATCATCGAGTGCAAATTAAATATCAATTTTAGAAATTTCTTTAGAATGGTTTTCAACATCAGCACAGTTGTGTGTACTTTGTTTTTTACTTAAACAGTAGTATTGTATTTGTTGTCACAATTAGCTTGAAATTTATTTATTTTTTAAATATTTCATTTCACTACAATGAGTAACAACATATTCTGCGCTATCATATTATTTTTTTATAAATACATTTATAACTATAGTTCCATCAGGATTTTTAATTTATGATTTGCAGATCTGATTATTACCACGCATTTATACGTACTTAACGCTTTACTCACTGTTTATTCCTATCTTCGTTTCATTTTTCCTTCTCTCCAAATTCAATCTTCACTGCAACTTCTATTCTTTCCTCCCTCCCGTCGCGCGTCGCTTCGATTTCTTCGCTCCGGGAAACCGTTTATTCACGCTCGTCATCTCACCTCCATTATTTTTCCCTTTCTGACACCTCCTCCAATCTCTTCCTTATTCATTCTCTTTCTTTCGCCTTCTCCCAGATTCTCTTCTCTCTTCTTCATCTCATTTGTTTCGTGGCGAGAAATTTTCTCTCAGTCTCTTTTCAGCTACTACGTGCTCATTATCGTCTCTCCCGGCTTTCCTCCTATTTCTCTCATTCCATTATTGTCGCTCCATTTGCAACGCAATTCGTCCTTTATCTTCTCGGCATTTCTCAGAGAATGTTTTCTCACCTAATGCGCCAAGGCGAAGGTACAATGAGACGAAAATTGGAGAATGAAAATGAACAAATAAAGGATTACGGGGATAGAGAAACGCAAGGGAAAGAGAGTAAAAAAGTGCATGAAAGGCCGAGGCCTCGCAAAAAAAAAGATTCGAACGACAACGGAAGGAAGGAGGGAAGGAAGAGGAGGAAGAGCTAAAAGGAGTCGAAAGGGAGAAAATAACGATAAACAAAAGGGAGAGAATGAAAGAGAGAGGAATGTTTTATGTGTTTTTTTGTAAGCAGCACGGAGGGAAAAGAGAAAGGGAGAGGTTTAATTTGAAGAGATATGAATTTGAAAGGGGAATACTGTGAAAGGGATGAGGAAAAGCTAAGAAAAGCGCGAGAGATAGAGATGGAAATGGGCAAAAGGCTGATGGGAGCGTGGGCGGGTGAAAAGGAGAAATTAGTGTGCGACTACAAGGGGAATGCGTCAGATAGGAAACGGTTTGAAAAGGAAGGAGCGGTCCAGATGCACCGAAAAGGACCTTTCCCATTCTCCTTTCTCTGGTGGAGGGGTACAATGAGAAAGAAGAAGTTTGTTTTTGAGCGCAGATATGGAGAGAGAAAGAGAGAAGGGGCGGAATCAAGAGAATGGAATTGGAAGAGAAATAAAGGGATTTGGATTGGAAGGTGACAGCCCAGCGGAGGAAGGAGCAGCACCAAAGAGGAATAACGTGCGGAAAAGAGAATGCTTACGGTTGACGGGACAAGAGCAGCGTGGGCGAGGAACGGGAGGAGAAATGAGGGAAAAGAAGATTTTGGAGGAATCGAGAGGATAAGGAGGAGAAGTTTGGTGGGAAAAGTAGACAAGAAAGAGGGAATAATGGACAAATGAGTAATTAAATCAAGGGATTAATGGAATAGGACTAGATACTAAGAGGAGGGAGGAAGGGGAGAAGTATGGGGACGAGGAATCTTTCGGATGAGTATATTGAAGGAGGGATGTGAACCGGCGTGAGATAAAGGGAGGCATCCTTTCTTCCGAATGATAATTCCCTTATTCGATGACGCGCATCACCGGAGAAGGTGGGAATCTCAGATAAAAAGTTATATCCCACGCAACAACCTGAAATGAGAGCAGGGAATAGACGATTAGATAAAGACAGAAAGTGTAATGAAGAAAAATACAGGGCGATGGAAGGAGGAAAATGATTAGATTGTGAAATAGCAGAAAGCGAATTATAATAGAGAGCATAAAGAAATTTAAAAATCTGCACACGTGTAGGCGTCGAAAAACAAGCCAAATTTAAGGGAAAACTTGTAATGAATGAATAACATCAACGTTACATTCCAAATACTAGCCTTGTATTTAGCATTTGATGATTTTGGGAGAGCTGTATTATAATTCTTGTTAATGTAACGATGCGTAAAATAATGCCTTTCCTGTGATATGCCGCGCAGCATGATTATTTGGACAATGCGGCTCGTTTTAAATCTAGATATCATTATTAAAATGACGCCATCCGAAAGAGGGCTGGGGAATGACATATAATGTCGTGGAGCGAAATATCCGCTTGATAAAAGGAGATCAGTGGGAGGAAGGAAGAACTCACCCAGCACACAGCGGAGAGGGCAGTAGTCAGCAGAAAGGCGTGATTAGGAATAGAACGGAGAAATGAAAAGAAAGGAGAGAGAGGATGATGGAGAAAGTCACAAAGAAAAGGGAGGAAGTGTAGGGAGATCACCGTGCGAGTAAGATAGAGAGAGAGAAAGAGACGAAAGAGAATGAGGGTTTCAAGAGGGAATGAGATAATAAGATGGCGTGAGGGTACGGGAAACAATGCGTGCGCGTATGTGCAAGGCAAAGTAGAAGGGGGAGGGGAGGGGTGAAGGGAGTGGAAGGGCAGGGAATGGGCGTTTCTGGAGAACTGGAGGCTTTGTAAAGGAATAAGCGAGGAAATGACGTCTTTTGCGTGTATTTCGGTGGGATGGGATTAAAGCTATAAGGAGGAAGAGATATCTAGAGAGAAAGAGAGGAGATGGAGGGAGGGAGAGGTGGAGTTGGAGAAAGAATGAGAGATAGTTTAAGAGGGAAGCAGTGAGCGAAGGAAGCGTGTGCGCCCAAAAAGTATAAGAGGCTCGATTCCAATATAGGAGCTCAAAAGGAATTACGTGAAAGGTAGGTTGAGGATAAATTAGAGAAATGGGAATTGTTTTAGGGTATTATTACCAAAAAGGCTCCATAAGACGGAAGAAGTTAAAAAATATCACGTTTAATTTTTAGATATTCTTACGAAGACTATTTTTGCCATTTGATAAAAGTAATGTAAGAAGGAATGATGTTCTAGTTGAGTGAGTCCATAAGGAAATAGGAATTTTTTGCAGGCTATAAAATATACTATCGTAAATTCTACGTCGAATAATTATCTGAAAAATTATTTGCATTAAATTTAGTTTTCTACATTTTGCCGTATTTTTCTTACTGTTATTAATTATTATAACTAAAATGTTCTTAGATTCAATTAGATGATCATCTCGCCCTGTAATATGGTGCTGCTGGAGGGATAAGTTATTTTCTTTTAATTAATTACTGCAATCTTATTTGCATTAACACAGACGTTTAGGTAAAAATTTAAAGCGGGCGTACTTACTTAAACTTATAATTAGCGTCTATGGGTTTGGTTGGATAGGTAGAGGTAGTTAATGAGATTTTTCTTAACTTAGGAAAATAATTTTTTATACCTACCTTGTTGCTTCTTTAGATTTTTTACTTATCTTAAAAAGATTTTTATATCCCCTTAAACTTTCACAAACTTGGACGTACTAATTATTATTATATGATTTATTTTACAGATTAATCTATTGAAATCATTAATAATGGCACATCGTGAATATTTTTACGGCTAAAACGTCCAGCGAAATTTATTTTTGTATTAGTTGAGCATGTTATCTTAAGAATAATTGTTTTTGAAATCACAATAGTTGGCTGGAAAAACCTTAGAACGGAAAAGGAATGGAGAGGCGGACGAGAGAAAATAACACTCATGCAACACATGGAACGCCATGTTTACCGAGGGTTGAGTACTTTTGAGATGAACACAACGGCTGAGCGGATGCGACGGGGAGATAAAGCAACCGTCTGAAAATGTGTAAGTGAAAGAGGAAGAGAGAGAGAGAGTGACGTGGGATGGGATCGGAGAGAGAGAGAGAAAGAGAATGTAGTAAACAAGATGGAAAAATGCTACCTCAGCACACTTGGGAAAAGTACTTTGATTTAAGAGTTCGATTAGAGGGAAAACCTTGGTAATTTACGAGGCGCAAGAGAAAAACAGCGGAAAAATAATAAGTCTAAAAGGGGTTACTGATATCGTTTCGGCGATTGCGATTAAATGAAAAGTTACTCCAGCGTCCCGGAGAACTAATATTTGTTGGAATCAGATAGGGAACGTTAGTAAGGCATCGATTCATTACGAAGGTGTAATAATTCCGCGTTCTTGGTGCCCTTCCTGCTACACGGTGCGATTAACACTTTCCATTGGAAAATCTATCAAAGTGAAGTATGAGCATTAAAGGGGCTGGATACATGCGGCCTCTGGGCACGCCTGGAATGCAATTTAAAGGGAAAACGTTTTTGATCAAATTATTTTGAGCTGATGTTCACGGCAGACAGAATAGCCAATACAAATGCCTGCCGCTATAAATTAATCACCGCTGACATTAAGGCACGCAATAATAGAATAAACGATAGTTTAGAGTTGGCGGCCACCATTGTGCGTGTTAATAGCCGCTCATCAGTGATATTATGCTAAAAATATTGACGGTGTTTCATCTCTCTGGCAAAATATTTGCGTGGCAGTTTTTTGCATCGACGATGAGGTATGCAATGCCGTGCGGGGTCGAGTGGTGCGAGCGATGCGCGCTCCGCTGGTGCTTACTTTGAGGGCGGCCGAGAGGGGTACAATGGGACTTCCAGCGCTCTGTCCCTAGAGTACAGATATGTATCGCTTAGCACCCCTGTTTTTGCTGTTCATCTTATGTTTTAGCAGGCGCCATCAGAATTTCTCTTACTTAAACTCTAGGCCCTTATTGAAAATTTTAATTGTTTTCACGGTTTCCAATTCCTATGCTAAGAATTTTTATTTTAAAACTTATAACGCTCTGCAATATAAATGGACGGTTTACCTAAAAAGAAAATATTTAGACGTAATATATAATTTAATGATTTCGTAATGCAAATATCTTTACAGAATCTCGGCTGAATAAATTTAAGTAACATTCCTATGAAGTGTGTTAGATTAGTTGAGAAAAAAAATTATATCAGTAGTTTCCCGAAATAAAGATTACAAAGCTTAGGAAATGGGTTTAAAGTTATAAGGAAACTTGATACGAATCGATTTAAATGGATGAATCTCGATTAACATTGAATTTTTAAAACTTTTTAATTCGACGAAAATGAATTGCCTTTGATAAGTGTCGATTTTTCACAACTATAGTTTCCACGAAATTATGCGTCCAGACTTTTAATATGGTTATTCACACTAAAACAGTATATTTTACCACCAAACGTCCAAAAAGGAAGAGAAGGCTGATATTTGTCATACCAATCGGCCACAATACATTCGGAATTCATTACACTTTGTTTTCTAATGTCGCTAATGTCACGTTTAAGAAATATAAACGTCGAAAACTAAAAAGCCAATAAAATGTATAAAAATAAAATTCGAGTTTAGTCGTCGAATTTGAGGGAAATTATGTGATATTAGTAATCACTTTTTAAGAAATATTAACGTCAAAAACTACCAAGCCTTGTAAAATGTATTAAAATAAACGTCGATATTCGTCGCCGATGTTTGGGAATAATAAACGTCGAAAACTGCAAAGCCTAGTTATAAAATATCATATAATATTTATGAAAACGGAAGGAAAGATCGGAGCAGGTAAAACGTGAAAAACATGAATTGTTTTCGCATATTACTCGTATGAGCCAAATTAATATAAAATGTGTTGTGTCAACGTGTTTCATTTGGGTATCGCAATTGGCACATGGTTTTGACCATCCCTGCTTTGATCCCAATACTTTTAATAATAATGAGAAGCGCTCGCTTAGATCCATACATGGCAGTTCATTGTCGTGAGCGTAAAAAGTAGGCGATGGAACCAACAATGCCAAATCTTAAACTCTTGCGCAATTTTATTATCCCAAAAGTACATGGATGGAATCGGAAAAGGAGGAGAGTTATTGAATTTTTATCCCGAGTTGGGTATGTTTCAAGGCGATGTGGGAAATTTCCCGGAAAAAAGTGTGTAGCTTTACGAAAAAAAGCCCCGCCTGCGAATTATAGTTATTGGAAATTTGCCAGAATACCGCAAGAGCGAGGAAGCGGAGGGACCGTTATGGACGTCAAAAACATTCGACGTTTTCTCCTTCCCGCCTTATTGATGAAGCTTTAACGCTCGAAGAATAGACATGAGGGTATAGAGATTGATTGAAGATATCTCAATGGATAAGAAGCAAGGAAAACATGCAATAAAGCTGCCTATCAAAAGGAAGAAAGGTCTGATGTGAAATTCTCTTTAGAAAAATTGCAGATCCTTTGTTAGCTGCTTCATTTAAAAGACTTTCTTAGTCATTCAACACTTATCAGTGATCTCATTTAATGAATTTCGTAAATAAAATGGCATAGGATGTAAAATAATCAAATTGAAAAAGTATAAGAAACAATTTATATGTTGATGGGATGTTATCATACATTAGATTGTTAAAAATAATGCCGCGTGAATTTTAGCAAAATTAAATTCAGATTGCAAAAAGCTAAGAAAGAATTAGGCCCTTGTGCCGCGTGATTAAAATACTTATACTTAACGTGTCCAAGGCACAAGGGCCTATTTCTTTCATGGATTCCAAGGATATACACAACGAGAGGACAGAAATTCTCACTTCTCTCTGCTTACAAAAAAATTTCCGTAATATTTTAAACAAATCATACAAGTAACGAAAGGAAGTTGGGATGAGAAATTCTGTGCGTCTATTGGATATCTGCTCATAGGAAAAATCCAAACTTTGAGAAAAGATTTGATGAAAGATAGCACAGCTAATATAATTCATGGAAGAAATGGTAGCGTAAGGAGAACCGTGGAGAAATTTGGCAGGATATAATCAGAAAGAGAGAGGAAACTATGCAGGTTCATAGAAATATATCTTGCACCTAAAAGGAGAGATCCTCGGGAAAATACACGAAATTCTAACATTGTCGAGAAAAATTTCCTTCGTATAAGCAAAAGTTTATTTTTGACAAAATTTGTGAGTTACTATTCTTTAAAATAATGACTAATAGAAGAATCGAATGGATT
Organism: Tanypteryx hageni; assembly: GCA_028673005.1. Lineage (NCBI taxonomy): Eukaryota > Metazoa > Arthropoda > Insecta > Odonata > Petaluridae > Tanypteryx > Tanypteryx hageni. The sequence goes on along the minus strand of CM054112.1, from coordinate 98,072,455 downwards.
ACCTAAATCATTCCGTATTACTTTAACAAGAAACAAAAAAGTATTTGGTTTAACATTAAATGCAGCAGCGTAAGGAAAGAATTTTAAATGTGATTCATGTTAATTTTTATATATCACTAGAGTATTTGCCCGTCAAATATGACGGGAATGTGTGCACTTAAAAGTAAGCAATAAATATAAAATTCACAAAATTATTTTTAATTTACGAACATTTAATTTTGCCCAACTCTCCCTCTCTGCCTCACTCCTTTCTTTCTTCCTCTCTCTCCTTCTCTCGCTCTTATTAAAGCATACAAAGTACGCAATCCTTACGCATCTGTAACAATAAAGCTGCTTGTGGCTCACTGATTGACATAAAACACTTAAGGTACTTCTAGAAGGACTATAAATCTGAAAGTTGGCTTGTAGGTAGGTCGAGTTGCACAACCGACGAAAAAAATCGAAAATCACAAAAAATTAATATTTAAGGGATCTTTTTAACCCCTTTGTACCATTTCAATACCCCATAAGAAAAGCACGGGATTAAGCACAAGGTTTTCTAAAAATTTATTTTTAAATTACTTAAAATTGGGATACGAATTCGGGAAAAGAACAGTTGTCTAGCTGAAAGGAGTTCTTAATGTTTTAAGGCATAATTCAAATACTTACCGAATTAGAATAAATATCTGCTTTAAATTGAAAAAAGTGTGAATTTTTCCACATTTCAACAACGGAAATGTATAGAAACCATGGCAACGACCTCGTTGCTTTTAAAGGGAACTTTAATTCTTTTAATGGAAATTAAATAGTTTTTGAAGCTTTTAATGGAAATTAATGCCGTCATAACGAATTATAGTATATTATGATATAATGCATAAAGAAATAGCTGAAATATTTGGAAATATTAGAGAAACTTATAAGCTATTTAAAACGCATAGAATTTAACTTAATAAATGAATTATTTTACTCTTATTAACTCGTAAAAAACAGGATAAAATGTGAACGAACTGTCTATTTACCATCAAAGGAAAAATGTGTAGTAACTTACTATTAACTAAATACTTACATTAACTGCAATGAGTTATAACTATACTTTAAGATCGCACTTTTCTCTCAACTATATTAGTTTTGAAAATTTTCCAGAAAAATCACTTTTATTAAAGAAATTTAAATAAAAGTTATAAAATGTATTTTTTCACTCCTATTTGAAATTCGGTTCGAAATATTTGCTGTATTATCAGTTAAAGAAATCCATTGAAAATTACGTGATCTATATTTAGTTTTATGAATTCCCTCCATTTGACAATGGCGCATGATTCAATAGTATAACCTTTTTTATAATCAATTATAATTTACTATTGTTATTTTTGTACTGCAGCTTTTTTTAATCCTATACAAATGCTACGCTCTTTTCCTCTCTCAATTCTTGTTCATTCCCATTCTCTTTTACTTCCTCTAATTACTTAATAGATTCATTAAATAAGTTATACCCATGTATAAAAGTCTGACTCGTGTTAAAGCACTAAATTGGTGCATTTATTATGAGGCCAGGAGTAGAATTCAACAATTAAGACAACAGTGATCCATTATAAACAAAATGCGTAATAACGTGAAAAATCGTATTAAAACGTAATTTTGGAGATTTACGAATGAGATTTAAATTATTCTCTTTGCATAACTAATGTAAGTTAAATACCTTATCCATGAAATATTTTTAATTTAAACTAAAAAGGTCTTCATGTTAAGTAATGACTTTTTTGTGATTCACATATGCGATGAGATTTTATAACTCCGGTAAAATATAAGATGCACTGTATAAAAACTATGAAAATCACTATAAAAATAGTTAATTACCAAAACTTTTAATAGGAAATTCACTGAAAAGAAATGAATGAAAAACACGATTTTAATTAGAAATAATTCGGGCGCCTTCTCTTTCTCCTACTAAAGCATTCAAAACACACTTTCCTTAAGCATGTAGTATAAGGACGTCAATACAATCTCGAGGTTTTACAATGGTCGGCAAGACAACATATCTTTAAAAAGCTTAAAATTTTCCAATAAATGTGAATTAAACGTATAACTTGAGCGATTTCGAACCGAAAGCAAAAGTCGACGATAAGAATAAGATTCTGTTTATTTTTCTGCAAAATGGTCCCCGTCTTAAGATCGTAGGTCAATTACTTCTAATTTAATTTTGCAAAAGAAAAAAGCCTTCAAGTGAAAAAAGGTATTTTTAAGTTTTCTCTTATTTGTTTAGACGGAACAAAGTACAGAATAAGAATATTATGTACATAATGTGTGTAATTTCAATTCTACCGTAAAAATAATTATGGACCCCGCAGTAAAAGCTCGTTGCGAAGAAGTTTGTTTGAAATGCTTGGCCGATGCTCTTAAAATTCCCATATCATAGTTGAATATTGATTTTATTCTGTACCCTGTATCGTGTATTTATTATGAAAATATATTCTATTTTAAGAGGTTATAGTATATAAAATACTGGCGGAAATAATTGTTTGATTGCGAAATCATTGCATAACTACTATTAGTTTTAGTACTTACTAAGTTTCTTACCAATTATATTTTCTCGTTGATACTCTAAATACGCATAAATCTATTGAAAATATTTATAAACATATTGACTAAAGATAGCTATTCTTTCACTTTATTTTGAGAAATCGAATTTTATGTTTATTATTTCTTCAATACTATTATTAGCCGATTGTTTATCGTATTATCGTATTCTATATTTTTTGGCGAAGGAATTTTATAAGATGAACGGGTTTTCTTGATGCAGAAATATTTTAAAATTAAAATTGAAAGAAGTTGAAGAATTCACTTATGTTAGGAAAAATAAAGTATTTCTATCCATGAAAAAAAGTCCTTCTTTAGAAATACGAATCCTCTTATAAAGTCCTTTGAATGGAAATTTTGTATATTCTTCGGAATGTTTTGTGATGGAAGATGTGAAAGAGCAGCTATAGCTTTTGACGTTGTAAGAGAGCGCTGTCGTTATCTTTTTTATATTATTTCATTCTTTTCTACACGCAAATAAAATTTTTGCATAATATTATATTCCCGAATATATAATCAAAAAGCTCCAGCTGCTTTGATTCAGCATTTTTTATTTCTTATTTCATATTGTTAAAAATTTTGTTAAGGGCCTTTTTTAAAGCATATATGTCAAACATAGAACATATAATTAATATATTAAAAAGAAAAAACCGAGTTCATGAGAATTGAAAATTTTTTGGCGAAACAGACTTTCCAGCGTAAAAATATTTCTAATTCAATTTCATAAAAAACGATATTATCTTGATTTTACAGCAAACATCTATGTTAGTTTAACGGAAATGCGATATGAGGTTAATGTGATTTGACGCGAGTTTATTTCAAATCTGAGGCACTAAACGCCATATATCCGAGTTGACATTTATTTTTCATACCTTTTATATTTATTCGGAGCGGGCGCACAATGATCCATCAAGGTCGTACTTATGTTCATAAAAAAACGCCATCCACCGCAATTACATTCTGGGCCTCCAACGGCAGATTTGCTCCTTGCCAAAGTTCGCCCAACCCTTGTGACCTAGGGTGTAAATCCTTTACGAAAATGTATTTCTCATCGAGGCGAGACCTCAGGAACGTCCCCACAGTGTTGATAGCTCAGCAGGGTTCCCCTTCTCTCTCCCCCTCCACTCCGCTCTTCTGACCTCTCTCTCCCTTCCTCATCCCGCTTCAACCCCTTCTCAAACCTAGAGAATTACGTCGGAGTGTACTTCACACCCAGATGTTATGCGGCACATATAGTCCCCGTCGCGCATAAATCCCCTCCTCCACATCTTGCCCTCTACCCACCCCCCGATTTCCTCCCACTCCTTACTATACCCTCTCATTCCTTCCGAATTCGTCTCCCCTCCCCCTTCATTTTTCCCCATTTCCTTCCTCCCCACTCCCCTCTCTCTCTCTCTCTCCAAGCAAAAGTCCAACTGGGTCATCTGGAGAGCGTGCCAATGCTAGCAGGTTGCGAAGCGTACAGAAGACTAGTTTTCGCTGGGGTTCCCTCCTCTTTCTATCCTCCTGCCCTCTCGTCCAATCCCCCTGCCCTCTCGTCCAATCCCCCAGCCCTCTCCTCCGCGCCTCTGGGAAGAAGAGGATAAGTGAGATGCTCGCGACAGCAAAATTACATCTGGATTTTCTCCTCACGCCTTGCGATTCCTATTCTTGTTTGTGTTCTTCGGCATATTTTTTTCCAGCCCACCAGCTCCTTTCTTTAGAAGTGCGGAGGCAGTATGCTTGTTTACCTCGAGAGAATGTTTTGAGTGCTTCTGTCGTGTTGTATTTGTCTCTCTCTCTCTCTCTCTATATATATATATATATATATATATATATATATATATATATATATATATATATATATATATACATACCCATAAGTTTTGAGTATATTTATCACAGGTACGTATATATTTTTATTATTCAAATCGACTCTTTGCATCGTGAAGGTTATGAATTGTCGTTTGCAGAGGCGTTAATAGAGAGTTGCGGGGATTTTCCACTATCAAGACCGGAGCGAGCGCATTAGCTCACTAGGTTGGAAATTGCGAATCGCCTAGGGAAGTCGTTTCGTTTTCTTTTTGTTTGGAGGAAGTGCAAGGGTAAAGTGAGCCAGAATGCGCTGGATGTTGAGATTCTTAAGATTGTTGCGCCATGATCGATGTTTTATGGAGCCGCGAACGCTTGGAAATGGAGATGAGAATCACTCTCACAGTTTTTTTCTGACATCGTTTTGTGCCAAACGTGTGCTCGATTCTTGTTTTTTTTAATCGCAGATATAAAGAAGTATCCATGTAATAGTTTTCTCGCGATCTCTTGCTGGCTTATCTTATGGTGGAAAAGATAGATGAAATACTTGAAGGGCCCAATTGGCAGCTGAATGCATATTCATAAATTGAATTTTTGTCCCGGGCATTGAAATGTTTGTCTCGACTTTTACTGTTTGCAGATCAGCTTCTAAACATGTAACTTATTATTCTAACGTTAAATACTTTAAGCTAATACATAAATACAAATATAAATGCAAATACAAAGAAGTTTGGAATAATTAATGATAAGAATTTATCCCAGAAATTTACTCCAAAGATAAATGGATGGTAGGTTACAGATAAATCTGACCAAAGATCTCATGATAAATGCAAGTGGAAATTGGCGTAAATATGAAGTAAGTAAAATTATTATACCCTTAAGAAACTTCATTAATATCATCAATAGAAAATTTTTATTCATTAAATTCACTATTTAACGTAATGCCATTTTTATTGTGTATGTAACACAGTCTCAACAAATTTTCGAAATTAAATCTACTGTATCATGGCTAACTTCTCTCAAACGATATCACTTACTTCCAAAGTATAGCTTTGATATACTTCTAATAATTTCAAAATCGGTTAGATTTTTGTAATTTAAGAAAGCAGCATTAAAACATCTTAATTTATTACGGCCTATCGTATGTTTGTATCTTAAGCCATTCCATTCACGTACGATTTAAGAAACTCAAGCCGAGGTTAGGGCGATGCTCTTTTTAAGACGCTTTAATCTAGATCTAGTTTAGCATTTTATAAAATGCTTTATTATTATAATCATCGCTTGCGACTGTTATCTCAAGCAGATGATACGACCTGTGCAAATGCAAGTTCCAGTACCAAGTCTTGCGTGAACAATGAGGGGGGCACATATCGTCTCCACTGTCATTGATTAGCGACTATCGCCCTTTGTCCATATATCTCCGCCACAGGGATAGTTGGGGGAGGTGGAGGGAGAGGAGAGATAGAACCAAGTCACTCATCGGTTCGGTGCTCGGCCTATCGTGTGCGATGCGGGAAACTCTTACCCCCGTCTCCTATCACTACCCTTTGATGAATGGAGGAGCGAGTGAAGAGCTTGCGGGAGTGAGCAGAGAGGGAGTGAACAGAGAGGGTGTGAGCAGAGAGAGAGAGAGATGGAGGAGAAGGAGGGGAGGAGAGGGGTTTATTATTACACCGAACCGGCGCCATCTTCGCCCGCAAAACCGCACACAATGTCTTCCTTCGCTATCTCCACCGACGGCGCTAAAGAGCGGACCGCAATGGATGGACGTAGTTAACAGGTCTCCCGCAATCGCTCTCATGGTTCGGCACAGTTTTCGGGCTCCTTTATATAAAAAACAACAAGTCTATGTTTAACGGGTAAAGGAAGAAAGAAATCTTCACGAGGAAGGGCATACCGATAGAAAGAGGGAGGAAAGGAAGGAAAGAGGTTACAGATTTGATGAGATCGGCGTCGACGATCATTTTTTTTAAACTTCTCTTCTTTTTTCCGGCTTTGTGACACCCATTTCCCCTCTCCCAATGTGTAAAGAAATTACTACCGCTATTGCCAACACTACCGCAGCCGTCGCTACCTGCTACTAATTTTTTGGGTCTCTTTAGGACCTCATTAAAAAGGCGAGGTGGGAAGGGAGCAAAGTGCTTTAGGACGGCGGAGATTTCTGATCGTGATGACGGTATTAATGGGCGTTAATGGGGAGACAGCGGAGCGTATAAAAGCTATTACGATCCCGTCTATCTCTCTCTACGATGTAGTAATGGAAAAGGTCGTTACTCAACCTCTTTCCCACATTCCCTCTTCCGTAGACTAAACGACGGCCATACAAATAAAAGCTTCCGTTCCTGAATTTATATATTTTTTCGCGGAATGAGAATATTTTTAAATTCATTTGGGAATAGCTCAAAATTGAGGATTTAATAATATTTCCTATTCCCCGGTAATCTAAAGAAGAACTGTTTAATTAAATTATAGTATCTTTGATTTGATGCAGCATGGCCTAAAACGACCTAAACTTTCATGGGAAATTCTCCACTTAGTTGTCCAAGGTCAAAAATGATCGCGGCATGTTGCGCGTTTATCGAGTTTTGAATCGATGTTAGGTGTCACGAAGATAATCTTTTCTGAAACGGAGGATTTCCTGAGTGAATGAACGTGTTGAAGTTTTCAATCTCGTAAAAACTTAGATTTTAACAACTCTGAACTTTTTTAATCGTCTTGACGACTTCATTGTTACAAAGTTTTCTCCATGAATTATTAAATGGAGAAGAACGATTTGTTAGTGTATGAAAATCAATCAATAGAGAATTATATTTACCAGAATGTAATTTTGCATGATATTTTGTAAATTTTCAGTTTTTATCGTTTCATTGGAGTAATTGTTTACTGTTCAAATACTTTTTGAGTTCTGGTGAATTTTAGTTTCCAGTACCTGTCATATATGTTGAATAACTCAATTAATAAATTTTCCCTCTCTAAGGCATTAATTATGATAGTTGTATTGCTTTGCCTGCGTTTAAAAACGTCTCTGTAAATCATTAAATGAATTTTGTTTCTTGATTTAAAATAAGTTTTTATAAGAATTCTACGTGGATTCAAGTTTGGAAATTTTCTCGTCGAAGCTGATCTGATTCTTTTGGCTTTTTTACAGGAAGGAGAATGAGGGTTGTAGCGGCCTTGAACTGCTTCTTCCTTGCCCTGGCATTTGCTGGGAATAGGCCACAAGCAGGTAAGTCACCTTTTAATGAATTTTCAGTGAATGACATGACCTATATATATATATATATATATATATATATGTCAACAAGGTGTTGGGATGAGGAAACCCAGTGACATCCATATATCCATTTTACCTTTCCTTTTCCGTAAGCTGTTATATATATATATATATATATATATATATATATATATATATATATAAGAGCAAAGATGGCCCAAACTCTTTCATTTCATGTTTTATCTGAAAATACTTTTCTGGGAGAGAAAAGAGGAAGATTCCCCTCGTTAAAGAATTCTGTTTAAAAAAACGACAATATTAAGAAAAATTGGTATTCAATAATGGATTTTACTTATAAATTAGTATTTTTCTGTCGAATATAACATTTTTATAATTTCACCATTGCAAGTCAAGATTTATCTAATGTATCCTTGTTAAATATATTAAAATTCTCTACTGCAATACATTTAGCATACAAATTTAACAATTTATAAATTATTAAGTGTTAATTTATTTTTTAATATTTTAGTGTAATAATTACAATTTTGGACTGAGAAAAGATGAATTCTCATCTATTGCTTTATGATCCTCTTTTTTCTTGACACATAAGAGTATCAGCATTGAATTGTGCTCTTACAACCTCGTATATATGAATATTCTTCTAAATGATTTTTGTTTGTAGGCCGTAAAGGACTATTTTATTCCGTTCCAAAGTTTTGAACTTACAATAAAAGAGTTTATGCCAAAGTCTCTGTTTGACAATTTATTTTTATAGGGCAATATTTTAGATATAAAGTTTTCTAAACATAATATAAACGGAAATTCAAGGGACATTTTCTATCATGTACGAGTCCTCTGTTTTTTTTCTTATTTAAAGCATGCGAATAAGATTCAAGTGGAATTAGATCGCTAAAATCAGGAGATATACACTGAAATTATTCCCGTAGGAAAATATGATTTCTATATAGAACGTGAAAATATCATTGCTTGAAAAGCGGATATTCGAGAAACTGCAGTATAGCAACATTCCGTGGATAATTAATGATCTCTCTCCGCATCGGTTTTGACGATATCCCCGCTTGGCGCAACTTCCCATTATTTCGCAGGTGTAGGCAGTAACGAAGGCTCAGCGGGGTGTTGGCAAAGGATTTTGATTCCATGCGATCAGATGTTCAAGAACTATTGCGTAACTTGAATTTCAATGACCGTTCGCCACTAGGTAAGCTAATCTATAAACGTAGATCTCAATGAATGGAATTCGAAAATGAATAGAATTGGTCAGCGCATTGAATCTATATCCAGTTTGGTAGTTACGCTGCAGCGCTCGCCTCCCTGGTGTCCAACGAGATCAATTAAATCGTGTTCCGAACGTAATACGCCATGAAAGACTGTTATTGAAGCGTATCTGATGTTCTAAATTTCTCCCTTAGGTATTCAAACCTTTTGATTTTCGGCCCCATTTATTCCTTACAGTTCCTCAGGTGAAATGCTGCGTCTGTAATTTATCTTTCGTTATTATTGTGAATATTTTTCATTTAAGCATCAATGCAAATAAAAGTTTCAAGTTTTATTTAAGAGTTAAAGGGCTTTATTGTTTGCTTTCAACACGGGCAATAATCTAGATGCTAAATCGCCTCTTGCATCTTAGCGCTTGATAACCTGCAGCCAACGAAGATTTGTTTTGTGACTCGTTTTACTCAAGTGGAATTTTATTCTCTTTTATCTGCATTTGGAGTAAAAGTGAGACTTTTCTCAAGGGCACTCTTTAGTAGAGATCAGGAAAGATTGCACAAAATTCAACGTTTCAGTTGTACATATTTTAATTAATTTTTTCCTTTGATAGTTTCTATATATAGTTAATTTGATCACAAAGGGTGTCTTACATCGTTGAATGGAGTTTAAGATAAATGAGTATCCAAAATTTATTTTAATATTTAATTAATTAATGTATTAATGTAGACATTTAATTCTATCAATGCAAAATTCTAGCAATATTTTAGGCACATCACGTATAAATTTACTGGAGAAGTAATGTGGTTACCAAAAGATGCCAAATCTAAATTCACAAATTCCATTTTGAATTTATACAATATTATTCTGTATTCACCGTTTACGATCCAAAACGAAATTATCTTTTTAAAATATGTTTTATCCATTGTACGGTGCTAATAGGAACTTACAGATCCGATTTTTTAGTTACGGAATGTAAAATTTCAAAATGAAGCCTATATTTAAATCTTAGAAATAGATTGCCTGTCTTTTGCGTTTCTTGTAGCGTCGAGAGCCTAGCTTTCCAAAGATTAATTATTCAAGAAAGTAAATGTATTAAAAAACGGTATCTACCTATTTCTTTGTAAATCAATATAAATAATCGACGCATCTCTCTTAATCATCTGCTAAAATGTAGCGAAAACATCATATATTTACTTTACTCCCTGTAGACCTTCAACTGTTGGAAACAATCATAAAAACTGTTTAATAAATAAATATTGGCTATAATAGCCCATCATAATTTTCTAATCAAACAATCTCCTGTAATATATGGATTTAATCGGGAAAACATTTTCTTGATCCAACTCATATCTATAACTAATAATTAATTTTAATCCTAAAAAGGTGTATTTATTAACTTTTAATTATTTGCGTTACATATAATAACATATCGCTACGCCTCATCTCTTTGTAATTGAAATTGAGTTTGTGCTATAGAAATATTTTTAACTAAACTTGAATGAATAATTACTATAATTTTATAGCACACATCATATTATCAATGCGACTCATTCCGGTAGAATTATTTACACTTGTATCGAAAATGTTTTCATACGAATACGTATAACGAGATTAATAAAACGATAATTTATTTTTTCCGTTTTGTACTAACCCCAATCATTTCCCTCTCTTTCCGTCTTTTCTCCTTCTCGTACTAAAAGCCTTCGAAGCACACTAAAACCATAAGGATTGTAATAATAATAGAATTTCGAGGTTTAACAAGGCAAGGAAACATACCGTTTTAATGGTAAGATTTCCCTAAAATATGTGAATTAAACGTTTAAAATGAGCGATTTAGAAGTGTAGGCGGAAAAAGACGAACAGAATAAGGAACTTTAATATTTTTTATTTAAAATAATTTATATCCGAAGATCATAGTTTAATACTTTCTAATTTATACCTCAAAAAGAATGTAAACCTGCATGTCGAAAAGTTAATGTTTACCTGTTGTTTTATTGGAAATGGAAATGTCTTCCTTGGAGTCGAACCCAGGACTTTTTTCGAGATTTATTAAATTAATAACTAAATTTAGTTGATAGCATTACTTCTGTGGGAGTGATCGCCCCGAAGCCTGAATTTAATACGCAAGCGCACACAGAATCGTTGGTAGATGAAGACATGATACGCAAAAGCGCGTCACCGTGCGGGAATTTTTAATTTAGGAAGTATAATCACCCGTTTTAAAACAAGTAGTGTTATAAAATATTCTGTGATGCATCATAAATTCTGATATTTAATAAATAATGACTTTCTACGAACGGAAATTTTCGAAATGACAACGAAACAAAGAATTGAATTTTCAATTACCTTGCTCTGTTCCATCGATATTGTAGAGGCCTAGTTGTAAAATATACTCGTAGAAACAGAATCAAATGGAAAAAGGAAATGAAAGGTAAAAATAAAGATGGAACGCTAAATATTTTTTAAGGAGAGGTTAATAAAAAATCTCGTGGACATTGGAACCTTTTTTTTCCGTTAAGACCCTTTCTTAGTCATATTAATTAATGTTTTCAATGGAATCCATCTCCAAAAAATGTAATGCTCCCTCTCAAATGTCAAAACAGCACTGCCAGTCTCTCTCTTATCTTACCAACTTTTCCATAGACCCAAAAATGTCATTAACCATTATGAAGGCAAAAGAAAAATCGGGGGATAGACCAACGTCACCGTTATCGAAAACTTTTCAGGGTTTTCAAAGCAGTCAAAAATAAATGTTTTTTAAAAACTTCTTCGACGTTTATTCATAATCGATGGATCTTTCTCCTGTGCAAATTAGCCGAAGGTTTGCCGGAATACGTCGAAGTTAAGGGAGTATTTTATCGCCTGTTAGGCTGGAGGTGAGGCGGAAATGAGTGGTTTAAACTCTCATCCAAGCCACGGTAAACATAGGACCGTCGGTTTTTGGTGGCGGGGATATTCGGGAAGCTGCCCAAGGGGAAGGTCATAACGTTGGGGAAAGAGATACAGAAAGGGAGGTAGTGAAGGAGAGAGTTGGGGAGGAGAGAATGGGGGAGAAAAGTGGAGGGAGGAATCTGAACGCGGCAATGCGCAACGAGATTTTTTAAAAGGACACAAAATGGCCGCTAAAATCACTCGACGTTACAAAAATTGATGGCAGTTTGAACCTGCGTCGAATGAGCGTGAAGATAGCGTAAGTGATAATAGTGAGATAAAATATCCGCCATGGGTTGTGATTTGTTTCTTTTCAGTTGAAGTAGAACAGTTTACAACCTTAATTTAGTAAATTTCGTAAAAACCAAAATAAATATTAACAAGACCATGAGTGACAATTTTTAATCTTTATTTGCTTTTGTAAAGATAACCCGCCCGCATTGCTACTGTTTGGTTTGATTTGCTTTAACGCAAGAGTGACCTTTTAAATGATTACCCGGAACGTATTTAACGAATGATTAATTTGTTTATCCGATCGTTAATGTGTATATCCGCCGCATAAAATTGGAATAATTGAGTTATACAAAAATAAAATAAAAAGAATAGGACACTTTTTAAAAATTTTACGGTACTTCAACCAGCTGTTCTGTTGTGTAACTACTTTATTACTTGAATAAGGTAAATATATACTTCTATCCCTCATTTTAGCAAAATTCCGTCTTTCACGACTACATAAGGTCACCGAATAAACATGCTGCTCAATTGGGTGTTTTTCCACAATTTTTCATCCTAAAAACGAGAAAACAATCGCCCTTCGTGCTTCTTGCGTTCGAGGCTATCGGGCGCTTCCTCTGCATTCTCTGGCGTCTGTTTGTTCTAGGCCTAGAGATCTAGGCTACCTGTTCTCAGTCCTCTTGCCGCTCTAATGCCGACCGCAAGCTCAGCTGGAGGACCAACATCAATTAGATTCTCTGTCGGTACTTTGACTTCGGGGTTTACTTAGATATCTTTCTCCCTTTCTCTCTCTCATTCACACACACACTCAGATGCAGCGCGGCTCCCGGGTCAGAAGCGTAGAAACAAAAAGAAGGTCGCTTTACACTTCACAAGACGCTGAATAATTGAACCCGGGAATTTACTTTAGTCGCCTCTCCTGGGAGTCGGTGCGCTTTTAAGCATTTCTTTTGTTGGTTTATTTTCGTTGTCCTCTCCAATATGGGGGGATACTTCTCTTTACTCCCTCTTTGTGCTCTCCTTATCCATTTCCAATACTTTTCTGTTCGAGCGCATAGTTTTTGAAGGCTGTTCCTCCCAGATATGCTGGCTTCAGTCTTAGTAGATATAAGTAAATAGATTTTCTTTCAACCAGTAGGTGCATGTTTTTCAGAGTTCTTGTATTAAAAAAATGCTCGATTGATTGATGTTCTTAAATTAAAGATTTTATATATTCTGGTATCCAACGAATGCTATTTAATTTAAACCGGTAACAAATTCTAGTGTAACTTTTTCTGAAGCCCGGAGATGTTTATTAAGTTGAAGGCAACATAGAGGAAAGGCTACAAAAAAGTATTTAAAAATTTGTGATTAATTTCTTCATATTAATTTCTTTATGAAAAAATAATATCGATTTCACAAATTATTCTTAAAAAATAAGGATTGATATCGATTGTTGCCATACGTTTCATATCATGTTAGATATATTATTTATTTTGTTTAGAGGTGGTACGGAATGGAAAAATTTTCTTCAAATGTCAGAGCTCCTGTTCAAACAAATTCCAGCTTAAGGAAATTAGATGACATTTTCCTTCATCCCAATCTCCTGTGTCAATATAATAACGCGCATGCATTAACGTTAATGTTTGTGCGAGGATTTGAAGCTGAGTACCTCTTTCTTCTTTATTTATCCATGCCACTCTACCTATAGAATTTACATAGTCCTTGACTACACTCCTTTCACAGAGGAAAATGTTTATTGTCGAAGTTACTACCCTTTTAGACACTCGCATTAGTGAGACATCTTTCGCAGAAAATCATCATAAACAAATTGTATTTTAATTTTATTTTATTAATAGTTCAAGTAGGTGATTCATTTAGCGACACTGCAGTATGTGAACAAGATAAATGTAACCTTGACGCCATACATAATTTAAGACACGCCGAATTGGTAAGAAGGAATTTAATCGTTTTAAAACATGCGAAGCGTTTGCTCAATTCTTCGATAATTTTTCATTAGCCAGTAAGCAATTAAATTTTAACTTTCGTAACGCTGTCATCAAGTTTTATTTTTCAAGTAGACTCTCTGGCCGCATTTACGCTTGGGGCAGGCTATATCTGACCCGTGGGGCGTTACTAAGGACATCATTGTTAAATAGTTATATTCTTGGAGTGTATGATGTATCGATTTTAAGTACATCTTTTATGTATTTCTTTAAAATACAAACTCTATTTGGATTTTCCTACCTTTCTGACAGAGACTTTAATGAAAATTTTTAATTGCATCACATCACCTAGTGCATTACAGAGCAAAAAATAATTTGTAAGATAGTCTTGTTTTTGGCTAAAGTTTGTCTGACTTTATTTCAGTGAGATATGTCATTGAAAACAAAAAATATTATTATCCACGTATTTTTTTAGGGTAAAATTCAAAGGAAACATATTCTGTCTACTTTATAAGCAATGAATCGTTGAATAGGCAATTATTTAAGCTTCGAAATGAATATTTAATGGGACGCTCAATGATATGCTATTATCTCTCCATGCACACATACTTTTTGTCCTTACGCCAGAATGGAGCATTACAAACGCTGTCCATTCGACCTTTGGTCAATAAAGTGCCTCCGTGACCTGAAATCGAAACACACTCTCGGAATTTATTTTTTCGAAGCTCAGTGAACAATAGGCGCGTGATGTTTGGCGCTATGGAAGCGGTACAGAAATTATCCAACTCTCCTCTCTCTTGCTGTCGTCTAATCCTTCATAATCTTTCTTGCCTTTCCGAAGACAAAGCTAATTATTACATCGGATCCTTAAATCCGTCTTCTCTTCCCAGTATTTTCCAACCCGTTTTCCTCAACTGTGGAAGCGAAAAGAAAAAAGATTCGAAAAGTTTGTTTTTGTACACTCACTCGCCTCAAGTAATAAGTCTCGTATTTGCTAGAGAGAGAGAGAGGGAGGGAAGAAGCGATTAGCAAACACTAGCGAAATAATCCCACTGCGTCAATTCCACCCTTTTTGAATTGTTTTTTTCCACCCCCTCCAAAAAATCCTTGCCCGAACCCCTGCTTTGAAAAAAATACCCTTCCCATCCTACATTCTCACCGCGGTTTTCCTTTGCTTTATTTTTTTTATCCCTAGTTTTATTACTCTTCCATTTCATCCCATCGCTCTTTTCTCTCTCTACCTCTTCTCTCAGTATCCCTATCCTATTAGGGAAAAGGTTTACCCTTTCATCTCCGCCCGTCTAACTCCTACGGCTACTCTTTTTTTCTCTCCTCCTCCGCCCCCATTCCACGAACCTTTCACGTGTTCCGCCGCTTTCCGTCCTCCGTCCGATCCCCTTTCTCCGATGCGCCTCCACCCCTTTCATAACTTCCCATTCCTTTCTCCAAAAAAAACACACGCACCAAACTCCACCTTCCTCGCCCAACACCGCCGCCAATCCCGACCCGCACCCCCGCCGCGCCCTCCGTTTTGCCCTTTCTCGCCCCCTCCCTTTCCCTCCAACAACCCTCTCTCTCTCTCTCATCCCGGGGATCGCACCTTCAGACCGCAAACATCTCCTCCAAAAAAGGAGGGCTTTCCTCTCTTTCGCGCTATCTTTTCTCGCCAGCCCTATCATCCTTTCACGTCCTTTTCCCCCTTATTTGTTCTGTCTCTCCTTTTACACCCCATTCGTCAAATTCGATACCGTTCTGTTGCGAGATTGCACTTCTCTCCTCTTTTATTTATCTCTTATCACCTTTCCCATTGAATTTATACTGTGTGTGTGTGTGTGTGTGTCTGTGTGCAGGCGCATTCTTCTATCTTCGCCTTCTAGCCCGTCTTTAATTAATTTTTTTCTAGTCTTTTCTTCATTATCTATTGTAAATTCACTCAGGAAAAATATATCTAGAGTCAGCTATTTAATAAAATTCGGACACAAGGCTGCGAGTATAATATTTGTACTACCAAAAAATTATGTTCGAAATTAGAAGCCAATTAGATTATTAAATATAATATAAATTTTCCTCGCTCATAGCCCAATTCAGGTAAGTATATTTTAGAGTAATTCTATACAAAATGTTTCACAACTCCCTTGTGCGTAGACATGTGGGTATAAACATATTCTTGTGAAGTTTGTTTGAGTAGCAATCAAAATCCACACGAAACCCTGCTGCCAAGTTTTGTCACCTCAACCGCCGAGCAGAGGTAGTTAATGAGGTCGCAGAATTTGAGAAGAAATATTTGCAGTAGCTGTGTTTTGAGACTTGGCCACCTGAGAGTCAAACTTTACAATGAATATTGATCAATCCACGCATGGCGTGCTGTAAAAGTTTATTTTCTGACTTCTTCGTTCATCTCTTATTTTCTCTATTTCTATTACGTGAGAAACTTGGTGATATATTCAATTTTTTTCATCTAAAAACTCGGAAACAACAAAAAACAGCTAAGTAATTTAAACTCCATTTTATTCATCTTCAAAGTGTGGAGATTTAACCTCGTTCATATTAAAACTTGGGCTCGCTTCAACACTTCCATTAGGCACACTTGTCTTCTTTTCCTCCGTTTCCTTGCTATTCAAATTTTCTTCTCATTCTTCCCTTATCCTTTCTCTTTCTCATTTTCCTCTCCTCTGTAAATTGTCCACACCTCCGTTTCTCTTTTCTTCCTCCCTTTCTTTTTCGGTTCATCTTTGTCGAGGTCTCTTTTTCGTCTACTCCTTCATCCTCTGACTCCCCCTTTATCCCCCTCTTCCCCTCTTCTCTCTCCCTCTAGTTACTAATTAAGTCCCGGCTTTGTTGTCGCCGTCCTTCGTGTACACCGTGCCCTTTTCTCCATTCTCTCTTTGTCGGATTTTCCCTTGTGTTTTCGCCAAAGGTAGGGAAGCTATGTTTGCTTATTTTTCTTTCATCTGATAGGAACTTCTAGGGTTGTCTTGTGTATGCGCTTAGGTTTTTCTGAAATTTTTACAGTATATATGGTGGGTTTACGCTTTTCTTCTTTGGTTTTGTGTTCAGGCTTCGCTTCTTTGCTGAATGGATGTGATTTTCCGAGCGAACAGTTTGTATGCCTCGCGTGACCTGATTCAGTGATTTTTTCCTTCTAAAATATTCACACAGAGCGTTTTATTTTATCGTTTAATGAGGTTTGTTTCAAGGATTTCAATGAAACATTTTCGGTTCATAAAAATATGCGCATATTGATTAATCTTGCATTTACTAAATTAAAAGTAAGAAACCGCGACGTGCAACTTTTTAAATTACTTATTTTTTTTAATATTAACCGCATTTTGTAGAGCAATTATTTCATGAAATACCGTAGGTATAAAAAAAATATCTACCAAAAATTTCGAGCCTGAAGATATGTATTATATGTTTGTCGATACAATCGCAAGAGAATTGCGGTAACATGAAAGGCTGGCCACTTTTAGTAAATATAGGAGAGGAGAATGCCATTGAACTTCTATTGCCATTTGTGAAATTCGAATTTATATGACACGGATGTTGGTTCGTCCTCCTGTAAACGATTTACAGCCTCCATTTCTTTCTGTTCCAGTGGCTTCGCCTAGCATGGTAGCGATTTACTGCGAAACTTGGGAAGCATTTGTATCCAGGGGAATTTTCTTCGCAAAGACTACATTTCATTAGCTGTGAATGATTTATCGATTTTACTCGGCCGGGAATTTTCTTTTATAACTGTTCGAGTTCATGTTAACGGCGGAATGAAAATGAGAAAAAATACGGCGCGGAAATGAAAGTGAATTTGGCAATTCTGTAATAGTGCGATATGAAGACCATTATTCATAATTACGCAATCCGTGACCGCATCAGCTGTCAACATCACATCTACTTAATTAAAAGCATACATTTTCCGAACGAATGCTACAGCGGTACGTTTATACATGTACTTCTTTATATTTACTGTCATAACAAGATTATATTATTCGTAGCCATAATTACTTTAAAAATGTTTATGCTAGAGTAAATTACACCTCCGTAGTAACTTGTTCTCTTTGTGTTTTTTGAAATTTTTATTGAAGTTCCTATTGGATGTATAATATGGCATAAACCTTACACTTAGTGCAGTTTTAAAATTGTAGTCATTGGTATTGGTTCAAATAACAAATTAATGCAATATTCATCTGAATTGCTTTGCTCTGCAGGAACACATAAAATCATACGAAGGATTTTAGCTAAACAACCCGCAAAGCATAGCACTTGCTTGGTACGTTTTATCAACAATTTATTTCTATTTTTTCATTTTATTTAAAAGAAGATTTTTGATACAACGATTAATTTTACCAAAGCTTCGAGTATTAATTTTTGGACACGATAGATCCGTACGGATAATACAGCAAAATTTGATTGGCTCTTACGATATACCCCAAACTTGTCGCAATTACGGAAAAAAATGCTTATCGCCGTGTTATTTTACCTGGCCGAGGTTATACCCGAATATGGGTTTCACCGTTCTTCATCCATGACACCGAACGAGTTCACCGCTCCGTTAAATACATTGCGGTCATGAAGCCATGCCTGTGAGTCAGGTGGGTCGGCGCTTTTTCCCCCTAAATATATATTTCTCCCAACCTCGCCGGCAGCAGCCAGGGGTCGCCGCCCCCTATTCCTTGCACTCCTCGCTTCGCCTCTCATATCAGGACCAGGCGCCGTCACATTTATTTCTCTCCCTCTCTCTATCTCTGACGTCTTCCTCCGCTTTATCTTTGGAACGCTCTTCTGGCCTCCCTTCTCCTCCGACTATACTGGTCCATAAAAGCGGCGCAATTTTACTCTTCTCCCATCTCCTCGCTCCCAAAATTCCCTCTTGCCCACCACGCCTCACGCCCCGACGTCATCGCCTTTAACTCTCTTTTCCCCTCCTACTTCCCGCCCGTAGCATTTAAGGAACACTTATTTCGCCCCCTTATGCCACTTCATTGCATCTCTCCTAAGCCTCGCAACGAGGCCAAAGTTCCCGCAATCGATAAAAGCCCTTTAATCGTTTCCTTTTTTCCCGGATGACGAGACCAACACCTCTGACAAGGAAGCAAGCTTATGAGAGTGAGTTACATTTCAAAAAGTGAAGAACTCTTAAGTGGTCTTCTATTTTTTCAATAAGCTTGTCGCGATATTACGCTTTTGAGAAGGCGCAATCGTGTAAGATAGCCTGAGGGGGATGGATATATTTTTTCATACCATTTTTAGCCTTATATTAAAAGGAAAGTAGTGTTGTCTTCCTAAGGAAAGACTGATTTGGTCGTATTTATTTATGTATCTTTACGAATGCCAATTCCGCGAGTTGTTCTGGAGAAAAGTGCTTTTATCTAATCAAATAGCAACAAATGTTTAATAATTGAACTCGGGCTGTAATGTGTGCCCTTCAGTATACAACAATTTTAAATTCTACAACATTTTCCAATAATTTATGTTGACGTCTTATGAGTTTAATGAAATACAAAAGAAATGAATAAGAATAGATTATGAACTTAATTTGTCAAAAATTTTCGTATACGTTAATTACAATCGGTTTTTAAAGAAATGTCTATAATCGTCTGATATTTCTCTTTTTGCCTTCAGTATTTAGTCTTGGGTAAATGGAGTTTTTGTACAAGCGCAATAAAACAATTATATTTGCCGTTATTATGCGTGCTAAAATGAACTGTGCATTCCATACTTTTTCTGTGTGATATAGAGAAAACTTTAATTGCCTATAATGAATATCATTTGCAATTTGCTAACTTCATAGCAACTATTTTGCGATATCACGCAATTTTATGCAAAAATGAAAGGTTTGCTATCGGGCTAGTCGAATGGGTGGAATTCGACAAATTATTAAAATTATTCGTTTAAGAAAATTTTTTACCCTTTCTTGGCTACTAAGTTAACTGCATTACTAATTGTATACAATTTTATTTTTAGAAATCTTTCATAGTCGAAGAAATAATTTTAATGCTTATTGTAAAATGGTTTTAAGTTCACGAAATTAAAATCATAGTTACAGTTTGCCATTTTTTTTCTCTCCACCTTCTTCGGGAAACCTTATTCTTCGGTTTTGGCCTAAATAGAAAAAAAAACCCTTTTCTCTATTCTAGTTGAATGAATACAGATGGGAAAATTGGGGCATCCGCGAAGGAAACATCTAAGTCATTAACGGATCAAGTGAAACGTAATCAATGACCCCAATTGAGATGAATTATACCTATCGATAAAAAAGTCGTGGATTTTCATTTATTGTGTGTGTGATGTTCTATAAAAGAGAATATTTAAGTATTTCAATATTTAGTTTCTCCAATACGAGCGTGCATTAAGCCATTGTTTAGATATGTAGATTTAAGTAAATTATGTGCATTTTAATAGGCAGATAAATAATATAAAATTGCAATATTCACCGAGTGCTATTTTTTGTATGATGTCACCTGTTCTTTGCTGTCCCAGTTTATATGTCATTATTTATATTTAAATATTTCAAGTTCGTCCATAGGTGATGTATAAATATGGAAGTAGATATTTATTCGAGTGCTCTCATTACAGTTGAACAATTGAGGATACATTAATTACTTAAGCTTTTACACTTTTCAATTTATGCCATATAATAACCAAGGAAAGTTCTTCAAAATGTGCAGGAGCGGTTTAATTTGTCGCACTTTTATTTCTCTGATCTTGTGTGCACATTTTTCAAAATACATTTGCCCCGAGAAGAGATTACTTCTTAGAACAGTGTTATTTAAACAAATAATCGAAACAATAGACAAAACTGTCATTTCCCTATTTACATGTGCCGCCTTTTAAGTTACACGGAACATATGCTGATAATGAAAGCCACTTGCGAAAATACAACCTAACTGATCAGACTCAACGTCCGTTTTCGCAGCGGGTGCAGGGGAGGCCTTCAGTCCGGAAGACCTTAGTCCATCGTCCCAGTCGTTGGACGCGATTCTCCCAGGGGAGGAGAACAATGATACGCTGGAGCATCCTGGTGCTGATATTCGGAACTGGCCACCCATCTACCACCACGATCCATCCGCAACGGGTTTCAAGTACTCTACAGGTCTCAGGGGTGAGTAATATTCACCAAAAACTATACTCTAAGTACTTAAAAGTTTCCTCATTGTGGAGGAATGTTGTTTAAAAAGTATAGTTTTGAAATAAATCAGCAATAACGAGAGAGTAATTCTAACATATGAAGGTAGATGAGAAAAACTTTGGCTATTAGAACCTTTTTTCTTGATTTGTATGAATTATATTTATATTATTATATTTCTTTCTTTCATTCGTCTGAGAATAGAATGAATAGTTATTCATATCGTAACACTCTATTTTTTAATTTATGAATTTTAATAAAGAATAAATTCTATTGGATTTTGTGCTTTCATAATTAATTCAACGAAATTCTATGAAAAGGAGTCAAATGAAGATGCTAACCAAAGTAGTACTGTCGGGTACTTATTGCTTCAAATTGAAATCCAGGACAGATTAGACTATGAGTAAAACATAAACCAGTTTTCTTACATTATTTCAGTTCCGAAAGGTTCTGCGAAGAAACGTATGATTTCCGCCAACACCCGTACTTCAGATATTATTTATACTGTGGGAAAGCACTAGCTAAAATTGCTGCGAGAATAAGTGCATACTTCTGTTACCAATTATTCAAAGGAGAGATACCATTTTGTTTCCAGACTGTATTCCTTTCATCCCTGATATTGTTGAAGCGGCTTACGAAAATTCCATGGAAATAATTCGGCCAGATTGAGCGCGTTAAATTTGTTTTGCGCTGTTTATCTCGCGGTTGAATTAAGCTAATGAGCAAGTACCGATAAGTTTAGCTTCGGAATTTAATTTCATTAAAATCAAAAATCAAACTTTGCCGCTTCTCACAACATTTATCATGTATAAATCACATCCAATCCATTCGAAAACACGCAATGCCAAACCAGTGCATTTTTAGGACAAAAGCATAACCTCGTGCGAACCAATATTGTTTGAGAATATACCAGAATAGAATCAAACAAATCTATTGCAGCCATGTAGTAAAATATTAAACATTAAATATCTTTAAGCATTTAATGTATAGCAATTTTATGGTGCTCTCAGAAGGGTCGATATAAAACCATTCATTGATGCTCGATCGAAAATATTTAAATTCGTACTCCTAGCGTTATTTGGTTTGACCTCACATATTAAGTAAATAATACGCATTTCAATTAATAAATAGTACAATATTTTTATGACTTTACATCCATAAAGAAAAGAAATACAGTTCCATAGAAATGCGTTTTTAATAAGGTGTGGCGTGGTGGAAGCACTACCATCCACCGACGGAGAATTTCAGTTCATTAATGTAAATGTAAATATGACGACGCAGCCTCAATTTCATCCCTAACGAAGTTCAAAGTTCTCTCTGCTATATTGTACCATCTTCTGAGTGGTATGGAGGTATTAAATAATCCAGAGTTCATTCAAAAATTATTATTATACAATTATTAATTAGTAGTTTGTTTTAAATAATAAAAATATATGTTAGAAAGTTGAAAAGCTTGAATATACTTGATTTTTAACATTATAGATACAAAAATACATTTAAATGTATAAAGTCAAATACGGTTCTTTATTTATCGTGTGCTTGTTCAAAATATTTATGATCGTATAATTTACTTCAGAAGGGAGTAATTGAAATTCATACTAAATCATTTTAAGTGATTTTTCTGTTGAAATATTTAAGCGAGAGAAAATGTACTCTTTTTTCGGAGTATTATAGTACCATGTACATACACCTCAACCTTTAAATCAATAACCAAGTTCCGATCTCAGGACATATCTTAAGCCTCGCATCCTTCCTTTGATCAAGTATACCAATATAACCAAGAAATATCATAATAAATATATGTTCGTAATGTTGATATAGCTATCAGATTGATTATCATGCTTACATTGTTTAGAAGTTTATAGTTTTATAATTTTCATTAAATACGTTATCGTTTCCACTATATACATACGAGAAATAATTCACGTTATCATACATATGTATATAGATGTATAATTTCTGTACAATAATAGCCTAGGTAGTTATTGTGAAAAACAAAAATGGAACTTGTAGCTAGTAATGCTATCTGGAACAAATCACTTAGTCGTCCTAAGTGTTAACGAAGGGCTAACAAAAATCTGAGTTTGGCTTATCTCCCCGAGCACCTTTCAGTAAGGATATTTCGGGAACTTCGAGGTGGAGTAAACCGAGCTGAAACTCGTGGACTAATTATAGGCGAACGTAAATTATGGGCTTAAATGCTTTCCTATATTTAAATAAAGAACGTGAGGTAGTTTTATTTAAATTTAAAAAATGGAATAGGCATACAGGCATACATAACGTCAAGAATCCAGGGCGAGGCGGTAGCCGTGGGATCCCATCTAACCCATCCACAGAAAAGGGATATCTTGCTTATAACAAACATTTTAAGCGATTTTTTTTACGTCACACGCATGTTACGTCTTTCTTCTAAGAATATTTAGTAAGCTAAATTCAAGCGCGGAGCCTCCTAGTTGCGGTGTCCCCCTAAAGTCGGCCCTGCAGACGTAGTAACTCGATTTTTGTGTGCGGGAAAAACCGAAATAAGAGTTTTTAACGCTGGGAATTGTAAACGATATCCGAAATAATAAAAATAAATTTTCGAATAATTTATCGCTGCATCGTCAGTAGAACGAATGACACTATTTGATATTGCGCTGATGGAAATGGTAATCACAATGAATAGAATTTTTCTACAGGTCTCAACAGTTTGAATTCAATCTCAAAACATACCGAAATTTAGATATTGCACATTATATTAAATATATATAAAAACTGGAAAATTACGAGACAATCAAAGGAAAATATAGGCTTTGACCATATACTGTTTTTGGGTGGTTGGTAGCGCCAAATGGTTATCGCGCTCATTTATGAATTTCGCGAAATAAAAAAAATGCTGTTGATGAAGGTCAGATAAGGAAAAAGGACCATTTAACAGAGCTCGTGGGATGTACAGATTTTTACTTTGATTAAGCTTTTCTTTGATCTTTTGCTGATTTACGAACATTCGAAGGATGGTGGACGTGAAATGACAAAACTGAGCAAGTTTTTGAAAGTGGACAAAAAATTCGGAGGAGATTGAATGAGAAGCGTAGGAAGGCAAAAGGAGAGGGAAAAGTAAGATAAAAGAACGTCAAAATCACAAAGGGACGAAGATATGAGGGGACGAAAGTGAAAGGAGTTGTTAAAAGTTCCTCAAGTATGTGGTTTAAAAGACAAAGGGTGTTTGTCCGTATAAATCCTCTGTAAGCAAGAATGGAACACAGCGAAAAAGGTAGAGTTGATTTTTTCGACAAATGTATCGTCACTCGTAGTTTGATGAAGAACTTATAACTTAAAACATTAGTGAAACAGTTTATTACGACTTTTTGTTCAGCAAAATGTTTTCTTTTAACCTTCTCTTCTTTGTGATTGTACTTATTTGAAACAGTAATTATTATTGTTTGGAATGCTATTTAAGAATAACGTATGAACATCAAATTCTATGCTTTGAAGTTAGTTTCTTATACGATATTGTTTTGTAGATTAATGATTTTTCTATCATTTTAATTTCAGTGAGTACATCCTTAAAGAAAAAAGTGCAATTAAATTTATTGCCTCAAAGGCAACGAGTTCTCATTCAAAACACCTTCAATGAAATTTTAATTCATTATATTTGTTTTACTTACAAAGTAAGTTTTACATTGAAATCCTATTGTGCGATTCGCGAGAAATTTTTGGAACATTTTTAACGTATAAAGACAATAATTTTAGAAGTGGCTTTCGAAGTATTGTAAGGGGTTTTTATATAAAATAATTTTTAATGTAATTCGAAATTTGCGTTAAGATGCCATTTTACTATTTAATCTTACAGAATACCTCAGTGCAGTCATTGCTTTTCTACGCAAGTACTTAGGAAAAATAAGTTCTAACACATAAAAATAGCTGATTTAACTTATGATAACCTAAATTATGAAGTCGTAACTGTAGGAGATCAATATTTAGTGTCTGGATTAATTGTTTTCGATATTTTTAATTTTTCATATATGCACGACCAAGTGATTTTAAATAAAACAAAGCTGAAATATTTGAAGGTTTTTATTCAAGGAAATAATTATACTTTTCGTTCTATCTTAGAATGTCAATATATACTTAAGCATAGATTATTGAAAAATAGAAAGCTTTCTTATAAAGAAAGTGAATGAAAATATCATAAGCACAACCCTAGAGTGTTTACTTCATTAAAATCAACGGCAAAAAGTGGTTTTTAATCAATTTATATAAATCAGTCTGTATCATTAACATCTAAGTAACAGAAAATCAACTTTCAACATTATTTTAATTTTGAATTAAAACATTTTCTGCTGTTATATTCCATAAAATATGCCATACCAACAAAGTTTCTTAGGTTCTAAGTAAAAAAATATTCCAGTAGTTAATCAGAGCGTTTGTCTCGCATAATTCAATTCTCGAGGTAAAAATTCATCAAAACGTCGCCCCCTTTCTCTCGCCCCGCTGATTTATATCGCCGTATAGGTTTGTTGATTCGCTTTGTCACTTTTGTTTTTATTTCGGCCTTTTTATTTCCGGTGCGTACCTCCTCGGCTTGTTCCTCTCCATCTTTCCTCCCCTCTTTCTCCATTCACCTCCCAATTTAATTCCGTCTTAATAATTCAACGCCTGCTCCTCTCCCCTTCCAACAAATGTCAAAAGTTGACGGCGGCGGCCTTTTGAATTCTGTGCCTACCTTTGGGTAACCCGGCTCTGCCTACCTCTCCGCCGTACTTCACTACCTCTTTCTCGCCGTATCGCCTCTCTCCTCTTTCCCCCTTCCCTTTCGGCTTTTCTGAATCAGCTTTCCCTTGCGTATTTCTCCCTCCGACCCCACTTCCTGAAAACCTCGTGTAGACCTCATCCCTTCCCTTCTGCTCAAACCGCCGTTAACTCTTGTTCCCTTTTCTCCCTTTAGGAACCCTGTAATATGTAATATTATTCGCCCTTCCCTTTTCCCCAGACCGACTTTCTCCTTTCCCTGTTGTACTCCCGTTTTCCTTTTGCTGTTCTTACTTTTATGTTCCATACGCTACCTTTGTGCGATGTTGCATGAATGTGTAAGAGTGTGTTTCGGGGATAGGACAATAGGGGTCATTAGGGACAGAAAGAGTAAAAAGAAAAACGCTTCCTCCTTTTTTTAAATAAATCTGCTAATTCTGACGCTTTAAAGAATTTACTTGGGCGAATTTCCCCTCTTCTTCCCCTACCCGCCATATTCCTCGTCTTCCGCCTTTCTCCTTAACCGACCTCTTCACCTTTACTCTCTCCTTCAGTCTCACTAATTCCTGCTAGCTTAACGCGCTTAACTGCCAATCTGTTCCTCTCTCCTAACCTCGCTGTAAACAGCGAACGCGGCATTTTCGCCACCACGAGCGGTCCTTCTGCGTCTGCGATATCTCTCCATCCTTCTTCATAACAACAACATTCTCTCGGTCATTGAGACGTCTGATGTTCCATCATCATCCTCTCTCTCCCTTTTGTCTTCGCTCTGTTCTGCTCTCTCTCCCGTCATCGTTATCTTCCCTCCGACTTTCTCTAACGGGTGCTTTGTTTTTTCCTTTTCGCCCGTATCATGTTTTCACAAGGATATTTTAAGTTTAAGTCATTCCTCCGTATAGAGATTGAAAATCGAAGTTTTCGAGAAATTTCATCTGATATATATATATATATGTATGTGTGTGTGTGTGTGTGTGTCATTCCCTCACTTATCTATGACCATTAAACGTTCTTTATGCTATAGTTTCCCTCTGTTTGCATCTATAAATATTTCACTGTATTTTAAAAAATCGCGAAAGCAAACGCTCTGGATCCATGGGTATTCCATCATTTTGAAAACCACTCGCCGGAAAAGGCTTTAAATTCTATTTTTACTTATTTATTTTCCTCCATTCCTTTAATCTTTGGGTGTATTTCTTCTTCATGTTGATCAGGTTTTTTGTTTATTTTATTCCTGCATTCACACTTTTGATTCTATATCCCACCCCGTCACTGCCATCTTTACCGTGCACTTAATTCCTTATTTCTCTCTCTCTCTCCTCTCTAGCACCCTAAATATTTTTGACGCTCCATCTTTCTCAATCTATCGCCCAACCATCCTCTATCTACGAAATGGCGTCCTTCTACCTTTTTCTTCGTTTCCTGCCTCCTCCTCTTAACATTTTCCCTGTTTTCCTAAAGTCTCTTTCGTCTTGTTCCTCACTCCTCTTTCTCTCTTTTCCCACACTCCCTCTCATCTATATCTCGCTTTCAGTTTTATCTCCTTCCAACTCATCCTCCCCTCCACACCTTTCTCTCCTTCTGCCTCTCTTGGACATATCTCTTTATCATCGTTTCTGTCTCCCCCTTCTCCTTCTACTATCCCTCTCTCTCTCTCTCCTCCTTCTCAAGGACCAAAACTCTATCCCTCTCTCGCACCAAAACAACCCCCCTTTTCTCTTCTCTCATCTCAACAACGCCCGAAAGGAAGGCGAAGAGAAGTTTTGAAACATTCTCTCACTTAATTCCCGTCTCCAGTCTCCTTTTATCCTCGCTCAGTCCTACCTCTCAATTCCTATTGTCTTACGTCCTTGAGTATCTGCCCTCTTTGCCCATACTCCCCCTCCTCCACTTGCCTCCTCACACCAATCTTCCCACTCTTTCCCGGCCACTACCGCTTTTTTCTTTCACTTTCTATCTCCCTTTCCATCCGTCCCGTTATCTCTGCCCTCAGACTCGCTTTATCTCTAACTTCTATCTCTCCCTCTTGTTCTCCCCGTAAAATTCCCCATACTTCTCTCTCTCCTTCTTTTACTCTTTTTCCTTCCCCACTCACTTTGTGTTCCTCTCTTCATATATCTCTCTCTCTCTCACTGTCTCATTCTCACTCTCCTCCGTCTCTTACTAATCCCTTTTTCTTCCTACATATCCCTTTATTCTTTCTCTATTACTTATTTTTTCTCTCTATCTATCCCCATATCTCTTTCTTCTCTCCTCTCTTTGATTCTCTATCTCCTTAATTTTCTCCTTATCTCTCTCTATCTCACGCTCTTTTTCTCCAAGTGTCCTGTTTACCCATCTCTTCCATTCCCCTCAATTTTTTCCCTTTACTTCCCCTCTTTACTTCTGTCTCCCTTCTCCCATCCCAGCGCTCCTATCTCAGGGGCCAGCAAAAGCAGATGCGAAATAATTTCCTCTCTGCTTTCCGCTTCCGAGATAAGAGCTTAAACCTCCCTCTCCAATCTCCTCCTCCTATTTCTCCCTTTCAAAATCTCCCCACTCTTCATTTTCCCCCTCCCATCCTCCCTCCTTTTCCCTCGCCTTATATCAAATCCTCCCCTTTCCAATTCATCTCCTTTTTACTTTTGTATCACCGCGGGAAGTCTTCATTTCTCTCGTCTTAACCCCGTAGTGGGGAATCTCATCATAGCCTTTCGATATTTATCCTTTTTTTCCCCTGCAAAATATTCGTCCTCGGAGAATGGAATTGTGCAAGCTTAACAATTAGGCTTAAGATAAAATTGGTGGCTGCGAGGACTAATTCAACGCCGGGCGAAACATGGATTTTCTTCTGTCTCTCTTGTCTCTTTCCTTCTCTAGTGCGTTGCCGCTTAAATATTCCGTCCCTAATTATCACGACTCGTAAAATATTAAAATGACGTTTTCCGTTTGCAAACTCGCTTTTTATGCTTTATGTCTATCTCTTCATATACCGTCGTTACGGTATTATTTTATCATCCACATGTGGATAAGTATTACGCATGGATTATTGCAGCTTCCGAGCTCAAGCCAAACCGTTTGTAACAGGAAATTTTGTGAATGTGTGAGCTATTATAAATTTTGTTTGATTCCATGCAAATTTTTGTTTACTTCCTTGTTTTAGCATAGCTTTAAATGAACTTATTTAATCCTACACGTAAATATAAGTTGCTTTTCTGATAGATATCTTATAATAGTGGAACAGTTTTATTAAAGATATAATTTCGTTAATATCGTAGTACAAGCAGGGTGTACGTTAAACGTTTCAAGAATTTCAGCGTTGTGCACATGACTTGAATTTTTGATGCTATGAAACCAGATGAATTTCTTATTCTCAACCACAGTTTAGACCACTTTCAGGCACTCAGACCGAATTAGTCCCGTGATGGCAACATGAAAGCGAATCTTGAAATTCATTTCATATAATATCATATACTTGTTTTTTGAATTTACGGCTGGAAAACTTTTTAATGTATGACTCTAAAAATTGTTTAATATTGATGTTTCACTAATTAAATCCCTCGGAGTCTCTCAAGTAACTTAACGATGTGAACTCTAATGTGGCCCTCATAAGAACTCGCTCGTGGTAGTTCGACGCGCCTTGTAAAATGTTCGCTCATCCCTCATTTTTTTCGCTGGGAAACCTGTGATATTAGAAGCAATGAAAACGACTGTTCATTCGATATGAAACTCCCTACTACGTTAGAAGTGAGACGTATAACGAAGTTGTAAAACGAAACAAGTTGTGTTTAATTCCTCAGAAGATACTAGGGTTCTGGAGGAAAACACGAGAAAGTGGATGCATGCGTAGGAGTGCAGAGAAGGCTATGTGCAGAAAAGCATGCGGGCGGAGTCGGAGGCGTAAAAAAAAGAAACGGAGCTAATTTAGAAGTTGTTTGTCTATTGGGCTTGAATAGTTCGAGAACAAACAGGAACTGCGCCTTTCGATAACGCGTTTTGATCGCCCGTTTTTCTATCCGCTCGTGTTTTGCAACAAATCCGCGAGAGACAGAAGCGGGAAAACTCGCCTTTTATCGGGCGATTATAATCCGATTCCTGGCAATCCGAGCGACAACTCCCTTTCCTTTTCCTTTCATCGCGCGGGCCACTTAAAGAGCTTCCTCATTCGACGGAGTAACCCAATCACGAGATTTCGCGAGTCTTCCGAGCGCTTCGGCAGTTCCCGTCCCACATATTAATCCTATGAGGACGGAATCCGTGAAAGTGGTTTCGCTTCAAATTTAATAAGGGAGGCTTCCCGAATCCTCGCCCCATTTTCTCGAACCGATGCTCTCTCGGATCCGTGGGGAAAAAACACTGTACTCCGTTTATTAATATTTCGTAACGTTTCTTGATGTGAGAAAATATATTAGTCGTCTTTTCGAATGCATTGAGACGAAGAATTGCATAATAATACGCGGGGGACTCCCCCTTAAAAATCCGTTTATTTATCTTTGTAGGGCCAGGAGGGGGTTGCTAGTCCCAATGGGGTGGAGGGTAGGTTGAGGGAGTAATTTAATTCCTCTAACTTCTCGCGTTTTGCTGAATGAAATTTCTTAGTTACCAAGGAAAACGAGTTATTCCTTCGGATTCTCTCTCTCTCTCTCGAACCTAGATTCCGTCGTAGATCGTTCCATAAGATAATATTTCCACCAACTTCTGACTTTTATATAATCTCGTTTATAAGTCGTTAGCACGCTCACATCCTCGGTTTTGGCGCCGATAATTTCTCCATAAAGTTTTCCTTCTCTAGTGATCGCGCCAGAAAATGTCTTATTCCACTCGTCAGTCGCTATCGAATGGATTATTCGAGCGATTATTTAATAGTAAAAAATGAGCTTCGTTTCATCCGGCAAAGGAATTCGAGCTATTTATCTACTTATCGCGTAGTTATTTAGATAACTCTAGCATCTTGAAAGTTTCAAATCTTTTACGATTTTTATATATGTACTCATTTGACTGCGGTTATTTTTTGCGAAATAATTGGATTATTTAATGAAAGTTTCAAAATAAAGTCGGCATTGGCAGAGATGCTTCCCTCCACTAGTGGGCCGAGAGAGACTCACCTTTCAAACACTAAACATTCACACACTAAGTATCACACATTTACTTTCTTTCATGGAATACTATTCATACCGGTGGTTTCCCCATTAAATTTCTATGTTATTATTCCCGAGAATTATCCCGTTTATATATTCTTAATATGTTGTGTAATGTCTTTAAGCGCGAGAAGCTTTAATTTTACCTTGAATGATATCTCCATTAACCTTTTATCCGAGGAAACTTGAATGTTTTTTCAATCGCTTTTACGTTGTACTCCTTCCAAATGGTCTGACATCTATCCTTGAAAGACAATAAAGCGTCTATTTCGCTACATTTATCAAATTTACACTTATTACTCCCTATCTCCATCTCTATTCCTTAAAACTTCCATCTCTTCCTATTCAGACCGCCATTGTTCCTTGCCTGATTATCTGATTCGCATTTCTCTAATTTCTTTTTCATCCACTCATCATTTTCGTCTCTTTACCGTTTATTCTCCCCAATGCTTTGTGCGTTGAATTATCTCATCCTTTGTGTTCCTTTATATCTCACTCTTTTCAAAATATCTTAGAGTTAGCTTTATAGAAGGTTTTGTTTTTGATTCACGTGATTTTTCAGAGATTAACCGATTACATTTTATGATAAGTTCAAGGTTTATGTGTCGATATTTTAGCATATTTTTTGGTATTTCTCAGTTTCGTAAATGGCAAGAGCATTCCACTGAGTCAATTGGCCATCCAAAAGTTTTGCTTATTTTTGGAATTTTCTATTCAGTTAATCAATATTTTATTGAACGAGAATCAATGAGTTTCTTGTACTGACATTTACGAAAGGATTTTTATAGGTGATAAATATCACTCTTGAAGGTTAGCAAAACAGGTGTGTATTTTAGTACGATTTAGTCTTATTCACTGGTAGTTCAACCATATTCTTCGGATCAAGATGAATTAATCCTGAGGAGATTTACTTTGTGGCTGAAATGCTCTTTATTTTATTAGAAGGCTCACTTTAATCATCAGTTGGGCCATGATGCGTGTTCGACAGTTTATTTTGGATGAGAGGTTTTCATCAATATTTTTAGCATAGTGAATATCTGTGGTTTTAACGTAATTTTGCATTCTCAGCACTCTTGAGGTTTCATTTTTTCATTATCACCTCTTCTGTTTAATTACAATTTTTTCTGCCAAATCTCCATTTTGTTGATCATCAATTACACTTAAGTAACTATAGCTTTTAATGGATGCTTTCCGAACAACCTAAATAGAGACCAAAATTAATATTTAACGTCTCACAGGCCCTGCTGCATAAACAGTCGTTAACGTCCAACATGAGCAATCAACTAATCCACCAATACCTTCACTCCAAGTTTTTATTACATGCAATGAATAATTCATGTTGAGTCTTTCACCTCCTGTGCCATTTGATGTCGTATATTATTTATTACATGTTTGCCACGCGGTTTATTTGCATACCCGGATACGTTTCATGTAAAATCTCTCGTTCTTTCTTAATGCATTTAATCTATATTATTTTTCTGTTATACTTTTAAATAGAGAAGAGAGAACGCAATGCGGAGACATAAGTTACCCTTTTAAAAATACTCTTTAATATCGCCCAACCTTTAGGTTTATGTATCGCCTTTCCTTCGTTATTCTATATAAAGAGCTTTTTCATTCACCACTATCAACTATATAGCTAATTTTATAACTTTTTTGCTTCATCATTTCTCTACCCTTTATCCTGTTTCTCTTTTAAGGCTTTTTCTCATTAACAGTTACCTTCTTCGCTCTTTCTCTCGCACTCAGTTCTTCCATAATATTTTTAATCTCCTACTTTCTTCTCAAATTTCTGTTTTTATCTTCCTTGAGCCCACATTTTTCAATCATTATTTCCCTCCCAATTCCCTTTATCTTTGCTTTTTCGCGATTGTTTATCTTGTTCTTTCTTTTTCATATATTTTCTTTCGTCTCGATTAATTTTTCATCCCTTCTCCCACAGCTTTTTCTCGATTTTCGTTTCGCTCTCTTCTTTCATTCGTCTCGGAATGGAATTTTCTCTCATTCTCATCTTCTTCCCCGTAATCTCCGCCCTTTTCTATGAATCATACCAGTAGTTTCCTCTGTGTGTGTGTGTGTCCCTCTCTCCATCTCATTCTCATGTATAACTTCCGCGTACACATCCTGAACTTTCCGAAAATCTATTCCCCAAAAATGATCCCCTTTCTTCCTCTCGCCCCCTCCATCCCTTTTCCCTCCTCACCCGCATGAAATTTTGTTTCATTTCAACAGCGAGAGAGAGAGAGAGAGAAAGAGGGAGAGAGGGCCTGCCAGTGATGAAAACAGAAAAGGGAGGCGGCGGCGGCCTGTATTTCACGCCGTAAATGTTATTGCTTTATGGGCTCCAGAGACCATTGAGTGGGCTCCCCGAAAGAAAGGAAGCCGTTTATTAGCCCAAAAGCTTTTGAGAGCCAATCATATTGTTTCACGACGTCCACGCGTAAGCGCTCGTAACGTTTGATGACGTCGCTTTCCTTGTTTTATTGAAATTTCGTTCGGGTTTTGTTTGGCCTAGAAATTGACATTCTTGCAGGCGATATTATCTGCCGAAGTTCCGCCCGACGCGTCGCGACTGTTCGAATTTCGTCCTCTTGTGTTTTGGCGGCGAAGATAACAAATGGCTTGAAAACCTTTATTTAGGAGTCCGGTATGTTTGTATTCTTTTCGGACAAAATAATGCCGTGCGAGTGTATCTGAATTAAATCATGCGAGTGAAAAATTCAGTTTTTGTTGTAATGTATGGAATATTTTCTCTGATTTAGATTTAGCGTCGACAAGTAACAAAATTGTACAGTTATAATTCTATGAATTATTTTAATATTATTTTATCTTCACCTTTTAATACCGTTATTGTTATACAAGACGGATTTTCGTCTAAGCCTACCAATAATTTAAATTTAGTGACAGTTTGTGAAGATCAAAAAGTATCTAATATATTTGGATACATTTTTAGAATAAATGAGTTTACTATAAAATGAAGATAATAAACGTTACATTCCTTTTTTCATTCCAAATTCGACATAAAAACTGGGAAGTATTCGTATCAACATCCAGCATGCAAGGATGTACCTCAAAAAGCGGCCTATCATTTTAAGCCACTCAATGGAAAGCATTACTCAAATACAAGTAACCTTAATATTTCCTGTTTTCTCCAAAACATTTTAGATGACGTAACGCATTCGTAGCTCTTACAGAATAAATGAAATGGAACATTCAGAGAATTTGATCTCGGCTAAAGAGTTCAACATTCTTGTTGATGCAATAAATATTCGCGATGGTCCCATGCGTAGACGCTCTCTGACGTCATCTGTGCGTTGGGGTCCTGTCCTAGCCGGCGGATAGGAGATGGATAGCTAGTTTTAACGAACCCTTCGAGAGAGGCATATGAGGGTTCAAAGGCGCCGCTATTCTCCATTCTTCGGCACCGTAATTGCTACAGCCATCAGTCTCCACATTCATAGCTTTTCCCATGCTATGACTTTAGTCGAGGCGGTGAGGCATTCCTTAACACTTGTGAGCTTAGACGCTTTTCCGGCTCTTCTCGGTCGATTCTAACGTTATTGCTTATTTAGTTATCTAAGATAAATAGGGAGCAATTTTTTCTTAACATGCACACATCTTCGATTAACCTCTCACTATTTCGCGTTTTTCGACAGCACGTATTTTGCTGCTTAGGAAATGTCAAAACGTGACAGCTGGTTGTCATTTAATTAATCATGTGTGAATAACTTATGAATTTGAGTACATTGAATTTATCTTAATTTGAATGTTTCTGTATATACTTATAATAATCATTCTAACTAGCATGCCTGTTGCATCGGCGCTTGCAAATAATTTTTAATAGGAAGTTAACAAGTAGTAGTAGCGGAAGGAAAGCGACCTAGTAACCGAGGAGATTTTCCTCAGGTTGGAGGAATTTATAGTATGAGTATGATACAGGGCCTACGGAATAAATTGCTATCACTTCGATGTATTGGCCGACCACAAAGCTATACATTTTTCCATAAAAACATTAAATATCGTAATTCATTTCACCATTAACAACTTAAGTAACGTTACCCGTACACAACTATTCAACAAAAATGACGGCAAGTAATAACGCCCTCTCCCTCCCTTCCTCTCTCCCTCCACCTTCTCCTCTCCTTCTCTCCCTCCACCTTCTCCTCTCCTTCTCTCCATCCATCTGCCTCTCTTTCCTCCGACTCCATCTCCCCTCTTCTTCCTCTCTTTCCCAGTTTATCGCTCTCCATCATTAACTCTTTCCCCCGCCCTTTTCTAATTCTATCCTTCACTTCCTCCCTATCTCCCTCCCCATCTCCCTCCCCTTCTCCCCTCCCTCTTTCTCTAAGCATACATAGTTGTTTAGATAAGAAAAGAATCCATATTAAATGACAGACTCATTGGGATTACTACGTAATTTCGCTACAAATGTGGGCGAACGATTGTTCTTGCAAAAAAACGTAAATTTTTTACTTTAAAAACGAGTCTGTGGACCGTTTTAAAGTAGAAGCCAGAAAGATAAGTTTTCATTCTTTTAGGCGTTCTTTGGTTTAAGACCCGAGTTTGTACGATAATTATAAGTAATTTTAAAATAAAGAGGGTCGCACGCTACGTTTCAACTGTATCTATGTTATTAAAATGGAGAGAAAAAACGCTCCTGAAGTCGAACCCATGACGTTGCTGTTGACATTCTGAACAGTATAAAATTTAAAAGGGTTAAGGTTAAGTAAATTCTGAAAATATGATTCAAATTGGAAACACCGTACTCGAACCGTGAGTGTTTTTATAGACGAAAAAATAAATGTTCGTGACACAAGTAGATTTAAAGCAAATAGTATAATAGATAATTCCCGTTTAAGAGAATATACTAAAATCCGAGACATTATATAATATGCTTGTAATTACAAGTATAGATTTTGAGTTAATTTGCATAATCTCTTTTGGATTTTCGCACTTCTCCTAACTTTAATCTCCGAATCATAAAAGGAATAATTCACTTTTATTTAAAACATCAAAAAGGCATCAATTCAACAGTAAAATATATTGTTCCGATTTAGCCAACATTTTTGTCATAGGAATAAAATATATTTTCTCCTGCTTTTGAATTTTTCTTAACCGTCATCAACGTATCATGCGTTTTGTCCGAAACCTCATTCTCTAATTTACTTTTTCATGCTACATTAGTCCTACTCCATTTTCTCGAAAAAACTAAACGGCGTTCCGATGTTTTTTTTCCCTCCATGTTCGCAAGCGTCCTTTTCCTTTGCGTTAATCAACCCTTTTGTGTTCCTGCTCGGCGCTGCGTCAGTTGGCCCCAAGGGCCATTGTTTCTTAGTCGCTACGGTAGGTGGCGTCTGTGCGCTTCCTTCCTTCCTTCCCTCCCTCAAACCCGGCATTTTTTCCAACTTCTGCCCTTTGTCGCAGAGTTTCTTGTTTCGTTTATTTTTCCCTCTCTGAGAATCCTATTGTTGTAACAGCTTTTGGAATTTTTTCTTCTCTTTGCTTTTGTCATCTTAGGAATTTTTTTGTCGTCCCTCTAAAAAGATTTTCGGATAATATTTTTTAAATATTTCTTCGCATACGTAACAATTTCAAAGGTCCACGTCTTTACACGCGGACATTTTTCGTACATTTTCTTAGAAAGATTCTAGGGACCAGTTTATTTGAAATGATTTTATTGGAGGCGTAGCGGCGTGAAAAATTGAAATCGAGGATTGTGGTAATTCTGGCGGTTTTAATGAAATTTTCGAGTATATATTACTACTTAAATATGCAGGTACGAATGCGCAATTCATTTGCATAGGATTCCGGATACTGTAAATGAAAAAGCGTAAATTATCATTACATTTATCTTTGGAGTGTAGTTCAGGAGAGGATAGGATATGATAATCAATCTAAAATTTAGAAAAAATCTCGGATGATAAATATTATGTCGTACCTCTCATAAGGAAATAGATGCGTTCCTAGCATTTACTTCGTTCTCGGAAACTTCGTTGCCAGAGGTAAATTTAACATCTAGTAAAAGGGGATAGGTTCCAGTACTTCGTTACACATTTCGTAAAAGATGATTATGACTTAAAATTATAGAAACATGTATGTAAAATATATAAAAAGGCAAAAAAATATTTAGAATCTCTTGCCAGGGACTTTACATGGAACTTAAATCATTATAATTACCAACGTCTTCGCCTTAACTTGGCAACGGTGAATTGCAGACCTTACTGGGGGTTTGTAGTGCTTGGATCCCGGGTTAATGGACATGGATCTTGAGGCTGTGGAGTAGACGATTTATTCTTAAGGAATGCATCAAGGGTAGATTGTCTTGATTTCTTCTTCCTTTCTTGAAGCATCTCACGATAGCCTGTGCCTGCCTCGACACATCGTATCGCTTACATTTTCTCAGCAAGAAGATGGATTTTCGTTTCTTCTTAGGAGCAATAGGATCACTACCACTTGATGGTTGTTTGGCTGATATTAGGGTTGCTGTTAAATTCACTTAATTAAACCCTAAAATATGGATTAAAATTCCACGTATAGCTTTTGAAGAACGTAAAAAAATACTTCGTAAAAGAGAAAGTACGAAAACAATGCTCACTGCGCGTCTGATGACTTAGAACTAAATGCGAACGATATTTTCCTTTGATATCAGGGACTTCTTTGAAGGAGGAAATACGTAATATAATCACAAGACCCTTGAAAGTGTTTATGGCGATTAGAGCATTTGGAGACACCTGTGCATACATGCGGCGACGTATAACGTGTTTCACCCAGTCCATGCAGTAGGGGTTCTAATGGAGCATTTTCTCTCTTTTCACGTAAAACTCTCTCACTAAAGATAGCCTCAAAGTAATCTCCATACTTTCGCCGCCCGAAACGGCATTAAATATCACATTAAAATACCATTTTTTCTCCGTTTTCGTTTTTTAGATTATTTTTCGTATTTCGTATTTATCGTCCTGCATAAGATTCACAACTTGAAGCTGCAAGAAAATCACTCAAAGTTTGTAACAACAAAATAATCTTTGTTTTCTCGTGCGTCTAAGTATTTTAAATACATTACGGGGAAGATATCGGAGTAAAGTGCTGACTTCGCAAAGAAGGAGCTTCGTTGCCAGAGGCTTCGTTAATGGAGGTATGTCTGTACTCGACCAAAAACCTCTCAATGTTTCATAATAACTGAAACTGCACAAACTGCAACAAATAAAAAAGGCAAAGACGTATGGAATAATTTTATTTGCCGACGAACGTCGATACTGACATTAAGCTCAAAGAAATTCTCTCTGTAAGGGATTCACAAACAAAATCACGACATGTATCCGATACACGAACTCTGGGAAGATGCATCGGGCGCAAGCGCTCTGCTGAGGAATAAAAATGAAAGTCCTCGAAGTTTTATGATAACATCGAATTCGAAAAGTATCATCAAGAGATCCATATATTTGACTGCGAAAGCAAAACAGGCGCGCCGAATGCAAAAATCCCGCGCACCGGTACCATTCCCTCCATTCTACCCTGCTGACGTAACAATTTGCTTCAGGTCTGGATCCCCGACTTTCGAAAACATGCCCACTTAAACTTTTTCAATCAACCGGGCGGAGCATCCGTGTTTATGGGCGGAAAAAGAGTAGTAGTCTGGAATTTCTCCTCCTACATCGCAACATGTGCATATTTCGGCAATATAAAGGATCCGCCAATCGGTGGAAATCGCCAGTTATTTGTTTATTTCTTTTGCGGCATAAATATTGTTTTTACACAGTGATACCTCCCTCCCTCCTTTCGTGGCGGTTATTGCCTCGGCTGCCTCTCGTCTTCGGTTGCCTAGACGACGCTATTTTTGCCGTCGTCATCGCCGTCATCCAGGACTTCGCCTCTCCCCAATCCCTTTCGAGAGCGCCACATCAACTCGACAAACTCATCAATTCTCCTCTCCCTCTCCTTCTCAACCCCCTTTACCTCCTGATGGCAGGCAGCCTCAACGGCAGTCAAAAGCCAAGAGTTGATGGCGTTTTCCCTTACGCAAACAGATAATACGCATTTGCCTACCGTCGGTGTAATGCGACGTGGCTCGAGTTTGACGATCTTTGCTTTTTTTGGGAGGCTAGGGAGAGTCGGCTCGTTTTCCCCGTCCTCATAACGCTCCCTCCGCCGCCATTTGTGCGATTGCATTGCGTTACTGCCACTCGGATGGCGTCCAAAACCATATTCTCATGGAGACGGATTTCCTCTTGTCCCCTCCTCAGCGAGCATCGCCGGCCGCTTCTCCTTTTTCCCTTGGGTTTCCTCGTCTTGTTTCACCTGCGTAAAACGCTACGCATCCGTCTTGTTCTTCCGGTCGTGTATTTGCGTTCAATGGTTTATCGACTTATCCGGCGCAATCGGAATTGAGATATCTGCGCTAACCGTTCAGTAAACACTCGGAAAAGAAGTGGCACTACTCATATCCCGAACCACAGTTGTGGGTTTAAATAACGTATCGGCGATGAAGCTTGAGTTTTGATAAGAGTTTTCATTACAGTTCTTCGGGGGTAATCATCGTACCGTGTTTGGCAAGTAATTTTTAGCCTACTTGCCAAAAAATGGAAAGTAGACTTATGAGATCGCCTCGGTGTCCGCATGTGTCCCCCCTAACATCTTCATGAATGAACCGATTTCAAATAAATTTGCTGCATAGAATATGCACATATATTCATGACCAAAATGGCATATGTGGACTGGATCGACTAAGCATGGGTGTCACAATTGCAAAGTTAAATTTTTCGGTAATTTTGAAATTGGAAGGAATTGGCACAACCCATATCATCAAAATTGTGTATGAAGTGGTCGTGCAACATAAAATAAAAAAATCAAGATGTTTAGTATAGATATAGAAAGTAGGGCTGCCACAGTACAAGGAATAAAAAACTTCATTTCACACGTATTTGTGTTGAATTGTCCACATCAATTTTAACCATATTTAATACTTATAATATACACATATACAAAACCATATATGCATATTTAAACCTATCCAGCCAAACAGGGGTGCCACAGTTACAAATTAAACTCTTTCAGTAATTAAAGATTTGAAATGAATTGGCTGAACGGATTCCAATTAAATTTTGTGTATAAGATTTGTACAACATGCCATAATGAAATCAAGATGTTTAAAGGGGAGCTAAAGAGCAGGGCTACCGCAATAATACGTTAAATAATATTTCTTTTACCCGTATTTCTAGAGTTCTAATGGATTTTAACCAATTATAGTATATTTAATATTCATATAAATAAATAACCAAAATAATATATTTCAACTGGGTTGACTTAACAGGGCTACCACAATATCAATATCAAATTTTTCTGTAACTATGAATTTGGAGGGTATTGGCTGAACGGATTTCAAAGAAATTTCGTTTTAGGGCGAGTCAAAGGGCTTTGGAGCGAGTATATAATGGGAAAACGAGATGAATATGTTAAGAACGGATCAAAAAAGCAGAGCTACCACAGTATAAGGAAAAATCATTTTCTGATTTTAAAAAAATACATTAGTAAACGATTGATTACTACGGCAAATTTAACGAAAAACATTTCTATACCAAGGTAAATCTGTCTACTTGTTATATGTTAAAATTGTATTGAAGGGAAAGTAGGCAGATTATTTCTTTCCAGAACTACTTGTTTTTGTTCCAATCATTATTCTATCATGGTCCCGTATCTCGTTTTTTCACAGTACGGATTGAGATTTTGACCCTTCATGGGTCTCAAAATTTGAAAGGAAGATGATTTCAGCTCTTAACACTTAACCAGCTGAAATGTATAAAAATGTCAAGAGTATCAGAAAACAGATGTGCTTTATAAAATCACACAAATCACATATATTATTTTATTATTATTATGAGTTTTGTGTGATAGTAATATATGTGATTTGTGTGATTTTTTAAAGATGGAATACCACCAAGTAAAGGTCGATAAAGTGAATATTTACTTTATATTTTGAGTTCTGGAAAATTGTGGTGAGATCCAATAAAGCAAAATTGTTGTATTTGGTATAATAACTTATTTTTTTATAAGGATATATGTATACATAGCGTTAGCATAACCAATAACTTTTTAATTTCGTTACGTTATGGTATTATTATAACATAGGTATTTTCTGCGCAGCGCGACAGTTAATTTGTTATTTGAGATGATGTAAATATTAATACTTTAAAAGGTAAAAGTTTTCTAATATATTTTCTAAATTTTCTACGATTATAAGTTATCGATAAGTTCAATTTAATTTATAATTAATTTTTAATAAAGTATTTTTGTTATTCTCAGATACATAGACAACAAACACTATAAGTTCGGTAATATTTCCTTTACTATACAAAAAAGATAAAAATAAATGTATGATTTAATAATACAAAGAAAACGTTAAAGGAAATTTTGCTGGTAATTTGATGAAACGTTTATTATATCAAATTTTAAAACATGTAAATATTTAAATAATAAATTAAATTAGCTTAGGATTAGCACTGCTGAAAATACATCAGTAACTCTTGAGAAAATAAAATTTGGAACACAAAGATATAATTTTCTAATCGTGAATAGTGACTTTATTCAGTTTAGTAGTCGAAATGCTATTTAATAAGATTAAGATGACAGAGTCATAAAGATTTGCATTCTGATACACAAAATATGTCGGCTATTTTCCTATCATTAAAAAAACTTGCAAGATTATCTATATATCCACTAAACTTATCGAATCTAAAAATTTTAGTTATTTATAAATTAATTAATCGAACGTCCCATTTTGTTACTGATGATCCGAAACCGAAACTTGTCCCGCATCGACTAAGCTCGTTAAAGGGTGATTGATCCTCTGAATTCTTCATGATGTCGCAGTTATAAACCGCAATATGTGACTCATTTGAATTGCAAAATTTCCTTTCTGCGAACGAGGTATAATGCAAAGAAGGCTTCGACGGCCGATTTATTGAGCGGAAGAAGCCGGGAAGACCTCCAACGTTTTTTAATTGAAAATAGAATGTACGTCTGCGGAGTGGGGTGGGGCGAGCAAAAATTAAGACTGATGGGGAAAATCCAATACCAATTCGCGGCGGTTTTTTTCAATATAGATAAAAACGATATTTTCGAAAGCGTTATACGCCAAATTCTTCTTTTTTATTTTGGAAAATTATCCGTTCGGGTGGATTATTGGCGCGAAACGGGAATTA
Source organism: Tanypteryx hageni (assembly GCA_028673005.1). Classification (NCBI taxonomy): domain Eukaryota; kingdom Metazoa; phylum Arthropoda; class Insecta; order Odonata; family Petaluridae; genus Tanypteryx; species Tanypteryx hageni. The sequence continues at coordinate 98,030,414 of CM054112.1, read as the reverse complement.
GAAGGTCGAAGAGTTGGGAGAGGGGGACAGAAGGAGCGAGGGCGAGGCCGTATTTAAGCTCGGAATAACGAGGAAAGGAAGGCAATGGCCGGAGATTCCGGGAAAATTACTCAAGAGGCATGAGCGAGAGAAAGAGAGACCTTTATTACGCTGCTTTAATTGCCCTGTCTTTCGGGAAGTGATATAAAAAAAGAAATGCGCGGACGGAGATATTGTGCAAGCATCGTAGAGAGGGAGAGAGGAGTCGAGAGGAGAGAATAAAAAAATCAGACGGCGAGGAAAAAGTTACTTAAGCGTTTTTAGATTGGAAGTCTTGATGAGTTTCGTTTGCTTTTCACTCCCCAGCCATTTAACTTTTCCAAGCTCTAAATATAAAGAGAGATGATGAGAAGTCCCAAAAAACAACCATATTGGGCAAAAAAGGAGATATGAGTGAGATTCGGTGGGCATCTAAACTGAACTTGATTTTAGATAAACCGCGAGAGAAACATGTGCACGTTTAAAATGAAATAAAACTATGCATGTTTAATTAAAATCAGTTATCTCTTTCGTCTTAAGAAGACTAAAATTTTCATTTATCTTTGCTAAAAGTTATACATACTGATATATATTCCCATTGATAAGGTTAACTCGTGAAAATGGAGTTATGATAACTTTGTGATATGAAAATGTAGAGCACTAAACTGACAAATAATCCTATATGTTAATTTTGTTGTATTGGTACGTGCGTGCGTCACACTGATGTGGAAGTTGTAGTGATGAAAATTTTCCATTTATTCTTATAATAATAAACGAATTTTTAAGCTAATTCCTTACGGATTCCGCAATGTGTGATAATTCGAAACGAGTCAAGTGTAGAAATAAGCGCGAAAGCATTGAAAGAAAACTGAAGATCTTGAAATGTGGAATACTTATGAAGTAATAAATTTTTAAAATAAAAATTTTCCCACAAGAAATAGATTGCGTAGCCATTTATGTCAATAACAATCCTTTTTTAAATTATTCAGAATTAACACATTCACTGCGGACTACGAACTCGACGCTTTTATTAAGAAGCGGAGATAAGATGAAAGATTGTTGTCTATAACAAAGATAAATGTAGGCATTATCTGAATCTGCAAACAAAATTTTAGATCATTAAATCTAATGCATAACATGTAAAAGGAATATAAAGGAGATGAATAATATTACCGAGAGTACTTTTAACAACAAATACTTACAGTATGTCCATAAAATTCTTTTTTGGACGAAGAACGGTACTGATAAGGTAACTTCGAAAAAATGAGAAATCTAAATAGAAAAACCCCTGAAATATGGCAAATACATTATATGTTAAATATATATATATATATTCCTATATGTCTCTCCTACTAAGAAAAACATCAGATTATTTATATTATTAAAAACAGAAACGATAAAATAAAACCTTAAACACTGGTTTCCGGAAGCTTGGGAGAAAAAATACTCGGCAGAAATCGAAACGATGCTATTCACTACGAATCTAGAGTCATACTGAAAGGTGAGATACCGTTACAAAAGCATAAACCGCATGCGGGTTTTTGTCCCACCGCTTTGAAAAGAAAGACTCAAGTGGCTCACACTATGAGTCGCCCGCTCCTCCGTAGAATCCCGGGTGACTCTCACTATAACAGTTGTGCGGCCAAAAGAACTAATTATATTTTTCTCGAAAAGACAATTAGAATCCGTAAGGAATTAGCTTTAAAATTCGTTTATTATTGTGAGAAGAAATAGAAAATTTTCAAGATTTTAACATCGAAAAGTTATAATACAATGGTAATGCTTACAATTAGTGTCACAGAGGCTGTTGTGGGTGCGGATGAAAGTGGGTGCGCGCAGAATTATGCTTGTTGCATGTTATGCTCCGGTTGACGGCGAGAATGAATATGATAAGAATAAATTTTGGGAAGAATTGAGAGATATTTTGAGTGAGTGTGAACCAGGAGAAAGAGTAATTATGCTCGGAGATATGAATGGATGGGTGGGAGTAAAACGAGAAGGCACGGAAAGGGTCCTTTGACCATTTGGTGACCCAAGAGTGAATGATAATGGTGAAAGCTAGGTGAATGTATGCATGGAAATGGGATTGTTTGTCTCGAACACATGGTTCAAGCACAAGTCAATCCACTTGTATACATAGACAAGAGGGGAAGCGAAGAGTGTGATAGATTTTGTTGTGTATGATGAACGGTTGAGGGAGCTTGTGAATGATACGAGAGTTGTGAGAGGTGCGGAATGTGGATAAGACCACTATATAGTGATCTGTAGAGTAGATCTTGGGAGAAAATGGATTGTGAGAAAGAGGAGAGGGGAGAAGATAACTAGAGTAAAAGTGGAAAGATTGCAAGAGCAAATGAATAGGTGGGAATATGAAAGTGTACTAAAAGAAAGGCTAATGGCCGAAGAGAGTGAATGGAAAGAGGAAATGAGAGAAGAGAATGTGGAGAAGGCTTGGAACAGATTGAAAGGTATCATCTTGCAGTGTGCTACTAAGGTGTGTGGAACTGCAGTTGTTGTAAGAATGAGAGGTGATGCATGGTGGAATGAGAGAGTTAAAGTGGCTGTGAATGAGAAAAAGGAGGCATATGTGAGAATGATTGCTGCTAAGAATGAAAATGAGCAAAAGGCACTGTATGAAATGTATAAAGAGAAAAGGAGAGCTGCAAAAAATATTGTGAAAGAGAGTAAAGCACAATTGCGGATGAATGAAGCTGAGAAAATGCAGAATGATTTTGAGGGGAACAAGAAGTTGTTCTGGAAATGGGTGAAGAGAGCAAGGCAAGGAGTGAGTAAGGGTGTGAGCGGAATTCAAGGAAAGAATGGTGATATGGTGTGGAATGAGAGTGATGTAAGGGAGTGTTGGAAAAAGTATTTTGAAGAGTTGTATGGAAATATTGTGAATGCTTCTAAAAATCCGAGAGAATCTGTTGGAGTGAATATTAATGAATATGAGGGGATTAGTAAGAACAAGGTAGTCAAAGCAGTGAATATGTTGAAAAATGGAAAAGCTGCAGGTGTGGATGGCATAACGGGAGAGATGTTGAAGTATGGAGGTGATTTGCTTGTGTTGGATGTATGATCTGTGCAATCTGTGTGCAAGGAGTTCGAGAGTGGCTGCTGAATGGAAGGATGGTGTAATTGTACCGTTCTACAAGGGTAAGGGAGATAGGACTGAATGTAAGAATTATAGAGCGATTAGTTTGCTGAGTATACCTGGAAAGGTATATGGGAAAGTTTTGATTGAAAGAGTACAAAAGATAACTATGGATAAAATGTGGGGAGTGAAACGTGGCTTCATGCCTAGAAGGGGTTGCACCGACCAAATATTTGCCCTACAGCAAGTGGTTGAGAAGTGCATGGATGTAAGAAAGAAAGTGTACTGTGCATTTGTTGATTTAGAGAAAGCATATGACAGAGTGAATAGTAATGAATTGTGGAATGTTCTGAGCGAGTATGGAGTGAATGGTTAGTTGCTGAATGCTATAAAGGTAGTGTACACTGGAAGTAGGGCATGTGTAAGGGTAAATGGCGTGGTGAGTGATTGGTTTAGAGTTGAGCAAGGTGTACGACAAGGATGTGTTATGTCCCCTTGGTTATTTAATGTATTCATGGATAAATGTGTGAGACAGGCATGTATGGATATGATGGGTGTTAAGGTTGGTGGAGAGAATGTTCGTGTACTTCTGTATGCGATGATGCTGTGTTAATGGTTGAGAACCCAGGAGAATTGCAGAGAATGATAGATAGCCTGCATGATACGACAGTGAGAATGGATTTAAGGATAAATGTGGCCAAAACCAAGATAGTTGTGTTGGATAGGGAGAATGAGGCGAACGACTGTCAATTTAGCATAAATGGTGGAATGATTGAGGTAGTGGATGAATTTGTATACCTTGGTAGAATTTTCAGGAAAAATGGTCGAGTAGATGGGGAAATTAAAAGGAGAGTGAATGCTGGTAGAAAGGTGGCAGGGAGTGTGTGGCCGATTGCAAAGAATGAATGGTTGTCAAAAGAAGCGAAAATGTCTGTATACAAGAGTGTTTTAATGCCTACCTTGCTGTATGACAGTGAAACATGGGTGTGTCAGGAGAAGCATAAAAGTAGTTTGAATGCGGTTGGGATGGGATACATGAGAAGAGTTTGTGAAAAATTTATAAGGAACAAAGTAAGGAATAATTGGGTGATGTGGTATGAAAGCTAGTGTGACAGATCTGTATGAGAGAGGTCTGCTGAGGGGGTTCGGGCATGTAGAAAGAATGGAGGAGAGTAGAATCACCAAACAAATATATGAAGGAAGAGTGAATGGCGAGAGAGGGAGAGGCAGACCGCGCAAGACTTGGTTGGATGTGGTTAGTGAAACTGAGAAAAAGGGACGTGAAAAGTATGAGGAATAAAAGGAAATGTATGACTCAGTGTATGAGTGTAAGTGAAGCAAAAGAAGTGTGCAAGGATAGAAGTGTGTGGAGGAAGGTGATGGGTTGGTAATTGGCAGACATATGGCACGGCTTACTCCGCAAGGGAAAGCGTCAAGGTGTGTTGTTGTTGTTGTTAATACTTTCAAGTGGGAATGAAAAGGCGAGAGAGGCAGAGAGAGAGAGAGAAGAATGAAAAATCACATTTTTGCGAGAAATAAAGAAACGAGAAGAAAGATGGAGAGATATTTCACTGCGACTTATAATGTGTTTCGATTAACATATATATATAAATATTACTTGTTGTAAACATTAATGTGTTTATTCCATTTACCTGTCTCTTTTTACTGTTAGATCTACATTGCAAGCCACACTGCAACGAGCAGACATGCATAAATTAATTCTTGGTGCTCTTTGAAATTGTTTTCTTTTACTATATGTTTTCAAGTGGTATTAATGAAATATTGACGAAGAAATCTGTTGCACCGACGAATTATCCCTATTTTCAAAGAGGAATTATGAGTCGAAAAATCCTATTTTTTCATTACAAAACCCAATTTTTACTCAAAAGAAAAATATTCATAAGCTGAAGATTTAGGTCTTTATATTTATTACTAACCAAAAAGTCGAAATGAAAAAGAATTCGATGCAAGTAAATAGAAGTACTTATTTAGCACACAACTTATATGTGAAATAATAATTCCGAGGCCATTATCTTTATCATTATTAGAGCTCCATCTGTTTTCCCTTAAATGTCTTTTCTCTGGAATACAACTTGATTAATGTTGTGGATTAAAAGTTGTTTTGAATAAAATTTCTTTACCAAATACCTCATCTGCATCTAAATTAACGTCTTAGTAAAAATAACACTAGTGTTTTTTGCTTTTTGGTTCAGAAAGAATTCCACTAATATTCTTTAAAGCAGGGGTCCTTAACCTTTTTTGTGCCATGGACCCCTTTGATTGTACGGTGAAGGCTACGGACCCCTTCTTAAAAAATTTACATAAACGCATAATTTAAACTTTTACCTACAAATAATACGTTTTATTACAAAGAAAAATCGTTAAGCTTACATGTAGTCATACTAAATTATAAAAACAATCTGTAAAAACAATTTATTTCTTTAAATGCAAAAATTTATGATAATTCTTCGAATAAAATTAAATACTTAAAAATCGTAAAAATTGAAAATTAGATATTAATTCCGTTTATAAGGACCTTTTGGTGACACAACAACAAACATTTTTAGTGAATAATTTCACTAAAGATTTTAGTGAAAATAAAATTCGAATTTTTAGGTTATGTACACGGACCCCTTAGAATCCAATCATGGACCCCAGGTTAAAAATCCCTGCTTTAAAGGAAAGAAACCTAAATAAAAAATAGCGAAATGTTTAATTATACAATTACAATGATACATAAAAAGGTAAAGTCATTTTATTTTGTATGCAGCTGTTTATATTTTTAAATAATATAGTGCTAGTGATTTGAATTGCTAAATGTAAATAATATCCAGTTATTAAAGGATTTTATTGCAAATTATTCAGTCGCCTAGCATTTGATTAGATGTGAGACTCTCTTGAGGAAAGAAAGCTATTTATTTATGTTAAAAAACTCCTATTGATTTCTTAATTAAATGCCGGGTTCAGTAACAGGAAAGATGTATTCACTATTACTAGAAATAATACAAATACCACGGGTTCATGTGAAAACACTCCAACCGCGGTTTTTTCCGAAACAGTTGTTCTGTATCGCACGGGCTATTTTATGTTTATGGTACCAAGATGAAATTTCTATAAAGTTATCCAAAATATTATCTTCAAGTATGTCGTTATGTGCAGTGTCATGATAATTCACATTCCCCACAAAAGGCTTCATGATTTTAAAAAAATTCTGTAGGTCACTTGAGCATAACAATCCATGAATCTCTGGATAAAGCACTTCGAAAAAAATTAAACGAAATAGAAGGCACCGCTGGGAATTTCCCTCGCCCCGCCGGTTATCCTAGAGGCCGGTTTCATTTCTCCATATAGCTAGGGAAAATCAGATCGCGCCATTACGGAACCGGGAAAATGGACCGAGCCCGAATTGCGAAATCAACGGGCAGAGCGTGCGAAGACTGGGAAAGGGTAGAACGAGAGGCCAGAAGAGAAAGAACGCAGGGGCGAAGGTTGCGGAAAAAGAGAGGAATAGAGCAACGATAAAAGATTATATCCGTCTGTTTCCCCTTACCGCGCGGCTTATAACTTAAAGGGTCTTGCTGAGGAACAAGAAGGGGGTTGAAGAGGCAATGTAGGCGGTTTTGAATCATACTTGATAGTAGTAACGTCCACGCAAGAGGGAGAGAGAGAGGCTCTCTTAAACGGACCGTGGCAGCTACTCCACAGGCTTTCATCAACAACCCGAGCCTACGAAGGATAGAGAGGATGTAGATAGAGAGGGAATGGAAGGATGTTATTTCCACCTCTTAGAGATAGAGAGACCACTCTGCTTCAAAATCGTGTCAGTGCACAAGAGCCGATGTGGGTATATGGAAGGTGAATGATTGACGGAGGAATGGGGAGGGATTGAAGGCATGAGGAGGATGTTGCCTGAGGCGAGAGGTGAGATACTCGGAGCAAACGAGAGAGGGAAGCGAAAGCGAACGTTTTTCCAGCATCGGTTTTTTGGAAAAGGAAATTTCACTAAGGTTTTAGAACTTTGGAGGACAGTGCCGTGCGAAAGAGGTTTCGAAGCCTGTTACAGCTGGTCGTGGTCACTCTTGCTCTACCTTGTCTAAGTAACACCCCCTCCTTCTCTTTCTCTTATGGTCTGTTTCCATTCTACTTTATAGTTTGATGGAGAGCGGATGGTACTCGTGACAGGTTGCGAAATGGATTGAAGGAGCTGGTGTGATGTGGTGGGTGTTAATATTGTGTGGGAGTGACAAATAAGGTGACTTTGGTACCTGCAGCCGCATCATATCCTTTGATTGCGAGTCTTCGCAGATGATTACTTGCCTCGTTCCGCGTCACAATGAGCGAGAGAGCCCTAATACCGTTACCAAAAGGCTGCTAATTTGCGGGGCATCGACGACGTGGAGTAGGGAATATTCGGAATTGTTGCGTGCAATTAAATACTGGCGTTTCCGTGATAAAATTAATCGCGCTTCGCGTCGAAAGAGGCGTTTGTTCGCGATAGAAATAATGACATTTGCGGGATCATCGCGAAATTCACCCCTCTCTCTCCCGTAATAGTTTATCGTAATGTTTTGTGGATCGTTTTCGGTTCTGTTGTGTCATAGCGATCCGGATGTGTTTTATAAAACTATTATGTGAAAATTTCATGCGTCAGAGATGGGGATAACGAAGAAATTTTAAATATTCATTGCGCGTTGGACGAATTGAATTTCGCACTTCAATTTTCTCGTTTGCTGGAGAGTGAAAAATTAATCGGTGGGACGGTTTATAAATTAATTGAATCTACGAAATATATATGATTTTTGCTTTTAAAATAATAAGCCAAGGGGCGTTATGGTCATTTCATAAAATTTTAAGCGAAACTATTATCTCCAATTTAAAATGGTCGAAACCCCTCATTTAGAGAAACGATCAAGCGAATTGGAGGAATGAAAATTAGCCAAACAAAGCTAAAAAGGCCATATAGCGATGATAGCATCCCAGATTGGATTAAGTGACGCCCATCGTCAAATTTCTACCTTCTACGGAAAAAATTATCTTTATTATAATTTAATGGCTTAATCTAGCGCCACTCGAACTCGCTATATAGGTTGAAAGAGAAGATTCACGAAAATCAAGCTGGAAGTGAATATACGAATGAAAGGAACATGTGGAAATTGCTGAAGTTTGAGCAACATCAATTAACTTTCGAATCAACGTCAATCGGAATATGTTTCTCATTAAAGCACGAGAGGCGCCTCCATCTCCACCTTTGAAATCGTGGAACCTTTCCATTTTCCTTTTGTTAACTGCTGTAGAGCACTTTCCAGAATTCCTTCCTTATATATAGAGAGAGAAGGAGCCCGAGAAAGATATTGCCTGTTAATGAGAAACGCAGGAAGAATGGCATAAAAAATTTCTCGAGGAGTTCGGTTTGATATTTCATTTCATGAACCAAAATAAAATCAATCGATACCGAGATAAACGAACGGAAATGTGCCAGTCCCTCATCATATATTCTTTTCCCTAAATGATGGGGGACAAAAAATATTTACCTATCACTTTTAAGTACCCTCCAGATGCAATAATTCATTTCATGAAGAATAATATTACTATGGATTCTTTCTTTCTCTCCTTCTACCGTCTCTCTCCCCTCGATTCAGTCCAATCTGAGAACAGTCCGCCGAATGATCACGAGTAATTTTGCTTCTGCCGCGATAAATGCAACCGGTTTCACCACATCCTATCACCCATAACAATATCTGAGAAATGGTTTATTAGAGAGCATTCTGTTGAAATCAAAATATAGGCAGGAGAAGATTCTTTCAGGGAAGAGGGAGGGGGGACGGGAAGAGGAAGGGAGGAAGGAAAGAGGGAGGGAGGAAGGGAAGAGGGAGAAAGGAAGGGAAGATAGATAGATAATCGTCTTTATTCGGGCGAAATTTGGACCATAAGGTCCATTATTACATTTAACCCTTCATCAAGAGGGAGGAAGGAAGAGAAAAGGGAAGGGAAGGAGGAAGGAAGGGAAGCGGGAGGAAGAAAGGAATGAGGGAGGAAGGAAGGGAATAAAGGAGAGAAGAGGGAGGGAGAAAGGGAAGAGGGAGGTATGAAGGAAAACGGGAAGGTAGGAAGAGAAGAGGGAGGGAAGAGAGAGATAGGATCGGAAGAGGTAGGAAAGGAAGAGGGAGAGAGGATGGAAAGAGGGAGGGAGTGAGGTAGGGTAGAGGAATAGAGAGAGGAAGAGAGAAGGGAAGAACTAGAACAAAAAAGGAGGGAGGGAGTGGATAGATAAGTGAAATCATAGGAAGGTGAAAGGAATGGAGGGAGAGAGTTTGGGAGAGAGAGAAATGTGAAGGGCAGGAACAAGGTCATGTATATGAGGGAAGAAAGGAGAGGGGAGGAGAGAGGGAGAAAGGGAAACACGTAGGCAAGGCGAGACAGTGGCAGGGAGGGAAGAAGGGATAGGGAGGGAAGGAGCGGAAATAGAGAGGGGTGGAGAAAGAGAGAGAGAGAGTAACAAGGGAGGGGGTGTGTCAGTGAGCGTGAGGTCGAATGCCTTAGAAACGGGTGAGAGGTAACTTAGCATGACAGGAATGCGAAATACGAAGTCCGGCTCGCGATTCGAAGGAATTCCAGGCTGACGCAAAAACGAGCGAGTCGTAAAGCGAATTAACCTCTCGAGAAATTTTGATGATCTAAAAGGACGTAATTGTATAATTAATGAAAAAGTCTTTTTTTAATTCTCGAAATATTTCGCTAAATTAAAGCTGTTTTCGCTCTTTTTATGTTATCCTTTCCCGGAGAGATGTTAATAAAACTTATCCGCACGTGGAATTCGTGTTTATTTTTACTAAATTTTAAGCCGGATGCACTTTTAGTTATCGCGGCATGAATTTTATCGCTTCAAAATAAACAAAAGAACTTGATGAGATTTCTGTCATCGGAATGGTTTAAAAATAGTATTTTTAAAATGTTCAACAAAATCGTAAATTAAGAGTAAATTCATGGAGGTTTCCACTCATAGGGGTTAACGAATGACTTTATCATTATTTTTACTCGACACTCCTTAAATTGGATCTATAGTTTCAAATTTTTATGGCCTGAGTTATTTGTAAGTTTTACGTGTCTTTTGTGAAAGTGGGTGACACTATCATTGCCATTAAACGGTCGCAATTGTGTTTGAGTGACAGGCGTTGAAAAAGGCGCCAGTTATTTTTAACAGCTTCGGTCTGGGAAAAATCCAAAAGTATTATTTTTAACTCGCGGGAACAAAAACCAGAGACGTCGAGAGGGAATGACGTTAGATGTTTCGGGCAATGGAGACAAAATATGAATGTGAAAATGGACCGTTGTCATAAAGGCACCTTTATTACCGTCAACGTCGTTTCCCGCGAAAAATAAAAATAAAAAGAAATCCAAAATCTGACTTGAACATTATTCTGACTTTAACCTCTGTGTCATTCTACTACGAGAAAAGAAAGATGGAAGGGAGAGAGACGCATAAAGAGATAAAGAGAGAAGAGAGAGAGAGAGAAATGGGCGGGAAAGTGGGGGAGAGGAACGGGCTTAATTTTAGTGCGGATAAAGGCATCGGGAAACAAAGATGGCGTGGGAGGAGATAGTGATGCAGTGAGGCAGGGAGGAATCGAGATGGATACATAGATAGATGAAGGCTTCTGTTCTGATGATATGGGAACTATTAAGTTCCATATTACATTTGTCTCGCGGCTATTGTTGTATTTATCGTCATCGTGCACCTACATGGGTTACACTGAAACTAATTCATCTCTTTTGGCGAAGCAATTCTACTGCTCATAACAGTGCGTCTGAAGATTTATCCGAGTTTATATTTTAGGAATTACTTGAATATAATATTATAAACTACATACAAAAATCAGATACGCATTTTGCAGTTTAGATAAGTAGTAATACCGGAAAATTATTCTAAAAAATCTCATAATTTACTCGTATTAGCAATCCACGTTATTAATAGCTAAAGGTAACATTATGAAAACATTTAAACAATTTCAGGATATGTTCCCCAATTTTATACTTCGTTGCTTATTAAATTCAGAAATAATGGTTACAGTACATGCATAAGTGAGACTACAAGGACAATATTAGTTATAGGGATAGGTGTCATAAATAAATGAAAATGAAAAGAGGAGTTAAGGGGAGGAGAGATGGAGAAGGGGAAGAGGAATAAAACAGGAAGGGACAGGAAAGGGATATAAAGTATTAAAAAGATCATACCGTTTTAGTGAGGAGATAAAAAAAAGCTGATAAGAAGAGAATGGGAGAGATGACGAAAAACTAACGCGCCTAGGTTTTAGTTTTTCCTCAAGGTGTAGCAAATATCGTGAAAGGCAAATGGAGAAAGTGGTAATAGAGGAAGAGGAGGACATTTTTCGTGAATGAACGTCGAGTCAGACTCCGGGAAATGCTAGGCAAGCTTAATGCGTGAGCGAGCTGGAGTGCTAACGGCTAGAAGGACGGAAGTAGCCGTCCGGACAAAGGGGAAGGTGGATGGGATGGTGGGAGGATGGAATGGAGGGAGGATGGAATGGAGGGAGGATGGGACGGTGGGAGGATGGAATGGAAGGAGGATGGGACGGTGGGAGGCGTTCCCACGGAGAGAATGAGAGATCCGTGCACAGAGAGATGGGGGAACGGAGCGTTATGTACATGTTTGTGCGTGCGCTTGAATGCATGCGTGTTTTTGCGCACGCGCGCTTTCTTTTCTGGATTGTTTGCCCGAGTGCGTACCGTGTGTTTAGCGCGCGCGTATGTATTTGTTTATGTAAGAGTGTGAGAGAGTGCAGATGTGCGTCTTTGGACGTGTAAACGCGGATTCTCGGCGAGTGTTGCAAGCGTTTTCGCATGTTTATAGTGATTTGTATGTTGGGGTGGTCAAAAATCGCGATTAGTCCAAAGAGAGTGGTGAGTAAAAACATATGGATTGATGTTTGAAACATCTAGTTCTAAATTTTAGCGATCGTGTCGGATCCTAATGTCTAAGAAATTTCTCTTTTTTCCAAAAGTACGAAAAAAGCTTCGAGGGATATTTAACCATCAACACACAATGTGCGTTCACGACGGCGTTTACAAGTGCAAATTGGATGTTTGAACGTTAAAATTATTTCAGTTTATTTTAGTTTATACTGTCTATCATTAACTTTGGTTTAATTAAAATGTTTCATTAGTTAATACTCATTCTTAAAGCATTTTACCTGAAAAGATCGCAACTCCCTTTATTTCAGGAAGAACGGGTCGGTCCGAGGAGTTTTGTCTCCACGGGCAGTTATCCATTCTAGCATCCTCTCTACTTAAGACAATTTTCGTAAAGTCTGAAAAGTGCGTGTTAATATTTTTATAGGTACTTCATCATCACTGTTATTCTCTCCGGTGACAGGCCCGTAATTGTATGTTAGGACGGGTTCTCGCCTATTCTCCGTGACCTTCAGTCATAGGTAACAGCTTCATTTTAAGTCGTCAGTCAGCTGATATATTTTCCCGCCTCTTTCTCCTTCACCTTCACGTTTTCCTTCAACCACATCTTTAATCATGAAGTATCTCTTAAGGAAATGCCCCATCCAGTTTTCCTTCCTCCTCCTAACCATTTTAACTATGGATCACTTCTCTTTTAGTCTTTTTTAATACTTACTCATTTTATTCACTTACGACATTTTGTTTTCTGAATACTTTTCTGAGCTCACATCGGTACGTAAGGATGCGATGGAGATTGAAAAATTGAACAAATACCATCAATAACGACGCCCGTTCAGCGACATCCCTTGTTAATAAGCAATTATATATGTATTTGTAAATATCGCGTAAAAAGATGGTCGGAAAAGCTTTTTATGGATTTTAGAGCCCGGCTTGCTGTTACAAGCAGCTAGCTCTGCCTACAAGAAAAAAAAAACGAGTCTTGCTATAATAATCATTTCCTGTTCTAACCATTCATCCCCTGTCTCCTTAACATTCCTTACGATGCGAACAACCGCATGCAGTGGCGTGTTTAAAAATTTCCAGCTGAAAAACATCCAGACGAAAGGGAACTTGTAAAAGCGGTGGGGGTGAGGAGTGAGAAGGGAGAATAGGTTCGTCCGATGAGACCTGGGAGGAGCGAAAGAACGAGGAGGGACTCTTAGAATTCTAGAAGAGAAAACATTTAAGCATCAAACGAGGACGCGTAAGGGGGCAGGGGATGGTGAAACAGAGCGAGAGATACGCTGCAAGAAAGGAAGGATAATGATGAATTATTAACGTCGGAAATTTTGCGATGCCCAAAAACCAGAGGAATATAAAAGAAACAAGCAGAAGGAAATGAAGATAGAAAGAGGAAGCATTTCGTAAGCAGAAGAGAGACAAGAGAAAGACCACTTGGGGGAAGGGCAGTGGAGAGTGAAAGAGAGAGACATTTGAGCAGCGCGGAGCGAGAAACGAAAGACGGAAAGAGGGATTTCGTGAAGAGAGAAGGAAGAAAGAGAGGAGAAAAGGGGGAATAGTATGGGGGAGGAGAAAGATAAATTGGAATCGGAAGTAAGATAATGCCTAAATAAGAGACCGTGGTAATATGAATGCTCAGATTGGCGAGGGGTTTTGGTTGTCTGGGAGGACGAAAAGGGGGAGGGGGGTAGGGGTTGTTGTCTTTTTCGGAGTGGGGTAGGGGTTGTTGTCTTTTTCGGAGTGGGGTAGGGGTTGTTGTCTTTTTCGGAGTGGGACGGGTAAATTCAGTTGGACGGAATGGTTTCGGAAGGGAGGGAATGAGAGAAGGGAGGAGAGCACGGATGAGGGGGGAGATGGGGAGGAGACGAAAGAGGGAGAGATGCGGAGGGAGTTAGGGAATAGACGCGTGGGAGTGGTCGGGGTCATGAGCCTGATGTGTGGAAGGAGAGGAAAAGGAGCTTAACTTAGCAAGGAGGCATATAAAACCAACGTCATCAGCGGCGGCGATATTAATCTTTGTCGTGCCTGCCAGTTTTCCCCAATCCGGCGCGTACGGTCGATTCAAAAACCTCCGCAACCCTCTTAACTTATATATCAACCCAGCCGTTCGCCAGGTGGTGAGAGGGAGTGGTGACTCCCTCTCTATCACTCTCTCTCTCTCGGCAGTTAAACCCTCACCGGTCTTCCCTCTGAAAAACCTCCACCCTCTACGGGCATCCGACCTCCCATCCTCCCTCTCATACTTCCGGTGTTCCTTCTCCCCTTGTGAACTGCGTAGGACTCCTTTCGCTTCCCGGATCTGGTGTTGCAGAGGGAGAGCGGCAACCCGCATCTCTCTCTCTCTCTCTCTCTCTCTTTGGAGCCTGGTCCGCGGTTATCTCTCCCGTGTCTAGTTTTAATAACTGAAGAGGCTCCGAGAGGGCGGGTTTTGTTAGGAGATCTCGTGGGTTCCGTGATCATCTCTGCGGGCATGCGTGGGAGGACGGCGAGGTGGTCGTTGGGCGATTCGGATGCAGAGGTGGAGGTTGTCAGCTGCGGGGGCGGGGCGGGGTGTGGGAGGCGCGGGAGCATGCGGCACACGGAGCGAATTCCGCTAAGACAAATTTGGTGGTTTTTCTATGGATTTTAGTTTACGGGGCTTTCCTATTACATTGTTTTATGCCAGAGGCCCCAATCCTTTTTAGAAGAGGACCACATAGAAATATTGAAAGTGCTAGGCGAGCCGGGTCGAAATAAAACCGTTTCAAAATTTAAAATATTTTATTCTATAATTACCTAAGCATACATGGATCATTATATATAGACGTTCCTTACAGAGGAGGAGGAGGATATAACATATAACAAACTAGTAGAAGGTGCTTGCATTCTGCAAGCATATCATCTCACCTTGAAAAAACATTATTTTTTCAGACAGATATTTCATCATTACAAATATTTTTTAATTCTAAAGACTTCACCTCCGCAGCGATTTTCGTTTTTCCCTTACAAAAAAATAATAGATTTAAAAAAATCCCCAAACTTTACAATTTTAAGAATTTTATACTTTCTCCATTATGGGGTACAAAGGCTACGCATTTATGCCAAATTTTAAAGTTGTAGCACTTCTAGAAGTGAAATAATATTCTTCTAATTGCTTAAATTTTAAACATGTTTAACGGCCGCCGCAATATATTTATGGAGAGATTCAAATATATATTTGTGCAAATGCACTACTTTGTATATAAATAAAAATTTCAGCTCCGTAGCAAATTCGAAAATACATAAACCTTTAAATTTTGTTTAAACAATTGCAAAATTTTTAGCGGCCGCATTGTTGCACTTTTTCAAGATTTTCGTTTTTTCTAGTCAGTGTTGCACAAAATCCTACCTAAGAAAAAAATTTCTAATCTCCAGCTCATCTGGAAGTGCCTAAACATTAGTATCATCCTAAATGTTATATCCTCCTCCTCTGTAAGGAACGTCTATATATAATGACTAGTAGAAGGTGCTTGCATACTGCAAGCATTTCATCTCACCTTGAAAAAGCATTAATTTTTAGAGAGATATTTCATCATGGGAAATATTTCTTTAATTCAAATGATTTCTCCTAGTGACCAAATTTCTTTTTTTCCTTATGGAAAAATAATGGAGTAAAACAATTCTAATTTTTGAAATTTTATGAATATTATACGTTTTCCACATTGGGTTAATAATGCCACACTTTTATGCCAAATTTTAAATTTGTAGCACATTTAGAAGTGAAATAACATTTATCAAATTGTTTAAATTTAAATAATTTTTAACTACCAAAATAACAATTTTATGGATAAATTGAAATGTTTATTCGTTTAAATAGGCTAACCTCTAAATAGTTTTAAAATTTCAGCTCCCTAACTTGAGGCGTATTGTCTAAGCATCTACCAATTTGTTTAAATTTTATGAATTTTTAACTGCAAAACAAATATATTTATCAAAATTTCTATAATCCCTATTTCGTTTTTTTACAAATCCTAACTCTTAAAAAAATTTCAGCTCCGTAGCACATTTGGTAATACATAAACCTTGAAAATTTGTTTAAACAATTGCGAATTTTTTAGCAGCAGCATTGTTGCACTTTTTTAAGATTTTCGTTTTTTCTAGTCGGTTTTACACAAAATGCTACCTAAGAAAAAAATTTTGAATCTCCAGCTGTCCTGGAAGTGCCTAAACATTAGTATCCTCCTGTATGTTATATGTTATCTCCTCCTCCTCCTCCTCCTCCTCTGTAAGAAACGTCTATTTATAATGATATCCTCCCCTGTAATGAACGTCTATATATAATGATGCTATATCTTCCTCCTCCTATTCCTCTGTAAGGAACATCTATGTATAATGATGATAACAGATAGGAGGATACTAATACTTAGGCACTTCCACATGAGTTGGAGTTTCGAAATTTTTTCTTAGGTAGGATTTTGTGCAAAACCCAGTAGAAAAAACGAAAATCTTGAAAATGTGCAACAATGCGGTCGCTAAAAATTCGCAATTGTTAAACATATTTTCAAGTTTTAAGTATTTCCGAATGTGCCACGGAGCTGAAATTATTTTTAGAGGTAGGATTTGTAAAAAAAACGAAATAGGGATTATAGAAATTTTGATATTTTAATTTGTGTTGCCGTTAAAAATTCTTAAAATTTAAACAAATAGATAACTGTTTAGGTGTTACGGGATGAGCTAGGAAGCTGAAAATTTCAAGTTATTTACAAAGTAGTGCATTTGCACAAATAAATAATTGAATCTCTCCATAAATATATTGCGGCAGCCGTTAAAAAATTTTAAATTTTAAACAATTAGAAAAATAATATTTCACTTCTAGAAGTGCTACAACTTTAAAATTTGGCAGAAATGCGTAGCATTATTACCCATAATGGAGAAAGTATAAAATTCTTAAAGTTGCAAAATTTGGGGATTTTTTTAAATCTATTATTTTTACATAAGGGAAAAACGAAAAAATATTTGTAATGATGAATAATCTGTCTGAAAAATGAATGTTTTTTTAAGGTGAGATGATATGCTTGCAGAATGCAAGCACCTTCTAGTATATATAAGTAAACGTGAATAAATGTTATAAAAAATTCTAATGCGAACAATGCGTCTGTTTTTAAATTGGAAACACTGATTTTATGATGTTTAATTAAATTTCTGCGGGTAGAATAAAACCCTTTCGCGGTTCGTAGTTTGGGGACACCTGTGTTAGGCGTTAAGAATAGTATTTTATTTCTGAAATGCTGGCCGATTTTGGCGCTGTAATTATTGGTAAAATTCTTCGCTGTTGTTGAATTAAATGTTTTGCTTTCATTTCGGGGTGAATGTAGTTGTTTTAAAGACACCGTTCTTGGTCGTTAATTATTATATTAGGCAGTTTTACGAAGTAAAATAGAAAAATAAATGAAAATTCCGTGGTGATAGTGCTTAACATAAACCTAGGTCACGTTTTAAAATTGTTTTTTAATTAAATTAAGGTATTATTGGATATAAAATTATTTTCATCTTTCTTTTTCTATTCTATAAATTTAATTCAACATGGTAAAGGCTCACATTGTGAATTTCAGATTTTACGGAGGTTTTCAAAATGAAAAATGCTTGAACTAAAACTCTTCACGTCATTTGACTTAAAATTAAATGCTATGTTTTTGTTAAAGCATCCTTAGTAACATACAATTTAATCGGTGTTTGTAATCGGTTTTATATCCCACTTATTATACAAGCATATTTAAAAACTGTATATCATCCATATATTCTAAGCTGTCCTAACACCAACGAATGTTTTCATCATATGGGATTACTGACTCATCCTGGCATACATGCCCAAAAGTTCTTTCAAACCTGAAAAATTAACGTAATTTATTTTTAAACTTTTATATTAAAAACGTAACGTAGCTAAAAGTTAAAAAAATGAAGTTTTTATGTTAAATTGTCATATGTTAAATATTCCTGTAAGATTGTAAACATCGTAATATATATTAAAATTAATTGCGTTAATTTCTCAACTGTGGAAGAACTTTTGGGCCACACACAATGTATGAAAATCATTTCCCTCATAATTCAATGCAGGAAGTTCTGTGTACGTTGCTTTAGGAACCTATCTACAGTCTCATTCAATAACCATATGAAAACGAAGACAAAAAACTGGAAGCTAAAACAATTTCTGCGTACATTTTTAAAAAAGAATATACCTGAATGTAAAACGATGCGCACAATTTGTGTTTTATAATTATCTATTTGTATAATTATAGATCACTGCTAATATGACGACAAAATGTTTTACCACAGAATAAAACGTGTGTATTTGAAGTTATGCAGGATAAAGGAAGCAATCGTACCAAAAATATGGTGAATAAGATACAGACGCAAAGAAAGCTCTCAAAACTAGCGCACCAGGTAAGAGTAATTTGAATATTTTGACGTTTTCAGCAACAAACGTACCGTGTTGGCAATTGAGACCCAACTTTCTTTCTGGGACACGAATTCTGTAAAGACGAATAATGCTCGCATTTTCTTCCTCGTATTTTTTAATGTGCTTTCTCTTTTATTCTCTCGCTCTTCTTCTCACTTCTCAAAGTCCTCTTGTTCTTACAAACGTATCCTACAAAATTCGTACGTCCTCTTTTCGTTCTCATTTCGCCTTAATTTATTCATGACGTGGAACACACCACAGCCCCTTTTTTCCCATCCAACGTCTAATAATATTTTTTAATCTCCCCATTTTATGCATTCCCTCCTCCTTATGCCCGAGTTTTTTTTATTTTATCTGGGCTCGGAACAATCAGCGACGGAAAGTCTCCATCTTATTTTTAAAGATTCCTCCATCTATAGAGGCAGTAGGCATGTATTACCATAAGTATTACACGAAGCATGTCTACTCCCGAACCCCGAAAATAAAATTCTTAATGCCATCAAGTCTTCGTCAGACTTTGTCGTAATAACATTTTCTTCCATTTTAGACGTCTCTTACAAAAAAAAGAACACGGAAGATTTTTACTCTATAACGGCGGGGGGAGGGGGGGGGGGAGAGAGAGAGAGAGAGAAGGCCCCGTTTATTGCTTATGACCTCGAGTCTTCTTAGGAATTTTCCCAAAGTTCTCTCTTCGTCCCTTCATATATTATTGCCGATTTTATCCTCGAGGAGAGCCTTAAATAATGTCAATTCGTCTGAGAAGTAAGCGGGTCTCGGGAATTTTTCCGAATTCCTCTTTTTTTTGCCGACGTTCTTTTTCTGCTTATTTTATCATTCCCTATCGCGTTTGTTCGATAAGATTCCTTCCATCCGGACTATTTTTTTTACGGCGGAGCCGCCTCGAAAACGTTTCTCGTTCGTACAGAAAGTCATCGACTCGTTTTATTTTCAGCGAGGAAATTGGAAAATTGATCGGTGACATTTCCTCCATTTTTGATTCCCGTGAAGTCGTTCTTCGGTTGTTATTATTATTATTTTCCCTGAAACTGGCAGCTTTTTTTTTACTAAGTCGCCTGTCACGAGGTTTGAGTGATTCTCGCTTAAGTTGAAAAATTCGTTTCTACTTTTGGAGCGAAATTTCTAGAGAAGGATTACCTTCCCCGTAAAAAAAAAGTTAATCATCGCGATTGTGAATAGCTATATGCGGGCGTTTTTTCTAAAGGCCGCGCAATATGTTTCCTTCATACTTCTCTGCGGTGAGAAGTGTCGTCGTTAAGCGTAGCTTTAATGCTCCTAGGGTCTTGGCAGGCATGCGCGTGATTGCTGCTTTACCCTTTCGAGTTATGATTTGTATTCCTTATCTATATAAAACCTAAGCCGGGTTGAATACATTTTAAAGTTTGCGGCTGTTGTAAAATCGCCATTTTGTCTCTCAAATCTTGTTCCTGAACGCATCGACAGTGTGTCGGCACGCACACACTTTTCCCGTACCGTCCGACTGATCCCTTGTAATCCCTTCCTCTATCTTTCTTTCTCCAAGCTTCTTTCATTTCCGTCCCCGACGTTGAATACATTCAACCCTTCACACTTTCTCGACTCTTTTTGTCACTCTTGCCAAATTATGCGTTAATATTTGATTCCGTAATTCAACCATACACGCTTTATACCCTACCCCCTAACCTCTCCCACCAGTCCCTTAAGAAAAAACTCAACTTGCGCACGCATTTATCTCACTCTCTCCAGCCTTTTCCCAGATCCCTTACTTCCTTACCTTTTACTTTCTAGTTTTCTCGTCCGCTCTTTCCTTAAGACGCAACCTTTTCCCAGAATTACATCCTTTCACAGTTGTATACCTCCATTTATCCTTCTTTCTCCCAAGACGTCTCTGTCGCCACAGAGGCGTAATCTCTTTCTACTGTTCTTCTCGCGGTCATGTTTTCCTTTAAAGAGGGTGGATCGGTGACGGTGGGGTAGTCACTTTCAACAACGCCAAACTGGTCGGGTTGGAGGGGAACGGGTAATGGGGTGGACTCACTTTTACTTACGTTCCTATCACGTTTTTGGGATTCCTTCTCTTCTCATGTCGTTGGTGGAGGAGGATGTCGGGAAGGTTGTATGTGGATCCGTTTCCGGCCATCTACTTCTGTTTGTCTCTGTCTCTCTTTCTTTCTTGAAAGGAGTGTGTTTCACGTTTGTTGCGTGTCGGTGAAAAAAGCTTTAGTGTTTCGAATGTTTCTACGAGTGTTTAATTACTAAAGTCCTGCAACAGAGCGAGGAATGGCATCCGTTTTATACGACTCACGAGGGTCGTTTTTCTGATGCGTGCGCCCGTGTGATCATGTGAAATTTCTCGGTTGTTCAGCAAACGAGGGCCATGTTTAAGGATTGTAGAACAAAATAATCCAAATAGAACTTATGATGCCTACTTTCCATTTAATCATTTATTTAATACTTATATTGGCCTCAATAAATTTAAAGTACATATTTGTGTTCACAAATTTCATAACTTAGCGCTATAAAATTCTACAAATACATTCTAACGGAATATTAAATTGATCACGCGTATTTGTGCGGAAAAAAATAACGCGTGTACGTATTAGAATATATCGAATCAGAGTCCAAAAATAGTTCTTGCCATGGCAAAACTCGCGTAATGAGTGATAAAAACTGCAAAATCTTCAGCATTTACGACAAATTCTAAGAAATACAATCGATAAGCATAATTCTACGATAAAAATTACAGTCTTCATTCCTTTCCTCAGAGAATAGTACTAAATTCGCTCCGATATTACAATTCTATTTAAATGTGCAAGAGAAAATTATTCTGCACGATGGACTTCAGATTTCCCATGTAAATCAAAGAGTACGGATAGTTCCTTGAATCGAACTCGGGACTTCAGTCTTCGCAACAAAAATATCCTTGGGAGCTCGGTCCATGTATCAAGAGATTTCCACGAATTTTCATGAAAATCGTCCTATAGCTTCAAAATTTAATAGGGGGACGGACAGTCAGAGAGATAGACGGACAGACAGACAGACACAACAACAAAACTGTAAGCATAATTCTATTCTGGAAAGTTGGCTAAAAATAGTACCAGTAGGAGTTTGATGAAGCATAAAATGAATTTGCAACCTGTGTTACTAATCAGTTTCTTTTAGGACAGAATCAAAATAATTTTTTTTCAGACTTTCAGACTCTAGTGCGTTAATCTCGTACATTAAATATAAAATTCGCAATATTTTTTTGTTCAAAATCTCGTATTTTTATGAATCAGAAACTGCAGTATACAACATCTTTAAGTAATAAATGTGACACGGATGTTGCAAATTTCACGAGAACAAAAAGAAAAACGGAAATCCCAGGATTCAAACTTGACGATTTTTGCAATTTCTTTCAGATATTTCCTTTATCCGTTATCCATCCTCCACGGAGATAAAAAAATACAATTTAGGAGTGAAAATTATATAAGAGTACCGTAAATATAACGTCTCGACCATGTTGTTTCCCAAATAATTTGACCTGTTATTGTTTCGGCGCAATATTTAAAAACCAATTTCTCTTTAGCTCTGAAAGAGTAACTTCCAGGGATTTTCTTTTGCAAATCATTGAAAAATTGATCCAAGAATTATATCCTCTGTAGCGTTACAAGTCACGTAGAAAGGTCTTTTTCATGAACCTCTGATATCTACGTAAAAATAATGACGGCGGCTATAAAAAGTATTACCGACTCCATCCTGGTAATAACAGGAGAAGTCTCCTCATTTTTTGCCCATCCCAATGCGATTACAACCCAACCCACGCACCATCGCCGCTCACCTCTTTCTCCTCCCAACATCTTTCCTCCCATCTCTCTCTCTCCTTCCCATCCTCCTCCTCCTCTCTCTCTCTCCCTCCCTTCCTCCCCTTCTCTTTCTCCTTCCCTTGATCTCTCTTGCCTTTCCTTATGACGTCACCGACTGCTCTCTTAGACCCTTCGCCCACTCATCAAGGACTCTATATGCTATATCTTCGACCACGCCATCCATCGACATTCATTTAAAGTGTTATTTAACTATTTTTCCTGTTTCATGGGTTTCACTTTAAAAAAAAAGTCCTTGACGTAAAAAATGGCAATTTCTTTTCTTCATGTTGGGAAACGAGAAATCTGCTGTTTTGCCCCCCTTAATGCTATTAATTAAATCCCTTAATACAAAAATGTCCATAATTTTCCCGTGTCTACTAAATTGACATTAAATTTCAAAACTGTTTTCTAGAGTTGATTAATTATCATAACAATATTTATCGAATTTTTATACACCGTTATATAAAGTCGTTCTGTTATCACTATCGTCTTAAATAAACTACATATCTCCATTTACATATAAAGATTGATGTCATGGGGAATGTTTTAATGATCTTTCATGTCTGCATATTAATTAATCATGATAATAAAAAACATTATCCGCGTTATACTGTAGGTCAATATCAAGCTCTTATTTGAATTTATGACATCCACGTATTTTTATCATTTAATCTGAGCTGCGCGTCTGTACTAACTTGATGCGGTTCACCATTATCCAATGCCTACAATTACTTGTTTTCTCTTCCTCTAACGAAATTCATCGACACATATTCTAAGGACGTGCTAACATAGATCAAAACAATACTGTGTTCTAAAATTGTATCATCTTTAGTAGGAGCAACTCCGGCGATCATTTTCGGCCAGTCAGTCAATGCGGTTATAAATAGCGACTTGGGATGTTCCTCCTTCCCTCTAATCTTGTTCCTGCTCATTCCTTCTCCCACGTGACATCACCTCACATTACCTTAAACGGCCTAAATGTCTCCCTCCTAAACACACTCTTCTCTTTCCGCCTTATTCCTCAAGACTTCCACGCCACTGGCAATTGGCTTCCCGGCGGATTCCACTCCTTGCTGAATTCAACAGCCGAACCCCGCCCCTCCTCTCGCCCCCAACATCTGCCCGTTCCCCGGAGAATGTTTCCCCCACCGCTTTCATCCTTTCAACCTGAATGATGGCGGAGAAATTTAGTGGAGAAATGGAGCAGGTGAAGTACGTAAGGAAAGAGACGGTGAAAATTGAATGAGATAATAAGATGAGAGAAACAGTATCGAGAGAGAGAGAGAGAGAACGTTGAAATTTTAATACAAAGATGGGAATTGGTAGATGCTAATAAGTAAATGCTTTTTAGTGTGCAACTAACGGATGATAGAATATGTAGCGCTAGATATTTACCCTAGCTAAATGTTTGAGATCCAATAATAATGTAACCATGCACAGACTCAAAATTTTTATTTACTGCTACTGTGATTGATCTTGGAATGCACACTCGTTGCGAATTAATGGCTTTTCAAGGAGCAATATTTGAGTTTACCCGCATTTTGTTGAAAATTGCCTTGCTAGCGTCGAATATCCTTCAACTTAGGTTTATGTGAAGTGTATATTGGAGCGGTCTAACAGCCCACAAACACTCAAGTGATTCGAGTATTTGGTGTTTTTCTTCATGGGGGGTGCCAGTGGTGTAGTGGTTAGGACGCAGACTGCTACTCGCCTGCCGCTCGAAAGGGCAGGGTGTACGAATCCCGCAAAAGTAGGATTTTTTCCAAGGTCGTCCGACCCCCTGTTTGTGTGGTTTGGGGAGACCACGCAAATTCAGCGTTCCGTCCTTCGGAAAGGACGTTTAGATGTTTGCCCCCTTGGTGCTATTCGTTAAGAGTAGGCTAATGCCGGCACCGGGTTTCCCTCCTTCCTTGTGATTGTGTTTGGTGTGGAAGAAGTTATGGATAAAAGAATCCAAGAGGTGGATTAGCCAAAAATACACACACAGATCCTTCCTGGATAACTTTAAGAAAAAGATTGGGTTGTGCATAGGGAGAACGGGTGCAAGTGCATACAAATATATTTTAGGCGCGTTTCGCTTCCAGCATAAACGCCTATTAGCGTCGGTTAGTCCGTCCGTCCGCATGTTCGTTCTTGGCGCTTCTACCTAAACGGATTTTTATGAAATTTGATATTAAGGACTTAAAGTCAAAGAAAATAAGAAAATCACAAAAAGAAATCACGTAAGCCAATCAGGGGTACCAATTTACCAATGACAAAAATCAACCTTCCGTTATATCTCGTAAATGTTTGGTCAAATTAAAATAGTTTTCAAATAAACTTGTAGAACTAGTAACGTAGAGTATTTCTTTTCCAAGACATTTTTATTTTAGGAGTAGCCGTTATCAAGAAAATTGCACAAGAATCTCATAAATCGCTTTGAACTTGGAAAATTTCTTGCATAGCTATCTAATTGTTATCAACGTAAATAATCTTATTGGTTGCTGAAGTAAATAAGATCTACTATAATTACAAAATACATTTAATTCCTTACACTTGCATGACAGATTTTGTAAGCGGAAGGAAATGAATTATCTACGGCGAAGAAAAGAACATAAACATAAATATTACAACTACTGTACTCAAGTGAGGTATTAAAAGACACTGATTATAAAATAAATCACCAAATATAAATTGACTATTTCCCTGGAATCCTTTTAGATATATCGTTTTGGAGCATTAATGATTATAATTACGTAATATTTATTGTTGCACCAACTAAGAGCCGGAAAGAAAATTTTAATGGACAAAGATATAATCGGGTCGTGGTGTTATGCTGTTTTATGATATGTGTTCGGTCAAATTATATCTTATAGTTTCAAATACTCCATCGCACGAAACGCGCCTATTTGTGATACACTGTACACTTTCCTAACTTGTTACTCTGATCCTTAGCAATCAACTAATATTAAGTTAATATCTTCTATAATGTGTTAACAGTATGCATTTTTAAATTTATAAACGGTGTATGTCATCCCATCCTGATCAGTAAAAGTAGAAGAGTACAGGATTATACATTTTCATATAATTCTCGTAATATGATATATCTATGGGTGAGAGGTTTTCTTTTTTCGAGGAGTTATTTGCTGACATTGATTTTGGAATGATTCTTATTTTTCCACGAAAAACACGGAAAAGGCTGGAAAATGACGTAGAATGGGCGAGATAAAAAATGAAAAGACGACTCAATTCCCTCGAGAAATGACAGAGTGAAATGGAATTTGTTAAAAAGAGTCGGAATGGAAATGCGAGACAAAGATGGATGAGAGCCGATAACGCAAAAACGTTCGGAGATATGAGAGGAGTGTAAGGGAATAGGAAGAACCTTCTCGGTGCATAAGTTGCTATGGAGACGGATGTGAAGAGAAAATAAAATTAAAAAGAGCTTACGCGTTTGAGGAAATTGGGAACGATAAGAGAATGCCACAGAAAATGTCCACGGAGAATTAAATTGTTCATTATTATGAAATTACTGATAATATTATAATGAGATCCAGGCCATAGGAAAATATCAGACTTTAATTTTTCTTTCCTTTAAAAAAATATTTTAAACACAACGGGAGATTTTACATCCGTGAGTTGAGAAATGAGTTATTCACGAAGGAGAGGAACGTGTATGTTATCATTTAATGGTAGCTTTTATACCGACAACGGATGCCAGGAAATTGGTTTTCTAGGCACAGAAGAAAGTAACGATGACGCAATCCCTACTCGAATGCCACCTATTAAAGATGAGAACGTTACAAATTGAATCTAGTTTTTCGTTCCTTTCCATTCGGAATTTATACAAATTCAATTGTATTCCTAAGCGTATTCTGAATGAAACGGTTTTATATTGCTGCATACGAAGAATTATAAAAGTGAACTAGTTATTGTTTGTTTTAACATTTTTATGGTAATACGATGCTAAAAGTCGAAATTGAAAATTCAGTAAGTGATTACAGAAATCATTACTAAACTTATTAGTTCGTTATCGAAAGTAGTCTATCCGACAAAAAAGTGACCATTACCGCGTCTAAAAGTGCTCATGACTCTAGGATTTGACTCTTAAAAGAAACCAAATAAATAAAAACCACGCGAAAAGGTCGCTGATACATTTTACAACGGTTTCTCCGCTTGTCCCTGGATCTACGCGAGAACGGAAACGGCACCTGGTTACGAATTCACGCGGCTTTAAAAGCGGAGGAATGGTGTGTGTGTGTGGGAGGGGGGGGGGGGGTAAGACGAGGTAGGGAAAATACTAGGCCGAAGGGAGGGAGATGGCGGAATTTACAAATCGTTCGTGAGGTATAGTCAATGTTGAATGAAGCAGAAAGGATCAAGGACGAGAGAGGCTTTGCGAGAGGGAGGGATAGGGGAGGGGGAGAGGTACCAAAAGCAGACGACTACTGCTCCTGGAAGGGAGGGGTGAGTACGCCTAAATGCGTTTAAGGGAGGCAGAGAAGTTCGTGTTGGAGAGAAGTCTGAACCAGAGTAGGGGGGGATCAGAGAAAGACACGCTGCGTTCGCGAGAGAAGTTCGATATCTATTTCCTACCCATTCGAACGGGGCAGGAGGGTGTGTGCAACGGGAGAAGCCATAAGGGTTAGAGCGGGAGGCGGTGAAGTTTATGGTCTCTCCTCATTCTCCGACTCGCGAGGGAATTGAGCAGTTCCTTCGGTGGCCCGGGTGATTGGACGAAACGCCTACGATTGTTCCGGGTAGAGAAGCGTGAAAGGTTTAAAATGTATAAAATGCACATATTTCCGGGACGGAGGATGTTAGCGCAGGGAAAGTGGACCAGGTTCCTTTACGAATGACTTTTGTTCTGTTTAGTTCTATTTTTTTAACTTCATTTTTTCTTTTTGTTTCGATTACTGTATGAGGACTCGTGTCACGCGGCAGGTTCTAGTAGTGTTCTTTTTTTGTTCCCTCTCTCTGCTAGATCCTTCACACGGGTAGTTGTCATCTGCAAAGGATAAACGACTTGGGTTTTTTTTTCGACTGCGGGTGCGTGCACAGCTTAGAGGAGCTATTAATATTACTCCACGGATTGTTTTTTCCTTCGGAATGACGGTATATGTTGCTGTTTGTCCGTTTTTGTTGTTTAGAAACTTTATCTGGTATCGCCACTTGCTCTTAAAGCTGCGTATTTCTAGATTTAAAGAAAAATGGAAACTACGTCTTAAAACAAGTACCTAGCTTCTGCTCTGTTGTTTTTTCTCTTTTATCAACAATGAATGAGACACACTGTGAAAAGAGCTGATGTTTTATTAATACGTTGTTATTTTCTATATTAGTGTGTTTTTTATTGTTAACACTTGATTATCATCGGAAATTTATATTTTTCTTATAAAAGTTTCCTAGAATTGTCCGTCTTATAAATTTCTTCAAGTTAATTATTTATGATTGCTTTGAATTTAAAAAAGAATAATAAAAATGACAATTTTTATATATTGTCAAATATAATTAATAACATTATTCTGAATATTTTTCATCAAGATCTTGTTTAAGGGACACTTTTTCGGTTATGATATTCGAAATTTCTCATCTTCAATAAATTTATAGCGTTTATTTATATCAGTGGCAATATGTTCCGAAAAATAAACTGCGAGAAATGAGATGCTCCGTTTTTCAATTCTATATCATTAGGGAAATTATTGCCGGTTCTCGTCAATTTGAATAATGAAAAATAGCAATTTTCATTAAAATACTTCAGTGGTTCTTGAATTAAGGGCTAATTTTGAAAGTCCACGGCGTGTGTTTTAATTTCGAAATTATTTCTCCTTAGTTGTATATTTCAGAAATGCGAATGCGCAGAAATTCTCAACAAATTAATGGCCCCTTAATTAATTTATATAATAGCTTAGTTTTAAATTAGTTCATGCAGGAAGACGTTTTATAATAGGGGGCAGTGCCTGGGGGGAAACCTCGCTTAAAAAAATACTCTATCTAATTATATACATTAACAAAGTTCTCCTCCGCTAAAAATCTTAAGCACTCCGGAACGGCGTGTTCGACGCATTAAGTGAATTTGCTAAATCTCTGTTAGTTGTAAAAGCGCCCTCCGGTAAAAGTGGGTGCCAGGTGCTTGTATTTCGTGTTAACGGGAACAGGCTGCTGCGGCTCTAGGATTAAGGGGATATATTCACACCATTAAAGCGTAAAAAATACTCGTTGCGTTTGCATTAATTCTGGACTACGGGGAGCCGAGGGAGGGAGTGAGGGTGGGGGAGGGTCCCAAACTCGGTCCTCGCCGCCGACTCTTTTTTATGCGTGAGCGTATTACGTGAGGTTTAAATTTTTTTTTGTCGCTTCCACGCCACACAAGGGTCGACCATTGGCCCTCATTAAAAAGTAATTACGCTTCACAGTTGAGGTCGATTTAAAAAAACAATAACCGAGTATGATATTTATACGGGTTATTTTTAGTTCTCACCCATTACTTGCCTTAGTTGTGAATTG
This sequence comes from Tanypteryx hageni, assembly GCA_028673005.1. Lineage (NCBI taxonomy): Eukaryota > Metazoa > Arthropoda > Insecta > Odonata > Petaluridae > Tanypteryx > Tanypteryx hageni. The sequence goes on along the minus strand of CM054112.1, from coordinate 98,001,634 downwards.
ATTGAAACTAGCTAATTAATTTTACGATTAAAGGCGTTATAAGATAAATCCTACGTATCTAAAAGTAATTCTGGCGTACGGAAAAAGATTAGATTGTTCGATTTCTATTTTCGCTTAATGGCTTCTAATATTGAATGTGATGAGTTACGTTGCAGGGCGAAACGATAGTGACAAAGTAAGTTTATTGAAAGTTAACGGTTTATCCGTTATCCGATAAAAATATTTCAATTGTTATTTGGATATTCAAAAATTCCTGTATATGACTGCAGTCTTCTCCACATTCCTAGCACAAACTAATGCAATTTGTTTGGATCGTTATATGCCACATTTTATCACGATTATGTATAATTACCAGTTTGCATTTAAATGGACAGTTTTTCCGTTTACCTACGGGACCATAATAAGAAAAACTTCATTGTAGCAAAGATACGGTGCGTTTCCGTTACAATCTCGAGTGTTACAAATCAATGCTTCCTCTTCCTTATTTCTTCGAAATCGGCGTAATAGAGCAGGAATAGCCGACTGATGTCAAATCGATCCTTGCGATAAAAGGCTTACCCTTTAACGGAAACATCCAATCGTATAGCCATCGGCGCGTATAACGCGGCCAGATAATGACGAAAGGACACCTGCTCTCCCGGAACACAGCGGGTTACGGGCGAGGCGCACCGAGATAAAGTAGTGAAAGGCGGGCTGAATAATGGGTGCGTAAAATTGGAGGATAAGGCGAAGGTTCCTTTTTTTGGAATGATTAAAAAAAATAGCCTTCTCTTTGTTCTACTACTTTTTTCATCCTCACCAAATGACTTTGATTCTCGTGATCCACGAGATAAATGGCCGTTAGTCTTTCGGGGACTGGGCCTGATTAATGTCCGACGGCGGCGCACTTTCTTGCGTCCAGTGTCACGGCTCGGTGAAGCGTTGGAGATGTATGGGTCAAGTGCACACGATTCGTAAAAACCGATCGGGGCACGCCCCTCCATGCCCACTCACCCGCCCACCAACGCACGCAGCAGCAGCTCAGTGTAATGGAAATTAAAAAAATTAACGCAGAAGCGAGGCGATCGCGGTGCCACTGACGAGTGAGAATGGAATTAAAAGAGAACCCCGCCCTTCTTCCTAGGACGGGAAGCTGTGGTTTTTTCCACACCATCTTTCGTTCCCTGTCAAAAGAATAAAACAGTTCCGGTCCCGTTCTAAATTAACTTCCGAACGTGTTCAACGTTTTCTTTAAAACGCTAGGGAAATAAAAGAAACAACGTCCTTCAACGTCCTTGTTTACAGTTCCGATATTTTCTTTGGGCGATTTCCAGTAATGTTATTCTCTCGCAGTGCATAATGCGTCGGAATTGTCATGGATTAGATTTGTGAGAAACGTGCGAGAAGAAAAAATCTGAACTGAGGAGGACTTTTGAGAAAGAAAAGCTATAAGGAAGCAAGATGTCGATATGAGGAAAAGAGCTGTATTTATTTTCATCCGCAGATATAATTTTCTTCGGTATTTCAGAAAGTTTGTCAAGGATTTGGTAGTGCGATAAATTATATCCCTGGGAAACTTTTGGAAGTATCGAGCGCAATAAACAAGAACGGTTAATTCTCCAATGTATTTCCTTCGATGGCGTTCATACGTATATCGTTCAATAGTATTGTATCGTTTAACCCGCTCTTAACTATCGCAAATATGGTTTATACTATTATTATTGCTATTAAGCATATCTCAATTTTAAATAAATATTTCGTTCGCCTCTGACGTTCCCCATTGCATTAAGGGAATTAATTTTAAATTACAACAAAATAAGTTGCACACGATGTTTTTTTACTTTCTCCATACGTAGTATAGGGGAAAGTATTGTTTTTTTGAAAAAATTGACTTCGATATTTTAACGGAAATACACGTTTTGAAGTCGCCTGAACATGTTTTGACCATTTTCTCGATGTCTGTGTAGGTGATAGCTTTTTTGGGTGCTATAACTCAAAAACTGTTAATCAGGTCAACGTGAAATTTTATGTTTAATACTTTTATGAAAGTCAGAAGAACTCGTTAGTTTTTAGTAGATATCGGTTAACCGAAAGTGGGTGTTTACACTTGTCACTTATCCGTTATTTTGAGATATTTACTTTAATATTTGATAAATGTGTTGGGATAAAGGTTGTAGGAAATCTAATTTTCTATAACCTTTGTTTGAAATAGATTCCCATATAATGCATTTTTTAAAGAGATATCTTATAATTTCAGTTGCCACCACCACGCCACCTACCGATGACTGTTGTTAATAATTGACGCTTAGTTACGTTTTACGTTAGTAATTTATGGAAGGCTATGGTTTGAGTTTATTTCTGTTCATTGTAAAGTCCAAAATTTTCTCGCAGTCTCTTAAAATATTTATTATTATGTAACCTATTTGGAATTTTTAGATCACATCAGATTTTTTATTTGAAATTACATTCATTTTACTGTTATGAGTTTCACACAATATCTGCCTCTTCAGTGAATTAAATACCACATTTGTTATTCTAAATGTATCAATTTATGTTCATTTAGGAGTATTTTGTCAATGGTGGTTAATAAAAAATATCGAGATTATAAAATTAAAGCCGCATTACAAAAAGGATCATACGTAAATATAATCAGAATTTTACCAGGATTACTATATACCTTTTATTTCATACATTCGAAAATGAATTCTAGTTAAATCATTTTTGCAGTGAATGTGGTAATTAACAATTATATTTATAATCTTTAATCACATCGTGGTTCGACTTTGTGTTGAAATATATAATTCGAGGAATTGGCATGTTTTACATATTTAAGATTAAAGTTAAAATATTAAAAACTCACATATCGCATTAACTGTCCTGAATAATGTGGTTATACAAAGCATAGCTGTCCGAAATAAAGCAGTAGCTATTGTTTCATTAAAAATATTCTTTGATGTATTTTTTTTTCTTTTAGAGTGATTAAGCACAAAACAACATTGAATACACTGATAATTAGGTATCTGAAATTAATATGTGATCATATCTCGACCAATTGTATATGATCATATTCCGATCACGCCTCTCTTGTCCTATAACAAGTTGAAAATAAAACTCCATTACCAAGAAGTTGATTGATTAACAAAAATTTCAATCACGTGTAATCAATCACTTGAGGAATTTTTAAAAATTAAATTTTTAAGTTAATTGATAAAACTTTCCCATATGGCTCGAGAGCAAACAGCGCTATATTTGAGATTCCTTCAATCATTTTTTTCCGAAGCCTTGTTTGCATTACTATCCCTCAAAAATTCCACTTTCACTTTTCTTAAGTATAATTTAGAAATTAAAATATTCAAAAGAGCTATATTGCGTGGCAAATAATTTAAGCTGAATTACAAAAATTAAATACTTGAATATTTTTATCAATCTACGGCGAAGCGTCATATTCACAGCAGTTTATTTCCTTCTTTCACATAGATTCATGCGAGCGTGTCACTATTTATGGAATGATTGCCAAGGTTCAGATTTATTTAAAAATGTTGAAATATTTTAGCTGTTTGAATAGGGATTCCTTCGAATAAAAAGGTGGAGGTAAGGCAGACAGGGAGCGCAACAAAAATTAGGCGCGTTCCTTCCAGTAGTTCCTGTGGTCAAAATTTCAATTTTTCTTTAGGAGTTGGCGGCTCCGGCAGAGCAAAGTGCTATAGGTATATATGCTTTCATCCGATCGGATTCTTAAAAATTTATAGATAAAAGTAATTATATCCACGGTAGAATCTACGAGAGGGCAGCTGGGCATATGCTCCCCCTCCCCAATATAAAAAATAACTTGAACTGCGTCCGATTTTGCATTAATTTCAACTCTAACTTGTAGATAAATATATTTGTTGAATGATCAAATGCTTTAAAATAATATTTCGATGTTTTTGAGTTGTTATAGGAGATTATTGAAGAGGAATAAGATGGCAATCTTCTTATAAAAATGGGTTTTATTATTTGCCACCCCTAAAGAAGATTTCTGGCTGCGCCACTGATTCCAGGTACCTAATATAGAAGATCCAATTGAGGCTTATTCTCACTTTTTCATCGATTTCCCTACTGCTGAGGACTCGACTTATAAACAGCTTTATAATTTATTTTTGCTCTTATAAAGGCGTTCTTAAGATGTATCAGTTGACGATTCTAATTTATTCCGGGCAACATAGATATTTCGATTGAGGGTTATTTTCTTTTTCTTTCATCGATTTCCTCATTTCTGAGAACTCGCGATCTTATAAACAGCTTCGTCATTTATTTTTGCTGTTATAAGTAGCTCGCGGGGATAATTACGAAGTGGGTCCTTCCCCACCCACGTACATACACATACGCATCGAAGGGAGGAGGGAAACGCGGTACCGACATCAGCCTAATCTTACGAAAAGAACCAAGCGTGCCAACTGCTTAACGTTTCTTCCAAAGGACAGAATGGATTACTTGCGTGTTCTCCTCGCTAATACAGAAGTCGCAACGGGGCAATTCTAGGTAGAAAAAAATCCACTTCCGCCAGGCCTGCTACGCTACTCCGCCACCGCTTTCTTTTAGTGATATTATTAGAGTGTAATATTTTCCCCCGTATCTTGGTGTAAGTGAACATTGGCAGTCCGTAAGAGAGGTCTTTTATCTCTTCAAACGTTTATTAAACTCTTAAAATTTTAAATGTTGATATGGGAGTCTTTATATGATGCGGAAATGATCTGATCTCCTTATGTTCCATGAAGAACGCATTAAATAAAAAGAAATATGTAATGGAAGAAATACGAACATATCTCGCGCTCGAAATCTTCTGAAAGCGTCCACTTTTCGTTTTCATACCAGTAAAAGGGCAGTCCTGATTTTGTGATTTGAATATAGATAAAAAATGAAAATTTCCATCAAACTACCTCAAGCGGTAAGAGCCTCATGAATGCGTCGAGTCAGAGAGTCCGAATGAAATAGGCTACTTATTTTTCTTTTAATAAGTTTGCTGTTTCTCGACTTTTCTTAAACTAATGGATCGTACTATTTTGTAACTTTGAATGTTGCAACTACTGTTACTGTTATTTTTACGAATACCCTATTAAAAATGAAATATCTAGTTTCTGTTATTGATTTAAAACATTAATTGTTTTTCTAGTATTTACTAGGCAATAAGGTAATGTTTACTGTAGCTGAGCTAAGCAGCAAAAGGTCAACTATAGGCATGGCCATTTAGAATATAGCTTTAATGGTATTACGCAAGGTGATAACATAAGTTTAATTTATTGATATTCCGATTATTTTTACAGAAAAAATATCTGTCGTAATTCAGGCTTAATCTTTTTTGTTATGTAGTTTCTTGACTATTGATTTGTACCCTTTTATTATGTATTGCTGTATTAAATAATTTCAAATACATTTTAAAAAAACTCAAATTAACGAAAATTTTGTGCTTAATCAAGGAATTTTTTCTTCTATCGACAGATAAAAGCATAAAATTATATACATATTATGCTGACAATTACAGCATAAAAGTAATGTGAAATATATTTTAAACGCGAGAGAAATATAAATGAGTGAATGTATTCCAAAAATATTTTGCGATATTACGGACGTCATTTCTAGAAATGTTCAACTTTCATTTTTATTGTATTTTTTTCTGATAAAACCAGTGATGAATGTTACCAATATTTCACGATTAGGAATTTTTAATAGTTGTAATTCAAAGTATTCTGCTAAAGGTGGGCTTCAACAAGAAATTTCATTGAAATGCGGTTAAACGCAGAACCTCGTCATATTCAGCGCACGCTCGCGTATTTTCTTCTCTGATCTTCTTATTGCTCACGACACAACTCCGCGTATAATTCATTTCCTTCCGTGCCTGAGGTACGTATGTTTAGTAGGCCGTGTTTTGCCGGTGGAAACCGAATAACACCTGGTTCATTTATTCACTTTATCCTTTCGCTCTCATTTTTTGGCGAGTGAAATAAGCCCTTTTGATGAAAGAAGTCTGTGTTCAGATACGGCTTTTGAGACGCGGACCCAAAATGGTTATATTCGGGTTGGGTTTTATGGCCAGAAAATGCTTTCTCCAGAATATGGACGGTTGCTACGATGAAAGGGTTTTAATACTTTGCCTCGAGAGAGAGAAAGAGAAAGGCATGGGGAGAAAGACGCCAATCGTCACACGACAAAAACGACAAGAGCCATTTCAGTTCCTGAGTTGTGGAGTTTTAATTACTTTACAATAATGAATTTTGTATTGGTATTTATTTAAAGATTTTGTTATATGTATATATATATATATATATATATATATATATATATATATATATATATATATATATATATATATATATATATATATATATAACCGTGAATAATTTCTGAGATAAAAATATTGTTTCTTGTGATTATCAAAAAAATGCAGAGAAACTATCATTGAATTGTTTTCTGCTTAAAAATATGTATTGAATATAGATTAAATTACATGTATTTCTATAGTGATTTTTGTGATTTAATTGTCGGATTTAGATCTTGCTGCAATTATCTTATAACTAAAATTACAGCCTGCTAATTCTCAAACTGAGAAGGTACATCGTGTCTTTTAATACTATACTGATTTAATAACATATAATACTGCTTCGGTATAGTGCTGAAAGACACACACTATATTTGCGGTATTTGATCCACTGTTAGTCTCACTGTCATAATCGCTCGAACATTTATAACTCAAATTACCTTGATGACGTAAGATTTTATCGTCGTGCTTTGACTTGCGTACGTAATTATATCATTTGGTAACAAACACGAAATTACCTGCTCTATCAGGGTTGTTCTTTTGAAATCAGGTACGTAATTTCTATATTCACTAGGGATTCAGGGTCGGACTGACACATGGGCACGCTTAAATCGTCGTCGATGCGCTGGCGATCTCAACCGGTATGTTATGTATACGTCAACGATAACAAAATCGTCAAAAAGGAAAAAACCAGAAATCAGTTTTAATTATAACAGTCAGAATTTATCCTTTGAATCTTTACAGAAGACGTACATGCGAAGTAACAAAACGTATAAGGAAAGGTTTTCCGTGTGTCTTACGCAAAACGGAACAACATTCAGCAAAATAGCGTGAAATTACTATGCATATCCGTGAGAATAATAAATTAACAGAATTTTCTTCTTAAATTTCTCCAGAAAATCAATTTAAAAAATTCTCTCAGGTCTCCCCCTTTCCTCTTTACGATTCAAATCCCGACCTCCTGCGGTTGAAGGTCGTTTTATTCCGGTAAATTGCCCGGACGTGTTCCCTTCATCGCCAGATTCAAATAACCTAGCACCCTCGGCCTGGCGACGGCCGTGTGTATTTGTTCTAAAAATCCCCTCGCTCTCGCTTTTATCTCCCCCGATGCAGGTTCCCTGGACGACTTGGACCTCGGAGCGGTCGATGACTTGGACGCTGACGGGAACCACGACCGCCTGAGCAGCTATCCGTGGCAGAGTCCTTGGGTGGACGAAGAGGAGGAGGCGGCCGCGGGGGCGGAAGGGCAAGAGGGGATACCGGGAGAGCATCCTTCGTCACCAACGGCGGCCGGCGGAGGCGGGGCGACCGGCTCCGGGGAGCCGTACGTGCCTCCGCCCCCTCCGCCGCCGCCTCCGCCTCCTTCGGTGGGGGCGGGAAAGGGCGGAGGTTCCTTGCCCCCGTCCTTCGCGAACGAGGCTTCCTCTAACGTGAGCGCACAGCTGGGCGCCACTGCCTTCTTGCACTGCCACGTGAGGAATTTGGGGCAGAGAACGGTGAGTGAATGATTGGGGATCTTTCTCGTAGATTTAGAAATATTCATTACCAGGTTATGGTTTGTTTAATCCTGCTCTATTATTAAGATAATTTTATTTTTGCCGTCTATCTGTATGTATATTGTTGTGAAACTATACCTCAATTGATTTAAAGCAATATTTTTTCCCTTACTAATATTATAGAATACAGTGGACGCCGCTCATTGTGATCACTTCTGGTTACAGCTTAATTGATAACAATAACCGATTGATAACAATGGCCTACGAAACAAAAATACAGCTGTTCAGCGTTGTTTATTGGCGCAGAGCGGAAATGTATACATAAAAAGGTGGAAGTGGACAGAAAGAAAACATTAAAATCAAGCAATATAAAATACTTTAAGTTGACTGTTCACTATTTCTTCGAGGTCATCAATAAAAATGAAATTGTCATAGTGTTTCTGAAAATCCATACACCCCATTAAAAACAAATAAAGAAAATACATATTAAATTCAGGAATTAGAAAAATTCTTTCAAAGTTGATTATTTATTGTCTTTTTTGAGAAGGTCATTAATAAAACGTTCATATCAATATTAATAATAATGTTTTTGGAAATCCGCTGAACTGGGCTGTACGCCGCGTCGCAAAACTTCTAGAACCTGTCGAATTTCAGCATTTGTTGCAGGTTCAGACTCTTTTTCCTCTGTCAGTTGCGGGTCTGCGGAAGTAACAGTCTTTTCCACTACGATGTCTCTTACAATTCAAGTTTTCATTTTGTTTTACTGCCCTCTCAATAATGTCTCGATTTTTTAAATTGTACACGGAAGAGGTTGCGAAATTTTTAACTGCACTGCTGCATTACGTTGACTCGTTTTCGGTTATTTATCATAGCGTTCTAAAATGGCAAGTTTTTCTTTAAGGGTTAGATCGTTACGTTTCTTTTGCCCTTCCGCTATTACATACGCACGGAGGAACGACACCGACAACCATACGAACTGTACGAAGCAACAGCAGTAACTATACGCGCAACGTGTCGGAGCTCAAGAACAAACCGGGATGTTACGTAATCACTTCCACTGCACATGCGTCAAGCCGCGATAAGGCAAAAAAGCGATAACAAAAACCGAAGCAATGATTAGAATAAACGTCGTTTTTCTATGTATTAGTAAACGTCTGATAGGGACTTCATAAAAGTGATAACATTACACGGATGATCACATTATCCGTGGTTACAATAAACGGCGTCCACCGTATTTCATCATTTCGCTTAAATAACTTTTAATGTGGATCAATTCGTAAGAATAGTGTCATCCAAATTATCTTACCAAATAGGGTGATAAAATTATAAATGGAGGGCTAGAAACTACTGATGTCTGCATCGATATTCCGATAAGAGTATATATTTACTAGTAGAAGGTGCTGCAAGCATTTCATCTCACCTTGAAAAAACATTAATTTTTCAGACAGATATTTCATCATTAAAATTATTCTATTAATTCTAAAGATTTCACCTCTGCAGCGATTTTCGTTTTTCCTACATGTAAAAATAATAGTTTAAAACAATCCCCAAATGTTGCAATTTTAAACATTTTACATTTTCTCCATTATGGGGTACTAATGCTACACATTTCAGCCAAATTTTAAAGTTGTAGCACTTCTAGAAGTAAAATAATATTTTTCTAATTGTTTAAAATTTAAACATTTTTAACGGTTGCCGCAATATATATATGGAGAGATTGAAATGTTTATTTGTGCAAATGCAGTTCTGTAAATAATTTGAAAATTGCAGCTTCCTAGCTCATCCCGTAGAACCTAAAAATTATTAAACTTTAATGTTCAAAAGGGGTTAAAAAACCCCTAAAAATTAACAATTTTAAAATTTTCCATTTTTATAGTTGGTTATGAGAAAAGTTCTAAAATCTTGCAAAATTTCAGCTTCCTAAACTTATTAGATTGGTCTACACACTAGATTACGTTTTCCCATGCTAACTTATGGGAGATATTCCGGGGTCTCTGGAGTCGAACCCAAGACACTGTAAGAAAAAGTAACAATAATTCCTAATAGATATTGCGGCCATCTAGCAACACTGATAATTTCATTTTTCTAGTTTACCTTTAAGTGCCCATAATTAATTTACAAAAATGGCGCAATGCTTTTCTTATGGGAAAAAACGCAACTTTCGGAATTTCTGGAGTCGAACTCATGTCACTTAGGTAAGAAGTCTCATTTTATCTGTAGGTTTCTTCATCATATCTACAAAAACTGAAACATTGAGCTCTCTAGCTCTTGTAGTTTGGGCTGGACATTAGTATCCTCCTGTTATATCCTCCTCTGTAAGAGTCGTCGATGTATAATGATAATTCTTTTGGATAAAAAGTAGAGAATGCATTACCAAGAGAATTTATCAGAGGCAAATACATTACTTTTACTGGATATTATTTATCCGGCATGGCGAGGTCAAAATTGCTACTTCACTTAATTCATTAACAATTGTTGTCATTTCGACCGCAGGTTTTCCGTGTTAGAATATATATATACTAGTAGTTGGTGCTTGCATACTGCAAGCATTTCATATCACCTTGAAAAAACATTCATTTTTCAGACAGACATATCATCATTACAACTATTCTTTCAATTGTAAATATTTCACCTCCGCAGCGTTTTCCGTTTTTCACACATGTAAAATTAATAGTTTAAACAATCCCCAAATGTTGCAATTTAAAATTTTTTAACCTTTCTTCATTATAAGGTACTAATGCTACACTTTTTAGCAAAATTTTAAAGTTGTAGCACTTCAAGAAGTAAAATAATATTTTTCTAATTGTTTAAATTTAAATAATTTTTAACGGCCGCCGCAAATCATATATGGTAAAATTGAAATGTTTATTTGTGCAAGTTTACTATTCTGTAAATAATTTGAAAATTTCAGCTTCCTAGCTCATCCCGTAGTACCTAAACAGTTATCCATTTGTTTAAACTTTAAGAATTTTTAACTGCCAAACAAATAAAAATATAAAAATTTGTATAATCCCTATTTCGTTTTTTTAAGAATTCTACTTACAAAAAAAATTTCAACTCCGTAGCACATGAAAATTTGTTTAAACAATTGCTAATTTTTAGCGGCCGCATTGTTGCACTTTTTCAAGATTTTCGTTTTTTCTAGTCGGTTTTGCACAAAATCATACCTTTGAAAAAAATTTCGAATCTCCAGCACATCTGGAAGTGCCTAAACATTAGTATCCTCCTGTTATATGTATGTTATATCCTCCTCCTCTGTAAGAGTCGTCGATATATAATGATGAGCTGTGCTGAATTTCAAGCAGTAAAACAGCACGTTCGCATCATTTAACAGTTTATAATTGACAAACGACCTTGTAATTTAGAGTTTTTAATGGCCGAGAAAATTTTTTCCTTCTCATTAAATGATTTACAATATACATATTAATCGCAACGTCAGAAATTAGGGTTTTATTACTGAAGCAACTACGCGCATTGTTGCCGCATTTCATTCCCTCGTCTGTGATAATCAAAAATAGGACCGCCTATATTTGAAAATTTGCATATGTATGGGGATACACATTCAAATGCTAATCGTTATGTGAAAGTTGTGCTTTCTCAACAAGATTGCGGCCTAATTAGATGCTTGTGCAAATTGAAAGAAGAACGCTATGAGTTTTTTCAAACATTGCGAGTGCAAATATTTGCTCGCTAAGTTATTAATTTGGGCGTGCACATCGTTAAATATGCAAATATGCTTAATAAATTGCCACAGCGCTCTCCCCGGTTAACAAGATATTAGCACTTTATTTATTTAGACAACTTATTCACGAGATTCATAAATATTTACCTTGATAATGTAAAAAAAGTATCTTCGAAAAGGCTTTCGATTTTATTAATTTAAAAATTCGTTATTTTAAATTTGATGCTCAGTAATTATTTAGCAAGATATTTCCGCAAGCTATTAAAACATCAACGTTATATGCTTGCATAAAGAGTTTTTCTTTTGCTTCATATTTTTCGGTGCGAAAATTTATAAAAATAAGTAATTGCGAAACTTTAATCTGTTTCTGGTTTCCAAGCATTATTTTGGCTCTTTTTTTAGTTTTAAAGCACTTAATTCAATATCAATCAGTCGCATTCTTTTTCCCTTCGCGAAGTTTTTTCGGAATCGAGGCAACAGTGCGTCCCACTCGAAAGATAATCTCGTTTTTGCGAGCTTCGAATTTCTTGGCGTAATGGAGAGCGCGTGTGGACGTATTTATTCGCGAGCAGGACCTCTTAATTTTACGGGCGGGAGCCGGTTCCAGCTGCTACTTGGATCCATAAATATGAGCCGAGAGTGCTAATTCCTTTTTTATAGGAAGCGAATACAAGTTCGCTCGTTACATCGCGACGCCCGGGAAATACACACGAGTTTCTCCAGCGGCGTTAAATTCGCCAGGAGCCGTTAACACGCCAAAGGAAAATAAATTTAAAAAATGTGTATGCACACAGGAACACAAACACACGCGCTCCCGAAACCTGCACGCTCCCACGAACCGAGCCAATTCACTTTCATCGTCGCTTAATTTCACCCGATCATCCGATCCCCTCATTATTTTCAAATGACCGCAAAAAATATCAGGTGTCTTTCTTTTTCTTTCTATTACGGATGGATGGAAGAAAGAGTAGTTGGACGGTTACTGTCCTCAGAAGACTTACATTTCTGTCTCGTTTACTCTTGTAATACCGATTGGTACTTGAGGGAAAGCATGAAAGTGATCTTTTCCCTTTAGCCGAAGCCCAATGATATTCGTTTGGATGACCTTTGGGTGGTCATTTGAAATTTTTAAATCATTACGCAAATATTCGCTCCTTGCTTTTCCTCTCGACCCCGCTTCGCTACGCGCGCACACGCGTACACGCACGCGCAAACCACCTCATTAGACTGCCAAATTCAGTGTAACAGGACAGTCGTATAGGGTAAAAGGAAAATTATCGCTAGAAATCCCAATGAATCTCCCGGATGGTAACTCATCTACTAGGGTGTTTTTTCTTTTTCAATCCAATTGCCTATTAATTCCAGGTAGTTTCTCTTAAGATAAAACTGTTAGTTTTATCCTCCGTTTAGTATTGTGTCATAATTTCTCGTTATTCTGCTGTGGATCGTTTTTATTCTTCCTAAGCACGTATCAAAAGATGTTTTATTTAAAGTTTCTGTAGTACACATATTAGAGTGCAATAATTGCCATTCTTAATTCTTCGTAGTTGGCAAAGATATGAGGAAGGAAAACACCTTGCGCTTAATATATGTATTATATATGTATATATGACAAATTGCGCGTGTGTATATATATATGATACACCTGCGCAAACATATATTAATTTTTCTTGCGCAATAATAAAATTTTCATAACCTTCATCAACGGATTCTGAGCCCCTCGTCTGTTTTGATCTCAACGCCTCCTGCCTAAAACCATCCTCCTTTGCATTATGCTTATTATTTTATGACCTTATAACATTTAATACATCATAGCGAGGTTTGGAGCCAAAAAGCGGGTTTTAGAGGGAAAGAAAGAAAAGCGTTGCCCTTTTTAGGAGCTTTTCCTTTTTGGCGTCTGGCTGAGATTAATTTTGGACTTTTTTTGGCCTAACGCATTTCCCGAACCCTTTTTAAAGGCTACTTTCTCTAGAGGAAAAGAGAGAAAGAGAGAGAGGGGATGGATAGAAAGAAAATATCGCTACAAATTTCGGATTTTTCTCTCTTATCAAATTTTCAATTAGTATACTTCCCGCGAGAGAATGCCCCACCATCTCCGTCATTCCTCGTCCTAAAAAAAATCCCCACTTTGATTTTTGAAAGTTGAACTAGTAGGGAAATCCCGATACAAATTTTGCTTGCGGAAAGAGGGAGATATTTAAGCATTTTATTCCCATCCGCCGTTAAAGGCATAACTTCACGCTGTAATCGCGATGCAATGCGATTTATATGTTTTTATTCAGCGATACGTTTTTTCATATACCTTTTTATGGGAACCGGTAAAACGGTGACCAGATGCAAGCTTTTCAATACCTGTCTCCCAGAAGCGAATAATGGTGGTTTTCCACATGCTTGCGCCGTGGAAAGCGCTCTTATCTGTGCTCCTTGCGTGCATCGCCGAGTGTTTTTTCCCCTACCTTTTGAGTAGGCAAACGTAGTTTTTGTTGTTGTTACGGCGTTCTCCTGTTTTCATGGAAATTGCGCATCTCCATTGGCAAACGAGGTTTGCATTTTATTCTGTAGCTCAGAATGAAGGTGACTTACAATAATGCGCTAAATGTTCGACTCGTGTCGATAATAATGGCTGACTCAAAAAATGCAGGTCGTGCATTTTGAGCAGCGAGCCGTTTTAGTTTTGTTCGAAAAAGAGATGCAACTTGTGTTTTTAGGGTTTTAATGCTTTCCTTTTGTAATCACCGTCCACACGAGTGATTTGGTGCAGCACGTGTACAAAGAAATCAACATGCACGCATAAACTTTTTTGAATAAAAAATTTCAACAGTATTCGATAATTTTTATTGAGGTTCTTTATTTAAAAGCAGCAGGATGGCTAAAAATATGCAACAAGTATTATGAATCGCATCTTTTTGCAAGTATAATTTTCCACTATTTTAGTTTTAAATATGTATAATATTGCTGTGCGTCATTATTATCGTTTATACACTCACGTGAATTTTTACCTTATCTTCACAATATTAAAGTTTTGTGAGATATAATTAGTGTAACTTAATTTAAATTTATTTACAGCCATTAGAATTTTTTTCTAAGTTTTACAGGTACTCGAAGAAATATGTCAGGTTACATTTGCTTAATAGACACAGTTTCATAGCATTAGCTTTGCTCCTCGATCTACTCTTGGCGATAGCTTGCTAAATCAACACGATGAATTCACTCCAATGAAAACACTGACACCGTTGTGGAAATATTAAGTTTACTGCTGCGGCATAAATTGTAATCCAACAATACGTAGTGCTTCAGATAAATACCTCTTTTACAGAGCCTTTTACGATTTCTTAAGACAGATAATTCAGTAACCTACACATATTTCAGTTGGACGTTAAAATGAACGTTCGCTGAACGTAAAAAATATACCAAATTGGATTTTTGCTAGATTGCATAAAGTGCAAGTACTCAAAATTTTTTAAAAATTTCTTAAAATTAAAGAAAATTTTCCAATTAACAAACTTTCATGCCATACTTTTAACGAAGGAAAAGCAAACCTCGGCGAACCGAGTGCTGGATTTTTTTTTCAAATTTGTAAAGGTCTGAAGTGAAAAATCCGGTTGCAGTGGCACTTCTTTTTTTATTCAATTCCTCAAAATAGACACGGGACGTCCTTAATGAGGCATTTGTTTTTCTGCTATTTCTCCAGGAATTGATGTTTACGCGAAGGATTAAGCGTCAACGCGATAATCTTTCGGAATGAATTAAATTCAAATGAGATGCATATCTAAGGCCAAACGCATTTCTCTTCTACTTTCCATCTCTGTCTCTCTCTCTCTCTAAAGGTCTTCTCTCGCTCTCTCGGAATACTCGAGCGAGGCCGCAGGCATTCGGATCGATAACGCCGGAGAGCGAGAGAAGTAGAAAGAGAGGAGAGAGAGAGAGAGAACGTCGCTTGACCGCCTGTCCTTCCAGCGTCTCACGGTCCTCGGGGGTTTCGCAGGATAAGCAGGGAGAGGAGGAGGAGATTCACGATTCGGGAGGTGCGTGAGTGGAGTGGGGAGGGCGCGACGAGATCCTTCTTTGTTTTTTTTAAGGGAGGGGTTACGGAGATTTTTTTTTAGTTTGAAAGAGCTTCCTTCCGTCATTGCGACAATGAGGGGACTAAAATAATCGTTTCGGATGCTTCGGAGACGGCGCACTTGAATGTTGAGGGATTGATTTCCCGGAGAATAGAAGGATTTGAAGAGATTGTGACGACTGGGGTCGCATTGCAGTCTCCTCCGATATCTATCCGCGGCTCTCCCTTCCGTCAGAATCTGGAGTTAATGTAAGGAGCTTTTTCTTTGGAAAAAAAGGAAGCGACGGCGAGCGAATCCATGCGAATACATGCCCCGTTGGCGAAATTCATAACTTCCGCGGTGTTTTTCCTTGCGTAAAGTTTTATTACCGACGATTTTACTTCGTATGACTCCGGTTCGCGGTTTTGAACGCGGCGTACAATTTACGGCTGAGGGCAACCGCGGAGCCAAGATAAACACGAAACAAATTTAATAGGTCTGCGAAAAATTCCATTTATGTGCTCGAGAATGGTAGCAGAGATTCAATTATTTGCCCAAGAAACCGAATCCATTTCCGGAAACATGATCCAATGTGTTGTATTTGCTGCTTTTGGTTACTTTTGTAGTTTGTTTGATGCATTGCAGAACCTTTTAATAAAATTTACGTACTACGTGAGTCAACCCTGTCCTCCGCTCGACGCTGGAACCCCGGAACTACGCTCCTCACATTTATTCTCGCTAAGCTGAAAATAATTTAGCGAAACTGCTCTTATCAAGACACATTTTTCTTGTCCAAAAGCTTTTTTCTTCAACCTAGCGTTTCCGAGATGCAAAAATTTCGAATATTATAAACGGTCGCCATTTAGTCTCAAAATAGTGAATGAAAATTAAAATAGTATTTCTGAAGTATCCTGGCTTATATAAACAAAATGTCATTTGCTGCATTTCTCTACGACAAATTGTTCCGTAGATAAGGATGAGGATGGACAGACACTTGGGAAATTATATATTACTAGCTGGCGCGCACCACACATGTGACGCAAATCGAAGGCAGCCTTCTTGTCAAAGAAATTAAACACTTCATTTTATCTAAATATATAATTTGCATTTTAAAACAATTAATGCGCCCGATTTACTTTTCATTTTTCGTTAATTTTAATAATGAGAAATGGAGAAATAAAAGTTATATAATAAAGTTAAATGAATTCAAAAGTTAAGTTAAAAACTGCAGGAAATATTACATTCTTAACTTTGTTATAGCGACTGAATAACATTTTTAAATTTTCATGCCGTTGTACTCGTGACATGGCGACATACAGCTGTCCAAGTCTTGCAAAAACCTGATTTTGTAAGAGTAATCCCACGGTACCAAATGTTTGGCATTGACTTTTATTAATCGTCATGGCAAAGACTAACGTTATTGGAAACTGACGACGCTCAAACAGAAGCTCGCTATCGCCTTTCAGTGTCACATCGAATTTGGGAAATGTGACAGCTCGGCGTTTATTACTTCCGGTCGAAATCGTGCATTCAATGGTGTGCTGATCAAAATATTTCACATTTAAACGTGTTCCATTGCGCAGACCCTTCTTAACGTTAATGTTACGAAGAAGCATTACGATAGCGCCAATTCTGAGACGTCATTTATGCGGTGGCATTCCTTGCGGAGTAAGCGAATTTATAAATTCCGTTGGAAAGTCAGCTCTTTCATCTTCTGTGCAGTTGATGACCTCATCGATGCTGACATACACCGCATCATGTTGTCCTGGAGCCAACGTCATTTTGTCGAAGATTTCGTTGTTGATCGCAAGAGAGTCGACATTCTTGGGTGCAAATATTTTTAATATTATTTTTATTTGACTTTCTCCAACACTAAGGAAAATGTTCACATACCTATAGACATATAAAGGTTAACGCTTTATTATATAGTATGACTAGTGGTACCGGTAAAAAATTTTGCGAAGTCGGTCAGAAATCTGCATGTTAAAAAGTAATAATAGCCAATTTCTCCTTATAAAATTAGACAAGTGATAGTTGGAATGCCGTGATGGTTTTAATAATTTATATGTATAATTTTAATTGTCTCCCCCATACGAAAACGGTCACATTCCAGTATTTAAATAAAGAAAAAATTTTTCTCTTGGTCATTCGTTAAAAAATCTCACAGGCCCCTTTAATTATTAACGTTGCAATCTATTAATTTTGATGTTACTATTACTATAATGTCGATGCTTCATAAGCGAATAACGATATTCTTCCGTCTATTTGAAGGCTTAATAGATGCTGATTGAATCGGAGGCAACAATGCGGGTCGCCTTGGCAACACAAGGAAAGAATACGAAAAAGCCATAAAATTTCGAAAAGAAATGCGTGTTTCTGAGAAGTTATTCCTTTAACATAAAAACAATGCAAGAATAAGATATTTTATAGTTTTAACCATCGAATACAGTAAAAACGGAGAAATTAGATCCATATTTATGTATTTTAATGAATTAAAGATATAAACCTTGCACCTTGAAAAATCGAAACTCCTGTGTAAACATATGGGAAAATATAATCCTCTCTCGGGGTCAAAACCGCGACACTTCCGTAAAGAAAAATAGTTTTCCCGGGGTCTTCTAGTTGACATAAACCAAATGGCCTTTACAGCATTTCTCTATGACAAACTGTTCAAGAGATAAAAGGGGGACGGACAGACATTGAGTAATTATATATAAAGATTGGATGCTATTTAAGCATAATATTTACTTAAAAATCTATAGATATAAAGTGGGAGCACAATGAATTACACGGATGATCCTATGGCAATTTTATAATCTCTTACAAATTTATCGATTGCAGCTTTATATTGCAAATTAATTCCATAATTCGTCGTGACTCTGGCAAATTCTAATAGAAGATTAATTTTATCAGAAATTGATTAAAGTTATTTATTATTCATGGTTCAATAAATAGCTAACGAGCCCTATTTTTTAAAATGTCACATCAGTTTTAATCGAGTGTTACAATGTTAAACGTTTATTTTTAATCCGCGAATATTAATGATGATAAATATATTTTAACAGTATTACCTAATACTAGTATGATACCTTTGTGGAATTAATCGAAATTTCAATCGGTTTTAGAAATAAATTGTATAAAATTTTATTGTCAATTAATTTTCAACTAATCAAATAAAAACTTACCGATATTTTCTGTAGGACCTCTTTTCCATTTCATATAGCCTACTGAAATTTTAACCTCGTGAGATGAAGTGTGACAAATATTACAGAAAAATCCGCAATAAATTGTAAACTTAAGTTCTGTCACGTATTCACTCCGTCAATTTTTTTATTATTGTTGAATCGACCGAAGTGCATTGCAATTCCTTTTGTGCTTCGTATGCAACTCATCACTGTGAATAAGTATTCTCTCTCTCTCTCTCACTAACCCCCTTTCTTTCTCCATACATCTTTGTTCTCTTCCCATGTCCTCTGTCTCTGTTTACCGCTGTGACTCCTGAACCTCAAACCTCCGAAAAATAAGCGCCAAAACAAGCTCCAACAATGACGTCGTCTCTTTTGTTGCGCTTGAGGTAACTAGAGCACGACGGTGAGCAGCAAGCATTCAACTGTTTTTAAAGTGTTGCTGCAGATGATAGTTGGTTTATTAAAGCTCTGCGTTATTTCGGTGTAGTTTTGTGAGCGTGCAGTTTATACGTAGTAATCTAACAGCTATATTTAATTAATTTTAAAACTCGAAATAATTTAGGACTCCGTCCATGATGAAACATCGAACGAGGAGAAATGTACACACCAACATAGAAAACTTGACGTATTTGTCAGTTGCGTTTAGAGTGATGTTTAATGTAAAACTGTAGTGACATTAAAGAGATAATTTAAAAGGTTCCGAGCATACGGAGAGACTTAGAAGTTTTAATGAAGGCACACATGTCAGTTTTGTTTGTCGAGTGGAGTTATGGTGCTTTTGTAAAGCATCTTTTCTTAGAGCATATGTGATTAGCCTAAATGAAAAAACGTGCTATTTTTATAATTTTTTTTCCAAAACCCTTTGGTTTTATTTTATGCGTTTATCATTTTTTAAAATTCAATCTTCCACATATTTTTTAGTTTGGTAATGTGCCGTATCGAGCTTTCGACTGTTTAAATCCAACTTTTTTATCGAATAAAAATAATGAAGTAGATATTATATTGCTGAAACTTAATTAAAAATTTCAGTTTTGTCTGCTTCCAGTGCCTATATAAAACATTTTTCTGGCATTTTTAGTAAATCACAAAATACCAGTTCCGCACAATTACAGGAGTCCATCTAGTATCCATATCTTAGGTTCAAGTTTTTTCCTCGGATACGCGGGTGTATTTTATGTTGATGTAAGACAAATTAATTTAAATTAATTAAAAAGGTTCCGACCGAACAGTAATTACAGTAGTACAGTAGTAGTTGCCAAACTGAAATTCAAATATTATCTCTTTTTAATCAACAACAAATATTACCTGTATATGTAAGTTAAAGAAATTCACATCCTAGACATGATGTTAAAAGTAAATGCTGTGGCTGTGAAACGATAGAGTTAACCAAAAGTACCCTGTACTCCTAAGTATCTGACTTCAGCGTTAACCCACGAATCACTTTCTATAAAAAGGAGGTTATTATGGTTGGAAGAATAACTTCGATCATAATTTAAATTTAACGGTGAAGGCATGTTCGGTGATTTATTCTAGAATTAATAATTTCAGAACAAACTTGCTCTCCACTGGATGCTTACGGTGACTCATCTCCTTCCTACCCTCCATTTTTCTCTCTACATTGCGTACATAAAAAAGTTACAAACTCATAAGTCGATCGGAAGAATGACAAAAGAAAGATATAAGGTAAATAAGCCTCTTTTCATCCGCACACAGGAAAATGGACAGAGCAGAGGATTGAAGAAGTTCTAGAAGATGGCTTTTTTTAAAGAGTCAACACAAGAGGCGACTATTTCTCCGCGGGCGTCGAATGAATAAGAGAGAGACCCAGTCTAAAAAAACAAATGAGCGTTAAATAAGGAAAGGAGTTAACGCAAGAAATCTGCTTGGTTATGAGCGAGGTGCGGAGTTAAAGTATGCATCTCGCGCGCAGAATGCCGGGCGGGGGTGTGCGTGTGTGTGGCGGGTGTAGGCCAAGCAAAGAGCGAAATGATAATTATGGGGAAGACAATGGTGGGATATAGCAGGGATATGGCGTTGCAAGAAAGAGGCGGAGGGGGATGGCTTATTGGGGGGGAGGGTATTTGTAGGGGGGGAGAGAGGATATGGCGAAGGATTTTGTTGGCGAAAATAAGAAAGGAGGCGAGGACGGCAATGTTTACTCCGTCCACGTCTCGGAGTGTGGGGATGGCGCTGCTGGGAGAGGGTAGGTCGTGGGCGGAGGCCCTCCGAGGAAATCCGCACGTAAGAGGAGAGGCGTAGAGACGGATCGAGTATCGACTCCGACGTCGTTCCGAAGAACTGATAAAAATGAGTGCGCGCCCTCGCTATGGTTCCCTTGAGAATTGGAGGACATCAGTCGGCCACTGCGGCCGCCACCTCAGTTCTGCCGCAGTGACTCACGTTTTTTAAGACCCTTCTGGAAATGGTTTTTGGAAGATAGGGGCCAAATATGACAAGAGGGAAAAGAAGGAATCTTTTTTATTAATGCGCCAGATCTACTTCAACTACCTCCCCTTTCCCCCTACCTCCCCCACCTCTCCTTTCCTCCTCTCTTCCATTTCTACCACCAATTTCTACCACCCCGTTTCTAGAGATAAGATTCAGACTTTCTATTGTTTCCATGGAGCCATTTCTGATGATCTTGTTTTTTTCACACTGGCGTCATGAGGTCCTCATTTGCTCGCTCCATACAATCCGCTTTCTCTCTCTCGCACTCTTCCCCAAGCGCAAGACCACTTTCTTCTTTCGCGCCTCTTGTTAGTGCCTTGGCTCTGTGCAGAAGATATTAAACCGTGAAGTTGCTTATTGCTTTCGGAGAACGGCACGAGGTGAGAAGAATGTGATAAGGGTGGCAAAGTCTTCAAGTGGTTCCGTTTTATCGAAGTCTACAGTGTTTTAGCGTGGTAGCCAAAATAGAGGTATTTTTCTAGCTTCCTTTTATCACTAAAAAGATTTAAAAATCCGTTGATATCGTGTTGTTTTTTTAATTCGTATGCAATTTGAAGGATTTGATCACAAGCCATTTAATTAAATCTGTTCTCATGCTCTATGACTGTAATCTTTAATATAGATGTTATATTACCGTTAATTCCAGATGCTAATTCAAAAAATATTACGTGTATTTTTCTTTATAAATAAATAAAATTTTATAAAAAAATATGTTAAATTTAAATCTATATAACTTTTATATAATTATTTAACTTTTTCAGGTTCGGTGATACAGTATCCGTACCACCAACTTTCCATGTAATGCTGCATGGTGGTACAGTTTTTAAACCACAATTTTGAGATTCTCTCCTCTCCTTTTGCGTGTTGGTTTACTTTCTGAACCATATAATGTACCATCCTTATATAAACGATAATATAAAATAATAAATAAATAAAATACTATATTATTATTAATCACCGTAGATTTATAATATATGCACAATTTTTGCTAATATTTTCTTTTGCAATAAATATTGTGCCACTATTGAGTATTTTTCGTGTTAATTCCTGCCCCTGAAAGAGTTAACCAATCTTTTTGATTATATTGAATGTTTTCGAGAATCTTGGATCGATTTATTAAATTAGTTCTCATTTCTCTGTAATCTCTCAAACATCCGTAGATCTTTTCCTCGAAAAAGCCAAAAACTGGAGTAATCAACGCAATCATTTCTCTCGACTTGGACTACTTCGACTTCGTCTGTTTTTAATATCAAAACGCAATATTATTTTAGGCTTATATGCCTTTGAAAATTGGATTAAAATCCTTAACCTTACGAATTTAAGTCATCCCAGCTTATACTTATAGACTGTCATACTTATATACTAACTTTAGCCATTTTCAAAAACAAAGACGTTAACTCAATCAAGACACGGGTCCTATAGTACAGTGGTGCGCAAACTAGAGGTCGCGACCCCATGTAGGGTCTCTAAAGAAATTCTGGGGGTCGCTAAAAGTTCGAGAATTAAAAAAAAATACCGAAGAAATTAAGGATGAATGTTTTCGGCGACAATATTTTATAAATTCACACTAAAAGCTTTAACATCTGGAAGGAATTCGGAGAGCTCTTCTTAATAGCTGCAATAAAAATCTGCCCCAACCGACCTGGGATGTAACTAATGTAATGTAATCTCGAAATCGATTTTTTCAGGAAAACAATGCTTTCTCCTATTATACAACTTTTGGAGAAAGTATAAATGAATCACACACAATTTACATATTAACTGATAAACAATGATATTCTTTGAATTCTTTTTGTATTAATTGTGTACTCTTCATTCACATATGGTTTCTATAAACCTCAAAGTGACAGAATGTATTCAACGATCATTTAAAGGATAAAGTCATGCAAAAATCAGCTCCTGTAATTGAAAAAATGAAACGCATTAACCACGTTGAACAAATTCATCATGGATCAATTCTACAAGGCGACGTTTACCTCCGAGAATTTTACAAATTAACCAAACTTAAAAATTGCGTACATTGAGGAGTGAATTCTTTTGTGTGTTAAATTGTTGATTTATGAATACATTACTACTCGAAGTATAAAAACTGAGTAGGTATTTCACAGATATTCTCCTAAACATAAATAAACGTCGCACGTAATTGTGATGCATGAAATAGAAATTCTCATAATTTATCGTTTATTTCGCGGATTATAATGGATGAGCAGCGGAAAATATTTGATGTCGCTTATAGATTAAACTTAATGGGATTTGTATAGCGCTTAAAAAATTATTATGCTTTTAAATTGGTTATCTGGAAAATTATATTCCGAATACAATTTGAACGATATAAGGATTACGGCGAAATGTTTGTTATTTATGGCCGTATTGATTTCACGTCGTATAAAATTTAACATCAATATATTCGTACGCCACATTGTTTATTTATTCACGTTACATGGAATTGTTACGAAATCGACTTTGATTTAAATATTGCTTTAAAGACTAACTAATTTAAGATTTTCGCAAAAGTTTTATAAATTTAGGCATTATTTTTTATTTAACCATCTTCTTGTTAAATAACCATGTTTATACCATTTAAATAACTTGTTTAGAAATGTAGGTCTTATAACCTAATAAAACCAGGTTATCTTATTATTATATTTTATTTTAACGATTCCTCCCCTCAATCATTCCGCATTATTTCATTTTGTTTATTGTAGATATGCTTACACAAATTCTTATTTCATCAGATTCAAATACCTCTTTTATAGAGACTTCAGTTGGAAATTTATAATACTAGAGGGCACGACTTCATTAAAACTTTATTTTTATTCAACTCAAATTTCTGAAGGTATAATAGATGTTTTTGAATTTTACAGTTTAATGGAAGATCTAGGCCCCCTGATATGTAAGGTATAGAGGTGAAATTAAATTTAATTATAATTTTAATCCGTGAAAAACTCTGTTTTTGTGACAAGTCCTCGTGCGCCCCAAAGCGAGAAGCATCTTGGACAAAAATCAGTCTTGCTTTAACTTACCATATCGCATATGTTTCTAATGATATCCAATTCATTTGTTTCTATATTTTATCATTTATGTTATAACAATTTAGATACTAGGTGGTGAACCTTTTTTGCCTGAGGGCTACTGGAAATATGTTGGACGCGTCAACTCTCAGCTGATTACTTGAATTTTCGTCAGTGATTCTCAATCTATGAGTAGACATCCTGTTTCAGATTCGTAAAAAACTGTTCACAAATATGTGTGCTCCCGAACAATTTTGATAGCGTGAGCTCTCTAACAAGAAAAATCGCTCTCTAAATGTTTTTTGTCCATTCCGCGATACTTTCCCCTCAACTCATCACCGCTTTGAATTTTGATAAGTTCCATTTGTAAATTCTCTCTTTCACACTATCTATTTTTACATCAAAAAGGCAAGAAAAAATCTGAAAGTGATTTTCATGCAACCTAACGTCTGCAAACCTCTTCTGAAATACTTAATGCAATGATATCAAATTATCAGCGTATTTTGAGCAGTCACTCTGATTTGGGACATGTTCTTGCAATGTAGAGAAACCAGAAAATTTTAATTTTGACGAAGGCGAGACTCCCAAATCGAAGGTTGTTTTTAAAACTTTTGATGTGTAAAAATAACGTATTGGCTAACTAAGATCTTCCTTGAAGAATAACGTTTAACTCTGCTAAATGCTGAGTAATATCCACCAAAAATAGTTGTAGTGCAAAATTTAGCAATCTTTACATATTAGCTCATATTATGTGAAATGTTTTGGGTATTTTTGTGAAAGTAAAATTTCAACTATCTATATACATATATATATATATATATATATATATATATATATATATATATATATATATATATATATATATATATATATATATATATATAACGCTACGGCAATGGCACGCTGGAGGTGCCGAGCTATGAGAAGAACTTTGTATTGGTAAACAGCTGATAGAGCTGGCATTGAAACATATTAGATGTGTGTATCATTGTGATAGTATTGTATGTAAAATCTGAAGATAAATCTGAGATAAAGAATTGTAAAAGGACGGGAGGAAAGAGATAAAGAAGACGACGGAGAAAAAGAGGGAAAGCTATGGATTGTGACAGGAGAGAATGAGAGAGGTGGGAGAAAAGAGAGGCAGAGAGAGGGAGGGTGAGAGAGAGGGAGGGTGAGAGAAAGGGAGGGAGAGAGAGAGGGTGGGAGAAAGAGAGAGGGAGACAGAGATAGAGAGGGAGGGAGGGAGAGAGGAAGGGAGGAAGAGAGGAAGGGAGGGAGAGAGGAAGGGAGTGAGGGAGGGAGAGAGGAAGGGAGGGAGAGAGGAAGGGAAGGAGAGAGGAAGGGAGAGAGGGAGGAAGGGAGAAAGGGAGGAAGGGAAGGAGAGAGGAAGGGAGGGAGAGAGGAAGGGAGGGAGAGAGGAAGGGGGAGAGAGGAAGGGAGGGAGAGAGGAAGGGAGGGAGAGAGGAAGGGAGGGAGAGAGGAAGGGAGGGAGAGAGAAAGGGAGGGAGAGAGAAAGGGAGGGAGAGAGAGAGGAAGGGAGAGAGAGAGAGGACTCGAAAAAAGAAGTTGCGACGTCCTTTAAGGGCATTATCGGGGAGACTTTTTATTTTCCACCTCCGCCGCCGTGAGACCAACAGGTGAGGCGGCGATGACTACGTTCCAATTCTTTTCCGCCTTTCGCGTGACAATGGGAGATAAAGCCGTTTGCCGTTTTGTTTTTACTTCACCTCCGTCCCGCGAGAGGACGATCGTGATTCTGGACTCCTTCCGCCCCCCCCTCCCCCTCAATTTCATCCCCTAAATGTATCTCCCCCTCCCCCCCGTGGAGTCGTTCGCGTGTTGTTTCCTCGTAATCGAACCATATGAAATAGTGTTCGTCCGTATTTTCTTCTCTCCGTGGAAATCATAACTATCGTTTTTTTGGGTTCCTTCGCCTGCATCTCTGCGAAGCAGGTGCTGTTATTCTCTCTTACGCGCTCTCTGGATAGAATGAGGAATGGCCTTGTTTATGTCTGAGTTATCTTGGTGCTCAGCCGCCTGATAATTCGTCCAGGCAACCTCATTCTGCTTCACTATTGGTCGTTTTTGGTGTTTTTGCTAGTCTTCAGTGCTTGTGCAATTCCAAGGAAGGTTGCAAACTCTGTAAGTATATTTTCCCCATGTATCAAAAGATGCAACGGTAAATTCCGTCTAACTCTTTTAGTTTCTTTATATCAGTTCAATTTGAAGTATTTTGGTTCGTATGCATTTTTATAAATGCAAATATTAATTTTGGCACCGTACGTATACAGGAAAATTAATTTGAACGTGGATTTATAGAATTTTGTATCATTTTGCTCCAAATCAGCGAGTGAAAGCGTTTCTAAAAGGCTTGTACTTCTGAAAAAAGCTACGGATTTCGGAGACTACCGCATAGGTACAAACAGATGACAATTGGGCAAAAGGCACTCATCCACCTTAATTGGAACTGTATTTCAGTCTTTATTGTTTAAAATCAAGACATAATGCTCTATTAGTATTCCAAAAATTTGAATATAAACAACAAAAAATTAAGCCAGAGATGTTTTTTCGCGCATCTAATTTGCATCTCGAGCGTAAACGAAGCACGCCGTAGGCAATCATGTGATTTCTGCCTACGCCTTTATGTCGTGCGTGAATATTTTTATTTTTCGCGTGGAAGATTGAATATGGATTTTCTTTTAAAAGAACCTATTTTTCGTTGATGCGTATTTATCAAATGAGGTTTTTTCATCAATATATACCATCCCCCGGATAAGAACGAGCTACCGACCTACCTCAAAGGCGGCACGTTACCTGTACAGAATTTGAAATTTCTAGCATAAAAGCCTTACTCGAATATTCATAATAAAAATTGGCGTGAAAACAGGAACTTCAGTGAATAAGTTCTTTTTCCACAGTGGTAAATTAAACTCAATTTTTGACAGTCGCTTTGTTGCTCGATGGCGCTGTTTACTCCTACGTGTAGCTACATCAATGCCCACTGATGGCTCCCTAATAAAGGGACGCGATCAGGTATTGCGAGAAAAAAACTTTTCCCGCCACCTCCCTATTTTCCCAATCTCCCTTCGACCCCCTCCCCGTTCCCCAAGCACGTTAACGACTGACGCGACCCTTGGCGAAAATTACGTTCGCCGATCCGACCCCGGCCACATATTAATGGCGGTCTGATCCCAAGCGTCTGGCCGCGGCTCTCTAATGAACGTTTCCATTAGATCAATAAGTCAATTAGCTCGGAATAAGTACAGCAAGGGCGGAAATAGATAGGGCGAGGAGGGTGAGAACGAGTGTCACATCGCTCTGACGCATGGATCCGCTATCAGTTTTAACGAGGCTGGTCGGAGAGGATGTTTGTGTTGATCCCGCGAGCGAAAATATAATTGCGATCGGCTCCTGGTTTTGGAAGGGCGATTACGAAATAAAAAAGGTCCGAGCGACGCATGGCGGGAAATTAAATTTTTAACACCTGGGAGTCGCTATCGAAATGTTAGATGACGTTTTGGTATCTAACGGTTCGTTTTCGCGCTAAGCGTATCTTTTATTTCCAAGTATCATTTGGGTTGTCTATCTGTGTACTGCTTGAACGCCAATTAACGGAACTAATTTGTTGACGTATTGTGCGGAGGATATGAAGGTAAATCGAAGCGTTGATGCGGACTTGCTCATAAAAAGGCAACTTCGGGTAAATGGCTAATGTCTTAAAATTCTAGAAAATTTTAATATCTCTATGCAATACAGAATACACAATAATGCAATATTTATATTCTGTATGTATTTTTCTTACCTTAATTGCTAGGAATAAAATATATATCATTAAAGATTGTTTTGTTAGAACGGTTATATTCATGGTCCGTTTAATCATATAGACGTGATTTCGAGATTCTTTAATATAAAGCGAAGTCCATTGCTGTTCAAAAATAATTCCGTAGGCGTGTGTTTGTCCCTTTCGTCAACATAGTGTTGAATAGGATAGGAAAGATGCGTTCGACTCTTACCTAACAATGGGTGGAAGTCCACCGAGATATCAGACTTTCACAGAAGAAAAGTGATAGTCGGAAAGCTAGAAATTTTTTGTCACATTCTATCTTCGTGGACCCTCGAGACAAGTGTCGTCTGGATATCCTTCATGATTCCCGGGAGCATTCGGTCTCAATTTTCCTACCCTACACATGTTGTGTGTGTGTGTATATATATATATATATATATATATATATATATATATATACATACACACACATCCATACATGTTTGTGAACGTGCATGTACGTATTTATTAGTGGTGCACCGAATGTACATTTTGGCCGAATGCCGAATGGCCGAATGCTAAAACCAATATTCGACCTAGGCCGAAACCGAATGTCACCGTCATAGATATAACTTTAAGAATGCTAGAATAAATCTGAGATTTGTCAAAAAACCTTTTTATTTATATAATTATTATTACAATTTTATGATCCAAGTATTAATAGTGAAATTTAAGAAATTTTATATTATAATACAGAACAATAATTTCTCTGCATTGTCTGCTGCCAGATTGCTCTTTTGGGCACTGTACTGAACACTTGCAATGCTAAAAAGACACTCACTAGCTTTCAACAGAGGTTGGAGGAGAAAAAAGATATTTCCGTGCAAGCTTTGCCAGTGTAGGAATAACGGAATTAATTTGCTTAACGTGTTGCCACTTGAGCATATAGTGTCAGACCAACTTTTGTTATGCAACTGCTGTAAAAAATTTTAACAAAGTAATGTAAAAGAAAGCCCTTCAATAGCTTACTGGAATAATATGGAACCTGGACTTATATCAGATAAAAGGTTTACATGAATTTATCGAAATAACAGTTCATCTAACCTAAATATCCACTTTGAAGTTTCCACCAAAACGTTTGATGAAGATGCTGCGAATTCCAAGGTCAACTAAAAATGTTACTATTAAATGAATTTCCTTTAAAAAATTTTATTAGAATATTAGCTACAATATTAATTTCTATATTGAACAGTGATGTTTGATAAAAATTCATACATTACAATTTGATGTCATTTTCATAATTATAAATTCATATCACTGAAAAGTATAACAAAAATATATAAAATTTTTAATTTATACTCTTTTTATAAAGCACAATGAAAGTGTAAAATCAATTTATATAAAAAAGATGTATGGCATATGCTGATTAAACAGGAATTTTTCAGACTATTTATTATAATGTAGTGAATAATTTAATCAACATATGCCATGGGTACATATTTTTTTAAAAGATTCATGATCATATCTAATGAAAAATTTCCATAAGATCCAGATATTTTCTGGGACAAAAAATTTATTTACACTTTTCAGTGCGCTTTATAAAAAGATTATAAATTTTAAAAACATATTTTTATTAGGCTTAAATTTACACAAGCGCTTTATAAACACTCTATATTATAATTTCAATAATTTATACTCCAGATGTTTCCCTTCATTAGAAACTAAAATTAGATAAAATCTGGATTTAGAAAACATTCTGCTATTCGGCCTTTCTCAAGGTCGAAGCCAAAGCCGAATAATAGATTTCGGCTGAATACCGAGGCCAAAGCCAAGCTTCGGTGTATCACTAATATTTATGCATTAAAATTTGGTTTGATCTGGAGTAATTCTCAAGTAATTAAGAAAAGTATTTCCTTTATTATAGTATATTTTATCAGATTGAGGAAAGAAAAATAAAAATACTTATTTATCACATCCATTTTCAGAATATGTTTAATTAGTATAAATAATAAAAAACTCGCTCGAGTTATCCATCTTGCCTTAAATATTTCTTGCTTTAAATTATCAAGCATTTTTGTTGAAGCCCAAATACAAGAATTCGTTATGTAGCATAAAATGTTCTAATGAAATTTTTAAAAGACGCGACCAAACCTACTTTACAATTGATGCGTAATTTAGACAAGAAGCATTCTTCAAACCTAAAAAGTAATATTTTAAATTTATAGTTTTGCAGATTCTTTGAATAATATTTTATGTACTTTTTTAAGTTATCTATTCAAACTCTTTGATTTTTACGGAACACTCGGAAAATATTTCTTAAAAAGTCGTATATTAGGCGCTCGTTACCCGCAAAACGGTAGTAGCGGATCGCCTTATGGGCACGCCTCGTCCGTCCGTCCGTCGTGACTTTCATCTCCTAATCCTCTGGACGGATTTTAATTAAATTATGTACGAGCGATCCTTATTAAAATTTATGGCCCAGTTGTGATTTTTAACTGCATCCATCAATTAGAACTTTCACTTTACATAATTATTTTAATAAACTTATACTCACATCTCCTTAAATGACATCCGCCAAGTAACAATGAAATACCTTACTTTTCTCTCTATAGATCATATATGATCAGTATGGTATAGATTAAAAAAATATTCAGATAGGGGACATCATTTACTACAAGATAGTCCGCAAGACCACATTATTACGAGTTATAAATACAGAGATAAACATTAGAGAAAATACCGAGCATAACATCGCATATTTTGTTTACATCGATCGCTAAAACGGTTCTCTCAGTAAACAACAATTAAAAATCCATATATTTCTCTCCCTTACTCTTATAAGATCTGTGAGGTATTGATAAAAAAATTATTCAGACAGAGAACAACATTTACTTTAAGATAGTCACCAAGTAATTACGACTTATAGTTTTGGAAATAAAAATTCAAGAATCGCACAATCTTTCGATACCGTTTCATACGTGTTTACCATTAAGAATGCCTTTGAAATCTCTGTGT
The DNA here is from genome assembly GCA_028673005.1 of Tanypteryx hageni. NCBI lineage: Eukaryota > Metazoa > Arthropoda > Insecta > Odonata > Petaluridae > Tanypteryx > Tanypteryx hageni. The sequence goes on along the minus strand of CM054112.1, from coordinate 97,970,714 downwards.
ATTCCATTTATGGAGCATACTTTTCCATCTTGTTGTATTATATGTAGGCTTGGTAGTTTTCGACGTTTATTTTTCTTAAAAATCGGCGACGAATATCGGCGTTCATTTTAATACATTTTATTATGATTGGTAGTTTTTGACCTTTATCTTTCTTAAAAAGCGACCACTAATATCGTTTATTTTATCTAAAAATCGAGGGCAAATATCAACGTTTATTTTAATACATTTTATCGACATTTACCAATAAATATTACAGAAATTGGATTCTTCCAGTTAAATTTTACATATTAAAATGAGACTTCTCGGATGGCGGATTTTTTTTAACTCTCAAAACTATGGCGAATGTGTTTTGTTGGCTTTTCTCACGAACCCGGAACAGCTAAATTATCGGAATAAATCACAAGTTAATTTGAATCGTGTCTTATTCAAGAAATCGTGACCATTCAATAACAAAAATAATGTGACCTTAATATAATGCACAACCAAATACATATGCAGTGTGTTTTCGATTAATGTAGTTAATTCGTTCTTGAAAATATCGACGTAGAACGAAACAACGTTAAATGAATCAATATTTCTCATAAGAACCCATGTTATACAATAAAATCGGTTCCAAAACCTATTGTTAGAACATAAAAAGGCCTTATATACTGTATTTTATGGAGATTTATGGTGCCACGTATGATACGAATGGTATTGGAGCATAAATACATCAATAAAACCATACAATAACATAGAAATGGCATAAAATTAACAAGTAGAACGACATAACTATATTTCATGGTACCCAAAATCAAAAAAAGGCTACTTGTCACGGTAGTACCTCTACTTACTAGAAAAAGGAATTACGTAATACCAATTTGGCGAAATATAGTCGTACGAACGAAAATGAAAAATGAGTTTTTGATAGAAAGTCTACAGTGAGTCACGAACACTTCCGTGTACGCAAATTCATGAGTTGACGTCGCTAGAAAAGAAATGCAACAATAAAATTATTTCTTAGAGCAGTTACTCTAAAATTAATAAAAATATTCCATGATTGAGATTAACAAAACATTTATTTAGTTGTTTTTATTGAACTGCTAGTTTCATTAAGCCCGAAGAAGGATAACCACTCCTTCGAGCTACAGCTGATACAAATGAGAATAAAATCGGGAGTCGTTTAACTCAAATTATCCCAATAGCACAGAATAATTTCAAGTTTATAAATGGACCATTCAGTAGATCTTATTTTCTGCCTAACTAATTGCACTTAGACAAGGGAGCCATTACCGCCACGAGGCGTTTTCGCCCGCTCCATGGACTTCAACCCCTCACTCCGCTCGCCCCAGATAGGACACGCCTTGATTGTCTCTCGCAATTCGTGCTAATGTCATTGTAAACAAGAAGTACTTGTGTAATAATTTACAGACCTACAATTCATTTAGTAAACCAACTCGAGAACTGTTTTTATTTATGTTGCTTTTTAAACGGCTAAAAAAAAATCCAACGCGGCAAAATGGCCGCGCGAGACTTATGTAACTAAATACCGCGCGATCTCTTTAGAATTAAAGTCTGATGCAAACCATATGAGACATTAAACGCTGCCCATTGAAACAACCGCGACTTAAAATGCGGCCGGCCGAGGTACTGGGAAATACTAATGCAGTTCACCATCGGAAAAAGTTTGCACGCCACTGCCCTAAGTTTGCAAGAGCTATTTCCTCTCCATCATCAACCATAATGCCCACGGTAGACACTCTCTCCCATCTTTATGTGAAGCGTCTGCCGATGGAGCATCTTAAAAGAGTTTTTAATTATAGAGAAATGCGTCAATCCAAAACAGTTTTTCCACTTAAATAAGGCATTCATTCCGCCCTAACTGGAGAAGCGCTGCGTAAACATACGCGCGAGAGTCATCTACGAAGTATTTTTTCCGTACGTTATTTCAGAACCGAGTAGGAACGATGTTAAATCGAATCATCGACGTCGTTAATTCGAATATGGGGAGTAATTATTGAATGGCGTTAACGCGAATCAACGTTAATCGAAAAGATGGTAAACCGAGGACATACTCTGTGAATGTTTTTAAGAAAAAATCTTATCTTGTTGAGTGACAAACAAGGATGAGTGTATTAAAAAGCACAGAGTACGGATATTGAACGAGGCTGTAGCATTGCAAGAAAAAATAGGAATGGGACTCTCTCACTTGGAGAGTGAATTGTGGGTATGTCTACCAAAAATAGAAATTTTATGATTGTGTTTTTGAAAATACTATACTGCAGGACTCGAGAAATATACTCGTAGTAATAGATTTTTAACATAACCAACCACGAAATGAGTTATGGGCGAGAGAATTTTGTCAAACGGGTAGTAGGATTTAATTATACTTTCGAGACCTGCCATAGAGATATTTGGCGATCAGTATTAATTCAATTTGGGAAAATCTTTCTTTTTTGCATCTTGGAGGTTTTCTACATAAGTGGTAAGACTTTTGAGTAAATTGAATATGGAGTCTGATAATATCGTGTAAGCGACCCAAGATGCGTAGGGATTATCAGATGTAGTCGAGATTAAAGAAAGAGTGCAATAAACCGATCATATTGTATTGTCCCGTACCCATGTCAGCTCAGTATAGATCCTTAAGACATTAGGGATCTTATAAAGGGTATGAAATATCGAATGAAGTGTGGCTGTCTGGTATGACAAATGCCAATTTTCTCTTTTGTTTTGGACGTTTGGCGCTAAAATGTTAAATTTGAGTGTGTTAAAGCAAATTTTAAAATCCTGACGAATAATTTAATAGAAAATTTTGTAGTAAAAAATCAATACTTACTGAAGACACTTCATTGAGATTTTTACGAATTAGATGCTTATCGGCATTTATCAATTTATTTATAATTATATGTGAATCCAACAGCGGACGAAAATCTTTTTTATTTAGAAATGAGTGGCCAATTATCAGCCGAACATATATTGCCTAGTAAATTCATTCAGTTTTGAAAAAAATTGCTTTAACGTGATTGGACTGTAAGAAATTTCATTTGATATTATTGGGATCCCATTTTAAGTAAAATTTAAATGGTAAAGGATAGATTTAGAGGTTTTAAATTTTTACTTAAGTGTATATTTTGGTATACCTTAAGAAATGAATGAAAAATGTTGAATGAAATCCTATTCAAGAATTTTCTTAGAAGAGTCCTTTTAAAATTACAACGCCCTCCAAAGTCATGAATCAGGCACATATTGACCCAAAAACTATGTTAAAATTGGCGTAAAAGAAGAAATGTACACTAAATTCCACTTGATTCGTGTAATTACATCGATGACACATTAGTCACTTCATAGCTAAGATTTCTAGTTTGTTAACCAATTCTGGATGAAAAAAACGCGAATTGCGCACTCAGCAGGAAGAAAAACACAATAGTATTAATTCCGCTCGTTCGGCGAAAAGGCTAAATCCCAAATCGGCGCAAACGCAAACCAATGCACTTTAAATGTTTACAGAATGAAAAATCGATTAATTGCATTTTGAAGTGAGCGGGAGTTTAGATGGATTTTAAACTCGCTCGAGGCCTTGACTACAATCCGGTCCAATTTAAAAATATTTTCATGCGCGCTTCATTTTTTTTCCTATTCCGCTAGACGGTAGGGAAATACCGTTGCCTTTCATTCGAAAATTCGCTTAGCTTCCGATGCTGAGAGATAGGGAGAGAACAGATGAAGCCGTAATACTAAAGCTACGCATTCTTATAATAATTGTGAAATTGCTGTAATAACTTCAAGTTACCGCTATGGCGTTCATCTTTGTCTAAAAATCGGATATACATTCATCAAGAGATGGCGATAGAATGGAAGAAATTGTAGAGATATAGATGAAAAATGGGAAATAAATGATAAAAGGAATAGTTAGAGTCAAGATAAAGAATGTACGAATGTAACTAAGAAATAGAGCAAGGTAGATGGAGAAGGAAACAAAGAAACGGAAAGAAATGTGCAGGAGAGAGGTATGCTAACAAGTACGTTAGGCTAAAGAGAGGGATTATTTGGAGAGAAAGAGATGGGAGAAAGATTTACGAATTAAGGGAAATGCACGGTAGTCCATATGCATTATCATTATATATAGACGTTCCTTAGAGAGGAGGAGGGTATAACATACATATATATATATAGGAGTATACTAATGTTTAGGCACTTCCAAATGTGCTGGAGATTATAAATTTTTGTCATAGGTAGGATTTTGTGCAAAACCCACTAGAAAAAACGAAATTCATGAAAAAGTGCAACAATTCGGCCGGTAAAAATTCCCAATTGTTCAAACAAATTTTCATGGTTTATGTATTTCCGCATGTGCTACGGAGTTGAAATTTTTTCATTAGTAGATTTCGTAAAAAAACGAAATAGGGATTATAGAAATTTTGATATTTTAGTTGTTTGGCAGTTAAAAATTCTTAAAGTTTAAACAAATAGATAACTGTTTCGACATTACGGGATGAGCTAGGAAACTGACATTTTCAAGTTATGTACAGAGTAGTACACTTGCACAAATAAACATTTGAATCTCTCCATAAACATATTGCGACGGCCGTTAAAAATGTTTAAATTTTAAACAATTGGAAAAATATTATTTCACTTCTAGAAGTACTACAACTTTAAAATTTGGCAGAAATCTGTAGCATTAGTACCCCATATTGGAGAAAGTATAAAATTCTTAAAATTGCAAAATTTGGGGATTTTTTTAATCTATTATTTTTACAAAAGGGAAAAACGAATGTCGCTCCGGAGAATTAAAAAAATATTTGCAATTATGAAATATGAAAAATTAATGTTTTTTTTTGTTGAGATGATATGCTTGCAGAATGCAAGCACCAACTACTAGTATATATATTTATATAATATTCGAGATAGTGAAAGAAAGAATAAATGAAGGGATATTTAATGAAGAGAGATAGAGAAAGGAAGATTGAAATTATTGTCGAGTGGGAAGGAAGACTGCTAAGGTTGTGTTATATATCACCAGTTGTGCAAGCCAGTAGGAGTAAGATAAATCAAGTGTCAGTAGATGCACGTAGAGGTATGTAAAGAAAAAGAAAGTATTATGAAGGATGAGTGAGCAGAGGCAGTGAGTGTAGTAGAGCAGGGAGATATTTTGAGAAAATAGGTGACAGAGAGAGAGAGAGAGTTTAAAAGATTACTCGCTGTGGGGCATAAATAAATAAATAAGGAAAAGGAAGTGGAGCAATGCGGAGAGAGGCACGGAGGGATTTGAGGATTCCGGATGATGCAGAGGGAAGTAATGGGAAAGTTGGAAAATAGTTAAAAGGGAGCTAAGTGGAAAAGAGGATAGAGTGATAGAGAACAGAGAGATGTAAATACTTGGAGGAAGTGTGTGGGACAGGAGGAAAGAGAGAGGAGGAAGATCGCCAGAGTCCAAGTGTCGCACCATTAACAATTCCATGTCCGCTCCGGAGTCATTCTGCCCGCGTTCCAGTCTTTTACCATCCGGTGGCGGAACTGAAATACTCGGCGTTGGAATCCCAGTTAACCGTTCACTTTATCCTTTACGCCGATTTTTGCGCGGCGAGGGATTGTGTGTGTGTTTTTGTTTGCTTGTTTTTTGTTTTTTCGCGGCCCACAAAGGTGGGCAGAGATGGAAACGTCTACCGGATGCATGCTTCAAACAGAACCGCCTATCTGGTGTTCTTTGAATGGTGCTTATACCTTTTTTACTGTTTCATTCGTATTTATTTTGATCTCTTCCGCCTCTCTTTTCTTTTCCTCTCCATTTCCCTTCTGAAAAAAACCTTTCACAGATATGTCTATCCCTCTCGTTCGGCGAGCAAATTGTGGGGAGGTGGCGTGGAGGGGGTCGCGTACTGGCTGGGTTCATTAAAACTTCATGAGGTGTCGCTGGCTCGCGAAGCGCGTTCAATGAAGGTCGGGTGTCATCCGTTTTTCGGAGAAGCTTTGAAATCTGAGGTAGAGGGTTTTTTATTTCGTGTGCATATATATAAATATATATATATATATATATATATATATATATATATATATATATATATATATATACACACACACATACATACATACACACATACGTACATACACACATACTTACATACAATATTGAACGATCCCCAAGGCGATGTTTGTTCTGTACTTAGACGGATTTTATTTATTTGTCCCTCACGTTATCGTTTTTCTCCCGGTTCATCCGCGAGTTTTCCACGCACCTAAAATGAATCTCGTCACGAGCGCTTCCACATAGAGGAATATTTATCGAGTTGGTTTAAAAGCATTTCATTAACTCGACTTTCGGAAATTCTCTCGTTATTCGCAGTATAAAGTCACAGGCAACCAAACGAAGATCGCAGTCGGTATATTTCTGTCTAAAATCTCTCTCTGGCCGTGAGTTTAACTTATAAATTTATTTGAAATTATGTATGGATTTATCTCTACAAATTTGTTGGATTAAAACGTCTGTTGCTTAATAAAAATGTGAGCGTATAGAAATAATTTAATTGTTTTTATGGTTATGAGTTAAAATTTGAGCTATATTGCGATTCGCAATGAATTTTAAATCTTATTTACAAGTATATTTAGGATGCAGATATTGCCGATCATTTTTCCCGTGATAAGAAAGAAAAATGATCTTAATTATTGTGTTGATATATGGTAATGACACCTTATTTCAATCGCTTTAGGTTTCTTAATATAGTAATAATGTGTTTAAATTTGAATATGACGGAATATTAACGTTAAAGATAATATATTATATTAGTTTCAATAGGTAACTATTTTCTAAAGAAGTAAGGCGTGAATAAATTAATGAGAGAGTAATTAAGATTCTGTATACATTAATGAATATTTATTGGCCATAATTATTAATTAATGAAATTAATGCAATTCAAATAAAATTGGTTTCAAACGAAAACACAGAAGGTGGAATTAGGCAAGAGAATAAAAAATTAAATATGTTAATGAAATGACATTTAACGAAAAATGGCGAGAGAAACAACAGCTAATTTTTGTAGGAGAAAATAATAGAACTTCTTTTAAAACTATAATATTTTTAATCGGTTTGCTTGAAAGTTTAAATGAGTTTCAACCTTTCTGTCTTTACAGAGATATTTTTCCCCTGTAAAATATGGCCTTTATTTATAGTAAAAGCTTTACCTGATATAGGAAATGAAATCACGACCATGTGTTTGTTTGGATTCAGTAGTCTCTGGTGAATGAATTTGAAAACATATTCTAGGATTTCATCCGTTTACTTAAAATAGCAATAAATATGCCGTAAATGCTACATTTTTTAGATGAAAAGACAGACTCGAGTTATCTCAAAAGGTTTATCTCGTATATACCCAGCTTGCATCAATAAAAGTAGGGAGCCAGAACGAATAATATTTACAGATACATAGATGCAACAATATAGATGCATCGAAAGAGATGCGCTGAACCGAACGCAAAAATACCTAAAACCCCATGATACTGGCCACAAATATTATTTTTCATTCCATATTTCGCGAACAGAAGCGCGCTCTCACACACACACACTCAGAACTCGTTCGACGTCGAAGTATTTTCCAAATTTTTTATTTCACATCCCAGCGATACGAGCTCTCTTCAAAAAATAAATCCCTAATGACAGTTGCCGCCTATATAAGTCATCAATCAATGTCAATCTTCAATTAATCAACAAATGCATGTTTCTATGTGTGTATGAGTCCCCGAACAAACTCATAAAAACACAAATCGTGAGGCGCCTCTTTTTTGCGAGACCATCACTCAAAGCGAAGCGCTCTGATTTAGAACGGAGGCGTGTGACAACCGTTCTTGACGAAACGTAGCAAAAATCGACGCGATGTTTTTGTCACCGCGCCGGTGGTAAATGATTTGATTGAAACGCGGAAAATTCCCAGTCCTCACCCAAAACATTTTTTACGCCCGTGTGATTTCCGAAAACAAAAATAAAAAACTTTCCATTTTTGCGGTAGTGCCTGATTTTTATTCGGGTATAGGTTGTCGGTTCGTGACTCGGTCTCCTTAGATCTTTAATTCCTATCAGTGTCACTTCCTTTGCTATCCCGGTGACCTCGATGTCTCTCGCTTGGTGTTGCCGGATATTCTGGTACGTCGGAGCGGAAGAGAGACTTTGGAAATTGCCCCACACATCCGGGTACCTTATTGTAGCATAGACGGTAAAGGAGGCAATGGCAGTTACACGGTCTAGCGATATACTAACGCAAACGTTGAGGTCGACCATCTTGGACGATCTTAAGGCAATAGCAGAGTGAGTTAGGGGCATTGTTTCCTCCTTACAACCGCACGCAAATGGGAGCTGTCAAAGTTTATTGGGGGAGATATCCGTGTTTAAACTTGTATACGATCGACACGCGCCACTTATGGCAGAGTTGAGGCAAGGACTGGGAGTGGTGTGTTTTGTTCTCATTTTAGCAAACCAAGTGGAAAATTATACGTTTTTATCTCCCGTATAAATAAATATTCTACGTGAGTACGAAGGAAGGGGAATGCTATGAATATGTTCGGACTTAAAAGGCATCACAAATGATTTTCATTAGATTTAATAAGATATTTTAGTATTACTTTATAGTAAACAGCTGATATTTTAATGAGAGTGCTTTATTGATGAAATATTATTTGATATTAAAAAAGAAGTGGCATAACAGTATGTTGTGCTCTCCGAATATCTTTTAAGAAATTCGATTGAATTAACTTTATAATTTAATATCAATTTCTACGTCTCCCTGGAGTTACCAATTAAAAGTGTTTAAGTAAATGCAATATCTTGCCTTAACCGTTCCGTAAACATAATTCAACGGCGTTCATAATATTTCATTACGACGTATCTATAAATATGGGATTTACTCAGGGAAAATTAGATTTACTTTGTGAAAACTTAGCACTATAAGGAATGCAGTTCAGTTATTCAGCTTGATAAACTATGTTCTGCTTCGATGGGGCTAAGTGATTCCTCATTCCGCGCGGAGCGTAAAATTGAGCACTTTGTTGCGAGACCATGGCTTTCAGTTCCGCGTAATGTTGGAAATGAGTAACTAAGGATGGCATCATTAAATCTGTGTTTACCTATGTAGCAGCCAAAAATTCCAACGCGCTATATTTCTGGGCAATTTTAGGATGCGCTGGAAACATAATTTCATGCTCTCATTGTTATTCATTTCGGAACAGTAATGCAACTTAAAGCGCGTCTTTCCAAGCCGTAACAGCGGTTGTTATAAAGCGAATAGCCAGAATTATGGTGAATATTTTGTCATTAGGGATCAATGGAAGAACGTTAATGCGAATAATGCTGCAAGCAAATTTTAGCAATTAAACTGTATCGGAAGAAAATATTAGTCTCTTTCGAACAACAATCCTAAAATTGAGTGATTCTTGTAGTGGTTGAATCAAATTATGTGTTTAGTTAACATAGCATATTAGATATTATTTAACCGAGCATTACGTAGGTGCTCTATTCTCTTGGATTGATCCCTTTAGGCACTAATAGCATGTTGAAAAGGTAATTTTTCAATTTGGGTCATACTTACTATTAGACAACTTTTCTTTGGATCAAGATGTTAAATGGTTACTTTTAAGATTGACGTTTATGTTGTTCCCGCCTATATGTAACAATGTTATCTCAAATGTCATTGACATTGCCTCTGTACGATTAAGGGTTTATTTCCTCTCTTACTCAATGAGGACATCAGAAATTCTAAAAATTAGATGAAAAGCTGAACCTGAGCGAATGTATATTGATTGTCATAAGTTATTCTAGAGAGTTATATAATGGAAAAGTTTTGCTCTTATTATATTGGAGGAAGAAGAGTCCCTTTAAAATTATGAAGTCACGAAAGACTGGAAAAACCAATCCCTTATAAGTAGCATCGTCAGAGGTTTCATTCAAATTTTGAAATTTTTTGGCCAAGGCTTTTGGAAGCAATAAAAATTTCATTCGTGGACGCCTATGTTTTTATAAATTCTAACAAAAGGAGATATTTAAAAAATATATTAAATAGAAAGTTGCATAAAAATGAACATACTGAAGAGGAAAGTGATGTCATGAATAGATTTTAGTGTTAATGAAAACGCAATTCCATGATAAAAATTAAGAAAAACTTTCATTTTAAAAACAACCGGAATCGCGATATCGCAGTGAGCGTCGTATTTTGGCCGTAATGTCTTCCGAGCACGAATTTTCCTTTTTCCGTCATTTCGCATCTCCTTTATCAAATCCGAAGACTCGGATCTGAACAGTGATCTCCACTTTCTCATTTCGCCGCCATTGTTTCTCAGTACATGGCAACAGGGAACGCTTTGTGACTTTACGAAAAAGGATGGCGCTGAGAATGGCGTGGGGAGGGGAGAAGGAAATAATTCCCTCCCCCCACCCTCCAGTATACGTGGACCAATTAAGTGCCCTCTTTCGAGAGAAGCGGTGCTCACTTTTTTTATTCACTCCACTTCCTCTTCTCTCTTCCATCTCCCAGTAGGCCGCTCTCCCATGATTGCCTCAGTAGGGAGCTAAGAGAGAGAGAGAGAGATTGTGCGTGTGTGTGGGGGTGGGAGTGGACAAAACGAGGGAGGGGTTGGAGGAAGGAGATGAAAGGAGGAGGTGGAGAGCGGGGCGAGGGCGGAGGTGTAAGGAGCACAGGCAGTCTCGGAGACGGAGAGAGCTCAGGAGAACGGGGAGGTGGAGGAGTGTGAGAAAATGGAGGGAACGCACGGAAGAGGTGGGCGAATTGAAGATAATACCTCCAGACATAACCTAATAACAATCGCGCCGAGTCGAGATTCTCACCCCTAGACCTGCATTACGCTCGATATTCTCCTCCCTATTCTTCCTACATGGCTTCCACTGATTTGGTCTTCTTACCTCTCCCCGCTTTCTACCTGCTCCCTCTTAAGGATTTACTCCATATTTATATCTATCTCCTCCGTTCGAGTTTAACGGCTTTTTGCATAGTTAAAGTTTACGGATTTCCTTCCGCGCGCGAAGTACTGCGTCTCAAATCCCTTCATCCTCGGCGTTTTTTTAATACGCGCTTTTTTCTTCTCTAGTAATCTCTCTCCCGTTCTCCCACTCTTCCCTTTTATAAATACGAAGCTACGTGCTTCTTTCATTCCTTATAAGCTCGTTCTTTCTCGGGTGAACGCGAGTCGTATTTCTTTCATCGGCTTCTTGTTAACACTCCATTTTATCTCAATTACGATTCTGTTGCGCCTCGAAGGGAAATCTCGGATTCATTTTTAGGAGCATTCCTTTTTTTTTTAAACATAAACGTCCCTATTGTGTGTTTGGCTGGTCCCTCTGTCCGTTTATACGCACGTAACACGGGCTATAACTAAAGTGACCAATCACGTGGTTTATTCAGGACTTGCTATGGCGATGCTGTGTTGATTGGCATTATGTTCTGCTTTACAAGAATTATTATTTCTTATTTCATAATTTGCCACATAGATTGCCTCTCGGTATTTTACTCCCCGTATTTCTGTACTCCTTATTTTAACACTATATTTTTACTAATCTCAGTAGTTCAAAATGTTGATAGCTTCATCATAGAATAATACAAGCGTTTTTATAACTTAGCTGTTACTTAAGTCTATTTATGGTTTTAACTCATTTATCCAAACACTTTTCCCGAACATTTTGCAATTTATGAGAAAAACTTCAACCTGTGCCGATTTGCGCTCGGAAATAAATTTGTCACATATGCTATACCGTAGGACGGATTTTGGGGAATTTTATTTTTGGTGTGTATATCAAAGTCAAAATTGAAGATGGCAAACTAGATCCTAATTAAGCAATCAGTACTGCCAATTTATAGGTTGCAGGACTGGAAATCTCAACGCCAAATTCTCTCGAAGTCAAAATGCGCTTAATTTATGCCGCACTTCCGTCGTTCATTAATCCAGTTCTTGTTTTATAATTTTCAGCGTTCGAATACATTGCCTCGCTTTATGGCCTTTTTCCGGTGTTTAATTTTAAATCCTTTCTTGTTACATTTGAGGCGCCGAACGTTTTAATCCTGCTACGTGCCGCACGCTTCGCTTTTTTTTAATTTCTATTGAACTTTTTAGCGTTTTTCTCAATTACGTACATTTTATGGATTCCATTTTGTGTATCGTGATTTGTACACCTAATATGCTCTTATTTTGCTGGAAAATTGTTTAACCGAATTGTTTTCTATATTATTTTGTCTAATTCTTTCCGTCTCCAGTCCATTGGTTTCGTCCCGGACGTTTCATTCCATCCTCTGTCGAGTCTCCGACCGCTTTTGTCCGACATTTTATAATCTTATTCATGATTGTCAATGTCATCTCCGCTCGCTCCTCTTCCCATTTCTTCGGCTTAATTCCATCTGCGTGACTGTCCCTTTCTGTTTTTATCCTCTCTCTCAGCAGTCCTTTCCTCCTCCAGTCCCTTCCAATTACTCCTTATTATTTTTATTAATAGCATTCTCCGCCATCTTACTTCCCGTTAAACCTCACTTAGCCTCTCAAATTGCGTTCTTCTTTTCTCGCTCTTTCCCGAACATAATGCAATCACTTTCTTACACCCCTTTTCCTAGTCCCTTTTAAATCCCGTGCGCTTTATCCCATCATTTCTGATTATTCAGGTACTTTATACTGCTGTAGTAAAACATAAAGCCTTGTGTTATTTTGAGTGTGTATGGTTGGGTTTCGCACTTAAAACTTTTGAACGATTATATTTTAAAAGTATGAGAAATATGTATTCTTCTCTGCGAGTTTAATTGAAGGTAGCAAATATTTGCCAACATCCGTATTCAAACCGAATGGCGTATTATAAGAGTAAAATATTCGTCGTTTGTTAAAGAAGTTTATTATTACCTGTCTGTAAGATAAAGAATAAGGAAATAAAAATTTATACTAGAGTTACGAATATACCATATAAACCTACTTGTCTTCGTTCTTACAGACCTCGGAGCTTAGGAACTGCTCGAGAGCACGCCTCGCCATTTAAGATGCCGAGGAAGTCAAAATAATAGTTAATCGTCATATATTAGGCGCCAAATTGTTGATGCTTCTTTAAGAATTATATTATTCCCGATCTGTAAAATATCGAACAAGGAAATGCGATTTGCTGCTTTAAATGTATTTGAAGTTTGAAACAATAATTATTAATTATTACTTACTTCACAAAGAATACTACGTCTTTTAAAGTAGTCTACGGCAGTGGTTCTCAGGTAGCTTCGCCAGGCGACCCCTCCGTGTTTGGTCCGCCCGAGAATATTTGACAAGAAAAAAAAATGATTTTCTTCATATAGGGTGCAGATGACAACGATAAGAAAATTAATAATAAGAAATTTTTTTATTTTATGCTATTTATAAATACTAGGTTAGCACTATAAAGTATTTTATTTACAACAATGTATTTGTATTAAAATCATTCAAAGTGTGGTATATAGTTTATTTTTTAAGTACTAATCAGTAGTGAAATATAATTTCTTGTTTGTTTTTCTTACATTATAGTAATTCATTTGTTAAAATGTTTGGATAAGCTACATAATTTTCTTTATTTTTTTAAACAAAACACGGCGATAAATTAAAACCTGAAGGGCTCTTTAAACCAGGAAAAAATTCCTTGCTTTAGCGAAGAGTGTTTACGCCCCCTTAAAATTCTCTCGCGACCCCCTTAAGGGGGTCGCAACCCACCGTTAGAGAAACATTGCTCTAGGGCCTCTATCATTAGTATGTCTTCATTTGGCAATTTTATTTATTTTTTCCAATTTTAAATGTTTTCGTCACACTTAACATATCCTCTCCGACCTATTTAATGTTGAATAATTTTCCTTTAAATCTGCATTGCAAATTCTATCTCCTCCTGTTTCCTCTGAACTAGCTGTCCCCAATGTCTCTCTCCGTGGTGTGTAGGGCGGAGTTTTCAACATAAGCATGGATCCTCAAATCTGGAGGACGCCCAGCCGTCGCAAGCTTACTTTTTGATTGGCATTTAGTCCTGTTCGGAGCGTTTTGTTACGAGGTTAGGTTCACTGGCGGGTGCCCGTGTTTTTATTCCCCTCTCGTGGCGTTGGTGAGCGAGTGCGCACGCAAGCGAACTTCATCCTCCCTTTGCTGGGTCAAGAACACGGTCAACCCGGGAAATGTGAGGACGGTTAGGTGCCACGCTTTTAGCGCACACGACAGACAGAAAGAGAGAGGAGGAAAGAGAGCGAGAGAGAGAGAGCACGCCCCGGCTGCCAGGGCCGACATTTATTCACAAAAAAACAAACTGCTTCGCGGAGAGAGTCAAATGAATTTTCCCTGTGTAACTGTTAATCTTGACCTTATTGTGTAACCTCGCTTCGGAAAAAAAATTCGTCTCCCGCCATGATTTGTCTCACTTTTATTCATGTTCCTAAACGAGTTTCTTCAAAATTCCTCGGAACCTTTTCATTCCATGAGTTGGCTGGCAATGATTCGTAGAATAATGGGGAGGAAAGTGAAATTCTTGGAAAAAATTCTTTAATTTATTGAGGTTGTACGTGTCATAGTAGTTCCTACTGGTGGTAATGACCATAGAGTTAAAAACAGCCTACGGAAAAAATACCGCAGCTTGCAGGGTATTCAATATAATCTCTCTGATTCGTCTTCGGATTAAAGTGAAATTTTCCTCTATATCTCCCATTAATTTGTTCTTGTATTAATTGGAACTGGAGTTCCTTCCAGGGCCACGTTTATGTTATTCACATTGCTCGTTTCTCTCTCTCTCTCTCTCTCTCTTTCCACTCTTTCAAATTCGCCTCATCTCCGAGTAGTTTTTAAGCCTCATCGCTTTTTGTTTCATTTTTGAAATCCTTCTCACTCATTTGTACCGTGCCAAATTCCTTTTAATTTCGCCGTGTGTAGCTGTCTCTCGGTTGTTCGCTGAGCTCATTTCATCTCCCTTACAGGCCGTATAATTTTTTCCGCCAATCTTTCTATCCCCGCCGTGGACTTCCTTCTAACTGTTAGGTTTCCTATTGGCCGGACGAAATATTCTTTTCAATCTCACAGAAAATATAAGCCCCACTTTAAATCTTCCTCACTAACTTGGTGATCGTGTATTATTTCGCGAGTATTTTAACATCCGCGTATTAATATTTTTTACATATAATACCATTGCATTAATAGCAAATTAATATTATGTATTATCTTGATTCTTGAAATGATCCCTTATTCCTCCACCTATTTTCTCTGGATGTTTGTTTATAATTAAAATATTAATTATTTTGAATCAATGAATGTTTGCCTATCATAGAGAGAGAGAGAGAGAGAAAGAGCTTGGACGCAATAAATGCAATTATATGATTTAAAAGCTATACGAAAATCGTCGTAGCCTTCAATTCCAAGCAGTTTTCTTTGCTATTTTTTAGCTTGTATTCTACATTCATGAGCTCTTTTACTGCCGCGCTCATAAGCATTTTTCCCCCTGCGTCTTTTTCCGGTTCATCTGCCTATTTTGTCCCCATCCGAGCCCCTCTCTGCTCCTTCCGTCCACAATCCCTTTACGTTTTTTCCCCTGTGACTAACCCCTCTTCATTAGCAGGGGTTGAAAATGGACGGTAACTCAGTTGAGAGGCGCTTTTGGATTCGTATGCCTGAGGGATAGATGGAGCAGGGTAGAAGGATCAGAAAGGGTAGGAAAAAGATGAAGAGGTGGAAATAAGGAAAAATGATTTTTTTCTGAAAAACGTCGGATGTAAAAGAAAACACGGAATGGAAGATACTTTTATTTAAATTCAGAGGGGTTCAATTTTGAGAAGGAATATTGATCCGAACCTTTAAAGGAAGGCTAAAGGGGGAGAATGTGATGGGCGAAGAAATATGCTGCTCGAATTTTTTTAAGAACCGCCGCGAAAGGTGCATTTAATGTGCATGCGCTTGTTGCGGAGTGAAAAAATATATCCTTTTTCCATCTTCCGTTTAATCCGGTTTATTATTTTCGCTTATCTCTGCACAATAACTTGATAGGGCTTTATATCAGTGGGTCATTTTTTTTACTTTTTTAGTTACTCGAGCTGAACAGTAGCAACGATTTGTTTACAGATTCCTTCACTCACTTCGCACACTTGTAAGCAGGTTCCATGTTGTCATAGGAAATATACTGCTGATTTTCTAAGGTGAATTGTGAAGAATTTAACAACAGATATTCATAAATAAAGGTGAAATACTTCTTTAGCCAAACAATTAAAGGGTTACAACACCCAATGCATTTCGCCCACAAGGTGGGCATCGTCAGGGGTAAAACCTGTTTCAACAGTGACTAAAAGCCAACTGCCAGGTTTGAAACGGAAAGTGTTAAGAAGACGACCGAGAAACAAGTGAAACGCGGAAAAATTTTTCGGCGTGTGTGTCGTTTAAATCTGTCAATTTGTATAGGGTCTTGTTGAAATCTGTGTCCGTGTTCATAAGTGTATCGCGGTTTTTGTAAATGTGAAGGTTTTCTAACGAGTTTAGTGAGTTATTGGCTGAAGTTATCAATGTTAAATCGTTTACGTGTATACTATGACCTGTTTCAAAAATGTGGTTGGCAACGCTTGATTTTTCAAAACGATTATATTTATAGTGAGCCATGTGTTCCTTGAAATTGCCTTATTTTCCACCATTAAACAGAGGCTTGAACAAAATCTTTAAACATAAGAATTATACCATAACATATACAAATCCTTATAATTTGAAAAATTTACTGGGCAGTACAAAAGACAGAACAGAATCTTTGAACAAGTCCGGTATTTATAAAATACAATGCTCACACTGCGACAAAAAGTACATAGGACAAACAAGAAGGAAACTAATAACACGCCGAAAAATTTTTCCGCGTATCACTTGTTTCTCGGTCGTCTTCTTAACACTTTCCGTTTCAAACCTGGCAGTTGGCTTTTAGTCACTGTTGAAACAGGTTTTACCCCTGACGATGCCCACCTTGTGGGCGAAATGCATTGGGTGTTGTAACCCTTTAATTGTTTGGCTAAAGGAGTATTTCACCTTTATTAATCTTAGCCAAAGTTATTGAGCTACTATCAATTAACAGATATTCAATTAAAATTTCAAAGTGAGGACTATGTAAACAGTAAAACCACCATAGCAGAATTTTTTATGTTTCAAAGTTATTCCCAAAATTACAGCTTATGCCATTCTGCATAGTTTCACATTATTCCACCAATTTCTGACTTTGGCAATCTCACCATTTTGAGAGGGAGGGGTTTTCTTTGGCATTCTTTTGGAGAACGTCCGTTGGGGCTAGTTGAGACTAGCTTGGCTAGCCCGGTCCCAACTAAGAAAAACACTCGCGTTCAGAAACAGGAAAGATATCTGCTACGGTAGTTCAGTGGTAGAATATCCGCCCGGCAAGTGGAATACCCGGGTTCGATTCCCGATCATAGCAGAATTTTTTGTTTCAAAGTTATTCCCAGTAAAACCACTATTACAAAAATACGGCGGAAGATAAATACTATATTCAAAGAAATGCTGTAAAACCTAAATATTTTAAATTTGATTGTTATCTTATTTTTGCAATTAATGCAAACATTTGTTCGAAACAGTTATAAGTAAACAACTTCCCGTAATTAATGCATTTTTCGAGGTTTTTTGATAAAAAACGGTTTATACGAATTTATAATTGCAATAGAGGATACTGCCGGCTAAATAAAATTTCTTTAGAATCCTTTGCAAGCTGATTGATGATTTAAATGTATTAATATATTTTATGTGATGCGCTTCAGTCATAAATACATGAGCGGCGACTGCAGTGCTCAAGATCCCACCTGATTAAAGCAAGTTTTCACTACTCTTGAATGATCTTCCTTTGCTTTTCTTTGAGAGCACTTTAGATAGAATCCCGCGGACTTTTCATTTATCATGTCTTACATTCGTTGCGAGTCTTTTGGAAGTGGCTGAGCAATTTATTTTCTATGCAAACGAGAGTTCTTGAATCCATTGATCGTCTTAATGTCTGTTTGTCAAGCAAAGTCACTTAATTGACCCGTATTCACGCTACTCCATATCCTTCGCAGAGGATTAGTTAAATCCTCATGGAGGGTTTTTGTTTTCCTGAAAATGTAAGCGATGGATTACTTTTGAATCTAGCCATATCTGGACTTACTTAAATGTATTTTTTTCTGGATCACTTAAAGTATGGTTAAACTTCTCCTACTAGCTCTATTCACCAGTGATTTATAAATTCTTGCAGCTCTTAGAATAAGCAAGATCACAGCATTAAATCCCTGTTTTCAATTATAAAATCTCATTGAAAATACTTTTAGCCTGAGAATTCATTATATCGGTTAAATACTAAGAAATAAATTATGAATGCGTATCCCCGAAAAAACTATTAGATCATAAAAATAGCACATACATATGAAAAGAAGATAACATAGATATGTGATGGATATTTTTAGTATACATAAATATCGTTTATATATTTATTGAATTATTCAAAAATATAATACCCAGCTCAGAGAAATAAGATTTTGTATCTATCGATAATATCCAACAACAAGCATTTTAAATACTGTACTTGCCTAAGATATCTTCAATAGTAACAACAAGGTTGATGGTTTTTTAACCTTGTTGTGGCTATTGGAGATACCTAAGTCAAGTACAGTTTTTAAATTGCTTTCTCAAGAAAAATTTCAGCCACAAGACGAGGTAGATTGTTCCGTGTTGAATCGATACTATCCATACATATTTCTAGCTTGAATAAAATAAAATATTTTTGTCGCAGTCAGTACTACTTTTTTCTTGGCATTTAGGGCAATTAAAATGCTATATTAAAAATATGATAAATTATTTCAAAGGAACGATGATTGGCAGGCTGAAGAGATAATTTTCCGAAACAATATTGCAATATTGAGCGACTAATGGCTTCATAGAAATGTTTGTATGTGCTAATTAAGGAATTCTTAATTACCACCTTCCATTAGCTTCATAAAATATGCCTATGGTTTTACCCAAAAATGTAACCATAAAAAGGCACCAGAAAGGAAATTAGTATTGTCGTGTATTACTAAAAAATGAAACGGGATTTTCGTCGACATTATTCCAACCCAGTCCGGCAGAGCGTGGGTGTATTTCACTATTTCACTTTCACTTTGGCGTGGGTGAGACCGAAGGGAAGAATGCACAAAATGTTCATATTTTGCGGTCGCAAAAGGGACGCTAGTGTTAACGCTTCAAGTCGACGGATTTTTCGGATTGTCCTTCACGTCACTCATAACTTCATTCTCTATTCCTTCACTCTCTACCCACCTTCCCCTTTCCTCCCTCTATCGCAGAAATCTCTCAACATGTATTTCTGAATCACTCTTTTCTTTTCATCATTGTACCCGACAAAATATCGCCTCCCCACTTTCATGTTTTTCTTTCTATTCCTTCTGTCTTGTCTTGCTGTCTTCCAGTGTCTTTCTTCTTCCTTTCCTTTCTACTTTTCCATCCTCAAAAACATCCCTATCTCCTTTCATTCAATCACATCCGATTTCTTTTTGAGTAGAGTTAGTAAGGTCCTGTGAACGTATCTCGGGCGGAAAAATGTGAAAAAGGCGCCTTTAGGAAATAATGGTCAAGGCTTTCGGGTTCTTTTTTATTAACGGCATGCTTTAACAGAATGAATTTTTTGGACACTATCGGTATGATAATTTTTTCCTATCTGGAACACAGAATACCATTTCGTTTTCGGTTTATAAACCGTAATTTATCATTGGTTTATGTTGCTCTTGCAACAATTTATCATTAAAATGGCTGATATGAACAATTTTTAGGGTGTTAAATAATCAAAACAGGTCTCTCTTGTCCATAACCAAGATTACCTTGCACTTCTTCAAGGAAATAGGTTCAGGAGAATCTGTTCCGTTATACATTTAGGGTATCCCCGTAAAGTATTTTCATTATTTGTATTCTCGCCCACATTAAGGACACGATTTTGAAAACTTATCATTCACGGAGTTGGTCAACAAGTTCAGTATTATAATGTATGTTTTTACAGGGAAAGGTTGGTATGGAAGTAAAGTAAATGAGGAGGCTTTTTCTTTCTAGATATTATACTTCAAAATGAAGTATAAGTAGTATATTTCCACTTAAGATTCTTCAATTGCGACTATGGTTTCGACATATTGAACGTCATCAGGACCGTCGATAATCACCATATAAAACTTCCAAATGATTACTCGAAAAAATATTGATATTTCTTATACAAAATTTACGAACAACTACAAATAGTACAGTACTAGAATAGTTCACTATTCTTAAAATTCGAAGACTGAAATCGGCGTATACTTTCCTAAAAATTGGCGACAAATACATTTACAAGGCTTTGTAATTTTCGACGTTAATATTCCTTAAAAAGCGAGCACTATATTCCATTCCAGCATTTTGTGCGGGTGAAGCGTGTCTACAGTTAGAATCGAGGGGTGGGGGGAAGAAAATACCAGCCAATAAGAGTTTGTAAATTTCCATCTCCACTCAAAATTTCTTGACGAGTGCTGTTGACACGATTGCTCACACATTCCAATCGTATTTTGGCGACAGCGTAAAGCATGGACGTGTTTCATCCGGATCTATTGGAGCATAAAACTTAACTCGTCAGCAGCTACCGATGAACTGAGCGAAATTGGAAACTTGGCAACATAGCGTCGTAGCCAAAGCGAAATAACCCGAACGCGAGCGGAATACTTTGAGTCCCAGTCGCACCAACATCAGAAACAGATTATAACATAATTTATTTTTCCTAAAAATTGATGACGAATATGGACGTTTATTTTAATCCATTTTATCGATTTTTATATAGAAAATGTTATAAATTGCATTTCTTTTAATTAAATTTAACTAAAAGTGTATAAATAAAAATAAGACTTCATGTATCCTGGTTTGTTTGTTGTTGTCTAGGTTTTGGTGAATATGCTGTTGTTGATTTCGACCACCAACTTGGAAAAGTTTATATTTCGGAATAAATCAGAAAGTATATTCTGCTCGTTAATTCGCACCTCTTATCCAGGAAATCGTGTTCATTTGTCAAAAAATTAATGGGGCGTGAACAGCAAAATACGTTAATGAATATTTGATAGAAATATCTTACCTTGTTGACTATCAAACGATTATGAATGCAGAAAAAAGCCCCAAGTGCGTATACGGAACGATGCTTCTTTGACATCAATACAAAAGACACTAAGCATGGAGGACACTCTCTCTGAGGATGGTTTACATAAATTTTATGACAGGATGCTTTTGAAAAACCTTACGGACATCATACGATCAATACTCATTATTCAGTTCGGGAAAACCTTTCTTTCCACCTCTTGGAGATCAGTGTCTCGTCGCACAGAAGGCACAATAGACCAGAGTGGCTAAACCGCGTCTCGGGAGCCGCATACGGCTCTTTTAAACTGCGTATGTGGCTCATTATTTCCATACGGAGGCGTGTCAACGTTTTTCACTACAGGACACAATGACGTAATGTGCCTTGAAACGTGTTTGGGGTGCCTAAGCAACATACGTTCTATCTGGATTGCTTCGGATAAAGGTTATGTTTTACTGATCGTACATTTATGTGTGTCATCCGGCTCACGAACTTCTCAGCATTATCGTATGCGGCTCCGAGGGTAAGTAAGTTTGGTCACCCCTAGAATAGACGTTCCCTAAATTTGCTATAAATGGAGCCGAAAGTGCGTAATGATTATCGGATCTAGTCGAGGGTAAAGACAGAGCGTAATAATCCGATCATACTGTTTTGTCCATTTCCTTTGCTTTGGACTCCGTGGCAGCTCAGTATGTGTCCTTAAGACAGTGACATAAGAAAAATTAGAAAGCAAAGTGTAGTGAATTCCAAGTGGGCAGTCTGTTATGGCAAATACCGACTTTCTCTTTCGTTTTTCATGTTTGGTGGTAAAATATATTGTTTGAGGATAAAAAACAAAATTTAAAATTCATGACGCATAATTTTGTAGAAAATTTAATTGTTAAAAATTGAAACTTATCGACGTATCATTTTCTTCGAATTTAAGTTTTTAAATTTTGATGATTATCAATATTTATCGATTAAAATTGAATCCTACCAAGCGTAGATATAAGCCAAAAATATCGAGTATAAAAGAGTAACCATAATTAACTTTATTGTTATTTTTTTAATTCTCCTTATTACATCTGACATGAAAATGTACGTGATATGTAATTGAAACGGGTAGATAAGCTTTTAATTTATATCGTATGTTGCGTTAAAAACGAATGGGCAATAAACGATCGGTGTTTACTTACTAATATTCTGATGAAGCTTCAAATCTCTTTTACTTATACAACTGAGTCTTTATTGGTTCTTTACTGTCATACTTCATTAATCGCAAATTTAAGAGTTCCATCACAAAATGATTTTATTGTTTTGGGAAGGATTCCAAAACCTGAAATTTTTTACTGTCATTCCGAAAGCATTGATACCATATTTGTTTAAATAAATGTAAAGATTGGCGAATCTAAATCAGAGATGTCTTTTCCGCTCAGATTTTTATCGTGGGGGCCATACTTTCGTTAGTTTAAAATTTCGTGGCGCTTCAAATTTTCCATTATCGCGGGGAGGAAAAAACCATAAGGACGTGCATTTTGGCTGAAAGTTTGATCACGCTCGAATTCCTATCCGTTGCATTGCCTTCGACGTCTCTCTGTTTTTCATTTTTTCCTCTCTCTCTCTCTCTTTCGTCTGCTTCTCTTGTTTTTTTGCTGTTTTTGAAGCAATCCACATCTGTCGCCACGCCTCTCCGAATCGAATCGATGTACCAATTATTTTTCGCGGAATGATTTAAATTTCCGAATACATGTGACTCGACTCTAATGGTTCAGTATCTTTTATTTTTCCGCCCTCGCTGCGTACGCACGCGTCGCATCATTTATCACTCTGGAAAGAATTAGGGAATCATTTGTTTTTTGTCACCCGGGCGCATTTCTTTTCCTATTTGGACAAAACACCTTCCCTTCAAACCTGTACGAGTAAAAAAAGCGATAGAAATAAAATAGTTAGATGTTTTATCTTCATGAATAGTACTTCCGATTTTAAAAATATTCTAAATTAATGAAAGGAGATTGTTTTTATTTTTAACGTTGCGGCAAAATATTTCGCCTTTATTTAAAAGGTCAGGACAAAAGGTTAAATGAGAGGCTATATTATCAGACAATTATCTTTCTCTTCCACCGGTCTTATGTTCTTACTTTTCTTTATAATCCTTTTCCAGCGTTGAATCTAGGTAATATTTATATACGTAAGAACCACGTATCTGAAGGAAAAGTACGCTTTCAGGAAGTTTAGTGGAAGCAATTCTATTTTATTTATTTTTCTTGAGAAAAACCCAGATCCTATTAATGTTTACACACGGTGCGGGAATTTTTGTGTGTATGAATCACTCTCTATAGGCAGAAAAAGTGGTGCAGGTGAGATTCATTGAATAGCACCTCCTACCAAATAAATGGAAACTCCAAACTTTTTCTCCATTCCTTGGTCTTGCGAGATAATATCTTTCGCATCATAGGGAATGCGTCAAGAACAAGCGGTGAAAGGTATTCTGGAGAACCGCGTTGGGATTTAATGGATTTTCTTTCAAAGACGGATGCGGAAACCTTATCATAATTCATCTTGTTAATGCTTCCGAGAAGGTCTTTATGCTTTCATTTCACTATTACTATATCTTCTTCAAAGTTCTTATAGAAAGCCTTTTCAAGAAAATGAATAGGACTACAGCTTTATTGTTTAACACTACATCTCAAGCGTTTTATTTTGATCGCTATTTTATTTTTGAACGTATTTTTTGTTAAGATTTGGTTGTAGGGAGAAATTTTGTTCGTTTATCTTCGTTCAGAAATTCCTCTCATATTAATATTTACAATAAACCCTTTAATTGCACCAAGCAGATAGTACTACACTTAAATATTACGTAAGAATAATAACCAAAATTGGCGTTAGAATATTATTTTCATGAAACTGAGATGTACGCTAAACAATCATAAAACGTGCTAAAATGTGGCATTAACAAACAGTCCTTCCAGCAATCCAAAAAAGGCCACGATAGACTGTTTGGCTTTGCTGCTACTAATCACCTGCCGTCAGTGGTGATTCACTTATGATGGGTTGCTATAACTAATCATCGGACGGTTGCTTTTTGGCCGAGACACCCATGAGTTTTTCCCAATTTTTTAAAGGATATTGAATATACACGGTTTGTAAAATCAATTTCAGCCATAGTGCGTCATAGATATCTCTTGAACTAAAATATAACATGTTATAATATGTTTATGTTACCTCAAATGGAGCAGTTATCAGAAATAGATATCTTAATGGATACCAAAAATGCAGAAGAAATATTAAAATATCCATTAAGTAAGCGTTCGAATGATTGTTACTCGATCTATTTGTGAGGCTTTTAAGAAAATTAAACTTGAATTCTTTATGGATATATTATTTAAAACGTTGTTACTCTCGCTTATTATGCAGTCTACAGATTTCCATCTACATGCATGTGTGTTTCCCTTGGTTTGCTGTAATTTTGATACCGCCGATCTTTTATCTTTTGCCGCGTTCAAATTCAGTTTAAGTCGGACTTTCTATAAGTGAAGGTGAAAGTGACCGCTGTTGGTGGAGAATGAATAGACTCAAATTAACGTAACAAACGACGAGTGAAAGGACGCGAATTGCGACGAGACCCGCCAGTGAAGGCGAAGCGAATACAGAATACACAATCTCTATAAATAAGAAAAAAAACATTTATTCGATGTGGTATTTTTTGTATCACTGGGAGGATGAGCTGAAAAAATCTCATAATCTAGCCGATTGGCAGAGGACGAAATCTAAAAGTTTTTCGTAAATGTATATATGTAGAGAAATAATCCATTTAGATAAACTTATTAGGGGAAAATGAATTAACTTCTCTCATATCTGATACAATTTGAAAGCGAGTTTCCTTGAAAATATATCCCGTTTCCCAACTTACTTCTTCCGTTGTTTTTCATTAACTTCCGATCCATATATTTTGGGTTTCGAGATGTTTCTCTCTCCGGGTGCATTTTTCTTCTTCACCCGAGTCGCATTTGTATTCGTTCTAGTCGTTATCTTGTTTGAACAGGCTTGCCATTGAATAAATATGCAGCGCAAGGCATCTTGGCGAAGGATTGAATGCCTCTACTCGGCCTTGAGAAAGAGCATTTGTGTTTGCGACTGTCATCCCGATCAAAAAATATCAAAGGAACGTGTCGAAGGCAATTCTTTTACTTTTCCGTAGCGGAATATTTTTGTGAATAATCGAACAAACTTTCTCTCCCTTGCAATTTTGTTTTTAAACTTGGCGAAGCGTTTTTTTGCCCTGGAGATATATGATATGACCATATTCTGTTTTTGTTGAAATTCGTGAACGAATAGAACGGGCATTTGTATAAGTTTTTGCGCACGAGTTCAGCAAAGAAAGGAAGTCGACGGAAGAGGAGAAAGGAAGGATGGATGTAGGGACGTGATTCTAGTAATATATGAGGAACGCAGTTTCCTTTAAACGATGAAGAAAAAGTAATACGGTATAACAAGCGGATCTGTGCAGTCGTCAAATAGGGCGCAATAATACAAAGCACTGTTTTAATAGTTGCTGCTTTGTCAGTAATTCTTTTATTTAAAATTTATGTCATGTTGTTAAGATGTTCTAATTAAACCTATTAAAACTTTACCATAAACTTTCTTGCGTATCATAAATATCTTCATTTATCAATACGATTCTCTATCGGTTTATGGCATAAGAGCAAATATTTCATATCGACGCACTTTTTTGTTGAAAATTCTCTTATGAACGACTGAGTCACATTTATGGAGATTACTCATCCAACGCCATTTTCGCTTTTTTTCTGAAACAACTGCAAATGAGAAATGAAAAATAGGAGCTTCATTTTCTGATGTAATGTGTAAAAGCGCGTTTTATTTATCGAGATTTATTTATAATTGTAGAATTAAAATTCTTCATAAACTCAGTATATATATATATATATATATATATATATATATATATATATATATATATATATATATATATATATATATATATATATAGCAATGTAATTTATTC
The DNA here is from genome assembly GCA_028673005.1 of Tanypteryx hageni. NCBI lineage: Eukaryota > Metazoa > Arthropoda > Insecta > Odonata > Petaluridae > Tanypteryx > Tanypteryx hageni. Next base: position 97,944,639 of record CM054112.1, on the reverse strand, counting down.
AATAAATAATTTAAAAAGTATATTCATATCCTCACACATGTTAGGTTTCTAGCGTAATGACTATGGGCTTATAATATCTGAAAAGGGCCCCCGCGACGCTCCCCGTATTTTTAAAAAACATTTCATCTGCAGCGATATGGATGGCATTAAAGTTCTTATAAATTGTGAAAATTTTAACTTTATATTTCTTCAAAGAATTTCTTTGTAATCGTAATAAGTGGCACCAGAGATCACATACACCTTGCAAATTTCAGTGTTATATCTCCTACAGTTAACTTACTATTTAATAACAAACAGAATGAAACGTGCTAAAAACAAAACCTTTTATTTAAAATTACAGATATAGCTCGTATCTCTGGTACTATGCCGTAATCATGACCAAATTTGTTGTTTTCTTGAATGTAAAATTTTGTTGTTTATATCGCTCCCTATATGTCGAATCTGTCGTAATCAATGACATTCTCCATCTCTCAAACATCTTTCGGATTTCTAGTGGTTCTACGGCAATTCTTCGCGGACATTTCTTTGCGCGGAAATTCGTCGCGAGTCAAATTCGTTTCAAGATAAATTTGTCGCATGCCAAATTCGTCTCATGGCAAATTCGTCGCATGAAAAATTCGTCGCTAATTCATGAACCGTTGAGGAAATAGGAAATATTTTTCTCTTATTTTCAATGTCACGATTTGCATAGTGAAATCCCGAGTCGCGAATTGGTAGTAAAATGCTCCGCCGTCCAAGATACAGCTAAGTTTTTGACAGACTTTGTTTTTCATTTGCTATAAAAATATCTGGCAATACTTTCTTGGTAAGTACTCTTCTCACTCAAACATATATCAGTTTTTTTCGTTCATTCCCTTATAAGATAGCTTAATAATTGTCAAAAATCGAGCTCAGATTGATGTCTCAAGGCTAAATGCCTTTCCCTCCCTTACCTCAAAATTTATCTTGACAACCGATTGCTGCGAGAAATGAAATATAAATATGAATGGTGATATTTAAAATAATTTATTCACCGTTAAAAATTTTAATTTCGTCTTTTATTTATTTGAACTTCATTTTTGACGGGCTTTAGTACTAGTATCACAATAAAATGCCAATATTTTCCAAAATATGTTATTTAAACGATAAATTTAGCGATTTAAAATATTTCAATTTTCACAATAGGAAAACTAATCTTCATACTTCTTATAAATGTGCAAATCCCATGTCGATACCTCAACTTACAGATATTTTAAAATTTTATCGAGAAAGGGCTTGCACGCTACGTTTCAGCTATTCTCTAATTAATCAAACTGGGAAGGAACTCTTATGGATTCGAACCCGGAACTTTTTCGTCATTGACTTTTAATGTGTGACTGAAGTATCACTGCCAAATCTCAACTCGCATTCTGTTATAACACTCGCAACGAAGTCTCAATTTGCCTCATACAAATGCGAGTAAAAAATCTTTTTGTACGATAGGTTAAAATCCTAACGTTATTATATTGTAAATATTATGGTAAATCTGATCATGATTTATAAACATGCTAAAAAATTGGAAAATGCATTAAAAATTAAAATTAAATTTAAATGTCTATTTTTGTATTCTGCGTATATCTTCCTTCATTATACAACGTCATATTTCGGCTTCCCATGAATAAAAAGTGACAATTTTTTTACACGACTTCTTTAATGATTTCTAATAACGACAAAATAACGCAAGTATAAATAAAAATTATGAATTGCCTTTTAAATAAATAGCAATCGTAACGTTTATCAAAAATTCTCGATCGAGACATAAAAAAGTTGACCTGCGGGAAACTTTTCCTCTAATTGTTTTAGAGTGGCAGGTGCAGAAAATGAAATAAAGAGAATAGTTTATATTTATATTTGTAGCAGGTTGCATTCCAAAAACATCAATAGTTTTCACGATATTGATTATATATGAAAACGCGGGCACGCGCTGGATTCCTGCCAAATCTCAGTCTTCTACATAGACGGTAAGTTTGTTAAAACATCTTTAAAAGCGTCATACACAAAGTGACAAGAGAAATTAGCCTTTTATTATTATACTGAAGATAAGATACGATTTTTTCATCAATTGTATTATCCAAAAATTTTATTAGGATAATTGTTGTGAATAATCTGCCCAGGTGTTCTATAACTTATTCGGAAATTATGAGGCATCGTCAACCATATATGGTGTATCGCAGGATTTGAAGAAAAGGATTTCCTATTTCCTGAACGGTTTATGAATTTGCGACGAAATTATCACGCGACGAATTTGTCATACGACGAATTTGTCTTGTGACAAATTTATCTTTCGACGAATGCCTGCAACGAATCGCCGCGCGACGAATTGGCGGTACACAATTTCAAGTAAATCCTGAAGGACGTAACTTAGACATTTTGTAAGATTGATTTTTCCGGCTACGACTCTTGTAAATACGATGGAAGAGAATAAAGAGTCTGTTTTTCGGCGAGAGATGGTAATAGAGGGATAACTCGAGTGATGGGAGCTGATAGTCGAAACTTTTTTTTAAGGGTGAACGGTAATCCTGGAAAAACCAAACGGAATTGAGAGGCATGGATCGAATACATCATTTCGTGAAGCAGTTTTGCGGTCAATAATATAACCCTCTATAATACAAAATAGAGGAATGAATTCTTTTCGGTAAACAAATTATCCATAATACCTATAAACTAGCGACATTTAAAACTTGTTTGTTTAATATTCTGCTCGAGGGCATTATCCATCGAAAATGGGAAAGAATTTATTCATTTTCTCATAACAGAAACGGAGTTAAATATGAAAGGCGACGGAAGCGATTATCTTGAATTAGTGAAGGACGATTGGTCCAAAACTTGTCAATAATTTAACATTCACACATTTTGGATGCACTAGGCTATTTTTAGCACGGCTCAGCGGCATATTTATAGGCATACGTGCAATATATATGCCTATAAATACGAAAATGTAGTTTAATTTTCATGCACAGCCGCGTTTGAGTATTTTAATTGCTTCCTCATCCCTGGACGTTTAAATAAATAATTTCATCAAGAATCCATTATACCCTTCGACTGTATCGAATTGAAATTTCTTCAGCAATTCAGCATTATACACGAGTGTGTATATATATATATATATATATATATATATATATATATATATATATATATACTCGTGTATAATGCTGAATTGCTGAAGAAATTTCAATATATATATATACACTCGTGTATAATGCTCACCTATACTTTTTGCCCAAAAATCTCGACTTTTTCATGTGTGTAACGCACACCCTAGATTTTGAGAAAAGAAATTTAGAATTATATTGTCATGTTAGCATTAATAAGTGTTGCATAAAATAATAAATACAGACCCGTTCCGGGTAACGCAAGACGCGACATACGCAAATCCGTCTTTACTTAAAAACCTCCGAAAATTAATTTTTTAATTCCGAGCTGCGGAAATTTGCTTACTAGGAAAAACGCTTCAGGCTTTAAGTTTAAACATTGAATGAAGTTTAAACACACCAATTTATTTACATTTATCAAAGTACACGTAACACTTATTTACGGAATATTGATTGACTAGAGATATTTAATGTGAGTATTTAATACGAAATCTTAAATTTCGTTGCGTATCGCAGTCACCTTTTATCCATAGTTACTTGGTGCTGAAACGACGAGGAAGATGAATTTAAATTACTTGCATCGTAATTATATATAATACAAGTAGTTGGTGCTTGCATTCTGCAAGCATTTCATCTCACCTTGAAAAACATTAATTATTCAGAGATACATATATTCGAAATATTTTTTAATTCAAAACTTTTCACCTCTGCACCAATTTTTGTTCTATCCTTACGAAACAATATTTGATTAAAACAATACCTAAAATTTGCAATTTTAAGAATATTATAATTTTTCCATTGTGGTACACTAATTCCACACCATATTGCCAAATTTTAAGTTGTAACACATCTAGTAGTGAAATAGTATTTATCTAATTGTTTAAATTTTAAAACTTTATAACGGCCACAATAATAATTTCATGGAAATATTCAAATATTTATTTGTACGTTTGTACTAACCTCTAAATAACTTAAAATTTCAGCTCCGTAGCTCGCCCCATAGTACATAAACATGTACCTATTTGTTTAAAATTTATGAATTTTTAACAGCCAAACAAATTAAAATATCAAAATTTCTATTATCCTATTTCATTTTTTACAAAAATTTCAGCAACGTAGCACATTCGGAAATACATAAACCATAGAAAATTGTTTAAACATTTGCGAATTTTTAACGGCCGCATTGTTTAACTTTTTCGTGATTTTCGATTTTTTGTGTAAAATTTGCTACACAATGTTTGCAAAAGCTCGTACCTATGACTTATTGTTTCCGAGACAAAAATTATTAAAATTTAATAGCCAATTGGCGTAAAAACAACCCCTAAAAATTAACAATTTAAAAATTTTCGATTTTTCTGGTTGAGTGTGAGAAAAATCCTACATGCATGCAAACTTTCAGTTTCCTATTCTTCCTAGATTGGTCTACGCACTGGAATACACTTTCCCAATGATAGATTATGGAAGTTATTCCTTGACATCTGGAGTCGAACTCAGGACAATATAAGGAACGTCGATACCAATTCCTAATAGTAATTAAAGTCGTCTATCTACAATCAAAATTTCATTTCTCCAACTTTTCGGCAAGTGCCCGAAATTAATTTACAAAAATGGCGCAATGCTTTTTTTATGGGAAGAAACGCAATATTCGGAATTTCTGGAGTCGAATCCATGTCATTCAGGTAAGAAATCTCATTTTATCTGGAGATGTCTTTATGATTTATACAAAATCTTAAAATTTCAGCTCTCTAGCTTTCTTGTAGTTTGGGCTGGACATTAGTATCCTCCTATATCGTACTCTGTAAAAAGCGTCTATATATAATAGATATTCGTTAAATAAAAAAATTGTCAATTTGCACTATACTGTCTTTCTTTTGTTTTGTTTTGCGAGAAGTCTACCAGGCGAGTATGTGCGAGGCTACAGCAATCAGCTGATAACTAGTGAAATATGGAATATTAGGAGAGGATGAAAATACAATTTTAAGGAAGTAATTAGGTGTTTGATACGTTTAATTAATATATGTATAAGCTGGATTATCGATAATTAGCGTGGTTTTCTCCTCAATTCACCCAAAAAGTGAGAATCTGGTGCGAGATGGGCACACTTCAATTTTTTATTATAATTGCACAAAAGGTTTACCCGTGTATAACACGCACCCCTACTTTATGATCTAATATTTGTTCTTCAAACTGTGAGTTATACACTAGTATATAAGATGTGTATATTAAAAATGTGTATTTGTCCGTACGTGGGCGTGGGTGTACGAGGGGCGAACAAAAATTATCAGGACTTAATTTTTATCAAAAGAAAGGGCAGATGGCGGTTTACTGCAAGTCAAAACATACCGCTAAATAATTTTTGCATTATCAGATTCATGTGTGTCTGAGATATTCTTCTTAGTTTCTATGCAACACTCATTGAGTGAAATGTTATCTTACGTTCTCATCATGGATCTATGAATAGAGGTACGATATGCAATAATATTTGGTGTGCGTTTCGTAAAACACGCACAGAAACCATTGAAATAATTAATTCTGTCTAGCAGTAGTGTTAGGGTAGCGTAAATGATGTTTGAGATATTTCAGTCGATCGCTGATGAAACCCACTATGGTCGACCACACACGTTATGATCTGAACCAAAAGTAAATCATATCGATGAATTGATAAAAATGTTCGTTATTATGGACATTAGTTATAGAATGGTTCATACTACGGTCCACGATGATTTATACTACAGGAAGTTGGCAGACTAGTGGGTAGTGAAAATCATGAATTATGGTCAAAAAGCAAATCGAGGAAAAGTAAGTTCTATCTTTTATTTCGACCATATTACAATTTATACTCCAACTATTTGAAATTCCTTCTATGCCCAATAGAGCGAAATTTTTGTCATGCTAGGGATTCCTCGTGTGCGTTTACGCGAGCTCCTGAAACTAATACTTATCAGCCTACTCTAGTTTTACACGAAATAGATCTGAAAAAGACAAACAATATTCTTCCCCTGAAACATGTCACTAAACTGGCATCATATGCCCCTAGTTTAATGCCATTTATCCTACACAAATGTTCCTCTTAAGCTTATACTAGAAATGTCACAACTAATGTCTCTGATTTTATACAACAAAACTTACACTCGGCTGCCCAAACAACATATAGGTAACACCAAACTACAGGAATTCCTTTGATTATATGCAACACAGCTTGCAATAGTTTATCCATGAGCGTATACCATCAATCTTACACTTACTGACCCCGATTTTATTTACGGGTTTGTAAGTATTTGTGTGTGTACACACACGCGTACACGCAACGTCATAATAGCGTTCATGAATCTGCCGCGTAGGGAGAAAACGCTACATGTGAAATGATTAAATTATGTTGCCACGTTATCCGAGTTTAGAAATTTATATACTTGTGTGTACAAACTAGGATTAAATAACATTTAAAACGATAAAAAAATGTAATTCTCTAATTTAAACAATTTAGAACTTAAAACAATTTCTTACAATTAATTAATTGCTGATTTGTGCTTCTTTTTCTGCTACTTTGAAAGCGGTCTGGTCTCTTTTCCTCTCCTCTCGTCTCTGAATAATGTCCATTTTTGTGGGTTTGTGTTTTTATAATGACTGAAAATTTCAAAAAAGTTTACAATGCTTTGTATAACGCAGTTCAAGCCTACACACAACCGAATCAAAAAGAAAATTGAGTAATTAGGCTCAATCGCAAAAACAGAGGTTAATTACAGAATAATCGCCGAATTTTAATGAATTCCTTTGTCGAAAATCGAGCAGAATTTTTTAATCGAATATTTTTTTAAATGTACGATTTTCTGATAATTCAAATTTTAGGAATTTTTATCGTATTATGTTTATTTTTTATCGATAACATCGACATAAAAACCAACATTTTTTAATATATAGTACGTACAGACGCAAACACCAATTTCCACGCACACACCAAAAATCGAATCTGAATCTTTTATTGGGAAGTTCTTGCTCCACCAAACCACTAATAATAGCAAGAATAGTAAGGAGTCATATGAAACAGAAATAAATACTCAAATCTCGAAAATTAAACGTGTGTTCGTTTGATAAAATTCAACATTAAAACCAAGAGACTTGGGTGAATGTCTTGGGAGTCCTTTCCAAAAATAATGGTCGACGGTTTCTCGAAAAAAAAAAGCAAACGTGACACCTATTGTAGGCTATATAAGGATGGGAAACGGGAAGATGCATGGAGGAGAGCTAGCGGGTAATGGATTGTAGTAATGGTTCCTGCCGTAAGGGAATCAACATAATGTCCTTGAATGGAAGGACCTTCGAGATTTCGCCTGAACAAATAGGTCTGCCATTTGTTGGCAGCACAGAGAAAACGGACCTTTTTCTAAAGTACTTACCGAGGCAGTCAAACTATGTCATTAATTTCGACAAAAAGTACAGTTTAAAAAGTATTTTTTAAGTTTAATCTGTTTAGTTTAATTTTCTCCAATAAAACTTTTCATGACTCACATTTTTGTAGCTTTACAGACAGCTTAAAGTGAGAATAATTTTAGATAAATGAAAAATACACATTTTGTAATTTAAAAGTTCACGGGTAAAATGTAGTCGCTTAAACTCTCGGATCTTTTCAAATTTAAAAATGGGCTCATTGATTTATAATTTTGAAAATTGTATGGCATGCTAGTTTCAGTAATAAACACGTTCTCTTTTTGGCCCTTTAAAAATTGCTGATGTATTCGGTTTGTCAGTCCATCCGTCTTCTCGGGGAATATCACTGGTGTACTGCAACTTGGAGATCCCAGGTTTTATTGTTAGATTGGTTTATAGTACACAGGCTACTCGTGGCATAAATTTTGTGGATCAAGCTTGAGCTGCTGAAGGGTAATCAATGTCTTCTCCAACCCCTTTGTATAAATTCTTGCCCCATAATAAAAGCATAATACGGTGCAGAGTATTATAAATTTTCATTTTTAAATTATTTAAAGTTAAGATAGGGGATCGAGACATAAACATTTCTGTAGCTGAAATACAGATGTTTAAATATTGTAAATGTAGAGTTCATATCCTTCTATTATGAGAGCAAACAATTGTTTTAAATCCAAAACAAGTGAAGATATAAAAATTAACTTTTGTATGGTTAATATAAGTAATAATAGTAAGAAGTTTGAGAGTATCTTTTGTTTCATTAATGAAAATACTGACTTATCCATTCATATTGCTTAAAATCAACGAAAATATACTGCTAGTTCAGAGTAATTCAGCTTTAGATACTAGTAGGAGTGAAACTGTTGATCACCAAAGAGGTTTTCAATGGCCTTTTTATAGGGAAAATAGTTTTCAGAATAATCTTATATGAATAAAGATAAAATGATTTTGAGATAAATAAAAACTTACTATCAATAATAATTACGATAAATAAAACCTGAAAATTATTAGCAGACATATCCCTTCAAGAAACGTAGGAATGATCGTATCAATACAAATCCACATTAAAATAAAAAGACTTCTATTACACCATGAACAATTACAATAGTTTGTTTAATCTCGTTGCTATGATGAACGCTTGTAATTTGTTCAGATTTGCTTCAACAATATAAATAAAGAAAAGGAAAGCTAAGATTATATAGTACAAATAAAGTGATAACTGTTGTCCAAATAATGAAATTTTAAAAATAAATAACTAAAAAGAAAACAATTTTTTTAAATAAATAAATATGAAAAATGCCATTAATATGTATTTATGTATATCTACCTTCCCACGCGAATTCAAATTAACATTTATCGCAGCGCCAACGCGTAGATCTAGTGGCCAAGGTTACTAAATCACTCGTCTTATGCGATGATTATCTCAGGTGAGGTGCTTCGAACCCTGCAAGCAGCTTCTGATTTTTTCAGATTAGACGGGATCCAAAACATATATACACATACAAGTGCATTCAGCAAGCATTTTAGTCCATATTGAAAGTAACACCGTAGAATTTTGAAGGGAAGTCCATTACGTCACTGCTATTTCCTGTTTTTGGTTTTTGACCTCGTTATAAGTTTACGTCGTAGTTTTAAATAAATTGCATTATAATTCTCTTTGGAAGCATCAAATTAAAGCTATTATTATATACAGTTCATCAACTCCCATAATTGCAAGGAGTTTTTTTATTTAATGACATATAGCGCGTTTTAAAATTATGACGTCATCATATGTATGGGTCTTTGGTTAAAGTCGATGGAACAATAAGGATTTTCCCTATTAAAAAGCATTAAAGTAATGCTATTGTAATACGGATTGCCAATTCCCATTGAAAAGCATTGTCCTGGATGATATGGTGGCTGAAGTTCTTTATTGTTGAGCATTTGCTTTTTAGCCTACTTTCCAGAATGAAAATAGGCTTATAGTTTTGTCGTTGCGTCTGTCCGTCTGCCTGACTGTGCGTCTCCCCTATTAACTTTTGAACCAATGGACCAATTTTCATGAAACTTGGTAGGAATCTCTTCCTACATGGACCGAGCTCCTGAGAATAGTGTTTGTTGCGAAGATTGAAGTCCCGGGTTTAATTCCAGGAACTATCCTTTCCATTTGATTTACATGGGAAATCTGAAATCCAGCGTTCAGGATAATTTTCTCTTGCAAATATCTTAGAATTGTAATATCGGGGCGAGTTTTGTACTATTCTCTGAGGAAAGTAACGAAGATTTTAAGTATTTATCGTAGAATTTTGCTTATCGATTGTTCTTAGAATTATATATATATATATATATATATATATATATATATATATATATATAATAGTAAAAGGTACTTGCATTCTGCAATCATTTCATCTCACCTTTGAAAAACATTCATTTTTAAGAGAGTAATATCATTATTGGAAATATTTTTTAAATTCCAAAGATTTCACCTCTGCTCCGATTTCATTTCTTTATGTAACCATAATAGAGTAAAACAATACCTAAAATTTGCAAGTTTAAGAATTTTATACTTTTTCCACAGTAGGGTACTAAAACCACACATTTCTGCCAAATTTTATAGTTGTAGCTTATCTAGAAGTGAAATAATATTTATCTATTTGTTTAAATTTTTAAAACTTTAACGGCCGAAACAACATCGAGATTTTCAAATGTTTATTTGGGTATTTGCACTAAGCTCTAAATTACTTTAAAATATCAGCTCCAACACGACATTACTTTTTTCACAATTCTCTAATATTTCCTGTTATTGGATTATGACGTCGTTAGATGTTTACGCCGTAGTTTTATATCAATTGCATTATAATACATTCCACTGATTCTCTTTAGAAGCAATAAATTAAAGCTATTATTACATACAGTTCATCAACCCCCACAATTGAAAGGAGTAACGATCTTTTGTTTAATAAAATATATCGCGTTTTAAAATTATGACGTCATCACATGTATACCTCTTTGATTGAAATCAATGGGATAATAAGAATTTCCCTATTCAAAAGCACTAAAGTGATGCTATTATAATATGGATTGCTAATTCCCATTGAAAAGCATTGTCCTGGTTGCTATGATATCTAAAGTTATATATTGTTGAGCATCTGCTTTTTTCCGATTAAAAACGTACTTCAACGTCAATTCGGCACCGATTTAAATTTATTCTTAAAAAATAAGAAACCTCATTTCTTTAGTTATAGAATGGTTTTCATTTCTGTCTGAATTATAACTAATTTAAAAATGCCAATTTATGAATCTCTGCACAGATTTTCATGTTTTTCTTATGGAGTATCGAACTGAAACATTGGGGTCAAAAATGCACCACTGTAAATTAAAAAATTTGGAATTTTCGATTTTTCTGGTTGGTTGTATGCCAAATTCAGGTCCGTGTCATATCTAGAAGTACCTTAGGTTTTATATATATATATATATGTATATATATATATATATATATATATATATATATATATATATATATATATAACAACTTACGGAAAAGGAAAGGTAAAATAGATATATGGATGTCAACAAGGTGTTGGGATGAGGAAACCCAGTGAGCACTCACCAATCAGACGACTTCAGGTTGGCGAGGCCCCGGGGATGTCGAAGCGACACACGTAAAATAACACAAAAACACAGAAACATCACAAACGTAAAGCTTTCGGAACTACTCCTTCTTCAGCTACAGAGAGAGAACTCTCTCTGTAGCTGAAGAAGGAGTAGTTCCGAAAGCTTTACGTTTGTGATGTTTCTGTGTTTTTGTGTTATTTTACGTGTGTCGCTTCGACATCCCCGGGGCCTCGCCAACCTGAAGTCGTCTGATTGGTGAGTGCTCACTGGGTTTCCTCATCCCAACACCTTGTTGACATCCATATATATATATATATATATATATATATATATATATATATATATATATATATATATATATCCTATATTGTCCTCCGTAAGTGGAAGCTATTTATAATATAAGAGTAATCGGTGCTTGCATACTGCAAGCATTAGTGCCCTATAACCACCACACCAAATTCCATTTCTCCTACTTGATGAGAATTACCGAAAATTAATTGCCAAATATACCGTAATGCTATTTACACAGGAAAACTCAAATGTTGGAGTGCCGGGAGTCAAACCAAGAAATCCTACAGGAGTGGTCTCATATTATCCGAAGGCCTACTCAACAAACCCTGAAAATTTCAGCGCAATATTCCTCTTAGTATTGTCTGCGCACCAAATATGTTTTCCCTTTGCTTTTAAATGTCAAGATCTGAGAGTGACGTCATGACACTAAGCTACTTTTCAGTTCTTGGCACTAAGCTCTCCTTCAGTTTTATTAACACTTAAAATAAATTCCCGAAGAAAAGCATTGTCTCGTAGTCATGACAGAAATATTGGGCCATTGTTATAAATTGTATAAAATCCCGTTTTTATAAAGTAAAAATCGAATAATTGGACTAATTTTTATCACGGATTCGTGTTCGACTTTCAGGAAAAATAATCTTCGTTCTTTTTCTCGTCTTCTTATTTAGGTCCAGAGTTTGTACCTTAATTAAAAACAATTTAAAAATGCAATTATATAAAGGCTTGTACGGATTTAAATGATTTTCTAATGGGACTTGAAAATTAACGTTTTGGGGTGTAGAATACCCCGTTGTAAGGGGCAATTTTGGAATTTTTGATTTTTCCTGATGGTTTTGGGACATCACCAAAATGCCCTCCAAATGTCAGATCTGTGGAATATCTAGAAGTACCTTAAGTTTTACATCATTATATGTATAATATATCCTCCGTAATAATCAGCTATTCATTATATATATATATATATCCTATGTCATGTATCCTATATCGTAAGAAGCATCTATTTATAAAAGTTATATAAAAAGCGAATTAATATAAAAGTTGCTAAAAAGGGGAACATTTTCAAATCTTTAACAGTGAAAAATAAAACTGCCATAGTAACGAGTCGACTGCTTATATAATGTTACATAACATTGATATAATGCCTTTAAATGGAATTCCTGACTATATTATGAGGCCATCCATCACAACCAAAGATGTAATCTTATTATGACGTCATAATCTTGCAACAAGAAAAAAGCACTATCTGTAATTTGCTATTTGCAATTATTTCATCAGTTGTTTTTACCATATTATTAACCCGGTTCTTAATTATAGATGTAATTGGTGGGATCGTGAGTCTGGAGCTGTTATTTCAGCGAGTAACCATTTTGTTCGCAGAATTATGCTGATTGTAAATTGTCTCGTTCTCCGATTGGTGTTTTACATTTCTGATTAAATTAATTTATAGTAGAATTAGGATAGTACGAATTCCAATTTTGTTTATCTATCATCTTAAACTTTATGAATTCATTTTTACGTTTGGATTATGCTGAAAACGCACGATTTTCATCCGTGTCAATGTCCATCTTCGTTATGGATTCAATATTTTCATTCCTGGTGCTCGCCCAATCACTTCTCACTTCAAGTTGCCTTTAGTATTTCATAAATTGAGACTTAGGGGGGGGGGGTGTTGTAGCAGAAATGTTGAAACTCGCAGAAAGATTTTTATAGATGCTGTAAAGAAAACCACTTCTTTGCTAAGTAGTGGCAGGTGTCACCTTTAACCAATGGACTACTGAAACGACATTTTCTAAGGGAAGGAGCCTATTCCTTTTTCTTCCTAAACAACCTTAAAAGTCGTTCAGCTGAAGTCTATTTTATACTCCCGTTACTTTTATTGCGATTGGATATAGACTTCCAGGTGTATCTGACCTGCTTCACTTGAAATTGATGCTCTTTGGGAAGTAAGTTTATGTGTTAAGCTTCTTTTGACTCTCTATAAATTTGCTATATTAGGTAAATTATCGATATATTTCCGTTGCTATAAATTTCCGTAAGTTTTTGTACAAATACTTTCCTGAATGGACGTGGTCCAGAAATAGTTTAATAAAATTATGCGATTGTCTTTTTGATAAAATTCATTGAATGGTTAGCTCTATTAAATGCTGCATAGAGAAACGTCTCAAATACAGCCATGCCAATTAAATAGAATAAAATGTTGGCAATTCTATATTTAGGAAATTTGCCAAAAGACTTCTCATTAGTGTAATAATTAAATGTGTCCTTCAATCTTTTCCCTTCATTTCTACTATATTTTTATCTTATAATATATAGAAACTGTGGTGGAAATTAGAAATAAGTAATTCAGTATTTATATTTTATGCCATAATACATCATTTTATCAAAACTTAGTCATTCAAATAATTAGTTATTCAGATTCACGAATATGTGTAACCGAATGTCAGGACTTGTAGAAAATTTCATAAAAGTTTCACAGGTTTTGACGTCTTATAACAACAATGTCCTTATTACGCTCTGTAATACTTTTGGTTGCTATCCGATTTCGGAATGCGAACAGAAAATAGAAAGTAATATAAAACGACGCGTGGCAATATTATGAAATATTATGACACATGCTATACACACGGAAAGAATAACAAAGTGGACAGATGAAATCTTTTACTGGTAACATCAAAATGCATATTGCTTTTTCTCTAGGATATCAAAAAATTTGCGTGATATCTACGACCGTTGAAAGGGAACTAAATCTGCCTCTGAGGAAAGAGGAAAACTTTGCGATGATTTTGCACGTCCACTTTCTCTTACTCGCTTTGCATATGCATAAACCTTTACTCCTTTTCCGAACTTTCCTGCCAAAAAAGTAACGTCAGGGAAAATAAGTCCGAACTTTTGCGGCGTTTGGACAGAAAAAGGTCTTTAAGGAATTTGCGAGGTGAATGAATGACAGTTGCGTTTTACTTCGCTGGGGATTTATCTCTCTCGCTCTCTCTCTCGGAGATGACGTCACGCGGATGGGCCGTCCAGAGGAAAAATGACGTAAACGGACGAAGTTTCTTCTCTACGACGGAGAAGGGTGAGATAAAGTGAATGTTTGTGAGCATAGCGTTCCGTAGCAGGGAGAAAATTTAGGAGACGGGGGAGAGAGCGAATCGGCAAAGGAGAGAAAAATGATTGAGAAAGGAGACTTATAGTTTCTGATAGGTGATATAAAGGGCGACACGCAAGAATTCCAATTCCAAATAGAAGTTTTGTCGATCAAAAAACATCTCTCTCTCTCTCTCTCTCTCCATGTCTCCTTTTGAAAGCCACACAGATATTTACCATCTCGCGCATAAATAAACTTTTCTAATCAGATTTTTTTCGTTTTGTTGAGAATTTTTTTAGCCGACATTTCATTAATTACTTTATTTAAAATGAGATTATCTCTGCAAATTTCGTAAGAGTATCTTGAATAGATAATTGACCCCAAGAGTTCCTATTACGTATTACTTCTGTAGTTTAAGAATGATTGCAATAAAAATACCAACCTGTAATTTATTGGCTAATATGCGAACATTCCACAAACAATGGCTTTAGTTACTCATATTTTCAACTAATAACAACTTATATATGGAAAGAACTGTAAGTATAAGAAAGAAATTTAGTATAAATTCTCCATTCAA
Source organism: Tanypteryx hageni (assembly GCA_028673005.1). Classification (NCBI taxonomy): domain Eukaryota; kingdom Metazoa; phylum Arthropoda; class Insecta; order Odonata; family Petaluridae; genus Tanypteryx; species Tanypteryx hageni. Next base: position 97,929,554 of record CM054112.1, on the reverse strand, counting down.
CACTAAAATATGGTTAAAATATTTATAATTCTTGCTAATGGTGAAGGAATAGATTACGTTGTTGTGTATCTACCGTCCACAATGGAGGTGAAAGCTATATAATGATACTGGAGAGACAGAGAAAATGAGAGAGGCATTAAAACTATTTAGCTGAAAATGCGGGGAAGAGGGAACCAGACAATGAGCAGACTCAATTTTTTATAAGGATAAAGCTATTTAATTACTGATACTCAGTGAAAATAGAGTGGGTAATAAGTAAAAGATAAAATGATAAAATAATAGAAAGGGATACGAAGAAGGCACTTCACAGAACAGGCATAAGAGGATGGAGAAGAGCGAAAGGACTATAGCTGATATGAAGATAATGAATAGAGATTGAATTGACTATTAGAGTAAGGACGGAAGATAAAGGAAGTGAGAAAAAATTAGGCCTAACTTACATGACACATTTTTCTCTTTCTCTCTATCTTTTGTTTTTATAATCAACATCACAAAATTTTTATGCCATTCTTTAAATATAAAATACATGTTCCATAATAAAGTCAGTTCAAGAGTGCTGTTTCAAAAAGGCTAAGACGAAGAGGAATGAACAAACTGAAGTTGAACAAAATCCCTTAATTTTAGATAGAATACCATACTAAGGAATTATCGTCGTTCTCGTTCTGTCAGTGCGTAATATATCATCAGCACGGAATGATTGACGGGAAAATCTAAAACGCAATCGTCTTTAATTATCAAGCAAAGGTTATCAAAATAGAATTAAAGCCTAGATGAAAGAGGAGTTTGAAATAAACAGACAGGGAAAATGGAGAGGAGAAACCGAACTATGAACGGGACGAAATAAAAAGATAACATCACAAAGAGATAAAACGTGTAGAGAAATATGACTAATGGAGGAAGATGTTGAAACACGTGGCGCAAGAATAAAGTGGTCTGAAATAAATAAAAATATAACGAGGTCCAAAAAATGGGCGCCATGCTAAGAGCCACAAAGGTGCACAAAGGAGGTGAGGAGAAAGGGGCGGTGATGAATGCAGAGAGAGGAGAGAAAGGATAGCACATAAAAAAGCGAGAGGTAGTCGTAGAAAAAAATGAGGATTTGGGTTGTAAAAGGTAAAATGGAGAAAAATGTTATCATCTGAGAAAAATATGCGCAATTTGGAATAAGATATTTTGGGTCAGGAAGAAAAGTCTGAGGGAAGAGTGAGAGAGGTAGGGATAGTGAGAAAGTGGGAGAGTGAGAGAGTTAGAGAGAGAGAGAGAGAGAGAGAGGTGGAGAGAAGAAGAGAAAGGTTGGGGGAAGCATCAGAAAAAGAAAGGAGGATTCCATCTTTCACAGCAGAAGTAGAAAGAAAAAGCTCAACTCTTTTCTTGACGGGATAGCTCTCAAAATTTGCGTGGAAAATGGAAAGAGGCACGTTTCCTCGGAGAAAACCTATTAATAATATATACGAAGCTTGAATCAAAAAAGTAAATGTCATTAGTGATTACACGGTGTAATCGCCTGTTTTTCTTTATTTCCTAATATGTACTTCTCTCCGCATATTAACTCGACTGAACTTAAATCACGAAGGAATGTAATTTATTTGTCATTTTGTAACATCTTATAATATGTTTTTAGAACAGGTCGGTTTAATTAGAAATTAAAATTCAAATCTTAGTAATCTTAACGAGATGATTTTTATAACGATACATGCTGCCTTCAATATTCTATTTGAATTAGTATAAAAACAATAGAAGACCTGGTAAATTTTATTTTTGTTTAACATTTAAATCGAATGAATTAAATAAAATTATTCAGTTTTTAGCACTGCAAATAATAAAATCATTGTATTTTATGTGATATTTGTTGTAAGTATTATCTTGGAAACTTTCCAATTCCCTCATTTTTTCAAAACACTAAGTTGTGTTTAATGAATCACCTACACCGAAATTTCATTTTTAAGTAGTACCGTTTTGCTGGAAATGATAGTTTTAATAGCTGAAAAAAACAAGGCGATAGAATTGGAATTTGGCTTCCGATCGTTTCAAAATTGGTTCCTACACGGTGGTTGCTGCACTACTCAGTTCTCTAGTGGGCAAGTACAGTAATTTTAGAATCTTTACATTGTAGCGTATTTAAAAGTAAAATTTCAATAGAATGTTATACTTTAGGCATTTTTTGAGTAAGGTAAGTCCGGAAGAGATTCCATGGCGGGAGAGATGCCGCATTTTTAATATTATATATTTCCATCGTTAATGTCAAGCCGTGTTTCTTACAGTAGTTAGGTATCATTAATTTTTAAAATTGTATGACTTGAACTGATTTCTGCTGTGGTAATTAGCCAAGATTTCTCCGTTCAAAGGTGTAAGGCGTCACAGTTTTACCCTAAAAATTTCATCTCTTATATTTCAACGTTTCGGTAATTATTTAATGTTAAAGTAACTTTTATTTTCGATGGTTTTTAAGTGTTATTAGGCTCTCTTTATTTACCGCTACGACTTGTTTGCATTGTTATCCTTCTGAGTGATTTAAAACTGGATGCGGCATCTCTCCCGGCCAAATCGGGAGAGATGCCGCGTATAATTAAGGGAAAGATGCCGTTCCATAATATCGGCCTTTTCCAAAGGTTTTTATTGCATTTGATGGTATTATCATTGGAAATACCCACTAACAGTGGTGTGAAAACCATGACGAAATAGAAGGTGGGCGTGAGAGAAGACTGAATGGATGGAAAGTAATGAGACCAGAAGGATTACTCGATATCAAGTCGGTCACCTAATTGGTAAAACCTGGAGTGAAGCAGCCTCCGTTGGAGTTGGGATGAGTGGTCTTTTTGTCAATAGGAATATTTCCATTCGATCCCCAAAATATTCCTGACTGCTATTTTTCAATATCAGATGCACCCTCAACCTCTTCTAAAAGCTCCGGAAAACCCGTCACCCCATCGTCGCCTACCGACACGGAATCTTCTCGTCCTCAAAGTCCAAAGCTTTTAACCTCGGCTGAGGTTAATTGCAGCAGCTAGCTGCAGTAATATCCTGAAATGCCGTCAAATATCCTCCAGAGAATTAGCCCCCTACCAAAAATAAAGCATTCAGATCTAAAGAGGAGGAAGCCAGGTGCCATTTTAACCACAACAGAAAATATAATGGAAAGGGCCATTAAAGAAGACAAGAAAGCAAGAAGAGAAGACAGAAATAACAAGAGATGGAAGGAAAATAGAATAGGAGAGAACGGTATTTATAACTACTAATCATCGTCCGAAGATGTCAGATCTGCCTCTGATGATTCAGGAGATGTCAATAAGTGTTGTGAATGTTGGGAAAGTTATTTTCACACAAAGAAAAAAGATAATTGGATTTGCTGCGGACAATATAAACGTTGGTTTCATGAGTCTTGTTCTTTATTTGTCGATGCTTGCCACGACTGTGGTTGAGAATGGAAAAGAACAATGAATGCTAATAAATTCAAGAAAACACGAGCTATATATACATATATATATATATATACATATATATATATATATATATATATATATATATATATATATATATCTAGTAAATGTAATTGTTTCATTAATTAATAAATTCCTTACAATAATTTGAATTCTCGCAGAAAATGAAGCGCTTGAAATTTATCACATTCTGGCATCAATATACGACTTGATTTGCCACTCTTTGGCTTCGTTATTCTTTCTCCTCGTATTTTTACTGAATAATAATATTCTTCAATTATTAACGTCGCAATCTATTAAGTTTGACCTTGCGCGAAGCGAATAACACAATTCTTTCGTCAATTTGAAGGCTTAATAGACGCTAATTTATCGGAGGCAACAATGAGGTTCGCCTTGGCAACACCCGGAAAGAGTACGAAAAACCCACAAAATTTCGAAAAGAAATGCGTGTTTCTGACACATTCTTCCGTATAACATCTACGCGGAGCAAGAATAAGATATTTTATAGTTTTAGCTGTCGAATAAAATTAAAATGGAGAAATTTGGTTCATATTTACATATTTTAATGAATGAAGGAAATAAACCTTGCACCTTGAAAAATCGAAAATCCCGTGTAAACTTATGGGAAAATATAATTGTCTCCTGGAGTCGAATCCGCGACTTTTTCCGGAATGTTTGATTTTTCCAGAGACCACCTCCTGGGGGTTTAACGATTGTGAAAGTTTCAGCTCTAAATTCTATTAGGAAATTTCGAAAATACTGGGACAGACAGACAGACGGACACGAGAATAATTATATAAGGATAAAATTCATAATTGTTGACAATTTCTTGAATTTTTTTATCAAATTTGTATTAACTTTAGCATAGTTTATCATATAACTTTATTACTTACTTACTTTATACTTGGTTGGCGAGTATAAAAATAAATTATATAAACCTGATCAAAGGGTTAGTTTACTGACATCACTCAAACTGCGGCATACCTCCCTTTAGTGCGGCGACTCTTCCTTAACGAAGCGGCATCTCTCCCGTAACCCTCGGGAGAGACGCCGCAAAGAGGATGTTTACTATTCTTAGTTTATTTCATATTTACAGCTGAAATTGCTGCGAAATTCTTTAACAGTATGTACCATAAACTGTAATCTAACAAATGAATGAACCTTTAATATTTTGGCATTATTACCTGAAGTGCTAGGTGAATATTTTCGAAAAGCGCGGCAACTCTCCCGGACTTACCTTATCAGCGCAGAGCTCGGCTCCTGTGACGTCACTCACTTGACTCTCACGTACCTTCAAACACTTAAATATCATATACTTATGAAATAAGGTTATATCATTTTATATTTAAACAATCTATAATATTAGTTAAAAAATCTTTATCTTACAAGTTTTTTCGCGTATTTCACTATTATTCTGAGCACATTAACCAATACCGATTTTACGTAAAATCCTTCAATACGGAATGAACTCTGTCCCAAGGGACTCAGTAGAGACGGGATATTGGCATAAATTGTATAAACACTTGGGTGAGTTTTTTTATTCACCATCAGCGTTTCATCCTTGTTCCTATAGATTCTTTTTCTACATTTTGCCGTTGTAATTTGAACTCTAACTGCAAATAAATATATCCATGACCGCAATTTTCATTTGAATGCAGTCGATGGAAGAGCAATAATTCTCGTCGGGGGATACGAGACGTTTCTCCAAATTAAATAGAATTCCCCAGGAAATGAAATATATCACCTCTTCCCACGAAATGAAACGCAGTATTGGGCAAAGAGAAATTTCATATGTGAATTCTCATTCCTCAACCCAGAGGAGACATTTACATTCCCCCAACCCCTTTCCCATCTTTATGGTGCCATGTGTTTACACAGGGTGATATCGCTGCCTTTTACTCGCGTAACTCGTTCCATTCCTTGCCGCTAAGATCAGCCTATGCCCGTGATTGCTTTTGCGAGTCTTTTTCTTCGGAAGGGCGACATGGATTGACCTCCTTCGGCTATGACTTTCATTTTGTTTTTTTTTAGCATACTTTCTCGGTTTACCTTTAGTCTTAGCATACTTTCCTTTAATTAAACTTTGCATAGAACAATCGAACGACACCGGCATTTTTATATCTAACTCACACGAGAAAAAACAAGAAACAAAGTTTTTTTTTGAAAAGGAAATCGAGGCACGAAAAAACTCGCGCGTCATCTTCCTATATCGGTCTCCACGATTTTTTTTATTGGGGATCCTATCCATACTGAGGTATTAATAGGATAGGAAAATTTTGTCGAAGTTATTTATATGCAAATTCTATCCGCTCGCTATTTTAAAGAGATTTTTATCCTCTGATTTTTTAAATCTCCTATCGGAGAACTTTTCCTGTCGGAGTATTGAGGAGGAAAAGAGATTGCGGCGGTATAAAAATTACCCATTAATTCCTTTCTTTTTTTACCCGTCGAATTTTCGGGTGGAAACGAATTTGCGAATCGATGGTATCTTTTACCTCCCATCCGCTTTTGATGATTTTTCGCAAATAGATCGAAATTCAATTTTTTACGCTCGGCTGCAAAATGGATTGATTGATCGTTGATTTACGTCAAATATATTTAATTGACGAACGGAACGTAATTTTGTGACGAATTTGTGCTAGTTTGGTTTTACTATGTTTTAAAAATTGGTATAAATCTTACAACGTCGTAAGTTTGATCTGTTTCTCTAAAGATGCCGCGTTCAATTACACTGATTAATAATGTGTCATTTAATTATGAATTTTCTGCACAAAATAATTTAGTCAGTCATTTCCTGTTAATTTTAATAATACTCGTTGACGCTTATATTCTTCAAATATTCATTACGCTTTGAATCATAAGCTTATCAATTAATTGGAAAGATAATTACAGGGAAATTTACTAGCATCGGATAGCTTCTGTAGTCGGAAATAACTGGAATGCCTGATGCGCGTGTTATCTAAGAATACTTTCATCATTGCTGATGCAATGATAGTATTAAAAATTTTCTACCGAAGAATCATCGCTGATGACCGATTCCTTTGTAGCTGGAATTCGTACATAAATTTTCCGACTTATTTATCCTATCATTAGTATCTAACTCATCAATTACATTCCAGCGAAAAGACGAGTTTGACAATTTTGTTTTGAATCAGTCAACGTAAGGATTTCCTAGTCATTTCACATGTCATATTGGTATATTTCCAAAATCTGGATCTTCTTCCCACGATTGCCAGTCGGTTGCGGGATAACACCAATGCCAAATCATAACAGTTCATTAACTCACCTAGCTGAAGGATAGCATGGAAATTATAAATGTATTAATCCCGGTAAGCTGCATTGGCATTGCTGGGAAATAAAATCCAAAGTGGGGAAAAGATCGCGGTTGTGAAAGTCGTTAGACACTATACAACGATAAACGTTGATATGTTAACTTTCAGAAACACCTGGTCTATCCAGTTGTCTACAAGTTCAATTTATGACATTTTCTTCCTGGCATCTTTTTATTACAACTGCGTCCTTAAGTATAAATCAGTTACGCAACACTAATGTTTGAACTCAAGGATATTCTTCTTCTAAAAAGAGCGAGTATTTATTTCATCAATTATATTTAATATATATTTTTGTTTTGATATGAACTTTATACTCTTACAGTAGAATTTAGATAATTTTATTTTCAAATCAACCTATAAATTACAAATCATATTTTATTCACTCCATATATGAATCACTTTTCGCTCTTTTTCCGCCATCAACTTTTCTTAACCTTGTGTGTTAGAAATAGATCTACTTCTTACACGAAAAATTCTGTTGGAATTTTAATGTTGATTCTGTGTTCTATTGCATGCTCACTTCATTATCTCTCATCAACTGCGTAACCTAGTTGCCACTAGCATGTCAAGTGATGGAAACCATTAATATCGGTTTAACTTAGGTATCTCTGTTAATAGTACTCTTCCTTGAATTACAGGTCTCATGGGTCAGGCGCCGTGATTGGCACATATTGACATCCGGGCTCTTCACTTACACCAATGATGAAAGGTTTCAGGTCATACATGCTGAAGGATCGGACGATTGGACTCTGCAAATCAAGTACGTCCAAAAGAGAGACAACGGTACATACGAATGCCAGGTATGTGATATTTAAACGCCAATAATTAATAACTTTAATAATTGTTATGGTTGAATCATTTTTTGCCGTTAGGATGAGTTTTTAAATCATTTTTTCTCTCATGTGTTATAAACTTTTACGATCGAGAATAGTGAATTCATTTTACTAATTGACACAATAGGTACCTCCAATTGCACCAAAAATATCATGAACTTTTCATGGGAATTGGCGATACCTATTGTGTCCATAGGGTTTTAGCCATAAGGGGAGCTTGCCTTAATTTTGCTACTTAAAAATTATGCGTAAAATTTCTTTTCCAATAAGTTATATAAAAAATATCGGCTTGTGCTGCATCCGCTAGCTGTTCCATTTGATCTGATTTTTAATCAACTGCTCGGCATCTGCAGCCAGTCATGAAAATTGCGGGAGAGGAATGGACGCAAAGGAAGAAATGATGCAAGTATATAAACTGTTTCTAAATTGTACTCGCCGTTACTTTGTCACGATCTCTAAAATAGCGAACGATTTTGTAGATGCTCAAGAAATCTTAAATTCCGAGACTGGCACTAAGCAAACTTTACAGGTCAATTTGCGGATCCTTCTAAATACTGTCGGGATCTAAAATGATGAATGCATGACTGTGAAGACAAAAGAAAAAGTGGAATGGGGAAACACTATTAATGTCAGTGTGGGAAGACAAAACATTAAGGATGATAAAGGCTTAAGAAGGGAAATATGATTAATATGGGATATTATAAGCGCTGCCAAGCAGACAAATGGCCGAACCAGCTCTTAAGGAACAATGACACTCCCCTGCCTTCGTTCTAAAAGGAGGAAAACAGTGTGGCGATGCTTTAGCGGGTAACTAAGGCGATCAATTTGATGTTAACAATGAGGGAGGAATAGCTACCTGTCACTAAGGGTTGAATGTATCGCCTGGTTAATCAAAAAGGCAGCATAAAGCTTAAAAAATGCAAAGAAAGTAATTCTTTTTATATTTTTTAATTAATTTGCAGAAATGTCTAAGTGTTCCTAGAAATATTAACTTACAATGCATGTTTGAGCGATCTATAACCTATACGGGACAATATTTTAGAATGTGCGCGGTATTAGACGCCGGCCAAACATTGCACAAGTTTTATATTGTTATTACATTTTAAACATTAAACCCTCCCATTATACTTAAATTTAGGCCGGTTATTTTGATTGCATCTAAAGAACATCAAGCTTCTTTAATTCTACAGAAGTAGTCTAGCGTAAAATACTTCTCAATTTTTTCACGAAAATGAAAAATAGCAATGTCAGATGAGGCTAGCTGTCCAGAGTAATGTTGTCTTTACTTATGCTAACTAGATTTCATTACACAAATACTAAAATATTGTTTATCATGAGTTAAGAATTAGGTACATTTATTATCATCCAGTCGTTGTTCTCATTCTGAAATGTCAACTTCTAGTCTTGGGTATTTCTTGAGATAAAGATGCCTCTCTGAGGACGTCGAACTCAGCTAACCCTTTCTCATCGCAAAAATCCCAATTCAAGAAAGCACTTACCCGGAAAGTGGTAGACCCGGGTTCGGTTCAGGATTTTTCTCCTCCTCAAATATCAACTTTCAGAGGTAGATAATTTGAAAAGGAAATAGCGCCGTGTTTTCTAAGAAAAATGTACATATAATAACAGGAAATTTGTAATGTTAAAAGTTTGTCATAAGAACTTAATTTAAATTAAAAATGCCATTGACATAAAATGGAGATCGAATGGCAACGGCATTTCGTATAGCTATTTTTAACTTGAAGTTTTTTATGGAAAATCGACAGAAACATATCTTTCTTTCAAAGAGATAGGAAGAAATCTTGAAAACAATGTTTTCAGACGCGTACCCGAAAATAACGTAGCCCCTTTTTTGGGTTATAAGGTTTACGAGTTTCCCGAAAAAAAATCCAATGCCTCATACCTGATAACACACACTTTCCTTTCCGATAACCTTGCGAACGAAAGCGGACTCGAAAAAAATTGTTATTATATTCTTAGGAAAGGGAGAGGGAGAAAAAATGAGAAAGAGACTGTGTGGAACCATTTGGGAGTTGATTGAGTTGGTTGAGTTTGGGAGTGAATGAATTCTCACGTCATGTCCTCGGGGAATATCCGCCCTATTTTCCCCTACCTTCTCCTTCACTCCTTCCATTTCTCTGTTTTCTGTCCCCCATCTTTCTCCTCCACCCCTACCTCCCTAAGGCGAGGATTCCGTTATAATCTCCGCCTCTTGAAATGAAGAAACCCGAGACGATATTTGTCCATCAATCCTTCCGGGAAACTTCATTTTAAAATTTTTTTGGTCGGGTTAGAGAGTTCCTTCACCGTTTTGCTAGATCCCTTCCTCATTCTTTCTCTTTCTTCTCCCCTCTATCCCTCCCATCTCTTTCTTCTCCCCCTCCCTTTTCCTCTTCCTATTTAACTCGTTCATTCTCTCTCCCCTTTTCATCTCGCTCATATTTCACCCAAAAGATGAAATCCACGTGACATTCCTTTTAAAACCGCAGTGGAACAATAGTTTTTGTGTGTGCAAGGTTTTTTTGAATTTATTTAATTTTGTCGTCGTCGTATCCATCATTTTGAATTTCCAACGCGGAAGTCTTGGTATCTATCTGTAAACTCCGGCTTGGGATTTGATGGAAAATTATTTATATTGAGGGGATTCATTTGTTCATGTCATATACCATTTCTCTTACTTTTTATCACGAGTGCTATTTGTAGCGTTGAAAGGATGAATGAAGCATACAAGCTGAAATCGATCAGTTGACATAATTGAAGGATTTTAGCTATAAAATTTGTTACCGGAGTTTTTATCAATTTATTCATCATTATAATTGACGATTCCAGTAAATTAATGATTGATTTCGTGTGAATGTAATTTATTTATAATTTACTGGAGTGATTTAGTAGTTATTCACAGAATATACTGAGGAGTCGATTACTCTTAATGAACAAATAAACTGTGAGTGCTTTCATTTTCTGGTAAAATAATGCAATTTGAATAGAATTCTTTACTAAAGAAAAGAAAATGATAATTTATATTTAATCTGAAATGATTTAAGCATAAAATTTTAAATTTAAGAGCTCCATAAAAACAATATACCATAAAATGTTTAAGGAAATTGTTAAGTGATATCAGTGTGTCAGCATTTGTCAAAAACTAATTTAAATCTTATATATACTTATTATATATATAATCTTTAATATGGTATTATTTACCTTTCATTCCGGCTGAAAGAATGCTTCTTTATAATTAGCGAGTTTTTCACGTTTTCAAAATTTTCCGAATTTTTATTCCACATTGAGAATCGGGACGACGTAATGTTTTACATCGGTAATCAACATTCCCCTGCTCTTTTTTCCAAAAGTATTTTCTCTTAGAAGCGCTCGTCTGCTATTCTTATCTGTCCTTTTTATTATTTTACCACTCCCATTCTCATTCCAAGATTGGGATGTTTTTTCTCCCGCCTCTATTTTTTATCCTTCTTCCGCTCTCCCCCCCTATCTTCCCCTATTCTCTCTGCTCTCCCTTTATCCACCTACCCCGTCCTTGTCCCCCTTCTCGTCCCCTCCTCCTTTCTCGTTTTCCAAGGTCTTAATGATTCATGGGGCTCTCTAAATGCCGAGAAGAAACGTGCCCCTGCCTCTTTTATTCTCCTTAGTGGGTCTGATGCTGGATTGGCGAGGGAACAGAGGACCGCGTCTGTGCTTGTGTCTGTGTGTGTGTGTGTGTGTGGGAGGGAAACGAATGGATTTCCACCGTGAGGCGTTGTTGGTCGCCATGGACGAGATATAGGACATCCCCGCGGTCCGTTTTAATTCAATGATGGTCGCATTCTGGGGAATATCGATTTTTTGCGTCCGTTGCTAATTCGAGGACCGCCCGAATTGTTGCTCACCTTGCTAGGTTTCGTGTTTTGGGAAACTGCGATATGAAACAAAAAGGAAATAATTGGTTTAGTTTGCGGTCGTGGCGCCATATTTACGAGCGGGAGAGTACCTTTCAGAGGAAAATTTTCGCCCTAGGATTGCCTCTTGCTTTGACTGTTTGTTGAGAGCAAAATGCGCGGCCATGTCGTTCGCTCTATTGGAGAAGGAATTAACGATGGACATTTATGAGAGTGCCACAAAGATGGGCACATAAGTGTCATGAGCGTTATTTCCGCCCAATTCTAATTACAGTACTTGTATGTTAATTTCGAAGTTACCGTTTCGCCAATGAGTCCATAAATCGCATAGTTTGTTCATGAGGTTTTAAAAGAGAGCATAGAAAAATGAGAAAATACCGCCAATTACAGAATTTAAGGTAATTTTAATTTGAAATACGTGGACTTTTTGCGCTAGCAACAAAAGCTGTTGTTTTCGTAAAATTCAATGCAAAAGGATAAATTCGACTTTGTGAGATTAAATGAATTGGATCTAGGTAACGAAACTAAGCGACATTAGTTATTTCAATCGTATAATAATAATAATATTATTATTATTAAGTTTAGGTAAACTATACTTATTTAGCTATAAATATAGCGAATGCTGAATTGCTGCACATTAACAAGTTCTTAACTTTAAGAAATATTGAAAAAAGTTAATTTTCTTAGCATTTGGTCTAATCAAGTTGACATGTTTATAAATCACTGAAATGGTGATTACTTTTATATTTTTTTATCATCAATAATCCTTGAAAATCAAGGGAGACGTTTGTATATTTAGGAACTCGATGGTATAACATCGAACAGAAATGTTATTTCCATTTATTCATTTACGTTGGCAACAAAGAATACCAGTACGGGGGAAAACATCTTGGGAGAGTTTATATCCAAGAATGATAAAAAATACATCTCTGTTCGTTCAACATGGGCTGCTGATTTCTAGAGTTTTCGGCTAGAAAACCTTCGGACGCGGTCAACTTCTTCTCCATACGAACTCCATGGGACCGTTGTGTGAGCGATGGCGTAATAGCTCCCTTTCCTATCTTCCACCCTATCTGAAATTTTCTGACGCTGCACTCCCAATGACTCGCTGCAAATCGAATGATTTCAACAAAGAGAATCAATTTCGTCTACGAGGCGATCTGAGTGGATATGAAAGCTATGGGGTGAGGGGGAGGGGAGCTCATCATTTCATACCAACGTTCAACTGCATAAATTCGTATTGGCATGCTATCGTGTATACCTTCTTTGATGACTTAGATAGTTCACATACCAATACGTATCTAGGATATAAATGTCTGTAATGGTAGTTATCTTTTCATGAATTGGATTCCGTCCGTTAGGTAGTTTCGGTTATTTTTTTATAGATAAATAATATTTTTTAAATATATACGATTATCAATTTTAAGTCTGTCTTTTAATTCTCTTTAGGATCTGCAAAACTTGGAATTAGATGAATTAATTTAAAGAAACCAGCTTCATACATTATTTTTTTAATTTTTGCTTAATATTTATTGGTAAGGTCTCCAAAGTTCTCTTTCAAACATCGTTAAAACGATGATTATCAATTTATCAATAATATCTTTGTCTTTGATGAAAATTAAAAGTTTACTCTCTCGATTCTTTATTAAATTCAATTCTTATATATAGTGTAGGTAGTAGTTGAAGGGATTGTTATATATTTTAATCAGATAGCCATCTAAAAATGCATTAAAGTCCAAGATTTTTCAAGTGAGTGATTTTTATGGATGAACGATATCATTATATTAGCTGAATTTATCTTCAATTTATGTCCATTTACTATTTAAATATATACGCATAAATCCCAATAGCTAGACTTAGCTAACCTTAGTTAGGTTTAGGAGAAGTTAGCGCGTCAGGGAGACAGACGGACAAACCGAACATATAAGTGTTTTTTAGTGCTTTTCGTCATTGCTGAAAAGCTCTATTATCTTCGTGATATCCGTCCGTCCGTCGTACGCATATATCAGTGAAGAATTGGGTGAACCGAATTTTAAAAAATTCGGTACAAGGAATTTTCACATTGTTACGGGACCAAAATGACATATTTTGATCGGATCGACTCAGCAAGGGTGCCAAAATTGTAAAATAAAATTTTTCGGTAATTTCGAATTTGGAAAATTCAACGAAATTTTGTATGTAGGCGTTCAACATAAAAAAACAAAATCAAGATTTTAATTCAGATAAATAAAGCAGAGTTGCCACAATAAGAGTAATAAAAACATTATTTTTGCAAGGATTAGTGTTGAACTGTCCTCATAAATGTTGACTAAAATTAATATTTAAAATGCACACATATATAAAAAAAACAGTAGCATATTTGGACCGGATCAACTAAACAGGGGTGCCACAATTCCAAATTTAACTCTATCAGTAATTATGGATTTGGAAGGAATTGATTGGCTTAACGGATTTCAACTAAATTATATATATATATATATATATATATATATATATATATATATATATATATATATATATATATATATATATATACATAAGATTTGTGTAACATACCGCAATTAAATCAAGATGTCTAAAGCGGAGCTAAAGAGCCACAATTAAAAATAAAATAATATTTCTTTTAAACATATTTCTAGAGAACTGACAGCGTGGATTTTAACCTAATATGGTATAAATAATCTTCATCATCATAGGTAGTCTGTCCGTAGACAAGTTCGTGATTATTCTTGGTTAAACCTGGTTCTCCATATACTCCTATTTTACGCTCTCCTCTTCATATATTGATAACTCTCTTTCCCTTTCAAATCGTCTATCAGCTGAAACCTTTTCCTACCTCTTTCCCTTTTCCCATCTAGTTTTCCTTCTAACACGTCTTTAATCACACCATCTCTCCTCAGGTAATGTCCAACCCAATTAGCCTTCCTCTTTCTGATAGTCTGTATAATCATTCGCTTCTCTCCTATTCTTCGTAGCACTTCATCGTTTTTCATCCTATCTGTCCATTTTATCTTCAACATTCTCCTCCAAGTCCATATTTGAAAGCTTTCCAAGTATTTGATGTCGTTTTTCCTTAGCGTCCATGTTTCTGCCCCATACAATGCTATACTCCATACGTAGCATTTTATCAACTTCTTGCGGATATCTTCCATTATATTCCCTGTAGGTAGTTGTTTCTTTCTCCTGAAAGCCGCTTTTGCTTTTCCTATTCTAGTTCTGATCTCATCCGTACATTTTGCTTCTCGTGTTATGATGCTTCCAAGGTATTTATATTCTGAAACTTGTTCTAAAGGCTTTCCCTCAATACTTATGTTCAGATTCTCTTCTTTACCCGATATTCGAATGCCCTTGTATTTTTCTGTATTTATTTCCATATCATATTTTCTTCCTGTTATTACTAGTCTTTTTATCATTTTTTTGTAGCTCCTCTTCCTTTCTTGCTGGAAGTACTTCATCATCTGCGTTTTTTACTGTTTTTATAATCTCTTCTTCCAATTTTGAAATCTCCTGTTCCTTCTAAAGCTTCTTGCATTAAACATTCTCCATATATATTGAATAGGGTTGGCGATAGGCAGCGGCCTTGTTTGTTTGTTTTAATGCCCAGTCAATTCGCCTCTCTTACAGCACAAATGGGTATCTCAGAGGTAGTGCAATGAATAACCGGGGAGGGAGGAGGAAAACCCGGTGCCGGCATTTGCCTGCTCTTACGAAGAACACCAGGGGGACCAACAGCTTAACGTCCCTTCCGAAGGACGGAACAGCTGAATTTGCGCGGTCTCCTCAAACTACGCAAACAGGGGGTCGGGTGACCTTGAGAAAAACCCTACTCGCGCAGGATTCGTACCCGATGACTTTTTCAAGCATCGGGCGAGTAGCAGCCCGCGTCCTAACCACTACACCACCGGCACCCCCTGCAGCCTTGTCTTACTCCTCTACCGATATTTATTCCGCAGGTGTCCACATTCTCAAACCTGACCTTTACAACTTGATTCACATATAGATTCCTAATCAGTCTCCTGTCTTTCCAGTCTACACCTATATCCTTTAATATCTTCATCAACTTTACCCAATTTACTCTATCAATGGCCTTCTGCCAGTCTACGAAACATGCGCAGATATCTTGACTGTACTCTATTGCCTTTTCTGATATGATTCTAACTACTCCTATAGCATCTCTAGTTCCTCGTCCTTTTCTGAAACCGAATTGATCTTCCCCTATTATTTCTTTTGCCTTTTTCTCCAGCCTTTTATTAAGAATCCTCGTGATGATCTTCGATGTGTGTGACAGAAGGCTTATAGTTCTGTAATATTTACACTGCATTGCCTTTGGCTTCTTCTTTAGAGGGATCATTGTTACTTCTAGGAAATCTTGAGGCCACTTTCCCGTGTCGTAAATCTTATTAATTAATTTCGTGATCGCTTTTAGTCCTTCTGATCCTATGACTTTAAGTATCTCAGCCGGTATTCCATCGCTGGCCGTGGCTTTCCCCTTCTTTAGTTCCACTATCGCTTTTTCTACTTCGCTCTCCATAATACTTGGTCCTAAGTTGACTTCTTTAATGTTTTCCTCATCTTATAGTACAATTTTTGCCGCTCCTGCCTGTTTGCTGTATAATTCCTTAATGTATTCTTCCCATACCTGTGACACATCCATTGTTTCTGAGACTGTCTTCCCATCTGTATTCATAATTCCCATACCATTAATTCGATTAGATTTATTATCTTCTAACTCGAGTGCTCTAGCGTACATCATATCGTACCGTCCTAACTTCGCCATTTGTTCTATTTCATCACATTTATCTTTTATCCAATTTTCTCTAGCTTTATCTGTTACCCTTCTCAACTCATTGTTTATACGCCAATAGTTGGCTTCATATAAATAAATAAATAACCAAAATGGCACATTTCAATCGGGTCAACTAAGTAGAGCTACCACAATGTCAAGGTTAGAATTTTTCTGTAACTATGAATTTCGAAGTTATTGGCTGAATCGATTTCAAAAAGAAATTTCGTTTGTAGGGCGAGTATAGAAAGTCAAAATTAAATGAACATGTTTAGAGCGGATCTACAAAGCAGGGATACCACCATATAAGAAACAATATCATGATTTCAAAGCAAATACATTAGTATATGATTGTACTATGGCGAATTTGACGAAAAACACTTCTGTGCCACGAAAAACCCGTGTATATCCCTATTTGTTTATCGTTTCAATTTCGTATTAATCTTGATATATCAATCAGTTTCTCGTCTCGCTATAAATTTGCAGTTTCTTTCAGAGAAATTTTTTTATCAGTAGAATTTATTAGCGATATTATACTAAATCATTGTTGAAGTCAAAAGTTACTTTCGTTATTGATTCACATTGTAAAGTTAATTGAAAATACTTTCTAAGCCTTTTCAAACCTTGACCGTGTTAGAATGGACACTTTTATGACTTGCATGAATGACGATATTGATCACAGAGGTTGAATGATGCATTGCTTTTCTTCCTAAGATTTATAGTCAAAGTCACCTCCTCGGAAAATTATTCTATTAAAGAAAAACTTGCCTAACTTATGTTTAAAATACGGAAAGTGTACTCATCTACAGTGGCGCAGTCAAGTGGGAGTCAGCCGGGCATTTGCCTTCTCTCCAATATTGGAGATAATTTAAGCTGCGACTGATTTTGAATTTATTTTAACATTAACTTGAAAATAAATATATTTATTAAATGAATGTTATGATTTTTCAATTTTATAGCGATGTTTATGAGTTATTATTGAAAGTATTAAATATAAGTTAGATGGCAATCTCCTTGTGAAAATATTTCTTTTATTATTTTCCACCCTCGAACTACGTCGTCCTCCTATAGAACATTATAACTTCAAGGCAGCCTAATTCTTAACATTTTGCTTTGAAAACCATATTAAGTAAACGTATCACATCTACGCTATTTCGAAGTAGAGTGATTTATAATAATAGAAGAGTGATTTGTAACAATAGAATTAGCTCTTTCAGGGAATTTTGAAGCATTCGCACGATCTATTTTCATCGAATTGAGGATAATTCATCCCAATCTTTGCATCTTCTTCAAGACAGCCTAATTAAGTCCATCTAATCTCGAAAACCACGCTAGGAGTAAGACCTTAAATCTGTCACATCTTCTTCATTTAAAAATTAATTGAACGAGATTATACGTTTTCTATTTATTTGTTTTTTTTTTTCGCGCAGACGTCATTCCTTGAAATAAGAGGTAAAGAGCGCCGGACGGGCAACTCAAGCGGCAATAACCTTAAGTGTCTCTTAAAGAGGGAGTGGAAAAATAGAACAGAAATAAATTTCGAAATACCCTCTCGTCCACTTGAATTTCACCGAAACCCTTGGAGTGTCTTTCGCTGTCTTCTACCTTTGCGCACTCGCACGCACGCGCTCGCCCGCTACTCTCCCGCTCTCCCGTCCCAGCTACGGATCACAATTTGCAAGGCATTTTAGCGAGTTTAAAAATAAAAGCGAGAGGAGTACGTGAGGGACAAAGGGAACTTTGGGCGCAATGTCCTGCCGCCGCCTTCCAAAAGCCTCTCCCTTCCACCCCTTTCCTCTCTCTCTCTCTCATTCAGTCTCCTTCTCCCTCCCCTCCGCTCTCCTTACGTCAAGTGGAATCGCCTGCAACGGAAAACCGAAATTCGTTTACTCGGGAATTCCCCATTTTCTTCCCCCTTTTTTGTTTTCTCCCTCTCCCCACTCTCTCTCTCTCTCCCTTCCCTCACTCCCTTTCTCTCTATTCCATCTTTCCTACTCTTTCTATCTTTCTCCTTCGCTATCCCCTTCTCGAAGGTTTGAGATGCTGAAGTAGCAAGAAGCGACCTTTCGTTTTTTTCTCCTCCTAGCTGTTTTATTTTCTACCCAAGTGGTGTTTTTTTCTCCCCTCTCTCGGAAGTTTTTTCAGTTTTTATTTCTTTTATTTTATTCGTTTTCCAGGCCTCCTTTCCGCCTTTCTTTTGCTTCTCCCTTTCTCGGGTGAGGGAGAGCATATATCACCACCTCTTTTTCGGCATTTCCTTATATCACATTCTTAATTTTCCTCCATTTCTCCGCGGTATGCTGTCTAGATCCCTTCTGTTTACCTAGCTATTATACATACTGATTCTCATCTATATTCGTGTTCTCTTTAACCTCTTCGTAAATTTATCTCACTATAGCTCTTCCTCTGCAAGTCTTTATGTACTTCTAATTTTTACAATCTTTCAGAATTATAATTCACAAAGTAACAGCTTAAAAATCAAATTGAAAAAAACAAGTACTTCCTCGCGTATCTATAATAGCAATCAAAAGTTAACAAAAAACCGTAGCTGCATTCCGGCTACAAGGCAGCCGTCATCAGTGGTATTTACCGATAGGAGGTTCTCAGAATTTATCATCTAGCGATATATATTTTTCTTTGGGCCTTATTATAATCATATTAATCTCTCTTACGTATTTCTATCATTTTTCCGTCCAGATTTTTGCTCGTCTTCTTCTTTCGTATTCCCTACTCTTATTTGACTGCTATTATCAACCATTATTCTATCATCTGAGCTTTCCCCTCTCTAAGCCGTCTTTCTTTCTCCACATCAATCGTTTCCTCAACCTGCATTCTCTTCTCGTAGATGGAGACTCGTCTGCTTGTTGTGTGTGTGTGAATGGGTGGGAATCAGGGAAAATACGAAGAGTTTTGGAGGCTAGGATGGCGCATTGAGACAGAGGAGAGGGAGAAAGAGGCGGTGAGAGAGGGGAATGGAATGGAAGAGGGAAAGGGATAGAGTATTAGGCGAGAATGGAGGGAGTGGCCAGAGTAATGGTCGTGGACCTCCTCCAACGGTTCCCACTCATTACTTTTCGATGTAACGTCATCGCTCCGATCCTTCTCCAGCTCCTCATCTCCTCCCTCTCTCTTCTTTTCTTTCTTCTCTTCTTCCCTCCCCAACTCTTCTCGAGGAGAACTTCTGGTGCCATTATCACTGACTCACTCACTCATTCCCGAGACCCTCCCCTTCTTCGCGCTTGCTGTTCTCTTTTTTTCCCTTCCCTTTCCTTATGGGGCTGCTCCTGGTATTATTTTGTTGCCTAACGTTTATGCAGTTCTGGTCCTTTTATATGTAAATGTTGCCGCGACTATTTTTTTCTCTCTTTGCAATTTTTTTCCCTAGTTCGATAGATCCAAACCTCTCCCGATATTTGCATCGCTATTAGTCTATAGCCTCATCTCCTTTCTTATGTTTTTCCCTCCCAAAAAAATCTTCCGGTTGATCTTTTGTGAATAGACAAGAGACTCTTACTCTCTCGAATTTTCCTTATCCTCTTCCCGGAAACGTCTCCTTCTTTTGTTGCTCCATCTTACAATTGATTCTTAATCTCTATTCGAAATCCAATTTCCACCTTCTTAACCTTTTTCCGCTTCTTGTTTGCCCTCCATTCCCTCTTTATTTTTTCTTCCTCGTTCTTTCCTTAAATCTTTTTTTATGGTTTCTCCTTGTTATCATCTTCACGAAATTACTTTTTTATTACGCCTCGCCTCTTCTCTCTCATTCTCTCCTCTGTCTTTTCTACCTTTTTTTAATTTTAAACCTCTTCCCCTTCTATTTCTCATTTTCTCTCTCTTTTCTCTCTCTCTCTCATTTCCTGTCAATCCCTCCTAACCTTCATCCATCACGTCCACTATTCTCTTCTCTCTTTCGCACTCCCTCCCTCATTCTCTCTCCCTCCCTACCTTTTCCCTTCCTCCCTCTAATTTTCTCACTCTTCTTCTACCTCCCCCTCTTGCAATCGATACTGAAGAGGGATCTGGACGACTCTTCTCTACATTTACTTTTTCGATTGGTACTCCAACGGTTAAAGATATAGTTTCCAGCATTCTCATCGACTAATTGCCCGAACAGGATATTGAGGACTTTTTCATTTGTTACGAGCAGAGATTGAATTGTTTCTTTTATTGTTTGAGACTCCCGTTGTTAAGGGATAGATATAGCCTGCCTGTAGAAGGTCCATTCCTTGTTCTGTTTCTATTATATTTCATACACGAATAAGAACATCAAATCACGTATATTCTAGATGTAATTATTGGATGTAATTCTTTCGTGTGTTTTTTATATCTGTAGGATTCCCCGTCTTAAAAAATATTTTCCTTTTCTTTTTTTATTAGCACAATATTTCTCTCACGATGATAACTTAATCTCAATTTCATTTTGCGTGCATTTAATTGCTCATTTATATATTTATGTGGATTGATTTTTTTCGAGTTAGTGTAAGGGGAAAACAGTCAAAATATTTAAAAATACGTGTGAGTTAATTGCATTAAAGTGAGAGATGGAATTAAGGCGAATTCAGACGAATGACGCGAAATTTTACTAAGAACTCTCAAAGTCCGTTCCGGTTTATCTAGAAAATTGATGAAGAAGGAAATAAAGCGAATTCTTCACCTTAAGTAATGAAAAATTTAATTTTCTTGAATGCTTCTCATGTCGCCGGTTCATCGTCTCAACTACCAGAATAATTTGAATCATAATACATTTTATCTTAATTTTTTAATGAAATGAATTTTGGGAATTACTGGAAATTGTACGGTTGTGAAAAATGGATTTAAAATACATAATATGAATCAATAACTAGAACTTAAACTTAGAGTGGTTAGATAAATATAAGTTTACAATTATTATAAATTATTTAGGAAAAATTACATTTGCTAACACCAAATGCTGGAAACTGACAAAAATAACGAATAATTTTGAATTATTATAATTATCCATCACGTGTTAACACTAAAAAGCCCGATGGGCCATTATTGCCCCTTTTCAAATTCTCGCACCTATTTATCTTGTACCAAAGACGGGATAAAGTTGTAAATTTTTTATTTTTCATTATTTGACCTAATCATCCTTCGTGCATGATCGGATTGTTCTAGCTTAATTAGAACCGGAGATATGAAGGAGCATACCTAGAATGGTCCCTAATGCGTTTTTCGGTGTACTATCGTGCTTCTTTTTCTGTCGGTATCGAAATATTAGTCTACAATAAGTTACACAGATGTCTTCGAGAAGCTCGCTGTTTATTTCCTATAGCTTACCAAGCGGTATTGTAAGTCACGTGTCACAAAAGAGCAACAACCGTGGTTTTGTTTGGTCTGAAATAGATTCTGTGTTTGCATTCCGTGCTGAGGCGCTCTTTTGTCTAGCTAATGGGTGGCTGTATTGTATACATAAGATAAAGACACTTAAACGTAAACCGCGCGATGATTAGGTGATTATGTGGGCTAGCTCATGCCCTAATCCGCGTGGTTAAGTGGAAGGGAGTTAATTTGTCTCGGCACTGCGTGCTGTAAACATGTCTCACCGCCGTGATTTTTTGGTCAAAGAGATTTTGAAGGACCTTCAAAATCTAGACGAGGACAAATCAGGAGATGAGAGTGGGGATAGTGGTGATGAGGACTATGTACTACTTTGAAACCATGTGGTTAGTGATAACAGTGTGGAAGATTCCCTTGACGAGCACTATTTCTGTGCGTCTGAAGACCAACATGTATGTCCTTGCTTCAGTAATCTGGAATGCTTTTGCTGAAAACAGTGCTGCATGCTACAGACCGTGGGAGAATCTTACTGTGGACAAACAACTCCTGCTGCCAAAGGCAAGATATCTATTCACACAGTATATAGCAAGGAAGTCTGACAAGTTCGGAATCAAGTTTTTGCTCCTTGTCTGCCGGTCACGAAGTATGAGTATCCGTACACTGGTGCAAATCAGCACCTTCCAGATAACCAAGGCGTTGGCGAGAACGTCGTGCTCAGGCTCATAGACGTACACCTCGGAAAGAGACGGAACGTCATGACTGACAGTTATTTCACCTCTGTAAAGTTTGGCGATATGCTGAAGGCGAAATCTACCAGCCTCGTCAGAACGCTCAACCGCTGACGAGGGCAGCAAAGGCCTAGAGACCAGCCTCTCCCTTCCACCATCCTGTCCAAGAAGGCACAAGATGACTCCACTCTCACTGTGTACCAGAGGAAGACCAGCAAAAACGTCTTGTTACTGAGTACACTCCACCCAACAATGAGGATAAATGACAAAAGAGAAAAGAACACCAGAGACTTCAATGTTCTCGATTTGGCAGCCATAAATGCATGGGTAACAGGGAAGAAGACACTTGAGTCGAAGGTGGTTCATTCTCCTGCTGTGCGATGAGCTCCGTACCCCTTATGTGACTTACAGTAACAGAGGACAACCTGGTGCTTTGTATGTAGTGCAAGCATCAAATGAGGACAATGAACCGAGCACAAGTGAAACGCGGCAGAAATGTAGAATCCTTATTGCTTGAAAAGGAAATCACACTGTAACTATCTCTATGGGTTGTAACAAGTCAATGTGTTGGAAGTGTGCAGGAGAAAGGCGTGTGTGGTGCATCAAGTGTATCGCACATAGTAACAGCTAATTCTTCCACCATTGACATAACCAAAGTTTTGTTTGTGGTGATTTTAATCTGATAGACTGATTTTTATTATCATAAAAAGTAATTATTAGCTTCATTATTTTAATAAAAAGTAATTATTAGCTGCTTCTGGTGGCAATGCTTGCATAATTTTATGGAAAATTCAATTCTTTGGTTTTCATTTTTGTACTGATTGTAATTGCAAGATAATTTTATATGTGATTTATATGCTGGTTAATACTTAATATTATTAATTATACTCTTAGCTGTGGTGATTTTAAAGTGATATTGATGCATGTTATCTGAACTTTAAGTTAAATTATCACTACTTTTTTTATACATATATTGCATTTTTGTCATGCCTGTACACATCATACCAACTCAAGTCATAAAATAAAGTAACAATAAAGTCTTATTTTTCAGTTTTACATTGCCTCCATGCATAAAAAACCCGTTCCAAGTGCAAAATAACACATTTTAAAATGAGGGGCCAAAATGGCCATTACCGACATTTTAGGTAGGCAGCCAACTCCTGACCTTCTAGTGTTAAAGGAATAAATAAATTAAAATTCTACTGAGTCGGTTTTTCTGATGGATTTCTAAGACTAAACTGCATTTTCAAATTTTGAACTTGATTGTTTTATATAATTTTTGTAGTGAAAGAGTATTAAAATTATATTAAAAAACAAAAATTTTAGCAGGAAACATATTTGCTTGTACATAATTTTGATTAAAGAACGTTTTTAATATTGGTCTTTTTTCGTTTATACAATAAGCATCGTAATAGAAAATATATTGCCGAATTTTTAACAGATTTAAAATTTTAATTGCAATTTTCGTTATTTTTTCTAAGAACTTTTTTATATACAATGATACTCAATTTCAAAACCTTTTATTGACTTATTTTAACAAAACACAACGTACATTATCTAAAGATAATGCTGTTATGTTGTGCAGAAATACCTTTCGTGGAATGAATGTCTATCTATTCTATTATATTCTATATTTATGTTAGGTTAATGTAAGTAGTGATCCAAATATAGTGTCTGTGCAGGAATATGCGCGGGACGAAAATGTATCTGTCTTGATAACTAGTGCATTTAAAACATTTATTATCACTTTTGTATATCTTTTTTGTTCATCATTATTTTCTCGTGCAAAAATTCAGAAAAATATAAGTTATTCTATCGAATTCGTAATGTATGCCGTACCGAAATTTTTCTGATTACACGGACAGCAACAAACTGTTGGTATTATTTTTAGAACTACCACTACCGATAATAAATAAATAAATAAATAAAAATCTAACGTAAGGTTAATATGTATTTATAGTCATTTGATGATTACTACTATTGTTTATAGTAACGGTATGAGATTAATACAATTTGAATATATTCTACTGCGTAATAACAAAAAAAACCATTTCCAGAATATATTAATGAAGTATCACTAATATTATTTTACACTGGCTAATTATAATGATTCACTTATATAGATTCATTTTTTATATTTAAAAAAGTGTAATACATGTTTAAAGCGCTGCTTTATTACATTCAACCTTCAGAGGGGGCCATAAAATGATTGCCGTCTAGCAATTTCTTCGGATATAATCTAACACCTTTATCACAAAAAAATAATCGCGCGCTTTTTAGGCCAAAGTTCGAAACGTTTTGATGGCATATTTAGCTTGTTTAGGATTTTAATCGAAATAAAATTGTCCTTAAATTGTTTTTGGGCGGCGGTTTTGGGAAATCAGCTCTACATATTTTGAAGGCAAGCGAGCGCCCCCAAAATTTATTGAGTCTAACTTCTCAGCTTTCCCTCGTGAAGGAGTTGTAATCAATTACGTAATCAAAACCAACTCACATAAGAATCACATGTAAACACACACACCTACGCAGAAGGACGGTTCTTTGCGAACTATGGAGAGGTAATTAGCATTATTTCAATTAACCAAACCAATCATAGCCCCATTACGGAACACCCGCACAAGAACAGTCAGTCGCTGACTAAAGAATGAGAGATGTAGAGAGGAAGAGAGAGGGGGATCTCAATAAACCCTCCGTAGCTGCGTTTCTCTTGTATGTTACTCCTATCCAATGTACGTGCTCTCGTCATCCCCCCTCTCCCCGTACTTGAGTTATCGAGGCGCAATTGAACCTTAAACATCCTTCTAATGCGCGGCGGAATTGGTCATTTAAGTCCCATAAAGGTTAAAAATCTTATCGAGTTATGATTGCACTAGAGAAACATGGCAAGATAAATGAAGTTGAGGAAAAAGGAGAAGCTAAAATTAACGGAAAGGATATAAAATATGTGGAAGAACATGATATGAGAGATAGAAGTTTTCCAATGGAGTGGGAAAATGGAGAAATACTGGAAGAGAGATTAATAGGAAACAGGCGACCAGGTTAGCTATTTTGACCATAAAAAGAAATTCAAAGACAAAGGGAATTGTGAAGGGAGAATGAGGACGCTGGAGAGAAAGAGTGAGGCCTAAACAGTCGTAGAGAGACAAGAGGAAAGTGAGAGAGAATCGGAAAGGGAGATATTTCAAGGAAAATTCTGAGAATCGCCGAGAGAAAGGGAGAGAGAGAGGAACTCCGAAGAGATATGGAGAATGCAGAGGGATATACTGAAGGGATAATGCCAGATACACGGAAAGAGATTTAAATGGGGATTCAGCAAGGTATGCGTGGATGGAGAGAGATATAAACGGAAGGACAGAAAGAAAATAAGACGAGAGAGAGAGAGAATGGAATGTAATGGGTGGTAAAGAGGGATTTAGAGAGAATTTAAGGGGATGGAATTAAGGAAAAATAGATATGGAGAGGAATATAAGAGGAGAGAGAGGCAAAGAGAAGAGAGGAATATAGGTG
Organism: Tanypteryx hageni; assembly: GCA_028673005.1. Taxonomy (NCBI): domain Eukaryota; kingdom Metazoa; phylum Arthropoda; class Insecta; order Odonata; family Petaluridae; genus Tanypteryx; species Tanypteryx hageni. Next base: position 97,903,749 of record CM054112.1, on the reverse strand, counting down.
AGAAAAATAGAGAGAAGTAAAAGATGGAGATGAGAGAGAAGAAATTAAAAAGAAAAAGGAAGGAATAGAGAAAGAGAGATATGGCAAGAGAGAGAGACGAGATAGAACGTTGAAGAAAATGGATTGAGGAGAGAAGTGCTGTAGAAGAGGGAGAAAGGATGCGAGATGACTCCATTTGTTCGGTTGGATATATAAGCCTTAGCAGCAAAGAATAGAGCCCACACAAATGTATCCCGAGGAGCAAGTCTCTTTTCCAATTGGCTGAGCCCCTCTCTTTACCCCTTACGTCTCCGATCCTTGGTACTGAATATGTATACTATTCGCTGCTTATCCAGCAAGAATGGAGGATTTTAAAGCCACACGAGATTCCCACCCAGGTAACTTTTAAGATAAAGTGAGGGAGTTATTCAATAATGTAAAATAAAATAGTATTAAAGCGACAATGTACTGGCTCGCGTCCAGGATTTCAATCTCATGTCTCATTTCATTTTTACGAGTTGACTCCTTTGATCTTGTTTTGATCTTGATCTTGTTTTGATGCATAACCTAGCTTAAAGATGGACGTGGTAGTTGGGACATGGAAATGGAGTCGCGGCTTAAGGATTGGTGACCTGTGTTCATACGAGTCAGGACTCATCTAATGGCTTTGGGTTTAATACTTGAAACGTCCACGGGGTCAAGTAACTGAAAACGTCGTGATTCTTGACGGAAAGCAGAAGAGGCAGGGGAAAACCTGTCCTTTTCAAAGAATTATCTTTTTGCTAGATGCTGCAGAAATGACCCGCCATACTTGACACGAATCCTTAAACAGATATTATATCGCTTGCGAGCAGTAGGTAGTGCGGGTTGAAGATCAAATTGCTCAATGCGACGTCGCCATTACGTTCTTTCGGCCAGGATTTCTTCCAGTTGTGCAATGTTTTTAAGCGTAAAAGATTCCTCACAAACTGCACTTTTTTATTGCGTGGCACGCATTTTTTATGTAGTGGCAGAGATATTTTTGGCTAGAGTAGAGAGACAGATTCGATTTGATTGAGTTTGTTAAAATAAACTAAAATTTTAAAACTTAAATTAGAGTTGCTTGATTTTTAGTAACCATTAATATTAATTAAAAATGTGTTTCAAAGGCACTTAAAATTTTCACGTTCAAAACCATTATTGTCTAGTCAAGCATCATAGAGTATAAATAAAATCGCCAACAGCCAAATCCTTCGCTAAAGGAATGCAAATAACATATAAAGAATTTCTATTAATGAAATACTTTTCGTTTTCATTATTGTCGAAATGTGTCATTCATATCTTCTTCACTTTCAGTTATAATATTTTATTCTGTAAAAAATTCCTACTTATGCATCGAAATAAAGTATTTCGGATTATATTAAAGCATGTCATTTATCGACTAGAAAAATATTGAAAAATATTACTGCTGTTTTATAATTGTATATTTAATGCTTTTATTAAGAAAAAAATCTATATATATATATATATATATATATATATATATATATATATATATATATAAAGGTTTTCAGAACAAAGAAAGGCAAATACAACTTTTTATCAGAAAATTGAAATCCGTATAATTACTTTGTTTTTCCACTTGCCTCATTAGGTAAATTCATAAAATCGTACTTTTCTATCACACATTATTAATGAAGTTAATTAGTTGCATGCGCGATTTTAGTTTTTTTTTTTCAACTCTCATTTGTAAATGGATCCTTACTTTAAAAAAAAACATATTATGCCTTCATTCACTTTTATTCTTAAGTTTACTCTCTCCCAACCTAACAGTTAAGATTTATTATATTGTAAAGTCCTTACGAGTTCTACCATTGCCTACTGTATCCCAGCTCAGCTTTATTCTCCAAAGAGTACCCTTTTAACCTACTTCTACGATCACGTTTAACGCTCCACCCCCCGCCCATTCTCTTCTCTTCTCTTCTCTCTCTCTCTCTCTCCTCCCCTCCAACTCACCTTCTCCTATCCATTCTCGCGCACTGAAATCCGCAAATCATGGTGTTTGCCTCTTCGTCCCCAACTCTCTTACTTCTCCCTCTTTCGCCCCTCACCTTCTATTTGGGGTTTTCCTTTACCTCCAGCCCTCTCAAAAACACACACATGCACACATACACATGCTCCGAACCCAGCCATTCCGGAGCATTTATATTTCTCGAAGCGTAGGGCTTTCGTCTCACTCTTTACAGATTTCTATTAAACCGCCACGCACGGAAAATGGGCGCTGCAATCCATTTGCCTTGCGAATTACCGCGCCGGCTGAAATACGCGAGTCACACAGCTTCTGTCTATCCAACCTTATGCCTTCTGTCTCATCTTATCGCCCTTCTTACTCATCGTCTATAAATCTTAACTCTTCTCTGCGTCTTTACATTCTTTGGAGTTTTAGCTTTAATATCTCTTACCGTCGCATATCCATTATATTAGATTTCCTTCTTACTGTCGTGGTGTGGAAACATTATACATTATGAGGCTTTGCGTGTATTTTTCTATGAATGGTTCGAGATACCTATTTTGGCTCCAAGTGACGGAATTTTTTTTAAATTCAGCTACTATTAAATTAAAAAGTAAAACGCAAATCTTTTTTTAGACCTACTTTTCGATTATTTTTTCATCACACTGTTAGGATTTAAAATATGTAATATTATTTTTACTAAATTTTTAAAGGGGAGTATTTGTAGAATCAGATTTTATCGAGAATTATCACGGAACTGTTTACGGACAGACTATATGTGATGACAATATAGGCAGTAATAATATTTTAACGCAATATAACGGAAGTCCGTTATTGATCAATTGATTGAGGACAATAAGAGGCAAACTTTTGCTAAACATCCGAATCCGATAATCATTTATTAGATCTTTAACACAACGAAATATTGAAAATCGTGAAATTTCATTGGATTTTTATAAAAATCCAAAATGTTTTTTTTTTAAGTGTAAATATAACGTATTGCGTCTAATTTGTATGTTTATTGAAACATTTGCTGATGTTTAGTTCTAATTCTCGAATCTTTCTATTTCATTTTCGTATTATCCGGTTTATGTGATAGTATTCGATGTGCAGTAATTAACATTGACATGAGTTTGATTTTTTAATCAAACCATTGTCTAAACAGGAATTACTTTAGATACCTGAAACGCTCTCCGTGTGCGTGTGCGCGCGTGAGCTCCGTAATACCTAATGATGCTCGTGAAGCACGCAACTTCAAGATCATCACGAGTTTCCTTCTACATTCTACGTTCAATTCTTTTCTAATTGGTGTCTCACTACTACTCCTTTCCCTAGTCGGCCGCCCTCACTCTCGTTATCGTGATTACACTTACCTTTCTCTTCTTCCTGCACTCGTGTTTTCATTTTGGGATTAAGGGTTATCTATCTCCGCATTTTCCCGAATATTACGACGATTCTTAATGTGAGGGTAAACCCTCCATAATTACGGGTACTTCTGTCGTTGGACCAAGAAAAAAATGCTTACTCACTGCATGTAAATGCACTTCAATTTCTCGCTCGATCTTTTACTACATTTGCTTCGGTAATATTAAAACTCCCTGCTGAAGTTTATTTAATTGTTTCTGCAGCGTATCACAACCGTGAGTATAAGCTGCGCGATGCAATATAGAGGAATTGCTGCCTGCATTGCAGCGTATGCATCTCCTCAACCGGCATATTTATACCTACCTAACGTAAATTCAAAATTTTAAACAAAGCGCTTTCACGCTTACTAAATTTGCGGTTTTGATCACTTTGACTGCTAATTTTGCGAGAGATCGTTATGCTTAGCTAGCAAAAATTCACGCTAGAAGATCATCTAGCGCGCCGTATCATATTTCGAAGCTAAATTTTTGCATTGTTTGTAGGGTATTATTTTTAATATTTAATATTTCATACTGCGTGTGTTAAGTGTTAGTCTTTAAAAAGCTCAAATAAAAATATCTCGCGTTATCTTATAAAAGAGTTATTCTACAACCAAGAAATTCTCACCGCGAGTAGCTGAAACGTTTTTTTTCGTTACCGTTTAAAAAATACTTATAATGATCGTGCAAACTCGCGACTATACTATAGAACGCCTAAAAGAATGCGAATTTATTTACCTATCGTTACTATTCGAATACGAGTCAATTTGTATCAGAAATCAGTTTTTAAAGCAAAGATTTGACGTAATTTTAAGTGAGAATCTTTCGTCGACGAGGTGATGTGCTGTGTTACCGGTTTCGTCTAATTGCGAATGATTGACTGCGATTATTGCTTTGCGTCCCATCTATCCACTTATTCACGATATTTTAATGCTATTTTGAAGTTTAAACTACCATGGTAACGATAAACAATATAACTGTAGCAAAAATAAATACGTATCCCATTGGAAAGATCTCAGACTTTCCCAGCGAATTGATGCGAAGAAGTTTTCTCGGGCTTCCAACCGGGTCATAATACTATCGTATTCCGACGTTTCGATAAAGTACTCGGTTATCATCTTCAAGGAGAACCCTCTCTCTAGATCCTCCAGGGTTTATATACCCGTTGGCCCCCTCTCTCATTGGTCGACGGGTCGGTCCACGGTCGTGGTGTTGTTCGCCCAGCTGGTTGATGGTCGGGTCCCATGATTTACTTAGCGTGAAGGCTTTGTCTCTGTTGAAATTCATAGGATTGAGTTGAATCGCGATGGCTTCTTTGACGATCCGGTCCCAATACCTGTTGGTTTTTGCAATCACTTTCGCGTCTGGTAGCCGAACGCGATGATTTTCCAATAGGCAGTGTTCCGCGACCGCCGATTTTTCCGGTTACGCACGAAAGACTGAATATTTTAATTCTGTTCATGTTTTGACGTATTACATGTTAAATCGCTCAAAATTATCCTTTAAGCGCAAAATTTATTAACATTTTACAGGCGGCAACAAAGCTAAATTTCTTAATTGTTGTCCTCCTCAAAGGCCCACCTAAATATTAATGCAAGGAAAGTCCACGCCGTGGCGCACCGTAGCGCGCCGTTGAGGAAGAATAGCCAAATCCAAGATAAAGGGTACAAATGGATTAAATATAGTCAATGAATACTTTTAAAGAGAGTCAAATGATTTTTAAGGAATATTGTAACATTGTTATCTTTTACCCTTAACATTGAAAGATTTTCAAAGATGGCTCAAAAAACTTTTTAGCGTAAACTGAATGAAAGTTAAAAACTCCAGCAAAAAACAAGTAGTAATAGCCCGATGCATTTCGCCCACTACGTGGGCATCTTCAAAGGCGACGTTCCTTCGACAGCGACCAAAGTCGACTGTGCCGGAGTGGAGAGACCAAGGGTGGAGCTGTTGGTTCACCCTTGGTCTCTCCACTCCGGCACAGTCGACTTTGGTCGCTGTCGAAGGAACGTCGCCTTTGAAGATGCCCACTTAGTGGGCGAAATGCATCGGGCTATTACTACTTGTTTTTTGGCTGGAGTTTTTAACTTTCATTCATTGAAAGATTTATCGCAACATAAATCGATACATCTACTTACATTTGTTCGGCAAACAAGATGTTGTTTATTGTTTACGTTTTGGCTAATAGTATTGACATAATCCACATCATTTTATTGCTGCTTTAAAGGCTTAGGTGCATCTATCCATGTGAATATTAATCAAGACGTTAATGCGTAAATATATGGTAAAACTTTACAATACAATAGATAAAATATTAAATGTTAATGTAAACATCGCTTGCGTAATAAAAGAACGGGGAACAAAAATTCAGGGCTTATGGTGCACTCGGAGTAATTTCTATTTTAACAAAACTGCTCTATTATGCCAAATATTCTTGGAAAAGCAGTCTGCCTTGATTGTATGATGGATTCGCAATTGAGATACACCCACGAGCACAAGCCTGACTAAAATTTTTCCATGTTTTCTTTAGGTGGTAGTTAAAATTCCGTGTGATCCTCTTCTCAGAATAACACATTTGAGAAATTTGGCGGCACCGACAGCGCGGGGCCCTAGAAATAAAAATCATTTGCTACTTAAAGGAAAATTCTTTCCCGAGCGAAGCCGGGTAACTCCAGCTCGTGATAGATAAAGAATAAGGTCTGTACTCTGAATGTTTTGTTTTTGTTTGTATATGAAATTAGTTGTACAATTTAAATTAATAAGATTAATATGATGGGATTGTGTTTTTTTCACTTTTTTAATTTTGACACACACTATAATAATTAAGGGTAGAAAAATTGATTTCATAATGAAAAAATAACGAATACAAGGAAAAATTCAGAGTAGAATAATGATTCCTAAAAACAAAAATATAATTTTTATTAAACATAATGAATCAATTCATTATGTGCCCTAAAATGTAAAAATTAAGTATAAAATTCACATAAATAAATGTTTCAGAAAGTAAAATATCTGGTCAGACACATTGTGTGGCATTATCTTTAAGAAATAAATCATCGCTAATATTTCTTTTTCAGACAAATTTTACATACCCAAAGCGATTTTTACTTTCTGGAACATTGAATTAGGCGAGTTTTATATTTACTTTTCACTTTTTAGTGAATCCATATGGTGGTTAACGTTTTTATATAAATTTATCTTGATTTAATTCTTTATTCATAGCATACCCATCATTTTTACGGGAAATTAAACTGATATTGCGATAAATTCGCTATTTTCTATTTAATATCTTTTTATAACCATTTCAATTCTACCTTTTTCTTTGTCGGTCTGCTGTCACATTTTTTATGCTAAATACGCATTTATCTCGTTGTTAGTCTGATTGTGAGAGTAAAATACATTTATTAATCTGTTTAACAATCGTTTCTACTTTTAAGTTTGCGTTAACTATTCGCTATCCTTCGCTGCTTGGTTCACATTTTATTCGGTCGTTTGCATACCTTTACTTCTACCTTAATTTCGCTTCACTCTTTTTCTCTGCAATATTTTTAATGCTCCAATCCTCTTCTTACGCCCCACTCTGCTCATTTATTTGTATTGACCTTCCGTTTAAATGCGTATCACGCTCGTCATCCCCGATCTTTTCCTTTAATCCTCACTCCAGCCTTTCCGGTTAAGTGGAATTCTTTCGCTCTTGGTATCATTTTTCCCGTCTCATCCATCTCGTCTTCTTCCTTTCCTCCATCAATCTTATTTCCTCCGTTTTTAATCCTGCCTCCTCCACTCAATCTTTCCCCAATTCACTCTCCCGCACTTCACATCAATCCCTCTATCACCTTCCCTCTTCTATAATCCCTCTACCCTTCCCTTACACACTGTCAAACCCATTTTTTACCTTCTCCTCTCTCTCTCTCTCTCTCTTGCTTTCTCTCTCTTTTGCTCTCTCTCTCTCTCTTGTTCTCTCTCTCTTGCTCTCCCTCCCTTATTCTATCTCTCTCTATTGCTCTCTCTATCTTGCTCTCACTCTCTTTGCTCTCTCTCTCTCATGTTCTCTCTTGATCTCTCTTGGTCTCTCTCTCTTGCTCTCTCTCTTTTTCTCTCTCTTGCTCTCTCTCTATGTCTTGCTCTCTCTCTATCTCTTGCTCTCTCTCTTGCTCTCTCTCTTGCTCTCTCTCTTGCTCTCTCTCTTGCTCTCTCTCTTGCTCTCTCTCATGCTCTCTCTCTCATGCTCTCTCTCATGCTCTCTCTCTCTCTCTTGCTCTCTCTTTTGCTATCTCTCTCTCTCTCTCTTGCTCTCTCTCTTGCTCTCTCTCTTTTGTTCTCTCTCTTGCTCTCTCTCTTTCTCTCTTTTGCTCTCTCTCATGCTCTCTCTTGCTCTCTTTCTTGCTCTTTCTCTCTCTCTTGCTTTCTCTCTTGCTCTCTTTCTTGCTCTCTCTCTTGCTCTATCTTTCTCTCTCATGCTCTCTCTCTTCCTCTACCCAAACCTGAGAAATTAAGCCCTCGCGACTGTTTGCTCTTCACTCTGCCGTCCTCTCTCTTCTCATCCTACCTTTACCTCCGAAATCTACATTTCTTCTTCCCCTTCCTCTCTCCTCAAAACTTCCGTTCTTGTATTTCCACCTCCTGGCTATCACCTTTCGTTCCTTTCCTCCTCTTTGTGGGCGTGTTCCGGCAGTCGGATTTTTTCTCTTGATAACTAAGCCTTATTACTCAGTTTATATAAGTCACAAACTTCAAAAGAATGGAATTAAATTTTTCCTAACTTACTGAATAATATGGAATTTCAAACATCGAGCTATAAATAGTTTTATACGGTGTTGCAAAAGCAGCGCAACCCCGTACATCACTTATAGTTTAAAGAGGATATGGAATTGAGTGATTAGTGTTCACGTGCAACACTTGCTAGGATATGGATGTTGAGGTAATTTACAGCTGACATGTAATGTATATGTAATGCACAACTGATACGTAGATATTACGGGGAGATGTGCAGGATTTATGCAGTATAGAGAAACTTTTAAAATACCCTATACATCATCATTATAGGTAGTCTGACCGTAGACAGGTCCGTGATTATACATGGTTAAACCTGGTTCTCCATATACTCCTATTTTCCGCTCTCCTCTTCATATCTTGATAACTTTCTTTCCCTTTCAAATCTTTTCCTACCTCTTTCCCTTTTTCCATCTAGTTTTCCTTCCAACACGTCTTTAATCATACTCTCTCTCCTCAGGTAATGTCCAACTCAGTTTGCCTTCCTCTTTCTGATAGTCTGTTTAATCATTCGCTTTTCTCCTACTCTTCGAAGCACTTCATCGTTTTTCATGCTATCTGTCCATTTTATCTTCAGCATTCTCCTCCAAGTCCACATTTCTAAGCTTTCCAAGTATTTGGTGTCATTATTTCTTAGTGTCCCTGTTTCTGCCCCGTACAAAGCTATACTCCAAACATAGCATCTTATGAACTTCTTTCGGTTATTTTCCATTATATTTCCCGTAAGTAGGCGTTTCTTTCTTCTGACAGCCGCTTTTGTTTTCTTATTCTAGTCCTGATCTCATCCGTACATTTCGCTTCTCTTGTTATGATGCTTCCAAGGTATTTATAGTCTGAAACTTGTTCTAAAGGCTTTCCTCCAATACTTATGTTCATATTCTCTTCTTTTTCCGATATTCGAATTATTTTGGATTTTTCTGTATTTATTTCCATACCGTATTTTCTACCTGTTATTATTAGTCTATTTATAGTTTTCTGGAGTTTCTCTTCCTTTCTTGCTAGAAGTACTTGATCATCCGCGTATTTTACTGTTCTTGTAATCCTTCCTTCAATTTTGAAATCTCCTGTGCCTTCTAACGCTTCTTGCATAGATAGACAGCAGCCCTGTCTTACTCCTCTACCGATATTTACCCTGTAGGTGTCCGCATTCTCCAACCTGACTTTTATAACTTGATTCACACATAGATTCCTGATCAGTCTCCTGTCTTTCCAGTCTTCATCAACATCCTTTAATATATGCATCAACATTACCCATTTTACTCTGTCAAAGGCCATCTGCCAGTCTACGAATCATACGCAAATATCTTGACTGTACTCTATTACCCTTTCTGAAATGATTCTAACTACCCCTATCGCATCTTAAGTACCTCGTCCTTTTCTAAAACCGAATTGATCTTCCCCTAGTATTTCTTCTGCCTTTTTTTCCAGCCTTTTATTAAGAATTCTCGTGATGATCTTGGAAGTGTGTTACATAAGGTTTTTCGTTCTGTAGTCTTTACACTGCATTGCCTTTGGCTTCTTCTTTAGAGGGATCATTGTTACTTCTAGGAAATCCCGAGGCCTCTCTCCCGTGTCGTAAATCTTATTAATTAATTTCATGATCGCTTTTAGTCCTTCTGATCCCATGACTGGTATTCCATCGCTGCCTGTAGCTTTCCATTTCTTTAGTCCCACTATCGCTTTTTTTACTTCGCTCTCTATAATACTTAGTCCTAAGTTGTCTTCTTCAATGTTTTCCTCATCTTCCAGTTCAATTTTTGGCGCTCCTGCCTGTTTGCTGTATATTTCCTTTATATATTCTTCCCATACCTGTGACACATCCTTTGTCTCTGAGACTATCTTCCCATCCGTATTCATAATTCCTTTACCACTAATTCCATTAGACTTCTTATGTTCTAATTCCAGTGCCCTAGCGTACATCATATCGTACCGTACTAACTTCTCCATTTGTTGTATTTCATCACATTTATCTTTTATCCAATTTTCTCTAGCTTTATCTGTTACCCTTCTCAACTCATTGTTTATACGTCTTATTTGGCTGTACCTTTTCACTTCTAACGTTTTTCCATTTTCGTCTTCCATCCATTTTCTTCAGCATTTCCTTAATGATCCATGGATTTCTGATTTTATTCTCTTGTTTTCCAATCTCTTTATCCAAAATATCCTTGATACTGGTTTTAATTTCTTTCCATTCTATATCCACCGTCTTTGGTTTGTTTTCCTGATTTCTTAGGCGATCTTCCAACTTCATGCAGACTACATCCTGCCTTTCTATCAGTTTTATAGGTTCCAAGTCTGTCTGACTCTTCTCGTTTTTTTATTTGCTTGAGCTTTGTACTTACGTCGACTATTAGAAGGCTGTAATCTGAATCTGCTCCTGGTAATGCCTTGGCGGTCTTTATGCTGTTCCTGAATCTTTGTTTTACTAGAATGTAATCTATTTGGAATCTCATTCTATCTACCCTATACATATCTACTATTAATATATATGCGCGTAGTTTAAATGTTAAATCTTACCGGTTTGTAAGAGGAAGCTTAAAATGTACGATGCGACTGCACCGTCTAAATTTCGCCGGAATAAAGGGGTTTGACTGCCTTTCTCCGCTTGCTGTCCTCTCGACTTACCCTGTCTCCGCTTCCATCTCTCTTTCCCTCCTTCCTCTTTCTATCTTTCCCTTATATTTTTCGCCACTTATTTTCTACTCCAACCGCTCGCCTCATGAAACTTCTGTCCACCTCTTCCATTTACCCACCCACTCGCTCTTGCCTGCTCGTCACATATTTTTTTAAAAATCCCGACTCTTATCAACTGCTATTCGTTTCTTTTATACTTTTACTTCTTCCTCTCTTTTTCCTAATACTCTCTCTCTCTCTCTCTCTCCCTTTTTCTCTATCCCTGGAAAGAGTAGAATGAAGTAAATAAAAATGTTTAGCTGGCAATTAATTTTATGTTTAGAAGATTTATGATTTTGTAATACCGTTTTTATTTTGATTTTACTTATAACATTTAAAGTGAAAAAGGTTATTTTTGATAGTATTATACTTAATTGCTTTGATAAAAGACATTTCAAAACGTTGGTGCCCAATTTCACCATACATTAATATGATCCGCAACTGTGAGGCAAACGTTTCAATGAGATCGGGAACAACGACAAAATTCTTTAACAGAAATTTAGCCGCGATAAACAATTCTAATGCATCCCTAAAGTCGCCATGTTTATAATCGAAGCTGTTCCGTCGGGAGGCGGAAAAAACAACACGACATGTCCAAATTTTTACGTACAATATTTATATTATTTTTATCGGGGGATCCAGAAAAGCCTTTGAAAAATACCACTACCCAACCAGCGTATGAATATATTTTCCCAAACACTCCAACGCCACATCCTCCGCCCCACCACCTACACCCCATTTCATCTCACCACCCCGCTTTGCCTCACCGCAGTCTATATTGTTTTTTATTTATTTTTAAATTTATTTTCGGAGTGATAAAAACTTCCAGACCACGAAATGAAACAAGTAACACGCTTTCCTCCCCGGCCTCATTTGAGAGAATTCTTGCAGCCGAAGGGGCGATTATTATGCCTATAAAAAAGTATTCCTTGCGGCTGAACGAAGGGTGACAAGTTTTTGACACGGCGTTTCTTTAGAGAGCAGGAGCACGTTTCTTTTTGGAAAAAGGACAAAAAACGCAGAACCGTGACGGCGAGCAATGAGATTGGGAAGGAGAAAAGGAAAAAAAGAATGCAGGCCGTAATGTGACCTGCATCGGAGGCGTTGAATGCATGAACGAGGTCGCCTCAACTCCATGCCACGTTTGGCGAGATATGTGGGCGGGAAGAGGGGTTTGGGGATGGAGTCCGCGAGGCAGTTTTGCGGTCACATACACACACACACACACACACACACAGAGCGTTGGGCACGCAGAACCATTTTCCGAAAGCGTTCGACCGCGATACGGAAGTCCTCTGTATTTCCACGTCCTTCCCTCTTGGGCCTGTTATTTTTACTCCTGAAAATACCTCCCGTGATACTCACCCGCTGGATGGTGACCAGCGAACTTATAATAGCGGGCGACCTTCACCGCTCACCCTATTCAACCTTTTCCCACCACCCTCTCTCTCTACCCTTTCGTTCCCTACTTTCCCAAGTTACCACCCGCTTTTCCTCCCTTTCTCTCTCCGTCCATGTCCTCTCCAAAAGTGAATTTGTCTCCGCGTGATACTCTAATGCGTGGTTCACCGCGGAAGCACGGGATTTACGGTAACGCGCCAGCAAGCGCGCGCGTGTGTACCCCTGCCCGTGTGGGTGAGTGCGAGCGCGGGGTCGCGAGATGTGTGATCATTAATGACGATGGCGAGAGAGAACTGGTAATGTTACCGTTCAGGTGATGGAGGATGGGATGGGGTATAAGTCATGTCGGAAAGTGGGATAAGGTATGGCGATAGCTTGTGCTGCAGAGGGATGAAGAAGATAAAAAAATATATGGAAAAAAACGAAGTGGAAAGGACATAAAATAAAGGAAATTTTGAATGTAGCTTAGGAGTGATTGAGGACATAGGGAGAATAAGAAAGGAGAGGTTAATTAGGGACCATTCTCATCCATTGTTGCTCATTGCTACTCACCCATACTGTTACTTGGCTCATCTACAAGCACGATCATAACTATGTGTGTACAAAACACATGCGTGTGCATGCATACATACAATATATTTACACACCCCCACCTTTCTCTTTGTCTCTTCGCTCTTTAATATCTGCTATTTAATATCTCCCGTTTGCATGAAACAAACGCAGGAATATTTGGTTCTTTTGAGAGTTTTTTTCATGTCGTTTTCTACGTCTCTATGGAGACGAGGACGCGAGGGAGGCACCACTACGAAATTGCTGTTTTCCATTGCGGAAGCGAAAACTTTCCTATGCGTGCGCAAGTTGCTCCGCGGTCATATTTTGAGAAACGCGTTCAATTTGAAATTTAATTCAACAACAAATCAAATACGGCTATGTATCGCATCAAGAATGACTGTTTTGAACCTTTTATGGTGTTGGTTTACTAATATTTTTATACTTTCACCCGAAACATTCTTTATGAATTGAAAGTGTAAGGACCACTAATTATGCTGTGATTACTACCCTTGGTATATTATATCAGTTTCATTCCCATGTATAAACTAGAGTAATTTTCAAATGATGGACGGGAGTAGACGAAGTATTAAATTTACAATAAACGAGTTCAAGACGTAGGACTTAGCTAAGTATGTAGCCAAAATAGAGCTATAAAAAACTCCAAGAGTCATTGTCAACATTCAATGAACATTTTAAAATAAATTTAAATTATAGTTCCTTGTCAGTAATAATTATCTATTACTTATGATGGAGTAATATTTATTAATACTAACGAATACTGGCAATCCAATTCTCAATAATTTTGAACGATATACTTTATTAGCGACCACTCGGGGGTTTAAAATATATATAAATTTCATACCAAAAGCGTATAATAAATTTTATCGTATAGAATATTTTCCCACTCCGTTAATAGATTTGGGCAAAATCTAATTTAACCCGAATTGCAAAGTCCTGCTGTATTAGTTTCGGAGATCAAAATATCCCACCATAAAGAAATGAATGAAAAATATAAAAATCTTACCTGAGCTGGTTTCGAATTCGCTAATTACTTGGGCAATTGCCAAACTGTTACGAGCTTTGTTTCCGCGAGGCCATATTTGTATTGGGAGAATTGTCTACGTGTGCGTGTTTTGTTTTGCGGTCCCATTTCATTATGTTCGGGAATTCTGGTCGATCGTATAAAACCCCATTGTTCTTGTGGTTTATACGGACATTCAGATTTTTCCCTTTCCTCTTTTTATTCTGCGAATCGAGCAGTATTTCTTCCCTCCCCCTGCCACTTCTCCCCCTCTTGCTCTTTCTCACTCTCCCTCCTTCGTCCCCTCCTTTTTCCCTCCCTCAAACGTTTCGAGAGTAAGAGAAAACGTTGTGAGCTCAATAAAAATTCTCCCCGTGTCCCAGCGCAACCACTCTTCCAAACGCAGCCAACGGTTTGGAATCGATTAACATTTTATACCGTCTTGAAAAATATAAATCCGACCAAGAAATGCGGACTTTTGTAATTTATAAATATCAGCATGCTTGGAAAATGCTGGTCGTATAGCATTAAAGGGAATTGAAATTGTTAACTATTTTATTTCGTTGAGCGAACGTCGAAATGCTATTGATTTTAAGTGTAAGCAAAAACTAAAATCAAAGGTAAGGTTGCCATATTTCCTGATTTTAATGAGAATTAATTTTATTTTAACGTTCATAACAGCTAGTATTTTAATTTTGTGGTGTCGTCACACGGCAAGGCCGCAAGAGGGTGAATAGCGTGTACAGGCTCTTGACGTGCATCGGATAGGCTAAAATTTGGTAGTTTTCTTTGTCTTTTTGAGCTGGATAACAGTAACAAGGCATTCCTTTTTCAAAAGTAACCGAGTTTGAACTAAGGAACCGTTGTTTTCTCCATTTGATTATCATTGAACGAGGGTAGGGTGTTTTTTATTTGCATTTTAAGATAGGCTAGAAACATGTTACAAACTCAAGACTTAAACCTTTTAACGGAGAATAGAAAGAAGTTTATTATTATTGCTAAGAGAATTACCATCCATTAATAAATATCTTTAAAACTACTTTGGAATCCATAACAATGGAAGTTTGGACAATACAAAATTTTCAATATCATTTTTGGCTGGTTATAAAACTCTTTGCATAGTTCCTATTGGATATCAGAAACTTTTATCTCCGTTTCTCTTAAGTAAAAAGACGAAAAATGAAATTTTCTTGGAGGTCAGTGACTCCCGAGTGTGTGAAAATATGTATTTAATCTTGTTTTAGAAAGATTTCCCGGTGTAAATTTTATGAAAAACCGCTCGAGAAATGTCTACGTCATATTTTTTTATTAAAGGATCAACTGTAATCTATCGAATGATTGGGTGATTAGCATGGGAGCTGTTATGAAATGAGCCAGCTTTAGTAGTCATTAGATAAAAAGCATCAAGAGACCGGGAGCCGACTATTAAGTAAATTAAAGTGGGACGAAGTCATTCATAAGGTTTTGCATCTAATTAGGACCACGGTCTGCCAAGATTGATAGGTTGAAAGCAAAAATACAGAAGATGTTAAAGTTCCGTTTTAAATGATCGCATCTTCCGAAGAACAAACTCCTGCGCAATACTGAAATATCAAGTTATAACACTGATCGTAATGCAGACCACACACAAGTATTTTGTAGCATGTTGATCACTGAGATTGATAAAGATACGTATTTTAGTGTACACAAATTAAAATGTTGATTTTGAAAATATTTTTCCTAATTGAATATTAAAACGCACACAAATGTATAAATTGTGAAATAATTCTTATTATACTAAAATGCTGAATCAAAAAAAATGAAGTCATAAAATTGCAAATGATAAAACAAAAACTCGGTACAAATATCGAGTCCAGGTGAAAGGAATATATATTTAAAATAATACAATAATTATTATTCGTTTTATTTGAGAGTACATTTAACTCAAATAAATTACAAAGTCTTTAAATTCACGGTGATAGAATGAATATTTTTTTTAATTGAAAGCAACGAGGTGAAGTGAAATTGTCCCTAATTTTCAAACCAAAAGAAATCTTCAATATAGTACGAATTTTAAAAAATATCCACAGGCCGATAGAATTTAATCTTTCCGTATATCTTAATAGGTTGAAACAGCTCGCCACATTCAACCTATTCTATCCGCATGCTCCTTTTTGCACCCGCAGGAAAACGTTTTAAAAAATCGTCGCACCTCTCTCTCTCTCTCGATGCTTCAAATCTCAATCCTACCCTTGCCGCCATATAAGACGATCCGCCGTCATTATGGTTATGCAAAAAGAAAAAAAAATTTCTCGAGGAGAACTTTCCATTTGGGCGGAACACGTGACTGTTTGGGGAAGAGAGATAAAAAATTACCGATTTTGCTGGCTTGACAGAATCACCGGCCCCTTTTTCCTCCCCTTCTCACTCCTCTTTTCCCTCTATTCCTCTCTACCCCTGAAATGCATTCCGATGCAAATCCGACTGTGCGCGCCGCTTTCTGCCTCCTCTTTTATTTTCCCGCCAACGTTCTTATTACGCTACCAACCTCTTTACCCCATTCTCTGATCCCTATTCCTCCCCCTCATCGAACCTTCTCCGCCGCCGCCTCCACCTGCCGACCAGGACGTGAACTTCGCAAAATGTGGGACGAGCGGAATTTTCACCATCTTCTTTTTCTTCACTCTTTTTTCTTCCATCCTCGTTCCGTCTCTCTTTCTCTCTTTCAATGACGTCGCCTCGTTCCGATTGGTCTGCGCGATACGCGATAATTCCGCTGGAGTGATCTGTGGGGTTTCTCTTGGAAAAGGGGTTGAAAGGGGGAGGGCAGAGGGTGGGTGGCAAACGATCCGCGAGGACCATTCTTTCGTTCAGAAAGGCTTAACTCATCGACCGACTGCGGCGCCGTCGCGGTGAGTGTTGGAACCAACCACTCGACTCTCTTCAACGCGGAGTAATGGATTCCAAAGCCAAGAGAGAAAGAGAAGGAGAGAAAGAGGTGCACGAGAGGGCGAGAGGGATAAGGTGAGAGAAAGAGAGAGAGAGGGTAAGAGTTAAGGGTGGAAGGGGTTTTTAATTAAAGTAGAGAAATAGAGAGGGCAGCACTGTCGAGGGAATGAGAGTGAGTGTGTGAGGGAGAGAGTTCGTTCGAAACAAAATAAAAGAAGAGGAAATCAAATGGAGTTCTCGTGTTATTTCGCATGTCCGGCCTGAAAATGAGTATGGTTGACCGTGCGCCGATAAATTTAAGTTAAATTGTTGTTCTTTTTGTGTCTCTGTTTAGTTATATAAAGAATTAATAATGGAGTTAAATCTGATTGGAAGCCAAATTAAAGGCATCGGTGTAGCCTAGAGGGGGCTTAAGAGCAGGCTGACAGTAACATTAAAATTGTTTTATCAGTATTTTAAACTCGGAATGCTTTGCTTATTAATACTGTTTACTAAAATTTACATGATATCCCATCTATTGTGGAGACAGGAAAAGCTAGTATAACATTATAACATAATAGCATTCATGAATTTATGGGGAAAGTAATTAGCATTGGGTCAATTTTCCGTAGTGTATGTTTAAATAGAATGTAAGAGTTAATTATTGAGTACGGTTGACTAGTCTGAAGTTAGCAAATTTTTTATTTCAACGTAAGCATTCACCTCTCACGCTCCAACCGAAATGAAATCAAGTTGCTACAAAATTAATTCAGTTCAATTTAGTGTGTTAAGCCTTGGATTAAAGCGTCTACCGATTAGTTGCAAAAACTGTGAGCTTGGAAACTTCGATAAAGGTCAGCTAATTAACCGTTGTTCCAGACTCCACATCTGAATTAAAATAAAACAATATTTCCAATTAATTGTCAGTTTACCTTTGTGAATTTGCATAATCATTCTCAAATTAATGAAGAGATGTAATAGCATTTTTGAAAAGTTGGTTTTAGCATAACCATTGAATGTATGCGCACTTATGAAATTTTCGTGATATTTTGTACGCTCAAATAACCGGAGGTAACAAAGTTGTAGTATCGAATCACTCAAAATTGAAATCGATATATACTTTAATATAAGTAAATGAGTTATCAATGGGTAATGGTCGCAAAAATCGCTATTATTTAGTCACGTTAAAAGTTTAATTTAGTTGAGCTACATTGTAGCAAAAACACAGAGAAATAATAACGTAATATTCCAGTGTATATTATAAGGCAAAATGTAACTGCGCAAATTGTACTGTTCCAAAAGTAGACTTTGACGCGGTTACGTGATAAATTCGTCTCTTGTGCCGTGTATTACCACGTAAAGATTACATTCAACGCGATTCTCATTTCGCTTGCATCGAATTAAATAACTTGACAATTTTGGAATTAAAAAGGATAAATACTATGTGAGGCGACCCTTGCATCATTTCTCTCAACCGGTGTATTAATTTTCAATTATAAAATGATAATATTTGCGTCCGGCATATTTTTTACTTCTGGTATGCCTCTATTATTGTGCCACAATGGTTAAACTGCGTCAGCTTCCAAACATTTATTAAATTTTATCTTGTTTTTCATCGATTCGAATGAGGCTGTTACTCTCTCTGTCGTGAGGAAGTTCCATAGCGAAAATCGAGTTGCCGTGCCGACATTGATTCTTTTAATAGCCCATCTTGATGCGGATGTAAGATTTTTTATCAAGATTGCGACATATAGTGGGGATTAGTGACGAATTTTGGCTATTTCCATTGTTGTGGAAGCTTTTTCTCAAGAAAATCTTTGTATTAAATACGACCTTCGGTACAATTCTTCCAATCTGGAGTACTCCTCTTTCGGTGCTATTTTTCACTTTCTATTGGAACTTGATAATTTAGGGCATAGTAAAAGAGTATAAATTTGTACTTGTTATTACATGGATAACTGATTCATTTGGTGATGTGTAAACAAATTACGACTGTCTTTTCAGCATCTTTGCATTTATTGTTCAGTTACCTCTAAGTTTAATTGAAATGAGACAAATTCTGAACTCGGATACTCTGCATATGAATTACGGTCTGATATGTAAAGAGTATTTTGCCAGAATTATTTCAGATCTCTATGATAAAAGAAATCACTGATAAAAATATCTGTATTGCATGTTTTCATAATACATTTTAATCTTTTCGAGATATTTATTGGAATTTGGATTTTTAAATGAGCTCAAATCCTCTTAATTCCAATTTGATGCATTAAACCACTTATAGCATTAATTTACTTTCTTTTAACTTGCGAAAATATTATTTACGCGTTAATTACTTATTTCAAAAAGAAAATTAATTTTTTTAACTGCCGATTGTCTAAAACGTGTTATTTCTACACCAGGGGTTCCCAATCCCGTGCTTACGAGTACCAAAATGCATGAAAGTGTAGATATTGAGGCTTATATTATATATATATATATAAACTTAAGGAAAGGGAAAGGCAGTAATAAGGGTGGCAAAAAGGTGTTAAAGGATGTCCAGTGGACACTTACGAAGTTGAGGACCAAGTTGGTAAACTACTGAGGGCGTCGAAGACACCCAAAAAACACAAAAACGTGGACTTTTCGGGCACATGCATGCCCTTCTTCAGCGATGGAGAGAGAGTGTAACTAAAGATGACACATTGGGCGTGGAATGACAAGGTGATGTGAAAAGGTTGATGATTGGAGAAGACGGGTAGTGGGATTGATGGATGGCCAATATGGAGGGAGTGTTGTAAGGTAAGGCGGGAATAACTGCATTGTAGCTTACGTTTTTGTGCTTTTTCGCTTATCTTCGACGCCCCCAGCAGTTTACCAATTTGGTAAGTGTCCACTGGGCATCCTTCAACACTTTGTTGCCACCCTTATATATATATATCAGAACTACTACTGGTGAAAACCTGCATAAAATGGTAAATTGTGACGAAAAGTGAATATTTCGAGTGCAATAACCGTTTCATACTCCGAAAGGTGAAATGGCAATTCCGAATGCGTATTCTAAGAAACATAATGAATACGGTTGGCTGGATGTGTTTTCCCCACATTTTTACTGCTAGCGAAGGTTCTTGATGAAAGGCTCCTTGGAGATAGATCGGATAAAACGGAAGAAGAAAAGGCGCAACAAACTATCCTTAGAACACATTTTGAGTAGTTTTTTCGTTCTAAAAAGTTCTTCCCAATGTTCTATGCTGAGGTACAAAGTGGTGGACATATCTATCTTAAAGGCCAAATTATTACTGCAGGGATGCAACAAAGTATCGTTTGGCAGCCTACCCTTTCTTTATCCTTGGATTTGGGTATCTCCATCAATTCCCTAAATATTCCTTCTCTCCTGTCTCTAACCGACGATAACGCAGGCATCCAGCAGTGCTCTTTCTTTCTCAGAACCTCAATCGCTATCCTCTCTCTTAGAAATTTTAAGGCCTAAGGAGCAAAGGGAAACGTGGCGGTTTTAAGGATCTTTTCTTCCTCACTCCCCCTCCTACGTTACCATCCAGTAATACAGACTAGTTCTGTGATCACTTTCCTCCCACCTGATGCCCAAGTAAGATCGTTTTATTTTAGCGTGATTGGTTATAAGTCTGAGCAAAACAAATTATTTGCAAGTTATAAGTTGGGCAGTTTTAGTGACTTCATTGGGTGCACCTGGAGTATACACCGCACATCTTTGTTCATGGAGATATGTATGTTATTTATTATTGAGTTATAATTGGGAGATTGTCATTTAAAATCAGCGAGTATTCCCATAGGGAGAAAAATGATTTTATCATTATATTGAGACGGATTTTTATTTTTTGCATGATCATTTTCCATACATTTATTCTGATTTCTTGGTTTTACAAATTCCCGATAGGTATTCCGATAAATTAACAGTTTTCGTAATTAAATATGGTCTGTTATATGCTGAGTACTGAGATTTCGCTAAATATCTGAATCCCGAAATCCCAGCCAGGATTTCGGGATTTTTAATTATTCAATAATTGTGTAATTTTTACGCATCGCAGGTTACCAAATTTTATTGAAGTTATGTTTTTATATTATATTAAAATATATAATTTGGTTTCGATATTGCACTTCAAATATTTGCTTTGTAAATTGTTATTTTAAAGAGGTTTGTGTGTTTAAATCTTACTTATAACAACAACAATATTGCAATGTTGGTTTATTAGTTTTTCCATATATTTTATAGATAAACTACGTTTTTGTGAAAGAATTGAATTAAATTTTTAAATTTCCCTGAAAATATACTTATATGCTGTTCTTAATACCATCCAAAAATACAATATTAGTTTATTAGTTCATCAATCTAAGACTAAATCCGCACTTAAAAACTGTTTTTCATAGAAACTTGATGAGTTAATTTATTATATTAATGTATTAGAAGAGAGAAAATCGAGGCAAATACGTCTTTCAGTCCAATTGATAAGGTCTCCAAGACATAAAATAGTAATTCTACCAAGAATCGTTGTTTTCAGATGACTGGGAGATTGATTATTGTGTTGTAGGAAAGGTCGAAAAAATAGTTGCGTTTATTATGTGAAGGATACTTGGCAGGCTTTCGTCAAAGTAATTATAAAAGACATTTTAAAGCTAATAATTTCTTTTGGAATAATAAATGCCCCCTAAAACTGATAGCCGTTTAATTAAATTAAAAGATTAGAAGTCAAAATTAAATAAACGGCAGTCATTGGATGCAAATAACCAGACTGATAGGAACAAAATCGCAACTAGAATTTCGTATGAAATTTTACAAATTCTAGCTAGGAATTCAAAACCTTATTTTCACCTAGAAAAGCGTATAGTTATTATTAGTATAGTTATTTCCGTAAGTATGCTGTCTGCAAGTTTGTCCGACACACATAAGAAAATATTGGCATAAAAAATTAGAAATATCCCCCTCAGGAACAACGCTGTAAGTTAAAGGCATTTATGGCGAAATAAAATGCAGTTTCATATCCTTTGCAATTGATGAATCAACGGATATCGGAGGGATTGCGCAACTTATTAGTTACATAAAACTTTGTCCACGATGATGGTTGGGGACGAGCAATTTTTTGCATTTTACCTCTTCTTGACAGAACAACTGACGAAGATATTTTTAGAGGTGATGACATTTTTCGAAGAAAATGGGTTGAACCAAAATAAATTAATATCACTGGAACGATTTCATGTTTCTCAATAAATTTTTCTGATATCATCCGTTGCCACTGCTTCATCCATGCTGAAGTTCTTTGCAGCAGAGCACAGATTCTCAAAATCAAGTCCATTTTTCGACCGTTGTGATACTAATCAGTTTCCTTATTTCAAAGCTGCTAATTAAGCGACTATTTAATCATTTCTTGAAGAAACGGATGCTCACCATGATGAATTGGTCATGCACACAGATGGCTGCTGGTTCAGCAAAGAAAAAGCACTTTCCCATAAAATTAAAGCTTTTCTCAGTAAAAGTTTTTCAGTAAAATTTCCAGAAATATTTTCTCAGGAATTTGAGATAGCCTTTTCGTTTACTGTAGATTAATTTTGTCAGCTAAATGCATTGAGCTTGAAGCTGCAGCGAAAGAACCATTTCAAAACAGATTTGTTTGATAAAATCTGTTTTTATTGCTTATCGTCATTGCTGAAAAGCACTAATATCTTCGTGATGTCCGTCCGTCCGTCGTACGCATATATCAGTGAAGAATTGGCAAAACCGATTTCAACCAAATTTTGTACATAGATTTTTCACATAAATACATGTTCAAAATGACATATTTCGAACGGATCGACTAATCAGGGGTGCCATAATTGCAAAGTTAAACTTTCGGTAATTATGAATTGGGAAGAAATTGGTTGAACCGATTTCAACAAAATTTAGTATGAAGAAGGTGTGCAACATTAAAAAACAAAATCAATATTTAAATTTAGATGTAGAAATCAGGGCTGCCACAATACAAGTAATAAAATAATTCTTTTTACACGTATTTGTGTTGAACTGTCCATATCAATTCTAAAAAAATTAGTACTTAAAATATACACATATATGCAAAACCTTATTAGCATATTTAAACTGAATCAGCCAAACAGGAGTACCACAATTACAAATTAAACTCATACAGTAATTAAGGATTTGGAAGGAATTGACTGAATGGATTTCAACTAAATTTTGTATATAAGATTTGTACAACATATCATAATGAAATCAAGAGATTTAAATTGGAGCTAAATAGCAGGGCTATCACAGTAAAATCTACAATAATATTTCATTTTCACGTATTTCTAGAGAATTAATCCTATATATTTTAACCAAATATAGTATGTATAATCTTCATATAAATAAATAACGAAATAGCATATTTAAACCGGATCGACTAAATAGGGCAACTACAATATTAAGGTTAGAATTTTTCTGTAACTATGAATTTGGAAGTTATTATTAGCTGAATGGATTTCAAAGAAATTTCGGCGAATATAGAATGAGAAAACGAAACGAACATTTTAAAACGGATCAAAAAAGCATGGCTTCCACAATATAAGGAATAAACAATTTTTTATTTCAATGCAAATACATTAGTAGGTGAACGATTATACTACGGCGAATTTGACGAAAAGCACTTTTGTACCACGGGAAACCCGTAAACACCCCTACTTGATTTTTTAGAATAAATTGTTACCTTTTAGAAGGCAAATTTGATCACTTTCCTGAATTTAAAAAACCATTCAGAAATATGAAAAAATGAAATGTTCAGATAATATTATAAAGAGCATAGTGACTCTGAGTGAGAAATTCCAGAAAATATTAGGAAAATTTTTGAAATTCGTTTATTCGATGAGATTTCCTGTTATACAAACTGAAGCTCTGAAAGTGCAATGGCTTTCTGGGACAACCTATGCCTGTGAGAGTGCCTTTTCCATTGTGAATAATTTAAAAAATAAAAAAAGAGCATGACTAAACTTGGAAGATTATTTGAGTGCTGTTTATGAAAAGATGTGGTCGGTTTAGAAAATCTAACAAATTCGATTCAAAACCATTGTTCCTATTAAATATGCTTACTATAATTGTTTAACTAATAATGTATATATTGTATGGTTTTGCAATTTACCATGAAATACTTAAATTCAACTTTTAAAAACGATTTAAATACATATATATGTAGGTATTGTATTTTGTTAATAATTTATTTTTTAATTTAAAAAAATGTCCTAATGCTCTCTTAATACACCATTTGGTGCTCCGCTCCGTGAAAGGGTTGAGAATCCCTGCTCTAGACATTAATTTAGAACCTAAAAAATGACCATATTGCATTATCAGAGACTAATGAGTTATCATAAATCAAATTATAATTTGTAACACACCCCGAAGACATTCTTACCGCATCGTACCATATATTTCCTCATCTCTGAATTTTTATTTTGCGTTGTAGATAGTTTCCATATATGTATATATTGACCCTACCTCCACGTTCTTATTCACGGGATCGCTGGGGCGTGGAGATGACTTGGTCAACCTCCCTTCGATTCTGGAACCCGTGAATGGTTTAGAGTTCCACAACGCCGCTGAAGCAGCTCAGTTTGTAGGCATTTGGTAGTCAGGGCAAGCTAGGTCTTTGTGGATAGCATTTGGGGCGATAGGATGGAGGACGAATGCACTAGCACGAGGTGGTTTTGTTAACGCAAATTTTTTGTTTTGTTTAGTATACGTAGGCCAATGTAGGTATGTATTTATTTATTTCTGCATAATACATTGAGAAATATTTTTATAATATAACTTTGACGTTGTCGTGCATGTATGGTCATATCTATAAATATTGTTTCAATCGTAAAATTGTGTTAAAAATATTTCGTTTAGAACAAAATTTATCTTTAAAGCTAATAAAAGAAGACGGAAGCTGTCGAAATAGATCTTTTATCATGATTCACGACAGTAATTGATGACTTTTGTATCAGAAATACACTGATGCGTGTTTTGCGATTTTATCCGATAAAATCGTTTCACCCCGGTACGTTCCAAATCCTTTACTTTTTCATACATCACGCGTTCACCAATCTATCGCAAGATGTAATCGAGAAGTGTTGCAGTTACGCTCTTTACTTTTTTCCAGGTGTCTACGGGGGCCGGCCGGCTGTCCCATCTATTTCATCTGCACGTGGTGGTGCCTGAAGCTCTTATACTTGGAAGCAGTGATTATCACGTGGGCGAAGGCAGCGCCATTTCCCTCGTCTGCATCATTGAGAACGTGAGTCCAATTTTCTCAATATTATTACGAAGTGTAATTGTTTACCTTGCCTCCTATTCTTTTCTCAAACAATGAGGCGTCCATAGCATATCATTATGAAATCACGTGAACTGCCTCAGAATTAACATTCGTTTATCTATAAAACAATTATCAATTTAACAACTCTTTCAGCTTCACTATTTCGTAACATTAGATATTAATATCTTACCCTTAATTAATAATATTCCTTTTTTAAATTGAGCCGTATTTACTAAATCTGTATATAAATATGAGAATTATTTCGATGGAACTTTATGAGTGCAATGATATAGTGGAGATATGTTTCTACCATTAAAGACGTTGTAATTGAGAATCAATTTTAATTTTTAATTATTAGGAGAATGATATGCTCGGAAATATGGAATTCTAAATTTATGATCACCGAGTGCAACTTTCATGTCTGTGTATAGTTAAACTAAACTGCGTGGCAATTAACGGCTTTCAGCTTTTACAAAAATTGACTCGCAACAATTGCTGTACCTAAGTTACAAAAAAAACTTAGATTCTCTGTATACTTTACTGGTAACTTCAAAATATTTCTTCTATGCAGAAAATGGTAATTATCGTAAATGAGAGTAGGATGGTTTCACTGCCGAAATGCTAGGCGGGCCTGGATAGTCGTTTTCTCGTCCGCACACATCGGACCCAAAACTGCTGATTACGCGGATATATTAATTTAACGAGCGTGCGTTTCACTCGGCTGGTTCGTTCTGCTTGTTATTCTTTTGTCTCCCGTAACTCGTTGTTCGTGAGCGGGGAGAACAAGGGAGCTCGTCTCTCTTAGGGAAAAATTTTTTTTACCTCACCGCGCGTGCTTGTGTAAAGGGATACTTTCCTCTTTCTGTCCAAAAAATATACACAAAATTCTCTCTCTCTTTTACACACTAAAGAACGAAACTGTACCGCTATGCTATACCCCGTCTCCGGTCCTTTCTTTTCTTTTTCATCCTCGGCAATCGACTGGCAGAACGGAGCAACAGCACACGCCCACATACGCCGGAGGAGAGATGTTTGTTTTATTGTTTTTGTTCCCGAAACGAAAATGGTCTTAGAAGAATGCCTAGTATTTTATTTTCGTTTCGCCAACTTTTCCTTTTTATTTATATTTTTTACTTTGCCGAATCTTTCGTAACAACTCGATGTAAAGTTCGAAAATAAACCGTCTCGCGCACACACGTATACAAAAAGATTTTTTTTCAATCCTTGAATTTCGTCTGGTCTTCTGCGTTTCTTCTGCTAGAGAAGGGGAAAAATCCCATTGTATCTCTTTTGTTTTGTTCGTCATCGTACCCGTCATCTCCCGGCACGTGTATTGGATTTCTCCATTTCCTTCCCAAGCCGCTGTAAGATCCTCTTCTTTCTCCTTTCCTCTCCTAAATCTCTTGAATCTCGCCTACCGTCTCCGTAGTTTTATATGCAAAACGTTGGACTCTGAGACACGCTCAACTGGAAGGGCTCGGGTCAATTATTCGGTCATTCACGTCCCTCTTTTAATTCTTCCTCGTTCTTTCTCTCCTCGTGCCTCTGAGTGTGTGTTTGCACGGCGAAGAGGAGTCCTTAATTCTCACTTTCCCTATTCCCTAAATCTCTCTACTGTGGCAGAATAATTAAAAGCGGGTCGATGGATGGAAATGCTTTCGTGTCGGACTCGTTTTATTCTTGCGGGGGGAGAGGATGGGGAACATAATAAAATCCTGGGTCATTTTATTCTTACATGAAATATCGTCAATATCTCCTTTTTCTTATTTCTTGGGAACTTTTTCTTCTAAATAATTTTTATACGTTATTTACGTGTACTGGACTGCCATATTTTATATCTTAACGTCCCAAATGAAATATATCTGTTCATAGCAGGCACAATTTTTTAGCTTTTTTTAAAATCAGCTTATGCTAGCGGTTTATCCGTCTTTTGGTCTGTCGTGCTAACTATTCCTAAGCGAAAGCAGAGAGAGACTTCGTTTTTTCGCCAATCGATTCAGTATTCAGTATTGCGCACCTTTTCTGGTGAAGGCCCGTATGCTGGACGAGCCAACTCCTAAACGTAAGCTGTTGAAGACTTCGTTTTTTCGCTAACCCATTCCGTATTCTGTCTCGTAGTGCACATTAACTTGTGGACGTCCTAATAGCCATGAGAATGGAGATAAAATTTAGCTTGAATTTCCATTTTGATAAACTTATTGTTTTAAAAATTCTTCTCAATAATATTGAATTATTTAAAAAATATATCATTTCAGATTAATCATGTTAGTATACATAAATTTTTAATATTATGTTTTGACAATCATTAAAAAAACGTCATTTACTGACTGCTTAAGCAGCTCTCTCCTTATATGTTTATTATAGCTCTCCCCGGTTATAACGGCATTACTTATACCGCTGATTAGGATCATCCTTCCTCCCTCTTCATTCCGCATTGAAATTGAAAAATATTCCACTGCGCTGACTAAGCCTTGGGTTTCAGTATTTTTCTTACATTTTGTAATTTTTAAATTTTTAATATAAAAAGTTCAAGAATTCTATAAAATTGTATGGACATACTGAATTGGGTCAATATGTTATAGGTTATATCGAGGGAGATGTTATTATGTGAAACCGGCGGTATAATGTGGAATCGCTATTTTTAACCACGTTATTCTACAAGAATAAGTCGCATTTATCCCTTAATGGAGTAAATTTTACTGGTTAAATACCTCTTTCTTGCATAATAAGAGTTGGAAAAATAGACTATCCCTCTCCAATCTTTAGATTTTGTCTATATTTTTGAGTGAGGTTAGTCACCTTAAGTTTTCTTGTCACTAATAGCAATATATCCACCAAATCAAAATAGTATATAAAACGATACTTAAATTATCTATGGAAATTATGAAAATGTTAAGGATAGTACAAATATTCACTGTGATAGAAATTTTATCTTGCGAACGTTAGTTTTATAAGATTACCCTGCACTACCTACCATAATGAGGTTTTTGAAGAAAATATAGTTAATTAAATTTTATTGAATTTCCTGCATCCAATGAAATGATCACGCAATTTGTGCAAAGGATGATTAAGACCTAAATGTGTTGTCGTGGTATTTGAAAATTCACAAAAATTAATTTCAAGTGGCTTTATCGAGAAAAGTGAATGATTTCCTTAACTGAAAACCAAGCATTCTAAATAATATCCATCTATTTCCATCCTTGGTAGAGGGATCGTTAGCATGTCTGACTTTCAATGCTGGCGGACTTGGGTCCTGACGGAGGGCATTGTTATATGACTTCGTCCTTTATATCATTATTACCATCATAGTAAAAGGCCCGGTTGTTCAGGAGCTAATTAAAATAAATAAATAAATATATAAATAAGTTATCTAAAAATTGCATCTAATATTACTGATAATATATATCTTTAACTATGTCCCACGGTCTGATTTATATTTAGGAAAGTTCCTCAGTTTCACTGTCGCGCAAATCGATTATTTTACAAAAAAATAGAAGAAATTTAATTTTAAAGTATATTGACTCAATGTAACATACGTCAGAGGTTGATCCAAGGGCCACTAACACACACAGACTATTTTTGCAACCATACACACCTTCACTAGAGAACTCTTCCGCACTGCGACATCCGTTTAAAGCGCATAATAAATCGGATGACACCTCTCCCTCTCGCATAAGTTTTCCAAGGTTATTTTCCACTCGAATGCCATCTCACTCCAAAACCATCTTAAACAAAGTCGCGTCGAAGTCTTCCTACTTTTTTATTCTTCCATTTCGCGTCTTCCCGCTTTCCGAGTAAAAACAAAAGAGGAGGACCTCAGGTACATCCCCTGATTTCCCGGGAGAGATCTACCCGTTAATTAGAGTGTCGTAGACTAGACATGCAGCCATCGGAGAAGGTGTGAATAAGGAAGGAGGTTTCTTCCAAAAGATTGAGGATAAGAGGAGATGCAAGGAGAAAGGATAAAGGAGGTAGAAGAGAAAGAGAGAGATGGAGACAGGAGGGCATGAGACGGTTGGAGTGAGAAATGAGAGATTTCGCGGGTTAATGCGGGCTAATAGCCGCCATTACACTCGAATACTTACGTGCCGCAAGGAATGTTCCGGTTCGTAGGGAGAAAATCTCCATCTGAGAAGGGATTTTTTTTCAGACTGGACAGACGTGCAAACGATGATTCAGGGACGTCTCTCGAAAATAAAACAGAAGGTTAGGAGTTGAAAAATATCGCAAACAGGACCCCTGGCGGGATAACCCTAAATTGATTCTTCTTTCAAAGGAACCGGCTGAAGACGTCTCGAGAATTATTTTTAACTGAAGAGATTCCGATTCACCGTTATGTTTTCTTTAAAAGGAGTAGCCAGGTTAATATTTGGACTGCTTCTGAAAATGTTTCGTTATTCCTCTCTTGAGGAAAATGGTCGCGATTTTTTTCTGGAATACACGTGCGTATCTTTTGAAAAAGCTTCCATTTTATATTAAACTATTCATTTCCAGAAGTCAAATCTTATGTGCGCAGTGAATGTACAGGTATTCTAACGGATCGGTTTTTAGTAAATTTTGGAAGTTGGCAAAGGATCGAAAAATATTTTAACCGTGAGAAAAACGAAATGTATTAGCAAGGTATCTTTGCAAAAAATGATTAGTTTTGAATACTTGTGTCTAAATAAATATACCGTTCTTTGTATTTTACATTTAAAAAGGAATTTGTGACAGACGGTCGATGCAGCAAGCGAATTATTTATCCGATAAAATGAAAAAGTGCAGCTTTGTAAGAGGAAACTATTTTTTCGGCGGAATAAGCAGGAAATTTCGGTATGAAAGGGGTAGAAAAATTAAGTTCTCTTTGCAAGGACTGAATCTACAATCACGTTCCCTCAAAATGGGAATTATATCGATATTGTTGACAAAGTGGACGGCTGCGAGATTAATTTTACAAGATTTTGGCTTGGATTTGGCTTCAGGTTTTACGTTTGTATGATGTATTATGGTGTATTATACGTTAAATTAAAAGAGAAAAAAACCTATTGCGTTTATAAGGGGGAATACCAAATTTTGTTTTAAAAAATTTATGAGCCTTGATATTTCATTTTTCTTTATACAAAAATGAATACTAGTGTCCCATTATCTTATCAAATGCAGTGTATTTACAAAAAATATTTATTTATTAAAATAAAAAATGGCACATACGATACTTTTTATAAAATCTGACATAAATGATGGTTATTACTACCATCAGTCAATATATTTTAACCAGTGCAATTAACAAATTGAGAAATATAATCCGAAAAACATAAGTATTTAAATTTTCTATAACCTTTCATACTTTTCGTCGAAATTTTGGCCAATTTAAGGTATTATCGATTTCCAATTACGGTGATTTTCAAATTCATCATTTTTCAACATTACTAGCAGATAAATAAAAAAAGACATAGAAGAATTTGATTCACAGAAATACTGATTTTAAATTTATTGCTTGTTTTTTATTTAAATTTAAATTAGAAGGGACCAGCTATTGAAAACCTTTCGGTTAGCCTTTAATTTTTATCTAACACATCATCACATTCATCCTTTCATTCAATTTGGAGTTCCAATTATTTTTCTCTCTTGCAAATATGTTTTCCTTCTTTGATCATTCTTTTGCTATAACCGCGGTCCATCGTCTATCAAGCGTGGGGTTCATCGCCCTATCTTCAACAAACCCTAGATTTTTTTCCAATGCTCCGGTTTGTATTCCCTCCTACTACACGACGTCCAACAAGTTAAAGCTGGCACTTAACATTTTGAAAAAGCCTTCCGCGAGCACACATGCAAACACACGTGCGGACACACCCGGATAGAGTGGAATGATGAAGGATCCCGCACACACAAACGCGCTCGCGATGAGCACACATTAGCGGACATAGGTAGATACGAGGGCAAGTTAACATTAACCTTAAATATACCGCGGCGTTCCGTCCATCTAGACCGCTCGTAACCCATTTTCGCCGCTCGCTCCGACGGAAAAAAGACCGCGAGGAGTTTGATCGCGGGCTCTGCTCTGTTGGGAGAGAGAGGTCGAGGAGCACGGCGCACGAGGTGGCCACTTTGCGGGAGATAGAGGACGAGACGGAGGTAGAAGAATGTACTCACAACGCCCGGGTGAGTCCCGCCCATTGGACGAGCAGACATATGGCGTAATTAGCACTGCGTCGAGTAATCGCGTTGTAACACTCCCTTGAGTTCCCACGGATGAAGATGATTACGGCTTCCGTCGCCTCCCCCCCCTCCCCACCCCCGTTTTCCACTCCGGGATCTCTCTTTTCCTCGTTCAATCTCTCGAATTTATTCTCTCCAACCCACCCGCTTTGCTCTCCCTATTCGTCGCATTTGAGCAATCTGGGTTCGTGCGAGGCGCAACCGCAGTTCCTAAGGTTCCCAGGGAGACTCAATTATTGAAGATTTCTACCACTGCGTGTCTATCTCCCGCACTCTCCCTCGCCGCCTCTCGCCCATTGTAGTATAGTTGCCTCGGTTTTTATAATGAAGCGGAAGGACCATGGGAGAGTAGAGCTAAGAGAGAAAAGGTGACTGACTGTATGATGTGCTATAATCGTCTCTCATTTTGGCTAAGGATTACCTTCGGGCGTGAAGATAAGCTCTACGAAGAGTGAAAGTGGTCACATTGTCCTGGCTGTAACTCTGAATTATAGAGAGATAGCTAGAGACACCGTGAATAAGTACGTCAACATTTATGTAATTTAGAAGCTATTTGAATGCTTTTAGCTTTTAATGTTAAATATAATGGACAAAAAAGCTAGCGCCATAAAGGTAAAAAGATGTGTTCACTTCTCAGTCCACGTAAACTGACTGCGCCGAAATTAATGTATTCATTCAATAAACCTTT
The DNA here is from genome assembly GCA_028673005.1 of Tanypteryx hageni. Taxonomy (NCBI): domain Eukaryota; kingdom Metazoa; phylum Arthropoda; class Insecta; order Odonata; family Petaluridae; genus Tanypteryx; species Tanypteryx hageni. The sequence continues at coordinate 97,871,897 of CM054112.1, read as the reverse complement.
GTTTATTTTTTGCGCTTGATATAACTAAAAATTTGATTGGTTGGTGTATCTGTAGATGGCTAAATCAAGGCTGTCTGCTATTCATATACATAATTATGAATAAAAACCTACTTACGAGTCAATTAACCAACCTCTTTAATGACTGATTATGTATTTTAATTTATATACGATAATAATGAATTATTCAGATGTTTTAAGACTCTTAGAGTATTAAGCTCTTAGTAAGAATCATTTTACTTGCATTTTAAGAGACTGGAAAAAATGTTTGCGCTCATATTAGACTTCGTTGCATTAGTTGATATAATTGTTCAGGTGACAAAATTCAAATAACGATGTTTATAAATAGGTAACATTTAAAAATGCGTTGAATAGAGAGTAGTATTTGGTTAATTTTTCCATTGTTTATTGGAAAGTTACTTAAAATTTCATCACTTTCATAACCAAAGCGAAACGTTTTTTGATACATCCCATCATATAACCATCGAATAAGCCGTTGGTTTATATTTTCTGAATATCTCAGTTATACTACTTTTTTAAATTCAAAGCAGAATTTATATTGTCGTTAATGATACATGTATCAGAACAATTGAAGATTGACGCATATAGATGTTTTTATTTATATTGTGAAAATATAAATTGCTTGTTATTGCATACGAAACAGTTCAGCATTTCTGTGTATGGGAAAAATCTTCCGACGTAGGGTTTTACTAGTTAGAGAAATGCGTAAATATTGTATTTAACTAAGATTCCATTGGAATGAAGAAATTATTAGACAAATGCACGCTTTCATGGGGCGCAAAATCAGCAGTAATTCGAGTATGGCAGCGAAAGATCTTCATGAATACGAGATTCTTCGTGGCAGATCAACAAACCCTCCTTCTTTGCTCAGTGACTACGTCACACTGAATTCATCTGAGGAGCGTCTTCTCCGAGTGATATCTGGGGCAATGCACTGAATATTCTCCGAAGGGATGATATATGGAGGGTATAAGAGGAGCGTTGTAGATGTAACCTTAGGTGGGAATAAAAAGATAGATATAGGTAGAGCGAAGGGAGGGCGGAGATTGTGGCAGAGAGTATTTGAAAGCGTAGGTCGCACCACAGAATCTTTTTTATTCTCTCTCTATCTCACTTTTTTCGTCGTTCCGACTTGGTCTGGGTTGATGTCCCTCTGGGTATGGTACCAGCGTCAACAGAACAAGCGGTTGTCAAGGAGAGTAAAAAGGGTTAAAGGATGGGGAGGATGAAGGGAGAGGGGGAAGGAAGGAAAGGTGGGTACAGGAGGGGAAACGGTCCCATATTGCCATTCCAGTCCTCTTTTTCCGTAGTCCTCTCGCGGCCTCTTCTCTCCTAGATTCGCTCTGTCCGGGCAAACAGCCCAAGGACTCCGGCACCGCGGAAAGAGGAAGGCGTACGTGAGTCGCTTCCTTCCGCTTTAGCCTCGTTCTTCTTCTGAACAGTCTCCTCCTCTTCAAGTAGAAGGAGAAGAAAAGGCATTTTTTTGGCTCAGGTTCAAAGATTCCCATCCCGCTCCAGCCACTCTCTCTATCTTGTCTCCTCTCTCTTTCTCTATCTCTTTCTCACTCTGTTCGAAATCTTCTCTTCCGCCCCCTCTAAAACCTTTCCTACCCCTGCTTTTCTCATTGTTGGTCGAGAAGGATTTTCTGGAATATCTTGGAAAGTTTTCTGGCCGACGCTTCCCTTTTGGGTCTTAATTCACGCAGCGAGGAACTTAAGATGTTATAATATTTCGCCATTGTCTTTTTATTTTATTTTTTCAAAATGAGTGTTCTCATGCGTCTCCTCCCGTGCTTTTGCATCTTCGTGTAAGCGCGATGTTTTATGGTGGATGCACGATCGCAAAAGCAGTTTTTTCTGGTTTCTCGATTGCATCGAGATTGATGTGTATCCTAAATTTTATTCGAAAATTTTCAGGGCGATAGGCTTTATTGTAGAAATATTTTAGTTGTTCTGAGAATAGTGGAACCTCACATAACATTCATGAATTGTAACACATACGGTAGAAAATTGTGTATATTGAACTTCTTTCTTTAGGCAAAAATATTTGAATGTAAAAATGATGTAATTAGTCGACACTGTAAAGGTGCTTGAATGAAAATGACAACATGAGTGAATTTTGCTAAACGTAAAAAATCGACATATTTTTATAAAATCATAAAATATTTTTAGCTGATTGCCAAAATGTTACATGATGGCGTTAAAATTCAACTAACCCATGACAATTTCGCCAACAAACACAAGAATTGGTAGAGTTAAATTTATTCCCTTTATCAAAACATCTCCACCTAGCAACAATGAAATGTCAATAACAAAAATAAATGCATTTAGTATATCTTTAAAAAAAATCGCTTTGCATTAATACCATTAAGAAATACATTATGCACTTAAATTATATTATGAATTTTTACGTGTATGTAGAGATGCTTGAAATTCGGGTAACTCTTGGCGTTCATTGAAAATTAAATTTCACGGTAGGAACTCGTTTACTGATTTTCTTCCTGTTTAATGAGGATATTCTAATTTTTGAAATGGCATTCCCATTTGTTTCCTAGTTTATCGTAGAGACAGTAGGAAATGGCTATTACTAGAACTTAAGTGACTGTAGGCTTTTTAAAATAAGTATGTCACAAGCATTATCCAACTCGAAGGGGAAAAAATCACGATTCTCGGAAGATATTCGTCAATAATTAGCTCCAATCTTCCGAAAATTGCGCCACGTAAATATAAGGGTAAAAAAGTGGAGGATTATAAATTGAAATCTTCCCTCCTCCCCATCATTCTCTCCAAATAATGCTTCCATTCTCGCTAGAGATCAAGTCTTTTTTATCAAATTCTCAGAAGGGAGAGGGCGGGGGGAAAAGGGGGGAGAGAGAAGGGGAACGGAGATAAATTTATTTACATTCATTCGAGTAATTTGATCAAACCTTTCTTACGGAACCGGCTTTTTGTCATCCCGAACAACCATCTTTCTCTCTCTATGTTTCCTCATCCCCTCCTTTCTCCTCCCCCGTTCTTAAGCTCTTCGTTCCGTGCACTCTTGCCGGGGGAAGATATCCCCCTTTCCAACTTCCCCTCATTCTCTCTCTCCTCTTCTGCTCCTTTAACTTCCTTTGCTCCCATCCTAGAACCAGCCAACGGATCTTTTCCGTGGTTTTTTTAATTCTCTTTTTTTACCTCTCTTTCCATTTCTCTTCCTCTCCCTTAAAAACCCTCTCATCTCTTACGCCTCACTTCCTCGTGCACTGAACCCGTTCGCCCCGTCCTTTTTTTTAAACACCCTCTTGCTACCTTCCCCTCTCCCAACCCTTTTCCCCTCATTTCCCTCCTTTTAGTCCAACCTTGAGTCCCTTAGCTGCTTTCCCCCCTTTCTCCTCTCTTTCTCCAATGCTTTCTCCTCTCCTTGTCTTGGCCTCTCACTTGCCTTCCTTTCTGCCCCTTTCCCTTCCTTCCTTGCTACTTTTCAACCATCTTCACACCATTCCGCTCTCCTTTATCCCATCTCTCACTTCCTTTCTACCATCCTCCTCTTTTCGTTTGTCTTCCTTCTTTTTGTAAGCATGAGGTTTTTCTCCTTCTCGAAGAAGAATATTCTTTGCTGAAGCGATCGAGAGGGTAATTTCGATGCCCTTCCCGTTATTTATCCTAGCAACGTATTACACTTTCAAGTAAGAGTTACGTGAGATACGCATACATTTATTATTAATTATAAGTCACCGGTTATGACGCAAAAGAAGACTATCGCGTTCAGCCCAAAATATTTAATTTGTAATCCTGTTCCTTCCGAGAAAAATTGTAAATTTTCTTTTGTGATTTTTTAAGCCATATCTTTTGCACTTAATTTGCTTACATTATTTTGTACCCATTGTATAAAAATAATGTAACGCTGTATATTTTTTGAAGAACGGCCGAAAATTTTTAATATGCTTCAATGTAAATAATTGTAAAAATATTCAGTTTCTCCCATTACTTGGGTAACACGTAAAATACTCATTGCACAGTGATAGAATTAAGAATCTGCAGCCTTTTCATAATTTTTAACTTCAGTGGAATTTGTTTTCAGACAGAATAAAATTCATTGCTAGTTTTGCCTAAAGCGTTTGGAAACGCCCGTTCTGTTTGCTTAGGCTATTCCTATCAAGCTTATTTAAAAAGCGGTCGTTCTCTGCCCTAAAACCTTTACAATTTATTGCTGCAAGAGCATATACTTTATCACATGAATTCCTTAACACTGAATCTTATCGCTGTAAGATAAATCCATAGAATAAAAATCTTGGGATTGTATACAATGCTTACCTGCTGCAAGTATTCCTTCAGTCTGTTTCTTATTATTGATTTTTTTCCGAGAGAAAATTTTTCGTATTATTGATGAATATATAGTGCAATATTTCATATTTCTGTATCACTCCGAAACTTTTCCTCAAGCGTTATACTCTGCCAGTACATACCGATACCTGTAAACAGTTACACCTTTCGATTATAGTTAAAAACATCAAGGTATTCCACAAAATTCCGGGACTTTGCAGCAAGCAATTCCTCTACGCCCGTCTCTGCAAACGCAGGGCTCAGAGCTTAAGCTCTTGCGGAAGAACTTCTTAAAGAGCATCTCTTTCCTTCCTGCACCCTTTAAACGCTCGCTTCCCAACTCCTTTAAGTGCCGCACCCCTCAATTCCCGACTCCCTGGAAAATACCCACCTGCCTCCAAGCATGTTCCCCGCCCACTCTTTCCTTCTATTATTATCACTTCTCCCTCCACCCTTTTTCTACCTCCTCGCACCTCCGTCAAACACCCCCCGACTGCATAACCGGTAGATAGGAAACCTTATCCGGGGCATAACCAATATTTTTCCAGGAACTAGATTTTTTTTCAAGACGGCTTTAAGCGTAGGAGGCGGGAGGCGTTAAGTGTACGTCATTGGGACAGCGGAGCGGAAGGAGGCGAGTCACTGAGGGAAACTGGAAATTCACGCATGTTTTCCGCGCTATTTGTATGAGGCTGTGCGGAGCGAGCGCATGGATAAGAGAGAGAGGGAGAAAGAGAAGTGCGCGCAGAAGAAAACTACGTGCAATATTTATAGGGGCGTATAAAAAATAATAACGTTTTAACGTCAAGGCGTTCGAAAAAAATTTGCTGTCGAATGCATACGTGGCGGCAACGGTGCCGAGCGGTTTTTGTGCACCTTAGTAGGAAGTTCGTAAAATACGGCGTAAAAATTTTAGAAGGCGCATTTTTTAGGTGTTTGCTAAATTCTATTTACAAGAATGGAGATATCTTTAAAGATATAAGAAATTGAAACTTGGCACTTCTTGAGTGACGGCGCAATATATTTTTGGGTATGAGGGGAATTGATCGATTGATTATAAAAATATAGTACATTTCATGCTGCAATAATTCCGTGGAAACTATCTTTTCAAAATATCCTATCACCTTATGTGGGTGTAAAACGTCAGTTATAAAGAACATACGAAGAGTTCGAAATATTCTTATGCGTAGAATCTACAACTTTTCTAGGACAGTCCTTCACAACGGTACTTCCAGAAAATTCGCAAATGCGAAGTATTTCAATAATACATGTAAAATAATGCAACTGGAGCAAAATAACGCCTTTTGACAAACATATGCCTATATTTATTATTCAAATACAATTGGATACATGGTCATAAGATTAAAATAAATATATGTAATCAAAACAATGAATTTTTAAGATTATTTTCAATTTAGGCTCAGGATGACTAAAAAACTCTTATTGAAAAATCGCATCGTTACTCTTGAATTGACATTAAAAGTTAATCTTGTTTTGTATCTGTATTTATAAATAGATAAGTGTTATCATACATAGAGCATTGAAATCAGTTTCCGCTTCTTAGTTTCGTCAACAAAAGTAATTATATTTATTTGAAATCGGATGAATAATTTCTTTGATGTGCGCGTCAACTCGGCCGTGTCTTGAAAATGATAGTTCCTTGGTTTTTAGCAGCTACCATATATTATTATCTGAGAATTTATATTTTTTAATGCTTTGAAAATGTTAGATATAGTTTGTCATTAAGTTGTCAGCTTCCCTCCGTTAAGTTTCTTCGTCAAGTCTTATAACAGATACTCGAAAAACACATTAAAATGATATGTCCTTGTTCTAGAGTAAAAAAGTATCATTCCTTTGGGAGCGACTCGACGAAAATATATGAATTTTAACATATTAATCACCTTTCTGAAATGTCAAAACCCTTCCTTTCACAAATGCAATGGTCTATTGAAGGGATCACCAAAATGTTTACTGAAAGGGCCACATGAGGCTTCATGATCCACTCTGCGGGCCACATATGGCATTTAAAATGACTGATCGGGCCGTGCAAAAATTTCAGAGCAAATTTTGAAAATTTTTTTCGATTCTGTAATATGTAATTCGCTTATATTAAAAGTAGATTTCACTCGAGCACTCGGAAAATGTGGTTTAGATATCTAATGAAAACTATTGCTGATAAGGGGGTCGGATCAAATCACCGCGTGGGTCGGATGTGGCCCGCGGGCCGTAGTTTGGGGAACAAATTTCCTGGTTTACCTTAATGATGGGTTTTTATTTAATTTAATCGTCTAATGTCACGATTGATTCGAGATTGATTTCTAAACGACTGGCTGAATCCGTACAGACCTCTTGCATAAAGACAAGATGCAATACACATGCTCTCTTGGTCTCTCCATGAGGACGCCTTTTTAAGAGAAAGAAAAGATGTAAAAGAAGGCAGAGCGCTTTTGAGCACCTAGCGGTGATAAAGAGAAAGAGGTGGGGTGGAAATATGGCGGAGGGATGGGGTAAAGAGGTTGAAGGAAGATAAGTTGATGGAGGGAAGAGGGGAGGGGAGATTGGGGACGCTCGCAGAGCGGCTGCGTAAGACTCCTCGGAAAGGGTATCCTGGGGGCACCAGGTGAACTGACCTCCCTCTGAGACAATAACTCTGTCCTACGCAAGACGCCTCAACAACCGCGTTGGGAGACTAACTTCAAACAAAAACCCTAAGGATATCCCAAGGGGACTTATAATTTGTCGATGCGATTTCCAGTGCAGTCTCGGGAAAATAAAGAGGGCTTTTTAAAGCATCTTTCCGGGAGTCTTAAAAGAATGAAAGACGGCCCGAGAATCTGGAAATAGTAGCTTAAATCTAAAATTTACCGTGGTTATGAATTCGCTGACATACGAGACGATCTACATATACCGTTTTTATGCTACAACAAACTCATTGATTGTCACATAAATTTTATTAAAATTCTAAAATGTCAAAGTTGAGGCCTTAGGTCAATTTAATGTAAAAACAGTTGTTAACATTTTGTTCCTAAACAAGATTCCGACAATTTAACTGAAAAAACCCAAAATAAATCAAGTTCTCATTCCATCTATTCCGTTGCATAGTGTGGATTTTAAACAAATGTACAACAGTGAACAAAGTATTAGCATGTATGTACTTTAAGGCTATCTAATGGTAAACCAATACGACAATGGGCAAATCAATGCGCTGCGAATGATTTAAAGTATTTGTGATTCCACACGACTGTTCGAATAGCAATTACCAGCTTCACCAAAAAGAAGATTTTGAAGATAAATTGTAATCTTGCCTTTCTAAATTTATGGTTGTAATGCCATGGCTACGATCCAAATTTCCCTTTGAAGGCCAGGTTCATTTCGTATAAACAGGGATAGCGCAATTGATTACGTTTTGATTGAGAGTGAAGGGCATAAACAAGGACTAGGACCTTGAAAGCTGTCTCGTGATTTTGGTTAGGCAAATAATCGTCATGTTTATTTTATAAGTGCCGAAGTAAACTCCAATTACCATGGTGAAGTAACGCCGACAATTGTGGATTGATAACAAGACATGCGAACCCGAGGACGAATGCCCCTTCTAAATTCTTCCACTCTTCCTTACAGTTCCATCCCCTTCTATTTTTCGTTAATTAAAACGTAGAAGGATCCCGGACTTTAATTAAATTATTAAAACTGTAATAATGTTTTGAAAGTCTTCATTGAGACATTTTTTGAAGTTCTTAAATATAGAGCAGAAGATGCTTGTTTAAGTTTTTTAAGTTTCGTATAATATCAAAATTTTCATTGTCTCCTAATTTAACGCGTGGTAATATTATCTTGGTGTATATTAATAAATGACAAAAACTTAGTTAATTCCTGGTGAAAAATTATCAATAAATGGTCTAATTTCTATAAGCCAAACAACGTCAACAATCAACAGTGCACTCGGTAAAAAAATTTATTTAGAGTAATAAAGGTCGTAAAATTTTGAATGTATTTATAAATAACTTTTATATTAACTTCACACACACACACACACACACACACATACATATATATGCACACTCGCTGAAAGTACCCGGCGTTGCTCGGGTTTTTAAATCAAGATAAGAAATAGTGAGAAAGATTTGAGAATAATATCAAGTAATGAAACCAAGTTAATTTTTATTGTAATGTTTGATGGTATGCAATATTTCTTGTCTTCCAAGCTTTTGCCCAAATATATAAATTATTTCCCGCATCCTTTATCGACAAATTTTACGACTGTATTTTTATTCAAGCAATCATAATAAACAATCGATGGAATAACTTTTAAAATATAGTTATTTCACTCGAATTGATTTACAGTGGAAGAAACTGCACTATAATGTCTTCATGAATCTCAAAAAAATTAAAACCCTGGGCATGAATTGCAAGCTCTAGGGATGCAACCGGTGGTAGTCCCATTAAAAGCATTAAATCCATGCTATCGTAACATATACGATATCAGTTCCAATTTAAAGGCATTGAACTTGTCAACATGGTTATTAGCATTTGGCATTTTTGAAAAGAAGAATAAAAAGCCTTTTATGTGATTAAAATCTGTTATTTAAGCTAATTCGCCATGGATTTTAATTTTGATATCAAAAATAAGGAATCATTCTATATTCAATATAACAGTTTTTGTTCCGAGCTCTTATCTTAATTTTAAGTAATTAAAAAAATATTTTTGTGCTGGCTTGCACAGAAACCCATGCTATTATTATGGCTTATTGAAATTGAACAATGGGGTCAAAAATAACCCCATATAAAAATGTAAGGTTGACCAAACCTTTACCATTCACTAAGTTAGGATGTAAGAAAAAATCGTACCAGCTTTGGTTGTTGTTATCGTTTTGGGGGAGTTCTATGAACAAACAAACCAACTCCAAAATATATAATAGAATATATGTATATATATATATATATATATATATATATATATATATATATATATATATATATTTATAGGTTTATATATTTTTATTCAAGTCCTTCGACATCTGAAAAATTTCTTAACTTTAGCAGGATTCGAACCACCTCAGGCTTGTATTGCTCTTCATGAGCGATGGATTAAAATAACTACGCCACGGTGAGCATGACAAACAATGGAGAAATCTATCCATATATTTGTTGATCAAGTTCTATAAAATCGATAAAGAATCAAAACGGGAAATATAAATTGGACAACAATGCTTTATTCACATATTAACTGTGATTGACGGAAAAACATTTGGAAAAACGAGCCTGGTTCGACTCTAAAGAAGACATTTCCATTTTCCATAAAATATCACGTAAACATCGACTTTTCGACGATCAGGCTTTTATTCTTCTTAAGATCTATGTTACAAAGAATTAACCTAAAATCTTCGGATCTGTACCATTTTAAGGAAAAATTATAAAGTTTTTTATTCTTTTCATTTTTTTCTGCCTACAGTTCTAAATATCTTATGTTAAACGTTAAATCCACATATTTTGAGGAAATTTGCCATTTTAGCCTTGCCAACAAGTTACATTGTTAAACCTCAAAATCCTATTGTTATTTCAATCATTACGGATGACTGCGTGCTTAGAATGTTTTTAATACGAGAGAGAGAGAGAGAGAGAGAGAAAGAAGGAAGGAGAGGGAAATGAATTGTTGCGTTATATGCGAGAAGGAATATATCAGAATGCACAACATTAATCATTCGCATATTAAAATTACTTAGAATCATCGTAGAAGGTCGAGACTTGAAACAACAGACCCCTAAAAGAAGGAAAGTTTGTTTTCCTGCTATCAATTTTTGAATACTCATCGAAGAGATCAACAGATATATTTTTGACCCGGGAATTTGACGCATTCTTATTTGCCTTGTTGCCGGTTTCGTGTAATTGGGTACCATTGACTTGAATAATCAACTCACGAAATTTTAATTAAAAACTTTCCCGTAGAATTTCAACGGGCATCTCCCTATTTAGTTAATAAAGTTAATTTTTGAAGAATATATAAACATATTAGTTTATTTCACATAAAGACTAAAAATTAAAAAAAAAAATTTTAAGTTAACAACTTTTATGAAGCGCACAAAAAGTGTAAAAAATAAAAATATAGTAATTTTTATATTAATAATTTATATAAAACGCACTGAATGAAAAATAAATAATTTAAATTATTGAATTAATAGAGATATTGAATATATAATAGTTATGTTGCAATTCTAATAATTAGTTCAGATGTATTAAAGAATGCAACATAACTTTTATATATTCAATATCTCTATTAATTCAATAATTTAAATTATTTATTTGTCATTTAGTGCGCTTTATATGAGTTATTAATAACAAAATTATTTTTATTTTTACATTTTGTGCGCTTCATAATATATATTAACTTAAAAAAATTATTTTTATTTTCAATATTATTTTTGTCAAATTTCAGTCTAATATTATTAAATTATTGTACTATTTTGATATTAATGACAATATTCAGCTAATGCCGCGGATAAATTTCAGGTGGGCGGCAGATAACTTGGTTTTTGAATGCTGGGTGAAATTTGCTTCTATGAATTTTTATTTAACAGTTTATGAAACAGATACTGACAAATAACCAGAATTATAGAAATAAAGAAACGATGTACAAAAAAATTCTTAGACATAAAAATTATGTACACTCCAGTTTGAGAGTTTAAAGGCTGTAATATTTTTTACATACACCGCATAAATATTTTCCATTGTCCTCATTACTGATTTGGGTTTATTTCGTTAACGTTGAACCTTGAACGGTAATTAAATCTATCCACGCTGTTGATAGTTCTTAATAATATAAAATACTTTGTGTCTACTGCGACCATTACAAAAAAATTATAAGCTGAGCTCCTGATTCTATGCTTCCTTTTTCTCTAAACATTATTTTAAAAGTGAGTTAACCTAGCACCCCACGTATTTGCAACATATTCCATGTACGATGCTTTAATTTATCGGTAGATTGTGTCAATCTAAAATTCGAGCTCTGCTTATTTGAATGAACGCCGGGTTAAAAAGAGGAAAGTCATCGATCTAGCGCGGCCACTCTTCAATCAAGTTGCAGACAATCTATTTTCTTCTGAAGAGGCCCTTCGCACTGTTCCATCTGTCGTTCCATCGCTCTTCCATTTTCACCTGCATACCTTTCTCTCCATCCGATGGACCGTGGAACGAAAGAAAGGATTTCCAGGGAAAAGGGTTTCCATCCCTCCTCTCTCGCTTTCTTTCCCGAATCCCTCTCTTCCTCTCCTTCACCTGTGGCGCCCATTATAAAGGGTCCGGACGGAAATCTCCTTTGGCGATAGGATCAGAAAAGCGGAGAACTGCGCTGGAAGGTACAAGATAGGAAAAGGGAAGGAAAAAATCGAAAGGATTGGCTGAAACGCATAAGGTGTCAACACAATTCCGACAATAATTCAATTTTACCGATACTTGGCTGCAAGCCAAAATTGATCATGACCTTCAGTAGGAAATCAATTGGATTCGAGATGCGGCCACAACGACCGATAGACTAGAATCTCAGAAAGAAAATTTACTATTATGATTGTCTCTGCTTTACTAATGTCGACTTATTTAAAGGTTAATCATCTACTTCATCAAAAAACTGGCCATAAATTAATAAATGGTTTGCTTAGACCACCCTTTTAGAAATATTTAATTAATAGTGGATTTAGTTGGGATTTGTATTAAAGAGCGCCTTACTCTCTTTACTACAAGCATAATCCCCTCCACTTCGTTTACCGGCTTTTCAACGATTTGGAAAATTTTCTTTACACGAAAAACTTCTCGAAATTTTTACAAGTCCATTTTATATTAATGCGAGTTCCGTTTCTGAAGAAAATAATCTAGACAATAGATCTGCAATGCAATAATGAGTTGTAGAAGATTTTTCCAGCAATGGAATATTAAATTGAGGTTTATAACAAATTAATAACAGCTGAAAAATATGGTTTTAAGAAAACATGCTTTAAAATTATTAGTCATTTAGGAAGTACATATTGATATGAAGCAATTTTTTTGAAATTGAAATTTGCAAAAAACAAAACCATAGCTTTGATAACTGATAAAAATTTATAAAGTCAATTAGAAATTGCAACATCCAAAATTGATGCCAATTTGGAGTATCTAAATAGAAGTATAGAAAACAAAATTTCTAATTACCAAATGTATTTATTTTTTAATAAAAATGTTGTGGTTCCTAAAAAATATATTTTATTTTCGAGTGACACTTTGCTTGGTTTGAGCTGCACGGCCCTGATTAACACCAGTTTTCTCTTCAACGGATCACATTATTTTTTCCTCCAAATTTTGTATACACCTGCAACTTATACAAAATAATCAGCACCTTCTTTACCACATTCTCTCTGTTGAACAGAATTACGTTTTTCTTGAAAAAATGCTTTCAAATAACTACAATAACTACGACTAAACTTAAGAGTCGATTGAAACACGACGTTTGTTCAAATTAACTAAACTATCCTCTTGATTACCATGCACATTAGATGCATTTGTTTTTGCGAGTGAACAGAGACAACTTCGCCAATTCCAGTTAGAGGCGAACGTTAACGATATCATAACTATGTGCATTCCTAGTTCCGTCGCCTCAGGAATAACAAGTCACACGAGTTTTCACAGGGCTATAAAGTTTCATTGCAGTGCGAAGATTAAGGATCACGGCTTGTAGTAGCCAGGAGACGAAAGGTCACGTCATGTGTGAGAATGCCTCTGAGAAAATTTCCAAAAAAAATCTATCGGAAGAATCTAGCTAATGCAACGAAAAAACTTCCGGGTTCCTCCGCGTCTCTCCAGTGACGCCACTTGCACTCCCGCCGAGTTTTAGGGCACCGGTAGTTGGTCTTAGGAAACGATGCTCCTGGTAGACCCTAGGATGATGCTCAACTTTTCAGGGAATATAAAAAGACTCCTCCCCGCCTGGAGCCTTGCGGCTATCTCTTGGATGGCGCTGCGAATACCACTTCCTCAAGTTGCATGGTTTCCTTTCTTTTTTCTTCTGCACGCTGTCGTGGTATAAATGTGTTCATCTCCCTTGCCTCTTTGAATCGCTTTACGAGTTTACCCCTATTAAGGTCAAAGCTTAGATTAATGGCCTCGGGAGATACACATTTGATTGCTCGTAGCTTTCTCGTTTCCCGAGTCATTGATCAGTCGGATATTTTCATTTAAGGTATAGTCACTCGAAATTGTATTTGTATACGAATATATTCATGCTAAGTATATCAAAAATAAAAAACTTTATATTTATTTTATAGGGGTAGTCATGTAATTTGAGATTATTTCGATTTATCGATGTGGCTGGTTAAGTTAAATCATTGTTGTTGGATCACATCAACCAATACACGTGATTCACGATCGTGATTCTGTTATTATCATCTCGGTGTATCTTGTTAACTTTAATAAAAAGGTTCATGTCAAAATGTTTATTTCCATGTTATTTCTCATACTATGTAGTATGGTTTAAGCTGTATTCAGAAGTCTTTAATTGAAACGATTTTAATATGTTATCCTATAAACTTATATTACTGCGTAACGCATTTGATGGTGACATACCCACAAATAAAAAGAGATATTTAGCTATTCGTGCTTCCCTTACAGTTCGATATTAGCGCGATTTTATCATATGCATTCCGAGTATAAATTTTTTTATTCCGTCTTGTGGCTGCACTTTTTTCTGATTTACATTCTAACGACAGCACTTTAATTTGGTGAATTAAAGATTACGATTCTTGTTCATAAAGTTGTTTGTTTCACAAAAAACCTTTTCCTCGATAAAATAAATAAACCTCTTTTTACCCTTTATAATTTACTTATATGTTTCTCTTCTGTTGCAAAAAGAAAGATCCTTTATTTGTATATATTTTTGAAAGTTCTTTTAATTTAATTAAAAATGGAATTTCAATTCACTTCACCTTTCTTCAATGAGCAGTCATTTTTTCCGCTGGAAAACCTCTATTCAAATCTTTCATCCGGTCCTCATATCGTTCCCCTCTTTCGCTTTCACTTTTTTCCCTCGTCTCTCCCTCTCTCCCTTTTCTCTCCCACTCTCTCTCCCTTTCCTCTCTGATTTCATATGCCTTGTTACCTCACCTCTCAAAAATGAAAAAGACCCTGTTCCCTCCGTTGAAAATGCTACCACTACCTCCCTTTTCCGATCTCCCTTCTATTCCTTCTCTCTCTTTCCCTCCCTCTCTCCTTCCCTCCCTCTTTCTTTTCCCCTCTCTCGCACTTTTGAAACTAGCCACTCAAACGAAACACGGCTGTGCCATCAATCAGTCGAATCAATTTAGCTCCACAGACCGATCTCTCTCCTCTCTCACTCCCTCTCTCCTTTTCTCCTCTACCTCACGCCTTTTCCTCCTTTTTCGTCCGAAAATCCCCTCCTCCTCCTCCTCCCTCGGACACTCCCATTTCGCCGTAGCTCACTTTTTTTACTTCCGCTTCTTTCTTTCATCTTGAGGTCAATATATTTGTTCGTTCATATTCCTCCGTTTGAATATATATGCAAATGTTTGGAGTGAATTTCTCGCAAAAATTTATATTGAAAAAATGCTAATATGGCAAAGAGAGAAACAACTATTTGAATTCAAACCTACACGCATATGTATATATTAAGATCAATGAAGGAAATTAAATGTATAGATGCATAGTGACACGGGTTGGGATTGAATTGGCAAAATAGCTTTATATCTATGGGGATATTCTGGTTCACAAAGTTTGTCTTTTTTTAGAAAAAAGGAATAGCTACTTAATTCGCTTGTTATTTGAAAAAACGCTGCATTATAGCGTTCTGATCAAAATCCGTTGAGAACGGGCGAGTAGATTTATTAAAATTATACTTTTCTCTTCTTTTGTGAGAAAATACGATTGGTGGATCATTTGATTTCCACAAGAATGTTTCTGTATTAATTGTACATGGATATCTCAAAGGATTTCCAAAGACCTTTTATGAAGATTCTTATTCAAGGACGTAGTTCTTTGAAATCGTAAAAGCGCGGATTTTTACGAGCACTCGACATTTTAGAGTTTTGAAGAGTAAAATCTTAATTTAATCTGATATATCATGTTTTGAGCAAAACTCTTTTAGCGTCATTTAACCCTAAAGTTAATGGTGGAAATAGTTCAGAATATTTTGTTGCTAGAGCTGTTAATCATAATTGAAATGGAGAATTAAAATGTTTTGATGAATTTTTATATTTTGAAGATCGTAAAATAATATTTTCGAGGCCCATTCCTTCTTTTGTATTTCATGGAATTAATTCATTACGAATTCATTAATAATTCGTTCTACACTTAAAACAAATTAAATACTCGGAAATTCACTTTTTATTAAATAAAATGTTATTAGAATATATTCCCAAGTTAACCAATTAGCACCGACTAGAAAACAGCCTAGGACAAATTGTTCTTATTCATTCTCTGGTGGGATAAATGCTTAATGAAATAATGTACTAAAGAATTTCAATGAAATTCCCATTATTTTTTAAGAAAAATTGCCGTCCTCAAATGAGGACGTTAGGCAGATACGTGGTAGTACGTTAACTTTAGCTTTTTCCAATCTACACCATCGTTTTACATAATGCAGTTGTTCAACGAAATCATAGTTTATCAGAAAAGAGCAGACATTGTTGTCTTTCCACTTTACACACAATATGACATAATTCTCATCAAAAAGGTAATCGTAGGTTCCTCTGTTCTTTTTTTTCCTTTCAAGGCATAATAGGGCAATTATGGACTCGATTGTCACTTAAATTTCCCACTGCTCAGCTTGTTTTCTTTTTGAGGTACACCAGTAATGCATAAGTGGTGAAATAATTATCGAAGAAAACCGCGTGATTTGAGGGATTTGGTATGTGGTTCGACAAATTGATCACGACAATAGCGCCTACAGGTAAAGATTTGTAATGTTCCGGTTGTTTATGATTTTTTCCACAGTAAACATCAAAGATATACCCACTCGGCATCCAGTTTTTGTACCCAAACCTTACTGCTTTTCCTTTGATAAATTGTTTTGTTGGATTGTGTCCGAAATACTTCACCATGGATTCATTCTGATAAGTCTTTGTGGCAAAAATTTTTTATAAGCATATTAATAAGTGGCCTAGTTTTGAACATTCGGTCTTGAGATTTCCCTGTTTCGCTATTATTAGCCATGTGCAAAAGCCGCCTGATTTCTAAATATTGATTTCGTGAGATACTATAGTAAATAAGTAAAACTCTCAGGTCCTCATCGAGAGACTAGTACATTCGCTCTTGCGGTAAACAATTATAACCTGTCAGCAATAAAACGGCAAAAAATGTTCACATTCCATTCACGCTAATTTTGAAGGCATGATGGATTTTCTGTTGTGCATACAAAATAGTTTAACCAAAAACATATTGTACGATTTCATCACTAAAAAGCTTTTCAAATATATCTCTCAGAGACAAATCTTTCCGTTCATTTATAACAGTATGAAATTCATCGGTAAACACCATCATTTGTTCCAAAAGCAGAATGTATAGGTTTTTTTAACCATCTTGCCTTCACAAAGACAAACTATTCATAAAACACCAGCAGATTCATCTCCTTTTATATCCTCTTTGACTGATTTCTTAGTAGCATCATCATCTTCTGTAATAGTATCCGGAACCTAGACTTCAATGGAACTGGGAATATCTTGCGGTAATGAATTAGGTCTACAGAAAACGTCGTCATCAAATTCCTCACAGTCCGTCAGTTTATCTAAATTAGATGGAATAACACTGACTTGAAACTCTTCAGCATTTTTCATAATCACTCGAAAATTCATTAATTATAGCAAGAACGGCTTCCTCCAGTCCATTAAGTTTTTTTTCTCGAGAAAAAAACCCTTTTATCCATGGTAAACTGTATATAGTTTATTCTAATGTTGTACATACAATGCAAAATCAATTACACATATAAGTGCCTAACGTCCTCATATGAAGACGGCATAAAATAACTTGAAAAATAACACAGAAATTATACAAATTAATACCTATAATACGATTTTCACTTACGTTAAATTAGAGTATTTATAACCAAATGCACTTTACACAAATTATAAAATACTGTTATTTATTTTAATTCATCACATATTTATTTATAGCTACACGCACAATTTTTTCGTGCTTTTTGTTTGTGGTCAACTAAAGACTAAGCATTTCCAGTGAAGTAGTATCCGTGTAAATAGTCTCCGAGACTTCCCCCATTTGCACAAATATATAAACGGAAAAATATTATAATACATTTCGGCACAGTAGGAGTTCAACTAGCCGTCCTCAAACAAAGACGGTCGGCGCTATTGGGTTAAGTAAGCCAAATAAAATAAAATCATAGATTAATCTGAACATGAATGAGCTACGTGAATTATTGAAAAGCTAAAAATGTCTTTTTTAATGCACAAATTTATGCCTTTATTGGCTCTTCTAGCAATTTCAATGGCTTTGAGGATCTTACAAAAATTCTAATGGATTACCTAGTACTTTCCATTCATATATACTCATTTATTTAGTAATATATTTTAATGCTGTTGTTATGATTGGCAGAAATATAAATTACTTCTTCGAGGAACTATTCTGCAATATTCGGACTAGTAAGACCAGCCCTCGAGCTGTTCGCTTTCCTCTAGTAAAATAGCTCCCACTTCATTGTTAAGAACGCAGTAGATATTTGAGTGTTCGAGCCGGAAAACGAATCCATCTCCTTATAATTAAGTAATTCCCGTGTTAGACACTTTCACCTGTTAGTCCCCGAGTAATAAACATAATGGATGCATTAAAAAGTGGGAGAAACGAGAAAGGAAAGAAAAGAGGGATTGAATACTCACTTGGAAGAGAAGAAAATTTTGGGCGAGAAGAGCGGAAGAAGGATAACCTATAGAGGTGCCGGATAATTACGATTCCGAGTCATCTTAGCGCGCAAATCGCTATCTAGAGTATTCATAGCACACCCGCTCAGTCTCTCAACGACCCATAGAAGGGACGAATGGCGCCCATTAATCTCACCGGCTGTAACCATCGACCCTCATATCCCTTCCCTCCCCCTCCCCCTACAACCCCCTCCCAGCACACCTTGTTATTCCCTCCCTCCCCCACATCCACCATCCCTCCCTCCCAACCTCCTCCTTTTCTTCCCACACCTCTACAACCTCTCGAAAATTGGATATTCGATTCCCGCTCACCCCCAGTTCCTATCCCCGCGGCATCTGCTCTCTCCCACATCCCCTCTCTCTCTCTCTCTCTCCATCTCTTCCTCCTTCACACAAAACGTGAATACAGATGGGAGAGACGCGAAACCGCCAAACCGCTCCCAACCACTACCAACCCAAGCAGTGTGCGCAAAGAGTTCGCGGGGAAAAAATAAATAAAAGTCGGCTCCATCTTTCTTCTCCTATGTGTTTGTGTGTGGGGAGGAAAAAATGATGCGAAAGACAGTGAAGTGCAGGATTCAACAATTCCCTTCCCTTTCCCTCCTCACCTCCCCCTTCCTCCCCTCGCCTTCCGGCTTTCATGCCAGCTCCATCGGGGTTTATTTACGACCCCCGTCTTTCTCTTTGCCTTCTCTCTCTTCCTCTACATCCATTTCTACTTTCCTCCCTCCATCTCACTCTCTCTCTCTCTCTCTCTTTCTCTGTTCCTCGCGAATATCGTTCGGCTTTATTTCTCAGTCATTTATTATGGCGTTTATTTGACCATAAATCTGGGATTCATGAGTCCAGCCTCAACCCCCTCCATAACAATCCGAACGGAAGACGGTTATTGAAGAGATGCACTCGATATGAAAGGAGGAGCCCTCTCCCTTCTCTCTCTCTCGCTGTACAGTCGTAACGTGAGGAGCAAACGCTATTTTCTGCTCGAATCAATTTTTCTTTACCCTTTTAAGGGTCAAATCTGAGAGTACGCGTGATAAGGCGGAGGGAAAAAAGGAGGTTGTAAAATTGAGTAACGTTTTGCCGGGTATCTCGAAAGTCATTAAAACCGGAGATAATGGAGGTAATAAACGAATCGAAAATTCCCTTGCGGATATTTTTTAAAGGAAAGCGTTATGATGTCTATTTTGAGAGTCCTAGAATGAGAAAGTGGCAGAAAGTAAGCGTTTTTTCCAGATAGAGAAGCTACAAAAACATTATAAAATTACGATAGTGATGTTGCTACAAAATGTTTAAATAGTAACTAAATAGAACCTCAAATACATAGTCAATTTCATTTGTATTTTATAACCTTATTTTATTTTATTTTATTTCATGCATTGAAGATTACTTTGTTGCTTATGTGGCATAAGTATTTACCTCCCGTGTCCTGTAGTAGCGTATGACATGCTTTTCCTAATAATCATCAACTAATTTTTCTTCGAACATTTTGAAAAAGTTTAGATCACTCACTTGGCTCTTACAAAATTCAATGTTAAAAATACCTAGCTAGTTAAATTAGCACTCATTTAAAACGCAAATGAAATATGACACATCTCAAAAGTTTGAGAATATATTAATTTAAGATATAATGTTTTTTTAAGGCAAGCAAAAGTTGATTTTCACAATGCAAAAATCTCTTGACTATACTCTTGAAATATCCCTTTGTGTGTTAAATCCATAAAAAATTTATGACTAGTAAAATGTTATCCAGAATTCGTCACCGTCTCATAAAATCGGAGTAATCTTAAAAATGACGGCTTTATTACATTTGACGCGCCTTCCTCGAGATATGCTTACGCTCGCTTGTTATTTTCCCAATCGATATCACTCCATCCTATCTCTCCGGAAGGCTCGAAACGAAATAACATCCGTTGCCATTATGTCATCGAATGCCCTCTTTACGCGATCTGGATGCGAGACAAACGCAGAGATAAGCAAAGACAATACCTCCTCATGGCAGCGTTTTTTTCCTCCAAATTTACGTGAACCGAGACAAGCTTTATAAAGCCGGCTCTGATCCCCTCCCTCCCCCACTTACCTCGCCATCTCTTCCTCTCTCACTCTCTCTCTCTCTCAAGCCATCTCCTCTCACTCAACTCCTCCTCACACGCGTTCTCTCCCCTTATGTCACAAAGTTCCCTCACCCCGGTACCATCTTCTCTTTCTCTCTCACCTCCCCGTTCCTCTTATCTTAGCGTATAAAGCTCGACTCCGTCCATTCCACCATCACGTAATACAACGCACCTCGGGCAAAAAGTCTCTCACGACAGCCGCGAGAGGGAACGCATGTCGCGTAAAAACGGAGCGAAAAAATGTTGAAACCCATCTCGGGGTGAAGGTTATAAAATTCGCATAAAAGTAAAAAAGAGGGTGTGTGGAAGTGAACCCTCTTTCTACCCCTATTTTCACCCCTTTCTTTCTCTCTCCCCCACCCACCTTTTACTTAGAAACCTCTTTCTCTTTCTCTCCTCATCCCTCATATCTTTGTCTCCTCTCACCTTTCCTTTTCTCTACTGCTTACGTGCTTTCTTCTTTACCCGTCGACTTCTTAAGCTTCACCTCCTCGCTCTCTTATTCTCGCCCACGTGGAACCTACCGGGACACTAAAATAATAACAACGAGGATTCTCTCTCTCTCTCTCCATTTTTTCTCAAACCCTTTGCTCCCTTCACAAACGTCATCATCTTGCATCCCACGCCACTGTCTCCTCTTCCCACACTGCGACATTTAGCCTCTTCCCGGACTCAAGTTATTTCGCTTCGCCGGGCACGGCGTTACTTCCAAGGCAAAGTGCGACCGTCTCATGTAATATTTATTCGCGTATTTATAAATATTTGACCGTATCCGATGGGGAATTCCTAATGGAAATAAAGTGGCTATGACTAAAAGGAGACTTTTTATTTACCCGTTTCTAAGCCTATTGTTGTTCTCTGTTTTAATTCTTTTTCACCAAGAACATGTATCGAGAGGTTTTTCCTTGTATACTTTCTCCCAAAGCTGGCATCTCGAAGCCAAAAAATTCCAGACTGCTATTTAAAAAAAAAGCGGTTGTATTTTTCCCCCGACTGGTTGCTGAATCCTTAAATTGCTGCGTTTATATAAAGCGATCGCTGTTGTTTTCATAGGCCGTATTTTTTTTCCTTTTCGGCCGTAAATTCGGACGTTGGTCCCGTTTCCTTTTTATTTTCAAGGATATGATTTTGTATGATGGTATATCGTCCTCCCTTTATGATCAGTGCATTGAGAGGAGGAGAATTTTCCGAGGCATTGAGAAGTGAGCAGTGAAGTGCCAATTTATGCATTTACCATCCGACGTTGTTTTATGATTTTTTATGGAAAGCACTATAAAAAAACCTACTGTCTTAAACAACGCCACGGATTTACGGAAAATAAGAAAAGAGATAACATTTTGAACGGTTCATAGTCTTATTCTTCGCCGAAGATTTTCCAATCGAGTTCCTTCAGGCTGATTGTTTTGTATACATCACAAGATGAAAGATGAGTGGTCATATTTGATTTACAATTGTTACTGTCTTAAATGTATTTTTTCTCCGAGCTAAAGATACATCTCTGTAAGATTATATTCAATTATAATTCGGTTTAGCAGTGAATATATTCTGTGACTGCATAATAGGTATAAGAATACGCGCATAAAATATGTTTACTTCTATGAGTAATAGTAATTTCGTGGAAAATATTATAATTGAGCATAGTTTCTATTTTTGTGTACTTTTATTGAAATAATTAAATATTACCTCGAATTTTTTCTTTTAACTCATAGTTTCTCCAAGTGACCGAACGAATTTTGCAAGTTACAAATTTGTATAAACAAAATATTTAACCATTTATCAATTTATTTTCACCAATTGTAGTCATTCTTCTTTTCCGTTGAATGAAACATTGTAAAAAAATATGCATAACTTACCGATAAAATATTTTGGCACGAACTAATAAATGTTTTTGTTAACATTCTACCGAAATTATTTAAAAACATTAACTGAAGGACTATCGCTTGAAGATGAAACGCAGTCGATCGTATTTTAATGTCAAAATTGATGTTTGTGCACAGTAATTTTTGACGATGAAATTAAAACTTTTACCGGAAAACTATTACTCCATTTTTGGATTCAGATATCTTCAACATTATTTTCACTTTCATAAATTCATGGTAGACATATCTTACTAGGCATATAGAAATGTGCCCGAGTGAGAGTCTCTTCGCCATTCTCTCGATTGCGGGCGAGAGACCTGTAAAATGGGTGAAAGATAGGACTCGATCCCAGACTACAGTATGAGCGAAGGATTCCAAAATCTAATTTATCTATCATTCTTTCATATTCCGCCCCTTCCTTTTACGGCAAACGGGATTTTGATAATGCAGTTGGAGGGAGAACAAAGGATCCACCGAGGACGGAAGTTTGAGACGCGCAGGAGATGGAGGTAAATGGAGGCACTGGTAGGTGGAGCGGAAGTCGGTTTTCGTGCGTGTGCGATCCGCTCGAGGAAATGAAGAGATCGTGGGAGGTCGAAGGTCAGGAATGATTGGTAGAGAGAGATAGAATGAGTGGGTTAAAAGCGAAAGGGGAGAGAGAAAGAGATTGGACAAAAGTGTGGCTCTTTCATCATTTATGCCGGGAAGTGGATGGGACTAAAAATAGCGACTTCATGCACGACTTCACTTTTATGTGAAAAAATTGACGAGAGATGGTGGTATTTGCGTTTATTTTTAATACCAGAGCTCATTTTTTCTCCGTTCGAAATATATAACGGAGTTTATCGGAGAGACGTGGCTTTTTCTGGGCAATGAAGAATAGATGGAGCCGGAATAACAGGGTGAGAGTGAGGGAGAACGAGATTGAGGGAGAGAAAGAGAGAGAGAGAGAGAGACAGAGGGAGTGAAAAGAGGTGGCAGGGGATGAAATGGGCAGGTTTGGATTCTGGGATGGACTTGCTGGAGCATGGCCTCGATGTGTGTGGTTGGTGGGCGGAACATTTCGAAGGAGGCTGCTTTTGCATCCTGATGACTGGAGAGGGGGAGTGGCGGTTTTCTAGGCCCCCGCGACCGTGGCACCACCGGCGGCAGAAACGGGAAGTACGAATGGTTTTGAAGGCGGCGTGATTTGCATTAGCTCGTCTCCGGAGGAGAATGAGGGGGGAGTATGACGTATTTTTCTCTTTTAACTGCCCTTTACATAGAATGCTGTTCAACACACCCGGATCCAGCGCAATTTCTCTCCTCTCACCCGTTCCCACGCAATTTCTCTCTATCCCCTTTTCAATCTTCTTTCCTCTATCATTTTTTATTCTCCCTCACTCATTCTTGCAAGATGCTCCTTTACCTTTCATTTACAATGCACACTTATCGCTCTCCTCAATCTACTGATTCTTTCATTTTTTCTATTACCAAACTCTGTGTTCAAATATCTGGCATATCTTTTGTGTAACAATCACCATATAACATATAAATATGTAGTTTATAATTTTAAATGATGTTTTTATATTTCCATACGTTTTTAAGTTGACATTGTTTATATTTTAAAATCCAGTTTGAATTATGTAACGAAATTTTGTTTGTAAGAAGAATCTATGCAGTTTTAATTTGGTCCAAATAAATAATTGATATCTTTCTGCATTTCCTGATTATTTGCCTCTCTCTTTCTTCCAAAACCCCTTTCTCTTATCTCTCCTATACTTCCTTTATCCTAATTCCTCCTTCGATCTCTGCCACATTCTTAGCCTTACGTTCATCTCGTTTCCTTCATATCATCTTATCCTCTCTTCCACCTAATCTTCTCGTTCCTTCACTTCTCTATCACTGATCCTTTCTCTCTCTCTCTCTCTCTCTCTATTACCATCTTCTGATTTCAACTCATTTCCTTGGTCGCTATACTCCCTGCCTCTCTCATGCTCTCATTCTCGCTCATCTCTTTCCAAGAAGAATGGGATCCCCGCGTCAATTAAAGGCCTTCTCCCTGTTAGCAATGGCTCCGCAGCCATCTGGAGATCACAGAAGGCGGAATTGACGGCAACCTTAGTCCTTTGTGCTTTATTGTAGTTAAGTGGTGAAGGTTATTGACAGAGGGCGGTAATTGTTTCGTGGGCCCCTTTTGCTGCCATACAAAAGGGAGCAGATGGTGTTATATTGTAAGGAGATATGCCTGTACCGCGAGGGAAAATTTATGGTGGGAGCACCTGGATTAGAAAATTCCATTCTCAATTGACATGAATTTATCCCTGTCTCTTGGAAATCATTTCGGTCGCTCATTTGCTTGATTAAAGCAATCTTCATGAAACTTCCTCGCTGATAATACATAACGATATCCTCTTACACCGGGGTATTTTACTATAATGCATCTAAAACGGTAAAATTTCGGAAAATTATTTATGGAATGCTTGTGTAAAGTAATCAAAAAAGAATTTGAAATTTAAGTGAATATAAAATTGTGCATTTTTATGTAACGCTCAACGTAAGGGCAATGATGATTTCTCACAATACTTTCTATTTTAGTTTTCCAAGGTATTGTGACCAGTAAGGCTTTCTTACGATGTGTGATCGGGAAATAGCAGAACCGAGGAAAAACTTACTTAAAACAAATTTCTACTATAAAATATAGTTACTGCCCTTCAAATATTTTTCTGCCCTAATAAATACCCTCATCCCATCTTATTTTCCATTAATCAGAGGCACTTGGAATACCGTTGTTTGAAAGTTTATTGAGTATAGCAGTAGCAAACTCAATAATTTGTTAACTTCAAGGGAGAGAAAAAATGATAGGTACTAATTCTGGTCAATATTGTGAATACACAATTATCTCGATCTCCAACTCTTCGATAGCTGTTGAAAAAACTGAGAGCGATGCGTGGATTCGTCATCGTGGCGCTAGATCCAACCCTATTGAACAAGTTTACGGTTTTCTCTTGAATTATAGTAATAGATTCATTGAAATAGTACTCGCCCTTTACACGTTGACGTCTTTGAACACAGTGACCGTAAATGCTCCCAGCTTTATCAACGAAACCCAGATGCATGATTTTCACGGTATTTTCACAAATCTGTCTGAGACTCTCTGAGAGTTTACACTGACAACTTTGGAGCTTCGGCTAAAGATTGAACGTAATTGTGAAATCATGACTATTCATATGTAACAATTTTTATAAAAAAATATTGGATCTCGAAGAAGTCTTACTTATAAGCGTTACTTGGGATGTGTGCGATGCATATATGTGTACGTTTAGCGGTATAATAATATTAGTGGTCGCCGGTGCAGGCATTGTGGTATACTTCAGGGTCAGTCAGGTTTGAGTTGGGTGACATAATATCAGGGCCTGGTAGTTGTACAATTGGAGGCATACGTTGTAGGGGGACACGAATGTAAGATGGACGTCATAATAACAGGGAGTAAGTTTGGTGGTATATGTTTCAGAGTCAATCAAGTTTAAGATAGATGGAAAAAATAGAGAAACACTTGGTGTAAGTTTGGTGGTGTAAGTTTTCGGGACAAAGTAGTACTAGCCGGGTAGTAATAAATTAGGGTACATTTGGTGGTACATACATATACGTTGTAGGAGTAGATGAGTGTAGGTATGATTTCACAAAATCGGAGGCAAACTAAGGTAAATTGGGTGGCATAAAATCATTATGCATTTGCTGTACGCTGTGGGGACAGACCCGTGTAAGTTGGGTTACATAAAACGGGAACTTTTGTCTCAATTACGTCCCTCTCAAGCCGAAATACTTATGTATGCAGATGACTGCAAAATATTTAGGCAAATTCACCCCGCTGAAGACAGTTTAATACTTCAACAGGCACTCAATATCGTAACCAACTGGTGTTCTGACTATTCTCTTCGATTAAACCCAAACAAATCCACCGTAATTACCGTAACTCTTCGCAAAAATCCTCTAGAATTTAACTACACAATTGACTCTATTTTATTACCCAGAACCATTCTTCAGAAGGACCCAGGGGTATTAATTGATAATAAGTTAAACACATAACTGCAACAAAACGCAAAGCTATGTCCCTACCAGGTATATTATACAGATTTACGGACATAAAGGATGCAGCTTCCCTTAAATTATACTTTTCCACATTAGTCTTCCCAGTTGTGAATTATGCTTCCCCTATTTGGTCTATGGCTGCAGCCTCTAATCTTTCTTCTCTTGATTGTGTACTAAATGTCTTTGTTAGAATAGTTAAATATTGTATACCCTCTCTCCGGACTTCCACTAAGGAAGCCATCCTAACGGCATTGTCCCTAGACCAATTTTCGGTATCTCGACAAAAATCTGACCTCTCCTTATGTTATAATATTTTAAACTCAAATATAGACAGTCCAGAACTCTTGGTCTCTTTAGGTTTACGTGTACGCTCTAGAACAACACGCTCTATGGATTTACTCCACATTCCAACCACAAGGTTATCTATTGTTAGGCGCTCTCTTTTTTTCCGTCTTCCTACCCTAATTAATTATCTACCTTCCCACATAGATCCGTTTATCCTTTCCTGTAAATCATTTATCAAAGGTTCTAGAGCTCATTTACTTCATTCTCACATCTGATTTCTCTGTGCTCTATTCGCAGTGTTATTTTCCCTTTTCTCTTTCGTATTGTATTCTTGTTATTATTCTCTGTATTTTTCCTGTATTTTATTCGCTCTCATTTATACTCATGATTTTATATTTTTCACTCTAAAATGGCGAATGCTGTATGTGATATTTTTAATTAAAAAAATTTTTGGTGGTATACGTTTCAGAGCAGTCTCGTGTATGGTGGGTTGCATAATAGCAAGGTTTATTTGGTGTCGGTTTGGTGGAATACGTTTCAGGGGAAGCCGAGTGCAGATTGGTTTGCATAAAATGAGAGACCGTTTGTGCAAGTGTGTGGTATACGTTTTAGAGGCAGCCGAGTGCACTTTCGTAGCATAAAATAAGGGACCAATTGGAGTAAGTTTAGATGTGTACGTTTTAGGGGCAAACAACTGTAAGACAAGTGGCATCAAATTAGAGGAATTGCGATGTAAGATTGTTGGTGTACCTTTCAGGGGAAAATCGAAGGTTGGTCAGTTTCAGGAAAGATTTTCTGTTCGTTTTGTGGCATATTTTTCTAGGGAAAACTAGAGTAGGTTATATGCATTTGTTGTAGGAGACCACATACACACATACGAGGAATCCCCAGCGAGGTAAATTTTGCGCCGTGCTTGGTGGCGAGGGAATTCGCAAAAAATTAGCCAGTGTATGTAAATGTTATTACAGTCGCAAGCAAAATAGTTAAAGATTGACGCTCGATTTGGCCGTTCATGATTTTCAGCATCCACATGACTGCCATCTTCCTGAAGCCTAGATTATCGTAGACAATACCATGAACCATTCCATAACTATTGCCCAGATTTGGGAACATTTCCTCAAGTTGATACGACTGTTATTTGTAATCATTTCATCGATTTGATTAGCTTTTAATTCAGATCGTGATCTGAACGCTTGACCAATGCGGTGTTTATCAATGAAATCATAAGAAAATCTTTTACGTCTCTCAAAAACTCTACCGCAAGACAAGCAATTCCCGATGAACCTTTTTTTATATTTTAAATGTCAACTTTTATTTTTGGCCGTGATTATAGCTATGCTTATGGAGATACTTTTAATTACCTATATGTTCGTATCAATAATATAAAAATAGGCCAGATAAATGTCGTCTGCGTTATAGTTAATCCTTTCCTGAGCCTATTATTTATTTTCTATTTTTTCTCATTTTTCCTAATTTGCCAAATTTCTTCCTTCATCCTAGGGAGAAAGAATGAATCCGAGAGATTTCCATCGGTTTTCTGCTCTTTTTGTAACATCTCTCGAAACTAAATCGAGGTCGATAACCATTTTTGAGAAATCCCCACTCCGAAAATAGACCGGCTCATTTAGCGTTAAATCCTCTTTGCCTTCAACCACCCCCTCTCTCTCTCTCTGTCTCACTCTCTCTCTCTTAGTCTCGCTCGTTAGTGGGTTCCATCAACCGCTTCTTCCTTCCCTACAGATAGTTAGCGGCGGATCGCATATCCTACGAAGCAGCGACGGGTATTTTAAATCTGACGTACAGTCTTAAGTCACTTACACAGTCTGGTGTCACTTCACCCCGAAATCGTCACATAATTCCATTCTTCCACTTATAAATCAAATTTAATCGATCTTGGTTATAAATCCGCCATGCGTTTCGCCTCTGAGTTTTCAATATCATAATGGATTCGTTATTGATTGCCATAGAAACTGCAATTATGTGCCTATTCACACTAAATACGATTAATTGATACATAAAATTGACTGTAGAACTTTTATTTTAGTTAACAGTTAGTGAAGCACTTAGCATAGATTTTAATCAAATGTACAACGTAGGCTTTTTCGCTGACTTGGTTTCAATGTGCATTACTTGGTTGAGTGAAAAATCCTGTTTGTTTGTGTGCATTTCTGGTTAATCAACCCCTTTGATTATTATAGCCATTACTAATTACACACCAGATACACGACGGAGGAGGTAACCCGGTGCCAGCATTGGTCCAATGTTGACGAAGAACATCAAGGAGGCCAACGTTAAATCCTTTTCCATGTAATAAAATTTTACTTTTGTCTGTGTAAATAATATTTTCCTTAGTTTACATGAAAATAATGATAGTTGGGATTAAGTAAAAAAGCATGGAATCGTGTTTTAAAATTTTTTAATAGAAATTCTTATCAAAGAGGTCCCGAACAGAGTTTTGGAAGCGGGAATTCTTGTTCCCGGTTCCCGGGAATAAACTCAAAATTTCTTATTCCCGATTCCCGGGATAATTTTTAATGTTTCCCGGGAATTGTTCGTTTGAATTTTGCGCCGAGTCACGATTTTCCAGAATTGCCTTCATACTTGTTTTTTTTAGTTATTCCTCCGAGTTCCAGCCACAAATGTTAAGCTATCGAATTAGTTTTGATTTTTTGATTTTATGTGTGACGTGCCAATAGAATTTCTGATGACTACTAAATTTTGTTCAATGAATACTATTTAGTAACTGAGTTATTAGGAGGTTTTAGATTAAGAATCAGGTTGAGTTTCTGGTTATTAATTCAATTTTATTGGAACGCTAATACAATGTCAAAATGGCTTCTTCTCACGCACGTGATTGTCATTAGTTAAGAAAAGGTCTAGAATTAATGATTGCATGAATCTAAAACTAGGCGCTGAAGTGAAACCCTTCTATTCTTCTTCCTTCCCCCCTCCCTCTTCCCCTAATAGACCAAATTAGCTACTCTGACTAAGTTAATTATATGTAAACTAGGGTGTTACCCGTTGAAATTCACGGAAGTTTTTTATGAAATTTCGGGAATAGATGCGACGCGAAGCTATTATTAAAATCAATGGTACCCAATTACACGAAACCGGCAACAATGCAAATCACTAAGAATGCGTCAAATTCTTGCGTTAAAAACTGATCTGGTGGTCAATTCGACGCGTACTCAAAAATCATTATCAGGAAAACAAACCTGCGTACTTTTAGGCTTTCGTTGTTTTAAGTCTCGAATTCCTACGATGATTCTAAGTGATTTTAACATGCGATTGATAAATGTTCTATTTACATTCAAATGTATTCCTTCTCGCATATAACGCAACGAATGTTTTTTACATTGGTTGCTATGAAAATCATTTTCCTCTCCTTCATTATCTCTTTCTCTCTCTGTCTCTCTTGTATTAAAAGCATTCAAAGCACACTTTCATCCATAAGGAATGAAATAACAATTGAATTTAGAGGTTTAACAATGTAATTGGTTAACAAAGCAGCATTCCGTTAATATGTGAATTAAACGTTTAACATGAGTAATTTTGAACTGTATGAGGAAAAAGATGAACAGAATAAGAAATATTATAATTTTCTTTAAAATGATCAAAATCGAAGATAGTAGGTTAATTCTTTCTAAATTAGATCTCAAAAATAATAAAAGACTGCACGTCGAAAAGTCAATGCTTACGTGTTATTTTATGGGAACTAGAAATGTTTTCCTTGGAGTCGAACCCAGGAC
This sequence comes from Tanypteryx hageni, assembly GCA_028673005.1. Lineage (NCBI taxonomy): Eukaryota > Metazoa > Arthropoda > Insecta > Odonata > Petaluridae > Tanypteryx > Tanypteryx hageni. The sequence goes on along the minus strand of CM054112.1, from coordinate 97,841,595 downwards.
TTTTTCAAGTTTTTTTTTTCGTCATCACCTTAAAATATGTAAATCAAGCATTCCGTCTAAATTAAAAAAATGTATCTTGATCCTTTATTGAGTTATTGGCATTTTTATAGGGTGACAGAAGGAGCCACTAAGGGACAGAAGAAGGCCCTTATAGGTTTTAGATTTATGAAACCTCTTTCATAAATTTTCTACCCTCAATTTTAACTTTGAAGGAATTGCAATATAGGGTACATTAGTATGTGGTCTCTCGTTATCTCCACTTCGTCGACATCGAGGAAAGATCGGTTGCGCAATTCAAAGTACGTCTGAATATTGAATCTGTTAACAATTTGTCGCAAATAATGTATCACATATCATTGGGATTTATTAAAGACTTAGGTAGTTACCTTGTATCAATAATAAATACCATTTTAAAATGAAAAATGGTGCATCTAATATAGTATAACCGCTGAGTCTCTGCGTGCGTCCCTGCCCGCCTGCGTCTGAAGTCTCGAGCGACGTCACCCTCCGGCATGAACGCAAATAAACCGGGAACGGTAAGCTCGATTTCGACAACTCTTTCGCCTGAATACTCGGCGCAAACTCTTGCAGGTTTTCAGTAGGTAGTCGTTCCCCGAAAAAGCATGGGTACAATATCATGAAAGGTTTTGTTTTTACATTTGATTAACACATAATCCGCTATATCACGTAGAATAAAATGAAGATTCTTATTTTTACTTATAATTCTGTTGTTTAATTCGTGTTTGCTCATATTTTAAGTTTATATTCGATTAGCTCTATTTTTTTAACATTTTAAAACGAAGTTTCTTTATGTTGTTACTGGCATGAATGATCTCAGATTTTTGCATTGTTGGACTCGTGATTTCAAGTGAATTTGCACTAATCTTACAATAAAACAAACGCATCAAGGACAAAAACCAATTGTAAATTTATGTGAAAAGTTTATTGTAAATATTATAAAACATATGAAACACGTAGCAAAAAAACTTTGTGTCGGAAACGACTCCGCATTGTAATAATGGACAACTAAGCATTTCAAATAGGAAAATATTTCACGTTTACATTAAAAATATCGTTTAGTTTACAAATTTTATTGGGGAGTTACTATATTGATAATGTTTATCATTAACTTCTTTTGATAATTAAGCAAAATCTTAGAAGCGTGGCCAGTGCATTTATAGTGATTACCTGATATTAAATAAACCACAGAACATACGATTTGCAGTACCATCAGAAATAGCGAACAAAAGAAAAACTGCCTACCGGTAGGTGTAAGTCTAAATTATGTAGGTCTATGTTTTTGGTTATGAAAATGGTGTGAGCTATATGGTTATTTTGAGAGGGGCAATAAAAGTGGTTCAACTAATAACACCCTGTGTAACAATTTTTTGTCATTGGAACTATTGCATTGGGTCAGTTCACCCAAAGTTCCCCAAATGTTTGCAGGAAGCACTGCTACGGGCTCCTAGTTAAATATTAAAAATGAAAAATCATTCCTATTCCCGGGTTCCCGGGATTCCCGGGATATATGAAAATCTAATTCCCGTTTCCCGGGAAAAAATATACCACCGGGAACCCAAAATTCTAGTCCCGACTATATAAATTTGTGTGATCATACTAATTATTATTTTCAGTTCATATTTATTGCTTCATGCATATGTTTTCAATTTAATCTAATTAATTAAAAGCATTGGCGTTGTTGATGAATTAATGCACAACGTTTATAATTGCTCTTTCTGTGAGTGGAATTGTGTTCCTATAATATTTGACTTTTTTAAAAAGCGTTTGTGCGATAACCACACGGCGAAACGCCCTCGCTACATTTTCTCGTGTTTAACTGTGTGTGATACCGGAGCGAGATGAACAAAAGGGCAGGGTGAGATATTACCGTTTATTTCCGTACAATCCGATTGTAATCGTTAACGTCATTGTCGATGGTGTATCGAAACATTTATCTCATACCGATGAAGTTTCGAAGATATCGAAAACCAACACCGTATCGTATGTTCGAATTCATCATTTCCTCGCTTATTGTTACATTGTTTTACTTGAAATAATTTTCATTCAATATTGTGCAGTTCATAAAATAAAAATTAAAGAAGACAGCGTATAAATTTGAGTTTTTAAAAATGGTATACTCTCATATGTAACTTCATTTGTCGGCAATACTGTTAAGCTTCGCAGTAATGATTTAAGTGCATTAAAACAACGCCCGTTGGCATGTCGACCTCTCTCTCCTGGGACAATTTGAATAATGTTGTTAATTAATCCCATAGAAAGGAGCTTTTATCGAGGCTTGTTTTTGCCTAAAATCATAATTCTATAATGAAAACCGCTTCTTAAACTCGTTTTGAATAAATTTCATCCACCTATTTATCCTGGAATGATATAAATATTTTTGATTTATGATTGAAAATCGGTAGACTATTATGCTGAAAGGCATACCAAAGATTGATCGTTTTTTTATATTTTATTTAAAATAGGCCAAAAAATTTTAAATTATATAACTTACCAGGAAAAATAAAATTTCAATGAAACGAAATAAGCGATCACAGAACAAAACGATCATAATAATGTTGCAGAGTAATGACGATAACAAGTGGTTACCGTTTTGCCTTAACGGTTGTTTCCCAGGTTTATTGCTTTTTTTTACGCCCCGTAACGAACTTCCCCATTAATTATTCCGGCCGCCGATGAAAGGTCAGGGCATCCTAACAGCTCCGAGCATGCTCGCGCAATATTTTATATCGATATCGCATCCCTGTCACATCGCCCTTCAATTTGCTATCACCCTCCTTGCTGTAATATTTTGTAATTAGACGTAGGAGATTCACTCCCACCCAGATCCCGAAACACTTTCCGATAACTCCTTTCCCCCACCAAGTACCTTTTCATACTTCATTGCTTTTTGCCCACCAAAAATCTCACTTTTATTTTATTTTTCGCCTCCCAAAATTTCCCGCACAAATCCCCCTTTTTCTCTCTCTCCATCTCCCATTTTCTCTCTTTCTCCCTGCCTGGGACTAGTTTTACTTGACCGTTCGTGTGCACTCGAGCTTTCAAAAAAGGCAAGTAATAGTGTACTAGAAAAATCAATATAAATCACGATAAATTTAAAGCATGCTCAGTTATCTGACATTTTCAGCGGTTTCTTTAAATTTATTAATGTAAGCGTTTTGTTCGTAAGTCCGTCCGTTACACTTCCGTATCCGGAGAACTGTTTAACTACTTCTACATTACTCATGTTAGAGCAACTAAATTTTAAGTTTAGTCTTAAACCCTATTGATTTTGAGATCCGTCCATCTGTCCGTTTGCCTTTTAGCAGAATTTTAAAAGCTCATTATTTATATACGGGTCTGTTACTATGGTAAATGTTCGTTTAGATTATAATAAATAAACTCGCCATTAATAGATGAATCATCTGTTCTCTCCTTAATTGTTTATATCATTATCAATAATATGCTTACTATTTATCCATCACGCACATGTCCTTAGCTACAAACCATTCACAAGCTAGAAACTCCCAGCAGCATTGTGATTTCAACTATAATATATCTATTAGGTAACAGAATGATATAAGCCTCCGCGCCCAAATAATATGGTATTTACCCAATTGCAAGGTGAACTCGAATACATGGCCACCCCTCTTTTCAGAAGTTGTCTTTGACAAAAGTATATAAATTAAGAAATATTTTTGGAGTAATATTTTATTAAAATCGATCTATTTGGCGTCACAATTGCAGTCTAAAAGTAAATATAATTTAAACCATGATAGACTAATCACAATCTCTGTCTGTATTTTTTTATGTTTATTTCTCTGTTCGGGAATATAAGACAACCTTTTATTGAAAAAATAACGGAAATAACCTCGTCTTATGGTCGGTTAATACGGCAAACTTTGATCTTAATTTCGTTAAAACTTTATAAACAGGGTTTTTTTTAAAGAAAGGCAAAATTTTTGAGTTGAGCAGTCGTTCATTTTTTCACGTTTTCGTGCGTTGTCCTTGCCTCGCTGTTACTTCAAAGGGAGTGGAATAGATAAGGTCATCTCTCATTTTTCTGCTCGGAATCCCAATCTAAATCACTCACCGCAGGAAAAATAAAACTCTTACTCGATGCGGGGAGTAAACTTCGCACATGCGGTCGGTGTTTGTTTGGTGCAGTAATTCTTAGAAGAAGGCGATCGTGCTCAGACTTTGATGGCGTGCGGTCTTATGGAATTCTTTCCACTTCACCTTCAACCCTATCTCTTTCTCTCTCTCCGACGCCCTCACTTTACCGTCAACCCCCTCTTTACGATTTTCAACCTTTCACCCTCTCCTCCTCTCATCCCTCTCCTTTCATTCTCCCTGCTTTCTCTTCGATGTGGGGTTAATTTAGAGCCCCTCTTTTCTCCGCTGGGTTTTCCTTCGGTTTTAATCCCAAATCCTTTCCACTCTCTCCCTCTCAATCAATGGACCTTGAGGGACTCTAGAAAAAGAATTTTGCGGACCAAACCAACGCTACGGCTTTCTCTTTGGGACCATCTTTCTTTAATCCTCTCCTCCTCCTCCCTCCTATGATGTCTCCTACTCTCGTTTTCCCTCCCTATCTCGTGCTCCCTCTTGTTCCCTCCTCTCTCTCTCTCTATGCTATTTCCTCCCCTTTCTCTCTCGTCTCTCCCATGTTTCCTATCTCCCTTTCCCTATACTCCTTCGCTGTGCGCTATCTGTTTTCACAAACCTTTCACTCCTTAATGCTCCCCGCCTCACCCAGTAGGCCAACTCCCTCTATCTCCACCTCCACTTTCTCTCCCTTTCTCTCTCTCCGCACAAATACGTTCACCTTTCCCTCTCTTAGGTCCTAAGGGTCATCCATTAGTGAACAGCAGTACACCACTCCTCTTCCTTTATATGCCTTATTCTCTCTCTCTCTCTCTTACTTTCGCTCAAATCTCCTCCATCTCTATCCTTTGCTCTCCCCCCTTCTTCTTCTCCTTATCTTTTACCCGTCCTTCCGGTCATATCTCCTTTGCCCCTTTCGATCTTTTCTGGTCTCTCTTTATTATTCTCTTTGCCTCGCTTTTTCTCTTTTTCTCCATACATTTCCTCTTTTCACGTCTTTCCATTTCCTCTTCTCTTTCAATTTTCCTCCCGTACCTTGTTTAATTTCCCACATTTCCGTATGTTCCATCTTCATGTTGTACCTCTTATCTCTTCTTTAATTTTCATTGTTTTATTTTGTTCGGCTTTCTGCATTATTTATCCCTCTCTTCTCCTCCCATACTCTTGTATTTTACTGCTTTCGCTTCATAATTTAAATTTATAATACAATGTTTACATCTCGGCCATTAAATTTTTCCTTCTTTTTCTCATAAATCAAACCATGTCGTCCTATTTCCCTCATTTATCTCTGTATTTCTATTTTTTCATCTCAGTATTGAAATATTTTAATCTTCTTGCTGGGGCTTTTGCATTCTACCCCATCCTTCAACTTTCCCTACTTTAATTTTCTATTTAATTAATTTTCGGCCATTATCCCTCGGAATAATGCAATAGGCTTGACCTGATTTACTTCGTTACTGTGCTCCATGTTCAAGGTAGCAGAAATCCTGATACGCAGGCTGGGCTTTTAGAGCGTTCAGGATGGTTCCAAACACGTGTTTTTCCATTAGAAATCCTTTTGCTTAGATGGCTTTCGTAATTGCTCTTAATATTTTTTGGATTAAGGACGTACTTTGATAATGGAATGAACAAAATTGTTCCGAGGTTAGAATTGACCGTCGCTGCATGACTTTAATTAAGGTGAGGAAAAATGGTTGCTTGAATATTTTTCAAACTTGGTATGGAAATGCGACATTAGAGAGCGTTAGTGATGTTTGTAATTTTCTCTATGGCTATTCCTATTATTCCTGAAATAATTATCCTCGTTAAATACGAAAATATTCTTGCTTTTTGGCCGATATTTGCCCTTCTTTTAATTTTTTCACTTGTAAGCTATGTAGAAAATGATTTACCTGTAGGATATCAGCTATTCTGGAAACAGCTGTTCCGATATTATTCAAGTACATTTGTTCATTCAGCCTTGTCAAGAAATTTCCTTTAGTTCTTCGGTTCTTTCAAAGATTTTGGGGGCGCTTTCTTTAAAGTTTTACTGAAGTTTTATCTGGTTATGGATCACTCTTGCTTCCATATTGTAGTTTTATACGCTTTGTCACGATAGTGTGCTCTCATTGAAACATAATTAGAAAGGTGTCTTCCATGTTGGAGTACACGGAGTTTCTAAATGCGTTCTTTGTGATTTCACAATGTTCTCAATATTTTTCGCTCAGATGAGTATTTAACGAGAAGAAAACGAGGTACGTTGTAAAATACATGTAAGTCCTTATGTAAAGTTGTCGTTATTATTGTCCGATTTTAATCAAAATTGAAATCTTTCTATAAATCTTAGTAAAACTCCTTAACCAAATTTCATCAAAATACGTCCAGCGGTTCCCGAGTGAGTTGAAACGAAAATTGCAAACTACATGTAGGTCTTCATACAATGTTATCGTAATTATTGTCAGATTTTAACAAAAATTGGAATCTGTCGACCAAGTTTACTATAACTCCCTAATACCAAATTTTATTCAAATACGTCCAACGGTTTCCGAGTTTTATCAGAGGAACATTGTTAACTACATATAGATCTTCATGTAATGTGGCCGTAATTGATTTCTGATTTTAACCAAAATTTGAAACGGTCGACCAATTTTAGCTAAACTCCCCATACCAAATTTTATCAATCTTCGTCCAGCGGTTCCAGAGTTAAAACAAAGGAACATTGTAAACTACATGTAGGCCTTGATGTAAAATGGTCGTAATTTTTGTTCGATATTAACCAAAATTGGAATTGATCGACTAATTTTAGAAAAATTCCTCAATACCAAATTTCATCCAAGTAAGTCCAGCGGTTCCCAAGTTGAAACAAAGGAACATTGTAGATCTTCATGTAAAGTGCTCAGACGTGCAGCGGTTTTTGAGTTTTAACATGCGGACGGACGGAAATGGTGTCCCTTACTGTGTGCGTTCACTTTGTGCAAAGAACGCATATAAATGAAAAGCAAGAAATTGTTTTTTAACGGCACTTAGCAGATTATGAATGCTCCTAATATGCACTCATATGCTCACCCATCATTAAAAGCATTTCCTTTCACTGATAGATAATATTCAATATGCTTCTTTAAACATTTTTAAATCAATTTATTTTTATGAATAACACGAGGCAATTTAGGATATCGCATTTATTAATGTAGTTGGGAGTAGAAATTTGAGTATGCTTGTAAATGAATGCTTATTTGTGTCATGTGACAGATCGACAATGTAAATTGAGGCTTAAACATCTTCGAGTATGAGATACAAACCTAGTTTAAGTTTGTATGTACATATATATTAAATGAAAATTGTTGTTGAAACGAAAAGATTCCTCGAAGGAGTGTATAAAATGACTTCTAACGTCCCACTCACCATTAGAAATAAAAATATCGTAAAAAACTCGAGCTTAAAGTTCAACAAATCTCAGCGGCGTAATTCTATCTCGCATGTGATAAAATTTCTCTAGTCACCTGGCCTAAAATCGAACACCCGAAAAGGCCAAACATGAATTTCCTCTTTAAAACCAAGCTATTTTAAGACTTTAAAAAAGATCGTTCGCCGGCGAATCACGCCTCACGTCCCGAATAGCCACCATTTAAAACAGTTTAAGGCGAAAAAATAATTCTTTGGAGGTGGTTCTACCTCCTGGTTTTCCCGCCGCGGCGCGCTTTTTGGCATTCGAGGCACCTCGTCGTCAATCACATCCCACCTCTTTCGTCCAACCGCCTCATAAAAATCCCATCGTGCCTGGAAACGCGTTTACCACGAAGTCTTCATCCTAGGTGCACCACGAGGTATAAAAATCTCCACTCCTTTCCTCCCCTTCTTTCACCCGCAGAGCCCCACGCCACCCCAGTACGTGTTCTGGTACCACAACGACAGGATGATCAACTACGACACGTCCAGCCCTGGGAGCGGGGTTACTGTGGGTGCGGGAGGTGCAGGAGCGGGAGGAGGAGCGGCTGGTGCGGGCACCGGAGGCGGAGCTGCCGCTGGCGGGGTGTCCGTGAGCACGGAGCCGGGTCCAAAGACTCACAGCCGTCTCCTAATCAGCCGCGCCACGCTCGGCCATTCCGGGAACTACTCCTGCCGCGCCTCCAACACCAACCCGAGCACCATACACGTGTTCGTGTCAAGGGGTGAGTATAGATGAAATTTTCAATTAAGGGGATGCAATATTGTCGCTTTTATGTCGGACACTATAGGGTTAAATAGGCGTAGCGCAGATAGCGCATTTGGAACTAAGCCTATTTCGCTCAAACAGTTCTCATGAGCTTGCTACACCATAATTTTTAATGGATAAGTGTTTCATGGAGGTTCTCTTATGTAATTTTACTGTCTATCTGCACGAATTTTGAAATCTCATTTTCTTCTATATCAAGTACATGAAATTTTGCGTTTTGAAATTCTTTTCTGTCAAGATACAAAATATACATGTCCAAAAAAGTAAATTTTATTTCTTTAGAGATATTTTAATTAGCCTGGAATAAGCTGAAAATCTATCTTATATTACCGTATTGCAGGGGTGGCAAATGATTTTTGTGTCGCGTGCCAAGAAAGCAATGTAAATCATCATAATTATTCGCGTGCCACAGTTAACTTCTTTTCTCAGAAACTTCATATTTTATACATAAAATACAAGCATACGCGTGGCAAGTAAAATCCCACGCGTGCCACGTATTTGTCGTCCCAGCCGTAGTGCTTCTTTCTCGTAATTTTTGTTAGGTTGGTGTAGTCTTTTTGAAGATTTATATATCGGCCGGTGTTTGGACTATTTTGATCATCTATACACTGTCAAAAAGCCTAAAGCCTCTCTTTCTCAATGATACTAATTTCAAATAGAAATATCAAATATCATCTATAAGATTAGAATTGAAATCAGTTTCGGGAATTATAAAATTGCATTTTAAGATAAGTTAGAATCGAGGTTCGACATCGGAACTTAAACATTTATATAGACCAAAATAACAAATTTCATTTTGGTTACCGCGAAAATTCTGTTACGTTCAGAATTTGCTGGGAAATCCATGATACGATTAAAACGCAACTTTTAAAAAAGAGATATTTCAGTTGTCATGGCAATCTAATTTGAGCTTGCTGTAATATTACGTGAAATTTGAACCCGTTTAAAATATTTCGTCATTTTGTTTGTTTTAATTTGATTTCAAATATTGTTGAAGAATAGGTTTTACATATTTTAATAAAACTGTGTAAATATTTTATAACTTAGAATTGTACTATGAATGCATACTAAAATAAATAAACACAACTTGAGGTCTATATTATATTACCGTAGCGTATCTTTCCAGAACTTTTATTGTAGCAACAACTATAAACAAACTCTTAATGTTGCTCGTATTAACGAGCATAAACAAAGTACGTTTTTTTAGGATATGGATTTTTCAGATTTAAAGAAAAGTCCATTAAGATGGTAATAATCTGCTTTTATTATTTTTTTAAAATTCAGTAAAATTGGGTTTAACCCCTCAATACCGTCCGACGTTTCATTACGTCGAGCTAAACCTTTACATGCCACCATCTAACGTGTTAGTAAGTCTAGCGCCATTTCTAGATTTATTTATTTTTGTCACACTGGAAATTATTCGATTTTAAAATACTTGTTATATTTCAAAAGAAGATATTTTGACCTTATTAATTATATTTTATTTAGTGGTGTTTATTGTATCTCTTATTTTTTATAAAGAGTTGAAATTTTGTGAATATTTTATTGTAGGCACGCGATTTCTTCCTTCCGAAGATAAGTACATACAACGTCATATCTCGGCTTATATGAAATAAAATGGGACAATATTTTTGTTACTTTTATAATTCCAATTTACGACAATGTAACACAAGAATAAATAAAAATTATGAAGTGCCTTTAAAAAAAATAAAAACCGTCACATGATCTAAAATTTTCAGTTGAGACATGAAAAATTTGACCTGCGGGAAACTTTTTCATAATTGCTTTAGAGGGATATATGCAGCAAATAAAATTTTTAGAATAATTTATGTTTATCTTTGAAGAAGACTGCATGCATATAACTTATATAGTTTTTACGATATTTATTATTACATATATGAAATTGCGGGCACGCGCTGGATAGGTAACGGATCGGTGTGCAAATTGCTTCCCCCCAGCAAAGTCTCCACTTATTTCAAGCTATAGTAAAAGTTATAGTTTTAAAATATAATGTTTTGCGTAAATCCTCAAAAATTTCATAAAAATCCAATAAAAATGCAAAAAGATATTAATTTAATATTTTTCGCATTTTTTGCACCTGCATCGCCAAAACAATCTCCTTCGGCATCTGGGATGAGATTTTTATAAACGTCCTTCGTGATTGAGGGGTTAAGCGATAAACTTATTTTTTAAAATTCGGATGTTATTTTGGGTTTTATGATTCACATACAGCAATCTCTGCCTGGCAAAAGTTTCTTCGGTAATATTACTCCTTTCCGACGTTTATAAATGACGCAAATGGCTAAGTGAAAGCTCAGCATCAGAGCTACCTATTGGCATCATCCATAGAAATGTTACGGCAAACTTGTGTAATTTAGGGCAGGGCCCCTCAATCCGGCGCCCGCGGGTGCCATGGCGCCCTTCATAAAATTCCTTGACGCTACTAGGGCTATGGCAAGTCATTTGCTGGGGAGGTGCAATAAGATAGTAAAGAAGAAGTACAAAGTCAATTTTCTCATTAATAATTTCAAGAATCTCCTTCATTATTATTAATAAATTTTGTGTTCAAATCAAAATATTTTTCTTTTTGAAAATAAAAAAAGAATCTAACCCATTTCTTTCGGCTTTATTTTTCTGTGTACCCCCAATTGGCGCCCGCAATCCTCTGAATTCGCAAATGCGCCCTCAAGGCTGAAAAGGTTGCAGGCCCCAGATTCAGGGTATCTGACATCAGCACCAATCCAAAACTTAACAATATCCAAATATTTGTTTTGAGTCGAAGGTTCTAATATACATACCGTAAGTTCAAATTTTATCTGCTCATTCACATCTCTATCTGTTCCGAAAGATTCGACGTGAACTTCAACACCTTGGACATGCATAGATATATTAAATGGGCCTAAAACGGATGCCTTTCTCCAGGAACATAACGGATGTAATAATATTCCTATTGACTGTAGCAATCCTCTTTTATAGCAGTGTTAATTGCTGCTGTGCTAATAGTGTTTTCATAACAGCGGCATACACACCTGTTTCTAGCTATGTATACAGGGAAGCTCCATTTGCTTGTTGACAGTGTGGCCAAACCGATGTAGTATTGGAGATTTATCTTAAAGTTGCTCTTGCAAATTATTAATGAGTGTCAATCCTTCATCTAAATCAGCGGTCGGCGGCCTGCGGCCCGCGGGCCACAAACGGCCCTCGATGGTGCTACATTCGGCCCGTGAATCTATGATGAAAAAGTGGCTGATAAATTTCATATAGATAATTTTGTATTTTTCAGTAAATTATTGTCTCAAAAACTATTTTAGTGAAGTTGAAAAGCAAGTAAATTATATAGACACGTTTTTTATTGATTTAAGACCACAAAATCTTTACAAAAATTTGATGTTCATCCGGCCCGTTGAAGCAATCGTAATTGCTAATGCGGCCCTGGGAAGAATTATCAGTTACGAATGTGGCCCGCCATGCAATAAATGGTTGCCGAACCCTGATATAAATTTAAGAGTAAAGTGTATTTTTAACAAAACGATTTAATTATGTCATTTGTTTATACTTTTTGCTTTCTCCATAAAGTATTGTTTTCTTGAAAACAACGAGAATATACGATTTGAGGTCCCCTGAACACGTTTTGACAATTTTCTCGATGTAGTCTGTCTCTGTGGTATGTGTGTGTGTGACAGTTTTTTTGTGTGCGCTCTAACTTAAAAACTATTAATCAGATCAACGCGAAATTTTGTATTTAACATTTTTATGAAAGTCACAAGAACTGATTAGTGTTTGGTAAAACTCGATAAATCGGAAGTGAGAGTTTACACATCACTTATTCTTTATTTTGAAATATTTGATATATGTAAAAACATACTAGAATAAAAGTTGTAGGAAATATTATTTTCTACAACCTTTGTTTGAAACATTTTCCCGTATAATGCGTTTTTTAAGAGATGTCTTTAAAACTAAATGTTTTAGCTGCAGCCCCCACGTCATCTACCGATGATTGTTAACAATTGACGCTTAGTTACGTCTTAGTAACGCTCCTTTTTCTTTTCTTAATTGTTGGGGCTTTGTGGCGATTACCAATATCAGAAGGCTATGGTTTGAGTTTATTTCTGTTCTTTTTCAAATCTTTAAATTTTCTCTCATTTCCTTAAATTATTTATTATCATGCAAACCAAGAGTCCCCAAACTACGCCCCGTGCAGTGATTTGATCCGGCCCGCCTTCTCAGCAAGAATATTCATAAGATACTAGATGAATTACACGTTGAACACCAACGGGACTTTGTAGTGTGATTTAAATTTTTCTGAGGGGTGTGTTAAAAACTTATATATAGACACACACAGATTTTACTGTTGATTTATGCAACGGGTAATTTCGATAATAAGAAGTACATAATTAGTAAAATTAAAATAAAAGCAGAAATATTCGAAAAAGATTTTACAGATTCATATAATATGTTCCAAAAAATCTCGTAGAATTTCTTTATAAACAATATTTCTTGTGTAGAAACGACCATCTCTCATCTTTCCTTCTCCATAACTTTCTAAGATCTTCGCTCTGATGTCTTCTAAACGTGTAACTCTGGAAAAGGCGACGTCTGATGGGTGAAGCTTAAAACACCTCGGATTCCAACAGTTTAGAAGAAGAAAATAAGAGAAGTTAAACTGTATGAATTAACATAAAAAAACCTGAGCTGGCTGAGAATCACTATACGAAAAAATATTAGTGCAAAGCATTAAAGGCTGCTACTTTAAATACAAATGAGCTTCATAGGTTATCTGAAATTATTTTCGTAGCTATCTATTACGTTTGACGTTGCTACAACAATAATAACAATAACAATAATAACGCAATTATTTCGTCTATTTTAAGGCTTAATAGACGCTAATTTATCGAAGGCAACAATGTGGGTCGCCTTGACAACAACCGGAAAGAGTACGAAAAGTTATAAAATTTCGAAAAGAAAAGCGTGTTTCTGACAAGTTCTTCCGTGTTACATCTAAACCTTGCAAGAATAAGATATTTTATAGTTTTAGCCGTCGAATAAAATAAAAACGGGGAAATTCTGGAATTATTTTCATATTTTAATGACAATGAAATGAACCTTACACCTCGAAAAATCGAAAATCCTGTGTAAACTTATGGGAAAATATAATCGTCTTCTGGAATTGAATCCGGGACTTTTTCCGGGATGTTTGACTTTTCTAGGGACCACCTCATGGGGGATTAACGATTGTGAAAGTTTCAGCTCTTAATTCCATTGCCAAATGCCCAAAACTACTGGGACAGACAGACAGACAGACGGACGGACAATCGAGAATTATTTTACAAGGATCATTTATGATATCTAAACAACATTTTCCGAGTACTTTGGATGTTACAGAACCAAAAAAATTCTCAAAACTTGCTCTTTGAAATTTTCACAATGTCGATAAGTAGTTTGAAATGCTGTATGTAGGCCGCACAGTGTTCCTGAAGGCTTACGTAATCGAAAATAATTTTCCCGGGACTCCTAGTTAGCAGAAACAAAATGGCATTTACAGCATTTCTCTATGACAAACTTTTCAAGAGATAAAAGTGACGGACGGACTGACATTAATAAATAAAGATTTTGTATATAAGTTTTGCACAACATATCATAATTAAATCAAGATTTTTAAAGCAGAGCTAAGGAGCAGGGCTACCACAATAAAGAGTTAAATAATATTTCTTTTAACACGTATTTCTAGAGAACTGAGTGCAAGGATTTTAACCCAATATGGTATACATAATCTTCATGATTATAAATAAATAACCAAAATAGCATATTTCATCCGTGTCGACTAAACAGGACTACCACAATATTAAGATTAGAATTTTTCTGTAAATATGAATTTCGAAGTTGTTGTCTGCACGGATTTCAAAGAAATTTCGTTTGTCGGGCAAATATATAATGGGAAAACGAGATGAATATGTTTAGAAAGGATCAAAAAAGCAGAGCTACCACAATAAAAGGAAAAATAATTTTCTGATTTCAAAGCAAATAAATGAGCACTTCTGTACCACTGGAGACCTGTGTACACACCTACTTGCAATATATTAAAATTGTATTGAAAGGAATGTAGGCGAATTAGTTCTTTCCACGACTACTTGTTTGTTTGTTGAAGAGAAAGTATGGCCTTAGTTAAGAAGATTTCTTTTTTAATTTATTAATAACATTATATGAACTTGCCTACTATATTTCAATATATGTATCTACGAGTAATCGATGCTTGCATACTGCAAGCCCTTAAAAAAATCACCATGCACCAATATCTAAACTCTTAAATAAACCAACACATTCTCTAGGACAACAGCACTTCCGTCACTTGGAGCCCCAATGTATTAAATAATAAATTCCATGACTAATGGCAGTATATTTATAATCTTTCGGAAAATTAAGGCAAATATCCGTAATTTCCAAGTTCTCTAGCAATCGGCTTGTGTCCAGGTTTTCGTATTTAAAGCTTAGTGAGTCAGATCTCACTGCATGAGCAATAAGAATAATCATCATTAAAACAATACTCTATAGATTAAATTTATGGAAAAATTAGGATTATCATCCATGCCTTTAGAGCGTATTTGGATACAAAAAATCGAGATATGACGCCATATTATATTTAACAATTGAAAAGAGTTAAAATTCCTCGAAGAACTACGAAACACAACATTAAAATCCTTTTCACGTTTTACTGCCACTGCTATCAAGGCTACTTCTCTTATTGTGATCCCTTATAGTACTAGAGAAAATAAATCTATTCACTTCTTCTTACAGTTGATAACACAAATTTAATCGTCATGTTTGTGCTTTCAGTAGTACGTGAGAATTGCAATTATCTATGATACCCTCAATAACAGTGCGTGATGCAATTAGTGTTTTGGATACAGTCAAGACTTGCATATTATCGGAAGAAAATATTGGTGATGATGTTTTCATAATATGCATGATATTGAAAATAATTATAAGTGTACTTATTTTCGTATCAATGATATTTGATGCAATAATTGTATTTAGAAATATTGTTTTTATGTTTGCCAGTCTTAATTAGCTATTCGTTGGTATTTTTATACAGAGATTTGAATATTTCTTTGGGATACTTCTTCGTGAGTCCAACGAAATATATCAGTGATCTAGGAATACCCAGAGAACTGTGGAGGTAATTATCAAAATATTATTATGAGGGTTGAAATGTTCTATTTGAGTCTTAATGGGGTGGGATCTACCTTTGCCTCAAATAGAAATAGCGATTTATTTACTTTTTAGTACATACAAAACATTATTTCATAAAATAAATTTATATATTTTTCTCTTTTTAGCTAAAGATTAAAGACACGCATCCCTCCCGGAAAATGTCCCCAAATACCTTCAAATATTCATCTATTCAAATCTCTGTATCTGACTTCATTAACATAATTATTTATTTTACGTGCAAAATAAATGATTATCTTCATTTCTATTTATTGGCAAGAATACTGAGGTTTTCTTTCGCTGCTATTCGTTGATTGGCGTTCCAAAACAACAGAAATGTTTATATTTACTTGAGATAATCCAAAAAGTAAAATAATTTATGTTGTGATTGATTCTAAATATACCTGTGGTCACATGATAGTGTTTTCCGTAAGTGTTTGTGCTTTTTTATATTGTATTTCGTTTAGTGTTAGTTTGTTGTGAGATGGCCTTTGGAAATCCTCTGTGGCGGTAATTTTTATTCTTCTCCTCCAATCGTACGTTTTATCTTCGATTTTACAAAGACGATGGATCGTAAGGATATATTCTAAGAGAGTAATTTAACTTAGAAATTCAATTGGAGTTATCCAAAGGTTGTAATACCCGCATGTAAAAATATAAAAATCTTGTTTTAACGTGTCGCGAGTTTCTATTCATTTTTGAAAGGGTGCCGCGTCTACAAATACTTTAGGAACAACTGTATGTAACTGTTTTGAAGTTTAAGGGGAACCATATATCGGAAGAAAAAATCAAACTCACAAATGCACCCCACGCGTTTGTAACGACATATTAGCGCTGATTAAAAATGCAAGAAAGCGCTAGGCGTTGTTGTGAAGTTCGTAGTGAACGCTTTCAGCGAGTCGCTAACGATCGCAGGGTTAAATAGTAAGTAGTTATTATTCCCAAAAAAAACCTTTATATAGTAATCCCTTTAAGATTCATTTCTAAAGATTTTTGTTTGAAAAAGGTAATTTAAAATATTATAAATTGTTTTTCTGATTTTTAATTACACAGTTTTAGGTCCTGTGTAAAATTAAAATTAAAGTATATAAAATTTCAAATCTAAACTACTTTTCGATAGGTTAAAGCGGCCCTCACACGATCAATATTAGGTACTGTCAGTATTTAAAATATTGACAGCAATGTTGATCTAAAGCAGGGATGGGCAAACATTTTACGTGGAGGGCCGCATTAACAGCTGCAGCTTCCTAGGCGGGCCGCATTAATAGATGAAATGCATCGGCGGGCCACGTTGCGGTGCACATCGGAAGTTATTTGAGATAACGAGAGTGGGTCCTGTTAGTGAAATCAATAATAAACATCCCCATAATGTCACTGGAAAAGGTTTTCCAGCCATAATTTTAAGCTGCAAATATGAAATTATCTGTATTTTATATTACGGCTTGCGTTCATAATGGCATCGCGGGCCACATCGAAAGCCCTCGCGGGCCACATGTAGTTTGCCCACCCCTGATCTAGAGGGTCATATAGATCTACTGTCAGTACGGAAAATGGCACTATTGCAGTAGGGTACCCCCTCCTTTATTCTTTATTTATGATTGAATATAATTTTTTTAAGTTTATTTCTCAGTTAGTTTACGTTCAAATAACATTTAAGGCAAAGGATAAAAATCTGGGTTACCAAATGATATAGGCAATTGGAACCCAAAAATTTATTCCGCCATATGAATTCCTCTATGAAGCTGTTTAAATGATTTCTTTTGGTTCCATAAGCTTGCTTGTGTCGCATTTTAAATTTCTTCCATGCACTTTCTATTGTTTGGGTATGTATCGCTTCATTTTCTTGGTCCGCAATATTTTCGCTGTGATTCACTTTCCAATGCTCGTATCCGGATGGAAGTATATGAATCCCTTTCCAGCAATCAGAAATTATTATACTACCGGAAAGGACATACTTTTCAATCAATGGCAGATGTATCTGCGTTTCTTCTTTCAACTGTTTTTAGCACACATTTCTGCGTTCCTCTCTCTACCATACCGAAAACCTACTGTTGGTCAATTATTACGCGTCCTCTATCACATTTCCTCTTTGTGATCAGTCTCGTCTATTTCGACAATAACTCCAGCTCCACCAAGTCTTTCTTCGTTATTTAAAAATATAAGCTACAAACATCTCTAAAAAAGTTATTGAAATCAACAATAGTGTTTTGGCTTAATGTTTATCCGTCATATTTTCTCATGTCAAACATCATTTCCGCGACAGTATGCGTTTTTCTTTTCCAATAGTAAGCTAATTGGAGTACTTCTTTGGGAGATATTTTTACTCCCTCAAAAAAAGGATCTCTTCATAAACCCCTCTGTTGTTTTGCAATGGTTGCACTTCCAGTTCCCGTATGTGCGTCCAATTTTTGGTGTTTTTAGTTTCATTCTTCTCCCGCATTTATGGAATCTTTTATCCGGTGCTAATTTTAGCTTTTGTAACCAACTCAAGAATTCTTCATCCGTTTCATTTAACTTCTCCCGAAGTTTTCTTGAGTTGAAATTGATTAAATCGTTCATCTCTTGTGACATGTCGTCAGATAGTTTATTAAACATGTTATTTACCAAATAAAATTACCCTAGAAATGCTTCGAGTGGGGGTATCCAACCGCAATAGCACCCGAAAAATTGATACTGATGGATTTCAAAATATATTTAAATATTTCCATCAGTCTTTGGGTGTGGTTGGGATACTGACAGTATTACTGACCGTGTAAGCGCCATATCGACGGTGCCGCTTCAGTATTGTTCTAGCTATGAACGGGAGAACAGCGCCAGTGTACTGGGAGCCACCAAACGCAGTAATTTCTGTTAAATTTAACACTTGGTTTCACAGTGGTAAGGAAATATAAGTTTTACAACTCTATCTTGATTTTTTACAAGCAGATTTAAATAGGTTTTGCCTGCATTACGTCATATGGTTATGCCATATCGTAAAAGACTTTTAACCATGGAAAAGTATATCATACGTTTAATTTGTGTAGGTGATATAGTTGAAATGAGATCTGTATTGGATCTTCAGATGGGTTTATTTCATCAATTTCTAGCTATGCAATCTCACCAATTCAGAGGGAGGAGTTTTCTTTGATGTATCTCTTGGAGGACGTCTGTTGGGGCATGTTGATACTAGTATGGCTAGTTGGACCCCAACCGAGAAAATTGATCTGCTACGATAGTTCAGTGGTAGAATAACCGCCCGGAAGGTGGAAGACCAGGGTTTGATTCCCAGTCATAACAAAAATATTCCCGATATCTGAATTGTTTTATCATGCTTGTGCCATACATTTCAACTATCAAATAAATGCTTGGATGTGTTTGTGTAATTATGAATATCAATGTATATAAATATATACAAATCTTACATAATATGGTGTGAATATGAGCATTTTAAAAAATGTTCAACTTTATAGATATTTTTCTTCGCATATGATATAACATAACAGAAAATATTATATCCTCCATTCTGGAGGTATATATATATATATATATATATATATATATATATATATATATATATACACACACACATATATATATGTGTGTGTGTGTGTGCGTGCGCGCGTGCGTGCGTGCGTGTGTGTTGTTCGGGATAATCCCAAAATGCGGGCACAGCTAGGTTTGGTTTTTTCGGACAAATCTAGATATGGTTAGAAAATGTACTTTTTCGGGATATATATATATATATATATATATGTATGTATATAATTTACCAAGATGCATTAATAGCTAAAATATTTTGGATTGATTTCATATTTTAAAAAAATAGTTATTTTTCCTCCTTCCGCTTGTTTGAGGAAGATTTAAACTCCATAAATTCTCAGTCTTATTAGGCCTTTTGTTCTGGGAAACTCGAGTCTTCTAGCCCTGAAACTTTCGTCAAAATGCTATTCCAAAGTTTTGAAAGTTTTGAATATCACAACAATCGGCGACAGAAATGCGAAAGATTTTGCGGGATCATCCTTACTCGAGAGAACAAATAGTTTTCCGTGACCTGCCTACTTAGAATTTTCCAGCAATTAAATGCTAAAATTTCATCGGAAGATAGACAGCGCGGCGTCTCATGAATTTTGATATGAAAATTGTGCTTAATGTGGTTACATCTTCTCAGAGATAGCTCTTAACTCATTTAAATGGTGGAAGAGATAAGAAAATATTTCCTCGTAGAAATAAATATCCAAGGCTTTAAGGAATGTTTTGCCAAAACAATAAAGCAGAATTTCATTATTTCTCAAAAACGTGCAAAGATATTTTCTTAAAAAATATTTATGAGATGATCCGTTTAATATACTTCAGTTTATATCTTAATTTTTGCTGAATAACTATACGTATTTTATTCGATAATAATGCTAGCACACAAATCGATTTCCGTGTTAATCTGCCTAAATTTTCAATTACATTTAGTTTTTGCCAAGTCAGAGTTTTAATTAAAGCATATTCAAAAGAAAAACTGCTCGTCATTTTTACGGTTTGTCTCTCTCGGCATTCCTTCGAGTAAAACTCTCTATGAAGCCATAGATTGCCAATCTTTACTCGACCACAGAATTAATCGAAATCGAGCCCTGGAATGGCAATCATATGAGTATTTGTAGTGACAATGGAGAAACGTGGTCAACGAATCACCTTGCTCCTCTCGTCCTATCCCATTTTTCGGCAAACATGAAGTTCTAATTGACCCACTTTAACAGCGAGTCGTAAAAAACAATCCGCTTCACATTCATCCTGCCTTCCCTCACCACTCCTCATTACATGCATTATCGGAATAAATTCGGAATCCCTTTCCGAGCGCGTAAACAATTTGCCCATTCGCTTTTAAAAAATTGAGAGGGTTTTTTTCAATAAAAAATTGCGACAAAAACTATGAAAAGGAGAATTTTGGATTTTTTCCAGTTTTTATCCCCGTTGGCCGTGATAAATCCACCAGTAAGGTATAATCTCGTCGGTTTTCCTCGCATCTAAACAACCCATTCGATTACAGTTGAGGTATCCCGCAGAGTCCACCGCTATATTTGCCGCTCTCTCTTCTCTCGTAACGCGCTTAATGATCCCGAAAAATACACGGAGCGGTGTTACTGCAGTATTGCTATCACATAAGAAGTGATTTTGGGGAAAAAGTGGCGCTTCGATCTTTTACATTCTCTGCCCGTCCATCTCCCTCTATGCCTCTCTCACTCTCTCCTCTCTATTTCCCTTCTCCTCTTCCCTCCTCTCTCTCCTCATCTTTTCATTTCCAATACTTGTATTTTTATTGTTACTTGTATTTACATTGCTATTGTTCTATGTATTATTGTATGTTTCATGACGAGGGGTTAGGTGGTAGATAGGACTTTTTAGTCTCTATCTCGCCCCAAATAAAGACTACATCAATCAATCAATCTCCATCTTCCTCTCTCTTTATTTATCTCTCCCACTCTCTCTCCCCTCTCCTCTCTTTCCCACTCTCTCCCCATCTCTTTCGCCCTCTCTACCTTCCTCTTTTTTCCTTTCTTTATCCCTTCCCCTCTCTCTACCATTCTCTTTCAGTTTTTTTCTCTTTATCATCATTTAAAGCAGGGGTTTGTAACATTTTCAATGTGGCGAACACCAAGTTATTTTCTAAAGCATCCACCGGGCACAAGTTAGGTATACTTTCACCAGAATCATTAATAAAAACAAACCAACTTCAACGTTATTAAAAATGTCCTTTCGTACGTTTGGCTAGAAAACGGGCGAAAAGATTAAATTACTGACGCTAGAAATGGCGATTATAATCATCGTATTAGTGCACGTTAAGACTGCCGAAGAGCACGGTGGTGCTCGAGAGCACCTGGATTCGGACCCCTGCTTCAAAATAACGTATTCCATGCATGCCCATACATCCTATTATCTTTCTCTCCCGTTCACTTTCCCCCATCTCTTTCACATTCTTACTTTCACCGTTTCGCACTCTCTTCTCACGGCATCTCTCGTCTCAATTTTCGTCCACCTCTCCCATCTCCATCATTCTTCTCTCCTTTCTCTCTCTCTCTCTCGCACAATTCATTACCTCGAGCCCTTTCGTCCTTCACACGACTCCGGGCAGCTATTTTTGGCTCTCCCTTCGACGCAACCTTTTCCCTTTTCTCCTCCGACCCTGGTTTACCTGATGCACCCCTCGTCTCGCTTTCTTCCTTCTCCTATCCCTTCCTATCCTCTACCCTCCCCTCTTAACCCTAGCTTATCCCCTTTTCCTCGCTTCTTTGTTCTTATTCACCCCTCGCTTTCATCTCTTATACACCTTATACGGGCTACCGTCTGTCCGGCAACCCTTCCGGGATGGGTCCCTGAGGCTATATTGCTGACTTAAGATCATGCCTTCGTTCCCTCCCTCCATCTTTCTCCTCGGTCCTCTCTCCAACTCTTCCCTATTCCTCGGCAGTTAATTAGCGCCGTATTGATTAATTAACCTCGGCACGGACATCATACGATACCTCATCTCATGCAGCCAATCCGTTTTCACTGGAAACCTACAACGGATCACCACTAAGCGTTTGCCTCTTAAAACTCTGCTAAACTTTGGTTATCCTTTGACTACTAGCAAGTTCCATTTTCGATTTTTATTATTTCTTTCCCCCCTGAATTCGCTCCCATGACTTTGATGTCCACAGGGGTCCGATATCCTGCATTCGGTATTCATTCCCGTAATTCCCATTTTTTCTTTTAGCATATTTCACGCTATTTCCACTTCCTGTTATTGCTTTTATTCAACATTTTGCCTCAATCTCTCTCCTGTTTTTGCTGGCGATTTATTCCTTTGAATGCCTATAATGTTTCTCTTTCGGCTACGTTACTTTTTCACTAGCAAAGTTTGCGTCCTATTCGGCTGCAGGGGTTCCAAAAACGACAATTTCCGCCCTTCGTTGTTTTTGCTGAATGTATGCCCGCGCAAATATTCATCCGAATATCTAGCTTATGCTCTCCCGCGTCCCGACTCCCACGGGACATGTCGACCGTTGATAATGTGTTGAGCTCGGGGCACGGGTTTTTTTATTAACTGCGCCCAAAAATGTTCATTAACATACAGCGTGGGTAATGGAATTTTATGCGAGAGTTCTGCGTCAATATCAACAGTGACGCATTCCAAGAACGGAGGCATAATTGATGCCAAAAAGTAGCAATCGAGAAGTTTCGCTGAACAGGAATTCGTTGGTAGGGATCCAACTACATCCTAAACTATATCAACAAGATGAAAAAAGTGTACTCCATAAATGGAATGCACAGAGATTTCAAAGGCGTTCTTAATGGGAAATACGTATGGAACGGTAGTGAAAGATAAGGCGATTCTCGAATTTTTATCCCCGAAACTATAGTCTCGGGGACTATCTTGTAGTAAATGTTGTTCTCTATCCAAATAAATTTTTAAATCTATACTTCACAGATCATATAAGAGAATGGGAGAGAAATATATCGATTTTTAATTGTTGTTTGCTGAGAGAACCGTCTTAGCGATCGAAGTAAACAAGATATGCGATGTTTTGCTAGAGATATTCTCGAATTTTTATCTTCAAAACCATAACTCGTATTTACGTAGCCTCGCGTACTTTCTTGTAGTAAATGTTGTTCTCTATCCGAATAATGTTTTAAATCTATACCTTACAGATCATATAAGAGCTAGGGAGATAAAAGTTGGATATTTCATTGTTGCTTGACGGATGACATTTAACGAGATACGAGTACTATAAGTTTATTAAAGTAATTATGTAAAGTGAAACTTTTAATAGACGGGTTCGGTTAAAAATCACAATTAGGCGATAAAGTTTTATAAAGATCACTCATACATAATTAAATTAAAATCCGCCCAGCGGTTTAGGAGATGAAAGTTACGACGGACGGAAGGATCAGACGTGCCCATAAGGCATTCCGCTATTACCACTTCGCTGGTAAAGAACGACTAATAATTGAATTTTCCTGGATGTATGTTCTACTGTGACAAATTTAATATCTTAGCTTCATAATGTGACGTATCTTATTAATTATTTAAATTTCATATCATTGTTCTATATGAACCACATTTCCACCTATGCCTAATAATTCTATTTACGTCTAAACTCGTTATATCATTGATATATATATATATATATATATATATATATATATATATATATATATATATGTGTGTGTGTGTGTGTGTGTGTGTGTGTGTGTGTGTGTTTGTGGGGGGGGTGCAGCTAAAGGAGATGAGAGAACTTATGTTGGATAAACCT
Source organism: Tanypteryx hageni (assembly GCA_028673005.1). NCBI lineage: Eukaryota > Metazoa > Arthropoda > Insecta > Odonata > Petaluridae > Tanypteryx > Tanypteryx hageni. Next base: position 97,817,835 of record CM054112.1, on the reverse strand, counting down.
TTGTTATTCTTAAATACACTACACATAGAAAAATTACTTCGTCCACACCCAGGGCCGGATCAAGTGACCCGTGGGCTCCAAGCAAGCGAGACCAGTGGGCCCCACGCATGTCAGACCTTTGCTCTCCAAGTATATGAGACCCATAGGCCCCACGCTTAGCACAATGAAAGTCCAACCATATGCTTAAATTGTAAAAAGAAATGACGGAAAATAAAGACTTAAATAAAATAACATTTATATATAACACAAGATACAAGTCATGAAACATATTCAATAATGATACAATAAGTGTTCATAAAAGGAAATGTAGTTCTTTAGGCTTCGAGGTTTAACAAACTAGCTTTTTAATTTGTAAATTTAAGTGATTTAGATGCTGCATACTGATCAATTATTTGATCTAAGTCTAATTCATTAACTATATCTGTTTCGATGCTTAGCATTCCAAGGTTTGAAAGCCTATTTTGGGTCATGGTCGATCTTAAATAATTTTTTATTAATTTTAGTTTTGAAAACGACCTTTCCCCTTCGGCATTAGAGATGGGCAAACATAAAAATATTCTTAATGCAATCTCAATACCTGGAAATAGTTGTTTTTGTTTGAGATTAGATAACAACATAACCAAGTCCAATTCATCAACTTCAAACACTATGTCCCTATATGAATTATATTGAAATAATTCTTCTTTCGAACAATTTTCCTCAACATTTTCCACATAGATTTTAACAAACTCAACTATTGAACTTTGTTTATCCCATAGAAATGCAAAGACATCAATTATTTTTTGTAATTTTCATTACGTTGTTTGAGACACATTATCAGAGTATCTAACATAACATAGTAGGTGTTTACTCGGAATGTAGAAAATATGTTTTTAGAGAACTCTTAGTCATTCCCTTTGCATTTAGATTCATCAAATAACTCTCTTTTTGCTCTATTTCTGTTTCCTTCCATTTTAAATATAGGTTCAAAATTTTTGCCATTTGTTTCTTTTAAAAGCTTTCCTCCCTTTTCGATATAATTCATGAAAACCTTTTCGGTTCATTTGCTCGAAACATATTCAATTAGGCTTTATAATAAAGCGTAACAATGTTTCAAGTTAAATTTTTTGTTTTGAATTGAAATACTGACTGCATCAATCCTTGCTAAGACATCCTTCAAAATGGCACAAAGCGATGCTGTGTTCCAGTATAGTAGTTCCTTCTTCCAGTTTTTACCTTCTATTATGCTCTTCTGATTCAAGAATTTGTCTTCAATAAGATTATTCAAGCATTCTATCACAACCCCACATCCATCATATAAAGCATCTATAGTTTAAAAACCAGCAGAAAATCGTGTAGTAGATAAAGATTTTAATAACTTTTTTCCTGTTAAATATTCATTTAACTTCTGCCAACTTCTAGTTGATGAACTGAAAAAATTGTACAAACGCTGCAAAAGGGCGAAGAAACGTGAATATTGTTCAGAAGCTTTCATGCCTTTTTCGCTTGCTAAATTAAGACTGTGCATGGCGCACGGTATATATATGGCCTGAATTGCCTCGTCTTTGATGAATTTTTGTGCTCCATTATACACACCAGATAAATTTGCTGCATTGTCGTAAGTCTGACCCACACAGCCTGATAATTTAATATCTCTTTTTTTCAGCTCTTTTGAAATAGTTTCGGCCAAATTTTTTCCAGTGTGCCTTTCTTCTAAAGCAATGAATCCTATAAATGATGATGCTGGTTCTCCCACTTTAGTGCAGTATTGGATAATAAAACAGAGTTGATCTTCATTTGAGCAATCAGGTGTTGAGTCAACAATAATTGAGAAATATTTATTTTGCTTCTCTACACATGATATTTTCTTAGATACTTTTTCTGCCAATATATTTATCAATTCCTCATAGACAGTTTTAGATAAATTGGAAATCTTACCTTTTCCACGATTAACTTTCGTCTTAATGTGCTGTTCCATGAATGGATCGAATTTTTCAAGGAGCCGCATAGTATATAAAAACAACCCACAGTCTCTATCTTCAATGTTTTCTGCATTCCCACAAAAAGGTAAGTTATTTACAGCAAGAAATTTAATTACTTTGAATATCCTTTGAAGTAATTTTTTCCAATAACTTTTTTCTTCATTAAGTTGTTCCAATAAGTATTTATCCAACCTGTTTTTATTTGTCCTTCTATTAAAAAATAATGTACCTGCAGTCATATGTTCGGAACTTTTTTCATGGCTTGATAAATGCTGAGCAGCATTACTCCCGCCATTATATCCTACTACCAGAGCATCTCTTTGATTCCTAGGTTTTCCAAAAAGCCTACAGTATAAACAAAACACTTTACCACTTTTTGGAGAGTAAATAAGCCATTTTCGTTTTTATTTTTCATTATTCGGTTTGGTAGAATAAAAAAGGTTATTAGTCAACTTTCTTTTGATCAAAACATTACCCTCGTAGAATTTCAAAATTTTCATCATTATTTTGGTTAGGTAATCTCTCCAAAGATGATATTAATTCTATGAAGTCATCACTCACAATCCAATCAATGGGATCAATAGAATATTCTAATATATCTGAGGTATATGGTTCTGGTACAGGTGGTACTATATTATCCTCTGCTATCGAAGCACAAGCTGGGCTAGTAGGAATGGGTCTAAGAAGGTCAATAATTCCTTTCGTGCAACTCTCCTCATCTGAAGCTCCAGGTGATTGTACATCAATATCCTGCCCTTTATGACATTTACTGCTATGAGAAGTTACAAAAACTTATCTAATCTAGGAATTTTTCATGCTTTCAAATTTCTCTAATATTTCTTTTCCTTTTTGCGCACCTGATTTATGCTTTGAAGACATTTTTGGGTTATTATTATGTTTTAATTTATTAATTAAAAATATATCGTTTGAAAATCGTATTCTGTATTTCACGTGGTTAACTAAGTGATACCTCTTCCGTAAGCTGTGCTTGCTTCAGTTTGATAGTTTATAGTTTCTCGAGGTGAGCACTAGACAAACACAAAACAAATTAAACTGGAGTCTCTGACTTATCACTCGCAAGAAATTCCTGTTACTTTTCAATTCCAATTCTGCTCCAAGAAAAACTGGCACCAGCGCAAATTCCCAGACGCAGCTATACAGAAAAAAATTATCAATTACTTACTAAAATCTGATGAATACAATTATTTTTTATAATATTTTAACATTCCAGAATAAAACGTTTTTTCTTTGATTTTAAGTATTTAATAATAACGCAAAACCTCCATTTCAGAATTTTGTATAGTTTACTCTTAAATGAAAAATAATCAATTTTAATACAATATTTGGACCAAATTCAGTAAAAATCAGATTGTATTTAATTGTTGTAGCAAGAATAAAATGAGCTTTACCTTAACTCCGAAGATGTTTTCCGTGGTTTCGTCACTGTTGCACTCACAAACAAGGCATACTAGGATTACTAATTATGTAAAAATTTAGTAATACAGAACTTATAAACTCTGCTGTTAAATTCCCCTGGAAATAAACACAAAAGTATAATATTTGAACAACTCGATGCTGAACTCACAAAACACTTGACGCAAGGCGTAGCTATCACTATCGGTATAGCTTCCACGGCGAGTCAAGTAAAACTAATACTTTGTGTTCACGCTTTCCAAACGAGGACAGGAACAATTCTAGGAAAAAGAATTCTAGGAAGGCACTCGGTGCATCTTTTCACCCTAGTGGCCTCTCCATCTGGAAACTAGACATATGTGGGCACAGGATCATCATGTTCCATTCTTCACGCGGAAACAAGAGAGGCCCTGCTGTAACTTTCTTCTTGCTCATTGCGGGAAGTCTTCCGGTTACCATCTCATCGGGATATTGAACAAAAGAAACTTTGAGACCTCACGAAAATTTTAGGACGAGATAATAACAATATGGGGAAGCAAAGAAAGCAATAACTACACGAAAGCGAAAAGGGTCCATGAGACAAGAGACAAATGGGAACCAAAGATGGGATTGACAAAAGGTTCTTTACTACCTTTGTAAATTGAGTACATGCGTATTCGGATCCGTCCTGTGTCAGCAAGGCCATGGGTCAAGCAACGTCACCCTTTCTCCCTCTTTTTCCTTGAAGTTAAGAATGAGCCTCTAGATACTCTTACTTTTCCCTAGAGAAATAGGCACTGTTATATTCGCCTCCTCGGTGGTCCTTTGCATTTCGTTTTGTGAGAAAAGGAAAGTGAACGCCTATAACCACATCTTATCATGCGGTGGTCCCGCAATTCGCAATTTCAAGTTTTGCAATTCTTGGCGGCCCTTTGAAATCAGAAACTTTAATCGGATGCCTAAAAGAGTCTGCTCGCTATGGGCCCCCTTGACCTTTGGGCCCCACGCTCTTGCGTTTTCTGCGTACTGCTTAATCCGGTCCTGTCCACACCGTCTATCCATCTCCCGCCAACGCAGTACCCGAAACCGTTCTACTCACGACACTCTCCACTTCCTCTCCCACTCGCCCGCCAACGTCCCCCCCATCCAAAACAAGTGACCATCGCCATCTGCTCCGAACAACTGACAATCGCCACCCGCACACCAACTCAGTCACACACACGTGTGTGTGCGTGCGTGCGTGTGCTCGTGTGTGATTTCTAGTCTCAATTCATTTTAACGACCCTTACAATTATTCTACAAGTTTCTCTTTTTATCATATCGTACATTTGAAACTTTCAAATTCCTCTAATTTTCATTAATTTGTATGTCATCCAGTTAGTGAATGCATTCATAACAACCTCAAATATTCAAATAAATTTATTTATTAGTCTTATTTTTTATATCATTCACAACTTAACAGCATTTTAGGTTGCCACATACTTTTATATTCAATTTATATTAAATTTATGACCCTGATGAAATTGCAAACAATTTTAATTTAGAGTTTTGTCATTCCCCACTAATTAATTCAGTTGAATCAAATGAATTTATACCAACCCCCTTTTCTCAGTCACTTTTTCTATTACCTACAGATCCTCAGAAAATTATGAGTATTGATGATATCCCTGTACCAATTGTCAAAGCAGCTGTATATTGCACTCCCCATAGCTAGTATAATTAATTTATCTTCCTGTGAAGGTTGCTTCCTTCCAAATTTAAATTTGCTTGCATTCCAAAAATAGGTTCATTATCTAATTCTGATAATTACCGCCCTATTTCAGTACTTTCAGTTTCTTCCAAGATCTTTGAGAAAGTCTTTTATAACAGAGTGATGGATTATTTAGAATCTTTCCATCTATTGAATCAATCCCAACAGAAAAACGAAAAAGATAGATCAACTACGTCAGCCTCCTTGCAATTTAGTAATAATATTGACCAGGCTTTAAATGAAAAATTACTTACCCTTGCGATTTTTTTGTGATTTAAGCAAGGCCTTTGATAGTATTGACGACAAGATTTTGTATTTTAAGCTACAATTATTTGGCATAAATGGAAATGCACTATGTTGGATAACTTCTTTTTTATCTGTTCAACAACAAATCATTAGATACTCCAATCAATCACCTAATGGCCCAAAAATTGCTACATATAAACCACAAAATGTTGAGTGTGGTCTCCCTCAAGGTTCTATTTTCGGCCCTTTACATTTTATAATTTTTATTAATGACCTTCCAAATAATATTAGGAATAGTAAACCTGTCTTATATGCTGATGACACCTCTTCTCTGATCCAATCAAAAAATATGTCTGATTTATTAGAGCACTCTAATACATCAACCAAAGCACTGTACCAATGGTGTCTCTCAAATTCTCTCACTGTAAACAAGAATAAATCACTCTATTTGTAATTTCACACTTAAAAACCACCTCTTATATCAAGTCCTTATATTAAAATGAATGGTTCCGGTATTGCATGTTTTATACGTAAAATTTCTGGGCTTACACTTAAGTGAAGATCTTGACTGGTCTGTGCATATTAGTACAAATCTTTATGCTTCATAAATTAGCTTCTCTTGTTTCTATGGACATACTGAAACTATTATATTATGCCAAAATACATTCTTACTTATCATATGGTATTATTTTTTGGGGCTATGCCACTTATGCTAGTAAAGCATTTGCATTACAAAAACAATGAATTAAGACCATGTGTCATGTTCCCTATATAACTCATGGTAAACCATTTTTCAGGCCCTTAGCATACTCACCCTCCCCTCCATCTATATTCTTAACTGTGAAACATTTGTCAAAACTTATCCAGAACTGTTTTTCATTAACCAATATTTTCATTTCCATGATACATGCCATAAAACTGACATTCACATCAATGATTATTGGTTGACCCTTGGTCAAAAAGGTCCTGACCATGCTGTTTTCTTAGTGTATAATAAGCTTCGTCCTAGGATAAAGAATTCATGCTCTATGTCTGTATTCATAAAGCATCTTATGTTTGCCAACAAGCATAGCTTATTATTCTTTAAATAATTATATTTATGACTGTTTGTCATTATTTTAACTACCGTTTTTCTGACTTCTCTATGTCTTTATTGACACTAAGAGCAAATCAATATTATTATTATATCTTGGTGACATAGAGATAACAGTAAGATCAAATTTCATATAAGATTTATATCATCTTTTCGGCTGTGGTATCTTCATCATATTATTTATAGACTTATAGTTATTCCAATCTTATTATATTTGTTTTCTAGATGTATGTAACTTGGGTCTTCTGATTAAATTTCATCTCTTATGTTTTATTAGCGTAAATTGTCTACCTATATCATAAATCTCATCATATTTTTGTATACTTTATATGAAAGCTATATGGTGAGCTCAACTTTTTGACAGAAACGGCCATTAAAAATTTTTCATCCAAATGCGATCTTTGCTAATATTTTAATTTCATAAAATTCCTATCGCATTTGGTTATTTTGTTTAAGTGAGTTTTAGTTTTTCTACCCAACCCATTTTATATTACTTTCCTAGAGGAATTACCCGTTGTACATCAACAGGACTTTGTAGTCTGATTTAAATTTAACTTCTGAGGGGTGCGTGTTAAAAACTTATATGTAGACACACACAGATTTTACTGTTGATATATGCAACGGGTAATTTCGATAGTAAGAAGTACATAATTAGTAAAATTAAAATAAAAGCAGAAATATTCGAAAAAGATTTTACAGATTCATATAATATGTTCCAAAAAATCTCGTAGAATTTCTTTATAAACAATATTTCTTGTGTACAAATGACCATCTCTCATCTTTCCTTGTCCATAACTTTCTAAGATCTTAGCTCTGATGTCTTCTAAACGTGTAACTCTGAAAAAGGCGACGTATAGCTGTCTGATGGGTGAAGCTTAAAATACCTCGGATTCCAACAGTTTGGAAGAAAAAGATAAGAGAAGTTAAAATGTAAAAAAACCTGGGCTGGCTGGGAATCACCATATGAAAAAATATGAGTGCAAAGGGTTAAAGGCTGCTACTTTAAATACAAATCAATACAAATGAGCTTCATAGGTTATCTGAAATTATTTACGTTGCTATCTTTTACGTTTGACGTTGCTACAACAATAATTTCGTTGTTTCATAAAACTCGCAAATCGAATAACACAATTATTTTGTCTATTTGAAGGCTTAATAGACGCTAATTCAATCGAAGGCAACAATGTGGGTCGCCTTGACAACACCCGGAAAGAGTACGAAAGAGTTATAAAATTTCGAAAAGTAATGCGTTTTTCTGACAAATTCTTCCGTGTAACATCTAAACATTAAAAGAATAAGATATTTTATAGTTTTAGCCGTCGAATAAATTAAAAACGGGGAAATTCGGTCGTTATTTACATATTTTAATGAATAAATGATATAAACCTTACACCTTGAAAAATCGAAAATCCCGTACAAACTTATGGGAAAATATAATCGTCTCCCGGAGTCGAATCCGGGACTTTTTCCGTGATGTTTGATTTTTCTAGGGACAACCTCATTAACGATTGTGAAAGTTTCAGCTCTTAATTACATTGCCAAATGCCCAAAACTACTGGGACATACAGACAGACAGACGGACGGGCAATCGAGAATTATTATATAAGGATTACTTGCTCCACGAGTAACATTTTAAATTACATCCTATATCTAAACAGTCACTGGCATATAAATCCAATCCTTTTGCTTTAGTTTTTATCTTTCTCAATATCTTTCTTTCCTTGTGTAATGCCATTTTTCTCTACTGGACATGTGTACAATGGGCGCTATTTATAATTGGCTTATGTTTAAATTTCGAAAGAACCCGTTTTCCTGAAGAATTTTATTTGTTCATATTAAAATTGTTGTGTGCAAAATTTTTAGAAGCATTGTTATATTCTTAGCTGGAATTACATTTTATCTTACTTGCCTTTCGATTTCAGAGAAATTTTAAATAATGATATGTATATTGGATTCCTTAATTCTCTTATTTGACCGATTGAATATGTAGCAATATTAAGCCATGGTGAATAATTCATAACTGCCAAATTATGGTTGATGGGAAAGTAACCTGACTGATTTTCTTTTGTTACTCTGGTGAAAATCAAAATTCTTGGATATAAAATGCCTCAAATTTAATCCATTTCCATGTTTTTTGAGGAAACTTGGTCAAAACTGATTGCTAAAATAATTGATTATCGCGATTTAATGGATGAAAATTCATGACATTTCGCAACTGATTAATTTGATAATAAGTTATCTGAACTCATATTAATATGGCAACAGTAGGAAAAGAAAAGGCACTCTAACACTCAAACCAAACCCCAGGAAACAAAAAGGGCGCTTTCTGTATATTTAAGCCATATTCCTCTTATCCAGAACTAATAACATAATAAAATAAAAAGCATTTTACCTTATATTACTATTGCAAAAAATATATTTGCATATAAAATTTCAATATATTAGTGAATCTCAGCTTTTGAATTCTATAAATGTATTAATTTTTCCACAATTGAAAGGAGTAATATTTAAAACACTATGGAATTTGAAAATTAGTATTTAAAATTTGAAATTTTATGCATGCACATGATACTAGAGTACCTACATTAGGGACATTCTTAGAAGTAAATGACAAATAGCCCAATGTACATTTAAGGGGCCTGAATTTGCTATGGCCACCTTAAAAGGTCCATTAATTACCTAGACCACTGGTCTAACCTACAGCCTGTAGGCCACATCTGGCCCATGAAGGGTTTTTTGCAGCCTGTGAGTGTATGATAAAAAATCTATACTGTAACTAAAGAATCTACTCATCTCAAACTAAAAAAGGATTGGATGACAGCTAAACTGATTGAACAAATAAAAACTAGAGATAAATATTACAGAATGTGGAAAAGCAATCCGACTAACGTGACATATAAAGATCAATATAAATGTATAAGGAATAGAGTACAATCGGAACTTTAAAATGCAAAAAAACAATTATTTTAAGTCCAGATTCTCTAATATTAATAAAGATAAAAAAGTATGGCAAGAAGTTACCAAAATTACTGGTAAATGCAAATCCATAAATTTAGATAACTTAATAATTAAATATAACAATTGCTTTCAAGTCAGTGACACAGTAGATAAGCTTGCTGAACAATTAACCACTCAAATAACAAATCTGAAACTGAATTGTAATTTGAAACTAAGCAAGATGAACCATCTTTCCATGCAAAGTAGTATTTATATATCTGAGGCTATGGAAAATACAATAACCAAAATAGTCAGTGACCTAAATAATAAAGCAGTAGTCATAGATAAAGACTAAATGATACTTTGAGTGGAGAAAAAAGAGTTGAAATGGGAGTGCCACAAGGTTCTGTTTCGGGATCTATACATTTCACAATTTATATAAACAGCATATTTAACTGCATGATAAACTGTGAACTGATATTATATGCAGATGATGCCGTACTTATATCTGTACACAGAGACTTTGATGTAGCTAATACAAACATGCAGAAAAACTTGATTAATGTCATCATATGGAAATATGACAATGACATTATAATTAATATTAGTAAGTCAAAAACAGTGCATATAACAAACATGGCTCCAAAGAGAAAATTATAAATTGTAGACTTCATGAACATAAATGTGCCTACAATAATTTCTTAGATATAAATTGCAATTGTGAATATTTAGAACAAGTAAAACAATATAAATACTTAGGAGTTATCATTGATGAAAACTATAGATTTTATGTTCATATAAAAAAACTAAATAACTGTTTAAGAAAAATAACCTACCAATTCTATTACATTAAAATATAGTTCCAAAAAGGTTAAGAGGATAATATACTTTTCCTTAGTTGAATCAAATAACCATTTGGGAAAATGCCAATAAATCTAATAAAAATTTTTAATTGCTACTCAAAATAAAAGAATAAGAATGGTGGATGAAGATAGTAGGAATAATAAAACAATAAATTATAATACAACAGATAGAATATATATTGCATATATAAACTTAAACATTTTACTATTGGAGCAATTACTTCAGTATGTCATATTAACCGGCAATTAGTTTACAAATAGATATAAATCAGAAAGGATTGAGGAACACAACATGAAGAAATGATGTAAGATGAGATACAAAGTACCAACCTTTTATAATAATCGTGGTAAAAATCATTATCTGTAACACTTCCAACATTGTTGAATGAGTTTAAGAACTTTATCTTGTATATCAGAGGTCAAAAGAAACTGTAAGATATGGTTCATGAGTAATATGAAACAACAGTTTTAATCTAAACGAAAAAATTAAAGATTGTTTAAATATAGAGTAAGATGAACTGATAATTTAATAGATAAGATATTCAAAATTTAATAACTGACATGTTAATGAGATATGTACTAATTTTATGTAATCATTTATGAAATAGGTCATGAAGTCATTGATGTGTTGTGAGATGTTATATTTATGTTATACCACCATTTTCTAATGTCATTGGCAAAAATTCTTTGAAAGTAACTGTTTCTACTTTAATGAATGAATAACATGTCTTCTGAACTTAGGAATTTAACAAAGATGTATGAAGTCAAAACAAAATAAGAATTGGTTGTTAAATAACTGATGAGATGATGGGATACTGTGAAATTGTATTCTGGTGTGATGATGTGGTATAATGATGAGATGAGACCTGGTTCATATGTTGCAATATGGTGTTGTGATGTAAAGATATGAGATGTGTTAATAATGTTAGTCAATACCACATACTGATGAGATGTCAATTTTTATGGTGAACAACTTGTTGAGTGATGATCAGGTTGCCCCAAGGTTGCAGTAACCAGCCCCTTTGGCATCTACCATCTACTCTTGCCCTGTTGGGACACCATATGAAATAGCTGTAGTTGCTTAGTCATTCGGCTACCACTGATTTAAAAATGTTGGCACCTGAAGACAAGCCTGTGGCTTTGCAGGACCTGACTGTAGACATTGTGTCTTTTCTTTTCAATCTCATTATTATTATTACTCATTCTGAAGATTATATAAATATCATAGAAATGGTAAATTGATGTCTCTTAAATGTGTAGACTGTTCCTGGCTTTAGTAATAATAATTAATTATTATTATTTTAAAAATATTATTATTGTTACAAAAATTGGCATTTAACGTTTGAATTAAAAAAAACCGTCAATTTTATTTTTTTCAGTAACAGTGCAATTTAAAATTTAATTAAAGATAATGTGTGTGACATTTTCTTTCTTTAACAGGAGACAACACAGCAGCGATTCAAGGACACGAGTCCTCATCGATAGCGACATTTTCTCTGAGAGATTTCCACGTGACTTTGATAGCCGCGATTTTGTCCTGGGTTGGGAGGTGAGGAGAAGATCCCACGTAGTTTGGGATGAAGGATGTGGTGAGTAATCCATTTTTGGAACGTCTCTAGATGCCTTGCTCGTTTGTTTTTTGTTTTTCTCACTAATGCTGAATTCCTAGGTAACTTCTTAACGAAATTGTGCTTTCATCTTAGGGGGCTTTTTTTTGAACGAGACTGCACGCGACAGAGACAAATTGCTCTTTCCTTTAGAATGGTCGTCTTTCCTACGATGCAAAAGAATGATATAGCTTAAGAGGGGCCGTGCGAGAAAAGTGTGCATGGTAATTAACTTAAATCACAGATAAATCCCTCTTATAATAGTCTAAATTTGGAAAATAAAGCAATACGCAATAGTATTTTATTGAAGTGATTTATTATTATTTACAGAGATGTATACTTTTTACATTGCCTTAATAATACCGCAGTGCCTAACTCTTGTCTATGCAATTTTGTTTTAACTATGTAGTTAAAAATTTTGATGCTGCTTCGTCGATTTACTCTTAACAAATTTTCAATAGCAAATATATGTGAACGCGAGGATATGTATATGTTTTTATCCAAAATTATTTTTATATACAACAATACCTCGCTTTAGGCGTCAGATCGGTTCCTGAAAATTTCGCGCTAAACGAAATTCGCGCAAAACGGGGTCTTTATGTCAAAGAGAATGGGTTTCATGGACGCCGAAACTTAAGTGTAACATTAATAAAAATACGCCGTTAACCTGTAAAAACAGCTTCTTTTCGACTTCCATACATCAAGGACAGAGGCAAATCTTTACATTTATCTTCCTCGGTAATTTTTGCATTGCGTAGGAAACTAAAAATTCATATTCTGGAAAATATGTAATCATTTCCTATCGGCAACCTCGAACATCATATGAGCTACTTGAAAAAAATTGAGATCTCGAGATCGACCACTTTTCCGATGACGTTTTTTACAATGCAATTATTATTACAGTATTTTCATGTGATACATTACAAAGTGATGAGCTAAAATCGTATGTTATTGTTTTTGTAGGCGTGAACATTCGAAAAATTTTGTTCACAATGATAAACGTATTTTTTTTAATTTCTCCATTTCTGTTAAGTCCCGCGCGATCGACCGCGATATGCTTCGAGATCGACCGGTCGATCGCGAACTACCGGTCACCGACCCCTGTCCTATATGAATGAAATCTCAAATAAATTAGCGAGGAAGTTTTATTCGTAAAGTCGCCTTTCTTCAAAAAATAATAACGCCAAAATAACCGTCGATCGAGAGATAAAAACGGTGTGCAGTTCTCAGAATTTATTTTATAGTATCACATTCATAGACGATCTTACTAACATCAACAAGCCTGTAAAAATGGAATTTCTAATTCATGTATGGTTAGGCCACCTTTGTTTTTTTTAACACCTTGTAGGCGCGGGCTTGCCTCGCGCTTTAACGAATCTCCTTAAAACGGGGTCGCGCCATGAGAGATATGCCTCTATTTGTATAGTCAATAACAAGGATCGTTCAAAAGAATAACCAAAGAAACAACTCTTGATTTCAACATTATACTCATCGCATTAATGCTTGATGCCTATAATCGGATTTGATTTGAAAATAAAATAATCATTTTAATATTTCTAGCGTGATAAAGAAATAACTTTACCGTAGCATTTCGAAAGAGGACGCCAGATTTGTAGAGAAAGGTCTTTGATCTATCCTTAGCCTACTATTTACTCGTTTCCTAATCGACAATAATGCACCATATTAGCGTCACCTAGGAGATGGAGGTAATTATGCTGTCTATCAGCTATGTGCACAATTCTCTAAGGGACGTATTACTAGAGCTCGTCATCGACGCAGGAGCGGACCAAAATAGCGTATGCTGACGCGGCGCGATTTTCCCTCAATATTCGCTTCGGCCAGCTGAAATTTCCCTCATGAGTCGCAGGAATAAAAATTATGTTTTTATGGAAGCTAAAATTTAAAAAATGTAAAAGACGTTTTTTTCAATATACCGACCAAGCGTGACATCAATCACTGGAAGCGTCGACGTGACCGGAGTGAAAGTAATCGCAAAAAAAAACGATTGGAATCTGTTGGAGCGAGTGACTGGGAGGCAGATGGAAATGCGCGTTTGAGTGAGGATTTCACGGGACATTAAGGGGATCTTCCCCTCCACCTCCTGAGCCGCTCCCAACCTCCTCCCCCCTCCCCCCACCTCCCTCTCTCCCTCCCACCACCTCCGTCATCACCCACCGTCAACCGCCCATTCCCCCATTCCTACTCACACCTCTCTCTCCCTTCCCTAATGAAGTTATCGGCCACCAACTTGGGACTCATTTCTCGATTAAATATCGCATTCTCCGGAATAATTAGTGTCATGGGACTGCTCCCACTGTAATGCTCCAGCCATTCCTAAACGAGCTTTTGCGTTGGCAGGAAAACGTCCTCCTCTCTCTCTCTCTCTCTCTATCTCTTATCCCAGGATTCATTTCCCATCCTCCGACAACACCTACCAACGCCGTCTCGCGGAAAGATATAGGAGGGAGGGGGGGGGGGGTCGGCGAGGGTAGCTATAGGAGGGGAGGAAGTTGGCATGGGAGATATATAAATGGGAATGGAGGGGAGAATAGAATATGGAAATGGAAGAGAGCGAACAAGGAAGAGAAATGAAGTGGGTATTCCTAGGGCAGAGGCTGAAAAGTGGAGGGGAGCTAAACAAGGAAGAGTAGATGAATCCTGAGACTGAAAAGCGAATATTGGAGCGTGGGTTGAAAAGTAAAGTAACCTTGAGAATTCCAATTCCTTCGGTTACTGTGAATAATACTAACGACGTAAACATTATGTACCTATAAATATTGGGTGGCTTGAAGAAAATGCGTCCTATTTGAGGAGCCATTGCGCCGTAAACTTAATTGATGGAGACCTAAAAATGTTACAATAAAATGAAAACATGCTGTTGCATTCCAGAAAAATTTTTTCGAAAAATATACGTTGCTAAAATCAGAGTTGCAGATGCGCATACTTCAGATTCAAATCAATTACGATCCACAGTGAGGCATCTTATTCAATAAAGCTGCATTCAAACTTAATTCAAATATAGATATACCCAATTGTTTTTAAGCAACCATTTAATTTCGCTAGAAAAAACTAATTTGTATTCGTGATAACCAGTTTGAAGTATATATATATGCAACATGTTAAACGTTGTAGAGTTTAAATATCGACCGCATAAGATAAAGAAATATACAAATAGAGAAATATGACCACACAATAGTGTGAAAGGTAGGAGAGACAAAATAGAATAAAACATTCGTGTGAAACTGAATAGATAATGAATCATAATGAGCAAGAAATGTGAGAACTCTGCTTTAGTAAAAACGTAACGAAATGAGATGTAACGAAGAATTAAAAAAGCTGATTTGAAACAGTCGGTCGAGCAGACAGACAAAGGATTTTTTGTCGCTCGATATCGACGTCACATTTCCCTTATCAGTAATTTAACAAGCAGTTATACTACATACATACGTATATGAGGATAATTTGAAAAAGCGAAACGGAAGACTGAAAAAAGATGCGTAGAGAAGAAGATAGAAAAAAATAGAACGAGAATGACGGAGGCAGAGGAAAAATTAAAGAGAGAGAGGTTGACAGTTGTGAGAAATTTTTATAAAAGAGATACGTAGAGAGGGGTGAAAGTAAACAAGTATGAAGATGGAAAATTTTGAGTAAAACTGCCCAAACCAAATTTCATCAAAATGTCCTGCGGTACCCGAGTTGAGACAGATACGTTTTAAACTACATCACGAATTCTGTGAAAGAATGATTTTTTCCCATTTCTGTGGTTTGAGGAGACCGCGCAAAGTCAGCGCCCTCCCTTCGGAAGTGACCTTAAGCAGTTGGTCCCATTGGTGCTCTTCGTTAAGAGTAGGCTAATGCCGGTACCGGGTTTCCCTCCTCCCATCTGTGTGTGTGTGTGTGTGTGTGTGTGTGTGTGTTCAGTTGATAACAATGCAAAATGACCGTAGCAGTCGACGCAATTAAAAATCAATTACTATTACTGTAAACTACATGTAGGTCTTCATGTAAAGTGATTGTTATTATCGTCCAATTACAATCAAAATTGGAATCGTTCGACCAATTTTACTAAAACTCCCCAACAGCAAATTTTATAAAATTACGTCCTGCGATTTCCAAGTTGAAACAAACACATTGTAAACTACATATAGGTCTTCGTGTCAAGTTCGTTATTATCGTCCGATTTTAACTAAAATTGGAATCGGTCGTCAAATTTTAATCAAACTTTCCAATAGCAAATTTCGTCAAATTACGTCCCGCAGTTCCCGAGTGGTAAAATTTTTAATATTTTTTGGAACGAACAAGTGATCGAAAATCGTATAATCACGTAAATACTTATTTTTCTTTTCTTTGAATGTATCGTAAAACTTACGTTTTACGAGAAAAACTATTTGCCAAAAAATGTGTATTTAATAATTTTATTCAAATTTTGTTCTCAATATTTTTCTCTCGGATGAGTATTTAACGAGATTCTTGCAAAGTACGTTGTAAACTACATTTAGGTCATCGTGCACTCGTGCACAGTGGTCGTAATTATTTCCCGATTTCAACTAAAATTATAAACGGTCGACAAAGTTGAGTAAAACTTTCCAATACCATATTTCATCAAGATATTTCCAGCGGTTCCCGAGTTTAAACATGCGGGCGGACGGACGGAAACGGCCTCCCGCATATGCTTTCACTTCGTGCAAAGAACTCTTAAAAAGGGAAAGGATGAGAATGGACGGAAGATGAGGAAACGGTCGAGGAAAACGGGAGGTGGATATGATAATTTGGCTAATATGTGGATGCAGAAAAAGCGAAAGAAAGAGTGGTAGGTGAGGAAGAGGGTAGTATCAGGTGTCAAGAGAAGCCTTTAAATGGTAAGAAGTGTTGTGGAATTTCAGTTTAGTTTTAATTTAGCGACAATTACTTTCACAGTTGTTTTTCCGGCTCGGTTTCCTCGAAAATACGTCCGAATTTCCCCCTCCCCACCCTCCCCAACAACTCCTTTTCTCTCCCGCCCCATCCCTCAATGGTTCTCTTCGTGGTTTTCAATTACGAGCCCGTGAGTATTTTTCAAAAACACGGCCTGGTGATCGATGATTTTTAACAGACTTCCTTTTCCTCTCATCTTTCTCATTCTATGCCGTATAAGCGAAACGCGGCCGAAAACAATTATCGTTTTGTAATTAGTTAATTTCACGTGCGAGAAAAATGCCGAAAACTAATCTACTGGCCTAATTTAAAGCCAATATTTTTTAAATGATGAATTCCTGAAGATGTGAAATCGATAAATGAATTACCGTTTTTTGATGAAAGTTTCTGCTCAGTTGATTATTTCCACTGATTATTATGACACATGGTCAATTGTCATGTCAATTAAATATATTGCGTATTGATTTTATGTATTGACTAGCAATTCCGTGTCATTTGCCAAAATACGCCATTGATTAGCGATAAAATTTGTTTTTAAGCGAGAATCTCATTTGACTCTAAACCTCTAAACATGTATAATACGTTAATCTAAAAAATAATTTTCCCCGAAATAAAGTTTTGTAGAATATTGAATTCTTTATGGGAAAGAATAACTCGCCTAATCAAATATAATATTTATGCAAGTTTCGACGAAATGTTAATCCGAATTTTAACGAAATTCGTAATAAGTCCTTTTATATCATTTAAATTCTTATTGATATTTAAGAAGACTGCCTCAGCGCAGAACCTCATAAAATATTTTCAATTTAATATACTTCCTTTGCATTCACGTATTTCTTTCCCCGAATACTAAGATTCACTATCAATTGTATTATATAATATTTTGGCAGACGATGCTTATTGCAGTCGAACTATCTTTATGAGTTTGTGTGATATGTTGAATCTGCGATTCTTAAAATCCAATTATATTATTTTGCAGAATATGCCGAATAAAGAAACTTTGGCGACATTATTTTTCCAAAAATATATTTTTTTGAAGTGACAAGCGGAAAAACACCAATTTGCATCCGAATTCGAGGAAAATAGGATTTGCTTCATGACGCGTTGTCTCATATATACATACATACATACCATTAATGAGGTTTGTTTGTTTGTTCTCTGGAAAATCAGCCTCTTAGACTATTTATAGTCACAACTCCTTCCACACCAGACATTCACAAAAGAGAGAAGGTGCCGGCATTAGTCTACTCTTTACGAAGAGCACCAAGGGGACCAACTGTTTAACGTCCCTTCCAAAGGACGGAGCGCTGATATGCGCGGTCTCCTGAAACCGCACAATTAGGGTACGGGACGATCCCTGGTTGAAAAATCCTGACCTCCGCCGGATTTTAACCCGACACAGCTGCGTGAAAGGCCCCCGCTCTAGCCACTCCATAACCGCAACCCTCACCATTAATGCGGCCTGATCGGTATTACTACTGAATCCTTTTGCCTGAAGATGCATAGTCCTCCATCGCTTAGTAACTATTTTCACAATGAAGTTTTGGCAATTTTCAATCTCTTTAATGGATTCAACTACAGCGGCATAACATCTTCCCATGATGCATTGGCGCGCCACTGCGTTTCTTTTCCTTCATTAATCTGGACGGTTTTTAAGCGCCGGTGAAATGGGATGAGTTTGTGATATACGTTCGCGAAATTTCCGCGTAGGATCTCATTTTGTCTCTCACTTCCCCTCTCTCCCCCTCTATCTCTTTCTTTCTCTCTCTGCCTATCACTCCTTCACTTATCTGAGCGTTGAGGAAGATATCTTCACATTAAACGTGGTTAGACTGGATGAAAATGATAATGCAACTACCTTTAAAGCTAAAAGATACACGTAGAATATAGACGAAAAAAGAGCAATTCGCCCAGCCGTGCTCAAAATTTCGCATCGCCGTTGAATAAAGAAATTTAAATGAATCGAGGTGATGAATGGTTTATTTTATTTTTTGGAAATGAAATTTGTAAGGAATATTCGATCTAAGGGATGTTGGCGAAATGAGGCGCTGTAAATTCCAGACGAGGAGAACATTCATCTTTAAATTTTGAAAAGTGTAGAATGAGACAAATTCTAGGGTTTATGAAGAACATAATACTTACATTCTACATATTTTTAGATAATATAGAAAACAGTTATAGTTAAGAGGAGAAAACAACATATCATTCAGCAATTTCTGTCATTTAATACCAAGTAAGAAATTTTAATTTCTATTTCTTAGAACAATGTCTAAGATAATAAACTAAAAATTGAGCTGTATGTGAACCGCTTGCTTTATAGATTTGCTTTATATGGTGCTGTGAAGTGTGGTAAAACTAGATTTGGCGATTCTAACTTCTAGTTTATCACTAGTAACTATTATTTACATCAAAACTTACATGGTATTTCAATTTAAAATGCAAACATAAATAAATAAAGATATTTATTATGAAATTTATTTATTTAATAGGAAATTATTTTAACAAAATTTTAATAGATGCCATCAGATTAAGAAAGCATTGATTTAGACGTTTAACTGTCTTACGACAGTTAATCTCTTTCGTTTCGATAGCTTATGTTAATTACTCTTTCCGTTGAGTTGAATCATTATGTAACGGCAAGGAGGCGATGCTGTCCATGATTGATGGTCGATATTTAGCTTAAAGTGCAAACTGTTTGTATAGCCGGTTGCACAATTTGCATGCTGCAGAATAAAGCTGCCTTTTGGATCCGTTCCAAAGGGGGTGGTGTGCCTCGGAGTACAAACGGCTTTATAAACAAGATGTGGCGTTATTGGAATTGGAATTTTTTTGCTGATGGCAGAGTGCCAAGTGATGGTACTAATCGTTTACAGGTTGAATGGCGACGTTTCTAAAGTATTAATTCTTACTCTTCCGACGCTAGACAAAGAATTTCAATTTCAAGGAGCCTGTATTTTATGTACAGCTTCAAGCAAAGTATATTAATAGAACACAGGATACCAGCCGAATATATGGGAAAGGATGGAAACTCAATTTTTACTTTTTCATATACGTAGTATATTGAGATACTTGTAATCGTGAAAAAAAATCGACTTCGAGATTTTGATGGAAATACAGGTTTTAGTTGTCCCTGAGTCCATATAAGTGTTTTTCGTCACGCCCTCTGCTTGTCTGTCTGTCTGTCTCTCTGCCCGTCTCTCTGTCGATCTGTTCGCGGTTCCAGGGCCCAAATGTGTACGTAAAATCGAATGATATCTCGTATTTATGCAACATATCATTTTTTGCAGACGTGTTTTTGATAAAATGGCATTGCATAAAAATAAAAGGTAGTTTATCCTTGGCGAATTTTAGAAAAATTTGATTTACTCAAAACTGGCCTTAAGAAATTTGATTAAAATCAATCAAATTGTCGAACCTGATGTCACAAATAATACTGTGTAAGCTATATGTCTCTAAAAATTACTCTATGGAGTCCAGTGACATTACAATGTACGCTAAGCTTCCTTACCTAAATCCTATGACGTCACGCCTCCACTCAAAATCTTACTACTGGTTATACGGTTAAACTAAATCGAATGATATATCACATTTGCGGATAATATCATTCATAAAAGACGCTCTGAAGAGAAGACCGATATGCGCAACAATTAAGGGTACTTACTCAAAAATAGCTACAAGGATTTTGATTAAAATCCCTCCAATCGCACAGCATGATGTCACAAATAATACTAACTAAGCCATATGTCTCAAAAACTTACTATATATCGTCCAGTGGCATTATTTCTGTACAGGACGCTCAGCGTACACTTCAGAGGAGGGGAGGGGGAACCTGGGGATTCCCTGGTTTAACATTCCGTCATTTTCTGTAAATAGTGAGAGGTATTAGATGTGAGAGTTTGATGGTGTCAGTCGCTTTGGTTCTGTTGCTACGCATCATTAACATCATTGGCAGTGAATTGCCAAGCACAGTTAGTTTCGAGGCGAAGAGTGTAGTGAGACCAAACGTATATACGCATATGAGAAAGTTTGTGCAATGTATATTGCGCCGTTTATTTGATAATAGTAAAAGAGGGTGATGCACACATTGCCGCGTGTGTCGAATTGCATTTGCGTAATGCAAACACCGAAGGACCGCATTTGAATTTAGTACATGTCTGATCGGGTAAATGTTATGTAAATAGATGAAAGATTCTGAAGATTGAAGTTTCGCTTTTATTTGTTTTGTTAATATTTAGGTTGTAGAGTTATCGTGAGACAAATGAAGCCGTATCTCGCGCAGTGGATTGTTAAGGAATCGAGTTTGACAATATTCATCGAAATCATGCGAGAGTTTGCAAAGGATTTAGAATTTTAAGAAAACTAGAGAGATACGCGTTCTACGAAAGGTTTTCATCCGAAAATAAAAAATAATTTATGCATCATAGCTATTACATTTGAATCAAATAAAGTTATCAATATTTGTTTAAATTTTAAATTTTGCCCCCGTAAATTCTTGGAAGATTTGAGAAGGGCTGTTATTTTATGGAGAATAGATATTATACCCTTGAGTCGAACCCTGGTCTTCTATTCGGGATTTTTTCTTCATTGCCGCTTGTGATATACAATATTATTATCATTACTTAAACAGTCAAAGCAGAAAGGGAATTACTGAAATAACTGTGAATTAGTTGATTTTTTGTGAGCAATCATTGATTGTGGAATATTTAAACAATCAGTACTCATACAATCAAAAGAGAATTTATTTACTGAAATAACGTAAATAATTTTGTTGTTCTTGTAGATTTGAAAAACTTCTTTACATATTTTTCAACATATGTAATATACCTAATAAAAATGCTATATGCTTGATTAATTAAAACAGAAATGAATTTAATTTTCAAATATTTCTCTGTAAACTACATTTTGTATTATATAAGTATCATTTCCATTAATAATTTTTGTTTGATTCATCGGCTGTTCAGCGTCTCTTCTTTTCATTCTTACATCTTCTGTATTCATGATACTTTAATAAAAAATTTTTATTTAAAATAGGGGATCGCGGGATCTTCGGCCTCTTAGGGATATTTGGGGGATCCACATTTAGCGCCTCTGTGAGACTCCCTCTACATCTTACAATAGAGAAATATTTATTTGATATTTTCTTCATTATTTGATGGTTTCCGTGTGTATACCAAATTTCGTTTTGATTGGATAAGATTTGGAAATTAGCGCAATGCGCTAACGCAAATTGCGCAATGACTATAAGAGTGGTATTCTAGAAAAACTACAGGCATTCGACAATAAGTTATTTGTACATGCACACGTAGTTGGGTAAAAATCAGACGACCGAAACGGCAGTTATCGTAAAACAGACAGACATACAGACAAAATGCACATGGACTCAACAGGAGAGACCTCGCATCGTTCGACCAATTATCTTGAAATTAATTAAATATTAAATTAACTTTGGTACTTCAATGTGATGTATTTTATGAACATTTGAATATTTTCAATACATAATATTTCTCTTCAAGTGATTCTTGACTGTCAACCATTATCCTAAATAATTTTTTTAAATAGTTGAATAAACTCGCCTTTTTAAAAGATACAGCTACATAAATGCGTTTTCAGTTGTCTTTCAAGATAATAATTTACGAATGTTGTTTACATTGGTTGCTATGAAAATAATTTCCCTTTCCTAACCTCTTTCTCTCGTATTGAAAGCATTCAAAGCAAGCTTACACCCATTAGAATTAAAATAACAATAGGATTTCGAGGTCTAACAATGTAATTGGTAGGCAAGGCAACTTCCCGTTAAAATCGCAAGATTTCCCCAAAATATGTGAATTATACGTTTAACATGAACGATTTCGAGCTGTAAGCAAAAATAGATGAACAGAATAAGAATCTTTATAATTTATTCTTCAAAATTGTTTAGATACAAAGATCGTAGGTTAAAGTTTTCCAATTTTAATCTCAGAAGGAATTAAAGCCTGCACGTCGAAAAGTCTATTTTTACGTGATATCTTATGGGAAATGGATATGTCTTCTTTGGATTCGAACCCAGGACTTTTTTCGAGATTATTTTCGTCATCACCTTATAATATGTAAATCGAGCATTTCTGCCAAATCCCAAAATTGTACTTAATCGGAAAGTTTGTTTAAACATTAATAAGTGCTGCCATAGTCGATGACGTCAGAAAGGCTTCAAACAGAGGGACAGAAATCGACAAATTATTAGCAGATTCTGTGTCAATAAGTGTGCGTTGTGTTACGTTTAAAGTCTTAATAGCTTTGCTTGGCGTGAACTACATTTTAAAACAAATACCTTCGCCTTGTAAGAAGTTAGGCTGAAAAATAATTGATTGTGAGCAAATCTAATTCATGTGAACGAAAGATACGGCAATGAAGGATTAGATAATTTCTATTGATGTAAAGTAATTTCTTTCAATGCATGTAAAAAAGGTTAGAAAATTACCATAACCGGTGAATGGGTTGCTTCAGAAACTTATTTTTCGAATCATTCTGACGGAACTATTCTGCCATTTAATTCCTTCTTCTAAGGTAATGTACGTCTGATTTTACAAAATCCAAAAATTGGTATATCAAGAAAAATATTACTGTTATAATCTTTATTTCGTTCGGGTTTCTCAAATTTCCTGCTACATGCATAGAAAACTCACGCTTTAAGTCATACTATGACGTTTGGAGGCGTGATTTGCTCAGTTAAAAATTTCATGGGTAAATTATTTCATTTTGTTGTTACTAATGTTAAGTAACTTTCCGTTGCAACATAAATTTTATTTAAATAAGAGAAATCAGTAAATTTTTTAAGGATAACCCTCGCTGAGGAATAATCTAGAAAATTGATCAGTTCAAACCGTTAATTATATTTAAGGTATCTAACATCTTCTCTTGGAAACCCCTGATCATTGAAAACTTTTTTACGCACGAAGGAAACGGAGAGTCCTGAAATATCGGCGCCGATAGGACGTATAATTTTGTTATACATTTATTTCAGAAATTTCATTCCGTATCCATCTCGATATCATTTCGGAAATGACCACCATAGATCACGAAGAATCTTCGAATATACTTGTATATCGTCGAAATAGGGTCGTTTGCGGAATGAGAAGAATCTCTAGTGCCATTTCGACGTCGTTATAGAGATCCGTTCTCTCCTCTCGTTCCTTGAGCTGAAGAGCAATTCTTCAAGATAAGCCTCTATAGAGGCGAAGAAATTCCCTCGACCGAATACGCTAGTCTCTTTTCTTTAATGTAGCTCTTACTATGCATTTCACGTGTTTCCTTCCGACTCGCCCTAAATAATACCGTCTCCAAAGAAATGCCACGGGATACTTATTATCGAAACGGTTAGTTGCAAAGCTACTAAGTATTTATGGGTCGATCGTGTGTGTTAATTGATTGTTGGCGCTTTATCGATAAGAATCTAATTAGAAATAAATTGATTAATATGGAATTTCGCGAAATATTTCCTTTTCCTTACAGATGAATTTAAACCAAAATACATATTCTTACCCTTATCTTGCGCAAAAGGTCAGGTTATCATTAAAGATTTATAGCAAATGATACCAGCAGATACTATCTATTAAGCCTTATTACCTCCGAGTTCTACTTTCGCGGTCAAATTATCAGCACAGAGAGCATCGCACATACCGAATGTATATTTCTCTAAATTCGGAAAGTAAATTACCACTGTTTACAGTTTTCCATTTATCCTGTGATGAAAACATTACTTCTTGAATAAGAATCATGAGTATTTTACATCGCAAATGCATTATCAAGTAGTTTCATTTTGTTTTCATAGCTTTAGATAACTTAAGTTCAGAAATCAATCGCAGTTTGTTGGATTATTAACCATATTTTGTTCTCTATTAGAAATTACTTTTGCGGGAGGAGCTAGAATTTAGAGCCCATGAAATCCACTTCCATGTGGTTTTCTTAAACATAATTGACCATTTATAGAGTCTCTGCGATGCCATCACTCGATCAATTCCGTATATCCTTTCCGTCTACCCGAGTGGAAGAGCACGTTCTGATTTTAATTTGGATTTTAATTCACCGTAATTTCTTCCCGTACTGTGCGAACAAGGTCGCTGATAGGTATTAATAATCACGAGGTCATAAGGCAAAGGTTCACTGAACGGAAGGAGTATACTCGTCGGAAAGGACTCCAGGAAGAAAACCTCTCAAGGTAATTGTGCAAAGCTGGAATCAGCTGACTGAAGGATAACGATCCGCGTCTGATGAGAATGGAGCGGTCCTATGGAATTGGAATCATCGCGAATGCAAATGTTTGTGGCCTCTGAGATATGCGCTTTGGCGGAGAGGACAGGACTAAAATGTTGCTTCAATATCCTCCTCCTGCCTCGTTCTCCCATTCTCTGCCTCCCAGCTCGACCTCCTCCTCGCGACTCGCCTCTCGTAACTTCCCTCCAACTTCCTACAAGCAGAATATTTTGAATGCCTCCAATATGGCGTCCCCTCTGATCACCTCCCTTTAACGTTGCCGCCAGCCTCGACTCATCTCCAACTTTTTAAGCTTTCTTTTTACGCGGTGTGCGAAATGAACGCATTCAGCGGATGTGGCTCCCGTTTGTCCGCCTCTTTCGTTAGGATGATTTTTATAAGATTTGAAGCGAGAAATCTACTATAATTGTAGTCGATAGAAATTCATTTAGCTCTGTGTAGAGGTCAATTGAACTTTTGCTTGTATCCCGTTAACAATGTGAGCGTTACTCACACGTGATTTTTTTAAAGATTCCAATAAGTTTTATTGCCTAAATATATTGTACATGTATTTTAGCACTTCAAATTTTTACTTACATAAGATAGTTTTTTCTTTGTACATTTACGGTCTAAGGCAATACCAGTTCATTCAAGGGCAAGCTTTTTTAAAAACAATTTTGTTGCCATTGGAGATACCAAAGACAGGTATATTTATAAAATTGCTTGTTCTTGAATTTTATCAGCACTAAGACGAGCTCGATAGTTCCCTGTTGAATTAATACCCATTTAGGTATAGTGACTCTTAGGGTTGGACCGTATTCAAATCGTTTTTTCGCTTAGGATGCCAAATGGCGGAACCGTCGTACGTGTATGCTAAGGAGGCACTTCTAATTTCTGCGGCGCCGCAAGTGCGTAATACACGATTGGAGAATCCACTCAGAGTTCAAATTTTTGCTGTATAAACTCATTCCTCCGAGGACAATACGCCGATTAATACGTTTTATCCGCGCGGATGATCCGCGTGAACAGGACCCATTGTTATGCGTTCTTTGCACGTAGTGAACGCATATAGGGTAGGTCGTTTCCGTCCGTCCGTCCGCATATTAAAACTCGAGAACCGCTGGACATATTTCAATGTAATTTGGTATTGGAGTGCTTTGCTAAAAATGACTAACTGATGCCAATTTTGGTTAAAATCGGAAAAAAATTTACGACCACTTTACATGAAGATCTACAATGTTCCTTTGTTTCAACTCGGAAACCACTGGACTGGTCTTGATGAAATTTAGTATTGGAGAGTATTGCTAAAATCGGTCGACCGATTCCAATTTTGGTTAAAATTGGAAAACAATTACGACCACTTTACGTGAAGACATTTATGTTTCAACTCGGAAATCGCTAGACGTATTTTGATGCAATTTGGTATTGGGGAGTTTTGCTAAAATTTTATTCCAATTTTGGTTAAATCGAACAACATTTACGACCACTTTACACGAAGACCTACATGTAGTTTACAATGTTCGATTGTTTCAACTTGGGAACCGCCAGACGTATTTTGATGGAATTTCGTATTGGGAAGTTTTACTAAAATTGATCGACCGCTTCCAATTCTGGTTAAAATCGGACAACAATTACGACCACTTTACATGATGACCTACAAGTAGTTTACAATGTTCCTTTGTTTCAGCTCGGGAACCGCTGGACGTATTGTGATGAAATTTGGTATTATGGAGTTTTGCAAAAGTTGATCGACAGATTCCAATTTTGGTTAATATCGGACAATAAATACGACTACTTTACATGAAGAATTTCCTATATTTTACAACGGTAACGAGACCAGACCGATAACGGACTTTGCTGTTCATTTTATTTTGTTTTTGCGCGCAGCCAACAGGGTGCGCGTCAGTTCTCTCCTCTCTTGTGGAAGCTTACGTAGTGTAGTGTGCGCCCCAGGCGATTAAAGGTGTTTGTGTTTTTACGCGTAACTTTCATTTGTGTCCTTTCCTCTCCGAGAAACCCTAGCCCGTCACATACCTCTATTTATTCTCGTTAAATACTCATCTGAGCGAAAAATATTGAGAACATTGTGAACTATCAAAGAACGCATTTGGAAACTTTGTACTCCGACATCGAGTACACCTTTCCAGTCTTATCTTATCTTATGGGTATGTTCAGCCTAGCAGAGACTCCTGCGGAACAGCGAATTGAACTTTCGATAATGAGCTCCACAGGGAGATTGCGTGAACACGATCTTTCCTTCGCGGAGCCTCCTCGAATAGGACGCCAATTGAGAATTTTCGAATTTAAACCTTAAATTTTAACAATCTATGAAAAAATTTGTGACTTCGCAAGTATCTCGCGCTTGGAAACCCTATACTCTACGATATGTAAGTACATATTTCCACCACCGTCGATTCATGAGCAAAATACTCCACCGCTGTGGCGGAAACAAAGGGTTTCTTGAGAATCACCGTCCTATCGCCAAAGAAAGAAATATTTCAGCCCCTCACCGTACCCATCCCCGCCCGTCTGACTCTCATATTTCGTTTTCTTTTGTCGTTTGTCCCTTTGAGAAGCAAAACAGTCGTTGTAACTCGAGGCCGCCCATCCGCTCCCTCTACGGAATACGTCATCACCTGTTTCTCGGTTCCTCTTCGCTCGGAAGTTAAAAAAATAAAACATTCTTTTGTTTTTTTGTCCTCCCATCGCTTTCCGCGCCTCTTTTGTTTGTCTCCTCTCTCTATCTCTCTACCTCTCTCTCTTTCTCATCCTGTGCCTTGTATTTTTTATTAAAGCAGAGATTTTATCCGCTGACGGACCTTGTGGAACAAAGATTTATCCTCCATCTCTCGTCCTCTTCTTGGGTCACTCAAAATATCTTTGACGTGGCAGTCGTCGTTAGTCGCGGAACCATCTACCTGTCATGGTGATTGGCGTCAATTGAAGACGTCCTACTGTTTCGTTTCGGAGGGAGAGAGGAAATGGGACAATCTTCTTTCATTTTAGATCTTTCGTTTACCTGTCCGCGTGTATCTGTCGTCGACTTCATTTCACAGCTCGTTTGAATAAACTGCTGTGATGAATATATTTGGGTGTTTGCAAAACACTATGACGACATATATCCTCGAATTAATCTTCTGAAGGACTTAATGATCAATTTGTATCACTTGTTTAGCTATGATTTGTAACCATAAATTATTTTCTGATAAGTTTCTTGGACTACTTTTAATTTAAAATTTATCAAAATAAGTAAATATTAATTATCTTTACCAAGGGTTAAAGCTGAACGTTTTATGTACAATTTTAGCACATCCAACTCTGTTATTTGCCCGATTAACGGACATCTCGGAATTTGTGGCCTTTAATTAATGAAAAAAATGTTCGACGTATAAATATGTAATGATCCCTTAATCTGCCTCTAGGAAAAATACCTTTGTAGCGCTCGTTTTCCTATATTATATATCTTTTAACTTGGATTAGTCATATCGTCATCCTAAAGGATTTTTTCCGGTTATTCCTTGAACATTTGAACATCATCCTTTAATCCCTCTGACATACAACATTATATGCGTCCACCTCCAGAATTCATATGAATTCATGGATTATTTCTTTAGTTCGAAATTTTTAAATCTAAAAAGAGTTAATGAAATTTCTTAGGAAAATTTAATGTGCCAAAATTTGACCTATTGTAGGCTGAAAATTCGCTTTCCAGATTATAAATACACACATGAATATAATAATTCCATTGATAAGTACTGCAACTATTCAACTATTTTTATTTGGGTAATGCAGAAAGTTTAACACATTTCATGTGTGCTTTAATTTTATCGATCCGTGGCTTTTATATTTTTCTTAAATAATTTGTCATTGATTACATTTACAAAATTTTTTATTGTAGATATTTGCCAAGGAAAAATATATCAGTATGTTTCGTTACGCATGAAGTTAATTTTAAAATTTTTTAACTAAAGAAAAATTATTTTTTCAGGGTTTTCAATATAGGTGTATATATATCCAATAAATTCCTTCACTCTCTCATGAATGGCCGCTACCTTTTCAATGATATCGTATCCTACTTGTGTCTCCTTGTACCATCCCGCATCATTCGCAATGCATGCCTTCTTCACCATCCATATTTCCACCCCTCTATATTATAAATATCTCTTTTACCGTCTTCCTTTCATTTTATAGCTCCTTAAACACCCTTAACGCCTCCTTCGACCTTTTCTTATCCTATTCCTCATACCGGTCTACAATGAACTGTAATTAGATTTTCCTCTTACTCTCACCTGTTGTTATAATTGCTATGTTTATATTATTATAATCGTTATTATCTTCTTTTCTTTGTTATTTCATCCATTACAATAGGTCATGTTTGGCTACTTTTGGATAATTGTTAAATAAATACAATAACTTTAACGCAACTATTTAAACTCTCCATAGCACAATCTATCCGACATATTAGGCATAAGCACTTTGGTCGTTGCTTATTCTCCTATAGGAGCGTGTGGAACTGCCCCACCATAATCAAAGAGTCAAGATCTTTTTGAGCTAATAAATATAAAATGTCACTTTTTAAATGTTAAACTAATGATAAAATTTCATACAAAGTTTCTCATTTTCTAAAAACCAAAGTGTAAGGTGGAATCACCATTATTTTAACAACATCAGTCTACTGGGAAGAAATGTAAGTAAGAAGCAAGAAAGTGTTGGCCGCTGGGAATATTTAAATGCGGGAAAATTGATAAATATTTTAACAAATTTCACTAAATGGATGTAAGTTTATAGTTATAATTTGAATACCGATTGATTTTCAACTGTTATTTTTGTGATTTAAAAAAATACGGAAACTAGCTGTTATATCATGCTACATTCTTTATGAAACTTCGACGGTCTGATCAAATTCCTCACATAAGGTTAGTTTGTTATATTCATCAAACTTTGCATATTTTTCATTTAGGTAGATTTCACATAGACAAGACACAACGTGGTAATAAGTGATGGTCTTTGTTATTTTCCCTAAAAATCTGTCATTTTTTATCCGACAAACAAAATAGCTCGGTAATAGTTTCGAAGTTCATTTACAATTTCGATCCTAAATGAAAAATAGATTAAATTCTGTGTACTTCGTCAATCTTCTTTAATAACCTTTAATTTGTATAAAATCGATGATTCCTCTAGTTTACTCACATAAGTATACGAATATTATCTTAATCGCGCTGAAAACATTTCCAATTTTATACATGGGCGGTTACGTTTTCTTTACAATATATATTAGCTTCTGTAAACCGAGTGTAATTTCATACACCTTGTTCATTTTGGTGGTGTGTTCATCAATATGAGCCATTACTCGAGGGATACGCTGTAGTTTAGTTTGTTAATTCGATTAAAGCGCTTCCTCTGAGAGCGGAATGTACAAACCTTTTAAGAATATATCTTGAAAATTGGCGCGAATCTGAAATTGTGCTGGCTTTGTATTTGACCACCCTCGAGGAAAAGGAAAAAATTACATCTCTTTCGAACGCGAACACGTCACTCCACAAACTCTACTATTTCCTAATCTTCATTCATTGAATTTGATGATTACCTCGGCCTAATTGCTTTTAAGGCAAATGAATGCCTAAGTAGCAATTAACCCCAGTGGCCCTTTTGCACCTCGCCTCTTATTCTGCTCGCCAAAAACCCCTTATATCTCCCCTTTCGCACCCCCTCCCCTCCATCCCATCTCTTCCACCCTCTCTCTTCCGCCGCTCGACTCAACATCAACCACAACCTCCTCTCCCAACTTTATCTTTTGCGCGTTCCGCTCATCTCCATCTCCCCTTCTTTCTCCCTTTGTCTCCGCTCCCCCCTTGCCTTACCTTCTGTATATACACAGTTATAATACACACACGCGAGCGCACACACACACACATATTCACATACCTGTTCCATCCCTCGCTCCAAGCTCTTATCTCCTTCCCTCCACATTCATAATTCCTTCTCAGGAAGGAGAGAGAGAGACCCAAAGTTAAGGATATTACCCTTAGCCGCCCTTATATACCTCAACCCAGCGACGTTGAACGTGATAGGATTCTTCTGCTCGCTTCGCACCTTAAGATTGCAGCGGGTACGTTTTCGCCCGAATCACATTTGCAATGCTTGTTTTTTTGTGGCGCGTGAAATGAAAAAGAATAGTAAGGCTTCTTAGTGAAAATAAGGTGTCATGTACACGGGTTTCCCGTGGTACAGAAGTACTTTTCGTCAAACTAATAGTTACAGACTAATTACAACCTTGATATTGTGGTAGCCCTGTTTAGTCAACCCGGTTGAAATATGCTATTTTGGCTATTTATTTATATGAAGGTTATATATACCATATTTGGTTAACATTCATGCGGTCAATTTTCTATAAATACGTGTAAAGAAATATTATTTTATCTTTTAGCGTAGTAGCCCTGCTCTTTAGCTCCGCTTTAAAAATCTTGATTTCATTATATTATATTTTGGAATCTTATACACAAAATTTAGTTAAAATCCGTTCAAATATGCTATTACGGTTTTGTATATATGTGTACATAATACAGGGTTATCGGTAATTATAAACAAAATATTGGTAGTTATAAACACAATATCAGCAGTTATAAATATACTATTGATAGTAATAAATACAATATCAGTAATTATAAACAATATAAGTAGTTATAAACAATATCAGTAGTTATAAACACATCATTGGTAGTAATAAACAAAATATCAGTAATTATAAACACACTATCGGTAGTTATAAACAACACTAACATTTATAACTATCTTTTATAGTATGGAGAAAGATATAAATATAGTATATAACTGTTAGAATGATTTTAATTAGCAAATGAAAAGAAGGAAAGACAGTGATTAAAATGGCCAAAAAATTTAGGTGTTTTTATGTCTGTTGCCTTTAGAACAAGTTTCAGACTATAAATACCTTGGAAACGTCATAGCAACATGTACGGACGAGATCAGGAGTAGAATAGGAAGAGCAAAAGCGGCTTTCAGAAGAAACACCTACTTACGGGGAATATCCGAAAGAAGTTCATAAAATGCTATGTATGGAGTGTAGCTTTGCACGGGGCAGAAATATAAATGCTAAGGAAATATGGCATCATACACTTGGATTGCTTTAAAATGGGGACTTGGAGGAGAATGCTGAAGATAAAATGGACAGATAATATGAAAAACGATGATGTTCTACGAAGAGTAGGAGAAAAGCGAATGATTATACAGACTATTAGAAGGAGGAAGGAAAACTGAGTTGGAAATTACCTAAGGAGAGAGAGTATGATTAAAGACGGGTTAGAAGGAAAAATAGATGGAAAACTGGAAAGAAGTAGGAAAAGGTTTCAGCTGATAGACGATTTGAAAGGGAAAGAATATAAGATATGAAAAGGACTGCGGAAAATAGGAGTATATGGAGAACCAGGTTTAACCATGAATGATCACGGACCTGTCTACGGACATACTACCTATGATGATGAAGTCTGTTGTCTATAAATTACTAGGAAAAGTACACGAAGCAGAAGACAATATGGTTGAGGTTGATTTAAGACGAAAAAAGCCAGGGCTTAAAGTGTAACAAGTATCTACGCTATCTGATAAACTATGTGAAATCATTCAAGCTGACTGCTCTTGGAAGAAAAATGGTATCAAGGAAAAATTAAGGGATTATGGCTTAGTATGCGTGCAGTCTATTATATCTAGTAGCCTGCAGAAATGGGAATTTCCAGGGTAAGGTTGAAGAAAAGAGTTATAAAAACAACACCTGAAGTTATTTCGAAAAGACAAATATATTCACGCGATATTATATGTTTCATCAAGAAGAATGCTATTTCTTGATGAAACAGGATTTAATTTGCATAGTACCAACAATTACGGATATTCACCAAAAATACAGATGCTGTAAAAATGGTTCCTACAAACAGAGGAAGAAACGTAAATTTGATTTCTGTGATCGCTATCAACGGAATTAAGAATTTCAATATGAAAGAAGGTGCTTATAACGCAGATATTTTTGTCAAATTTCTTCAGGCTTGTAAATTCAAAGATGTATTCAATGAAGGCGATATTTTAATTATGGATAATGTAAATTTTCTCCATAGTCAAAATGTGATTTCTTGGCTTGTAGGAAATAATGTATGTTACAAATTTCTTCCCCCGTATAATCCGCAATTGAATCCTTTTGAAGAAGTTTTTGGTGTTCTAAAAGCAAGATATCACGCCATTCGTTTTATTCCTGAAACGTCTACTCAGATTCAGGACTATGTTGCAAGATGTATTGAAGGTATGAATAGTGATAGGACATTGCAGTTTGAAGCATTTTATAACAACATGTAGAGCTATCGCGATTTGACTTTTCAAGAACTTCCATTTTGAGTTTGAGTTTCTTATTTTAGCTCAATAATTCATTTGTTCTGCACATACTGCTATTTGTTTTGCATACACTGCAATTTCAATTAATAATATTAAGGAAAATTGTACGTACATTAAATGAATAAATGTATATTAAATGTAAATGTTTCTACGTGTATATGTTATACATATATGATATACACATGAATAAAAATCTTGTTTATATATGTATATCTTCTATTTATTATTTATCGTTTTCAATAAACGAATTTGTCAAAAGAAGGAAGTAAAAACTTTGTATAATTGTTATCGATCAATGTTGGGGTTTTGTTTACAACTACAGATATTTTTTCATAACTATCGATAGTGTATTTATAACTGCTGATATTGTTTATTACTACCGATATTGTTTATAATTACCGATAAACATGTAAATATTAAATTTGGTTAAAATTGATGCGGACAGTTCAACACAAATGAGTGTAAAAAGAAATTTTATTTTTCCTTGTATTGTGGCAGGCCTGCTTTGTATATGTATACTAAAAATCTTGATTTTGGTTTATATGTTGCACATCC
Source organism: Tanypteryx hageni (assembly GCA_028673005.1). Lineage (NCBI taxonomy): Eukaryota > Metazoa > Arthropoda > Insecta > Odonata > Petaluridae > Tanypteryx > Tanypteryx hageni. The sequence goes on along the minus strand of CM054112.1, from coordinate 97,783,897 downwards.
CCTTCATACAAAATTTCATTGAAATCGGTTTGGCCAATTCCTTCCAAAGTCATAATTAGCGAAAAGTCTTAAGTTGCTATTGTAGCCCCCCTGCTGAGTTGATTCAGTCCAAATATGTCATTTTGGCCACGTATTTATGTGAAAATACATTGTACCATATTTGGTTGGAATCGTTTTAGCCAATTATTCCCTGATTCATACGTACGGACAGACGGACATCACGAAGATAATGGTGATTTTCAGAACGTCGAAAAGCATTAAAAACACATTCGAATCAGCCGTGTACATATTGATTTCCTACAAAATTGACTAGATATTACGCTAAGTAATACTCTAGTCTCGTTTCTCATTCTTAATTTATCACTTCTGATGTAAAAAGAGCTTAAAGTTTCGTTATTTTCATCTTATTTTCATTGCTGTTAGATATTGTATTTCTCGATTACGTCATTCGTTAATTTATTTAGAGCTTTAACATCCTGAACAATGTTGAGAAAGTACTCCAGCGAAAGATCTCGAAGTGCCTGGTATAGTTCTAGTATGGTACATGATGTAGTTGAATGGCCGCCCTTGCAGTAAATGGTGCCATTTAGTAATTACCCTAGTGAAATTACAAAACTTTTTAATAATTAATAAAATAGTTATAGTAATTGCATTTATGTGTGAACGTACTTTACATTGGTAAAAAGTTATTTATTTTGACAATTAACATAAATTTAAAACTTAAATTTGTAAAACCTTTCTCTGTGCCTCCTGTTAGCGTTAAAATGTCACCTGACAAATAGTTACACATTTTATGATTATTTTATCCAGTGTATCATTATAAGCCCTTTGCTCTATTTTAAAACTTAAAAATTCTAAAACGTTCCATCAAAGTGAAAAAACAAACTAAAATATCGTTTTTATATACTGACGAGTAAACATTTCACTCTATTCCAAAACTTTTATGAGTACATACATACTCTGATGATATCTTCCCTCAAATAACTGCACTGATTATCCCATTTACAATAGAACTCCGCATTTCAAACGCTCCTTTCAATATCGGGTACAGTACTTTCCACACTAATGTCATGTTGTTCAAGACTTTATTTGGGCAGGTAATTTGTAAAAAATAAATTATGCATTCGATGCTTCCTCCGATATTTCACGCGACTGCTCCGTCTCCATTTCTATACCTCGCGTAAAATAAAAATACCCTTACATTCACGACAAAGAATTCACCATCTAAACTTCTTTCATAATTTGGACTCTCATTCGCAACAATATTTCCGTACACTTTTCCTTCACCTGCCAATTTAAGCACTCTCTTCTCCCTTTTGGGTTGACCTCCGCGTGGGAACTCCATTTCTCTATCTCTCTACTCCCTATCCCTCTGTTACGCAATCTCCCGCCCTCTCCCCTAAGATCCCTCTTTATTCATGCCTCCACCATCGTCCGACCTCCTCCGTACGCGCGTAGGCAGAAGGATCGACATCGCACCTCGAAAAGGAAGCTAGTTTACTCGCATGCACGTATAAACCCGGGAAGTTTACACCCCGCCAAACTTCGAGTACGGGAAGTAAAAAAAAATTCGAAACGAATCATGGACGATCCCCCGTAGATACGATTTTCTCTCGCTATGGATATGGGCTAGGAAGTTCACGTTCCGATTATTTTTGCGGCGTCGTTTGTAGCGTCATAGGGTAGGAAACCCTTGGAAAGTTTTCATTTCGCCGCCTTCCTTTGCCGTCGGAATGAACCTAAACTTCCCCTCACGAGTCGATTCGCACACACACTTCCAATCCAGAGATCTTTCTTCTCCGACCGAGAGAAAACTGCCTCGCATGTAAATTGCCTCACCTTGCTACTCACTTTCTCCGCATACCATCTCCTAAAACCTAAAGAGATGGGAGGGGGATCTAAAGAGAGAGAGAAAGAGAACTTGCCTATGCCAACGTCCTGATACCGGCCAAGTTTCCTTTTACGCGCAGTCAAATTTTATCCCGAAAACGCTTACCATCCCTTGCCGTACCCCCTTCTCTCTCTTACGCTCTTCCTCCCATTCTTTCTATCTCTACATATGGCATCTCTTTCCCACTCTCTCATTCAAATCTCTCCTCCCTCTCAATCCCCCTCGTCTCGCTTTGCGGTTTCTTTTCTAGACATCCTGAGAGTTCTTGATCCCTCTTTCTCTCTCTCTCTCCCTCTTTTTGGCAGGGGCCGAGAAAGGGAGGGAAAGAAAAAGAAACACGAGTCGGGGACGGTGCCCCTTTAAAAATATACGCATGGCCGCATTGTCTACCTCAGTTCACTTACGCTTCGTCTTCAACTTACTCCTTCATCCTATTCCTTCTCTCCTTCGCTTTTTATGAGACTATGGTAACATATTCATCAAGTTAATCTTCACGGGTGGTTGAGGGCACCTTGACGACTTGCGTAGAGATCGGGGAGCAATAAAGGGGAGGGAGAGATAGAGAGAGAGAAGAAAGGAGGTAGCTGGAAAGATACAGGAGACGAAATGGGAGGAGATGGAGGGAGATTAAATAGGGAGATGAGGAAAGAGGGAAAGGGGTAGAGAAAAAAGAAGAGCGGAGATGGGTGAAGCGAGGTGATGGGAGAAGTTAAAGTGAGTTGGAGACGGACGAACGGACGAGAGAAGGAAAGATTGAAAGAGAAAGAAGATAAACCGAAAGAAGACATAGATAAAAGTCTGTAAAGAAAAAGGGAGTTTCTAGGAAGGAAGATGGAGATAATGATCTTCATTAGGAAAAGATGGCGACAGAAAAGTTTCCTCTTCCATTTATTCCTTTTTCGTGCAGAAGATATATTAAAAATTAAAAGTCAACAAAATATGCTCACCCCATAGAACTCCTTTGCAAAATCAAAGGTATTTGTGGAAGGAAAAATTACGGATGATCTGCCAGATTCATCTGAAGAAAACCGATTAGGCAGAAAAACGCTTATGCAAGAGGGGATGCGAAAAAAATTCGAATTAGGAAGGTTAAAAAAAAGAGGAGGAAGAGAAAGGGGGAAGGGAGGGATAGAAAGGAGAAAGGTTGTGAGAGGAAGGAGGAGGAGTGAGTTGCCGTGGATACGGGAGTGTGTTAGAAGGCAGTGGGAGAAATATTTCCCCCCACTTTTTAGTCTCAGTCGCTCTTCATTTTATTTCGCTCACCTTCAAATCGTCCCGAAGACTTTGGAACGGAGCCGTTTCGGAAAAATATGTTTCCCTTTCCGACGGTTTCAGAAATTTCGAAACCTTTTCCTTCGCAGATCTCAGAAAGAGCCTTCTCACGACCTCCGGGCTTTCCATTCCGTTACAGATTCTAAATCGTTGCGTACGCCGACAAAACCGCTGCGTCCGGATCGATTCGGAAACAGTTTAAAAAGCCCTTTTGATATCGGGTCCTCATAACATTCTTTTCCTCCTTCCTTCAATCCCTTCCAATTTCCGGCTGTTTCTCCCATTCCACTTCTTTCCTCTGCCTTTAATCATCTGCTTTTCCAAACTTCTTTCACCAGTTTCGCGTATTAAAACCGTTCTCTCGCCGTCCGAAGCAAGCTATGCGTTTAACCACTATTTCGGCGGTGGCGAACAGGCCTTTATTACGCCTCGTTTGACTCACGCGGCGGGAGGATGAGGGACTGATAATTTATTGAGTGAAAGCGGTATCACAGTCGCGAAATTGGAACCGAGGAAATGTTCGTTTAATTCTCCTCTTCCCCTGTTGTTTCGTCTTGTGTGATTCCGCGAGCAATTTGGAAGAACGTTGCGGGTAATAGGGTTTTGGCCCAGCAGTTCCTATGGAAATCGAAAGATTGTAGAATGTCTCTTCTTGGTTAATCGTATTTTCTCCAGTTTTCTATTACTTTTGGAATCATTTAATTTACCATTTTTGTGTTTCTACTATTCTCTAAATTTGCGCCAACCTATAATTTTTGTCTTTAGGCTTATTAGATGGTATATGTAAAGTTCGTAACTTAGTTGTTAGTAAAAAGAGATAATATTCTTTCGTAAGCACTCCTATAGAGCCTATTGGTTTCACTACTTTAATTCCATTTGACATCTTGTACCGGTATAAATAACTTTAAATCACTAAGAATTACTGCTAAGTCATCAGTTTTTTATTATTAATAGACAGAATTGAATAGTAAGCATTTTAAACTTTATCTATCCTATTACAATACGAAATAAAAGGCTAACTTTTAATTAAAACCCCATTGAATTTCCTTATATCATATTTTTAATGTTAAATATTTCTATACATTTATTCTACATCAAGAGATGTGCGTTGCCAAAGGAATAAAATTTTTAAATGTATGACTACGAAGAAATATTATATTAGAATTGATAGTGGCATGGGTATTATGGATTATTCTCAATTTTACGGCCGCGAATTTTAATCCTGCCCAGAATTGTATGTGTATGATCATGGCATTGAAGTGCTCTATATAACTGTGGAGACTAGTTTATTTGGGAATTTAATTTTAAAAACATATTTTTTGAGCTATCTACAATAAGAGTTAGAATTCATAAATAAGTACATACCGACGTACAAAAAATTCACAAATAGACATTCAAAAACGCTTAAAGCAGTTTTTCGGTTTCCATGATGCTCAAGAATCCATTCCTTTCGGATCGGTGGCCAAAAGGGTCCGTCGCACACTCTAGACGACTCACGATTTTCTATTGTCATAGAACGCTCAACCACTTACTTGCTTCGCTGCAGCTTCCTCTCTCTCTCGGGCACCATCTTCCTCGCTCCATTATCGTCTCCAACTTTTCTCTCTCTCTACCTCTCTTCCCCTTTCCATCTCCTTTTCATCTTTTTCCCAAAAAATAACATGTTCGAGACATCACTTAGCCCGTCTGTCCTCTTCTTTATTTTTTGGACATCTCCCCAAAAAATAATTTTTGCGGTAGGTATATAATTTTCTGGATAGTACGTTGTATACTTTTCCTGGCTAGTCCACATAAAAATGTTTATGCCCCTTTATCTCGGATGGAGTAATTACATTTATGCATCCTTACTCCCTCGTTCTATGTCCTTTTTAACTGTTTAGCTTGTTTTTTTTTCGTACCATCTCAATCCTGCGCTCCCATTTCACTGAGCATATTTTCAGACCTTTTCCTCATCTCCTTTCACTCTCCAAACATGCTTTCACCCCTTCTACTTTGGATTTCTCCTCTTCCCCTTTTCACAATTCTGACTTTCTACAAACTTCTCTTCATCTCGTCCTCCATTTTTCGAGGTCTTTCTATCCTTTAATACTGACGTTCACTTTCACTCCTACGTCTCTCTATATATGCGTCCATAACATTTTCCGGCTCTTTTCCTCGTTTTCCTCACTTCATCTATCTGCCGCTTTCCTATCAATCCAAGTCCTATTCTGCCCCTTTGGTGTTCCATTTCATGTAACACTTGGTTTATATGGAATTGAGACGTTCCTTCTTCCCTCTGTTAGCATTTATAACCTGTTGTGACCTCTCAGGCGCAACAATGTCATAATAGTGCTGAAAATGAAAAGTCACACAAGAAAATATGACAGAAAAGAAGAATTTCTTAAATTATGCATTGTGAAATATCGGCGCTTACCTTTTCATGTATGCTGTTTCCATAAGCTGCATTAGATTTAAGAGCATCCACAACTCAGTTGAAATGTCACGATTAAAATGAGTTGCTTGGTCAGAAAGCGCCAAAATCTATTATATTTCGCGTGGTTGTTTGCATCTATTTCGTCTATATCAATACCAAAAATTATATCATAAAATGCGTGCAAACTCACGAATAATAAATATAATTATTCTGTAATAAAAGTAATTTCGTAATATACTTGACTATGTAATTTGTTCATGAATATTCACTGACCGTGGTTTGCGGAAACCATTACATTTCTTTTTCCGAATTCTTATTACTTGGAACACACATCTAAAAGTCAACAAATTTACTTAGTGATAGTTTTATGCCTTATTTACGGACTGTGTTTGCTTCCAAATATTTTAGTAACCCTATTAATCTCTCATAGTTTTTCATAATTAATTAATCTTTTTAAGTTTATACTTCCCCATCTGTGTATTTGCCTTAATTGGATGATTGCTCTAGAGAAAGGAAAACTTTCCTCACTCTGTATTATATTAGGCGCTTTGCATCCGGCCTTCTAAAAGAGAATCTAAACAGCGAAAGGATAATCACTGGGATAGTTGTATTAGTTTCATCCTAAAATAAATTAATATAACTAATAAATTAATTGGGACGCAGGAAAAAAACTTTTTCTCCCTACCAGGGAATCAGTAAACAAAGACTTGAGGTCGTACAAACATGATGGGTTAAAAGATATTATTTGTGATAGATGATAAGCAATATTGAATTAAATATACATCAAACTGTGGAAAAAAGCTAACGCAGGAGTAGAGATATATAAAGGTTAACGCGTTAGTTCCTAACTTCGCTCACTTGATATTTGTGTTAGCAACTCTTTTACACATCTCTCTCTCTCTCTATCTCTGAATCCTTTTGCGTTATACCATCCACGCTCTCTGTATGTCTTCTGTTTTCCTTTTCTCTCATTTCCCTCTGACATCATCATACTTTTCCCTTCCCGACATCTTTATCTCTCCCTTTATGTATTCTTAGCACCTTTTCTGCCCCCGCCATTTTTTCTTCAAATACATACATTCGAAATCCGCTTTCTCCAAAACTCTTTACCTACCTTTCCAGTTTATTCATTCATCCCGTCTCTTGCCCCTTTCTTCCCATCTTGTGCCTGCCGCATTCGTCGAATCTCTTTTGCTCTTGTTACTCTTTCTTTCACCTCATAAAAAACGTTTTTGAATTCTTGTCCTATTACTTGATAATTTTCAATCCATAATCAATTTCTATTGTTTTGAATCGCTTTACATATTCCCTCTTTAATGGTTCATCTCTCTAACGCTCTAGAACCGCCCGAAAAATTAATTCCTATAAATTATCTGTTGCTCTAATGTCTGTCACTGCTTTCATTACTCTTCGATGCCTTTTTACATCGTCTATTCTTATTTACTTATAATTCCATCGTTCAACGCAGTTGCATGATTTTTACCTCCTCTGCCGCCTTTCTGCTTTCTTGTCTTTCTCATCCATCTCCATTCTTCCGTTCTCCCTCTTTTTCTGGCTCCATTCACTTCCCTTAGACTCCTTCATCTCTCTACTCTCCCGGCATAAGCTTAGTGGCTTGACCGGGACCTCTTCCTCTTCATCCCTTGGTTAACTGCCTTCCTATTTCCCTAGCTATCGCAAGAACTCCTCTCTCTCCCTTCCGTCTCTCTCACACTCCCTTCCTTATCCATTCCTTCCGACCTCACCTATTCCTCCTCCGCGTTCCAGCGGCCATTATCCCTAAGGACTCGCGTTTTTTTATTATTCACCCACCTATTTTTTCGTACCCGCCGTTTTTTCGGAGTAATATTTTCCACCCGCCCTCCCTCCGTTTCCCTTCCTCCCACCGCGCGCTTTTTTCATTTCGTTTCGCTTATTTTTTTTCTTCTTCCCTTGAGTGTTTCCCCACGTATATCTCCTCCATCAACCATACTCGTTCCTCCAGTATCCCCCGTATCCCGGCCCAACTTCTCTTTCCAGGCTCTTTCCTTCTCCATCCCACCTCCCCCTCTCTCCCTCTTGATTTTCATACGTTTCGCCTTTTTTAACTTAACGTTTCATATTTTTTACTCCTCCTTCCTCTATCCGTCCTCTTTCGTTGGTTTCCTCTCCCCATCTTACATAGTCCCAATCGTTATCGAGTTAAGAATGCACGCTCTTTCGTGTATACATATTTTCAATTCCTATTTTTTGGACGGGCATTTATATTTACGCACGCAGGCAATCTCGTTTCTCTTCGCCTGAGAAAAATGCTCAGCAGCTTAAAGTCACACTTTGCATTGATTCTCCTCGAGTGTATTTACTGCCATGCGCACAATTTCTCGGAGGTTTCTTTGTTCCATAGATTACACCATCAGAGGAAATTGCGCTTTACGTGAACATGGGAAGAGATGAATGTAAGGGAAATGCATGTCTACAAAATTTGCGGAGATGTTATGTAAATATCAGTATATGCGGAACTGAAACCAATGCATACGACTCAGGACTGAGTGTTAGCGGATGTGATTTAAACAAAACTCGAACCTTATTTGAAATTAAGTACCTTCTTTAGATGAAAAAGGCGAACGATGTCATAGAATTTAGTAGATTGGCGATTTGCGCGGAATCGTACTTTTAGATAAGAGCCGTGTTGGAATAAATTTTATAGACTAGAGATTTCAGAATATTTTGTAAGAAAATATTTTTTATCAATTGAGTAAATGCTCATTAACATTCATAATTTTTTCCCGCTTTCATTAATAAAAGTTCTTTGAATATGTTAGGGATATATCTCCAACTTTATTCTTCCTATTTTATTGTAACCTGGGAATACTTTTCCTTTAGCAAACAATCGAAGGAATTTATTCTTTCTATTTTTTATAATCATTTTTTTCGTTCATCTTCTTCTTTGCCCACTGGTGTTTTTCCACGCCCTATATAATTCTTCTTCTCTCTCCATCTCATTCTGTATATCATTGAGAGAACAGCGGCCATTTTACTAAACAGATGCTTTCTATATCCACCAATAATCTTCAATGCTTTTCTGTACCAATTAGGCCTGAAGTAGATAAATTATCTTCGGAACGTTACGGGAAAGATTCCTTTTCTATTCTTTAATTTAAAGATAAACGGTCAGACGTTTTTGCGCCTTTAAATGCTTCTTCATCTATCTCGATCCACTGCTATCTTTGAATCGTGTTATCATACGAATTAATTTAGCTATGGAATCTGTGCTTATACCATGCATCTGATGAAATAGCGAAAAAAACTAAAAATTAACAATATCAATGAACAGACTATTAAAACTTTATTTATATTATTCATTTTAAAATAATAGTACTTAAAATAATATACTCCTCAACACTTTATTTTGCTACAAATATAAAATAATTTTAGATTTGTTGAAGATTTTTTTATCTCGACACTGTGTTTTAAATAAAATTAATTTGTTTTGTTAAGGCACGTTTTAGAAAAACGCTTCATTATCGTTTGTAGCCTACGATACAGTTCAATCATAGGTACAGGTTTTTATTAATGTGTACTTCTTACCTATTCCTTAAATTTTGTAAATTAAGGAAAATGCTCATTTGGATTATTTTTTTACACTCATCACATGATGCACATTACATAATTACACATTCCACTCAAATCTTCAAATGCCATTTGAAATGTAACGTACAGATTTAAATCAAAATGTTTCTTGCAGAAAAATAATGGGCATATGTCCTTGGAATATAATGTAATAATCGATGAATTCAGATTCAAGTGTTCATTGTAATTTATAAAATCTATGTAACTGGGATTTTTTTGTGGGATCTGTTTCATAATTAAGGAATTCTTTCACTTAATTTCTTCCTTTTATTGTAAACTGAAACTTTTCAAATGTCTTTGAGTATGCTCTTTTCGCTGATTAATCATTGGAATATATTTTCCGTGATTGCAATATAAACATGGTGTTTTCTTTCTGGTAAAAATCGTAAACAACATTGTTTCGTGTATTGTTTTTTTTTAAACAGGAAAAATACCAACAAAGAGTATTCAGTTGTGTCCCCATCAAAAGTAATTTCATCAAAAAAGCCCTTAATAACCTAAATGTATTTTTTTAACAACTAAGAGCAATGTTTTACGTAATAGTTAGTGGCTGACATTAGTTTAAAGCAACCCTGTCAAGCATATTCTGTTGAAATAAACTTGTGAATGAGTGAGACCACAAATAAATAATTCTTTAATATTACGCCTTCCGCTCAATGGAAATAAGCTTGTAGGTTTTGTGAAGATATTTGCCTATTCTATTTGGCGGCGGCCAGCGCTTGTTTTATATTCCGACGTACGTTGTAAACGGCATCCTTTTTTTACCTTCGCCTTCCTCAAGGACGAATGGCTTTATTTTTACATTTGAGGCGGGATCCGTATGCAGCCATTTACCCTACCAATCTTTGAGGGATCTCGTATACTTTATAGATCCTCAACCTCTGTAAGGCCGAGTTTTATGTCCGCTTAAGGTGAGCTTTATTTTTCCTCGCGGTCTCCTGTGGAGCGCTGCACATGTGTTTCACGTTCTCAGCGGCACGAATGGGCTCAGAAAATTATATTTAAGCATTCAAATCCTTCTTATTTCATACGCCCGTGTAGTCTTTATTTTACATGATATTGTAAAACAAAAGTTTTCGAGATGAAAAAGACTTCCAATGCTAAAAATTAGCCATCATTAATCTGTAATCTAACATTTTTTACGTCCTAAACTTTGATGATATTTAATATCTCTGAATTTTACCGTTCACTCAAATTAAAAAGATTTGAATTTGAAAAAATTACCTAAAAAAATACTCCGGTATGAATATCATAAAATGATAACGTAGTAATAGCATTACTTTATTTGTTAGTTTATCTTAAACTGGAAAAACTGCCGTCTTCCTCCATTTAATCGAAGATCAGATGCAAAATAAATAAAAAACAAACAATAAAGCAAAATTAAGCATGTGAGCAGAAGATTTGTAGTAAATTTATTTCTTCTTCGAAGAGAATTGTAATATGTGTATTGTCAGGGAAGGATTTTCTATAAATCGAGATACATAGAAAATTATAATTAAATTAAATAATATGAACAGGTTTCCCATGTGTATGGTTATTCTTGAATAATAAATGAGTACGTTGACATTGAAACCTTTTCATAATTTTTACCAATCACATATTGCTGGGAGGATAGTTTCCCAGGCTTAAGCTTTAAATTATATTTTTTTATCTGCTCTACCATATATTGGAATACCGTATATACTCGTGTATAGTTCGAGTTTTTAAGACCAAATTTTTGTGCAAAAAATTGGGGGTCGAACTATACACGAGCAATACTTTTGAGGGTTTAAAATCTCGGATCTAAAAAATTATCTTTTTAAAAATATCATAATAAATTCAAGATATTTTTTGGCACCCACCTCGCTGATTTAACTTCAATGATATAGCACCAAAACTTCCTATTTACCTTTAATTTTGTCGATTTTCATTAGAACTATGTTGTGTTTTTCATTTTTTTCTTTTTCGAAGACTTATATACCTGTCCTGTATTATCTCAAAATTCTGATATGATTGCGACCCAGTAGTATTTTTCATTATTTTATTATACGCTCTGTTGTGGGTTATAGTGCATTTTAACCAAAATTCGTAATGTAACCATTATACTGACCTTTTGTCGTCTTAAGGTTGTTACGTGAATACTAAAGCCTGTCTCATATTCACCAATTGTTTTCTTGATTTCTATGAATATCTTTCTTGCGTCTTATAACAACAGATGAGTTGGAATGAATTATATTGAAACTGTCATTGACGACGTTACTTTATGGAACTTCAACAACTTGGATAAAAATGATTAACTTTGTAACATTCCAGTCTTCCTACTGCTTTGATAATTAATTAAAATGAGTTTATTTCATCTTGTTCAACTATCATTAATAACTTTTATTAAAGGTTTTACGAGTAATATGAGTCTATTAATTTTCGTTATATAAGCTTAATTTTCGTCTATTTGCTAGAAATTCTGCCACCATTCGTATTTCACATCTCGTAGTTAAAAAGTAATAAATATTTTTCTTCTCAAGATCGTGCAATAGGTTTACGATGTTTACAGTTTATTATTAGTATAGTATTATTATGATACTAAAAGCTGTTGAAAACCAAGATCGTTCTATATACCTCGATTGTGAGCTTCGAGATATCGTAACGAAAAATGTCGATCCTGACGGAAATCTAAGGTAAGTAAAAAGTAAGTAAAAAGCTAGGGTCGAATCATACACGAGATATATGAAAAAATCTGATTTTTTCGCCGAGAAATCGAAAGTCGAACTATACACGAGTATATACGTTATGTACCTAAATTAGATCAATTCTGAATATTTAATGAATTAACTAAATTTAAAAAAGGTTAGTTGTGTCCAGTGTAATGAGCAAAGGAAGTTAAGGCAGTGTTATAACGTTAGCTCGTGCCGGAGAATTCCGGCCATCATGTTCAGAAGCAATCCTAAAGTCCCACGTTAATGACAAGTCTAACACTATGATTTTGAGCTCTTTAATGTTTTAGGATAACAAGTCTGGATCAATATCAATGTGAGCGGAACCACATAGGAAATGGTTAGAATGAGTATGTTTATTAGTAGGTCGATCAATATTTTTGGGTAGAATAATTTTCACAAAATGTTGGGAAATTGTCGAAAAGCTGAGAGCTCCGTTGGTGGTGTTTCTGATATTTTTGACAGAAATCTAAAAAGGCATGTTAATCGATATTAGAAGATATTCATTTGCTGTAAAATTCATGCAGGATCAGAATCTAAATTTTTTCTAGGTCGGTTACCTTACGTTGAACCTTGAAATTCCTAACTAACAAATGAGAAAACTTAAATGAGGTTATATATATATATAGTTTAAAAATAAAAGTAATTAATAAAAAGGGCAAAGTTAAATATTTTTCTTTCATAAGTTTATAGAATTAAAGGTTTATCTATGGTCAATGGGAATTTTGTGACTCTTAACCTATCCCTCGATTAATCCACTTAATTTAGTAAGGCTTTCCATTTTGAGTTCTCTCCTCTCGTTTTCTGAAAGATATAGAGAGAAGTATAACATTCTACTTATTTTATAGTCACAACTATTTTTTCCGCAATCACCCCACTTCGCTTTCGCCAGTCCCTTTCCTCCCACGCCAACCAACATGGCCGACGCCCGTCCGCTCTTCGCAATAAACGGTACGAGGTTTTCGGGATGTATACTACTGTGATGCTTAGAGGAGGAGCGGGCGTCAGGGTGAATGAACACGTTCCATAAATATCGTCGCGGAAATGCTCTAGCATAGTATGTTCCTCTGTCGAGCGATATCCGGAATTCTCCCCAGCTCCTTTTCATTTCTTTAACTTTTTGTTCGGAGAAGATTCCCTTCCGAAGGTTTTCCTTCTATCGCGCCCAATATGGCCAGGTCTCCTGAAAGGATAATGCATTAAGGAGGAGAGATCCTCGGATTGGAGTGCACGGCGTCTTCCCCACCGGATGGAGTCACGGAGAAAGAGGGATGAAAAAAGAGAGAGACAGACAAAGAGAGAGAGAGAGATAGATAGATAGATAATCGTCTTTATTCGGGCGAAATTTAGACCATAAGGTCCATTCTTACATTTAACCTTTTTTTTCTTTTTTTTGGGAATTTTGAGAATTTTACGTGTCAGAACCATTGCGTATGTGCGTGCGCGTTGCACGTGTGTGTTAGAAAGGGAGACGGAAAGAGAGAAAAATAATCTGGAAAAAGATTCGGTACGTTCAGTTTATATTATACTGCCGGATTCACGATCTCCACTCACCGCAGAAGGCTAAATTGCACTCCGCTTTCATTTCCAACCCTAACTAGCCGACTGAAATGCCAAAAGTCCTAATTCTCGGTCTTTCTACATAACTTTACATGCCATGAGATGGCCGGAAATAGCCGGTAAGTCACATCATATTCTGGTTTGATTTCTTTCTTTTGAACAAAGACTCTCAGCGAATAAAACCGTAGAGTACTGAATTTCTTGTTAGATTTTTACAGATAAAAACCACGTTTTAGACAAAATATTAAATCAAAATTTAAATAATGCATAATCCAATAAATTTTGCTCCTTTTGAATAAAAAATATCACGAAACTGATGCTAAAAGATTCTAAAATTGTCTAGAATTTTTCTTTTTTTAATCGTATAGTACCTATACTTGTCAAATCAAATATTGATAATACGAGCGTAATTTAATGGTTCCACATTCGGATTTTTAATCTTTCATTGGACTTAGAGCGTTTAGCAGGTACCAAGCATCATTATTAGTTTTAACTAAACTACTCGTATTTCTCTCTGTGTTGTACGCATAACTTGTAATTAAAATTCTCCAATTTCATGATTGGCAATTTTAAAACGTTGATTTTAGTTGAGAAGTACATATAATTAAATCCGATAGATACAGTGTTTCAACTGTCTATGGAATTCAGTTCTAGGTAAAACACATGAGTGAATGAGAGGAAGTTAATTATTCATAAATTCATACTTAGAATTATGGCTTGATTATTAATGAATTACAACCATGTAAAAGGGAATGTCTATTAAAAGGCGAGTGTAAGCTATTCGTTAGTTGCTAAGCATTGTATTTTGTAAAATATAAACAAAAACAATATTCTTTTTTGTTTAACTAAATTATTCCTCCGTTGCTTTTATGCATTTCAGATTAAAAAATTTCAACTTATTTCTACTTTCAATAATTTATAGCATAAAACTAACGTTAATATATTAGCAATAATGAACTTAAAGTAATAATCATCATAAAATAACCATAAAATCAATTAAAAATAAGTTTATCGTTATGTCTATTGTCGAATATACATTTTCACTCCAGATATTTATTTTGTTGACATTTAGATAGTGAATTTAATTTTAATTTCACGACAATTCTTGACAACGTAGAAGGAAACTATAAATACTTTTACTCTTAAAGGTGGGTTTTAGTACCTATTGGTAAATATTATCTAAAGCACATGCTAACAACATTCTTAGTATTGTTTATATAACCGCCGGAAAAGAAATTACTTTTTTAAGCAGCAATGAATAATTGAAAAGAATGGGAAGGATCCTTGGTTCGTGACTACTGTCGCGAATGCCCCCGGTGATAGATGAAGTATCTGTAAAGTAAGCTCTCAGATGTCCGTCCGTCTTCAACAGAGCAGTTTTTTACTCTTAATGTTCATTGAGTATACATATTCCTATAGAAAGAGTATTTGAGTGAGGTAAATGTAGAACGTATTTTGGCCCAATTAAATTTTTACTTGATACAGTGATAAAAGAGGATCAAATAATCATTTTAAGGCTATTTTAACTCCAGATATATGATGAAATTATTTAAAATTGGCTTTTATTCATGAAGACTATGTCAAAAAATTCTTATTATTTTATAAAAAATCTTTTTAAATCCTTATCAAATACAATATAATAGGCGTATAAATGTAACAAATCGTTCATTAAATCATTAAGATAAATTGCTTTTCCAAATTCAATTTCGGCTGAGAAACTTAGGGAAACGTTAATATATATCCCACTCCCTTTGAAGTTTATATGCCATCCGTTGGGGCATAGCCTCTTCCAGTATTTCATCTTCCTACATCCGGAAAGCACATCTCTTATTAAGTTTAGCCGAAGATAATATTTTCTGGTTTTTAAAGAATTGCCTCTTGCCACTTCGACGTATTTATTCTTTTCCTTTTGTGTACCTTATCTTTATTTTCAGACTCTCTTTTTAAACGAGAGCAAAGGATGGAAGAGATTGAAGTGGGAGAGAGAACTTGAAGGAACAAGAAAGGTTTCTTTGTTCTCCTTTGCTCCATTTATTTCCCTTTTCCCTTTCCCCCTTATTAAACCCTTGACCCACTCGTATTCACAATACAGGCCCACGTACGTACACGCATACGGACCTACAGAAGAGAGTTAGAGAGCAAACGGAGGTGGGAGGTGGGGAGAGGGATGAGGTAAAAAGAATATCGTCTTCATTTCTTTTCAAAAAACCTAATATCTTCAAAACCAGACTCATCATTTTTTTTATTTTTCACAGTGTTCTGACTTTTCAAGTCTTATTCAAACACCAACCTACCCTGTCCGTTGCCAATAAAGACATTTCCCTTCCTCCTCACTCATTCCCTCTTGTTTTCAATTCTTTTCCTTAATAAAAAGTTCTCGATCTCTCTCTTCCCCATCAAACCTTTCTCCCTCTCAATCTGCTCCTATATATCTTTTCCAATTCCACTTCGCAATCGGGAATATTATTATAATTATTATTATTTTTTAGAAAATGAGATTTGTTGTAATTATGTGTTTTTTTTCATTGTGAGCAATTTTGGTTTTTCCTCAATTTTTCTTTACGGGGATAAGAATTCGCGTTATATATTTTTTCGCAGACAGAATCCGTTCCACGCAATTATTTCTGAAATGATTCACTGGAACTCGAGATCAGAAAAGAAATGGAATGATTCTTTTTGGCTCTTAAGGAGACGAGTATTTTCAAGTTTTTTGAGAAAAGAATAACCTCGTTTTATAATGAAGGTTTCTTGATAGAAGACCGTCAAATTAATCCGAGGAAAAGCAATAATGTAACTGATATTATGTTTTTGCTTGCCTAATTAGATTATCGAACAAATTTTATTTCGTTCAATTTTATATTCGTATTTATTAGGTAATTTTATTCTCGATCTAAGACTTAATATGATTGAATATATTTCATATCGCAACGTATTGTTAAATTTTACTCCGAATCTAGCTTTTTAATTAAAAAAGAGCATGAAATGGCACAATTTTCAGCTACGACACGTTTGTTGTGAAATTTTTTTCGTCGCCACATTCAATAACCTCACCGTAAAAACGCGTTGAATCTTTTATAAAGAATAAAGTGGCACGTGCTGTCGTAAAACGGACGACAGTGCTTTTGGGAGAGCTGAAGTTTTCCAAACAAAAAAAACACGTAATAATACCAAATGAAATATTTTGGAAACTTTTCCACCTTTTCTTTCCTTGCGTAATCACGTTTAGAGCACTTCTACGCGCAAGAAAACGAAATACTTTTTCCCCTACGGGACGTGAAATAAGCTTTCTTTGGAAGACGAGTGCTAAAAAAAGTCCAAGGTAAATTAAACTTTTTCTCTCTTCCCCACCTCTCTCTTTTTCTCTCTCTCTTTCTCTCTCTCTCTCTCAATTTTCTCTCTCTCAATTTTCTCTCTTTCTCTGTCTCTCTTTCTCTGTCTCTCTTTCTCTGTCTCTCTTTCTCTGTCTCTTTCGCTTTCTCTCTCTCTCTTTCTCTCTCTCTCATTCTCTCTCTCTCTCTTTCTCTGTTTCTCTTTCTCTGTCTCTCTTTCTCTGTCTCTCTTTCTCTCTCTTTTCTCTCTCTCTGTCTCTCTTTCTCTCTCTTTCTCTCTCTCTATCTTTCTCTCTCTCATTCTCTCTCTCTCTTTCTCTCTCTTTCTCTGTCTCTCTTTCTCTCTCTCGGAGTTGGAGGTAGGAATTGCTTCTCGCCTCCGAAAACCATTATCATTAACGCTTATTCCCACAATCCCTATTATTTCCCATCGCTCTTTCCAAGTCCTACCTACCTGTAAAAGCCTCCGGGTACGAAGTCAAACATCGGCAACAAAAAACTTCCCGCGATTCCTCTTTCGCGTCAACAATCTTTATTTCCCGGATATCTCCGACTCGCTCTCACTCCATTCTCGGTGTCACGTCAGCGCTTAATATCTTTCTTTTACGCAAAACCCAGAGATTCCTTCCTTTTCCTTCTCTTTACAAACCTTAAGGAAATCCGGCATCGCTATACATTTTGCTTCTTTCCTTTTCCAGAGCAAATCCGATACAGAGAATGTGAGGGGAGAGCGATTGGCATGGTGTATTCTGTGAGATTAACGTTTTATTGCGGTTTTCACTTTCTTTCTTTGGATTTGTTCGCGTCGGCGCAATAACCGTGGAGTTATAACTGGTGAAAAATACATAAAATATCTTCTTGCCCAGTATTCCTCGGGGTTCTTTCCAGTCGGTCGGATCGTGGCCTTGCTTTCGCATTTTCTCTTTGTATCTGTTTATTATTTCTGAACTTTTCTCTATATCCTCTAGATAGTGTATATTTATGCGTTAGTGCTTTTCTTGGGTTTTACGTTTTCATCGTTGCCGTAGGAAGTAATCCACTTCAGATTCTTATTCTCTATGGTCCACACGTCATCTTTCCTTTTCGGTCATTAGCGTTATTTTCATTCCAATCCTCGAATCTTAGGGATGGATGCAGAGTCGCCAGTTGGGCAAATGCAATGCAATGCAATACCATGTATTACAAAATCTTTCTAATAGATCAAAAGTCATCTTTAAAACTATTTGAAATAAATTATTATCTTCTGTATCGATTTCTTGACTTTCTGCAATTTTTTATCGCTACATTTTCTAGCATACTCCATTCCACCTTTAGGTGACTTAAAGCCTTATGGATAACAGCGTTGCCAGACTTGGCGCACGGCTCCTCTGGAGTTATATGACTAGAATACACGTATAGAATGAACTCCGGTGAATTTCGTCAATTTCTTAAAATTTTAGTTATAAGAAGTGCATAATTTTTAAGCATTATTGCAATGTTATGTTTTAAGTTAAATAAATAAACACATTTTAGAATCAGACTAATTTAAATCATCGACAATAATTGTGTGATCATTATTTTAATGGGAATTTTTATTCATAATGATTGTATCGAAAAATTGTAATACCTTAAAATGCTGATACGACAGTTGAAGAGTAAAAAATTTATAGCTAAAAATTATAAACGAAAGTGAATATTTTTCTTACCTCTTTCATTAAATATCTGCCAGTCTTTGAACTCCTTCCATGTACCCAGAAGTATTTGGTTGTGCTTCAGATGTATGAAGAGGGGACGAGAATGGAGAAGGTGATGTCGAAGAAGAAGAGGAAGATGATGATGTCAGCCTAAATATTAATTCTTTAATATCGTCTTGTAGATTATCAGCCTGCCACATTTATTCTTCCACTTTCATGACATGTTGCACGTAATTCTTCCAATTATCTGCTGAAACTCGTTCAAAACTTTCTGCAATCAGTTTCTATAAGTCTTTTTTCTTGAAAGTTGTGTTTTTCCACCGCAACGTAGTGCTTAACCTGCGTCCACACCATTTCAATGGAATTTAGTTTACAGTGGTAAGGCGGGAGTCGCAGAACAATGCAAACGTTTTTTTCGGAATTTCATCGATTCTGTAATTTTCATCTTTATCTCGCATTTCACCAAATCTATAGAGAAGGTCTCTTTTGAGGCAATCTTATCGAAATTTATATTTTTGTTCTTCAACCACTCCATAATTTTATCCTTTCTCCAGCCAGTCGTGGGGATTGCTTCAGTTGTTCTACTATTATAGGATTCATTATTCATTACAATGACTGAACCGTCAGAGACATTCGAGAGAACTTTATTTTCAAACCATTCTTCGTAAAATTCCCCGTCAACTTTATCGTTAGCAACTATTTAATTCTTTTTACATAAAATGTATCATTGAGCTATATTGAAGAAGTCGTTCTCCGTATCTGCATGAATTAATGAAAGTCGATCACCGCGACCTGTTGGAGGTTCAATCCCGTACCGAGACCCGCAAGGAAAGCTTGGCGTGG
Organism: Tanypteryx hageni; assembly: GCA_028673005.1. Taxonomy (NCBI): domain Eukaryota; kingdom Metazoa; phylum Arthropoda; class Insecta; order Odonata; family Petaluridae; genus Tanypteryx; species Tanypteryx hageni. Next base: position 97,764,617 of record CM054112.1, on the reverse strand, counting down.
TGTTTTTATTTTTTTGTCATGCCATGCTTTGTTAACAGTTTGGCCGACATTAATCCACGATTCATCAGTATACACAATGCATTTGTTTTCGCTTTTGTATTTCCCCATTTCTCTTAAATACTTATGGCGCCATCGAATGATATCATCTCTTTCGACGAGAATACTTTTTCCCCCTTTTTCGTATATGAACCCTATATCTATTAATAATCGGTACAAAGTTGTGCTTTTAAAATTCGGCAAATTATCATCAATGTTAACAGCAGTAAGGGTAGATTTGAGAGTAGGAGGGATGTTTTTGATGAACATTCATGCACTTTCTTTCGGATCCCCGATCTGATGATCTCGTAAAAATATAATTCGAGCGTTTCTGTAAGGTTTCTCTAATTTCTTCTTTTTGACAGGAGTAACTAACGTACTTTGAGTCGCTTCTATTCTCACTCGATAAAAGGTTGTCTCCAAACATCCTGTAGCTCTGGCGGTTTCTTTGTTCGCTTCTGTTAAAGCGAGATTTTGCTGAAATACATGAACAAATTCAACACAATTTGCCTTTCCCGTCTTCTTAGCTTCTCACCATATTTCCCCTTCTTCACTTCATCCATTGTCTTGGTTGAACTGATAGATAATCAGTAAATTTCTCTCAAAGTATATTCCAATAAAAAACGCGCGTTTTCAAGTTGAACACTGCACAGTATTGCACGTCACTCATATAAGAGCTATGGAAAAAGCAGACACTCTTGGTTAAGTCGGTAGGTGTTTATCGCAGGAAAACCCTTACTCCTCACTCTCCGTCAAATATAACTTCCAGTTTACATAAATACTTAAATAAACTTATACTCCTATCTTGTTAAATGCCATCCGTCAAACAACAATGAAAAACCATAAATTTCTCTCCCTACCTCTTATATGAGTCCGCGAGGCCACATAATTATGACTTCAATTTTGGGTATGATATAATTTATATAATTTTTTCTTCAAAAGGATTCAGATCCGCAGATCGTATGTTAATTGTTTTTAATTTTAATCTCAAAAAGAATAAAACTCTGCACATCAAAAAGTCGATTTTTACGTGTTATTTTATGGAAAATGGAAATGTCGAATTCAGGACATTTCTCGAAACTTATTTTCGTCATCATCTTAAAATATGTAAGTAAAGTATTTTTTCCACATTTCGGACGAGTATCTCGTTCCTTTATTGAGTAAATCCCATTTATCACCGTTACGGATGTAGATAAATTATTAATACGACGAGAGAAAATTGCGGCCGAAGGCCACTTTCGGGGATGTCTTGCAGAGCGCGCAACCTCGATAATTTGTTCATTTTCGTTATCGTCGTATTATTCATCGCAACAAAGGTATTGTTTAAACTTCAAACCAGCATCAAAATTTCGTGAGCATGCCGATAATTTGTTTATTTTCGTTACCGTCGTATTATTCATCGCAACCAAAGTATTGTTTAAACTTCAAAAGAGCGTCAATGTCAAAAGACAAACAACCTGTAAATTGAGAACAAAAACCATAGCCCGCTTTGAGAATCTCTGTTTTTTTAATCTGGCTGGCAATTTTGGCTTATATTTAGAAGAATGCATTGCTTACGAAAGATTTCATTTATGACCTAAGAGGCTCATAAAAGCAACGGGGTCAGGCTAGGCTAACTATGAAATCACAAAAGGCCAATGACCTCGACACGTGTTAAATATTTCCGTTATACCCTTCCTTTAAAGATTAGAAAATACTTCTAATACTGTTATATGTTATTTCACTGTCAGAGGGAATTTCTATTAGCAGATATTTACAAAATATTTCCGGCGACGAAACCTAGCCGTCCAAGTTGGCGGGAGCGAGATTTTCATTGGTTTTTAACAAATTCATAACTCCCATAAAATTCTCATAAAATCTTCAAATATATCTTCATCGTTTTCTCAGTAATTCATACGATGCATATATGGGTCTAACAGTTACATTACGCGATTGTGTAGGAGATTACTTTTTTCATTGCCAATTTCGAAAAATGCGGTACGAAACTTCATATAAAAAATATAGCAATCATTACATCTATCATAAATAAATTATATGTATCTAATTATGAATAAAATATCTAATGACATCTACATAAAATTCCAAACTGAAAGTGTTCTACCAATTCTTCAAAATGATGTAATAATGGTAACAGCGAAAAAGAGCTCGTTTATGCGACGAAGTGGTTAAATTATTTTTGTAAATTTTACTGTAATTAATTAAAAAAACAAATTGCAGCAATGAATTTGTCGTAAAATTTGTCATTAGAAACATTTTTTTAATTTTACATAACAAAAAAATATTGAATATGGACACTAAAAACGATACATGCGGCAACTACGCAACAGAATGAGAGAGATTTATGCAGAAATACACGGATTAGAGAGAGATGGAATATCTCCATAAGAACTCTAACAGTCATATAAATGTAAAATGCAGTATATAATGTTTAATCAAATGCCGTTTTCAACTCTATTGTTATGTGTATGATTAAAAACACTGTACATCTTTATTTTGCTGCAGATTTTACAGCGAGATGAAAATATGCATCTTGAGAAGGAGATTTTTTTAAGAAAATAAATCATGTAGAATTGAAATGTAAATGCAAAGCGAAAAAAATCAAATTTGTACAGAATTTTTTATATCAGATAAAAATATATTTTTTGGGTATGGACACTTATTAACTGCTTGAACTTTTTGAAATTTTTTAACATTATTTTTATGAATAGTTTAGCAGTTCATGGTATATAATATATTTTATAAGTAGTCTTAATGATTATTTATAGACTTAATAATCATCACATTACCGTTCATCAGTGTTAGTTTACAAAATTTTCAACTCGATATTTTTCTCTTAAAAATAGCTCGAAAAACCAATCGTGAATAATATTAGAAAGACTAATTGCTTCGAAAACAACTAAGTTCATCCTATCGTAATATTCTTTTGTGTGGTTTCGTCGCTTTTGCCCGCATTCTGTTTTCAACCTCGTTCTATCAATGTTACGCCTTCTATTTCCCTTTTTCGAATACTCAAACCAATTTCAACACGGTAGACGATCCTTATATTTCTTTTTCAACCTTTCCCATCCTCCTATTTCACCTTCATATTATTTCTATTAACCGCCTTCTCTACTCCATCTTCTCCTCCGACGCATCTAAAACTTTATCCCTCTTTTCCGCTAATATTCGCTCCCTTTCGTATTTCCTTTTTTACCTCGTTTGTCTTTTCGCCTTATCCCTTATACGGTCTGCTAAAACTCTCGTTAAACTTTCTCCCAGACAAATTGGCGTTCTGGTCTTCCCGCTGAGTGGGCAGCCGACTGAGTCTCTCTCTGCACGCATAGCTTTTTAAGGTAAAATCGGAAGAAACTACCAAGTTTGGCTCATAAAAAATCCTTCAAATCCCCAAAAATCTCACACCATGTATTTCTCGTTTGGGATCTGCGATGGACTTGTTTAAAAATATGCGTACGGGTCATCAAAATTATATATATATATATATATATATATATATATATATATATATAGAGAGAGAGAGAGAGAGAGAGAGAGAGAGAGAGAGAGTTAACGTCGTTATAGAAACAGCTAGTATTTAATTAACATGTGAAGTAAAATATCGTTGTTTATGCTTGGCGTAATTGATAGTAGCTCAATAACTTTGGCCAAAACTAAAAAAAGTGGAATACTCCTTTAGCCAAAACAACTAGAGGGCTGCAAAACCCGATGCATTTCGCCCACAAGGTGGGCATCGTCAGGGGTATAACCTGTTTCACCAGTGACTGGAAGCCAACTGCCAGGTTGAAACGGAAAGTATTAAGTATTATAAGTTTCGTCCCAAAAACTATTCCAAAACCATGAAACAACTCAGAGATAAAGATTGTTTTTACATTAAGGCTGACAAGGGCCATAAAATAGTGATCATGGATAAGACACAATACTTTGACAACGTCCAAATCATGTTGAACAATGGACCTTACATTAAACTCTAGAAGAACCCATTAAATTCCATGATTCAAAAAACCAAAGACATCATTAAAGGATGTAAAACCATCATTGATAATAAATTAAGCTACAAGTTAAAAATTTCAAACCCAAACATACCTAAATTGTTCTGCCTCCCCAAAATACATAAAGATGACAAAGCCATGAGATCGATTGCATCAGGAATAAATAGCCCAACCTATAACTTGGCCAAATGGCTTAATAGTGAATTTAAACAGATGTCCTTTCCCGACAAACACTCTGTTAAAAATACCTATGACGTGATAAGTAAACTAAAAGACATAACATTAAAAGAGTCTGAGATTTTGGTCTCCTTTGACGTCAAAAGCCTCTTCCCAAGTGTACCTCTGGAAGAAACATCCCAAATTTTAAAATCATTTTTACTAAAACAAAATTTTTCTGATGAAATTGTCCTCGAATATTTACAACTTACTAATTTATGCATGTCACAGAACGTTTTTTCATTTAAAAATGAAATTTACAAACAAACTCAAGGCACTTCTATGGGAAACCCCTTATCTCCCTTTTTAGCCAACATTTTCATGTCCTCTTTTGAAAACGATTGCAAAGAAAAATTTCATTACTTTCCAGATGTATGGTTGAGGTACGTGGATGACATATTCACAATCTTTGATTTAAAGAAACAAAATGTAGATGAATTTGTTAATCAGTTAAACAACATATATCCTTCAATCAAGTTCTCTTATGAACTTCAAGAAAACAACACCTTGCCATTTTTGGACTTGCTTATCATAAATAATAGACAACACATTGAGTTTGACATTTTTAGAAAACCTACACATACTGATAACTTCATTCCTAACAACTCCTTCACCCTATGAACCAAAAAATAGCTGTGTTTCAATTTTTAACACACAGATTATGTAACATCCCCCTCAATAAAATCAGATATGCAAAGGAACTTAAACACATAAAACAAATTGCCGCTAAACTTGGATACGATAATAATTTAATTAATAAATTAGTGAGAAAACATAACTTTAATAAAACTTTGTCCAATGCCACTTCCCTTAATTTAGACACCAAAAAAGAGGACAAATTTGTAAAATTGCCTTATTTTCCACTATTAAACAGAGGCTTGAACAAAATTTTTAAACATAAGAATTATACCATAACATATACAAATCCTTTTAATTTGAAAAATTTACTGGGCAGTACAAAAGACAGAACAGAATCTTTGAACAAGTCCGGTATTTATAAAATGCTCACACTGCGACAAAAAGTACATAGGACAAACAAGAAGGAAACTAATAACACGCTTCAAGGAACACATGGCTCACTATAAATATAATCGTTTTGAAAAATCAAGCGTTGCCAACCACATCTTTGAAACAGGTCATAGTATACACGTAAACGATTTAACACTGATAACTTCAGCCAATAACTCACTAAACTCGTTAGAAAACCTTCACATTTACAAAAACCGCGATACACTTATGAACACAGACACAGATTTCAACAAGACCCTTTACAAATTGACAGATTTAAACGACACACACGCCGAAAAATCTTTCCGCGTTTCGCTTGTTTCTCGGTCGTCTTCTTAATACTTTCCGTTTCAACCTGGCAGTTGGCTTCCAGTCACTGGTGAAACAGGTTCTACCCCTGACGATGCCCACCTTGTGAGCGAAATGCATTGGGTTTTGCAGCCCTCTAGTTGTTTTGGCTAAAGGAGTATTCCACTTTTGTTATGCTTGGCGTGCTAACAATCTGAATGTTAACTGATTATTTTTCATTAATTTTGATATAAATAGTAATTCTCTTCTGGCTTTTGAAGTTAAATAAATGCCACAAATAGTAGGATAAATTAATTAATATCCGAACATTACCCAAATCATAATGATGCATGCTTTTTTTCCATTGATTTTAATTTATTCCAGGTTTTATTTGTATCTATTGGGAGTTTATTGAAATTAGGCCTGATATCAATATACAAATAGTTCATGAACATAATTATTTGTGCGCAGGACCGTAAAGTATCGTTTTTTAAGTCCGTTTGCGATTTCATTCTAATGCACCTTGTAATTATCTTATTTATTATGATCATCAAATACACCTCTCTGTATTTCATTCAATGTATAACAATTACACCCATTTCAAATATGTGTATTTTTACAAAATATTACCAAATGGAAATAATAACTCTGTCATTGATAATTTTTGATGTACCAAAATTTATTAAAATACTTTTAGTTAACATGTCTTCATACGCGAAAATATTATCTTCTTAGATCCTTTTGAATGATCACTCATTAACATAACCACACAACTCCTGATTTTTCCATGCATGAGAGTCTCTCATCCCTGCTTATTATCTAAACACGAGTTACTAATAGCTTATAAGTTAACGCAAGTAAATGCATAATAAAGATTTTGATTGTGGTAGTGTCATCAAACTTTTCTCCTACCGTCATGAAATGCATATTTTGATGGTATTCACTAAAGAAATTATTACATTTTTAAATTTGTAGTTTGATATTTTATACCACAATTATGTCATTTGAGTTATTTGTAATGAATTATTAAATTCTATCTAAAAGTTTGTTTTTTCCAGCGTCTATAAAAAGATACCCGCGGCATTTTCGATGAATTCGCCAGCTCCCTTAATGCGACTTCTCTCCAATATAATGATAAAAATAATCGTGGATACGTAAACACGTCGTGTCGGATTAATTAAAGGTCATCACAGTCAATGTCAATATCCGTGCATTATATCACATTTTCAGGTTTCTCGCGGTATATAATTTATATGCCGCGGGAAACCTGAAAATCTCTCCATTTGCAACCAGAATCCAGGGGTGCAGCTTCGAAAAATGACTCTAGCGGTGCTCTAAATTAAAGCTCCTCGCTTGCTTGAATTCAACAAAAATATGTAACGATGGAGTGATAACTCATTTTTTTTTAGTTTTTTGCGTTCTATTACGACGTAATCGTGGATTCTACGTTTTATTCGAATGACGTGCTGTCCACCGTCCCGGGTCTTGCCGAAAAAAAACTCCCGGTAAATGTAGAAGAAAATAATAATATTAATAATTTCAGGCTCACAAACAGACTTCCTCACCTGCAACTTTCTCTCTCTCTCACTCTCTTACCACATCCTCCCTTTTTCAACCCAGATGAAAAAACCTCTTAATTCAAACACGGTCGGAAGCACTGATTGGACAAACTGAGGTGGTTTCATAATAACAAGCTCCGGAGGTGCGTAGAGAGCTTTATATATATATATATATATATATATATATATATATATATATATTTGTGTGTATATATGTATGCGTGTGTATACACACACACCTATCTCTCTCTCTTTTCCAACCTCTATCAGAATCTGCAGCTTTAACAAGAAGGACTTTAAGAGGTGATACGAATGGTCTTCAAAATGAGGCACTGTGAAGAAGATGGAGAGTGGAAGGCAAGGAGAGATCGAGTTTAAAGGAGAGTGGAGGAGATGGAATGAGTGGGTGATATAGAGAGAGATAAGAGGATGAATGTATCAAAATAGGGTAAGAAAAGGCTTCTACGAAAGGCAAAAGGGAAGTGCGTTTGCGGCGGAGACGAAAGTGAGAATAGGGGAATGAATGACAGGGCGCGAGATGGTCATAGAAAGAGAGAATGTAACAGAAAAACTATGAAGAGGGAAGAAGAGGACAAATGCCTCTCTTTCTGCGAGTTTGAAGATTATAATCTCACTTTTTTACGATAACTCGAGCGTAGTGCCCCTGAGTTGACATAAACATAAAGTTAACAAAATTTAAATGTTATATTTCAAAACAAATATAGCAAAACATTAAAATTTACCAATTTTCCAGTTAAATTTAAAGTAATTCTGAATAATTATGAAGATGATTGCATGAATTTTAAGTTATCTTTATCAATTTACAAAGAAAATCGCTCAAAGAATTCTTCAAATTTATCCATGAAAGCACAAGTGAGGAATGACAAAATAAGCGTCAGGGAGATTAAGAAGGATGAAAACATGCGCAGGTAAATAATACTTACATAAAAATATAACAAGGTTTAGTGGAGAGAAGGGGGAAATGTGGGAGGGATGAAAGTTATAAAAGAGAGAAATCGAGGGTTTAAGAAGTATTAGGGCAAATGCGAAAGGGCGGAAGTATGAATACAAAGAAAAGGGTCTTAGGGGAGTCAAAGAAACGGAGAAGAAAGACAAAAACTGAAGCTGACAGAGGTGAGAAGAAGAAAATTTCAACAAAATTCGAGGAGCGGAGTGTAAGAGTGAGGATTACATCGAAGGTATTAGTCAGAAGGGGAAAATGTACAGTAATAGACAATTATGGGAGCTTTGAAAAAAATCGAGAAAATAAAAGTTGAATATACAAACTAGTGGAGGCGCAAGAATGGAGAATGAAGGAAGAGGTCGTAAGGAGTGGAAAAGATGGATGGAAAATTTAATGGAAGGGAAAAGGATAAAAAATATGATCGGGAGATGATAGATTGATGGGAGATGATGAGACAGAGAACGAGATGTGAGATGGAGCGAGAGGGAAGAATCAAAACGAGGATGGAAGGAGAAAAATATGAAGAGGAAATAGAAGAGATAGGGAGAATTTATGGGATCGAGGGAGAACCGGCTGCAAAGGAGAAGGAACAAGAAGGTAATGGAGAAGAACTGTACCTATACGAAAGAGAGAGGGAGGAAGAGAGAGAGAGAGAGAAATCAATAAGGGAGCGAATAGGGTGAAAGGAAGGCAAATTGGGGAGAGTAATAAGGAATAGAAACACCATTATTAAGGAATTGAGAGAGAGATTCATTGAACGTGAGGCTTGAGAAGGAAATTGTCGAGTCATTCATTATCAGCAGATGTTAAGTTGATAGAAGAAAAAGTGACTCGTTAACATGTAATATGACTTCTCGGAGAAAGCAGTTCTTCCTCTCCTTCATTCGACTTTCAAAAATAACCTCCGCGCCAATTAAATTTAGCTCGTTAAGGTTAGCAATGGCGAACACTTACGTGCGAGCCCGTGACCGGGTTTGAAAACTCGGTTTGCCGCAGAAGTGGAATGCAGATACTCGTATTTCAATGGATAAAAAGGTCGAGGGATAGAATAGGTCGGTAGGTAAATGGCGGAAATGAGGGAAGGGAAGCTTAAGAAAAGGATATGATAAACTATAGAAAATGGAGAGTAAAGTTGAAGTTTTTTCTTTTTGGCGTTGGGTCGATCGAGTTTGACTTTGTACTACGAATATATCAGTAACGATTAAAAATAAAAATTATGTGATTAGTGTACGTGATCTTTTTATATTATGTAGCGGTAGTATGGTATTTGGCAATATGGAAGAAGGAAGTAATGTGAGTTACTAGCGATGGTAAGGGAGTTAAGGTGAGTTAGTGAGAGAGAAAAATTGGACGTGAGGATGCAAAAGAAGAGCAGAAGAAAGAAACGTAAAAGCTGACGGGGAAAATCTGTGATGGGAGAGGCAAAACGGAAGTGGGGTGCGAAAAAAAGCCGGAAAGGGGGAAAAGAAGTGTTTGATGAAAGGGACGAGATTGATTGTGCGGTGGAAAATAGATCGTAAGGCATGCATAGAAAGGGAAGGGAAAAAGTAGACGGAAGGGAAATTGGCGCGAGTTGATCGGAAAGGGTGACGGCGGATATATGGATTGGCGAAGGGTCGTCGGCCAAGCAAGGAATGAGAGGTGTGAAGTATGGCGGAGAAGAAATTTTTCCATGTTGTTTCCAAGGAGGATGAAGTATTATGATAGAAGTCAAGACCTAGGTGGAAGAAAATACTGTAGAGAAAGGTGCAAAAGTATTTCCGTGAATTTGAACGGCCGCGGACCCCTTTCTCTCTTGATCTATTACTTCCAAACATGACATCCAGAAATATTCCACCGTTTTTGCTGCGGATCTCGTTAAATGAAATGAATTTATTAGTAATTTAACGTCCTTTCAACTACCCATACTGAAACTATTTTTTATTTAAACAATTGTGTTGTTAATCGAAAAATGTTTGATCTGTGAAAATAACGTTATTTTCTCAGTTTACCTGGCATTAGTACATTAGCAAACCAGATGTGTTTTTCATTGAAGGTTTCATTGGTTATTGATGATTTGGTTGGTTGGTCCGGAGGCACATGAATAGGCCCTGCCGAATCCGAACCGTTGATTCTGTGGTTAGCAGCAAACACTAATAGTTTGGCTACCACTTGGCCTACATAATAAATGTATTATAACATGTAATGTATAATGTAATCTAAGCAGTGCTGGAAAAGAAAAAAAAACTATTCGTACGCTTTTCGTTACAAGCAAAAAAGCGATTTCGTTTTTCATTACGTTTTTCGTTATGCTAAAATCTACATTTCGTTTTCCGTTACGTTTAACGTTATAACGAAATAATTCGGTAAAAATAATGAAGTGTAGTTACTATTTTTTTTTGTTTCGAGGTTATGTATCCACCTTAAATACGTGCTTCTCATTTAGAATACTAATTTATAGGCACTTCTAAATATATGCTGCAGATGAGGAAGTTTTTTTATGATTTCAAATTATTCGGCATATTTTCTTTTTTGATGATCTTTATGAAAATTCGGATTTTCATATTCAAAATTTTATATTCAAGTTAATAAACTTAACACATATTTAAGACTAAAATATTAGTGTTGTAACGGTTATGCCCCATAGTAGAATTTTTTATAGGTAACACATAAAGTACAATGAGAACCCAGGAAACCGTAATTAAAGATAATAAAAGGAACTCGTCGGTGGGTTGCACAAATTGTAACTCGGAGAACATGCTCCTGCTGCAGACATTAAATATGGTACAATGATCGGTTATCAGATAAAACTAAAGAGAATTATCCAAATTCCAATATTTGTCCTCTTTAGGGCTCATTTTTGATGACATGGAAATCATGCACGGGTTTAAAATATTGCATTTCCAGATTAGTTAGATTTGAGATACTAACCCGTTAATAGCTTTATTTTGTGTATGAAAGAATAAAGTAAATTATTTGTAAGACGAAATTTGAAACCACTCCAAATTACCATGAATGTAGGTAATTTTTCTGTTAAATAGAAAAATTTGGAATCTTTAACAATGCGGGTATTCAATTGCTGTCGTAACGAAAAGACTACTATTAAATTTTATTAAATAGCATAATTATTGTGAAATATTTAATTTAATGCTTTCAGTGGAATCTGACTACGTTTATATGAATTTTTTAGTTTGTGGTATATTTCCAATTTTCGATATTTCTCAGAAATTGTTAGATACATTCTGTTATTTACGTAATTATGCTATTCATACATTACAGAATAATTACATAGGAGGATAAAATCAGAAAAATATTTTAAGGAAAATATTTTTAAAAAGTAGCGCCGGGGGTAATCTCGTTACCCCCCTAGGTAGTTTGAGGGTTAAGAATAATTTGGGCCAAATTTAGTTGTTCAAACAAAAACTCAAATCGTGAATATAAAATTGTCGAAAATAGTATTGAGGTATTCCTTGGCAACAGCCTGTTTAATTAAATAAAATACACAAGAGAGATATATCCTTACGCAATTTTGAGTTAAATGTAAATATTATAGTTATATTCTGATAATGTGGGGTGACATAAATTGTAAAATTTTCATGAAAGTAAGTCGGTGCTCCGAAATTCAGAGATTCACGGGGCTGGTGTTAAAATTTTTAATTGTATAATCAAGCATAGTATATAACTTCGTAATTTTATTCCGAATTTTCACAGAAACTTGTGAGGGATATTACCTGAAAGTGGGAGAAGCCATTGCAATGGTTTATCTAGCGTAGAAATTTCACTCTAATTAGGAAATTTAGTACGTATTTAACGGTTTAGTATTTCACTCCAAGGGATTCTCCTTTCCATTTGACTACTTCTCTATATCAGATGCGTCGCATTGATCTCAATTCGTCGTCATGCTTTTTCCGTGTTTTCTCCTCTCTTCCTCGCCAGATTTTTCATATCACTCCCTTACTTTTCTAAAAATTATAATTAGGTTTGATGGTTTTCGACGTTTATTTTTCTTAAAAATCGACGACTAAAATCAACGGATATTTTTCCTAAGAATCGGCGGCGAACAGCGATATTTATTTTAACACATTTTACTAAGCTTGGTAGTTTTCGACGTTAATATTTCTTACAAAGTGGCCATTAACAACGTTTATTTATCCTGAAAGTCGAAGATGAACTTTGAAACTTTTTTTTATACATTTTATTAGGCTTTTTAGTTTCTGAAGGTTATATTTCTTAAAAAGTGATCATTAATAACTACGTTTAAATATCGAAGGTTATTTCAATACATTTTATCGACTTATCTAGAAAAACATTTTGAATTGAATTACTTCTAATTAAATTTAACTTAAAAGTTTATAAACAAAAAATAAGACTTCATGTACGCTTGTTTGTTTTTCTTATTTAAATTCTAGTGATTTTTTTGTTGTTGACTTCGACCAAAAACGTGGAAGTTAGTTTTCTGGAATAAATTCGAAAGTATATTTTACTTGTAAATTCGCGCGCCTTATTCACGAAATAATTTCTAAAAATATTAATATGATGTGAATATAATGTACAATCAAATGCATGAATGAATATTTTGATGAAAAAAGTCTTAACCTTTTGAGTAACAAACGACTAAGAATTTAGAAGGAAGCTCAGAGTGCGTATACGGAACGATGCTACTTCGACAGCAATACAAATGAAACTAAGCACGGGGTCGGAGGATGTACTGTAAAAATTTTATTACAGGGTGCTTTTTAAAATTCCATGAGGATATCTGAAGATCGGCATTTTTTTCAGTTTGAAGACACCTTTCTTTTCGCTTTTTGTAGGAGTTTGGCAGATGTTGTCGCACACAGAACTCTATAGACGTTCCTCCACTTTTTGTAGTTCAAAGCGCGTAGGGATTATAGGATCTGGTCGGGGGTAAGACATCGCAATAAACCGATAGTATTGTTTTTTCCCTTACCTTTGGCTTTGGATTACGCGGAAGCTCAGTATGTGTCCTTAAGACAGTGACATAAGCGACATTTGAAAGCAAAGAGCAGTGAAGTAGTGTAATGTTTCGTGGCCGTTTGGTATGAGAAATACCAACCTTCACTTCCGTTTCGGCTGTTTGGTGGTAAAGAATGTTGTTTGAATAGGAAAAACAAAATTTAAAAATCATTATGCATAATCTAAGAGAAAATGCGGTGGTGAAAAATTGGCACTTACTGGCGAAAATTAATTTTCGTCGAATTTCAAAGTTATTAAAATTCGATGTTTAACAACTTTTACCAATTTAAATCGATTCCTACCAAGCCTAATTATAATTTATCTCATTTTTCACATCTCTCTTCCCATCGACTTGGTTCATCTCTACATGTAATATTTTCTTCCTCTAACCTGCTTGTGATACTTCTCATCCTTTGACCGTGCATTAACTTCCTCCTCTAACACTCGCTACTTTTCCTTCCCTATACTTTCTCATTTTGCCTTTTCCTTCCATGTTCGTCTTCCTCTATCTCTCTTACACACAAAGCCCTCGTAGTTCCTTTACACAGATACTCATATTTTCTCCTTCCAAACTCTTCAGTCTCTTCTACCTTGACAAAAGGGCTTTCCTTTTGCTATGCGAACGGAAGAGAGATAGCTTAACAGAGGAATGAGAGAGAGAGTGTGTGTGAGAGAGAGAACGGACAGGAAGGGCATTGAATGCTTAGAACAACCACCAGAGGGCAAGGAGAGATCTAATTAATTCACGAGCCATTCGAAAAATTAGGAGAGGTTGTTCGAGATAGAGAATCTTATTCATTTCTTCTCTGGACGTCTCTTGTTCTCTCTTTATTACCTTGTGCTAGCCTTTCTCTCCCTCTTTCTCCCTTTGGGAAGTGGGTTTAAGGAGTGTGGGAGAAGTGCTTCTGCTAGAGTGCATATGTTTGGAATCGGGGTCTCCTTTCCACTTCTGTCAGTTATTCTCTTGGACACAAAGGAGGTGTTTTAGAGTATGGACCTCTGGGGAGAGTGAGAAAATCGGAGACAGAAAAAGAAAAGAGAGATAAAGATTGCTAGAAAGAGAAGGTGAAAGAGAGGGAGGAAAGAAAGGAGGAAGGTAGAGAGGAAAAGAGAGAGGTAAAGAAGAAAGAAGAGAGAGAAAGGAGACAAATAAAAATACGGAGAGAATGAGGGATTTGGAAAGGAAAGGTTTATGGCTGAGATGAGATCTTAAGGAGCGGCTCATTAAAAGATGTGAAGCCGAATCTTTCTCTCTCTCTGTCTCTCTCTCTCTCTCTCTCTCTCTCTCTCTCTCTCTCTCTCTCTCTCTCTCTCTCTCTCTCTCTCTCTCTCTCTCTCTCTCTCTCTCTCCCTCTCTCGATCACATTTGAAGGAGACGTTTGATCGTGTATTCTGGACAACGGCACTGAAGATGAGAGATCGTGATAAGCGAGAAGGAAAGGAGACTTGCTTCACTGTTTGCGAAGGAGAGAAAGAAAATGAGAGTGCGAAGGAGAAAGCGTGAGAGGCAGTTTCCGTGTTTTCCGCGCGAAAATAACTTTCGCGATCCACCACGCTCGTCGTTACCACTTGTTCCTCAGAGTTAAGAAAATTTGCGTGAATTTCAATGTTCATTAAAATCGCTCACTGAGATGAAAACGAGCGTAATTGACGATTCTTATTTCTCCTTGTGCGGAATGGAAAGAGGAGAGAATTTAACTGCAATTTAGTTTAAAGGTGGAAATGAAATGAAATATCTTATATTTTTAAGTTCTAGCCTCGCATGTCTCCATAATATAGGATTTTTTTACCCTATTTAAAATTTATAAGTGTCGTTTTCAAGCAAAACATATCCTTTGGTAATATTTAGTATCCATTTCGTAAGAAACCTTTAACATTGAAACAAAATCTGTATACATAAAAGAAAGTGTCCTGATTCACTGACTGACTCATCAAAAAGATCTCCTTCTTCCATGTTAGCTATAAAGCTGAAATTTAGCAAAGCTGTAGCTTTTGGGTAAAGAAAAATTGCTATAAAAATTCTAAAATATCTCAAAGTGGGTGAAAAGGGAGTTCATTTAATCATTTCCATCTCCCATAAGAAAAATATGGAAATCCGTGCAATGCATTTCATAGATGCATTTTTAAATTACTCAAAATTAAGATACGAAAAAGAAACGCAAATAGCTGTAAAGATAAAAGAAACATGTTTCTGATTTTAAGATAAAATTTTAATCCATGCCGAATTAACGGAAATTTAACTAATTAATCTCGAAAAAAGGGTAATTTTTCCAGCTTTCGGTAATCTATAAATCTAACTACCATGGCAAAGATATTTAGTAATTTCTGTGAGTTTACTAGCATACACTAGCAGCATTCCTGGGCGTATTTAAAACCAACATGTTTTTCCCATGACAACGGTTAATAAAGTTGTTAATTTACTTTTACCAAACAATGAAATCATTAGCGCTGATGCTTTGTGCATAACTGTTCTTCTCGGGGTATTTCTTTGGTTTATTTTACTTGTTATTTCTTTTGTTCCCTCATTTAATGTTATTTTCATTGCATAAGGAATGCGTGCATTGAATGCTTTAATACGAGAGAGAGAGAGAGAGAGAGAGGAGAGAGACAGAGAGGGAGAGAGAGAAAATTAAATGTTACATAGATTAAAAATAATTTTGGGCGTATAAGAATCGTATAGCGAAATGTATTTCTTTGTCAAACAATTTCCATTCGCCAAAACTATTTTTAATCTCTGGAACACTCAGTTATGTGAATTTTTTATTTATTTCTTACTTTTTAGTCCATAGAAAAGTTAGTTTCATTAATTTATTTCAAATTTAACTTAATACAGAATTCACGCATACCCGTCATATTCGACGGGCAATTACGCTAGTCCAAATATAATGCATAGGCAGTGCAACTTCATGATCTTGGTTACTTAATAAATTGCTATTAAATTATGTTCTACGAATAAAGTTACATTTGTTCAAAGAAATTTGTTTTTTTAAGTATTTTTAGGATTTTGATACCATTGCAGTACGATTTTACGTTGACTATTTAATTGAACGCCGAAACTAATTGTAATGTTTAAATTAATAATCTAATGTTAAAGATCAATGACCCAGTCATGATTTAAATATTCATCCCGAAGTCACCATTCTACAAACTTTATCCCCGCAAGCTGAAAACCTGCAAAAGTTTACATGATCGGGGACCTTATACCATTATACTTTGAGCCAAAACACGTGCTTGCGAGTAATTCCGCATAACAGAGCATTGTCCTATGTGCCAAAATAATTTGATAATTCGTCTATTGTATCGCAATTCCGCTAATTTCATTCGACTGATTCAGGTTTAGTTTCGGTCTTCGCTAATCCGCTTATCCGCTAACTCCTCTTCTTACCATGATAAATAATTACGGGAGTGCACTGAAATCCCAAATTAGGAAACTCAGAACGAAAGGGCTTAAGCGCTACAGTTACGAACACATTATGAATACACGAGGAAATTATTCAGAGACAAATTTTCTAGTAAAGTAAATAAAATTACGTTTAAATTGGAGCGAGGAATTTCGCAGCGAGGTGCCTTCCTGACGTTTCTCTCCGGGATATAGCGCTGGTGCCTGAAGCTTCCAACTAGAGTTTTGGAACCGGGAATTTCCGTTCCCGGTTCCCGGGAATTTTCTCAGTATTTCTTATTCTCGATTCCCGGGAAAATTTTTTAATGATTCCTGGGAATTGTTTGTTTGAAATTTTGCCGAGTCAAACTATTCCAGAATTGCCTCCATATCTGGTTATTTTTAGATATTCATCCAAATGTAAAAATTATCAAAATTAGTTTTGATTTTATGCATATTGTACCAATAGAATTTCTGATGAATACTAAATATTTTTTCAGTGAATGTTATTTAGTAACCGAGTTATTAGGAGTTTGAAATGAAGGATCAGGTTGCATTTCTCGCTATTAATTCAATTTTAATGGAACTTTAATACAGTCAAAATGGCTTCTTTTGGCACAGGTGAATGTCGTTAGTAAAAATATGGTCTAAAGGTAATGGTTGCATGTTGCATGAATCTGAAACTAGGCGCTTAAGTGAAATACCATCCCCTCCTATTCTTCTTCCTGCCCCCATCCCTCCTCCCCTAATCGATCAAATTATCTGCTCTGACCAAGTTAATTATATATAAATTAGGGTGATGCCCGTTGAAATTCAACAGGAAAGTTTTTATGAACATTCGTGAAAATACGCTACTACCCCAATCAATAATACTCAATTACACGAAACCGGCAACAACGCAAATCACTAAGAATGCGTCAAATTCTCGCGTTAAAAACTGTTCTGTTGATCGATTCGACGCGTATTAAAAAATCAGTCAGTCTAAACCAACTTTTGTTCTTGTAGGTGTTCTTTGTTTCAAGTCTCGAACTCCTACGATGATTCTAAGTGATTTTAACATGCGATTGATTAATGTTCTATTAAAATTCAAATGTATTCCTTTTCGCATATAACGCAACGAATGTTTTTTACATTGGTTTCTATGAAATCATTCCCATCTCCTTCCTTCTCTCTCTCTCTCTCGTATTAAAAACATTCAAAGCACGCTTTCGCCCATAAGAAATTAAATGACAATAGGATTTCGAGGTTTAACAATGTAATTGGTTCGCAAGGCAACATCCCGTTAAAATGGCAAAATTTCCTCAAAATATATGAATTAAACGTTTAACATAAAGAATTTCGAACTGTAGTCGGAAAAAAATGAACAAAATTAGAAATCAGAGCCGTCTGAAGGGGGGAGGAGGGCTGGATGGGCAGTCGCCCAGGACCCCGCGTCTATGAGGAGCTATAGTAGAAATTGTATTCGAGAAATTGTTTCGAGAAGAGGAGATAGGTGCTCGTTTACTCGTATACCGTTTATATATACTCATTAATTTTCAATTATTAATATAGAAAAATAAATATGTAATATATAATTTCCATTTCCTAGATATATTTACCTTTTAAAGTCGGAACCTTCACCAAAACTGCCAAAACAACACTTTCCGCCAAATCTCCTAATTCAAGTACGCATGTTTATCTTCAGATAGCACGTCTATCGCCAAGTGAATTCTCATTGGATATCCGGGTACGTGAAGCGTAAAGAGATGAAAGTTGACCATCAAATGGATTTTGTTGGTGACACATCATTACATACTTTGTCTGAGAGAGTTTGTGTATTTTGTGAACTGAACCCTGGATAATTAGTGTGAAAATTCGTAAATTCTTTATTATTTATTACTGTTCTCTGTTTGATGATCAGATCATCATCATAGGTAGTCTGTCCGTAGACAGGTCCGTGATTATTCTTGGTTAAACTTGGTTCTCCATATACTCCTATTTTCCGCTGTCCTCTTTATATCTTGATAACTCTCTTTCCCTTTCAAATCGTCTATCAGCTGAAACCTTTTCCTACCTCTTTCCCTTTTCCCATCTAGTTTTCCTTCTAACACGTCTTTAATCATACTCTCTCTCCTCAGGTAATGTCCAACCCAGTTAGCCTTCCTCTTTCTGATAGTCTGTATAATCATTCGCTTCTCTCCTATTCTTCGTAGCACTTCATCGTTTTTCATCCTATCTGTCCATTTTATCTTCAGCATTCTCCTCCAAGTCCACATTTCAAAGCTTTCCAAGTATTTGATGTCATTTTTCCTTAGCGTCCATGTTTCTGCCCCATACAATGCTATACTCCATACGTAGAATTTTATCAACTTCTTGCGGATATCTTCCCTTATATTCCCTCTAAGTAGTTGTTTCTTTCTCCTGAAAGCCGCTTTTGCTTTTCCTATTCTAGTTTTGATCTCATCCGTACATTTTGCCTCTCGTGTTATGATACTTCCAAGGTATTTATATTCTGAAACTTGTTCTAATGGCTTTCCCCCAATAGTTATGTTCAGATTCTCTTCTTTACCCGATATTCGAATGACCTTGGATTTTTCTGTATTTATTTCCATACCGTATTTTCTACCTGTTATCACTAGTCTATTTATCATTTTTTGTAGTTCCTCTTCCTTTCTTGCTAGAAGTACTTGATCATCTGCGTATTTCACTGTTCTTATAATCCTTCCTCCAATTTTGAAATCCCCTGTGCCTTCTAAAGCTTCTTGCATTAGACTTTCTCCATATATATTGAATAGGGTTGGCGATAGGCAGCAGCCTTGTCTTACTCCTCTACCGATATTTATTCCGCAGGTGTCCACATTCTCAAACCTGACCTTTACAACTTGATTCTCATATAGATTCCTAATCAGTCTCCTGTCTTTCCAGTCTACACCTATATCCTTTAATATCTTCATCAACTTTACCCAATTTACTCTATCAAAGGCCTTCTGCCAGTCTACGAAACATGCGCAGATATCTTGACTGTATTCTATTGCCCTTTCTGATATGATTCTAACTACTCCTATAGCATCTCTAGTTCCTCGTCCTTTTCTGAAACCGAATTGATCTTCCCCTATTATTTCTTCTGCCTTTTTCTCCAGCCTTTTATTAAGAATCCTCGTGATGATCTTCGATGGGTGTGACAGAAGGCTTATAGTTCTGTAATCTTTACACTGCATTGCCTTTGGCTTCTTCTTTAGAGGGATCATTGTTACTTCTAGGAAATCGTGAGGCCACTCTCCCGTGTCGTAAATCTTATTAATTAATTTCGTGATCACTTTTAGTCCTTCTGATCCTATGACTTTAAGTATCTCAGCCGGTATTCCATCGCTGCCCTTGGCTTTCCCCTTCTTTAGTTCCACTATCGCCTTTTCTACTTCGCTCTCCATAATACTTGGTCCTAAGTTGTCTTCTTCAATGTTTTCCTCATTTTCCAGTTCTATTTTTGCCGCTCCTGCCTGTTTGCTGTATAATTCTTTAATGTATTCTTCCCATACCTGTGCTACATCCTTTGTTTCTGAGACTATCTTCCCATCCGTATTCATAATTCCTTTACCACAAATTCCATTAGACTTCTTATCTTCTAATTCCAGTGCCCTAGCGTACATCATATCGTACCGTCCTAACTTCTCCATTTGTTCTATTTCATCACATTTTCCTTTTATCCAATTTTCTCTAGCTTTATCTGTTACCCTTCTCAACTCATTGTTTATACGCCTATAGTTGGCTCTACCTTCTTCACTGTTAATGTTTTTCCATTTTCGTCTCTCATCCATTTTCTCCAGCATTTCCTTCGTGATCCATGGTTTTCTGATTTTCTTCTCTTGTTTTCCAATCTCTTTATCCAAGGTATCCTTGATACTGGTTTTAATTTCATCCCATTCTATATCAACGGTCTTCGGTTTGTTTTCCAACTTTCTTAGGTTATCTTCCAACTTCATGCTGACTACATCCTGCCTTTCTTTCAGTTTTTCTAGGTCCCAGGTCTGTCTTTCTCTTCTCGTTTTTCTTATTTGTTTGAGCTTTGTACTCATGTCAAGTATTAGAAGGCTGTGATCTGAATCAATGTCTGCTCCTTGCAATGCCTTGGCGTTCTTTATGCTGTTCCTGAATCTTTGTTTTACAAGGATGTAATCTATTTGGCATCTCATTCTATCTCCTGGGCTTTTCCATGTGTATAACCTTCGTTTATGGTTTTTGAACCATGTATTAGTCACTACAAGGTCATTATTGATGCAGAATTCTACGAGTTTCTCCCCTCCTCGATTTCTCTTCCCAAGTCCGTATTGCCCGACAACATTTTCTTCCTGTCCTTCTCCGACTATGCTGTTACAATCTCCCATTATTATGCAGTTTACCTTTCCTCTTCCGTCTTCTTCGTAAATTTCATTAATTTGCTCATAGATCTCATCTATTTCTTCATCGTCATGAGCTGACGTTGGCATATATACCTGGATTATCAGCATGTCCACTGGGACTGCTTTTAGCTTTATTGCCATCAGTCTATCGTTCGTTGCTATTATCTTTGTCACGCTTATATGGTTGGACAATATGAGTTCTCTCGAGGTAAAACAATCCGGAGGTAAAATAGTCCCCCAATCGGATCTCCGGGCGGGGACTGCCTTGAGGAAAACATTTGTCGAAAGTAAATTACGAATAGGGACTTGGAACGTAAGAACTATGAGAAAGGCAGGAAAGCTAGAGAACCTGAAAGAAGAAATGAGAAGAAATAGAGTTGACATTATGGGGCTAAGCGAAACTAGATGGGAAGGAGAAGGACAGTTCGACTCGGAAGAATTCACGGTAGTTTATTCTGGAGGAAATAGTGGGGAAAGGGGAGTAGCTCTGGTACTTAGGAAAGATATGATGAAAAGCGTGATGATCAGATATGAAATTTATTGTTTCTGTACAGACGAAGGGAACACTGACCGATGAATTTTTTTTATCTCCGGCTACTTTCAAGGAATAACCGATTTTTACAGTACCAATGAGCAGTGATTGGTAGGTAGGGTTGCCAGATGTACTGATTTGGGAAGTACAGTACTGATTTTCTATTGTCTTGCTTGACATGCACTTCTTTTCAATAATTCGCAATGAAGTATCACAATCTACTTCTTTTTTTAATAATGTAAAATTCTCTTGCGAAGACGTCAATGAAAATCCACTGGAAAGAATCAAATCAAATACAGTGTTAATTAATCAATGTAATACAATTCAAGTAATATCATTCTTGAGTAATTAAATTGACTTAAATACAATCAGTTATATGTAATCCGTTTATTATTCCATTAAATACACATTCTTGGGCTTAAAATTAAAATGAGGACATCTTCGCTAAAATTGGATGAATTTCATGCATTCGATAGCTAGGTGTGTGTAATACGATCGTGCCGTTTTCTGAATAAATTTATCATTCAGGATTCTTTAAAATATTCATCTGAATTGAATTCAATCTCAACTACGCATTTTAAATACTCTTTTAAATAAAGAAATTTTTCATATTAAAACAATGCAATACTTATCCGAATTGATACTTTTTTCAATGAAACCTTTCCTACTGATTTATAAGAAATTTAACCTCATGTGTACTGATTTTTAGAAATTTTCATCTGGCAACCCTATTGGTAAGTATAGATTGTGATTTTATGATGCGGAAGTTCGTTTAATTTTCGTTATTAAAAACAACGTAACTCAGGAGACTGGTATCCATAACAGAAGCTGGGTTTGAAAAGTTGAGATCATGTGTAATTGAATGATTTGTCCTGGATAATAATCAAATATTACAACTGCAATCGATTAAAATTTTTGTTATTTTACTTACAAGAATGAAAAATGGATTTAGAATTTTAGTATTGCAGACAGACAGACAGACAAACGACTTTATTAGGGCGAAATTGAGACTATGTAGTCCCTTCTTACATTTAACCCTTTCGTCATATAAGTAATTACAATATTTACAAAATAAGAGGAATTAAATACATACAGATTTTAACAAAATACAAATTAATTACAAGTTAATATATTTGTTAGTAGATAACAGAGCATTACCAAAGAATGTTAGTTTTGTGGGTCATAAAAAACTGTGTATCGGTTATGTTTTAACACAGAAAAATTCCCACTGCACGTAGGTATCGATATGTCTTTTTTATTAAAATATAATAATGTGGTGTTTTTATTCATCATCGTAGGTAGTCTGTCCGTAGACAGGTCCGTGATTATTCTTGGTTAAACCTGGTTCTCCATATACTCCTATTTTCCGCTGTCCTCTTTATATCTTGATAACTCTCTTTCCCTTTCAAATTGTCTATCAACTGAAACCTTTTCCTACCTCTTTCCCTTTTCCCATCTAGTTTTCCTTCTAACACGTCTTTAATCATACTCTCTCTCCTCAGGTAATGTCCAACCCAGTTAGCCTTCCTCTTTCTGATAGTCTGTATAATCATTCGATTCTCTCCTATTCTTCGTAGCACCTCATCGTTTTTCATCCTATCTGTCCATTTTATCTTCAGCATTCTCCTCCAAGTCCACATTTCAAAGCTTTCCAAGTATTTGATGTCGTTTTTCCTTAGCGTCCATGTTTCTGCCCCATACAATGCTATACTCCATACGTAGCATTTTATCAACTTCTTGCGGGTATATTCCCTTATATTCCCTGTAAGTAGTTGTTTCTTTCTCCTGAAAGCCGCTTTTGCTTTTCCTATTCTAGTTTTGATCTCATCCGTACATTTTGCCTCTCGTGTTATGATACTTCCATGGTATTTATATTCTGAAACTTGTTCTAATGGCTTTCCCCCAATAGTTATGTTCAGATTCTCTTCTTTACCCGATATTCGAATGACCTTGGATTTTTCTGTATTTATTTCCATACCGTATTTTCTACCTGTTATCACTAGTCTATTTATCATTTTTTGTAGCTCCTCTTCCTTTCTTGCTAGAAGTACTTGATCATCTGCGTATTTTACTGTTCTTATAATCCTTCCTCCAATTTTGAAATCCCCTGTGCCTTCTAAAGCTTCTTGCATTAGACTTTCTCCATATATATTGAATAGGGTTGGCGATAGGCAGCAGCCTTGTCTTACTCCTCTACCGATATTTATTCCGCAGGTGTCCACATTCTCAAACCTGACCTTTACAACTTGATTCTCATATAGATTCCTAATCAGTCTCCTGTCTTTATAGTCTACACCTATATCCTTTAATATCTTCATCAACTTTACCCAATTTACTCTATCGAAGGCCTTCTGCCAGTCTACGAAACATGCGCAGATATCTTGACTGTATTCTAGTGCCCTTTCTGTTATGATTCTAACTACTCCTATAGCATCTCTAGTTCCTCGTCCTTTTCTGAAACCGAATTGATCTTCCCCTATTATTTCTTCTGCCTTTTTCTCCAGCCTTTTATTAGGAATCCTCGTGATGATCTTCGATGTGTGTGACAGAAGGCTTATCGTTCTGTAATCTTTACACTGCATTGCCTTTGGCTTCTTCTTTAGAGGGATCATTGTTACTTCTAGGAAATCTGAGGCCACTTTTTCCTGTCGTAAATCTTATTAATTAATTTCGTGATCGCTTTTAGTCCTTCTGATCCTATGACTTTAAGTATCTCAGCTGGTATTCCATCGCTGCCCGTGGCTTTCCCCTTCTTTAGTTCCACTATCGCCTTTTCTACTTCGCTCTCCATGATACTTGGTCCTAAGTTGTCTTCTTCAATGTTTTCCTCATTTTCCAGTTCTATTTTTGCCGCTCCTGCCTGTTTGCTGTATAATTCCTTAATGTATTCTTCCCATACCTGTGCTACATCCTTTGTTTCTGAGACTATCTTCCCATCCGTATTCATAATTCCTTTACCACAAATTCCATTTCTTCTAATTCCAGTGCCCTAGCGTACATCATATCGTACCGTCCTAACTTCTCCATTTGTTCTATTTCATCACATTTTCCTTTTATCCAGTTTTCTCTAGCTTTATCTGTTACCCTTCTCAACTCATTGTTTATACGCCTATAGTTGGCTCTACCTTCTTCACTGTTAACGTTTTTCCATTGTCGTCTCTCATCCATTTTCTCCAGCATTTCCTTCGTGATCCATGGTTTTCTGATTTTCTTCTCTTGTTTTCCAATCTCTTTATCCAAGGTATCCTTGATACTGGTTTTAATTTCATCCCATTCTATATCAACGGTCTTCGGTTTGTTTTCCAACTTTCTTAGGTTATTTTCCAACTTCATGCTGACTACATTCTGCTTTTCTTTCAGTTTTTCTAGGTCCCAGGTCTGTCTTTCTCTTCTCGTTTTTCTTATTTGTTTGAGCTTTGTACTCACGTCAACTATTAGAAGGATGTGATCTGAATCAATGTCCGCTCCTTGCAATGCCTTGGCGTTCTTTATGCTGTTCCTGAATCTTTGTTTTACAAGGATGTAATTTATTTGGCATCTCATTTTTATTATACAACTATTAATATAAAATTCGTATATTTTAAATTCACGAAAAAATGAGTGCCTCCAGAGACAGGGATGTAGGAAGAAAATACAAAAGTGGATCACAGAAAAGAAAAATTTTTAAAGAAGCACAAGAAAATTTGAAGAAACAAGACGGAGCCTTAAAAAAGTACATGAAAACCCTTCCGTCGATAAGTGTCATCAAATCGGGTGAAAATGAAACTGAAGCATCGATTTGTTCAAATGTAGGGATTGAAGTGTTGACAAATGGTGATAGTGAACAGCAATTTGCAGAGAATGTAGATTTCGTTATGACTGCACCACCGAGTACATCATTTTCTTTCCGTGATGTGAATAACGTTTCTATTAATATTAGTAAGACACCTTGCTGAAAGCACTGAAAATTTTAATGTTACGTCAGATCCCAGCACTTGGCCTATATTTATCACTACCTCCATTAGGGATCATTTAATAGAAGCGGGTCCCAAGTGCATTGAAAAAAATGAGGAATTATCCACGCAAATCAGAGAATAGATGTTTTTCTGACTATCATTTTTATAGGATCTTGAAAAACGGGGAGAAGGTGAGAAGGACATGGATGGTTTATTCAGAAGAAAGAGATGTAGTAGTCTATTGTTTTTGCTGTAAATTGTTTCTAGCATCAGAATCGAAGTCGGCAATGACGTCTGATGGGATAAGTCATTGGAAGCCTATAGGAAATAAGCAAAGTGAGCATGAAAGATCTTTACCACACATGAAAAGTTTCCAAGAATGGCAAGAGTATGTTCAGAGAAAGCAAAAAGGGAATTTCATCGATTTTATAAACCAAGATTTATACAAAAAGAAAAACAGCGTTGGCGTAATGTTTTGGAAAGAATTATTGAGATAATAATTTATCTGTCTCGCCATAACCTGCCTTTTCGCGGTAGAAGTAGTTCGTTATACTCTCAAAATAATGGGCATTTCTTAGGTCAAATAGAGCTATTAGCAAAATTTGATCCGATAATCCAAGATCATTTACGACGATACCAGGAGAGTGAAATTAAGGATCACTATTTGGGGCCATTAATACAAAATGAAATAATTCAAATGTTGGCTACTGAAGTTAGACAGACAATTATTCAAAAAGTTTTAAATGCCAAGTACTATTCCATTATTCTGGACTGCATCCCAGATGTGAGCCACAAAGTGCAAATGTCAGTAATTTTAAGAATAGTTCATAATGTAAACAGTCATGTAGAAGTAGTTGAACACTTTGTAACCTTTCTCGAAGTAACAGATACGACAGGAAAAGGACTTAGCGAAGCTCTACTGAAAGAATTGGACGATATGGGAATTTCTTAAATATTTTGCAGAGAGAAATGGTATGACAACGGAGCGAATATGAAAGGTCATGAACAAGGAGATAAAGCGCGATTTTTAAATTTAATTCTATAGCTTTTTTCATGTCATGCGGAGCTCACAACTTAAATTTGGTTCTTAGTGACATGGCGCATTCCTGTCCAAGAGCGGTGTCATTTTTTGGTATAATTCAAAGGCTGTGTACCTTATTTGCAGCATCACCAGCAAGATGGAGTATGTTAAAAAATTATACCGATATATCTCTAAAACCTTTGTCTAACACAAGATGGGAGTCTCGACTCGAAATCGTAACAGCTGTGCGCTTTCATTTATCGAAAATAAAAAATGCTTTACTTGTGGTTGTTGAAGTTTGTAAAGATCCAAAAACAAAAAGTGAGGCAAATTCACTTCTTTCTCATGAGTTAAACAGGTTTGAATTTATCTTATCTGTTATTGTTTGGTATGCCATACTATTATCTGTATATAAATTAAGTAAGGTCCTACAGTCTGCTCAAGTTCCGTTAGATAGTGCTGTTAAACATCTGGAGGCTTTGAAATTGTCATTATATATCTGCAGAAATGAAGGATTTATTGAAGCCATATCAACAGCCGAACAAATCGCCAATGATATGTCAATTAATATAGTTTTCTAAAAACGAAAATAGAAGGCATTGCAAAGGAGTGGGCGATGCACTGAAAAACGTGAAGGAGAGATTTAGAGCGGATTTCTTTTTGCGAGTGATAGACATGGCACTAACCTCTCGGACTTGGCGTTTTGATAAATATAATAGGTACATCTCTAGATTTGGGTTCATGCACAGAATAAGCCAAATTAAAAATTGGGAATCATCTCACCTACAGAAAGTATGCTGATGTATAGAGCAAGTTTTGAAGGATGATGGAAGTTCTGAGAGTGATGTAGATGGAATGGAACTCAGTGAAGAGCTAAAAATGTTATCAAGGATCGTACCAGAAGATCATGGCATCCTTGATATTTTGAAGTTATTACATAAAAATAGATTGTATACCCAAACACAGAAATACTTTGTAGGATAATTATCAGCAGAATCTGCTGAAAGATCGTTTTCAAAATTAAAATTAAGAAAGAATTACTTACGGTCAACAATTTCACAGGAGAGACTGAAAGGATTATCTATTTTGTCAAATGAACATGAGGAAGTTGATAAAATTGAAAAATTAATAATTATAGACAGATTTCCACATATTAAAGCTAGAAAAATAAACATTTAAAATTGTAATATACTGATTATCGTTCTTTTAATCTGTGCAAACCTTGACAATTAATGGTTTTAAAAATATATTTCACCTACGGTATTTTTGGAGAAAAACTAACATAAACTTGAAAACAATAATAAAATTGTAATTAAATGAGAAATCTGATTTGTATAAATAAGGGGCCCCGCGGCAACCCTCTCGCCCGGGGCCCCGCGGGTCTTAGATACAGCTCTGTAAGAAATATTATATTTTTCTTTAAATGGTTAAAATCGAAGATTGTAGGTTCATTCTTTCTAACTTAAATCTAAAAAAGAATATAAGGCTGCGCGTGGAAAAGTCGATATTTACGTGTTATTTTATGGGAACTGGAAATGTCTTCCTTAGAGTCGAACCCAGGACTTATTCGAGTTTTTTCGTCATCACCTTAATATATGTAAATCGAGCATTCCTGCCAAATTTTAAAAATTTATCCCGATCCTTTATTGAGTTATTTTAATTTTTATAGCGTGACAGAGGGAGCCACATAGGGACAGAAGAAGGCTCTCTTAGATTTTAGATTTTTTTAAACCTCTTAAATATATTTTCTACCCTCATTTTTAACTTTGAGGGAATTGCAATATAGGATACATTAGTAGTGGTTCTCATATTATCTCCAAATCGTCAACATCGAGGATAGATCGATTGCGAAAGTGAAAGTGCGTCTGAATATTGAATCTGCTAACAATTTGTCGTAAATAATGTATCTCATGCCCAATGGGATTTATTAAAGATTTATGTATTTACGTTGTATCAATAAAAAATATCATGTTTAAATGAAAACTGGTGTATTAAAAATTAAAAATGCGAAATCATTCTTATTCTCGGGTCCTCGGGATTCCCGAGATATTAGAAAACCTAATTCCCGTTTCCCGGGAAAAATATCGTCGGGAACCCAAAACTCTACTTCAAACACAATGTTACACATAAAAAATTAACGCTTTAAGAAACATTTTATCCAGATAGCACTTTTTTGCTAGAATTTATATCACTTATAGCAGAGATTCTATCATTGACATACGATCAGGGTGTATTGTTTTTCTTAAATGAGAAGATTTGTGTATTTTCACTTTCAAATATTTTATTTCGACCGTGGTTTCGACGTCTTAAAACGTCATCTTCCGGGTTACTGGCTGCAGCTGTAGACTTTATGCATTGTTTTATTCAATAATAGAAATATTTTTAAATAAAAATAAGAGAATTCTTATTGTTTAACAAATGTTCTGATTCGTACACTGAGAATAAATGTTGTCCGTCAAGCTAATAACATGACATTCCACACTGTTTTAACGTATCCTTGGAGCATGAGTACACATTATACAATACTCTATAAATTTCGCTCCATTCAGGACACTAAAATGCAAGGTGGCCATGAGCAAAAAATAGAAATGTTGATTAGCATCTGAAGATCCTGGTGTTACAGTAATAGCTTTTTAGATGGACATAAATACATTAAGAGTGCATGGCAGTAAGCATACATTTCTTTTCTAATTTTCTTAGAAACTTCCTTTTAAGTTTCCTGTAACCTAAAACTACTCGGTCTTGAAAATCGAAATTTCTTGCACATGCTAAATAAATTTATAATTATTTTATTAATAAATATATTTTGGAGGCAGAATATACTGTTCATGCCACTGAAAAGGTTGAATTTAATATTCTGAGGAAGTAATTAATCATTTGTTTTTTTCCCTTTTCAGTGATCCCCAGCCTAGAGGACGAAGTTGAACCAAATGTTGATCTGATTCAGCCATCCAGTTTGAATAATTCATCGCTGAGTGCCGCCTTCATCATGCGTGTTTGCGTGCGTGGCATTGTGACTAGACGTGAATTTTTGTTTGAGCGAATAGGTGAGGATTATAATCCATTACTTCGTGAGATATCACATCCGTCGGAATTCCGTTTGAGCCGCGTCGCATTTGGCTCCCATGTTCAGAGGGGGCGTGACGACACGAAAAAAAGTGAATCACTACAACAACAACAAAAAAAAACAAATATGAAAACAAGAGAGAAACGTTTTGGAAAAAATAAAAGAATTTAATGAAAAACACTTAAGTACATATAAATAGAAGGCTTACTACAGTGAGACGAGATTTAAGTATAACATCTTACATGTGATAATGATTTAACAAAAAATGTGTCATTTTTAAGGTCGTGAGAGTGTGTGGGTGTGCGTGTTTGTAAAAATATGGGGAATTCATTCAAAGAGATGAAAGCGATTCTAATAAAAAAGAGAAAACATCCAATTGAGGATCACGTTTCAAAAAAAGCTTCGGTGCGTTGATTTTTTCTTTCTCCTTCAAATTCCCGTAATTTCATCTCTCGGGTGCTTGAGCATTTAGAATAACTGTTTGGGCGCCTGTGTTCTGCGAATTCGTGCGTGTTTGCCTGCGAGTGTGAGTGTTCGCGACTCGTTTATGTGTCGCAACGTGCGTTTTCACGTGTGATTTGCTCTTCACTTAATTTTTTATGAGAAAACCTATAATTATGTAGCACCTCCAGGAAAAGATTATATGGAATAATTTAAAGATTTGGAATTATATGTTTCGAAGGTCTTAAGTAACATGGACGGATGATCGAGAGGACGCTTTGGCAGTGTGATGCGAACTTGAAGTGGCAGCTGTCTCTTTGGCGGTCAGGAGGATTCTAGCAATTGGAAGAGCCGGGTTCTTGAGCGTGAGTCTTCGTAGTGCCACTTTCGGATCTTTGGATTCTGTTGATTCATACAGGAAGTTTTACGGTGAGAAAACAGAGAGAGAAGGATATTTCTAAAACTATTTCAGAATTGAATTTAAAGAGAACCATATGTGTCAAGATATAACCTATGCATAATATATTGTAGTGTGTCAGTAAAAATTTTTCCTGTTGAAGCAAACTTTTATGTATAAAAAGATCAAACTTTAATCTATGTTGTTATTTCTCAATTAAATCCACTATCCTCTTTGATATTATTTTATTATTCGATCGTTATAGTTAATTTGTTTTTTTTTTTCATCAAGTATTTTTACGTTTAATACCTTATATTGATTTGTTTTTCTCTTATAACCATTTTATTTAGGTCATATTTGATTTTGTCTTGCAAAAACACCAACTACCGAGAGACTGCAAGTTTTTTGTTAGAGACTGGATCACACGAAGCACGTTCCTAAAGGTAAGAGAATCAAGTCTCCTATTTTTATGTCATTTAGCTCATTACATTCTCATAATCCAATTTTTGAAATATTTTATATGATTGTCATCATGAATACTAATAGCACGAAACTAACACTGTAGAAAGCAATGAATGTATTTATATAATATATAAATATTTACCAATTCGTCGAATATTCTGATAAAATTGACTAACTAGTAATGACATATTTTTCACATTTATCTTTTAATTTATATAACTACTAACAAATACATTTATAGAAGTCAACGTATGGCCATAGCCGTAGACGTCTGTTTAAATCTCATTGGTTTATGTTATCAAGTGTATATTGTAACACTAACCGTATTCATTATCAAATATCAATCTCATTCCAGGATATATACCAATATATTTTCTTATGTTTTTGTAAAATTGCATTAAAATCGTTCCAAATTAATTTTGGACCATAAATACTTAAGCTGGTATTTTTATAAACATAATATTTCTTGTTATTGTTTAGACGTACCTTAAAAAATCCACACCATTTTAAAATCAATTAATGTTCTTTTTACGAAGAGGATAGTCACATATATTTATCAATAAAAAATTTCCTGTTTTCGTCAATGAATAACGTTAGTTTCACTGGGACGAGACACAATCCCGACACGTGTCGCCTACGATGTCTTAACAGTTCTTCCGTGAAGCGGAAGCGATCTTAAATGCATCTCATCTCCGCTAAATTGCGTTCCATAGCATCAAGTGGCATTCGAGACCCAATTACTTCAAGAAAATCGTCGTTCGAGTCGTCGTTAATTTTCTGGGTCTCGAGACGACTTTAAAATGGCGACGCCTCACTCGCTTCCGACAGTTTTAATATTTTCGTTCGATGTAACATGACAGCACGAACTACAAAGTTGTCAGCTTGCACCGATTGGTGAAATCCTTCACTTCGCTGGAAATAAACGAGAAAGACTGCCTCAACTTGATGTGAAAGGATGAGACAGATATGCGGGTCTGAAACGAAGGGAATGACGATTCTCGGAGCTCCTATTCGATCTGACTGAGACAGTCAATGAGAATATTTTGATTGATTTTGTTTGATTCATTTAGTTACCTGAAATATATTTTGTTACCTATATTCAGAAAATAATGTGTGCTTAAATATGAAGGCTTTATCAATCTTGGCAATTTCGTTACGAATTCATAAAAAATTGTCTAATTAGAATAAGATTGATCATTTTACTTAAAATGCTTAACGTATTAATCGGGGCACAACGAACTTCTAAATCCCACCCTTAACAACCCAGGGTGGCTGAGATTCGTTTGCTTACACATATCTCTTTGATTGCATTGCATACGCTACCCTTGGAATATAAAGATTTGCATTGCAATTTACCACTTAAAATATTCGATTAACATATGCGAAGACTATGTTCAATCGAGACCATTTTTAGTTAATTTTGAAACCGCGGTTAAGTGTCGAGGCAAAAAATTCATTTTTATCGTATATCGCTGCCATCCACCACTGTTAAGAGATATTCAATTATCAGTGCAAGACATTTTAAATAAAAAAGTTGATTTTATTTTATAAATCAGTAATAATTTTATTACAGGAAAAACGATTCTACTGAAATTCCACATAATTAAATTATTATACAGAAACGAAGCGTTATTACATTGCTACAATCTTTTTCAGCAAATTTGTATTAACTATTAAGATTTTTACGCGAAAATAGCTTCCTTGAACTTAAATTTAAAGATGAAATTGATGAGAGGAAGTATCCCATGGCAATACTTTTTTTACATCTCTTCCATAAAATCTTTCTTCTTCAATATGATTACTACGCATCACTTGCTTTGGTTCGAGACCGTTTTCAAAGTCTAACGAACACTTATCTATGACGAGACGTGGGACAGCATTTTTATCTCAAAATATCGCCGTCCATTACGTCGAGACCGTTCGAGCAAACACGCTCCCTAGAAATTTGTTTATCCGCTCAATAGGAATCTCATTTGTCAATAGCTATTACCGTCATACCCTTATTTTTTGGAGCTAACAAATTGTCTCCTCTCCCTCCCTCTGCGTTAACGAGAGAAGCGGAAAAATGGCGCGTCGTACCTCGCATACCTTCAGGCCCTGAAAAATTGCGCCATTTCGCATCAGGTTCGGATCGAACGCTTCCGTTCGAATTCGCTCTGCAAAAATCAATCAAGCTTTATTGTTTTGCAATTAAACTTTTTGAAACGAATCTTCACGTCCGCGTGATTTGCGAGTTAAATAAGTACCTTCCCCTACCCACGCTGCGTAATGTACGCCACACGTACTCTTCTCTATCTTTCGCCTGAATAACCATCACTCAAAAAATAAAATAAACCAGCTTCAATCTCGCGTGACACTTCCGCAATGATGCATTATATCTGTCAAAGAGATATGGCGTAATTCGTATCCTTTAGCGTATTATAGCGCTGCGGAGGATTGTTATCCATTTCTAAACAGATGGATTTGGATTATAAATTTTCTCAGCGCTTCCGTCTGAATTCCCTAATTATAAATACACTCTTGTGTAATTCAAATCGATCCCATTGGTTATTTTTGAAGAAGGTTGGTAGGCCATTATTTCAGAAGCCCGCAGCGATTAACTTATAAAAACAGCCCTTTATAGTGGCAGTTATTACGTGGTCCTATGGATATTTAATGTGCACATTTGACGAAAGAGTGATTTTAACACAATTATATAGCCTTTTTAAATTGACTGAAATAACTTCCTCTGTGCATTATAAAACATGTATGCATTAAAATGGCTTAATTTAATAAAGGAGTGAAAATATTTTGAGTTGAGTGCTTTGATGAGTACAGATAGAGTGTATCCCATACAGACAGCAATTTAATGTAGGAATATCATATGATAACTTATTTTGCGTTAGTGCGTAAAGAGCTTATTGAGTATCCCTGACGCGAATGGATAACAAGCAAACAGCAAGGTTAAAGGTTAAAACTTTGTTAAGCATGCCTATCTCGACTTCATCAGCACAGTTGTTTCTGAGTAACTAGCAATTAGTACAGTCATTTTGCTATGAAATTACGCACCCACCTTCCAATTTAAAAGCATTTTTATGAGAAATTATTTGAAGATCGACTGAAAAGAAAAAAGCTAACTTCTTAGTAATATGTCTTAATACATTTATTTTAAATCCGTTTTTATCTCTCAACTAATACAGAACGAATAAAGTAAAGTCGCTTTCATTCTATCTTGCCCAAAATTTTCATAAAAATAACAGAATAAGATCTCTGGATTTCATTAAATGTAACATCAATTTTACAATATCCTTGATATGGTAACAACTTAATTTCAAAATTTTCAACCCTTCTCGCTGTGTGAATGCATTGCGTCTTTTATTTTCTAGGCTGCAGAAGAATGACTCCCTCAAGCAATATTGTTGACTATTTATGCCCCAGTTTCCTTGGAAAAACACTTCCTTTTCTTAAGGGTGGCGTTAATGGTAAGATGTTTGGGAGTGGAAAGGAGGTAGCTAGAAGGAGTAAGAGGAAGTGTCTTATAAAGCGTCGGGAGGGGTAAGATAGCGCGAGGCGCATAAAGAAGACGCGGGAACACAAAAGGTCACACATCAACTTCCTTCCCATACATCGCGGGTATAAATTCAGCATTCTCCGTTATCCCCGCATTCTCCTACTCTGATAAAATGGTCCTCGGACTTAGCAAGGCCGATTTATATCCTTTTACGTACTTTCTTGAGCGGCGGAAAATAAGGAAAGGCGAGGCAGGCCTGCACTCTTCTTAGTCTTATTCGCTCGTGGTACGCGCATCCCACCCTTCGAAACTTTCTGAAACCCCCGGTGATTTTGAACAAAGTTCGAGTCCGACCTTTTATGTAAGATGCGTTCAGTAGGGTTTCGGTCGACACAGGTGGCGAGGATGGATTTAGGTTATCGCGGGGTGGCGCGGTCCTTAAAAACAAAAGGAAATTGCGAGAAAAAAGATTTGCTAGCATGGCTCAAACATGATTCTCCCCTTACGTTGCGGTATTTTAACGTGGATAAGACGGGATGTGGTGTACAAGAGAAAGATAACGCTCCCCGATCGCGCACATCTCTCCTATTTATGCAGGCTTTGAGCCATTTGACGGCGGATTCTAAGGCGCGATTTTCTCCATGGCCCGAAACGCGATAAAATCAAAACGTCTTCGTTAGAATGGTCGATTTCCTCTACGCTGTAGATAGAGCGGGACGGTCGAAGAGAATGGAAGAGGAATGAATGATAAAGGGAATGGATTTAATGGGTAAAACCTTTGTTGGGAGGAAGGTATGTTTTGGGAATAGGCTATAAATTCTATAATGCGTTGGGTGGAGCTTAGAAGTGGCACATTGAGCGAAAAAGTGGTTGTTTTTATATTATCAACTGATATTATATTAGAAGAAGTCTATTTATTAGACGAATAAAATATATAACGTACAAGAGTGTTTTAACCGTTTTCCGAGGAAAAGGTTTCAATTATATGCGATTTAAATAGCTGGTCGTTCAGAAAACGAGGAAGATATCCTCTCATAGATAGTATTGACGAGCATAATATAGTGATATGTATAACTTCATCTTCTTAATAGAGGCAATATTATTAATTTACAAATCATATAAAACAGTGTTATCAAATTTCATTCTGTCCTTTGCCAAAATTTCGGTACATACCACCAGTCCTGTTTCGATGAGCAAGTAACTCCCTCGGGTAACAGTCCATAAGGGGGCACCGAACGGAGCAAATAGCCCTATCGCCATGTTCTAATTACATCACTTTGGGACACAGGTGAGGGAAAATATACTGGATATGGTCCATTCCAACTTTGTATGAGTTTAGGTGTCGTCGAAATGATTCGACAAGTTGTGAAACGAGCGCATTCAACCAGGTGCGAGAATTATTAAAAACTTTTGTTGTGAGTAGATGATACTTTCTGTTACCCGATGAGACGCTTTACAATTTGTAATTCGTAAAAACATTATTTACGGTATATATCGGGCATGAATTTCACTATTTTTTAATTATGAATTTCATTATATATTATTTATTATCGAAAAATATGTTAATGGTGAAAATTAGTCTTATGTCATTGCAATAAATACCTCCAATACCATTATCAATATAAGTTTTTCTCTGGTATTTGGCGCGTACTATTTAAAAGAAGTCATAAACATTAGTTTGTTATATTTTTACAGCCTGAGAACATTTTATTCATCCCCTTTTGGATCCCAATCTTCCCAAAATGTTTTGCGCGGTATAAAGGGTGATTCTGCTCGTGTCCATTTCGATGCTGTTGAAATCATCCGCAAAGTCGTAGCAGGTAAGAAACTGCGCGATCATGTCGTGTGTGTGACCTGAAATCTTCCCCGTGGGCATCGTTACCGCTCACTGTTAAAGTCCTTTCATCCCCGTCGATTCAGGTCAAAACGACGGCGATAACTGCGGAGTGATACGGCTCTGAGAAATAGTTCTCTTCCAGTCTATTTAAGCGGATGAGCAGGCCATTCAAACTGCCTAGATCATAGAATCGGCGTTCTAACACACATCACTTTCTGTGATCAAATCTATCCAAAAGCTTATAGTATTATTTACATTATTTTTAGCATTTTTTTAAAATCCGCTAATGCGATCAGTTTGTCCGTCTGTCTGACGCGCTATCTTATACTAAACGAAAGCAGATA
This sequence comes from Tanypteryx hageni, assembly GCA_028673005.1. Lineage (NCBI taxonomy): Eukaryota > Metazoa > Arthropoda > Insecta > Odonata > Petaluridae > Tanypteryx > Tanypteryx hageni. The sequence goes on along the minus strand of CM054112.1, from coordinate 97,728,326 downwards.
TAGTGTTTTTTCATCAATCTATTTAGTATTCTATATCGTTGTGAACGTTTTCTTGTGGAGGTTCGTCTGTCTGTCACTCCGACAAGCTAACTCGTAAACTAAAGCAGCTAGAGACTTCGTTTTTCGCCAATGAATGCAGGTGTCGTTGCGATATTAATTCAGACTAATCATACTGGTACACATAAATTTTAACACTCTGTATTAACAAATTTTATTTATACCGCCATGTACTGTCTGCTTCAGTAGCTCTTTCCTTGCTTGTCCATATTTCATTCTTTGTATGCCTCTGTGTTTTGCTTGTTCAGACCCCATTCCGTTAAATATTTAGGTTCTTGTAGCACTGTGGGGATATGAAACTTATGAGTGTACGTTTTTACACTCAGCGGCTAAACGAAGTATTCTGGACGATTGAATATTCACTCGATCGTATGCTCTCCATTCTCAGATATAGTGCCTTTTAACGCTTATTTTCTGAAAAAATCGCGTTTGCCTTTTCGGACAATATCTCAAAAATCCTGTAAATTGTAGAAGCCAAGTTTTCATGATAAATTGGTTAATATGAGATCTAGACATAACAAAATGTTAGTGGATCTAGGATTAGCTGCTGGGGAATGATTGTTATTTTTCCGACCTCTTCGTTTCATTTATAGTCTCATAATAAAACATATGTGTTGTGCATTATGAATTTGCATTTTTAAATTTGTAAAAATTTAGATATAACTTCAAGACCATCATCTTCATAGGTAGTCTGTCTGTAGACAGGTCCGTGATTATTCATGGTTAAACCTGGTTCTCCATATACTCCTATTTTCCGCTCTCCTCTTCATATCTTGATAACTCTCTTTCCCTTTCAAATCGTCTATCGGTTGAAACCTTTTCCTACCTCTTTCCCTTTTCCATCTAGTTTTCCTTCTAACACGTCTTTAATCATACTCTTTCTCCTCAGGTAATGTCCAACCCAGTTAGCCTTCCTCTTTCTGATAGTCTGTATAATCATTCGATTCTCTCCTACTCTTCGTAGCACTTCATCATTTTTCATCCTAACTGTCCATTTTATCTTCAGCATGCTCCTCCATGTCCAAATTTCAAAGCTTTCCAACTCAAGTTATGAATAGTTATATAGTTTAAAGACTGGAGTTTATATTTTTAGATAAAATTCAAATCCCTGCCGAATGAAATAGAGCAATAGTTCTTGATCCAAAATCCGGTTCTTAACAATTGGAAATACCAATTGCCATTGCAACGAATCCACTGCTTTTTAATGGGAAACATATTATTACATAGCATTGATATAATAATTTTAAGGGTAATTTATATACTATATAACAAGGCCTTCGATCTCAACCAAGGATGTAATCTTATGATGACTCCATAATCCCAACTCAAGAAAAACAAGAAAGATACCATTCCTAAAGTAAGAGGTAGAAGCACTTATTCATAAATATGTTCTGGTTTGCCTCCTCCTTGGAGAGGGAACATCCTGCACGGAAAATCTACGAACTAATTGGGACATCCAATCATTTAATAATTCATAGACTGATAAGAGCTATCAAATTCTCAAAACAAAAAGGCTCATTGTCGTCACAGGTGGACGGACAGACTGACAGAGTGATTACATAAGTACGTTTTTTATTAAGAAAACGTACTAAAAATGATCTTATGTAATTTCTCTGCAATTTTTCCCTCACTTGTTTCTCAAGTAGAGCTTTCGTTTACTTTTAAACACTTTATATACTAAAATTTTAACTGATTTGTTTACTAAGCAGCAGAGACGTACCTGAGAAATATGGCGCCTATGGAAATGTTTTTAGAAAACACCTTAGTTATGTAATATATTATGTCTTCCTGCGTTTTTATAAAGAAAATTACCATTTTATAAAATATAACTATAATATTTTAGTATTAAATTAATAATTACGATGTTTATGGTAAAATAAACTCTTGGCATGTTTTGAGGGAACATTTGGCTCCATTTGCATGTGGCGCCTATGTCAAATTCCACCTTCGCCATACTCTTGTTACGGCACTGCTAAACAGTTAATTATCATTAATTCTGTAATGCTTATTCGCGACAAAATCAATAGCGCGTGTAATATACACGTCGGCTGTGACTGTAACAGAATTTACGAGACACACATCCGTGACTTTCAAAATAATCATGCAAATTTTTGCGCAAACTTCGTCTGCGGGGCACTTAAGCGTATGGCATTGCATGCGGAGGCAATATTGTAGACAAATTGCGTTCGAGTTGAACTTATTGTTTATAGACATAATAAAGACAATTGAGATCAACTTTTATTGGGCAATTTCTATACGGTGGCGTAAATGTGCAGAACATGTATATGTCTTTGCTATCGAGATCTTGCTGAGAACATGAATATTCAACGCAGAGAAGTGTGATGTAATGAGTGCGCAATAAAAATCTATGAATTTCATTTGCAATTTAATTTATTTAATCTAATAATAATTATATCGTGTAAAATATGCTCAAGTTGAATGGATTGTTTTGATAAACCCGAAAATGTTGAAATTTACTTTAAGAAATCTCACCTTCAGAAATTATTTAAGAATAGGTGAATGATTCAGATAATATTCTTCGTACTCTATTAAATAGATGAGATCTTGAAAGTTTCGCGGAAACAGCACAAAGAAATTTTGATTTAATCAACGTTCCCTTTGCTGAAAATTGTTCGCAAATGTATTAGTACAGATTACTGCGTAACTACTCATTTAGAAACAGCACTCAAAAATGAAGCCACGTCGTTCAAGTGATATTTTTAAGATATAGAGTGGTATCGTAAAGCTAATCTCAGTAAGCATAGCTCCGTAGAATTGCATTATGGCGAATAAATATGTTTTCCTCGCAAAAGAAGTTTTTTTTTAGATTTTGATATCTCGTTGCCCTGAAATGCTTCTTCAAATGATGGCCTGAGCATGCATATAAACAAGGTAGCGTAGAAGTAAAATATATGTTACTGGCGGAATTAAACGAACTTCACCACTCCTTTTCCTTTTATTTCATTATAAACCTGTCACTGAGGTGGGAAACTTTTGAATTTTGCAAAGTGTTTCGGTTCATTCGACGAAATAAATAGAAAGCCACCCATCTAACACTTTCGTATCCAGATGGAGTGGTGGAAATTTCCAGCCGCGCGCAAAATACTTGATTAACTCTATTTTTGGCCAGTCCGAGTGCTACATCGTTGAGCAAGGATTTAATTCTCTTCATTTGTATTTTTAATCTATTTAGGTAATTACTCTCCCAAGAATCGTTCCAACTCGGCGAGCGTTCATCCCACACACACGCGCGCACGCACGAATTCTTCCTTTGATTCGTTCCATTCGGAGGAGGCGGGGAGTGTCCACCGCTCTCGTCTCCCTACCTTTTTTACCACTGACGTAATTGATGTGGGAAGAAGTGTGTGTGAGATAGAGGAGAGTGGTGGGAGGGAGGGGAAGGGAGAGAGATGAGAGAGAGAGAACTCTCTCTCACACACACTCTCACTAACTTTCATGGCCTTTTCCTCGCACCCTATGCAAATAATAGCTATACGAAAATCGGCTTTCTAGCGCTGAAAAAGGTACTTTAATAAACTATTTAAAAAGCCCAAACTTTTCTTTGAATGGCTAAGTCGAAAGTTTGATTTCACGCGCATTATTAAATTTCCTCCGATACAAAATAATTCCAACTAAGTTTTTATTTCGGTTACTTATTTTCCTTTGGCCGAGTAACTTCATATTCTAATTTAGCATTTTCTGTTGATTATTTGTAGAGTAGAGAAAAATAATGTAAGGATCTTTTTCAGAGAATTTTCGCGGAATCGACCACGTTCAGCTTTTTTGCCGCTGGAATCTATTTCCTCCGATTGGTTCATCTTGGCCAAAAAATATTTCTGCATTATTTAACACTGAAGTTATCTTTTCGTCTTTTCGTTACACGACACGAACGCGATCGATGAATCGCATCAATTGAGCGATGCGTTTATGCACGGAGAAGTAACATAAGCCAGATAAGCATTGGTATGGAGGGGGTGATAAAGAGAGAAGGGGCTAGAGATCTAAAAGGCAAGAGATAAGGTGAGATAGATTGGTTGGTAGAAGGATAGGAGAGACGAAAGGGTGTAGAGGAAGTAAGGTTGGGAGGGGAGGCATAGAGAGAGAGGGGAAGGAGAGAGGGGAAGGAGAAAGGGGAAGGAGAGAGGGGAAGGAGAGAGGGGAAGGAGAGTGGGGGAGGAGAGGGTGGAAGGAGAGGGGGGGGAGGAGAGGGGGGATTGCGAGGGGGGATGGCGAGAGGGGAAGGAGAGGGGGAAAGGAGAGGGGGGGTGAGAGAGGGGGGAGATAGGGGGAGAGGGTGGTGAGAGAGGGGGGAGAGAGAGAAGAAGGAGGGGGCAGAGGGGGGTGAGAGGGGGAGAGAAGGGGGGTGAGAGGGGGCAGAGAGAGAGGAGGGGGGGGAGAGAGGGGGGAGAGAGAGGGGGCATAGAGAGGGGAGAGAGAGCGGGGAGAGAGTAGGGGAGAGAGAGTTGTAGAATGGAGGAGCGTAAAATGAGAGATGGGAAAGAGTAACTTGAGAAAGTGGAAGAGTGAGAGGAGCGGAGAGAGCTGGAGCCTGAGTGGTGGAGGGAAAGGGTGGCGGGGAGGGTGGGATGAGAGAGATTGAAAGGGAAATGGATGGGGATGTTAGAGGGGAAGTGAAGAGAAGGGAGGAAAAGGGAGGGAGACTCTCGGAGGGAAATGGAAGGTGGCGGCGGATCGAATGGGGGAGGAGAGGCGCGGGTGAAAGAGGGACGTATATAAACTCCAGATCCTAATCCCGAGCGGAATCTGGCTCTCATTTCGTCGTTCATTTTGGATTATTCCCATTAGGGATCCCACTTTCGCCCGCCACCTATACCTCCGCTTCACCCGCCTTCGTTCCTATCCCGCTTTAAAAAAAAATGAAAAGGGTACTTCCCATCAGCGGCTCTTGGCTCCAATCCATTCCACGGCAGGAAACGTGTTTATTTCTCCACCCTCTCGTCCTCATCCCGCGACTGGTAATTTAGGGAGCATCATCGCGGAAGCGCCTTTTTCGCAATCACACCCTGGGTCGAGCACCAAGCGTCTGGTTTTGTTGATGGGGCGCACTCTTCTAATGATCAAAACCGCGGATAAGTGTTGAGTGATTTATTCCTCTGTCAACTTCATTCTACTCTGTTATCATTGTTAACCAGCACACACGCTCAAAAAAATTAGCGTAACCTCACATTTGCGCTTTATACTTGATCACGTAATACAAAAATGTCGATCTCGTGATATGGCTGAAATTAAATATAAAAAATGAGTACTTCTTTTAGAGACTATTTTGGATGAGTACTACTGATGAGAACTGCCTGTAAAGCTGAAATACACGTGTTTTTCATTGCCCTTTTATTGCTACTGGAGACATTTGAGCTGTATTGTAGTAATAACATTATTTCGTTTGTTTAGCAAAGCCTCATGGTACGAAACGTGGCATTTTGCTTGTTATACCAACTAGTGCAAAACCGATCAGTTTGATGGGAAGGAATATATTACTTGTCATTTAAATTAAATCCTCGTACTTATTATTCTTTGAAATCATTCATATATTTTAAATTTTTTCTTATGTTGGTTGAGCTGCTCTTCTTCTCATTTCCTCTGTAAAATATCTTCTTCTTGCCTTTGATCAATATCTTCAGATGCTTGTGTTGTGGTTTCTGCTCTCTCATTCGTCATTCCCTTCCTCATTCATGTTCTTTCCTGCAATACTTCCTCTCAATCTTTCCTATGCCTCATAGTTTCAATGTTTGTAAATTAATCACCACGTTTAATATGTCGATGCGAAAATTTGTCTAAGTAAGTTTCCAAAATTTGTTCGAACTGTACACGTTGGTTCATTAGCTTCAGTTAAATCAAGAAATCTGTCATTCTTTCTTCAAAGAGACACTATATATATTTATAGCGTCGTTAAGACGAACAATAGAATAAAAGGATTTACGGTCAGTTAAGTGAATAAATAATATTTTATTAGTATTAAGAAATAAAAATTACGCTTTTACTGCTCATATGTGATTACCCCCAATAATTACGTTTACATGGCGCTGTATTAATTAAATGGATTAAACAAGTAATAATATAAAAATTAATTTTTATAAATAACTGTTATTTAGATAATGACTTTATATGCATTAACGTAATGTTATTTTCAATAATTTAGGTTAAATCATTTAAAATTTTACACTGAACTTGTTTGAAGCACTTATATATTTATTCAGCACTTGTATATTCATACTTAATTCAGAAAAAAACTTACTATCGGCTGTCACGGGTGTATATTCACAAACAATTTCTCGTTTTCCATATAATTCAATGAAATTATACTATAATGGAGCAAGCGTGAGTTTCTGTCCGGATTATGATTGACTTTCGAGAAGCGACAGCCCTGCATCTGGCGGCAAGGAATCGTAATTTTAAAATAAAATATTGATGTGTTTGTTTCTGAATTGGACCCTTTTGAATGAATTTATAAGTCAGATGACTCTCTTAGAATATATCCTTACGATCCATCGTCTTTGCAAAATCGAAGATAAAACGTGCGATTGGAGGAGACGAATGAATATTACCGCTACAGACGATTTCCAGAGGCCGTCTCACAACAAGCTAACACTAAACGATACACAATATAAAAAGCACAAACACTTACGGAAAACATCGTTGACCACAGGTATATTCAGAATCAATCACAATATAAATTATTTTACTTTTTGGATTATTTCAAATAAATATAAATATTTATGTTGCCTTGGAAGTGCCAATCAACGAATAACTGTGAAAGGAAACGTCAGTATTGTTGCCAAAAATAAGAAATGAAGATAATCATTTCTTATGCACGTTAAATAAATAATTATGTTAATGAAGTCAGATACAGAGATTTGAATAGATGAATATTTGAAGGTCTTTGGAGACATTTTCTGGGAAAGATATGTGTCTTTAATCTTTAGCTAAAAAGAAAAAATATTTAAATTTATTTTATGAACTAAAAAGTAAATAAATCGCTATTTCTATTTGAGGCAAAGGTAGATCCCACCCAATTAAGGCTCAAATAGAACATTTTAACCCTTATAATAATATTTTAATAATTGCCTCCACAGTTCACTGGACATTCCTAGATCACTGATATATAATTCGTGGGACTCACGAAGAAGTATCCCAAAGAAATGTTCAAATCTCTGTATAGAAATGCAAATGAATAGCTAATGAAGACTGGCAAACATAAAAAAAAAATATTTCAAATATAATTAATGCATCAAGTATCATTGTTAAGAAAATATTTTATAACCTATACTTTTAATAAGTACCTTCAAAATTCACTGAATTATATTTCGTAGCACTTACAAATGAATAGGTACCTATTAGGAAGAAATATTCAAATCTATGAGAATTGACAACAATAAGTTGTTAAAACAAAATCGGTTCTCAAACTCACCAACAGATGGCAGATAATCTATTGCCTTTACATTAAAATGGAAAAGGGAATTAAATCTTATTTGTAGTTTGTGTGTGTTTTACAAGGAGAGGTTGCGAAAATTGGTAAACGGATTTTAACGAAACTTTTACAGATAAAAATTTATCAAAAATAAGCAGATACGTGTTTCAGATTTTTGTACCATACTGCCTCGTTTTCGAGAAATTAATATTTTTAAAACGTTATTTTACGCCGATTTCAATATTCAGATACACACTAGTGGCTTGTGACGGCAGGTGCCTTCGAAAAAATAAAACATTTAAATTCGATAATTTTATTTTTGATCTTAGCACCCAACCATTCGACCGGGATAATCTAGAAGCATGGTTTTTCACATTCTAGTGGAGGTCATTTATTCGACTTCTTTATGTTAATTAAGACATTAATGAATGTGAATAAAACATATTTAGAGGTTTGTGATAGTAGGCAGACAGGTTGAGAATTTGCTATTACTAAATGGAACCTCACTTTTCTCTTGAAAAAAATCACCATAATCACATTCAAATACAGCACTTGCGCACGATATCAAAATTAATAAATATCCCACGATCGTACGTACTGCTTGCAGTATGCAAGCACCTTCTACTAGTATAACATATAGGAGGATACGAATGTTTAAGCACTTCCAGATCAGCTGGAGATTCAACATATTTTTCTTAGGTAGGACTATGTGCAAAATCGACTAGAAAAAACAAAAATCCTGAAAAAGTGTAATAATGCGGTCGATAAAAACTCGCAATTGTTTAAACAAATTTTCAAGGTTCATGTATTTTCGCATAAGCTACGGTGCTGAAATTCTTTTTAAAGGTAGGGTTTGTAAAAAAAACGAAAAAATGATTATAGAAATTTTGATATTTTAATTTGTTTTTCTGTTAAAAATTCTTAAAGTTTAAACAAATAGATAACTGTGTAGGTACTACGGGATGACCTAGAAAGCTGACATTTTTAAGATATTTACAGAGTAGTACATTTGCACAAATAAATATTTTAATCTCTTCATAATTATATTCCGGCGGCCGTTAAAAATGTTTAAAATTTAAACAATTAGAAAAATATTATTTCACTTATAGAAGTGCTACAACTTTAAAATTTGGCAGAAATGTGTAGCATTAGTACCCCAATATGGAAAAAGTATAAAATTCTTAAAATTGCAAAGTTTGGGGATTGTTTTAATCTATTATTTTTACATAAGGGAAAAACGAAAATCGCTCCGGAGGTGAAATCTTTAGAATTAAAAAAATATTAGTAATAATAAAATATCTGTCTTAAAAATTAATGTTTTTTTCAAGGTGAGATGAAATGCTTGCAGCATGCAAGCACCTTATACTAGTTATATATAAAAGGAAGTTCCCATTTTATGACTAACGCTGATGTCATCACCTCAAATGGCGCACTTTCCTAATAGTTAGAATATTTAGATAGGGTAAAATTAACCTTCTGATGTAAAATCGATCAGGGTAGGATAAAATTTACATTTATTTATACATATATTTAAGTAAGGGACCAGATTGCGCTTTATTTACATGAAGAAAGCCATCTGTTGGACACATCAGATTTTTAAAACACGAATTTACGCCTCTTTCAATAATTAGTTAATAATATGCCTTATTATAGTAAGAACATCGAGTTGATTATGCTCCAGATTCGCGCACAGGATTCAAAAATTAAATTAAAATTACAAATAAATTAATTACAATAAACCAAATTAAAATATGAACAAAAATAATTGCTCTCTGATAAATCCAAAAGAAAAACAGTTTCTCATAATAGGTATCTGGTTTTAATTTATTAACATGGATAACAGTATTTCATATAACGAGACTATTTTGCGGAACCGTAAAGGAAACAGTATTTATATATATATATATATATATATATATATATATATATATATATATATATATATATATATATATATATATATGGATGTCAACAAGGTGTTGGGATGAGGAAACCCAGTGAGCACTCACCAATCAGACGACTTCAGGTTGGCGAGGCCCCGGGGATGTCGAAGCGACACACGTAAAATAACACAAAAACACAGAAACATCACAAACGTAAAGCTTTCGGAACTACTCCTTCTTCAGCTACAGAGAGAGAACTCCCCGGGGCCTCGCCAACCTGAAGTCCTCTGATTGGTGAGTGCTCACTGGGTTTCCTCATCCCAACACCTTGTTGACATCCATATATTCATTTTACCTTTCCTTTTCCGTAAGTTGTTATATATATATATATATATATATATATATATATATATATATCATTATATATATCATTATATATAGACGTACCTTACAGAGGAGGACATAACATATATATAACAGGAGGATACTAATGTTTAGGCACTTCCAGATGAGCTGGAGATTCGAAATTTTTTTGTTAGGTACGATTTTGTGCAAAACCGACTAGAAAAAACGAAAATCTTGAAAAAGTTAAACAATGCGACCGCTAAAAATTCTCAATTGTTTAAACAAATTTTCAAGGTTTATGTATTTTCGAATGTGCTACGGAGGTGAATTTTTTTTAGAGGTAGGATTTGTAAAAAAACGAAATAGGAATTATACAAATTTCGATATTTTAATTTGTTTGGCAGTTAAAAATTCTTGAAGTTTATACAAATAGATAACTGTTTAGGTACTACGGGATGAGTTAGGAAGCTGAAATTTTAAAATTATTTACAAAGTAGTGAATTTGCACTAATAATCGTTTCAATTTTACCATATATCAATTGCGGCGGCCGTTAAAAATTAAATAAATTTTAACAATTAGAACAATATTATTTTACTTCTAGAAGTGCTACAATTTTAAAATTTGGCTTAAATGTGTAGCATTAGTACCCCATAATGAATATAGTGTAAAATTGTTAAAATTGCAACATTTTGGGATTGTTTTTAACTATTATTTTTACGTGGGAAAAACGAAAATCGCTACGGAGGTGAAATTTTTAAAATTAAAAGATTATTTGTAATGATGAAATGTCTGTCTGAAAAATGAATGTTTTTTTCAAGATGAGATGAAATGCTTGCAGTATGCAAGCACCAACTACTAGTATATATATATATATATATATATATATATATATATATATATATATATATATAGAGTAGAAGTAGAAAAGGCGATAGTGGAACTAAAGAAGGGGAAAGCCACGGGCAGCGATGGAATACCGGCTGAGATACTTAAAGTCATAGGATCAGAAGGACTAAAAGCGATCACGAAATTAATTAATAAGATTTACGACACGGGAGAGTGGCCTCAGGATTTCCTAGAAGTAACAATGATCCCTCTAAAGAAGAAGCCAAAGGCAATGCAGTGTAAAGATTACAGAACTATAAGCCTTCTGTCACACACATCGAAGATCATCACGAGGATTCCTAATAAAAGGCTGGAGAAAAAGGCAGAAGAAATAATAGGGGAAGATCAATTCGGTTTCAGAAAAGGACGAGGAACTAGAGATGCTATAGGAGTAGTTAGAATCATAACAGAAAAGGCACTAGAATACAGTCAAGATATCTGCGCATGTTTCGTAGACTGGCAGAAGGCCTTCGATAGAGTAAATTGGGTAAAGTTGATGAAGATATTAAAGGATATAGGTGTAGACTATAAAGACAGGAGACTGATTAGGAATCTATATGAGAATCAAGTTGTAAAGGTCAGGTTTGAGAATGTGGACACCTGCGGAATAAATATCGGTAGAGGAGTAAGACAAGGCTGCTGCCTATCGCCAACCCTATTCAATATATATGGAGAAAGTCTAATGCAAGAAGCTTTAGAAGGCACAGGGGATTTCAAAATTGGAGGAAGGATTATAAGAACAGTAAAATACGCAGATGATCAAGTACTTCTAGCAAGAAAGGAAGAGGAGCTACAAAAAATGATAAATAGACTAGTGATAACAGGTAGAAAATACGGTATGGAAATAAATACAGAAAAATCCAAGGTCATTCGAATATCGGGTAAAGAAGAGAATCTGAACATAACTATTGGGGGAAAGCCATTAGAACAAGTTTCAGAATATAAATACCATGGAAGTATCATAACACGAGAGGCAAAATGTACGGATGAGATCAAAACTAGAATAGGAAAAGCATAAGCGGCTTTCAGGAGAAAGAAACAACTACTTACAGGGAATATAAGGGAAGATACCCGCAAGAAGTTGATAAAATGCTACGTATGGAGTATAGCATTGTATGGGGCAGAAACATGGACGCTAAGGAAAAATGACATCAAATACTTGGAAAGCTTTGAAATGTGGACTTGGAGGAGAATGCTGAAGATAAAATGGACAGATAGGATGAAAAACGATGAAGTGCTACGAAGAATAGGAGAGAAGCGAATGATTATACAGACTATCAGAAAGAGGAAGGCTAACTGGGTTGGACATTACCTGAGGAGAGAGAGTATGATTAAAGACGTGTTAGAAGGAAAACTAGATGGGAAAAGGGAAAGAGGTAGGAAAAGGTTTCAGCTGATAGACGATTTGAAAGGGAAAGAGAGTTATCAAGATATAAAGAGGACAGCGGAAAATAGGAGTATATGGAGAACCAGGTTTAACCATGAATAATCACGGACCTGTCTACGGACAGACTACCTATGATGATGATATATATATATCATAATATTTGGTTATAATTTATTAAAAATGGTTATTTATAACATAACAGAATTAAATAAACCATCGAAATTTCACATTCTTCGGAGTGATAATCATCGTAAAAACAAACAAAACTAAAACTTTCTACACCAAGCACACTTTATAAAAGCCTGTTTGCCGCGGTTATATCTCTCTCGGTGTATTTTTTCAGAAAAGCAAACATCTTTTACGTTCATAAAAACACTGCGGTTGTTTATTAATCTGGCATCATACCACGCGTACTCTATCATATCCTTAAATAATGGCGCTGATAATTGATAATGAATTAGAGCATATGCCAGAAAAGCTTTCGTTTTTGTGAGTTTTTTACGTGTCTCTTCGACGCCTCCAGCAGCAGCCTGCCAACTTGGTCCTCAACTTGATAAGTGCCCACTGGGATTCCTTCAACACCTTGTTGCCACCCTCATCTCTACCTTTCCTTTTCCTCTATATACGTGTGTGTTTGTGCAGGGCCTGCCCAAGGCGTGGGCAACGTGGGCAAAAGCCACGGGTGGTCGGATCTGAAGGCGGCCACCTTAATGCGAATAAATGAGAACTACGGTTTCTATTAAAATGTCGAGTGCAAGGGTCGAAAGGGAACTTAGTCCCAATCACTTCCGGATTCTCGCATATTTGTTTGTAAACGTAACCCCAATATGGTTTCAAGTGCCTCGCCAACGCTAGTTTGAGCCAGGAGTTCTTTGCGTGTATGGGTCATGCTCAGGGCATAATCTTATTGAAAGAATAAACAAATGTGTTGTGTGAATCTCATCGCTCTTTTCTTCTCGCGCACCCAAATTCTATTTTATCATCACGATCATTGAGTTTTTTCATTGCCTTGAGTAAGGAAAGTAGCACTGTCTTCGAACTAGGATTTGCATTTTGGATTTTTTACACAAGTATTTTATGGAGTATTTTAACATAAAACTATATTTTCACTTTGTCCGTTCAATGTTTAAAACGGTGGTACATCTTATGACCAGAGCTATAGTGTACAGTGTTAGATATTTTGGTAAGAAAAGGTCTCCCTGCTCAGCTAAATCAGTTAAATTTTCCAATAGAGAATAACAAAAGATTTTTTTATGTATCCTCGAGTATTGAGCAATGGTGAACGAATTAATAGGCAATGGTTGGTTTATTCGTACTCAAAAGATACAGTGCTTTGTTTTTTTGTTAATTATTTTGCAATTCTAAATTTTCTTTGACTTTGGAGGGAAATAACGTTTGGAAACATATCTTTGCTTCCGCACCGTCACGAAAGAAACCAAGAACATTATAATTGTTTCCAAATACGCTTAGAATTCGAGAAAGGACTTAAAATTGATCTTACAATTGATAATGGTTCGCAACGTTTAATGATAGCTGAAAAACTGCACTGGTAGAACAAAAACGTTTAATTGCCGTGATTAAATTTCTTGTTAGGGAGAATATGGCTTTCAAAGGTTCAACTGACATTCTTTATGCGAAAAATAATGTCAATGTTTTAAAAAATAATTGAATTATTAGCCGAATTTCAGGAAGTTATGAAAAGGCACCTCAATAAAATCAAAAGCAAAGATACTCATACATCTTACCTAGGAAAAACAGTTCAAAACTAATTTATAGCCCTATTAGGAAATAAAATTAAAGAAGCTAAATATTTTTCGATTATATAGATTCTACCCCAGATATCTCCCATTTAGAACAAATGACTTTAATCATAAGATAAGTAAACACAAAAGAAAGGAGCATTGGGTTACGTGACATAATACAAATAGAAGAACGATTTATTAGCTTTGTAAACGTCCAAAATTCTAGTGATGCTGGAATGGCAGCAATAGCTTTGAGAAAGCTTGAAGAATTAAATTTACATTCGAATGATATTTAGAATTAACGTCTTTAACGCCATTCTCGATACAGCAATTTCATCCGTCTCTGAAAGAATTCAACAGTTAGAAGAATATAATTCCGTTTTCGTCAATTTTTTTAATTTAGAGAAGTTAAGTAATTTCGAAGATGATTATTTTATGAAATGTTGTATGGATTTGGAAGCCTTTTCAATATATGGCGCGGAAAGAGACGTAATAGCTCTTGATCTTTTCGATGAATTGAAAGCCGTGTCTCGAACGATTCCGAATCCTTCGCCCAAAGAAATGTTAATGTGAAACCAATCTTATATCTCTATTTTCGTATCTTTTTATAGCATTTAAATTTTGAAGAAACGATCAGAGTATATGCTACATTAAAAGCCAGGAAGACAGTTCTGACTTTATTTATTTTTGTCATCTAAGATTTTACTATTTAAAAATGCATTAAACTTAAATCTTAGGTTAATATTTTTAATATATATTTTATTATTTACCTACACATTGTTATGTAAATACCTTAAGAAATATCGTACTTGGTTGTAAATGTGTCTAATTCCAATTATTAATTTTTTGTGAATTTTGTTTTTTATTTCTCTGTACATTTTCGTGCGTAAATACTAATGAATTCCTTTTAATTGAATAAATGCATTTTAAATATTTCTTCTTAATTTCTAAGTATGCACAAGTTTTTTTTTGTAGTCATTGCTAACAAAACTATCGGCGTGATTTTGAATGCTTTCCTTCGTGTGCTGATGGATATGAAGCTACTTGTATTAGGGTCTGCCAAAATCATCCATGCCCACACACGAGAAAACTGTCGGACCAGCCCTGTGTGTGTATATATATATATATATATATATATATATATATATATATATATATATAATATATACGAGTTGTCGGTGCTTGCATACTGCAAGCGTTCAAAAAATCACCATACACTAAGATATAAACTCGTAAATATACCAACACGACAGCATTTTAACTACACACAGACCATTTATATAAGATAATAGTTTTCCTTTTCTGATAAATTTCAAAATTCTCTGGCAATCGGCTACGCGTCCAAGTTTTCATATTTCAAGTTTCATGGGTCAGATAGCCCTTTTTAAGCAAAACGTATAATCATCATTAAGACAATAGCTTATATGATACAGGAAACTTTATATGAAAATTAGGATATTTTGTGTGTTAGGATTATGGTTTCATCATCCGTGCCATTTAGTACGTATCTGGATAAAAGAATTAATTTAAAAATTATCACGTCGTCATATGTATACGTCGTTGGATGAAATAAGGATTATAATGCAGTCTAAGCATTAAATCAATGCTCATAAAGTATGGCAAATCAATCCTCATTGAATGGCATTGGAGTCGTTGCTATGCTAATTAATATTTTTCATTGTCGAAGACCGAAAAGAATTTTATAATAAAAATCAAATGTTTACGCAAATTCCGCATGGATTTGATTTGAATTCTGTCTTCGAGAAAAATAAACTTTATTCTTTTTCCACAGTATGGCTTATATCCTGACTTTTTATCTTAGTTTTAAAAAATTTAAAAAACAAATTTTATATAATATCCCTGAACACTTTTAAATGCTTTTCTTATGGGTGTTTAAAATTGGACTCGAAAAGACAACTTAGGACCAAGTATTATGGAGAGCAAAGTAGAAAAAGCGATGTGGAACTAAAGAGACGGAAAGCCATGGGCAGCGATGGAATACCGGCTGAGGTACTTAAAGTCATGGGATCAGAAGGACTAAAAACGATCGCGAAATTAATTAATAAGATTTACGACACGGGAGAGTAGCCTCGGGATTTCCTAGAAGAAACAATGATCCCTCTAAAGAAGAAGCCAAAGGCAATGCAGTGTAAAGACTACAGAACGAAAAACCTTGTCACACACTTCCAAGATCATCACGAGAATTCTTAATAAAAGGCTGGAGAAAAAGGCAGAAGAAATGCTAGGGGAAGATCAATTTGGTTTCAGAAAAAAACGAGGAACTGGAGATACTATTGGGGTAGTTAGAATCATATCAGAAAGGGAAATAGAGTGCAGTCAAGTTATCTGCGTATGTTTCGTAGACTGGCAGAAGGCCTTTTATAGAGTAAATTTGGTAATGTTGATGAAGATATTAAAGGATATAGGTGCAGACTTGAAAGACAGGAGACTAATCAGGGATCTATATGTGAATCAAGTTGTCAAGGACAGGTTGGAGAATTCGGACACCTGCGGAGTAAACAACGGTAGAGGAGTAAGACTGGGCTGCTGCCTATCGCCAACCCTATTCAATGTATATGGGGAAAGTCTGATGCAAGAAGCGTTAAAAAGCACAGGAGATTTCAAAATTGGGAAGGATTATAAGAACAGTAAAATACGCGGATGATCAAGTACTTCTAGCAAGAAAGGAAGAGGAACTCCAGAAAATCATAAATAGAGTAGTAATAACAGGTAGAAAATACGGTATGGAAATAAATTCAGAAAATCCAAAGTCATTAAAATATTGGACAAAGAAGAGAATCTGAACATAATTATTGGAGAGAGCCTTTAGAACAAGTTTCAGACTATAAATACCCTGTAATCATCATAACAAGAGAAACAAAATGTACGGATGAGATCAGGACTAGAATAGGAAAAGCAAATACGGCTTTCAGAAGAAAGAAACACCTACATACGTAGAATATAAGGGAAGATATCCGCAAAAAGTTCATAAAATGATATGTATGGAGTATAGATTTGTACGGGGCAGAAACATGGACGATAAGGAAAAATGACATCAAATACATGGAAAGCTTTAAAATGTGGACTTGGAGGAGAATGCTGAAGACAAAATGTACATGCAAAGAACGAATTTTTTTTAATTGAATGAACAAATGTCTTCGTGCACCACCCTGTATGATGAGGTTTCTATTATAACCGGCGTCTCTGCATGCGTCCCTGCGTGACTGCGTCGGAAGCCCCGAGTGACGTCACCTTCTTGCACGAACTCAAATAAACCGGAAACGGTCGGCTCGATTTCGGCAATTCCTTCGCTTAAATACTCAGCTCGAACTCCTACAAGTTTAAAGTGAGTAGTCGTCTCCCAGAAAGGCATGTGTTCGATATTAGGATAGTTTTCGTTGTTTCATTTGATTAATACGTAATCGGCTAGAATACGAAGTGTAGACCTTTATTCTTTAACATTTTAAATTATCTTACGGTCAAGACTCTGACCCGAGATTTATACCATTTCACGCAGAAAAAATTAAGATTCTTATTTTTACCGTCGATTCTATTGTTTAATTAGTGTTTGCTCATATTTCAAGTTTATATTCGACATTGTTCATCTCGGATTTTTGCATCGTTAGACTCGGGCTTTTCAGTACATAGGCACTAAGTTTACAATAAAAAAAACACATCAAGGACATTAACCGATTGAAAATTTATATGAAAAGTATCGTGTAAACATAAAACAAATGAACCACGTAGTGAAGAAAAAAACGATTCCAATTCGTTTTAATAATGGACAACATAACATTTCAAATAGAAAGATATTTCACGCATGCATTGAAAATATTGTTTAGTTTGTAAGTTATATTTTGCAGTTGAAGCAAATTACTCAATTGATAATGTTTGTGATTAATTTCCTTCGATATTGACGCGTGGCCGAACCCATGGACTCGATGAAAACTGAATAGATCTTATAATTTAACAATGATATTTATGAATAATTTGCGAAAGTTTAAAACAAATGGAATGAAGAACTTTTGATTTATAAACGTTTTTTTCTTATACACCCGTTCGGAATATATATGGTATAAATATTGGTCACTCGCGTCTTAGACACAATATTTGAGTTCTAAAGTGCATTTATAACACTCATAGTCTTTGCGTTATTTTATTAGAAGTCTTCCCTACTGTGCCCATTACAATACACTTTACATCATCCTGCTTGGGCCACCGAATATTACCCTATCAAGCTCCAACAGTCACTCCGTAACGCTGCGGCCATCCAATAGACTCGCACCCACAAACAGCCTAAAGTCATTTCAACTAAGCCGACGCAACCGTCTTATTCCAAAACCTCCAATTCATAAGATCCTCTCGTTCAAAATTTAACGCCGTTGCTCCCTATTCTACCGCCTCTTCGACCGAATTACTTCTCCGCTCTAAACCCTTCATTCTATTTGCAATCCGAGTCTCTCTCTCTCTCTCTTTGCTTTGAAATATCCTCCGCCCAATATCCCTCATCACCCACGGCCTCCAACACTCACCGCAACCGCCGAATTAAATCTATGCCCCAACACCCTCTTGAATCCCGAATCCTCTGTCCTATTTCTCTTCTCCTCTGATCGAATTTCCAGCCTTATCCTCTGATTTTCTAAAGCCCTTTGCTTTGCCCTTGACTTGGGTTAATGATCCTGTATTTTGTTTCAGCCACCCGATTTGTCTTCGTGGATGTTTTTTTGCGATAATTTCTTTCATATATTTAATTAAAAAAGAAGCTTCTTGAAAGGAGATTGGAAAATGTGGTAGATCGGTTATATGGTACGCGTCAAAGAAAAACGCAGTTTACGTATTTTTGCAGATATGTTCGTATCCTGGAACATTAAATATTTAATGGAAATATTGCGTTGATAGCATTTTCCTAATTGGAATATATTAATTAATATAATTAATATTAATTAATATAATTAATATTGATTAAATAATAAATATGATTCCCTTTGAAGCGTGATTCGCAATTTGAATTGGAGCAAGTAATGATTTAACCATCACCATGGAAATATCTGACAATATGTACATTAGGTAATACAATATTTCTTTATTAATACGAGTTGTTACATAGACATCCACCATATACCAAGATCGCCACTTACAAATAAACAAACGCGATCTCCGAGGCAACATCACTTGAGACACGCGGAGTCCAAATATATCTTATAAATATTTTAGTGTGGATGTGTTTGTGTATGTTCTGCATACGTTTTTATACCGTTAAATCTATCGAATTCAAAAGTTTCATGGACCATACTATGGACCAAAGGAAGAACTTGGTTGAGGTTTACAGACCGTGGAGACTCTTATGCCCCATGGAATAAACAAAATACTATTTCCATAAGAATGAATGGGAAATGGTGTGGAGAAATCCCAAAATGCCATGCAGCCCTTCGCTGATGTGGATATAAATATGCCTAAGTATTAACTTACGATCACTAGAAATAGCTTATTTTACGCAGGAAAGACTGAATATATTAATTCTGTTCATTTTTTGTCGTATTTCCTGCTAAATCGCTCTAAATGTTTCTTTAAGCGCAAACTTTATCGGTTTAGATGACCATTTTTCAGGCGGCAACAAAGCTGAATTCCTTAAGTGTCGTCCTCTTCAAAGCGAGATAGGCACGTAAATATTAATGCAAGGAAAATACACGCCGTGGCGCGCCGTAGAGGATGAATAGCCAACGCCATGATAAGGGGTACAAATAGATTCATGCCTAAAAGCCTATATGAATACTTTTAAAATGAGTGAAATGATTTTTAAGGAATATTAGAACATTGTTATCTCTTACCATTAACATTGAAAAATTTATCGCAACAAAAATTCATAGATCTACTTACATTTGTTCGGTAACCAATATGTTGTTTATTGTTTACCTTTTGGCTAATAGTATTGACATAATCAACATAATTTTATTGCTGCTTTAAAGGCTTCGGTGCATCTAGCCATGTGAATATTAAGTAAGACGTTAATGCTTAATTATATTAATGGTAAAACTTTACAATACAATACATAAAATAGTAAATGTAAACATCGCTTACGAGGAATGGAAAACGTTTGGTAAAGTTTGGATCTTTTTTGTGGGGACTCTGCTCCCCGAATCAGCAATTCAAAACTTGAGTACCCAACAGCAAAAGTCAGTAAATTTCAAAATTTATTGTATTATTTTTATTGTAATATGACATCAAAATTGATATATCAATAAAAATAATAATAAAAATAGTTTTTCACTTAAAAGAAAACTTTTTCTCGAGCGAAGCCGTGCTTTTCAGCAAGTATATTATAATAAACTACTAGAGTTCTCGCAGAGTATTTCTTATTTTACACGAAATGAAGACACCTATCCGGAATTTCCAAATTCTATTGCTATCGGCTCGCGCCAAAGTTTTGGCGTTTCAACTTTCGAGACTGGGATCGTTCTGCAACAGCCATGACAATGATCGTCATTAAGACAATAGTATATAAGGCCTGATCAAAAAGTTCTAAGGCAGTGTATTACAAAAGAAGAGTTAAAGGTTATGAGCCAAAATGCTGAGTTAGCATAGACAATGACGTATTACATGCAGGAGTGTTGCCGCTTCCCCCTCCACCGAACCAGTTGTGAGCAGAGCATTGTCAAGTTGAGATGTGTCTTTGCCCTCAGTCGCAGTCGTAATGGATACAAAGAAAGAGCAACGTGTGTGCATAAAGTTTTGTGTGAAGAATGGGAAAAACGGAGCAGAAATTATCCGAATGCTAAGAACTGCTCATGGTAATGCTTGTTTAAACAAACAAGTTGTTTATCAATTGAAAAACCGTTTCCAACATCGCCGAGAATCTGTTGAAGACGACCCATGTTCAGGCCATTCATAAACTTCACGCAGTGATGAAATGGTAGCTAAAGTGAATGAAAAAATTTGTTCTGATCGATGATTAACCATTAGAAAAATTGCCAATGAACTGTGGATATCATACGGATCATGTCAGGCGATTTTGACTGTTAATCTTGGCATGCGTCGTGTGTCTGCAAAATTTGTCCCAAAACTGTTGAGTGATGACCAGAAACTTTGCCATCAAGAAGAGTGGAAGAACCTGAAAATGAGGGTGGAAATGGACATTAATTTTAATCTGATTTTTTTCTGTTCCTAAAATGAAAATGGCTAAAAGGATGAAGATTTGAGGACATTCCAACTATCCTACAGAATGTGATATTGGAACTCGACAAACTCAAAGTTGAAGATTTCCAGCGATGCTTCCAGAAGTGGCAGAAACATTGGAACATCTGTGTATCAATGGAGGGATAGCTAATAAAAATGTTTTGTTATTTATTTTCTTTTTGTAAATAAAGTCTTAGAACTTTTTTATCAGACCTCGTTTGTTACACTAAAATTGATGAAAATTAGATTATTTTGTGTTTGTATTATGGCGTTCTCTTCCATGCCTTTTAGTATGTAAAACAAGATGATCCAAATGGAACATATGATGCATACATTCCATATAATTATTTTAAATTACTGTTAAATTAAATAATTTTTAAAATGACTGCAGATTTAAACAGTAAAATTGAATCCTTATCATGTATACTGACTATTATACTATTAGTGAATTTTCACATAACCGAGTGGTGCAGCAATTACTTACATTGGCTTTAATACGTATCTTTAAAATCACCGCGAATGAGTTTCTCTTTATGGTCCCAAATTTCATAATTTAGCGTTATAAAATATTACAAATACATTTGAACGAGAAACTAAATTGATCACGCGTATTTGTATGGTAAAAATAACGCGTGTGTATAATAGAATATGCCAAATCCTAGTACAACACTGGTCACTGCAATGGCAACATTCTTGTAATGAATGACAAAAACTAAAAAAACGCCAATATTTACGCAAAATTTGATGAAATACGAAAGATAAGCAACATTCAACGACAAAAATTAGAATTTCCGTTCTTTTTCTCGGAGAATAGTACAAATTCCGCTCCGATATTACATTTTTAAGATATTTTCATATGCAAGAGTAAATGACCCTGCACGATGGATTTCAAATTTCCCAGATAAATCAAATGGGAAGGATAGTTCCTGGAATCGAACCCGGGACTTCCAATCTTCGGAAGAAAAACTATCCTCGGGAGCTTGGCTCCAATAGCAAGAAATTTCCACGAAGTGTTTTGAAAATCGGTCTATTGGTTTAAAAGTTATAATGGGTTACAGACAGACAACTACGAAACTATATATAAACCAATTTCCATTCTTCCTCTTTTATCGTATATAGAGATACTTTCCTTGTTTTTATCGCACATCCTATTCAATTTCGATATAGAATTGGCAAAAAAGAAAATTTTTACGACATAGCTCCAACGAGAGAAAGAGAAATAGAAGGGATATAAGTGAGGAACGGTGAGAGGGAGGAAGAGAGAGGATGGAGAAGAGAATAATAGGGAGGGAAAAGAGAGAAAGAGGGCTTGCGGAAGCGCTAAGCCGGGGGAACAAAAAGCTTTTAAAAGGGTTCCGGAACTCTTTTAAAATAAAAGCAACGGTGAAAGATCATTCGAATTAAGAGGGGTCCGTCCGCAACCGTGGAATGAGTTGCAGAATTTTAAAAATATTTTTTATGAAATCCTCTCGTGAATCATGTACATACGTAAAAAAAATATGTCAGTCACTTTTCCGATTGCAAAGGCGAAAATAAGTGAGTAATTTACGCATACGTCCGTCATTTTGACCATTTAATGAATAACTAATCTTTGTTTTGAGAAATCTCACTGTTTATAATTAGCTTAAGCGGTTCTCAGACGACTATTTAAAATTTAGAGGAGTGTTTCACTTCATTTTGACGTTAGCGACGAACGGTTGCCTACTATTTTAACACTCTGGATTACAGTAATCTGAATAGGTTTTGTAAATTATCCTTCAAATTCACATTTAGCGCAACGGAATATTTGTTCACTTCATCTTCTATTGGAATGGTTAAACATCTTTGCGAGGAAAAGGCAAAAAAATTATCGGTTGTGTTAAATTTGTGAATAAATAACCGTAAAAAAGTAGGGATATACACGAGTTTCCTGTGGTGCAGAAGTGCTTTTCGTCAAATTCGCCGTAGTATTATCGTATACTAATGTATTTGATTTAAAACCAAAAAAATATTTTTTCCTTATATTGGGGTTTTAGATTCGTTCTAAACATGTTCGTTTCGTTTCTTCCTATAAACGAAATTTCTTTTTGAAATCGATTCAACCAATACCTTCCTAATTCATAATTAAAGTAAATTCTAACCTTAATATTGTGGTAGCCCTGTATAGTTGACCCGGTTGAAATATGATACTTTGGATATTTGTTTACATAAGATTATATATATATATATATCATTATATATAGATGTTCCTTACAGAGGAGGATATAACATACTAGTAAAAGACGCTTGCATTCTGCAAGCATATCATCTCACCTTGAAAATACATTAATTTTTCAGAGAGATATTTCATCATGAGAAATATTTCTTTTATTCAAAAGGGACCGATTTTCGTTTTTTCCTTATGGAACAATAATGGAGTAAAGCAATAGCTAATTTTTGCAATTTTAGGAATATTATACGTTTTCCACAATGGATTATTAATGCCACACATATATGCCAAATTTTAAATTTGTAGCACAATAAGAAGTGAAATAACATTTATCTATTTGTTTAAATTTAAATAATTTTTAACGGCCGCAATAAGAATTTCATAACTACTCTGAGATGTTTAGATGTTTACAAAGACTAATCTTTATATAACTTGAAAATTTCAGCTCACTAACTCGCCCGGTAGTACCTAAACAGTTATCTATTTGTTTCAAATTTAGGAATTTTTTACTGCCAAACAAATTAAAATATCAAAATTTGTATGATCTCTATTTCGTTTTTTTTTTACAAATTCTACCTCTAAAAAATATTTCAACATCGTAGAACATACAAAAATACATAAACCTTGAAAATTTGTTTAAACAATTGCGAATTTTTAGCGGCCGTATTGTTGCTCTTTTTCAAGATTTTAGTTTTATTCTGGTCGGTTTTGCACAATATACTACCTATGAAAAAAATTTCGAGTCTCCAACTCTTCTGGAAGTGCCTAAACATTAGTATCCTCCTATATGTTATATATCATTATATATCAACGTGTCTTACAGAGGAGGAGGAGGAGGATATAACATACATATAACATACTACTGTCCGCGACAAAAAGACGTGCATCTCAACTTTGACGCGCGATCATTTGCGCTACGTTTATTGGAAAGAATATACAAAAATACCATTGGAAAGCTTATTTTATGCTTAATAAGGTTTGATTTTTTAATATTTTTAGACAGAAAATTTAAAATTTTACGGTGAGTTAAACACAGAAACTACCCGTAAAAACCAGCTACGCAGCCAACTTTCGCGAAAGTAGTCATATATAATAATTCATAAACGAATAACTACTGAACAAAATCTTTTGAAATTTAAAACAGTGATGAACTAAGATAAAATAGAGGCAATGCAATAATTTTCTAAGCTCTATGTTACTTACAATGGTTTTAATTGGGTTATAACTTTAAAAAGAAACTCGTCAGTGGGGAAAAAGGATAGAGGAATTCTAAAAACACTGTTGTAAAGAGAGACAAAAATTTTTTTTTGTAGGAATCAGATTTTGTTTTAACGTTATTGTTTTTGTTTAATTAATTTTAATCTACACACAGTACCGTATATGTTGCTTTCTGGGCGCTTTGCGATGTTGCCAAATGTCTCCTTTGTCTCCCTCGCCGGTAGGCGGCCATGGCCCGCACAAAAACCCCCTTATGTCCTCTTAAGTTTCGTCCTCACTGATTTCGTCGCTGCTGGAATCCTCATCGAGGTTGATAATTAAGGGTTCCACGATATTCTTTAGCACTTGGTCCTTTGCGGCGTAGAAGTCCTCCACCTTGATAGTGTGCTTCACAGCGTTTTCCCACACGCGCTTCGGGGTGTTACGCAGTGCCTCCTTGCACAGTTGCAGGACGTCTTTGATTTTGTGCGTTTTGTTGCGCTTCGCCACGTAATTTTTAACCCAAGCCCATATAAGCTCGATTGCATTGAGTTTACAATGGGCCACTGGAGTCCAAATTAGCTTTACTCTCTTGCCGCTCTCTTTGATGATGCTATCTAGCAAGTATCTGTGAGACTTGAAATGAGGTCTGCCGAGTTCAAGTAGTTCGCTAATGGTTAAAGATTCATATGTATCTTGCCAGCCGGAATCATCTACCTCTGGCTCGATGCGATGCTCAATTAGCCAATTTATTATATCGTCCTTACGCCAACTTTTGGACGGATTTCTTGTTGTTGGGTCTTGCATGGTGTGATACGGGGCTTGGTCAAGAACAATAGCGGTTTCATGATCCATCGCATTTAAAATTCTCCTAAAATACTCTTCAAAGTGTCGAGCATTCATCTCGGAATGATAGTCACCATCCTTTTTGTTTCCCTCGAACACGAGCATACAGTCATTTTCAGGCTGGAGAAAACCATCTTCACCCCCTATATGCAAAATAATTATTCTTTTTCCGGTACCAGAGGGAGTAATAAGGCCACCTTTCCAGCAATTGACCTCTTGAATTACACCTCGATCAAAGTCAATATCATTATTATTTTCATTCACATTTTCTTGCCAACCATATGATAGTGTGTGATTTGCTCCACAAAATGTTTCGTCCAATTACATAATTTTCCATCCTCTTTGACGAGCTGACTTTGTTTCCCGAATAGGATTAAATTTAATCA
Source organism: Tanypteryx hageni (assembly GCA_028673005.1). Lineage (NCBI taxonomy): Eukaryota > Metazoa > Arthropoda > Insecta > Odonata > Petaluridae > Tanypteryx > Tanypteryx hageni. Next base: position 97,702,810 of record CM054112.1, on the reverse strand, counting down.
CACCATCTTTGACCATTTGAAAAAAAGTTCTAGCACTTTGAATGACATTTTTCTCATGGCTACGTAATTTTTTGTTAATCACAAAAGGCTCACTTTCTAAATTATTTTCTTGATCACTCGAGAAAAGACCGTATTTGTTATTACTAATATTTTCTATTCGTTGTAAAGCTAGTCGCTTTTTTCGAGGCATAGCGAAAACACGAGGCACCAACTGGACTGAGATGAGACACTAAATGAACTAATAAAACGAAACTATAGACAAAACAAGTACCTTCTTTATTACTCATTATCTGAGTCATTAGCAATCTCCAATGAGGCTAGATAGAGAGAGAAAGAGATAGGAGTTTAAATCCCGCTCAGTCATCCCGCACGCCAGATTGGTGTGGCAACGTCGCTACCTACATCAGCATAGGAAATGAAGCGCCTTATGGCTACAAAGAAAAATATCTATATAAATTTATTAAAAGTCTTTATTAAAAATTTGATTCCTACAAAAAAAAATTTTTATCTCTCTCTTTACAACAGAGTTTTTAGAATTCCTCTATCCTTTTTCCCCACTGACGAGTTTCTTTTTAAAGTTATAACCCAATTAAAACCATTGTAAGTAACATAGAGCTTAGAAAATTATTGCATTGCCTCTATTTTATCTTAGTTCATCACTGTTTTAAATTTCAAAAGATTTTGTTCAGTAGTTATTCGTTTATGAATTATTATATATGACTACTTTCGCGAAAGTTGGCTGCGTAGCTGGTTTTTACGGGTAGTTTCTGTGTTTAACTCACCGTAAAATTTTAAATTTTCTGTCTAAAAATATTAAAAAATCAAACCTTATTAAGCATAAAATAAGCTTTCCAATGGTATTTTTGTATATTCTTTCCAATAAACGTAGCGCAAATGATCGCGCGTCAAAGTTGAGATGCACGTCTTTTTGACGCGGACAGTAGTAGTTGGTGCTTGCATTCTGCAAGCATATCATCTCAACATAAAAAAACATTCATTTTTCATATTTCATCATTACAAATATTTTTTTAATTCTAAAGATTTCACCTCCGCAGCGATTTTCGTTTTTCCCATATGTAAAAATAATAGTTTAAAATAATCCCCAAATGTTTTAATTTAAATAATTTTACACTTTCATCATTATAAGGTACTAATTCTACACATTTTAGCCAAATTTAAAAGTTGTAGCACTTCTATAAGTAAAATAATATTTTTCTAATTGTTTAAATTTAATAATTTTTAACGGCCGCCACAATTCAAATATGGTAAAATTGAAATGTTTATTTGTGCAAATTCACTACTCTGTAAATAATTTGAAAATTTCAGCTTCCTAGCTTATCCCGTATCCTCCTGTTATCATTATATATCGAAGACTCTTACAGAGGAGGAGGAGGATATAGGAGGATACTAATGTTTCAGCACTTCCAGATGAGCTGGAGATTTGAAATTTTTTTCTTAGGAAGGATTTTGTGCAAAACTGACTATAAAAAACGAAAATCTTGAAAAAGTGCAACAATGCGGCCGCTAAAAATTTGCAAATGTTTAAACAAATTTTCAAGGTTTATAGATTTCCGCATGTGCTACGGAGTTGAAATTTTTTTAATAATTAGAATTCATAAAAAACCAAATAGGGATTATACAAATTTTAATATTTACATTTGTTTGGCAGTTAAAAATTCTTAAATTTTAAACAAATAGATAACTGTTTAGGTAATACGGGATGAGATAGGAAGCTGAAATTTTCAAATTATTTACAGAGTAGTGAATTTGCACAAATTTACATTTCAATTTTACTATATATGAATTGCGGCGGCCGTTAAAAATTATTTAAATTTAAACAATTAGAAAAATATTATTTTTCTTATAGAAGTGCTACAACTTAAAAATTGACTAAAATGTGTAGCATTAGTACCTTATAATGAAGATTGTGTAAAACTTTTAAAATTGCAACATTTGGAAATTGTTTTAAACTATTATTTTTACAAGTGGGGAAAAACGAAAATCGCTGCGGTAGTGAAATGTTTAGAATTAAAAGAGTATTTGTGATGATGAAATGTCTTTCTGAAAATGAATGTTTTTTCAAGGTGAGATGAAATGCTTGCAGAATGCAAGCACCAACTACTAGTATGTTGTATCCTCCTCCTCCTCCTCTGTAAGGAACGTCTATATAGAATGATAACAGTAGGATACTAATGTCCAGTCCAAACTACAAGAGCTAGAGAGCTAAAAGTTTTCGTTTTTGTAGATATTATGGAGAAACTTACAGATAAAATAAGACTTCTTACCTAAGTGACATGAGTTCGACTCCAGAAATTCCGAAATTTCCGTTTTTTCTCATAAGAAATGCATTGCGCCATTTTTGTAAACTAATTATAGGCACTTGCCCGTAAGCGAGAAAGATGAAATTTTCAGTGTTGCTACATGGCCGCAATATCTATTAGGAATTATTGTCACTTTTCTTACAGTGTCTTGGGTTCGAAACCAGAGACCCCGGAATATCTCCCATAAGTTAGCATGGGGAAACGCAATCCAGCGTGTAGACCAATCTAATAAAGTTAGGAAGCTGAAATTTTGCAAGATTATAGAACTTTTCTGATAACCATCTATAAAAATCGAAAATTTTAAAATTGTAAATTTAGGGGTTGTTTGAACTCCATTTGAACATTATAGTTTAATAATTTTTTAGGTTCTACGGGATGAGCTAGGAAGCTGCAATTTTCAAATTATTTACAGAACAGTGCATTTGCACAAATAAACATTTCAATCTCTCCATATATATATTGCGGCAACCGTTAAAAATGTTTAAATTTTAAATAATTAGAAAAATATTATTTCACTTCTAGAAGTGCTAAAACTTTAAAATTTGGCTGAAATGTGTAGCATTAGTACCTCATAATGGAGAAAGTGTAAAAAATTTTAAATTGCAACATTTGGGGATTGTTTTAAACTATTATTTTTACATATGGGAAAAACGGAAATCGCTGCGGAGGTGAAATCTTTAGAATTAATAGAATATTTTTAATGATGAAATATCTGCCTGAAAAATGAATGTTTTTTCAAGATGATATGAAATGCTTGCAGTATGCAAGCACCAACTACTAGTATGTTATATCCTCCTCCTCCTCCTATGTAAGAGTCGTCGGTATATAATGATAACATATAACATATAGGAAGATACTAATGTTTAGGCACTTCCAGATGTGCTGGAGATTCGAAATTTTTTTCTTAGGTAGGAGTTTGTGCAAAACCGACTAAAAAAACGAAAATTATGAAAAAGTGCAACAATGCGGCCGCTAAAAATTCGCAATTGTTTTAACAAATTTTCAGGGTTTAGGTATTTCCGAATGTGCTACGGAGTTGAAACTTTTTTTATAATTAGAATTCTTAAAAAAACGAAATAGGGATTATACAAATTTTGATATTATAATTTGTTTGGCAGTAAAAATACTTAAAATTTAAACAAATAGATAACTGTTTAGGTACTACTGGATAAGCTAGGAAGTTTCAATTTTCAAATTATTTACAGAACAGTGCATTTGCACAAATAAACATTCCAATCTCTCCATATATATATTGCGGCAACCGTTAAAAATGTTTAAATTTTAAACAATTAGAAAAATATTATTTGCAGTATGCAAGCACCAACTACTAGTATGTTATATCCTCCTCCTCCTCCTCTGTAAGGAACGTCTATATAGAATGATATATATATATATATATATATATATATATATATATATATATCATATTTAGTTAAAATCTATGAAGTCAGTTCTCTATAAATACGTGTAAATAATATTATTTTACTTTTCATTGTGGTAGCCCAGCTCTGTAACTCCGCTTTAAACATGATTTATTTCATTATGTAATGTTGTAAAAATCTTATATTTAAAATTTAGTTGAAAACCATTCAGCCAATTCCTTCCAAATCTATAATTACTGAAAGAGTTTAATTTACAATTGTGGCACCTCTGTTTGATTGATCCTTTTCAAATATGCTATTATGGATTTGTATGCCTATATGTGTAAATTATAAATATTAATTTTTTTTCAAATTGCCGTAGACAGTTCAACACAAATTCTTGTAAAAACGAAATTTTTAATTACTTGCATTGTGACAGCCATGATTTGTAAATCTATACTAAACATCTTGATTTTGATTTTTACTTTCTCCATATACGAAGTATAGAGAAAGTATTGTTTTCATGAAAAAATCGAATTCGAGATTTCAACGGAAATACATGTTTTAAGGTCCCCTGAACACGTTTTGACTATTTTCTCGATGATGTCTGTGTGTCTGTCTGTATGTGATAGATTTTTGTGGGCGCTGAAACTCAAAAATTATTAATCAGGTCAACACAAAATTTTATATTTAACATTTTTATAAAAGTTAGAAGATCTGATTAGTTTATGATAAAAATCAGTCAAACTAAGGGATCGTTTACTCTTGTCACTTATCCGTTATTTTGAAATATTTGCTTTAATATTTGATAAATATAAAAATGTATTGAAATAAAAGTTGTAGGGAATTTTATTTTCTACAACATTTGTTTGATACATTTTCCATATAATGCATTGTTTAAGAGATATCTTATATTTTTAGCTGCTACCACCACGCCACCTACCGAAGACTATTGTTAACATTTGACGCTTAGTTACGTCTTAGTAACGCTCCTTTTTCTTTTCTTAATTGTCAACCGGAAGTAAATATTGACAACGATCCCAGAGCTAACATCATGTAATTTGCCATATAAATATGGAGAAAGTCATGTGTTGCCCTCATCAGTTTATCTATGTTGCATACCTCCATAATACAGAATTTCGTTGAAATCGGTTCAGCCAATACCTTCCAAATTCATAATTACCGAAAAGTTAAAATATGCAATTGTGACACCCCTGCTTAGTCGATCCGGTCCACATATGACATTTTGGTCATTAATTTATGTGAGTATTGTGTGTACCAAATTTGGTTGAAATCGGTTCAGCCAACTCTTCTCTGATATATGCGTACGGACGGACGGACATTACCAAGGTAATAGTGCTTTTCAGCAATGACGATATGCACTAAAAAACGGTTCAACCTCTAGCTATCTCGCCAATTAAATGTTACTTATCTTGTATGATTAAATATTTTTTTAAATAGAAGGGCTGCAATAAAATGTGATAATATTAAAAGCAAACATTTCAGCAGTTTATGCCACACAGCTGTATGCCACCCAGAAGCCGAATGAAACGTGACATTATCATGGTTTGAAGGATACCAACCCTGGGCATAAAACTTCTCCCAATTCAAACAAAGGATAAAAGACCGGTCGGCCTCGTAATTTATTTTCTCGTCCGCAGAAATGTTACTGATGGATCTGACTAAACGTAAGGAGGCGTGATGCAATTGTGTTTGCGGAACGTGACGTAAATAAATCGTGCGTATCTCAAAACGCCTCTCACCCCCACATTTTTTTCCGCAACCAATCCCATACACTCACTCTGTCGGCTGTGCGGACTGAAAAATTAGTTGATAGGATCTCTCCGAACCACCGCCCACCCTCCTTAGACCTACTGTATCATCCTTTTCCCTCCTTCCATCAAAAACAACACCGCTCTCCTCCTTTCTTAATCTCTCCCTCGTTCACCCTGCCTGTTTCTCTCTTTTCATTCCCTCTTCCTCTCTCACTACATCACTCTCCCTCCACCCATCTTACCACGCCTCAACATCTCCCTCACCCCAGAAAAACCTCCCCCTTTCTCCATTCCATCTCTTCTCCCACTCCCATTTCATTCTCATTCTCCACTCGCCTCCCACTTTTCTTCCACCGTACCCCTCCGTCACACCTTTCTCACTGCTCTCCCACTTCCATCTCACTCATCTCCCACTCATTTACCCCTCTTCTTCTACCACTCCCCACTATCATTCCCCTCCATCACACCATCACTCTTCTCCACTGCCCTCCTATTCCTCCGACACTTCTCCCTCTCCCACTTCCTCTCATTCTTCCCCTCCTCCATATTCGTGCTCCTCCGACCTCTCTCTTCTAGTAGTCCCATCTCTCCAACTACACCGCCGCGTCTTGACGAAAAGCGCAGATTTCATTCGAACGCAGGGGCCATCAACACTGGTTGGCGGCAAAAGCTCTTTGGGGAGCAAAAACCCGAGGTCAGGGCCGCCATGCGGGTATAGGAGGGAGTGTGAGGAGGGAATGGCGTTGGGTGTCGGGGAGAGAGACCATCTCTCACGCGTCAGATTCTCCGACAGCGCCTGCAATGCGTCTCTTAGCCTTTTGCATCGCCGTTACGAAAAGGCCGAAATTTTTCCCATCCACGGCGGGAAAAGAGCGCGCACATATTTCACGCCGCCATCCTATCCACCCCCCCTTTTTTGCGCCATCTCATACTGCAGGGCCGTTGATTTGCATAGCCATCTTTGCGCGTTTTTAGTGTGTCAATGCTGCGTATAGCCATTTTGGGAACTGGTTGTTCTTGTGCCTTTTGCATTTTTTCCCGAACGAGATACGTCGGTTTAAATAATCCGAATCAGTATGATGCCAATTCAACAATGGACCGCAGATTGCAGCCCTTACTTCTGAGTATAAATAACGAGGTTACATTTGAGCTTTATGTAAAAGCACCTGACTATATAACTTCGAGTTGATGATACCCGTATTTCTGACTGATTAATTTTTCATTGTTATCAAATCATAAAAAAATAAATTTAAAATTTTATATTTCATTATATTTATTCTGATTATCTGTCTTTCTGCAGAGGTTTTTCGTGCTATCCTGTAAAACTTCTTTCCTTCCATTCATTTGGTGTTTTCACTTAGTTTTTTCAAGTATACCACCAATGCAATTTTGGACCCAGACCGGTTACTTCTTCATGAAAACCTGTTTTTCCTCATAAGGGGGTCGTGAATCACTTTACCTCCCAGTTGTCCGGACAAATTGCGAAACTCACTTTCTTCAAATGGCGGCGAACTCTTTGAAGGTACAGATCTATTGAAAGCTTATGGCACCTGCGCACAAACACGGATTCAGCATGGAAGAGTCCATTCTCGAAAGCAAGCTACGCGGAGGTGAGGGTATATACGCATGGGGTAATCAGTCATTCTCCACAGCCACCTTCTCCTTAAGCTTTCCCCCTCCACAGCCACCTTCCCCTACATCACGTGACTCTTCGCGCATTTAGGTGCCATAAGCTTTCAATAGATCTGTACCTTTCTTTATAACGACAGCTTTAAATTACACCAAATAAAATTGTTGATAATATTTCATCATTAAAGTGTTATTTATGCATTGATAAAAGTATAACCTATAATTTTGCTGTTGTAATTACACACATTTTTATACATTGATTATAATTTATCTTCAGAATACTTAATTAAAAGTTATGTTGAGATATTTCCCGCCTGTGTGGCCTTAAATTTGATTTAACACACGTTTATTCGTATTTTATCTCTAAACTCATTTTAAACTCCCATAAACTCATTCGCATATCTCTCCGGGTAACGTTATGTGTTCGCCGTTGGACAGTACTTGATAAAAAACGGGAACGGACACCACTGAAATCTCCCCAGCTCCTCTACGTAACTTCTCTGTTACAATCTGTGGATTATGATTCTATGAGTCTATAGCAATCTTAATTGAAAACTTCCGGGAATATCTTACAAAAAAGAAAATTAAATTTTCAGGCATATAAAAGATTATTGATATTTTAATTATCGCTAATGCTTACGAATTACTGGTTTTGCATAATAAGCCCAGATAATAAGTTATTTTTATATCCAATTTTATTTATTAAACTGTAGATCATGCCCTATAGATTGGTGTTATTTTTTTGGATTAAAAAAGAATTAATGCGTTCTGTGAGATATAGTTATTGACATGCTTAGTACTTATTTTCTATCAAGTTCTGCATAAAACTCCACGTCCTTGATATACAAAATATCTTTTGTGTTTAAACAATGGAGGAGGATCTATTAATTTAAAATATTCACTAAATGTATGAAATGAGTATATTTTCAACACAGTTGCTTTAAAATGCGTTCAGTATCGTAGCATCGGTTATTAGAATCAGAAGCGAATTTGGGGAATCCGAGTCTCACAACGATAGTGATTTGCGGGGCCCACAACTCGCGATTTCTAAATATACGTGGTTAAATTTTATAGAGAAAAACAGGCAGTCCAATCCTTAATATGTATTTGCATAGATATTGCAATATATTGAGGTGGATTTTGAGGTCGGTATCAATCGTAGGCCATACTCTACAAATAAGAAATGATTATTTTTTTCAATGATACCGTCAGTTGAGACTGGTCTTCGCCCATTATCGTTTTTATATGTCCGCTTTCTTGTGTGTAAAACTTTTCACACCCAATGACTACATTTCTGTCCCCACACGTACTAACTCTCTAGCGATCTAGTCTTTCGCCCAGATCGCCTGGCCCTATACCCGCCTCTGATTAGAAAAGTGAAAGTAAAATTATCGTATTTCAATGTTTTATATTAAAGCAGTCTCCCACAAATCTCCTTATTTCTATTTATCCATGTAACGTGAGCAATGGGTCTGTAAAATCATAGTGTCCAAGTAGGGTTAGAGCCATTCAGAACTAAATTGCGAGAGGTATGTTTGTGCTCGAGCAGAAAATAGTACCGGCACTTGTACTTCGCGTCAGAAATTTTCCGGTTGTCATTCATGCATATTTATTACCATTCTAAATCCCCGACAGACGTCGTGGTAACCCTATTCTGTTCAAAACTCGATTTCCCTGGACCGTTTTGACTGCGTGGAATCCGGCATTGGGCGATTGTCACCCGTGTCCTCTTCTGCGGTCCTCGGTCCCTTTCTCTCTCTCCCTACAAGGCTCCGGCATCCATTAATCAAAAGAGTGACGTTGTACCACGTCAAAATCAATGCTCCATAAGCAAATACAGACGACGGAGAAAGCGTTGGAGACACGCGAGGTTGAAGCGACGGAAATGGACGTTTGTGCCACGGGAGGTTCTTTGGTTTGCGGAACAATTTTAAGTGGAGACGATAGTTCCGTCCGAGTATCTTCCTATTTGAGCCTCTGTCGAGCATACTCCGAATTTGGTGGGTTTCCAATAAAATTACCCTTCAGGTACTATCAATTACGGAATAGGCATCCATTTAGATAATTTTTATTCAGTTTTTTGGAACCGTTACCCTCCGCAATAATGAACAATACCATTAATAGCTGCGACCAAAATCTATTACAACAGAGCAATTTATAATTATTGTGCATGGTAAAATGAGAAATTATCAATTTTCCTTTAAAAAATAAGCGTTTATTTTCTCCGTTTTGATTAAAACCTAATTCCTACTTGTTGTAGCTATCTTTTGTGATTACCTCCATTGGCTTCAACCCTAGAACTACCAAGGGGGGCTCCAAGGCCACTACTTATTTTTTCGTGGTATGTTTCTTTTATAAAAGAGGAAGTCTGAATATTTTATTACATTCTACAAAGACTTATGTAAAATAATTACCCTATGTTTCTCATCAATGTATGCATATTTCAATTTTCTGCAAATTATTTAATCATTGACTGCATACCTATACACGCGGGTAGCCTAACTTACAGGGCACCATATGCGTGGAAAGCAGTGTGAAGTGCGCTATTTGTTTAAGCTGTTGTGTAGAATGAATCAGATAAAATCATTAAAAAAATTCTTAAAAGATTCTGAATATAATGAAGAGATATACCTGAGGGTTACGAGAGGGTCGTGAAGACAATATTTTTGTCTCATTTTTATTTTAAGTATGGATTTGTATTTAGAATTAAAATTCTTGTTTGCGCCAATAAAATAAATATTATTGATATTTTAATATTAATATTGCATCTTATATTTATCGGTAGATGCGTAGGGTGAGAGGGGGGCCCGATAAGGTCGAATTACACGAGAGAGAGTTGCGAGTGCTTATTGTTTGTGAATTTGTGATCGAAAGGAAACGAGTGCATATACATTATCAGTAATATTATTCATGGTACAATGTTTTAAAGAATGTTCTAAACAATGTTTTTTAAGGAATAGTGAATTATATTCTCACACTAAAGTTTAAAACATGCTAAATTTGATGAGGGCAGAATAATTATGACAAAGGGAATAAATTATCGAGACGGGTAACGTAAGAAAACGAGAGAATGTAAAACATTCATCAGTATTTACGCTGAAATAAAGCTATATTACGTATATGAATTATACTCGGCAAATATCATCCACGAACTAATTCAAATCTCACATATCATTTGAAAAGCTACAGCCATTCGTGGACAACTGACACAATTAGCATAGATCGGCCAAAATGATGCTAGACTCAAAAACATTTAACTTATTTAGCGAATATTTAATCTATCGTTAGATAAACCAGGAGAGGAATCGCATCCGCAAAGACGAGATTAAACAGCCTTCGAAAATTTTGGCTTTTTCTAACATTACCGCTGCATGCGTTCATTATTTCCCTGCAACAATACGAAAAAAGAGTAGCATTTGCGCCCCAAAAAACGAGTGATAAAAATGTAAAATAGGAGTCACTCCGAAAAATGTTTTCAGCAAAACCGAAAGTTATTAATTTCTTTTGATCTGGGCCTTTTTTCCTCGATCCCGGGCGCCGGGCGTATATTTCTTTCATCTACACGTTAGATATGGAACCTATTCGTCTAAAAATTCATCGTTTCAAAGAGCCCGTTTTTGCGAGGATTCGCGAAAATAAAAGAAAAATATTAGGCTCCGCAGCCGAGCAGAAAGAACGCGCGCATAAAATTCGCGTCTGTGTTTTTTTCTATCGTTTCCGAACTACGCGTGATACACTGCGGATATGGTTTTTATTTTTGATATTCTCGAGTGGTCGGGACCTCAACAATGAAAACAAACAAATGATTTACACGACAATTTCCAGCTCTTATTCACCAATTCATGATGCATTGCCACTATAAACATCGCTCGTAACTCCTTTCCGAGAAAACGCAAGGACGGAAAACAGACCTGCATAACAGACGACCGCACGTCCGTTGCATCTTGAGCTGGACTCCTGCAAATCAAAAATACCAAAAAAAAATCGAAGTGAGAAAAAGGTTCATAAAAAAGGGCACAATAAAATACGAACGATTCATCCTGCTGGCATTAAAAGCATGGCGGAAATGGAAGAAACAAGGAATTCCAGGAATAAAATACTCTCATCGATTCGTATTTTTTGTATTTGTTCCTTTTTTATAAATCCTCTCATCGGTTATGGTTTTAATAAACCCTGTCCAATTAATATTCATCTCTAAGGGAGCTCGAATATTGGCATTGACGTCCATCTCTGCGCCCGTTTTCGATAGCGATGTGTCAGTTTGCGATAGTGATCGCAGTGTTAACTTTTTGCGGTGCACAATTCTGAAACCTCTCTCCCCTTTATGTCAATGATTGAGCAGTTTGCTTCCAAGGATGATTACATTTGGAGAAATGGTATCTCCAAAACCTCTCCACACAACAATTGCTCTCCATTTTTAAAATTTTCAGTGGAGTGTAAATGCTAAATAAGATCTCACCGCTACGTGTTTTCGGTAGATGTTGGAATTGAGTTTTGGAAATTGTATATTGTTGAATTTTTTATTAAATTTTTAAACGCAGACCGGAGAATATGTGACAATTTTTATACCTTTGTGTGCCGATTTGTGGAAATGTATGCGTATATTTTTATAAACATATACATAAGTATTTGATTGTAATATTTCTACTTGCAATAGTTTGCAAAAACACAGAGTATAATTGATTTGTCGCTTATTATATTTTTGATTCGACTTGGACTTCTCTGGCGCTGCGTCATTCCCCCTTTTTTCCCTTGCATGAACCATTTGGGTTCATTTGCAGTCTAAAGTTTTATATCCACAAGGGTTAACTCTCGGAATGGCTGAAGGCTATCCATTCTACGAGGAAAGGCGATTTTTTCATCCGGAACCGCGTTACTTTTAATGCCCATGCATTCCGTCCGCTTTCAAGCTTCCACTTCGACATAGGCGCTTCCTTCCTCCCATTAGTTTCAGACCTCCCATTTCTTTAACCTGATAGAGTCTACCTCGGATTCCACGAGTGTCGTCCTCGACATTTAAGCTTTCTAGGAATATTTCGACGAAACCAGGACGGCAGAAGTGACGAACGCTAAATTTAACGTCGCTTCAAGTAATTTCTTTAATGCAGATCCAGAGACCCAAAATTTGTGGCCAGGTCCATTTGTATTTCCTCGCAGTTTTACAGTTTTCATTTAATCTCTTTTCATAATTTATTGATTGGAATAACTTTATCGTAGTTTTTTGGAGAATTTTCATATTCATATTCTGTTGGAATATATCTTCTCTTAAACTTTTAAAATTTATAATCGATAAATTTAGCGATTTAAATCCGTATTATCGAGCAGAAAATCGTCTATTTGGCATATTTTCGATGGATGTATCTCGTCGTATGACCGTTAAACTAATTTTCTTGTTTGCATCTTAGATATTTAAACTGAGTACAGTATTGACGATTAAAGATATTTTAGATGAGAGATTGAAACCGTCCAAACTAATGTCTTTGCAAATTGAAAATTACATCGAAAAAGAAATACCTCCATAGTTTATACGTTTGATACATGTGAGTACATATTCTTGTAACTTTAAATGAGAAATAATATAATTTAATTTGAAATATTTCACTAAAATAAGAATAAAGCTATATTCAATGAAAACCAGGCAACTAATATTTAATCTTCATTTCTCGTTTTTTATTATTAAAACTTCATAAAAGAAGTCTAGCACGAGAAAGGAAACTTAACGTTTTGTTGTTGAGCCGCGTATTGGCATTAATTTCACATTAACGTGTATTTAGTTCAAAAAATGTGTAAAAATATTATTTAAACCCCGCTATCATTTATTATTCATATTCTATCTGCGGTTAATATATGAAAACTGAAGCATGAAATTATTCGTAAAACCAAAGGTAATGAGGTGCATACTCGTTGGCGCGCTCGATTACTCCTCCGATGACTTTATTGCTATCAGTTGCACTGAATCCGCTCCCAGGCATTAATTTGCTCTATAGACTGCGAATTTCGTTCCGCCCGTGCGCACTTTCTTTATGTGATTTGAAGTCATATCACCAGTGTGTAGAGTTTAAATCTCCATTGTTTTAACAACGTGCATGGTGTACATTTTAACAAATTTCGCCATCATTACTTTTGGCCATTATCCGAAAATGTATCATACGATAAAATTATGAAAAAATGGAATGTTATGCAGCGAAAATTTCATGTACTGTTATTTAGCAGAAGTATTTAAGTAAAACATGTGCGCATAGGTGAGATCTCACTTTAGAAAAATCAGAGTTTTGAAGGTAAGTTATTACAATTTTAAACTCCAAGTCCATAATGAAATATTTTAATTCCACCTAATAATATGGCTGAAGTATAGAAATTTTAGAATCATGACTTATAAACTTACAATGAAAATATGATTAGCGTGTTTTCTTTCAAATCATAGGGTCGCGGGTTCGGATTCTGCCGAAGGAATGATCGTATGTGTTGCGCTCATTGCATATGCAGTGAAACTCTGTATAAGAGTTGGTTAAAAATGACTGAATTCAACTCAGTGTATTAGATTAAACGTAAGTATTTCGCGCATAACTATTGATTTTAAATTATCCCCAAATAATAAAGTCTATTTTACGCGGGTTGAATTTCCTTTATCTTCCTCTAAAATTAACTTTTCACTCACAAAAAACTATCCTTGATTAAATCTTTTCTAATAGTATTTGTTGACACGTGCCAATCATGTAAATCCCCAAAATTATTATTTCTCTTTATTATGAAGAGAATGGTCTTCTCTGGGATTTTTTTTTCATTTAAAAAAATAAGAAACCCTTCCCTCAGGCTATATTAGTCGACGTCATATATCATTCTCGGGAAACGAACTTTAGAACGAAGCCCATTCTACAAATATGAAGAAAACGCGGATATCACTCCAATGATTAATCAGTGAATTGTAAGTGACGTTCGAATGAGTCCATAAAAAGCCATTGTTCGAAGAGCGAACATGAAATCGCAATTAGATGGATGGATGGATGGGGCGTTGCTCAAGGGGCATTACGTCCTTCTTTTTTTCCTCTCCATGACATAATTTTATTAGTAAGCACAATTTGTGATTGAATGAACTGTAAGAAATGCATTATATAGGGCAATTTTGCGGCTGTGCTTCGCCGCCAAGAAATGTTTTTGTTTAGGAGATCATCAATTTTATGCATTCCTTCCAATAAACCATTGGAAATTTTTGTTACAACTGTTTCCCGTAGAATATATTGGGTTCCTATTGGATACATTGGTTAACTTGAAAATGTTTCAGAAATATTGATGCAATTATATTACTGTTGTATTCTTTTTACGAAAATGTCCATTAACAAATTCACATAAGCCAATTAAATATTTTATTTTCCTGGAATTTTCATACATTGGTAACACATAAACCCATAGTACTAGCAAGAGCGTTTGCCGTCTTTCTTTAAACTATATACATAATAATTTTCATTCACATTATGCTAAGCAATAATTAACGTTATGATTAAAATGGGCCACTAACGTTCTTATACCTTACTCTTGTACTCGCTTTTAAGTTTTCGACGGGTGATGTCTTTATTACAATTTTATTCGTTTAAATTTTCATGTTTATGTATGATATATTTTAAATTTACTTTTTAATCTATGATTTACAAATTTTTGGATTTTCCGTAATTAAATGACAAAATATATTTTTGTGAGCTGATCTTTTATCTTTATTATTCTAAGCCATTGCCAAAAAATAAAACTTAAATGTTACGACGAATTGAAATGAAGTTTGGCGAGTCTTCATTTCCATTCAATTGAATTGGTAAATAAATATCACTTGTTTTACTTAGTATAAATTACTGTTATCTAATTATGTGAATGTGGACGTTATAACAAAGGCGCAATCAAATGACTCGCTTTTTTTCGTTTTCTTTTCGTTTTTTTAACTCGGATTAGTGAGTTTGGCCAGTTAGCCAGTAGCAACAAACCGAATTTTTTGCTATCCCACGCACTAATTTTCCCTTCGATTCAGACTGAATTTCGTGCAATTCAAACACAAATTCTAGCAATATTCGTGAAATGGCTGTCACCTGTTCTCCCTCCGTTTAATCTCCCGAAGCTACTATAATATAGGTGCGTTTTTCATACGGTCAGAGGAAAAAAGTTCGAAAAAGTTCGTTCACCTTTGTACTGACCTCGATATCGCGACAGGCTGAATCTGTTCCGAGCGTTTACCCAACGTGATTCAGATCCCCACAAGACCATTGCCCGGAGGGATTAACCAAGGAAAACCTTACGGCGGATCAGTCATCGTCCTCTGGAGTTAAGCTCCAACACAAGAAACTCCCGTTGGTAGTGGAGATACCAGCTTAAAAAATGAAAACGAAAGAAATCACTTTAAACCAAAGTCAGTAAATAAATTATATCCTCTCTCACTAATCTTATTTAAAATCCTCGTTCATTTTTAGAAAAGATGAAACTCGGGCTAAGAAATGGAGAACATTGGTAAACTAGAAGAGAATAAAAAGAATGGGAGTGTTTCAGTAAACTTATAGGAGATAATATAGTAATAGACTAGGAAAATTTTAATTATTCGGTAAAAATTAATAGGTTGCAAAATATAGGGAGGAAGTCGTTCGCACAAATAGGAAATATAGAGTGGGGTTTGCGCAAAAAAAGAATGAAAAAGCGTCTGACTTAAAATAGTAATTCGAAACCGAAAATAAAAGGTATGGGAAGGATTCAGACTAGTTTTTCTAGCTCGCTGGAGATTACCTCAAAATCACGGGAACATTTAATATGCAAAATTTGGTTGTGATTCGGTCGTTCAGTTTTCCAACTCAATTCCGATTGCTCGAATTGCGGTGTATTTGGGTCCCGAATCCTTTCAAAATGAAATTGTCCATCCAGTGGGCTAACACGCTCGATCGAAATCCATTCCGATAAATTTTAGAAAATGAGAGACAAAGAAGGTGTGATAGGAAATGGTTGCGCGAATTGAAAATCATGGTGGCTTTTACCATTTTCATTTCGGGAAAAGCCATTCGTTTCAGAACAATTAATAACATTCCAGAAGGCGTAGTTTTAAAAAATATTTTAAAAGAAAATTGAAAAATTTATGAAATAGTTACGTCTTTGGAAGAAAATAATTTCCAATGTATGTCTTTGTTTTCCTGGACCGCATGTATATTTTAAGATCCGTCAGATTTTCTACATTTAAGTAATATGGTGTTAAGGTATAGCAATAATAACGAATAAAATTATAGAATGAATCTAAAGCAAATTCAATGAAAAGAAATTTATACCGCGCAACCGTCTTCAAAAATATTTGAGAGAGAAACGCTTAAAATATTCTAAAATACGAGTATTTTACTTTTAAAATGAAGGTTTCTGCCTAATTGACTTAATTGAGTTAATTCCTTTGTGAGCACCTAATTACGAGAGGTCTAGCTTGCATGTCCATGCCATAGAAACAGTTGACAAGTGAAAATAAAAACGGTCGAAACGGAATAAATCTGTGTGAGTCTCGATAAAGCACCCTCGGCAACTGGCTGCCGCAGATTTCGTACTCCAAAAGGAATCCACCTACAGAGACACTGCAAAGAGGGGAGGACACTTTCATCGACAGGGACTCTGGTTCACTTGGTGGGAAATACGCTTCACGCTTCGCTTTTGTTTCGGTCTCCCCTACCTTCCTTTCGCAATAGTACGATATTTTCCTGACGCCACGTGTGGTTGAAATCGATTGCTCCGGCTTTGAACTGTTAAATAAACTGGCGCTGCATCGCTTCGGGAGAGTTTTAGCGGTCAGGCCGTGAGCGAGAAAGAGAATATTCGCACGACGCTAATTCTGAGCGGATAATTGGGATTCTTTTTCGCTCTTCCCGCGCCATTTGCGTGGCGTGTCGGTTGTGAAATTTACCCATCGAAATTAGAATTAGTTCCGTTAATTTGGCTGTAATCGCGTGACCTTCTAGATTGATGGAAAAATTTTATTTTCTGTTGTGAATTATTGTAAAATGAGGTCACCGGGGGATAAATAATTCTCCGGTATACACATTGAGGTATTTCCACTAGTGCAACACCAATAAATGTCAGGTGAAGCGTATTTGACATCTATCGGAAAACTATTGTGATTCACCAAGGGGAATATAACTAAAGTACTTCCTTTCCTTTTATAATATATAAATACATATAGAGTAACTTATTTTTATATCTGATTAAGGACTAAAGAGCACTCGTTCATATTAAACGATAGGCAATATACTTTTTAGCTCAATAAATTATACTGAATTAGTACTATTATTTATTGTGTTTATCAAAGCTGCCTTCAGTAGAAAAATGATTCAATCCTTAATTTTACGTAGAAAATTAAAAAATTCTAATAATTTATTTAATAAAAATAATTTTATCTCACCGATTAGATTGACTATAGGACTTTTACGAATTTTCCGATCTATCTTATATATATCTCTCTTACACCGTCTGCAGCAAATTCCACCACGCGCCACCAGATAGCGCCACTGAAGCACCAATGCCGATATTAATCGTTTATATCTCAAAAACGGTAAGAAATAATGGCTAAAATAATTTCCAGAATTTCTTGATTCACATTTAAGAAGTGATCGACGAAAAATTATTTGGAAAAGCGACACGGGTTTGACGCCAGTGAATTATTACTATTTCTCATAAGATAACACGTTAAAATGGAAGGATTTTCTTCTTTTGAAACTAAAATTTAAAAAATTTAACTTTCGATCTTTGGATCTGGACTATTTTAAAGAAAACAATTTCAAGTTTCATATTCCATTCGTCTTTTTTCACCTCATGTTAATCGTTTGAATGGTGCATTTTGGAAAAATCTTGGAATTTTTACGGGATGTTGCCTTACCTACCAACTACATTGTTAAACCTGGAAATCCTATTGTTACTTCAATCCATATAGGTTTAAGCGCGATTTGAAGGCTTGTATTAAGAGAAGGAGAGAAAGACGGAAGGAGGGGGAAATGATTCTTATAGCAATCAATGTAAACAACATTCGTTGCGTTATTTACAAGAAGGAATGCCTAAAAATCTTAAATACTATTCAGAGAGATTAAAAATCGTAATAATGAGCTAAATTTAATAATATTGAAATTGTAACGGTATAAAAATCTACGGAACGTGCTGAACGTCTTACTAAACAAACCGAGCATGTAAAAATTTTATGGGATTTTGCGATAGGTTAAGGGAGTTGTGTAGAAGAATGGAGGACGAGTTTGGAAATGAAAAGAGAAAGAGAGGTTTAAAGAATCAAAGAATCACAAAAATAACAATAAGAAGGCTATGTTGTCCGTCCGTTGGTCTGATTGTGAGTGTCGAGCAATTAAAACGCGAATAATTCAATCAAGAATATAGATATAATATTGAAAATAGGCAGAAATAATCTACCCAAATATAAAAATGCTTTGCCGAAACAAAATTCCAGTGTTCCACTCTAGGGTCATATTTCCATTCCATTTGTACTGAAAAATCGACTTTTTGTCGTGCAGGCTTTTCTTCTTTTGGAAATTAAATGAGAAAAATCTTATTTACGATCATTCCGATTTGAACTACATTTGAACATTTGAACTACACTTTGTATGACTTAGTTCGCTTTAAATATTAAAGGGGTTCTCAATTGCATTCAATTGTAAAACTTGTACTGCCATCTACCGATACAATTTTTAACTATGACTCGCGCCATTTTCAAAATATACACTTTGACCGTTTTGATGAGCGTATCAGACACAAACTCAATTTTTTCAACATTTTGAATTATGCCACTTTCAAAATAATGGGCCAATATAAATATTTCTCTTTCGCCGTCTGCCGGAATTATTTACAACTGACTGTAATGTTATTTTAACAAACTTTTTGAGCAGGTAGAAGATTGAAAATTGGTAGCTATGTTTGGTTCTTATAGTAAAATTCATTTAAGAAACAAATTTCTTAAAAAAAGACTAGAGTTCGATTCCAGTTGGTAATTTCTGTTTTCCATAAGATAACACGTAAAAATTGATTTTTCGACATATAGGCTTTTAATCATTTCTAAATTAAAATTAGAAAAAAATGACCTATGATCTTCGGACCTGAACCGATCTAAAGAACAATAAATAACATTTCTTATACTTATCGTCGCATTTCCTCTACTATTCGAAATCGCTCAAGTTATACGTTTCAATCACATTTATTGAAAAAATTTCAGTTTTTTAACGACATGTTGCCTTGCCGACCTTGTCATTGTTAAACCTCGAGATTGTATTGTTGTCTCCATAATTATATGTGTGTATATATATATATATATATATATATATATATATATATATATAGAGAAAGAGAGAAAAGGAGAAGAAAAGCCTTAAATTTAATACTTAATCCATGCATACCCATCTTGTATCTAGAGGGACATAGATAAATAATGATCTTTATCAGGGCGAGATTGAGATTAGGAAGTCTATTTTTTTCAGAGAAAGGGAGAGTGGGAGAGGGAGGGAGAGATAGTGAGAAAGAGATAGATAGATAGATAGATAGATAGATAATCGTCTTTATTCGGGCGAAATTAAGACCATAAGGTCCATTCTTACATTTAACCCTTCCTCAATATAATAAATATAAAAATGGTAATGTAAGATAGTACAATACGCATGACATAAACAGTATATACCTAAATCATACAGAGTAAAAAATATATATATAAAATTGAAGAAAGATTAGAGATTGTGGGGAAAACCTAGGTAAAACAGGCATGTCCTCCCTAGTAAAACCCACGCAGGAAAACACCCACTGAGAAGGGGGGTGTGAAAAACCTGCGAAAACCCTAGATAGTGTACATATTATAATATAGCAATACAACATTAAATAGAACGGAGTATGTACAGTAAGTGTTCGTATATACAGCATCGTTGTATGCCGTCATAAACAAATACATATATGGGTATTAACGTAATGCAAACCAAGAAATCTAATACAATAATTAGGCAGAATAAGATGAAATATACTTGAAATAAATACAATGAATATGGAGATTGTTGTTGGATCGTGCATAACATAAGAAAGAAAGAAATGACAGATAAAGAGAGAGGGGAAAGGAGGCAGAGATGAAGGAAGAGTGGGAGATATAGGTAATGGTCTTTATTAGAGCAAGATTGAGACTAGGAAGTACATCTTTTCCAAAGAAGTGGAGAGATAGGAGGATGGGAGAAAGGAAGAGAGAATAAGAGGAATAATGGGAAGTGCCTAAATTTAATACTTAACCATATTTGACGAACAATAACGCTAGTATTACTTATTATTCCGTCAAAGTAATACTTTTCCAGTTTTATTCTGCAGTTTTTGAAGAATTACATTTATTGTGATACTTCATATATTATTAATTTAATTATTGACAATCTCATGAAACTTCTGGATTTTGAGGATATTTCGGTTTTTAAATTGCGTTAGAACTTCATTCTTATAAACCTTTCAACTTAATCTCTGTGATGCTGTAAGAAATCACTGTTATATTTGTCGTCCCCGTGTAAGCACGTGAACTAACCCTTTCGACTTCATCCCGAGTTCGCCATATGCAATTTCATCCTTTCCGTGCCTCACATTCCACGCCGTCACTGGGATTTCCGCCATCTTTCCATCAGATCCCTCTCCATTAACTCACACTTCCCTTTAAGAGGATCCACTTCGTTTTTACTCGACTCCAACCTCCATCTTACCTCCTCCCTCACCTCTTTCGCTGCGGAATTCATCTTGCACGACTCGTGCCTATGATAATTTCACCGCTACGTGTTTCGGATTTATTTCCCTCTTCTTCCTTTCCTCCGCTTCCTTAATCGCAAATTTATTCCATTCCAATCTTTCGGTACATATCAGGCCTTAATGAACTTGCGTTTTCTCCAACTCATCTTATTTCTACTCGTTTCCCTTCCGTTCATCTTAAATAAACCCTTCACATTCTCAAATGACTCTTATACCATTTCCTTTGTTCCCAGAAGCGAACAGATTGAAAAATTCTTGCCCTTCGAATTACTCATTTTAACCTACTCTTTAAGATTTGTCTTACCCTATTTATTTCTCTCTTCCTCTCTCTATTCCTCCCTCATCTTTCGGTAATGCGAACAACGAAGTTCGTATTTTTATAATTTGCTAAAGCGAGGTTCATCTGCTTTATTAAAATTAAAACTCGGGCCGATATAGTCAAATTTATTATTGTGCATTTATAGACGTTGATTGTTATATTTATACGGGTCATGGCTAAATTCCTCCAATTGTCTTTTAAATTATCTATGCTCCCACTCCCTTTCTTTTATTTCTCGGCCATCTTTAGTTTGACCTCCTACGCTTCTCTAATCTGCCACCCATTACATGGTTCTCCATTATATTATCTCCTTCTTTTCTACCTCGTTCTTCTTTTCATTGTATCTTCCCATTTCTTCCTACCAAGTCCATCACCGTCTGCCTTCTTCTAATCTTCCTCGCCCTCTCATTATCCTCCTTCCTCGTAATTCCCTCATTTTCTCTCTCTCTCCTTGCCCCTCATTTTTGCCATTAATCTCCTTCCACGATGCCAGTTCCAAAAACCTCTCTCTTCACTTCTATCTCTCTCTCTCTCTCTCTCTCTATTACACTTCCTAGGTCTAACACTATACGAACCCGTCGCCTCTTCTCCTCCTCCGCAATAATCCGTGCGTATGAGGTGGCCTTACAAAATGCTGCCATTTTCCCTCACTTACCTCGCAGGCCATGGCGAGCGGCTCTTCATTGACCCACGTCATCGCTACTACGGATCTACTACGAACCCCAATCTCCATTCCCTTCCTTACGTTTCTCTGCTCATTTCCTCTACCTCGCCTCGCCCATTATCTCTCTCCCGCCCGCCCCCTCCTCCTATCCTCTCGCTCTTCACCATTTCTCCACCTCTTTCTTTCCTCCTCTCATTCTCGTTCGTTTTCCCTCCTCGTATTGCCCTTCCTAACTCCCTGACCGTGCAGAGGAAGGCTACGGAGCGAGGATATCCAGGAAGTGGCCGGAAATGGCGCGAGAGATCTTCTATCCTTAGGACCACTCTTCCCTCGCCTTCATTACGTTTTCCTTCCCTTTTTATTTTTTATAACCAATGTGTGTACATGAATATATATATATATATATATATATATATATATATATATATATATATATATATATATACACACGTTTATATATAGTCATTTTCTCCATTGATAATGGAAGAAGGAATTTATACTATTATTATTTTAGGCTTATTGATTTGTACATTTCAGCGTTATAAAGAGGATTCGTAATAAAAACATGGATGAAACATTATCAGTATGGATTGTTCACACCGTAAACCAAAAGGAACATTTAAGTTTATTAAGAATGAAGATGTCTTATAGTGTTTGTTATGTGTGGATATGCATGCGAATGGATCTAATACGGCTGGAAACTTGATTCTGCGGTTTGAGCCATTCCCCAGGAATAAAGAAACCGGAGTTTGCTTCCCACGAAAATTTCCCGTTTATTATCGTCTAAAAAATTGCATAAGAATAATTTGAAAAGCACCATTTGCTACATAATGAACAATTAATGAAAGAAATCCTTTGCTAAATCACTACCTCCGTTAAGTGGACTGTACTTGTTTTTATGAGTTGTTTAGTTAACTTTGCATTTATTTGTCATTTCATTAATTATTAGTATGATTTTATTAAAACAATCGACATAAATAAATAATTAATTATATTTTATGCTAACTACCCTCAATCATATTCTCTCATGAAATTACATATGATTACATACCTTATATATGAATGCATCATAACGATGCTTTACAAAAATCGTAGGCGAATTGATCTACGCAAATATTATTTTCATTATCTCAATCACTATTATCCATTAGAGTTCATGTCTAATACAATATATTAATAAAGTGTTATATTGCTTATGATAAATAATTAAATTCGCATTTAAATATTTTCAGTATATGTAATGTTTTATTTTCAAATTGCATTGAAAGATGGAGCCAAGGAATCTGAAAATACAGCGAAAAATTTAACTATAAAATTTTTCGATTTCTATTTCCCTTGGAATCTTGGCTTTTGATTGATGTTGGATCAATTTTAAAAATTTAAGAAGTGAAGCTACTTCAAATTGCTAATGAATATCAAGTCATATTTATCTGATTGTGATGATGAGTCTGTTAATAAAAAAATATAGCGATACACATTACCGTGTGATAGAGACTTTTTAAATAATATCATATGCTAAAATCATAATTAATACAGGATAGTTAAATATAATTATTTAAAATTTGTATACAGTGACCTTTAGAAATCAGCTGTGTTTATTCTCTCCCATAAATGAAAGTTTTGAGGGAATATATAATTTTATGGAGACACAATATCATATCATAATTTCTCTCGGAGTTTCTCGACCTATTTTCTCAATTCCGTTAGGTATTTCTCTACAGAGCGATGAGATTTCTCTCTCTCTCTCTCTTATCCATTCCTCTCTTGTATCTGTCCGAATCTACCCGACCGAAGTCCATTATTTTGAGTCTCCATGTAGCCGAGATCCGCAACCTCAAGTATCTTCTCTCTTGGACGCCAGCGCCACCTCAGCCTGAGCAGCTAATTCTGCTTTCCCGCCTCCTTCATCTTTAATCTTCTCTCAAGATAGCCAGTCTCTTGCTTAGCGTCCTTTATGCCATACACTCGTATGCGTCCGAGGGATCTGATGGCAGCTTCGCATCTTTCTTCCATGGCGTCAAAATTAACTTAATTATTGATGTTGAAACGTAAACGGCAATTGGGTTCGATTTCGTTTTACTCGTTTTTGGACTAATGTAATTGGTTTAATTAACTCAATGCAATAATTTAATATACTTCTCGAGATCTATGCTTCATTAAAAAAAACATTAATCAGTCACATTGAAAAGGCGGTGTATTCAGTAAAGGAATTTTTTTCATTTAAACTTATATGGAAAATTCCAGATTTTGAAATTACCGTGATCTTTTACGTTTATTTCGTCGTTTTACCATTATTTATATACATTATACTTTTGCTCAAATCGGTTCAAAAGATAATTTGTATTTCAAAATATTTTAAATGTATTCAATGTGGCAGATGAGAATGAAAGTTGAGTTAGTCTCAAACAGCGAATTTCTATCAATTTCACAATAATTGCTGATAAAATCTGCTGAAAATGTAGTGATTTTTTAAAAATCAAAATGAAAAACTATAGGGGGCGAATAATTTTTATTATGAGTTAAATACCACACAAAACAAACCTCTAACGTATAATATGTACAGCATTATTCGTAAAAGATAAAAAATACAAACTTCCATTATATAAGGCGATATGAAAGTTTTAAAAAATCGGAATGCTTCCCCCGCATAATGACACGCTCAAAATTCTACTCCTCCTGAAAGCATCTCATTCCGAAATTTTGATCAAAAAAAAAACTTTTCAAACTTTTCCCTTCGTTTTCCTATTGTTCCCTTCCATCGTTGCACCCCTCCCAATCCTCCGTCTCTCTCTCTCCTCTCCCTCTCTTCTTATTCTCTACCCCTTCTTAACCTCTCCCCACCCAACCCACTCTCCTCCCAAACCAACCGCCACCGCACCGCCATGCCAAAGCATTCCCGGAAATGACAGTGCCATTCTAAGCTCATGTCCTCTCACCCCACGCCCAAAACCCACACCCTCAATCCCGACGACACCTTAAACCTCCCCCAGACCACCTTCTCCATTATGCCCCGCCTAAAACCCCGTTCTACCCCTTTCATCCCACCTCCTAAAAACACATGCCCCGTGCCTTATGCTGTAAGGTCCAACCACCACCCCTTCCCCTCTAACGAAACCCTTATGAAACCCCACTTCCTATCCAACTCTCCCTCTGACGGAGGGCGTAAATGCCCCGTGTTGTCTGGTTGATGACCCTCTACCATCCCAATCCCGCCTCTCCCTTCCATCCCTCCTATCTCATTCTCCCCCCCTCTCTCCTCTATTCATAATCTCTTCCTCTTCTTCTCCCTTCTCTCCTCTCCTCCCTTCACTCCATTCCATCGCTCCCACATTGTCTTCATGCACCTCACACCCCATCCGTCCATCATTGTTCCTTCCTCCTTTCGCATCCTTCTTCCCTTTTACGCTTCCGCTCTCTTACCCTTAGTTTCCCCATCACATCCACTCTTAAATCTCCGTCAAATCGAAGCGGTAGCGTATTCTTTGATTATCGATGGATATTCCCCCTGGGAAGCTGCGACGCTTTCATTCTGTTTGATGAAATATTCGCGCATCACTAACGCTCCTCCTCCTCTCCTTCATTTCACCTTCTCTCTCTCTCTCTCTGCCATTCTCTCATTCTTTTTCACTTCACTATCTTTATCTATCTGGCACCCAATAGTTACATAGATGCACTTCATCTTGTATAATGTTCATAATATGCTGTAGTGTCTGACCTATTAAATAAGGCTGATGCAAATAGTGGGAGATATAGGGGCATTACATTGAAGAGTAACGTGGAGGTATTCTGGCGTCCCATGACCGCTTCTGTACCTATGGACTACAATTTATCTATCTTTTAGTCACATTGTGTAATTGTTATTATTATCAAGTTGTTTATATTTTAATGAAATTATGTTGATTACATCGTTATTGCAATTCAGCGATTTGTAAGGTTCTTTTGTATAATAATTGTAATACCAATCATTGTTTTGCTTTGTCGGTTATTCCCCATCGTCTTACTCAATGCAATTTTCGCTTTAAAATGTTTATCTTCAAATTCACCTCCGGCCTTGGTAGAGGGCGGTCACCGTGTTTGTCTCCCAATGTTAGGCTTGCGGGTTCCAATCATAATGTAGTCTAGTAGAAATCGTACGCGTCCACCTTTCTATCGTAATTACGCTCATTACAGAAGGCCGTTAACAGCTATTTATCAGCTATTGAGAATCAATATATAATTAAATATCTTTTGTATCCTCCATTTTGACCTTTCCTTTTAATCCCCTCCCTAATAATTGCTCATTTCCATTCTTTTCTACAACCCCTTCTATCTGTTTTCCTCAATTCTCTTCTTCATCACTTTCCCTTGGTCATCCTTCTCTCTCTCTTTTTTCCCGTATTCAGCTCCTTCCCCTTTCGTCTCTCCAACTACAATCCCTGGTCCAGATTGACGGTTCATTTCCGCTTTGTGACATCCGCGTTTCGTGTTTTTGCCCAGTATTAAACCATCTCATCCCTCATTCATCGTTCAGACGAGGATTTATCTAGTTAACACCTGATTGGGTAACCACACCTACTTGAACTCTCAAAGTTCGGTTTTTCAAATGAATTATTGGAAGGAATTGAAAATGGATGCAGATATACGTTCCGCATTTTGTTCCCGACGGAGAACATTCGTCGATTTAATGGCAGCTGCTACAAATGAAAAATGCACATAGGGCTTGAATTGTTGAATTTTTGTTTTGGAATATATTTTGAGGCTCTTTCACACAAGAATTGATATTTGCAACTCGAGTGAATTGTAAATTTAGCTGCGCAATAAATCTCCAAATGCACATGCACATTAAACATTCCTTTTTCGCGATGCAAATATATTAAGGGAGTGCCTGCGTATTAACAACGCTCGTCCCTCTCTGATTTGAATAAGTCTAACCCATGTAGTTAATTGCGAAATAGCAGATACGAATACAGTCCTGTAAATAATTTATATTTAATAGCACATTTCATAAGTTATTGAAATGCACCTAAAAGATTTTTGTGTATTTTGTGTTTTCTATGTATGTATTTCTAAAGCAATATTACGTGGCGGCTTATATTTGTGCTCTAAAAGCCATTCTCTAGGAAGCAAATGGTTAAATTATAGTTTACTTTTCTACAATTGACTGCATTTCCCTTGTTGTAAGGAAGAGATTTAACTCATATCCAAAACAAATTATAATAATTTTCTGTTTATTAACCTTGTTTGTAATGAAATCTCTGCGATGAAAGACATGAAAGATTAAAATAAAAGAGAAAGCTTATACCAGCATTTTATCTAGAATTCCATATCTCATCCATAAATGCTAATTAATTAACAAAACGAAAATAATATGTTTTTATAGCTAGTTTGCTGATAATTGAATCATGAAGAAATAATTGTTCTCCAGAATTTGTTGATTTATGACTATTTGGAAAGGAAGAGATTAAGAAAATTGATTTGTAAATAATATATAAATTTTTATTATAGGATTTGAATTAAAAATTTACTTTTAAAAATCAATTTACACTTTTATATTGTTTTATGAATATCAGTTTGATAGCACAATTTCAACGAAAAAACCCGTAATTTCAACTATCATCATTGAATTGTTTATTCATAATACATTTTCAACCTGTAATATTGCGGTGGATTCCAACATATTTAACATCGAATGAATTTTCCGGGAATTAAAAAATAATTTTCATAATGAAGCTATAATGTTGAAAACGTTTTATTACGGTGAGCTGATGGCCTTATGATGTATTTTAATTGTTTTCACTTTTTTAATGTCAGCAGAAGTGCATTATTATTACAGAACAAAAACTATTTCAAACTCACACGTATTTTATTCTTTTTTCCATTCAATTAATAACTAATCTTTGAAATTGATGTTTTTTGACAAAAATAATCCAAAAATGTAAACCACTGACTTATGGAGTATTATTTCATTATTTATATATAATTATCTGTTCTTAAGCGTCGTATTTGTTAATCGACTTAGAAATGCTTTTTTTATCGTCACCTTTCTCTGTATAACTTTCAGAAGAAAGAAAAGCAACAGAAGAATCGAGATGTATGTTGATAACTCATGCAGTGCAACTTATTTCAGTGTTTATCAAATTCTGACAAGAAAGTGTTAATACCAGTGAATTTCTTGTTCTTAGAATTTGAGCTGAGAGGTAAAATACAATTAAATTGAAAAGCATTAAAATTTTATTTTGGAGAATAAATTCTAACCAGTTATTTTTAACATATTGAAATACAAATAGTACGTTATGATTTAAACTTAAGAGGTAGCTTAAAGTGAGTGATAATAAATACCATAGTCACATTTTAAGCTCCCGTGTACTTCTACTATGAGAGCAATGTATTTTTCGTATTTCATACATTTTTTCCAGTTATGAGAGATATTGAAAATAAAACCTACATTGATATGATTTTATTCTCATGTCTCGAACTTTTCCCGTAAAATAATGATAAGATCAAACTGGATTCAATTCAGTCTTGTTCAACAGATTATTTTCATAGGGATTCAGATAAAATTTGATTTTTGCTAATATTTCATCTACTGTAGAAATAAGAACAATGATATACTGTGTAGTTCTTTTTCGATTGAAGTGATTTGCTTTACATTTACTTCCAATGAAAACCTATGTGTATTACAGTCAAAGGGCATATTTTTGGAGCTTCAATTTTACCTTTAAGTGCGCTATAATGTTTTACTTTGAAATTTGACATTTGTAACAAAGGTAATGAATCAGAATTTAAAAGTTTCTCTTTACTTTGAGACCCACGACAGCCTTTTGCATTAATAGATGATCGAAAGGTTGAACAGCCTTTTATGAATTTAAGATGAGATGAACATACGACGGCTGGCCCCCTAAAATTGGTAGTCGTAGAAGGAAAAAAGTAGTTACCTGAATATAAGATGACCCATACTCAGAATTTTTAATTGTGTACAAAAGAACAATTTTGAAGGTATTTGATTTAAGTTACACCATGTAACACACTCTACAAGGATAAACATGATAAAAATAAACAAAAAGTGTTATCCCAAAAAATGCATCCCACATACAGTCAGGTTAGTCCTCACTTTTCTCATCACAACCCCTATGACCGCAAAATCTTGACGTTTTTTTCCTAGCAAATATAAGACGAAACTTCATTTTCAGATGCAAAGATATAAAAAATACTTCGTCTTATATTTGAATAAATAAGGTTTATATATTAACATGTTTTGTTTTTTTATTCATTTCTTAAGCATACAGGAGGTACTAGAAAAGTATAATCAAACTTTCATGTCACGATCAATTATATTTGATTTTAATTTAATCCTTATCTTCCAATGCTGAAAATCTCTCGAATGTCCGTATCTGGATTTAGTAGGATGAAAAATAAAGTCGTTAAATATACCATGATATGTGTATGATAAAAACTGACAAAATAATATACTATCAATATTCAGTTGTAATTTATTTAGGCAAATAACGCACATTCCATTTAGCAAAAGTAGATTAATGAAACCAAGTTTTAGTCAAATCAAATTTTTTAACTTTGTGATATGCATCCAAAATGGGTAAAATAGGTATTTTAGTTATCGTGAAAGTTAACTTCGATTCTTTCCTATTCTTATAATAAAACAATGCTTTTCCTAATTCACGATGATCAAGTCTTTCCATCATTTCAATTTTTGCTTAGTGTCCTTGATTGAGATCAATCGATATTAATATGTTTTATAGATTTTATTTATATTAAGTATATTTGGTCATTTTAGACTTTGCTCTTTAACGTTTTAATGATGATCAAGGACATTAATTAATGCGTGTCGAGACACCACTCAAGTTTCGTACTTGTCATCTACTACCTACGGTCTTTCTCAGTCTTTGTAGCGACCTCTATCAATCACCTAACACTTTATCACTTCTCCTTTCAGTTTTTTTGAGACGTCACCCGTTTCTCACGCAGCTATTTTTACAAAATCCCATTCTTTTTTCCATTCAAACCACTCGCTCCCTCATTACTAGTTTCCAATTTCTATCGCTTACTCGCTTTTCTATTCCTGTCCTTCATCGCCAAAGAATATAAGGTTCTATTAAAAAAGTTGAGTTTTATTTTTTTCCAACCTCTCTGCCCTTCCCCCTTCACCTCCGACTCAACCTCGCTCATTCGACCTATCAATCTGTCTTCTTCCTTCCCTTAATTTTTTCCCCTCTCGCTCCCCTCATTCACAAAGAATTCTCTTTTCCAAAGAACGGAAGGAGCTTTGTGAAGACTTTTGAAGATGGTGTCTCTGATACGATCATCCCTGCCTCTTTCGTTATTTGCCTTGTCTCCCTATTTCCTGACCCCCTTTTCTCGATTTCTACCACCGCCATCACTCATTCTCTTCTCTTGCCCGAATCCAATACGATCCGTCGCCAGGTGTTGATTCCGTTTCTCATTCCCCATTCCGAAGTTTTACTCCCCACACAGCCTCTCTTCATCCAGAAATATCCTTTTCGTGGGTGTGTGTATATATATATATATATATATATATATATATATATATATATATTAAAAAAAACTCTGGTATACTCTCTCTTTATATATATATATGTATATATATATATAAAGAGAGAGTATACCAGAGTTTTTTTGCATTTTCTACCATCTCTCCGCTTCATTCGCTCTTTATGACTAGAAATTTAATATTCTCTGGCCATATTCCTTCCCAATTTGGCCTTTCCGTCTTCATGATTTCTTAGCCGCTTTTTAATTCCTTCGCTACGTATTCAGGACGCGTTCCCTCATCTTCATGTAGTATATATGGTCGCATGTTATCCATATTATTACACATATTTCACGGTAAATTTTCATATCCTTTGTCATAGGTAGGCTTAATAGAATTTGATTTAAATCAAAAAAACGTTCAACAACGTCGATGTTTTAATTTTATAAATCGACGAAAGTGAATATGCGTCGATAAGAGTCGATTTTCCAACAAGATGGAAAAGTATACGTCTAAAAACCTATTTTATTCTGAATTATAATATTAAAGTCGTTTCTGTTTTCTTCTTTCGCAATAATATTTCCTACATAGGATTTCGTTCCTTTTCTGGGCTTGCATTAATAGTGGAACTGAAAGAAGGGTATTTTCATATTCTCAAATATGCGTCTTTTTGAAAAGCTCACGCTTCTACTCTGTACAGTCAGGTAATCCAAAGGCCCTAGGGTAGTTTGGAGAACACGTGTTTGAGGTACGACTGTTGATTGAGCGCTCAATAGTAAAGTCTAATTTTTCTCAGTATAAATTCTATGTTAAATAAAGAGAATATCTAGAGAAGTGATAAAGTATATCAAATGATGCAAAGTATTAGATAGTTCTTTTTTTAACTCTAAAATATTATCATGATAATTATATCGTTAATATTTTTTTCTTAATTGGCATCAACGAATGTCTAAAAGCCTTTACGCTGAACTCGCAAATTATTTTTTTAAGAATGTTTTTCGGCAAAAATGACATCACATTGTTCGGATTTTATGAATTTATCGTTTTCTAGGTTTATTATACAATTTAAAGAGGTAAATCATAATTTACTATCTACATTTGCGATATAATATATTTGTCAACGACAAAATCAAAAATATCTCGATTTGGAAATACTAGCTTTCGATATTTGAGATTAAAATATACTAATTTTCAGTGTGGTAAAACAACAATAATATTCTCATGAGCTACATGCAAGGTGCTAATTTAGTATAATCATCAAGACTCAGTTAGTAAAAGGCGTGAATTAATTATTAATATATGTTTTCGCATATAGGTTGGTTGCAGAAATAATCACGTTTGGCAAAATCTGTAAGGAAAGGAGTGAAAATATAAAAACTAGAAATATCGTTTTGTGTCCGCACAATGAACTTTTTTCTGCACTAACTATTTCTTGTTACTTAAAGGGAAATATTCTTAAATAAATGTATATGTGTGTGTGTGTGTGTGTGTGTGTGTGTATATATATATATATATATATATATATATATATATATATATATATATATATATATAGCCGTTGTATATCGCGTTAACACGTTGTGTACCGGATTTAGATTCCCGTTGTACACTTAGTTCATGGACATTTTGTCATAAATCCAATAAACGCCCGCCATTTCTCGTGGCCGGCTCAAACGTAATTTTATTGGTTTAAAGTTACGATTTAATTAGTAAAAGATTCAAGTAACGATTTAATTATACTTTTTACGTTGTTGAAAGTGAATAGTAGAAATTTACCTCAATGTAGAGCCAAACGATTCAATTTTCGTAGAACCAATTTTTTCAGGAATTTATGTTATATAAAAATTTAAATAAATAATTGTAAAATAAACGTAAATTTTACTTAGAATTTTGATAAAAATATAAATTTAAATCATCGAATTGAAAGGACGAAAACTGCCAGCCTTATATTTAAGTTGTAATTTTAAGCGTCGATATTCGTTGATAATTTCTAGGGAAAATAAATGTCGATTTAAAAAAAAATAAACGTCGAATCCTACCAAGCCTAGTCATAGGCTAATAGACTTCCTTCACATGTAATCTCGATTTATATCCGATATATATATATATATATATATATATATATATATATATATATATATATAATTATATACTTCTTTATTCTTTTTATTTCTGCTTTAGGTTATTTTATTAAATTTTTCATATTCTTCCCGTAGATTATGCGCGTTGAGGAGAGTGCAATTGATTCAGAAGATCAAGGGTACGCGTTAAAGTGGTTGTCTAATCTTAAGGATATCGTTTAATATATGTATCATTGAAAAACTTTAAGACGGCAAAATTATATACTGTATCACGTCATATCACGTCTTTATTGTCATAATTTTTGTATTTATTCGTTTGTCATAAATTAATCAACTTTAACAATGTTAAAAGTATCATCGTACTAAAAATTTTTTTAATCATTTATCTTGGTCGTGTACAGTTTAGCTCTGCTCTTGAAACCTGTCGAAGCATGGTTCCACAATAATGCGTTTTTCCTTGAAAATGACTGCTTCCATCACTCCTTTAGCTTTCATTCCGTCCTTTCCATTCGCGTAATCTACAACCATATTTCATACACGTTAGTTTCTAATCCCTCCTCATACTCCCAAAAGAACCGTTCCACACTCCCCTGTGGTTTACTTTGATTCCTGACCTGCATATCTCCCAAAAGATTTCTCCCGTCTCCCATCCATCCTCTTCTCCCCTCCTATCTAATCTATCCCTTCTACCCTTTCTTCTAATCTTCCTCCCATCCCAACCCCGAGAAACCCATTTCCATTCTCTCGTGCCTTCATCTCATCCTTTTCCTCTCCGATTTATCCTAATCCGACCACCCATACCTTTTCTCCGTCTATCCTCCCACGCTTTCCTGCTGAGATTCCCACTATCTCCGACCTCCGCCCACCTCTTTCGCTTTCTCTCCTCCTTCTTGCCACCCCCTCTTCGCTCTTCCAGTTCATTCGTCACCCGCGATCCAATCAATAGCCATCCCTTCTCATCGACCATCCACATCCTTTCTCTCTTTCTCTCTTATACTATTTCTCTCCTTCCCTTCCCTCTCTTTCTCTCTGTTCATGAACCACGGATTCTTTAATTCGAAAGAAATGATTTCATCCAAGGTCTTTTTGTTAATATTCTAATCGCTAGCTTATAAACGTTTTTAAATATGAGGAATTAGGGTAATTTATGAAATTTTTATGGTAGTTAACACATTAAAAAGACATTTTAGGTACCATGCTAATGATGCTCATCTTTGTAAGAACTATATCTTTAACCATGAGACTACCAAGGGGGTAACGAGATTACCCCCGGCGCTAATTTTTTTATATTTTCCTTAAAAAATTTTTCTGATTTTTATCCTCATATGTAATTATTCTGTAATGTATGAAGAGCATAATTAAGTAAATAACAGAAAGTATCTAACAATTTCTGAGAAATATCGAAAATTGTCTTGGGGTAGTCGAGTTACCCCTCTTGGTATTATTCGGAACAGTATTCCTCATCGAAGAAATTGAAAACATCGGCTTAAAGAGCCAGCAATAGTATCCATATACCTGTTAGCCTTTTTATAAGCCTATAGCTATCTTCTAAATGCTGTACTTGCTACTACAGGTGAATGGCAGGTGTTGAATCGATAGAATTTGTATCGTATGGAAACAACAGAAAAATAGTCAATAGTAATTTAGAATGTCTTACATTACATTATACATTACATATTGTAATACATTTCGTTATGTAGGCCGAGTGGTAACCAAACTAATTGTGTTTGCTGCTAACCCCAGAATCAACGGTTCAAATTCGGCAGGGCCTTTTCATGCGCCCCAGACCAACCAACCAACTCATAAATAACCAATGAAACTTCCAATGAAAAACACATTTGTTTTGCTAATGTATTGATATATTGTAAAGTTTTTTATTTGATGCACCAAGTAAACTGCAAAAATAAAATTATTTTCTCAGAACAAAAATTGTTTTGATTAAAAATATTACTGTTAAATAAAAATAATTTTCAGTATGGGTATTTGAAATGACTTTAAATTGCTAACTAATTGAAGTAACCACCAATTTTGAGGAAAAATGTTTTTTACAAGAGAAATTTGGTGGGTTATTCAGTTACTCCCCTTGCTAGGATTGAGGTTAAAAGTAAAATTGATTTCTGCATGAAATCGGTCGAATATATTCGTAGTGGCAGTGGTTATTTCATCTTTAGAATAAAACGGTGAAGAAGAGGATAGGCGTTCATGTTATATTCCATAATCGGCCTTCTTGACGCTGAAAGTTGCGTTATTTCGAAAAACAACTATGATTTCTTTGAATTTTTATGAAATACATATTGGATTGATCTGTAACAAGAAGTACAAAATCATCTCCACCATCATTTGTGCTCTGTCCGCAGTCAAGTATATGATTAAAGGTTAGACTGGGTTATCCATATTGTCCTGTCTTCCGCAATGTACTTCATTGTTTTTATAGTACTTTTATAGTAATTAAGTCCTTTTCTCTTTTAACTTGAATTTTCCTTCAATCAGGTCTTTAAGTGTGCCATATCTTCTCTAGGAATGAACGACTCAGTTCGTTTTCTTATTACACATCAGTTGAATTAAATTTCATCTCCTCTAAACAGTGTCTAATGTTGGTTATACTCGACTTTTTTCGGTATACTTTGCCGGTGCACATTTTTAATTATATCACATTATAGTTTTTAAAATGGCCACGTCCCCATTAAGGGCGAAATAAAAAATTTAGAAAGAAAGAACAAATGCAAAATAATTTTATAATTTATTTGTTTCTACCAAGATAGCTCTTCCTTATCATTTGAATAATTGTTTAAATGGAATCTTTTAATTAATATTTTCTTCGAAATAATATTATAAATATGTTTAATAAATGTATAACCGTAGAAAAAATTTCTTTAACTGTTATATCCTTTTAACATAATGAATGAAATGCATACATGTTTATATTGAGACATTTTTAGGGGCATGATGAGGTGCGCTTGTAAATCCCCTTGAAATAAAATTTAAATATTTCCTTCTTCATGTTAGACACGGAGAAACGCTTCCGATTTGCTGAAAAATATGGGCGTACCTATACTTTAACATAGGGGAGTTTTCCTTATACATGCCTAGGGAAAATTTTCACGAACCTCAAAATTGAATCGAGTGCTCAGCCACAAAAAAAAATAAAAAATAATTCTTCAAACCCGAAAACGCAGTTTTGGGCTAATTTTTAACACCCCCGTCCTTGCATGACCTTTTAGCGAAGCCCTTTCACTTTCATCATCTGCGAAATGGTAACCAACCAGCGTATTGAAGGATTGGATGGAGAGGAGAGTGATGAAGAGCGACGAGGGAAACGAAGGGCGGCCTTGGGTAGGGTTTGGGTTTTTGGTTTTAGATCCTGGCAATTTGCGAATTCCGCGAGAAGCTCTATTGGTTCCACGTACGTCCAGCCAAACGCACTGGGCCATTAATTGAACTTCGGGTCCAGGTTTCCTCCTCTTTTGGCTGCCCTATTCCACGTGGATGGAGCCGAGCGAAATGGCGAGAGAGAGTCGGTAGTTTTTGAGGGCGGCTTACATTGTAAGGAAGAGCGGAGGATGGCTTCCTGTAGCTGACGCCCGAGTCCTCTGTTTCGTCGTAGACGCTTCAAACGCAGGGATAAGTCCCTACCCCTTTATTCCCCATTTCACGACCTAGGAGTACGGCCTCTCTTTTGCACGCCTGCCCTAACAGCCATCGCAAATTTCCCAAAAATAAAAGCGCGCTGATTTTGATTTTCGCAGGAAAAAATTGAGACGTCGATTCGAATAGAAGATTTCCGCCACCGGTTTGAAATGTGGAATTTTGGGTTCAAAGTTTCAAATTTTAAGTAGGTTAAACCAGTGCCTCTCAACATTTTGCATCTTGCGTCTCGCCAAACATTTTGTCAAAAACCTTGATCCTATCATGATAAAAACAAACCCCACCTTTTCGAAGAAGTGGATTTGACGTCAATTTTTATTCAATATTTTATTAATCATATATAATATTAAGGGCCATAAATACTGCAGTATTTTGTTGAGAAAAAGTTTTATAATTATTATATTTGAAACCCGCCTAGACGACCTTTGGGTCCCACCAGTGGAACGCGTATCACCGTCTGAGAAGCGACAATATATCATCTATAATGAACTAGTTTATTAATAAGAAAACAATGTATGTTTGAAAAATCGTTAAAAAATACATTAGTGCATCAATAATGTTTAGAAGTAGATGCTCCTGAGCAAGTATCAACCGGTAATATTATCGACGGAAGAAGTTAAGAATATACATATAATACAGAATGCATTGAGGTGAATTTCAGGAAATCTCAAAGGTGATCAACTTAAGGTTAATTACGAATGTGTTAGATCGATTGAGTTGATTTAATGAAAGCTTATAGTAGTTAATCATTGCAGAGTTAATCTATTTCAATGGAACAGTAAGCTAGATCAATTAGAAGCATCTTTAAATTAAATTATATATTGGAAAGCCATGGGAAACGAAATCATTCATTCAAAGCTAATCTATGAGTTGGGTATGATGGTATGAAATTTATTGGAAAATTTATTTGACATTAATATTTCTGCGTAACTCTACTACGCAATTTGCGGTATTTCTGTTTTAGAGTATTGCAGATTTCGTGAACATCGAGAATTTTCAATTGTCGTAAAATGCAATTAAAATAGATATCCGCATGAATAATTCTCATGGTTCTAAAGTTAATCAGTTTCACGAGGATTCAAATATAAAAGCGTATACACGAAATGTCTATTTGATTCAAAGACCAAAAACTGTTCAAACAGAATTCAACTCCATCTTATTTTGCCGCACAAGAGAAAAGATCAAATGATCATACATTACAACAAAAGGCAAATTACGGCAATTTCTATTCTTTTATAAATTTATTGGAGTGACCTGTTATTTATTATAAAAATATTCAACAAAAAGTCTCTCTATTCTGTAAAATATAAAACTTTGTCGCTATATCCCTCTTTTAATTTTATTTTTCTTGAATGTTTGTTCTAAAGTAATTCCAAGTGATTGCCCAAATTAACGTTACCCACAATATTCCTCAGAAACAGAAATCGGTAAAAATAGTGATATCTTTCGATTGTGCCAAGCTAATCTTATAATCAATCTCGATCGAGACCATTCCTTTCATCAGCATATTTCCTTATTTATAATTTCGGTGATTAACTCGCTGTTATCTAAGTGGGAAAATTACGCAACCTTCAACTTTAAATAGCCCCGTGTATGTGATTATTTATTGTATACAGACATTTCCCATTAAAGAACCGCAGTGAAATATCAGCTGAAATACTTTTACAATCGCAGGTCTCAGTTTGAATTACCTCCATATTTCCTCCAATATATTTTCTATTCTTGACATTAAAAATTATTCAAACTAGATATTTATTTATTGGAATATTTACCTCCACTCACATTCACCTGTAGGTTTAAATTTCAAGGACTACTTTCTCTCTGTCTCCCTCTCGGTCTCTCTCTCTCTCTTCCCCTCTTTCTCTTTAAAATTCTTTCCTCCTTTTTCTCTTCTTCTTCCCTTCGTTGTCAAAGAGACCCGATCTCCTAAAGTTCTCTTTTGCTTCAGGGGGTATACAGTTTCTCATTGCCTTGCTGGACCGCTTTGCTATCTAGTCTAGACCCGTTTTTACTCCTTACCCCTCTGAAAACGATGCGGTTTTGTTGTGTGCTGAGGGATTAATTTGCATCTTTCTATTTCCATGTAGCTTAACCCCTTTTGAGTGCAGCAGCCATAAAGCAACTTTGGTGACGGGCGCAAAACACTCTTATTCTTTGTATTCTCCTGTAAACCTTGGAACGCTTAGGTCATTTCTAGGGGCAAAAAATATTTTCATACACGTCATAACTTTACATTGAATTCGTATTCAACGTTTCGGGCAATTAGAGTTTGGAAAATTAAAGGCAAAGTTTAAAACAAATATTCGAAATTTGGACTTCTGCCTAAAATAACCAAATATTTAAAGTATTTTCCATCTGCTTTCGCTATAGTTGTGTAAAGGATAATCTGATAACACTTAATGGTATACAATTAATTTCTCGAAGCGTTTTTTTGTTAAAGTTTATATTATAAAGAAGAGATGCAGCTTCAGAGTAGATTTGCTTCAAACTCTAATCTTCTTGGTTATTCTTTGTACTTGAAAGGCCCAACATTTTCATCTTTCTTACCTACTTGGACATTTAGGTCTGCATGATATCGTGTTATACACGAAAAAGTAATCAATGATGATCGTAATGGTATAAAGTTTTCGAAATACTGTGGGTGAAACTTTTTTAAGCAAAAATATTCTTATTCCAGGATTCTTTGAAAAATATCTTTCAATTTAATACTCATCTCATGTGTAACAATGCACGTTTCTGCTAAATTGGCACTCAATATGACCGATTTATCTCGCGCTTGGTGTACACTATTTTGAATTCACATTATCATGAATAGTTGTTAACAAATTTGTTATTCAAAAAGCCTCTAAATGAATATAGTCCAACATTCGCCATGTCGAACAATCATTATTTGGAAATATCAACACTTTCATGCGTTTATCTCTATAATTTAATCGGAAGCTGGGAAGTGACACGTTGAGAAATAATTCCAAATTATTTCTTATTTTAATGTCTAATTCCAGTCATTCTAATGGGTATGCTTATTCTAAATTTCCATTAGCTTAGAGTTGTGATATTTTGAATGTATTTAAATTAGCATAGTAACTTCTGATAATATCTGTTCTATAAAATTATTAAAATGCTTCATCACCTCAATCATGTGAGTTAATTGCCACTTTTTATAGCTCGTAACGTAATTCGTCCTTCCATCCAACGAAAATAAAGCGATGACGGGAATTTAATACGCCGGCCTCAATGGAGATTACTATACTTTTGGCAGCAGTAATGAAGGATTACCGTAAAAAAATTGCTTCCATGCGAACATATAACCTCTAATAACCCAAAATACGATGGAATTCGTAAATAGTGAACACAAAGAAGCTGTCCCTGAAACATTACATACGAAAGCGGTTCCATTAACTACATAAGTCTTTTCTCTACTAGAATTCTGGCGTCCCATTTTTCTCGGATTTAATTTTTTGCCATCCTACATTGTTTTTGAACGTTTCCCTTTGAGTGGAGGAAGAACTTTTTGAAAGTTATTCGTCCATTTCCCATTCTCATTCCTTCCCTTTATGAAACTAACCATTCCGGAATTCTCTCCTCATATGAAACTTTCTCGAGAATTTCCCCAAATAAATTGCATTGAGAAACTTGGGAAGGTTAAAAAACTAAACGGATTGTTACTCGAAGCCGTCGACAACAACATATTCGGCACTCTTTCTATCCATGTCACTTTTGTTCTTATATTTTTTATCTGCGTCGGAATCAATGTAGTTTTTATGACGTTTAAGAATATATAGGGAATGTGACATATTAAAGTATTTCCGCGCAGTTATATTTATATATATTTATATATCTGGGACCTTTTGAATGTCTAGTAAATCTGTATCTCTTATTACTCTCATGCACTAAAAACTGAGAAATCGGAATTGGAGATGAGATTCGGGAAGATAAAATAGTAAACATTGTGCGAGAAAATTTTCCATTTTTCGATCTGTATGAGACATACTTATAGAGAGTGGTGACATGAATAGAGATGTCTGTAATATAATTCATCCGAGACAGGATATGGTTGCTATAATGAGAATATGCATTATCAAACTAGATAATTTAAAAAAAGCCGTAAAAATTTGTAATTAGGCCATTTAAGGCTAAGAAAATCGATGATAACTTTTAACTAACGGAACGTTCCGTTAAAAATGTGACAAGATATGGTTGGTTAATTTTAAGAAAATCTGTTTCTATAATATTTTCTCTTTTCTGAAAAGCTCATCGTAAGAGTATTTCTGCCGCGTCCCGTCACCTTTCTTCCCTTCACCGAGTCCATTTCCTTTATCTATTATTCAAGCTAATGAGATAATTTTTAAAATCTTTTTCTGAAATGAAAATGCATTATCAGAAAAACGATCAAATAAACATTAGCGGGTTAGCCTTTTGTTATAAACATGAGAAAATGGAAATTAATTAATCAAAAATCACATTAAATTTTGAGTCAGCTAATATTTGGCTAACCTGTGCAAAAATTAAAAAAAGGATGCACATTTCATGTTTACAATTTCGTAGAAAATTGTTTTCCTTTTATAAACGCAGTGCAAAAACATGCTTTTAATCTACGACATATCCCTAACTGGCAAAAATTGATATTTATAAAACCATTCAAGCTTAGAAAAGTTTAATTATATTAAAATTAAGTAGCAATTTAACAACTTAGTGAATGATATTTCTTTGATTATGCTATTTTCATTGTTTAATAAACAAAAGACAAATTATAATGCGTGCGTTTATTAAACGAAGGGGTAATTAGAACGATATCAATTCCTTGCGTTAAAGGCGCTATTAAATATGTATTTCCATTCAAGCTTAATATTTGAAAAGTTTTGCAGTGGCATAATATCGTTCTGTAATAAACGTTATTGTTTTTATGGTTTTCAGTCTAGAATGAATATCTTGTTTGCAAGTAAAAAATACGCCCTAGTCATTTGTCAATCACAAAAAACACTTCTCGAATATATCCCGTATTTCTTTTATAGTAAGTGTTAACATTAAAACTCAACAGGAGAAAAACCGATGTTAACCGTACAATCAGAAGTATGTCTTACGTAACCCCTACAATTTCATGAAATATTTCCCATGTAGAAAATTAGGTGAACATAAGTTTCCTCTCGTGATATATTGTTTCAGCCAATAAATATTTTATGTTGCCGAAATAAAGCTCTTATTTTTGTTCCTGCTCATTATATTTATGCCATTGCCTAATGTAACCTACAATCAAATTAAGTTATCCTATATTTTTTGCAACAGCATTAAAATAGACAACATCGTGTATTTTTAATGGCCAATGAGCGTCGAGTGCTACAAAAAATTAACCCATCCAATGTAACTTTAATCAAGTGCAATTTATTTCTAGCTACCTTTTGTGGCATGCTATTTCATTCAAATTATTGGATCCTATGAATAAATTGGTGATTTAAAATGGGAGTAATCGTTCAAACGTCAGAATTTTTTGTTGTTCTACTTTTCCTACCCAACACTGCAAAATACCGAACCATATGCATACTAATATTGACCTAATTTAACCTGAATAAAGACTTGCTTTTCGCCGTTCATGGACATGGGATAACTGAGCGAGTATTTTTATTGTATTTGCATTTTCATGCAGCGCTAAAATGAAATAAAGTGGCCGATTCACTCACTTTTGCTTTGCATATATATTTTTAGAAGAATACAAACTTTCGTGAGCATTTAAATTTGGCTCTCGCAGAGTACATTTGATCTTGTGCCTTCAAAATCACAGCCGTTATGAATTTCGTTTTATGTTTTTTGTTGATTCATACGTGTTAATAAGAACTCTGAAACTATTTCATGCCTAATCACAATTAAATAAACTCTTTCAACTCATTTATCTCAATTACCATAATTTTAATAGATAAACAAAGCAAATAATTTTAAATTTTTATTTAAACTAAATTGGCTTTAAATTTATCGGACAATTTTTTTCCTTCGCAAATGAATCTAATTTTAGTGGTTTATGCTTTTCAAGCAAACTTTGTAAGGATTGGTATAGCCATATACCTGTTATTTATCCTATGACGAAAATGAATCATGTACATATCGTATATGTATATCGTATATAGAAGAACTTCAGCTTTCTCAAGAACAAAAATTCATTCCTGGAATACTCAATACAATATCAAAAAATTAATTCAAACGCCACTTTCACAGAGAGGTAACATAAAATTCTTTTTCATAGCTTCAAAGTTTCTGAAAATTAGTAAAGAATTTTAACGTCAAACGTACCGTAAATTTAAGCATTTTCCTTCACGCTGATAAAAATTTCGAAGATACGTATTAAAGAGAAACTATCAGGATGAATCATTTTTCGTGCAACACCCTCTAACGCAAAAAAGTGCGACCCTCACCAAAAGAGGTGGGAGAAAGAGAATATTAGAAGGACGACGAAAGGGAGAAATATTTTAATGCTTTGACGGGCAGGAAAAGCGAAAGGAAGAGTTTGGGTGAGGCGTAAGGGAGCAAGGAAAGGTGGTAAAAGAGAAAGGGAGGAAGTTATGAAGGGAGGGGTTGACGGGGAGAGTGAGGTACAGTTGAGGGATACGTGCCGTAAAAAGGACAGCAGCAGGTGGCGACGTTGGGTGGAGGGCAGCGAAAACACACCACCACGAACACGTCTGCGTCTTGCCTATACCGCTTTCTGTCTCTCTCTCTCTCTCTCTCCCCTGACACTAGTCCTTCCCAGCCACCCACGCCTATTACGGACACCCTTATTCGTTTCCATGACAAAAATTATTAATTTCAGTATATAAATCTTGATACCTTACACAAGTTTCTCTACTCTGTAAATCAA
The DNA here is from genome assembly GCA_028673005.1 of Tanypteryx hageni. Classification (NCBI taxonomy): domain Eukaryota; kingdom Metazoa; phylum Arthropoda; class Insecta; order Odonata; family Petaluridae; genus Tanypteryx; species Tanypteryx hageni. The sequence goes on along the minus strand of CM054112.1, from coordinate 97,659,934 downwards.
ATTCTATGGGCACAGACGAAATACCTTTAAATTTCCTCAAACAATCTTTTCCCACAACGTCTTTGGTTATTCTGAAACTTCTAAATTGCTCATTATCCTTCTCTGTTTGCCCTTTTATCTGGAAATCCTTACTAGTTCGCCCCATCAAAAAAGGTGAAAACTCCTTCCTCTCCTTCAGATTACCGTCCAATTTCCATTTCATCTGCTATTTCCAAAGTCTTGGAACGCGTAGATCATCAGCAAACTACTGATTATTTTTCGAAGAGCGGAAAATATGATCCTTTTCAATCTGGGTTTCGTAAAGATTTTAGTACTCAGTCAGCTCTCTAAAAAGTCACCGACGATATATGATATGCGATCGATAAGAGAATGGTTACTATACCAGTACTCTTTGACTTTAGTAAGGCTTTTGACCGTGTAAATCACGCTCGTTTGCTATCTAAGATGAAAATCTAAATTTTTCCTGTTCCGCATTAAACTGGTTCCATTCATACTTGAATGGCCGTCGCCAAGCAATCAAAGACCCTAATGGAAGCATGTCAAATTGGATTTCAGTTCCATTTGGGGTTCCCCAAGGTTCTATCCCTGGGCCCCTTCTATTTTCAGTATACCTACTTGACCTTCCGGAAAATATAAAACATTGTAAATATATACTGTACGCTGATGACTTGCAAATCTACTGTCATTGTCACCCTAGGGACTTTCCGGGTGCTATCTCAAAAATAAATGAAGACGTCACTGCTATCTCGAAATTAGCCAATAATAATTCATTTGCTTTAAACTGCTCATAAACCAAAGCTATCATTATCGGTAGTTCAAAACTAATAAATTTCTTTGATTTAAATACTATCCCTAAGGTTAGGCTTGGAACCACTGCTATTTCTTTCTGAAATACTGTCCGAAACCTAGGAATAACATTGAATGAAAATCTGTCATGGCTAAATCAGGTATCAGACATTTTGAATAAAATAAACAAAATTTTATACCAGCTGAAAGTAAATAGGAACTTGCTACCTCTTCATACCCGTAAATTGCTTATACCCACCTTAATCTTCCCTCACTTCGACTATTGTTGCCTTGTATTTATTGACCTAACAGATCAGCTCGATATCAAGCTCCAGCGCTCAATGAATTCCTACGTCAGATTCATTTTCAACCTCAGGAGAAACGTCCATATTTACCCATATTTGGAAAACCTTGGTTGGCTAACCACAAAATCCAGACTCACTTTTTCGAAATAAACAGCCTGAATACCTCCTCAACTTGTTCCCTCAACGGCCCTCACTACCAGGTCCGACTGCGGCCTCCTTTATCACCCAGCCCATCGGACCACTACTTTTCACAAATCCTTTTAGGTCGTTGGGTCCCAACTATGGAATTCAATTCCAGACCATGTGAAAAGCTCCAGTTCCCTGAGTTGTTTTAAATCAAAAATGTATAGTTTATAAATACTCAGTAGGAAATTGTAAAGAATGTTCGTACATATTTCATATTTATGTATTATGTTATTAGTGTGTATTTTATGTGTATATACATACACATATTTCTGTGATGAATTTATGGTTGTATGTAAGATTCCGAGACTATTTTCGGATTGTTGTACCCCAAACGTTCTTAGGGGATATGTCTCAGAGCGGAATAAACAAATCAAATCTCTCTCTACACACACACACACACACACACACACACACATATATATATATATATATATATATATATATATATATTATCATTATAAATAGACGTTTCTTACAGAGGAGGATATAGCATACATATAACATATATATAACATATAGGAGGATACTAATGTTTAGGCACTTCCAGATGAGCTGGAGATTCGAAAATTTTTCTTAGGTAGAATTTTCTGCAAAACCGACTAAAAGAAACAAAAATATTCAAAAAGTGCAACAATGCGGCCGCTAAAATTCGCAATTGTTTAAACAAATTTTCAAGGTTTATGTATTGCCGAATGTGCTACGGAGCTGAAATTTTTTTAGAGGTAGAATTTTTAAAACAACGATACAGGGATTATACAAATTTTGATATTTTCATTTGTTTGGCAGTTAAAAATTCTTAAAGTTTAAACAAATAGGTAAATGTTTAGATAATATGGGGCGAGTTAGAGAGCTGAAATTTTAAAGTTATTTAGAGTTTAGTCTATATAAACGAATTAACATTTCAGTGTATCTATAAATTCTTATTGCGGCCGTTAAAAATTATTAAATTTTAAACAATTAGAAAAATATTATTTCACTTCTATAAGTGATCCAACTTTAAAATTTGGCAAAAATGTGTAGCATTAGTGCCCCATAATGGAGAAAGTATAACATTCTTAAAATTTTAAAGTTTGGGGATTGTTAAAATCTATTATTTTTTGATAAGGGAAAAACGAAAATCGCTGCTGAGGTGAAATCTTTGTAATTAAAAAAATATTTGTAATGATGAAATATCTGTCTGAAAAATGAATATTTTCTCAAGGTGAGATGATATGCTTGCAGAATGCAAGCACCTTTTAGTATATATACATATATATATTGACTAAAGGAAAAGAAAAGGTAGTGATGAGGGTGGCAACAAGGTGTTGATATATATATATATATATGTAAATTTCTCTCTTTTCCCTCGAGTCTACCTTTCGCTATACCCCTCCTTAGGCCTCGACCGAGGGTAAATGGACTCCACGTGATGTTCCCGACATGTGTCAATAACGGCCTTACAAAATGTGTACATTGGTCTGAATAACGCGGAAGGAGGTCGACTCCTTGAAATTTAATTTTCTTCGTCTCCAACGAGGATAGACTCCTGAGTGAACGCAAAGAAAAACAACACCGTTCTGCTTTCGTTTTCTGTCTTCTCATCTCGTAATTGGTAGCACGTCTCCGCTTGATCTGCGTAAAGAATTACCTTACTTTGTTTTAGAGAAACGAGGTAGGCGGCTGTATAGTTAAATTAACATTCATGGTTGAATACGAAAAGCTAAACAATATAAGCTGAGGGAAAGAGAGTATTTTAAGTTCTATGTGAATCTACTCCCATCATTTCCACCGAGAGGGAAAACCTTTTGCCATTAGGTTATCTAGTCGAATAGTTCAGTTTTAAAATATTGAATAGGCAAGTGGGAGAAAAAATCTATCCACTTACAAGGCAAGAATTCTTTTTCCAATTTATGTTGGATTTTTAATGAAATCTAATTTGAAATATATATATAACATCCCCCTACACACGCTCTATGTAATTCGAACGATATAAGGGCACTGCTCAATTATATATCGAGTACATATACTAGGTTAATTTAGTAAGACCAAAATTTGGAATATCTTAAGAAATAAACTTACTATTTTATATCTGACATTTTTCAGCCGATTTCTATGACTACCTATGGTAGGCTTTACGCACGAATAGACCGATTTCAATTTTGTGTATTCATTATGACTTCAAGAATCAGAATAATCGCTTCGCTGCTATAAAAGTAATTTCAAGGGAAGGCAGAGAGAGTAATTGTAGTCGAGTGGAGAATATGATACAAGCGCAACGATATGGAAATTCTGCGTTAAATTGAATTCGTGAATTGCGGAGGGATATATTGAAATTCAATCCGATTTTGTTAGGTTCCTCGTTGCGCGCAAGGGAGGAGTAGTTAAAAGCGCTTTACCGCGATTCTGCGAAATTTTTGCGCAAAGGATTGCCAGATATAGAAAATTTGACAAGAGGAGGGCATGTTAAAAATCCCGTTGTAGTTACGTGTCGTTAGGAAATATTTGTATCTCGTCTCGTTGTGTTATGCCTTCCATTTCAATTAAACGCATTGATAAATAATTCCTTGTGACGGTGGCGACCCATCGTGAGATACTGGTAGAGAATTACTGGTAGAGAATTAAAATATACCTACTAAAATAAGAGACTCTCTCGCTTTGTATTAAGGCCTTTCCGGTAAATATAGCAATTTATTTACGTTTTCATTCGATTAAAATCCATAACATTGGGAATAGGTGGTCATTGAGAAAAGGCCTAGAGTACCAAATAACCATAAATACAGTTTACATTTTAACTCTTTTCGAATAAAAATACCTTCTTAGATTTTAGTCTTTTAATAGAACAGATCCAGGTTGATATTGCATTCATGAACTATTCGTTCATGGGAAGTTTAGGGTTAACGTAAGAAAATTTCGGAGAAATTTAAAATATTTCAATATTTAAAATTGGTTTTGAAAACGTCTAAACGCTCAAACTAAAACATAAATGGCATTGTTCTCATGGATATAATTACTTATGAACTTTAATTTTACTAACATACTTTATTGACGAGGTTTTACTGAATACCCCGCACTCATTTCGCAGAAGTTAAGCAAAACGGCCGTGATTTGTCACGAATTATTGAAATTTTTCCTCTCTTCCTGCAAGATTCCTTCGCGACAGTTAGCATTCCTTAGATGTCTCTTAGCTAATTTTAATTCCGCCAATCGGAATGCCGCGTGGGTAAATTTCGCGATCTGACGCTGTTTATTTTATTGGTAGCACAATCTTAGTCTTTATAGCCGCGCGTCGACTGGAATTCGGCATAGTAAAGCGTCTTAGAAGGAAAGAGAAATTGGCTCGTCTTTATAGAGCACGGGAGAGATAAACTTCGGCTAATGGAACTCATATTGCTACTCATGTTGGAGGAGAGAGATAGAAAAAGGAGTGAAGATGAATAATACCCCAAAGTACTCAAAAGGCTTTCCTTCGACGCTCTTCATTCTTCTAGGCGTGCTTCTCTTTGAATTCGCGAATAACTTTGCATAATGCCTTCATTACATATGCATGTGAAAAACAAGCGACTCGACTTGAGCTACTTTGCGGTCACATCTAATTCACTGTCAGGCAGGAAGAGGGTACTCCTGCTCTGCGCCTTACCCAGACGCTCTCGAAGACAAATAATTATTCTTCTACGCCGATGATTAGGAGCAATGCCAGAGGTAATATAACGGAGATGTTTTTCTTCACATATTTTTTCCGTTTACCTTTGCAATTGGTTAATTTGAAAAAATGTCATTATTAATCGGCGTTAAAAAATGTTTGCTTCTGTCAGTCATTAGGGAAACTAAGCCAATCCTCAAATATGTTTCTCTGCTATTTATTGGTAAATCTAACGTATTTCCCCATATTGAGAATCCTTCACGATATATCTGCACAAGTTATATATTCAATGAAACAACTACTTTTAATAATTTTATCGTAGCCTAATTCCTTCACAAACTGAAAATGGAGGCAAATTATTAGAGAATCAGAAGTCTCCGTGATTTATAAACCAAGCTTTTAAACGTCTCTCTTACAGACCGTATAAAGATACTTAAAGAGACATTATGGTTAGTCTTGAGAGCTTCTTTGAGAAAAGACAGTGGAAACCATTTCACGCTCGGTTGCAATTCAGAATATCAATAATGTTTTTTTTAACGGGCTAGATGAAAATAAACTGCCTCCGCTTTGGTGCAAATATTTTTTATCCCAATGATTCATGCGATGTTTGATTAAAAGTCTTCCTGCAGCCTCACAAGAGACCAAAAACCTGTAACAAATGCTGCCGCTTTTCTTCATACATGTCTTCTTCGGTACATTTTAACCAGCCAAACATCATCTTCAGTGTTTTCCTACTTCCGGTTCTTCCCTCGTTCATATTGCTCTCATCCATCTTCAGGTGGCTCTCCATCCCAATAACGAAATGTATTAACAACGTTAATCACGCGGAGTGAAGTTGGCGCTTCACCATAACCATGCAAAGTGGAGGATCAGTTGGAGGAGGAGAGGGGAGGTTTCAATCACCGGAGTTGCATTGAATGGCCTGGATAGGAAGCCGGTTCAAACCGTTCAAAAGGTTTTATAGTTGACATGGTCGGCTTGGTTTCTGGGCGCTCAAACACCCGATTTCCTCTCGTAAATTAGCCGCTGCCCTGAAGTGACCGCAGTTGACCTCTCGATTCGCGATAGATTCCGTTCCTAGCGGCCGACGCAAAAGGCAACGGAACGTATTTTTTGTTAATACGGAATGTAGACATGGTCTCTATGGCAAATTGCGATGTTATTAAGCTTGATTCGTTTACGATCATACTTCAAGCGTTAAATTACGTCTACCGGGAAGGAAATACTCGTGATAATCGTATGAGCGAAATCATGGAATTGTTTCAAGTTTCCCGTGACAATTTATCCAGTAATCTTAATATCTAAAATGAAACCCCAAACGCAAAATATCTGTGGCCAGCATTCAGTTCCAAAACTCTTACGCTGGAGTGACAACCACACTTTTGTTGGTGTCGTAATGAATTAGCTTTTTGTTATTGCAAAAGTTATTTAGGCGAATAATATATTTACCAAGAATGAATATATTTCTATCAAAACCAATCTTAGAAATTTTACACATATTGCAATGATATGGTCAACGACTTTGAATTAAGGAAATTTGCATATATCCATTTTTTACACATATTAGGCATTCAAAAATCATTCTTTTAGAATGTTAACATTTTGTTACCATTACATTCTGCTATAAATTTTACGTCTGTAAAGATTGGAGAGTAGAATAAAGTACGATGGAGTTCTCTAGATCACTGTGACATCTACCGTGACAATGTATGGCAAATATTGACTGAAAATAGGATAGCAGATTACAGCGACATCTTGGTATGATGAGTTTTTTAGTTGGAAAAAATAGTTTTTTCAGCTTAGGGTAGAGTGGGGTATTTGGATCGTTTCAAATTTAATCGGTGACCAAATATTTTTTTTAGAATTTAGTAATTGTTTTTCATTGCGTTATGGTGTTGTGAATTAAAAAATATGATGACAAGTATTAAACATCATGTTTATTTTAAAATATATCACAAAATACACAATAATGAAAAACATTAATTCTACAAATATTGTGAGGCTATTTGGATCGTATATTTTCTTGTAAAAAATCACTGAAAATAAGTCTTATAAATGTTAGAAACTATTTGTTGTTGTTTACAACGCATTGCATTTTCTGACTATAGTCATTCGTATTAATTACCGATTAAACACATCTTTCACACTTAGGTAAATCGTTGTGTCCAGCAGCCCCTACACATAATTCGTGGTACCAAGATTTACATGTTTCTTAACTTATCCAGTCACCGTTCGTGAGAGATTTCAGATCAAAATACTTGATTCCGCAGAAAACACACGTTACAGCTTCATTTTCTGATGATTTGCATAAAGATTCTTTATTTGCACTGCTTGAGTACATTAGTTTTCTCCGCACACATGTTTTCTAACTTTTCTTGGTAATCGCTAGATCTTTTGATTTTTTTCTAAGATTTTTAACCTTTGTTCCTTTCTCCAAATGTAACTTTCTCTTTACTCTTGTGTATTCAACGTTTTCAGGAGATGTCAGATGACAGGAAGAATGCTTTGCTTTGTTTACTTTTTTCTTTGGATTGAATTTGGCAGGAGTACGTAAAGCAACTGAAAAGTTTGTTCCAGAACATGATGATTTAATGAGAACTTGGTTAGTTTTAGGATGAGAGTTATTTAATTCAGCATTTTTGTTTAGGCGACGAGGCATTTCATTTGATGAATCTGTAGTTACAGTTGACGGTCCGAAAAATGAATTTGATAGTCAGTTTTGATGATCGGGAATTCTCACATGACGATCCGGGATGTACACTTGAGGGTTCATGGAAAAGAATAGGGGTTAGATCGGAATATTCACAGTCGTAAAAAGTCGTTCCCAGCACATATGTCAGACGAAAAGGTGTGTGATGGCAGGAATTTGTGTTCGGGAATCTTGTTGTGTATTCAAACCCTTTTACTGGATCTCCTACTGTGCCACCCTTTCTCCAGGCCATAGTAAAAATACCATCAAACAAATTTTGTTACTGAATTTTTTGGATTACTGTGGATAAAGGAAGTAGCCTCTTGGGGGTAAAATGCTTTTAGAGATTTAAACACAGTCCTGTGAAGAGGCTGCAAAACCTTGGTGGTGTGAGGTAGTAAGCGTATCTGATCTGATGTTCTAGGCAATAATCAAGGCATTAGACAGAATGGTGGAATATATGACCATCTAAAATAAAAAAATGCCTACCTTGAACATCAGTTTTGCAAAATATTGAAGCCAAACCAAGAACAGATCTTCATTGATGTAACTTGTTTCGGGCATTATTAACATGGTATCGGGAGGCATTTCTTGTTTGAATTCTTCTCGCATTCCTTGCCCTTTAAAAATTACTAAAAGAGGAATGAATACTCCGCTAGCACTACAACATGCAACAACAGTTACATTTTCTCCCCTTTCTTAATTATTCAAGGAAACAGCATCTCCCTTACCCTTATCACCAAAAACTTTTGAAGGCTTGTTCTTCATAGGAAATCCACCCTTATCCACATTGTAAATGCATTGAGGTTGGCCTTGAAAGCCAAACTCAACTTTTATCTGTTTTAAAAATTCATATAAATCAGCTAATACTTGCTTATCCATCCCCATACCTAGTGCTTTTGAAAGCCCTTTTGCTTTTTGCAAAGAAATTAACCACCCTTTGCTGTCATCTTTAATTCTTCGCCTTAAGGAACATTAATTTTATTTATTTTAGCATAATGGTAAACTGCTTTTCGTACATTTGTTGGCGTATGGCCAAAACCACGGTTACTCAAAGATTTCTCTTTTTACAAGGTCTTTTTCTTGTTCAAATGAAGAAATTGTTGGGTGACCTATAGGCTTGGGCTTACAGATTGGTTGATGACTTCCTCCCTTGCAATTTTTCCATTATGTCTAGCATCCTGGACTCGTCTCTGAAGAGTTAGAAATGGAACTTGGGAATGATCTGCAGACTGCAGCTCCACGTATACTTAAATGTTAGTTGAGTGTGCTGGATTTAGGTCTGGCACATATATTCCTCCTTCCACTGCAAATAAGTTTCCTTCCGCTTATATATTCTAACCATCAGAAAAATGAAACGCAGATTGGAGTGTACTTAAGCTTTAATTTTTAGTGTGTTTTTATATTTTTGCAACATTTTACTTTTATTTTTATTAAAAAAATTATCCCGCAAACATTCTTAAATTTACAAACCTCTATACCTATTGGATAATACTGCAAGTGCTATGGGTTGACCGATCCAAATAGCCCCACTAAAATTGATTAAAATAGCCCCACCTGTGTCGACTTCAGATAAAAGGAAGTAGTTCCTGTATTTACAAACATAATGCGCCACTTGTACCTTCGAACAATACAGGTGGTAGTAACGTTGTGAGACAGAAATAAAGAACAAAGCGAGAAAAATTTTAACACTAGACCTTAAATTCTAAGGCTGTAATATGACATACCGTTAAAATCAGACCTAGTAACCACTTACCTTGATCCCTTTAATTGCATTTTAAAGGCATGTACAGGTATAGAACTAAATAAATTTACTTCAAGGGCATAAACAACCGTATTCTACAATCGTTCACTAGCAAATGACTGCTGGAATGCGCAAGGCATTATGCGCAGTAAGTCCAATGTTTATTTTTATTCAAATAGCCCCATGATCCAAATAGCCCCACCCCGCCCTATATAAAAATATATTATAAGTTTGATTCGAATGTGCAGTATGTTTGTCTCTCTAACTATACGGTCTCACTTTTCACGTTTTAAGTTTTTCACGGTTTCAATTTAGAGAACAATCTCGATTTACGCGAGCATCAATGCCGCTTTGTCACGGTTTTAAACGATATCCGAGCGTTGTGAAGCATAAAATGTTTCAGTAAGATTCAGTGATTGCAAAAATAGAACAGAAGCGATGCATTAATGTGTAACTAAATTGTTGGATGTCGAACTCAAGACAGCGCATAAAAGTAACTTCGTGTACTTCAATGACCTAGGGTTTCACTTTACACGAGCTTTCCCAGTAACGTATATTCTTGAAAAGAAATGAATGAGCGTGATTTTTATTTCTCATAATGCGCTTTTATGGAAAAGTTTCCTGTAAATTTTGGATTTAGACTCCGATTTAAACGCATTAATGGCAACCGTTTTCATCTATTTTAGAAATTAATGTCTACGTGCACTTAACGGTTAAAATCGTTCGAGCAGTCTTTATTTTATCGTTACTTGATTGACTTCAGTATTCCGCTGGAATTCATTGGTCCCTTGAATTCCTGAAAATAATGAGTGTTCCAAGACATACATTTTCCATCCGTTCTCAATTTCGTCCAATAACAGCAATCCTCGCAGCACAAACACCCTCTCTGACCGCAAGGGTAGATAAATCCTCCCGTATGAACTCTGACTGAAAATTCCTCAACACCACCATCCTCGCCTCATCCTCTAACAACAACCTCTCGCTTCACATCGCTTAACCCTAACCCCATCCCCTCCACGCCTTCCTCCACGCCTTCCTCCACGCCTTTCTCCACGCCTTCCTCCACGCCTTCCTCCACGCCCTCCTCCACGCCTTCCTCCACGCCTTCCTCCACGCCCTCCTCCACGCCCTCCCCCACCACGCTCTCTCCCACCAGGCCCTCCTCCACCACGCCCTCCCTCACCACCTCAGCGCCCTCCCTTGCAGCGAGCCGACACGGCCATTCATCACCGAAAAAGGGATGAATCAAGAACCGAGGTGCCCTCTGACTCTTGCATGGAGGGAAAGAAGCTCTTTCCAGCTCGCCGCATAATCGTCGTCATTTGTTTTCGCGTTCCTTTTGTTACTCTCCACCTTAGTTTTGTTTTTTTTTCTGCAATCTCCTCCCGCTTTCCCGTTTCCTTCCCATTTTACAGTCGGAGCCTCTGAACTTGTAGTTTTCTCTGACTCGGCGTGAGAAGGATGTATTTATCCATATCCCTAAATCCATAGGATGTTTTCAAGTTTTCAGGGATTTGTCAATATTCGGGTGTAGAGCAGAGGGTTTATATCGATTGCGGTGGCAAGCAGGAAATGTGGAAGTTATGCAATGAAATTGCGTAAAAGAAAATAGGAGTGCGATAATTTCTGTGTACCTCTATCAATGTTGGCCTCTCAACCATTAGCGATATTTTCCAATGCATAAATATACGGACTCCTTGCAGTTTCTCATTTCTATACGCTATCCTCCAAGAATTATAACGCGATTCTGACGCTTTTTCAATTCAATCTACTTAAAAGCAGCTTACATCTAAAAAATAAAATCAGAAAAGAACGTGTAATATTTACTTGTATAATTAATACAACCTTCCCTCTAACAGCCCTATCTCACTGATATCTATGTCATGTAAGTCTTTAAAACATATTATATTTAGTTCAGAGAGGCGTCATTTAGATAGACATAGCATATTAGGTAATTGTGATTTCAGGATAGGTAAATCGTTTGAGTCTCAATTGTATACTATGTATAAAAGTTCTCAGTAAAATTGTAAGCAATAATTGTAGATTATTCGCGGACGACATGATGGTTCATTGAATTCGTAACGAAGACATTTAGATCCTTTCACGTTATTTACATTCCATTTTGGAATGTTGTAAGAGTTAAAGATAGAGTTAAACAGCTATAAATATTCCTTAGTTTTTTACAGTGTAGACAAAAACACTTATCAATAATGAGTACTTCCTCAACATGGGCCTCATAAAAACGATAAAAACTCATTATACCTCAGTATCCTATTAACGATTTATCTTCGATTGAGCAAATTCGATGGATAATAGAAGCAGCTCGTAAAAGGCTAGGATTTTCCCGTAAAATATTAGGGATATGAGATGAAAAGACACGTGAGGTTTGCCATTTTTCTCTGCTTAGACCGCTAATTTAGCATAGCTGTAACGTATGATTCCGTATGTGAGAGGTCTTATTCACGGGATAGAGAATATACAACCACAATGCCTTTTGGGAAACGTCGATATGGCAGGCAAGTAAGTGACTCGGGTCTAGTAGATGCGCTTCGATGGAAACTTCTGGAAAAATGGCGTGAAAAGTCCACCCATCAACTATTATCAGAAGGATTTAAAGATGAATTATCAGACGTAAATGAGAGGTCATCCTAAGTAGGACGCCACGACAACACTGATCAGATACAAAAAATTGATGGTAGGATGAATAGATACAAGGGATCCTTTTATCCTAGGAAAATGAGAGACCGTTACAAGAGAATAACATGATGGGTCGGTGATATTCTTCCCCGCCACACACCAATTGCGATGACTTGCAGGGTACTTTTTTCATATTTAGATATAGTATACAAGGCAGATAGAATATAAACAAGCTAAATTACAATTATGAAATAATTAATCATTAACTTATTTTCAAAAAAGTAGGTCATAATATTAATAATCTTATTCAAGTACGTCTGCTTTGTTTAGTGTATTGTAAGTAGTCTTATTGCTTGCTAATATTAGTAAAAATCAATTTATATAATAGTATTTTGGCAGTTGCTATGATGAAATTGCTAAACCGTCCTTCCTAAATATTAAGTCTCGATACGCCAATGGTGTCTGTATGGATGAGTGTGGGAATTGATGTATGTATATATCCATATGCACAAGCTTATGTGCACGTAGTCATTCATGCTCATTACTAATATATAACCGGTCACTAGCCGTCTAAGGTAGATCGCAGAAGTACGGCATATTTAATGGAATTCGATATTTAACAGCTTGGGTTTAAGTACTCTTATACATATATGTACGAGGGTTGAGTGAAATGTAGTGGCGACACTGCTACCGAATGAGCAGAACGGTTTCAAATCGACCGTTCGTGCACAGTGCTGCTAGTAAGCCATGCCTCGGATGTACACAGTAGGTTTCACGTCTCTAAAGCAGAACAGCGCACGTGAACAAGCCGGGGAAGTCGACGTCTCATAACACAGAGCCCTAAGACATGTTCACGAAGTTGGAACAGCATTCCTAGATCCAAATAGAGGTCGCATGTGGTCGTAGTGCGAAGGACTGTTGGTGTGGTCTGCAGGAAGCATGTGGTGACGATGCGTTGCCGTATCAAACTGTCGCACGGTGGGTAAAAGCGTTTCGCCAGGGTCAGGACACTACGCAGGGTAATCAACGTGCATGACAGCCCACCATCCTGGACAAACAGATGCAGGTCATAAAGTCACTGCTGGAAGTGGACAGGATATGGACGATGCGCCAGTTGGTTGTGGAAGTTGGGATAAGGCAATTCACAATTTGTCATATCGTTAAGGATACCATTGGGATGCGTAAAATTGCATCATGTTGGGTCCCAGACCACTTTGCCGAGGAGCAAAAGTGGCACAGGTACCCCGTTGCTAATTTCCATCTTGAACGGTATCACAACAAAGGGGATGCATTCATGCGCCGTGTCGCAACCCTTGACAAAACCTGGGCATGGTGGCAATGGGAAACTTCAGAACATCCTCCCTACTCCTCATACATAAGTCCATGTGACTTTGATCTGTTCCCGAAGATGAAGGAACCCCTCCGAGGCAAGCGGTTTTGCATTCTGGAGGAGGTAATGCGGGCAGTAGGGCGGTCTCTTGCGATTATCTACAGGAATAGATCTGCTGATCGCATTCGTAGCCTCTCACAGATTTGAGAGAAGCTTGTTCACATGGTACGTTACTATATGGAAGGCACGTGATGTCAGTTTTCATTGAAATAAAACTTGTCCTGATATACCACACAGGTTGCAACTACTTTTCATTCAACCCTCGTGTATATATATATATATATATATATATATATATATATATATATATATATATATATATATATATATATATATATCCGTTATGAATAAATTGCAAATTCTACAATATTAATTTCATCCTTAAACTCCCGAATTCGTACTCTTCTGATAAAACTTTCATGGATATTTTCATTCCTGCAAAACACAGCGCGCAGCTATCCTGCGCATCTTCACCTCCATGCTTTTAAGCTGCGCATCTTCCTTTTCCCGTCCGACCTTTCAACTGCCTCTAGTCGTGGATCTTCACTTCAAAAGGACGGCGGAGGAAGAGATGTGAGTGTTGTGGTGAGAGGATGGGGAGGCAGATGAGGAGGGTAAGGTAAAAAATAACCTTTAGAGATATGAAGAGCAGTAGTTGCATGCTATATGAAATGTCTGTTGCCCTCGCGCGGATTTCTTCTTTTGTTTTTTCCTCCTTATTTTTTATCTCAGTCGCTGAGAATATCATAGAACTTGGTTCTTTGTCGACTTTTTTCTACTTTAATTATCTACAAGCTTCTGTATACGTGCGATCATGTAAAATAAGAGATTGCGTTTAATTGAATTTCTCGAGGCTATATATGAAAAATGGGTTGAGAGAGATTTCTAATCTAAATTTTTAAGGGTATTTCTTTCTCTTGGGATAGTTAATTGTTTATTCTTTCGCAAGGATATGAGAACGATTTTTTATTTTTAATACTTTTAAGTCTTTTTCCTGCTGTTCTGAAATTAATGCCTCCTAGATTGTAGTCGCTGGTGAAAACTTTTAATTATTCTTCCAGTTACGTAAGGAATGCATAGGGTTTAACTCTGTCGTGCAGAGAATCGTTTCTTTTAATTAATTACTTCACCCGAATTTCTTGGAAATTTCTTATAAGCAGACTGTTCTGGGCAAGTAGAATGGAAAAGTTTTTATCTAAATTTTATTATAAAATCAGGTGAGCGTTATATAAAAATATATAACCAATTTCTGTAATAACAGTTGTATTAATTACAGCAATAACGAGTATTACGTATATGTCAAACATGATAGCGAAATAGAGATAGTAAGTTTTATTTAAAGACTTTCTTACGCAATTCTCCAGACATTGAATGGAGAAAAATGTGATTTTATGAAACATTTAACCTTAAGATCTTTTTGGCGAAAATACTTTTCAACTATGATTATTGATTTCTGAATCACATCATAAGTAATAATAGGCGAAACTAATTTCGTATAAAATCCTTAATTAATTTTAAACCACCAAAGATTTAAACAGGTCAAAATGTTTATAAATCCGTATTAAATTTAAATTTGAAGTGTATAACTACTTACTGTAATATTTTCGTATATCTTCCTTCCAGCCTTAGCTGTGATATACAAATCACATAACCTTTGAAGACACGATCGATGCGCGTAAAAAACCTAACAGGTTTCTTTTTCATTCCATCACTTCTTCACTTTTATTTCTTAGAAAGTTCCAAAACTTCTTGAATTTCAAATCTTGTATTCAATTTCCTTGAATTCCACAGCTTCTCAATTTATTTCTTCGTTATATTTATCACGCCAGGTTTGTTTCACGCCCAATTCTTCCTTTTCCAACAAGGGCAGGAATAAAAGGCAAATAAAAATGGTCTCATCTTTTCGTTTTTTAGGATTCGTTTTTTTTCAATCTTAAACGCATTCTAGGTCCAATTCCTTTCTCTCTTCCTCCGTCCAAGTTCTAAAGGTTTCCGGAGACCGCTTCCACCCACTTGACACGAAGTCTTTATACCGTACCCAGCAAACCCTTTTTGCACATCGGCCCCTTTCACTTTCTCCCTCCTTCGCCTCTCCCCCTCCCTCTCTCTCTATGAGTGTCTCATTGCACATCTTCTTCTTCCTCTTTCTCCGGCAATCCTCCCCATACCGAATTCCTTCCACGGATATTGAATGGTCTCGAAGGATTTTCGAGATCACTTCGGCACATCGTCAACTTACCAGGGCTGAAGGGTTTAGGGAAGTTTGAAGGGCGATTTACGTTGAGAGGGTGAGTGGCGAAGGTATTCGAGGGAAGGGGACATTTTTAAAGAATTTTTTTTCCTAGAAAGCGAGGCACGTGGGTACTTGGAAGACAAGGTCTGCTACTCTTGAGGAGGAAAATAGCGAAGGGCAGTTGTATTTTTTGCTTATTTGTTAAGCGATATCATTTTGAAGCAATCTAACAATATAATAAAAGCTTATTCACATATTGTATAAAACATATGCATGAAATGGAATGCTTGAAAATAAAACTTCTTTCGATTGTTGAGGATCAAACGGTAATGATAACATTTTCCCAAAGTATCGATAGCAAATTATATGATATCTCAGAAATAAAATTGATGTGATGCATATTCACGTGCAACAGATATTCCATACATTTTGTTTTACGATTGCAGCTTGATCTACCATCATAATTTCGTTTTCTCATCAAGAAGAATTACAATAACTGCGTTTCTTTTTAGGCAAAAATGTGATTTATTAGTAAGTAATATCAGCCGATTTATTTTTAGGAAAATAATTCGATTAGACGTGGGCGTAGATAGTTTCTCTTCTATTTAAATTGTCATTAATGGGTTCCATGATATAACTGTGCACGTCATATTCTTTAATTTAAAAAATATATTTTAATGAATGTAATTTGGTTAGCCTTCCTTGGAGTTCATTTTTCTTTTACGATGCCTATTTAATAATTTAAAATATGGTTAACATCGTGCCACAATACTCGATGCAAACGAATGACAGGTGGAAACAAAATTTATTCATATTAGCAATATATTATCTTTTTCCTGATCATATCTATTAAGTTGTTGTGATAATGCACGACGTCTTACGATCAACCACTTTGAAATCACCCCTTACATTGCAGCCATAGTTTTCACAAACTTTAAGAAAAATAATTGAATGCTTTTCAGCCTAAGCAGACAATAGTTACTAGCTGGGCATTAATACATGTGGAAGAGGAACTAAAACGTATATCTTGGTCCAGAAATACATTCCAAAAGAATTAAAAAGGACATTTTCGATATCCTAATTATGTTTCATAACGTAAAATACTGGTAGTTTCTTTCATTACTGTCAGTTGAGACCCTATCAGTTCCACTGCGGGAAATTTTGAGAAACGTTAAAAAATGTTATATGTTTATAATTGCGGGTAACGAAAAATAACCGATTTTAAAGATTTATTTACGAACGAAAAAACACTAATCATACGTCGAGATAGTGTAAAAAACCGTTTAGCTACAATTTGTTACAGCAACTAAATACATTTTCTGCTGCTTCCACCAATCCTTTGTATTAGACCACTTGAACTTCACGCCCTTTTGTTTATTTTTGACGCATACGTCCGTTGTACCTCAAAATATGCGGTAGATAAGATCTTCAAATGTATGTAGGTGTATCTTGATACTCTAAAGAACTATTGTAAAGGTGTGCAATTACTACTCGAGTTCTATTGCAGCATCGTTACTTTTCTCTTCTTTAATAACATGGGAATGAATGCAGCGTATTTTTATTTGCATTTTAAAATTGATGCTAAAATTATCGTACGAATTGGGTCTTGAAGCGAAGGACGTCTAAAAGGACGGAGATTCATTTTATTGTCGTCGACATTCTAATACGCCACGAATCGTGCCACAAATTAATTTTTAACGTGGAAATTTGAGGTTTTTCAGACGAAATCGTCTGTCAACATGGAGAAACGCATTGTTGCTGATTTTACAAAATTGTGCGCATTGATTGGATGGGATTAAAAATTCGTGTCGCATTGATCCGAAATTCGACAAATTTTGACACTATTTTGAGGGAAACAATACCCTGATAACAATAAACAACACGTTAGTAAGAAAAATAAATTAATATTCTATAAATGGAACGATATAACTATATCATTTTCAATTATTAATGTTTCATACATTTATATTCGTAATATAATAATCAATTTTTTAATTTAAATTTTTAGTAATAAAATATGGAAACTGCTTCATATATAATGAAGAATGAAAAACTAAAATTGAGTAACAAATTTACGAAAAATTTTTTCCTTTTACAGTTAAAAACGAATTAAAAATTCAAAATAACAAATTAGATGAACAAAATTTTCTGCGCAGTTATGAAATTAGGACGTATCATCTCTTACCGCTATTTTCCTGTAACACTGTATTCCTCACCCCTCCATTTTCCCAGTTGTCAATACTCTTCTTTCTCTCTTACAACGATGTGCCGTCTTCGACTACAGCTAAATTACTCCCCGCCCTTCATCGCCGGGAGAAGAGAATGTAATCGCCAACAATAGGGTTGCTAGGGTGACCACAATTTTGGCTTCACATATATCTCCGTATTTGATAATCGACAGTACAAAATTAAAACTTCATTCCTTTATTCAAACCTGAGTTCAAATCCCGACTGTATCTTGATTAAAAGTCATTTTAAAGTGCAGATAAAAAATATACTACATTTATTTCGATGTTAATCGAATGGACGAAATTAAACTAGAGAAAATATATTTTTTTTATTTATTTATCGGCGTTCTTGGAATTACAGTATTTCTTCGAATTTCTCATAAATACTGGCGTTTTTTCAGTTTTTAGGCGTTCTTTACCAGCGAAGTGGTAATAGCGGAACGCCTTATGGACACGTCTGGTTCGTCCATCCCTCGCAAGTTTCATCTCATAAAGCGCGTGACGGATTTTAATTTATTTAAGTATGAGTAATCATTATTAAAATTTATTGTCCAATTGTGATTTTGAACTGAATCCGTCAATTATAACTTCCACTTTACATAATTACTTTAATAAACTTATACTCGTATCTCGTTAAATGGCATTCGTCAAGCAACAATGAAATACCAAACCTTCCTCTCCTTAGCTCTTATGTGATCTGTAAGGAATAGATTAAAACATTTATTCGGAAAGAGAACAACATTTACTACAAGAAAGTCCGCAATTCCGCATAAATATGAGTTATGGTTTCGGAGATAAAAATTCGAGAAAAACCTGAGCAAAACAATGCATATTTTGTTTACATCGATCGCTAAGATTGTTCTCTCAGCAAACAACAATTAAAAATCCATATATTTCTCTGCCATTCTTTTATATGATCTGTGGGGTATTGATTAAAAAATATATTCGAATAGAGAACAACATTTACTACGAGATGGTCTCAGAGACCACACAATACGACTTATAGTTTTGGAGATAAAAATTCGAGAATATCCCGAGCTAAACATTGCATATTTTGTTTACATCTATCGCGGAGACGGTTCCCTCAGAAAACTACAATTAAAAATCCATATATGTCTCTCCCGTGCTTTTATATGATGTGTGAGGTATAGATTAAGAAATTTATTCGGAAATAGAACAACATTTGCTACAAGATAGTCCCCGAGACCATATAATTACGACTTATAGTTTCGGGGATAAAGATTCGAGAATCGCCTAATCTTTCGATACCGTTTCATAAATATTTCCCATTAAGAACGCCTTTGGAATTTCTGTGTATTCCATTTATGGAATATACTCTTCCATCTTGTTATCACTCATTACGAGATTTTTGCCATTGCAACGGCTATTGTTGGACTCGGATTCAGTATATTCTAGTACACACACAAACAAACGTTATTTTTACCCTACTATTACGCGTGATAAAGTTAGTTTTCCGTTCGAATATATTAGTAATATTTTATAACGCTAAATTTTGAAATTTGGGAACACAATGAACAACTCATCCGCGGAGATTTTAAAGCCTATATAAATAATTTCTACACCACATTCAATTTAGAATAGTTATGTGGAATGTAGGCATCATAAGATCCGTTTGGATTATCTTGTTTATAGTATAATTATATGCGAGTCCATTCTTTTAAAAAGTATAATTAAAAATCTATTTCCGGCAAACGTAATTATCACTATACGGGTTTTAGGGCAGCAAACAATGATTTCGATAAAAAAGTTTTCCCTTACTTGAAATCAAAACTTTTGTCGCTAGAATAAACAAATTAAAATAAAAAATACACAAATCAAGCTATGAATAACTTTTGAAGAAACATATTATGCATTCATATTGGTTAATTTACATTCCCAGGTTGCAGCAGAATAACTATATAATGAACGTTCAAGAAAAAATCGTCTTTTGACAAACAGGAGTGTAAAAGAGTAAATATTTCACATTTTCTCTTGCAATTAACTGTGCACATTGGCTTTATGTTATTTTAAATCGAGTGAACGGAATTATCTTTTTAACATTAGTAATAATATTGTAATTTTGACCGTTACAAACAAATGCATAATGTATACAACAGCGGTTCCCAAAGTGGGGTCTATGGAGAGATTTCTAGTGGTCCACAAAAAGTATTATATGAAATATCTCATTTTTTTCTTATAATATTATTTAATATATCATATATAGTTATCTTTTTTACAAATAATTTGTATTAATAAATTGGCAACTTTTTTGTATATATTACATTGTTACAATTACAACTTATTAACGCGTTTCTCATACAACCGTCACACGTGAGCTATTTTCCCGTAAGCGGGAGAGAAACAAGAGACGCCGACTCTTTGCAAACCATCACGAGTGCACGAGCCCGTATACACCGGTCTGCTTTCATGATACAGAAGTCGTGGGAAGTAGCTGCAATCTTTTGCGTCTGGTTAGTTATTAAAATTTAAAAGGAGTATAAAATGTAAGTAAATATCATTGATATTTTGCTTTAATTTTACTTTTTATCTTATTATTGTTGTTTATATTTTTATCAAACATATATTGAATATATTTATGCCTATCAAAAACTTAAACTCAGCCATTTGCAATATAAAATGCGGACTGAAAACCAACTTCGCCAATAGATTTTTCATTATGTGGCTGTAATACAGTACTATAAACTTGTCAAGTAAATCAAACTTATAAATAAATAAATAAATATATATATATATATATATATATATATATATATATATTGTGTTCGTGTGTTTTACGTGTCTCTTCGACGCCCCCAGCAACCTACCAACTTGGTCCCCAACTTGTTAAGTGTCCGCTGGGCTTCCTTCAACACCTTGTTGCCACCCTCATCACTACCTTTTCTTTTCCTTAAGTTAATATACATACATATATATATATATATATATATATATATATATATATATATATATGCAATGGGCTCCTCGATATAACAAAAGAATGTAAATTTATTATACAGTGTTGCCTTGGTGTACATTCAGTTGATTATTAATTTATTATATTATTATTATATTATATTATTACATATTCTCCTCCCACAGACAATAAAACAATAAAAAAGAAAGTACTGTGAGTAGTACTTGAAGTATAGCTTCACAGCAGAAGAACAAGTAGTTATGTAAAGAACTAATCCGCCTACTTTCCTTTCAATACAATTTTAATATATAAAAATTCAAGACCAACAAAATCAAACAAGTTTGGAAAGGTGTACTCCGTGTCGGAGTACAAAGAGTTTCCAAATGCGTTCTTTGATATTTCACAATATTCTCAATATTTTTCGCTTAGATGAGTATTTAACGAGAAGCGAACGAGGTACGTTGTAAAATACATGTAAGTACTTATGTAAAGTTCTCGTTATTATAGTCCGCTTTTATCTAAAATTGGACTCTTTCGACCAATTTTAGTAAAACTCCCAAATATCAAATTTCATCAAAATATGTCCAGCGGTTCCCGAGAAAAAACAAAGGAACATTGTAAACTACATGTAGGTCTTCATGTATAGTGGTCGTCATTTCTTCCGATTTCAACCAAAATTGGAATCAGTCGACCAATTTTAGCAAAACTCCCCAATACCAAATTTCATTATAATCTGTCCAGCGGTTTCTAAGTTTTGACGTGTGGACGGACGGACAGAAACGACCTCCCCTATACGCGTTCACTTCGTGCAAAGAACGCATAATAAATTAAAAATAACACATTGTGAAGCACAAAAAATTTGTGTTGGTAACATAACACATGAATAAAAAAATGAAATGAATGGTTTAATTAATTATATATGGAAAACATTGCATAAAACATTTTTAAAGCATTAACAACATAAACTTTGAAAATAATTGCTGTATATAATTTTACTCTCTAAGATGACATTTAAACATTCAGATTTTTTACTGACTTAGCAAACTGTTGGTAATTGAAATACAACAATGCAGATATTTTATCTCCAACAATAAGAGATATTCGTAATTAGTATTCGTAGTAGGCCCTGTAAGAAGTTCATAGCAGTCATTGTCCGATACTTGAGAAAACGTGATTGTTTGTGAGTTTGTAATTAATGAAGTATGCAGTGATAATTATTAGAAATAAGGTAAGTTAGAATTTCAAATGTTTTCCTTTTGAATATACAGGGTCATCCAAAAAAGACGCTTCAGTTTAAATTGCTTATATTTTTTATATACTCAACGTAAAGGAATTATTTCCATGTTAATTTACACAGTAGACATGGAAGAAATGTTGCTGCCTAGTGGAATATTCCTGAAACATTGTTTAAACAACATGGCATACACTGTACAGCAACACGTATTTATAGTGCAAACTTTTTATTCTACCGGTATTGTAGTGCAAGTGCAGCGCGATTTTCGCAATGAATTCAAGTGCAGAGAAGGTCCAAGCAGATCAGTAATAAACAGGTTGAATACTAACAATAAATTTGAAAATACGGGTGCTGTGACCGACAATAAGAAAGGTGTTGTTGGTAGGAACAGAACAGTGAGATGTCAACAGCATTGCTCGTGTTGATGATGCAATTACGCGAAGTCCTTACAAATCTATTACATATCTGTCACAAAAATTAGCTATATCGCAATAATCGATCAATAGGGTATTAACAGAAGAACTTGAAATGTTTCCGTATAAGATACAAGTGCCCCAGACCCTCAGCGAAGGCACCAAGGATGTTACATGTGAGGGTTGATTTTTGTGACTCTTTTCTGCAATTTTTGGAGGGAAATTCTGGAGTTCTTCGAAACATCTGGTTTTTCAATGAGGCGAATTTTTCCCTTCACGGTTATATCAATAAGCAGAATATGCGAATAGGGGCCTCAGCAAACCACAACAAAATAATGGAGGTGCGGTTACATCCGCAGAAATGCACGGTATGGTGCGCTGTTTCAACTATTGGAATTGTTGGGACAATTTTTCTCACTGATACAGTGACATGGGAGAGTTATCATCGTCTCCTTGGAAAAGAATTAATCCCGTTCCTTTAGAGCATGGGTAATAACTTCGATAAAACGTTCTTTCATCGGGTTGGAACTCGACTGCAAACTGAAAATGCAATTTTTGATCTCCTCCATTGGCATTTTCACCATCGTGCTATCTCGAATCGCTTCCCTGGACGCTTTGGCTGTGGATGGTCTCGGCCACCGTATTCTCCGGATCTCAATCCCTGCGCCTACTTTCTATGAGGGTATCTGAAAGACAATGTGTACAGAAACAATCCCCACACAATTGATAAACTCAAAGAAGAAATTGCATCTGTTATCTGCACAATCACTCCTGGCGTTCCAGGCATAGTAGTTGCCAAAATTCAACGTCGATTACAAATGGTCTTGGATACTGGTGATTCACATAATGAAAATGTTTTCCATTAATATCCAAAGTCTACTGTGTAAATTAATATGAAGCTCATTCCTGTACGTTGAGTAAATAAAAAAATATAAGTAATTTAAATTAAAGCGTTTTTTTTTTGGGTGACCCGATACTTGAAAGAACGCGATTGTTTGTTCCTCTATAATAAAGAGTGCAACGATAATCATTGGAACTAAGGTAAGATAGATTTTAAAATTTTTCCCTTTGAATATACCGTGATATATTACAAACTTTGAGTAACTGTGACATTGTGACCGGCATTACTCTAATATATTGCTGTAAATCGCAGAAAATTAAAAAACCGCAAGGGGTAGATTATGTATCATTATTTTCCTCTCTAAGGTAATTTTTTTAACGCATTGACTTAACAAAATTTTGCGCGGGCACCACTAGAATGATGTGATAAGATTAATACAAAGTAATTGCAAGCGTATCTGCAGCGGGCTGCTAGTGGCTTTCAAAATGCCGAAACGAAAGTTTTTGAGAGAAATTCAAAGAAATACGATCGAAAATCAAAATTGTTTGATAAGAATAAGAATATTCACTTTTTTCCCTTATAACAGTACAAATCCCACTCCGATATCATAATTCTAAAATATATTAAAATGCAAAAGAAAAACTATCTGCATGACGGATTATAGATTAACCATGTAAATCAAATGGAGAAAGAACTCACCTGGAATCGAACTCGGGACCTGTAAATTCGGAATATAAATTATGACCCGGAGGTAATCTCCTAGTCTTACACTAACTTTCATGAAAATCAGTCTATTAATGAAGATGTTAATGGGGGACACACATACACAAACAAACGGACAGCAAGGCGATCTTATAAGACTACTTTCCATTTTTTGGAAAGTAGACTGAAAATTACATAGAATTTCCGCTGTGTGTCATTTGTTTTCGCACTCTTACAAATGATTCATTGAAACCGACAAAATTAACACTGCATCTAATAAAGTGCCATCGCGGGTTGAAAGAAAAGGACAAAGCTTACTTTGAACTGAGAAGCAATGAAATCAAGAAACGGATAGAACGCAACTGATTTGTTTCAAGAAAGAAATAAGAAGTAGTAGCCCAAAGCAAAAAGCCTCACACAATCGCCGAGGAGTTTATTTTACCATGCACAAAAAGAAATTGGGTGTTCTGTCCTTGGTGAGGATGTTGCGCGATATCTCTTTCGAACAATACGATCCAGCGTAAAATTGCTGATATCTCTACTGATTTGAATATTCAAATCGTGCAAGAAATGAAAGAATCTCTTCCTTTTTTCGGTTCAACTTGACGAAACAACAGATGTTTTGTTGGATGCGCAGTTAGGTTATTGAAAATACATTTTTGATGGCAGCATGGAGGAGAAATTCCTATTCTGTCAGAACTTCGAAACAGCTACCAAGCATCAGATGTGATGGAACTTCTATCCGTTTATTTTGAGAGGCATGAGCTGAGTTGGAACAATCTCGTTGGTGACACAACCGATGGTAACTCAACCATAATTGGCTCAAGATCCGGGTTCCTTACCTGTGCTAAAGAAAAATATCCAAACTTCGCTGTTTTATTCATCGTGAAGCACTCGCACCTAAAACACTTCCTCGAAAAATGAATATGCTGTTCAAAGAAATTGTCAACATTGTCAACTATGTAAAAAGCTCAGCACTCAACACCCGACTTTTTCAACAGCTATGTGCTGACATGAACCCTACCTATGAGAGACTGCTCTTCTATACATCAGTAAGGATTTTTGTCTGGGAAGAAGTTAAGAAGTTTCTGACACGTATCTTTACCCTTCGCGAAGAGGTAAAGACTTTCCTCAAATACAGGGGAAACTAAATTTGTTAGCTACGTTTGATACCGAATATTTGAAGTCAAATTGGCGTATCTCGTGGGTATACTTCCGGTGTTGAGTTATTTAAACTTGAAGAAGCAAGGGAAAGATTCAAATGTGCTGAGAAACACGGATTATATTCGCGCTTTCCTCGCCAAATTCCAACTACATATATAAAATAAACGGCGCAATATACATTGCACAAACTTTCTCATATACGTATGTACATACGTTTGGTTGACTGTGTCACTTATCAATGAAATACGATTATAAATCAAAGTTAACCGTAGTTTAGTGTATATTTTAATGCCAGTGATCGATATTAATAATTTTTTCGGACATATGGCTTAGTAAGTATTATTTGCAACATCAGACTGTACATTTGGATGGATTTTAATCAAAATCCTTAGAGCCATTTCTGAGTAAATCGAATTTTGTTTCAAAATATGCTAGAATAAAGCGCCCTTAATAGTTGCGCAATATCGTTCATCTCTTCAGAGTGTCTATTATGAATGGTATTATCTGCAAATACGAGATATCATTCGATTCAATTTAACCGTTTAGGCTGTAATAAGATTTTTAGTAGAACGCGGCGGAGGCGTGACGTCATAGGGCTTGGGTAAGGAAGCTTAGCGTACATTTTAATGCCACTGGACGCCATATATTGATTTTAAGAGATATATGGCTTACGTAGTATTATTTATGACATCGGGCTCTACAACTGGATTGATTTTAATCAAATTCTGTAGCCATTTTTGAGTCAATAGAATTTTTCTAAAAATCGCGTAGAATAAACTACCCTTAGTTTTTGCGCAATATCATTTTTATGAAAAATAGGTGTACAAAAGATGATATATTGCACAAAATCGAGATTTCATTCGATTTCATGTAACCCTTTGAGCCCTAGAACAGCGAATAAACCGACAGACAAACGGCTTGGCGAAAATCACTTTTATGGACTCAGGGAAACCTAAAACGTGTATTTCCATCAAAATCTCGAAGTTGAATTTTTTCACGATTACAATACTTGCTCAATATACTACGTATATGAGAAAGTAAAACGCGTGGAGCGAGGTAATTTTGAGTTGTTTCCGAATGCCAGTGAGGCTATTATCAAATACGAACTACTTGACTACGTTCAACATGAGATTAAAGAACACCCAACTGCTTTCATCAGGAATTTTCTAAATATTTTCCGGATTTAAAGAGGTAGAGCATGGAGTTGGCGAGAAACCCATTTCTTTGTGATGTTGATATAGTTCCGGAAGCGGTTCAAGAAGAGTTCTTGGAACTAATCAATGATTCTTCATCCAAATATGTATTCAAGGAGAAGAGTATTGAAGAGTTCTGGTGTGGTATGGTGAATGTCTACACAAAAACAAGTGATATAGCATGGTGAATTTTTCTCGGGTTTCCAACCGGGTTGTCTCGGAGATTTCTTCCGACGTTTCGGCGACTAGCTCTGTCGCCATCTTCAGGGATCCTGAGTCTTCGATTCTTCGACTCAGGATCCCTGAAGATGGCGACAGAGCTAGTCGCCGAAACGTCGGAAGAAATCTCCGAGACAACCCGGTTGGAAACCCGAGAAAAATTCACCATGATGATTCGCCGGGAAAGCTTCAAATCTTTCTTCAAGTGATATAGCAATTCGCGTCCTGTTGTATTTTGGATCTACGTATCTTTGTGAGAGAGGTTTCTCTGCATTGGCACGCATCAAATCGAAGTCTCGCAACAAATTAGCAGTGCAAGACGAACTTTGCTGTGCTCGAGCAAAGACAGCACCTTATTTTGAGAATATCGCAGCTAAAAAAATCAATTTCACAGGTCCCATTGATTGACTATACTGTTCATTACCTTAATTATTACATTATTTGTTTTGTAGTTTTTGTAATTAAATTTGATTAAACAATAAAATAAATGATTTAGTTTATCTTCCATTTATTTTGGCGGGGTTCTTCATATTTTTTAGTGAGAGAGTCCACGGTTCCTCGAAAGAGGTTTATGGGGTGAATGACTTTGGGAACCACTGGTCTAGAAAATAGGCACTGGAAGCATCAATGAAATTCAGAAGCGTTTGAGCTGATTTATTGCTGAAATTAATGTAAGTGCATCCTGCAGCATCAATATATGCCGCGTGCTCATTTGTCAAAAAAGTATAATGAAAATTTCAATGCTCCTATAAAGTTTTCACCAATTACTGATGCCTTTTTATGCAAAATTTTGGTAATTCACGGTCACTTATTACAGCTTACCACGCCGCTGATATGTGTCCACAGGATTTGTTAAAATTCTACTTATATATGTATGCATGAATAATTAATTTGTTAATTAGTTTACTCATCGCAGGATAGCAATTGTATTCAATCGTATAAGTCATTGTGTAGCGCACACGCGAATAAACATATCCGCGGGTTTAATTACGAGTAGTTTAACATTTTCTTTCAAGCGTGCTATATTTATTTTATTCTATTTCAAGTTTCTATCAGATCGTCGATGTGCATTAAATGCTAACGATTTTAAACTCGGGAGATTGATGTGTAAACTTGCAAAATCTATCGCAAATGACTGCTATGTCTAGCATTTAATTCGTATTATTTGTCCATAAATTACTCTTCCGGCTCAAAACACGAGATTAAAATCCTCAATTCTCGACGGAAGTGACGTGCACTAATATTGCAACGAAATGTCCTAGAGATATGTCGCCTGTTGCCAAACCCTCCGGATATGAATTAACGAACGGTTTTCTTTTTAACAAGGGTCGGCGGGCGGGTCCGTTAATTGCAACCCTAAGTCATTACTCTCCGGTCATTAAATTCAATTTGCATAGTTCCCTCTCTCTTCCCTCTCCTCTCCACGCCCCCTTCTCCAATCCTCATCCTAAACCTCAACAGGGCGTGGGGCGGCGTTAGGATTGATTTAAGCATTTTGCCCATGCCATGCACACCCACATACCTACCTCCAACACCTCCCCTCCACCACACACTCTCTCCTCCCCCATCCCTTCCCCTACCTTTCCTCTCTCTCTCTCTCTCTTTCACACACACACACACACATCTTCCCCTCCCTTCCCCACACCACTGCTATTCGAAATATGAGATTCGCGCACGCGCGTTATGTGCACTGCTTGCGCCGCCGCCTTTGACCGCAAAGCAACCCAAATAATGCACCACGGTGCATTTTAGACGTCCGGTTGACGGATATTCTCCGCTCCGAAATGACGTGGTTTTAACACACAAACACTACCACGGTGGCGCCAACCTTTAATAAGAACCTCCTTTATAGACTCACAATCAGTTTTGACGGCTTTTCGTTCCGTATAGGTGAGTTTCGTTCCATTCTCTCTCTCTCTTTGCCTCCCTCTCTCTCTCTTTCTCTCTCTCTCTCCGCCCCCTTGGTGGTGTTTTTGAAAACAAGAACGGGAATTCCACGGCGTCACGTTAGCGAAATATATCTTGCGATTTCTGACCTAGTTTCTGCGGTCTGTTAATTATTATCCGAGATAAATTAAACTGGGAAGAGAACGAAACATATAATGCCTGAAACTTCTCTTAGGATATTTGGTTGGTTTCCATCTTGTGTCTGACATAATAATTTATGTAGAAAAAAATGCATCTCCGATTCATTTTTACCAGTTTTAATGATTAAATTGCCGTCATTCTGCTTCGGACATCGCCGAAAAATTGTTTTCGAGTAAGAGTGTTTTATTCCTGATTTTAAATGCTTAAATACGTTTCATTATAGTATACAAATTTTCAGTACGATCCATAGCGATTTTTATGAATAAATATGATTAAACGCAAGAATAATTAGTACATATAGTGAGCCTTAGCCATACACAACTGTAAAATACATCATTCTATTAGTTAGGATTTAACTTCAAAGTTACGTGGCTTCCTACTTTTCCAGAGAAAATTGCAGTTTGATGATTATTCATTTCTGAGTAAAATTAGTTTTTCATTTAGCGATAGCAATTTGGCGTTATAGAATTTTTTTATTTCGGTATTCTAACATGGAAAGCAATTTCCATGAAAATCCTATTGACAAACTTGTCTAATGTATTCTGTAACAGGTTTAGTCTGCCTCAGCTGTTTTACGCAGCCTAAATAGTACTTTGACTTTTAAATAAAAAAATATTGTCTCTCCTGGAAATTAATTTAGCGGAATATTAAATTTTCGCCATAAGCAGAATCGTCTATTATCCCTTGAGATTTTTTGAAAATGACGGATATTAAATGTTCTGTTTGCTTACGGAAGGTGGGAACTAATTACTACATGTTGTTTTCAGAAATTCTTGAATTTTACGCACAATTTCATTTACTACTGTCTCGCTGAAATTATCGAGCACAAAGAGAATCCACTGTTTGGATCTGTTACGAATATGTGAAGCAGAAGTTAATCGTAAAATATTTTGAATGTTGAAACTCTCACTGTAGAATAAAAATCATTTCGTGAATAAGATAAATTGTTATGCATTAACAGTGTATCTCTCTAGGTGTCCTCGTAGATTTTTCTTAAATATATGTAATATTTCATTAAATTTAACTTTTATATTTTTCCAATTTTGTTATTATTCATTCATTAATAAACAAAATAAAATTAGAGTACCAAGCACTCCAACTTGGTGGAAGGGGAGACAACCAGTATAGAAAAACTGAATCCATTAACTATGTTAAGTATCCTTATAACCATAGTTTATATAGGTCTATCGATTCTGTTTTATTATTCGTTAGGACCGGTGAGGAAATTATAGCGAAGTTTGCAGTACGCGTTAGAGGAAGGGGCAGAGCGGCTGTGCTATAGCGCTGATTAAGAGTGTACTTTGATAATCCAATTAACTTACAAAATCTATTTAGAATTTTTGTTATATTATAAAAAGATTTTATCCCGATTTAATTTGTCTGTACTTCTTTTTGTGGTCAATATCTTATCCGCTAAAATGCTGCCACATCTGAAAAAACACTCTACTAGCCTCAATACAAGCTTGGTCAGAGCGGCGCCATGTCTCAAAACTTTGCCTTCTGCTCCAGTTCTCCAAATTAAATGGAATTTAACTCCTCAAACACCGTTGGTTCAAACAATTAGTTAGTTACAAAGGAAGCACGTGATCCAATTGATCCATGAAAGGTTGTTTCCACGTAATTAACACTAATTATATTAGTACCCTCGATATCACAGTCCTCTTATACAAACTAAACTCTTACCACGACAGGATGGACATAGTTACGTGGGAGTTAGACTAGCAAATATTTGACGGAAATTCAATCGTTGGAGATTATCTGGGGTATTTTTGGATAGCTATAAATTTAATTATCGAAATATTTTTTACACAATGGAATTCGTTTTTATCAGCAGACATCTATCCAATAAATTTATATATAACTTTCTTGTTTATTGTTAATTTAGGTCTGAATTGATTTTATGCTATTTGAGTTTTCCGAACTAAAGAAAATGTGATAATCAATTGGTAAAAATGGCAAACTACCGCGAAATTTATCATCAAAATAAGGTTTTATAATGATAAAAATAAACGATGATAATTGCATATATAGTTCAGTTTTAATGGATCCAGATTAAAACGAATGACATTTTTATAGAGAATTCAATTTTTAGGATAGTTTTGCGTGATTCATAAAATCGAACTTCATTATTTTTATAGTCTTATAACTTTCATGTTTTAATAATTGAATTAAGAGCAAAAGCTATTTACACAAATTTACAGCTCTGGCGCCTCATGCATTCTAAACAAATTGAGTAAACTATTAATGCTAACTCTTCATCATTATTTTACATTGTGCCACGCCCATTTGACACATTCTTAGCATTTTTCATCCCAGCACCATTCCGTTACAATCATTCCCTGATACATTTAGGCGAAGGCATATTTCTGTAAATGGAATTCGCCTAATACTTTTATTTTTCATTTCCATTTTCAATCACCATTTCTTGCATGTATTTCACATCTACACTCCGCTATGACGTAAGGAATTAATTTTACCCACACTGAAGGCAGAGAACAATCTTATCGTGTCTAATTAAGCGCTGTAAATAACTCTCACTTACTGCGAACTTGAAGTAAAACTCCCGAAATTAATGAGCCAAAATTGTTTCGTGGTAGCAAGCCCTCCCCGTCGACTGCATCAATGTATTCGCCGCTGACCATATCTTTCACATTAACTGCTTCCTTCTCAACGTTTCCGCGCTTTTATTTTTTTCCCCACCGTATCTCTCGCTGTTAAAAGGGCATTTTGTTTGCCCGCGGGAATTGTTTACTCGCATACGAACGTGCGTGATGGCTTGTTTCTATGTGCGCGTTTGCTCGTAAATGTTTGGCTCCGCGTATTGCGTTCGGTTTGGGCTTAAGAAGTGTCTGTGTGTGTTTTCGTGGGCCTGTGCGTGTGTGTGCGCGCGTGGGTGAAAAAGAGAGTGACAGAAATTGGCAAATCTTGGATGGTTTTAGGCGAAAAGGATTCCATAGTGAGATCCCCCTCACACTACGCTCCCTCACGATTCCGCCAAAATCAATTTTTCTCTCCCTTTTCCCGTTCCATACTCCTCGTCTCCTCCCCATTTCTCTCTCTCTCTCTCTCTCTCTCACTCTCTCTCTCTCTCTCACTCTCTCTCTCTCTCTCTCTCTCTCTCTCTCTCTCTCTCTCTCTCTCCAAACACAAAAACCAAACACTGAGCTCTCACGCAGTTATTATTCCCTACATCCACCCCCAACCCAACCGCCGCCCCACATCCCTTCAAACTTTGCAAATAAACCCATCCTCCACTACCTATCCCACGTATCCAAACGCGTACACAATCGCACAATCTCACACGAACAAGGAGTTTTGTGTTTAAAAGGCAAACACGCGCACAGGACACGCGTTCGCTCGCGCATGCTCACTGGATGGGGAGGAGGAGAGGGGTGAACGTGTTTTAGAGCGTCCTTTATCGACCGACTCCTTTCTCAGGATTTCTCCCTTTCGTCATCCATCCCCGTTTTTCCTATCGCACTCCCGGTCCTCGCTTAAATCTGCCGTTTCTTTTCTATTTGCTTCCTCTTTTCCATTACCCTACTTTACCCTCCTATATCCCCCTACAGGCTTATACAAACATCTATATTGCGCCATATATTTTGAATATCCTTTTTTTTAATGTCTTCCACTTTCGAACAGTCAAATTTTGTCTATTATTCTCATTTTAATATCATATCCTCGCAATTATAAAGGTTTCCTTCTCCGATATAGTTTTTTATTATTCTTTTGCTACTGTTTAACAATCTTTCGTGATTTTTTTCTTTCCGCGCATAGATGAGGCAAGGGAGTCGTTTTCAACAGCTTAGCGAGCATGAGAATTTATACGCAGGAAACTACTGTCAGTGTGTGCCTCTTAAATGCTTGTTGAGCGATAGAATTGAAAGTCTTGTGAGCAAAAGTATGAGTTCCTTGGCTCGGAAAATAAACAGATTCACTAATAGCTCCAGATTTTCCGGGTAAATAAGAACGTTTGGAAATCTTTGATAATAACTGTCAAATTCGTTTTAACTTTATTATTATTGGCAGGAAATTTTAATCAGATCATCTCTTCAAGGATTCACTCCACCCATACATGCACTCAATTTTTCAAAATGAATTACATGGGTCCTTATTTATATTTATAGAATAATAATTTCAAACCATTAAACTCTCGGCTTCTTTCCTTCTTGAATTTAACTCCTGATTATTTTTTATTCTTTATTATTTTAACGGAAATTTTTTTATTTTCTTGATAACCGTTTCATTTATTCCACCACACTTATGCTCTTATCAATGATTCATAGTTATTAAGATCTAAAGGACAAACTATTAATGTCATTATACAATAGGATTTTATGATATAACATCGAAATTTTTGTGATATCTTCTCGCTCGATTTTGTTCGTAATTCATATTTCTCGACGGTATTGTAACACTATATAATTACATCCATTTAATTTTCAAGCGAATTATTTTGATTTTCTCCACTTTCTTTATGCCAGATGTTATCATTTCATCAGGTCATTTTTCCTTCGTAAACGGTTTTCCTTGACAATCAGAATAGCTGCACAATGGTCCAAGGTCGAGCTAAACGATACATTTTTATGGCAATTTCTTGCTTTATTAAGTTTTTTCTCTTATTTATTTGTTTGTTTGCACCGTACAACCACTTAACTAGTATCTGCTATTATTCCTTCACGCTTCCTCGAGCTATCTCGTCCTTTTTACAAATTCCTTATCTCTAAGTCAATTCTTTTCCTTCTTTTTTAGCCATGAGCAAATGTGTAGTTACAAGTAGGTTGACCCTGGCACAGGAATAAATGATAACCCTTCTCTTGAACAATAAATAAATAATTATCATGAAAGTTTCATCTAATTAACATAATGAAATCTCTAGTTTCATTATTATATTATTTAGATAACATAAGTGAATATAATCTACTACTTCGTGAATGTTTGTACGAATAGAAATACAAATGAAAAATTTTGTTTTCACAAGTGGGACATCTTCGGCCTCTACGCGCCTCTCAAGCTGCGTAGGCACAGCGACGCCGCTATTTACACAGTTCCTTATCTGATTGTTGACGTAGACGCATGCAGTACTCTACCGTCTCTTAGTCCCTCTCTATTGCTGTTTTCTTATCCACTCTACAGAATTATTATTTGCCCATCTTTTTCAGCTCCGTCACCGCCTATTTTCAGTTCTTTCGTCTGTACTGCTCGTGTTGTTTTTCCACTCATGAGCAAGTATTTGCCTATTGCTTTCACTACCTATATCTCTATCTCTCTCCATCTCGCTCTCTTCAACTCTCTCTCTATCTTTCTTGCCCTTGCAACATGCAAATAAATACGTGTAAGGAATGCCAATGGGCGAATATCCTATGCCTTTCGGAGAAAGCGCTCTTTCTCCGATTCGATTGGTTTAAAGTTATCGGAGACAGGGTGGAGAATTGGTGGATCTGGGGAAACCCTGGGTGATAATGCTTGGTTTAACTAATGCTTTTTGGATTTGGAACCTTGTATAAATGCGAAACGGACAAGCAGGGCCGAGCCAAGGGGTACTTTCGCTCGGGTGCAAGATATTTTTGGCGCCCCCTCCCCCTGGAGAACCCCTCCCCCCACACCTACACAATTTTAATAATGTAGTATTACAGTATATAATTTTTATTATATAAACTTCAACATACAAAAATAATCATTACAAGTAATCAACATATAAATATAACATCAATTAATTTTATTATTACTCTACTGATGAAAAAAACTAGTTTTTCGTGATTGGCAGTTGCAAATTGTTTTCCAATTTCATGGAAGACAATATTTTCACAAATTTAATTTTCAATCGATATAATTGTTAAATTAGACAATCGATCTTGCCGCATGACTGACCTCGAGCTGTTTTTGATAATTTTTTTATTTAGAGAACGATCGTTTTCCAAACCCTATTGTAACCGGAAGTTAGTAGTATTCGGATAAAAATTGCTATATTTGGAAAAGTATTTAGCAAGTTATTCTGAAAAATATATTGCAATATATCATATAGAGTCATTTTTTAAGTAGGGCTGAATTATATTTAATTCATCGTATAAATTTGAAGCTTTTATATTGCATTCTTTAATGCTATTGTGTGATAATTTTGCAGCAGTTAAGGATTTTTTTGTCCATTTTTGAAAAATCTGATATTTTATATAAAAATCTGAAGGTGTCATTATGTCTTTCTAATAAATTAAATCTTTCATTGACAGAATATCCAAAACTGCGAAAAAAGTAAATTTTAACATGCAATGCGGGATTTTGTTTGGTCCTATCTTGATGCTCATAGCTAAACTTTCCTTTTCTTTTTCGAGGTCGAATAGTGACAATAAAACGGAATTTATATTCTTCTTCTATGGTCTGTGCTATTTCTTTGGCGTCTACTAAAATAAACTTAACTGCTGCACAGGGAACGTAAAATGCTTGTGGATTTTCATATTTTTTTTGCAGCCCATTATGCTTGCTTTTTTATTAGCAGCATTACCTTACCCCTACACGCGCATGCCATGTAGGTTAATACTGCTTTCCCTCTAAAAGATTAATAACAAATGTTCTCAGTCCCTCAGCGGTTGAGCCTGTAAATGGACAAAGATCGAGAAAATGCGCACGTATTTCCACGTAGTTTGTCTTGGTATTTAAAAATACTAAACGAAATATGCTTATTTGTTACTGGTGACTCGAATCAGGACTGCAGTTCAATATATTGAATAGTCTTCAGAAATACGAAGCATTTCTGTTATCGTGTCTTTTATTTTTTTGGCAACAATGGCAACAATTTCATTTTGTATATTTTCTCCAAGGTAATCTCTACCATAAATATTTTGAGGAATTTGTTTGTGCATTTATAACGCAATAACTACAGAACGTGGAAGCAAGATGAAGGTGCCATTTGAACTGCAATAAAACATTATTCAAAATGGAAGGGTTTTTAAAGCGATTTGAACTATATTTTTTAAATGTTTTTCTCTTTTAATTTTTCCCGTTTAAATAACATGGGAATGAACTTATTGTTGGATTAACAATCTACTTGACAACCGTTATAAACAATACCCAATCTCTACCATAAATATTTTGAAGAATTTGTTTGTGCATTTATAGCTCTACAACCACAGAACGTGAAAACTAGGAAAAGGTGTCATGTTAACCGCAATAAAAAGTTAAGCAAAATGGAAGGGTTTTTAAAGCGATTTGAACTATATTTTTTATTTTTTTTTTAATGTTTTTCTCTTTTAATTTTTCCCATTTAAATAACACGGGAATGAGTGTATTGTTGGATTAACAATCTACGTGATAACCGTTAAAAACTATACCTTATACGTAATATTAACTAAAAGAAATAATATAAACCTAATAATAATTAAAAGAAATAAAATATACCTAATATTAACTAAAGTATGGAAGAAAGAACACCAAGGTTATTCAAAGGACAATCACCAAAAAACTATAAATCTGGTTAATTGTTTCAAAACGTAAGTGGAAGAAAGTTTTAATGTGAAATTTTAAGTGCTCTCGTTCTCTAACATTCTTGCAATTCCTGCCCAAGTTTTTGATGTTTTTGAGATTCATGACCACATAATATGATGCAGTTTCTTCTACTGGAGATCAATTCGAGTGAAATAACTATATCTTAAAAGTGATTCCATTGACTGTTTATAATGATTATTTGATAAAAAAATACAGTCGCCAAATTTGTCACCCGAGCAACGCCGGGTAATTTCAGCTAGTGCGGTATATTTGTTTCGCAAGTTTGGGTATGATGTAAGTATAGTATGTTCTGTAATAATAGTTATGGGCAGTGGTGGATTAAGACACTTTGAGGCCCAAGTAACGTATTTTGGAGGCCCATAACTATTTTACCTTCTATATATAAGGATATTATTTTATTATTTAAATAGAGTTTAAAACTTTGTTATTAAACAAAACAACACACAGCAAAAAAATCTTTATTAAATAAAACATCATAAAAATATAAATATACAAACGAACTATAAACTAAAACGACAACGTATGGGTGGCAGTATCCAGTAAAGTAAAAAAGTAAATAAACTAATTAATTAAAAGAATAATTTAATTAAATAATTGCTTTTCTAACTTTCATTTCTGAAAATTTATTTATGATATTTTCCATTTCCATGTTCTGAACAAAGTCATTTTCAATAAATAAAATTTATAAACTGCTCAAATGTTCTTGAGTAAAGCTATTGCGCAAATAATTTTTAATCCGCTTAATAAATACCGAAAACGATCGTTCTCCAGCAATAGGCACACTTACTCATTTAAAAAAATATGAGTATTTCCCTTTTTTCTTTCTTGCCATTTGCTTTTTGGCAGTAAAAATTTGACTCATGCAAATTCTTATAGTAAACCCTGTTTCTCTTGGTATATTCATTTTTCAGTTTAGTAGTGTCTCCTATATAACTAGGCGGTTTATTAAATAATAGTTAATGTAATTATAACTTGAAGGTATTGGCCATAATGCATTATCATATGGATAATTTATTAAACATTCACTTGACTCATTCTCAATATTATCAATTTCTTCAACTTCTAGATTTTGATCTTTAATTCCAGTTTCTTCTATATTTCGATCAATTCTACTTCAATGCCCTTTGTACCTTCTTGTTCTTTGATTTTGACTCTTGTTTCTTTAGATGTACCTATTTTTGCTCCTGAGCTGGATGGTTTCAAAAATGCAGCCATTGTATTTCTGTTTTTCTGCCAATTTTTCTCTTTCTTTCTGTAGTTTTCGCTTCTTTGCTCTTGAATCGAATGACGGGGATAACAATAAAATAGATATTTAAAAAAATTGTTTTAAAAATGTGTTTTGGAAAAACAAATCGTTCGAATTATACAAATATATAATATACGTAGGTACTTACAATTGTTACATTTTAACAATTTGATAAATGGCGTACAGACAAATTTAAATTATAGTACACAATATTAACTTATCATACACTGCAAACGATAAAAACAAAAACTATCTTATCAACATTGTCCTATAGTCGATGCAAGTAGTAGGGCCGGTGGGTGCAAGGTGTATGCACGGATCGTTCCGTAAGCAGAACTAGCTGCTTAGTGCAGCGTTGCTTGAAGCATCAATAAGATATGTGCTTACTTCCTCCCAGTATGACAAATTAATGTAATGGGAGGGTTTATTTTTAGAAATGTATTCCAAAATACTACAGAACCTTTCAACTATATCCGACGGTCTCACATTTAAGGTTGTACCAGTTCCATGTTAGGCCCTGTGATGGCAGTAATTGAAAGATGCATGACAAATATTTTCTAACGAACTTTTCTGTTCAAATTAGGTTTTGCGACAAATTTTGCTATTAGATATTCATAATTTTTTATTTTAATGTTCTTACGACATTAATGTAATGCAATGGAAGTCAAGAATTTTTAATGCTATAATTTTTATAAACGCATGTCAAAATAATACAGTGCCACCTCGTAGAGAACACTTAAACTATCTCCGACGGTCCCGCGTTTAAGGTTATACCAGTTCCATGTATTGCCAAGAGATTGTAGTTTGGTAAAATTGCACGACATAAATATTTTCTATCAAAATCTTCTTTTCAAATTAGGTTTTCCAACAATTCCTTATAGTATATACTCGTAGTAGTGTAATGTTAAATTAGAGGGAGTCGGCGGTGTGGTTTGAGTGTTGGCCTCACCTTACGATTCCGGCCCTCTATTTGTGCGTTGCTATTAGGCGACGAAGATGAGAAAACGAGACCAAGAGAAATATTGAGGAGACCGCACAAATCAACACTCCGTCCTTCGGAAGTGACGTTAAGCAGTTGGCCCCCCTGGTGTATTTCGCAAGAGTAGGCTAATGCCGGCACCGGGTTTCTCTCCTCCCTTCTCTTATGAAATGCAGATGACTTATGACCGAGTGCGGCTTCACAGCCTGCCATGGTGCCTATAACTTGCCGCTGGGCAAAACACAAGTAATTCATAGAAGAGGGCTCCGGCGGTGTGGTTTGAGTGTTGGCCTCACCTTACGATTCCGGCTCTCTATTTGTGTGTTGATATTAGGTGACGAGGATACTAGGTGACGAGAATGAGAAAATGAGACAACGAGAAATATCGAGGAGATCGCACAAATCGACACTCCGTCCTTCGGAAGGGACGTTAAGCAGTTGGCCCCTTTGGTTTATTTCGCAAGAGTAGGCTAATGCCGGTACTGGGTTTCTCTCCGCTCTTCTCTTATGAATGCAGATGACTTAGGCAACTGAGAACGGCTTCACAGCCTGCCTCGCTGCCTAACACTTGCCGATGGGCAAAACGTAAATTATTGATTAAATTGCTAATGACAGCTTTATAGCTTTGCTGGTAAGCTGATTAAGGAAGCCGGTAATGACTGGCTCCACCAAACCTGCATTAATGTTAAATTGTTGGGGGTGCCGGTGAAGTAGTGGTTAGGACGCTGGCTGCTACTTGCCTGCTGCTGGGAAAGGCAGCGGGCACGAATCCTGCGCAGATAGGATATTGTCCAAGGTCGCCCGGCCCCCTGTTTGTGTGGTTTGAGGACACCGCGCAAATTCAGCTGTTCCGTCCTTCGGAGGAGACGTTAAGCCGTTGGCTAATGCCAGCACAGGGTTTCTCTTCTCCCTCTCTATCCAGCTATTCATTGCGCTACCTCTTAGATACCCATTGCTCGTAGGCAAGAGGTGAATCAGCTGGGAACATACATTAGTTAAATTGTCACCATGTAGTGACCTGAGATCTTCGCATATGATAGATGTGAAGTGTTATCTGTCTTTCCTGACACACCGACAAAATGCACTGAATATATAGATACTCGCACATGCGCAGTCTCTTTCTCACGTGATCATCTTATGAACATGTTTGTGTCTTATACACTACCCGTGTGTCCGTGTCTATTATAATTTCGCCTGAAACTTGATTATCACGTATATTATTTTTTTATTTTCTATCCTCATATTTCATTTTGAGGCCCCTAGCATATGTGAGGCCCTAAGCGCGTGCCTATTGCGCCTAATGGGT
Source organism: Tanypteryx hageni (assembly GCA_028673005.1). Classification (NCBI taxonomy): domain Eukaryota; kingdom Metazoa; phylum Arthropoda; class Insecta; order Odonata; family Petaluridae; genus Tanypteryx; species Tanypteryx hageni. Next base: position 97,620,318 of record CM054112.1, on the reverse strand, counting down.
AATCCGCCACTGATTTCTGTTAACTTAACCTTTAATTATGCTGGTTAAAAAAGTCACACAAGTATGCTGGTGGGGTACGAAAGATCCCAAGTACCATTTTGTTGAAAAATCAACTATTTCAATGACAAACATGTATCTAAATAACATTTTTGCAAAAACAATAGTTAAATCGGCTCAGTAATTTTTAAACAAATAAATTTGCTGTGTTCTAGACAAATATATGTTTCTTGCATCGGGTGTAAACATTTTTTGTTTTACAATCTCGTTCTGAACCACTGATGTCTCTCCCAAGTCTTATTCTGGATCTTTTCCCCGAAATTTGATGATAAGCATCTACAAATCACGAGGTAAAAAATTTTATATCACGATGAGCAATGTGACCTTTGATAAGAACCTTTCCGAAATCGGTCAAGTACTGTCGTCTGGGTATTTTAGTCGAATTTGGTTCAAAACAGTACCTGACAATTTGACTGTTCACTTCTGCAAAATCTAACATGGCATAAAAGAAAGACATAGGTCATTTATATGCTCGTCTTGGTATAGTATATGTGGCACACAATTTATCAATGGTATCAACTCCGCCTTTGGTGTCATTATAATCTATAATCACTTCAGGCTTTTGATTTTCGTGGATCTGCTGGTCATGACGCTTACTGTAAAGCAGTCACAACTTTGTTCTTAATCGGAATCTATTTAGTACAATTTTGGATAAAAACTTGCAAAACACAAAACAGTTATTAACGAAAAGTACTTACATTCAAATGCTGGTGGGGTCTATCAGACCCCAAATTTACGCTCACGCTGTTGTAGTGCACTCTACAATGCTATAAATAACACTGACTGGTGGCACGTAAGTTGATTTGAGAATACATAGAGTCACAGCGCGATCTAAAAATAAATAGGGGAGATATAAACAAAAGTTTGAGTGCTGGGGTCCAGAAGACCCCACCAGCATAATTAAAGGTAAAAAATACTCTTCAAACATCGGCGCCCGGTGCACCCGCTGCGCCTCGGGTTGACGCGGCCCTGTGGAGCTTTCAATCGGATGACCAAAGCGCGGGAGGTTAAAAAAATACAATGATCAAATGAGTCTATTCAATACGCACTCTCCGAGGAATAGACGATCCTTTGACGGTAGCAGACGCCCAATGTGACGCTTCCCGCAGCGGTGCTTGCGTAATGAGATTTCATTGTCTCGTTGAATAGTGAAATTACATTCGAATTTCGTTAGTGTTGCACAAATAAGCTAAAGCTTGAACGTAAGCTCCGAGTATCCCGGTAAATTGAAATCCAAATACATCCTTATTAACCAACAAACAAATTTATTTGCCGTGCAAATAAACTCTTCCAATCAATTCTTTTCCTAATTTTCTTTACTATTGATGTGATCTTAAATATAAATTTTCCCGCCGAATTGTCGTGTGTGTATGATTGAGTTATTGCTATTACTTTGTTTACAAATAAACATTTTTTGTCGGTGTGAAATACATTTCAGTTTTTATCAAATTAATTTAGTTTTATATTTTTCTGCAACATAACGTCGCATTTTAAAATTAATAAAATAACCGTTTCAGTTAAATTTGCCTTGACCTGTATAGCTATATAGTTTCGAAACATTTAACGTGCTCTCTGAAAAAGAAGGCGAAGTAGAGCATATTATAAAAGCTTAAAAGTTGACAACGAAGCGATTATAACTTTGAAATCTTTATGAGTGGAAATAGCCTCCGTTCGACTTTATATGAATGAATTTACGTGGAAGAACGCTTCAACTTTTACTGCACTTAAATTCAGATCGACCATCATCGATTGTCTTGCATCATGGCGCCAAATATAAGGCTGAGATTAATGAGAAATATCGGTCGGTCGGGATGAAGTGTATTTGGGACGCGAGGATTTCGAGAGCGAACGAGGCGGGAAGAGCGAAATTTGGAGCGGAGCGAAGACATCGCCGTGTTCTTTAGCCCAACGACGCGGATGAGGTAAGCATCGACCTTGACATACTGCAAACTTCAATACGTGATTGATGCACCCGTGCAACTGTCCGCCGTAATGTATTCAGCGATTGTCAATAGTGCCGTATCTAGGCAATCTACAACCTTAAAAAGTTTGCCGTATTTCTCCTTTAAAACTGTTCAACTGGATGATGATTCATCAGCTTAAAATATCGCTTGCATAAGAGAAATAAGGACGATTCAGATTTCGAAATGGAAAGGGCTTTTCAAATATTATTTCATCGATTTTATTCGCCTTAAAATATTTTATGAAAGAAATTTCATTTCTTCCCGGAATAAATTACCACAACAGTATTTGAAAAGCACGATGGTAATTTATTTTATAAAATCGCGATTGACATGCGTTAAACCGACTTTTATTCTGTTAAATATAAATATGTTGAAGCAATTTATTCGGCTAGTGTTTTGCAATCATAGGTTATTTTTCCAAATGAAACTCAATTAGTTTTATATAGGTACCAGATTGGAAACCAGATGACGAAAATTATCTTCGGATTTAGGGTTAATAATTTAGAAAAAATAACTATATACAGAATTTCTTTCTCTGATGCTATTTTGGAACAAATCATAAACAATGTCGACTTATAGTCGGTATACATGATAATTTACGAAAGAAGTTACAATATAGAGATTTGACAAATGCTCATGTCTCGTAAAACCGCTCATAAACCTCCTATAGCGTAATTCCCACAAGATAAAAACTTCTACACATATTAAAGCAATGGGCAAATATTTTAGCGTGTGGAAAGAGAGCCGGTCTCGTTGTAATCTTCTCGGCGATATGTTTCTATTAGAAGGTCGACAAGCTTTTAATTAGGCACTCTCTGGTGGCCCTCGAAACAACTGCTAAAATTAGCGAAAGCTGGACCCTGCCAACAGGTTTCACGGTTGTTTTTGTAGCCTCCGAGATTTCGGATTAAGCCTCCTCCCCCTCAGATGACCCATGCATATCAGTACGGCAGATTCGTGTTTAAGTGTAAACGCGTTTGTGTTCTGTAGAAGGTGATGAAGCGATGGTTCACAACGCCTCTCCACCTCCCCCCTCCCCAAACTCCTTCCCTACTAGGCGCTTAATAAAGGGACGTTCTGTTATTCAGGGGCGTTGTTCTTGGCAAACAACTTAGCGCGGTTAACGGAAACGGTTTCTTGAGGAAGTGAGGTGAAAGGCGAAAGAAAAGGAGGGAGAAGATGAGGAGAGGGACTTACTCCACCTTCAGCTTAGAATTGGGCGGTGGAGTTTATGAGGAACTGAAGTGCAGTATACGAAGAAAATGGTGGCGTGCTTTATGGGGGCATATATATACACCCTGGTGAAGTCCGTTTACAATGGCCTGAAGGCGGAGCGGTAGAGCGCACCAGCATTCTCGGGAGAGAATCTTTGATTTACGGGGGAGCAGGACGTAATCTCCAGCGGAATTAAAGTTTGGAGGGAAGGTTGGAGAAAAATACACGGAAAATGTGATTCTCGTATCAAACGAAAAATGACGGGTAGATTAAATCTTAAATAATGTGTTATGGTAGGGTTTCCAGTTGGGGAAGAATCTGACTGAAATCCGTAGAGCGTCGAGTTTAATTAACACTATCGGGACCGCCGACGCATACGCTGCGTCCGAGCGTGCGGGCGCCCCCCTCCCCTTTACCCCTCCCTTTACATCCCCCATCCCCCTCCCCCACCCCCCACCCTTCCCCCTCCCCCTTCTCCCCCCCCCCCCGCCGACGCAGCGTGTGCGTCCAAGCTCCCACAATTTCTAACGGCATCCCCACCCTTACGGGGAACTGAGAATGAGCTGCTTAGGGCAGTGGGCCTGAGTTTCGGCTCAACCTTCACTGCGGTAGCATTCGTCCTGAGTTTTTTTGGGGTGATTTTTTTTCTCTTCAGTATTTCACTTTAAGCTTCTTGAAATCTTGTAAAATCGCGTTATATGAAGCATTATGTTAATAGGAAATAGGGATTTTATGTTCTTGAATGTCATATTCTAAACATTTTTAGAATATTGTTTTGACCGGTATTTGTATACGTAAAAATAATACCGTATTTATCAGCAAAATTCCGTAAATTCTCAAATAGTATTTACAATATTAAATAAAAATATTACTCAATCGTATTTTTTGTAGTTTATTTATACATATCAGGCCCAGAATAAGTATAATATGTGGCATAAGCAAATAAATGCCTTTAGTTTAGTGGATTAAAAGGAACTAGATGATGTAATTGACGGGGAAGCAGTTGCCGCAGCCAGTCGATACAGCGTGTGCGTCCAATTTTATTTTTTGAAATTCCATACTCATTTCACTTGTAATACATAATAATGGCATTTTACATATTATTCATGTATATATCTGCCATATAACTAAAAAATTCAAAGTGGGCCGAAGGGATAGTCATGTGTTTTAGAGGTGGTCCCGAAAGTGTTAAGAAATATTTTAAAAAGTAATTATGAGCTTTGACTGCCGTTCTTATTGTATCTTAACAACGTTTCCTTATTTTCACACTGGTGCAAGAAGTTATAATTTATATCTTTTTTCTGGTGTTCAATTTGGTAATATTATCCTAATTTTTTAGGCAATCATTTGTCATTTGTAGGTGATTCGATTGCCATGTTACATGTCACTGAAAATCATGTGCGAAAGTATATTATTTTCTTTCAGTAATTTAACACTTCATTGGCAATATATTTAACAACATAATTTAATTGCATCTAATCAACTTAAATCACATTTTAAAATTTCGCAATATCTACGCTTTAGTGACATACTTTTTATACATAAATGCAATATATAATACATACTAATAATCATCCATGCAGCACGGCTCATACTCCCCAGCGTCGGTGTCGGAGTTAAATTTTCGAATTCAGAACAGCCTTAAAACTAATATCAAAGTGCTTATTCCCCGCTATAATTCAAAATTTAATCCTCTAGAAAATGCGTGGGAGATTTTGCCCTCCCATAATCTCCACAATTAGGGCATCTGCGGAGGTGACTCCAAAAAAAGTCGCTCATCTCGAACGCTTAACGAAACTAATGATTGCATTAATATTCATGAAGCTTAACAAAGAAGTGCTATCCGAGGAGAAAGAGGAGAATGGAGGGGGTAGGGGAGGAAATCCAATTCTCGCCGAAACCGAAGTATAGTCAAACCCTTCTCCCCCTATTCAAGTGCATAAAATAACCGCCTTCTCCCGAAACATATCGAACCATTTATTCTGGCTCACCCGAGAGAGAGAGAGAGAGAGATTCGGAATTCTTAATGCCGTTCGGAGATGGTTAACACCTTTAGCCTCCCTCCCTTCCCGCTTAAACAGATTATGGCCTTGGGGAAATTCGGCAAAATGGGATGCCCCTACGTTCTGTGTGTGTGTGTGCGTGTGCGCGGGCGTGTCTCCGGGGGATCTGGGAGGTGCCGGAGGAGAAAGGCAGAAGTAGAATTTTGGAGGGACAGAGGTCATCTACTCAACTTCCTCCCTTCATCCGCCTCCCCCTTCCTCCGCATCGCCTCCCACACCCTCTCCCGAGAAACACTTCAAAGTTTCATGGTCTCCCTGTCTCACCACTTCCGATGCTTTAAACGAGGTTACCGGCCGTGGATTTTGTTTAGAGCGTGTTACTACGGAGTCTCTCCCATCCCTTACTTCCTTTCTCCCTCCCGCCGATCTCCTCTCCCTCTGGCTACCTCCCGCTCCCTCTTACGCCTTGGGATCAATGGAGAGCTATGGAGATCTACCTGACCTCCTTCCTTCTCTCCCCTCTTTCCCACCTCTCTCTCTCCCCCTCTCTCTTTCCTCTCCCCTTCGCCCAATTCTTCTTCTTTTATGGGTTAACTCCATCACGCATGACTCCTCTTTTTGCACGGAAATCTCTTTTACGCTTTCTCTGCCAAAATATTCGATTATACTGCATAAAAAGTAGAAAGTCTTTGAAATTCTTAGCCGGAAGAAGAGTCTTTAAAAGTTTTGACTCTGTTGCTTATCTGCAAAATGTTCGGTGAAGCGTTAACTAATTATGTTTCGATGTATATATATATATATATATATATATATATATATATATATATATATATAAAGAAAGCTGGCATTTTAATGCGGTTCATCTGGCTACCGTGATCCATACCATTTTTCGCGTATAAAATATATCACACTTTGTCGACGCAGGTTTTATCATAAGATGTCGAGTTAAATTTGATCTTCTTTGTGTTTTATTTTTGTCAATGGGTAAAATACTAACGAAATTTAATTTAGAAAAAGTAAAGCGTTTGCAAAATATGTCTGGTTTCTATTTCTGAATGCCTCGTTGAGGAGTTTTTTCAGTCTTTATCTCTCTATAGCATAAAATCGTATTGGTCGTCATTATTATGCGTAACGCTCTAATTTTGTGAATAACTCCATTATAAATTTGCCTGAAACTCTTCAGGATTTCAGTGTTAACGAATCTCTACGTTATGATTAAAAATAATATCGAATGAGGTAACCGGTGTGACTCCAGAGGATGAATGACCTTTCCCATAAGATAACACGTAAAAATCATCTTATTGGTATGAAGGCGCCCATTCTTTTACTCATTAAAATATCTTAAAATTAAGTTATCGACAAGACATTTACGCTAAAACACGCCAAAATGATTGATAAATCTTATTCTTACCATCGAATATTCCATCTCATGCGAATTTGCTCATATTTTGAATTTATACTCGAGTTTTGGTAATTTTTTAACATATCAATACTAAGATTCCATTGTTATGGATATTGTTGTACCAGATAATTTCAGTGTATATGAACTTATATAAAGTCTTGAATATCGAAAACTAGATGAAAAGCCCGGCTTCGCTCGAGAATAAGTTTTATTTTAAGTAGCAAACGATATTTAATATTTTTATTGATATATCACTTTATGTAATATTACAATACAAATAATACAATAAATTTTGAAATTTACTTACTTTTGCTGTTGGATTCACTAACAATAAGTTTTGATTGCTGATTCGGATGTTTGGGGACGCAGCCTTACAGAAAAACATCCAAACTTTATCAAACTTTCCCCTTTCCTTAATTATGCAAGCGATGTTTACATTAACATTTACTATTTTATGTATTGTATTGTAAAGTTTTACCATTAATATAATTACGCATTAACGACTTAATATCCACATGGATATATGCACCGAAGCCATTAAAGCAGCAATAAAATTATGTGAAATTTGTCAATACTATTAGCCAAAATGTAAACAATAAACAACATCTTCGTTACCAAACAAATGTAAGTAGATGTATCGATTTATGTTGCGATAAAACTCCCAATGTTAATGGTAAAAGGTAATAATGTTCTAATATTCCTTAAAAATCATTTGATTCACTTTAAAAGTATTCATAGACTATATTTAGGAATTGTACCCTTTCTTCCTCTGCGGCACGCCATGGTGTGGATTTTTCTTGCATTAATCTTTACGTGGCTATCTCCCTTTGAAGAGGACAACAATTAAGAAATTTTGCTTTGCCGCCTGGAAAATGGTCATCTAAACCGATACATTTTCCACTTAAAGGATAATTTCGAGCGATTTTTCATGTAATACATCAAAACATGAACAGAATTAAAATTTTCAGTCTTTCATGCGTAAAATAAGCCATTTTCCGTGATCGTAAGTTATTATTTAGGTATATATATATATATATATATATATATATATATATATATATATATATATATATATATATATATATATATATATATATATTCACATCAGTGAAGGGCTGCCTGGCATTTTGGGGATTCTCCACACCATTTCCCATGCATTCGTGTGGAAATAGGGTTTTGTTGACCCCAAGGGGTATAACAGACCCCACGGTCTGCAAACCTAGACCAAGTTATTCCGTTGGTCCACAGGATTGCGCATGAAATTTTTTATTTCGATAGCTTCAACGGTGTAAAGACGTATAAAAACACACACATACATGCATACACACTAAAATATTTATAAGATAAGATTAAGACTTGCTCGAAATGATCGAAGAAATGATTTATAAGCAAATAAATCTGCCGCATTATTCACTTTATTTATATTTTTATCTATATCTATTTCTAAAATCCTATTTCTGGTGTTCCTCTCTCTCTCTCTCTCTCTCTCTCTCTCTCTCTCTCTCTCTATCTCTCTCTCTGTCTTTAACGCTCTATACCTCAGCCATTTTTAATCTCCGGGAATTTAAGCTCTTTTTAATCGTGTTATTCAATTAATTTTCTTAATTTTTATTTATAATCATACATACATCCCTAAAAAATATATTCATTGAACTCACGTCACGTCAGGGTGTGAAAATATAAATAACTGGAAATAATAATAGAACAGAAAATCAAATAATTAAAAATGTAGTTTATAAAGAGGTGTTAAATTAAATGTCATTTAAATTTATCATTTTTGTTAATTTGTTATTACAAATCAAATGAACATTACGTATAAAATACCCATATTCAGAACATGTTCTCTTGGTAGGAACGAATGAACAGCGAGCATAGGGGAGGGGGATTGGCGAGCGTCAGCGAGCAGGGAGTTTGCCCCCTAGTAACATAATAAAATTTTCTAAATTTTATATAATTAAATAAATTTTACGTTAGTGTTAATTATATGAACATTTGAGCCGTTAATTAACTTAACTTTGTACAAAACTTTGATTACATGAAAATTTGTATTCGCTAAAATTCCCATTCGTTTGTTTTGATCTGTTTATTTCCTTGGGTTATTCGGAATAAGAGTTGATGCGAGCTTTCATTAGCAGGCCAATTGTTCATTTAAGTTCTAAAATTAGTTTCAGACGGTCGAACGCGATGATATGAAAGGTTTATTTAGGCAAATTTTACGATACCACGAGCAAAATGCTTACGTATCGTCGAATTTAAGTATGCCGAATTTCAATTAGGCTATGTCACAGAGACGAACTAACGTATGAATTGAACCTGCCAGCATTAACTTAGGAATATTAAAAATAAGCACGCACTTGAATAAGAAAATATTTCAAGAACCGTTGAAATTGTATAAGCGACAGTTTTATGATCGATATAAGTAACAGGAAAATTTTTAAATGTTATTCTGACGAAGTGCTAAAAGTCAAATCTTTTCCGTTGGAAAATTCTGAGTAAATGTATGACATTCATATTTTTCCCCACAATTTTTGCTTTCTCCATATACGAATTATAGAGAAAGTATTGTTTTAATGAAAAAATCTAATTCAGTATTTCAACGGAAATACATGTTTTAAGGTCCCCTGAACACGTTTTGTCTATTTTTTCGATGACCTCCGTGTGTGTCTCTAACCGGAATATTTTGAGTGCTCTAACTCAAAAACTATTAATCAGGCCAACGTGAAATTTTATATATTACATTTTTGTTAAAGGAACAAGAGTTGATTAGTTTTTGGTAAAAATCGGTCAACCAGAAGTTGGTGTTTACTCGCGTCACTTATTCGTTGCTTTGTAATATTTGCTTTAATATTTGATAAATGCAAACATGTATTTAAATAAAAGTTGTAGAAAATTTAATTTTCTACAACATTTGTTTGAAAAAGTTTTCCATATAATGCATTGTTTAAGAGCTATCTTATATTTAGCTGCCACCACTACGCCACATACCGACGACTATTGTTAACAATTGACGCTTAGTTACGTCTTATTGTTAGTAACGCTCCTTTTTCTTTTCTTAATTGTTGGAGCTTTGCGACTATATCCAATATCAGAAGTTTATTGTATGAGATTATTTCTGTTCTTTGTAGATAGTATAGGGGAAAGTATTATTTTCATGAAAACAATCGATTTCGAAATTTCAACGGAAATACATGTTTTGAGGTCCCCTGAACACCTTTTGACCAATTTTTTTCAATTTCAATGGTTTGTGTGTGTGCGCGCGGGTGTGCGCGCGTGCATGCGTACACGTGTGTGTGTGACAGTTTTTTTTTGAGTGCTCAAACTCAAAAACTATTAATCAACTCGAAATTTTATATTTGACATTTTTGTTAAAAGCAAAAGAATTGATCATTTTTGGTAAATATCGGTCAAACGAAAGTCAGTGATGACTCTTGTCATATCAGTTTTTTATATTTGCGTTAATATTTGTTTAATGTAAAAAGTATTGGAATAAACCTAGAAAATTTAATTTTCTACAACCTTTGTTTGAAACATTTCCCCTTATAATGCATTGTTTAAGAGATATCTTAAAAACTAAATTTTTAGCATCCACAATCACACCACGTACCGGCGATTATTGTAAACATTTTAAGCTTAGTTACGTCATAGTATTTTCTTAACTGTTGGAGCTTCCTTGCTATATCCAGTATCAGAAGGCCACGTATTGAGTTTATTTTAGTTCTTTGTTAATTCTTTAAAAAATTTCGAGCATTTCTTTAAAATATTTATTATCATGTAACCGATTTGGAATTTTTAGAAATGTTGCAGGTATGGAGAAAGTCATTTGGTAGCCACATCAGATTTTTTAAATATTTGCTTTAATAATTGATCAGTGTAAAAGTGCACTGGAATAAAAGTTGTAGGAAATGTAATTGTTTACATCTTTTTTGAAACATTTTCCCATATAATATATCGTTTAATGATATTTTAAAAATTATATTTTATTAGCTACCACCACCACACCACCTGGAGGCGACTGTTGTAAACACTTGACGCTTAGTTACGTCTTACTAACACTTCTCTTTATGTGTAATTGTTGAAGCTTCGTGGTTATATCCAATATCAGAAGGCTATGGTATGAGTTTATGCATGTTCTTTGTAAGGTCTTCGAATTTTTTTCGCACTTCTATAAAATATTTATTATCATTTAGCCTATTTGGAATTTTTATAAATATTACAGGTATGGAGAAAGTCATGTGGTGTCCACAACAAATGTATTTATTCCCTCATTTTGTGTACTAGGTGTAACACAAATTATTCAAACTGCATGTCTGACTTACATATCTAAGTAAATCACGTTCAAAATAAATTTTAGGTACCCCATAATGTTTTTATTAATAAAAGTAATTTATAGAGCCGTTAAGAAAGATTAGGTATTGCAAAATTTTCTAACATTTTAGCTGGTACAGGTTAATGAATGATTATAAGTGCCATTACTTCATTGTAGCTTTCATCCTTGCTTATTTTACTTTTTCCAACTTGTTATCTACAGCAAGTTATATCTAATTAATTTAGCGGTATAAATTAAAACTTTTTGGGATTAAAGTAATATTCCCTCCATAAATAGCAAATTTATTGTCATGCTGTATAATATTTTCAACCAAATACTATCACGGACATTCAATCCTCTATGTTCTTCCATCACTGCACTTTTACTTTCGCTTTACCCCATAAATGGAGCTAAATCCGCGCTTCGAAAAATTCCCTCCGTTTTTATATCGAATTGGGTAAATATAATCAAACTTTTGCCTTACAAATGGAAGGAAATCCATGCTTTAACAAGTTCATCAATTTCATTCATAAAGTTAACAATATATAGCGATAATTCACCTATTATGAATTTATGCTTTTCCTATTTTAATTTATTATATACATATTTCATGTTCTTAGATACACCATCGCACCTAAATAATCATATAATCTGAGAAGCGAAATATCAGCTGATATATATTTTCATCGAAAATATCAATATTCTCATCGTTTTTTTAAATTATATACACTCATTTTTTGTAGTTTCATGAAAAAATCTGAATTTTGTGTCTTCCTTTTGCTAGAATTTTCATTTCGAACATTTTAATGGAAATAATATGACAAATAAATTGTGCGTCGGTTTTGTCGCCACTTCAAACATATTGTGAAAATTCTTTATATTTCCATCTGGAAATAATTTTTAGGAATATTATTTTACTTGATTGATGCACATGGTTAAAGTTGAACACTCCGCTGTCATATCTCGAATCACCTTTTCCATTAATTTAGAATAAGAGGGATTTGACTATTATTTATTATCTTTTTCAGCTCTTACAACCACAAAACTTACAACATGAAAAACACATTACCAGATTCGAAAATAATTCAATTAGCTAAAATAAATTCACATTTGAATTGACTTTCGATAAAACGTTGATTTATGTGTAGCTTAATTCTGAAGGGATCATTGAATTAATTTTGCTTTTAAGTTATTACAGCGCTTCTGATATGAGACGAAATTGGAAAACTCTCCGCTCAAATGTGAGTTCAGTCAGTTTAGAATCAAGCACTCATTCTAAATCTCACAAATATGCCTACGCGCGAGCCGTTCCCGCAAACAACGCACGCCCTTGTTATCGTTTCCGCCGTTCTGCATCCGAAAACGCCCTCTCGTGTTATTCTCTCTGTCGCCGCAAAACTTCATTTCGACGAGATCGAAGGGGTTTTTGGCGCATAAACGAAATCCAATCGCGGGGCTTTCGCCCCGGGACGGGGGAGAGCGGTGCGGATGTGGGAACAAAGTATCTCATTAGTTCTGCCTGGATTTAACACACTGTGGCTAATCTAGTATCCCCCTAAAGGACCTTCATCAATGCCACTCCGTGCGGTTCATTCATCACCGAGGCCAGTAAATATATTCTTGGCATTGCCCCGGACGCCATAAGGCTTGACAAATCGCCCCCTCCTCGCCCGTAGGTGTCTCTCGACGCGGGCGATGCTAAGTGGACACAACTCTTCACCGACACGCGTCACGTTTTAATGCACCGATACTCTCTTCATCTCCCTCTCATTCTCTTTATCTGCTATTCGTTGTCTCTGTTTCACCATGCAGGACGTGAGCTGGTCGGCGGTACTACGCGGAGACCGACTGCACAGCGCTGTTCGACGGATTTTATTATCGTCCGTTACAGTGAGGAAACTCGGGACGAAGCGGAATTATTATTAGCGTTGACAAATCGTCCCGAATCGCACCCAATTTGTGGATACGCGAGAGCGTGATAGAGTCGTTACGTCAGGATGATGGAGAGGTTTTGCGGCTACGTTCGGGGGCCCTGGGTGGTGGGGGAGGGAAGGGAGGATGGGGAGTTTTAACAGGTAACACCCTCCCGCATGTTTCCGTGCATACGACTTTGAAAGCATTCGAAACGGCCGGACAGGTGAGACGAAAATTGAATTTAGTTTTGTGTGTGTGTGTGTGTGTGTGCGAGAAGAGAAGTCTGTTGCCATGGACGTCGCCGTTATGTAGGGCAAGACGGGATGGGAACTCATAAATCACGCAGGAGTGTCATCGAGATTTCTGCACGAGCTAATCCGAAATGTGTTTGATTGAAATGATGTAAATGTTTACTTCCGGGATTCAGATTCCCGCGATGGTTGCTGCTTAGGATGTTTGGTCCTTATTCCTAGATAGTTTGGTCTGCGTTTGATTCATACAACGAGTTTGATTGTCTCTGTACATGTAGCCTAGTGTAAGAGCGGCTTTACTTCATAACTAATTATAAATTAAATATATAATTATAAATAAATAATTATAAATGCCAACTTAAACGTTATGATAATACTCGGGCTTCCTTATAATAAATTTTTGTGTTGATATGTTGTAGTCTTGGTCATTTTGCAAGTGTAGAGGTAATTTTTACAAGTTTACATAAAAAGGAGGTGATTCTTGGTAGAAATTTATATAAAAGTAAAAACGTCAGCTAAATTTAACTTTTTGTGCCAAAATCTCTGCTGTTATTTGACATAGGTAATTCTATTCAGCACAACGACAACTATAGGCATTGTCTGACATTTGGCGAAGCCGAGTAAATCATCAAGTTTTTCTCTATGGTTTAGTGTTTGAAATGTCATATCGATTTATATGTTTAACGCCCGGAGGTCACATAATATATTCCAATTTTTAAATGCAAATCCGAGTCATTCGCTTCAATGAAATCATTGAGCTGGATTGATAAATGAAAATTGAGCGTTTTCCCTCGATCTGGATTAATCTTGTTCATCTACGCCAACTCTCTTAATTTTGTTGACTTTATGACCGTAAAACATCAATCTGATTTGATGATGAGTTTGACTACTCATTTGTCACCCGATAGTGTATGTTTTCCTTTTCTTGTTTATTAGTATGGATTTTACAAGGTGTGTTCCTCTCATATTAATAGTTATTTGTACGATTGTTTGTCATCAGCTCATAAACGGCATTCAAGGCAAATCTCGACAAAAGTACTCATAACAAAAACTCATAACGCGAAATCCGCCAAACCCGAATCCTAGGAAAAAGTAAACGCCTTTCCTAGTAGAGCGTGTAATTAATCAGGTTTTTTATTTAAAATATGCAGTTTCAATCTTTTCTGTACTTAGTGATTTTCACGCGCTTCCTCGTGAAGTATTTCTTTCGTGGGGACATATTTTGGTTCTTATTTTACATGGAAACTGACAAAACAAGTCGTCACAAAATATGGTTAGCGATTAATTAATCTAATTCAAATTAATCCCATTAAAGCACGTACCAGAATTGGAACTGGTTCGAGAAAATTGGCGTTTCCTTTCTGAAATTTTACCCACCTTACGAATTATGCGCAAATTTAATCTGGTGCTGATTCAATCCCGCTACATCCGTTTTATCTCAACATAATTTACCTCGTCCATATTTAATTTCAAGGAAGTCGTAATCTAAAAAATAATATCATAGAAGTCTAAATCTGAAAAATGTTTAGTTTCAAGTTCCAGGAGCAGCAGCACAACTTCTTTCCCATTCACGAGTTAAATTTTATTATAGTAATACATTTAATAAACTATTATTAAAACTTTCCAAGTAATTTCATTATTCTTTGTCGCTTATCACCTATTCTCAGAGAATATGCCAAAAATTGGAGATGTTTGTTCGATTTATACGTGCTTCAGATGACCAAATTAAGAGATACGTACAATGATTCTTAATACCATCGGTTTTTTCAGCCTTATATCTCTGACGACATCTCCTCGCATGGATCGCTCTCAAGACTTTTATCGAGAAACGCATCGAGCTTCCAAGTTTTTACCATCCGATATCTATCATAAAAATCTTAAACAATAATAAATTAACTCTTACGCCGAGGTAATTCATCCCGAGGAAAAAAATCATTATAGCGGACATCCAAACGCCCCAGCTATCTCTGAGCCTAGGTATCGGTTCGGAGAGAAGAAAGAACAAAGAATGAAGCGATTCATTCTACTTACCCGCTGATTCAGCAAACAATCGTCTAACGATCTGCGACCACGAGATAAGTCTCATCAATCACTTTGTGGGAGAGGGATCGAGAGTGGAAGAAAAAGTGCGAGAGAGAGGGAGGATCGGAGACCTCGGACGGACAACAGAGTGTGAGAGTAAGAAAGATATCTCCTTTCCCCCTCTTGTTCTCTCGCCTTCGTGCCCTTCTTTCTGGCGCACTGCATTCAGAGAGTGGACCAGTGGAGAATGGTGCAGGAGGGAGAGAAGAATGGAAGGGAGGGAGCGGGAGTGAGGGGGAGGAGAGACGACCGGTTGGAGAAAACGGAGAGTGAGGGTGGGAAAAGGGAGTGATGGAGATAATGAAAGTGGGTGGAGGTGATCAGACATCTCAAAGAGCAGACTTGTTTTCGGGTGTCCGATAGATAACCTTTTCTTCCTTTTTCTGAGACAATTTTAGTCTATCTATCAGACCATTCTAACCAAAGGGTGTTTTCAAACGCGAATTATTTTGGAAACGGTTCTTTTAATCGAATGGTTTCACGGAAAGAAGAAGGATTGGGCGTCCGGATAGTTCATTAAGAGTGAAAGGCATTCAATATTTGTGCACGTAAGAGTAAAACTTTTCATCATGATTTTGGAGGCTTACTTAAACATAGGCAGAAGGCTTAGAAATGAGTTTATGTGTATTCACCACTTTTTCATGCCTCGAGTAATAAGTTTGACGGAAAAAATACTTTAGTTTTCAAATAATTTTGTTTAATAATAATAATTCTTAATCTTTTATACCAATGATTCCCAAACTATTTGTAGGCGAGAAATCCTTTAAAAGATAAACAGATTTTTGCAGCACGCCTTTTATTTTGTTACCTAAGTGGGTTATTTACCTTGGATGCATCCATTTGCTGGTACTACAGCATAATCGATATATCAGAGGATGGATTATTTCTCTAACCACCTATAAACACATCCAAATAATTTATTTATTTATTAAGTAAAGTTTTTCGTTGCACTCCTAAAAGTTAGCTGCGGTTCCCAATTTGGAAATCACCATTATGTGCCAATCTAGAAAATCTAGAATCTAGAAAATTTGTGGGAACTTGATCGCTGCCATTACAACACATCGTGTACGCATAGTATATAATTGTACATGTTTTCGGTAACATTTGTTGCGACATTTATGTGAGCTATTTATATTCCTTTACCAAGAAATATATTCAATCAAATTGAGTAGCATTTGTTGATAATTTGTTTTATAATGGCACACAAATCCATTCGTATGCAACTTAATTGGTGAATACGAAGTCATAGCTAAGAAAATTTATTATTCGAATGAACTGTTTGGATATATATTAATAAACCTAATAGGTTTAAATATTTGTAGATACAAAGATATTCTTGCTAACGCGCTCTTTGATTTATGAATTAATTAATACGCATATTGCTTATTACTGCCATACATGTTCGCAAAATGTTCTGCTACCTTTGTCATCTTTTGTTTATTCAAGAATTTAATATTGGTTGGAACGTTAAAGTTAATCAATCGAAAGCTTATTTCCGACCGCATTCCTGAGAAATAAATTAAAACAAATATTGGGTTTAAGAGTCTCCAAGAGGTTTTACCCTGAATTTACGTTGTCCAACAGTTTGAATATCAAGTAATGCTCTGCGACTTGGAAAACCTTTCCTCGCATCTTTTGTGACCTATTTATTTCATTTAAAACGATTTTTAACCATTAAAAAGGGACCCCGGTAGCGATTTCGCTCTTTCAGAGTTGCTATCCGGGCGCCGTTATGGCCTGGAATAGGTCTTATTCAGACACCTTAAGGACTTTATTTCCATTGCAAGTCCATTAACTCTTTTTCCTCTGTTGCCATGTAACGTTTACATTACCCTTATCTCCTTGCCATTCTTTATCCTTGTTTTTTGTCTATTTATGTATAAGGCAATCAGATTTTTCAAGCTTTTAAGGCAGATTTTTTAATTGCTAGATTACATACATATCTTTTAGCGCTTTGAGCGCCGTAGATCAACCGATTATTGAGAAAAATAAGGAATTTATTGTATAGAGTAATTAGGAATCAATCAGGAGCTGAGTCTATGGACGTCATTATAGATGTCATTTATTCATCATATATTTCTTAATATTATTATTATTAAACTTCTTGCGGCCTTTCTTGATGAGTTCTTAAACATTAGTACGGACGTTTAAGCCCACAGTGGAAATGTTACTGGCAATTTTAGTTTTAAATGCAATCACGTTTTTCCATGATTGGTGATGTTGTTATGAAGATTTCGATTCCATCAGAAGCCTATAAATATCGTCATGGATCTTATTTTTCAGCGTACGATATATTAACGAGTTTTTAACGTCTTTAGTTGAAAGGGCGCATTCAGAATTACAAGAATGTGTAAACAAGTAAATGAGCTAAATTTTGCCGTTTAAATATTTGGTTGTAGATAAAATAAAGTTAAGAATATGAATTTTGCTGAATACGTAGTTATTAAATACACATATTGAGGACCTGCTTTATTTCTAATGGACGAATATTAACAAAGTCCCGCTTAACATTGCGAAGAGTGCTGAGGGAAGTCATTGTTCAGCTCCGTCTTTATTCTAGATATGGCACGCCATAACTTCATATTACGGTAGTCACAGTCTACCCAATAAATCACAGTGGAAATATCTGATGGCGTTAGCGGATGTTGATTGTAGCTAGAGCAAACTAATTTCGTATGACCAACGCATGTGATGAATATTTCTGCCCTGAATACCAAAAAGAATATGCAGCAGAATCTTACCATGAATTTCCGGTGCTACAACGTCGTGTTGACTTTTTCAATAAAAACATCGTGAGATACCATGGGGATTAATGGTATTTGTACCCATATTGAAGTAATGTTTGCTAATGTAAATAAGAGTATTGCATACATAAAGCTGCATTAATCTTATAATATCGAAATTTGATTAATTATCCCTCTTCGCGTGACATCAAGCGCGTCAAGTTTACTTACCCGCTGATTAACCAAACGATTATTTAATTCCGTTCGTCGTCTTGTAAAATTGATATTCGCGAAAAAAGCACACTTGCGTGTTTGTGTTTTGCGAAACAACGCTGTCAAAGCGTCAACATTCATTTCGCCATTTATTGTTTTAACCGCGACGAAATTCACGCTCAAATTGAATCACCACGTCCGTTCTTGACTCAAATGTTTTCATCAATTACGGCGCGCGTTCGCAAGTTCGTATTTCGCTGAAGTGACGCACTTCTTCACACCTGCGTTTTCCCTTTCACTGACATTTGTCAACCGTCTCCGAACTGCCAAATAAAACGACATCACGTCATACTCAACGCTGCTTGCATTACAGTTGCGTTTTTCCAGTTTTTTCAAAACAACAACCCAATTTCTTCAGAATGGGAAAAAATAATGACCGACGTAAATATCGATACATTTTCTACTGTCACTCTCCTAAAAAAATCAAAATATCCACGCGACCTATGGAAATGGCAAAATTTACTTTTAATTACGAGAGTAAACTCAATTTATATGGGTCGGATGGATCCTTCAGAAGAAAAAATTCCACCCTCGCAAAACACACGACAACAGCGCCAGTCTCCCATTTCACCACTTCCTGGCATAACGCGTAAATTAAACCGGAAGCAATATCTCGTAACATCCTGCAGTCGGCTATCTCTCTCTCTCACTTCTTCCCTCTCTCTCTCTCTCTCTCCCTCCCCTAGTGGCCTATGCAAATCCAGACGGTACCCGACGGCTGTCCCATCTCCACCTCCCTCTATCCCTCTCTCTCTTCAACCCTCCCCCCCTCTCCAATTCCTCCTTCCCACCTTTGAAGTTTGCATCCTGTCAATATCTCTATATATTGTTGTCTACTCCCTCCTCCACCCCCAAAGTGTTACTGGTTCCCCGCATAGTCCTTACATCACCACCGTTGCAACATGTGAGATTTCGCTTCGCAAGGTCGGCCAACCACCATAAGCCTATTAAGTGTCGAAGTAATCTTCCATCACCCCCGTGCTCCCGGTATCAGCCTCCCAAATACCCTTAGTAATCCCTTTTCCCTTCTGCCATCCCTTGTACACCTCTTCCGCCTAACCCTTACTTCAACCATCCATCCAACTTCCTCCTCACCCCACCTTGTTCCCTTAGTCGGTCGCACACATTCCCTGTCACCCCTCTCTCACACACACCGACGCAAGTAAAGGTTTTCATTTGTGCTAAAATGGCTCCAGGATGTGTTTTACTTGTTGAAAACATTTCCGCCTCGCTTCTATCTTTGTCGATCGCTTCCTGGTAATTCTGCCTTTGCAAAACGTTTTCCAGCCTGATTTTCTGATCATTCCGAGTTCCTACGGATGATTAAGGTCTCAATGAAGTCAATTTATTTACTGTTAGTTAACTCTGAATTTTAGTAGATCTTTTTACACAGGTGATAAAATTGCATTCAATACAGTAGGGTATTTATGAGTTTTAGTTTCAGGTTCGACAATTGATTTAAATACCCAGAGCAATTTTCGCATATTGCAAGATTTATACCAATCGCGTACCTCCATATTCAACGATATAAATCACATTAAATTTCATAGACCTTTTTGTCAATTTGTCAATTTATACCAAATGCTTTTACCCGTGATTGTTCGCGAACTCCTCCTGGAATTCTTGACCGATGTCAAAGAGATAAGGGGTGGCGGTGGCAGAATGGTTAGAGTATTGATCTTCCACGCAGTGTTCCCGGGTTCGAATCCGGCGGAGGTCGGATTATCAACCTACTGTGCTTTGAGGAGATTGCGCAAGTAGGTCGGTATGTACGTTAAGCAGTTGGTCGCCTTGGTGCTGTTCGTAAAGTGTTAGTTAATGCCGGCACCGGGTTTCCCTCCTCCCTTTTGTGTTTATCTGGGGTGAAATAAGTTATGGCTATAATAACTCAAGAGGTTGATTTGCCAAAAATGCACACAAACAAAACAAACGTACAAGATATAAATCATTAGATAGCTTAGTCAAATACGACAAGTTTTACATTTTTTTTCCTTCAGAGGTGGAAAAAAAACTTAAAAGACATATTTGTGTTAAAAATATATGCTGTTACTTCAAAACAAAGAAAAACGTCGTTTGTATTTATGTAGGAAGCAGAAAAGGCATAAAATCCAGCTTCTAAAATTCTGTATGAATACATAATGAGGACTAATTATGTTGGATATTTGCTATTTCGTAATTATGAGCTATCATATTTGTGTAATCCTTTGAAATGTAACAAGTTTAAATTATAAATATTATAAAAAATCAACTCCAATAGTTGCTCTAGGACGCCCGAACTTAGCTCACCCCTAGAACGCCCAATCGGGTCAATTTGACCCTTACTATGAAATATCAGCTTTTATAGCTTAAAATTGCGAAATTAAAAGCGATACATTATTTTCGTCATCTACGCAATTATAAGTTATGTTTTTGTTCAGTAAATTTTGCCAAACTGATACATTTATGGCCAAAGATAATGTTTGTAACATTTTTTTTTTTAAAGTGGAATTAAAATTAAAACTCCTGCACCGTAATTTTAATTCCACGTCATCTAGCCGTGGTATCCAAATTTCCGATGTTTTATTTGTAGCAGCTCAATATGTTTGAAATGTTCAGCACCCGATTGAGGAGCATGCGCCGGAGTAAAAATTGACAAAGTTTAGGGTTCTCATTTTTTAATAAGTTTTTCTTTTTTTAATTATTATATATTCATGAGTTTAAACAAGTCCTCTGAAAAAGACTAAAGCAAATACTAAAGTCCCTGTGTAAATTATAAAAGTAACCTATCAAAAATTAGAGCCTTAATTTTTTGTGTCAAAAAAATTCTCATTTTCATATTTACTAAGATTATATTGGATACTAAGAGTTCATATTTTTGTGTTTGTTCACCAAGACCTTATTTCAAATGTAAACATAAGAAAACTTTAGACAGTGTTGTTTCTTCTCACATAATGATTTATTTTCGGCGTGGGGTCTAAGAGACCGCATGCCTGTGTTTGCGCGTCAGTTTCTGTTGCTTGTGGTTACGGGTTAAATCATTTTTCCTCTTCCTCAATTTCAAATATAGGATATAGTTACATCTTAGGGCAAGCACTTCTTAATGAGATTTCCAAAAAACAAAATTCAAAATATTTTATCGCTAATAAAGTTCCTTTCAGTGAAAAAGAGAGGAAATAGACTGCTTCGTCTGCGACGAGCTATATTTTTCGTCTGGAACTACGACAAACTTCGTATTCGTTCCCATTTTATATTCCGTCACTAGAAAATTTGCAGTTGATATCTGATTTCGAAGCGCTCATATTAAAATGCGTCCCGTCGACGTATTCAATTTCTCAAAGTTGGGCATACCTTTCCAAAGGGTGATGACGAATAGATTTGTTTTACGCTTCTCAATTATTTTTAACTTCCTTACTAAACCTGCTTTTTTCGTATTCCTGTTTTTCAGAAAAATTTCTTTTTACCGCTTCTCCCCCTCTAGTCTCCGGGGCCATTATTACGCGCTAAATTTCCCCTCCAAAGGTCAACGTCTAAGACGGTGCTCGCCTTGATCTCCTTCCCGTAGTACGGGGGTGTCGATGTTTTACGAAAAGCTAATTTTTCCTCCCATTGTTAACCCTATAAAACCGGAGCTTGCCTTGATCTATTCCCATAGAGTAAAGGCGCCGTTATTTAACTGCAAAATAATTGTCCCAGAAGAGAGGGAATTCGGTCCAAAAGTTCACCTCCCAGTAATTTACCGAAGAGATGTACACCTAAAATATGCGTCGCGAGATACGTTTTAAATTTATTGCGACGTTTCCCAAATTATCCACGTTCCAAAATCCTCGCAATAAACTAGCACTATTAAAAAAGTGTATCCCGATGCTGTTCTGCCAAATGAAGTTGCTTTATTATGGATGTTTTTTTTATTTTTAAATTTTTTTTAACGACTTACGAATGTCAGATTTTCAGCTGGAAAAATTTGGTTTCGCTGATTACATGACTTAGATTATACCTCTATGATTTTATTTTGGGGATAACTTCTTCGGTCTTTTTTCTTGGAAGATTCATCTGTCATATATCTCATTATAATAATTAATTAAAAGCTATAGATTTGGAGCAATCTGCTTATTTAATGCTAAATAATAATTTTAATAACAGCTGTTGTACTACTGATATGTTTGTGGAGGGATTCTAATTCATTTTCTTGCTTTAGACGAAAATAATAATGGTCATAATTTTTATTAGATATGATAATAATAATCTTTAGATTTCCTTTGCTAAAATTGGATGTTTTTCTTTTAACTGTGTTTAAGGGCGTATATGAGAGAAAATTGCATACACGTCCGTCATAATTCAGCGCTTCGAAACAAATGTGAATTCATCATAAATATAGAAGCATATCTAGCCTTGGTCCCTTATCATTTTAATAGTTTTAAAATAATATTAACATCGTCTTAAATATTTTAGACATTTAAATGTAAGAATAGGACGGACGACATGTATTCATTTGAAGTAAATTCCACCTTGGAATAATATCTGGAAAGATACGAAGAGATATTACTAATTTTTTATAGTTTTCGCTCTTCTTTCTATAATAACTTGAAAATAGAGTTATGCCATTTGAATTGCTCTATTGCAGAATGAAATCATTTCTTAAATGTATTACGAATGTATGTAAACATTTTTCCTATAAAGTGAAAAATGTGGCTCTGACACATTACGCAAACAATGCCATCAAACGGAGCCTTTCATAATATCATGTTTATCCATCAACAGACCTACCAACAGCAGATTTGTGCAACTTATTAAAAGCGCCGTGATCATTAATATGGATATTTTGTATCAAAGTTAAATTAGCTGTGATCAAATCTTCAGAAGCAGAGAGAAGTAAAATAATTTTTCCAATTAACGAGGAGGCAGCCCGCTGTGGCGAGTGGAAATAAAATTAAAATCTTGAAAAAATTCTGCTCTTTTAAAAAGCGTATTTGCCTGCGTCAGCAATAGAGGTGCAATGATTTAAGCTGAAGCTACTTTTTTCTAATTAGCGTCGAGTCTAAAATAAATAAATGAATAATTAAGAACGTCTGAAAGAGAGCATTTTGTGAGACTTCGTTTGAGTATCAGAACTTTTAGGAAATTACAGCGTGCATGCGCATGTATCGTAAATCTTTTTTTAACTGTCACAGTCTTGTTTCGAAGGAGACGTGACAGAGAAAAAATAGTCTTGGAGCAAAATTCTGACGATTACCGCGTTCAAAAGATACGAGCGACCTAATAATTAAAAAGGAGGGCGTTTATCATTTTTATTCTATAGCATTTGCTTCTTAGAATAGTTTCCATCACACAAGTCACAGATTTCGACTCGATTTAAATGAACATAATTTCCCTTGATACGCTTTTGTGGAGCGCTAATAAAATACTACTTTCTAGGCGCAGAGAAGAAAAAGAGACCATTGTCCTTTTTTCAGAGTTTTGTTCAAAGAAATATTAATCGCATTAATTCAGAAGTGCATTTGCTTCTTCTCGCAAGCATAATAGTATTCCAAAATAAATAATCAATATTAATCAACGTTTAGAACGCACAGAGAGGCACAAAATAAATATGGGGATCTAAGAATCATGCTAATTATACGGAAACTCTAAATTGGCAACTAAAGAATAAAAGTCATCTTATAGTAGATGTACGGCTTGGTAATGAGTAACATGAGCTATTTAGTTTCGCTTCGAGTTACTAATTCACACAACTTTTATAAGATAACTTTAAGAATATCGTTTGCTACAAATTTAGAATTTCTGAGTGATTAACATGATTCATAGATATTTGTTTTCTCGACATTTTGTAGTTTAAAGCTGAATTTTGGAAATTTTCCATCTGTATTTGAAATTTCACAGTAAAACAATGAAATTTCGTAGTTTTCTCCGTCCTCGAGTTCAAGTGCTGATTTTGCACGATGATATTTAGTAATTTTAATGTACAAATGAAAGATAGTCTACACTCATCTCCATGTATTTAAACTGGAAAAATGTAAACAGAAAAGATTTTTTTTAAATAAAGCACTGAAGTGAATCGATTTAAAACTAGTCTAACACCCTCTACTTATTATTGTGGTTAAAATGACACATTCAACCTCTCCCTATGTTATGTAGTTTTTGTGTTATGGATACATATACTTGACCAGACACCGCCTCACACACTCAATTATTACACACTTTTATTTCACTTACTCGGTTATTATATACATAATATCCATTTTCTGTTGGTCCATCCGTCAGTCCGTCCGTTGGTCCGCCGGAACGCTCTATAGAAATCTCTATAAAATAACACTTTAAAGTAACTTTTTTCACTTGCAGCCTTTATTCTTTTGCAAAATTAAATTATAGATAATTGACCTACTATCTTCGAAACTAGACCATCTTAAAGAAAAATAAATATATATTCTTATTCTTATCGTCGAATTTTGTCTTCGGTTCGAAATCGCTCAAGTTGTACATTAAAATCACAATTTATTGGAAAATTTTAAGCTTTTTAAAGATATGTTGCCTTGCCGACCTTATCATTGTTAAACCTCGAGATTATATTGTCGTCCTTATACTATATGTTTAAGGAAAGCGTGCTTTGAATGCTTCAGTACGAGAGAGAAGGCGCCCGAATATTTTATGATTAAAATCGTGTTTTTCATTAATTTCATTTGTTAACTTCCTATTGAAATTTTTTGTAATTAACTATTTTTATAGTTATTGTCATAGTTTTCTTGCAGTAGATGTTACTATTGATTATGCATGAAAGCCAAACCACATATCTTACTGACTTTTCATATCGAAATCATATACATTTGGAATGTTTTTATGATAATCCCGTCATATTTGAAGGGCAATCACGCTAGTATCTACATATAATAATATAGCTACTTGTGCCTCACTCATTCACTCACTCCACTCACTTACACAAAACTCTAAGGTACTTATAGAAGGGACAGAAATCTAAAATTCGGTAAATTACTTTAAATTGAGATATGAATTCTGGAAAAGAACAATTATCTATCTGAAAGAACAGAATTATTAATTTTTTTGAAAGCCGAATTCAAATACCTGCCGATTTAGCATAAATATCTGCTTTTAATAAAAAAAATTCTGAATTTTTTCCTCTTTTCAACAATGAAAATCTTTGAATACTATGGCAACGACCTCAATTTTTTTAAAGGGATATGATATTATACGCTAAGATTGCAGTGATTTAATGCTTTTGATGGAAATTAATACCGTCATAACGAATTACAGTTGAACTTCCATAAATCGAATCTCAATGAAAAGTTATAATTATTCGAGTAATAGAAAATTAAAGTTAAGAAAATATATTTTTAAATATTTGTATATATACAGTGGTACTTCTACAACTCGAATCTCAAAGGAAAGCAACAATTATTCGAGTTATAGATAATCGAGTTGCGGAATTATATTTTTTTTCATTTTTCTTTAATTGAATTAACATCAAGTTTATTCCCATAAGCATATAAGTTGAATTTTCAATATCATACATATTATGAAAATATCATGACCAATATTTTCTTTCGATAATATGTAAGATTTTACCCTATCCAAAACATTAATTGCGTCACGCACTGTGATTGAGGGTACCATAGATAATTGCAATTCTCACGTACTACTGAATGCACAATCTGACGATTAAATTTGAGTTATCGACTGTAGGAAGGAGCGAATAGGTTTGTTTTTCTCCAGAGCTATAAGGGATCACAATCGGAGAAGCAACCCTGATAGCAGTGACGGTAAAACGTGAAAAGTATTTTACTGTATTGTTTCGTAGTTTTTCTAGAAATTTGAACTCTTTTCAATTGTTCTATATAATAGCGTCTTACCTATTTTGCGATTGTTTTTATCCAAATATGTGCCAAAGGCATGGATGATAGCATAATCTTAACAGAAAATATTCTAATTTTTCCATAATTTTTAATGTATAGGATTTTGTCTTAATGATGATTATTCTTATTGCTCATGCAGTGCGATCTGAGTCACTAAACTTTAAATACGAAAACCTGGACACGAGCCGATTGCCAGGGAATTTGGAAATAACGGACGGAAAATTATAAATACACTGCTATTACTCATGGAATTTATTATATATTACATTTAGGCTCCACGTGACTAAAGTGCTGTTGCCCTGGAGATCGCGTTGGTTTATTTACGAGTTTAGATCTTGGTGTATGGTGATTTTTTGAAGTGCTTGCAGTTTGCAAACACCGACTACTCGAATATGTATATGTTTCTTTCCAATCTTTCTCGCTTTATATCTCTGCTCCTATAAATGCTACATTGCTAAAATTTCGGGAATATTCTTATTTTAGATGACAACCAACGAGAAAAATCGAAAGTCACAAAAAGTTAATATTTATTTGGTCTTTTTAACATGCTCCATTTAAATATCCCATTAGAAAAGCATGGGATTCAGTGCAAGTCCTTCTAAAAATGCATTTTAAAATTACTTAAAATTGGAATACGAATTTGAAAAAAGAACAGTTGTTTATTCGAAAGAACGTAGTTCTTAAGTTTTTAAGGCAAAAGTCAAATACATACTGAATTAGTGTAAATATCTGCTTTGAATCGGAAAGAAGTGTGAATTTTTCCTCTCTTCAGAAATGGAAATGTATAAAAACCATGGCAACGACATTATTGCTTTTAAAGGAACCTTAATTAAACACATTTTAATGCTTTTAAGGGAAATTAATGCTGTCATAATGAATTATAGTAGAACTTTCAAAGATTTTAATAATTTTCCTATATTGAAATAAAATTTGAAAATTCAATTTATAATCTTTGCAATTTTCCATAATCCAAAAACTCAACTTTAAAATATAAGACAACTAAAAAGGAGAAAATAAAATATTTAAAAAATGTTTTTCAGTATACAAACTTTTATGTTCCCTAAAAAGAATAAAATAAATTTTTCTGCCCTCAACTTGAATTAAATTTGGTGTGCAGAATAAGAGAATGGCACCCACTCACTTTTATTCTGCACACTAAATTTCATTCAAGTTGAGGGTATAGAATTTTATTTTCTACTTTTTAGTGCACATAAAGTGTGTATACTGAAAAACATTCTTTTTTTATAAATAGTATGATGTATATATGTATATATTTGCTTTCATCCCTTTTCAAAAATTAGCCGAGAAAAATATCTCGCCCTTTCGAACCTCATAACCTCAGCACCATAGCCACACACTCTAACCATTACACCAAATGAAATCATCGCTTTATAGTTGTAGCTTAGTGGAATATTTTCTTGCAAGCCTTCTTTTATATGAAATTAAGATATAAACGAATTCAGCATCCGATACGATGTGTACAAGAATGAATTTAAAATATTTATCTAGGACATACTACAAGATCTATTCTTGACCTCAAAGCTCTTGATGAAATAATGAAACTGCAGCGGGCGTTGGTAGACAAAGTGGTGAAATGCGATCCTGTAATGGAGAGGAGCCTCAAATTTAAGAGGGATATTGAGGTTACATCCAACTCCTACCTCTAAATTCAAAAAGAACTGCAGAAAACATCAAAACAAAGGACCATCACCAGATTTTTTCAGCCCTAACTCTCTCCATCGACCAGTCCCAACCCACCTCAATTGCCCTCTTTGGAGGATTCGGATTGACTTCATCATCATATAATTATTTTAGTATTATTATTACTATATAATAAACAGTATACTATTATTTAGTGATTTTTGTCTATGATCTTATATATTTACATTTTCACTCGCTATTTTTTGTTGTGCCATGAACCTTAACCCCATTTTCCATTGAATTATTGTCTTATCCCCGCAAATTCCACATTTGCGAGAGTTTACGAGAACATAACCATAGCGAAATATATATATATATATATATATATATATATATATATATATTTAGTAATATTTTGACTTGAAAGCTTACCTCTTTAAGTAACAATAAATAGTGCAGAAAAAGTTCATTTTGCGAACACGAAACGATATTTCTTGTTCTTGTTTTTTCACTCCTTTCTTTACAAATTTTTACAAAAGTGATGATTTCGTCAACCAGCCTATATGAAAAGACATATATTAATGGTTAATTTCCGCCTTTTACTTACTGAATCTTAATGATTAAAGACAATTAGCACCTTGCACATCGGTCACGAGACTATTTTTGTTGTTCTACCACACAGAATCTCAGTATATTTTTAATTTCAAATATCGTAAGCTGGTATTTTCAAATCCAAATATTTTTGATTTTGTATAATTCTTCCAATCGCGTCATTGACAAATATATTATTTCGCGAATGTAGATAGTAAATTATGCTTTACCTCTAGAAATTCGAACAATATACAAGCAGACTAAAAAAAAGAATTTGCGACTTCAGCTAAAAGGCTTTTAGATATTTGTTGATGCCAATTAAGCACTAATTAAGGAAAATCATTAATGATATAAATATCGCAATAATATTTTAGCATTCAAAAAAGAACTTTCTAATATTTTACTTTATATCACTTGATGTTTCATTACTACTACTACTACATTACTTACTAAATGTTCTCTTTATTTAATATAAGAGAAAAATTAAACTTAATTATTCAGCGTTCGATCAATATTTTTACCTCAAATCCTAATTAGAACGTGTTTTCCAATCAGCAAAATATTTTACAAATAGGAAACAAATATTAGTCCTTAATTCCTCTTTAATTTTAAGTAAAGATTCCTAATTTATGTGCATCTTTCGTAAACCATTATATATAAATTGAAATTTTCTAACCTGTAGCAAAGGATGAAGGAGCCAAAAGCATGAGAGAAGAACGATCCTCCCTGAATAACTTTTAGAGAAAGACTACCAAGAGAGTGGGTTCAGTGCATAAGCAGAAGGGGTTAAACACCGTCCATCTATAGGAAAAACCTTAGCAAGCAATCGAGGAACATTTGTTCCAGGAATACACTCCACAGGGTAGGTGCGTGTAAGGTGTAGCAAAATTATTTGCTGGCTGTCTCCATAATACCACCGAAATTCCATTCATTCGAACCTTGAGGAACTCTCAGCAGGACATATCCATGACCCTGTATAGAGAGGCTCGTGAAATGTCCCACCATTAGTTTGGCAAATATAATCTCATAAACCACAAAAGGGCTAAGAAACGTGTTCACAGAACTAGCATAGGGCCTTGCGGTTACCTGATTGTTCAGAGTGGAAAAGCGTGAGCTTTTCAAAAAGACGCATATTTGAGTGTAAGGAGATGCCCTTCTTTCAGTATATTTCGAAGAAGTAAACAGAAATGACGTCAATATTATAATTAAAATAGGTTTTTAGACGTATACTTTCCCATCTTGTTGGAAAATCGACGCTTATCGACGTTTTTCGATTTAAATCGAATCCTGCCAAGCCTAAATATAAGTTAAATAAGCCTCAGCTCTATACTTTCGATGAGGTATTAGGGATATTAAATTGATGAAAGAAATACCTTTTTTAATTAATACACCAAGGAATGTGTATTTAAAAATTATTATTCCCTACTAAAGCGCTGTTTTGTTAACATATGAATGCCGATTTAATTTTTAGCTGTTATCGACAATCTTCAGCGGTTCAAGCGTGACGAGACGTAAGTTTGTAACAAGCACTTTGTAATGTGAAACTAGTAATTAACTAGTGCGGAAAAAATATATGGGAACCATTATATTTAATTAAAACCTTTCATACAAAATTTATTTAAAATCCGTCAAGCGGTTCAAGGGATTAAAGACGCGACAGTCAGAAACAGGAGGTTTTCCCAAAAGGCATTCTGCTGTTATTTCTACGCTGTTGATAAACGACTAAAAATCATCCAGAAATGCTCGATCTTGATTCGTGCGACTCTAGTCCACGTATATCTGAAAAAATCCGGTACGAGAAACAAGAGCACCTACTAAAATTTGACAACCTTAAATAAATCTTCGAAGCTATGCAAACAAGCTCGTAAACGTCACGCGTTAATTTCTTTTGCGATCCTTGCTATTTCTCATGATCGACGACTTAGAGAAATTTAAATCCTCAAGTTATTCGTTTTTAGTTCTAAAAGAGATGAGTAAGCGTAAGCACGGGTTACCTACGCGTGCTGTCATCACCGCCTTTTCGCGTATATGGGGAAGCATTTGGGAATTATAGATTCATCTAGGACACTTTTCTACCTACCTATTTCTCTCCCTCCCTGTACCTCTCCATCCCTGTACCACTCCCTCCCTGTACCACTCCCTCCCTGTACCACTCCCTCCCTGTACCACTCCTTCCCTGTACCACTCCATCCCTGTACCACTCCCTCCCTGTACCACTCCCTCCCTCTACCACTCCCTCCCTGTACCACCTGTACTCTAAACTCTTGCATTAGATTCATCTATGATCTTAAAAAGAGTGACCACATCAGCAAAAATTACTATAAACTATCATGGCTCAAACTTGACGCTCAAAGGAACTTACATATTCTCATGCAAATGTATAAAATCCTAACTTATAACAAACCTGATTACCTCTCTTCCCTCTTCAATGAAATCAATACAGTACATAAGCGTGAAACTAGAGGCAAAAACAACCTCCTTATTCCTCATCACAGGGACTGACATTTATAATAAATCCTTTCAAGTCTTCGGATGCCAACTCTGGAATAACTTAGATCATAATCTTAAAACATCCCCCTCCTTAAACTCCTTCAAACGTGCCTGTCTCACTCATCTTCTAAAACATCAAAGCAATACTTAATCACCCTCATACACACCTATCTCATTATCTTTACTCAATACTTGCTTTTTATCCTGTTGTACATAAACCTTTAAGATTTCCTGCAACTCTTTTTCTTCGTATTATTGTTAAGTGTACATTTGATATTTATAGATTGTTTATTATTCTCATTGACAAATAGGTCTCCTATTTAAATATTGTAATTTCTTTTTTTTCTTGTTTATTTTTATGTATTATTATACTTTTAAGCCGCTATGTAAACATTAATTTTTAACTTTTCAATTAATTATGATAATGTATCATTTCATATTGTTCTTTCAAGTATCTAGGGTTTTCGCAGGTTTTTTCCACCCCCCTTCACTTCGTGGGTGTTTTCCTGCGTGGGTTTTTACTAGGTTGGTCAAAGCAGGTCCTTCCTAGGTTTTTCCCACAAACACCATGTCTTTCTTAGAAGTTTTCCTGAATATGTACCTACCTATTTCACACTCTGTATTTAGCATATTATTATATAAATAGTTTTAAAGTTAATGTTAGTTTTTTATAATATAATTTAACATAGACGATGGTTTAAATGTAAGAGTGGACCTTATGGTCTAAATTTCGCCCAAATAAAGACATTTATCTATCTATCCCTCCCTGTACAACTTCAACTTCCTCCCTCTACCACTCCCTCCCTCTACCACTCCCTCCCTTTACCACTCCCTCCCTGTACCACTCCCTCCCTGCACCACTCCCTCCCTGTACCACTCCCTCCCTGTACCACTCCCTTCCTGTACCACTCCCTCCCTGTACCGTCCCATCCCTCTACCACTCCCTCCCTTTACCACTCCCTCCCTGCACCATTCCCTCCCTGTACCACTTCCTCCCAGTACCACTCCTTCCCTGTACCACTCCCTCCCTCTACCACTCACTCCCATTCCTTCTCCCTGCCTCTCTGTCCATCTCTCTCTCTCTCTCCCTTTCTCCCTCTCTCCCTCCCTTTCTCCCTCCTTTCATATCTCTTCCTCTATTTCTCCCTCTTTCTCTCTCCTCCCCGACCTTTTTCTCTCTCCGTTTATATTTGTCGCATTCTATTTTTTGTAATTCCCTCCCAAAAATACAACGCGGGCGCCGAAACGTTCCAGTTTGTATCAAAAAGTCCCAGTTGGAATCGTAAGGTCGCGATCTAGTCTTAGCACGGAAAGGAAGTGCGCGCAAGGAATTTCGAGTAAATTCGAGTCGCGCATGTATATGTATATATGATAAAAAGATAGGAGAAGAGAGGAGGTTGAATATATATTCGCGACGATTGATGTCGCAGTTCTCGAGAAGGAAGGGATGCTGTGGAGGGAGTGAAATTGGGAGGTGGAAAGGGAATTGGAAACGTTGCCAATCTTTGCCTTCGAGTCAAACCGTGTATGTGTGCCTGTGCATCAGACGATAGAGAAAAATGTCGATGGTGCATTGACCCTTCTGTTTACCTCAACAAATTATAATATTTTTGTCAATGTCTGGCACGCAATCTTCCAGAGCGATATATAACTCTTTTTTTCTTCCTTCGAATGTTTGTCGCTTAAAATATCTGAAAACACACGGAAAAGTATCTTTATCGTGGGAAATTTATTGCGCATTTTTTACTTCGGGAGGAAAGTTGTTCGTAAAAGATTTCGGCGGAGAAATGGAGTTTTCTATTAAGCTTTCGATTATTAAATTTATTCCATCCAAATGAAAAAGCTTGCGAGTGACGGGATTTTTTCCGTCGACGTAAACAGTTTATCGTAATATTGAACTTGACTAGTTAAGATTGCAGGATAAAAAAAGTGGAAATGTCTTCTTTTAGAGCTTTTTTGATTTAATATGAGGAAAAATATCCGTGTTGATTTTAAGTTTATTTTCTCGATGGAATTCTAGAAAATATTTCGCTATATAAGTGAAAATTTTCTTAACCTGAACAACGATAATGCGCTTTTTTTACCGAAGGCTCAAAGCTCCACAGCTCTGTCTCGTCAGACGGATAACTTTGCCTGTAATTAATAATAACCATCAAATCGCGCATCATTTGGTTTGAAATAGATTGCTGATTATCATGCGACGATGCATGATTCAGGGTAAGTATTTGGCCCTAGGGGAGTGAATCCAAGCGTTTCCGGAGCGCGCTGTTGTTCTTCAACAGGGGCGCACAACGTGCTCTCTCCCAGAGGCAAAGTTGCCTCAGCTGTCACGATGGAAGCCTCACCTGATCTCACCTGAGGAAATTACGGTTGATGGCAATCCCACCCATAAGGGAGGGGCCGGCAATCATTTCGGCTATTGACGTTGGCCAAACTTTCACGCAAACGTGGATCGCTCAGGCATACAGACGATTTATCCTCAATCCCTTTCGCTGTGTGGTAGTGTGAACGACTGACGTAAAATCGACAATACTGGTTGCAAAAAACGCGGCTTTATGCGGAATGATTTCCCTCTCTGTAAAATTATCCAATATATATGTATTTAAATTAAATAAGGAAAAGTTATTATTAACTGATAAATATAATGTAACTTCATTTTGAAGAATATCTAAGAAATATTACAGAGAACATAAAGATAAAAATTAAATTATTGAAATGCTACAAAACGTTTTCTCAAATAGTTTATTATATAATAAAAAATTTCCTTCAATTCACCGTACTTTATCTATTGTTCATGTTTACGTTCCCAAACTAAAAGATGTATTTCTCAAACACTGATTTGATTAGGAAATCATTAATCAATCCCATGGTAATAACTATCGTCAGCAGAAAATTTACTACATGTATCTCTAAATTAATCTGAAAATGCTTATTTAACAATTGTTCCAATTGATCTATGTCGGTAAACTCTCTAGAAACATGGAGATCATTTGTTTTGATAAATTTTTAAGTGTGCTGAATAGTTCCCAGTAATATTAATAGATTGACATATTTACATGCCTACATCAAATATAATTTTGACGATAAATGCATCAATGGTTGACTTTTATGTAACTACTGAATATTTTTTCATAACTAAAATCTGGAGAAGTTATTTTAGCCGTCTATTCTGCGTCTGAAGAAACATTTTATGAGGCAGACAACATTATAAGATGCGGATGCTTAAAGCAGGTCCAATAAGTTAAAATCGGAAATTTCTTTGAGGTTCTGCAGCACCGCATATGCGCAAGTTATGTAGAGAGCACTTGCAGCGATTAATATTCTGTAGTAAAGATTTAATGGCCAATAACTTACATGAAACTGAATGCCATAAATTTCAGTAATCGCTTTTCTATAATAGCATAGTCCGCCGCAAAAATCGCGTTCGCTGGTTGTAAGTTAAAAACAACAATGAGTTGAGCACAGATTCTTTTTTTAATTTAAAAATCTTCTATAAAATATATTTTATAATCCCTGCATTTCTTTTGGAAGTTGCTAAACCTTGCAATAGCTTCGTTTTTGGGACACTTAAAAACAATCGCAAGAAATATTAGGGTGACCTTTCCCTGAACTTTGAGATTTCCATGTAATAAAATTGCTAAAAAATACAGTAAAGGAAAACAGTAATAATTGTGGAATGAAATTTTCTTGTTTTTACTTCGCTGTAACTTTAAAAAAATCCCTTAGATTGGAATTTAATTACTGAGGAAATAAGTGCAATCCACCAAAGCTTATCCGTTTAATTCTGTTAAATTGATAAAATTATAGATTTTTAAAGAATTTTGTTGGATTTTATATGCTTTTAATAAACTGAAGGTGTGATTACATTGATTTGCAAAGACATTCAAACTAGACATTTCAGGCCCAGTCGGTTTATAAAAAGGAAAATATAATCACTTCATTGCAACACATTAAAATTTTATCGAAAGCCTTTTTTGCAAGAAAATAAAATTTCGTCTATTCACCTCCTACGTATCGATTAAATAAGTTCCGTTCATATTTAAAGATA
This sequence comes from Tanypteryx hageni, assembly GCA_028673005.1. Taxonomy (NCBI): domain Eukaryota; kingdom Metazoa; phylum Arthropoda; class Insecta; order Odonata; family Petaluridae; genus Tanypteryx; species Tanypteryx hageni. The sequence continues at coordinate 97,585,520 of CM054112.1, read as the reverse complement.
TCAGTTTTGGCGAACTACATATCATTTTAAGCTATTTGCGAATTAACTTGAATTATGCTTCGCTTGAAGTTTATTTCTTGATTTTAAAGCGGTTTGCATTGACCGATTGTAATTTACTATATAGGCAGCATATCTAAAAGCATAACATTGAAATAATTTTTTAAAATGAATTTTTACCCAGTTATGGCTAAAATACAAAACTTCAAATTTTTATATTTAAATAAATATATGCAGTTGTTAAGATATGTTATCACTCAATAGTTGTGCCTCAAAATATAATTTATTCCGCTCTTTTATCACCGTTTTCTCGTCATCTTCTTCCGAAATTCCATTTTTATCACCCTTCATTTCCTGCGATACCAATCTCTTGCCTCGCCTATTCAAGACGCTTGCTCTCTCTCTCTCTCCCTCTCTCTTTCTCCGTATATAGCACCTATTGCCTCTCTCTCGCTTCCTCTCCTTTCCAGCTCCCGCACAAAACCACAATGACCCTCGCATGGCCTCACCTCTGCAAATAAGGAGCGCTGGGAATGTTAACGCACATGATCCGTCTCTGTCATCCGGAGAGCGAACTTCTTTCCTGCCTCGCGCAATCTCCATGGCAACAGACAACAATGCATCTTCTCCTTTTTCTCCCCACTATTACTCCCCTTTTCTTCGCCGCATACTATTCCAACTTCACGGCTTCTCTCTCGCCGCTCACACAAACGCACGTCCTCATGGCTTTCGTCCCACGTTCCCCTTATTCATATCCTCTTCTTCCGCTTGGGGCATCTTACCGCTTCGACCTCAAGCCATTGCGTGCCCCGTCTTCATCCGACACCTTTAAAACCGGAGATCACCTACGCTTTAACCCTTAGTCGGTACCCATTTCCTCCTCTTCTCCTCCTCCCACCCTCCTTATCCTTCGCACCACACTCTTTTCTCCACCATATTCTACTCTCTCTCTTATTCGCTAAGGAAAAAAATAATTCTCATTTAAGGATTTGGAACGCATCTTTCCAAACTTTGCACCACATTTTATGCCTCTTCTTTATTCTCTTTCTCAAGTTCTGGTGAGATTGTAACTTGTTCTTTGCCACAGGAAATTATCCGATGTTTGGCTCTGCGCCATTATGTATGCATGTATGTGCATTTGTCTCTTTCTCTCTCTCTCTCTCTCTCTATATATATATATATATATATATATATATATATATATATATATATATATATATATAAGGGAGGGAACTGAGCTTGTTTTTAGATCTGTCCGAGATAATGGGATGCTCTTGAAATCCCGCAACAATTTTCTCGGTGAGAGAAAGAATGAGCACATTGCCACAACACACTGAAGATTTCATTTCTTTCAGGAATAAAAGTAAATCTCTTAATATAGTGACTTTTTTGTCTCGGGTGTTTTCTCTATTATTTTCTCGCTTTCTCAAAGATTTTATTTCAAAAACAGAATACATCAGCATATTATGATTTAAAATCATCTTTTGAAGAATAGCTATTAAACACTTAAATTTTCTTTAATTAATTTATAGACACGTTTCCACGAAAGATTAAGAATGAAAGACGCTAATACATGTTTAGCTTGGGTCCGTCATTTGCATTAGTACTGTTTCAACGAAAGCTCTCAATTTTTGTCTTTAGAATACATATTTATATGCATAAAACCTTAACCAATAAAAGGTTAATTTTGAAATATGGATTACAATTCATCTTTTCCTAACCAATGAAATCATTTCTGTTGGGATAAAAATATTAACAGATATGCCGTTTAATTAAGGATTGTTAATAATTCATGCCTTTACATATACAGCGTAAATCACAATTTTGTTATGAAAACAAATTAATTGAATTTGAATATGGCATGAGTTTTTACTAACAAATAACACATAGGTATGTTTGTTATCATTATCCTTAATCAGATAGTGGGAGTTAACGAGAAATAAGTATTTTGATATGAAATGAGTTCCAAAATGAAGTTTCAATTGTGACTCGACATGGTATGTTTCTAATATAGTTGTCATATTATCTTATGAGTTAAAATTACCCCGATGATATTTTAATTGATTTTTAAACGAACAAACATATGAACTCTACAACTTTCATGCTAGCGTTATAGTTTCCTTTAATATCTAAACCACGGTTTTCATTTAACTAATCACTTCTATGATCACATCTTCTCACTCGATCAATTTCATATTTATCATCTGTTTAAACTGAATTTTATTTCACTGCAAAAAATGATAACGTGTTATAATAATTTGATCTCCTTCGAATGATTACGGTATACCGAAAAAAATTAATCACAAAAAATCGAAATGTCTGTTAAACATTTTTCTATCTTTTCGCAATTTAATTATCTCAATGCAATAAATTATTGATGGATACAAAACCTCACAATTTATAAACTTAATTCGGATCAAAATAAAGTCGTTTTATGTAAAAAGTGAAAATGTTTCATACAATTTATTTTAACTTCCATAGGGACGTAATGGCTTGAATGAACTCTTGAGAACAGTGCATATCTGTTTTTAGGCCAATGTTCGCTTTGCGCCAACGTTGGCATTAGGAAAACCAATTACTGTACGACAATGACCGTTCCTTCGAGAGCTACCCAGGCAGGCAATTGTTTGCTCACCATTCACGACTGGCTCTTACCAGATGGTGACTCGTGTATCTTCGATGGAAGTGCCAATATTTACATAGCGCACCGGGTGGTAGGAAACACGGTCGCACCAGTTAGCCTTTCTTCACCTCGCGAAATCCATAATTATTAAGTAACGGATTAAGTCTCGTTGCTGTGGCGATGCGATGAAATGTATTTATTCTTTCCGGAAAAAGTTTAGGATGTTGGAGATTTTCGACTTTGCTGACCGATTGAACAAATAAGAGAGAGATGATACCGATTACAAATCATTTCAGTAGAATTTCATTTTTGAGCGCTAAAAAATATGCCAATTTAAATGGTTTCACGTATGTTAAGAGTAGAGATTTAAAAGCACTTATGCCTACTCGTGGTTTGAAACTTATCGTTTTAAATGACATTAATTTTCCTATTGATACAGTGAATCCAACATAATATATTATCATTAATTATGAATGGCACACATTTATAAGGTAGGAAACCCTTTTTTCTCGAACGTTTCACTAACCTTATAATCTAATAACAATTCTACCGTAATCTTTAGTTTCATTTAATCTAATTACTTAATTGCGCAAAATTTCCAATAGATTATCATAATTTGCATTCTCCATTGTGCCATGCTACAACTGTATCCATGAAACGTGATTACGCATTTTCACCTATTTGCTCATTGGTTCACACATTCTGGATATATACATATGAATCGGATAAAGGCGAATCCTCGCATTCGTCTTTTTATGCGCCCAGTTTAACCTGCAATCTCGTATTCAAGCGACAGATTCCGCGTTCCTCTCCATTCCATGAATTAAGCCACGCATTCAAGCGAGTCGGCGGTTCAATTACGCTTTCCAAAAAACTGTCGCAATAATGAAATTCAAATGCGTTATAACTTAATCCCATACCGAGAGAAAGAGAGTAAGAGAGAGAGAGTAAGAGAGAGAGATAGAGTGAGTAGAGGGTCTTCCGCTCTGTGGCTCCCGAAAGTGGAAAGGTGACTCCCCTCTCGACTCTCCGCCGATCTTCAAGAGGAACGCTTTGGGCGGAGAAGGGCGAAGTACAAGTGGATAATGAGAGTGGGCGCCTTAAAACCAAGGAAAATGGGTGCGAGAGAGAAGGATACACCATGTTGGAGACGAGAGAAAGAGAGGGTGAGAGAGTAGTGAGGAAGAGGTACGAAAATAGGGAGAGATACGAAAGGATTTCGAAGAGAAAGCTGGAGGAGTTGAAGAGAGGAGGGATGAATGAGAGAGAGGGAGAGGAAGGAGATTGGAGCGAGGGGTATTAAGGGAGAAAGAGATGAGGCCCCTAGAGGAGAGATGGTGAAGGAGGAAGGAAGGGAGAGTGGTAATGCGAGGGGGATGAAAGATGAGGTGGTTGAAAGCTAGTGGTTGAGATACACTACGGCAGATAATTTATAAGTCAGGTTGAAGGAAAGGAGGATATAAAGGAGGAAAAAGCGAAGGAAAATACTATATATTAAATTAGGAGGCGAAAAGAAGCGATGATAAGGAAGGTAAATGGAAGAGAATGCAATGAATGGAGGCAGTAAAGAGCAAATATGAAGGGAGAAAAAATATTTTCTTTTTAAATGTGAACGCAGCATACTGATAGACGAAAGAAGACAAAGAGGGCAAAGCTAAGGGTAATGCATCAGTTAAAAAAGAAGAGCAACTAAATGTACAGTTATCGTGATAAATATTAAATATTTACATAACTCCATGTAGAATTGAAATAAAATTATTGTAACCTAAAAACGCCCACGAAAAATGACTTGAAGAGAATTCAGGAAAGAATGAGCTTAGATGACAATATTGAGAAGATGGGAATAACCTTCGAATATCTGTATCTATGTTACAGCGCAATTATTGTTCCTTTTAGCGAAAGAGATAAATTACACAGACTCTGCTGAGCGCAGCTTAGTTTATTGCCAAAGGTTCACGGGTAGCAGGATATACAGGGAGAGAGAGAATATGTACGTAGCTTGCAGAAAAAGAACTGGAAAGGGATGCGAGAATTAAACATAAAACACGAAGGGGGAGAGTAGAATTGCGGGATAATATCAATGTACATAGACGATGACGAGATTTTTGGAAAGAGAAAGACAAGGAGAGGAAAGACTGAGATTGGAACCAGAGGAGAGTAAGAAGATAGGTGCATAATGATAAACAGAAAGAGAGAGATGGATAGAAAGAGTCGGGGAGAGCGAGGCAAGGGAGAGGTAGTGTGAAAGTGAGGTGGGAGTGATGAGAGACGGGGAGAGGGTATGAGAGGCAGAGGAGTGGCAGAGGGAGAGGGATGGAGAGATAGAGGCGAGGTGGGGAGATTTAGGTAGCGTAGGGATGGAGATGTCTTAGTTAGCGGGGGGATATTTTTGGCAGACGCTACTGGTTGAAGAGAAAAATCATCGATAGCGAATTGGAATTGGAATACCTTGAAATGCGGACGGGAGGGAGGAACAGGGCGCGGGGAGGCCATCGAGACTTTATGAATTGTCCTGAGGGAAATGAGAATTGACAGGTACGAGGAGGAGGCAAGGAGGTTGGAAATTAAAGAGATAGGTAAGAATCATAAGGAATGTGGAGGAAGGAGGAACTCGGCCGTGAGATGAACCTCGGAGGAAGGCGGAGTGGGCATAGGGGAGGGAAGTCATAAAAGGGCTGAGTGCGAAGGAGGAATTATCTTCGGGAGAAGATTAAATTAAAGCGTAATCTCGAGATGTATGCGGTGGGCATAGTTTTTTGGAGGGCCCAAATCCCCATCTGTATATTCCCAAATAGAAATTAAAACAGTCGCTTTAATAAAACAGTAACGTTTCAGAATCCCGAATCATTTTTATGATAAAAACTATCCTATTTCTTTAAGATGAACTTGGAGCGCTAATCAGGACTGAGAAGAAATTTCTCCGTCAAAAATCTACGAGAAAAATATATTCTAGCTTGTTTTGATTTACTCAAAAATGGCTCCGAATAATTTGATTAAAATCAATTCAATTGTAGTGCCTGATGTAAAAAATTATACTACGTAAGCCATATATATCTTAAAATCACTATATGGCGTCCAGTGGCATTAAATAGAAGCTAAGCTTTCCTAAGCTCTATGACGTCACGCCTCCGCCGCGTTCCACTCAAATTCTTATTACAGTTTAAACGGTTAAACTAAATCAAATGATATGTCATATTTATGAATAATATCATTCAATAGATACTCTGAAGAGATGAACGATATTGCGCAACAATTAAGGATACTTTATTCTAGGATATTTTGAAACCAAATTCGATTTACTCAAAAATGGCTATAAGGATTTTGATTAAAATCCATAAAATCATACAGCCTGATTTCACAAATAACACTAACTAAGCCATTTGTTCCAAAATATTACTATATATTGTACATTGGCATTAAAATATACGCTAAATTACGGATAAGTTTGATTTATAGGTGTTTTTCTTTTATAAGCGTATGCAGTCGACCAAACGTATATACGAGTACGTATATGAGACAGTTTGTGAAATGTATATTGCGCCGTTTATTATTTTGAGTGAAAGAGAGATAAAGAATTCGCAAAGCTTACCCACTGTGCAAATTTGATGATCCTTCGCACTATAGTTATGTATTCATGGTAACTAAGATTCCTAATAATGTTGGTGATTTTGCAACATGTCAAATAAAATTTTCTTAGCTTTAAATTGAAAAGCTTCCACACCCTTACGCTCTAAGTATCTGATGTTATAAAAATTATTGTAGGTTTAAGCTTAAAATAACAAAGAATGAACGATATTAAACACTTCTTTTATATAAAATAAACTAACAGTAACTGAATAACCATCCCCGTGTACCAAGAAAATAACTCAAAAAAGTCTTCGATCGAATGAGGGTTTGTTTACTGTAACTAACTTTAATGTAATTTTGATCTTCAGTTACTTTTATTTGTACTAAACATAGTTTTTAAGCCGCTGAATTTTACGCGGGCAAAGACAGGTCACGAGCCTGTCGTTCACTCGACTTACATGACTAGTACACGCTGACACACAGAAGGGAGAAGGAAAACCCTGTGCCGTCATTAGCCTACTCAAGCGAAAGGCTTAACCTCCCTTAGGCAGGAAGGAGTGCTGACTTCAACGCTCTCCTCTAAACACCCAAGCAGGGAACGGGTATATATCGGGTTGGAAATTGGCGTCCTCCAGGAGGGGAACCTGGGCACTCGTAGTAACCGCTTCACGGTAATGAATATTGATGACTTAGTATGATACTTAGCGTTCCATCGGTTGCCGATTAAAAAATCGATCGACTGTAACTATAGAATTACAGCCACGATAAATTTAATAAACAGGCGAGAACGCATTTGATGTTTAGTCAAATTCAAAAATAATTTCCCAAGTTAAAAACGAGTCATAAATTAAATGACTGCCAGATGTTATGGTCCTTTTAATTCATAATCATTTATCAATGCCATGATCCAAGGAACTATCATAAATTAATGAGTGAAATTTTAAAATCTTGTACAATAGCTGTATGATACATTCATGTAGTTATACTTCGTTCATTTGACAACAACGGAGAGCAATATTAAAAAAAAAATGATTTAAATGCTTCAAAGTGTTACCCAAAGTAAAATCCAAAAAATGATTAAGTAGTTAAACTATGTTAGAAATTTTTCTGAAAAGTTGAAGTAGTTAAAACTCTCTATAATCAGCGTCACGGTCTCATAAAAATCGAGAAATACCATAAAAAATAAAAAGGGATTTCCGATCTTTCAAGCGGGCAACTTCTCTTTTTTCTCTGCATTTCGTTTTAATTAAGGACGAATGACTAACGAGTAAAATTTTGGGAGAGAAAGGATTATTTTGCAATAATTAATTCAGGGTATCGTTTTGTGCTCTGATGGGTTCGCTCTCACACTTATCAATGGGATTTTTTTTCAACTTCACGAATGTATTTTTAGAACAGAAAAACCACGTACATCAGAGTTTAATAGCCAAGAATGATAGATGATCCCTGAGAAGTTATGAGAAAAACGGAGTATGCGTAATGTGGATGAAAGTTTTGACAAAATCACTAATACATATCTGATTTTTATCAACAAAATATTTCCACTTTCTCTAAAATTAGAGGCATCATTAATTAACTCTTGATGTAATACATTTTTGTGATAAATTACAGTGCCAATAGCTTAGTGATTTGGTATTAAATTAATAGATTAAATCGTTTTACTTTCAAAATTATTTTTTCAAATTCTTAGAATACCACCGGATATTTATCCCACTAATCGTAGGAAAAGTTTAAATCGTCAGCCGAAATTATATCTGTAAAATTAAATTCAAGGAAAAATTTTCATGTGTTTTCCTACATCAATTGAGAAGAAGATTGTTTTGGTGAACAAAAATAGAAAAAACATTTTATCTCCAGCTCTTACATGATCCGTGAGCTATCGAGTAAAAATTTATCCGAATAGAGGGCAAAACAATCAGCGAGAGATCAAAGATACAACTCATAGTTTCTGGAATAAAATATTCGATAGATTACCGATAATGATTTATAGGCAGATCCTGTAAAATTGTAACTAGACGCTAACCCAGAAACTTTTAGAGAAGCTCAAAAAGAAGAACAAAACTTTATTAAACTTCGACCCATTCGATAGGTGCTTTGAGTGTTTACATTCTTTCCTCCTTGTTCGTCACCGTCCCCTCGCATTTCTCATTTAAAGCGTTAAACCATTTAAATGCTTCTGACTAGTTTCAGTATTACCAGAATTTATCATTGCTAGAATCTTGAAAGATTCCCGTTTTTCTCGCAATAAACGATTTTTATCGTTCGTAAAGCTTTCGAAGTCTCAAATTATTAACTTAAAAAGGGTATGTAATTCATATGGGAGAGTTTTTATTTTTTAAATAAACTAATGCGTAGTTATTCCACATTAAAAGTTTTCAGAATTTGCCTACTTTCACGTTTATAGCTACATAAGTGCCAAGTTTCAGACTCTCGCCAATTCCGCAATGCTTTGACGCACGCACGAAGCTAAGCTGCAAAAATAATATATAGGGCGACAGCATTCCATTAATACAAAAAAAGAGTTTACTATTATCTTTATATTGTTAGTAAAAAGAAAATATCATGCGTCTGCGTATCTGCGCACCCGTCTGCGTGTGTGAACAAAAATTAAAATTGGCAGTATTTCTTAGTAGGCCCATACTTACCGCGTAGGATGCGCAGGTGTAGCAACGCCGCTTCACATACACACACACCTATGCATATATACCTATGTCCCTTTCTCGTCCCTTTGCTCGGAGGAGTTTCTCGCCCCTTTTCGGTCAGGTAACCCGACTTTACCCACCTCTCCCCCTTCCTCTCTCTCCCGACACTCCTGCTCTCCCTCTTTTCCCTCCTACCTCCTGCGTGTCGCGTGATCGTCCGTTTTTTTACACCCAACCCCTGTGAGAAGGTATGCCGCAGAAACAGAAGAGACCTTCTCTCTTACTATCTCCTTTTTCCCTTTCTCTCTCTCTCTCTCTCTCAGCATTCAGATAAAGGAGAGTAGGTTTGTAAATAAAGACCACGTCTCACCACTTCATTTAGATGTTTTTCCCTCCCCTGCCTCCAACTCCTGCTCCCTATCTCCTTCTCTCCTACCTTTCTCCTTCTCTCTCTCCTTTTCTCTCTCCTTTTCTCTCTTCGTCCTGTTCTATTAGATGTGAGAATGCATGCGAGATCTTAATTAAAAGTCCCTTTTCAGGAGGAGGTGGAGGAGAATGAAAGACGGAGACAGAGCGATAGTAGAGGAGAAACAGAGAGAGAGGGGAGGGAAGGGAGAGTAGGAGCTGGTGAAGAAGAAGAGAGAGGACGGCAGCGTTTTCTGGGCCAAACGGAGCACAATGTGATACGGTTAAAACTCCTGGACCAGATTTTAGAGGGCGCTCTGTCAAACAGAGAACAAGGCAGGGTGAGGTTGGCTCCTCTTTCAATAGCCAACCTGAAATGTACCACGGGCGAATCCCTTATCAAAAGAGGGTGTCCGTTTAAAGGCGCATGTGAGGGGAAATTTAATTTGTCGGATGCTCGAAAAAATATATTTGAATTTCGTGTGAATTCGGATTAAAACAGACGATGGCTTTTATTCTGGGGGACCTTTAATAAAAACCGACGGAAGTTAACGTGTTTGGTTTTCCTTTTTATAGAAGACCACATCCAAGGCACTTCTGTATCAAACCCGTATACTAGAATTTCCAAAAACTAAATTTAGCAGAATGATTCGAGTTAATTTCGTCGGAGGGCATCTTAGAGTAATCTACAAAATTTTTAGCAGCATACATTGCAATAGCGCATATGGCTATTTTACGGCCTAAATTTTATTTTTGCTTCAATCCTTATATAAAATTTGACGATAAATGCTACATTAACTTCAATAAATATAAGTTCAAATACTTTCTGCGTAGAATTAAAAATTTATATCTCGTAGTAATTTTTAAAATCTCACTGACTACTTTTGGTAGAAAATTTTACATTTACATAATTATGCCTTATGATGCAAAGTAACATGTAAAAGTTTGGACATGACTTTTCATCGCTCAATGCCAACCAGATTCTATGAACGCCGTCTTCCATAATAAAGTCAGCTTCGCCTTACCGCCACAACTCTGTAGATTAATTCATCCAAATATTGGCAATATCGACCCAAACCAATCTCCTAACCTTTTGTCCTAGAGCTTATATCATCCAATGTCTCCCAACCCTACGAATGAACCCCGCCCACTTTTAAAACCTCCCCCTCCTCGCTCAAAACTACGCTCAATCCCCGACCCAACCTTACCTTGTCAAAATCTTGTGAACGCCTGTCATTATCACTTTGTGTATATTTAAGCCATCCGAGGATCCCCTCCTGCCAAAACGTCTACGGCCCACGCCTTATTAACTTCGTGACAAGGACAATAAAATTCCCTTGCAATTCTTGGGAGGTATCGAATTTTGCGGACGGGTTGTCAAATCTGAGAGTGATGAGAGGAGTTGAGTCGACGAAATATTTGAGGAATAAAGAAATCTAATATTTTCAACCGGCATGAATGCATAGACCCATCTTATTTAGAAGAATTCCTTGTTTTAAATCCATGTTTGTTCCGAATTTTTTACAAGGATTTAACAATTCTATCCGGTGATATCGTCAGATATCGTATTAATGAAAATTTCACGGAAGAATTTTTGGTCGATTTTCAAAGTAAGGAAGCTATGAAATTCCATTTTAAAATGTAAGGAACATGTTACCAACGCAGTAACGAAGCCGCCGACACATAAATTAGTCAGGATACAATATCAGCGTTCGTTTGTGTAGTTTAAACGTCGATTTCAATTTTATTTTGCAAAAATGTCCATTGCATTTTATGGTAACTTACTTATGGATTTGAGTATTAAAATCAGAACTTGAATCTAATACAATAAATGTATAATATACAGGAATATAATAAATAAAATTACACAAATGAATCACTCAGATGAGTTCCAGAATTATATTTAGTAATGTAATTATTATATATTTTGTAATTAAAATTATTGTTCGCGTATATATTTGATAAAACTGATACGAAGCCATGAGAAACATACATCAAACAAAAAGATCTACATGAAAAATTTTAACATGAGAGCGAGCACGGTATTTATCGACACGAATCGGATTAATTATTGCTAATGGTGCAAGGACTTTCAATTTTTAAGTTTAACCGGTTTTAATATCCCCAGTGGTTAATCCCTTTCTGCAATCGCCTGACCCAACCCTCGCTGGCTCGTTGCGTGTTTAATTCAATGTCAACAGCCCTTCGAAAGGGTCGCAGTGCTGCGTGTGTGTTTGTCGCGGTGCATTTCGTTCAAACTAATTCGATAAAAGGAACCGTCTCCTCTGATGTGATTTTGAGTGAATGGCGCGCGCAGCACTCACCGCGTGGAGGGTTTTAACCCTCCGGAGAGGACCCCACATTACAGCAAAGACGGTCAAGTAGTCTTCGAATGGTGAAGAGGATGCCAACATGTCGAAACGAAACAGACTTCTCTGTATAGGGACGAATGGATACATATTGAGAATAACTGTTTAAAAAAGATGGGAAATCGATTTTAAAGTTTCGCAAGTTTCCGCTGCAATCAAAAAGCTTTAATATCAGGTTTAGTTCATGTTATATTCCTTGTAAAGGTATTCTCTGCGCTCATTTGTTCTAATATACGCTCTTAGCATGAAGCAGTACATTTATATTTAGTTAAAGAGTGCATGAATAACCGGTCGATATCGCTTAATTAATTCTATTAAGCATCGATTGACAGAATTATGAAATCTTTAAGAAGATTTTATTCGTTTATTTTTAATATCTTAATGTGTATTATTAATTAAAGTCAACTAGCTATAGTATATAGATAAGCTATAATGAAACTATTGCATACTATTGCTTTGTTTCTCACTGTTTCAACAGATTCAAGAAAAATCTGAAAATGAATTATCGTGCTAATGTTATGAGCGCATCGTCTAGGTAAATTTTATTACCAAAAGTGATTTAGTAAACTATGTTTACTTTTCGGATTCGTAGCAGTCATCCTCAGTGGAGCAAATAAGAACATATAGGAAACTTCTTTGGAACTCGTTATGGTTTCTTCTTGTGGGACACAACTATTTTATATTAATGCCTTCTTTAAAATATAATACTTTCATAAAAAATTTATAAAAAAATGGCTATAGATAATTAAATCATTAGGATTGTATAAAATTATTCTGTTTTCGAATAAAATCTATTAAGGAAAAGAAATTGCGGAATTCTTTTACGAATAAATATTAAAACACATAAGCCTTTTTGGAAATCGCAGATTACACTCTATTAAAATTAAATCCGTAATCAAAACCCAACTTCCTAAAACGCTATTCATCTTAAAGATTCCACTACTGTTGCTTCTAAAGCAGAATGGTTTATTCTTCAAGAACACTACTTTGCGCTACTTACAACTGCACATAACACGGCTGCCATATATCATGCGAAATAATGTCCAAAGAACCAATGCCACATGCAAAACAGCACCCGCTATAAAACAGTCCTAAATTTTGCAGGCACGTCAGAGAAAACGTGCGATTCTTTATTTACGCGCAATTAAGTAACCGAGGGCAAGTTGAAATAAGAATAGCCAAACGAATTTAGGGATATGGGAAAGGTACAGTGGTTTTAAAAGCTTGTGGCGGCTGCGCAGAAGTCGAAAATGAGTCCGGACGAGTCCATTAGTGAAACGTCACAACCGCGGGGGTGAGGGTAGCATTCGCGTGGAGAAAAACCCTTCACTCTCTCCTGAGGTTAGCTCCATGCGGTCAAGTTATTGTACCAACTTCTGTGCTTTATACTGTTATTGTTCTTATCGTTATCTTTCATCGCTGTTTTGATTATTTTGTTTTTGAGTCTTTATTATATCGTTTTTGTTATTTCGCTTTTTTTTATTTCGTTTTTGTTATACCGTCTTCGTTACTTCGTTTACGTTATTTCGTTTTCATTACTTCGTTTTGTTAAACTCGTTTACTGCCAATCAACCTCCAAGCTAGGGAATAAGAAAGTCATTCACAGCCAGGCATGGGAGATAATTCATAACGTGATCAAGTTCATGAAGAAGGAAGCCTCTGCAGGAATTAGTACTCCTCTTAATAAGAAATATGACCGAGTAGAAGCAGCCACCGGCGCGTCAATTCGCACCCTACAGCTTATCTCGAAGGAAGGAGAAGATATTGCTAAAGGCTGCAGAGCCTCCTTTTCGTCTCCCCGAAAGCAAAAACGGCAGCTATCTCCGAAATCAACGATGAGCGAATTTGATGTCCAGGTGATCCGAAGAATAGCGCATCAGTTCCATACACAGGAAAGAAAACACCCGACTCTTGGTGCTACGCTACACTTATAACAGCTTTCTTCCCAAACTTTTTGAAACTGACCAGTTATTCATTGCACTACCTCTTAGAAACCCATTGCGCGTAGGCAAGTGGGAATCAGCAGGTCGTAAAAAAACTGAAGGAAATTTCATTTTAAGAGTTTATTTCCAGTTTATTTAATTGATTTTGCTATTTTCAACCAAAAATGTACTTGCTTTTTGAAAAAAGATTGTTTTAGAAGATATGATTTGATAAATACTTCCAAAACTCAAATATAAGTTAATTTGTTATTATTTCCAGCATTGTAGAAAGATAATATTATCGAGGAAACAAAAAATGGCGGGAAAATCAAAGGCGATTATTTTGGAAAACAATATTAATCTAAATATGGATACAAATCGAATAATCAGGAGTTAAGATAAGATGCAATGGCCAGCATAACTTCATGGAGAAATTTAGTGTAAATCAATAAATCTTGTAGTGGTATATAAAACTAAATGATGATTACTTACGTTGAATTTACATTCTATATTGCATATTGAATTTACGTAAAAATGGCAAGATTTCTTTCATCATGGTAATTGGGCAATATGTTTCATTAAATTTTCAAAATAAAAACCAATTTTCATTTTTATTAGTCGATAAAATTTTATTCTAGCTAAGTAAGAATGTCATCCTTATATTTTAAGTAGGTATAAAAAATTAAATAATCTTGCTTTCAATTTCAGAAATATAAAAATTATTTCTACAAATATAATTTTAAAATTCTATTCTTGATTGTATAATATGTAACTTTGTGGAAAGCCATTCAATTAAGTTTTAGTAGAAATTCATCGAATTTAACATTTTTCTTTTTATCTTAAATTCAATAAATTGTTTTGAAAGAGAAATTTCTTAATTGTAGAAAAACGCCTAAAATCAATTATGATGCTGAAAACTTTTTCTGAATATTCAAAGATTTACTTAAGCCTTGAGCCGTTTTAACTCTCACTGCCTTGGTCATTATTTATTAGTCAGTTATTGTGGAACAAGACATTTTGTTTAGCTACCTAATTATACTCCATAAAACGGTATTTTAAAATTTTTATTAGAGTTAGATGTTTATGTATCTTTATCCTATAAACTGCTCATAATAACATAATTTCTGCAACTAGCTCATTGTCCATCGCACTAAAATAAAGCCTAATTTGAACTTTCTAAAACTCACCCACTTTGAAAGGGCAACTAATTAATTTCACTTTAAAAAATTTCACCGGCAAGATAAACTACTATTATTTGTTCTTGAATATTCGCTTGTTGACCATAAAGCCGTTTGCAGACTATTTGAAACCGAAATTTGGTTAATTGCAACTAAAGTGACGAACACACGAAAGCATCACGCTAAAACTTCCTTTCGACATCTAAAAATCCGATGAGCGAGTGTTTGGCGATTATTTCCGACCTTAAGCAGTGCATGATTTTCGGGGGACATAACGACCTCCTGGGGAACGAATCAAGGGACATCGACGCAGGAGACATTTTATACCATCCTCCGACCTTCCTACTCATCGATCGAACTTTGCGAACCACGCCATTTATTCCCTATTTTATGCCTCTAACGTCTTCCTTTCTTTATCTTCCTCTCTTTATAAATGTATCCAGCGGCCAAATATTGACGCTACTCAGGACTGAAGTCCCATCGCGCATCACTCACCCTTGGCGCCTTTTGTCGCAGATGTGGAATAAACCGGCTCGAGGAATATAAAGAGACAAAACACGATCGAAAAGAGCGAAGTTCTTTTTTTTCATCCCCTCTCCATTTTACTTTTTGCCCCTTGCTTCCATCTTGTAAGCGTAAGCAGGGCGTATTCTTCCGAAGGTCATTACCGAGATGATCAGCGAGCATTCTCGAGCTAGATTATTTTGTTAGCGTTTTCTCATTCTTGCATATGTATTACATTGTGTATGAGAAATCCGATTCCCTTCCCATTCCTATTCCATCCTCTCCTGCGGGGGCGAGACATCATCGAGTTAGATATGCCTGCCATTTTATAAGGCGAGATGCTGGATTGCTTTTCTAGTCGGATTTAAAAATCATGCGATGAACTGGAAGAGCTGCTGTAGCAGGAGACTTTTTTGTTGGAACGGAAAAGTTGATAACGAGGACGGTCGTACATAATGTTTGCGTTCGCTTCAATATATTTCTTTCCCGTCGTTTATAAAAAGTAAGGCGTGAAGTATTACGAGTCTGTATGTTTTTATATCTTTCTTAAGAGATAGGAATAACACTTATTTAGCGATCTTGAAATTTCTGATCTGTAAATATTTTCTCCAACTAGAGTATGTATTTTTGTTCGCTCGTCGTTAGAAATAAAACAGGGACATGAAAAGTTAAAGACTCGACAATATTGAACTACCAGGTATAAGCCCAACAACAGGTATTTATTATTTAAACTTTGAATAATTTTTATTTCATCTACATGCAATACTGCTGTCAATAGCATTTCGAAGTAAATAACATAAAAACTTTTTTATTTTTGTTCATTTCTTTAATTTGTTTAATGATATTGGAGTCATGGCGTTATAATGTTTTGCTTCTATTTACTATGACAAAATAATATTCAAAAGTTGTCGCTATTAATGGATGAGTTGAACTTTCAATGACTCCACTTTATTACAATAGCCATAGTATTTCAAATCACTATAAACCCACTGTATTAAGAGCTAAAACTAATCATTAAGTGAAAATATAACATACATATAGGAAGATACTAATGTTTAGGCACGTCCAGATGAGCTGCAGATTTGAAATTTTTTTCATAGTTAGGATTTTGTGCTAAACCGACTAGAAAAAACGAAAATTTTTAAAAAGTGCAACAATGCGGCCGCTAAAAATTCGCAATTGTTTAAACAAAATTTCAAGGTTTATGTATTTCCAAATGTGCTACGGAGTTGAAATTTTTTTTATAAGTAGAATTCTTAAAAAACGAAATAGGGATTATACATATTTTAATTTGTTTGGCAGTTAAAATTTCTTACAATTTAAACAAATAGATAACTGTTTAGATACTACAGGATGAGCTAGGAAGCTGAAAATTTCAAATTATTTGCAAAGTAGTGAATTTGCACAAATAAACATTTCAATTTTACCATATATGAATTGCGGCGGGCGTTAAAAATTATTTAAATTTAAACGATTAGAAAAATATTATTTCACTTCTAGAAGAGCTAAAACTTTAAAATTTGGCAGAAATATAAATCAATAGTACCTCATAATGGAGATAGTACAAAATTCTTAAAATTGCAAAGTTGTTTAAATCTATTATTTTTTGATAAGGGAAAAACGAAATTCGCTGCGGAGGTGAAATCTTTGTAAATAAAAAAATATTTGTAATGATGAAATATCTGCCTGAAAAATGACTTGTTTTCTCAAGGTGAGATGATATACTTGCAGAATGCAAGCACCTTTTAATAATGTGTGTATATATATATATATATATATATATATATATATATATATATATATATATATATATATATATATATATGATGAAAACAATGTACCCTTTTGTGAGGGAAAATGTAATTTCTTATGGACAACTTAATACGCTGAGGATCACCGGTTGTTTCAAGATTGGAACTAATACACAAGATCTAGTTTTTTTTATGAAAATAAAGTAAAACAAAAGGTCAACATTTTATGTATCTCATAATAGGGTGATTCATTTTAATTTGTTATTTTTTCGTTTTTATATACATAAATTTTCATTTTTAACTTTTTTCACCTTTAGCGAAAAATAAAAACCAGCTCATGGTTGAACACCACTGTGGACTGCTTATCACGCTTAGTGAGAAATGAATTTTGACATTACTTGAATCCAGACCTCCTGGCCGGATTTATGTCGTCCAAATGGCGATTGAGAATGTGACACTTTGGCAACCTCTGTCATCTAGGTCAGCGAGTTTTTTCTTAGGAAGTGATAAATTTCAAGAAAAAGGAGACTCAGTTCCGTGCGTCGTGTGTGGTCATCTTGAAGTGATTGAAGTCCGACCTGCCCCGCGGAATTTCTCATTAAGGTTTCCACACGCCCCGCCATTGGCGTGCCATTGAAAAGGCCAGCGAAGCAAAAAATAAACATAAGAGGTCTTTTCAATCCACAACCGATTTTCGCTCAGAAAAATTCCCTCTAATCGTTATATTTTCCGATAATTTCTCTTATCTGATTATTTGCTTTCCCCAATCTTATGCAACCAAATCAATTATGTCAACCTTTCCATATCGGAAAACCCTTTTTCTGTAATTATTATCCTTGTCTAATCTCGCAGCATTACTTCCAGCAGCATATTAGTTTTAGAAATTACGTTAAATTGAAACAGAACTTAAGTAAGATGGAATTTAGAAATGGGAGAATAAAGTAGCATTAAATTATCTTCATACTCGTATGATATACTTTATTATTTATTTAGCGAAATTCAATCTAATCTTTTCGTTGCAATGTTGCAGATTTCATTTTTTTATTTTGCCATAAAAATAACATTTAGGAAATAGTTTGCAATACAAATTTGTGTAACGTAATTTACAATTAGTAAAGATTATTTTAACTATAAAAATCCTCATCTTAAATAAACTTGTTCCATAAATTATTATCGCAGAGGCTTTTCCTCCTGCAATTTCTTCCAAACAGTAAAGTAGAAAAATAAAAGTGTAGTGCCAAATTACTACTGCAACGACGTCATTTACATATATTTATTGCGGAACAATTCCCAAAGCCTTAGTGAAGTCTCTTGGGTTTTGTTTGATCCCTAATACTCTCTGCCTGTCACTCTTGCTCCGTAAATGCCTCGCCCGTTTCCTCTCTTTCTCACTCCCGCCATCCCGCCCCTACTTCTTTACCAATTCCTTCCACATTCTGCAAATGGAGACGGATGGCTGCTACACATACTAAGACGTCATTACCCTACAAAATCAGGGAGTGGGAGAAAAGTAAGGAGGAGAGGGAAAGAGAGAGAAAAATATAATAAATGGCGTCTGAAAGGATTTGGCGAGCCATGTAGATAGAAGAAGGAAAAATAAATAGCCGAGGAGATGACTGATAAATTAAAGGTGTATTAGAAAAAAGGGAAAATACATGGAATTATTTCTTTGAAGAGAAATATATATGATAGATTACTTCCCCCGAAGAATTTGTTTTTATACCTTTTTCCGTAAATTACGAATAAAGATTTTCGGTAATACGTTTATGCGATAAGGTGGTAATTTCACCACTCAAGACAATATTTGTATCAGTAATTTTTTTCATAAAATAAAAGGTTTTCATTGCAATACCACGACAAATTTTTTTATCGTGTCTACTTTATCTAAGCGGTCGTTCTTGATTCTCTATTTGCTCGTAATGCTCCTAGAATCATCAAATAGTTATTCACTTTGACAATTACTATTTTGTCTTATAAAATTAGGAATATGAATATATCAAGATATATTTTTTAAATAATTTAATTAGTCACAATTTCTTATAAATTCCATATAATCCATATGAAAATATGTCATTATTTATAAATTATTACTGGAAATATTTTGGCTGTAATTAATCCTTTTTGAATGAAGCATCTTTCCAATTAGTTGAGCCAGTTTTTCTTGGTAAATCTCATAAATAAACACAAGTTAAATATTCAAATGACGGCATAAATAAGTAAATCGTATCATATGTTATCTCTGTTAGGAAGTATTTCAAGCTCTTATTCCAATTTGTATATCTCTGTCGATCTGTAATAATTCACTCTCTCTCTCTCTCTCTCTCCATTCTGAGAGACACCCTGTTATATCGGTCCTTTTGTGACCAACGTTCCGCCATTCTGTTGTCCCATACTCTTCCAACGCCGAATTTCCGCAATCAGTCCGCGCGTGACTAGCTTTCCAGACCGATCTCCCATTCTTCTCCCTCCCACGAGAATGGGAGAGAGAGAGAGAGAGAGAACATCGCAAATATAAAAAATATAAGCCCACCCACGGATTCACTTCAATAGAGCTGCTTCTTATGACCAGGAGACTTCAAATTTTCTCCTTCAGATGGTAACAGGTTCGAATCGGTTACGTCGGATTATCTGGGGGTGAGGAGGGGGGATAACCAATACGATCCCCCCTCCCCCGCCACTCGCTTCGTCCTCTGCCTCTTGTAGAATCATCGAGTCTAACGCGATCCTCGCGCTCCTTCTCTTCAAATAGTTTTGTTGTCTAGTCGCGAGAGAAAGATGCTTCTTTCATATTTCCCGTTCGAGTAAAATCTCTTCCGTAATCATTTTCGGCATGTTTCCGTTCGTTTTTCCGTAAGTATCAACTCCGTGTGAGCGAGCGGACGTACTTTATTCGGGAGAGGGAATGATACAGAGGAACGGACGAAAGCGGGAGATTCCAGTCTTTCAAATGCCTGCCACGTATCTTCTCTTGGGTTTATGGTCCATGTAATGGATGCAGAAGAGGACTAGTGTCTTCTTCGAGGCTCGACAGGTTTGCTTAAATGAACCGGAAGGCTGGTGAGGGTGTAAAAAATCCTCTCTTTTCCTCTCTCTCTTTAAAAAGTAATTCTCTCGTGGAGAGAATGTAAATGTTTGGCGGGATTAAAATCTGTTATAAACATTTCCAAGGAAATCTTTTTGACGACCGCAATAAATTTCATAGTTATCTTCCTTGAGAAGGTTGAGGTTTAATATTGTTTTAAATTAATAGTGTTATTGCACGTATAGCTGAAGTATATCCGAATAAGTCAAGTGAAAGTTTAAAGACATAAAATTAGCAAAATACACTCTAGACACTTATGTTGGTGTACATTATATCAATATTTATCTTTTTTCTGGTATAAAGTCTTTATTTAATTCTTGAAATGAAATTAAGGCGTTACAAGTATTTCTGTTTGTAATTGTAGATTTTCGTTTGCCTTTAGTTTAAGCGGCTGTAATTATGCAATAAAAAAATCTCCAATTATTCCAAAAGCATTATTTCATTTATTATCATAAAATAACTACAGTCTCTACTGCCAGGGTCTGTAATGTCTTTGGTTGACAGGATTTGTGTTCCACATGAAACACTCTTACTTAAAATCGTAGTTTTAAGTGAATTGAGATGGTAAAAAATTGAAAATTAAGATATTATCATAGATTTAATGAACTAAAAATTCTAGGTAAAAACCAGAAAGTTAAACCTAACGAATATTCGAATTTAGATGAGTGTTCATATTTTTATAGAAATGGACACGATGTTAAACTTCGTTATTATGTCTTCTCTAAATCTACAACCGCAGTCGTTGCCCCTATCCGTGGTCGTAAATTTAGTGGATATATGTGCATTTGATCTTCGAACTTAATAACCGTTGAACATAAACTGGCGAAGTTCGTGGTAATTGAGAATTATGTTTACGGTAATTTATGAAAGTTGTTTACCAGCATGGGAAAAATAGGCGCGATAAATCCAGGGTCAATACGATATGGTGAACAGTTGTATAAAACTCCTTAAGCCAAAAAAATTGTAGGGTAAGCCCTATGCATTTCGCCCACTAAGTGGGCATCTTCAGGGGAGAACCTGCCTTGGCAGTGAACAAGGTTCAACTGCTATATGGTGACTTTAACTATTAAATCCACACGCGAAGTTTTAGTACTCTACCGAAATGCGTTACACGAGATCACTTACCCGACTAACCTCATGAAAATAAGTTGAAATTGCATTACAGCATAAGTTAAACGAGAGTCAAATTATGGATGTAAGTTGAAATCGAGTCTTCCATTTTATTTTAAGTATAGGTTTATTTTTAGTGTATAATTCACAATTGGAATTTTGACGCGAAAGTTTTTCTTTGGTTTGAACAATTTAGGTGTTTCTGTTGAAGTATTGCTCTTTACTTGAACAACGGTATTCATAAATCCACTAACTGTGCTAAACTGGTGGATAAATGATGATATCCAGGCTCCTCCAAAGCCTGATTGAAAATTCCATCGCAGAGTTAACCGAGAAGTCGTGCAATAACGTTAGCATTCACCTGATAAATCCAGTTTCACTCGACAGGCTTGCACATTGAAGTGATCAAATAATCCGTAGTAACAATAAACTTATGCCAATTGGTAAATTTAAAATACAAATTTCAAATATCTAGGTCAAATATATATATATATATATATATATATATATATATATATATATATATATATATATATATATATATATATATATATATTTCAGCCAGAACGTATGAGAGTTTAAAAAAAGAATTTTCTGTAATTTAATACAACTCAAAAATTGAGTTCAATCCATAGTTCGTTTCGTAAAGAATCCGGTTATGGTTTCCCAAGCGCCTCAATCAATAGTTAAGAGACTAGCTTAAATTCTCGTACAGCCTCTCCTTCCACTCTTTGAAACTCCCATTTCGCTTGGAAAAAAGGCACTCTATGTGTTATGGTCCCTTATTATCTCTTATCAAGATAATATCACAAATAGGTAAAAGTCTGAATTCGTAAAAACCAACTTATATCGAATAATTTAATGTTATACAAAGACCATCGACCGGTAACCTCTGGACTTCAAGAGGTTGCCGGTTTTGGATCTTACTATAAACAAAAATCTCGATCTAGCATTGAAGACTTCAAAGTCGACTACCTCAAAGCCGTTCGCGAAAATAGATAGGATTCCTGCCGGTGAGTTTTTCCAAATAACGCTTTCTGGAAACCCTATATTCTTCCGCCTCTAACCAATCACCGCTAATGAAATAGGTCTCTGTTAAAAAAGAGAGCATTCGAAGAGAGAGAGAGAGCATCGGCTCCGGCCTGGAGGTGACGAATGGTCGAACGGACACGCCCCCTTGCCGCATTCTTCAGATAAGGAGAGGTACAAAAGGCGGGAGCCTCGAAACCCGCAGCGCCGTACAGAGGGAAAAAAGGAACGGATTTTTTGTGGACTCGGAGCGGCGCCGGCCAAAGGAAAAACCGAGAGCTACACGGAGGAAGCAAAGGGGCCGAAGGAGGGAGGAGGGCAGGAATGAAGTGACGAGATAAAGGAACTTCGATGAGAGGTGGACTCAAAGAGACGATTTTAAACCATTTCCTTCCCGCTATTCTTTTCTGGATCAGTCCCTGCTTGGATTCTTTGTTGTCTTGTAACTTTATCCTCTTTTATTCTACACCTCATTTTCCTCTCCTGGCATTCTTTAATGTTCATCAAAATTGCATTGATTGAACACCATCGATATACTCGTATAAATAAATGAATGATTATTATTAAATACACATCTATACATATTCAAATTATATATATATATATATATATACTTTACGTTACTCTTTCGCTGAAGAAGGACATAGGCCCGATAAGTTTGCGTGTGTTTTTGTGTTCGTGTGTTTTACGTGTCTCTTCGACGCCCCCAGCAGCCTGCCAGCTTGGTCCTCAACTTGGTAAGTGTCCGCTGGGCTTCCCTCAACATCTTGTTGCCACCCTCATCACTACCTTTTCTTTTCCTTTAGTTAATATATATATATATATATATATATATATATTAAATTTGCAATAGAGGCTCCGCCCCAAACCTCCGTTTTCTTTAGGCCCAGAAAAATGTTCCTTTGAGGAGGAACGAAAAAATTCAACCAACTTACCCAACCCGGTGAGGACGAGCAAAATGTTCCTACATGCAATAATTTCCCAAAACAAAATGTTCCTTTGAGGAAGACAAAGACACTTCAACCAACTTACCCAACCCGGTAAGGACGAGCAAAATGTTCCAACATGCAAACATTTCCCAAAACAACAAAAGAACGAAAATCGCCATAGGTGACTTATACTGAAGCTTAGCCTATATATATATATATATATATATATATATATATATATATATATATATATATATATAATTGAAATAAAACCATCCCTAAAATTTACAATTTAAGAATATTATACTTTATCCATTATGGAGTACTAATGCCACACATTTATGCCAAATTTTAATGACAGCACATCTAAAGGTTAAATAACATTTATTTAATTGTTTAAAAATTGTAACAGCAGCAATAATTTCATGGAGATTTGAAATGCTTACTTGTGCATTTGAACAAAGCTCTAAACAACATAAAAATTGCAGCTTCATAGATCGCTCCGTAGTACCTAAACATTTACCTAATTATTTAAACATTAAGAATTTTTAAAAGCCTAACAAATTAAAATATTAATATTTCCATATTCCCTATTTCGTTTTTTTAAACATTCTATCTTTAAAACATTTTCAGCTTCGTAGCACATTCGAAAATACATAAACTTGGAAATTTTGTTTAAAAAATTACGAATTTTTAGCAGCCGCATTGTTAAACTTTTTCAAGATTTTTCGTTTTTCTAGGCAATTTTGTACATAATTCTACAGAGGTAAAAAATTTCAAATCTCCAGCTCATCTGGAAGTGCCTAAACAATAGTATCCTCCTATATATATTTTTTTTTAATTCAAAAGAATTCTCCTCTTCACCGATTTTCGTTTTTTCCTTATGGAGCAATAATCGAGCGAAAAAATCACCAAAATTTGCAGTTAAGAATATTATTCTTTTTCCACATTGGCTTAATAATCCCACACATTTCTGCCAATTTTAAAGATGTACCACATTTAGAAGTTAAATACTATTTTTTCAATTGTTTAAATTTTAAACATTTTTAACGGCCGCCGAAATATGTTTATGGAAAGATTCAAATGTTTAATTGTGCAAATGCAATATTTTGTATATAACTTGAAAATTGCAACTTCCTAGCTCATCCCGTAATGCCTAAACGGTTATCTATTTGTTTAAACTTTAAGAATTTTTAACTGCCAAACAAAATAAAATATCAAAATTTGTACAATCTCTATTTCGCTTTTTTACAAATTCTACTTAAGAAAAAAATTTCAACTCCGTAACACATTGGGAAATACATAGACCTTGAAAATTCGTTTAAAAAATTGCGAATTTTTAGCGGCCGCTTTGTTGCACTTTTTCATGATTTTCGTTAATTCTAGTCGGTTTTGCACAAAATCCTAACTAAGAAAAAAATTTCGAATCTCCAGCACATCTGGAAGTGCCTAAACATTAGTATCCTCCTATATGTTATCATTATATATCGACGACTCTTACAGAGGAGGATATATATATACTAGTAGTTGGTGCTTGCATTCTGCAAGCATATCATCTCAAGGTAAAAAGACATTTATTTCTCATATTTCATCATTACAAATATTTTTTTAATTCTAAATATTTCACCTCCGGAGCGATTTTCGTTTTTCTCTTATGTAAAAATAATAGATTAAAACAATCCCAAAACTTTGCAATATTAAGAATTTTATACATCCTCTATTATGGGGTACTAATGCTACACATTTCCGCCAAATTTTAAAGTTGTAGTACCTCTAGAAGTGAAATAATATTTTTCCAATTGTTTAAATTTTAAACATTTTTAACGGGCGCCGCAATATGTTTATGGAGAGATTCAAATGTTTATTTGTGCAAATGCACTATTCTGTACATAACTTGAAAATTTCATCTTCCTAGCTCATCCCGTAATGTCTAAACAGTTATCAATTTGTTTAAACTTTAAGAATTTTTAACTGCCAAACAAATAGAAATATCAAAATTTGTATAATCCCTATTTCGTTTTTTTACATTTTCTACCTCTAAAAAACATTTCAGCTCCGTAGCATATGCGGAAATACATAAACCTTGAAAATTTGTTTAAACAGATGCGAATTTTTAGCGGTCGCATTGTTGCACTTTTTCAAGATTTTCGTTTTTTCTAGTCGGTTATGGGCAAATAATAATAATAATAGTAAAAGTCTATATATAATGATAAATATATAGAAGGATAGAAATGTTTAGGCACTTTCGGATGAGCTGGAGACTTGAAACTTTCCACGATAATAGAATATTGCTCACAACCAACCAGGAAAATCTAAAATTTCAAAATTGTTAATTTTAGAGGTTGTTTTTACCCCATTTAAACATTAAAGTTTAATAATTTTTAACTTAAAAACTATTTGTTTTAGGTAAAAGCTTTTGCAATCATTTAATAGCAAATTCTATCCTTCGTATGAATAAAGTTTTTAATTTATACCTTACATATCATATAAGGCAAGGGAATAGAATTTCCGATTGATATACGTATTTTAAAAGATTATTACCTATTTAAAAAATTTATCTCAGAAATTATTAATTGTCGATACCTGGTAAGCCAAATTTATTGTAGAAAATATTGTCCTCGACTCGAATAAAATTATTAATATATACCTTACAGATCATATACGGGCGATTTAGCCATTTTAACAAGCCAAGGTCGCTAAAAGCGGTGGTGGGGATAACTACTTTCGGAAGGAGCGAAGAGGTTTTTATTCTCTAGGATTATAAGGAACCACAATAAGAGAAGCAACTTGATAGCAGTGACGATAAAACGTGAAAGGTATTTTAATGTTGTGCTTCGTGACTATTCGAGTTTTAACTCTTTTCAATTGTTAAATATAGTGGCGGTATTCGCGATATTTATTATCCAAATACAGGTTCAAGGCACGAGTGATTATGCTATAATCTTAACACAAAATATCCTAATTTTTTTATTTTAGTGTATACAGTATTGTCTTAATGATGACTATCCTTATTGCTCATGCAGGGCGATCTGAGTCACGAAACTTGAAATATGAAAACTTGGCCACGAGCAGATTGCCAGAGAATTTGTAAATTACGGATAGTTGCCTTAATTTCGGGCAAAAATATAAATATTCTGCTAGAACTCATGGAATTTATTATCTAATCCATATAAGCTCCACGTGGCTGAAGTGCTGTTGTCCTGGAGATCGCGTTGGTATATTTACGAGTTTAAATCTTAGGATATGGTGATTTTTTAGCGCTTGCAGTATGCAAGCACAGATAACTCGTATATTATATCGTAATCAAACCGTGAGAATCATTTCAGCTGTTAATTTTAGTGAATACTAAATGTTCTTTTGTTTTATAACTTGAACGTGTCAAAAATAAAACAATGTTTTACGGCATCTCCTTCATATGGAAATATTTTCTTTAACTAACGAATGGATATAATGTAAAACTATGCAGCTCCGACAGCCATAACAAGGTTGAAAAAATAGGAGTGATATGTCGGCTACTAATTTATGATTCGAAAATAGTACGTTGAAAAAATTCTTACATTTTTCTAACCTTTTAAGGTACTTAATGTATCAAACTGATTCCAGCGATATGGCCAAAAAGATTAATCTCTTTTGAAATAAATAGAAATTTAAAGTAATCCCATGACTTTTAAATTTTATACAGCGTTATGTGATAAATAAATTCTTAGACATGTAGAAAATACATCCGTTGCCAAATTACAGGTTTTTGAACGGCCTCGTCTCTATTACGTACTAGGTGTTATTAAGAACAAAAAAACATTTTTCGGGAATTGCGGGATTCACAGTGCCATTGCTAAAATCCCTTTACCCAATTTTATCCTCCTCTCTGATTTTTCTTTCTTTTGCCTTTTTTATCGCTCACGCCGTCCTTTTGCTTATTTCCACTATTTCTTTTTCATACATTCACGGTGGAAGAATAATTTTTCTTCTTTTGTGTTCATCTACAAGTCCTCTCCGGTTTTCCAAATAGCTCATCTACAACTTCCACCGTCCTATCTCCGCCTCTTCCCTCCATTCCTCTCTCTCCTTTCCTCTCCTTCCTTTCCTCTCCCTCATTTCCTCTCCCTCCTTTCCTCTCCCTCATTTCCTCTCCCTCCTTTCCTCTCCCTCCTTTCCTCTCCCACATTTTCCCTTCCTCCTTTCCTCCCCCTCCTTTCCCCTTCCTTCTTTCCTCTCCCTCCATTCCTCTCCCTCCTTTCCTCTCTCCCCTTTCCTTTCCCTCCTTTACCCTTCTTCTTTTCCTCTACCTCCTTTCCTTTCCTTCCTTTCCCCTTCCTTCTTTCCTCTCCCTCCTTTTCTCTCCCCCTTTCCTCTCCCCCTTTCCTTTCCCTCCTTTCCCCTTCCTCCTTTCCTCCCTCCTGTCCTTCCCCTCCTTTCCCCTTCCTCCTTTTCTCTCCCCCCTTTCCTCTCCCCCTTTCCTTTCCCTCCTTTCCCCTTCCTCCTTTCCTCCCTCCTGTCCTTCCCCTCCTTTCCCCTTCCTCCTTTCCTCTCCCTCCTTTCCCCTTCCTTCTTTCTTCTCCCCCCTTTCCTCTCCCTCCTTTCCTCTCCCTCCTTTCCTCTCCCCCATTTCCTTTCCCTCCTTTCCCCATCCTCTTTTCCTCTACCTCCTTTAATTTCCTTCCTTTCCCCTTCCTTCTTTCCTCTCCCTCCTTTCCTCTCTCTCCTTTCCCCTTCCTTCTTTCCTCTCCCCCATTTCCTCTCCCTCCTTTCCTCTCACCCCTTTCCTTTCCCTCCTTCCCCCTTCCTTCTTTACTCTCCCCCCTTTCCACTCCTCTTTTCCTTTCCCTCCTTTCCCCTTCCTCCATTCCTCTCCCTCCTTTCCCTTTCCTTCTTTCCTCTCCCCCTTTCCTCTCCCTCCTTTCCTCTCCCCCATTTCCTTTCCTTCCTTTCCCCTTCCTCCTTTCCTCCCCCTCCAGTCCTCCCCCTCCTTTCCCCTTCCTTCTTTCCTCTCCCTCCTTTCCTCTCTCTCCTTTCCCCTTCCTTCTTTCCTCTCCCCCATTTCCTCTCCCTCCTTTCCTCTCCCCCCTTTCCTCTCCCCTTTTCCTTTCCCTCCTTTCCCCTTCCTCCATTCCTCTCCCTCCTTTCCCTTTCCTTCTTTCCTCTCCCCCTTTCCTCTCCCTCCTTTCCTCTCCCCCATTTCCTTTCCTTCCTTTCCCCTTCCTCCTTTCCTCCCCCTCCAGTCCTCTCCCTCCTTTCCCCTTCCTTCTTTCCTCTCCCTCCTTTCCTCTCCCTCCTCTCCTCTCTCACCTTTCCTCTCCCTCCTTTCCTCTCCCACATATCCCCTTCCTCCTTTCCTTCCCCTCCTTTCCCCTTCCTTCTTTCCTCTCCCTCCTTTCCTCTCCTCCTTTCCTCTCCTTCCTTTCCTCTCCCTCCTTTCCTCTCCCCCTTTCCTTTCCTTCCTTTCCCCTTCCTCCTTTCCTCTACCTCCTTTCCTTTCCCTCCTACCCGTTTCTCATTCATCATTCGCTTCCCTTCTTTGATCATCCGAGGGCTCGCGGAAGGGAGGAAAATGTTGATCTCGACTAAATATAAAGAAACAGACAGTTATGCGGGCACTAGTGCGACGCGTGTCGGTTGATTCGTAGAAGAAAACTAATTTCGCAGCAAATATTAAAGGAGATATTTTGCTAAAGCCGGAGTGCACGAATCTGCCCTTAAATTAAGCTAAAGCAAACCGCAGCAAACGCTGGTATCCATCCAGTCTGTGTAGGGCGCCACTGATAGCCGCGAAACGGATTGAAATGGAGATTTGATGACCTCGCGGAATTTTTTAAAGGTCATAGGAGCATTTCATCATCATTTCCTTGTATCTCGCTTTCCTCTGAGGGATTTATTGTCATAACTTCCGGTCAGAAATTTTTTCTTACTGAAAGTTTTTTTAAGAGCGTGGTTCGCAGCTCAGAACCGGGTCGCGAAAAATGATAAACTGATCTGAAATATTCATCACAAAAATTTGAATTTCATTAAGAGTTGCAAGGTATTAAATCACGCGTAAAAGAACCGTCTCTCTTGGGTTATTGGTTTTATCTTAGCATATGAACTTTTTTTTCGATATTTGGAATTGTGTTGTCGCAAGATTCTCATCCTGTTTTGTAGGATTGGCGTTTTTCTCCACGAAGTCACGAGACAATAAGTTAAAAACAAACCGAGGCAAATTATAAAATCACCCCTATCAATGCTTTAAGTAAGAAACTGCCTCTTAAGATGGTGACGAAAATTTTAAATTCCCTTTGTGATTCCTACTTCAAGCGACCGTTCATCTTCTCAATCCTCCTTACGCATATCTTCAAGCTTCACTTTCTCGCAATTATTACTTCTTTAAGTTTCGCCCTGTCTGTTTTACGCCTTTATTTTTTTTCCCTCTGAAACAACCTCATGCCATCTAAATATCTCTTTTGATGTTTTTATTTTTCTCTCTCTTAATCAAGTTAATTAAGACTTTGTCGATTTCCAAAATATACGAAAGTTGATTTTTATTTAACTTCGCTTCAATTAGAAAACGTTTAATTAATTGACATGAAATATCATTAGAATGATGACTCAAGCAACCCGTTTCATTTAATAGGCAAAAAAAGATAAAATTCCGAGGAGAACGAAATAAATATTTACGTTTAAAGTATAACCAGTCAAAATCAGTTATATTAAAAACTCCCTCGAGTCCTTAAAGCGCACGAAAAATCATCTCGTGGGCATTTGAAAACATTTTTTTTGTCGAATATAACTTCATAAAAAAATAGCTTCATTAAATGGAACCAAAGTTTTGGATTCAGAACGGATGATTCACTTTAAGATGTATAGAAAACTTTCATAAATTTAAACTGGTTACTTGTTTAAACTTTGTTGCGAGAGATTTGGAGTCGGGAGAGGTAAAGAGATTTTAATAGAGAGCGAATGAGACTGTTAGTGAGGAATAAACTTCTTAGCTCGCATGCGTGTGTGTGTATGTGTGCGTGTGCGCGCGATAATGTGCTGGAATAAGAGCTTGACGCAGTAAGAACTCTTGAAGCACGCCATCGAGCTCTCCTGATTAAATCTGGGAAAGGATGCGATGCGAGCGATATTCACTGTAATGATGGAGAGTGCCGAGATAGAGAAATAGGGCGCAACATCGAACGTGAAGCAGATTATAAGATAATTATAAAGTCCTGCCGTTGAACTATTTAGATCAAGCCGAATGAACAACAAATTGATTTAAAACTAAGAATGTTATAAAGATATATGATTGACAAATTTTAAATTAATGACCATCTATTGTTTACTGCCTTAGCCAAATTTAAAATTTAATTAATCTTAAACGTTCATCTTACATATAAGTAGAGACAGCTTTGATTTAGTTTCATTGTAACCATTGTCTATATCCTTTATTGACATCTTAATCTTATATTTCACTGGAGTTTTACGAAAGAAAATAGCATCTTGGCGACATTCCATGGGGTTTCCATTTTGCTTCCTCACCAGGTCCCTTCGCTCCCACTGGCTGCCGCGTAAAGCTCCACACTCGAGAACGCTGAAGAAAGCTGAAGTCTATGTTGCAGTAAGATTTAAGAGTCTATTCGGAAAGTCTTCGGCAAAAATAGAATATCGCGGATTTACCAACTGAGTCATCGAAAACAAGATATAAAAAATAAACTTGTTTTGTGAGGGTCAACGCTTCGCATTCGTCTAAGCACCAAAAAAGCATAACCATTTTTACATATTTTTTGCTAATGAATCTTGTCGGACAAGGTCCTTGTTTATTTATAAATGAGATTATATATTTTGCCAAAACTTATACTCATGGGTTAAAATAACTCTTCATTAATATATGGCAGGGTTTTAATGCAAGACTTCGAGTGAGAGAGGCATTTATATTTAAACGAACACAAATTTTTATGAGGGTTAAAATACAAATAATTTTATAAAATAACAAACAAAATGGCTTTTCATTATTTTTATTGTAAAGCTGCAAATATAACCTCTAGAAATGGCAGTGGTAGGTATAAGTGAGTTTGTTAATGGTCCTGTAGTTCCATCTCAGTTCTAATAATTAAATCCTGCGCCATTGAAATTTAAAGAAAACTACACCGTAAAAGAAGTTCTATTAAAATTACTGTGTACACCTATTTATTTGTATTTCAATTAACAAAACTGCGATTTAGGTCCTCGCATGAGGATAATAGTAGTAAATAGTAGTGCTAAGAATTAACAAATTCAAAATGTTTTTCTTGAAAATATTCCGTTTGCGTTAACTTTTACTTATTCATAATTCCTTGAGAAAGGACTCGAATTGAGTAAACCTATACTCGGGCGAGAAACGCATAAATGATGACCACGAAATTTACATCGGAGCTGACCCTCCAAAGCGGTCAGCAACGCAGAACGGACATTTACACAATCGTGTCTAGAGTCTCTAATACACCTTAAAAGCGGATGTCAGCAAGGAAAGGGTCACGGACCGGGAGAGACTGCTATATGTGTAAATAAAAGAGTGTGAGTGTGTGTGTGTGTGTGTGTGTGTGTGAGAGAGAGAGAGAGAGAGAGAGATAGAGAGAGAGGGTTGGAACTGTAGAAACGAGGAGAAATAAATGTCAGCGAGGGGTGGAAAAGGGAGAAGAAAATCCCAACAGAAATAAATACACGAGGAAAGGATGGGGAAGGGAGAAAGAGGAAATAAACTCCGGAATATAAGGCGTCGAGATGATAAAAGGAGGGAGGCGTTGGAGATAAGCGAAAACACAACGGGATAATTTAGTGTGAGGACAAGAGAAAGAGAGGGCAGTGGATAGGAAGGAAATGGAAGATGGAAGCAAAGGGTAGAGAGGGAAAATATTTGGAGGCTAGCGCACAAGGAGAGACTAGAGGCAAAGACCTGATAGGAGAGTTATGACGGGTGGAAATGGATACGTGAAGATACGGCTGCGAAGTGAAAGATGAATTAGTGGACTGAGATAGGGTAGGTGAGAAGGGATTGGTGGTAGTGCAAAAGGAAGACAAGAGGAAGGTTAAGTAGAAAGAGAGGAGTAGGGAGTGGAGAGAGGAAGGACGCAGAGAGAGAGAGAGAGTGGGAGAGGAGTAATTAAATTAGATGAATGAGTGGAATGGCCGCTCTGGGCGAGAGTACATCAGAAAATAGGTGTGAGAGAGAGAAAAGGCCGGCCATTTTATTTAATTTTTAGGTTGACGGACTAAAACCAGAAATTTTTTTGCCTTTCGCCTGTGTAAATCATTCTAAAGAGTTCAAGAGCCTTTTATAAAGTGAAAATACGTGCAATGTATGAGACAATCAGCGATAATATATGTGCACATTTCAACACATTTAAACATCGGCGAAAAAGCAATTATTTTTCTCTGCAAGACACTTGAAATCTCTCGGAACGGTATAGTTTATAAATAATGCAAAATTAAATTTTGGTCTCCAAGAATAATCGCCATTTACTTGAAAGCGATTTCATAAATACAGCATATCTCAAAATAATTCGTCAATGGACATGAATGACTTATTTAAAACGCATCAGTTTTATTTTGACTGGTATTCCTTTAGACTTGTCCAAAATGTAATCACCAACAGTCTATAATTTTAAGAATAAAATTAACTGGTTCGCATTTATGTATTCACGACATTTAAAAAGTAATACCTATTTTTAACATTTTGATAATAGCCGATTTTGCGATGACGACACCGGCCGCGCATCATCCTCTCTGCTAGGATTCGTGCATAATGGAAGATATCACGGGAGGAGTGAAAGCGATAAAGAAGAGGACGCGAAAATGGACGGAGCGAGAAGATTACAGAATGGGGTGGAAGAAAGAGAAAGATGAAAAAGAAAAGGCAGGGAGAGAAAGAGAGAGAAGAGAGTGTGTAGAATTGGCTGGCCGGCAGCGTTAGTTATTTTTCCGCAAACCGTTCTAGCTGCAGATAAGCTCTCCTCCCCTTGCCCCTTGAGTGAGGGCACTTTCTCCCTTCGGACTTGACTGTGCGACACATTGCGTCGAGTCGCTGAAACGCTGCCAATTCAGCGCGATAAAAAGATGACATTGAAAAACACGGATTTTCTTTTCACTCGCTCCTAAGACGTATGGATTGTTTTGGGGATTGCTTCCCGCGAGAAAAATTTATTGCCATTTTCTTCTACATATTCGTAATTTTTGATCGTATCTAGAAGCCGCTGTGATCTATTGGTATTCAAACTCAGGCGGTTCTTTTCTTAACTTCATATATTTTTTTGGGTATCAATCAGGAGGAATGCGACTAAACACAAATATTGCGGGATTACTAATAATGGTGAATGATTCTCGTTAAGACAATCAAATATCTGAATACGAAGTTTTACTCTCCGTACTTACTATCTCCGTTAGGATGAGAGACAAGTGAAGTAGCGTTCTATATTGACTTGTAATTTCAAATTCAGTTAGTTCATTTCATATATTTTGATCGTTATAACGATAAGGTTATTGATTGTTACTTCCTCATTATTTTTATTTCCAACCATTCATGACAGTATTTTATTGGTTTTATTTAATTATTACCTGTTTAGTTTTATATGACACATAAACGACTATTTTTACGATACATGCCTAATAGTAACTGAATGCAATAAAAAAACTTAACGCCAAATTTTTCGCCCATTTTGTTTAGTAAATACCTGTTCTTTCAAAAGAGTTAAATACTTTCATTTTTCTAATATATAATTATTTTAACGATAAATACAAAAAGCTTATTAAAGGACTAGACCCGTTCGAATAAATTACCTTAATTCCACACAATAATTTCTGTATATGATAACCAGTAAATTCCACTTCATGTATAATAAATGTACAAGCCTCATATCGTATTCTGAAGACGAAAGTTGAAACAATCATTCCTTACTAAAATTCCACACTCGGTACTGAGCATGAATTCTCCTTCATTGTAATCAGTTGTTCATAAAATATTTCCATGTATTGTGATTTTGTTGCAAACCCTAATGAAAGTTCATTATTGTTAAATTTAAACTTGAAATATTTTATTCATCATCCATAAAAAATTAATCTTAGTTTTTTTCGAGTAATACTCCAAGATTAATCTGGCATTAAACACGATAGTTTCCAATATGAAAGGTCACAAAATTTAAACAGTTAACCCGCTTTAGCGAAATTAAAGGTAGGCATTATTTACCAAACTTGAACTTTACAATTTCATCAAGCCTCAGTTCAATCAAATTCCACTTTGGGAAAATACAGCGACCTTTACCTTTCTCCATTTGTATTCCTTCATTAATTTTGTCATATTCCTCTAAAGGCAATGCAATACTATACCCATAAAGAACCATACCCATTAATAGTGATAGGTAATCTCCGAACTTCTTTATAATACGGCTTGTGTTTAACAGGATTCTTCCGGATTACTTTTTTTCAAAGTAGCGGGTTAGTTAATTAGACTATTGAATAAATGCGCCGCTAAAATTAACCTTTCCTCATCAGTTTTCTCCTGGAACTGCGCTTAAAAAGATCAGTTATATTGGCTTTAAATTACCCTTAGAGTAATTCGCCTCCCCTCCTCCACCTTACCCTACTATCCCTCTATCCGGATTCAACGAAATTCCTATCCGCCTTTGACTCTATCCTCTCCACGAATCTCTCTCTCTCTCTACCCTTTCCCTTTCCGAGTGATAGATTGCCCGAAGAGGGAGAAAGGGAGGAATAGCGTGGGAGAATAGGAG
This sequence comes from Tanypteryx hageni, assembly GCA_028673005.1. Classification (NCBI taxonomy): domain Eukaryota; kingdom Metazoa; phylum Arthropoda; class Insecta; order Odonata; family Petaluridae; genus Tanypteryx; species Tanypteryx hageni. The sequence goes on along the minus strand of CM054112.1, from coordinate 97,550,695 downwards.
GGAAGGAGAGTGCCTGGGACGGAGCAGGAGGAGGCGGGAGAGAGAATGAGGACTTGCTGCTTTTGGTTCGGAGCATTCCGGCGCCTCTGGACGAGGGCGCGGGATATTTTGATGAAGGATGTCCCTCTCTTCCTCTCTCTACGGTGTTTCGCCGGCTGTCAATGGATTCCATGAGGAAGACGGATGAAACCAATCCATTTTTTAAAAGCCTTTCGAGTTTATTAAGTTATATTGGTGGATCGCGCCATAAGGGAAAGAGAAAAAGAAGAAGAGAGTTAGAGGGAAAGAGAGAGAAATGGGAAATCGCTATCGAAAAAGGGTATGATAAATTGCGTTCTTAATGCGTATCCTTCGGAGTGAATTATGGAATCGTTATTTCCTACCTGTTATGATATCCTTAACGGAAGCATTGCATTAATTAATTTTTCAACGAGAATATTCAGCATATACTATTCGAAACATATATTATTGGAGGAATAATAAGGATCGAAGTGCTTAAAATGATTTCAATCCCAATAATCACAAATATAAATAAAAGTGAAAGAATATTCTAGTTGTGGTTGAAACATCCAATCTTTAACATAGCAAAAAAACGGATATTTGTAACCGCTTACGTAATATTCATTTCCAGTTTAATATATCAAATCAATAAAAAATTTATAGTTATATATAGCTATTTTAAGGTAAATAAAATATGAAAATGTAGAATTTTTCATTTTTCCATAATTCTATCATTTTTTCCCTATCGGGCACATTTTCAATTTCTGACAACTTCTTATTAACGCTAATATTCGTTGCACTACTATTTTCGACCCGATAACACACTTTTATGAATAAAAAATTATTATCAGCAAGACGAATCGGATTACCTTGAACGAAATATCTATTCATAACTCTTGCATTATCAATTTCAGTTATGAGGCCATGATCAAAGGATTTTTTAAATAATGGCTGTAACACACGAACCAAGTCATTTAACAACACTAACATAAAAGCAGTGGCTCAAATATATTTTGTTGCCTCTTGGAAAAGAATATATCTCGCAGCCGCTTTGAATTTATGAAGTAATATGTCAAGCACTTTCTAAGGTTTCAGTTTTTTCGTCCTTCAAAGGAATATGCTCAAGTATCGTAGATTTTTCAAGCTCGAAAAATGAGAATTACATTAAGAATGTGATTATAAAAAGACATAAGGGAGCGCTCGCAGACATTTAATTAAATTAATATTATGGAAAAGGTTCCGACCTTTATAAAGTTCTGAACTACCTTTTAAGTGCATACTCAATTCATCCTGCCTCTTATAACAGTGGCCTATGATATCTTACTCTGATTAATACAACCGTAGTTTCGTTTGCGACAAGAATAAAACTCGATAAAAATTTATGTAATGACGTTACAAAATCCTATCTGTTTTATAAATGAAACAAATTCACAACAACTTAATCCCTATCTAGCGTTGCTTTGAGTTTTTAAAAGATTAAAAAAGATTTCCTTTAGGATGAATAGATTTCAGAAAGTATTAGTACTCCATCCAAGGGAATATTATCAGTGGCATTTCTATGTTCGCTACATTTCAATTAATGAGATAAATTTTCGAAATTCGAGAGGATATCATGGAAACTAACTGGCAACCGTTGCGTGTTATAATTATGGATAACGGAGATCCAGCATCCCAGTTAGTCATATGAACGAACGGAAGCATCGTTTCGAAAACCATTCGTGAGTGGGAGTTGCAGAGGTTCAGACTTCGATAAACTGCTAAAGGTAATTAATGAACCTTTCATTGGAAAAATGCACTAACGCAGTAAAGTTTCTGGCCGTCATAATCAAAGACAAAAGGTATTTAGCACCGATATTAAGGGTTTAATAATGCTTATTGAAATGTTACACACTTCGTAGCAAGTAAGTACCCTTTACTATCCAATCGTATTGGATTCATACCACTTCCTGCAAATTTAAAATAGTTTACTTAGAGCATGCAAAATACTTATAATAATAATATTTAAAAGTCATGGTTTACAGTTGACCTTGAAGAAATCGGTAAATATTGAAATTCAACTCGTCCTTTGCCTGCGCCTTACAGTACGAGCAAAGTATTCAGAGATTATTCCATTCGAAGTCCGTCAAATTTCCCTCGTGGGTGGGCGGCCACAGCAGCCGTAAAAATAGGAAAATCAGAAAACGAATCATTCATATTCTATAAGGAATCGCGTATATTTTTTGCGCGAGAGATCATTTCGAAGATAACGAGGAGCCGAGAAAAGAAATGCCTCGCATCACTCACCGAGTACGCTGGCCCCAAAGTGAAGGGTTGAAAGAATCAGAAAGTCCCGCCTATTTCACAAAAATAATTCGCCCCATTACCACACTCTCCCTATCGCCTTCCCTAACAGTAAAAACTCCCCATTTATATTTTACCGAGATCTTTACGTTTTTTTACATCAACGCAGCCCGTTTAAAAAAAAGCCATTTTTTCGAAAAGAGTAACCCTCCGAAAAAAGGAGAGAAAGTATACGGGTAATTCAGATAACGGTCAACGTTCCATCATCTTTGTTATTCGAGCGTCGGAATAATTTTTTGGAAAAATGGAGAAGATGATTAAGTCGTTTTTCGGGACAATATTTGAATAAAGAAAAGGGGAGGGAGCACGGCCGAGGAAAATTGCGTTGCGATATTTTAATGTGTTTGTATATTTTTCGCAGAAATCTACTGTAAGGGACGGCAAAAAAGTCTTACAGTCCTCTCCGGAGTAGCCAAAATCGGAATAAAGCGATCTTCCAATCGTCAAATCCGAAAAGGAACCCAAAGAATGGTTTAATAGACCCAAGAATACTCTTCCGTGACAGCTGTTATCTTTGTACATATGTAAAATACAACCTCGTTAGTACGAACTTCAAGGGACCTAAAATTCCATGATTTGTACTAACGAGTTTTGTAAAAATGAGTTATTTATAACAAGGAGTATATATCTAGGTTTTTGCAGGGGACTGAATCGCGTTACTTATTGACGAACATTTTATATTAACCAATTTGGCGTTATCGAGGTTTAACTGTGTGTGTATATATATATATATATATATATATATATATATATATATATATGGATGTCAACAAGGTGTTGGGATGTAGCTGAAGAAGGAGTAGTTCCGAAAGCTTTACGTTTGTGATGTTTCTGTGTTTTTGTGTTACTTTACGTGTGTCGCTTCGACATCCCCGGAGCCTCGCCAACCTGAAGTCGTCTGATTGGTGAGTGCTCACTGGGTTTCCTCATCCCAACACCTTGTTGACATCCATATATTCATTTTACCTTTCCTTTTCCGTAAGTTGTTATATATATATATATATATATATATATATATATATATATATATATATATATATATATATATATATATGGGCCCTAGCGATCACAAAATGTACCTCTGTGGCAGTGACTCTGCAACCAAGGCCAGAGGAGATCTTCTGTGCTCTCGAGCTCTTTTCCTGCTCCCGAGCCTCTTCTTCCCTCGCGGAAGAGAACATTTTCATTTCGTTTTCGCTTTGCCTTTATACCGGGACCACCCAGCTTATCAGCGGGTGCGGCCGGAGCTGCACCCAATTCTACAGCAACGGCAATGAATAAAGACAACCATCCGCCGCCTGCCATGTCTATCCATCCTCCCAAGGGACCTTCAATGCATGTCTCTTCCGCTCCTGCCTTCTCCTGCCCCGCTGCCAATCCACTCATCCATGGGATTCCGCTCCCGCCGCTCTCCGCACCGTTTCCTTCCGCCTCCTACCCATCTCAACCCATGATTCCAGCCTCCCTGCCTCTCATGACGTCCAGCATCACGTCGCCGGTCACAATCTCCTATCCTACTGCCTCTCCCGGACCTGCATACGCCCGCATTCAACCAGCCATCCCGACTTCCATCGCCTTCCAGCTTTCTGCCGCTCCTTTCGTCCATCCTGGCACCTCCGCTCCTTCACCCGTCGCTCCGCTGAGCCGCCCTGCACCCAGCCTGCGCTCATCCCGTCCTCCTGCACCTAAACCTTGCATCCAACCCTCCGACGAACAGCTTGTAAAGATGGTGTTCTCAGCCCGCGACAGAATTAACAGTAGCCCGTCTCTGCGCCGCGCCGCCGATATGCGTATCAACCGCATCCTTCAAGGACACCAAACTACCCGCGGAGGCCATGGATGTGGTTGCTACCACAAGGAACGAGCCTTCAGCTCAGTTCAAAATAGTTAAAGGTAAAAAGCGTTGCATTTCGACGCCAAGCAATATTAATGCTAATTATGCCAAAGTTAATCAATTTAACGTGTTAGAGGACAACGTTGAAGGACCCTCTACGTCCGAGAATAATGATTGTATTAAAAGCAGTGATTAACCCAGTGAAATTCCGGCTACTGTAGCCAAAAAAATAAAAATCCCGTTTATTAAGCTTCCCTATTCCGATAATTGGTAAAATACCTTAGATTTAGTGAATGAAAAATGTACATTCAAACCTCTTGTCCATTTGTATGGCGACTAAAATATGTTAATGAAATGTTTCTATAAAGGTGAAATACTCCTTTAGCCAAACGATTAGAGGGTTACAACACCCAATGCATTGCGCCCACAAGGTGGGCATCGTCAGGGGTCAAACCTGTTTCAACAGTGACTGGGAGCCAACTGCAAGGTTTGAAACGGAAAGTATTAAGAAGACGACCGAGAAACAAGTGAAGCGCGGAAAGATTTTTCGGCGTGTGTGTCGTTTAAATCTGTCAGTTTGTATAGGGTCTTGTTGAAATCTGTGTCCGTGTTCATAAGTGTATCGCGGTTTTTGTAAATGTGAAGGTTTTCTAACGAGTTTAGTGAGTTATGGGCTGAAGTTATCAATGTTAAATCGTTTACGTGTATACTATGACCTGTTTCAAAGATGTGGTTGGCAACGCTTGATTTTTCAAAACGATTATATTTATAGTGAGCCATGTGTTCCTTGAAGCGTGTTATTAGTTTCCTTCTTGTTTGTCCTATGTACTTTTTGTCGCAGTGTGAGCATTGTATTTTATAAATACCGGACTTGTTCAAAGATTCTGTTGTGTCTTTTGTGCTACCCAGTAAATTTTTCAAATTATAAGGATTTGTATATGTTATGGTATAATTCTTATGTTTAAAAATTTTGTTCAAGCCTCTGTTTAATGGTGGAAAATAAGGCAATTTTACTTATTTGTCCTCTTTTTTGTTGTCTAACACGCTTCAAGGAACACATGGCTCACTATAAATATAATCGTTTTGAAAAATCAAGCGTTGCCAACCACATCTTTGAAACAGGTCATAGTATACACGTAAACGATTTAACATTGATAACTTCAGCCCATAACTCACTAAACTCGTTAGAAAACCTTCACATTTACAAAAACCGCGATACACTTATGAACACGGACACAGATTTCAACAAGACCCTATACAAACTGACAGATTTAAACGACACACACGCCGAAAAATCTTTCCGCGCTTCACTTGTTTCTCGGTCGTCTTCTTAATACTTTCCGTTTCAAACCTTGCAGTTGGCTCCCAGTCACTGTTGAAACAGGTTTGACCCCTGACGATGCCCACCTTGTGGGCGCCATGCATTGGGTGTTGTAACCCTCTAATCGCTTGGCTAAAGGAGTATTTCACCTTTATTAATCTTAGCCAAAGTTATTGAGCTACTATCAAATGTTTCTATGTTGAGGATTATATATGTGCTTTAGAGGTCCTTAATACCAACAATATTCCGCATTTTACGTACCAAATCCCTTCGGAACAGAAACTTCAGTATTTAATCAAAGATCTTTCCCTTAGATTAAAAACAGAAAAAAATAGTAGATTTTTTAGAGGAAGGCATCTCCGTTGAACGTGTTGCACAGTTAGAAACCACAGAGCCGCATCCGTTTGATGCTCCAATTAATTCTGACGCCTCCAAACGTCGGCCAATTCCGGTCCTCCAAGTCACTGCATCATCAGTTGCCGAAGGCAAAAAACTTGAGTAGGGCAGTTTCATGTTAGGGCTGCCCCGTATTCGCGCCCTAAAGCGCCCATACAATGTTATAGGTATCAAGGTGTAGGGCACTAGAAATTGCTGTAACATAGCTACCCGATGTGTAAAATGTGGTGAAGTACACTTCACAAAATATTGCCCAACAGTCGATAGAACCACTCCTGCTTGCTGCGCTAACTGCGGACTAGACCAATCCGCTAACTATAAAGGCTGCGTGGCGTTTTTGAGCGCAAAAGAAGCGATTCTGCGGCGCGCACTGCAAAATCTAAGAAAAGGCTACGCTAATGTAGTTGATCATAACAGTTTACCCCTCGCAATTCCCATCCATTAGGTAATTCTGCTCCCAGCTTCCAAAACCCCCATTGGAAATTCCTCGTCCAACCTCCCATTCCTCCGTAACAGCCCGCTATATCACCAGATTGGATCCAGCATTTCACTAATCAAATTGTTCAAATAGTCATGAACCAAATCCTGCAGATATTTTCACCGACAAATCGCTATGAAACATCAAAATTATTTCATAGAACGCACACTCCTTGCGCGATAAAAAACCGGAATTGGCATATATATATATATATATATATATATATATATATATATATATATATATATATATATATATATATCATCAAAGCATGATAAAGGCCTCCCCTAGACTCTTCCAGTTATCTCTATCAACTGCTTCCTTCCTCCATGTTGGCCCTAAAATCTTCACAAGCTCTATCCCATCTGTCTTTCGGTCTGCTTTTCAGTCTCTTGATGATTTTGAGATCCACTCTATGACACTAGACGTCCAACTAGCAATATGATCCGCATCCTGTCACTTAAGTCCCTTTACTCTTCTAACTACGTCAGAGACTCCCGTCTTCTTCCGTACCCAGTCGTTCCTTTTGCGGTCTCTTTGGGTGCATATATCTCTATGCTCCTCTGTGTTGTTTGAAGTCTTTGAACTATTCTGACGATCATGGTCCATGTTTCGCATCCAGAGATCAAAACAGACAGAACTCATTTGTCATACAATCTCCTTTTCAGAAATATTGACATATTTGATTTGAAGTTGCTTGCATTCCTGCCAAAAATACTCCATGGCACTTTCACTCTCCCCAAGAAGTGATCCGTTGGTAATCTCAGTTTTAAGGAATTTAAAAAAGCATATTTAGAATGCTCTGTGTTGAAACCCATGCTTTTCTTATGGGGTATTGAAATGGAACAATGGGGTCCAGAAGACCCTATCGGAAGTGTTTTTGGGCTTGGCAAGATGTTCTCGCTTTTTCTCTTCACAGCACTATTTTTACCCGGAGGGCTACCCCTTCCCTTTTTCCCTCTCACAATCGGAAGAGAGGTACTCGGGAAAGAATTGGGTCATCAATACCGAAGGACTACCATAACGAAATCTCTCTCCCTTTTAACTCCTCCCGAAGATTACGCCATTCCTGGAACGGTTCCCTTATTCATTATTATTATTATTATTTTTTCATCGTGTCTTCTTTCTCTTCCCACTCCTTTAGTTTCTTTCTTCCTTTCTCTTATTTTTCTTTTATATATTACTCTTTTTCCCTCTGCCAACAAATCTCAACCCCTCTCGCTATCAATTTACATTTCAGAGTCAAATAGAAGATACTTCCTTCGCCTTTTAAAATGCGAATTATTTTTTCTTCACATTTCATGCGTGGCTAACTTGAAATGACGTTAAAACTTCCCCCGTGCTGTTTGTATTGGAGATCGTGCGGAGTCCACTCGCAAACTGAATTATTTCTGTTTTATCTTCGGCAATGTCTCCACTGATTTTTTGTCATCTGACTAGTTAATTGTAATCTTTTGCAGTGTATAGAAACTATGAAAAAGTTATTTCGTTCTTAGCTTAAGAGCCATCATCCGTAAATGCTACGGCTTTATGACAACATAGTGTAAACATTACATATTTAATCTACCTACGTATTTTTGTAGCAATGGAAATAACTTTATAGATTACGCTGGGAGCTGTAAAAAATGTATAACCAAGAATTGCAAACAATAACGACCGCTAATATCAATATAAAGGATTTTATTTATTGACACTTTTTATGATCAGCACTCAGCATGAAAGTTATCTATTTTGTTTGGTAAAATATTTTCGTGTATTCTTATTTAATAAGGAAATTGAATCAAAAAATATAATGCATTTAAATGTAACTAATGTACAAGCTGAAATTTTGCTTCCCGGTTTCATGTGAATATTTGAGAAAACAGAATCTACGATGATCATTAGAAATAAATACTCTTCTGTTCGATTTAAATTATGTTTCACATCAAATTATTGAAATTCAGATACTTAAGAGCTTAGAGGAATATTTGATAGGCTTTTAATGATATAAAATATGAAAATCATCCAAATCATAACGTGCCTGGACTCAATTTCCGCTATTCCTTCTTCTGTAAAAGTTTTAATATTATGAGAGATAGATTATGTTCACGTTATTTCTGATAACTTCCACTACATTCAAATTAATTCTTGGACAGAATCAAAATGTGTGTGAACTAGTTCTACTTTGTCTTGTTCAGAAAAATATTTCAGAAAATGAGAAAGGATATATTTTTAGTACATTATGTAAAACCATTACCATCATAGAAGAGAGCATTGCACTTAGTAAAAATAGAATTGTTTTTGTGTAGTTGAAATATATTTTTACTTTCTTTATATACGAAGTATAGAGAAATTATTGTTTTAATCAAAAAAATCGAATTCGAGATTTTAACGGAAATACATGTTTTAAGGTCCCATGAACACGTTTTGACTATTTTCTCAATTATCTCTGTGGGTGTGTCTCTGTGTGTGTGTCTGTGACCGGGATTTTGTGGGTGCTCTAACTCAAAAACTATTAATCAGATCAACACGAAATTTTATATTTGACATTTTAGTTAAAGGGAAAAGAACTGATGTTTTTGTAAAAATCGATCAATCGAAAGTGGGTGTTTACCCTTGTCACATCCGTTTGTACTTTATCCATACTTAGTATAGGGGAAAGTAATGTTTCTATGAAAAAAATCGATTTCGAGATTTTAACGAAAATACACGTTTTGAGATCCTCTGAACATGTTTTGACCATTTTCTCGATGATGTATGTGTGTGTGTGTATGACAGTTTTTTGTGGGTGCTCTAACTAAAAAACTATTAATCAGGTCAACGCGAGATTTTATATTTTACATTTTTATGACAGTCGTAAGAATCGATTAGTTTTTGGTAAAGATCGGTCAACCGAAAGTCGGTGTTTACTCTTGTCACATCCGTTTTTCGAAATATTGGTTTAATATTTGATTAATTAATAAATATTGGAATAAATGTTGTAGGAAATTTAATTTTCTACAACCTTTGTTTGAAACATTTTCCCATATAATGCATTGTTTAAGAGATATTTTAAAAACTAATGTTTTAGCTGCCACCCTACCGGGGACTATTGTTAACAATTGACGCTTAGATACGTGTTAAATAGAAATTAACTCCTTAACCGTAAAATTCAAAATTAGAGACAAAATAAAAAAGGAAAGGAAGGAAAAGGCAAAAGGCAATAAAAATTATAAACTTACAGGTTTAGGGGTTGTTACTCCACGCCAAGGGCCTGCTGTCACTCACAGATTCACTCACTCAATCGCACAAGCACTAATCCTAAAGGTGGAAAGGAAACGGGACCGGGTTTGCGAGAAATTACCCTGCGCCATGGACCCAAAAAATCACACCGTTGCTAGAATGTTTGTGAGTCAGTACGACCGCGACAGGGACCTACTAAGCAATCACAAACACACGCGCACGTACACGCCAAGAGGTAAAGGAAAAAAGGGGAAAGGAACGGGGAAATAATACTAGGTTTACGGGAGATTAAACCACGCCAGGGACCTAGTATCGCACACAGCGGCCTGTAGGTTTATGTGCCCTCCGGCAATGTCAGGGACCTAACAGAAGAAACAATCACATACGCAAGCACTCGAATACACGCACACAAGATCTCTAAAGATGAGGTAAACGTACTAAATACGTATTTCGAGAGCAACGCTCTCATCATCAGTAGCTGATATGTAATCGATTACACAGTAAAAATCGGTCAACCGGAAGTTGATGTTTACTCTTGTCACTAATCCGTTTTTTTAATATTTGTTTTAACATTTGACAAATGTAAAACCGTGCTGGAATTAAAGTTGTAGGTAATTTAATTTTCTACAACCTTTGTTTGAAACAATTTTCCATATAATACATTTTTAAAGAGATATTTTAAAAACTGATTTTTTTAGCTGTCATCACCACACCACCTACCGGCGACTAATGTAAATAATTTACGCTTAGTTACGTCTTAGTAGCGCTCCTTTTTATTATCTTAATGGTTGGAGTTTCGGGGCTACATCCAATATCAGAAGACTATGGTTTGAGTTTATTTCTGTTCTTTGTAGTCTAAATTTTTCTCGCAGTTCTTTAAAATATTAATATCACGTAACCTATTTGGAATTTTTAGAAATATTGCAGGTACGTTGAAATTCAACGGGGAAGATTTTGTGAAATAAAAAATTAACATAAATATACCTTGAATTTCTTTGGATCTCAGGAAATCAAACTTTCGTTCTTTATGCGTCCGTTGTTTCAAGTCTCGAACTCTTACGATGATTCTATGTATGTACATAATTTTAATATGCAAGTTATTAATGTTCTACATTCAAATATATTCCTTCTCGTAAATAACACAACGAATGTTGTTTACATTGGTGGCTATGAAAATTATTAAATATGAGATATGTCAAACTGTAGGCGAGAAAATATGAACAGAATAAGAAACTTTATAGTTTTTTCTTTAAAATGGTATAGACCAGAAAATAGGTTAATTCTTTCTAATTTAGATCTCAAAAAGAATAAAAGCTTACAAGTCTAAAAGTTTACGTACGTACGTACTTACATTCGAAATTATTTTATTTTGATGGAGAAAGTCATGAGGTGGCCACATCAGATATTTTACGTTATTATATAATTTTTATAATATTCCACCTTAGCAATATTTCCATACAGAATGAGATTATACTTACAAAACTTATCCTTGTATAAGCTTTCCAGTCATTGACTGCAATTTCTTTCTAACTATATCTTTTAGCTTTGGAGGTTATAGAGTATGACTCTGTGATGCTAAGCTTAAATCAGTTTTGCATCTTTAAATATTACATTGGGTTTATTCGCTGACGCTATGTACCCAATAAAAATACACTTCTACAATTTTCGGATGCTATTCATTGATGGTAGTTGCTGCTCATAAAACTCTTTGCTGGTAATTCCATTTAATAGACTTATCTTTCCAAATGAATACGACGCTTTCAGCGTGAATTGGAAGTGAGCCTCTTTCAAATCACTTCAGCAATACGCAACCTGTTAATCCTTGATTCTCATGGAAACCGATGTCCTAGACGCTGTGTATGTTTACTTAGAGAAACTCTAAAGAGTATACAGCGACAATTAAATTATTAAAAAACTCTTAAGCACTGTTTCCTCTTTCACATCTCCATGATAAATCATAACATAGTTGAATTAAAATTTGATGTTTTTACGATTTCGGAACTAATCTCAAATAACAAAATTATTATTTCCACTTATTAAATATTTAAGCATTTTTTAAAATGTGCCTGGAATAAATTTATGTGTTTAATTTTAAACCAAATTTCTTATCATATCTTTTATCGTTTTTATTTTAAATAAACACCACTTCTACAATTCTCGGAAATATTTTCAGAATTTTAACGTGGATGTTCAATCTCAAATTAAACACCCAATATTTCATTGCATAATTCAAAAAATATCAAATCTAATTCTCCTATGAGCACATGTTGCGAAGATCATCGTAGTTATCAAACTTATCTTACGATTGGAATACCGTAGATAATTAAGGAAATTCCTCTTGCCGTGAAGTGGTAGATTAAACCAGATGCACATTTCCAATGCAGAGAAGCCGTTCTCAGTGATTATTTGACGACACTGGATACCGAAAATGACTATTCTTCAGGATCAACGAACGCTGAACTTTCTCTTGTGGTGCATACTTCGTAGCTGAAGCGAGAATCTGGTTTACTCAACCGTGTTCGTCTATCATGAGAGCGGTTGAACTGCATTCATTAGTTCCGGAGCTCTAGGGTTAACAATTATTATTCGTGCTGTAGCCAGACGATGTGATGCGACTGTGATGCCGTATGTGGGTTGAAATTCCGGAATCACCGCAAGCAATATTTTCCGTGTATTGATACACCGCGAACAACCCACAATTCAACAGAGACTTCATCATCTCCATCACCATAAAATGAATTTACCGTTTCGCGATACATATTTTTTCAATCGTTCAATCTGCACGTTTCGTTCATTTTTTTAAATTTACTTGGATTATAAATATATAAAAAAATGTATATATTTTTACATGACCCTGATAGCCAGTGAAGCAAGTAGAAAAAATACAGGCATCAAAATAAATGAATTTATGTAGTACGTTAAAAATCATATCAGTAGGTATTTGATAAATTTACAAAAGATATTGACATTTGAATAATCCTCGCCTATAAGTGGATTTTCATAAATATTGTGTACACGGGTCAATCGTCGGGTGTGAATGGTGTAATGAGTATAAAAAATTAATTCTGAAAAGAATTCCTACATTAGATTAGAGTTTTACTAACGTTAGCAACGGGATTGGATGCCTTACTAGCAGGCTTGAGTTAGATTCAACGCATTATGAATGGGATACACGAACATAATAAATTTCGAAAATGAATTTAATCAGCTGTATAGGGTATACGGAAACTAAGGATAAATTTCCGAGGAGCTAGAATCACTTAGCTTTGAAGTCTTTAATAAGGAGGCTCGCGTCGCATATCCTTGTGCGCTGTTCCCTCTTTTAAGCATTTGTTCCTCTCTTGCTTTTGGGATTTAGGGAGCGGATCAATTCAATCTTATGAAGATTCCTTTATTCCTCTTCACCGAGAGATTTCCCTTTCACTAACAGCTTCATCTCGGGCTGAGGAATCTCCGCTACTATTTCGGATGAAACCGAAGGGAAGCCCAGAACGGGAAAATCCTGGCATTGTAGGAATGCGGAAGGGGAATGGGTGGAGTGCAAAGGGGAGAGTGGGATGGGTCGACCGGGTTGAGTACAGCGCACCGCCATTCTTCTCGCACATAATTCATCTTTCTCTTCAAATCCATGCGGAATTTCCAGGCACCTCTCCGCTATCTTTTACATTTTCACGCCCTCCATAACACTCCCTCCGCCCTCTTCCTTCCTCCCCAATTCGCTTATTTTCATCTCTTGCGGTTTCAGGTTTTGCCTGCCTCACGCCGTCTCGCGCAGTGTTTAAACTCGAAGACATGACGTTTCGGCTGGCTTTACTTACCCGTGTATTGAGCCACATGTAAATTTTAGTATCTCAAGCTTTATACTTCTGGTTTTTGAGGCGAAAACAAATAGCTCGATAGAAAAATATTAGTTTAATATAGGCTATTATATAAATGTGAATAATAACTCGACTTACAACTATAATTACCAATGGATTACTGACTATCAAAATCAAAGCATATATACTACATAAGAAAAATATTGAGAAGATATAAATTAATTTTCAAGTTTATGCTCGCATTTGAATATTATCATAGTCACTATATTAAAAGACGCACGATGTTTTGCAGATTTCATATAATGAAACTGACGGGACTGATTTCGTTGGGCTAGATCTTATATTAAAGCTATAATAGTCTATATGCCACAAAAATTATCCAAGCTTTCAAAAGTCTATTAAGAGTTTTTCGATCTTATATGAATGAATTATGGTATTTGTAACGCTTACATCAGCAGAGCTGTCAGTACGGGAGGGGAAAGAATGGATGTATAGTAGTAGACGCTGTAGTTATACTGCTACGTACCTTAAGATGTAGGATAGTCAGCATGTTTAAGAACTATATGAATTTATAGGTCATTGCCAGAAAAACTGCTGGAAGAAGGTCCTAATACCACGCATAGACCTCGCGACATCTGATACAACACTTCTATTCAGCATCAAACGCAGGCAATTCTCTATTTGCATTTGCGATGGCTATATAAATCACAGAAACAAACGTCAGAGATGGTGGGTCTTTACCTGCCTGAACCAGTTTTCACGTAGCTCTGCCCCGTGTCATGGCCTTTGAAATTTTAAAAATACAAGTTTTACCCAACATTAAATGCAATGTTAACGTTGCATACAACGTGGTACTATAAAACATTCATAGCGCTTCGTTTTTATTCAAATACCTGAATTTGCTTGCACGACACTGTTGTGCGAAGCCCATACGCGTACCAGCTAATACGTAATAATTGGTTAACGGTCTTTGAGCCAGAATTCATCACTGACTACATTAATTGTTCTTAAATTCGGCAAATAAAATATTCAAGATGTTTATCAAAAATGTATGTGATTCATGAATAATTTATTTGATAATTATTTGTTATGCGCATAAAATATGTTGTGCTGGAAATGATTTATGGGAACCATTTTATGACGAAAGGGTTAATTTTCAACATTTTTTGTTTTTAAATGATAAATTATTGCTTTATACCACTTGTAATGTACCTCTTAAACTCCTTGTTATTCGAATAATTAATTACATATCTAATCGGGTACCACTATATTTATTATGTGAATCTCGAATAATTACATTAAAATTATAAACCCTCGTTCGAGCAAGAGGTTTCTTAATAACAATCAGGATGTTTCTGTGTTTTATTTTAATTAATTTCCGATATATTCTTATAAGAAAACGATAATTATAAAATACTGTATGAATAAAAATAAAACTTCGTAGAAAGACATCCATAATGATTACACTTTCGTTTTTAATAACTTGTTGGGCCAAATTTTTAGCCTACTTTCTAAAATACAAATAAGCTTATATTTTCTTTGTTGTGTATGTCCGTCTGTCTGTCCCCCCATTAACTTTTGAACCAGGAGACCGATTTTTATGACACTCAGTGAAACTCTCCTTCTACTGGAGACAGACTTCCGAGGACAGTTTTTGTTGAGAAGATTCCAGAAACTATCCTTCCAATTTGATTTGCACGGAAAATCTGAAATCCATCGTGCATTGAATGTAAATTTCTCCTGCGCATTTAAATATCTTAGAAATGTAATATCGTAGCGGAATTTGTACAATTTTCTGAGGAAAGGAATAGGAATTTTAATTTTTATCGCAGAATTTCCCATATGGATCATATTTCTTCGAATTTCGCGTAATAACTGTCGGTTTTTTCAGTTTTTATCATTAATTACGAGACAGATATCATTGCAACGACTATTGCTGGGTTGAGGTTTGTTATAATCTAGTACATATACGCGTTATTTTTGCCACAAATACGTGTGATCAATTTAGTTTTTCGTTCGAATGTATTTGTAATATTTTCTAACGCTAAATTATGAAATTTGGGAACACAAAGAGCAACTCAACCACGGTTATTTTAAAGCTATTAAAGCCAATATAAGTAATTGCTGCACCACATTTAATTTAATTAGGAAAGTAGGCGTCATAGGTTCCCTTTTGATTATCTTGTTTCATACTATTTCAATATGACTGACTAATTTCAAAATCTAATTTTAATACTATATATTCAAATGATCATGATTTACATATGGTATTTCGGTTTTTAGTCAAGGTTTTATGAATAAAATTTTCTAAGAGTCGACAAATTTAAAATGAATTTTCAATCGGCAGAAAGACATTAAAAGTCAAATTTTATTAATAATGTATACTATGATCTTATTAGTGCATTTTGGAATTATCCTTATTTAAAACCTCAAAGAACATTTATCACAGCTCCCAAATTGTTTCATTTCTATCTCCATCAAAAACGATTTCAAACATTAAACCTAAGACTACGCGATCGACATTCAAAGAACGCCGCAACAAAATGAGTAAATTCCAAGATTCGACCATAAAATACGGTTTTTTGCTGTAATTTACGTTAGCAGGAAGCTCATAACTCATGCTTCCCGCCATACGCGTTACTTATGAAATTTTACCTGCAATATATTTCTCTCTCAATATTTCTATGGAGATAAAAGAGAAAAATTATTATTAGAATTTTCTATCTCTTTCTTGGCTCGTCGTTTTTTTCTATTCCCTTTATCACTATTTTCATGAACATTCTATCTATCTTTACTTTCATTTAAACTGTATTTATCCTGGATAAATTCTATTTACAGGGTAAAAATTCTTGATTTTTTATTACTCATCGTATAAATTTGCTAATGATCAAACGATGAATATAGTAACATATCCAAGCGAAAATTTTTTTCATACTATTCAATTATTGATTGTTTGTATACACCTGTATATGCACGCTATTAATCTCGGCAGAAATGCTGTACTTAAAGGCGACATCCAAAAGCCATGTCCTAATATCATTAGCCTCAGGAGCTTACCCCTAGCAAACAACAAAGACCAATGGCCCCGCATTTACCCGCCGGAAACCCTAAATAGCTATCTTCCTCAACGCATGGCTTTTTTCAGTTCTATTTTAATCCCCCAGACGTCCTTCTAATTACATTGTAAATGGGTTGTTGTTAACATGGAGGTGCTATCAAGAATTGATCGAGGTACATGTTATTCTCCAAGCTTAACTACTAACGTGGAGCCAGGCTGACTCCGCACCACATATTATGCATCATAGCTATGACTCATTTTACTTCAAAGAATTGATCGAGATACATGTTATTCTCCAAGCTTAACTACTAACGTGGAGTCAGGCTGACTCCGCACCACATATTATGCATCATAGCTATGACTCATTTTACTTCAGTACCTTCAAGTGAAATGATGGGGTATGCACCCCCCAAGTCTTATTAGTTTAACAAGATGCGCTGGTGAAGTATGTATCGTATAGTAATTTCTGTGTTGAATCCATGTTAGTAAATGTGCTTATATAATGCACTAGTCGTACAAAAATAGTACAAGAATGAAGTGATCAAATATTATAAAAAAATTGGCTAGGGACTTATTCCCCACTTGCATAGAATAGCAACAAATTATCGGATGTCTAGTGATGTAAGAAGGAGAATATATGCTATTTTAGACATTCCTTTCAAGGAAGGCATGGGCGAGAAGGAGCTTATTGAAAAGAGGATTAACTGCTCCATCTATGATGCAAAACTGTACTAAAAGTAAACGGCCAATTGGTCTCACATGTGCCAAATAAATATGTTCCGATTGTGTTTAGGATTAACTTTGAGGTTTTCAGCTACAAGGTTTTTAACATTGTTCGTTTTTTTAAATAAATATAGATTTACAATTATTTATACTTTTTTATTTTAATACCTTATTCCTAGAAGTTCAATCGGTAACTCCACCTAGAAAAAAAATTTTAAATAAAAAAATTGCGATCGTTACAGGAAAAAAATGTAAAGGAGTCTTGTGACTACATGTTAGTAGTTGAGTGATTTTTTTCACGTTAGCAGTTAAGGCATAAGCAAGGAAACGTCAGAATCCGCTACCAGATGTATATTTCCGCGAACCCTGTTTGACTGAAATGCAATATGGAAGTTTCCCTACATATTCTATAATGATGGTAGTTTCTAGGCATGGGAAACATTTGCCCTTCCGGGTAAGAAAGGTATTCCGGGTAACTCATGTGAGGTAATGCCAAGGGCGTGCTCCTTTAACTTTCAAGATCGAGCTGCTGGAGATCTTCGTTGGGTTCGTAGATGCGGATGATTCTCTATGGAAACAGGCTTAAACTAGATTATCTCGCTGAGAGTACGTTACTATCACAGTGAACTATCTTTCAGTCAGAATAGATCTTATAACTTAGCTACTGGCATTTAATATGTGTAATTAGCACGTACTTAATCCAATCCTGCATCCAATCAGAGAAACGACCGTGCAGCTGTAAGTTGGATTTCCATATTTCTTCTCGTCGGAGACAAATTTAATTTTATAGATTAATCTGCGCAGCTCTTTTATCAGGAAGATTCCATAGGGTTTTTCCTACCTCGAGACAATTAATGTTTATTAAATTAACATCTGTACCTTCAACGCTGGCGGCGCTCTATGACCCTCAATACTTGCTGCACATCGACCAATTTACTGCTACCGAGAGTCTTCAGTGAAAAAAATACATTTTATAAATGTCGAAAAATTTAGAGAACGTGATCAGGCCAAAAATGTGGCTCGTTTATAAACATTTTAACAGATTTTTAAGCCAATACCGCTATCTTTCTTCTTCATATTTGTTTCCCTCTATTTTTTCTCTTTTTATTTTCTACATTTATAGAATACCGAAATAAATCTTATGCCCATAAAACGGAGGATCAATAGTTTCGTGGTTACATGATATGCCCATACCATGTTTGATTCAAGCCATAAGGTTAGCTCGATGATTCATTCTTGAATTATTCATTTTTGAATTTCGTAAGCTTCTTTTCTTTCCTTCTCTTCTCTCGCCTTCTATAATTACTCACCTCCCTTTTTGTTTTTCTTTCTCAACCTATCCTTTTCGAAGCATTTATCTTCTTCCGTATCCTCGCCGGAGACCTCTTCCTCTTCTCCTCCCCCTTCCTGTAAGCATCTCTATAGCAACCTATCTAGCAATCCCCTCCTTATCCAAACTATCCCTCTCTGTCTTCCTATAGTTCTTTCGACATTTATTATAGGAACCTCCATTCCACCCACGCCTCGCGCCCTACTCTTCCTTCGGTGAAATGTAATGTTAAAATTATGCTTAAAAACTCCCGCATCAATCTCTCTCAACATTGCCGACATGCATTTTTATTCATCCATCGAAATATATTGTGTGTCTTATATAATCATTACTTCTAAGAATTTTTTATAGATTTTCAGAGAAAAGGAAGTGTTTCGGATATATAGAAATTATGGGCACAGTTATTCATAGGAACATTTCTTAAATTTACATTTTCTCGATCTTTATTGTATTTTGTCAACATATGATTAAAATTTTATTTTATAGATGGCGGGACAGACGATCCTCAATAATAGGATTTGGTTTACCTGGTACCTTTCTTAGAAAAAAATAGAATGCTCTGCCATTGGAATTTAAGTAATAATCCGTCGTCTAATTTTTCTTGCGTGAAACCACGTTGGTGGAACCTGTAACGCCTTCATAAATTTCAATGACAAGTGGCAACATCGCCAATTCTGTTTCCCCGTTTTCCATAACAACCTTTCTCTCTCTCTCTTTTTTCCTCTCCCTCCCTTCCTCTCTCCCTCTATCTCCCTCTCTCTCTTTCCCCATGATTAGCCCTCGATTGCGCACGGTCCCTTGGGAAAGTTGCCTTCCTCGGGATACCGTGTTGTATTTAAACCAGCAGCGGCGTACTGTATCTGAATTGCCCGTCTATACCCACGGTACAACTAAACTAAGAATTTTATTCCTCATATCTTTAGGTCGTATAATACTGTTTGCTCCGGAGCATTAACTCTCGGCTTGCATAGTTTATGGCTCTCAAAAGTCATTAAAACGGAAAATCGGTAATGATAATCGTAATTTGTGCAGCAGCAGCGAATTGTACAACCATTGCATTGCATTCGAGCATGTTTCTGTGTTTATTTGCGTTGGGAAACATGTCATCTGGTTTTATAACTTGCCATATTTCTAATCCGTGTTTGAGTGCGAATGTTTTTAGAGCATAAATAAGCCCTTTATAGAGAGAGAGAGTTGGATCTAAACTGCGTGTTTCGGTAGAGCTCACAGAGAGCAAACAGTCGTAGGGTTAAAGAAATATCATTGACAGTTTTTCAGACTGAAGATAATTTTTATTATGTAAAAGATTTTCAACCCATTGATTGAATTATAGTACCAAAATTAAACTCTAATTCTCTGTATAATCAAATTTCAATAATGAAAATGTATTCAAAATTAAGAATCATTCTCTAATACATAAATTATTTATCTATTAAATTTGAATCAGTTTTTGAGGAATAAATTCCTCAAGCAATTTCTGAAAATAAAAAATATCAAATTTTCTGCATAGGAAAGAAAGATAATGTGATTGTGATTTAAGATTAAATACCACACACGCAACTGCCAAATGTTTATCGTAATATTTCTCTCAAGATAATAATCCATTTTTGAACATTTCAGTTCCTCGAGTATGCCATTGTAAGTAGTAAGTTAATGTTAAAATTTCAATATTAATCTCTAAAAATAAGACTACGCAGACGTTTTTCATTGTCACCGTGTAAATCAGTTTTTAGAAGTAATAATAATTATTAGTCAATGAATTTTAAGTAATTTCTTATAATGAAATTGACTTTAGACTTAATTTGTTTCATTTATAATGAGCCATTTAAAAAAGAACGGATGAATATTCCATGTAATATATTGAATTAAATGTAGTTCTCTTATATTGCACAACACACAAGAATCATTTCGCTTACAACTAAGAACTGTCTATATCAAATACGCATTAAAAGAACCGTAATAAAAATATAAAATATTAGATTCAACTTGACGTAATAATTTTGCATAATTTTGAAGTACCGTTTCTGATTTTAATGCATATTTACATTATTTTAAGTCTATTCAATCTATTTTCTCTCAGAGATCCGTTTATTACTCATTATTGTTCAAGATAGTCTAGCTTTGCTCATTTATTAACCATTATTAGTTTTTGAGAACTTTGGCGCATTGCAAAACATATTACTAATATCTCTGGTAATAATTAAATTAGGCATCGTAAAATGTACGGGCTATTTTTTTTATAGATTCATGTATTTTTTCTGTACAATTCTGAGGATTACTGAGCCAAACAGGAAGATTGAATTTCCCTTAAATATTTTCGAAATAAAATTCACAATTATGATGTGATACAAGCTTTCAAAGGAAATTACTGTGTGTGGCGCTTCTACTAAAAATTCAACCTGAATCCTTCATTTTTAGAAACTTTTTCAATAAATCGAATATAAACCCCTTATATAACACGTATCTGTATAAAAAGGATTCCATAGGTAAGTTTGTGTGTCGAAGATCATGAATTGGAATACGAATGAGTAGGAAATCCACTCAGCCAAATGAAATTAGGCTTATGGCGTATTTCGCAATAACTGCTCGGATCTGCAAAATGCGCTTTTAGATTCGCTGCAGTTAAGGACTATCCTCCAGGTTTTTATGATAATAATCAAGTTACACCCAATTAAGCAAAGCGTTTGAGTGAGCCCGTGCCGTCAGACTTTAATCTGATTGGGTGAGCAAATGTTTACTCTGGGGTAAGTTCAAAATGCCTTATTGGATAGCCCGCTTGTTTGTTTACCCGAATCGGACGGCTCTAAAGCCTAATCCAATCTAATATAATACTTGCGTCTGACTGATGCTGATGACGAAAGGCTTTGAGCGAAGAAAGGTTTCATGCTTTTTTGTTTAGGATGCGTCCCTCTTGAAAATGCAGGCCTTCGGCGGAGTTTGACCCGATGATCCGGCGAAAATCAAGAGTGCGCAGACCCATGTGCCCGGGATGTCTGATGGAGAGAAATGTGAAGAGCAACGAAGATAGAGGAAGAGAAGGAAGAAAGGAGCAAAGATATGGAAGGAGTAAAATTGAATGGGAAAGAAAAGCGTGGAGTGAGAAAGAATGTGCACGCGAATAGAATGAAGGAAGATGGAGGAATTAGGATGAAATGAGATGGGGAAATAATGCAACTGGAGGAAAAAATAGGAAAGAGAGGAAGAGAGAGAAGAGGGACGCCGAAATGAGTCAGGAGGACAACTTTGCTAGAAGAAAGAAGGAGATGGAAAGGTGGTAATGGAGGAGAAGGAACGATGCAAAAAAGGTGTGAAAAGGGGAGAGCCTGAGGAGTAAAACACAAGAGAGAAATGTTTAAGCAGAAGGAGAGGAGAGTGATAAACTAGGTTGAGAGAGAGAGAAAAGAAATAGAATAGAGAAGAGGGAGGCTAACATGAGACAAAAGAGTGTTACTTGAGAAAGCTACGATATTCGAAGAAGGCGGTGGGGATAGAGAGAAAGGAAGAGACGGAGAGGGCAAAAAGAGGAATGAAAGAGGAGATGGGACAGAGAATAAATTGAGAGGGTGATATGGGACAGAAGAGAATGGGATGAGAGAAGGATGAGTGGAGAAAATGGGAAACGAAGAAGGAATATGGAAAGGATTGGAGGACGAGGGAGAAGTGAGGCGTTAAATAAAAAGATAGAGAACCTCACGTAATGGTGGCAAAAGAATAATGCGGAATGAGGTAGAAAGTTTGGGAAAAAAAGGGCGCAAAAATGTGGTCTGAACGAAAGAAAGAGAAGTAGTTAAAAAGAGAATGGCGATATGGAGAAATAATGTGGAGGAAAATTGAGCTGCGCTGATGGAATATATAAGCGGTTAAAGAATGCAGTGCGCCTGAGATAATGTAAAAGAAAAGAACGGATATGAAAACACATCATGAAAGAAATATGCCTCAAATAATAAGATTGCATTTGGGAAAATCTGGATAATTCATTTTTTCGTAATTAACTTTGAGGATTTGACTTTTAGCGTGATAAAAATTCATTTCTTTAGCGTAGAAAAAGAACAGGGCATCAAAAAATTCTCCAAAATTAAGTAAATGGTAGAAAAAAAGATAGAAGGAAGATGAAAAGATAACATATCTTCGGAGAAATATCAATAAAATAATGATCAAACAAACGGGTTTTAAGGGCGAGAAGATGAGGAAGAAGAATAAACGAAAGTAAAATGAGGAGATTGCAGGAAAAAGGAGAAAACGGGAAGAAAATTTAACTTGGCGGAGATAAATTGCTAAAAATAAAAAGATGGATGTGAATATAAACAAGAGCAGAAAAAATGTAACCTCAATGAATTAATCTGATCGATGGAGAAGTTTTGAATGATAGTAATATATTTTCAAAGGTTAAAAATTAATATGAAACAGAATGAATCCGGAGAACTGAAATAAAAAGGCTAGAGGAGGACGGAGTTTTGAAAATTGAAAAAAATAAAAGAAAAGACGTAGGATGGAGAACGAAGGAAGGAGGAGGCGGTGAAGATAAGCAGAAATAGAGGTGGAGAGAGAGAGGTATTGAGAGAACAAGGGAGAGTGTGGAATGTAACGTTGGAAGGAGGGGACGTCATTTTCGCATCCGTAGGCAGCCTACAAATTAGCATACAAACACGGATGCAGGGAGGAGAGAGATGGAGAGGGGAGTGGTGGTAGTTCTGAGTGACGGGCCTTGGGTGGTCGGGAGTGAAGAGGGAGAAAAGAGAGAGAAAGAGGAGAGGGACATGGAAGAGAGAGAACGGGAGTATAGAAGGCATGGGATGTGTACTTGAGCGAGGAAAAAGGAATGAAGATTGGGAGTGGGAACGGAGGAGTATTTGGGGAGAGGGAAGGGCGATGGCAACACTGTGGTTCTCGTGGCTTCAGGCGTGTAGAATCGCTGCCGGGAAAAGGAGGGAATAGATTGGCGGAACGGACAACAGAACGCGTGGAAATAAATAGGAATGGAAAACGCGGAACATGCAGGGAAGGAAGGAGAGAGGTGAAGAGAGAAGGCGGAAAGGATGTGGAGGAAGCGGTGGGTGGTCGGAAAGGGTTTATCTCTCGCTTGGGAGGAGTGATGGAGTGGTAATATGTAAGACAGAGTTGGAACGGCGGCGCCTTCGGAATACATGAATTGGGAAGGAGGGAAATAAGCTGAGAGGGATTCGACAACAATGGCACCGTGGTGAGACGGAATGGAAAGAAAAAAATACGGGAATGAGTGAGAAACGTGACTCGATGCGGAGGAGAGAAAGAGAAGGCGTCCTTTCTATTAAAAATAACGACTCCTATTACCTACGTATAGATTGTTCGCTTAAATTTTCCTCTAGAGCCCTATTGAACATTGTATATGTATAATTTGTCATGGTGTACTCTTCTTAAAAATAATTTTTGAATTAAAAATTGTATCTACTATTTCAAAATGATTGTTATAAGTTTATTGACAACTGCTCCAGTTGTCTTATCTGCGTGGCTGATGGCATTTACTCGAAAAGATTTTCAGCTTACGTCCCTACATGTGTGTCTCTTCGACATCCCAAGTGAGTCTCCAACAACGGAAAGTGTTCCTTTGGCCACCAATAATACCTTATTGTCACCCCTAGATACACACACGCACACAAATTTACTTATACTTACATATAAACATACATACTAGAATGACGAAATTAAATCTAAAGGTCATCTCCTACAATAAATCACAAAAGTACCAAAAACCCGATATTTTGCATCGCGTTTCTCACCCCGGCGACCTCAAAATCTCTCTCTCAGGAATCAATTCGAATTTCACGCCTTTCCTCGGCAAAATAATTACCATTTAAATTCCATCTCACCCTAGCAGAAAGACGAGGGGTGAAAATCTGATCGCGGAAATAATCCGATCCTCGCTTGATTTTAACACCTCCTGCCCCATCCTTTCCTTCCCTCCCCCCATTACGAGAAGACACTGCCCACTGAATCAACGCCATCTCATTCAATTCACATCTTTTCATGCACTTCAAGATACTGGGAGCTGTGGAACTAACCTCAAACCCCCCTCCCCACCCTCTCTCCGCACGACCGAATGGCGGCGGATTTAGCGCCATAAACTATGGTTCAAAGACTAAAAGGAACTGAGCGAAAACAGAGAAACATATACGGAGAGAAACAGGGATGAGTGGAAAGTCGAGAAAGGAGTTATAAAGTAGGAAGGGGGAGAAAGAAGGAACTGAAAAATAAGAGAAAAAAAGGTAATAAAAGAAGGATGTAAAGAGCAAGAGAGAACAAGAGAGAGCTCGTGTACGAGGGAAGGGTGTGAAGAGACGAAAGAGATTGAATGAGAAGCAAGAGGAGGAGAGAAAAATGTACCAAATGTTTCCGGAGACGGTCCCGAGGTATTGGAAACCGCAGCTAGGCCGGTGCGGTGATATTTCAATGCGGACGGTAACGAGTTTAAGGGGGCGAGGAAAAGGAGGCTTTGGTCGTGCGGGAGAGGGGCGATTGTGGCCTCGGAAGGGTGGAGAAAAGGAGGAGGGAGCGTGAGAGAGAGAGAGATGAAAGGAGGTACGGGGGAGAGGCGAGAAAATGGAAATGGAGGGGGATTGGGTTTCGCCAGAAGGTGGCAAAAAATAGGGAGAGAAGGATTGAGAGAGAAAGAGAGGGGGAGGGAGGGTAAAGAAGAGAGAGGAATGTGTGAGAGAAAAAGAGTGAGAAAGAAGTGAGGGAAGGAGAGGGGAATAGGAGAGAGTGGGAGAGAGAGAGAGATGAGGAAGGGGAGAAGGGAGGGAGAGAGGGTAGGAGGAGGAGAGTGCAGCTCTTGGCGGGTAGGATGACTGGGAGGACGTGCTGGGAATATTCACGGGGCTGAAAGAATCCAGGTGGCGGGATGTGTGAGCGAGAGAGAGAAAGAGTCCGTGGAAGAGGAATTCATTCCGAACACAACGGATTGATGATGGAGGAAGGAGACAGAGGCGAGTAGAAAAAGAGAGAGGGTTTTTTATTATTATTATTATTTGCGAGAAAAACTTATGGGAGGGGAATAAAATGAGAGGCGATTTTTATTTTCGGACCAAAATGGCGAATGAATGCGGATAAAAACTTCTTACGGGATGAAGGGAGAGCGGCGCTATAACGGGATACGAGGGGAATAAATTACCTCGCAATCCAATTCGACATACTTTATTGAGCAAAATTTTTTATGATCCAAATGCGTTTTAGATATTCATTTAGTTATGAGAAATCTCGGAGCCTAAAGCAGATTTATTCACTAACTTCCTTTTAATATTCATTAAATACACATTTCCAGCAAAAATATGTAGCATTTATTATAATATATTAATTAATAAAAAAGTATGCTGTATTATTCTGCCTATGTTGACTAAATATAATCGGAGTCCAGTGAAAAATAAACGATGACACATAGTTAATTTGCTAAATTTGAAAATTTTGATAACTATTACTGTCTGATTAAATAATTGTATTTTGATGTAATTGTGAAAGGTGTTTTTGTTATCCATTTCAGAATTTATCAAACAGCAATTACTATAAATAATTTAGTAGAGAATTTGTTATTGCTATTAAGGGCACCTAAGATAAGTATTTATTCTTTACACTCAATTACTTATTCATGAAGACATTATCACGACAAATAAATTGATGTGTACAACCAAATCCTTAAGTTAAATATCATAGATGGATTATTTTTCATGACACCATGGAAATTTGAGGAGATCCTCACCGCTCATAGACTTCATCAAATATTGTCAAAATTACGGCGATGAGGAAATTATAGCGATTTAGAGCCTCTATGAGCACACGAAAGAGTATGGTAAGATGGAGTTAAGGATAGTTCGCGGAGATATATCACAGAAATGTAGGTCCAAAGATCTGACGCAAATGGATTCCTTATTCATAGAATTAGCCAGATAAAATGCAAAAACTTCCTGCGCCGACCTTATGAAATAGAAAAATTCTTTAGAAGCATTCCTAAATAATCTACTGCATTTGAAAATAAATCAGTGGCATCAAGGTAATTTAAATTACGGCGAAAGCACCAATTCCCAAATTCAACCTGATAATGACAGTACCTCCTTGAAGGCGGGTAATTTTGAGCTGATATCCCCACCTGGTACCAGGGTGCAGAATTTCCAGACTCCGGTGCCTGACCGAAAGATTATTGAAGAAAAAATGCAAAAGGGGAAGAAAGCAATTTCAATGAAACCCGAGTGAGGACTTGGACACAGGGTACTGGAAGGAATTTCCACTTCCTCAATCTCCTCCGCAACCGCCCACCATTCCGCCTCCTTCGCCAACCGCCTTCCTTTCACAACTAGGGACAAATGCCACGGGTTGACCGAGGGAAGCCGAAATTCGACGGAAAGAGGGAGAGAAAGAGGAAGAAATTTCCTGGTGCCCAACAAAAAGAAATGGAACGCTCAACCAGATCATCGATATAGGCGTCTGAGAAGTGCGTGTGTGTGTGCGAGTGTGTGTGCGAATGTGTGTGTGTGTGTGCGTGTGAGCGAGTGTGTGTGTGTGTGTGTGTGTGTGTGTGTGTGCGTGTGAGCGTATGTCGGCTCGAGTTGCTGGCGGGAAAAAAGCGGGTCAGTGCAAAGATACGAGAGCGGAGAATATAGAGAGATAGGAAGAGTGGTGAGGAAGAGAGAGTGGGGAGTGAGAGTGGAGCGTATAAAAAACGGAAGAGATGAAAGGAAAACCGGGGTCGTAAACGAAAGGGAGGAGGATATGGTCATGACGAAAAGTGGAGGCAGGGTGGGCTTGAGTATGAAAGCGAGAGAGAGAGGCATGAAAAGGAGGGAGTGAAAAAGTGATAGGTATGAAAGCGCGCAAGGAGGGGAAATGGAGAGATAGCGGGACTGAAAAAGTGAGTAAAAAAGGGACGAAAAGGAGGATGGCGCGTATAAAAAACCGCGGTAAAATAGCGGAAAATATGTTTTTTCCTCGGAAAAAACGGTATCCGGCGTTGTTGAAGTAATTCTTCCGGCGCGGTCATTTTTCCCTAGAAAATTCTCCTCGGTCAAGACGCAAAAATATTATTTTTCGTGTCGCCCTCTCCCTCTTCCTTTCTTCTTCTCCTCCTCCTTACTTTCTGCGTCTCTCTCTCTCTCTCGAAGTACATCTTTGACGAAGGCCGAGAGAGGGCGGGAAAATGAAATGTGCTCGCCGATAAAAGGAGTTCTCTCCTTAATTTTTTAAGTCGACCCGCATTTGTGTAAATTGAATTTAGCGTGAAAATTCCTTTCTTTCTTTTGTCTTTTTCGGAAGTCCTTCTCATTCTATCTTTTCATTTGTAAACGTTAAAAATGAAGTAAACTTTCACGCTTCAAAGTATCACTTATCAGATAAGTAAACTCATTTTTAGTGCTTTTCGTCAATGCTGAAAAGCATTATATTATCTTCGTGATGTCCGTCCGTACGTACGCATATATCAACGAATAATCGGCAAAACCAATTTAAACCAAGTTTGGTACATAGAATCTTCACAGAAATATAGGACCATAGTGGCACATTTCGACTAGATCGACTCGGCAGTGGTGCCACAATTTCAAAATTAATCTTTTCGGTAATAATGAATTTGGAAGGAATTGGTCGACCCAATTTCAACGAAATTTAGTATGAAGAATATGTGCAACATTACAAAAACAAAATAAACATTTTTAATGTAGATGTATAAATTAGAGCTGCCACCATACAAGTAATAAAAAATTTCTTTTTACAAGAATATTTGTTGAAGTGTTAACATCGATTTTAACCAAATTTAAAATTTATAATGTACACATATATAAAAAAACCATAAGAGCATATTTGGACCGGATCAACCAAACAGGGGTGCCACACACACAAATTAAATTCTTTCAGTAATTGCGGATTTGGAAGGAATTGCCTGAACGGATTTCAACTAAATTCTGTATATAAGATTTGTACAACATAACATAATAAAATAAATACGTTTAAAGCGGAGATAAAGAGCAGGACTACCACAATAAAAAGTAAAATTATATTTTTACATGTATTTATAGAGAACTGGCAGCATGAATTTTAATCCAATATAATACATATAATATTCATATAAATAAATAACCAAAACAGCATATTTCAATCGGGTCGACTGAACAGGGTTACCACAATATCAAGGTTAGAATTTTTCTGTAACTATGAGTTTGGAAATTATTAGCTGAACCGATTTCAAAAAGAAATTTCCCTACTTGTTAGTGCTTTTCGTCATTGCTGAAAAGCATCTTCGTGATGCCCGTCCGTACGCATATATCAGGAAACAATTGGCTGAACCGATTTCAACCAAATTTGGTACATAGAATAGTCACATAAATTAATGACCAAAATGGCATATGTGGACCGAATCGACTAAGAAGGGATGCCACAATTGCAAAGTTTAACTTTTCGGTAATTATGAATTTGGAACGAATTGGCACAACCGGTTTCAACAAAATATTATATGATGAAGGTGTACACAATAAAAAAACAAAATCAAGATTTTTAGTATAGATATAGAAATACAAGAAATAAAAAAGTTTTACACTAATTTATGTTGAATTCTCCTCATCAATTTTTACCAAATTTAATATTTATAGTGTGTATATATATATAACCATATTAGCATATTTAGATCGAATAGGCCAAACAGGAGTGGCCGCAGTTACAAATTAAACTCTTTCAGTAATGAAGGATTTGGAACGAATTGGCTTAACGGATTTCATTTAAATTTAGTAAATAATGTTTGTACAATATACCATAATTAAATGAAGATGTTAAAAGCGGAGAAAAAGAGCAGGGTTGCCACAGTAAAAAGTTAAATAATATTTCTTTTACACATTTCTAGATAACTGACCTCATGAATTTTAATCAAATAGAGTATATATAATCTTCATCACAATAAATAACCCAGATATTATATTTCAACCGGATTGACTAAAAAGGGTTAGCACATTAACAAGGTTAGGATTTTTCTGTAAATATGAATTTGGAAGGTATTTGCTGAACGGATTTAAAAGAAATTTTGTTTGTAGGACAAGTATAGAAAACGAAATGAACATGATTAGAACAGATCAAAATAACAGGAGTACTACAATATAAGCAAAAATAATTTTCTGATTTCAAATCTAATACATTAGTATACGATTATACTACGGCGAATTTGACGAAAAGCACTTCTGTACCACGGGAAACCCGTGTACTTCTCTATTTGTTTTATTTTAATTTCCTTCTTTCCGCACGGTACTTACTTTTTTGTGAACAATTTAAACAGCCGCTTTTGTATGTACGTTTCATTTAGCCCAAACAGGGAGGCTTAAACTGACCTATAACTCGGGCAGTCGAAGACACCCGTTTATACGGATTCGAAACCGCGACCTTAGTTAACGAAGGTAGTTAATCTATGTAAGCCCGCTACCAAGAAGGGGAGCTTAATTTTTAAGTTTACTGGTGGTTTAATTGAATGTTTATCCCTTTACTGCTTTATTTTGCCTTGTAGTGTACTAGAAACTATTCCCAATAGTGAAATAAATTTCAGACCACAATAAACGTTTGTTTATTCTTTCAACCGCATTTTGCGCCACTAACACGGTTGCCTTCTAGGCGAAAGCAGGTAATAGTTAGTTTTATTATTCTAGTCAAACTTCAAAAGTATTATTTATTATTCAGATATATAAGAAAAACAGCTTCAGGACTAATTAGATGAAATTTCATCTATAAAGAAATGTTCTAAATTAGTGCACCAGGAAGGGTTTACATAATTATTTTTCAGCAATAGCAGCACAAACTAAAATTTATAATAAATATAGTAATATGACAATATTACTAAATGGTGATAAAATCGTACTCAGTGGATAATTTGTTCGCTTAAAATGAGCTCTCCAAACTTTAAATTTTAGTGTTGATATAATCTTTCGTTTTATCAAGTCAAATATTTTACATGTATAGGACATTATACTTTTTCATTATTCTGTAAACTAAATTATTTTTTGCGCTTCCTAAAATGAAAGAATCATTCCTATCAAAATATTTATAAATATATTAAAATTTAGGCGAAATTCCCGATCAAATGTATTTATAATTGTAAATTGTGAATGTTCAACTAAGCTGAAAATGCATTCAAACTGAAATTGTCGAGCTCATCTTATGACTGAAAAACTCTACAGCAAGCACTTAAAAAATACTTGTCTCAGGTATCTCCAATAGCCACAACTAGACTATAGATACCAAATGCGCATTTCGGCTACATAGCAGTCGTCTTCAATGGTAATAACCTTGTAGTGGAAATCAAAGATACCTGAGAAGTATTTTTAAGTAATTGAAAAATGCAGAAATTGAAAACTACTTAAATTCGCCTTTTAAAGATATAAAAACATTTGAAAGTGCGAAAAATCTCGTTTGCGAAATAATTGAACTTCATTACTTTCTCCATATACGAAGTATAGAGAAAGTATCGTTTTCATGAAAAAAATCGAATATAAGATTTCAACGGAAATACATGTTTTAAAGTCCTCTGAAGACGTTTTGACTATTTTCTCGATGATGTCTGTGGGTGTGTCTGTATATCAGTGATCGTGATGTGGTGGGTGCTCTAGCTCAAAAACTATTAATCAGATAAGCGTGAAATTTTATATTTGATGTTTTTGTTAATGTAAAATGTGCTGATTAGTTTTAGTAAAAATCGGTCAACCGAAAGTGGATGTTTACTCTTGTCCCTAATCCGCTTTTTTTTAATATTTGATAAATGTAAAACCGTGCTGGAATTAAAGTTGTAGGTAATTTAATTTTCTACAACCTTTGTTTGAAACAATTTCCCATATAATACATTTTTAAAGAGATATTTTTAAAACTAATTTTTTTAGCTGCCACCACCACACCACCTACCGTCAATTGTTGTAAACACATTACGCTCCTTTTTATTTTGTTAATTGTTGGAGCTATTCAATATCAGAAGGCTACGGTTCGAGTTAATTTCTGTTCTTTAAATTTTTCTCGCAGTTCCTTAAAATGTTTATTATCATTTAACCTATTTGGAATTATTAGAAATATTACAGGTATGGAGAAAGTCATGTGGTG
Organism: Tanypteryx hageni; assembly: GCA_028673005.1. Taxonomy (NCBI): domain Eukaryota; kingdom Metazoa; phylum Arthropoda; class Insecta; order Odonata; family Petaluridae; genus Tanypteryx; species Tanypteryx hageni. The sequence goes on along the minus strand of CM054112.1, from coordinate 97,519,119 downwards.
GCCACAGATTTTTTTATATATCATTAACAAAACATCCTTTATAATGGCATGTTTACTGTAAATTTGTTTTTTAACGATAGGATATGTTTCAACCCATCACTTTTTGCTGCAATTTTGTTTTATTTTACCTATGCCCATTCGCTCTACGGTATCTCTCGTACTCTTATTGGACATCACTGATACTTTATCTACAAAAAATTGCTCATAAATGGCATAATCAAATACAACTGCAAATTCATTTGTCTTACAATATCCAGGGCAATTATAAATTTCTTAGTGACTCTCTTAAATTTCTCCGAGTGAACTTTTGCAATCTTCAGCAACGTGAAGATCTTCCGTCCACTTTTTTCCAACCAGCTTATTCATTCTAAAATCCGGAAACGGCGATGTACAATTCTCGCATAACGACCGCAATTTCTCGAAAATACCGCAAAATCAATTCCCCAGAGAATATATATATATATATATATATATATATATATATATATATATATATATATATATGAAAATGAGACATGAACCAAATTTCAACAGTTATTTTCCTCTAATGAAAAGAAAATCTTACTCCACCCCCGTTGCTTCTTTATTTCACCCCATCACCCCAAACCATCCGCCAAGGGGACACTGAGCCGTACCCTCGTAAAAAAAATAAAATTCCCGCCACATATACTTTTTTTCGCCCCTTTCTTTTTCCAATTCCGATATCTCTATCCATCTCCGCCCTCCCCACCTACCGTTACCACCTCCATATCTCGCATTCCAATCCGTTTTCACCTTTCCCTCATTCACCATCCCCGACTAAGACGAAACGACCAAAAATCCCTCCTCAATGGCATCCTGGCTTAAACTCATCTCCTGAGCTAGCTGGGACCTTTTTCTATTTTTCTCTCTCTCCTCTTTATCTTCGTATCTCTCCTTCTATATATATATATATATATATATATATATATATATATATATATATATATATATATCCCTATGTGTATCTCCTCACTCTATCTCTCTCTCTCTCTCTCTCTCTCTCTCTCTCTCTCTCTCTCTCTCTCTCTCTCTCTTTCTCTCTCCCTCCGATGCAATAAAGAGCCCTCCCCACGCCCTTTGGTTTGGCTCCTTCATAAGAACACATTCCCCATCCGCCTTGATTCCTCGCCGCCTTCCTTCTCTCTATCACTTCCGACCGCTATTTTTCTTTGCCGTCTCACAGAGACCTCTTCTGATGACGAGGTGGTGGCCTCTCATCACCTATTCATCCACCCCGCCTTCTCTCCACTCCCTCCTCGCCTCCATGTCTTCTCTTTGCCTCGCCCATCTTCGCTTACCTCGTTCACCCTACCCCTAGGATCTCCTCCACCCACACTACACCACCGGCGAAATTGCTGCTGGAGAGAGAAAAGGGAGAAGGCGGAGAAAATAAAAGCGTGAGTGCGGAGCTGGAAATCTCGCTTTTTCTCCTGGCCTCTCTCTCTCTCTGTATATTCTCTCTCTTATGCGTCGGATTTGGTTTCCCCAGGATAGATGACTCCCACAGAACCGCTAGCGGAAATAGGCGAGTGTGCGTGAGAAAGTGAGAGTGCGGAAATTAAAAAAAAGATTTTCGCGATAGAGAATGGTTTTATGGAATACGTGTTCGAGAAGGTGATAGTATGTGTGCGTGTGTGGAAGTTTTTCGAATTCCGGAGAGTTATTTTTTCGTGACATTACGAGAATGGGGAAAAATGGGTTATTCTGCGAAATATTCATAATTCTCTTTATCCTGTTTACTTCTAACTTCTGTTTTAGGTAAATTATTTCTCAAAACTCACTAAATTAGGATGATGTAGTAATGTTCTAGACACTTAAATGTAATTTTATTCTCTCTCAGCTAAAAGTGTGCAGGAGAGATGTACATTATTGTGCCATTGGTAAACGCATTGTGTTTAATTTATTTATTTGTAAACAATCGGCTTACATCGCGAGGCTCATTAAAGTCGATCGATTATCAATATATAACAGTAACAAAGACAATCACAAACATTACTATGACCAAGGAGGAACTCGAACCCGCGACCCTAGCGTTGGGAGCCAGACGCGCTAGCCACCTCTCTACAAAATCTGTTTTATTCGAAGTAATTCTGTAAAATTTCATATTTTTTATAATAACTGCAGAGATATCCGGAAAAAAGGTTTAGATCGGTTGCTCGATTCGCTTCAGTTGTCAATCACATTAGGAAATTCTGCGTTTGTTTACATTAAAACATTTACTCGTGCGAGTAGCAAAATCAATGAAATTACATTAACAAAAATATATGAATTCCCTTAAGTATGAGAGAAGAATGTTTAAAAAAAATTGTTGTAATTTTTAAACCAGTAAATTACGGGTACATATTTATTTGTATTGGTTACAAATTTACTGTCTCATAAAAAATTTAAAAAAGGAAAAATAAACACTTCTACTTAATGAATACTTAGACAATACATTTTTAAAATGCATGCATGGACACAGTAGAGGAAGTCACCTTCCTTTCTAAACTTTTGAAACTGACCAGCTAAGGCCGATTCAAATTATACGGAACGTCAACGAACCGTCACGGACCGTCTCCGTCACGTTATTTTTGATCGATGTTCACATTGTACATTGAGGTTTCGATGCGGACGGTCACGTTTTCAGTCTTTGACTGGAATATGTTAGTAAATATGTTTTCTAATGTGAAACTGGGAGTAATTGCCTACTTTTAGATGAAGAGGAGCATCGATGGAATCTTATCCGTACTAAGGAAAGAAAATTCTAGTTAAAGTAAAATGATCTAATGTAAATAAATACTTTACAAATTCTAAAATAAATATCTGATAAAATATTGAGTTTGACTTGCCTTCTTTAATTCCTCTCCAATTTCCCGCCAGTTTCTCCTTATGTCCATTATCAGTGTACTTTTTATTTACCATGTCGTACAATTCTTAATGCTCTCTAACCAATTTTATCACTTTTTCGTCCATTGTGATAAAAACGAACTGTTACTAACAGGGACTGACGGAAGCCTGACGGGTTTGGTGTTCACACTGTAAAGGTACCCACTCACACACAGTTTTCCTAGAGGCCGTTAACTGACAGGTCATTACCTCAAGGCCAATTCTCGCTACACACACTCAGTCCGTCGACAGGCAGTTAGCTGTAGCCTGTCCATTGGCGTTGTAAACAGCATCTGCGTGTGTGAGCTCTGGTCTTCCGGCAGATAACCCAACTGAAATATTTAGTCCAGTCAGATATTTGCCTTCAGTTTAATCCCAAATGGCGCATAAAAATTGTAATAGCCCGGAGTTTATAACTCAATTTATTGATATTTATAAATCCAACGTGTGTTTGTGGAACGTAAAAGACAAATCTTACGCGAATAAAAACCTTCGCGGAAAGGCATATACGGATTTACTGGAATATTATATTATCTGATACCTAGGGAATGGTTTGCAGTAAATATAATAATTTAAAAAGTGCATTCTTACGGGAGAACGCCATGTTTCACTGCAATCTTATGTTAAGCTGAAGGCAGAATCTCCTAAAGTGTGGTGAACGGTGCGATTGCCTTCATTTCGTTGCCTCAAAAGATCAGGCTTGCAGGTAACGTACTGAAGATCAAATACGTGTGTGTGTCCTCTTTCGATCGTGGCCTTCGGTCATGGCCTGACAGTCTGTGGCCTTCCGGTGTGAATAGGCACCTTAAGAGAGGCACAGGAATCGACACGTTCGGACCGGCACCGTCACGTCAAATATTCCTCCAGAGAAACCGCGACGGAACAGAACGATGACGAACCGGAGACATGCCGGATAGTTTAAACAACTCTATCTAAATGCGTATAAGAAATTTGAAGTGTCAAAGACGGTCCGTGTTGAAACGTTGACGTTACGTATAATGTGAATCGGCCTTTATTCATTGCACTACCACTTAGCTACCCATTGCGAGTAGGCAAGAGGGAATCAGCAGCTCGTAAAAATTTTAAAAAGTACATTATAAATTGTATATTCTTCAGCAACAAATATGAATTTATTCAAAAAATCTTACAAAACGTAACAACCAAGTGGTAGAAGCAAAAATATACCACAGAGTTTCTTCCAATATTGCAAGTAAAATATGGTGTCAATTATATAATAACAAATTATGATATACTTTAATCTTTATGATGATACACTTTTCAAAATTATATATACGCACTTAATATATAGATACATGTTGGGTATGCTTGGATTAAGTATTAAATTTAAGGCATTACTCATTCTTTCTCCTTTTCTCTCTTCCTCTCTCCCATCCTCCTCACTCCCATTGTCCCCCACTCTCCCCCTCTCTCCTTCTCTGAAAAATAGACTTCCTGGTCTCAATCTTTCCCTAATAAAGACCATTATCTATCTATATCTCCCTCCTTCTCTGTCTCCCTCCCTCTCTCTCCCTTTATCTCTCTCTTCCTCACCATCTCTCCTTCCCTCTCTCTCATCTTCTCTGGAAAAATAGACTTTCTGGTCTCAATTTCCCCCTAATAAGGAATATTATCTATATATCTCGCACTTCTTCTCTGTATCCCTCTCTCTCTCTCTCACTCTCTCTCTTCTCTCTCGCTCCCTCTCTCTCCTCCTGCCTCTCTTCTTTTTTCTTCCTCTCTCTCCTATTAAAGCATTCAAAGCACGCTTTCCTTACGTATATTGTATGAGAATTGAGGCGACAATACAATCTCGAGGCAAAGCAACATATCCTTAAAAATCGTTAACATTTTCCAATAAGTATGATTTAAACGTATTGAGCAATTTCAAATCGTAGTCAAAATGTGATGACAAAAATAGAAAACGTTATTTTTTTAAAGGTTTAAGTCCAAAGATCGTAGGTCAATTCATTCTAGTTTTAATTTTCAGAAGAGTAAAAGCCTGTTACTCGATAAGTCGATTTTTACGTATTATCTTATGGGAAACAGAAATTATCTACTGGAGTCGAACCCGGGTCTTTCATGTGTATTTTCTTTGGTTAATGGCTTTTACTATTAGAATCAATCATTTCTACCAAATTTAAATCATTTATTTACTCGAAAAGTTTGTTGAAAATAGCATTACATTCAGTCATAAATAGTTCATATTAGTCGAACGTAACCGGATTTCTTAACTCATTATTTATAGTGTTAGAGTTTTTCTAAAAATATACTTTTAGTTTAAAATACACTATATGAATGTGTCTTTATACATAACATTACGACATCCACACCAAATGCATATTTTAGGACATCTTATCTCTGACTTTCCGCTCTGCATGATCCAGTTCGATTTTGCGCGGGGACATGTTTTTTTCAATTAAGGCGGCCTTCATTCCAGTCCGTGTTTTGTGTGGACTCCGAGAGACATTAGATCCTCTCGTCCTTTGGGAATTACGTTAATAGAAGCCTACAGGCAACAACATGTCCGTTCCTTACTCTCGAGAGATTGTATTGTTAGCAAATGTAGGCCAATCGCTTGCAAATATGTGCGACAGTAATCGATCGAAAGCGAGCCAGTCACTCTGTCATATGACCTAATGCTAGTTAGCAACGAAGTTAAGTAGACTCTCTTTCTCTCGTAATTGAGCGGGATGGTTCAAAATCATAGATAATCTTCTGAAATTATCGCGAAATATTTTTTTTAATATACACTTTCTCGTAGTGTACGAATTTTTCTTCACCTTTCAAAAATTTCCATTAGTATAAAGAATTTCATACTCTGCTGTTAAATTCTACAACCTAATTTTTTTATTCGTTTATTCATTTAAAGAACCACATTTGACTTTTCGATCAATTAACATAATTTAATATATAAACAAAATAATTAGATTTTAAATTCAATTAAATCATTGAGGAGTGAAAATCGTTTCACCGTCATAATTAACTCGGAATGATATACGTTCTTCTGTTTCAAAAAAGACAATGCCGAACATCAAATTCGTAAAGCGTTTAGGGGCAACTTAATCCATGTCGCACTCTTTTCCTTCCGCGCAGATACAGAAACCATCTCGACAGAAACACCTGTGAATGGAATTACGAGGTGATGCAAATCTCTCTCCACCTCACCCCCGCGCCCTTTAATTCTTTCCCCCATTTCTTTCGCACCACGATCGCTTCTGTCCCAACGATCCCGCAACTCAATGGCGTACTCCACCCCTCTCCACTACTCCTTTCCTCCTCCACTCACTCCATCACTCCATCAAAGCGTGAAAGCATGAATGGATTTTCTCCTTGCCAAGCCAAAATGTTTACATTTCAGCCCTCCCACGCACATGTGCCCCTCTCCGTCTTTCTGCCTACCTCCCTCCCCCCTCGGGACCAAGGAAAGTGTTACCAGAATGGGCGCCATCATCAAAGGAAGGCTCTTAAATGATTTTGAGAAAAAAGCGAGCTTTTTCAAAACCCCAATTTCCCTTTCCTATATATATATATATATATATATATATATATATATATATATATATATATATATATATATATATCGTCTACACTACTTCGTATATTTTATCGCCTTTGACCTCTCGAAAACGTCCCTAAACACGAGATTTTCCGTGGTTGTGTGTCCTTTCTGATCCTGCAGCAGCTTTCAACCGAAATCCCGTTTTCGTGTCATGAGCCACTCTTCCTTCCTCTCACTCTTTCTTATTCGTCTTATTTCTCTGTCTTTGTACTCTCGTCGAGTGCTTCGCTAGTTTTTTGATCTCATATTGCCGTCATTCACGCCGTTTTCCTCATTGTTCGAAATAACACTTTTCATCCGTCAATTCCCGTCCATTATTCTTTCTCGTTGAACAAATGAGTTCAGTGGATAGTATCAAATGATATAGAAAACTTAAGTTGATATAAGTCACGGTGCAATTAACTCAGAGGATGATTTTTTTAAATCTTAAAGATTATGTAAAATATAAGTGCGTTTGCGGCTAAAGTTGCTAGATTCTATTAAATCGATCAAAGTAAAATCACTTATGTATTTTTCTGCCGTTGAGATTACGCTTTCGTGCGATACTGTGTTGAAGAAATTCTTCCTACCTTTTATTTTATCACAAGTGAGTTGTACCGTTTCTATCATCATATGGAATACATAAAAATATTCACTTTATTGAATAGATTGGCTATTTGCAAGAATTGTCATTTATCTATTGATACTATCTATTAAAAGGTAAAATACAGAGTAAAGGGCTAAAAATATTTTCAGCCATATATGCAAAAGACATAATTAGATGATATTTTTTATTTTAGAACTTCAAATCATTAACTAAATCTCTACTTAAAATATACCTATTTATATAAAATATTTTTATCAGAAATCAGAATTGAATATAAATTTGCCAAAGACAGAGTTAATAAAACAGTTCATATATTCATAACAATGTTTACGGTTAATTATAATCAGTGCGATATTTTTCCTTGAAAAATATTAATTTTTAAAAGTGAGACTTTTGAAACAGAATTTTCGAGTTAAGATTCTGAATTTTTTTTATTGCAAACGCTAATAAATCAAAATTACTCTAGATAAATAAAAGCATTGATATGAAAGGAATTTTCTAATTTTGCGATTAAAAATAAATTCGTTTTAATTCTCGTATTTTCCATGGTTTTGATTATTCAAAGATTCTTATAAAAATCAAATTCTATGAGGTGAAGTAATTTACATGAAATCGTAAAGCCTCTGTTCTGAGCTGTGGTTTAAGTGGAATGATACACAAAATGTGAATATTGCTATCATAACACATAGAATGTAAAATACCTTTTCTTGCATTAGAAAAAGCGCCAGGATTAAATATCTTCCGTATTTGAAGAAATTTCTCTTGACTGAACGTGTCATTTTAACGACTCTATTGGTATATAATTCTCCTTCTTTATATACAGCGTTTTATGTCTGGACGTAGGCGAATGAATCTCAATGGTAGGCATGCTCCGAAAGAATTTTGATGCTGTAGTCTGTATGAAGCTATACGCTTACATGAATCCTGGTCGAATGAGATAAACTTGTGTTCGGATACTGAATTGTTATTATTATTAATTATTTTTGCAAATATATTCCTAATACATGCCTAATACATGTGATTTTTTTACCTAATGATATTTATTCACCGTTTCCTAATTCATCTGCGGTGATGCTGTCTCCGTCTACGCCTCCGATAATTTTCAATAGTTTTTCCTTAATACCCATGCATTTACAGCTATATAGTAATTCAAAATTATCTTTTCACAACACAACACTAATTTTCAAGTGAATCTTTAATAATCCAAATCCTCATTTATTTTGTGAAAATTTTGGCGAAGACAGTTTTACGGCAAAATGCTGGTTCATTTTTTTCTGTTTTCAAAGAGTGATAAAAAGTGAAGCAATTGCGGAGAAAAAAATTGAGAAATTTCCGTCAAAATTCCTCCTGTACAGTGATTTCCATTGACAGTCACCATTTATCTACTTGCAAATAATTCATAGAAAAATCTTCAGAAAAGAGCTCCAAGATTTAGGCGCCCCGAGAATTCGAAATTAGAGATAAACCTGACAATTCGACCAATACAGTCGTATTAATATCTATTTATCCTCTCAAAGAAACTGGATATGTATCAATTAATTAATTATAATAAGGACGGCGCTTTTCATTTTTTGAGTAATCTCCCACATTTCAAATATCTTATCTGATGACTTAAAAAAATTAATACTTTACTTATCTCGATATTCATTTTTCTTTCTTTCATCTACCTATCATTATTCTTTCTAGTATAAATCTTTTCTTTGAGATTGTCTACTTTACCGATAGTAGCAATTTGACGGATAAATGGCCAAATAAATTGCTTCTTTTGACTGCCAGTTCTCTATCCAGCACATGTTCCCCTCTGTCCGCCCCTTGTGACGTACACTGCACTATAGCCATTTGGTAAACGAGGCTCCAAGTTCTTACTTGCTGCACTTTCTCATCTACGTCGAGGCCTCAGCCAAAGCATGGTTAAATGACTGTCTTTGATGGCTTCTTTTTGTAGGGGCTTCATTCGCCTATGCTTATGAAAGAAAATTAATTTATAGACTAAATATTGTCCCTTTGTCATTGAAATCGTGGCTTAATTACTTTCAATGAGGAGCTCACGTATTAAGAAAACAGTTGCTTTGATTGTATGTATTATACATTAATCTTCTGTCAGATTACGTATGATTAAATATGGTATTATATTCGGTGGCCTACCGATTTTCTCTCAATTTAATGTATATATAGAACACACGCCGCTTCTCTTACGGCAATATCAACTATTAATAATTATTTTGATTTATATGCTAAATAAAATACATCATTTACTTGACATTGATCAGTGAAAATTATTTTTAATTAAAATTTCAAAACTGTTATTATTTTCGATTTTATACGCTTAGAAATTTAATTAAGGAGGTTTTTAAAATGAATTCTCGCTTATATTACATCAAAGAAGATTGCAAATACAAATTACACGAAGGACTGAGGGACGGACATTTCTCCCCCTCTTCCCGGAATCTCGTTATCGATTACTTTACCTCTCAAATGTCACGGAGAAAACTAGTGACGTCTTATGATTTGGCGGGATATTATGGCTTTGCTTAGCTCAGTTTTGTTTGTGACGTGATAGCGTTCGGAGGTGCAGAAGAAAGTTGCCGATATGTTAGCTCCGTTTCGGCTATGGGGTCCCTCAAGAGAGTGAGTATTATGCGACAATGATAAATGATTACGAATTCATTCTTCAATATAAAAAATATCTAAGCTTAAGTAAATAGCTTTTTTTGTTAATGTTGCAATAAAAGTTTTAAATCCTCGTGAGAGTAAAGGCACGTTTTCGGCGGGAATGAAAAAGAATCTAAATATTAGCTTTTTGAAGGGTGTCGTTTGTACTAAATCTATTTAAGATGACTTTTTTTATTGGTTTTAAGCACTACTGTCGAATTTTGTTTTTTTTTCTCTTCCCAGGTGCTGTGCGATTCGAATCTTCTTTTTTTTCATTTTCCGATATCAATTTTATTTCCTTCTCGACCCCAAAATTGCTTTTCATATCTTCCCTTTTCCAAGCGTAATCTTACACGCCCCTGTGAAGACATATGGTCATTCTGTGAGGAAATTCTGTGTTTATTTGAGTGTGTCAAGAGGAATTTCTTTCATCGTGGGAAGATGGAGAACCTTCCCTCACCACTGGAATATTTACAGCACAACAAAGGTAGGGACACATCGTTTCTTAAGAACATAGTCCTCCGATTCCCCCTTAATTTCTGGCTTCTGTTAAATGACATTTAGGTCGTAGCAGGCAAAGGTATCGAATCGAAATGAATTTCGATGTGCCCAGAATATGCAATCACCAATTTCTGAGATTAGATATGGTATTAGGACAATTTATTTAACGCTTTTGTATAGTAAACAATTGATTAAGTTTCATAAACTATACGCAAAAATTGACTGACCATTTATAGCCACATGTTGTTTGAAATGAGCACATCCTATCGATCAAATTTGCTTAAGCAGCGCCTTTTTTCGTATCGATTACCACATCTATAGTACTTCATAGGTTTCTTGAATCAATGTATGAACAAATACTTGCATTCCTTTGTTGGTGGTTAACTGTATATCGGTGAGTGGCGAGGAAAAACCTTGACAGACGATGGCGCTAAAGTGGCGAGTTTAACCATTGGTTTGTCCATTTAGTATACATCCTTTGTTGGAGCTTGATTGGCGATTATAATTTTGCATATCTCATATATTATAAACTAACAAAATACTCGATCCGAAATTTTAGCTGCATATCTTTTAGATATCGTATTCATGGCATGTATATATATATATATATATATATATATATATATATATATATATATATATATATATATATGCATGTGTGTGTTCACATTTACCTATAGACACTGGTAAATGTGGATAAACGTCGCAAGACAAGCCACAATATGGCGGCGTCGCGAACATCTGTTGCAGTTTAGAAGTACGGTAAATGTGCGTTGTCCAGTAAATGTGTAAATTTCCTGGTAAATGTGCACAACTAACTAAAGTAAATTTGAGCATGAAGGAAAATTTTACTCGGCCCCACCGGTTTGGGTAAGTTAGTCGAAGTGTTTTTGGTTCCTCCTCACGTTCACTGTGTTCCCCCCTCGGATTGGGTAGCGTTCATCTTAATATATACCAGTGGAGCCGAACTCTCGATGATTTTTGTTGTAAAATAACGTATTTATTAAAGGGTAGCATTTCTCATTCTTACTTTTTTCCACATTTACCAAGGCACATAGGTAAAAGTGCACATTTACCGGGAAATGTACGGATAATACATATTTCTGGAAACTAAAACTTACATATACCGAGCTTGGTGGTAAATGTGCACATTTACCGGTAAATGCACACATATACTGATTATGTACCTTTACCGTAACATGCATATTCTACATCGTTTGTTGTTAGATTCTAGCTGGCCGTCTAAATTTTTACTGTGGCAAGTATAAAGTTTTTGTAGACGTGATCTTATTATTATTAGAAAGTTCAATCGCTGGTTCTAGGCTACTCGTTTTTTGCGAACGGTTTTATTAAAATATATTTAGGTTTGGAAAACTAATCTCTCAAGTTTCGCTTTCTCGTTCTCCATTCGTAGACCACCCCTTCTGACTTCGGAGTATTCTTTGCAACATCCTTTACTCAAATTTTCATAAGTAATATAATAATTTTCTGTATATTTTTATCAATCACGTTTCCTTTATAATAAAGCAAATATAATTTGGGTTGTAAACTGCTTTGAATTCCAAATAGAAATGAAATTTACACAATCTCTCACATCGACATTGAGCTATAGTCCAAGAGGGTGGTTATCCAGAAATACAAACATCGGCATTAAAGTTGGAATCTCTAAAGTCCCTAGCAAACATTCAGACCTCAACCTTGGTTGCTGATCGGCTTTTCAAGCCTCAGTCTATTTTTCCATCTTTCCTAACTGGAAAGAACGCAGTAAACAGCCCACAGAAGTATTTTTATCATATAATGTTATCCCTGAGTTTATGCTTTTTAGTTTTCATATAATACTTGGTAGCTGCTTTACAGTGCTCCCTATTACCATATTTTTGCAGCTCAATTTAAATACTTAAGAGAACGTGAGACCAGCGGTGACCTTAGAGTTCTAATCGTCCCTTAGATCATAGGCAAGTCAGTCATTTCAGATTCAAATTTAACTTTGCCCTACGCATGTAGCTGCTATGAATGTATGCGAATAATGACTTCTGATTAACGCAAAAAATAATGTGCAAGGGACTAGCAAATGAGATAATAAATCTTATCAGAAGATCGACATATGTCGGAAAGCATGACAGCGAGGATAATATTTGCGAGATCGATCGTAGGACGAAGCGATATAGAGGATCGTTTTCCCTAGGACGATAAGAGAATATAATAGGAAAAGGTAAGGTAGGAAAACTCGGTACTATTGGTGCACTGTACCCTCTGCCATCCACCAAAAAAGCGATTTTCAGGGTATCATGTATCTTTAGATGCAAAAAGACGTGGAATTTGAGCCCTTTCTTTGCTAATTTAGCCCATAATTATTTTTGCAAAATTTCGGGGGCCCCTAATGTGTGGGACCACGTGCGGTCGCCCCCTTTACCTATCACTAAGGCCACCAGTTGCGGCACCTACCCAATATGCGGTCATTACACCGATTTCTTAATACCAATAGAAGTATTCACCGTTTATTAGTAAAGTTTTCAATAGTTAAGGGTAGAGGATGAAATCGTTGAGCTACAGTTTTGTAGATCTGTTCTATATTTTATTTATATTTAGAAATGACTCATCCTCCAGTATAGGATATTTACAGAGATATAAATTAACTATTCTTAACGTTTTAAAGAATCTAAAAATACAGCCCGCTGGTTTAACATCTTAGTTTTTTAATATAATAAAACGTTAAACAAAAACGTTCCTATTCAATTAAAAGTTTATTGCTTTGGAATATCTGCATTATAAATCGGTCGTTACTATATGTATGAGGACGCTATGGGCTCAGTTCTTTCTCAAAGGAGGATGCTTAGTCAACTTGATACAACTTGAGCTCTGAGAGCAAAGATGAAATAATGTAGGGAATCCTCCAAAAGTGCTACAACTAATCGCTGAACAATAACGTTGACACTTCCTGCACAACGGCTGTCTCTGCCTTTCTCTTCGTTCCCGTTTTATATTTAATTTGGCTACGTCAATCCTCTACTCTGCTAACTGTTGGAGCACAAGTTTGACTGCGCCAGCCTTTCCTCAAGAAAATAGCAAATGCATAGCTACTCACGCTCGATGAATACTAACCTGTGTTTCCACTCCTTGCGTTCTATTCGAAATGTTATATTTCTCTGTCTTGGTAAGGTGCATTGAATGTATTTCTTTGAATTTGAGAAGGTACGGATGATATTTGGTTTGATAGTTGAAGATAAACCATGTGAAAATTTTTAGCCCAATAGTTCTTTGAGAAGATAAAGGATAATAATTTTAATCGTGCACAATAATTTACTTTACAAAAATATTTCTCTTTTATATTATAATCTTCGAATTGATGGAGCATTTAAAGTAAAATAAAGATTAACATAATAGATTTAGTATTTTCTATAAAATGCTCTGATTGTCAAAAGCTTGATAAAATTTTCTTACTTGTTTAATTAAATAGTAATAAAATTAACATGTACGTAATAATGTATTCACAAACTAAATTATATGTGGCGCTGTAAGAATGAATTCTCGCCCGAGGATCTCAAACCTGCACCGATTACAATCGATGTTTTACCGCCTCTGTGTGCTTAACGCATCGCACTTAAGAATGACTATTATTTGCTTCATTCACATATTCCCATAAGAGGATTATTTCCGCTATTTATACTGCATAAAATATGTCTGCTCCATAACTCACCATCAAAACAAATGCAAAAGAATCTCCCTTCTTATTGTTCGTACAACGAATGAGGAACTTAATACAGTTGAACTCCGATTAACCGGACTAACTGGTACCAAGGATGTTTCCAATAATAGAAAATTCGGAAAGATGGACAAATTTAAAAAAATTTAATTATAATTCGATGTATACCAGTTATTCAGGAGGTTTTATAAACGATTGAAATAAAAACCAATTCAATTTCATTAGAAAGTATTAGAGATATGAAAAACAACGTACTTGTTAATGTAAATCCTATTGCCGTCGTCGCCGTAACGTATAATATATTAACTCTGGATGCTTTCTCACTATCTTCCCTTTTATAACGTAGGTAATATATACAAAAGCGCATTCTATTGCAGCGACGACGTTATTAATGTTTCAGGGTGGGGAAACTTTTCAAGGAGCGATTGCAAGAACTTTCGTGCTCTTTCCCTCATGAAATTGAACATAAACCGGGGATCGAATTAAAAGAGATAAAAAAAGATTCTCGCAGTGATGAGGATCATCGACCGAACCTCTCCAGAGAGGAGAAAAAATACGTAACTGCCCCCAAAGGGCTTCTTTATTTTGATATCCAAAATCCGATTGAGAGCCTTTTGCGAGGACACTGGAAAAAGAACTATTTTCATCCGGGATATATATATAAAAAAAAGGAGGAAAGGAAGGAGCTCACCTTTAAAAAGGAAAATGGAAGGGAAATAAAAAAACCAGTTCTGCGTAAATAAAAAGGAGGGTTGTTAAAGGAAAAGGGTGGAGACGGAGAGATTGAAGAAAACGATAAGGGAAAAAGGAAAGAAAAAATAATATAAAGAAGACAAGGGATAAGTGAAAAAAGATGGTGGAAATACAATACCAATCGAAACGGAAGGGATACTGTAGAGTAAAAGGATAAATTATCAATAATTGGTTGAGTAAAAAAGGAGGAAGATTCGAGGAAGATGGGGTTGGGAAAGGAGAAGGAAAATGATACGAGCGAAAAAAGGGGTTTTAGGAGTGGTCGGGGCATAAATAAGTTAGTTTTTTCTCTTTTCCTATATGGAGAAATAAATAATTGAAGGACTACGCGTTGAGTTTTTCATTCGTTTTCTCTAATGTCCTCCGGAGGTGAACGAAGGAGAATGACGCATGCGAGAGAGAATGTAGGGGAGATAAAATAATTACCCAGTATTCGAGGATTTTTGCCTTTTTTTAGCTCGTAGACACGTCATGCGTGCAAGCTTGAAATGATGAATTTATATTTTCACAAATCGTAACGGAAAAGAATATAAATAAAGAACATATATTGCAGCGATAAAGGTTATTCGTCATTTAATGTAGCTGTCTTCTCATGAAAATCGCTTAAAAACTAAGCGATAAAAATAAATGCTATAAGCAGTTTGACAACGGTTCAAAAACAATTTAAAGACGCCCTTCCAGTTTTCGTAAAACTATTATGCAAATATTTCTTGAAATTTACATTTATGCATATCACGTGGAGTAAAAAAGTTACTTTAGGAAGTTGTAATTTACCTGGAGAGGATTTGACTAACTTATTTTCATTTTTTACGGGATGTTTTACGAAAAATCATACTTTAGTTTTATGTATATACGTAACTATTTTGATATGAGTGTATTAAATATACGGACTGCTAATTAAATGCAAGATTATACATCAGTTTGCACAAAAAACACTTGAAATGGAATTTTTTAGTATATCCATTGATGTGAGAAGATAAAATGTGATGAAATATATGTTTAAATTTTATTATTATTATTATATCAGCATTTCGAATTAACCTATGCAAGTAAGAGGAAACGAGAGTTACATTGATAGTTTTATGAATATTATTTCCTCCTTCTTATTTATCTTCTCTTCTCACACCTTGATTAATTTTCCTTTTTAACCTGTCGCTAATATGTTTTGAATTCTTGCAAATTAATTTCATTACGTATTTTTTCTCAATAAATTCTTCCGAAGACTAAACCATTAAATCGTGCGAGAACAAAGTGCCTTACAATCGACGGAATGAGCTGATTAATTTTATTTTGCTTGAGAAGTTTCGTAATTTCGCGAGTGAAGGTCCTAACCTGGTTTCAAGCTGCATATACTCCATTCGTATTTCACGTCGTCTGCCGCGGAAATCGCGCTCTTTTAATCGTCGTTTTTGTAAACACCGCCGGCAATAATTCTCCATTTGTCTAAGAGCGCGCACACCCCTAAGCTAGCGAAGGGAAAATCATTACTCGCGCTGTTCCCTTCTTAAACTCTCTTCCGTCGCAGTCAAAAACATTAGCGGAGGGAAGTTTTTGCTGCGACTTCCTCCTGTTGGATAACTTGACGTAATGTGAATGCAAGCCGACATTATAGTCATTACTTTATAATGCATGGATGAGCGTGGAAACAACAGGTAGTTGGTGAATCAGGTCAGCAAGCATCTCTGAGCAGGTCATGTATGAAACATAAGTTGCAGCGTAGAAAATGAACTTTTCTAAAGCTTTTTGATAAACTCGGTTATACTAGTAAATTTGCATGTTAAAGTAAATATGCTATACATCCTTTAAAATTGTTATAATGCACGTAGTTTCATATAATGACATATACCATTGAGTGTGTGAATTGATAATGCACTCAAATATCCCTAAACGGGAATGACGATTGTTCGTCTTATCAATCGTTTTACGAATATGATAGCTTCCAATTTGCTGTGAAAATTTGGTCCATCATCCTAATATTACCTTAGTATTTACTTAGATCAACCTTTCCTAAGTTCTATGGGTAGCACTGGACGATAGCATGAAATAATGTAAAGATCCATCTTTATGTAATAATTCACAAGAGTCCGTTGTTCGTCCCTTAAGCTTTTTTAAGCATTTTCATCTGAAATTAATTACTGAATTCCGTACACGTATAGGTGATGGTAGGTGATGATCGAGTGAAGTCGGAAGCCTCAGTAAATAGCCACGGTTTGGATTCCAGGAACGTTTATTTCCTCAACTTGGTTCTTCGTGGAATTTGTGTAGAATATTTTTAATATGGATTTTAAAATATCTGAGAATCCAGATAGGAAAACTTGACATCTTAAGAAAGTTTATTTTCAATGCTTAGAGTTTTTTAATCCACTCTGAATTAGCCAATAAATAGTTTGAAATCCGAAAAAAATCGATTTTTTCACTTTTTTAACGACAAGGTATGTCCACTACCATAGCCACTTTCATAGACTCCACATTAACGAATCCAATGCTTTTATATGGTAAATACCTAGGTATCGCGATTTGTTTTTCCTATTGCTGTACAAAAATTTGTTTTTATATTGATTGGATAGAAACGCCTTCCGTTCCTCGCAAGCCCTCTTACCATCAATCACTTTCCCACTCCCTTTCAATATAACATTCTTTCTATGCTCATCGAATCCGTCTCAGAATTTACCGCCAACTGCCATTTTCAATGTTCCAATGACCCGAAAGCGAGTCATCGCCAACCCTACCTATCGGTCTCTGGGAGAAACCGAAATCCTCATCTCTCCATCCTCGGCCCCCCTCTATTCCCACTCTCCTTTAACCTCAATCCCCTCCCATTTTCCTAACTCCTCGCTATTTTCCAAAACCCCATTCGCCGCCCAACACCTATAGAACACTGCTCATTCTCTCTCTCCCTCTTCCTCCTATCTATACCTCTCTCTCCCTCTATCCATCTCATTCTCTCTCCCTCTCTCTTCCCCTCTCTCCCTCCTCTCTGTCTCCATCTCGTTTTTTAGGAGTCAACCTTCCCTCTTTTATAACCCCTTTGTGTGTGCCAAGATCTACTGCTCTCCAGCCTCTTCCTCTCTCCTCTCTTCCTCTCTTTCTCCTTCTCTCTCCTTTCCTATCCCTTCTCTTTTTGTTCGCTCTATCCTCGACGACAACGCTCTCACTCGCCAAAAATTTCACTCGTCCAAAGACTATAGCCTTTTCGCCGTGAAAAAATGGCTCCAGACCTCCCGTAATCAAAATTCTTCCCGTGTCATCATCTCTCCCTAACCTATCTCTCGCCCTTTCTCTCTCTCCCATTCTCCCTCACATCCTTCATTCATGCCAATCTCTTTCTCCACATGCCTCCCTTTATGTCAAATATGCCACCGATCTCCGCCCCTTTCACTATCTCTTTCTCTCATCTTATCCCTACAATTTCTCTGCCTCCTTTCTATTCTCTTGCCCTTTTTATATTAACTGCACTTGGCCAGGAGATGGATAAATACACACACGTGCACACATAAATCAATTGAACCTAAGAGTTATAACAGTTTCCTAGCAACAAGCATCAACCCAAAAGTAGATATAAATTTATTAAGAGTGGATTTTAAATCATTATTAAACAAGTTGCTCGTGGTTTCAAGTAATCAAATCATACAATAATTTATCGCGGTTGTTTCACATGTGCAGAAGTTTTTGTCGTGATGATTAATGATAAGTTTTTACATGGAATTTTAAGAATGAAATCGTACTTATTTTGTTTTGTTTGATAAAAATATTTTAATTTAAAATATACTTAATTACCAGTTTATTATTTTTCTGTCAAGATGCGTTTTTATTTATTTCATCCAATACCATCAATTTTTATCTCATTCTCTCAGAATATTTCTTTGGTCGTTTCCATTCCCTCTCTCTTAATCATGTTATCTCTCCAATTCCTTTGTTACTGTCACTTGATCTTTCAATTCATTCTGTCGTCCCATGCATTTTTCAAGTTCCGTCATACAATCGCATCTTTTTATGTCAGTCTGAGTCTTCTAGCTTCACATCTTACAATGGTGTAGCTATTTTGCAACATGTTTAAACTCTCTCAAGAACTGATTAACGGTAAAAACGAGCTTATAGAAAGATTTCGTACGCGAAACGGTCATGTCGAACGTAAAAAAAATTACCTGTAAATTTGGTATGAGAAATCTTTATTCCATCTATGAATCAATAAATTAAATGTATACACAGATCCATATTATTAAGAAAATTTATGATTTTTTAAAGTATGAATAATTCAAACAGTGTATGTATCTCCACAAAATTGATATTTTTATAAAACTGTGTTTAGAAAAGTAATGTTTATACATTTAATTCTGCAATTCATACCTCATCTATCAAAAACTTAAATTGAAAGATTTGAAGGTACACCAAGTAAGAATACTTCATTTTCATTATGATTCCATAAACCGTATACAGCGAATTTGTCATTCATTTCTCTTACTTACTGGAATTTTTAGAGGCATGTGCAAAAAAATACAAGATTATTATGCTACAATTGCCCTATAATTAACGCCGCATTATATACTTCTCATCATCTCAGTGAAGATGGTTGCTTTTTGGTCGCAAAATATATGTTGAAAAATAAATGTTCTTTCTAACATAAGGAGCTGAAAGCAAGCAAAAAAAATAATTATTTTCTGTGACCACTAAAAATATTACACACATGGTTATATCACGTTTACTGATATTTTAAGTATTTAACTGGAGTATCAGTCATAATTACATAAACATTATTAGAGGTGTTGGGTGTATAATATCAGGCCTTTGGGGCATCTCACATCAACATAATGGTAGAGAAATTGGAGCAGCCCTCAATTTGCATTCCTATACTACGTGCTGTTTCGTAGTAGCTCATACTGACTCAATATCTTTTCCCGGAGGTAATTCGCTTTTCAGCCCCATATATAAACTTAGGAAAGTAAAGTTATACTGACAGTTTCATATTAGTTGATGTTTGCAAACCATCAACAATCGACCTTGAAAATCATTACTCTAAATTGAACGATTCTCTTATATGAGCGCACTCGATTGCCTTGAGCAATTTTCTGAGTAAATAAATGTGATTAGGCGAATCTTTTGATTGCAAAACGTAACATAATCCTGTAGAAGCATCAATTTTTACTACTTTAGAGTAACCTCAAGTATCTATTACCGTTTTAACGTTTTTGAACGAAATTTTATGTAGTAAATAATTTTCAGTAATTGATATAAGAAACGAAAAAAAATATCCAAAGCCTGTCGCTTAACGTTTAATAATAAAGGTCATCTGAAAAATGCAGCCCTCTGCGTTGAATATCAATCAGAAAGAACAAATCTTCCAACATAAAGGAATCCTTACTCGAATAATAAAAAACAATCCGAAAAACGGGAGTCATCGTAAGTCAGCAGAAGAACGCATAATAGAGGTATACGTTTAGCAACGTCGGCTTCCATTGAAGGAATTTCACGCTATTCCTTTCAGTATAAAGAGGTCAAGCATCCACCAATGAAACACATTATCTATCCATCTTCCTCACGGTCCTTCCTGCCTGTCCAAACTGTCCCGACGAATGTCCGCCTTCTATGTACGCCTTTTGCCTTCTGTAACTCACCTCCCTTGTCTCCACCCCCTCCCCCTCCTCTCCTGTCCCTGTCTCGCACTCCGTTGTCCTTCCGTCGTCTCCTTGGTTGATCGGAACCCTTCAGCCCTCTCCTTCTACTATTTCCACCCTCCCACCTCTCTCCCTCTCCGTTTCACTTTTTACCCTCCCACTCGCCGCCCGTGTACCGCTTTCTCGCCGACTGCCGCAGTGTCTTTAGCCAACCATCCGCTTATCTCCTCCCCGACTCGCTTCCGTCATTCTAAGCTGCTTTGTTAATGGAACGAAGGGATTGTTTGCCCTTTGATCAAACTGTATTGCGGGTGGAGGAAGAAAGGAAGGGGTCGAGAGTAAGGGGAACGATTTCTTTTGAAAAATATGCGGAAAATATGAGTGGGAGGAAGGGTATTGTGGAAAAAAAATGAGACAGACAAGTTTGAATTAGAAAATGCATTAGTCGAACTTTTATCATAATTGTAAAAGTGGGAACATGAAGTTGGATTTAGTCTATTTTTTGCGTTAGTTTACTAACGATTTAGTACAACAGTAGTATAAAACTGGAAGTTTAGAAATCAAATAAAAAACGGGAATGATTTATAGATCAATTTTTTTCTGATAAATATTCCAATATCAATGGTGAAAATTTAATAGAAAATTAGTAAATTTTCTCTCCAATATGATTTTTGTTTAATTTTAAAGAAATTGCAGTATAAATATTGTAGTCACAACAAAAAGTTCAACATTTCTAGGCATTTATATTATTTCAGTTACAGTTCTCAAAATATGAAAAATGTTCTGTTAAAAAACTGATTCCCTATTCCCTATAAGCATAATTTAGCGCCAAATCAGATAAAAACAGCAGAAATTTTAATTGGTTGGCATTGATGGTTACCAGGTTAGGCTGGTAGAAAGGAAACTTCACTGTATGCTGGGTGAAATTTAAAATATCACGGATTTGTTTGGATCTTTTGGAATTGCAAAAGATCGAAAGAAAATTTTCAGTTTATTCAACGGCTCACTCGTTTAATCTCAAAATAAAGTGTGTATGTTGACGATAAAATCTCGCTCTAATAGGTTTTTAAGATATATAAACGGAAAAATGTGGCAAATTTCATAGCTATGTTTTAGCTCTGCGATAAAAGAATATATTTATCAATATTATTAGTTTTCAAACAAAAGGAATAATTATTGAGAAGAGACCTTTCCAATCTATAAAGCCGTCGAAGAAATTATTTTCATTCCACTCATCCATACATGATATTCTTAACGCCCTTTATTACTCCTTGATATCGATTTTCTCATAAATTAAAAGAAATTATAATCAATATAAATCCTATAACCGCAATACAGTTGAGAAAACTATGAATGCATTCTGGCAGCTAATCCCTAATAATTCATGGATTCCAAAAAAGGCACATTTTAAATATATTTTTTTTAATATACGTTTTTGGAGGTAATAGAGAGTTTTCGCAAAAGATGTGATTGGGATAGTTGGAGAGAGGTACTTTGAACGGAAAGGTGATTAAAAGATTCGGATCAAAGTTTTCCCGCGGTTTTACGTCAAACAGTCATTTCACCCGCGAGACGTTTCTCTAATGGTGACATTTCACCCAATTAATTCATGCTACTTATGTTAAAAGAATATATTTATGAATTACCGCGAGTTTCTATTCATCATCATTTCAAATCCCTCGGAGTTACTGTTGCCGATGTGAATGTTACATACTAAGCATAAATAACATTTTAAATTACGGTACATGGGACCACGCTCTACCAAAAACCCGTTCGTAAGATGTAAACATAAGTCTAAAAAATAAAATTTCGTAAAATCTGAAAGCATATCTTCACAGCGTAAATGATGTTCTAGTGAATATATTTTCAACAAAATGCAGATTTCACTCCAGTGCATTAAAGTACAAACTGCTTATCTCCACTTCTTCAAAAAAATAAAAGATATTAATGTGGAAACACGACTCATTGCCAAATATATTCATTTAATATCAGCATCAAAAATATTTTTTTTAAATATATGGGTGATGTGTCAAGTTCAGTGAAACGTGATGTGGGTGAGATGACATACTGG
Source organism: Tanypteryx hageni (assembly GCA_028673005.1). NCBI lineage: Eukaryota > Metazoa > Arthropoda > Insecta > Odonata > Petaluridae > Tanypteryx > Tanypteryx hageni. The sequence goes on along the minus strand of CM054112.1, from coordinate 97,496,796 downwards.
AGGAAAACTAGAGGGTGAAAAGTCGTGCGTGAAATGTCTTTGGATGAAACGTCTTCCGTCAATGTCATACTGCTAATAAAATTTTCCGGCGCGTTTCATTGTCCAAACCAGCATGTAACTTTTTCTGAGAGAGAAAGGAAGGGTATTTTTAGCAAGATGTGAGTTGAGACGTTTTCCATGTGAGTGATAATAACGAATGAGGTTGGATTGGGCCAGAATTTTCATTCGCCGCTCGGGATTGACTTTTTTGCATAAAAACTTTCTTATGCAGGAGTTTTCGAACTACGGCAACTTTCAAACTGGGATTCTTTCCATGAAAAACCCCTGATTCTTTGCTGCAGTAGTTAGATTTCTATGGTTCCATATTTATAAATACCCACGATTGCATTTAAATTCCAAATCATCATCATCATCATGCTTCTGTCCGAAGACAGGTCTTAACTGAATCGCTGCCTCCATTTCTCTCTCTCCCTAGAAGCCTCTTTTATACCTCTATAAGTATTATATCCCTGCTTTATATTATCTAATATTCCTATTCTTTTTCTCCCTCTTCCTCTTCTTCCACTAATTTTTCCTTCTAAGATCGTCCTTTGTAAACACTGTCTTCTCAATATGTGCCCTATCCAATTTGCTTTTCTTTTCCTGATTGTTTTTATTAGCATCCTTTCTTCTCCCACCATTTCTAATACTTCTTCATTTCTCTTCCTCTCTGTCCATTTCACTTTCATCATTCTTCTCCATACCCACATCTCAAAACTTTCTAAATATTTTTCCTCCTTCCTCCTTACCGTCCATGTCTCTGCACCATAAAGAGCTATGCTCCATATGTAGCATTTTGCTAATTTCTTCCTTGTTTCTAAATTTATTTTTTCTTGCTTGTGAGAAGCTCCTTCTTCTCGTTAAATGCTGCTTTTGCCATTGCAATCCTACTTCTGATGCCCTTTGTACTAGTTCCATCCTGCGCTAAAATACTGCCGAGATATTTGAAACTACTTACTTGTTCCAATTTTTGGCCATTTACCATTATATTTAATTCTTTATGTTACTTTGAAACCACCATGACTTTCGTTTTTTCGGCATTGATCTTCATTCCATATTGTTGGCCAACCTCCACTAGTCTGTCTGTCATCCTCTGAAGCTCTTTCTCGCCTTCTGCTATTAAGCCCTGATCATCTGCGTATTTAATGGTGGTAATACTTTCACCTCCTATCTTAAATCCTTTCTCTTCCATCAACGCTTCTTCTGTTATTGTTTCTGCATAAATATTAAATATCGCTGGTGAAATAGGACAACCCTGCCTCACTCCCCTCCCTATAGAAGTACTTTCTGTTTCTTCTCCTTCAACCCTGACTCTAATCTTTTGATCAAAGTAAAGGTTTTTAAGCAGTCTTTTATCTTTCCAATCTATTCCTATTTTGTTTAAAATACCCAGCATTTTATCCCATTTCACTCGCTCAAAAGCTTTCTCCCAATCTACAAAACGAAAATACATACCTTTATTGACTTCTAGCGCTCTTTCTATCATCATCCTCATACATCCTATAGCATCTCTAGTCCCCCTTCCTCTTCTAAAACCAAACTGATTATTTTGCAGCTCCTTTTCTATTTTACATTCAATTCTTTTGGTTATTATTCTGGTTAGAACTTTAGCTGTATGAGAAATTAAACTAATAGTTCTGTAATCCTTACAACATTTTGCATTGTTCTTTTTCTCCAGTGGTACCATCACAACATCTAAAAAATCTTCAGGCCATATGCCAGTATCATATACTTGGTTAAAAAATTTTGTGAGTTGCTTAACTGCTTTAGATCCCAAAACCTTAAGAACGTCCACGGGTATATCTTCACTCCCAACAGCCTTCCTTCTTTTCATGTCATCAATTGCTCTTTTAACTTCAATCTCGAGAATACATGGTCCTAGCTGATCTTTTTCCACATCCTCTTTTTCATTTAATTTAATTTAATTTAATTTAATTAATTCCAAATAGCACTGTTTTAACTGTAAAATTGAATTTTTGATGTATCACTCACTAGATCGTTCAATATTTATCTAATCAATGTTAGAGGGCTGCAAAACGTTACCATCGTTACAGGACTACACAGAAAAAGAGAAAAAAAAATCTGCTATCTAAAGCATTTAATTTATGTGTGGATGAAATAAAATTTCAATTATCAATGGAATTTTAGGTGTTCCTCGTCTTGAAAAAGCTTTTATATTCGTTTTTATGATAGCTTGCATGCGTCTATATTTTACATTTTTATTCATGACCAAGATAGCAATGAACACTTCTTTTGGTATTTGGATTTAATCTTTTTTTAGTGGAAATATAAAGTATAATCTCGATATATTTGAAGGATTCGGAATTTATTACCCAACGCATACGTCTCCACTCATTCGAAGTTTTCCGCTTTCTAAATTTTTGCGACAAGAATCTTCCCTTCAATTCTGCAATTTGATTTATAATGAAATGTGAATTTCAGTTTAGTGGGTTTGATATCTTGTTTGGTTCTTTAACCAACATTTTTTCCAGACTTCTTTTTATTATATCATATCGGTGCATTCATTTTATTGCTTAGAGCTATGATCCTTTACCAATGATCCTTAGCTAAAAATGAATACGTACTAAAATTATGGAATTGCATTCAGCATAAAAATTCATTCATAAACTTTTTATTTACTTCTCACATGTGATTATCAGGATATAGAAATGAAATTGAATTTATGGTTTTATTTTGTTGAAAATTCAATTTCGAAACCGTCAAGACCATGACATGTAAAAAGCTTAAGGTTCCTTTCACCAACATTTTCTCTCGGCATTAATAGGTATTATTATTATTCGTCCCGTCCGTATTCTCCCTCGCGAAATGCTTTGTGAATAGTTTTTCCAAAAAAAAAATCCTTCACGAGCCGTCCTCCTACGCTTCTATTACACCCGCGTCTGTCTCCCTTTCAGGGATTATCATATTCTATTCCCTATCTCGATCCCATTCATTCACGGCCTCGCAGCACCCGTCCAGTCATGGCGTTTCTTTTCTCGGTCAGCCTGCCTCCTCATCCTCCCTCTCTTCTTCCCCTCCACTTCTCTTCCACCCCTCCCTCCTCCCCCTTCACTTCCCTTCCACCCCCTCCTATTTCGCCACCCCCCCCCCCTCTCTCTCTCTCTCTCAACCTTCGTCTCTGGATTCCTGGCCGCCCTACGGTCCGATTCCTTCGAAAATTCGTATGGACTGACGGCGAATATCTGAATCCGTTCCCAAGGGGAAAATGGTCGAGGAAAGGGCCATACGAAAAGAGAAGTACTAATAAATGTGAAATTTCGATGCGTTTTTGAAGCGAATAGTAAACGGTCCTCTTTGAAATGTAGGAATATCTCATTTTCCGTGGTTTAAAAAAAGGATTCGCGGATTTTCTTCGAAAGCTCTCGAATTATTGTTATTTATGCGAAATTTGATCCAAATTTAAGTGCTATTGTGAATTTGCATTTAAAAAATTATTTTTAAGCGATCTCGGAGCAAATTAACTAATCAATACTAATGAATTTCTCGAACTACTTTTTTTTAATGGTTAAAAGAATAGTTATTTATATATCCGATTAAGTTACAACAAAAGATGGTCGAGTTTAATTTTTACTGAATCTAATGATAGAGATAACCGCAACAAAAGAACATGCACATAATATTATTAGCTTCGAATTATAACGTGATTGATGTTCAAATGCAAATTAGATCTTATGATATTCTTCATAACAATTCCAAATTTAAAAGAATCTATACTCTAAATACTTTTAAAGGTATTGATTACATAATTAAAAGTTTTATTTTTACAAAACTATTACAATCTTTAAAAAACTAGTGCAAAGCTTTTTGTCCCTGATTTGTTTCTTTTGTAAAATATTCTTAAATGGCATATAATTATAAACAAAAATTAATTAGATGAATTTCTTATCTTTCATTATGTTATACCTTTCTTAAGTTTAACTAATTGAAAAGGAAGTTATACTTTATTGTTTCTTTTACAAGAATTTACTTCGTAAAATTGTTACCGTTTTATAAATAAATTAATGTATTGTTGTATCAGGAATAACATATTTATTAAAACATGATATTATTAAAAACTTCTCTGAGACTTCTATAATGAAAAGAGAAAATTCTTAATACTCTTAAAATCACGTCTTCATAAAACAGCCGAAAGTTTTATGTGGTGTTTATAGTGAAATATTGTGATTTTCTCAGGTATTATTTCTCTAAAAAGATCACAAACAACAATCATGTAAATTTTTACATAATTAATAAAATAAAAAGTATACCATTTCTATAAAAGAGGATTTTATCCCTCAACATAATCCTTTACTACCAATATAAATTACATCCAGACTCAATCCCACACATAACGTGTCAGTGCATTGTGCAATGCAACGAATTCATTTTTAAATTAAAGCCCTCGATATATTATCTCACCGCGAAAAGGCTTAAACAATTGGACGAATGAAGAACTAAAGTAACAATGAAACAAAAAACTAAGACAGCAATAAATAGCAGGGATATTTATCGCCACACGTTCTCCGAAACTATTACTCCTCTTCTGCGCACACGTTTTACAACCCCTAGAAATGTATTCCCGTCTAGACCGGCGAGTATTTATTTATTTTTTGACTGCCAGATCGCCTCCATAAATTCAATTCAATTAAGGCCGTCCATTGACAAGAAGAGAGAGATATGGTCGGGGACGCTGTTTGGAGCGTGTGGGGGAGTAAGGTAAACCGGAAGATAAACCCTCGTGCGCCGCTAAAAAGTGGGAGGACATGAGAAGGCAAGGAATTAATTACAAGTCGTGAATCCTAATGCAACGCGGTCGCAAACCGTTCCTCATTCCTTACCAACTCGCGAACCGACATCTTCTTTGCTCCTCTCTTTCTCTCTCTCTCTCTCTCTCTCTCTCTCTCTCTCTCTCTCTCTCTCTCTCTCTCTCTCTCTCTCTCTCTCTCTCTCTCTCTCTCTCTCTCTCTCTCTCTCTCTCTCACACACACACACAAACACACACACACAATTTTCCACATTCTCACGCAGCACCCACCCAACTCTCCCTCTCGCGCCGTCTCCTATTCCGCTTCCCATCAGGAGCTAGTTATCTCGTATGAACCCTAAATCCTTCTCCAATCTTGGACGAAAGGTAAGGAGGGATATGGATGGAGAGAGAGTTTTTAAAGGAGTGGGTGAGAGAAAGTTCCGTTCTTACCATAGAAGGGCAAGCTCTTCTCCTTTTCTCCTTAATCCAGAGGAATATCTGGCGAACCTGCCACCCTTTTTCCCTCCCTCTATGTGCCCTCCTCCTCCCATTTTACCCTTCCATTTTACCCTCCCATTTATACTCCCTCCAGCCTCCTCTTCCTTCCTTATCCGACGCCCAAATCTGCTCTATGGAATATTCTCCCGAGTAAATGGAGTCTCCGATGCGAAGAGATGAGAGGAAGGTAGTGAAGTAGGTGGAGGTTGGGGAGGGAAAACTGGAGGAGGTGGAGGAGAGGGGAATAAATGGAGTGGGATGAAAGGACAGACGGCGTGCGACGTGTAACAGCGGTGGGGGATAAGAGGGAGAGAAGAGGGGAGTGGATGTTGAGAGGGAAAGGGAATTGGAAGGGTGAGATGATGAGGAGAATGGCAAACGTATGAAGGAGGAAACGAATAGAATTCTCAGATATTATATATTTTCGCGAGGGAAAAAGGAGATGTATCGCATACGTATAAAGAAATGGGTTATTTTTTTTAAGTAATATTTCGACTTTTGCTGCGGAGAAATTTTGTGAAATAACTGGGAACTGGATATTAGTTCGTTCATGAGACCATTGCAGACTTGAATATTTTTTTAAATTGACATTCTATATATGTGAGTAAACTGTTGTACTTTTACAGTTTTAAATTCTATCATCAATGTATCCTCGACTGTTTCTGAAAGAAAAGGGTAAATGGTTTGGCTATAAACATTAATTTTGAGCGGGCTAGCAATGATTTAAAATGTATTTTTGTGTATTCTTATGTTTTCATGGATTGACTCGGTTTGAAGTTTTAAATTAACTTTTATTTTAAATAGTTTTATCTTTTTGGGTGAAATTGAAACGGAATACAATTCAAAGAGCAAAAATATTATGTAAAATTTATTTAACATAATAATCAATCTCCATCTACTTAATTTGATTGGATTTTGTAAAATTTAACGCAATTTATGCAAAATATTTTTACATTGCTATTTCACTCTCTCTTTTGTCCGTTGAAGGATTGAGTCGCCTATGTGCAATTTAGATAAGTTAATAGCTAAGTAATGCAGTCGGATTGCAAATCCACTGCTGCATTAAAACAGGGAATGTAAAAGGGAAACCCAGAGTCGGTAGTAGGGGACACAATGGTTAACATCCCTTCCGAAGGACGCTGTATTGTTCTTGCTTCTCTCTCTCATAACAAACAAGTCGGGTCGGTGTATGCCAAGGCTGAAGTAATCAGCCTCAGCCAGGATTCGAACCTGGTCTCTCCTCTCGGAAAGTCAATAATCAAGTCATTCAGCTACCAATCTACATTATATGCCCAATTAGTATTTTTGTGTTGAATCTTCATATTTACCAACCTGTAATTAGGAATTTCTTCTACTTATGAGACATAACATTATAAGCAATTAATACAGAGATAAAAACGAATAACGTATGGCCTATACAAATAACTATGTATCTGGAAATACGCATAACTTATCTAGGTACAACTTATCATAAAATTTCAACTGAATGACCTTTAATGATTGCGAACTGAGCAATAACTGGATAATTTAATCTCTAAATGCTAACAATATTATCTTATGGAAACAAAAAAGAATTTTACTTTAATTATAGACCCCAATTATATTATCACTGCCTTTTCTTATCTCCACACGAGTTTTATTTTCATCACATCCTCTCCCTGATCATCCCTTCCATTCAACAAACTCCTCTGCGTCCCCTTTTCCTTATACTTTTTAATTCCCTCCTTTCCATTTCAACCAGCCGCGCAGAAAATAAACTTTTACTTTCCAAAAAAATTTACATAGAAAATAAGGACGCGCGCTAATGCTCTCTTAACGTCGCCTACGCGAGGTTAAGCAATCCAAGTCCTATGCAGATAAAAAAGTTGCAAAACTCCCCTTTCATATTTTTATTTAAAAAATTTCTCTTTTTTTCCTTAAATACGAGACTCCTAACCAAACAGCCTCGCTATTTTGTAGTCGCCTCAGTCACCGCTTTTAGAGAGAGAAAAGAGAACGCAAAAACCTAGCGAGTTAAAGGGAATTTTCTTTCTCTCTCACTATTTCACCACACACACGTGTGTGTATGTATGTATATATATATATATATATATATATATATATATATATATATATATATATATATATATATATATATCCACGTAGGTATTAATGCTTATGCAGTAGTGCCAAAGGGAACACGGAAAGAGCTTAAAAACAGGAATGATCGCATTTTTCCCTAGTAGTAATGAGACCGTAGTTTCGCGTTTCCCCTATCTTCGTAAGAGGTGAGAGCAGAATTTAGGAGAGCCTTCTCTTCCTATACATTCTTTATCTCCTGTCTCTCTCTTTCCACCTTTCCCTTCCTCTCACTTCCATTCTCCCTCCCTTCCCTCTCTCCGTGGTTAGCGGCGGGACGGAACGAAAGGGTGAATCGAAACGAAAGCGACCTAACCCGGAGTCGGACTCGAAAGGCACCAAAATGTGGTGCAAAGTGTAAGGTGGGGTTGGGAGAGGATGGACAAGGAGGTCGCCTGAGGTGGCGCTGATGGGAACTGGGGCCATTAAAGTTCACCGTTTTCGAAGAGACCCTCGTTAAGGAACGCGAATGACTGCTTGCGTCGAGGATCAGCCCGAATTTTCTGAGGAAAGTGTCAAGGTTATGGATATAATATTTAAGGACGCATTTTTTGCGTTTTTATAAGGAATGTCTGTTTTTTACTTCCAAATTACTGCCCGAGAATGGAATTTTCCTTACACAAACGCTCTATTTTGGCGAATGTTCTAATGGTTTAATAACTAGTAGTTACGCTGCGTTGCTGGCCCAAATTGACGCAGTGTATTTGACGGCAAGTTAAAGTAGAATTGAGTTCTTTAAAAGTGAATTCTATGGCTGGAAATCATATTTAATCTTCTCCTTTATAGGTCTAAAAATAACGCATTACAGAATTTCAACTTGATAATATCCAAATTTAATCATGGTGACATTAATATTTATAGCTAAAATTTTTAAAATGTACCTTTTGAAAGTAATCGCACTTATAAAAATGCATCATAAATTCCAAAATATACATAAGGCGCTAAATAACAGAACCTTCTAATGACCAATAGTTGTTTGACCTATACTTTTGTTACATTAATAATGAGTAAATCTAAGACGAGTAAGAGTATATAGAATTCCAATATGTTGAATTAGTGTAATCCCCGATAATGCACGTTTTAGAATCTCTGCAGGGTAACTGCAATAATTAGATAACCAAATAATCTTATCGAGCATATTTAAATTATATTCTTTTGAGAAATTCTTAGCCTCGAATCCGACTTCTTTCTGCCACGCGCTTACTTCCATTGAGATAGCGACGAAGACTTGGTGGTGGTGAATCTACATAGAGAATATTCCTAAAATCCTCAGAAATGAAAGTGATCGTCCCTTCTAAATTATCCTTCAATTAGAACTCTTGTTTCAATTCAAATACGACCTTTGATATCAATATAACTATATTATACCTTGTGTTTATTTAAGGTTATATGTCATATTGAATACCTTTTTAAAATCATCATCGCGCCAACAACTCAATGAGGTGATAACATATTTTTATTGGTTGTGAAACCTCAAAATGTCTGATAACTGTTCAAAATCATCCTGCACAATTATTATTTTTGATGAATTGAAACTTTATCTTCTTGTCGTTTCTTAATATCATCGTTAGTAAAATATCAGCACATAAGTATGAGATTATTTTTTTAAATTGGCTCTACACATTTTCCCATTTTCCTCTACCGCCTTCATCACTAGATAATTCTCTTTTCCTTCCATGTCGTTGATATCTTTTCTTTCCTCTGTTATTTCAATTTTCTTTATGTATTCAGCAGCATACTTGCATTAATTAAAATTAAATAGACAGGGCGAGCATTATTTAAAGAGTGTTGAAACTAAAGTGACATAAAATTAATTTTTAATATTACATCATTATTCTGGTATGAATATTATTTATTTCTTGAAATCAATGATTTTGTAATTTAAAATTTATAATGCAAGTAGAAGGGAAATCTTAATCAATGTTTAATGAGTGATCACGTAGATTATCTTTGCTGCATTTTAAATGCGATTGTATGCATTTTTTATCAAAATATTTGCTTTTTTACTCGAATATTTATTTTATTTTATTTATTTCCATGCGGCCCCTAAACAGCCGTAATCGGCCTTTTACAAGGGGCTAATTAACATAATAACAAGGACTATCACAAACATCCATGCCCTAGGTGAAGAAAAACCCACCTAGGCGGGATTCGAACCCGCTAAAAACAGTATTTTTACAAGTTTAACTTATTTAATAACGACTGCGCCTCTGCCTTCTCTCGGATGACTGCAATCCATTAGCCGCTGGCAAAAACCACGTTACGTATCTAGAACAATACTTTCATTATTTTTCTGAGAGCACTTTTGGAATTATGAGTTGCCATATTTTTCCTTTTCTGCTTTTTTAATGAAACTCAACCAGAAAATAGCTCATTATGGATTAATTATTATGTGGTGTAAATACTAATACTAAGACACTATTTATAATTTAAAAAAATTAGGTCCCTTCTGCTTAAATTGCCATAATCTCGAGATATTTTGTTTCGGTATACATTATATTATATCGAAAGAGAGGGGATGCCAATAATTACGGTCAGAAATTTTAATTAACCCTTTCGCTATTTATAAACACGTCGACGAAAAAAGAATTTTTGAGATCAGTATTAATGGAAGCGATCTTTAAATTTGCTGAATGATTATTTAAGGTAAAAAGAAAAATAATTTTAAAAGCATTTTCGGTCGAAACGCCAAGTCACATTTTCCAGACGCTGAAAAACGCTTTAAGCACCCACCAAAAAATATTCCACCAACCCCATTTTTGTGTTAATTATTCCTTCAATCCATCCCACCCAGACTTCATAGTTTTGAGAGGATTTCCTCCTCATAACCTCAAAAAAAACTCCCATTGCTATTTATTAAGCGTTTCAAACCCTTTTCCTCACTCCTGCGATGACTGACACCCACTTCAAACTAATGTCACAAACCAACACACACACACCAACATTCCAAGTCACACATCTCTCTGAAAAACATCGTTCCCCGCCACCGCTCTCTCCTCCCACTCATTTCCCCCTTCTTCCTCTCATTCTCTCTTACTCTCTCCACCTTTCCCATCTCGCCTCTATCTTTTCTCCGCCCACCCACCGTAACTCCTTCATATATACTCCCCCACATATTCTGCTCACACCCTGAGGCAAGAACTCCGTCACGGAGCCTGCCCTCACACCCGTGGCCAACACCATAAATCCCCCATACCCTTTTCTCACTAACCACCGCACTCCTTCTCTCACGCCCCTTTGAAAACCCCGACCTACTTTCTCATCCTCTTTAAAGGCACACACCAATCCTTCTTCCTTCCGCTTAGGAAAGATCCTATATACCCTCTTTCTGTCTCTCTCTCTCTTTCCCTCTCCACACCCTTCACAACACCTCCACTTACCGAACACACTACGCCTCCAATCTTTCATTTCCTCCTCCTACCTACCCTTTTAGCGACCATTTTTCCCTTCTTTCTACCTTTCTTGGCCTTTGTTGACTGGTGGTTCGAGTTTCTGCCAACGGATGTTAATGTCGCGGGTTCGAATCCCGCCTAGGACATGAATGTTTATGTTTGTCATGCCAGGGCTATATGTAAGAATGGACATGATTGTCTAAATATCACCCTCAATAAAGACGGATTATTATTATTTTCTTCTTCCATTCGCCTTTGCACAACCTCATCCCCGTCCGCCTTCTCTTTCCCTCTTTATCGCCATTTTCCTCCATTTCTCTCTCTTCCTTTTACTCCCTTTATTCCAGTTTTTTCCCACACTTCGACTACTCCCTCCCTCGCCCCTTCTCTCATTCCCAGTCAACATTCTAACCGCGTTATTTCTCCTCCAACATATATAATATCGCTCCGCCATAAAAGTCTCAGTAAACAGCCATTCTTTCCTTCTCTGCACGATACGAACCACAAAGGCCACGGACTTCGCCTTCCTCTTCGCATGCAACTACACTTTCCCCTCCCATACGCCCCCACATCCTCCTCCTGCCTTCTAGCGCTCTCTTCAAGGCTTCGCTCGTTCTGACGAAGGGCACTTGGGCGCAGCGAAGCCTCGCGAATCCCTCCCATAGACTCCCACATATACATATTCCTTTATAATGTTCCGTGCCACGGTCCTTGCATCAATTCCCTTTCCATTTTTAAGCTCACGTCACTGCTAGGCGGCACCTCCCTATTTCAGTTCCATCCATTCTCTTCCTTTTCTCTCTCCTTCCCCTTTATTTACTTTCTTCCTCCCTCCTTCGTTCTTTTACTCTGTCTCTTTCTCTCCTTAAGAAAGTTTTCCTCTTACGTCACGCAATCGAGCGACTCTTAGCGGCGAAACCATTAGATCGGAAAATTGAAGTTCAAGGAGCTCAACGAGCGCAAAATAAAAAGAAAATGGGGATTTTTTCGAAAACATATTTTGTGCGTGTGTTATCTCTTGTTTGAATTGGGTTACATAAAGGGCACGCCAGGGGAGAAGATTTGTATTCGCTTCTCGGACATTTTTATGTTTTGTTTTTTATGGTATTCCATCCGTAAAATATTTGTGTTTGTTTGAAATGGAAGTTATTAAATACGTAGATATCATGTTTTTAAAAATCGTTTTATTTGCGCGAAAGAATGCCATGAACTTTTGTGCAGAACGCATTGAAAGGAATTAAGCACAATAAATATTGTAAAAATTGCAACACTCGCAATTGTCTCTACAAATTAGTTTAAGAAATCTAGGATGTAAACTAATACCACGCGTTAGCTTCATGAATATATCTATATTACAAATTGGGTTTATGGGTCACTTTTCAGAATATGCAAATTACTTTATTTAAGTATTAATCTGACTAATAAACCGCAAGAAGCGGGAATATGACTCCAAAGATAGTATTATCATTTGCTATAATTTCGCTATTCTAACTTAGTATATTAAATTATTCTCCTATTTCAGCGTTATACGATATTGATTGAAATGTTAGCTAGATACGTATAAATCGTGGGCTCTAGAGAGTTTTTCTTCCTGTAGCATTAATACTTCTGTCCAAACATTATTAATGCCTAAAATATAATACCACATATAGAAGCTATAAATGGACATACTTATATATCTATCGATTACCGCAGGTAAGGAATACATAAAATAGGAGATAACCTGCATTGAGTTATTGCCAGTAGAGAAAAATCACAAACTCAATAAAGCTGTCAATAAAGAAATTCATCGATTAACTTAAATTAATAAATTAAATTGGACTATGATTTAAAAGTATGCCGAAAAATACTGCTACTGGATCTGTATTAGGTATTCCATAAAAATAGGAATCCTTGTCTAAAACTGTTTAGAGTAAAAACAATGAAACTAATAAGCGAATGAGGACATTATAAAAGACGCTTAGACACATCGTATTATGGGTCAGGCCGGACGTAGTTCGATAAATTAGCAGATGGGAAAAAACGAAGGAGTCAAAAAGTACTCAAGGAGCTTTAACGTAAGGAAAGAGGTCAGACAGCTTGACGTCGCACGCGGAAAGGTTAAACGAAGGAATGGCGGTGAGCAGAGAATTTAAAGGCTAAGTGGAAGGATGGCCTTCGGGAGAAAGATCAAGAATGAGAGAAATGGAGAAATTGTTGAATAGAATGCGAAAGATCAGGAAAAGGTAACAATGGGATAATTCACGCTCAGAGACAATGCTACGTTAGAAAAGAAAGCTTTGGAGCCATTCCATAAACACGCTTTAAATTTTAATTTCAACAATGGAAGTCAAGACAACATTTAAGAGTTAAATATCTCATCTAGAACGATATGTAACAGAGCAGAGGTATATTATTTTTATCGCTGAAGATTAATATATATCAACAATACATGCAATAATATATTACATTCTGCGTAAACGGATTCTATTAATTTCAATTCACATTCCTTGCGATACTTAGATGGGTAGGCTTTTGGTTTCTTGAATTTTATTATATTATATTATTTCTTACTCCGGGATGAGCTAATTTTACGTCCATTATTAAGTACAGTTACTGATTCCATTCCATATAATACATTTTAAAACGTAACTAATAGAATAGAGTCATTGTATAGTTGTGTTGATTGCTCATGCAATAACATAAAAATGTTACAAGTAATTATTGTCAATTATTGAAAATGTCAAATCGATTAAGTTAAATTCAAAACCCAATTCAATAAACATTATCCCTAAATATTGAAAGCGTTTTTTTAAACTTCTATGCGAATTCGCGATTAAGTCGTGGGCACTATAAAATGAAATTCAAACTGGTGCTCGCCAATTTTCAACACGATCATTGTCAATTCCATATTTCGTTAGAAAAAAATAATGAAAAATGTCCTTTGTGACTCACTTTTTATATCTGAATGATAGCGCAGATGATCTACTTTCTCGCTGTACCCTCTCTCTCTCTCTCCTCTGCGTATAATCTTCCCCGTAAAATTTTCAGAGATGCGTCGCAAATTTTTTTTCACTTTGATGAGGTGATTCATGCAATGACAAATGAATCATCTTCTCCTGTTGGTGTGAAATTTCGTTTTTCTTTTATTTTTTAGCGCGCCGGCAGTTTGAATTAAAACTTTTCATTGGATTGAAACAACCAAAACTGTCTTAATTTTCTCGCTCGATTTGCTCGCTGCCACCCTCATCCTCCTCCTCGCTGCCCCCACCCCACCCTCCCCCACCCTCCCTCCACCCTGACCGTCCTCCCTGCGCTTTTTTCTTTCCCCAGCTTTTCCATTCTCTCCCTTCGACCCGCTCTTTTTTTTAAGGAAAAAACTTTTTCAAAACTCCTATTTGTCCTCCCGTCCTCGAACCAATTACAGTATACGAAAGTTCTCCCATATCTCAACGTGGATACCCTCCCAAACCAAACTCCAATCTCACACCCTCACTCCGTTCATCTTTTCCTACTTACCTAGCGGCCCCGATCGCTCCTTCCCTCTTTCCTCATGCCCTTTCTCTCTCTCTCTTTCCCTCTCTATTTTCCCTCTCTCTCTTGCTCTCTACCTCAGTATCCCTATTCTCTGTCCCTACCGTCATAATTTATTCCCTCGCCCTCCTCACTACTGCCTATACTCTATCTCTCTCTCTCATTTCATAGCACCTTACCTCACCTACACTGTGCCTCTTGTATATTTACATCCGTCTTATTACGACCGGCGTAGCAGGATGTTGAACCGTGGCATGTCTCTTAAAGAGGAAAAACCAGGAAAATATCTGATTTTTAGTCTTTCTGTTGATCAGATGTTTGAAAAAATATAAATTTACTGTTTTAATATGATGTCCTTTAATAGGCGGAAAACTATTTTACAAATCCATAAAATGATGCAGTTAGGATCACAGATCCCTTATGGCAGTGCTCTGCAACCAGTGTGCCGTGGTACATTTATGTAAAATAATAGGGAGGAGAAAAATCCTCTGCTTCGTTACATCTACATGTTGCCCTGCAATTTCCCAATCTGGTGGGTGGCAGGGGGTATAATGCACCAAAACTTACCTAACAGTTATTATTCGCAGATTTGTCTTTCCTGTTATGGTCTCGTATTGTTCACGGAAAGAATGAACCTTTGTAACGGTCCGTCCTACAATCGATCTCACGTATCTTATCGCCATGATCATTTCTATCTATGTACGTTGGAGCCTCAATTATTCTCAATACTTCCTCTGCTTGAGCACTTTCTACGGTATTCCAGAGATCTCCATTTTAAGTCCTTCAATAATGACGTTACGCTTTCCATATGTTCCTACTTATGTTTAACGAATCTGACTGCTCTCCACTGTACTCTTTCTAACCTAATTATTCTCAAGCTATGAATATGGCAACTAAATTTATAATATGGCGATATGGTGGGTTTTGTTACGCTGTTTCAGTTATTTCTAATTTCTTCCAAATTAAAAAATAATTTTGAAACAGGAAAAAATTCCGCGTTCAGAAACAGGAGGAACAATCTGCTACGGTAGTTCAGTAGTAGAAAATCCGACCAGCAAGTGAAAGATCCGGGTTCGATTCCCGGACAGAGAAGAATTTTTTCCTGTTTCGAATTATTCTCAAATTTATATCTTATGCCTATCTGCATAAGATCATATGATCAAATAATTCTATCAATTTCTAGCTTGGCAATCTCACCATTTGGGAGAAATGGATTTTCTTCGACGTATCTCTTGGAGTACGTCGATTGGGGCTGGTTGATACTAACTTGGCTAGCCTTGACCCAACTAAAAATCACCTGAGTTTAGAACCAAGAGAAACAATCTGCTACGATATTTCAGTGGTAGGATATCTGACCGGCAAGTGGAAGACCCGGGTTTGATTCCCGATCATAGCTGAATATTTTCCTGTTTCAAAATAATTCCTAAATTTAAATACATATAATATCTTATACGACTTTGCGAGCATATTCTCTCTCGCCAACGGAAATGTAATTGTTTCAAAATAAAATAATGAGTTTATTTTCTATTTTATGTCCATTTGAGTACCTTCTCTTTCGTTTATGAGGATAATGGATAATCTATTAATATTATATAATTATTTTACATCCCGTATCTCCGATCCTTTCTCACTCTTTTATAACAATTTTCCGCGTATTCTTTAATTCCTACTCTTTTCTAAACCAACCATCACGTTTTAATTTTATATATTCATACAGATTTTCTTTCAAACTCTCACTCCTCAGAGTGTACCTAGCAAGTAAATGATATACCTCATGAGATGTAGAAAAATAGATTTTTCATGCAAGAAGTTTCACTTAAAATTAAATTATGTATAAAATACATAGTTTATGTATTTCTTACTTAT
Organism: Tanypteryx hageni; assembly: GCA_028673005.1. Lineage (NCBI taxonomy): Eukaryota > Metazoa > Arthropoda > Insecta > Odonata > Petaluridae > Tanypteryx > Tanypteryx hageni. Next base: position 97,480,623 of record CM054112.1, on the reverse strand, counting down.
CTTATTTGAAATATGAACCATCGTTGAATGTTGATATATGCTGAATTTGATTTTGTTTTCCATTTTGTTTATATTTTTAATACAAAATTATTTTATACCCAATTTTTAGGTTGTTAATATCTACAAGTGTTACGTAGTTTGAAAGTTCGTTCTTAAATCCTATAAAAAAACTCAAACTTTTAAACTCGCATAATATTGTATTCGTATGTTCTTTAAATGTGCCTAATCTCCCCTCACACAGAGATTTATCAGTTTCTAAAGGAATCTCAAAATTTATAACCTCAAGACTACGCTAATTTAATCATTCAAAACGTAACTCATTAAGTGTCCCATTTCAAATTACCGAAATTAATCACCAATTTTTCTTTACCCCTCAATAGCCTTGTTATTTTAAACTCTCCCCTCCTGCATGTCCGATTCTGTTACTCGCGGCGAAACCCTTATCAGCTTCCATTAACGCTGAGAAGATTTTCCGAATTAATTTTGCGCCTGAAAATGCAACTCCTGCAAATGTGCGAGCCATTTTTCCGGTTTAATTGTGTTTCTCTATGCTATACTGTGGAAGCAATTAATTATTCAAAGCGGCAGTTCGTTTAAACCGTCCTGAAAACGGAAACAAATAGGAAGTTAAGCTTTTTAATTTAGCGTTGATTTATATTAAGTTGTTATTTGGTCCCTCTAAAAAAAATACTCCCCTATAAAAAAAGTAAAATCGGAAGTAGGTCAAATCTCGCCGAAATCCCGCGTCGGTAGGTAAAGAAAAAAAATCCGCGCCTCAAATTGCTTTTAGATTAACTTTCATCTTCTCCCCATTTCACATCGGTGCCCAGCAATATACACTTGTCCCCTTTAATTTTAGGTTAGGATGGCTTTCGGATTGTTCGTGGAAAAGTTTCAGAAGTTGAAAGGATTTCGGAGAGTAGTGCCCGTTTTTGTTTACGGGATATAAATCTGTGATTTACAGCGTACCTTAATGCAGGAGTTGTTTTGGTTGGTTTTTTTACTCAAATTCCTATTAACGGGGCAGATACTGCGATGCGCTCCTTCGATTGCTGGGCTTGTCTGTTTAACATCCCACGTAGCACTAATTAGAATCTCACGAGTTAATAACTTAAATTAGCGCAGGAATTAAGACGACGTGCTAAAGAAACGGACAACTGGGAAGAAAGGAACTGCAGTTGCAGTTTGCGGGGATAAGTGTGACTGAATTTTCATTAAGCACACGGGAATGATCTTGAAATATTGGGGCATAAATCATGGGGAGGAAAAAAGTTCCATAACTGGGTTAGAAAACAAAATAAATGCATAGAATTTAATAACTGTAGGTACTTTCGTGGGACGGAGTTTCTGGAACGAATTTATGGGCACAACTGTAACAAAGTGGAACACGCGATTTTTTTATATTTTCGAGTCGGTTAAGTTCAGTATAAATGAAGGGGAAATTGTATGCAGAGTGATAGAAGTGCACGTGCTTTGGTTTTAAGTGTGGCGCCATCAACATGTGATGCTCAAAGATTGATCCTCTAATTAACATCTGTTTCAATCTATATCTCTTTCTAAATCAGTTTATTTCTAAATCAATCATAAATTGATTCAACGTCAAGGTGAAATTAGGTCCCGGCTATATGCTTTTCCGTTTCAGTTAGAAACAAGGCAAAGTTAATGTTTCCGAAACATTAATATTCCATCTTAGCCAGGAATGAGATTTTTTGGGAGTCAAACGGCTTATTGGACAGATTTTTTCAAGTAGCTAACAACTTCTTCATAAAGACATTTCAAGGAATCAAATAAAGCGAATTTCTGCGACTGATGGTTCAATATATGGCTGGAACACTAGAAAATGTAATCTTAAAGAAATATGCGCAAACGTTATTAATGGAAGGGATAGACAATACGAATGAATCCAGTATTATGACAAAAAATTGTATAAAACATTATGTGACAACCGTTGAAGTAGCATTAACATTTGCAGAGTTAGCAATTCTGGAGCCTTATGCGCAATCCCAAATTTGAATCGACGTAATATCGTTACTGATGGCATAACAATTTTGATAATTTATAATAAATTAATATTTGAGTTTTATAAGTTATGAAACATTTTACTGCAGCTTAGCAGCTAAGGAGCCATTTGAACTCTATTTATACGATATTTAATTAAAATATGAATATTTTTAATTTTGGGACTTAGGACCCCTAAATTAGTGGTGGACCTTTTATGGATGGCGAGGCGCATTGTTGGTTGCAAATGCTTCGAAGTACCACATTGGGAGTTGCAAATCGTTCGGCGAACCGGATTAGTTTAAATTGGAATTTACCTAGACATCCTGAGGCATCATATAAGTGGAAATCCAATTTAAATTAAGTTCAAAATAATTTAACTTGGTAAAATAAGGATAAGGAGTAGGAATATAATGAAAAATATGTCAAGGCATGCGATAAATGTATAAATGGAATAAGTTTTTTAATCGAATATTTTTTGTAAATTTCGCTAGCATACTGTTCAAGAATTTACTCAAAAAACTTAGTGTTGTATTTAATCTAACCAACAATCATTTCGGTAATTATTTTTTGAGGAGGATATTTCATGCATAAAATTATTTCATTTTATTTTTTGCAGTAACTGATACACTTGATTAGCTAGTCAAGTAACCTGCGAATAGTTTCTTTTTATTCTATAATATATTTGCAAACTTCAAAATTATAGAGAGTGAAATTTCATCTTCGGATTAGGTTCTCACTCCTCTTTGCGTACTATATTTACATTCTAAGATTAGGTGTTGCCCTAGTTCAGTACAACAATCTCTTCATACTCTAAATTCCATAACCGATCTATCATTTTCAGTTCCTTTTTTATTGAAACATTGAAGTATCACGAATGCTCCCGTAACTAAAATCATTCACCAAAAATGTTATTTAATATACAAATATTCACCTGTATAACTGCATTAAATAATTAAAATGATAATAATTCGCTAAAATCAATTGGCAAAAAGGTAATATAATTAAATTATTCGAAAGTTTAATTTAAGAACCCTCACAAGATCGATGTGCCTGCACAATGAAACACGCTGTTAAAAAAACCTCCGTCATATTAAACTCGCGAATTAGAAGCAGATAGGCATGCGTGTACGAGGGTGAATAAGGTGCAATTACATGTTATCGTCTAGCAGATATCTTTACAGAAAATGTGATTTTTGAAGGTGACATTTAGGCCTCCGTGCTTGTGATGCTTGTGCTATCTTATACTTAGATATAGACTTATACTTGACCAATTAAAAACGGAACTAAATATCATCTGGAGGGCATTCATCATTCTAAAAGGTTACATCCAACTTAAGTATAAAATGTCACATTTCAGGACAATGAATCAGGATAAGAAAAATTAGTTTTTTCCTAGATCAGCGGTTTTGCTTTTTGCGGGGAATCCATTTATGATTTTTTGAGTAAAACGAAAATTTATTTGATAAAACTTTACTTTTCAAACGAACTAAAATTTAAGATTTTATAAAACTTCTCGAATGATCATTCCTCTTAATATAAAACCATTAACTTCGCTATATAGTGAAGTTAATGGTTTTATGGATGCAGTAGAAAATGTTTGCCGGCGTAGAATTATATTGATTATATTGCATTAATATCTTAAATGTAAATATATAAAATTTAATCTGAAAATCGATTTTTTTAGTTACCTAATTTATTTGGAGAAAGGTGTAAGGTCTGTGCGAAGCACATCTTGCTCTTATGATTACCTCGCGCGTTCATACCGTGTCTGGAAAATTGCAAACTTCCATCCGCAATCTCATAAAAGGAATACTGTGAATTTCTGACCGGGACATACATCTTTTTCCATCGGAAAACTTATCTTTCTCCCTCTCTTCCTCTCACTCTCATATTTTTTTCTCCGCGTGGGGAAAAGACGACCACAAACCTCCCATCTCACGCCGCCTCCCATCGTGAAAGCCACTCCGAGAAAGACCGGACGTCTGATCACCCACTCTTACTCCATCGCTAGAGGTCACTGACCGTCGTCATACGGATATATTTTGTCAACCCTTGAAGCTCTCCACCTCTACCCTCTCTTATCCTTTAGGTCCCTCACCCCTCTCGTCTCTGTTACCATCATTTTTGATGTAACGGACATATCTCTCTACTCATCACTTCCTTCTATTTTCTCTCTTTTCGCATCACCTATCTTTCTCCCGTTATTTGCTCCCCTGAACCGCTATTCCCTAGTTTACCATTTCTTTCCGTTTCTCTCACTGCTGTCTTCACTTTACTATAAGTTCCTTCTCCTTCGCTTTCTTATAACATCAATTTCTTTTCCTTGCTCTTTTCCTTCAACCGCCATTCTTCTATTTTCTCCTTTATTCTTCACCTCTCTCTCGTCCATCTATAATCTGCATTTATTACCATCATTTTTTAATCTTTCTTTTACCGGTTTTGTATCATCCCACCTCTTTTCTACCTCCCTCTCTTTCTCTCACTCTACCTCTACGCTTTCCCTTTACCATCTCCCTTTACTCTCTCCCTCTACCCTATCCATATATCTTCTCCCTCTACCCTCTACCTTCTCCCTCTACTCTCTACCCTCTACCTTCTCCCTCTACTCTCTACCCTCTCCCTCTACCCTCTCCCTCTACCCTCTCCCTCTACCCTCTCCCTCTACCCTCTCCCTCTACCCTCTCCCTCTACCCTCTCCCTCTACCCTCTCCCTCTACCCTCTCTCTCTACCCTCTCCCTCTACCCTCGCCCTCTACCCTCTCCCTCTACCTTATCCCTCTACCTCTACCCTATACCTTCTTCCTCTACCTCTACCTTCTCCCTCTACCCTCTCACTCTACCCTCTCCCTCTACCCTCTTCTTCTCTCTTTCCACCCATTCCCTCTACCCTCTTCCTCCACCCTTTGCCTCTACCCTCTATCTTCTTCCTCTTCCCTCTCCCTCGACTCTCTCCCTCTCCTCGTTCAACCCGCTATTCTTCACATTTCTTTTGTCCCATTCCCGAAAAGGCGTTTCTTTTTTTTCTTGACTTCTTAATGTCTCTCTCTACCCGTGCTTGGAGACATCGTTTCTCTGAACCGATTCCACTGATTCCTTCTTTTCGTTTTTTGCAGCCCTATAGATTCTGTCACTCTCCTCTCTTAGATCTTTGCTCCATTCCGCATCGATGCGCTGATCTATTCTCTTTTATTCTTTTCTTCGACGATTTAATGGGTGATTTCCCTCTGCGAAATTCTCTTTCTTTTTGTGAATTCTCCCTCACTTCGCAGGCAATTTTGTTATTCATGCTCGTTAAATCCGCACAATGGAAGTCATATTTGCTTAAAGTGGACAATGTTATCTATCTTATCCTAGATTTGTTTCAAGGTTATCAAAAGATTATGGAGGAAAACAATTTGTGAGAAATAATGGCAGTGAAATATTGCCTAGTAATCGATTATTTAAACGACGACAAGTGACTTATACCAAATAATTTCTTCTTTTTATTTTTAAAATAGTTTCATAATATTTTTTACTTTTATTTCTGTAAATAGAAAAATTAAAAAGCAACTAAGTTATCTTCCACAGTATCTATATTATTCGACTGCGTAATGCAGTTAAAGTACGGATTCTCGTCAGAGATACATATTTGAATTTTACTTGATTAGTGAATATATTTATTATTATATTGTAACCATTGCGTACAAAGTCGTCGAACTTGTTACGTTTTATTATTTTATAAAGTGTCCAGTTACTCAATAAACCTGAATTCTTTATTCTCACTGCAAGCGCAATCGATGAATGAATTTATGCTAAGAAAAGTTTGAGCTAGTGTGAATGTGTATATAGTGTTAAAAACTGTTTCTTACAAAAGTTTTATCTCGATGAAACGCGTTTTAACGTCCCTGTAAAATGAGTCTAGATATTAATAATATTGTAGAGTTAGTATATACCTAGTTACAAAATAGGTCTGATTAAAATGAAATATTGCTCACATTTCATACTATGACAAACAAGTTGAGTCATGAAATTGATTTCTATGCCATGTTTATTTCTTTCTGAATTCTTTTTTCTTAGCAAATTTATTCCTCCATTTTAAATATAAAATTCAGCGTTGTGTAAATAATTTTAAAAACTAGAGGAAAAGACGGAAAATAAAATTTTCGTAGAATGCAGTTAAATCCCTCGTTGTCATCTTAAATTTTCCATCTTAACAAAATAGTTTATAATTATCAATTGTGGACGTTTTATTTTTTCATCACATAGGAACATATTTCATTGGCATATACGATATATGCAATTAATCTTTGCCATCCCAACAATCGCAAAATTTGTTCCAAAATCCAAAAATACACATGCAAAGTAACGAGAAAAATGTCAGCAAGTCATCTACCCTATCTCTTCCGAACTCATTTATGATTGGTTGCTGTCGTAATGCTGTCTTCATTCATCACTAAATTTGGCTCAAAACTTTCAGCCAGAGGTACGCGGTGGGAATATTCAGATTAAAAATAAATAAATTCATCCTGCGGTCCCCGGGATACGGAATTGGAATTTCTCGCGCACCGATATCAATATTTATGACCCCTCCCCTCCCCATTCTTCCGAGTCCAATACAATTTGGATATTCGCGCTGTCATTGTGTGTATGTTGCGTTTTTTTATTTCGAATGCGACAGTCTACACCGACTGATAAGCTGGATTTTTCAATTCGTCTCTTTGAATATCTTAATCCGCCACGCAAAAACCGTTTTTGGAATTTATTTTTCGAAGGTAGTGATAGAATTATGGCTTACACATATCAAAGGATAAATTAACATAATTTTGTAATATTTTCCATTGGATTCGGCGAATATAACGAAATAATGTTTTTTACAATAACCAGGACATTTTACGTATTGAAAAACGGCTGTTTGAATGCTTTATAAAATGCTATATTGCTTTTTTCCGTATCAAATAAAACGCCTTGAATAATATATTTTTATCATTAGCGATGATTTAAAACTGGCGAGCATTTTACCGTTTCGTTAATTAATAATGTTTTAAACTAATTACAGCATGAATAAATAATATTCCTTCGACGTAAATTGAGAAATTTAAGAGACCAACACACACGATTGTTATTTTTATGCTGAAACATAGACATTGTTGCCCCTTAATAATTATAATGTGTGTTTTACTTCTTTGTTTTATCAACCAGGACAAAAATTTTTAAAGGCAACTTGACCATTATATAATCATTAAACATTGAGTGAATCTAATTTATATTTATATCGTGCTGTTTGGAATTTACAGAAATAATTTCACGATATTTAGCCTCTTAATGGGATATGTGGAACATTTTACTCGCATTCGTTGTATAAAAAACCCGATTTGTTTCAAATGAGAAAACAATGTAAAACTCGAAATCATAAATTATATTATAGGCTACATGAATATCTTTTGTTCAAGTAGAGTATGCTGACTCCCGTTTTAAATTTGATATATCAACTTTGAACCACATAGGATGAGAATCATATTTTCGTCAAAAAAATATTTTCTTTAAAATATAACATAACTGCCTCATATAAATGAATATTATGATTTATTTTTTTAGTAATTGCACATAAGCATCAAGCTCACAAAAATAGGTGCATTTGTAAGCAAAGCGAGAATATATTTTTTTGAGAGCAATTAATTTGCCCAAAAGTTTTTAAAAAATCCAAACACACAACAGTTCCGATAACTCTTGTTGTAAAATCCATTGCGAAAGCATGACTATTAGTCGCGAGCAGAAAATTATCATCAAGCCGACATTTTTTCACCCTCAAACAAAATAAACAACAGCGAACGAGAATGCAGAAGGGTGGACCTATCTCCCCCACTTCTCCTCCCTTCCCTTCTCTCCTCATAAAAAAATCACCGCAAACTCATTTCCGAATTCCTCTCTCTCTTTTTATCTCTCCTCCGCCCACATCCGATACTTCCCCTTTCCCCATTGCCCCTTCTACATTCTTCTCCTACCACCGTCATTTCCCCTTTCTCTTTCCCCTGCTCACTATCCGAATTCCCTTATCTCCTCCTTCCCCCCTCCTCTTCTTTCCTCGTCCACTCTCTCCATCCTACTTCACCTCCCTCCCCTATCGTTTTTATACTCTCCATTCCCCCCTTAAACCTATTGTTTCTCCTTCTATTCATTCTCATCGCCTCCTCTCTCTCTCTCTCTCTCTATGACTGAGGCTTTGAATGTGGGGTACGCCTATCTCCACGGGTACGTAAAGATCTTAGTTAAGAGTATACGTAAATATTAAGGATTAACATATTTATCCACGCTTCACACTACATGCACTACTTAGAAAGTTGTGAAGTTACAACTACGAACAAATATATTTCCCCATTACTTCCTCTCCCCATTGTAGAGGTTTTCAACGTTCAAATTACATGTATCGCTTAGAAATCTTAGGTTGTGTATAACTTCAAACAACCTTATCATACGTTTTCAGCAGCTTCTTGCAGACAAAAAGACGTTAGAACGAAAAATAATTTCGACATTTTGGCGTATCTCTCTCCAATAAACGTGCTTAAGAGTAAGTTAACTTAAAGTTTAGGAGGTTTCGTTGTTTATTTCTTAGGCTAGTGGTCGCCCACGGTAGTTTTAGTCGTTTTTTTTATTTTCCAAAAACAAATGCATCGCTATTTCTTTTGCTATTTACATTCCTAAAAACGAGTTGACGCGTTTCATTATGGGTATTGTTCCCGTCATAATAACTTTAAAATATATTAGGACGTTCGCATAATAATTGCTCAGTAGAATATTTTTCTTTTGAATTCCATTCCTCTTTTTACATCTATTTCGCCTCTACCTCTGTTTCTCGCCATTTTATAGCCTTGTATGTACCTCTCTAACCTCTTCCGTTCCATATCTTTTGCCCTCACACCCTTATTTCCTCTCCTTATATTAATTCTCCTCCTTCCTCCACCAATCCTCTCCTACCTCCTTTTATTCTTTATTCCCTCTCTCTTTCCATATTTTACCTCTCTTTCCACTCTCTTATTCCCTCTCTTATTATGACCATTACATAATTCATTTTATTTCTTAACTCATGTATGTAAAACTTATGTGCATGTATTTCAGTGCGTATACTTTTCTATCGCGTTTCTTTAACAAATGCTGTCAGTCGTTTCGTAGGTTTTTCATATCCCAATTTTTCTGTAGATATCATCCTAGTGTGGGTTTTTTCCTAAGATATAGTAAAATAATCATGCTTAATTTTTCCCCACAAGCAATCATCCTTCTCTTTTCCTTTCCGCCAATTTAATTTTATATCAGTACCTAGCATTTATTTTGGTCATTTTCAATTAGTTAGATGAAAGAGAAAACTGCCTAATCTCAATCTCGCTTTTACGAAAAAGCATACCCAACTATCTTTCTCTTCTTTCTCTCTTCTCCTCTGTCTCCTTTCCCTCTCCTTTCTCCGACTTTTCCCTATCTTCCATTCGTCCCTTTTGCAGACTTCATCCTTTTTTCGGCGACTGAAAAATGAGACACCCCATTGGTTCTCAGTGCGACCTAACAGAGGGCGCGCCGATCTCTCATCCCCTATGTATCGACGGTCTATCTGGAGGTGGGTCAGGGAGAAAGGGAAAATGAGAGAGAGAGATGTGAGGGGAGAAGGTAGAAAATAGTTGGGAGAAAGTATACGAGGAGTGTGGGAGGGAAGGACAGAGGGTGTGGCCCGGTCAGCGATTGTCGTTACTCATGAGCTGAATTCCAGGGAAGTCTCCGGGTATTTCCCTTCACCCTTACCAAAAGAGTAGACTCTCTCTCTCTCCCTCCCTGGAGAGGATGAGGCGATTTATCTGGCGAAAACCTTTTCAGAGATTTATTCGGAGCGGCCTCCAATTGTTGGCCGCTTCTCAACGGACGCAGCGCGCGTGCTGGGGGAATAGGGAGGAAAAGAGGGAGGGGGAGATTTTGGGATGGAAGGGGACGTCCCATTCCATTCACAGCCTAGGAGTCACTCTCTTCCGCACGTCTGGGGGTTGTGAGGGGTTAGGCTGTCGCTGACAACCTTTTTTTCGTCGGGAATTGATTCGGAGGTAACACGCTATATTTGCCATCCTGGCAAGACGCATTACGGATTAGGATCTGGCGAATTTTTCCCTCATGAATAATTTATTCAAATATTCGTTGTACGCGTTAAGGTTTTTGACGTAAATTAAGAGGTCTGATTTAGTAAAATTGTAATTAGTTCACATGAAATATTCCTGTCTGGTCTCATTGGAGAGCAACAGTATTGAATTAAAGTATTAAGAAATGCTTTAGAAGCGGATTTGTGCCATATTTGTTAAAATTGTGATTTAATTCACGAGATTTCTTTTACGGGAGGAAAATTATTTTGTTTAATAATATTTCGAGGGATTGAAAATGCGAAAATAGTAGCATCGCTCATTTTTTTAAATATGCGATATGCGTCATTTTTCATTAGGTTAAATGGCAGATTTGATAATTTATATTGAAAATTATTATTATGGATACTTTCTCATCAACTGATTGTTCCAGGAACACACAGTTATAGTTCTAGAAGTATAAATTACGATGATGAGTGATTTTTTACTAATTAATGTAAGCAATTAATCCATTACAACATTAAATTAGTAAGGATAAATTCTATAAACTATAAGATACAACGGTGTATGACCCTCAAAATATAAATAATTGCACATTAGGTTACCGTTGTCTGGTTACGCGACCATTTATCACTGATGAGTGCGTAGGAAACAGAAACACGTAGACCGATCGTTTGACAGAATGCTTGACTTCGCAATTTTTCGCGGTTACTTTCTCACAAAAGCACACAACGAAGAAGCGGTAAACACGTCTTGGAGTTCGGCAATAAAATATTCGGTGCGAGGTTGTATATCGGAGGAAATGGAAAGCTGACTTTTTAAAAAAGGAGGAAAAAATGTAATAAAAAACAGAATAGGAGAGCAAGCAAATAAATGTAAGTCAATATAAATCGGTTGCAGAGAGAGTTTGCTAGCAATACTGCAATGGGGAACAAAAACCATAATGCCGCAACGGAAATAAAAAACGGAATCTGCGCAGATAGAGATGAGGGAAAATAAAGGGGAGGAAAATCTCGACCCCAGATAAAAGTTTTTGCAAATTTTCTTATTCTTGTATTCACTTATTAAGATGGCTAAAAGAATAACACCTCCGCAGAAGAGTAAAATAATACAGAGGGACCGTGGAAATTTCTTGGTGATGAAAATGGCTCTAGTGAAAAATTAATTTAGGGCAAATTAATTTTACATTTTTAATCAAGAGAGAGAGTCTAATTTCGAGTTATGTTTTTTTAGACCTTTTTAATATCAGAACTTTACTTGTTTCCGCGTTTTAATAAGGGAAATACTGCATTATTTAAAATAATGTACACGTAAATTACCAAAATAGACTGATAGCATTGCGTTTTTAAGTTTGATATTACAAAGAAAGCCAGACCAAATAAAACATTAACTGCTTATCCAGGTGTATATGTATCTATGTACTTGTGTTGTTTGTGTTATACCCATTAAAAATACTTGTATTTTAACCTAAATCCAATCAATTTAATAATCACAAACATTCCCAGTAATTTTCTATTGACAGATGATTTTATCTATAATCGTTTCGGAAATACGTCTCAGTCATTAGAAAGAGTAATATGCACGTTATTATAATGTTAAAACTTTAAACTGCATAAAAACAGATAATGGAGAAATCGATGAATTTATCCTCGTATATATTTTTTGTTCTTAAAATTAAATCTAAAAATGAAAACTCTCAATCTACAATTGAGCGATGGATCCAGATATAAAAAAACAGAGATTGCTAAAAAGATCTCGGATCATAAAAATGAGAAAAATGCAGGGGTTGGCGTGGTATAAAAGAAACGTGCTGAAATAGAGAGAGGGGGAGACATAGGGAGAGAGAGGGGGGATAAAAGAAAGTTCAAAGATGTTTTCAAGAGAGGAGGGCATGAGAATAGGAGGAGTATAGTGTATAGGGGAAAAAGGATTGAGACGTGGAGATAAGGTGGGGGAAGAGAGGAAAAGGGTCAGTCGGGTGTGTCCAAAATGCTCGAAGGATAAAATGGGGTGAGAAAGAAAGGCGTGTACGAGAAGGGCGTAAATAAGGGCGGGTAATGGCTGAAAATGACGATTGGATAGGAAAGAGAGTTCTTTAGAAAGTTGATCGAGGTACGGAGAAAGAGCGACGGATACGGAAGAAGGAAAAAGGCGGAATACATATATAGTATGGAAAAAATATCATTGGGAGTGAAGTGAATGAATGAATGAATTAAATGAATAAAGAAGGGAAGAGTGACATAAAATGGGAATGCATTCGAGATAACGCGTGAGCAATGGTCGTAATAACGAAAATGGCGATGAAAAAACATAGATGGGTATGGATAAGGATATAAACAGTAAAAAACCGGTAAAAGATATAGATTTATAGATGCGATTCTATCATTTAAGAAGCACCGTTAAAACATGCACGTAAACAACGTGAACGAGCCTAAAGTAGAGAATAAGGGTGGTAATTACAAGAATGCCATAGATAGATATCGGAAAAGGGAACTTGAGATAAAATGGCTGTCAATGGCTAGTTAGCATAAAGAGAAATCAGAGAGTTGGTGGAAATAGCGAGTGAATAGAAGAAGTATCAGAATATATCTATATATATACGTTCTCTCTCTGTAGCTGAAGAAGGAGTAGTTCCAAAAGCTTTACGTTTGTGATGTTTCTGTGTTTTTGTGTTATTTTACGTGTGTCGCTTCGACATCCCCGGGGCCTCGCCAACCTGAGGTCGTCTGATTGGTGAGTGCTCACTGGGTTTCCTCATCCCAACACCTTGTTGACATCCATATATATACGTATATATATAACGAAAGAGACGGGATAGGAAAGGAATGATAATGCAATGTGAAAGTGAGGGAATGGAAGAGTGAGGGGTGGAGAGGTGTGTAGCGAAAAGAGTGAGTAAGATTAGAGGGGCAGAGGGACAGAAAGGGAGATGGAGAGAGAGGAGGAGGAAGATGAAGATGGATGGGAGAATGGAGAAGAAGGAAAGAGATTAGGGGAGGGTGGAAGGAGATGAAGAGAGGGAAATGGAAGGAGAAAGACAGGATGAGGGAAATAAATTGAGGAAGAGAGAAAAATGAACTGGGAGGGGGTAAGAGAGATAGATGGAGCATAATGGGAGGAGGTGTGGAGAAGTTAGAGAGATAGAAAGGAGTTAGGAGCAGGAAGAAATGGGTGAAAAACGAAGGAGGAAAGTGTAACATAAGAAGGGCTGGAAAGTTCTCACACCCGTTTCTTTTCAGCCCTTTAGCCTTTATCGAGAGGTTAGGTAAGAGCCAAAAAGAAATCCTACTGCCGTCTACGGAACGCACACTGGAACCGCTTTATCCCCGTGGACTCTTCCTGTCTTTTCACCAGACCGTTGCGTCCAGTGATTCTCTCGGGATATTTTCCCGGGAGGAGAATGTAATCTCCGAGAAGGGGAATCTTTTTTATTTCCCGAAGTGCTCCTATTCGACAGATCTGTCCGTTTTGCTCGACCATTTTTACCGTCAACTCCCCTATCTGCCCCATCTACTGACACGGAGTCCACAGAAATCTCTGTCCTCTATTGCGAGGTGATTTATTCGCCCGAGAAACAAGTGTGTAATCTGTTGAGACTTGCGCCGACAAATTTCTTCGGAAGGTCTACTCTTCGATGCGAGAACGAGATAAATATTCGGAAAAAACCTAGCAGTTATTTCATAATTGGGTTTTTCTTACCAAGGACAAAAATGGAAGTCTGGTTTGCAGTTGATAAATGGCGCAACGTTAAAGCAATGGCCGTGGTTGATCACAACACGCCAAACGACGATTCCGAATATTTTGTAGATACGTAAGTTTTATTTACACCAATATATATTAGCCTTGATCATTAACATATCAATTTTAAAATGTTTTACGCTAAGAGGTTAGATGTTTTTACAGATAGACTTATACATGCAAAAACTACTTGCTCTGCTTTGTGAAAATTATTTTTAAAATATCCTATAAAGGTTTATTATTGTTATTTTTTAGTCCTTTCAACACTTCTTTATCTTAAGTTATGCAGTTCTCGAATAATTTTTATCACTGACTCCTAAATGTCAACCAAGAGAAATTGCAATTTAATAATATTTACTGAAGCGAACAGAAAAGTCTTTGTTCACGCCATGATTTTAACTTGTACCTCTGATATCTGAATGGCGACGCTTAATATACCTTTGTATCAAGATTTCATTTCTGGTTTTTGAGCAACAGAATTTCAGCTGTAATCGAAAAATGTGCTAAAATCTAAAGCAAAACATAAATGATACTTATCATCGTAAGAATCAAGTGAGCTTGTGATTCGATAGCAGCATTAAAACATAGTCCACTCACAAGTCACGATGAAAAATTTCTTCACGTCCCGCCGCACCGTCTAGACGTCTGGAGGACACGTTAAATCACCACGATATTAAGTTCAGAGAGAGGGAGAGAGAAGGGGGATTGAGGGGGAGAGGGAGGGGGCAAAGAGGAGGAGAGGGAGAGTCGGCGTAGCTGACCTTTTCTTTTAATTCTCAAAAATAAAACCAATATAGCAGAAAATTTTTGATTCTGGTCGTTAAAACCAAATTGAAACTTATTTTATCTTGCCTTTTGCTATTAGGTGTAAATTCTCTTCGGTCATAAAGTATCGTCCCGCCCATTTCACCTTGAAATTGGTTCTGGTGACTAATGTGATGAACTTCTGATCTTCTTTGTTTCCTCATCAAGTCAGACATTGTTATTTTTACTATTGCGCCAAATAAATCGTCCTAATTGTAAGAGACAATACAGTCCATGGATTTCCGTCTTTTTCTTTTAATGCACGTGAGAAAAAAATATCCGAGTACCTGATGCTTAAATGCTGGTGTATTTTTGTATGAGGAAAACTGTTTACTTCAGGTTTCGTTAAATCATACTCGTTTATTCTTAAAATAGTCTTGACAACATTGCACAAAGATCATATTTGTCACACAACAGTAGGAGGAAGGGAGGGAAATTTATCTACACCTTATTATCTAAGCAATTGCTTATTGATTTATTTGCCAGAAACTTCGTGTAATAATAGTAGCTAATGAATAAAGATACTGGTTCTGATTTGAACACCTTCGATCCACCTTATTTCCATCTGACGTTCGCATACTCTATTCTTTTGTTAGAATTAACTCCGATCATGGGAGGGGAAAATTCCCGGTTATCACCTTCCCTGGCTGAGCTACTGGGTCAGAGTTGTATTTAAACGCGCGTTGCAAACATTTTTTTCCGAAAAAAAATGAAATTGTGGAGAAACTTTCAATAAATGCAAACAATTTAAAAGAAAGTATCCGACAAAGTATGCTGATAAAATTTCAAACTCACAGAAAAGGAAATTCCAAAGAGAAGCACTTAAGGATTATAAATTGAAATAAAAAATAAGTACTTATCTTAGGTGTCTCCAATAGCCAAAAAAACTTATAAAAACACATGTACACATCAGCTACAATGCAATCGCCTTCTATGGTAATTCAGCGAAATCACATTTTAAAGGGTACATACTTTAAACTTTGTTTTTAGCCCTATGAGCTTCATAATTCTTTATTGAATACAAAAAATGTTTCTTTTATAAATAAAGTAGATTTTGAAATTTTTTTAGGTAAATTTCTATTGTAGTATAATCATAATACCATGGAATTTATTAGATAAAATAAATTTAACAGTTTATTTATTAAATTTAAAAATTATGGAGTTATCATCTCGAGGAATGTTACATTGGCAGTTGACGTTTTTTATAATTCTCTTAAAATTTATAGAAATGCCTAATTTATCAATAATAGCAGATATAATAATGTAAATTTAGTAAGTAAAAAATTTTAGAAGCGAAATGTACTTCTGTTCTTTTAACAAATTTAATTCAACAGGAATATTTAATGAGTGCACAAAAATAAATTTATTAATTCGTTCGTCTCACTCCATTCTGTATGAATAAGCTTATATAACTAGAGCAGCATCTACTTCAGGCAAGGACATACATTCATCTTAGCGTATAATCAGCAATGGAGATGGAGATGGACCTAAGTCATGAGATAAACCTACTTATAGAAAATGAGCCACAGGGTCACATTCTATGACGCTCCATTTGAGGACAGATCGTTATGTTTTTCACCACATGAGAAGTCACAGGATGAAATCCGACACGGCCAGGATCGGAACTGGAGAAAATCAAAGTCCTAATATATAGCTATCAAATTTCTTTTAGATAGAATCCTGTATTATAAAGCATATAATCTTCGAAAAAAATAAACTGGATTAAAATGTGCCTTTAAGCTATGAATTAAAATGCCAACTGAACAAAGAATGGAAGTGCTTTTCATTATTTTCAGAAGCGGGCATACGTCAACCATTACTACTTTAAAAAACTCAAATACAGGAAATTATTCATTAATGAATTATAAATAAGAGAGTTTTTATTTATCTTTACATTTAGGGTGACATATTTTAATATTGCTTCTTATTTTCTTAGAATATTTGAAAGCACAATTGGGGTCCATTTATCCATGGATACAATTTTGAACAACCACACTTGCCTTGCTCTAAAATTATCTCGCAGATAACTACGTAGTTTCAATAGGGAGTAAATTGTATACACTGTCAAAAGATTCTGATAGGACGTGTGTCCTCATTTTACCGTAGAGATAAATCCCCAAAAAATAAATCATGGTCTCATTGAATAGTCCAGGGGCCGTAACATTTTACAGATATGCGTTGAAAATGATCATAGAAATACCGTTCCCGAATTTTGAATGGAGATGGCACTCGTTCTCATGTAATGTATCAGATGGGATGCTTCATCGGTCATTTCCTCCTTCATCGCAAACAAACTCCAACCCGATTCTATAAAATGTCACACCCTATTCACCGTCTCCACCAACCCAACCCACCCCTGCTATCCCTCCGCTCCGCACTAATGGATTACCAAGGAGAGCACAAGGATTGGAAAGTAGGAGTGGTGGAAGCAGAGTAGAGGGAAAAGAGAAAATGAAGGGTGCAGAAGAGGGAAAGAAGGCAGGGGTGGAATAATAAGGCGAGGAAGTTGGTTGGTAGAATGATTTTATTTTGAAGAGGTTCAGACAAGTAAGCTCCGTATTTTGCAGAAAACCATTTATTCGTATGGTAACCATCGACAACAAAATGCAAATAGAATAAAATATGCAATATGACAACAAATAAAAAGGGAAATTAATTAGTAAAATGTGTAGTTTCAAAATGTTTGCGAAAATCGGAAAAGCGTTTCGGCTACAAAGTAGTACCGATATTAGATTTCAAAAATGAGATAGATCATTTGCTTTTGAACTAGCAATGGAGATAATGCTGTTATTAAACCGGGAAGGGTGCACTGGGGCGCTGAATACCCCACAGATTTATATTTTAGGTGTGAGAGATGGTTATGCATATTAACTTGTCACTTTCAGAGTTCATTTAGGGTCACTTAAAAATTATGTTGATAATCTGTTTTTGTCATCACTCTTTTTTGTGCCTTCTGTAGCGTCTTTGGGGCACTGAATACCCCAGCGTACCGGAATCGTATGTTTTTTCGAACCTGTTTCAGTGAACTTTATTATTTACCTTAATTTCCATATCCTACAAAAACTATAACTTCACCGATCAGATTAGTTAAATGCAACATTGAGACTCGTTTTTATACATTGCATCAATCTTAAAACTTTTTCCACGGATGCCTATATAGCTGTTTACCTCTCGGAGTGGACAATGTGTTTTTTAATTTTTAAGACATATTCCTTATTAATGTTGTCTTTATGAAAGTAAAAATATGTTTATAAACAAATTTCACTATAAACACTTTTAATGTCACAATTTGATATGTCGATCCCCGGAAAGGATGGCTGAATAGGCAAATCCGCACAGCATTTGGCGTTTAAATTTGTTTCCCAGATAATAAAATCGAAGGAATTACTGAAAGAAAGCAAACTTACAGTTGTAGCAACTTTGAGAAGAAACAAAAGAGAGATTTCTGCAGATTTGATTTCACTCAAGGGACTCCCAACTGAAACAAGTATTTTTACTTTTGACAGAGACTTGAATCTCGTTTATTATTCTCCTAAAAAAAAAAACTTCTTCTTTTATCATCTATGCACGAAGGAATGAATGTGTCTCCAGAGAGTAAGAAACCTGAAATTACTGAGTATTATAATTCGACGAAGGGGGTTGTAGACATGTTTGATCAACTCTGTCATGCTATCTTTTATGGGTTGTTAAATGCGGCAGCTATAAATGCATTCGTTATTTTTCCACACAATAATGGCATGAAAGGCAAATCTAAGCTGACTAGGCATTCTTTTTGATGAACTTGGGAGAAGCTATGATCAGACCCCAGCTCCAAGAACGCCTCCAAATTACAACTTGGAGAACTTCCCTCCGTAAGTCCATAGCTTCATAGCTTCGACTTCCAGAGGCTTCAACAAGTACTGCAATCAATTTGAAGACAAGGAGTGGAATATGCCAGCTATGTGACCGCAGGTAGGACTGCAAAACTACAGCAACCTGCAAGAGCTGTCAGGAGTTTAGTCGCTGGAATCATTCGGATATAAATAGCAACAAATGTTTTAAATGATTTCAAAAACTGTTTCTTTTTACTTTATAGTTTATAAATTAAAAAATTAACACATTTTTTTGCTAACAGTAAATGGCTAAATATATATTTTATTCATTGGGTCCTCAATGCCCGAGTGTACTTAAATAAGGTGCCAAATCTAGTGTACTTTACCGAGGTTAAAGAGGATGAATACGACTATGATTGAAAGTGTTTATATTTATTAAAAACACCTGCTGGAAAGCCCCAAAAATAATTATAGGTGTGAAAGGGCTACACAAGTTACACAAACATTCTTTAGAGAGAGATTCTTAAGGCTTAGATGAAGGTATGCGATAAAAAGAAGATAGGCAGGAGAAATTGAGAGTAAATACAGGGCGAAAGAAAATAAAGGAGAGAAATTGAGGGAAAAGATAGGATAGAAAGCGGTTGGAGAATCAAAGTGGAGATAGAGAGGATGCGTTGCGTGAAGGAGATAGGAAAGAGAGGAAAGCAATGCAAGAAGGGGGTTTTCAAGAAGGATTAAAGTAAGGCCTCACGATTTGGGAGAAAGGAGGAGGGGAGTAGAGGGGTTCGCAAGAGGAGAGTTTTTCCTCCTACCAACTTCTATCCTTTATACCTTCTACCTCCTACTCCAACGCACATCTCCTTCCACCTCTGAAAGCCCATTAAATCGAACGACTGGGAAGAAACGGTGAGCGACGGGGGAAGGGAGTGGGTAAATGGGAGGGAGGTTACTGGAGAGAGAGAGAGGGCTGGGGGAGGGGGCAGGGAGGTGAAAAAAGAAGAACAAACAGCGAATAAAAAACCGGAACGGCTGAGCAGCGAGGCGAAAACAAGAACTGATCCGGGGATTAAAAGGAGAGGGCACAGAGAGGCTGAAGGGAATTGAGGGCTTGAAGATCTCTCTCTTTCTCCCTCCTTTCTTCTTTCCCTCCCTTCTCCTTTCCCTCCCTTCAAACTCCCTCAGCTTTCGTCGCCGCTTCATCCCGCCATTCGATACTTCCAAGGTAGCTTAGCGCCCTTTTTATGGATACTAAAAACGTATCCCCTTATTAAGTACTTCTTACTCGGGACTTGGACAAGCATTAAATGCTCCGGGAGACAGAAAATCTCGATTTGAGCATTAACTGCCCCTAAACAAAATTGATCCCTTTCCAAACAGTATTTTTCCTGGTTTTTTGTCTTATTTTATTTTACTTTTTGAAAGAGTTCTCTCTCTCTCTCTCTCTCTATCTCCTTCTCTCATCTCGCGAGCAACAGTCAATGGATTCGGATGGCTTTTTTTATTCTCTAGGCATCTTCCTAAAAAGTCCACTCCCCCCTCTTCCGCTTGATTTTTATCCGCAACCTTATTTTTTCGCTTGATATTTTGAGCTTAAAAGCCTGGGATTCATTTATTTGCTTTCGGAAGGGCAATTTAAGAGGAGATGCCAGCACTTGAAAGGAATGAGGTCGGTTAGCTGAAGATTAGTAATGGAGATTAATGCATCATAACCATAAATTGAGAATTGATACAAAAAATGTGGTTGAACGAGTATGCTCTCACGAAGAAAAGTCACAAATGGAAATAAATAAATGAGAAAACAAAACTGGGTTATTTCTTTTGGCCGTAAACCATACGGAATCATCGACGAAAATATTGGCTTTTGGCAACATTCACATGCAACGACGGTCAAGGCTTATATTTGCATATAAAATCGTAATGTATTTTGTATTTTTTATACCCATATATGACAGGCGAGTTTCAAATGATGCAATTAAATTTCAAACAATTCCTCTCCCAATATACACGAAAAATAACCATCAATATAACTAATTTTTCACCATAAAGAAATTCCAATGCTCCGATTTACAGTTATAAATTCCTCTGAAAATTTCTAAAAACCAAAGGTCCAATCCATACAAAGTACCTCCTGTTATTTATCGAGATATGTTTGACCTAAAAAAGGCATTTGAAATTTTTCAAAACTATGATCATCATGCGTAGATAGGAACTTTCAGCACATGTCGTAAACATTTTAAAGAATAAAATAAATTCTGATCGAATGTATCGCGATAACAATACCCAAGGGATACCCAATAACTTTAATAATGATATACAGGAGTGGGTTTAATCTATGGTGACATCTTTAGATCTTTTTCTATAGCGAATTAATTATTAAAAGCGAAACATAATGTGGACATTCTCTGAAAAAAGTAATTTGCAAATTCAAAGAGTTAACCCGTAGTTGCATTTAAAAGTGGTAGAAAGCTCTTCTATAAAATAACTACTAAGGACAATGAATGATGAAGCACATACTTTCTCATTTGTTTAATTTGTTAAATCGTATGTATATATATATATATATATATATATATATATATATATATATATAAACACACACACACACACATACTAGCTGTGTGACCCGGCGTTGCCCGGGCGATTCAGGATTGCACAAAGTCATATACCCTCGCACCGCCCGCACGCTAAACATACAAAGCGTTGCTTCTAAAAATTACCTACAGAGAAGTATTCGTATTAAAGAAATTTATGACATTTCATGGAAAGAAAAAAAAAGGTGGGATTGAACACGAGTCAGCTGCTTCGTAGGCCAGCACTCTTGCCACTCTCCTTACTCACACGATACGATGATCGCCCTCGTTGAACAGACTTCATGGCCAAGCAGTTTTCTCCATTACAGTGTTGCCACATCGGCGTTCACTTTAACCGTGTTTTCCGCTAAAACTATGCGTCGGCGAAAATTTTTGCAAAGAGTATTGACCCATAAATTTTTGCCAAGATATATATATATATATATATATATATATATATATATATATATATATATATATATATATATACAGTGCCTTAACTAGGGCGGGGCATCTTCCCGGGCGTAACTAAAGAGGGGGCGCAAAAATTGTTTATGTATGGTAAGTTGTGTGAGGTAGCATGGCATAAGGACAGGGGCGATTTCACAGACATTTCCAGACATGCGCATAGCAGATACTATAAATTTCGATGATGTTATTGATGAGGTTATTGCATTAAAATCACGCAGAATAACTTTTAATATTAAAATACTTATACTTTCTGTATTTTTATTATGTGTGTGTAATTATGTATGTAAATAATTATATTTATAATTATATATATAAATTATGTACATTTACATTGAGAAATTACATCATTTATGGTTACTTTTATGTATCAATTGTTCACCCTAAATCCATAATAAAAATATAGGTATTAGAGAATTTTTTATGAAGGGGGCTCATATTTGATAGTTAGCCTCGGGTGTTAAAATAGCTAGTTAGGGCACTGTGTATATATATACATATATGAAACGTAATTTTTTATCTAAATATTCAAATTTCTGATATGTAATAATTCTATATTTAACCCTTTCACTACCAATTTTGTTTTCTTTTGTTTTTTTTTTAAATTGGTTCATGTATTAATGTTAAGGGGTTTACTACTGGCCCTGTAACATCAAAAACGTTTCTATTTTTGCAAGGGGAGGGGGAGAGAGGGTATGGGACCCATGTGTCTCATTGGTATTTTTAGTGGGACATATTTGTCCCAGTAGTACTCATTGTAATAGAAAAAATTACACTATTGTCTTCCTGAATTATTTTTTTGAATGAATGCAACAAATACAAAACGTGGAACAATGATAATTCTTATGAATGATACAACGCAAGACAAATTTTACAAAGAGCACCTTTGCATATAGTACAAGCAGTTTTTGTTCAGGACTTCAAGAAATTAAAACATCCTCTAATGTCTCTCAGAACCAGTAGGGCACAAGTCTGTCATATTTGAATGCTTTTATTTTCCACCAGTCTTTGTAGAGTTTTGTATGAGATATATCCCTCCCTATGGTAGTGAAAGGGCTATACCATTCAATTTATTCGCAAAAGAAAAACATAAAAGGCATTTACATACAGAGGATCATGTAACGCACGAGAGCAACTTTATTACTACCGCGCGTAACCTTATGCGCCCACCCCGTGCCACATCACTGCAATCGCGAAATAAGTCCTGCCAGCAGTACGACTTGAGTCAAGTCGAATAGACTTCAGCGGTTTTATCAAATGAGCCGGAAAATAAGATTTCAAACAGCTCAAAAAGGGCCAACTGCCGCTTTCCTCGAAACTCATTTTCTCCCAAGTCTCACTTTCTTCCTATATCTATTTATCTCAACCCACCTCTTTCTCTCTCTCTCTCTCTATAAGAAGGAGCGATGGAAAATAAATTCGAAAAAACATCAAGAGAAATCGCGAAAGAAATGGGATAGAGAACGGCAAGAATGTTGAAAGGGAAAAAAATAACTAAGGTTGGTACATTTTAAACGGCGATAAATACGACACTTAATGGTTTGAAATAGAACGTGCGTGGAGGAGGAGAAAATTATAGGAGCGGTAACATACTCGCATGGGTGCTCCGAAATCTCCCATCTCTGGGCTCCATGAGGCGCGGCCGCGAATAGAAGTTGGTTGAGAGTCTGTATGGAAATGGATTAAGGGACGGAATTATCATGGCCCCTGAAGTGGGATTTGAGAGCTTCAAAGGAACGTGGAATGAAAGAGGGAGTGCGCTAATGGATCCCGAGAAATGTGGGACTCTGCTTTCGACGACTGCCACGACTGACTATACAAGATTAACAACGAAAGTTTCGTTCGCATCTACACGGCGGGAACCGCAATACGGCAGATTGTATGATTCGAGTTGCTTCCAAGTAAGTTATGACTAGCCTTTGTAGGATTCGATTTAAATCGAAAAACGTCGATAAACGTCGATTTTTTAAAATTTTCAAAATCGACGAAAATGAATAGTCGTCGATAAGCGTCGATTTTTCAACAGGATGGAAAGGTATACGTCCAAAACCTATTTTGAATTATAATATTTAAGTCGTTTCTGTTTATTTTTTCGCAGTATTACTTTCCACTTACGATTTCGTTCCTTTTCTGGGCTTACATTAATAGTGGGACTGAAAGAAGGGTATTTTCTTACACTCAAATATTGAAAAGCTCACGCTTCTACTCTGGGCAATCAGGTAACCGCAAGGTCCTAGGGTAGTTTTGAGAACACGTGTTTCGTAGCCCTTTTGAGGTTTTTGAGATTATATTTGCCGACCTAATGGTGGGATATTCCACGAGTCTTTCTATACAGATAAGGTCATGGATATGCCCTGCTGAGAATGCCTCGACCTCTGTTATTACGGCCCTAAAGGTCTTAATCGTTTTTCTACCCCTTCCACTCATCAACCTCGTGGAGTGTATTCCGGAAACAAATGTTTCTCGATCCTTGCTAGCGTTTTTCCTATATATGATCTTGTCTTATTCACTTTCATCCGTTCTCCCTTTTTGACAATCTTTTTCTTCAAGTTATCCAGGAAGGCTCCTTCGTATTTTGCCACAGATTAGTAAATTTCAATTTATATATAATGGTTTAAAAAAGGTGCACATAAATTAGCAATCGTTACTAAAAATTGGAGAGGAATTATGGATAAATATTTATTTGCTATTTATTGTAAAATATTTTGACGATTGGAAAAACACATTATAATCAGGTAAGACTGTTGATCGAGCGCTGAATAATTATCTAATTTTTCTCTCTTCATATTATATGTTAAATAAAGAGAATATTTAGTACAGTGATGAAGTATATCCAATGATACAAAGTAAAGTATTAGATAGTTCTTTTTTTGACGCGTAACATATTACTGCGATAATTATATCATGAATGTTTTTCCTTAATTAGTCCTTAATTGGCATCAACAAATGCCTAAAAGACTTTAAGATTAAAACTGGAAAAACGCTAAATTTATTAGAGCAACAAATCAAAAGTTTTAAAAGGGATTTCAATTAATAACATTTTCATAGTTAATTCTGGACAGATAGCTTGTTCGACCTAAAAGAACCGTACTTTTTGTTATTCCTCCAGATTATATATAAACTTTTAAATGAATTATCTGTGTAAATTAGCCCTTCATTTACTGAAACATTTTCGTGTCGACTAAATATTTTTAACCAATTCGCGGAAAAGTATTAAATGCGCGTGATTGTATTTCAAAAATTTATTATAAACCATAGCCCGCAAACAAACATGGAAGTAAATTATATAGAAAGTAGAGAAGGATAGAAAGACGGACGGTGCACGGACGGACGACATTCCATTAAAAAAGGGCCTTTTATATTCGTTCAGTCTACATCGCTTTCGTGACTTTCCACAGAGTTGCCACTTTGGATCTTCTCTCTCTCTCTCAGTATAGGAAAGCGAGTGGAGACGCGCAGTGAGCATTTCCACGAAAGTGGGCTGATTCCGGCAATCAACACCCTCTCCATCTCTCTCTTTATCGCACTCTATTCATCCCCATTCCATTTCTTACACTTCCTCACAATCTACACTCTTTTTAGCTTATTACCTTACGTGGACGCGTGATTGGTGCATGAAATAGACGTATATTATCTCTCCTTACAGAGAAAAGTGGTCACCACATCTTGGAACGATGGGCTTCAAAAGGCTACATAAAAACGCATGAATTCGACTTTTTTTAATATACAAGATTTCGGTGCTTGCATACTGAGGGTAGAATTTGTCAAAAAACGAAATATGGACTATACAAATTTTGATATTTTAATTTGTTTGCCACTTAAAAATTCTTAAAGTTTAAAAAAAATAGGCAAATGTTTTAATAATACGGGGCAAGATAGGAAGCTGAAATTTTCAAGTTATTTAGAGATTTGTCTATACAAACTAATGAACATTTCATTGTATCCATGAAATTGCTATTGCGGCCGTTAAAATTAATTAATTTTAAACAATCAGATAAATGTTATTTCACTTCTAAATGTGCTACAAATTTAAAATTTGGCGGAAATGTGTGGCATCATTAATCCAATCTGGAAAATTTATAATATTCCTAAATTGCAGAAATTAGTGATTGTTTTACTCCATTATTGTTCCATAAGGAAAAAACGGAAATCGGTCCAGAGGAGAAATCTTATGAATTAAAGAAATATTTCCCACGATAAAATATCTCTGAAAAATGTTTTTTCAAGGTGAGATGAAATGCTTGCAGTATTCAAGCACTTTCTACTAGTCATTATATATAGACTTTTCTTACAGAGGAGGATATAACATATATACAGGAGGCACTTCCAGATGAACTGGAGATTCGAAATTTTTTTATGCAGGATTTTGAGCAAAAAAGTTCAACGCAAATAGCCCAATAGCTCTCGAAAGTTCAGACCTTTTAAAAATTTTGTAAAAAACGACCCTCCGTTGCTTCAAAATTTCGGGAACTGTGGTTGAGCTTGGAGTTGGAAAAAGTGTCTTCTGAAAGCTAATATAGTCATCACGGCAGGAAAAAATAAAGCAATTCTTCAAAGTTCAACGAAAATAGCCCAATAGCTCCCGAAGGTTTAGAATTTTCGAATTTGGCAGGAAGAAAATAGCACCCTCCGTTGCTTTAATATTCCGGAGGCTGCAGTTAAGCTTTAGAGTTGGGAAAAGTGTCTCTCGAAAGCCTATATAGTTGTAACTGCGGGAAAAATAAAGCAGTTCTTCAAAATTTAACGAAAAAAGTCCAATAGCTCTCGAAAGTTTACAATTTTCGAATTTGGTAGGATGAAAATAGCACAGTCCGTCGGCGCAAAATTTCGGGAGCTGTGGTACAGCTAGAGAGCTGAAAAAAGTGTCTTCTGAAAGATTTTATAGCCATAACGGCGGTAAAAATATATTAATTCTTCAAATTTCAACTTAATAAGCTCTATAACTCTCTATAGTTTAGAATTTTCGACTTTGGTAAGAAGAAAATAGCACCCTCCGTTGCTTCGAAATCCCGGGAGTTGTGCTTGAGCTAGAGAACTAGAAAAAGTGATTTCTGAAAGCTTATATAGTCTTAACGGCGGAAAATAAAGCGATTTTTCAAAGTTCAACGGAAAAAGCCCCAAAACTCTCTAAAGTTTAGAATTTTTGAACCCTCAACTTCAAGCTAGAAAGTCGAGCAAAGTGTCATTAAAAAATATTTTTATGCCAAATAAAAAGTTCTTTATAAAGATCAGGTGAATGGTGTTCGAATGATTGTGCGGGAAATGATGGACCGAGCGCTTATGTTGGAACTACTCACCGGTCCGGATAAAGGTCAGACAATATTCCTGCCCAGAATCAAATTGATTTCAACAGATGCCAATATGCCCTTCCGCCTGAATCGGACTCAATTTCCTATCAGGTCGCGATGACAATTAACAAGGCACAAGGGCAAACATATGAAAAGATTGGGATTTTCCTTTCGAAATACGTGTTTAGCCACGGGCAGCTGTATGTGGCATTCAGTCGGGCAAAGGCAGCCGCCGATGTAAAATTGCAAATCCTCGAAACAAGCCACCAAGGTAAAATAGGAAACGATGACTCTGTCTACACTAAGAACGTTGTGTACAAAGAGGTTTTATGTTGATTGCCATTTCTTCCAGCCTTCACATTTCTGTTACCTTTTACCTTTTCCTCATTGTGTAGAGTTTCCTACTAATCGTATATGTCGTAAAGCCTATGCTTACCTAATTAGCAACTTTCTGTAAAAACATTTAATAAACTAGAAACTTTCTTCAACAAAACATACAATAAACAATAATCAATTTTTCTGTTGCTCAAATTGCAGCAACAGGCTACAAGTATATATATATATATATACGTTTATATATATACGTTTTACGTGTCTCTTCGACGCCCCCAGCAGCCTGCCAGCTTGGTCCTCAACTTGGTGAGTGTCCGCTGGGCTTCCCTCAACACCTTGTTGCCACCCTCATCACTACCTTTTCTTTTCCTTTAGTTAATATATACATATATATATATATATATATATATATATATATATATATATATATATATATACTGGTTCATATGACGGGTGTCAGTTACTATATGGTTGATAAACCCGTCGTCCTACGTTGAAATTCAACGGGGAACTTAGACATGAATAATGACAGCTCTAGTTATTGAATAAGAGCCGGTATAAAATTTTCCAAAATAGAGATTCTGGAGTATTTCTTTCTCATTCTTGTTTTCACCAATGATGAGCCCCTTGTCAAAAATGAAGTAATAATAATAATAAATAAATAATAATATTCCCTCCCTCTCGCTGTCCCTCTCTCCCACCCTGTCTCCCTCCCTCTCTCTTTCCTTCCCTCTCTCTCCCTCCCTCTCTCTCCCTCACTCTTTCTCCCTCCCTCTCTCTGCCTCCCTTTTCTCCCACCTCCCCACTCTCTTTCCCTCCTGTCCCAATCCATAGATCTCCCTCTTTTTCTCCGTATCCCTCTTTATCTCTTTCCTCCCGTCCTTTTCTAATTCTATATCTCCCTTACTCTCTATGTACCTTCCATTCTATATCCCTTATTTCCTATCTCTCTCCTCACATCCCACTCTCTCGTTTAGATAAGCAAAAGTATCCAAACTAAATCCCAGTTCCATTAGGGTTACGTAATTTTTTGAAAAATCCTACGATGATTAAAGGCAATCTATGCACTCGTATATATTACACCTATGAGGGTTGAGACAACAATTGATTCTCGAAGTTTAACAATGAAGTGGTCGGCAAGGCAACATCCCGTTTAAATACCGATATTTTCCCAAAATATGTGATTTAAATGTTTAATATGAAAGATTTCGAATGGTAGGCGGAAAATTTTCATATAATTAGAAATTTTATTACTTTTCCTAAAACATACTTTAAATTCAAAGATCGTACGTCAATTCTCTTTGATTTTAATTTTCAAAAGAATAAAAGCCTGCACTTTAAAAACTCGCTTTTTACGTGTTATCTAATAGAAAATGGAAATCGCTCCCCTGGAGTCGAACCTGGGTCTTATTTTGTTTTCTTTTCGTCATTTAATTTTTATATTTGAATCTAACATTCCTGCGAAATTTCATCCTTCCACCTATTCGGAAAGTTTTAAAAAACGCGTTAAACTGTGCCATTGATGACGTCAGTGTTAGACACGCAGAGTAAGGCTTTAATTAATAGAGATGGATGGCAACAACGTTGGTATAAGGAAGCAATTCGTGTTCTTCTTGATAATGCTTTGGCTCCCTAACCCCGTTAGTGAGAGCTTGCTCACATCCATGCTGATTCTTGTAGTCTCTCGAACAGGGTATGTCTGCACTCCAGTGTCGAAGTCGGACCATATGTATCGTAGATATGAGACCGCAACACGAAAGGTGAGGAAGGTGAGAAATTAGACGAGCTTAAACCGGCACCCAATAAAGAGAGAAATCATCATGATCGCATAATATTTTTAAATTGATTATGAAACCAACCTCACAATTTCAGCTCAAGGTCTAACAATAAGAGAAAGACCAATACGTTCAACGAAAATAACAAACACTACTAAAAGACTGGCAGATCAATTAGCAAGGGGAAGAATAATGGGCCCAGAGAATAGCAAATCGAGTCGTAAGAAAAAGAACAAGATATATAGATGCCATAATTTAACATCACAGAAAATTATTATGGCCTTAACGAATGCTCAGTAGTATTTGTAGTAATAGTATTCGAATGCACATTTCAAGCGCTTCACCTTCTAGGGATGTTACTCACCCATTAATTTTCTACGACTAAATCTCAAGTATCATTAATGTAGTGACGCATTATTAACCGACTATAAATTTGAAATAAAAATTATGTTACCCTATGATAAATCTGAGACAATATCGTGTTTGAATGAGGCTGTTTATTATGGGCGCCACCTTACTTAAATGAAAAATATAAATTTCAGTTCATGAAATTACAATTAAAAAAAATTATTTTATGCCTCGCTTCTTGCTTGTCTTGTTCCAAGATATGTAATCCCCTTTAAATTTCTAAAAATTCCATTCCGGCCGCCATTACAACTCTCCAAAACATCCGTTGCGCCTTACTTATGCTTGGTGTAACGGTACTCTTACCTCGGTGCTTTTTAATTATTATCGGTTTCAGCGGAAGATACGTGGTAATCTTTTTTTTGTTCCACTCATTATTCTTTACCGCCCATTTACTCATTGTCGCGAGTTACCATGGTGCAAAAGTACAAACATTTCCACTGAACAGGGTAAAAATATTTTTAACCTCTCCCATACAACAAAGTCGGAAAAATTCATTCATTCTGCTCTATTAAAATAAACCTTTTTTATCATCATTTTTACTTTCCAAAAAATTAATTGCCTGGAAGACGTTCCTCCTTAATTTTTCTCTTTCATCCCACGCTTCTCTTTTTACTTAGGGAAACAAAATCTGTCTTTCAAAGGCGCCAATACAACGCCTTTGAAGAATTCAAGCGAGTAATGGAAAAAAGTTGGGGCAAAGGAGTCAAGGTAAGTTGAGAGAGAGAGATTGAGAATTGAAGGAGAATCCTTTTCGTCGTCAGATTGGGAGAGATAGAGGGTAAGGGAGAGAAGGAGGGGAGTGAGTGGGGATAAAGAGGAGTTGGAAGAAATTCGACGAAGTGGAAATAAATAAGGTAAAGGTCGAAGCTGTGGGATGAGAAGACGTATGAAAGACACGACATTTATGTAAAGGGTGAGGAGGGAAGCTGGAAGGAGGCAAGTGAATGGAAAAAATGTCGAGGCTAAACGGTTGTGAAAGAGAGAGAGGAAATTGAAGGGCGAGAGGGATGAAAGTGTAGTAAACATAATGAGGTGAGATGGGAATAGTTTGAAAAGAGAGAGAGAGGGGAGAGAGAATGGGTTAGATGTGAGGTAGGGAGGATATTGGAAAAGACCGGCATGCGAACAAAACGGTCAAAAATGAGAGTTTCATTTGCTGACGCAATATGTACAAGCGCGTTTTGTTTATTGATGCTTATTGTAAACTTAAAATTATCTATAAATTTAGTAAGATGATTATATGACAAAGTAATTTATGCGATAATTATTTTTAAAATTTTAGCCTTTTCTCTGTAATCATTTCTCGGAATCATCGTTTTAAAATTTTTTAAGTCAACCCCATCGATTTAAAAAGAATGCTTTGCAGTGTTATTGATGGCGCTTAAGGTCACACAATTAGTGAAAATTTTAAACTTTATTTCGAAAAGCATTTGCTTAGAACCTTAATATGAAAGATTTTGAAGGCGCCCTTTGCCGCCCAAAGACTTTCCAAAAACATTTCTTCTTGGTGACTATAGACTGGATCAAACAACACACAAATATTGAAAATTTTAACCTTGCATATATAGCCATTTGCTAAGAATCTTAATTTGAAAATTTTGAAGGCACTCCCCCCCCCCCCCCCCCCCCACCCTGCCGAGCAGCGATTTCTCCAAAATAAATTCTCTGGCAGCGTAATATATTTCATCACACACTGCACATTTCAGCCTTATATCTCTCGCCGTTTACTTGCTATTTTAATTTTTTTTATGACAGACCGAAATGCGTAAAGACAGAGCGAAAACATAAGCACGTTTATAAAATAAAAAGCGCTAAAGATAAAAATATTGAGCGATGGGTGGAAGGTGAGGGAGAGATAAGCGCAATGAGATGGAACTGGGGAAATGGAATGGGGATAGAGATATACGATAAAAAGTAAACGCGGTGTTGACAACGGAGATTTTGGGAGGGAGTAGAAAAATAAATCGGAGAGAAAACAGGGGGAGGAAATTCTGATCTATATGAACAACCGGTTGGTTATGATTGAGAAAAATTTGGCCTTAATCTATCCATAATTGAATCAACCACGAGTAATAATAGGTAAAAGCATGTAAATTGATGCCCAACATCGTCTTCTTAAGTTTGTATTGTTTTTATTTCCGAAATTATATTTGCTAATTTCTGTTAACTGTTTTCATAACGAATTGTGTCGAAAAAAATATAATAATTGATCACTTTTGACTTTCACCTAAATATTGTCACCCTTGCTGAAATTACAACTTCTCAATTAACAGTTATGATGAATGAAAAATATTTAATTCGCTTATCCTTCTAAAATATGTTACATTTTTTATATCATTTAATTGATAAAATTACTGATCGAATCTGTTCATTATAACTCATTTTTTAAGTACACAGTTAAGGTAAATATTACGGAATTTGTTAGATGTTTATACAGAAGAAAGAGGATAGCGTTCGTCATCGAAATACTACATTCTCACGAAAACATCGTGGCTAATAAGTACCCTTCGTATTTACTCAAATTTTTTGTTGTAAATTCAGACAATATAATATCACTAGGCACGAGGATAGAAACAATTCAAAATGTATGAAATTTTCGAATAAAGTTATATCAATGTGCTACAACTATTATTATGGCGTATTAGCGATTAACTGTGAAATTTAGAATACGTTATAGGATGAGGATAGCGATAAAGAAAAAATTTTAAGAGAAAGGGATCGAAAAAGTAATTGGAGAAGAGATAAAGAGAAATATGATGAATTGAAATTTTTAGATAGGAGGAAAGAAAAGTCAAAGAATGAGTGAAGAAAGTTAAGGGGTTATTTGGACAAAAAGGGCTATAGAAGGCGACCGTGCAGATGATGTAAAGTTGGAAAAAGTTCTCAACCTGCCTTTAGGAGTTTGGAAATGTAGGAGACAGTTTCTTCGAATAACTTTTCAGAGGCTGCCCAATATTCGGTGGAAAAATTGGTCGACGAGACATGATAGCGTGAAATTAATATTATAAAAAAAGCGATAGACAAAATAAATTATTTTTTAACAAGAAAGGGTAAGGTTTGGGCTCTTTAATGATTAGTAAATAAGAGCATTTATTTAAGAATAAATGTACAAGCGGAAGCTGTAAAATCTCGCTCTTAGAAACAGAAGTAATGTTCTCACGAAAAAAAATTCTCTTGATTTAAAAACGAAAATCTTAATTAACGGGCAAAAGATGAGTGATTAATGAGAGAAATGCACGAAGTTTGCATTCATTTTATTTACCCAAAATTTAGAACTGAACGTTAAAATTTCAAATATCTGTTCCGTGGTATTATTTTCACAACATTGCTTTATTCCATGATAACTATTACAATGATGGAACGATTGGAACGATAGAAGATCCGGTTTTGATTCTCGGTCATTGCGGATTTTTCTGCTGCTGTCAAATTTCTCATGGAAAAAATTATGTTTTCTCGTATCCATTAGGGTAGTGTTATAAAGTCAGAATATCACAATAATAATGAATATTACGCTGATAGCCGAGCAACTTTTTAAAAACCAGATTAACCTTTCGACGACATAGCAGCCGTTCTCATTGGTATACAATCAATTCTTTATTTTAGAAAATAAAGTCAGCGATTTAGTTAATTATTTATTTGTTTATGAATGACTTATAAACAGTCAATAAACATGGCCTACCGTATATGGATTTAATAGGTGAATCGATACTGTATATGGCTACGTTGTATCTTAAGTGCTTATTTCGTTATACCGACCATTTTTTCGCCATTGGAACAAGAACGAAAGATATACTCTATAAATAGAATACACGGATATTTCAAAGGCATTCTTGAATTTTTATCTCCAAAACAATAAGCCACACTTATCTAGACTTGCGGTCTTTTTTTGTGCTAAATGTTATCTTCTATCCGAATATTTTTAAAAATCTATATCTCACTGATCATGTAAGAGAAAAATATGGTATTAAAATGTTGCTTGGAGGGTGCAATTTAACGAGATACGAGTATAAATTTATTTAAGTGCTTATATAAAGTGGATGCTCCAATTGATGGATGCAGGTCAATGTCATAATTCGGCGATGCATTTTAATGAAGCTCACCAATGCTTAATTTAATTAAAATCCGACCAGTAGTGTTGAAAATTAAACATGCGGCGGGACGTAAGGCGCTCCGGAACTACCACTTCGCTGGCAAAGAACGCCTAAAAATATATACGCTTACGTACCCTCAATGAGAGTATTTCAAAGAGAGCTTTCGACGTCACCTTACGGCTTAAATCAGTTTTACAATCTGTATCTCCGATTGAAATGTAAAAACTAATAAAACCAGACGCGCATTTCGCAAAAAAAGCAATCGTCTTTAATGGAGAGTCGCGGATAGTATCAGAAAGATGCGAAAACATAGAATTCATAATCATTGAATCACAACTGATAACAGCTGCTTCTAATATAAATTTCCCAACCCTTTTATGGCTAATATTAAGGCATTATAACAATCAAGAAGGATAGTATATTGACAAAAGTTTATTGTCTTATATTGCTCGAAAAATGTAAAATAATGTTAAGATGTACACGGCGATGATTATATAAAAAAGGACTATTAAATAATTTCTTTCTAAATTGAAGCGCTTAAAATTTAACGAACATAAATTTAATTTAATTCATGTTAAATTGAATATTTTTGTTCGCGTTTCGTTTCATTTTAAAAATTACATTTAAGCTGTGCGGAAAGTTACCAGCGAAATTTTTCGTAGCGCATAAGTGTCTTGGAAATAAATATTGAACAACTAGATTAAACCGGGTGCACGACTGTTTTCGCTCATTATCGTTAATTATTTCGACTCAAAACACTTGTTAAACTCTCAGCCTGTGAAATGTAACTTGGTTTTAATTTGCCTCCCTTTGTGAGTGCAATTCACTTGTCTTTCTAAAGGTTAAATTTTATAAATTTACCCATAGAAATATATAAATAATAATCAGAGTGATGTTTCTTTTTCGCGAAATTGCATCCGAGCGAAGTACTGCAGAGACGACAGCTCGAAATTCTCTCCGTCATCATTCATCAAACATCCACCATTTTTTCCATTACGTACGTGGGCGATGCGGTATGCCTCGGCTCAGACTGTGTGTGTGGGTGTGTGTGAGAGAGAAAGGGAGTGAGAGAGAGAAAGATAGTGAGAGTGGGGTGCATTAAAATCCCGAATAACCGGACGAAATCTTCATCTTCTTTTCATCGAGCAAAAATAAAGAACGCAGGCCATTTTCAGTGCAAGAGAAAAAGTACTGAAGGGAATCGAGAAAGAGAGAGAAAAAGAGAAAAATACTCCGCCTTCGCATGGAACATTGATAAAAAATGCAACTTTTCTAGACCCAATGGCATGTAATTGAAGTCTCGCCCTAATATACCAAGCGAGGGGGAAAAACATAAAAAACAAAAAAATAAGGGGACGTGTTTCACAGAGGCTCCATACCAGCACTTTGGACCGCTCGATTCATCTCTTTTCCTCCACTTCTCTCTCTCTCTCTATCTCTCGCTGTCCTTTCCATCACCCGAACGCCTCACTCTTTCACACTTTTTGCAGTCCTTCTTCTATAGACTCATAAGTGATGCGGCTTTGTCTTCTATCCGTGACTAAAACTGAGGTACCAGCAAATCCATTACTGCACTGCACTCCTTTGTGTCGTAGCAACCTTTTCCCTTACCTATCCTCCTGCAGTGAAACTCATCCTTTTGCAGCAACATCTTGCTTGCATCATTTTTCTAGGCTTATAATAGACACAATAGATATCTTATTTCAATTATAGTATTATATATATATATATATATAATTAATTAATTAATTTCGTAACGAGTGTTGAG
This sequence comes from Tanypteryx hageni, assembly GCA_028673005.1. Taxonomy (NCBI): domain Eukaryota; kingdom Metazoa; phylum Arthropoda; class Insecta; order Odonata; family Petaluridae; genus Tanypteryx; species Tanypteryx hageni. Next base: position 97,445,480 of record CM054112.1, on the reverse strand, counting down.
CCTTGAGCGTTGAGTGTCGGTTGCTACCTGAAAGGCGAAAGCTGTCCTTTATCTCAGTGGTTCACGACCTTTTCTCATCCCTGCGAACCCTTTTTAGTGCGAGAACCCCAAGTTGAGAACCGCTGCTCTATCTCAAGGTCCATCCCCGCCACTCTTTCGCGCCGTATTAATGCGGGTAAATGCACGAATTACATTGGGCCCTTTTGATATTTTGAACATGGGTCACGGCCTCCCAGTACTACCTAAGTCCGGTCCTGTCCTCGAGGTTGGCTTCCCAGCATTTTTGCTGCCGCCAACCCCTCATAGACCTCGGGCATGTCCCTTTCCCGAATTGGGCTTCCCAATTCGCTACCGCGGAGCGCTTTTAGTCCGAGGACCCAAAGTTGGGAACCCTTGCTCTATCTCAAGGTTTATCTCAGACCCTCCTTCGGGTGGTCTAAATGCGGGTAAATGCACGAATTACATTGGGACCTATTGATATATTGAACATGGGTTACGGCCTCCCAGTACTACCTAGGTCCGGTACTGTTCTCGAGGTTGGCTTCCCAGCTTTTTTGCCGCTGCCGACCCCTCATAGCCCGGGGACCCCATGTTGGGAACCGATGCTCTACCTAAAGTTATATCTCCGCCCCTCTTCTACCTTCCTGCTTTCTCTCTCTCCCCCTTCGTTCATACGCGGCCATTTAAAAAGTGAAATAAATAAAACGTGAAATGATATAATTGATTATTCTTTTAAAATGCATGCAAATGATAAATAATAAAAATTTAACACATACAGTAGAACCTCGATTTTCCGTCAGGGTTTAGGACCATGAGGATGGTGGAATTGAGAAATAGACGGATAATAGAAAGAGAGAAATAGATAGATGATAAAATATCGGATCGATTGTATCCGTAGATAATGCGTGCGACCTTAACAACGCTATAAACCCGACGTTAAGTAACAGTAGAATACATTCCAAGCGTAGAAATAGTCGACATAGTAGGAAGGATAAGGAGGCAGTAAATAATAATAATTATAATCTTAATAATAATAACAGTAATAATAGCACAGTAGAGCGCGAGGAATCATTACGTAGTCATAGCGAGAAATTAAAAATCATTACGGTTAATTGTCGCAGCATTCGCAGGAAGGAGGCCGAATTTGAACATCTTATTCGTAGTCTGCGTGCTGATGTAGTTATAGGCACTGAAAGTTGGCTTACGGCAGACATAGCCAGTCAGGAGATCTTTCCTCGTGACTATAGCGTATTCAGAAAAGATCGATGTATCCGGTCGGGAGGTGGAGTCTTTATAGCAGTTAGCAATAAATACGAAAGTTACCCAATACAGATTAACGACGACGAAGTCGAAAGTGTTTGGTGTCGTGTGAAAGGAAGCGACTCAAAAACTATAAATATATGCGCTTTTTATAGACCCCCAAATGCGAGCGTGGAAACTATTCATTCTCTGGAGAAACAAGTGGCGACGCTAAATTCGTCTAATAAAGATAAAGCCATTATAATCGGGGGCGATTTCAATCTTCCGTCAATAGATTGGAGGCATAATTGCTTTTATCCCGGAGGTAGAGAGCGTGAATCGTGCGAGGCGTTACTAGAAACTTTCGGTAAGCACTCATTGTATCAATTAGTGAGATTTCCCACGAGATTTAATAATATATTAGATTTATTTGTTACTAATCTTCCTGAGCGTATGAATAGAGTATCTGATGCTGAGGGAATAAGCGATCACAAGGCAGTTTACGTGGAATTTCAGTTAATTATTCAGAAACAGGTTAAGGCCAAAAGAAAACTTTATGTATTCGCCAAAGCCGATTTCACAAGATTTAGGTCTTTTCTGCGAAATAAATATACTAATTTCTGCAATTTAACCGATAGTGCAGACGCGGATGAATCCTGGTGCATGTTCAGAGATATGATGCGAGAGTGTACAGATAAATTTATTCCGAGCAAACTGAAGCGTGATAGTGCAGAACCTAGATGGTACAATCAGGAAGTAAGAAGCGCTCTCCGACGTCAAAGAAAACTCCACTCTCGCGTAAATAACACATCCTCAACAGCTACGATCGATCAGATTGCAATAATAAGGCATCAATACAAGGAGGCGCGCTCCATAGCCAGAGTAGCAATGCGTAATGCGTTTAACAATTATAAAAAGAAGGTTTTACAGGAAAATTTGAAAGAGAACCCAAAAGCATTTTGGTCTTACGTCAGGGAAGTTCAAGGTAGGGGCCCCACTATTGCGTCACTGCGGTCGGAAACGGGAAACGTAGTTCACGATAGTATGGATAAAGCAAACCTATTAAATCATCACTTTCAGAAAGCTTTTACTCGTGATGACGATGAATGTGAAACCCCTATTCCTATGCGTCAGGGCGATTCGATGGAAGATTTGGTATTTTCGGAAAATGGCATCGCGCTCCAACTTCATTCAATTAAGCCAAATAAATCTCCTGGACCGGAGGAAATTCCCGCGCGTGTAATGAAAGAATTAGCTGCTGAAATCGCGCCGTATTTGAAAATTATATTCGAGAAATCCATTAGAGAAGGAGTAGTTCCTAAAGATTGGAAGGTGGCACATGTTACGCCCATCCATAAGAGTGGCGACAGAGAGAACCCCGAAAATTATAGGCCGATATCCTTAACTTCATTATCGTGCAAGATACTTGAGCACATAGTCTTTAGCTCTGTAATGCGCTATTTAGATAGTCATTCATTGCTTAGCGGATGCCAACACGGATTCCGGAGAGGTAGATCATGCGAAACGCAGCTCGGCCTGTTCGTGGACGATTTGTTGCGATGCGGAGAGAAAAATACTCAGGTCAATGCCATATTCATTGATTTCAGGAAGGCGTTCGATAAAGTATCTCATAGGAAATTAATTGCGAAGTTAGGACAATGTGGTATCAATTCGAAAGTTGTCGGTTGGGTTAGAGACTTCCTCTCGAATAGGGAACAGATAGTTGTCATCGATGGGAAATACTCGTCCCCCGTTAAAGTTGCTTCGGGTGTTCCTCAGGGAAGTGTATTGGGCCCTCTGCTCTTCTTAATCTATGTAAATGATATGTGCTCGGTTGTTCGTAGTAAAATTAGGCTTTTCGCCGATGACACCGTTCTATATAAAGAAATAAAAAATCAGGAGGACCATCAGTCTCTGTGTGAAGACTTAAGAGCCATTTCAGCGTGGTGCAAAGAATGGCAAATCGAAATTAATTATACTAAATGTGCCGCAGTCACGTTCTGGAAAAGTAAGAACAAAGATTTAGGTTTCGAATATAAAATAGATGAAATGAGTATTCGACAAGCTGAGTATGTAAAATATTTAGGAGTAACCATTTGTCGAGATCTTTCGTGGGACATGCACATTCGTCGAGTTATAGGCGCGGCCAACAAGAAACTGGCATTCATAGGTAGAATAGTACGGAACACTACAGAGAAAGTACGCGAAACATGCTACTTATCACTGGTAAGACCACAAGTGGAATACGCAGCGAGCATATGGGATCCGTACGAGAAGGGACACATAATTCAACTAGAAAGAGTACAGCACAGAGCAGCCAGATTTGTAAAACAAAAGTACGAACATAAGGAAAGCGTCACCTCTTTATTGAGCGATTTGAACTGGGTATCACTGGAGGACCGTAGATTGCACTCAAGGATGAAACTTCTAGAGAAATATAGGTCAGAATGTCTAAAAGAGGAGGTAGTGGGAATAATTGTGGCACCGACGTATATAGGTAGAAATGATCGAGACGATAAAATACGTGAGATCGATTGTAGGACGGAGCGTTATATAGGCTCGTTCTTTCCGAGGACAATAAGAGATCACAATAGGAAATTTCGAATTGCGTTAGACAATCTTTAGGTAGGATTTGGTGCATTGCACCCCCTGCCACCCACCAACTTGGTGAATTGCAGGGTAACTTGTAGATGTAGATGTAGATCATTCGGTTTTGCATTCATAGCAAGAGCCTTCTATCTTATTATTGGCCCTGTTAGAGGAATTCCTTTACTCCGTTGTTGAATGAAGCACTTTCGCCTTTCCTTAAGCATCGAAAGATTTCAAACTTTTTTATTAAGACCAAAAAGTTACGCGTCTCCGTTTTTCCGCAATTTTATGTAGAGTATATGAATATACCAGAAAGGTTGATCTTTCAAATCTATCAGAAAATTTTAAGTGACAAACGAAAACAGTAGTGGATGTTAATTTCGAGAATTTTGTGCGTGAAAATGTGTGGTGCTGATTCCGAGAATCATTAGCGAGAAGTGAACAAGAATTTTTCTAGGAATAGTTGAAATAATGCCATATACAAGTAAACATTACATAACAGAAATTTTACATGGACGAATGTAGTTCTTAGTACTGTGAATGTATGTTCAAACTTTGAAACAAAAAATATAGCGGGGTGACGTTTAATAGAAAGTAATAGATAAAAGGGTGACATAATCGAAGCTCTGCTGTATACAGGGTTTTGAAAAAATGGCGCACAGTAACAACAGGGACGGGTAAAAAACCTCAAAATTAAGCAAAATGTATAAGGAACAAATTTTCTAGAATAAATTGGTACCGAGATATCATGGTAAGAAGGAACTGTCAATTGGGGCAAGCATGTAGTCATGCTGTGAGAGGACCAAGGATCACAAGACGTCACGTGTGGCACAGGAAAGACAAAGATTGCTAGCTCACTGCAATACCACGGACGACAGTGATCAACACTAAGCGCGCAGTATGCCGTCAGCACAGAAGGGTAAATGATATGCACTACACGTTTCACGAATACAATGAACTGTACTTGATCTTTGGTGCATTTGGCAAACGAGCCCAGTTCCGTAACTAGCGTATGGCGAAGGTGGCATTTGCCATAGGCGCCGCTTGGAAAAGGCACCAAACGTTCCCTTTAAAAAATGCCAAAAACTTATTTTCCCATAAATATTAATTTCATACTCAAATGTTAAAATAATTGATAAGATATGCTCTAACTCTTTATGAAAACGAAGCATAAATCATATTCTACATAAACCAGGCGTTTCCTTGAAATTTTGCCATAGGCGCCATATTTCTCAGCTACGCCTCTGACCAGGCCTATGCTGTAGCCAGGGCTTATGCAGAAAGGTATCCAGCATGCCGCCATCCAGAAAAAACTGTGTTTTGCCGGCTGGACCAGCGAACAAGGGAGACTGGCAACGTTCTACCACATCTCGCTACCTATGCATTCTAGAGAATTTGTTCCTTACACATTTTGCTTAGTTTTGTTGAATCCAATTACTAAACAAAAGAACATGGAAACGAAAGTTATTATTTGCGTTTCCTCTACTTTTCATAAGTACGATATTAAATACTGAACACTTAAATTGAGTTGCAGCTTCATATATTACATTATTAGGCTGATTTCCAAAGGAAACAGAGCCTGATGAAATGGTCCTGTGTGTGTGTGTGTTCCCTACTAACAACTTTTGCATCAATGGACAGATTATCATGAAACTTGGCATGAAGCTTGTGCTGCCAGAGCCTACCTCCGGGCTACATTTTATTATATTTATTGTATGTATATGTATTTATATAATTATTCCAGGATTTTTACCCTATTTGTTTTACACAGTGTCTCATATCCATTGTGCATTAAAATATCTTAAAATTTTGATATCGGAGCGAGAATTGTACTGTTCTAAGGGGAAAAGATTGTAAATTCTAATTTTTATCACAGAACTTTGATAATTAATCGTATTTTCTTGAATTTCTACTAAAACATAGCGTTTTTGCATTTTAAATCACATTTTATCGGATTGTTGCCATGGAGATGATTATTACCAAGCATGGCTTCAGCATAGACGATTCAACAAATGGGTTATTTTCTTTCCCGCTCGAATACTCTTCAGCAATGGACAGGTTGATACATACATATTAACGTATAAACAGTAATATTTATTAAATTCGTTTATTTTAAAAAATACATACAAAATATAATGTCAAAAAGAGATTTTGACATGGCTTTTAGTACTTTAAACCTAATGATGCTCTATTAATTTGTTTCCAATTTTTATCTATCATTGATAAAATATGAATTGCAAGTGGTATTTATGGTATGAGAATTCCTTGGAATGGCTAACACATACTGAAACATTTCCTGTCAATATAAGTAATGAATCCGGAACGTCAACTTTGGGAAATCAGCCTGCATTACTCTTGGTTTGGACTTCTTGTATAAATATTTAACCGTAATCATCCACCTCCAACTGCGTGACGAATGATTTAAATGTAAATAGAAACTTCACCGTCTCAATTTTTCCCAAACGTTATTCAATCTCCTTCCATTTACCTTTACATCTTCCCACCTACCTCTTCTCTTTTCCCATCTTCCTAACCCGATATGATCTTCTATTCATGCCTCCAAGCCACCCTATCGCTCCATGGCATCCCTACTCACAATCCACTCTAGTTTTGTGCTAATCATCCCTTCGAGTTAATCTCTAAATTTTATAGAAATTGGATGAAAACATAAACCGCTCTCCTCGACGATACTTCCAAATCCTCAGACTCTCCTATTTTTCATTCCGTTTCGAACCTCGCTTTCTATTTTTTTCTCCGGGTTGTTTTCTTTATTCGGCCCACGTGATTGGTATGCGCGTGTGTGTGTGTGAAATAATCCTATTGGGATCGAATCTTTGAAATAAAAAAATGGCTCATGCATTACGTGCCGGTGCTTTGTCGAACCGATGCTGACGTCCTGGCGCTCTTCATCTTTTTTGCTTTGGAGCGGGTGATTTTTCCAAAAGTTTCCTGATGGGGAAAAATGTGCGTCTCTGTGCGCCATGATGATTTGCATGCGATATGTTTTCGGTCAAATAACTAGGCTGCTATATGAAGAATGAGTTTTTGCCGTACGAATACGAACGGGCGCCCTTTTCCTTTAAACTCCTATCTCGGTCTTAATTTTTATCTCTAGTACTAAGTAAAAAAATAAATCGGTAATATGGCCTATTATTTGAATTATAAATGGTAATACTCCAATAAATCTCAAGTCATCCGATATATTTATGTTTTAATCGACTAATTGCATTTAATCGTAAAAATTTACAGCTTCACGTTGTGTTTATTTATAAATATTTCGATCGAAAGCCATTCTTAGTATATAACTGTTTAAAAATAAATCTCCATATTTAAATACTAAATGTTTTCAGTTTCTAAGGAGACAATGCTATATCGAAGTTAAGAATTAGCATCTGTAAAATTTAGATTGATTGCATTTTCCACAAAAGATTGGTTCACTCCAGGAAACGAAATGGAAAGACTTCGCAATTCACCGCTAAGTAATTAATTTAAGGAATCAAATTCTTTATCAAAACATTCTGTTGTTCTCAGGGCAAACTAAGTTTCCAATTTTAGCTAAAGGAAGAGTTTCATTCCATTCGGTCTGCACATCACGCCATAAAACCAAGTTGACGACATTTCGGAGGTATTCGAAAGTGGTGTTTGACGCGTCGCTATTCAATGGACCGACAAAATCCTCTCAATCTTGCTCGCAGTGGTCAGATCGCGTTGGTTTTTTTTACGAACTCTAAGGATTCCACGCCAAAATTTCACCAAGCAAAAAGGTCTTAATTCAACCAGGAAGCAGTATACGAAGACGAAAGATGTGATTGCGTAAAGAAGATAAGGAATGGATGTTGGAGAAGGAGGCGGCAAAAGAAGGAGCGACATCGGAAGCAGGAGGTGGAATATGAGAGAGGAAACGGTTCTCGGATCGTTTCCATGTTTTCACCTTCGATTCTCCGATAAGGATCGAGTGGTTGCCATAGTTATGGGACAAGAGAGAAGGGGCCATTTGAATTGAGAGGTGGGTTTTGTTATAGGGGGAGGGAGGGAACGAGTTTCCCGGCGGAGATGAAGGATAAGGAAAGTAATAATAAAAAGAAAAGGAGAAAACCCTTACTTTTTCATCCCCTCACTCCGGAAACCACTTTGGAGAAACTCTCCACGCACACACACACATGCACACGTGAAAGAATCCCCTTCTTATTCTTCCTGTTCTCTCTCTCTCTCTCATTCAAGGGCGGAACCAAACACGGCCAATGGAATGGTTTGGAACCATTTTCTCCCAGTCGTTACTCTAAACCTCATCCCCCTCCCGCCTCCTCCCCCTTTTTCATTTCCCCTCCCTCTCTTTCCTCTCAGCACTAAATACGAGAAGACGTCCTTTCTCCCTTCTCTTCCTTCGTTTCCAGGACAGTATCCGATATCTTCCTCCATCTCCTCCTGTACCTACGCCGCCCACGCTCTTATCCCGGCCTTTCTCCGTCTTCCCGTTACTATCCTCTGTCCTTTTAAAACCGCTATCATTCCTCAGCACTCATTCCTAACAGTCCTTAAAACTTTTTTTACGATTTGATCAATCGCGTCTCTCCTTGTCTCATCCGTTCTACCTACGCCATTTCGTCATTTCTAGAAGAGGCTTACTTCTGTCTTTCTTCCATCGAACAGAAAGCTCTTTCTATAAATTTTCTCTAAATTTTCCCGCTATTTTGTAACTCCCCCATTGTTTCACGTGTATGTTTCTTAGCATTTCTACGGGCTTCCACCAGATCTGGATATTTTTACCTTTTATCAGTTTTATGTACTCTACTGACTATTATATCATGTACTCTCACTTATCTCCACTACTTTAGTATACACTTCATCTGTGTTTTCTATGACTTTTTCAAAAATGAAAGATACAGAAGTATGTTTTTGAGATCTATTCATGATTATATTTTAATTAACTCTTGATGTAAATCTTGTACGCATCACATGATTGAATAAAATAGAAGTCTCTTTAGTGGCTCAATACCAATAATATCTACATTCGGGACTTTAACACATAAGAATATTGTTTCCATCATGCACAAATGATAAAATCAATCGTTTAAACTTTAATGAGTTACACTTTTTTCACCGAACGTCACCTAATTCCTCTGTATACCTTCCTTTCAAATATTCTTTTTTCGGATTTCCTCATTGAATTCCATTTTCATTCTCTTTTACTCTCATCTTTTTAAACCTTTCCTCTATCCTTCTTTTGCTACTACTCTAATCTAAAATTTGTCACTAGCTTATTGTTTAGATCATTGTGATGAAAACATTTTGGCTCAAGAGACACTTCTGCACTCATCGTGGACCACAGGTAGTCTAAAATCCAATTGAAGAATAATTTATATTATCTGATATGTTTTAAATGTATTTATCAATTATTTGAATAAAGAAAAAAAGGGATTATATTATTTTATAATTTTCTGTTTTATGCTACATTGTGTCTTTTACTAGTTAAACTCATGATGGGATAGACAAAAACAACCGGATGGCCGAATGTTAGAGCACCTTTGATTTAGATAAACCGTTCCCTGTATCCCTCCTGTTATACTTATTTTAGGTCGTGTCTCTATTCCGTATATGCTTTCATAACTTTCCATGTTCTGTCAACATCATCTTACTTCCCTTTCTTTGCTTCTTCATCAATCGATTTAACACGTTTCAAATGCTGAGATCAACTGTGTTTATTGATTAAATTTAAATTCAATTTAAACTAAATATTAATCAACATTAGAATGTTTCCGAAAGATATAAAAGGAATGAAAATGTTCTTGCAGAAAAAATTATAAGAAATAATATTGTACTATGTGTTAAGTAAAAATTTTTACATTTCCCTGAAATTTTGGAAGTGGAAGATGTAAGCCAGGCATGGGCAACCTTTTCCCGTCTGAGGGCCAGATTTTCATTTGAAGATTACCGAGGACCAAATCCACCCCCCCTCCCCCTCCCCGGGATTTCAGATAAAAAACGAAAATTTTAATGAAGGTATGTATACGATATATTTTTTTAATAAAAAGAGGATACACAAAAGTATTAAGACAAATTTATTACACTATAGTATGTTCGAAAAAACTCAGATGCAATTGTCGCATTAATATTTTCAGTGTGAATTTTGCGTTTCAGTTTTTTTTACAAGATCATCAATATTTGGCAAGATTTTTGTAGTTGCTATTCTTAAATTATTTTTGAGATGTTCATCACTTAATCTGGATCTTGTTTTTGATTTTATAAATTTATTTTTGAGAACAGTTTCTCGCATTTGTATGTACTCCCAAATAAAGACTTTTTTCTTGCAAAATCCAATATACGAGGAAAAGCTTCTCTGGGTAGATTTTTATAAAAATCTAATAACGAACAATTTATCATTTGACATTTTAATTCTTCGTTTCCTTTAAGATCAATTAACTCCATAACTTCATCTGTGATTCTTCTGGAACTTGGTCTATACTGACATAAAATAGGAAAGAGAAAATGCTCAAGGTAGGTTCTTGTGGCCTAAAGTCTGTAAACCATTCATTAAATTCCATTTTGATCGATTTGATATCCTCAGAGTAAGCCAAAGAAGGTTCTTCATGACTTGTCAAAGTTGGAAAATGGAAATAATTTCCGTTTTTTAGCTGTCTCCCATAACTGTAATTTTACTTGAAAAGCTTTTACATGCGAATACAAATTGTGAATAACCTGGCCTGCGCACTGCGCGCCGCGCAAATCATAAGATAATCAGGGGTCAGATACTATTAGGGCGATAACTCAGAATGCGAATTATTATTTGTTAATTCGTTAGCGTACTTATGCAAAAAGTGATATTCCAAAATTAGTTCAAGAAAAATAAATAAAAATAGTGTTATCTGCGGGGAAAATTCCGCGGACCACATGGAAAGTGCCCGCGGGCCACGGGTTGCCCATGGCTGATGTAAGCAATGCATTCCTGGTAGAAATTTGTATCACATACTCGTAACAAACGCTTTTAATATAGGAATTGAGTTGTAAAGTCAATAAAATGTTATTCAACCCTAAATAAAAGATTTATTTTTTTATTTTTCGGTGACGTCCTACATACGATATTTAGTTGTATCTGTTAATATTAGTTTGCCTTGACTAATATTTAAAGGTCTTTTTAACGTGCAAATTGATATATCCTTCAGCATAGGTATTTTTAAAAAATTCTCATTCTATATAAGTTTGCTTTTCGCGTGATTGTATGATTCTATTATAACAGACCTAACAAATTTCAAATATATTGATAATTTTAAGAAACTTTCAAGCGCCATTTGCTTATAATTTCACATATTTACTTCAAATGCATCACTTCTCAAAGTTCCGTTTATATAATTTATATTAAATATATACATTCTTGGTTGCTTATTGAGCAACCAAGATACCCAAGTGAATTTCTTTGCCCTTCATTCTGTTGCGAACGTTTGAAGTGACCCTTATAATTTTTTTTAAACCTTGCTTCATTCAACATTTTCAGCTTGTTCTTCATGCAATCCAATTAAAATTCTGTTTTATTTCTCATTGAACTTCGTGTGATTCTAAATGAACGCCAACGGCTCCATAAAGCCTTGCTTTTCTATGTGCGAGTTGGTTAACCTTATCTCTTTTGATCATGCGACGAATGCCATGGTTAATGCAATTAAACCCGTTATTCTAAAAGCCCTAACTTTTCTCTCAGACTAAAAGCCGTTCCAAGAGACGTACCTTGTATTAGATTCAATATAGCTATAAAACTGTGATTTTAAACGGAGACCATAAATACATTTTGTTCGTTCCGGAACTAATGAAAATTGATACGATATCAAGTATTGGCTAAGAAAATTCATTTTCTGCTGCGGCGCATTATCATCCATTTTAGTTCAGAAAATATTCTAGATCGCATTTTTCAAGGACCAGTTCTTTTTTTAAGATCATTAAATTATATTATTATTAAATTATTATTATTATGCATTATTATTATTAAAATATTATTAAATTATTATTTATTGTTATTAAAATTTTATTAAATTATTAATAATTATATTATTATTAAATTATTAAATAAATGAAAGTGATCAAGATTAATTTTCTCGCGAGCTTCGAATATGATTTCACACTTTCGTTTAAACGCTAAAATTATCCTGCTCTTGTACGAATTGTGCCGCATATCTGAGAATTTGACGTCAAAGTTTCATTTTCCTAACTAAATTTAATGTTTATCTTTTAAATTGGGCGATTACTTATACAAGTGATTTCTACGGCAATATTTAATGAACTTTTCTTGTTTAGATGGAGAATGATATCCACGTCACAAAGCATCTCTATAATGAAATGTTTTTGAAAGATAAATTCTGTTGTATAACAGAATTGGTTTAATTTAAATAAAAAGAAAATCACGGCACATCTATGAGGAAAATATTTAACGAATAAAGGAAATAAATGACCGTAATATCCATTCTAAGATCTATTTGTGGTATTTGAGTTAATCATTACAAACAGTATTGGATAACAAAGCTGATAAATATCCCGAATTTTGGTCATCTCTTTTACTGTATAATAGAATCGCGGCTGTTAGATACGCCAGCAGGTGCTTTTTTTATTTCCCGTTTTGATAACACTTCGCGAAATATTTCCTTCAAAATCTTAAAGATTTTCTCATAGAGACAGATTTTTGGGGGAAAAAGTAGGCGAACTTCATAATGGAGTTATTTCAAACAAATCAGTATTAAACCTCGTTTTCCGTGTAATGCAAAGCGAAGCTCCTTTACATCTCTTCCTTCCCCACCCCCTCTTCAGAAAACCGCTGTAAAAAGAGACCTCAAAGTGTCCATACCCTTCCTCTCACCTTTTGGTAAAAGGTTGCCACCAGGCCATCCAAAAAGCCATTCTCCTTCTCTCTCATTCCCTCTTTTATATAAGGCTTATTTCTACCCTTTTACCTCCTCTCCACTACACAATCCCCTTTGCTTTCTCCCTCATTCCCTCTCTCCTCAGTCTGCACTTCCCCCTCCCTCTCAACCCTTCAACCATTACCCACGTCACCCCACTCTCTATAGCACTTAACCTAAACCTTCTGGATCCACCCACCCAATCTCATCTACGTCACACTACATCCTTTTCCCCTCTCTCCCTCCTCCAGTGCCACCGAAAACTCGAATCCCAACCTCCCCTTATTCACTCGATTACATCTCCTCACCCTCTTCATCCCTTTACCTACCCTTCCCAAACGACCACCGTGCCACTCTATCCCTCTCACTCCCTGTATTTTCTTCTTCCTCTCGACTGTTCCTTTCGTTTGATATCTCTCTATATCTCCTCCTCCACATTCCCTCTCACTTGCAAGTGCAGCTTTCCTTTTTTTCTCTCCCTCTTTCTCTCTCTCTCTCTCTCATTCACTCACTGCCCTCTCCGTGTTCACTTATTAAATTCCTCTCTGCCCTCATTTCTCTCTTTTCACTCCGCAATTTTCATTCTCTTCCTCCTCAAATCTTCCACTCTCCCTCTCTTTTCATCTCTTTCTCGTCCCTCCGATACTCTTTTTCCTATGCCTATCTATCTCAATGAAATATTTCTCTATCACTCACCTGCTCGTCTTCATTTCTCTATTCTCCACTCCTTTAATCCAAAGCTTCAAATCGTCTCCCTTTTTCCAATCCCATCAGTTCTCTTTTCTCCTCCATTTACTTTGCTTTCCTTCCTTTGCACTATCTCTATCTTCCTCTCGTACATTAGCTGCCTTAACCTTCCGTGTCCGCTTCACCCCTCAATTCCATCTTCTTTTCCTCCTTTTTCCCCGTTTAATTATCCGTTACCTCTGTGCTTCGGACTCCATTAGCCTCTTCATTTTTACAGTTTACTTCCTCCATGGTTATTTTTTTCCAAAATGTATCTTATCTTTCACTTCCCCATCGTCCTCGGGCTTTCTTCCTTTGCATAGACCACACCTTTTTATAGAAAGTGATGCGTTAAAAAAAGTCCTCCCTTAGCTCTTCCTTGAAGGTAATCCCTCTTTGGTATACGTAACTCTTTTTCTTATATCCGCCTTTTCAATCTTCCGCCCTCTTTTTATTTTGTTTTTGTCTCTCTTCTTTCCGAAAGTGTGCGACTTGAAAAAATCACTTCTTCAGCTTCTCTTTTTCCGCTACCCAGTTTCGTCGCCCGTTTATAACTACTTCTTTCAGGTTTTCCCATCTCATTTATCTCGTCTTTCCTTTCGATCTTATTGCAGAGCTGCAACATATCACATTATATCTCCACCCTCCGAACGTATTATCATTTATCCCATCCATATTTTTCTTTTTCCGTCATTTTCCTTATCCCAATTTCGCCTCCTCGCAAGATGACTTCCGTCCTCCCGCTTTTCTATTTTTCCCCATATGCGCTTCGACTCTATCACGCGTTGCCTTCAAATTCTCCCTTATATTAAAGGTTTTGCCTCACCCTTCCAGAATTTCCTAGCTCGGCCGAAACTCCTTATATCATTCGCTTACCCTCTCATGTCCGACAACGCCTGTTTATAAAGCCGGTGACATAGAGTATCGTTTTCAGCGAGGGATTGAGTAAAAGGTGTCAAGGGAGAAAGGGAGTGGAAGTTAGAGAGAGAGGGTGATATATAGGAGGAGGAAAGGATAAATAGCCGGACTCTCGCATATAACGCCCACGCCTTATAAAAGACTCTCTCCTTTGCATTTTTATCAAAGTGAAAGGTTCTCTGGGAGAAAACAGAACTGCACACGGTTCGGAGTGGAATAGGTAAGGTTGTCGACGTCTCCATAAGGAGGAAAACAATTTTGCATTATTTCGAAGGTGAGACTTTCGCAAGGGTTTTGCAAAATCTTAGAAACTACGAAGTGTTCGTGGTTGTTAGCCTCAATGAGCTTAGAATCCTTTGTAGAGATATTGTCATGCACCATGCGGGATTTCATCTCTGCAAATGGTTTGTTATTTTCCGTCTTACCGTCTTACTAGTTTACTTGGTTGTTTTTTGTTTTTATGTGAAGACTAACGCATTAATAAACAAACTTAATTGATGGTAAATTTATATCACGTCGATAACTTGGCAAATAATATACTTTAATAATTGAATATAATGAATAAGAAAGAGAGAATTACCTTGTAAAAATTACACTTTATTATCTAGTCATCATCAAGTATGGAAGCAAGGAGCCACAGAAATCCATTATGGATAAAAAGAGAAGTGGGGGAGGGAAAAGTACAGAAGAGATCAATGAGTGGACAGGGCGAGGGTAAAGAAAAGGTTAAGTCGAGTTATGGGGAGAGGGATTGTGATTCGGAAGAAAATAAGTCTGCAGAGGTGAGTGAGTGGGGGGAATTAGTTCGTTAACGAAGTGAAGAGTATTATCATTACTATATAACAAACTTTCCAACTGCTGGAAAAGATTAAGTCAAGGGCCTTTGCTTTCAAAGTGTATGACCTCCGGGTTAAAGTTGGAGAAATGGTTATATTCGAGCAGGTGGTATTTAAACGACCTTTGTAGAAAAAACATTTGTGTTCAGTAGCATAAGCGTGGAAATTTCTCCCTCTTTTCCCTATATAAACTGCGTGACAGTTGTTGCAAGTAGGTTTGTAGACCACGCTCCCAAGTAGTATATCGCGCTTGTCATTAGTGTTACATATTTAAAAATTTTCTTAAATTCGTGTTAGTGTAGAAATACGGAAGCAATTTGTCTGTAGGGATGATATTAGCAATTAACTGGGAAATATGGTAGATGAAGTGTAAATTGAATCAACGAAGTTTGTTATCAGGTGGCGGAGTATTGTAGATGTGTTCTAGCGTTAATATTCTGTTTCCTATAAAGGAATGTGTGAGTGTGTGAGAGACCGTTGGCCCTGGCTATTTGTTTTATGACAATTAGTTATCTGTTTAATTCTGCCCGTGAGAGAGGAATACGGGTTAACCGGTGTATTAAGACATGATAGGCAGCGTTTTTATGCGTAGTGGGGTGGAAAGATGAGGAGTGAATAGTGAGAACTCTAGAAAATAAATTAATAGAGCATTATCAGTTTTAAAATACTAAAAACAGTATCAAAATCTCTTTCTGCCATATTTTGGGTATATTTTTTAAATAAACGAATTTAATGAATGTTACTGTTTATACCGAAATATGTATGGATCAACTGTCCATTGCTGAAGGGTAGTCGAGTGGAAAAGAAAATAACCCATTTGTTCACTATGCTCAAGCCGAGTTCGGTAATAATCGTCTCCATGGCAACAATCCAATAAAATGCAATTTGAAACGCAAAAACGCTGTTTTAAAAGAAATTCAAGAAAAGACTACCAATTACCAAAATCCAGTGATAAGAATTAGAATATGCATTCTTTTCCCCTTAGAACAGTACAAACCTTGCTCAGATATCACAATTTTAAGATATGTAAAGTATTAAAGAAAACATCCCTGCACGATGGAATTGAGGCTTCCTATGTAAAAAATAGGGAAAAGTTCCTGGATTTGAACCCGGAATTTCAACCTTCGCCTAATAAAATATAGCCCGGACGTAGGCCCTGGCAACATGAGCTTCAAACCAAGTTTCATGAAAATTGGTCCATTGATGCAAAAGTTGTTAGTAGGGGACACACGCACAGACAGGAACATTACATTTACGAATGTTTAAAAGAGTTATTTGCCAAAAACCAAAATATGACAAGAGTAAACATCCACTTTCCATTGCGCGATTGTTTACAAAACATAATCAGCTCTTTATTATATAGTACTCTTTCAAAATATAAAATTTGGCATTAATAAATGCGTAAGTTTTTGAGTTAGAGCGCCCACAATATCCTACCACATACAGACTGACAGACCGACTGACTGACAGACAGACATCATCGAGAAAATAGTCAAAACGTGTTCAGGGGTCCTTTAGACATATATTTCCGCGGAAATCTCGAATTCGATTTTTTCATGAAATCTACTTTCTCTATATCTCGTATATGGAGAAAGTAAAAATATCATCAACATAACGGTACCATGCAAGAACATTCTTTACGGCCGGTAAATTAGAGCTAAACAAATTGCATTCAAGATTGTTCATAAAAATATCTGCAAGAAGAGATGACTGAGGGGAACCCATGGCTAGTCCTTGTTGGTGGTAAAACGTCTTATTAAACATAAAGTAGTTTTGGGGAACACACACCTAATAACGTGGAATTTTTCTCATTTATTATGGAGTTCCACAATTTGAAGGCTTCATTCGTCGATTTGATTATAAAAAACAAGGTAAATGAGTATGAGGAATACTCGAGTTGTCCATAATACTAAATACATACCGAATAGGAACGAAGGCATTAGTGACGTAGTTGAATTTAATAACGTCTTTATTTTGGGGAGATTGAGATTGTCTCCTCTTCCACCTAACTCCTTGTTATTTATAAATACTCTATAATTATTACATAGATAATGATTTTGATGCACACATATACATGTATAAACATATGCATAAACATCTACATATACGCAAATAAATATCTATCGTGAAATTTGATAGAGCAAATAAAAAATGAACGTACAAAGAAATTCACCAAGCCATTGTCATTTATAAATGCAATGTAACTGTCACATAGACATTGATTTTGAATCAAAATATTCATATATAAACAAATACATACATAATATATGCAAATGCTAATTTGAGTATAAAATTTTACAAATAGTTGAACCGTGTTGAACGTAGAAGGTCATTGAAGGCAGTTAGAGAAGCAAAGTGACCAAAGAGTCGAAAATTGAGAAATTGTGGAATGTTTTTTACTATATTAGATGGAGACAGAGGACAAGGGAAGTGGGAGAATTAGGCACTAGATTGAAGAGATTTAAGACAATTAATAAACATCGATATATGAAAAATATCTATGTACATGCACGATTACTTACGCCTGTACTTTAGTGCATATTAACTAGCGTGCATACGTATCTATGTGTATAGGTAACTAGTCTTTCTGTGCATATGTACTTACGTGCAAACGTACTTAAGTGCTCATGTACTTCAGTACCCATGCACTTTAGTGCTCATGTACTTACGTGCAGACGTACTGACGTTCATTCGTACTCACGTGTATACGTACCTAAGTGCGTAAGTACTTACGTACATAAGTGCACTTGTACTTAAATATAAACGTGCCTACGTCACATGTACTTACATAGCAAACCTACATGCGTACCAAGTTGCACGAGTACTTGCATAAACGTTCCGATATGCTAATGATTAAAGTAGAAAATCAGAAGTTAAATTGTAAGTTTTTATGAAATCACTCATATAGAACTCTTATTGCGCCCCTAGTATTACTCCTAGATCCCGAAATAACACAGGGGAAGAAGAACCATTTCATAGCATCGGTTCCTCCTTGGCCTCAATTTCCCAAGAGGAAATGTATTGCCTTCCGAGATTTCATACGACGATCCTCTTCAATCATTGGCCTCACATAGACACGTTTGAAACAGATACACCCCTCCACACACACACACACACACACAAGGAAAACCTCTCTAACCTCTAGCGACACACTGTGACGTCGCTGTGATATAAGTGACGGAAACCTTGATCACGGCGGTTGCTATAGAATGAGTCTCTCTTTGACGTGGAGCACAAACACACACACGAGCTTCGTGTTCGGAATAGGAAACCTTGGCAGTAGTTTGTATCTCGAAGGGGTTAAAGGGGAGGGAGCGGTGTCAGAGGGAGTTGTGAGGGGATGGGGAGAACAGGGAGAAGGAGAGGGGGAAACGAGTGAAACAAAGGGGTCGAGAGATGGAACCGCCTTCTCTATTGGCCGGGGCGCGGTGTGAATAGAAAAGGGTGGAAAGGGAAGCAGGGACAGATAGTCAGAATAAAGAGGATGAGAGAATTTGGGATACTGAGGGAATGACGGAAGTGGAAAATGGAGATAAAGGGGCGTGAGGGATAGCGAATGAGAGGGAGAAAGAACGAAGAGAAATTGAAGAGGGAACGGAGATGAGAATCGGATGCGAAAGGAAGGGCGAACAAGATTGCTGTGATGTGAAGAGGTGTGTAATTGAAAGTTAGGAAATGAAAGGTATTTCTTGTGAAATTTCGGAGAATTGGTGAAAAGTTGAGGGGAGATAGAAAATAAAATTCGATGTATAGATAGTTTTGCCGAGAGAGCAAGGCAATGATGGTGGCTGGAAAAAGAGAGAACTAAAAATATTGAGTAGAAAATACAATAATGGAATTATGTTCAAAATAAAGGAAATGATTAAAACGTGAGAAAATTCGACAAGGAATTATTGGGCTCGTCTTACGGCTGAAAACTTTCAAGAATAAGCACTTAAAAATACTTTTCTCGTGTTTATCCAATAGCCACAACAAGGTTATGAAAATCATATGTGCATTTCGGCTACAAAGAAAAGGAAAACTAGATCGAATCAAACCATGAGCTCATAATTAAATAAATACATCTCTTGCCATCTATGCTATTATTTAGTAAGTTTCTTAGCAAAAAATTTCTCAAAGTTAAAATGTAAATTATTAAAAGTAAAACGCACAAGAAATGTTTGCCCTAATAAACAATTCTGGCACAATGAGAGTCACACCAATATTTAAGGGCCAAACGACTAAGGAAAAACATAATGTAATTTATGAGATTTTATGTTTGCTTCATTGATTACAAGTTTTGTTTTAACCTATGTGTGTTTGTCTTGATAAAATATTTCTTTTAGCAAGTTTCCATTGGTAAGACATACGAAATGATATCTGATGACGTCCATGTTTATATCATGGGTGGAGGTTTAAATCAAAGTATAACGGACAAACTGTTACAGGATAAGGAAAAATGCTACAGAAAACGTGCTGGAACAAAACTTACGGTAATAAATATAAATTAAAAGATTTACATAAGGCAATTAAAATAATTCAGACGCATTGAGGTGCGACTGGCAAAAGAAATAACTTTTATCAAAATAAACCCTTATTTCATGAGTTCTTTCCAGAGTAATATAACTATTATTGAGAGGCATGTGCACAGGCTTACAGAAAGCTTCGAGGCTGGGGGAAAGCAAGAAAGAAAGGGAGCAAAATATGTAGAGAGAGATCGAGAAAACGTCGAAACGTGAATATTGAAGTGGGCGGGTTCGAGATAAATAAAGAGAAAGTGTGTGAATATGATGGTGAAAGAGAGAGGAAGAGAACTATAGATGGGGAGAGAGAAAGGGTCTTCAGCGATTTTGCAGGAATACATGAAACAGAGGAAGGCGAAGGGACGAGGTCGGATAGCGTAGCGTTTCTAAGCGGCAAAGGCAGAAAGGTGGGAGAATGGGGAAGAAGAGAAAGAGAGAGAGAGAGGAATGACAGAAACGGAGAGGAGGCGAATTGGTTGGATGCCAGGAGTGGTGAAGCGGCTACGGCGGACGTGATTGGGTTTGAAGAGATTGGCGCGTTATGACAGCGGGGTGTCTCCGGGATTTGAATGTCACTGGGAAAAAGTTGTAAAATTGAAAGTGTGAGGAAGGGATGAAAGGGGGCATTTTCTGGGCGGAGGTGCGTGAGTCAGAAAGCGAGCGGGTTATGGATAGAAGGACATCGGAGCGTTTGAATGAACGGCATTGAAGGATTTGGCAGGGAGAAAAATGATCGTGAGAGTGGCGAGGTAAGTGATTGATGTTCGATTGAAATTTTTGTATAATGAAAATACTGGGATGTAGTTGCAACTTATGGAGCAAGTGTTTTCGGTTTTCTTTCCTCTCTTTAAAATAAACTGATTGGTGTCAACATTTCTAAAATAAATGTGAAGTATATAGTTAAAAATTGTACAACAGATAGCTAGTGTTTTCTTTCTGCTCATTATAATTAATAAAAAAAATCCGAATCAAATTAATTTCATATTACTCATGTTTCTAAAAACGATCGCACATGGATAAAATTGAATTTTTAACATAATGTGTTAGAAGAAATTAAAATTTCGATAAATCGTTATGACCAAATACATTCCAATTAAAAATGTATTTCTTGTTATAAAAAGCTGTCATAGTGCATTCGAGTTGTTACAAAATTTATTTTATTCCTATTTTTATTATAAGCAAATATAATTGTCATATGGCAATAAAATTTATTTTATAAAAAATACAAAATGTATTATATTAAACATTTTGTTGCTGCCTGTTCTGTAACGCAGTTTATTGGTGGTGAAGTGTGAAAAATTTATAATGTTTTGCAAATCGTAGGATGAAATTTAAAAATATACACAAATTTTATAAAAGACAAAAGTTTAAATCCAAATGTAGATTACAAAGTAACTTTTTACTTGCATTTTTATGCTGCGTTGTACATTGATATTTGCTTTCAATAAAGATAAAATTCTAAAAACGTGCAAATATGAAATTAATTCAGCATCAAACCATTATTTTGTCTTCAAATTTTAAGCTTTAAAGTGTTCAGCTACCCATCAACTTGATTTAGTTTTTTAAAGTTTGACATACAAATTGTGAGGTATAAAATCATAGATTCCATAAGAAACTCACAAAATATTTTTCCAGAATCAAAGAATATATTGTAGAGCAGTTAGTTTAGTTTGCATAAAAGAACAATAAAACTCTTAAATCTATCCGCTACAATAGAAAAATACTTTCAATCTGTACTCTTTTTAATGTAATGCCTGAAAAAATTTAACCTGGCTATATACCTTTAATTCCCGGCTAAATTCCGGGGTCATATTATAATACGCGGTGGATGATGAAACGCGGTTCTCACGTTACGAAATTCCACAGTTTCTACAAAGTTAATATCTTTTATATGAACTCAAAAAAGCGTCATCTGTTTCTATAAAGAGGATTCTATCGGATTAGGTTTTGCAAAAAAATTCTGGTTTGCAATAAAAACAATTCGTTTGCTTTCGAGCATTCATTACTATTCTAAAAAATCTCAAACTTTATATACATATAATATATATTCCTTTCAAAGATATTGGATGAATAAATGGGATTGTTTTATTTGATTTTAAATGTCGTTTTAAACCCCATTTATTTATATGTATAATTAGAATGTTATTTTGAATTTCAGTTGAAATTAATTGTTATATTATGAATATGAATTTAGCTATTATATTAGGAGTGTTAAAATTATTTACAAATTATCTTCGAGTTCATATTTCAAATACGCTGACAGTTAATTTAAATATGTATTACTTGTTCCTATTTATTGCATTTATATGACTTCTCCTCAATGCTAACAATTGACAATCACACTTAGGTGCGCCCAATTAATAAAATTAAACTTTCTGTTAAGATATATTTTAAATTTAACTGGTATTTTACATATACTTAAACACTTATACAGTTTTAATTTGATCCATCGCAGTATTTAATAACGTTCACTAATTTAGAAGTTTCAATGATAGTTTTTGAAATAAATATGACTGCCTCTTTAATGCTAAAGCAAACTAGTACTCAGGCTAACCAAAGAAAGAAGTAGTATTATTATTTTACATTTTACCTTAACGGCAAAGCTATTTTAGTTCCTTTCACACATTTGCGATTTGTCGTCTAAATTATTAATCCAGACTTTCCCCCAGCGAGAGATATTTAAGGAATTTGAATAGTAATCATTGTTTCGACCTTCCTCGGTTTAATTCTGAAACCCCTTTCACGTTGCGCCATCTCCTTGCCTCTCGAATTTTACACCACACAGACGCACACACACACATCCCCCGCATCGCCGGCGCGTCATCGTTCACTGACCGCTCGACCGTGAACTTGAGACTCGTGAGAACGCTCGATCCAAAATATGCCTGCCGTCCGGAATTCCTTCCAATCCGCGCGTAACTTCTGGTTTTGATGCGATTATCTATAATCTCCCCGAAATGCCTGAGAGAAAAGTTGGGAAAATAGACATTTTGTGCTGGTGTTTACACGGATTTTAGGTTTTCACGTTGGCGAAGGGCAGCGGATTCGCCGTCGCGACGCGTCGCCCCACGCCATTGTCGGGCCGACGCTCGGGGATCATAAAAGGAATATGGTAATGGGATATCGGCCTGGATTAAAGGCTTCCAGATTATGGGATATCACAATAATATATCTGGTCTCACGTATTGAAAATTCATGGTGAGCGGCTTCAATATAAAAAGTTGCCCTTTAACTATCGACTTGGCATTATTCGCAACGAGGAAAAATGGCTAAATATTCTCCGTTAAATTTAACGTGAGGATGCGTTTAATTTGATTAATTGCAAGCTTAAAAATTGCTCAAATCAACCTTGCTAGTCATTATTTTGGAAAATAATCCGGAAAAACAATGAGCATCTTATATTACTGCAATGAATTTCAAGAAAAAAGTTGAGGAATGCAATTATACGCTTTACTTCTTTGGAATTCAGTGCTGAACAATTCTAACGCATTTAACAGGGAATTTGACGTTAATTCCTGAAATTGAATCCGTTGTAGAATAAAATTCCATTATTTAAAATTGTAACATCTCATTAAAAATCAACCTATTTTTGTAATTCCAATTTAACATAATTTGAATTAAAATTATTGCTTTACAAAAAAGCCTGCTTATCAGCTATCAACACCGATTAAATACGTTATATATTGTACCAAACGTTAATTTTTTTCTTTTTAAGATACCGATAAAAATTGCTTTCTTACCAGTGGTGCCCAACCTTCTTTGCTGTCGGACCGCATCGGTGTTTGCAAATCCTTCGGCGGACCGCAATGGAAATTGCAAATTCTTCGGCAGACCGGATTAGAGATTAAATAGGAAATTAGCTATATGTTCTAGGGAACCATATAAGTTAAAATCAAATCTAAAAAAGGTTTTTATGGTTAACAATTCAGTATTAAAAGTTTTATTATAAAATTTTCCATAAAATGTTTGAATTTGTGTTAAAATTTTCCGATAGCTCTCGGGCCGTACAAAAATTCCTTGTGAGCCACATCCGATCCGCAGGCCGTGGGTTGGGCACCATTGCTGTATACAATAAAAGTTTTTAACAGAAAATTCTAAATAGAAATAAATGGTTTGGTTTTAATCATTGTATTTCTAACAGGGTTGTCAACAAAGAAATAATTTTTTCTCTAGAATCTTCTGATATCTGCAATAACTACGTGCAGTAGACTATTATAATTTGATGCTAGGTTAGTGTAATTTTACCCTAGAACCACTAAGGCTTACAAATTTTTTCCGTCTATTTCTCGGTAAAGAAATCGCGAAAGTTTTTCTAGTTAATTATATTGTGCAGAGACGTATAAAAAATAATTGTCCCCAGTTTTTAATCAATTTTATACATATTCCTATTTTTTTCAATTAATTTTGACAATGGCTACGTGCTGTGACACACGGGAGGCCAAAATTAAGGAACTCCTATTGGTCAATTAATTTAATTCCTCTAAACAATCTCATACTCCTTCACACCCTGCACCTTCTTCTTTACAAATTCATTTGCTTAGAAGGGAAGGAAAAACCGGCAGTCTCTTGGGACCTAGGATTCTAGTAGAAAAGAAAATCTCTTCCTGGTGAATAGCGTCCCATTGCGGGCCACTGGCCGTACGGGGTAAAACAATGTTTTTTATGACATGCTAACTTAAAGTTCTTCCCTTATTATTATTTCTCCTTTTCGATGGAAGTCGACACGTGACGTTGAGTGTTGAATCGAGTCTTTGGCGGTGTCTTTTTAGCACTCGCCCTTAAGACAATATAAAATCAGATTAATTATTAAAATTGTATATTTATATTCCTATGATGTCTTCAAATGTATTACAATTTGTATAAAATATTATTATGACTTTTTATTATATCTTAGTTAGTGGGCCCCTGATGCATCCCTCTTGGTAGTGCACGGGAGTGAAAATAGCTTGGTGGTCCTACGATTAAAAATAGATCTAGGTATGACTTATAATATTATCCCGTATAGTAAGATAGTCGAAAGAAATCCATAAATAATATTGAATATCTGAAATATTTATTGAAAGATTGAAACTTTTTCTATATTGTCGCGCTCTATTTACTTGATATTTTAAATTTAATATTAAAATTAAATTAAATTAGCTTTATTTCAACTGTTAATTCAGTACTACATGAATTGCTTTCTTCCCACTTTTCAGATATCTCACACATTACGAAATATTTTCTGCATTTTATATGATATTATCTAAAAACCATAACATGAATTCCTCTCAAACATCAGCTTTATAATAACTTCGGCAGTCTTAGATAACATATTGGATTCTAGTAGACTAGTAGAGGTAAGAGTTTCCTAGTTTTTTATCATTTCAATTTAAAAGTTACAAGTTCTAGTTCTAATTGGTAATCAGAAAATTTGGACTGTATTATAAGGTGCAAGTAGAGTTAACATTAAAATGGAGATGTTATATACAATTCTGTTTTTTAAGAGGTGTATTTTCTTAAATATAACTTTTTAAATAAAGGGAGTAATGTAGCGGCGGAACTACAAACTTTCAGCCCTCCCCCATAAAATTTAACTTTGGGCCTTACGCAATTAATTTATAGTTTCCATTATACATAATGGTATATTTTCTAAGTTATATGTGCATATAATCAAAGGTATTTTATGTTTGTTTAACACATTTATCCCCCATGGCCAGTTAACTAGCCATCTTTTACGGGAGGCCCGTGTCCAGTTAGCTAGCCATGGGCGTCCCTTTCCGTGATCTCCCTACACTTGGGGCTTGCTGGTTTCGTTTCGTACTTTCAGTGGGCCTCTGGCAAGCTCCAACATTTCCTCCGGTTGTCGTGGTTTCTATTTATGTCACCAGATGGCAAAGTTTTTAACATCGTATTCTTTCATGACAAAAGAAAGTCATTTTACACATAGGCTTCTTAGAAGAGTGTAGCAAATTCGATAACGGTCAATGTATTAATGATATACGTTAGGAGTGGCTAACCGGCAGCACTCTTTGAGAGTTGATATTTGATATGGGGTTCTTTGAGACTTTGGCTACCTTACATTAACTGTAATTTTTCTATTATAATGACCACCTAGATTTACAAAATTAAGGGATCCGGCGGTGTGATTTGAGTGTTGGCCTCACCTTACGATTCCGGCCCTCTATTTGTGCTTTGCTATTAGGCGACGAGGTTTTACACTTGTCTGTCATCTTTCCATAGCTTAAGGCATCATGGTCAGAAGTGGCGTGCATTCCGGATATGAAGGTAATGCGCCGCATGCCCGCGTCTTAATGAAAGCCGTGATCAACTATGGACAGAATTGAGTTCTCTATGTATTTGTACTTGATACTGAAAAGCAAGGTTGGAGTTTAGTCGGAGACAGGTGACGAGAAAGCCTAAGGCAGGGGTCGGCAACCTTTACACCTACAAGGGTGCAATTTATATTACTGAAGACGTGAAGGGCGCATAAGCAAGATCATTTGATATCTCTCTGTAGCAGTGGTCGGCAACCTCTTTATCTATGAGGGCGCAACTTTAATTATTGGGGGCATGAAGTGAAGTAACAATAGTAGATGTGTACCAATATTTATTAAAATGATATTTTTGTATTTATAAGAGAAAAACTATTAATGAATTTATTATAAAAACATGAAAAATAAATCAATGTGCAATTTGGGACTGCATATCTTCAGCCAACTTGCTATAATTTGGCACATAACTCGAGATACCTGATCTTAGGCAGTTGTCTAAATTGTAATCGGTGAGTCTCGATCGGTACTTGGATTTCAAGTGTTTCATGCTTGAAAAAATGGACTCGCAAGTGTACGTTGAAGCACAGTAAGAATATATTTTTAGGGCACATTTTCTTAATAATGTATAGCGAATTTCGTAAACTAAATTCCAAAAGTTTTCATCATTTTTATGTGACCTTAAAATAATATCATTCTGCATATTTATTATTTCTATATCTAAGTCCTCGGTGTTAATGATATTAAAGTAAGTTCCAATATTAACAGACATATCATTGTCCATAAAATTGAACGGATTAGCAAAGAATGTTATTATGGGTTCTACTTCAGAAAACTGACGAAACCTAAAATTAAATTCCTTCAGGAGTTGTAATGTGTTGTGAAAATGGTTCAGTGGTAACATTTTCATCAGTCAGACTCTCAATAATATATTTTAAATTCGGAAAATGTGATAATGAATTTCTCTCTAGGTGAGACTTCCACAATGCCAATTTACATTTGAATGCATCTACTGCACTTATCATTTTTGCAATGTGTTGATTTTTCCCTCGCATCTCTATATTCAGTTCGTTCAATTTTATAGTTATATCAACAAGAAATCCGAAATCCATCAACCAAGCTTTGTCATCCAACTGTGCATAATATTCATTTCTTGACGTGAGAAATTCCTTTACCTCCTTTATGATATTTATAAACCTCACAAGTATTTTGCCTCTGCTGAGCTATCTAACTTCGGTATGTAAAAGGAGATCAACGAATTCGGCATCTTCACCTTGTAAAAGCAGTTTAACCAATCGGTGTTGGCATTGGTACGGCTCTTATGGAATTTATTATTTTTGTTACTGTTTTCATGCCATGTTGAAAATGAAGAACTTTTGCGCATAACATTTCTTGGTGTATAATGCAGTGATATGAAATAAATTTTGGAAAGAGAGGGTCTTCTTTACATAGCGCAATAAATCCATTTTTACAACCTGCCATCGAAGGTGCACCATCTGTAGTAATTGCGGTAAACTTCATCAATAGTATATTACTTTCTTGGGCATTTTTTAAAAGCTGAAAAAATGTCTTCACCTCTTGTTTGACTCTTTAATGGAAGAATTTTAAGAAATTCTTCCTTTCCTGAAAAATAATTAAACACCATCTTCACAACCATAGCCAATTGAGAAGTGTCTGATATGTCTGTTGACTCATCCAGTTGCAACGAGAAGAAAATACATTTTTGTAAATTATTTGCCAACTTTTTCTCCATATTGGTTGCAATAACTTCAATTCTTCTTGTAACTTTTCTTGCTGATAACTGAATCGTGTTGATTGCTGAGGTAATTTCATTTTTATTTTTAAGATCATAAAAAGTGAGTTAGCAATTGCTAACATGGCTTCTTTTACAATCTCGCCATCTTCAAAAGGCTTTTTCCTCTTGGCCAACAAATGCAAAATTTTAAGTGATGTAATCCTTACTCTTTTTGTTTGCTGCACTGGTCTGGTAAAAATGCTCTGCTGTTTAGTTAAAATAGATTTAATATCAGAAATTTTCTTTTTCCAGATCTCAGAGTTTAACGGAACTAGTATTAAAATTTCCGTGGACCGTATTAAAATGTCTTTCAACAATACTTTTCTTTGAAAGTGCGGCACAAGCATTGCACAATAAACAAACACTTTCCTTTCAAATCAATAAAACAGAACTGTTCTTCCTAATCAACATTGAAGTTGCCAAGATATGCTACAAGACGGAGGACAGAACTCCGAAACCAACGACTCACAACAATAACTCCAGCCAAGTTATGCTACAAGACGGAGGACAGAATTCCAAAACCAACGACTTTTGACAAGAACTTGGGAGTTTGACGCGACATAGGGAAATAGTTTTCCCGTATCGAGCGCCTACCTCCAAATAGCCTGAACCGGCTAACGGAGCTATAGTACACTACAGGTTGAGAACAAGGATCTCAGTTAGCCTTGCACCCGTAATAGCGATTGAAGGCGACAGGACACCTTCACCTAGCATAAACTAAGGGCGGAGAATTCCCTATCTTTAAACGCTGTGAAGGATATATTTATACTAGAGCAGGGTAGGGAGAAGGGAAAGGGACGTGGATAAACAAGAGAGGGGTAACGGAGGAGTCATTATGAAAAGAACTCCCCATTCTGTTCGCTTATAAGTCCTGACCTTGACGATGTTATTTTGTAACAGACCTACGATTCCTCGATGTGATGTAAGATTTAAGATGTTGGTTACAAAGTTCTATTCTTCAAACTTATTGGTCTTCTGAGAGTTCTCCGTAATTGTTTAACTTGAGTTCTCTTTTTGGCTGGCGGGCGACACGCAAATATCTTGCGGGCGCCATGGCGCCCGCGGTCGCCGCGTTGCCGACCTCTGGCCTAAGGAATGCGGGTAGTCGATCAGCTTTTATTCTTTGAAGCTCAGTGCGAGTCTGTTACTAGCAAGGGTGGGGAATAGTCTCGGAGGAGAGACAGATGGCGAGAAACCCAGGGAATGCGGCTACTAGATCAGCTTTTATTCTTCAAAGCTCAGTGCGAGTCTGTGATTATGGCAGTCGTACTACACTGCAACGATGTGCGTATTTTGATCAGGGAATAGTGAGTGTGTGCTGCTGAGAGAGCCTAAGGAATGCTTTCCTCCTAACTTTGAGGTGAATCATGAGTTTACTTTGGCTTTTAAAGTTTTCTGGCTGTGAGACCGATATATAAAAGTGAATGAGGAAGAAATCTGGCGAGAAACGAGCCAGGGTATGCGGTTATTTGATAGCTTTCGGAACACCCACAGTTCATTTTACGTAAAGGTAAGCCTTTAACTGTTATAAGCTATTTAAATCACATATTCAACTCAGAAACTTTCAATGCTAACGGGTTACTTCTAAGATAACTTTCACTTCACTTTCCTTTAGCCCCTTCGACAGAATTAGCTGTGATGGAATTATTAATCATCCCATCTATTGGGAATTCTGATTCGTGTGTGATAGAGGAAATTTTGATGAAACCTTTCTCGACAAGACAGTTTCGTGACAAGTTAGAAATAGTGAGAAATGGAAGACCGATGCCACCGTTACCAGATTTAAAACCTAAATTCTTTTGGTCGACCAAGAGTTGAAAGTTTTGAAAAGATTAATAGATGTATTTTGTTTCCTGGGAATAAATGAATTATCTTTTCGAGGCCATGATGAAGAAGAATTTTCCGTAAATACGGGATACTATAATGGTGTCTTGAGTTTATTGCCCGATTACGACTCAATTTTAAAAGCACATTTAGAAAGTGCGACTATTTTCAGGGGAGCTTCCAACAGAATTCAAAATGATTTAGTACAATCCGTAAGTTATGTAGTTAGGTCAAAGATAAGATATTAGATTAATAGCTCTACTTTTGTTTCGATTGTATTTGACGAAGACATCTGACATAATGAATCTTTCTCAAATGTCAACCTCTATGCGTTATGTAAATTCCCAAAAAGGCGAAATTATTGAAAGATTCATTTTGTTCGTCGATGAAAGTAGTAAAGTAGTAATAGAACATCCGATGGTCTTCTAAAGCATGTTATAAAGATCATTGAAGATTTCGAAATTGAACAATAATTGGTCGCTCAGACTTTTGACGGTGCTGCTGTTATGGCAGCTGATGTAGGTGGATTGAAAACAAAAGTACAAGAATTCTGTTCTTCTGATTTATTTGTACACTGTTGTTACAACCACAAATAAAGCCTCGTTCTGGCCCAATCTACTCAAAGAATAATTGAATGTCGTAACTTCTTTGTGATACTGCAAGGACTTAGTAAATTCTTTTCAAAATAGACTAAGCAAACTTATGCTTTAAGTGAATTCACATTAAAGAAAATGCCCAAGTGTGTCCTGACAAGATGGAATTTTTCATCGCGTTTGGTTCATACAACGAAAGAATACCGAGCTGAATTTATCGTTTCTTTACGAATGTAGCAGAAAATGCTGCAGATTGGGATCATGAGAGCATCATTCAAGCTCGAGGACTTGTTAGCTTCCTTCAAGAATTCAGTACACAATTTCTTCTCCAAGTTTTTTATTCCATTTTTTCTTATACCGGTGTCTTGTTCAATATACTCCAGACGAAAATGTTTGATATTATGTATTGTACGAATAAGGTTTCAGAAACAAAATTCATATTGACTGATAAAAGAAATAACTTTGATCACGTTTGGAATGAAAGAAAGAAACCGAAGTGAAAAGGAAACGCAGCTCTTTGACAGTCGTACAAAACTATAAGCAATTATACTGTGAAATCGTTTATAATCTATTCAACAATTGGATAAGTGTTTTGAATATTTTCCAAACTTACGTTCATGTCTTTCTTTGATTTTAGCAAATGTATTTATAAGTTAGAATTTCCTACAGCTACATTAAATTGCCTCGAGAAAAATATAAGGCGCTTTTTGATTTTATCCGCCTCAAAAATAAACGGATCCTGTTTTATTCCTCCGGGGAATTCTATCATAAGCCCCCTTATCAGATATTGAATTATATGGTAAATAAAAATATTTATCAAGGAATGTCAGAAATTTCCAAATTAGCCAATTTAATTTGTACAATTCCAAGTACAACAGCGTCAGTGGAAAGGTCTTTCTCGGTTCTGAAAAAATAAAATCATATAAAAGGGCTAGGCAAGGTCTGGAGCGCTTATAAAATCTAGCAGATTTATCGATTGAGAAAGATTTGCTTATGATGTTGAAGAGCAAAGATACACTTTATGAAGAAATCTTCAAAGCATTCTGTGAGAAAGTGAGACGAATTGAACTGATATATAAGTGAATTTCCTGATTTTTGTGCAATAAAATTCTATTATTTTATTAAATTACCGTATAACTTCTATACTTTCCTTTGCATTAAACAGGTTCCATTTATTATTTGAAATCTAATTAAATTATTTTACAACAACTGTACGTCTAAAAATTCAATCTTGTAAGTGGTTCAATTTTTATAAATTTATTAACTAATAATATAGATGATTTATAATTCCCACTTTGCATCAGTTTTCCAAAAATTGCAATGCATGCTGAGCGGGTAGTTTGATTATAGGAAAATATGAATGACAGCCTACCCAATACGAGGTATTACTGCGCGCCACTACTGATGGACAGTACCATGAACCATTCCATCAATAATGCGCATAGTGGCGAATATTTTTCTCTCAAGGTAATACGACGTTTACTTTTTATCAATTCATCTATTTACCTGACTTTTGATTTAGATCGTGACTATGACGGTTCACAAAAAAGTCCGTGTTCGATTTCTTGACATGGCAGAGATTATTACTGATTTGCCTGACTTTTTAATTAATATTATGGTAAATCGTTGCTTTGCTCTAACTCACAAACCAGAAAAGTAAAAGTAGCTTCATAAATTATTTTTAACATATCTGTGCAATAAAATTTAGTGATGATTTAATTATTTATTTATTTAAATAGGAACATAGCTAAAAATAAATAATAAAGATAGCATATTCTTACTTTACCTCACATAATGATTGCCAGGAATTGTAGATAATTAACTCCCTATTTTTAGAATAAATGTCGAAACCTGTAGGAAGTTTCCACGCACCGTCCAATTAAGTGAACTTTTCATACCAAATTACAAAATAAATACGAAAAAATTACGGGAATTCAGACTGCGAGTCTCTTGCGGGTTACATAATTTTTCTTCGTAATTTACTTGGTGAATTCTAGATGAATTTGGAATCGAGACAAATTAAAATATTCTAAATAAACATAAAAAGGAAAATTAGTCATCTCTGATATTTTCCCAGTTGGGGACATTCAATATGAGAGAGGAGCCTCATTCATGGGAATCCTGACCTTTATGAGAATAGGTCCATAAGCCTTGCAGGCGAAGATTGGAATCTGCGCCGCATTTAACGGAAAGTCAAGAACCGCACATTTCAAATATTGGCTTCAATTTCATCACTCTCTCTCGCTCTCTATCTCTCACACTGGTGAGAAAATATAAAAGGTTTTCTTAATTATAAACCTATTGGGTTTCTGATTCCATCTACAAAATTCAATTCTCGTCTATATATATTCTGCTTTTAGTATACCAAACTGTCATAAGTAAATGTCATGAATAGAGTATAAAGTATGTTTATATAACCAATTATTTCGTTCTTTTAATGAACTCATTTTCCGCTTTAGTTTATTTTTCAGTTAATAAAACAGAAAATGAAAAACGCAATCCTAGTTATTTCTGGAATCAATTATCATCAACAAATTGTATTTCCGGCAATAAGATATCACAAGATTATTTTCATGGTTCTCGTTGTTTTTCGTTCTTTAGAAATCACATTATTTGACTCACGATTCCTTTAAAGGGAGTTAGTTGATCGGAAATGCCAAAAAATGCTTTGAACTTTAAATATCTTTTACCTGTTGATTAGCAATAGCGGAGATAAATCCTTTCAAAAACATACAAAAACATCGCAATATTTCTTCTAACGTATTTTAACTTTTTTCTAAAGTGTAACTTAATCTTCAATCATATTTCGAATCCATTAGTCATAATTACGCCGAGGTCCACGAATAAAAACGCGGAAAGTACTCGTGGGTTTGTCACGCCTCAGTCGGGTGCACAGAGACAGAAGGGAGAAACAAAAACAACGGCATACACTAGAGTCTAGTTCATATCACCTTGTCGACCGGAACTGATCCACTTTACCTAAATAAAGAGATATTTGCGAGCGTGCTCGTTAAAAAAAAATCATTCTGTTATTTCTTTTAATAAAGGCGGCTTTCCGTTGTTCCCAATTGTGCGCGATCAACGGTAGCAAAAAAATGGCGTTATACACAGGGGCTCTCTTCGACCAGAAATGAAACTACTCCGGGGTGATATAAAAATTATGGAAAAAAGAGAGGTCACGGCCGAGAATGAGAGAGGAATAAACGCCTTCTTCCGCGAAAGAATGGAATAGAAAAAACAATGGTAAAATGAGAAAAAATCTTATTTCATTTTTACTCCCCTACCTCCATCCCTCACTGGTCATTAGACTTTCCCCGTGCTGCGGACGCTGCTCGGTCGAGCGTTGGAAAAAAGACACTCGCAAAATGGTCGCGTTAAAGAGAGGGAGTAAATGAGGTAATGGAACGATGTCGCGTTAATGTACTGGGTTGGAATGAGTAAACTTGCGAGTCTCTTGCACTGGCTCGGGCGAGGAGGAGAAGGTGAGGACAGTTGTGAAAGGGAGGAAGAAGCGAGAGACTGAGTGGGGGCTAAAGGGGTGGGGGTTAAGGGGGCGTGGTTGGCTGCGTCGCTCAAGGGGCTGGAAGCGCCGCGCAAGAAAAAGGACCTAGTTCCCTGGGTCAAAAGGGACCGTTCTATTCTGATGTCTTCTCTTGGCGTAACCTAGGGAATTTGTGGCGCGTTTCATTCAGCAGTTTCCTAGGATAGCTGTTTTTTCATTTTTTTTCGCACGTACGTTTCTTTTTCCCTTTCAGTCGATTTCTTTTTCTATTCGTTATGGCCCTTGTTGTTACTTCCAAAACCGTAAGTTATCAAAGGATTTCTTTTCTTCGCAGTCACTCTACCTTATTATTTTTCTGTAGCTACTTTTAGCAATATTGTTGTTATCCATGGTATTAAAGAGAGATGAAAGTGGGTAATACAACTCTTTATTTTCGTATTTTAGTCCATTTTTCTTTTTATGCGTTCTGATTATAACTTCAAAAATCAAATTAAGCAATATTTTTTCGAAAATACAACGCGGTCAAGTTTATGATTGAATTATTCGTTGAACCATTGCAAATAACTCGCAGGAAATACAGAGGAATCAGTGTTGTACCGGGCCACCCGCTTTGCGGGGAGGCCCACAAATATAGAGTATCCAATGCTGAGAAATAAGGATTCTTGACGTGTGGGTGGGGGCAGAAACGAATGTTTAATTTTATTATCCTGATGATAATCAACCGAAACCGAAGTTTTTGTGGCTTATTAGGCGACTAAAATTGATTTGTCGTAATAATATTGGCGAATTTCTGGGTTTTCATTTTCTTGAAACCTAAAATTGATCTTCGCCAGAAACAACTTAAAATACTAGCTAATTGGCCAGATCTGTGTTGGTTCATTTTAACCCCGATTTAATCTTGTATTCTTATTTCTTATTGTGCTGAACTACGCTACTTTTATCCCTTCTTCAAGTGCGCTAAAACGGAATAACAAATTATTAAAATTAAATTCGCGCACCCTCGTCTACGTCAATTTGTGCCGTCTACAGAGAGGGCAGGGCGTCCACTCCCTCAAATTTTCTCCTAAGTGCCTTCACCCATTTTCGTCCTTGCTTGTTCCGTCCAATCCCTCGTTCTCCTTTTTGCAGCACCCCCACACCCTCCCACCTCAAACTAATCTCTTCCACATCCTCTTCCTTTCATTCCTATCTATTTACCACGCCTTCTATTATCCTGTTATTCCTTCCACGTCGTGCTCTCTGTTACTCGTCAATTGTCCTTTTATTGTTCAACTTTTATAATATTTCATAGCGTTATAAACTTAAAGGATGGTATACATGGCTGAAAGATTGGGGGTTGGTGTTTGATTTTTCTTCCGACAGTTTCTTCTTAAGGTTTTGAGGATTTTTATTAATGACCTTAAAATTATACATAGCATCCAGTGATATTGGAAATGTATTCTACGAAAAACATTATTTATTAAAAAATAGCTTTACTTAAGGATAACAACACTTTTATCTCAAAAACTGGTTTTATACGAGTTTCAATAATGTAATCAATGAAAAATAATATAAATTATTTCTCTTATAAAAAACACATTCAAAGTTTATAACTGCCTGTAATAATCATGGCAATTTAGCAGCCGAATCACAATGCACGAATTTCCTCATGCCACGCAATTTCTGCAAAAACCAAGTCAAAAAATTTCAACTTTAGTAGAAAATAGATATTTTTTTAAATTATTTAAAATATATTTCGCGACATATTTTAGTCTACTTTTAGTCCAAAATTTTATTTGCTCCCTCTCAACTCATTTCTTTTTTCTCCCTTCCAACTCTTGATCGTACAAAGCATTACGTGTTTGATCAAAAAAGTAAGGCATAAAGGAGTTAACCAACCAAACGCGTTCTTCATGCTGCAATACTGATTCTTGACGTTTTCGTCCCTTCAAACATAATTCGTACCGCAGTGATTTAACTTCGGATGATTAATTCGAAAATAAATTTTCCCTCCCTCTTTCTACAAACATGCATCCAGAAGTTCTCGTTTTTTCGTTATGACGCAAGTGTATTTCTGCTTACAAAGATACCGCTTCACTTGAACACGATCCGAAGAATGGGAGACTACCTTCATTTTTTTCAGTCTCACCGTTTCGTTTTCCGTGTCTGTGTTCTTTTCGAAAGTCATTACCGCCATACCAAAAATCCGAATTTGATCGGTTCTATATATTTTTTAGCTGCGTCAAAATATACTTTAACGGAAAGAGGGTTTTCGCTTATATGTTCCTTTTGAAGCGTTGTTTTTTCGACGTCTCCTGAAGGCCTTTTAAACATTTATATTTTTTCCGAAATGATTTTCGGTCGCTGGCAGTGTTCGTTTCCTGTTATAGCTTCGCTGAGTCATTTTTGAATGTTCTCCTTGTACACAGTATGTCCAAGATACCATCTTTGTGATATTTTATCGGAATTAGAAGCCTTTTCTCAAATAGGCAGGTGTTTATGTATTGTAAACTACGTTATTTTTTTCATGATAACTGTTTTCCTGCCAGGTATTCTAATTCCTAAATCCTTCTTCATTATACTTTAAATTTTCTATCATCAATAATGTTATCATATAGCCAGTATTAAAGAAGACTTTCAACCTAGTTCGCTTTCTAATTTCTTATCTTCTATCTCGCTTTTCTCTCCTATTCCTGTAAATATTTTTTTTATTTTTTTATTTGAATTGCCCTTTTCATTGTATTTTTCCCATGCCAAACTTTCAAAGCTTTTTAACTAGAAGAAACGTTGGCTCCGGTTTATTTATATTCATGTATTTGCGACGAGGATTATATTATTGTCTTTTAATTCTTACGAAATATAAATTTAAAAACTGATAAAAAGAAAAGTTAAATCCTTAGCTGGCTGTTCTTTTCATTGGAAAATATGAAAAAAAAAAAACATTAAAATTAATCTCACAATAGCCATAAACCAGTTATTTTGATAAGGTCTAAAATTATGCTGGTATAAAAATAAAATATGAATCGAATAATGAGAATTTCTAATAAAAATAATGTTTGATATAGAATTTGGGGATAATTATTTCTTAATAAACTTCCCTTGAGTTTTAAAATGTGCAGTTGCGAAAGATAAATATTTACTTTTTTACATTTGGCTATCTTCTTTAAATTAAAGCAATTTTAAGTTAGTACTCGCGTGCAATAATCGTATTAGTCATGAGAAAGTCTTATAAAGAAATAAACCCCTTCTACCTCCGTTTTTAATGTTGAGAATTTTATAGATGCAATTAATGTAATTTTATAGGAGTATCGATCCATTTTTTCATAAGAAATTGCTTCTCGTTAACCTCAGTAAATAAAACTGCGTATTTAGTTCTATTTTAATTATTGTATCCGAATAAAGTTTTGTTAACTGTAATCTCGATAACCACGTTAACTTCCTCTCTCTTCCAAGTAGACACCCACAGGCTTAAACCAAATATAATTAGTTCTCGATATTTTCGAAAAGGCAGAAATTTCTCTCGAATGTCGAGGGAAAATATTTAAAGTTTTGATGACTGACACATTTCATTTAGAATCCAAAAGAATGATCGTTTAAGCACACATAGCTCCAACTCAAACACCTAAGTTCATCCGTCTGTGTTAGTTTGCACGTTTGACCTCTCTCTCTCCAGGGTCGTTAAAAGGTAACCTCAAGGACCCGTCTTGGGAATCAAAGGGTTTACTGGGAGAATTCTCCGACGTGCCCCTTCTCCATTCTCGTGTCCCTTGGGAGGATGCTGGGAAGGGTGTCGCAGGGACGACCCAGGAAGCGGTCGCAAAAGGGGAGATTGTGACATCTCGGCCTTTACCGCACATTCGCCCGCCTACATTCCTCTCTTTAGGGAGGGGTTGGAGGGAGGAAGAGAGAAAGAGAGACAGGAATGGAAGGGAGTGGGGAAGGCAGATATGGAGGGAGGAAGGAATGGAAAAAGAGAGGGTGAAAGTATGAGCAGAAGGGAGGATGGGTGAGGTTTGACGGGCAAAGAGTGTTGAGAGGTTTACACATAAAAGGAGAAAGTTTATCCGACGAAGAGAGATGAAGGGGAGAGAGAGGAAAATGTGAGATTAAGTGAGAGTAGGAAGCAAAGGGGAGTGAGGGAGCGTATGGTAATAGAGATGATGAAAGGAGTGTGAGAGGTGGCGAGATGGAGTACATGGATATAAAGGTAGTGAATACAGAAAGAGATGGTAAGTGTAAAGAGGTAAATGGACAAAGAAGGGGAGAGAAATAGAAATGAGGGTGAAAGAGATATAACAAGAATAGGAAAACAGATGCTGAGAGAGGAAGGGAGAGAGTTGTATATGCGTCGGAACGATACATTGAGAAAAAGAGCCTAGGAGGTGGAGATAAAGGTAAATGGCTAACGCATTGAGAGAACGTTGGCGGAAAAGGTAATGGATTGAAGGGAAAGTGAAAGAGGCACAGTAAATGCAAACAGTGCGAATTAAATTCGACAGGAAATGAAATGCGGTGAGGGAGAAATGCAGTGGGATGCTGAATAAAAGACGAAAGACGGATGAGAAGAGGAAAGAGGTGAGGAGAGGGCGAGAGAGAGAAAGGAAGTGGGAGTTGGCCGTCGGAGAGAGAGAAACAGAAAGTAGAATCTGGGACTGTGATGGAAAAGGAAAGGGTCAGCAAGAAAGGGAGAAGGGCAACAGGGATTCGGATTTCTTGACCCATACAAAGCCAATGGGATGACGGAAGTGAGTTAGAGAAAGAAGTGAGAGAGGTCTGCGTGGCTCCGCTGAGAATGAGAAAGGGAAGAGGTTGGCAGAAGATTGAAAAGATAAAGGTATCGTAAACCTCTCCCCATTTTTCCTCTCTCTATCTCTCTCAAAACACATTTTTGGTAAACCTTGTATCGTGAATAGTAGAGGGAATTTTTATAAGAAGAGTGGATTGGAAAATAATGCCCGATTCTGAATGCAACCCTCAGTTAATTTCTCTCTGTAACCATTGGCGCGGTCGTTGCTAAAATACGGCAAATAGAGAATTATGATACGTTAAGGTAGAATTAATCTTTAATCAAATTCTATTTTAATATAGATTCTATTTATATTTTGTGCCATCGAGGTAATACAAAACCAAAGAATCTGTACGTTTTAGAAGTCACTTATTCATAAAATATCTGACTGCTTAACCATTTTTTCTTTAATAAAATGAAGTGCTTATTAATAATACTAATTTATAAATAGGTTGAGGAGAAAGATACTGCTACTGTTGAAGTGCGAACGTAATTTTTCAAATTTCAGGTTTTTAATTTTCTATTACCACATTTTCTGCATTTTTGGGACATTTAATCATCGTGAGTGGTTAAGATAATTTACACGCTAATGTAAATTCGCGAAAAAACGTTTTAGTGGATTATCCCTTTCTATCGGCGTCACTGAGGCGAATACGATCTAACTAGTGGCTCGGTAAAAAAAATTGAAGCGATAATACTCTCACGACGCCGACATGAATGGCTTCTATATTATAGCCTGCTCTCATTGAACAAACGTTCCGTCCGAATTCTACGCCCTTCAATCACCTTTCCTCTTATGTAATAACCTAATACATTTTTTAATGATTAAGTTTTATGAATTTTAATCGGTTTTGTTATTAATAAAGAATGACATTCATCTGTGCGGGATTAGCTTCAAACTCGTATATCCTACATAAATCAGGAAGTCAGAACTGACTTACACGGTTCCCGACAACCTAGCGGAAATACTGGCGCCCAAATCTTGCTTGAGGATATTTTTACACACTTCGCATTCCACGTTCATTCCTCGTTTCTAAAAAAAATATAGCCTCCCGCATCAGGGAGCCTAAAAAATAACACGAGTCTGAGAGAGAGAGAGAGAATAAGGGATTGAAAAAATAGGCTCTCACGAACGCAAGCATAAAATACGCGTTTTTTTTATTTTATAGAATCGGCCGATTTAACACCCTGATTTTTTAGCCTCGAGCAAAATAAAAAACCGCAGAACGCTTCGCCACTTGGAAGCCGTCCATCAAACCCTAAAAAAAAACTTTTCCTTAAAGGATCAGCTTTACCTTCCGAACCTCGAGAGATGCATCCATCAATGCCCGAGTTACTTTTTCGTCTCGCTTTCGAGGAGGTTCCCATTTTTCGCGAGATTTCTTTTCCTCATACCGCCTCGAGCCGCACTCTTCTCGTCTGGATCACGCGAAAGAGATCGTGTTTTCCTCTTTCCTTCTTTTCAAAGCATAAACAGATATTCTCATTGCTTTTGACTTTAGGTTCACTGACTGAGTTTGCAAACAAACGAGACTATTAACGTATGATCGGAGCCATTCTCCTTGAAAATTCTTCCTCTTGATTTAATTCAACTCTCGTCAAAATTGAAGTTACTAGCAATGAAGTTCTTCATATTTTTAGTTTTTGAACACAAAAATCGTGGAACGGAAGCAGAGTAGGAAATATGAAAAGCAAAGTAAGTTCTCAGTAGGAATTCTTTGATATTCTCCAAGTAAAATTTTTCATCAATCCTTCCAAGTGAAAATCTCAATAACAAATATTTTTGCAGCACTTATCTATGCACGACAATTAATAGTACTTTTTTGATTCAGATGACAACATCAGAATTAGAAAATTTGACAACTGAATGTCACAACACCGAGAACTTATGTACCAAAGTAAAACTCTCGCTATGAAAAATAATAATAAAATATCGAATATGACTACTAATATATGCACTGAAGTAGGCCACAGATTTGCTTAACCACATCTGCCTGGGGTGTCGTCGAAGCAAATCCGAGATATCCTGGCGACTATAATGTTCCCGCTTTGCATGACCTCTCAAACTTCCTTTCCTCCTTCCTTCACCATTTCCTGCTTCCTTTAGCATTTCCTCTTCCATTGTTCCACCTCCAATACCCTTATCTCTCACCCGCCATTGCTCCTTCCAACCCCCATCCTCGCTACGAGAACCTCAGGAAATCCTCACCGTGGTCTTATGTCCATTAGAAGATTGATAGCCGCTTCCAGAGCTCGGAGCCGAAGGGCGGTTCTATTCAGTTGTTTATATCGCCCATGGAAACGCATAACCATAGCAATGTAAGAGAATTTGTGTACGAGAGCTCTTGCCTATCATTAATTTAACCATTTTAATGGCGTTTAATTCTTCAAAGTGTTTGACGGACGGTAAGATCTCTTGAAGCCCCATTTCCTACTGATCGTAATCAATCGTAATTAGTTTTGTAACAAGACTAAAGTAAAATGCGGTCTTATTTAGGTAACAGGATCATTTTGAAAGAGATGATGAAAAATTTTATTTCTTCAATGATGAATGCATTCTATTCTAGATTAAGGGATCAGTACTTTTTGGTCTCTCGGCATCGTAATTATAATCTAAGTTATATTTTTCAAATTATTAAATGCTTTTCAGATCCGATAAAATCTTAGCGTAATTTTGAAAACGTCTTCCAAAAAGAAGTAAATCTGTTCGGTAACACGCAATAATGAATAATTATATTTTGGTGCATGATGGGATAATAATTTAATTAATTTTTTACCTGAAATATCAACAAAATGTGAAATTATATAATTCACAATTCAAGGAATTAGATGGAAAAGATAGAAGAGAATTTAAATTTGTCAAACTGACCACATTAGCTGTTTCCTATTTTGTGTTTTTAATGACATCCATGTTAAAAATTTATTAACTTAAAGCAAACTTCAGGATTTTTTCGTGCTTATTCTATTTCGTTTCCGTATATCAACACTGCGACAAATCTTGAAAGTCGTCAACTGTGTAATAAAAATATTCGGCTGAATATTTACCATGAGATACAGCTTAAAAGAAATGCATATTTGAAATAGAGTATTTTATCGCGGTAAACTTCACTTATCCAGAGAAGTCTCCAGAGAAATGAAAGTTTAGCCACTTAAAATGAAACCTTCATAATCCACTTAACTAATGCAATAAAACTCGATGAATCATTCTGAATATTCCGTTAAAATGTTCGAATTCATTATTTTATAAAATCTTGTAAGTTTTTCTGGTTTGGAAAAATGAATTCATTTAACGCTATTTCTGCTGTAACTCGCACTGCAATCAAAATTATTTTAGGGAACACATGGCACCAATGAACTACACGTGTCACCTGCACATAACAGAATTAGAAATAATTTTTGTTTGCCAGCCCTCATGGCAGATATATCACCACAAATAAACTTCTAGGAATCAGTAGGGAGTTCGCAAACATTTAACTGGAAATTGATTTGAGTATGCCTAGAGGCAGCACTATCCCTAGGACAGTTCTCTCGATATTCTCTTTTGCGTGACGAGTGTCTTAAAAAATACAATTGATAAACCAAACAATACGAAATCCCTGCGGTGTACGATAAATCAATTGCGTCATTACATCAGCTCAAGTTGTGTTTCAGTTATTCGCCGGATTCGTCGAAACGACAAAATGCGTGTTCTTTGAGGGAACTGGTTTTGTATTCCTGTAACGGTGGTTACTTTGGCATCGACAACTCAACTCTCCCGTTTTTCTTGCAAAGGAGACTTCTTATCTTCATTTTTAAACTCATCCTAACAATACAACCGAAACTTCTCCCTTCCCATTTCCACCCCAAACACTTTCTTTCAGATTCTGCCCTCCACAAATCCCCGAAAATAAAAAACTCTTATAGGATGAAAGGATGGGTCTGATATATATATATACACACACACACACAGTGCCGTAACTAGGGTATGGCCATAGGCGCCGCTTGCAAAAGGCGCCAATCGATCCCGCAAAAAAGGCCAAAAGTTTATTATATATATATATATATATATATATATATATATATATATATATATATATATATACATATATACTTACATACATATATATGCACACACATACATGCACTAGCAGAAAGTATATGTGCATGCATAAAGATTCGTATATCTGCATACATACAAACCTCTATGCACTTACATGTCATCCTGCTGTAAACATCACTTCGTGCTGTTAATACAAGCATCTACATCACCTTGCATGGTGGCGCGAAGCGCTCTTTTTACGGGATACTCATTTGTTTCTCGCCTAGTGACAGAAGCGGAGAGTGGGAAAGGGTAGGAGAATGGGAAGGAATGAACGGAAAGGAAGGAAGGGAGAGGAAGTAGTACATGTGCACCGTGCGTGCTCGTTTGTGAGTCGAAATATTTTCGTGAGAGTGAACCAGAGTGGAACGTTTTAAGGGAGCGTTTTTTAATTTATAAAAGGAATATAATGTCGCGTGCATATTTTCGGGGCTAATAAGTTTTCACGCTTGCGGTGCGTGCTCTCCTGTATGTATACGTGTATGAACGTGAATGTGAGTGTGAAATAGTCGTACGTGATGCTTTGGAAAAAACAATTAAGGGAATTAATGACTCGGTAAAAACCTTCCATTTAATGAACTTTTCGCTGGGTGTTATCCGTAGAATGTGAGCTAATCTAAATATGGTGACTTTATAAAGACTAGGATAAGCTTTATTTAAATCAGAAATTTTTAAACTTTGTCGCAGTGTTTTTATACCTGCATGAAAGCGCTTAACAAGTTGTATAACGTTAATTTAACGCAAGATATTTTTTGCGAAATGTCGAGCGGAATCAAAACGGAGAGAATTTATCTGCAAAATCAGTGTATGTTCAATTAGGTTTGGGAATTTTTATATTGCGATTGTAAATATGTGACACTTATTCATAAAATATCCATTAAAAACTAGTTTCGATTGCTTCATATTGCCTAGAACAGGGGTGGGGAACCGGCGGCCTTTTGTATACTTGTCTAAACATACTCAAACTCATATATGATTTTAGCATGAAAGTTACAGAAAGAACAAACAAAAGATAAGTATTTTGCATCAACAGAATCTTTGCGCCAAATCTTGTTTTAAATGACACATTACGTATAGTTATTGGTATTGTGAACTATATTCGAACAAATGTTTCACGGCATCGCCAGTTTCGCACCATGCGTCAATATGACGATGAAACATTTAGTGTAGATCTTCCAAACCATTAAGTGAGCTGGTTGTTACAAGGTCAAGTACTAGAAAATTTTTTAACTTTGCGAAAACAAGTCACGAGCGTTTTCAAATAACAGAATGAACCTTGTGAAATTTTGAACAAAGATTTCTGCAGAAATTTTGCATTTTTGTGTGATTTAATGTCAAAACAAAATCATTTGAATACTTCTCTACAAGGTAAAACTAAATCCATACATGAAATGTGGCAGCAAATTCAGTAATTTTGGAAGAAGTTGAATTTTTTCAAAATTGGCTTTATCAGATCAGTTGTTTTAACCGAACATTTCCCTGAGCTGGCAAAGGTAATTGATAAACAAGATATGAATAAAAACTTGCAAAATTGGAATATGAATGAATGCATAGGTGTTTTAGACTCCTTGATTAAAGAATACAATAACAGATTTTAAGATTTTGAGAAACATGATGCGACACTGAGGTTAGCTTTTCAGCCACGTCTGGTTGATGTCTCGAATGCACCTGAAGATTTGCAGATGGAGTTGATTGAGCTCTCAGAATATAACATACGGAAGAATGCTATTGCGTCAATTTGCTCGTCGTTTACTCTCTTGTTTTGGCACAACCTATTGTTGTGAATCAACATTTTCACGTATG
Organism: Tanypteryx hageni; assembly: GCA_028673005.1. Taxonomy (NCBI): domain Eukaryota; kingdom Metazoa; phylum Arthropoda; class Insecta; order Odonata; family Petaluridae; genus Tanypteryx; species Tanypteryx hageni. The sequence continues at coordinate 97,401,183 of CM054112.1, read as the reverse complement.
GAATATACTAGCAAATATGAAAAATTTAAATTTTTTGCATTATATTAAAAAGTCATTATATTTTGTTAAAGCCTTCAAAGTTTTTATAAATATTAGTAAATATGAAGAATTGAAATCGGTATTCGTTAAATTTAAAAGCCATTAAATTGTGTTTGCCTCTTTATTATTTAAATTTTGATAAATGTGAATGTATGCAACGTACACCGCAATGTGCGGCCTGATGAGGTCTCCGTTAAGGAACATTTGGCCTTCCAATGAAAAAAAGGTTCCCCACCCCTAGTCTAGAAGGATTATCAATACATTTAAAACTGAAAAGATATTCATTAAATTGATGGTTGCTACTGTCAGTACTAATCAAATATTAATATATTTGATTTTTTATTTTTAATATATTCTTTCATTAAAGTAATATATGTTTATATAAATCAGAGCTAAGAATTTTCAGACACAATTAATATACCAGGTAAGGAATCTTATCCAAAAGAAGAAAAAATAACATATTAATACTCATAGTTTGTTTTTGAAAAGAGCCTAGTTCATTTTTATTTTACCAAAATCGTTTTGTCTTCTTTAAACTAAATTAAACTGTAACACCAAGAAACTATTAGAAATTATTACACCTAACGATTTCATGTTCATGTTTTAGAATACAATAATACCACCAAACTAACGTTTACCTTATGTACAAAAACATTACTCATGCATATGCGCCATGACATCCATGACAAATAGGTCCGCGGACTCCAAAAAAAAAACAGAATTTAACGTCCGCCTAAATAAATACATTAAAACGCTCGACCGAGTGAAGCCAGAAAGATGAGGCAAAAGGGAGAGAAAGGTGGGAGGAGTGAGGGAGAGAGAGGAGGAGAAGGATAGAAAGGACTCTCGTGTTGACGAGCGTCAAGGCATGTGTGCGTTTGTGTGTGTGTCAGGAGGGGAAGCCGAAGAAGGAAGAGTGGTAGGGCCAAGGTGAGGAATATGCCTTGCAGAATGCGGCTACAACTGCCTCGCGCCAGAATATTTGACGTGGAAGAGTGGCGTCGGAGAAAGGTTTATGCATAGCTCCTCTCTTCCCTTAAAGCCGGCCGCATCTGCCTCTATCCATCCCCAATCCCCACCAATCCATTCCGCACCTTTCCCTTCTTCCGTATTTATCATCTCACTGGGTTATCCCTTATTAAATGTACTCGAATCTATCTCACAATCTAGAAATGTGCCGACCCTGCGTCTGTGTTGGAATTACCGCACTTTTTCCATCTCTTTCGCGACGTCTTCATCCATACATTCTAATTATATAGCATATATCTCGATTCCCTCCGCGCTTTGTTGTCCTCTTTCTTCCTACACTTTTTTCATCCGCCTCCTTCTCCTTTATTTACTCTACTCTTTTTCACTGCTTCTTTATCCAGTCGACTCTCTTCCACTGCTCCTTTATTTTGTTTAGGTTTCGTTCCCTTCGCATCCAATTTATACTCTCGCCTCTTTTACTATATTGCTGCTATTTTTCGTTCCTCTTTGTTGTGTATTGGCAGGTTCGATTTATGGCTTCCCATCTCCCCGTCTCCTTTCGTTTTACTTTTTTGCCATTCATCATTACTTTGTTCTCTTTCTCTTTTTGCGTCATCTTTTTCTTATTCCCAACTATTTTTTCTATTCTCCTACTAATACTATATCTGCCATCTATTTTTCTTCCTCCCTAGGTTTGTATGCATACTTCCCTTCCTCGATCTTTCTCAGCATTATGCCAGCTCCTCTTTAACCGTCGCTCTTAACTTGCGCCTCTCTTTTCCTTTTAGCTGTTTGCTCTTTTCTTCCCCTAAGCTCCTTCGTACATTTATCCCTTCACCTTTTCAATCTTCTGTCCAAACCCATTTCCTTTCCCTATTCCCCTCTCCTATCCGCTTTCCTTTCCACTTTCCTTTTTTATTTTTCTCTTTGCTTTCCTTTCTCTCTCTTCATTCCCCCATAATTCTTCACTTTCTTCCCCTTCTGCCCTTCTCTCAAACTCTTGCACAAGTATTTTCTCTTATGTGACCTCCCTCTCTCTTTTCTTCCTGCATTAATATCGCCTTCTCTGCCACTCTCTCTTTCTCTCTGTCTCTTTATCTCTCTCCATCTCCCTCTCTCCCAATCTCACTCTCTTTCCCTTTCCCACCACTTCTTCCATTTTCTCCTCTAACCCTCCTCTTTCCCCCTTTCTTATCCCCATTTTTAAAACGTCTCCTTCCCACCCTCTCTCCTTCTCCTTCCTTCTCAGCCCTCAACACTTCTTTTTCTGCTACCTCTCCCCTCCTCCACCCTCTCTACTCATCCTCCTCCCTTCAATCTCTCCATCCTTCCTGCTCTTCCCTCTCGCTTTTGCAAGTGTCAGCATCCCCATCATCGTTACGCTTCCCTCTCTACTTCTACCCCCTTTTCTCCTCCACTCTCTCTCTCTCTCTCTCGCTCTCCTGCAAACTTTTTCCCTTCGCCCACTTCACTACTCCCACGCACGATGCGAGCCCTTCACACTACTCTCCTCCCTCTCACTCCTCTTTCTCTCAATTCCTCCCCTGCCTCTCACTTCCTCTCTTTTCTCTCCGCTCCCTCTCTATCTCCTCTTCACTCCCGGCTTCTCTTCCCCTCTCCGAAACTCCTCATCCTCCTTTTATTTTACTCCTCCTTCTCTTTGACACGCACTCCATCCATGCGTTGCATGTGTTTCTCAGCGTTGTCTCCTTCCTCCACCGCACGTCCACGCCCACACTTTCTGTATCACATCATCCGACTCCGCACTCAGCTTGTTTTTCGTCCAACGCGTTCTTCCAATACGTTCGAATCTTGTACTCATTCCCGTTGGTATTGCATCTCCGCGTTTTCTTTTGCCGTCTTGATCCTTGATTGTAATCTCTCCGGATTTTTTCGACTTGTTTCCGTTATTTTTTTCCCGGGGAAAATAAATTCGAGAATGTTTTCTCGTTTCTCCCGGAGACGGTTTTTGGACGAAGCCGTTGCGTCAAAGTCGACGGCCTGGGCACGAGGATCTGAAAAAAGGTTGATTTATGATGCTGCAATGTAAAAATGTAAAGAAAATTCCGTAGCGAATTAAAATCGCGCCGAAAATGTTCCATTTTTCTCTTTCCTTAAAGGGAAGCGACCTTTAAAAGACGCCTGTCTTGCGATTCGGCTCCAGGAATTTTTATATTTCTCCAAGAATACAAATTATAATTGTAGATCTAAATAATATATAATATTTGCCGGCCTTGGTAGAGGGGTGGTTAGCGTGTCTGGCTCCCAACGCTAGGGTCGCGGGTTCGAATCCTGCAGAGGGCATGGTTGTATGTTTTCGTCTTTGTTAAAGTTATTACGCTCATTGTAAAAGGCCGTTAACGGCTGTTTATGAGCTGATATAAAATAAATATAAATAAATAAATTCCATCATTAATTAATGTAATCATAATTGTAGACAATTAGACATTTTTTCTACTTGGTCAACGAAAGGTACTTTACATTCGCAAGAAATGCCATTTTAATGTCATACATAGTATTTATTTTTTTACAATTACTGTTGGACTTTTATCTAGTAACTTCGGAATTTCTCAACATTTTTCAAAGGTCATAAAAGTAACTACGCTTTTCAGGACACGATGATGGCCACACGCAATTTCTGATCTAATAAATACCCCTAGAGAACCGTGAAAAAGAATCAAATGCCATGGTCACTGAAGAAAATCCATGAGAAAGAACTGCTGCGGCGAGTGGAAATCCAATTTTGACAAACTTTTCAACGAACTCTTCTCGTTCGAAAGTTTTGCGCCGAGCATTCCACGACGTCTTGTTAGATTCTTTTGACAACCCAGGAGTTACGCCTGAAGGTTGAAACTGATTTCTTGCGATCGCTTCTTTCTTCCTTAAGAGGATGTTTATCTGTTACGGCTTCCAGTAAATGGATAACGAATCCTAGGATTTTGATTTCCCAACACCGCCTCTCCTATTTAACGCTGCCCACTTTTCTGAGAACAATAAGTCATCACTTTCAGTCAGGACTCTCATTTCTCCGCCGATTTTTTTTTTATACTCTCCGGCTTCTGATTTTTCCATCGTGCCTTCTCGCCCTTATTACGTTCACTCTTTTTTTATCGTTTCCTTCGTCTCACTTTAATTCAGTGACGTAACTTTTCCCCCGCAGTTCTCGCAGTCGCAACCGAGCCAAAACGGCTCCTGCGGGCCACACTCGTAACGAAAATTACTGGAAAACCGGTTACGTTATTATCCAATTATACGAGGCGCTTTCTACTTTTATAAAACTGCTTCAGATTCTCAACTCGTCGCCATGTGTCATCTCTTCTGTTTATCATCTCGTCCCTTTGCTTGTAACTTATAACCTAGGATCGATGTCGTATTCGCCCTTGCTTCCAATCCCCTATACAATTCTTCCGCCTCTCTTATTCATTAGTTTCCTGTATTTTTAATGTTCTTTTCGCCGTGTCAGGCTTCCTCCCGATTCATTCCTGCATAACTTTTCAAGTCATGTTCAAACACCGCATGAATGGATTTTTAAAACGAAAACTCCGTTCTATGTAATGGTAGTAAGCGATTAAATCTGAAATATATTAATTAACGAAAAACTTATGAATTTTTACCAATGGCCACAAATTAGTTAAATCTATTACAACTATATTATTCCATTTTTTCTATATATGAAATGGCAAAAATATAGCATCGGATCATAACTTGAGTGAGACAACTTGAAAGCTGCCTACGCATTAGGTAGCAAATAGACGGGAGAGCAATAAAACCTGGGTGTGCAATGCTCATCAACATGTCCGTTATTCCATTCTTTCCGCGACAATCGCCTTTATGAGAAGAGAAAACTAAGCTAATGTTTTCACTTGAATAACGAATTTTCATCAGTCGCTTCTTTCGACTCCAGCTACGTTCACGCTCGATTCAATTCGGCTTCTCTGACGTGCAATTCCTCTGACTCCCTCACTCCACACGCTTCCCGCCTCTCTCTCTCTCTACGGTCCTGCCTTCTAACGCTACTGCGCGTTTCACATCGTCTGTGCACTACGTCTTCTTACCGGAGAATCGCTATTTCATATTATTTCCCAATACTGCTAATTCTCGGCACTGCCAATTCGTGCAAAATCCGGATTTTCGTCGGTTTTGGCATAACTACTCACTTAAACACCTAACAAAGGATGGGAAATTAATAAAATGAGTAACAAGATAAACTACCTACCTTTTAAACCGAAAAATCGCCGTTTTTGCATAGTTTAAACAATAGTTCCCGCTATTTCATCGAAACTTCCGAGTTTCTTCCCCCGCATTCATACTTACTGATAATCGCGTTCCACTTTGACAAAAGAAGCGATCGCGTACCCTCAGGGAAGAGGAGGGGAGGGGGGGAGGGGTGGGGGGGCACTCCATAGCATGCGCATCTCTGATTTTGAGTTAACACTAGAACCGCCGAACTTGGCGACCTCCCCAGAGCCGCCGATGGCATAAAAAAGTGCCAATTGTGAAAATACGTGTTTTCCTTCAAAATAATGTTGGTCATACGGTAGGAATGTGTTTATTAAAGAAAAGGGAGATATTTTCGATACTAAGAACATGAAAGTGAAAATGTTTATTAAAATAAAAAGTACAGCCTCTGAAAATTGAGTTAAATAAGATACAATAGATGTAACTTGAATTAATAGTTTAAGTAATCCTTGGTTATCTTTTGGTATACTAAAATGAAAGATCTATGACATTTAAAAAAACACAATGAACCGGTTTCCGTGCTAGCACTTACTGATATGGTGTGACTACTGTAAGTATGTAACTTTTTTGTGCGCAATTGCTGCACACAATTGTTTTGGTAATACTTTCAATTCACTTTTTGGGAGGAACCTTTTCGCATGTGGAGCATTTATGCTTCTACCTTGTTTGCAACTCCTGTTCACCTGACATCGTCTTTTTGTGTTATCTGTCTGAGCATCTGCAGGGTTCTCTTCGCCATCATCAGATGGTTCTCCAGCTGCTCTCCGTTTTAGCAAGAAATCTCTTATCATGGTTGTCTTCTCAGTGACAGTTTTGTAGACTACCCAAGCATTTATGCCAGCAAGGTCAAGTATAATAAAGAACATGTAAACAGGCCATCTACATGAACCTGCTTTGACTGAATACTTTCGCGCCATTTGGTCAACCACATCTATACCCTACTTTGTCTCATTATAGAAGGGTAACTGAAATTTATTTGAAATATTTGAGCAAATTATAAGTTATTTAAAACGTATAGAATTTAACTTAATAAATTAATCATTTTACTCTTATTAACTCGTAAAAAAACAGGATAAAATGTGAACAAACTCTCAATTTACCATCAAAGGAAAATTGTGTAGTAACTTACTTACTATTAACTAAATACTGACATGAACCGCAATAAGTTTTAACTATATTTTAAGATCACACTTTTCTTTTAGCTAGAAGGTATATTAGTTTTGAAAAATTTTCTGAAAAATCACTTTAGTTAAAGAAATTTCAATAAAAGTCATATAATGTTATTTTTCAATCATATTTGAAATTCGGTTCGAAATATTTGCTGTATAATCAATTTAAAAAATCCATTGAACATTACGTGACCTATATTTAGTTTTATGAATTCCCACCATTTGAAAATGGCGCATGATTCAATAGCATAATATTTTTATAATCAATTATAATTTATTATTGTTATTTTTTACTGCAGCTCCCTTTAATCCTATACAAATGCTACGTCTTCTTCCTCTTTCGCAGATTCTGCTCATTCCCATTCTCTTTTCCTTCCTCCCGCTAATAGATTCAGTAAATAAGTTATACCCATGTATAAAAGTCTGACCCGTGTTAAAGCACTAAATTGGGGCATTTATTATGAGGTCAAGAATTGAATCCAGCAATTGGGACAACAGTGGCCCAAAATAAATAAAATGCATGAAAACGTGAAAAATCTTATCAAAACGTAATTTTTGGAGATTTACGAATGAGATTTAAATTCTTTGCTTCGCATAACTAAGTTAAATACCTCATCCTTGAAATATCTGAAAATGTAAACGAAAAAGGTCTGCATGTCAAGGAATTGATTTTTGCGTGATTCATATATGCGATGCGAATTTATAACTCTGGTTAATAATAAGATTCACTGAAAAAATTATGAAAATAACTATAAAAATTGCTAATTACCAAAAATATCAATAAGAAGGTAACTCAAAAGAAATTAATGAAAAACACGATTTTAATTATAAATAATTCGGGCGCCTTCTCTCTCTCTCTCGTATTAAAGCATTCAAAGCACTCTTTCCTAAAGCATATAGTATAAGGACGACAATACAATTTCGGGGTTTAATAATGACACGGTCGGCAAGGCAACATATCTTTAAAAAGCTTAAAAGTTTCCAATAAATGTGATTTAAACGTATAACGTGAGCGATTATGAACCAAAGGCAAACGTCGACGATAAGATTAAGAATTTATGTTTATTTTTCTTTAAAATGGTCCAGGTCCGAAGATCATAGGTCATTTACTTCTAATTTAATCTTGCAAAAGAAAAAAACCTACAAGTGAAAAGGGCATTTTTAAGTATTCCCTTATGGGGATTTCTATAGAGCGTCCCGGAGGACCAACGGACGGACGGACAGACGGACCAACGTACAAAATAAGGATATTATATATATAATAGTTTCCAGCTTTGCCTTGTTGTCTTACCTATATGGACAACAGGGTATAGTGTGTTGAGTAGGAGCACATTCCAATTTACTTTACCCTGATAGACAGTAAGTGTAATGTCAGACTTCTTCAGCACATGAGTGGTGTACAAAGGTCCAGTTGAGTTCTTTACAATGACAGGTCTCTCTCCTTGCTCGATTCACTGTCCCAACCAAGTTTGTCGATCTGATACAGTATATAGTAATGGGAGTGGTTAATACAAAAACGTGCCATCGGCGGTTCTAGTATGAACTGATTATGAAATCAAAGCGAAGGGCGTGGGGAGGTCAAAATTTTGGACTGAGTGTCACCAGTCAAAAATCATAAAAAACAAAAAAGCCTCATAATGTTGTAGAACTTTATATTTGAAAATGGTACTAAAAAGTGCCACCGGCGGTTCTAGTGTTAAGGAACGCCTTCCTTTGAATATTTCCCTTTCTTAGAGCTGTTTTATTTTATGCGTACTTCTTCGAAGAAGGCCGATGAGTGATGATGCGAAGAGAGGACGTTGCAATATAAGGGGCACGTCTACAGCAGTATTAATGAAGCGGCAATTTTACCACATACTTCCGAATATCGATGGGATTTTCTGACATTTGAAATTTTAAGCTGAACAGGATTAAGTAGTATTGATAAATTTAAAGGTTTATAAATTTCAGACTACGTGCAGGTTTGAGTGATGTGAAAGCGAGGCAAATTATCAAAAAAACTATCGGAATAAAGTGGATTTCATTATAATAAGTTTCCTATACTGATTCTATTTCTATACATATAAAATATTGATGAATATAAGAGAAATTCGGCATTTTAAACTTCCTTTCCCACTTTAGATATAACTCTCTCCAGCTTTCGTGAGCCATTTAGCACTTTAATTCTGTAAGCATTTTATTCGTCATCAAGAAATGATACCACCATTCTCTGTGGTGGAATGGGCATTTTAACTCGGCGACTTCTACTGTCGTTATAGGGTTGAATAAAGAGGCCAAAGGTTGGAAGACGAGAGTTTCTTAGGATACATTCATTCCTCTGCCGTTTATTTTCATATTCAATCGAGAAGGCGCCCCTTTGAATGCAATCAAAACGACTATTAGGGCATTCAAATCAAACAAGAAAGAGAAACCCCATTTGGTGGGAAAATATTTGAGTGAACGGAAAATACTATACATATATGAAAGTTGCGTGAAATGAAACCTTTCAACTATCCACCTTATTTCCTTACATTCAACCATACTGTAAACAGCAACCTGGTTACGTATAAGTCTCGCTTCAGCTGTGTGTGGACAAATAATAATAGTTGACAATATGCGCAATGCACAAATCAAAACTATATTTAATAGGCGAATTATGTTGGTGTCTTTGATTTTTCAATCATGGCTGTTAGCCATTTCTTGTGTGGTAATTTGCATCGTGAATCTGCTGTTTGCTATTCTTACAGTTTTCACACCTCTATCAATGAACTTTTTTATTTTTTATCTTCTATGAGTTTACGTATCTCTACATTATTCTGAAGAAATTTTCGATTTATTTTTAAAATTTCCCCTAGGAACTTCTCGACTCCTTACATTTTTCTGGCTATCAAGATATGTATTTGGAACGATTCGGTGCTTATTTATTTAGCCAGCCTCGCTCGTAAGTTTATCCATTTCTCATTCCAGATCACAGAGGCGTAAACCTCTAAAGCCTAATCCATCCTTCTCGTCCTCCTTTGCTAAAACAGACGCCGTTCTTCGCCAAACCGCTCACTATTTTCACCCTATATCCCCAGACAGCCTCTTACCGACACGTTTCTTCGAGCGTCAAATTCATGCCTCCTGCTAACTCCTTCATTTTCCCCCTTCTATATTTTCCACGCTTAACCCGACCCATTCCCTTCCTTCCCACTCCTCATTCCTCTCTCCCTCACCTTTTTCTTCGCTCGGATGGGTTAACCCCGCCCCGCTCTTAATGCCCATCCATCGGCCCTATCCTCATCCCATTAATCCGATAGTCATCTGTCTATCCTTCAGCTCGTGTTTACCGATTCTCGTCTTTCACTCTCTCTCCATCCTCGTGCCAATCATGTGCACAAAATTGGCTAGCGTTTATTTCATGGCACAAGACGTAATCGCTTGGCTTTTAATTTGATCCACCTGATTTAATTTTGTAAACGAATTCCGGTAATAACGATATTCTGCGCTAAAACGGTAGTTGGCATAAGTGTGATGAAAGCGAGGTGCTTAGATGTCTACAAGCAAATTTTCATGATCTGACAACCGTTGTCGTTTTAAGAATATAGAAAATTAAATACAGTAGTTTCTCGATATTCGCCGAGGCTGCATTCTTGGAAAAGGTTGTCAACATAAAAACCGCAAATATAGATACTAAAGTTTATGGATTAAAATCTCGTTAGAGGAATATATTTTCTCCGCTCTTCTTACAACCTTCTCAGATCTCATTTCACCTACGTTACATTTTGGAGCCATATTTTAATAACAGCATTCCACTTAAGTTCAAAAATATTGTAGGAGCTACAATTAATTACACGCGTGCGAACAGAGAGGGAGAAAAACGCACCGTGAGAGCATTGCATTTTATAGGCTTCTCCATTACCATCCCCCAGTCGTTCTACACATACCTCATTACTTCGTAATACCTACTTATGTGTGATGTATTTGTTTGGTTATTGAGAGGAAATCGCAGTGTGTGTTGCAGTCGGTGGTCTCGAAAAACTGAAATTTACCCTCCGCGAACGTTTGAAATCGCTGCAATGATTTCTGGGCGATTGCTTGAAACAGCAATTATAAAATCATGAAATATTAGAGAATACTGTATCTTTTAAAACAGCGAATTTTGAATGAAGTATGACCCATTTAATACAAAAAATTGTGCGAGCCCTTAAAATTTTCCCCTGTAATATCTGAATTATACTTAAGTATGGAATCATTTTTTATGAATGCTCGGTGACAAAATGAATGAAGGGAAAATATTTATTTCTTCCAAAGTTTCGATATTGTTTTACATTTACTTATAGGTTTTAATAGTAACCCTTACAAAAGTCTATGATAGCATATTACGCTTTATATGTCCCGATTTTCTTATGTTTTTTCCCAGAGACCCACAAGATTTTTTTCGGGAAACCGTATTTTCTTTTTTTTTATTCTTATTCTTTGGTGCGACATCATTGTATGATAGCATTATCTAAGAAATATATATTAAATGTAGCCATAAAGTATTTATTTCCATCAATTTTACGATCAATTTTTAGTAATAATACTGTATAAATACTGTCTAATTTTGTAAAATTATAGACAACCTATCGAACAAATGTTTAAACAGACTACGCAAACTCTGTTTATTTAGTATAAAAAGGACGAAAAAGATTATAAATCCACATTTTGCCCCGTTTATGCTTTCTCATAAACTAGTCACCCTAGATTAAGTCCAAAAATTAGTCACATGTGTACTTTTGTGGCAGTTAATTTTCTTAGAGAGAAAAACAATGATATGAATGAGTAATTATTAAGCAAATCTGCTCTTGTTTAAAATAAGGAACGCAATTCCTGGACCTCTGCATGGGTCACCGAGCGACAGACCCGTCCTAATTCCCATAATTCCCCTCTCTTCCTCCATTCTCCTCTCTCTTTCTCTTAATCTCCAGGAAACATTGTTTCTCTCTCTCTCTCTCTCTCTCTCTCTCTCGTTTGCTCACTCCTACCAGGAAAGCAGCGCCCCTTGATCACAAATCCAAGCCTATTTCCAGGCCAACACCCGTCCATCACCGTCCCCCTTCTCTCTCACCCTCACCCACCGGCGCCGACCCAAAACTACACGTCGCACTTACATGCAACGGCGAGACAAAACCCTCGTCCCTCTTCACCTTTCTTCCTCTTCTCCCATCCCCTTCAACGCCTCCTAGAAACACACCTTCACCTTTTCGGAAACACCACTCAGCCCTCTCTTTACTCGACCCAGAATTTTTGGACGCCCATTGCGACGCCCTCGCCAGAGCGCCTCCGTCCTTTTTCGCACCCGATTCGACACCTTGTAACCTCGTAGGCCCAGAAAAACCGCCGAGACCCTTTTCCATCCTTCCTCTCTTTCCTCTTTCTCCTTATTCCCCAAAACAATACCTCTCTTCGCTCCAGCGACCTCTCTTTCCCTCCATTTACTCACTCTCTCCCTCTCTCATCCTTTTCCCATCTAACATTTCATTTTCGTCCTCGCCCTCTCTCTAACACTTTTCGTGCTAGCCCTTAGGCGGTGTCGTTGGTATATAAGGGACGAGGGATGGCTGAGCGTCCAAGTAAGGGGCGAAGAGTAAAGGGGAAAGATAACTGAAAGCGTGAGTGGGCGAGAGAGAGGAAGGAAAAGATGCATGCCAGGAGAGCGAATGAGATAAACGATGCCGCAAAAGGAAGCAAATAGTATGTTAAAAATAATTTGGCGAATGGAGAAAGGGAAAGAGAATAAGGGGGGTCAGAATGGAATTGGAGGAACCTTGAATGTGTTGGAGAGAAATTCGATTTGGGTAAAGGGAACACGAGTTCGAGTAGGGTTAGAAACGATGAAAGAGCAAATGTTGAAAAATGGGAAATGTGACTAGAAAGATTAACTTGTTTAAAAAACGCTGTACAAGAGGGAAATTTTTCAAAATAGGTGTGATAGTAGAGGTATAGATGACTTAATTTTTGGAGAGGTTGAAACTGTTAAAACTTGCACTACTAACAATATTAATAGCTTAAGAATACTGACACAAACTTAGATGCATACTAAAAGTAGCGACATGATACATCCCTCCTCAGTTATAAACTTCACCAAATGTTCTCAATTTAATTTGCAAATCTATTAAATAAATAAATCAGACAGATTCTAGCTGGTTCAAAATATGAGATGATGACCTTGTCTTTGCATAAATATCAGACAAGAGAAGACAAGAAGAGCATTTTTAAGTAATAGAAACAATATATAGCATATTTTTCAGGTACAATATGTGATGAAATGAAGAAGATTTCCATTTTAGTAATTTTTATCTAGGGCAAGCATTACATTGAATGCTCTCAGAATATGGAATCAGGGATACTTACGTAAGTTTTAAAGTGAGTTAGTTTAAAGCAGGGCAACCTGCGACTCGTCCTTGCAGCAATGGCTAAAATATCCCTAACATTTAACGTCTATAAACTCGTATATCTCGCTGTGTAAATAAAACATTAAAGCTTTAAAAAATTCTCTAAGTAATTATACATCGAGTATAAGATTTGAACCACAAATTTCAATTGAATTACGTCGAATTTGACTTATAGATGCCGATTTCGATGATTACCGTTTTTAATCAGCTGTTAACGATTTGTTAAGTAGCCTGGATGAATGTTACCGTAAATTTCAATATAAAAATTAAAGATTGTTACTTTATTACTATATTATATATATATCATGTGAACTTTTAGACCATTCTCAGTATTTCCTGATGACACAATCAACTGCATAATATTTTAATTTCCGTATTTTATTCAAAACTATGATCGCACTGGACTGAGATTTGTTCTTAAGATTTGCTGAAATATATTCAAGAAAAAAATTGGATCGAGCGGGTGCACGTGCCAAAACTAATATTTTAATGCCAAAAATTCAAGATTGATTTAGACGCTGACTAGACTTATGGGCTTCACCATACCATGGGTAAAATTACCACGACTTATGGTGAGTTTTTAATTCTAATAATGCCTCAGATTCTCTTAAATAACTTCATATGTAAACCCTTATTCGTCCATACAAATCACTCTAAACTTCTAATAAAGCATTCTATATATAAATAATGCACACATCTTCTGCAAAAGATAAAATAAATATCAATCTCCTAAATAATTCCCTTGTTTATTACAAATATTGCTTAAAAAGGGTGAAAATGTGTAATGATTTGTGGTTTATAATAAATAAATTAGAGGTTCTGATGGATAAACAAAATGGTTGAAAAGTAAGAGCGATTAAACTATAAGGTATACATAAAATTTGACAAATGAAAACCAAGGGAATATGAGTTATCAGAAGGGAATATGGCTGATTTTAATATTATAGCTAGTATTTATCTGAATTTTCCTGAATGGGTAATTATTAAGCGACTAAATTAAAAGTCAACAGAGCAAGATGATGCACCCAAATGATAACTAAATGTTAATTGACTAGAATGATTTTTAAAATATTATTCAAGTTCGGATGATAAAACTCAAGGAAAAAATTCACATTTATAAATTGAGATTAGATAGAAATGAATTTTATGATATAAAAGAATATTTTACACAGATTTATTCTGTTGTGTAATCAATTGATAAAGAAGGCTTACAAAAATGTTTCACCAAATGAGTTTTAGCTTAAGCTCAAAAATCCGCTGGAAATGATTCCATTCTGAACCAGTTCCTTGGAGACAAGATGAAACAAGGTAAATGAATGGAATTGCGAAAATTTATATACGAAAGAATTCATTAAAAAAAAGATTTTAATCTTTGCTGAGCTATTTAAACACGCGAATCTTTCTCAAGTCTTCTATTCAAAGTTAACTTTCATATTTTACTCTTTATCGGCGACTCTGGTTTATGGTACACAAAAACGCGTTAAGAGCGCATTCATCGCCTCTTCTTCGAGCAATCGAGTTATGTTATGCCATGGTAAAAACGACACGCCGTAAGTAAATTTGCCAGACCTAAAACATTATCTTTTGACGGTTAAAATGTCTTCGACCCCTGCCGCGGCAGTAAAAACACATATGCCGAGGAAAGAGATAAAAGTAGGCAAAACAAGCAAGAGTGAGAGAGAAAGAGCCGGCGAAAAAGATGAAGGAAAAGTTTCGAGAGTTATTGTGCAAGGGAGGTATGAAGAAGAGCCGAGAGTGGATGTAAGTTTGCGAGAAGAATGCATCGAGGAAGAGGCGGAATACGAGTGAAAAGAACAGGAAGGAGCGGGGAGGAGGTTGAGGAGACGGAAGGGAGATAAAACCCTTTTCCTGCTGAGTTGGAGTGATGTTCGGTTTTTGCAACTTTTACTTCTCGGTTGATATTCTTCGGGATGGAAGTGGAAGGGAGGGGTCGGAGGAAAATAGGCTAAGAAGGATAGGGAAGGGGAGGAGGAAGATTATGACGGAACGAAGAGAGAGAGAGAGAGAAGAATGATGGAGTAGAAAGGGAGGAAAGTAGGAGGGGGGATATGGGGAAGGAAGGGACTGAAGTACGGAACAAGTTGGGAGTTTCTGGGGGTTGAGGGGGAAGGGGAAGGCTGCAGTGAAGTGCCTGCCCTCTGGAGCACAATGGCGGAGGAAAAGTCTTTGGTGGCGGAGATAGAGGGAGTAAGAGAGAGAGAGAAAAAAGAGTGTTGATAGCTCTTACAATATTAATGCCCTATCCTCCGTTTGCGGCTGAGTGATTGAATGAGAGTTTGGAGGGAAGCCTCCGGATAAAGAGGGGGGAGTAAGGGGAGGGGAGGTGGAAATCTCTCTCCGAACAGGAGCCGGAATTCCCTCGGAAAGAAGCGATAATTGAAAATGTTTTCAAACGGTTGATTGAGTCTCTTGAGTGAGGCGGTGTTGCTAGTTAAGCGCTTTTTAAGCCTTTTGTTGCTCGGAAACAATTGAAGGAGTGGAGCGGATTTATATATTTTTTTGTCATTTCTTGCGGCGATACTGCCTAGAGACGACCGTTTCTCGTACCGAGTTCTCCGATCTGGCGAGAAATTCTCACGATAAAATACTTTTCGGCGCATTAAAAGAAAAGAGATGAAATAGACCTGACATAAGCCGGAAGACGTAAAGGGAATTATCTCTCCTTCGGATTTAAAAGGATATTTTTTTATAAACGGTCGTCTTGTAAAGCGAACTCTCTATTAAAGATATTGCGTTATGCGACGAAAATGTAGTTATAAAAACTTTGTATAAAAAAACCATAGACTAGCAAAGAAATTTACCTGACTTCAAATTAAACTATGTGCTTTCACTTGTTCGAACGATTTGTTAGATTTGAGAATTAGGAATTCTTTTTATTTTATCGGTAGCAGTAGTGCAGATTGGGTTTTAAAAAGGGGATAAGTCCAAAGTTTTGAAAATGTGACAAGAAAAAAACGAATGTAAAAGTGCATTTTGTGAATACTTTCATCAAATAGCGAAACAAAATGGCATAGGTTATGAAGAAATCATAAGCCAATGTCGCATAATTTATACTTATGCTATCTTATAACTCTACTTTTATTTATTTATTCATTTTTGTTTGGAAGGGAGTATGGACCAACTGTTCTTCCGTTGCGTGTGCCCTTCCGGTTTTCAGAACATCCAGCTGGAAGGTAAAAGCCTATATTTGACGCGAATTAGGAATTTTATCTCGACGCCTTTTTAATTTGGTTCGGTGTTTTTCATATGCAAATAACTGGCAAAATTTAACCGTTCAAAATTTGGTTAAAAACATTTGTTAAATTTGCAGACAGATTATGTAGAAAATTGATATGGAAATACATTCGCAGAATATAATTTTAGGATTGCCGTGACAATAAATAAATTGATGTTTTATCGATCAATGATCGAGCGATAATTTGATGGCGTCAAGGCCTGTCATCAATATTATATGCCTCACTTCGCCATTTAGTGTCTTTCTGATGAAACGTAATGTCTGACGTGTTAACATTATGAAAACACATCAAAATAGAATTCGCAAATGAAAAATATAATAAACGCATCAATAACGCGGCATGTGGTAAGAACATCCTCTTGTAACACGTAGTTTTACCATGCAACAAAATCATAGCCATGAAAACTCATCGAAATAATATTTAGTTGTAGAAACGCTCGAAAGCGTTATTTTCCCATCGAGATATTCAAATCACCCAAAATTATCATCGCTGTTCGAAATAACTCGATTATCTCTTCCGCGAAATCTGGACAAGCGCGTATATAGGATTAAAATATTAAATAGGAAATATTTATTTCATAATTTTTCAGTCATTAGTCTAAGCAAGCTGCGAGAAAGATTAAATAGTAGCTCATCCATCAATCCTTCGCGACTTATTGTTAGACTCAAAACGAACCGGATGATTGAAGTGGCCAACTTACACTAACGACTAGTCTCGAGCCACTCTCTGGCTATGAGGCATTAGTCTTTTGTTTGAAAATTACATGCGCTCGACATGTGTGAAATATGAATCGGTTGTAACTTCACACTGAATAAATAAATTATATTATTTCGTTTATGAAACTGGATTTTTCGTCTAAGTTACAAAAATGATAGATGCGAGAATACGAAAATTATCCTTTACCGATCTAGGTAACTCTGAAGTTTTGTGCGTGACATTAACATTAGTTCTTAAACATTACAGAAGTACTATATCCTACCTTGAGGATTCCACGTGAATGCACTTGACAGACATACTTTACTCGTCCTCTTATTTTACAACAAATTTACTTCTTAATAGGCGTGATTTACAGTAAAACCTGTGGAAACTTATTCCAGCGGTTCTCAACCTTTTCATCTTCGAAAACCCCTTGAGCAAACCTATATCTCATCGCAAAATCCTTGGATTAACCTTTTATCTTCACGAACCCCTTGGGTTGTACAAAGTTTTGGCGGCGAACCCCTAATAATGGATCGTAGATTTTGTAAAAATAAATCTTTTTGGACGTGTTTAATTCATGAAAAATAAGACAATAAAATCAGAATCTCTGATATTGTTATCAGTTTCTAGTTAGTCCCCTGTAAAATTTAAATATGTTTAACAAGCTGAAATGCCCTTCTTTGCTCGGAAAAGTTTTCTTTTAAGTAGCAAACGATTTTTATTGCTCGGAGCCCTGCGCTGTCGGTGTCCCCAAATTTCTCAATTGTGTTATTCGGAGAAGAGGTTCATACGGGATTTTAACTACCACCTAAAGGAACCATTGAAAAATTTTAATAAGGTTTGTGCTCGGGGGTCTATCTCAATGGCGAATCCATTGTATAATCAAAGGTTTATTTCTAGTAGTTCGAATATTTCGAATTACATAATTCGGAGCACAAACACAGACCGCTTTAAAAACCTTCTACAATTAAGAGAGTGATCCACAATAATAACATAATCAGTTCAGGAAATCAATGGAAATGTTGATTCTGGCCCGTATATCGTGATAACATTTGATGCCACATAATAAAAATCCCTCAATTGGGGATATTTTAGATAAGTGTGGTTTTCATACACAGAACGCCATGTATTTAGTTGGATGTCGCTCTGAATAAATCGTAAGTAATTTCTCTAATGTATAAAGGGAAAGCACAAATTAATATGTAGATTATGTCAATACTATTAGCCAAAACGTAAACAATAAGCAACATCTTGGTTACCGAACAAATGTAAGTAGATGTCTCGAGTTGTGTTGCAATAAATCTTTCAATGTTAATGGTAAAAGATAAGAATGTTCTAATATTCCTTAAAAATCATTTTACTCATTTTAAAAGTATTCATAGACGATATTTAGACATGAATCCATGTACGCTTTATCTTGACTTTGGCTATTCTTCCTCTACGGCACGCCACGGCGTGGATTTTCCTTGCATTAATCTTTACATGGCTATCTCCCTTTGAAGAGGACAACAATTGAGAAATTTAGCTTTGTTGCCGCCAGGAAGATGGTCATCTAAACCGATAAATTTCGCGCTTAAAGGAGAATTTAGAGCGATTTAGCAATACGACAAAACATGAACAGAATTAAAATAATCAGTCTTTTGTATGTAAAATAAGCCATTTCCCATGATCGTACGTTAATATTTAGGTATATTTACATCCAAATCAGTGAAGGACTGCATGGCATTTTGGGGTTTTTCCACACAAATAGTATTTTATTGACCCCATGGGGTATAAGAAACCCCACGGTCTGCAACCCTTGACCAAGTCCTTCCTTTGGTCCATAGGATAACCCATTAAACTTTTGAATTCGATAGCTTCACCGGTGAAAAAACGTATAAAGAATGTACATACATACACACACACTAAAATATTTATAATATTCTTGAAGCATAAGAAAAAATTAAAAATAAAACCAAGCAACTAATTTGAAAGAAATTAAAATATTTGTAAGACTTTCAGAACCAACAAAGTTAAAAAGACGATATTACCAAATTTTTCTCGCGAACCCCTTGCAGTACGAAGACCAACGGTTGGGAAATGCTGACTTATACTGCCATAGCTTATAACCTCCTTTAACTTATACAAAAGTCCAGCACCAAATTCGGCCTCATGACCATAGCTTATAACCTCTATTAGGTTAACCTTATATGATTAGAATTACTGCATATGTACTTTATATTATTAGTTATCAGCCGTAAATGTACACCAAATGTAGACGCGTGAGAATGCTTCCGACTCTCCGTTTCTCACTTATTCTAATCCGATACTTACCCAGTGGTGGCTCTCGATTCCATGATTCATTGACTTTAATACTACTCAGCAAAACAACTTGCAACTGTGAGATAAACTTTGAAAAACACTGTGCTTTGCTATAGCCTCCCCTCTCCCGTGTTGGCTAGCCTTTTAAATTCCTCGATCAGGTGTTCCAGAAAATTCGGGAAGTGCCTCGCTCGCCAGTCGTGAAAATTTGTGTCGCAATCCGATTCCCCAGTTCTGTCGATTGGGGCCTACAGAGCGCTATCGCTGCCTCCATTGTTACAATGCGATCTCGTGAGGTTCATTTCAACCCTTTAGAGTAGCCAGATGACGTTCAGAAAGGTCTCCTTGTGTAGGTTGTGAGAAAATCATTAAACATTCTACGTTTCTAATGTGGCGTTTGCACGCCGGGAAAGAAAATGAAGAAGAGAGAGAGGATGCCTACCACGTCATGGCAGTGTCTGTTTCGCTTTGGTACTGAACGTATCGCTTAACGACAAACCATTAGGAACGGTGTCTATTTTGACGGGTAGATAGACGCTCGTACCTTATATTACTGCATCTGTGGATTAAGGACCTGTCAATTTTGTTTCAACCGCAATTTCTAGCATCCGTCTCCTTCACCAAGTCTGCTGCACGAACCACCTCCTCCAAGCTCAAGTACACATTCATGACAGAGAGCAGCGCAAGGCTCTTTGTCATAAGATGGACGAATCCAGCATCTCACAGATAGCTCTTGTCACTTGGCTTGAGGTAATTTATGGCACCAAGATCACTCAGGCCACTGTCCTTTACGCTCAAACTCAGCAACGAACTCCTTGTGATTCAGGGTGGAAATCCCACAATTAAGCGCCACAGGGTACTGAGGTGGCCTAAGGTTGATAAAGCTCTTTGTGAGTGGTTTCCCTGCATCAAGAGTTCGTGAACATCTCTGAAGAACTTCTATAGAAGAAAACGTCAGCAGCCACGAAACTGCTTCATCGTAATGAGGATGCCTCAAAGTTTGAGACCAAGAACGACTTGCTTGAGACATTCAAGCAATGCTACAGCATCAAATCCTTCTGGCGCTTTGGTGAGAATGGAGCTGTTGACATGGACCTTGTCAAAGAGGAACTCCCTAAGCGCAGGGGTGTCCTCGATCAGTACAACTGGCCAGACATCTACAACATGGATTAGACAAGTCTCTTTTTCAGGATGCAGGCTGATCACTTGCTTGCCAAATAGCTTCATGAAGGCCGGAAGCAAGAAAAGGAAAGACTCATGGTAACAGTTTGTGCCAATGGCGATGGTTCACAGAATCTTTCTCTATGGGTGATTGGCAAGCACTGGAAGCCCTGGTGCTTAAAGGGCATCACCAGAAGCATTTTGAGTGTCGAGTACAGGGCTAACGGCAAAGTTTGGATGACTGCTGCAATGTTTATCGAATGGCTGCATTGGTTTGACCATCAAATGAGATGCTGGCAGATATTCCTTCTCATCGACAACTACCCGGCTCATAAAGTGAATGCTGGCAAGGTCAAGTACGTTGTGCTCATCTTCTTGTTGCCCAACACCACTTCCATGCTTCAGCCGTGCAATGCTGGAAAAATAAGAGCCCTCAAGACTCATTACACGCAACACTTTACACCAGCTGGATGAGCTAAGAATTACTACAGAACCAAAAAATCCCTAGCAGCATCCGCAACTGCTTCCTCCACCGCAACATCAAGAGGGAAGGTAATAGGCCTGGAGAGGGAGAAGCAGAAGCTGAGCTGGAGCAATGTGTAACCAAGATCAAGGTAGAATTTCAAGCTCTCTGCTACAGGAAGTCAATGGATATGGATTTCATCCTTAATCCTCCCCAAGAGAGGAAGGTTATTGCAATGCCCACGGACAAGGACATTGCTATTGAGGTTCTTGAAGAAGAAGAGGAAATGGAGCTTGCAGAGGCAGCATCTCCTCCCCCTGTCTCTGCCCGAGCTCCACTGGATACTGCTAAGTTGCTTGAGGACTGTTGCCTTCAGCAAGATATGGACCAAAGCAAGGCTCAGGTGCTAATGATGGCTTTATGGCCAATAAGACTAGGGCCTCTGCCATGTTAACCTCCTCCCTTAAGCAGAAGTCCCTGCTGGACATTTTTGTTCGCCCTGCAACATAATTTTAAATTATGTATGAGCTACACAATAATAAAAAATAATTATATAATAGCCTAATTCTGTATTTTTATTTGTCTAACCTTCCCGCTTCTAAATTTTTAAATCATATATCTTGGAGAGAGCTTGACATTTTAACGATAATTTCCTTGACGAGCGTAGCATTGTCAAACCTTGAGCTCCTATTGGTGTTTCAAGGAAAATGCTAAATGCAACGTATAATCATGTTTTAAGATGAATTTTATGAACTATTACTTTTAAAACACTATATTCTTTTTTGACCAATTTTAAACTTGGTCTTACGCCATAAATATGGACCATAAGATTCGTTTCCAAGTTTCCCGATGAATTTCAACAGGCATTCACTCTAGTTATAGTATAAACTGCCTTAGCTTATAACTTCCAATACCTTATAGCAGAATTTGGTCCCAATCACGTAAACTAAGGCAGGTTTTACTGTATATAAATTACTCAGTAAAACCTAAAATTAAATCTAGTTTTAAATAAGTGTACCTAATAAATTGGCGCGAAGTGTAACTTATAATATCAACCAAAATTATCAATTGCGAATTAATTTGTGATTTTTGGAAGAAACAAATTTCGAATTAAAATGATACTCGGCTCGATTTATTCAACATTTCTTTGGTCGCGATTAATTCCTTCATTATATATTGGATTCCTGCTATGGAGTAGGCTTAGTAATTACTTTTTCAATCAATTTTAAGTAGGCTTGGTAGGATTCGATTTAAATCGATATATGTCGATAAACATCGAATTTAAACAATTTTAAATTCGACGAAAATAAATTGTCGTCGATAAGCGTCGAATTTCACCACTACATTCTCTACGAAACTTATGCGTCATGATTTTAGAACTTTGTTTTTCGCTCTCAAACTTAACATATTTTACCACCAAACATCCAAAACGGTAGAGGGAGTCTGTATTTGCCATAACAAACGGCCACACAACATCCGGAATTTGCTTTCTAATGTCGTTTATGTTACTGCCTTAAGGGTACATACTGAGTAGCCGTGGGATCCAAAGGTAAAGGAAAAAATATTATGATCGGTTTATTGTGCTAAATCTTTACCCTCGGCCAGATACGATAATCCATACGCACTTTGGACTCCATTTACCGAAAAGTCGGGGGACGTCGATTGCGTC
Source organism: Tanypteryx hageni (assembly GCA_028673005.1). Lineage (NCBI taxonomy): Eukaryota > Metazoa > Arthropoda > Insecta > Odonata > Petaluridae > Tanypteryx > Tanypteryx hageni. Next base: position 97,378,822 of record CM054112.1, on the reverse strand, counting down.
CTCTGCGCGACATTTTCTGCCGACCTCCTCCAAGAGGCGAAATGAAAGGTTTCCCCGGACTGAAAAACGAGTACCGATCGTCAGATAGCCTTATGGGATTTCCAAAAGCACTCGGTCATAAAATTTATTGACCCAATCCGTCTGAGAGTGTCCCCCGTGCTTAGTTTCTTTTGCATTTCTGTCCAAGGAGCATTGTTCCATATACGCACTGGGCTTTTTTCCGCATTCACAGTCGTTTATTACTCAAAAATATTATATATTTTTCATCAAAATATTCATTCATACATTAGGTTGAGCATTTTACTCACTTTACATTAATTTCTCACCAATTATCACGATTTCGTGAATAAGGGACGCAAATTACCGTGTAGAATATACTTTCTGATTTATTGCGAAAAATGAACTGTTCCAGGTTGGTGGTCGAAGTCAACAACAACACATTCGCCAAAATGTAGATAACAACAAACAAAGCAGCATAAAAGAAGCCTTCCTTTCATTTATACACTTTTAGTAAAATTTAATTAGAAGTAATTCAATTTATAGCACTATATAGATAAAAATTTATGAAATGTATTGAAATAAATAGATATCGCTTTTTAAGAAATATAAACGTCGATGTATGTGTGTATTCCTGGCTAATCAACCTCTTGGATTATTATAGCCAAAATATAAACTTCGAATATAAAAATTCCCGACACAATGTATTAAGATAAACGGTGATGTAAGTCGTTGATTTTTAGGAAAAATAAACAATGGTAGTGGTCGCTTTTTAAAAAATATTAACCTCGAAAACTACCAAGCCTAGTAAAATGTATCAAAGTAAACGTCGATACTGGTCGCCGATTTGTAGGGAAAATAAACGTGTATTTTTAAGAAAAATAAACGTAGAAAACTACCAAGCCTATAGTAATAGTAATGTAAAGCGTAGATATTCATCGAAAATCTTTCGGTAAAAGAAACGTCTATTTAAATCGTCCATTTAAAAAAAATAAACGTCTAATTCTACCAAGCCTAGTTATAAGTTATTTGATATGATACATGAAACAGGTCCGCTGAAGAACTTATCAGTTTTGGGTCAGTCCTACATGTAATAAAATTTAATCATATTCATATGATGAATGAAAATATGATTCATTTCTACGCCGACGCCACATTGGATCCACACCAAGACCCTTCTCTTCGGAGCCCGTTGTAGCGCATTTTTTTCTAAGTTAATCTTTTATGTATTCAGTTTATCCATCTGTTTGTCCATGAACAAAATAACTCAATAATATTTTTCTATGGAGTTAAACGAGAGAATGATAAAACCGCGTATAACTCAAAAACTTTTCATTCTTCTAAATTCTTTTACATTCTTTTACATTCAAGGAATACTTAGCAGCTCAACTTATTTATTTTAAGCTTCTTTGCGTCAACATAAAAGGCATGGGTTCTACTCCAGGAGCGTTTATTTTCTTTATTTATTCAACACGGGGATGTGTTTGTTTTTGGAATATAAAAGTTGTCTAGTGTAATGTTCAACAAATAAATCTTCATTAATATTTCTGCCACAAAATTTTTGTACTCCCAAAATTATTGCTAATTTCTGAAACATTCATTTAAGTAAATAATATATGTATTGTTTACTTTTTAGTGCATATAAAAGTTGGTCTTGTTAATTTTTAGTGTTTTTTATCAAATAATATCGCCTATGTATTTGATTCATCCATCCGTCTTTCCGTGTTTAATGTAACTCAAGATTGACTTAAGTTACAAACGCCAAAATTCCAGAATCATTAGTTCTATATAAGGGCTACATATGGTATAAATGTAGTGGATCTATGATAAGATCGGAAAAATTACTTTAAAAAACTTGCTGCTGCAATGCAGGCAACTTACGATACATCACATCTGCTATTCTTTACTCCAATGGAAAGATAGCAGTCAGAAAAAAATCGCCTTATGTGATTGGCTCTGAAATTATTCCCTCGCTTGTTACATTTTTCATCAAATTCATAGAAACTATCGTGTATTATTTATCGCCATCCTCTCCCTTCTCCACAATGACGGTAATCCAACTGCTCTGTGCCGAATTTTTTCAGTATTCATTCTATTAAAATAACACGAAGTTATACAAATAACACAGAAGGTCAAAATGTTGACTGCAGATTGGAGACAAAGTATAGCGGCATCGATAACCGACACGGCAATAGTACCGAAATGGTACATTCTCACCAATTTTATTTTTTTGCGTCTTTTTAATTAATTTTAACAATATAACGGAAAGCAAAAATAGGTTTCTTAAACGCTTTTCTCCTGCTGGCATTGGCGTACGACACAAGGATGAACAAAACAAAATTGAATATAATTTATAATTATATTAACTAATTATTAATATTAATTTACATATTAATAATTAAATCAATATATAGGAATTGCAAAAGTATCCAATTCTTGATGCCGCCCACTCCGAATGACTGCAGGCAAAAACTTATAGGGATCTGTGAAGTGTTGAGAATGAGTCGAGCTTCTGGCTGAGTCTCTCTTGCGAGTTTCTTTATCATAGCGTAACATAAGAGAGAAGCTGTTAGTGCAACCATATAGCTTCGTTTCCTTCGTTCCTGGAAAATCAATGGTGAAAGAAAGATATTTTTCACGTCAAGAATAAACCATCAACTTCTTCCTCCTGATTTTACTTAGAATGTTGTCTTTAGAGTATGTCCCATTACATCCACGCTTATTTACTCTTCTGTTCTCTTGTCGCAAACTTTCCAAGAGTTCCACGGAAGTGGGTGGCAGCGTTTCCTTGTTTTAAGTTTGAATTCTCCCAAATGGGATGAGTGTGAGATAGTAAGACAATCTGTCAAACGCAATATTTCGCTTCCATGTTTATAAAGGAATGGAATTTTCAGCAAAAAGATTAAAATGAATGAATCGATAAATATTTGTTCGGTCTGTGTTTTAAAGATGCGATTTCCACCTGTTACAATACAGCTTATGCGTGAAATTCAGCCTCTCGCAAGTAAAATGTTCTAGGAAATTTTTCCTGCTGTTATTTTTTACCCAAATCTCTGATAAACATTTAGCAATGTTACTCTCGCGCATGGTTTATCGACCAATAGCATGAGATTCCTGAAATTCCTGCCTTTTTAGACGTTCTTTACAAAAGTAAACAAAGAACGCCTTATGGTCCCGTCGTGTCCGTCCGTATGTTTCATCTGCGAAACTACTGGGTGGATGTTCATGAAAATTGGTATTTAGAACATAAGGGCAAAGAAAATAAGAAAATTATATCAATGGTTATCGTAGCCTAATCATGAGTTCCATTTTACTGGTGACAAAAAATGAACTTTTTCCTATATCTCGTAAAATTTTACTTACAGTAAAATAGTCTCAACCAAAATTGTAGAACTAATAAAATAGCATATGTTTTGTTCCGTCCATTTTTATCAAAGGAGTAGCCGATTTCAAGACAATCAAACGAGAATGCTCACTTTGAGAATATAACAAGAGGGGAAAGATGCACACATCATGCGTGCATACATGCGGGGCAGAGTTTTTTAATGAGACGATTTTTTTCTATTTTTGGGTATTTTGCATTTTTCAAAATTAATGTTTTTTTTTAAACTTTAATATCCGCGCCAATTCAAATTATACCCTTTTTTGATTAGGTGAAAATCTTTACAATACGGCCATAAATAAGAATCAATAACTATTTCTTAGTATTATCTTTTTAATCTCTATTAATGTTATTAATATAACTCTAGTTTTACAGTAAAATATTTTATAAATGATATGACAATATTTAATTTCTATGTTATTTATGGGAAAATTTTTCATTAAAATTTATAACTTGAACCATAAAAAGTCTGGATTATCGATAATTGGTTTCAGTTGCCTAATAAAATTTTTCGCATTTCAATTTTGAATATCTTTGGCTTTCACAACGATTTTTCCAGTTTTACGCCACGTAATAGGTTAGTGCAGGGATTTCACCGCAATGAGTGCTGTGGCTAATTTTCCGTTAAATTCTGTTTTCTGTATCTTTCTCTTTCTGTGTTAAAGTTATTCACAAAATTTTTACAAAAGTCCGCTATTTTTCCTTAGAAAGATTAATTTAACTATGACCAAAACAGCGACATGTTCTCCTTGATGCGAAACACAAATAAGTATAATATTTTTCACTGTAATTGTCATTAAAATTACCGTTGCTTCCAAAATAAATCAATTTCACATAGGAACTGGATACATAAATCATACTGACTACTGCGGATGTGGTTATTTTTATGATTTTGAATGCCCAATACAGAAATGACTGAGATTCAACCATAAGGTATCTCGTTTACCAGCTTTATAGGTTAGTATTTTTCACGACAACTATGAAGAATGTCGTAAGAATCTCCGCGAACAAAAGGTTTACTTCTCAACTCGAAATGAAACGACTGGGTGTATCGCAGTAAAATATTACAATGGCTATCCAATATCCTATAAACTTTGCGCTTTATTACTAAAATTTTAGGTAGTTGTTATATCCATGAGAAAAATTTTTTCATAGCTTCCCCATTCGATGTTTGACCTTATCAGTGTCGAATAGACGTAATGGACCCATTCGCTGACATCATAAGTGACTTGAAAAAAACGTGGCAGAGATTTTATATCTTCGGATGATTTATAACTTCTGACATTTACAAAAGTTAAATCATTCTCTAATAAACGGTCTTGAATGCATTTACCACATTTATAAAGTGATTCACTAAAATTTTACGCTTCCAAATAAGGCCCGAAAAATAAAGAGGAAAAAATGAACAAGAAATATTTTGTATTAAATCTGTAGTATGTTGCCGAGGCTGTTAGTCTTTATTGCTCATAAAATTGCCAGCAATATAATTCACCCATGAGCGACAGGTATCCGACGCAATCCTGCAATAGTAAAATCTTGCTCATTCCAACCGTACGACACTACCTCGTCACCGAAAGGAAAATTAAATGATTTCTTCTAAACGAACTCTGAACCTATTTTACTCCGATCCATTAATTTTATATGGTTTCAAAATGATATTTTCACGAACCCTTGCTCCAACATTTTATTTCTTATTTTAAAAGTATATTTCTGCAATTGTAGGGTCAATCAAGAGCAAAATCTAAACCTACCGACTTTTAAAATCATTTTCTGCTTATTTCTCACAATTTCATACATCCACTTTGTTCGTTGAGGTCGATTTAATATCTTACTAATGAAACTGGGGAGTTTCATAATAAACAAAAAAAGCATACCTAGTTCGAGCATAAATATTCAACAAAAACGTTGAATTGGTATAAGTTGCAAACACATCCATTAAACGGGTTCCCTTTTACGATCGCTCGAGACGCAGCACTTGTAACAAAGGCAATAAAATGTACAAAAACCCTTTTAAAATTTTCTCAGACGACCCCGATGCTCCTATCTTCCTTTTAATAGCCGCGATAACAGGAGAGAGCGCAAAACTCCGAGAGAATAAAATCCCCTTTAATTGGCGGTCACACACTCGGCATTCTTTGGAGCTAAAGAGAGAACTGCTTTTATCCTCCCCGTCCCCCGAAAGTGTTACCAAATCTTCCTCCCTCTCTCTCTCTCTTCGCCCGAATAAAGACGATTATCTATCTATCTATCTCTCTCTCTCTCTCCATCTCTTGGCAAAATCAACCCGCTCACGATTAAAATAATCTCCTAACAATTTTCCTCCAAAATCGCTCCATAAACACCACGAGGCGATTCCTCTCAGCACGGTTCCGATTTAATTTAGCGCCATCGTCTGGACGACGCCGCCGGCGACCTCCGCCATTGTCCGAGTCTCTTCGCCCGCAGACGCACACGTGCATAATAAATGCTGGAGACCGTAACTCCTATATCTCTCTCTCTCTATCTCTCTACTCGTTACACGGATTGCAGCTGGTCGAACCGTTTTTGACCGCAGGGCTCGATGGTTGCAGTCGGCTCACGCCGCTGCCTGCTAGTGGAGGAAAGGAGGCGAGAGAGAAGGGAGGGAGGGGTGAGTGGGCGGAGGGGGAGAGGACGGAGGGGCGAGAGGGGGGAGAGACGAGAGGAGGGAGGGGCGATAGGGGGGAGGGGCGATAGGGGGGAGGGGCGAGAGGGGGGAGGGGCGAGAGGGGGGAGGGGCGAGAGGGAGAGGGGCGAGAGGGAGAGGGGCGAGAGGAGGGGGTAGAGGAGGGAGGAATTAGAGGAGGTAGGGAGGGGTGAGGGGAGGTAGGGAGGGGTGAGGGGAGGTAGGGAGGGGTGAGGGGAGGGAGGGAGGGATTGGTGAGGAGAGGTGAGGGAGGGAGTGGTGAGGGTTTGGAGGGAGGAGTGAGGGGAGGGAGGGATGGGAGTGGAGGTAGACGTGTATTTTCGGGCGACGGTGCGGTTTGAAGGATGCACCCACCTGCGATCTGCCTCCTCCTCCTCCTTTTGTGATCTCCCTTCCCTCATATCCTCCCTTGCGCCGTTCCTTCCCGTTGTTCCTGCTGCGGTTACGATTGAGAGGTACGGCGCACCTATATCTCATAACAGAACAAAGCATTTCCAGGGCCCTCTGGGGAGTGCTCATCCACTCGCGTCGGTGGATTTCTCTCTAGTTCGGTTTTATTCACGGCATTTCGCTGTTTTTTTCCTTATACCTCTCTCTCTCTCTCTATCTCTTTCGTGTATGCCTTGCAAAAACTTCGCGGTCTCGTACTTTATCTAGCCGCGTTGCGCATATTTTTATTTACGTTCCGCCCCTGTTTTTTCGCGTCGTCCCGTCATTATCAACTGGAGGATAAAAATAGACGCTTCGAACCCTATGACAAGAGAAAGAGACGCGAATGAAAGGACGAAACGCGGGATGCGACGTTTTCGTATTACGGCTCACGCAGCGAGCGAGAAAATCATATATATATATATATATATATATATATATATATATATATATATATATATATATATATATATGATGAGCGAGCGATGCCAGGAATCTTTGCTAGATTTGACTGCAGTAATTTATGAAGTTGGATTTTGATGATTTTATTTTCCTTTAAACCAAAATTCGCTCTAAAATTGTGGGTAGACCAGCCAGTCTGCTTGAACATTGAATTTCAATTAATGTCTTCGATTTAATTAACCTATATAGAAATAAAAATTGTTCCATCGCTGAAGACGTATTGTCAAGGACAGAGAAAGGGAGAGAGAAAGGAAGAAAGAGACTAAGAGGGGAGGAGGAGAGGAAAGAAAGAAAGAGGAAAGTTCTTCTTTGAGAGCATTTGTAAATTATGATTATTTGATTGTTATTTTTATTTTAATAGGGGTTCTTATTTTTCAGATGTTTTCTTCCTATTAAAAAACAAGCAAAAATAGATATACGCATTAATGTTGATTTATCGTCATTCTTGATGGGCATTTATGCTAGTAATATGATACTAGCTTTAACCTTTCATATATCTATATAATTAAGGAATACGATTATGATTATATTAAGAGTCAAAAACAAATGATATAGTACAATTCGATACGTTGTCAATTCTGAAATTTATTTTGCGTCCATGTGACCAATATTTAAAAGTTTCCTTTAAAATTGTCTATGTATATTGCCAATAATTAGTCAAAGATATACTCCGAAAATCACGAAATGGAAAACCATAAACGGCATACAATACCATAAATATCTAATCCTCACCGAAATAGCTATAGAACATCTTACTTAGGACACTTTTTATTAAATAAGGGAACTCCGGGGTACGTAAATTTTTGTAAGATGGAAAATTAATTCCGCTCCGTTTTCTTTATGTCTCTCCTTCTATAGCAGTTTATAGGTAGTATCTGTTTTCGATCATCATAAGATCTTCAATCTCTCTTTCCCTTTGGAATGAAAATTTAAATTTTTGCAACATCGTAACACCCTCCTTCTCTTTCGCTCCTCTCATTTGCCAGATTCTGCCATATATCTGTTCATTTAGGTCCGTTTCTACATTTTTCGCTATCCTTTGCTGCGAACCTTCGCATACTCGTCTCTTCTCGTCACGGTGTCATATCATACCCTTCTATCATCCTCTCTCTCTCTGCCGCAGTCTCCTCTTCCGACGCATCGCCCACCCGTTCTCGCGTCCTCATTCATCCTCGTCATTTCGTCCCTGCAGTTTCTTCAACACCGCCCTTCTTGCCGTCCTTATTTCCATCATCGGTCTTCAAGTCGCTCTACGTAATCTTGCTGCCACTCCATCTCTCCGGAGGAAGGCGGTTCAAAATTTCATCTCGATCTGCTTTATGCTTTCGGAACATGTGTTAGAATTTTTATAAAAACACGTAAAGGTCTTTTGTTTTCGGAAAATGCATACCCGCTTTTCTCATTACTTGGCTAGCATTTCCTCTGCGAGAAGCTTCAAGTCCATAAAAAATCCCAGCATTTCTTTATTGGTGTATAAAAGCCTTAATTTTTATACATTTTTTTGTAATTTTATTAATAAAACTTTTATTTTCTACTTATTTCTGTTGTTGTAGTGTAAAAAAAAAGAAATTGGAACCCAAAATAATTCCTTCTTACCTTGTTTTTCTTACTGTTATGTTATTAATTCTTTTTTATCTATTATTATTTTTTTTAAGCTGCAAATATTTATATTACACATTCTAATTTTTCCTTCAGAGAAACCATATTATCTCCATACATCGAATTTTACAGCTTTTTTCCTATGGTTGCTCAAAACATTTGATGTATTATATTTTCAATAATTTAGAACGGTTTTTCGATTTTTTTCAACCTGCAAACCCCTGCTGGAACTTCTGAAATCTCACGGACTCCTTGAATACGTGGATTTGACATTCAAAAACACACTTAAGAGTGGAAGCACGTGTTATTAATTTTCAATGGCTTTACGACTGAGTAATGTTTCCATGGCAAAAGGTTCTTTTAAATTATTACTAACTATCTGGCGCGCGTCACACATGTGACGCAAATCGAAGACAGCCTTCTTGTTAAAGAAATAATACACTTCATTTTATCTAACTATATAATTTGAATTTGAAAACAATTAGTACGTCAAATTTACTTTTCATATTTCGTTAATTTTAATAATGAGAAATCTAAAAATAACAGTAATATAATAAAGTTAAATGAATTAAAAGTTAAGTTAAAAACTTCAGGATATATTACATTCTTAACTTTGTTATTGCAATTGGATAAAATTTTTAAATTTTCTTGCCGTCGTACTCGTGACAAAACCTGATTTTGTAAGAGTAATTCCACAGTATCAAATATTTAGCCTTGATCATCATGTCAAAGGCTAACGTTATTGAAAATTGACGACGTTTCATCTCGAACGGAACGTCAGGAAATGTAGATGGTCATGTTTCCCATTGTAACTCTATTGAGCTACTGGAACTTGCTGAAAAAAATGATGTGGTATTATTGTGTCTGCCGAGTCATACCACACATGCTCTGCAGCCTTTAGACAGGGCTTTTTTGGGCCACTCAAGCAGTATTTCAATCAGGAAACCCAGTGTGCCATGAAAATTAAAGGAAAAGAGGGGATCTCCAGATCTAAACTGGGTATCTTTTATGTGCAGCTTGGAAAAAAGCAGCTTCCGTTGAGAATGCAGTTAACGGCTTCAAAGCGTGTGGCATATTTCCGTACAATCCAAACGCCATACCGGAATATATGTATGCTATTGCGGATGCTAGGTAGAACACAGGACAAGGGCAGCCTTCTTCCACACCTATACTAGCACATCCCCCTTCCACACCAAACAAAGCACAGTCCTCTTCCACACCATGTTCATCAGCAAGTCTTCTTCCCATATTCACCAGCCAAAAACAATAACCCTATTTCACCCACTTCAAGTACCCATTCCACTCCAACCAAGATCCTGAACAAAATAAGTCCATTCCCTAAACTACAGGCCGTAAAAACTCAAAAAAGAAAACAAACAGCACTAGAATTAACTTCTCCTGAAAACTTAGAAAAAAGAACGACATTAGTTAAAGAAAAGGAAACAAGGGAAAATTTGAAAAGGCAGAATACAAAAAATGTGGAGAAGCAGGGAATGAACAAGAAGCCAAAAAGAGTATGTTTTAAATATTCGAGCAGTTGTGATCATCCCAGTGGAGTTGACGAACCACCGTCAGACGACACCAACAAGTGCGCTGAATGTTGGGAGAATTACTACCTAACAAAAAAGAAAGATGACTGGGTAAAATGTTTAAATGTGAAAAATGGATTCATGAAACTTGTACAATGTATAAAACGGTTTGTAACAGCTGTGGTAGGGATGAGGTTCGAGCGAAACTTTTAAAAAATAAGGCCTCTTAGGTTATCGTATTTTTAATCCTACGCTGAAAAATGTACATTTTTTGTTTTTACTGAGAAAGTCTTGAGTTTGAGCATGGATTTTTATTTCAGTTTTTATTTGTCAAGTTTTACTTTTTGTTCTTCTTTCATTATTTAAATCAGTGCACTATTATTCCTGATGCTACTTCATAGTGTTTTGTGTTCTAATGTTCCAAGTGTTTAAAAATATTCTAATGGACGAAAATCAAAACTGTGGAAATTATATTACACAAGTGTTCTTAAGTTCCTTCAATGTTTTCCATTTTTATTAAAAATAAACATATTTTGCAATTTTTTAAATTCTTTTCCTAACTGCACCATCTGAACCAAATGGTGCGCCAACTCGCCCAAACGTTAATGGAGAGATGGCGAAAAACCTACCCTGTTATTTCTAATTTTTAGTAAAATTTGAATTGAAAATACATAGATTTGAATTAAAGGTTTTAAGAAAGATATTGTGAGAATAGATTCCAGTAGAAACGTTTGTGTTTTCCATGTAAAATTAACCATCTGCCCCCATTATTGTAAAATGTGCGCCATCTCTCCCGGACTTACCCTACATCAAATTGAAACGAGAAATGTTCGTCACTTATTAACACTAGAACACCAATACCGTCAATTTGACGGTTTTTAAATTTTGCTTCGCTGCTGTTCCGGCATTTTCCAATGCAGGACGGTCCCCCACCATGTCTTTTAACCATTTTAGGGCAACTATTCCTTGAGAAAAATTTACTCCCCCGGGGCACTTGTTATTGAGAAAAGAGCGCATTTACCTAGAACACCTGGAGCCGTAAATTGGACGGCCGTACTGTTCTCGACGAATTCCATTTCCACGAACTCGCATGTTGTGTCTAGTTCTTTCCCCCTCCCCCTTCCATCTTGTATTTCGGTGCCTCTCTCCTACCCCTTCTTCCAATCGCTCCTGCCAGTCAGTCGGGAACTTTGTCGCATTCCGCGTGTGTCACGTGTCTTCTCTTTGCTCGCTGCATTTTTGCATCAGCCGTACAACATAATGGCGCGTAAGCGTGGCTTTGAATCAGCCGAAATAGTAAAGTTATTGCAGAAATATTGTGAGAGAGGCCCAGGGTCCAACAGTACATGCGAGGCGAAATGTAGCTGAAGACAGCAAGGCTAGTTCTTGGCGGCTTCTTATCGACAATCTCATGCTTAAACATATCCATAAGTGCACAGTGGTGGAAGCGCGCCGACAGCTGCAGGACAACATCTGGACTATGTCGCTGGAAGGATCGGAAGCTTTTATTTCTATTCTGTACGCTCGGGGCGTAAATAGTGCATAGAATTTGAAACTCCAGTCTCTATGGTCCAACTTCTGGGGGCTATCTTTCTGTAAGGAAGCAATATCTCGCAACAAGTTTTGTGAAATCATGAAATTTCTGAGATTTGGTGAGAAGTCAACACGTGCAGGTCTTCTAAAATCTGATAAATTTGCTCTCGTTTCTCCAATATGGGGCAGGTTCATAGAAAAATGTAAAAGCTGCTTCAGATCAGGGACAAATTACCGTTGATGAGCAACTTTTCCAAGCAAAACACGATGTCCGATGTCCATTAACGCAATTCATGGCACAAAAACCAGAAAAATTTGGTCATAAACTTTTCTTAGCTGTAGACGTGGAAGCAAAATACCTATCTATTGAATGCTATCCCTTACCTTGATAAGGACGACCAGCGTGCAGAGGGCTAGCGTCTATCCAAGTTCATAGTCTCCTGGGGCTATTCATAAACAAGGGAAGAAATGTCACCCCGGACAATTTCTTTACTTCTCTTGAACTATCCAAAAAGCTCAAAACAAAGGGTACAAGCATAGTGGGTCTGGTGAATAGGGTCAGGAGGGAAATACATGCCACCGTGGAAAAAATGCGAGAACCTAAACACTCTTCGAAAATTTTTTAAAATGGTGACATCACTCAATTTATCAGGGCAAGGCAAATAAGAACGTATTTCCGCTCAGTTCCATTCACTCAAGTGTCAGCATTGGCAACAACGAAAAGAAAAATCCTGAGACAGTACCATTACATAATGATACAACTTTTACACCAATTCTGTTATTTAATAATATTTTTGTTTTACCTGAATATATGAAGGATATTGTAAAGAAGTTCCAATAAAGTTCACTTATAGAAAAAGAACACGTCTGCACTTTATTTTTGTTCTTACACGACAACTGAAAGGAAATATCACACAGCCGTCAAAATGATGGCCGCGGGGGTTCTAGGGGATAGAACAAGTCCAGACGTTCTAGTGTTAATAATATGTTCTTACCTCCATCTTAAGCATCTCTCTCTTTCTTCCATCGATTTTATATTAGTATAATAGTATATTTTTAGGGAAAACTAATGATCCTTTTGTTGCTTGACCCAATCCGCCGCAATAATATACCAGGGAAGAGTGTCTCTTCCATGAGTCACAAATTCTGAATTTTGATCTCTTGGAGTCAATAGGATTCGCGTGAGACATTATCATCGCAGGATCAATGACAAGGAAGGAAAAAATGAGTATCGGTCTTACTAAATTTAAAATTTTGTTTTGAAAATTATTTTTCATGGCATTTGAAAATTATTTAAATTATTCGTAATTCACTTTCAAATTATATATCTCTTCTACGTATATTAACTTCGACGTATGTTGCGATAATTACTACGATGAATGTAGCCGATGGTCGACCATTTGGTTTTAACTTTACAGCTTTCCCAAACATATAGCGGGGAAACTAAAGATTTTCTTTAACGCCGAACCGTATGTTGGATAGTGTTGAACCTTTCTTCAAACTTAAGACGGTTAAAAATTAAGTTCTTCTTCTAGATTAATAATTTTTTTATATTCTCTCCCAAATTTCAAATTCTAATTCACTATTGTTCATATCATGCCTCTCGCACTTTATGAATCTCATCCCACGGTGCTGTAATAGGCAGCTCCTGCCTTTCGAAACCTTCGCCTCCTGATTCATTTATAAGCACGAATCGGTTACTACGCAAGGCCCCCGCTAATCACCTGTTGTTCTTTAAAGGATAACCATCACAGTTCTTTAAGTACCTTTCTATTATCAAGCGTAGCTAAAGCGACACCTTAACTACTTCCTCCAAGGCGACAGTCGCTCAACAAAAGGGCTCCCCCCTTAATACCATGCGATGCGTCAGCATTCAACGAGGACAAATTTGCACAACGGAATGTTTTATGAACTTCCCCCTCTTCTCCTTCCTACACTTTCTGAACGCTCCTCGAATCGCTCGCCCTTTTCCCCTCTCTCTCTCTCTCTCTTGGGCCTCTCCACTTACATCTTCCCCCGTCCTCACCTCCACCCTACCTCTCGTCCTCATTTCTCTTCTCGCTCTCTTCACGGGAGCATTAATTGTCCCATTTTCCCTCCTCCGTCTCCCTCGCGAGGGAATGACGAGAACGAGAGAGAGAGAGACTTCGTCCCAGTCTTCCCCATCCTCAAAAACTTCTCCCTCCCTCCATTCCCCCCTACTCCATCTCCAAAAGGATGGCGCGGGAATATCGCGGCATATAAAAAAAAACCTCCCTCCGCTCCCATTCTTCTCTCGAACAAGACTGCAGAACCGCAGAGAGCTTCCTTGACGGATGGACTCGCCACCGACTCGTAAAGATTTCGGGTTTCTGCTTTTTTTATTTCGTATACCGGTCGTTTCTCTCTCTCTCTCTCTTCTCTTTTCTCCGTTCCTTCCCCTATACCCTTCCCGCTTGAGGGATGCGACGTGAATCCCATGGGTACGTGGGAATTGGAACGTATTGCGTGTACATATAGCAATGTAAGGGACGGGGAGGGAGAGAGAGGGAGGGGAAAGGGGGAGGGGAAAGAGGGAGGGGAAAGAGGGAGGAGGTCGCTGCTCCGATTTATTCCTCGCAAGTGCGCTCTCTTCCTCCCTCTTTCCCCTTCTTCCCTACTCCTCCTCTCCCCCCAGCTACCTTCCCCCCGCCGTTCCTTCGAGTTTTTTCCTCTCCCCTCTCTAACCGTTGTGTTCCTTCACTATTCTCTTCTGCCTCTTTACGTATTCATCTCCTCTTTCCCTCCCCACCCCTCCCTCCGCCGTTTCTGCAATCCCTCTCTCTCTCTCCACCACCCACCTCCTAGTCCCTCCCCAAAGCCGTCTCTTCTTTATCCTAACTACATCTCTTTTTCGTTCCGTCTCTTTCCCACCCCCTACTTTCTCCCTCCCCGCCATCTCTCCCTCTCTCACCCGTATCGCCATTTACATCCCTTCTTCCCATCCCCCCCGCCTTTCCTGAAATTCCCTTCACTATTCTCCTGCTACTGACGCATACACCAAAACCCTTGTTTATCTTAACTGCCACCATCTTATGCCCCCTCCTTCCCCTCTCCACCCCTCCTATCTAATAACCTCCTCTTTCCCACTTTCCCTCTGAAACGTACCAAGCCTCCAAACAGACTGCTTTCTTTTTCCTTTTTCCTGCGTTAATCCGTCCTATCCTTTTCCTTCGCTTCTCCGAAATTCTCTCCCTCCTCTCTTCTCGCCGACCTTTTAATCTTAAACACACCCGCTTCCATTGCCTTTTGTTTTTCTTACCAGTTCTATATATATATATATATCTTCCTCTCGCTTTCCTTCATCGGTGCCACGTCCCCTTTTCTTTCTTTAAAGCCGTTTAGATCCACCTTTTTCATACTCTCTCCGCCAAACCTTCGCCGTTTTTATCTTAACTACATTGCTATTTTCCCGACCCGCCCAAAAATCCTGTTCCCTTCCACGTACAATTCTCCATTTTCTCAGAAATCTGGTCTTTTCTTTCTCTCCCTTTTTCCTCGTCGCTTCTTCATTCAATTCTTCCTCAGAGAGCTTTTTGTGTCTTCGCCTCTCCTCGGCTCGCCCTTATATTTGCGTTTGATACACCCCGTGCTCTCCCCGATATCTCCGTGTTATTTTTATGCACGGGTATTCCGCTTGATTCATAAATAGATTCGTTACTGAAATTTCCTGCAGATATCACAATCGTGTACATATCACAGGACCCATTTCCCTGTACAGCGTGGTTTCTGAAACTGCGGCCCCCTCCGTGATTTCATACGGTCTTACCCCTTTTCGTTTGTTTTAAAAGGTGTTTATCCCTATCTGTATATACAGGGAATGTTTCAGGAGTTTTTATCAAAATTTGAGTGATGCTTTTAGAGTAATGGAATTTACATTATATAGCGTATTGCGCTAAATAAAAAGCATGTTTTTTACACAGGCGCATGATACGGTATACATTTTAAATAATTCTCAAAAATTACGCGTATAAATTTCTACACTGCCTAATAAGTCATTTTAGACGTCAGATGTTGCCCCCAAATTGTTAAGCCTCATGTGGGCTTTTTATTAAAAAGTTTGGTTACCATAGGTAAACTTTAAGTCACTGGAGACACATTCTCAGGGGGGAAATTTTCTGCTAAAACTTGAAAAAAAAAACATTAAAAATTCACCAATCATTTCCGTTAAATATTTATTTCATATAGCATAAAATTATTAAAACTTTCAGTATAACGACAAAACAATGATCAAAGCGGAATACGAAACATTCGCATTTTCAAGAGAAAAGAACACATTATAGATTTAAAAAACAGAGAAGAAACTTTGCAACAAATTTCCCTTTTGTCAAGAAACACTCAATAGTTCATTGTCAGATGCAAAATATTACATTTCGTTGCTTCATTGTGGTGCTTGGCATGAAATACGCTAGAGATAGGAACCTCGTTAGAGCTAAATTGATTTCAAATTACTTATTTTTTGTAATTTGTGCATTACGTTGTGTCGAAATTGCGTATAGAGAGTTATGGTGCACATAAATACGCTCCATCGGTCTCCCCTACTCTCCCCCTTTTCCACCTTTTACTTTTGTCTTGACAGCACCACACGTACATTTCCTATACTTATCTCCACCTCTATCTCTCTCTCTCTCTCTCTCTCTGTCTCTCTATCTCTCTCTCCTACCCAATCGTCTATTTCCCCTTTATCTCCCTCAGACGCCCCGCCCCAATTATTACAAAGTGCTCCCTCCCACGTTCCCATCCAGACATTACTGTCTGCCGTTGTTCTCATACCCGTTTCCCGATTCCTACTTTCTCCCCATTCTTCCTCTTCTCACGCACTGTAACGTCCATCCACTCTCTTACGCTCATTTTCCTCTCTTAATCTATAAAAGCCTTCTCTTTATCTTAACTGCACCCCATATTTGTTACGACATTTTACCCCTAAAGCCTCATCTATATTTGCATGTACGTGTCTATTCATCCCGTGGCTATATATATATATATTCTCTCTCTCTCTCCCCCTCTCCCTCTTCCACTCATCCTTTCTCCATCTCTCCCTCTCCCCCTCTCCCGCTCTCCCTCTCTCTCTCTCTCTCTCTCTCCCTTTCTCCCCCCTACTTCTTGTGTGGGTGTTTTCCTGCAGTGGGGTTTTTACTAGGAAACAGTATCTAATTTTCCCTTGTTTTTCCCTACAAACAACAAATCTCCATCTCTTTTTATTTCCAAAAATGCTAACATGGCATTGTTTTTATGTAGTAATTTATTTGGTGTAATCTTTTATTCTACTTTTTTTCTTTGTTACTGTCTTCCTGTATGTAATTTACAATGGGTTAGATGGAAGAAGAGACTGCTTAGTCTCAATCTCGCCCAAATAAAGACGCATATCTATCTATTTATCTATCCCCCCGCTCCCTCTCTCAGAGGTGCTCTTTCCCCTCTTGCTAAACCCGTGAATCTCTCTCCCGGCTCGCCCTCTGCGAATCTTTTCATCTTAACTGCGTCCCTCTCGCTATTCATCTCTCTCTCTCTATATATATATCTCTCTCTCTCTCCTCACGATCTCGCATTATCTCCTGTATGTATCCCTTTCTCTTCCCTTCCCCTCTCTCTCTCTCTCTCTCTCTCTATTCTCACTCAAACCCTCCGCTCTTCGTTTATTTATCCCCTTTAACCCCCATCTTTCTCCTCTTTTTCTCTTTACCTTCTCTTTTTTGGAGTGGGTCCTCCTCCTTTTGTTTATCGTTGGGACGACACACACCCTCCCGTGGCCATATCCATCTCTCTCTCTCTCTCTCTCTCTCTCTCTCTCTCTCTCTCTCTCTCTCTCTCTCTCTCTTTCTGTCGCGCCGAGATTTTCTCAGGGTTTAATGAGACACACGCGTTTCGTTGGAGCGTGTGCAGAGGGAAGGTGGTGTTTTGGCGAGGAGCGGTGATTCGGGGATAGTAAGAGGGGAATGGATGGAGAGAGAAGAGAGAGAGAAAGTGTGTTCACAGCGGATGGGATTTGAGATATATCGGATGAAATGCAAACATCGGCTTCATATGACATGAAACGATTGGCTCCCACGGCTTGTTTAACGCTCAAGTCTACATATACACAATACCCTGAAACTCGTCGTGTTGGTGGTCAACGAGGATGTGCAATGTGCCAAGTGATTTTCACTCTAAGCACGGATGTTCTTTTGTGGTTTCTCATTTACCTCGAAATAGAGTCTTGATTTAGATCTAACATATTTTATCTTTTTAGTCGTCCTCCGATGCATGACAGGTTTTCTGTTCTTCTTATTATCTACTCTACTAATACCTCCAAGTTATACATTTCTAGGAGCTTCAACCTAGCTTTCAGTAGGCATTTCTCTACTGAATAAAATCCAGATGTAAATGATCGTTTTCTTTATAACATTGAAGTAATTTTTAAACTTTTGCCAAATTTACACTTTCACTTAGATCACGCTATCGATTAGTTATAAATTCGTAGAACGTCGCCATAGACGAGTTAACGTCATTCCTCTTCTGAAGCAGAGGTTTTCAACCTGTGGTCTACGGATCATGAGTTGTACTCAAGTGTCTCAAGACGAAGTTAAAAGTACGGTAGTGGTGACGGGACTGTTCCTGTGGTCCAGAAACAGCATTAGCTGGAAACCGATAATGGACCCAAACTACAGAAATATGATTGGCGGTGGTCCGTGGTTATATTCCGTTCTTGCGAGTGGTCCTTGAATGCGTAAACCTCAAAAGCCCTATTCTAAGGGGATTGTTCTGAGGTTGAGCGGTTTATGTTTCCATTTCAAGGAGAGTTATCAGCTTTAATTACTAACACTAAGAGATGAAGTATATTATTTAATCAGCCAAAAGTTTTCGTTTTGAGTCTTGTTTTTCCTTCTCCATCTTTTGCAAAAATTTTAATACTTGCTGCGTGAACGCACCAAGTAAATGGGTGGTAAAAGAACGAAGTCATGCGTGTTATAAATTGCACAGATTTAATCCTATGGTTTTGCAGGATTTATTTTTAGATATTAGAATTGTAACGGTTTCTATCGATTTATAAAATCATAAAAGTTCTACAAACTCGACATATTCTCTTTTTATTAGAATACTAGTTTCATTTTCCGTCCAAAATGACGAGTGTACATGAACAAAGTGTTAAAATTTTAAAAAATCCCATTCTCCCTCTCTCTCTCCCTCTCTCTCTCTCTCTCCCCTCTCTCTCTCTCTCTCTCTCTCTCTCTCTCTCTCTCTCTCTCCCTCCCTCCTCGCCAATAAAGGGTCCAATCAATCAATCAATCTCTCTCTCTCGCCCTCCCTCTCTTCTTTTCACTCTCCCCTCAAAAAATTAGCCTTTTCTCTCAGCCTGTCGGAATTGCAGATAAATCATTATTTATAGAGCGTAAAATGCCCCTGAATCTTATGCCGCCGGTAGTGATGAGCATGACAGTTTCACAGATATATTCCATTGTTTAAAAACTTTATGAGATTGCATTCTTAAATTTATATAGTCAAAGAAAATTAATCCCCACCAAAACAGCTACCTATTTCTGAGAAAAACTAATCAATTCGTTTAAAAAATGTAGACAAAATTAATGAATGAATAAAATCAAGCAGTTGAATAACTTTTTATGAATATTTATTTCCTGGAACTGCATTTTCGAATCTTATTCCAGAAACTCATTTTTATAACTCATAAAACACGAAGTAATTTTCAATCTATGAATATCCCGTCAGACAATGTGAAAAGTTCCTCTTTCCGGATCGCCCGCTCCAGTTCTTCACTCTCTCTTTTTGGCGTAATGAAATTTTGTCAGCACTTACCATAGAGATTAACATCAAATAAGGGAAGATTGCACCTCCTGACCCGTGAGGAACAATCTCCGGCAGAGCCAGCAGCCGGACGCCGGAGCAGAAGAAAAGAGGATTGCTACACCCTCGTTGTGCAGTTTCAAGTTCGGGAAAGTCGTCCCCTTGCAAGAGAAGGCCACAAAACTCGCCCCTTTTCCGCTCCGTCCCACGATTCATTGTTTGGCATACGACCTCTGAGGTCGTCAAAAGTGTTGTTGTTTTTTAATCACAGCAGTACTCATCCTAATTCGCATTAATTATTTATTACAGCATATCTTTTAATTATTGTGCGCTCGGCAATGCCAAAAAAGACGAAAAATGCTGTATATCGAGGAGCAGATCCCACCCAAAGCATGGCGAAAACCGGAGTGTGTCACGAACAGAATTAGTCAAACTTTTGTATCACAACGCTGAAGTAATCCCTATTTTTCTTATATTTTGCATGAAAAACTGTCAGTCATTAGTTATCAGAAATAAAGGCACTGATCTAATGAAATAAACATTTATAATCAATATAAATTGTTTTTTAGTTATCGAATAACGGATATTGCCAGATTATTTGCACATTTCAATATTATATCATAGGATTTATGTATTTTCTGTATCGTTATATCTACCTAGGTATATGATTCTAGATTACATTTCTTTTGTTCTTCATTTTTAGCCTACTTTCCAAAACAGAAATTGGCATTGTTTTGTCGTTGGGTCTGGCTGCATGTCTGCACACACCCCCCCCCCCCCCCTAATAACTTTTGAACCAATAGACCAATTTTCATGACACTTGGTGGAAATATCTTGCTACTAAGGCCGAGCTCCTGAGAACAGTTTTGCTGCGAAGATAGAAGTCCCGGGTTCGATTCCAGGAACTATCCTTCACATTTGATTTGCATGGGAAATCTGAAATCCATCGTGCAGGGTAATTTTCTCTTGCACATAAAAATATCTTAGAATTGTAATTTCTGAGCGGGATTTGTAGTATTATCTGAGGAAAATAATGTAAATTCTAATTTTTATTCTAGAATTTTGCTTATCGATCGTATTTTATAGAATTTTGCGTTAATGTAGCCATAACAACGACTATTGTTGGACTCGATTCGGTATAATTTAATACATACATTTTTGCCGTACAAATACGCGTGATCAATTTAATATTACATTGGAACGAATTTTTAATATTTTATAACGCTAAATTATGAAATGTGAGAACATAAAGGGCAACATATCCGCGGTGATTTTAAAGCAATTAAAGCCAATATAAGTAAGTATTAAATAAATGATTAATTGGAAAGTAGGCATCATAAGTTCCGTTTGGATCATCTTGTTTATTTATGAAGACATAGGGAAACGCACCTCATCTATAAAACTGAGCAACTAAACTAAAACGTTTTCCTACGGAAACCAAAAATTCGTATCTTTTTGTTTGTTCATTATAGACAACTAGTTATTCGCGCAATAGCCAAATTTTAATGAAATATTTTCTCATTGCAACCAATAACGATTCGATTTTTAACAACTAAATATCTAATTATTAACTCTTTTAATTATTGCTGCATTATTTAAATGTTAAGAAGCCTTAATTTTTATTTCATCTAAATTTTTAGAAAACATTAATCATATAAGCTGTATTAAAGTTAATTTGTTCAAATTTTCCATTATACTGGTAAATGTTTATTCACAAAATGATTGTGATATCGAAAAATGCATTTTTAATGAATTACATTTTTTATATAGAAAAATTAAATCGTTATCTTGTGTTTGCATTACTTGAATTTGTTCTGAACCGCAAATATACCGCATAATATCAACCAGTAGTGAATAAATATTTAATATAAAATTGGTTTGACAAATGTACCAAAAAGAAAAAAATTACCAAGAACAAATATCCACCAGCAGGATTTGGCGGCTTGATATTGCTGCCGGATTAAGGCGGGGTTGATTTATTTCACCAATTAGTCGATCTCTGCCGCCAGATAGCGTGAGCGTTTCCTATTGCGTAACTCGCGAACATTGCACGCGAGCTTCTCCGCGACGTCTTTAATTGCTCGCGAGAATGCTATCAAACGTAATTGCATTTATGGATGTTAGGTCGTTAATATGATACATAAAAGTATTGTATATGAAATAACTGAAATGCGCGTAAAACATTTTCACGAAATTACGTAATCCTAATGGGACTAGGATTTATTTTGGATTCTTTTGCTTATCTAAACGACTATATAGATGTAGAGTAAGAGAGAGGGGGACGTGGGGAGGGAGATAGGAAAGAAGGGATATAGAATTTAAGGTGCATAGAGAGTAAGGGAGGTATAGAATTAAAAAAGGACGGAAGGAAAGAGATAAAGAGGGAGACGGAGAAAAAGAGGGAGAGCTATGGATTGGGACAGGAGGGAATGAGAGAAGGGAAAGGTGGGAGAAAAGAGAGGCAGAGAGAGGGAAGGAGTGAGAGAAGGAAGGAAAGAGAGAGGATGGGAGGGAGACAAGAGGGAGGGAAAGGGAAGGCGAGAGTGAGGGAGGGAATATTATTATACACCCGTCATTTGGCGGGCAATACACTAGTCTTATATATAGCCCCAAGGTAGATTTCTTTCTTGTCAAAAATACAAACTATGTAACTAATTATGTTACTGATTCTATTTCGTAAATATATAATTATATCTTTACATGTTTCATAATTTTAATATTCTCCAAAGCAGAATTTACAGCTGTATTGGTAATCTTTTGTAATGCTGAAAATGCGAGGATGAAGATTCGCCCTCTTTAAAATATTCAAGGATGGAAGTGTATAATAAATGAATTTCGCGTTTAAAAATCTCTATTTTCATTCCATTCTCGTATTCTCCTAAGAACCCTTTCGTTTCGCACTGAAGAGGTCAGCGCAAACATAGGGTTTTTCATTTCACCAGATTCGCATGACAACTCGGAGAACAAAAGTGTCATTCATATTTAAGTAGGCTTTAAAAAATAATAAATCACTTGTCTCATAGATCTATTTAGACTGAAATAGGCTTTTCTTTGTTATCAGAATAATGAGCTCTCCAAGGACGTCAATTTTCTGTGTTACGCTCGAACGAGTGTCCCTATGTTGCTCATCTCTAAATATCCACTTCATTAGCCGAAGTGCTATTCACTCATAGAATTATAATTTATTTCTGAAATAATAAAGAATGTGACGCGGGATCAGTGATGACATAGGGTTCCTACAGAAAACTATTTCCATGTAATGAACATGTAAAAGTAAAAATTGTTGCAATAGTAAGGAAA
Organism: Tanypteryx hageni; assembly: GCA_028673005.1. NCBI lineage: Eukaryota > Metazoa > Arthropoda > Insecta > Odonata > Petaluridae > Tanypteryx > Tanypteryx hageni. Next base: position 97,356,129 of record CM054112.1, on the reverse strand, counting down.
AATCCATCCATGAATATTATTGATTCCAGATATTATAATTTCCATGTAACGTTTTGTCTACTAACTGTGACATATATAAGACCTGGAATACTCATGATGAGTAAAATAAGGAAGTGTAAATTTATGTATATTAAGGTCAATTGGGATCCGATGTATTATCAAATCGATAAATAATCTACTAGTAGTTTTAAAAATAATTTTCGAATGCATTCGATGAATCAGCAATAAATACGGCTGCTTTGCAGTCAAAATAAAACAAAGATATGCACTTTTCTATTATACATTCTATTATTTATCAATTATACATTCTATTTATCTCCAGTGTTACATTTCAGCAGAAAATCATCGAGCTACACTTATGGCTAAAAAATGTTCCAGAATAAGCGCAATATCAAAAATTGAAAAATGAATTACTTGTCTAAGGTGCCTCCAATATTATAACCTTGTTATAGATCTTAGAAATACCTAAAGAAAGTACTTAAATTTTCAATTTTTTGTAATCGAGTGCTTATTCTGCAATTAATGCGCTTTGAAAGATACTATATCTTGTTTTTTTGCGATTGTATAGTGAGTTATAAAACCAGATCAGCAAAGTCTTTTTTCTCGTATAAACTGAAGGTTTAGATTATCTTGCACCATAATTAAGTGTGGCTTGATCTGTTGTATTATCATAATTGGTATTTTTATTATCAGATTAGCTTATGGGATAAATTCCCATCTTAAGCTATAAAAACCCAGCGTTTGTAACATTTTTTAATTTTGAATCCAGCACTATTAATAATAATGTTATTCGGGAAAGTGAGGGCATAAGGTATCGTACATATGAATGAGTAAATAATAAGGGAACTTAAAAAAAAAACTTTTTCATTAGCTTTTAACGGAAAATTTTCTAATTTTGATGGCCAAAATCCGATGATTTTCCAATGAAAATAAAACTACAGTGTCACTGACGTACATAAGGATTCGGTTCCGCAGTCCCTTACGTAAGTCGAATTTTACGAATGTTGGAATTACCATAAGTACGTATGTTTGTCATATTATATACTTTGATTGTTCTCTACAGATCTACGCTACTCCTCAAGCGTAATCGTACGTCTCTTCTTCGTAGCACTAGCACCATTAGAATCGCTTTTGTGCTTATTAGCCATGACTGAGGGAGTTATCTATTTTGCGAAAAACACGAGTTACGCACAGTCAATACAACAATTGATTAAGACGCTGTGGAACTCACTGACGCTGTGAGGAAGGTGACCGCGATACGCAACGATATGAGATACGCAACGATATGTAACGAAATTGAAGATTTCGCATTGCCTAGGTAATTTATTAATGAAATTTCTCTAGACATTTTCTATTCTGTAAAATAGATGTTATGTATAGTTTGATAAATTAAAATAAAATTGACGTGTTTAAACTTCATTAAACATTTTACCTTTAAGCCTGAAACGTTTTACCTTTTAAGCAAATTACCGCATTTCTGAATATTCGGATTTAAAAATTTATTTTCGTAGGGTTAAACGTGAAGTCGGATTTGCGTAAGTCGAATCTTGCGTAACCCGGGGAGGGGCTGTACAGCTTATTCCGCAACATCCCCATGAAGTAGGTAAACCGCGAGAGAAGGAGTAATTGGATAAAACGTTATAGTATTATTTTTGTCTTTCATGGTGAGTTAAGCAGTGAGAGAAACAGGAGGCCGGTAGTGGAAATATATGATGACCCTTCCGACGCATCTCCTTTAATGCCTTAATGCCAACTTGCCATGATGCCAAAGTATTACAATATGCCTTTAATCTCCTCAAAAATTAGCAATAACCGCTTGCTTGGGTTCCTCGCACAATAAAATAATTATGCTGCATTGGACCCAACAATGTAAAATCCTGAGCGCATAAATTTTCCTAAATTTTGTGGACAAACTGATGTGCATTTTGGATTTGAGATATAAGATATAAGGTACTGATGGAAGGCAGTTTATCAAATAACATATTTTTTCAAATGCGTTACGATTTCAATAATTTGTCTTTTACTTTATATTTTGCTTCAAATTCACGACCTTCTCGTATTTTAAAAATATACGTACTATGCATGAAAATTCTCTTCAAACATAAAATGTAGCCATTTAAATTGATCGAAAAGTGTCAACAAACGAAGTACGGGTGTGCAAATGTTCACATTTTTACTCGAGGCGGGATTTGTGAAATTTTGCTTCTTTGCTATATTTTGGCAATGGCGATGCCACATTGAAGATAATAAACGAATCCGTGTTATATGACTAGACAATCCAAGAACCATTCATTCATAAGAATGTTAGTAATTTGATATTTAAATTTTGTAGTCATGGAAAAAAGGAACTTCACTCCTTTGAGCTGTAAAAACATGTGGACGAGTGTGTTTGAGTAAACTTTCAAACTAGATCTTTCCAATCCTCAACTTGAAGGGCAGTCGCCATGAAAGTAAAACTTCTCTTTTTCCTGTTGCGCCGAATTAGACATATTTAATGTTATCATTCTTCCGTTTGTGTAAATTAATTAATAAATTTATCCCGGGAATAGTGATTTAGAGTTGAGGCTCACTGAAATCATATCACCAGGAAATCTTTATTTAGAGTCGAGAATTAGGTCACAAAAACATTTCTATTCAGTAAGCAAATATGTGTTAAATAGTCTATATCATCACCACCGTATTATTGTTTTGTGCCAATACACAATATTTTAATAGTAATATTGGCGAATTGTTTTCTCGCGAACGGAGGAATTTATGCGTTAATAACGTACTTGAACCTTTAAAAAAATGGGGTGAAATTATAAGAACATTAAAACTAAGATGCGCTCTTCCAGACCTCTATTGTTTTTATTATTATCTATTGAAATGTATTTTTTAATTTTTAGTGTTACAAATAAAAGTAATTATTTTATTTTATTATTAATACCAGCGGTTTCCAACCTTTTTCACTACGCGAACCCTTTGAGTTGCAACAATTTTGAAGGAGAACCCTTTATGATGGCGAGTAAATTCTGCAAAAACAAATCTTTTTGAACGCGTTTAATTCATTAATAATAAAAAGTTTATATAGCACGTAATATGTAAACGTTTACAATAAAATCATAATCTCTGATATTGTCGCCAGTTTCTAGTTTCTTGAAACATAGCAAAAAAATTGAAAACAAAACCATGCAACTAATTTGAAATAAATTAAAATGTTGGTAAGAATTGTACGATCAAGAAAGTGAAAATACGCCATTACCATATTTTTCTCACGAATCCCTTCGCTGCTTTATACACTATCGCACTTCACCGACCACTTTCTCCTCCTCTGCCTTCCCCTCCTACATATAGTTTACGCCGCCGACCCGATTTTTCAAATTCTTAAAAGTGTGACGCGGAATTATTTTCTCCTCTTTTCGTGTCGGTTTCCACAACTACACTGCATTTTTTTACCTTCAAAAAATCCGTAGCTCTAATATACAAGTGGAAAAATGTCCTCCCGTCGCATATCGAGGCGCGTTGATTAAGATCCTTCGTCAAAATAACCAAGATCAAGAACACCATACTATAAATTCTGTTTAAGAGCAAACCTGAAATGTTACAATTGATGGCATTTCTCAGAGATTTCTTTATGAGAATGAGAAGGAGCTTTTTGGTGGAGAACTACCAAAGATAGGATCAAGGCCGGATTGAAAAAAAAATTTAATATCAAATTTTTGCAAAACGTTTTCTCTCGCTATGATAATGCTCAATACTTTTTCCCGATATTTTAAATGTATGTATTTCATAAGCATGGCCTATTTTTTGAGAACTCGGTGCCCAGTGCAGGCGTAATGGCGGAACCGCCATCAAACATCGAATTCTCTGAAAGTAGAAACATTGAAGGGGACGCGTAAATTCATATGGTCTTGATAGTGTATCATTTCATAACGATAACATCGAAACCAATGTATGTTTTAGCATTAAACTGATCATAACTTTGCTAATAAGGGTTTTCAAAAATCTTCATCTAAAATGAAGAATCCGCTTGTATACTAAGCCCAGCATTCCATTAGTATTTGCCTTATTAATGTATTTATTTAAAATTTACATGATCATCGCCGCACGTAAATGATATTCAAAACGTTTTCATTGTCACACGTTTCCATTGAAAATCCACCAGCAAAAAGATAATTATTTTAGAAACAAGCCAAAACTTGCGCTAACCTTTTTCTTTAGATAAAATTTCATTACGGCTGTAATTAAACTATCAAACGAGTTTTTATCACTTTACGTTACCTCATCCGTGTGATTTTTTTCGATTTCATACTATTTATCATTTTTAGAGATTTTCTCGGAATACTTTTTCCTCATATATCGGAAAGTTGTTAGATTCTGGAAGGCTCTTATTTTTCCAATAAATTCTGTGGTAGTTGGACGACCCGTAAACTTGGAAAATAATTTTTTCTGAGATTTATAATGCTTCTCAAGTTCGGAAAGGTCATATAGATCCTTTTTGACGGCGAGGTTTAGGAAAGGGTGCTTTATCAAGAGAAATTCAACTATTTTTAAAGCATAATTAACTAGCCTGTTCAAGAATAAAACTACAAAACTATTCATATTTTGATGCAAGTATGGAATATCTATTTGGGACGAGCTCTTTAATGGCACAATGTGAACCGGTTCAATCATATAAATGATACGGACAGAAATAATAAATTGTACTTCAGAGGGCTGTATTTATCTATCACAGAGGCCATATCTCATGGTGATATAACTCTATTTACACGTTGCAGACAATTATTCGTAAACAACCTTGCCTATGCAATATCGGTAAACAAAGCGCATTTGACAGAGGTGGACTTTCCGCCATCCGGATTCACGCCATACGTATCGCGTTTACAAGACAGCCCTGAGGGCATTCCTAAAACTAGATTAATGAACGAATCAAAACAATAACTGAATTAGTTTGTTTTGACTGGCGGAAATACATGTCATGCAGATCGGATCTCTTATTCGCACGGCAAATGTTTATCATGGAGTATCCATTGTGGATTACACTGAGCTGCTATGACTTATAAGACTCGGACAGTATTGTAAATAAACAAGATGATTCAAACGATTCTTATGATGCCTACTTTCTACGTAATTATTTTAAATAAAATGTGTCACATAATAAAACATCTTTGAGAAAATATTCTTAAAAAATACTCAATTTCATTTGCGACTGTGATTTTGTTAAATGTTCTCCTTGATGAAAACACCTAAATTTTATAATATCCTTCATTTTCCTTATATTAGCTTCATTATTGAATTTGTTTAATTTTGTTTCTCTATAAAAAATTATAAAAATAACAGTAGAAATTACTCAGTAGCCAAACAAACTCCATTAAATTTACTCTAAATATAATTTATTAATACATTATTTTCTAATATTCGCCCCATAGAATATATCTGTCAAATAAATGCTCGAATGTTTTACGTCAATCTTAAAAATCAGCCAACTGAGGCAGTGGCGTTATTATGCCAACAAGCTAAAAGGTGATCCGATGAATCAGATTCCTAACTGCGATAATCGGAAAGTAATTTATATAGGAAGTCACATTATCACCTTTATCTGATTTCGTTAAAGGTGCCAAAAATTAGTATTCCATTTTTTCTCATACAATGCCTAAAACCATTTAAATATATTTTCTGCCCAAAATTAGATTTTATTCTCATTTTACTTTAATCCCTCACCAAATAAATGAAGTAATTAAACTGATACTTATTAATAATACCCGGTCTGTCTTCTTAGAATTCTTTATCAACTATAATATGGTAATAACATTTTCCACTTTTTCACTTTTCGATCATATTTAATTCAAGACCGGCTATGGAAAAAGGGCTTTTATTTCGGACATTTCCGCGCGCGCGTGCGGAGAAAAAAATGCTGACCTTCCCCTGGATGTATAAACATTTCAACGTTACCCGAACGTTAAATGTTTTAGTTAGACAGGCGACGTTTTTCACTCTTCCCTTTTTCTCGCGGTAACTCAATCGAGGTTGCAACATGGCAAACTTTCGTCCAAAGGAATTTATTTTCGTATCTATCTCTGAATACAGAAAATTTAGCATCGATCCTATCACATCTTGAGACAAGTGAGAGGATAATTACAAAGCAAATTATATGAGACGCTATTCATATTATTCATCATAAATAAATATTATTGGGTCATGCAACAAAACATCTATATTTAAAAATAAACTCAAGCTAAATCGAACTCCGGTACTTGACTACTTGCGTTATTCATTGCACTGACTTTTCATTCTTAGATGCTTTCCTGCAAAAATAATCTTTTTTTTTCTAGCATGAATTCTTCTCGAGTTATTAGCAAAGTTCTGATGTAAACAGCGAGTAACCCTAAGAAGCTGAACGTAGATCCATCCTTTTTACCATGTCTAGCTCTCATATAAGCCGTTATATCCTGAATATCTGGTTTGTTCAGGTTGCATTATTCCAGTAATTGTCTACACAGACGGTCGGACGGACAGACAAACCGAATGCATGGGCGATTTTTTTAGAAAAAAGCGCTGAAAAGCAATGATTAACAAGAAGTCCAAATCAGGGCTAATGCAGGCTGGTTTTCTTAAATTTGACGTCCCAAATTGATTACTTATATTGACAGGAAATTAGTTATTCCAAGGAATTCTCATACCATAAATTTGTAATTCATAGTTTATCAATGATAGAGAAAAATTGAAAAACAAATTAATAGAGCATCAGGTTTTACAATACTAAAAGCAATGAAAATCTCTTTTTGACATATTTTGCATGTATTTATATACCTATATATATATATATATATATATATATATATATATATATATATATATATATATATATAATATATATAAATATACATATATACTTATATATACAGGGTGATATGGAAATACCTCCGAAAACTTCGGGAGCTTGTTAAGCTGTTCAAAATAAAGAGAAAAGTTCATATGATTATATATCGGTAAACGCACCGTTTACGAGATACAGCTCCATTTAGTCCATGCCGCTGAGTGGGAGTTGGCGTCATAGAAGGAATAAAAGGAGCAGCATTGTAGTGCGTAACTTTATTAATGTTCTCAACAATCCTATGAAGTACTTAAAAATCATAATAAATGTTCAAAAAGACCTCCTTCCGAACAACAGCGGCTGCTATTCGTCTGATGATGGTCTCAGGATCATCTTCAATTCTTTTTAAAACTCGTTCCTCCATTTCGGGAGCACGATTACTAGCTCGCGAATTGCGGCTGATGCGTTTCCTTCTATTTCACCGCACACTAAGTGCATGTTTGCATACTCTTCAAAAGAATAATCCATAACGACAACCCTACTCTTAAAGAGTTCACGAAAGTACGAGGGCTATTCCTAAAGTAATGAGACTGAAATACTTATGCACGATGTGACAGCAATTCCCCCTCCTTCCCCTTACCATTGTTTAAACATTTACAACAGTTGCGTCTTGTTCCGTTGATTGTCGGCCGTGTATTTGTTAACTATTCAAGGTCGTTCTTGTGCATCTCGTAACGGTAAAAATGGAGCGGAATATCGAGCAACGGTACGCCATTAAATTTTGCTTCAAATTGAACGAAACTGCTGCGGAAACGTCTGAAAAGTTAAAAAGATCGTATGGCGATGAAGTTTTATCCAAGGCAAACGTTTTTTGGTGGCTCAAGGCATTTAAGCAAGGAGGAGATAATGTGGAAAATGATCATCGCTCGGGAAGACCTTCCACGGTGAAATCAGATGAGAATGTGGAGCGGAGTGAGGTATTTCATTGCTACCGACCGACGGTTGTCGGTTAGATTCGTTGCAAATGAGCTGAACATTAATAAAAATGCCGTCCATCAAATTTTTACAGAACATTTGGACATGCGAAAAGTTTGTGCAAAAATGGTGCCCAAAAATCTGTCAGAAAGGCAAAAGGAAAATACGCGGAACTTACCATGGTTTACGCTGAATATGTCAAAACAAAAGAGGAGCTTTGGCAGAGGATTCAAAATGCTTGTCAAACCGTTGCAGCACAACCTGTCCTCTTTGAGTGTATCAGGAAGTCCTTATGACGAAGGACTAAAGCGTGCATATGTTCGGAAGGAGGTCTTTTTGAACATTTATTATGATTTTTAAGTACTTCATAGGATTGTTGAGAACATTCATAAAGTTACGTACAACAATGCTGCTCCTCTTACTCCTTCTGTGATCCCAACTCCCACTCACCGGCATGGACTAAATGGATTTTTGAGAACGTAAACGGTTTATCGATATACAATCATATGAACTTTTCTCTTTATTTTGAACCGTTTACCAAGCTCCCGAAGTTTTCGGAGGTATTTCAATATCACCCTGTGTATGTATATATATATATATATATATATATATATATATATATATATATATAACAGCTTACGGAAAAGGAAAGGTAAAATGGATATATGGATGTCAACAAGGTGTTGGGATGAGGAAACCCAGTGAACACTCACCAATCAGACGACTTCAGGTTGGCGAGGCCCCGGGGATGTCGAAGCGACGCACGTAAAAGAACACTAAAACACAGAAACATCACAAACGTAGAAGCTTTCAGAATTATTCCTTCATCAGCTACAGAGAGAGAACTGATGGCGGTGACACTGGGTGGAGGCATGGGGGTGGAAGGGTAGTGCGGAAAGGTCGAGGATTGGAGGATACGGAGAGGGTTGGGGATTGGTAGGGGGTTGTGAGAAGACAGAAAGGGAGTGAAAACTATCGAAGGTTGAGGCCAGGGGGAGTGAAGGAGTTTAGGAGATGGATATGCGAAAGCTCCCACTGACGGAGTTGGGGAGCCGAAGCATTGTCGGGGAGAGCGCGAATGACTCTCACTGTGAAGCAGTTGTTAAACTTTAAATTATGTTTGTTCGCATGAACGGCCACCGGCAGCGGTCGTTTGAGAATGACGCTGTTGCGGTGGCCGTTCATGCGGATGTTGAGGGGATTGCTGGTGAGGCCAACATAAATGGCGGGACATTGGGTGCATCTCAGGAGGTAAATGATATTGCGGGTGGTGCAGTTGGTGGTGAAAGTTATGGGGTAGGTGATGTTGGTTGTGGGACTGGAGAAGAAGTTGCAGGGGGGGTTTATTGGGCATGTTAGACATCGGGGTCTACCGCAGGGGTAAGATCCGGCAGGGTGTAAAGGCGTGGGTGCTGGGGGTTCTTTCTTCCATAGAATATTTGCCAGATTAGGGGGACGGCGGAGGGAGAGCATCGGTGGTCTGGGAAATGGAATCTGGTGAGGGGAGGATGAGAGGATAAGGTGGGCGGCTTTCAGGATTTTTTCAGAATGTCGTGGATGCCGGGGAAATACAGGGTGGTTAGGGTGAGTTGGAGGGTGGAATCGGGGGTGGTGTGGGTATTGGGGTAGGAGTTAGGGGTGGCGGGTGCGACTGCCCGCCGGATTTGGTCTCGGATCAGATCCGGCGGGTATCTGCGCTGTAAGAAGGCATGTTCGAGGGTGGAGCAGTACTCGGACAGGGAATCTCTGTCCGAGCAGATTCTCCGCCCTCGTCGGGCTAGGGCGTAGGGAATAGAGGTTTTGGTGTGGAGGGGATGGCAGCTGTCGAACTGGAGATATTGAAGGCGGTTGGAAGGCTTGAGGTGCACGCTGGTGTGGATTTTGTTTTCCCGGTTGGAGAGATCGACATCCAGGAAGGTGATGTTGGAGGTAGAGGAGTGGTGGGTGAAGGAAAGCGTGGGGTGGGATGAGAGGCGTTGTAAAAAGGATTGTAGGGAGTTGGGTCCATGTGTCCAGAGAAGAAAAATATCGTCAATATACCTCAGCCATAGGAGTGGTCTGGGGGAAACGTCAAGAAAGCGTTCCTCCCATTCACCTAAGAAGACATTGGCATATGAGGGCGCCATGTGAGTGCCCATCGCGGTACCTTTTATTTGTAGGTAGTGGCGCCCTCCGAAAGGGAAGTTGTTTTTTTGGAGCACCATTTCAGCCAGCTTCGTTAGGAAATGGGAGGATGGTCTTGTGTCAGGTGGTCTGGAGTCCAGTAATTTCCTCAGGGCGGACAGTCCTTGGTTGTGAGGGATGTTGGTGTAGAGGGAGCAGACGTCTATAGTGGACATAATTGTGTTAGGTGGGAGAGGGGAAGGGAGTGTTTTAGGCGTAGTAGAAAATGGTTTGTGTCTTTGATGAAGGATGGGATTTGACGGACGAGAGGTTGTAGGTGGGAGTCAACATAGGCAGAGATGCGTTTGTGATGTTTCTGTGTTTTAGTGTTCTTTTACGTGTGTCGCTTCGAAAAAGTGTCTACCAGCTCTTGAGTGATGTGGGATCTCTCTATTTAAACTTTAATCTTTTTACAGTTGTGAGAATGCTAGACAGAAGCAAAGAACTCAGTGACAAACGTAAGAATGTTTAGTATATAAGTAGTAAGAAGTTTGATAGTATCTTTTGTTTCATTAATGAAAATACTGACTTATCCATTCATATTGCTTAAAATTAACAAAAATATATTGCTAGTTCAGAGTAATTCAGCTCTTCATACTAGTAGTATTGAAACTTGAATATTTCATAATTTAGTCACCTACCTTAAATGACAAAAATAATAAATTGTTCTTTTCCTAACATCACATCAACCCTCCATATAAAACCACTGTATAAGTATAGTTTGCTGAAGAATTACTAAGCTACAACACAACACTTTAAAATGTTTTATTTAAATTTGTTCAAATTAACATCCTTTACAACAGTATTACCTATGTAAAATACTGAAAAAAGAATTATGATACTCAAATGTGAGGTCTTTTAGAAAAACGCAAGAACAACTGGTCTTAAAGGCCTATAATTAAAAAAATTTTATCCAAACTAAAAAATAAGCTAAGTGAACAGTTCAAAAAAATAAAATTATGTTCATGGCACAAACTACATAAATATAGTCATCTAAAGTAGTGTTCAAATGAATTTTCAATGTGAACTATTTCGAGAAGATCGCATTAATGATTGTTAATAGTATTTCAATACGAATGTGATTGTAATGTAATAATAATAAAATGCATGTATGAGGCAATATTATAAGAGGAGCGATAAGAATTTAATAATAATAATAAAATTCATCAAAAGCTTACATGTACCTTGATTTTCCAGACGTATTTTTCAATGAAACTCATAAGGAAAACAGTTTTTAGAATAATCTTAAATGAATAAAGATAAACAGTTTTTAAGATAAATAAAAACTTACTATCAATAATAACTACGATAAATAAAAACCTACAATTATTAGCAAAAATAACCCTTCAAAAAAGTAGGAATGCTAGTACCAATACAAATTCACATTAAAATAAAGTTCTCTTACGTCATCAACAATTACAATAGTTTGTTTAATCTCCTTGCTACGATTGACGCTTGTCTATCTTTCCACGCGAATTCAAGTACACATTTATCGCAGCGCCAACCCAAGATCTGGTGGCCGACGTGAGGTGAGGTGGTTCGAACCCCGCAAGCAGTTTTGGATTTTTTTCAGATTAGACGGGGTCCACAATATATATATATATATATATATATATATATATATATATATATATATATATATATATATATATATAAAGCGAAGTTAATATAAAAGTTGGTTATAACCCTTTTCTTCACTCGTCTATGTTCAAGCCGAGTTCGGTAATAATCGTCTCCATGGCAACAATCCGATAAAATGCAATTTATAACGCAAAAACGCTATGTTTTAGTAGAAATTCAATAAAATACAATCATTTATCAAAACTCGGGATAATAATTAGATTCTACATTCTTTTCCCCTTAGAATGGTACAAACCTCGTTCCGATATCAGAATTTTAAAGTATTAAAGAAAACAACACGGCACGATGGATTTGAGACTTCCTAAGTAAATAAAATTGGGAAAAAACGTTTCTGGAATCGAACCTGAGACTTCAATCATCGCAAAATAAAATATAGGTGAGCATTGGCAGCACGAGCCGCATACCAAATTTCATGAAAATTGGTCCAATGATTCAAAATTGCTAGTAGGGGACACACATACACACAGACAGGACTATTTCATAAGGCTGTTTCCTTTGGAAACTAACCTAAAACATGCACGTATACGGAGGTATTTCTACCGGTGGTATCAAAACAAGCAAACAAAGTCGGCGTGTTTTACTTCGTGCAGTGATCAATCTTCAAGAAGCGCAATATAGTCATAATGGCAAATTTGGTCTCCTCCCTTCGGCAGTCGAAACGACAAAAAAAAACACGCAATAAGACGAAGAGATTAGCATCTTGCCTTGCGATTGTAATTTACATATGCTCTTAAGTATACCAAGAGATAAAATATTATCTTAAAGCTTAGAAATGAACGTAAATAACTGTAACTACGAGTTTTTAAATTAGCGCTAGAATTCCAAATATGTTGCGTTCAGCTCAAAGTTTTCCTCCGATTTCTATATCTTATATATTTTTCTCTGCATATTTTCATCTCGCTCCCGAAACCCAAAACTTCCTCGCGCGAGGCATTGTTGTCACATGGAAGGAAGTGTCGTCGTCAGATCCTCATGAGTGATCATCAGTCATCCCTGATGCTAAGCCACGCCTCAGCGCCCACCCCCTCCTCCCGCCACCCGCTCGCTTTCCTTCTCTCCACTCTGCTCATCACTCAAAATAATCTCATGCACCTCCTCGTGTAATCCTTAAATACATAATAACTTACTTTTTAAAGCTTAGAATGCTAATTTTACGTCCGTATTTCTAATGCAGATGCGGAATCGACGAATCCCTTACTTTTGAATAGCGGCTGAAAATCTTTTTATCGGCATTCCCCTGCATTTACGTCCTTGTTTGCTCTACCGAGGAAGGTGTGTGTGTGCGTGCCTGCACCTGTGTTTGTGTTTGTATGTAATCACTTCTTCCATAATGTTTCTAAATTGGTTGAGGAAATAATTGCAGGCATAGTTAGAGATGTGTAGAAAATATTCTGAGATATTTCATCTTGCCATGAGGCAAATGATAAGTGACGCAGCCACTCCTCCCAGATCGATTCTATATGGTTTGGATTGATGTGTCATCCGTCGATCCCCCGTGGCCCTGGTGGCATAATGCAATACAATAAAAATTAGGGAAAAATCTATGGTCCTGAGACAGTCACCGTGATGATCCGGTGTCGTTATGCGATGATAAATGGTTCGAAACATCAATGACTCATTTATATCTGACAATGAGCTTCAACTCACGTGTGCGCTCCGTGGATGTCATTCACTTTTTAGGTGATCTGTTTCATATCCCGATCTTTTGAATGTTTTCGTTAAGAAATCATTCCGAGTTTTCCGTTTTTTCTTCCTCAAAAATGTACCAAGTAAATTTTTATACTCGCAGTTCTTTAAAGAGCTTGCGTTTGACAAGTAATCGGGTAAAATTAATATTTAAATCAGCTTCCATATTTTTTGTTGTTTCGCAGTCTACGTCAACAGCCAAGCATAAAAAAGGATTTTTTGACTCCATTAAAAAGTTTTCATTCGCTATAAAAACAGAATTTAAAAAATGCCGCGGAAAAAAGGCTTAATCCGTTTTTAAAGTCATTCACTTGAAAAAATTAGCTTTTCGCGCAATTCCGTTTTTTGTCACTTCACTATACATATTTCTTTCCAATTCTCGTTCTTAAACGGAATTTGGTAATTCGAGATTATAAACATTTTTCCCTGTACTTTTTTCCGATTCGAGGTGATGAAAAATGACAAAAGTTCTGAAGTTTAGCACTTGCGAGTGTTCGTGGCCTTAGAAACTTTTCTCGAGTGGGTTATTGCGAAAGAGTTTCAAAAATTCTCTCCTTTGGAACCTCGATCAAAAATCTTCAATGTGGACTACGAAAATTTTCAAACCTGACCTTAATCGTTTATTTCCGCCGCTTCACCGAACTTGGGCTATACGCACAAATCGCTGAATTTCCTTTATTTAAAATGCGAGGGCAGCCCCATAGCTGAAAAGCGTATTAGTTTGTGACGATCGATTTAAATTCTTAATGTAATGAAAGCCAATTTCAAAAGTTTTCTAATATTTCTGCTGGAAGCGAAGTTGTTTTCAGGAACCTTACTATGCCTCCCAATCTTATTGTTAGTAATTTTAGGAAAAGCCAAAAGCTACAGCTACAATTATACTTGCCGGTAAATAAATAATGCCGGATGTCCAATTTCAAGTGATGTAACTAGGAGCGGAAGCGCTTTCAGCAAAATATTATCCATGATCCCTCTCCCCTCTCCCAAAAAATGCATAGGTTCATTCAATACTGAAACCCATTTTCAAACATACCTAGTTGTACTTATTAATCCAGTGGTGCCCAATCCTTTTACATAGAGGGCCGCATAGGTGATTGCGAATCCTTCGGCGGGCCGCATTGGAAGTTGCCAATTCTTCGGCGGGCCGGTTTAGAGCTTAAATCGGAAGTTACCTATATATTCCGAGGTGCCTTATAAGTGAAAATCACTTTTAAATAAATTTTATACGGTTAACATTTCGGTATAAAAAGTTTTACTATCAAAATTGCCATAAAAATTTAGGAATTTGTGTTTACCTTTTGTTTGTTTGAATGCCCAGTCAATTCGCCTCTCTTACAGCACACAAATGGGTATCTCAGAGGTAGTGCAATGAACAACCGGGGAGGGAAACACGGTGCCAGGATTTGCCTGCTCTTACAAAGAACACCAGGGGGGCCAGCAGCTTAACGTCCCTTCCGAACAGCTGACTTTGCGCGCTCTCCTCAAACTACGCAAACAGGGGGCCGGGTGACCTTGAGAAAAATCCTACTCGCGCAGGATTCGTACCCGATGACTTTTTCAAGCATCGGGCGAATAGCAGGCAGCGTCCTAACCACTACACCACCGGCACCCCCTGTGTTTAACTTTTCAGATAGCCTTTTCATCATATATATTCGCGGGCCGCACAAAAACCCTTCGCGGGCCATAGGTTTGGCACCACTGTATTAATCATTTATCAGGGATATGCTGAAAAAGTAAAACTTTTTGAATTGCTCCGTCCAAAAATAATGATTAACCGGAAAGTCGTTAAAAAATTGGCATAAAAAAGAGAAACCACCAAAAAGTATATATTTTTTCTATATTTAGTAAAATGCGAAGGCTTCCCGGGTCTTTGACTCGAGGCATTTGGTCACTCATGCCACCCTATTGTTACACCACTGCCAATTACTTTATGCGGGGAACGAGACCATTTGCAAATACACCATTATTCAGAGTTAACATTTTCCGTAGAAACTGAAGTGGAATCGTTACAATTGCTTACTATGAGAATTTATTTCACATGAAATTATCCGTTATTTCTCCTATTTAACCGAGTTAATAATCCTAAGAATACATTTTTCGTTGTTTGGATTTATTTTATAAAGCCGATTCCAAACATAGTAATTTATTAAAAGGTATGATTTGAAATTTTATCCCAAAGACAGTCCGTTTAACCACAATACGAATCACGTATTTCTTGTGTGCCTTAAACGGTGCAGAGCTCAGAAAGACATAACCGCAGTCGGGCGCTGCCTCTGCTTCTCATTCTGATTTTCAGCCGCTGTTCAACGATAAGGAATTCAGCGCTATCCCCCTGCATGTGTAATAGGGACGTAAAATTCTAGAGCGGCTTAGTTCCGACGTCTATTCATCTCGCAATATTTCGCGAAACGCTTTAATCTATACGGGTGGCAGGGGGTGAACAAAGCGGCCGCCGCGAAATTTCAAGGTTCTGTGCGAACGTATTTAATCCTCGTTGCATTAATATGGCTTGTTTGAACAAGCGATACAATCAAGCTAAAATAAAAAGGAAATGCTTTCCTCGATAATTAATTTATCTACGGAAAAACTCATTAAACCAACGCGCAAGCTCGGCCATTGAAAAATCGGTACAATAAAAAATACAGATTTTTTAAATTTCAAATGATGTTCACAGGCAGAATTTAAATGCTTGTATGGGGAATACAGCCGTTTGAAAAACTCCTATCTAGTACGATAATAGAGCCATAAACATAATCTCACTAAAATTTTGTCGGCAACCATTTGTATCACATCCTCCTATTACCGTCACAAAACGTATACTTTCGGAGAAAGAGAAAAATTAAGGTATAATATAAAGGAAATGTTGGTTTAGGTGATAAATTGTCAACCTTCAAAATTTTAAAGAGAGTATATCTTTAGGCGAGAAATGCCCGAGGTGAGTAATATCATGTGATTCACGGCGTTGGCTACGTCACGGGGGACATTTATTAAATTCGGTAAAATACTCGCAGGGTCTTTGAAGATTATTATACATATATTGTTTACCAAATAGGGATACATACCGAGATATTTTGTGTTTTACTAACTCAACTGAATGGATAATATTAAAGTAAAATAATTACTGTACCTTAAACATGAACAATAGGATTTACCGTAAATATTGTAGGTAAATTGTTTATTTCTGAATTTGATAGTGTTGTGAGCTTAAATATTTGAAAGATTTTCTGAGCACGTACTTCAAAAACTGAAATCTATTAATCTTTAATCCTCTTAGAATATATTCAGTTCTACAGTAAAAGCGACTACATATTTAACATGTAAAAACTGTCATATGGCTGCGTACATACGCTCCAAAAAAAGGAAGTGCTTATTTAAAGCATCGGTCGCAATTACAGATAATCATTGCAAAAATCCACCTCTTGAGTCTTCAAAGAGCAACTAAGCTGTTACGATTGTATGGAAGAGGAAAATGCTTCTACCTCGGAAGTCGCATAGGAGATCAATCAATCACATATGCAGAGTAATCTATCATCGTTTGGGACAGATCTTTTTCACGTTGGCACTCTAGCATAATTTATAACACGCAAAAAAAGTCTGGGACGTGGCACATCAATCGAACCTTTCGCCCTGGTCGATGCATGAATTTCAATAGATCGGCTATTCCAAAGAATTATTTTATTCCTGTGCGTATTATATATCTTATGACTAGCGGCTTCCGATAGGTATATAGAAAAAACACGCGCGCACAAGCATGCACGCACACGTGCATTGTATTCGAGCTGCTTAAACAGAGCATAGAAAATATTATAATGCTATTTTTTAATTCCTCAACTTAATTCGTAAGCCATTTAAACCAAGTGGCGAGTAATTTGGCTATCGTAAGAGTTTTTGTATATGATAACTGCACGCATTTTCATTCAGCATTCTTCAGAAATTTTTGTTTCTCTGGTCGTAGATAAGGAAATTTTTTACTGTTGCTAAGCGAGAAATATTTTCCCATGAATGACCAATTGGTTAGCGATATAAAAAGAAAATAACTAATAAAGTAACTGACATGATTCTACGTTAAGAAATCGCGTCGTCTGTATGTGGTAGGAATGATTAACCAAGGAATATGTTTTGAGAAACTTAAGTCATTGGAGTCTATAATCGAAAATTATTTATAAAATTAAAACTCCTTTTAAAGAAGTAGTGCTGCATAAATTTATCTTTTCCTACAGTACGTTGCCTTCAAAAAGTCGCCTAGAATGCGAAAATTTTACATGCCTTTATCATGAGTTTATGTACGATGCAGTCAATATAACTTTAGTGCTTTAAAGACGTTCACTGAGCTACTTATAATAAAATTGGATATTTTGTTGATAGGTTAGAGATAAATAGATGAATTTTATGCTTGGCCATCATATATTTCTCGACATGACAAAAAATCTTCATAAACATTGGCCGATGTTGCAGTTACTAAAGACATGAATAGTTTGGAATTCTTTCGATTTTTTTATGGACTCTTACCTTTCTCAGGAATTTACAAAATCCTAAACGGCTAAATGTTTATCCAGAAGGGTGATAGATTCATGTCGGAAATCCTATACCGATTTAATGTTCCGGCGCCTATTTACGCTTAAATTAAAAATCGTCATTTGAAGCACGAGCATTATCGCTATAGCATGAAGCCTGTGCGAGAAAACTAGTAGGCAGCGTATTGAAATCGATTTTTTTCCGGAATCGGAATTATGCATCAAAATCAAGCTAGCGAAAAATACGAAATTCACGTTCATCCACATTTAATCTTCGCTTTTTTTCTTTTGGGCACCAATGGCAAAAAAAAGCTTCTTTGAGGGGACGTCCTCTATCTCTCTCCCCTTCGTAAAGAAAACGCCACGGATATGACTGGGATAGGCGACTGCTATGAGAGTAAAGGGAGGGAAGCCATTTCACCCCAAGCGTATCTCCCGGACCTAGCCTCGGCTCATATTCCCCTTCTTTCCTTCCCCTTCGCCCATTCCTCCTCCTCCTTCCTTTCTTCCCTCCCTCCCATCCCTCCCGATCAATTCCTTCTATTCGCTACTTTCCCATCTTCTCCGTAATCTCTCCTTCATCTTTTTCCAACCTACCTCCTCTCTCCTAATCCCTCTCCCTACTTCCTCCCCCTCTCCATGCTCCTTCCAACCCCCTCCCCCTACTTCCTCCATCCTCTCTTTCCTCCTTCCACCTCTTTCCTTCCATTTCTCATTCCTATTCTCTGCTTCCTTTTCCTTCCTTTCTCCTCTTCTAGCTCCCTTTCTCTCTCCTGTTTCCTCCTCGTCTTTACATCTCCCTTATACTTGTATATCCATCTCTCACTTTCCTCCGGTTGCCGTATCGCCCTCTTCCTACTTTATGTGACTGTTCCCTCACAGGCGCCCGGAAGCTCGACTAGGGAATTCATGGTATTCGAGTGACCTCCTCATTTCGCTTTTCCACCGGCACCCGCTTCTTCTGGAGAGAGAGAGAGCGAGACGGTCACTTCCTCCTAACGTACTCTTTTCTCTCTCTTAAGCTCCTTCAACTTTCACTCTTTTTCCCTTCACTTTTTAATTCTCGGCTATTATTTCACCTCCTATGATCCGTTCTTGTTGCCTCTATGCTCCAAATCTTCTATATATAGTCTGCCTCTTACTTTCCCATCTCCCTCTACATCACTATATCTCTTCCCTCACTCTTCCTCTCCCCTTTCTCTTTCCCTCCCTTTCCTTCCCTCCCACCCTCTCCCTCCCCCCCCTCTCCCCCTCCCTCTCTCTCCCTCCCTCTCTCTCCCTCCCCCCTCTCTCTCCCCCTTTCTCATCCCTCTCCCCATCTCTCCCATTACCTCTTCCCCTCTCAGCCTCTCTCTCTCTCTACTCTTCTCTCCCTCTCACCCTCCCTCTCTCTCCTTCTCTTCCTCCTCCCCCCTCTCTCATCTTCCCATCTCACTCTCTCTCTCTCTTTTATCCTTTTTTCTTTTCATCTGTTCACTCCCCAAATATCTTCACTTCATTCTTAACTTCCTCTTCTTTCCTCTCTCTTTACTGCCCTCCCCCATTCTCTCCTTTCGAATTCTCCCCAAGGGGTTCTCCCCCTTTTCCCTCGCTGTCTCCCGTTTTCTTCTACCGCCGATTTCTTATTGGTTTTCCCGCCTCCTATATCCCTCTTTTCCCAGCCATCTCCTTTTGGTTTGATCCTTCCGTCTTTCTCTCTCTCTCACACACACACGCGCGCACTCTATGGTCGAAACCTCGTCCTTTGTCTCCCTCGGGCTCTTTTTCGTCACCCGTTTCCTTCTTACCCCGCTCCTTTCGCCTCTCAATCTCATTCCGTCCTCATTGCTATTCCTTATTCCTGTGTATTTCGTTTCTTCGTCCCTCTTTTGAAATTTAGTTCTTTCGCTCTCTTCTTTAACCGTTCATCTGCAATTCTTTTTCGTTCCTCTACATTTTTCCGTTTCTCATTTTTCAGTCTTGAAATTCAATTCTCGTTCTTTCACCTCTTCCTACTTCTTTACGTGCAACTTTCTGTCTTTATTTCTTTTTTGCGGCGGGAACTCATATAAAGGTGCGCTTCTTTCTTTCTCCGTCGTCCCTTGGCCAGTAATGTATATTTATCTCCACATTGAGAGGCTGTAGCAAGCGTTCCCTCTCCTTTATCTTTCTCTATTAATTCATTTGGCATATTTTGCATGTATTCTGCTCCGTATTGTTTTCCTCGCGTTCTTATCGGTTTATCGATACAGGTCTTCTTCGGAATCCTTCTTTCTTTCTATTTTCTCGAAATTGAATTTCACAGAATAACGGGATAAATTGCTTTTAATTTTACTGAATTCAAGACCATTATTTATCACATTTCAGCATATTAAAAGCTTTAATTAACACAGTTACTGTTTATGTGAATTTATAGAGGACATATTAATTTAAAACCGTTAATAATCTTATATTTTTGTGCCTAGGTGGGCACATTTATAGTCCCTATACGATATCAACCAGTCTATGGTTCGTTTTTAAGTCGCTAATGCAAATATGGAAAAAATATTGCTTATTCTTTTAAGAAAAATATCATTTGCAATGTTATGAAAGTTTTATGTAATATATTGGTATAGAAAAGGAGAATGGAGTTTTATTTTTACTTTTTGTTATAAATATATTCACCATAGTTCTATCCATCTTTTTCGACGCTTCCATTTATTTCGCAACGAGCAAGAAAAATCGACGTAATTTCAGTTTATTTTATCTCTCTTTTATTTTTCCTCCATTATCTCTTAAGCATTAGAGTTACCATAAAATTCTGAGAAAATCCTGTAAGAATAATAGTAATAATTTACTATTGTCGACGGCAAAGAACTTTTTCTATAATAAATTCGTTTTTTATAATGTCCTCATTAAATATTTTAGCACATCCCTTTAATGAAAATGATAAAATATTAGTACAGCTGTCATTTTTCTCTTCCATTCTACGTGTTACTTAAAGTATTTAACTATTTCTGAAGAGCAATCTAAATTTCAAAAGAAATAAAAAATGTTATGCATAGGCATTTACCGGAAGAAAAACTATTTATCAAAATAGTGTTTTATTTTTAAAAAAACTACAAACTATCTTTGTCAGTCATCTAGGCATTTTCTTAATAACTTTTCTAACGCTGGTATATCCATATCACTCAAGGACAAATAAAAATAATTGCCGTCTCTTCCAGAAATACAAAAATAATCATATGCAAGAGAGAGGCAACATCAAATGAACTAGTAGATACGTAGGAACGATAGGGTTATTTTTTAAAAACTATTTTCAAAAAACGCACTTGCAAAAATGTGTATATTTTTTCACTCTTTACTTTTGTTGCGTTATTCGTTCTGCAGATGCAAAACGCGATGTGGCTGGAGTTCGAACATTGCGTATTAGTTCAGAAAAATGTTTCTAGGGAGCATGCATTCATACATACAGGAGACGCAAATCTTGGAGTCTGCCATACGCATCGACTTCAGAATCTGGGCGTTATTCCCAAGAAAGGAGCGATTCAATATCTGTTCGGAATATTGCCGCAGGGTGGCGCCAAAAGATCCCGAGAGGAAGAGTGGCGATTCATTTCTTTTCTCTATGCTCGGGCAGCGGAATCAAACCTGCCAGCTTGAAGGGGACAGTGGCTTCCAATTCTTTCAGGATCGGTGAAATAATATTTTTGCCACAAAAGTTTTGTATCTTGAAGCACGGTGGCACAAAATTTGTACCTCTGTTTTGAAACCCATTGCTTAATAGTATTGCCATATCAATCGCTTCACCAACATTATGTTATAATCAGTTTAATTATCTAAAATTTTTCTTCAAAATTCACGAAATTTATTATATGTTAGGGTTTGAATCGTAATCGTACGGTTTTATTTTAATCAAACATTTGTCCAGGTATATGTGTAGCATTTTTATCTTTTACCCATAAATTTCTGTCCCTAAGAGAGTAAATGGTATTTTTTCCTGTAGTATAGTCAGTTAAAAGGTTTAGTTGTAGTTATTAATAAACCTGGGAGACTATTTCCCTTTAAAATACTACTTAAGTTTCTTTCCTTCGAAATTTTCAAGAACGTAATTTGCATTGAAATTCTCGTCAAAAATATTTATTATTCCTTTTTTATAAAAATCGTCTATTATTTTCTTCCTCAGCCTACTTAATTCTGCAGGCAAATTAGTTTCAAACAAATTAGTCGCATTACAGAAGAGTGATGTTATGTAACTCGAAATTAATCCGAGAAATATTTTAAATTAAGGAATTATTGGTAAAAATGATGTATATATCAGACAAAGTGCCATGACTTACATAATTGTGTGCAACACATGTTAAAATAAAATAAATAACAAACATCATCTGCCGGCAGACAAGATAGTGATAAAATGAACGGTCACATTTGAAAAATAATGACGTGGGAAGAATCCCGCCGTCTTCTTCAGGATCTATCAGAGAAAACAAACAGGAACAGAACTCGGTTTTATGCTCCTCTTTTAAACCAGTGTATTTTTTAAGAAAATAAATGAAGATGGAGTTCATTGCGAGTAATACTCGTTTAAGAATGTCATAAGCCTCTTGCCTTGAGAATAAATCGTTTAAGAGATATAACGTAGAGTATCACTGTTGGAGTATTTGCATTTTATATTGTTCTATAATAATTGCTTCAAACTAAGTATTTTAGAAATTTAGATCATGCATTTATTTTATAATATCACACTAGTTTTGTGAAAATAAACGAGTGTGTTTGCGTTTTGATAGCATTCTTCTGTGCTCTTTCACTTTTGCCTGACCTTATCAAGATCTTTTGTAATGGCTATTTCCTCCATTTCCCTTTGTTGCGCCGGACATCTACATCATCCCCTAATCCCGAAAAGTAATCAATCGATTCCGCCTCTACGCTGACTCTTTCTCTCTCTTTATATCTCCCCTCTCCCCAACTCCTCTCCGTAGCCATGGACTGGCCTCCATTCCTTACACAGCGTTCCGTTTCCTTTGCTCTCCCGTTTCCATGCAAAACTCCAACAATGTTTTAATTTTCATCGACATACTTTTCTGCAACCGGAAAGTGTTGGAACCGAATTATGGAACCAATCCTAAAATTAACCGCCGCAAAAAGGATAGGCTTCACGACCGTATTCTCCTTCGTAAAGTTTTGAAAATGTTGAAATTAAAGTGACGAAAATTAAAGAATAAAAATGAATGCGGCATAGGATGTCTCTCTCTCGATGACTCCTTATTCTTTGATTTAACGCCTTAAGCTATCGAACGGAGGTCATATTCATTAATAGTTTTATGGCTCTTTATTTTTATGTGCATTTTTTTCTTTTTTGTGTTTGTCTTTCCACTTAATAAATATACGTGTCCGGAATTTAGTCACCAAAACTGCGAAGTTTACGTATAATATTTTAATCTGCCGTGCGATTTGTGTATCATAAATATGTCAATTCATTGACCAGTAAAAATTTTCGTATCGATGGAGTAACTCTAATAAGAGGAAAGAATCCTTTTATGATTGCTCGACATTGGTGGTTTAATTTAAATAATCTCACATTATGAAACTCTCTTTTCATTTTTAGATATTTACTAATTCTCAATTCTTCTTTTCAAGTAACGTTAATTATTAATTTTCCTAATTTTCTGTTTTACTTACCAGAGCTGTTACATCTTCTAAGAGTCTTCCTCGAGTCTTCTCAGAATCAATAAGGAAATTCTATCAAAATGGCTTCTCAGAAGGTGAAATATATATATTGTGTGTATTTCAAAACCTTTTTGTGGCTCAAGCTGTCATTTGATATGATACTGAAGTCTGTCTCGTTCTTAAAATTTGTCATGACGCACCTCAGTTAATGAAAAGTTCATTAAGTTCAGCTTCAAAAACAAATCTAGATTTGCGCGAAGTAGAACCGAACGTTGATTTCATTCGAACAGAAAGTCAATTTATATAAAGTACGTAACATTAACTAAGTGAATTGCTTACTCGCTTCTTTAGCTCAAAGCAATTCCCATGCACCGTCAGTGGATCCAAAGAACCATTTTAATTTTAAGTTAAAATGTTCAAAAACGGTACGGGCGAACGTGTCGCCAACTCGACACGTATTCCAATACAACAATACTTCTCCCTAATTCTCTTCCGCCCAAAACTGCTGCAGAGCGATACGAGAGAGGCGGAGGGAGAGAAAGAGAAACTACAAAGTTGGTCCCCACGTAGCCCTTTTAAGGTTTCTGTTATGGAAATCCGTTGCTAAGAGACACGGAGTTCCGCCTCTTCCTCTCTTTCTCCATCTCTCGCTCTCTTCGTGGAAACGTGGATTATGAAAAGGGATTGCTTGTCCCTCGTGAGGGTTATGACGCATTAAGATTGTTCCTGCAGCAATTGGGAAGTTTGCCAGATCGTTCCAAGATTTCACTGTGGGCCGGAAAATTGTTTCACGGTAGAACTTGATGGCGTTACTCTGCATTTAACCGATGGAATAATGGATTCGGTGGACTTAGAACGCAAAGGTTTCGACAGTCAAATGATGTAGGAAATATTTTCAGATTTCTTAATGGTGCATTTGCCGTCGGTTGGATTTTCGGGATGCCGTTTTTAAAATGATCGTCGCCAGAATCAAACTCGTTTTAACACGCTATCGCGGATCGAATTTAATGTGCCGAGAGTTTTATAGAGTGAAGCGTTTTATGAGTTAATGCCTACATTCTAACATAGAAGTTTAAGCAGAATTACGACTTTTTATCCAGAATAACGACCGATTCAAATGCATTGAGTCGCGAATCGGAATCAATAGGCTTGCATTGAATATTCTCGTAAACTTAGTTTGGAGGGAAAAGAAATTTTACCTGCCACACAATCTAGTTACATAAATTATGACTATAAGGATTTATATAATAATTATCTCCTAAACGTTTTATCGTCTAAAATCGGATAAAATACAATGTGTTATTATTAAAATATTAAGGTGACAATCTCTTTAGAAGTGCTGTAGATACGATAAGTTCTCAAAGAAAACAACTGTATTTAGAATACACCGCATTGGCGTGATTGTTTTGCTAAAAAATGCCAAAAATTCCATGTTCAGCTTAAAATCATCAATTACTGACATTAGAGAAAACATGAAACATATAATACTGTAAAATTTAGCATATTTCTGTGAATGAGTTCTACTTTTCGTTTTATATATTTCCGTTATTAATTAATCGTATATTAACAGGTATTATAACATATAAACATATCATATTGGAGAGAGCTCTTTAATCTCACCAAAAGTTTCTTTTCCGTTAAAGATAGATTAGCATCTCTCTTACAATTTTATCATTTTTGATATCATTTCTTTCCTTTTTCAAAAGGATTTAATTTATGTTATACTTTGTACGAACTTAAAAGTTTCGTCAATCATCAATACTTTCTGAACAAACCGTAACTTATCCATGCAAGAAACATGACACGTTTTTCATTTTTTCATGATACAGTATGCACATAGCCCTCTAGGGTCTAGAGAAAGGATGCCACTTACACTTTCACCCAAACAAACATTTACTCAGAAGAGAGGCAGGGATCCCTGTACACCCTAGTAGTATACCACTCATGCGTAATGCACCAAGGGGCTACGCAGCTTAACATCCTCTCCGGAGTAAAGGACATCTCTCACGGCCCCCAAGAGAGAGAGAGGGCTCAGAGTGGGGTACGTTCTCGCAGAAAATCCTTGCTCGGTGTGACCTATAATTTTCAAA
This sequence comes from Tanypteryx hageni, assembly GCA_028673005.1. Classification (NCBI taxonomy): domain Eukaryota; kingdom Metazoa; phylum Arthropoda; class Insecta; order Odonata; family Petaluridae; genus Tanypteryx; species Tanypteryx hageni. The sequence goes on along the minus strand of CM054112.1, from coordinate 97,330,642 downwards.
GAATCATTCTGATCCACACTGCAAATCAATACATTCATTAAGGTGAACATACAATAGGATATAAAACTTTCATAAAGGTCACCGAATAATTTTAGGGTGCGCATTTCTATAATCCAAAATCTAATCAGTTGATATTTAATTCAGCGCCAATCCGATTGAACAGGAAATCTAATCCCATTCAGCTTTCTAATAAATTAAAATTTATCAAACTTAATACCAGTTCACTAGATTTTATATTAGCAAATGCATGAGGCAAATTATTTCCAGTATATGTGAATAATTTTTCGTTAGTCATATCTTCCATGTACTTGCATGAGCCTACTTCTCAGTTTTTAAATTTTATTCTCGTATTTAGTTTTTTCGTGATTTACGTAATAGAAGAAACACTCATGAATATTTCATTTCATATCAATTTCATCAAGTTTACATTCTCCCGGAGGCTATATTTTATAGAGTTGTCACCTAGGAAAGTAGGAAAATTTCTCGGCCGGGGTAAAAGCAACCATGACAGCATTTTCCCGAAGCCCACACTTAATAACTCCGTCCTGAACAACTCGGCTTTCTCTCTTCCTCGCTCTATCCTCCGTCTACTTTTTACCCTGCGATTCCATCTCGTTCTTTCTCGTTTCATCTCAACTATTTCCTCCTCTCCCTCCCTTCCATCTACCTTCTCCAACGCTCTCCTCCTTCCTATCTCCTCCGTCCTCTGTACCAAGTCTTTCGAGTTTCCCCCGTTCTCTCTTTTATCTTCTATTCTTAACCCGCATGTATTAATTTCCCTCCCTTCGTGTGCCTCGAGTCTCTTATTATCCTAGTCCTCTCTTTTTCCACCCTCCGCCCTCATGTCGCCGCCTCAAAAAGCGCCCCTCCCTCTCCCCCCCAACCACAATCGCCCCTCCCCTACCTCGCTTTCTTTCCCTCTTCTCCCTTCTCTTTCCCGCTTTTTCATCTTGTCCCTTTCATCGTCACTCGAGTCTTTCTCTCTCTCCCTCTCTGTTCCCTCCTTTGAGTTTCTTACCCATCATTTTTCCACGTTCGTCTTCCCCCTCTACTGGCTCCTCTTCCTCACATCCACTCCCTAGTACGAAAGACGACTGTGAACACGCGGTGGAAATCTTTTTCCCTCTTTTTCCTCTTTCTCGGAAAAGGAAATTGTCAGAAGTGAAAGTCCTCCGGTTCCGATGGAAGGCTTACGGGAAATTCTTAGAGCGGAGTAACATCACGGTCACGTTGACATCGTGTGAGCGATCGTAAACGCGTATATCAGTTTAGTTCGCACCTTCGGCGTCCCGATATTACTGCATCAGGGCGGTCGTAAAAAAGTAGGTTTCTTTACGTGTTTGTTGCCTTTTTAATGACACACGATACGCAACTGTTCGTGCCCCGGGAATTTTGTGTCTACCGAAATTTTCTGTTCTTGATAACTCGCAGTCTCTATGGGGGAAGAAAATTGGCAAAAACATATTTCATGTATCCCGGCAATGAAAAAGAGAAGAATTGAATGGCTTTTATTAAAAAATGGATACCATCATTCCCATGAAAATTTTTAACTGGGCTATTTAATAGTTGCTTGCTGTTCAATTCATTGGAATCGCTTTTTCTTTCCGAAGTTTATCCGTTTCTCTTATTCCATTGCAAGTTGTAAGCATTTATTATTTTATTAACTTATATTGTATGATTACTTAGGTATATATTTATTTTATTTTGATGTTTCACCGTTTTTTCTGGGAAACGGACCAACGAATTGCGTACGCTCTACACCGCCTCGCAGTTCTAAAAAGATCATTTTTCCAATATTCCGCAGCGCTTATGCATGTTTAATTATGAGTCATATTAAAGAGACGATGTCGTGGGCATGTATTTCTCCTTCGTCTGACCGCGTGTACAAGGCTTCATTTTCTAATACACTTGTTAAGAGTGCAGGTTACTACGCCCCTAAGACTTAATTTCGGCTTTAAAATCCGCTTGTTTAACCCTTTTCATCGCTCCTATAAAAACCTATCTCCTAAAAACGCCCCTTTTGGATGTAACCAGGACTTCGTGGGAAGATGCCGACAGGAATCCATAAACCCGCAATAACTTTACCCTTTCGGACAATCACAAACACTGAAACCGCACGAATCTGGACTCACCCTTTTGAATGCGGCTCGAAACTTTCTATCCAATGAAGAGTATTATTCCAAAGGAAGTTATTCCCGACCACAAACTTTTGGTTGTTGAAACTATTGTGTAATTATGCGGAGTTGCATTTATATAGACGTTGTAACAGTGGTTCAAATTTCATATTTTATTCTATAAAAAATTGAAATAGAGAGACTACTCAAATCAAAATAGGTCTCCAAAATGTTACTATTTCTAGTCGAATATGTACAAGTGCATTGTAAAGATTAAAACAAAAAATCAGTTTTTACACGTAACTTTATTGAGCAAGAACAGTAATAAGTTTTCTTTTTAAAATTTGAACATTATATAAGGCAATTTAAAGCCAATTTCAATAGACTCGACTAATACCGATAAAGACATTGATACTATTTTCATTTTATTTGACTTTTTAATAAACGCAATACTTTAACATTTGTGCTAAAATTTCATACCGAAAGAAAAACTTAATGTGGCATTCATCTAACATTATCTAAATAAAAAGGTGCAACTCGAATGAAATATGTTTATAAATATAAACCTAATATTTTTGTTTCATTTGATGACTATTTATGCAGAAGAAAAAGTTACTTGTCTAAATAATCTAGTCTAATATAAACAGAGATGTGAGAAAAAGAGATGTCTACTCAATTTGAAACGCAGAAAAGTGATATCCCAGAAAACACGTCATTATTCGACACGCCCACTCTCTGATTGCACCGCGTAAAGTATTAATCCTTAAAATATCTTAATTACTCAATATATAAATTATCCCTAGTGAATGATATTTGAAGGAACTTGTTGCAAGAAAAAAAGGTTTTCACGTTAAGTCATTAAACCCAATTCGCAAAAGTGGTGGGTACAGAATACAGAACCCATCAAATGCATCCAATACATAGGAATTTACTTGATTATTTTATAATATGAAATGCTTTTATTGCTGCATTTTCTTCTGAATGCAGAATATTCCTCACAACGGCCTTCCTTAATAATCAGGCTTGGAAAAAATTGCAAGTTTTTTATGAAACATGATAGAACTATATAGTTCAATTTAAGGCTGAAATCAAATATTTAAAATAACAAAGAAACATATGACAAGAAAGTTGTTGTCATTAAACTTGTGCACCGTTTTTATTGAAAAAATTTCACAAAATTATTTTAATTCTTTAAACTAGAACGATGTCCTTTAGCTCCCGCCTGCATTATATCTAATTTAAGGTACATTTCATCGGTGGACAAAAATTAAATTAAAAATAGATAAAATTAAAAATTAAATTATTACTTTAAAATACTTTTTCGTATGAGTTATTTGATACTTTGTTGGATTAACTAGCAATTCCGTTGAGATTTAAATTGAGGAATTAGATTTATAAAGTATCGTGCTGCCAACTTTGGAAAAAACAGGCTTCATGGATAACTACTCGCAACGCTAACAAATAGCGACAACAGCTACAGAGCATCCCGGGTGTTGATGCTAATAGTGCAAGAAAGGAACGGTATATTAAATAGGTTTTTGTCGACATAATGAGGCATGAAAGCAACTCTGATACTTAAAAATGTCGCTGTATTTCCTCTAGCTGCAGAGAGATTTCTTCCAGCACAAAACATAGGAGGGTTCACGGTAGCATATTTTTAATGGCATTTGCTTAGAAAATTTTTGGCGGATTTGTACGCTCGCTTTGGCAGAACTTTGTTTTTCCTGCGCAATTTAAAGATAAAATGATCTTATCATCTTTTTTCGAATTACACTCTCGACATTTTTTCGTTATTGGTAATTTCACAATCAGACACAGTTATCTAGTAATTGTTAGCTAAGGAAAAGTACAGAATTTTTTAGTTTCGTGATTAAGTTTTGATCGAGGAAACTTTCAACGAGTCTTTTATTCAACAGAATAAAAAGATGAAGTCAGTTGCTCGATGTGCATTGCAGAAAAACCGCGCGAGTCTCTATAAAGTGTATTAATTTTGGATAACACTATCATCGCCCTCAAAACAAATTTAGATCTATTGTTCTCAGACGGTTTCAACAGCTTATTTTAGAATGAATCTAACTCTCAGATGCCAAAACTGTTCATGTAATAGAACTTCAATTTGAGTGTGAGTCTTCGAAATTAACTGGTAATTTTTCAACTTTTGAAATGAAAGTAATAACCCCTTCGCAAGATTTCCTGAATGGAAAATCTTAAAAAAGCGAGACATTAAAAAATCAGCTTTAATGTAGCACAACTATGTTTAAATTCACTCATATGTCTGCATCCGTTTTGAAAACGAAGAAATAATACCGGCCTCCATTCTGATTCTGATTATGCTCACTGGAGCGTTAGTTTTCCAAATTTCCCATGCGTAGCATGAACAGTAGTAGAAAGATTAAAACTATGAAATTTGACCCCTTCAACACGCAAGCTCAGTTTTCTCTTCCGTAGAAATGGTAACTCAGATAACGAGGGGAGGATAATTTCTTTCATATCTATCGCTCTATGCGCTACAATATTGCCCTGGCGGACCTAATTTCTTCGTTAGGCGCCGTGTCCTTTTTTCGGTTCAATCAATTCGTTAAAATTGGGCCTCGCATTAACTGAAACCCATCTAAGGACTCTATACCTCGCTCTGCAGGATCCTCTTCTTAAAATATTTGCAACAGCTGGTTCTATTGGCTGCCGTAAAATGGGCCTTCGTTTCTCTTTTCTCGAGCTACTCGCCGTCCGTGTCTTTTCGCGAGGGGTTTCGAGGATTCAAGGAGAAAGAGGAACGAACGAAACGAGGGAATATGGAAATCGGCAGATTCTCGGGAAGGCACACCAAGAAGAGGACGAGAAAGGCAGTCTTACGTCACATCCTTCCCTACTGCCTTCCCTCCTTCCGCTTCAATTCCTCTCCCTTTCCCCTCATGAGCAAAATCCTTTGCATATAGCTCTGACGCTCCGCAGGTGCGGTAATTTCTCCTTGCTCGTTCGTTGTTTTAAGGACACCTGTTCAGTGTTTCTTCCCTAACGTAATCACAAGAAAAGAGTCTCGCCGCCTGAGAAAGGATTTATTTTTTAAAACTGCGCGATGCCCTTAGTAAAAATTGGGTACACTTCAAACGAAAACGTAAAGGAATGAATGTCGTTTTTTTTCTTTCGCCCCCTGCGGTTTTCCGCGTTTCGTGTCATCACGTTAGTTTTATATTGTAATGAATTTTTATGTGTCATTTTCAGAGTAAAGTAATTTAATTTAGTATTCTCAAAATAAATCCACATTTTAGCAATTTTGTATCGTATTATTTTAATCTTGGCGTATCCTTAAAATGGGAAATTAAGTACTCGTTCTTTGAACATAAAATAATAATATTTTTAAATAACGTCCTTTTTATTATATCTAGATAAAAACTGTCTCGTTATTCTTTGTTTCTCATAAATCCAGTAAATTTATTCAATAGTATGGCAATTTTCATTATTTCTAACGTTGCAATTGAAAAGCTTTAAGATGGTATTAAGATAATCTTATCCCTGCTTACGTAATTTGCGCTGAATAACAAAATCTCTGCCATTGTTGCTGCCATTCTGAAAATAACTCAGCTAGTATTCGTATAACTTAACATGTTATGTTGTCGTCGCTGTTTGTACTTTCTTTAACTTCTAAGAGAATGTTATCGCTTTAATTTGGTTTTGACTTTTAAAATTCCATAAATAAAATAATTTCAGAGCTTGGTTGGCCATATTTTTTAGTAATTAAAATACGCGGCATTATTTATCTTAGACAGTAGGCATTATGTCAATATTCAATCCTTTCAACCTTTACATTAAATTAGAACGCCGTTAATTTTGACTCTGTGATCGAATTCAAGCATACCAATCCACATATATTAAACCTCTCATAATTATAAACATCAAAGTTTTGGGAAAAGTTTGGAAAATACCATTTCCTGCACCACCCGCTCCTTATTACCCGCACTGCTAAAATCCGCTTAACCTTTACCCGTCCATTAAAATTTTTTTTAAAACTTCCGGATGGAGAGATGGGAGAGAAAAACAAATTAAAGGAAGGATGATGTGAGCGGGGGAGCTAGGGAGATTATGATGGGAAAAAAAGAATTATATGCGTTTAACCCTTTTATACTTTCCTCTTATCTAAAACACCTTTTAAAAACCCCCGGCGTGTCTGAAAACGATTCTTCCCTCGTCTCGCTATACCGCCGCCCACTCCCATCTCCCTCGGCCCCTCGTCCCTCCCCGTCTCCGACCCCGCCATTTCCCTTCCCTCCCCCGTGACAAGTGCCCCCGGGGACTCCTGCAGGAAATGAACTCGCTCCTCTGGCGGTAGCTCATTAAAGCACGTCTTCCGGGGTGGTTTGTGAAAATAGGGAGGGAGAGAGAGAGAATAGAGAGGGGGAGGAAATGGGGAGATGAGGGAAATGGATGGAAGTGAAGGAGAGTGGAAAATATGGAGAGATCGAGAGACACGATGAGGCGGTATGCGATACGCTATGCCAGGAGGAAAGATGAGTGTTGGGCCGAAGTAAAGGTGGAATAAGGAAGGAAGAGGAAGCGAGGGAGAGGGGGAAAAAGGCATGAAAAGGAAATGGAGGAAAGGCGAAGGAAGGATACAAAAGGAGGTTTTCGACGCGGGCGGGTGAGGTACGTTTTGTGAGCGAGCTAACCCGAGTTTCCGACCCTCCTGCGTAATGCAGTCATTAAAAGAGAGGGGTGTGGAGAAGGAGGTTGGCAGCCGTGAGCGGCGGACGGAGGTGAGAAGAGAGAGAGAGAGAGAGAAAAGAAGGGATTGAGTATCAGCCCCCGCTCCCGCCTCTCCCTCCGTTTCCAAAGGCAGGCGCCTCGCGTCACTTGTAACCAACGCCTCCGCCCCTTCTCTCTTTCCAATTCCTCATTCTCTATGGATTGATCCTCGCGCTTTCTACTCTCCCTCCTTCCATCTTAGGCCATCTTTCTCCAGCGTTTCCTCATTCCCTTTCATTTTAACTCTCTCTCTCTTTTCTGACTTCGTTCCCTTTCGGGCTGTCTTATGATTAGGCTTAGTAATACTTTACTTTTTCATTATTAAAAATAGACGTAAAATATTCAGCGTTTATATTTATGACTATTTTGTTCTTCGCGGACAAAAACTAAATAAGTTTTCGTGGTTTGATGATTTTTAACTAAATGCAATCATAAAAAATTAATTTAATATAAATATTTCAGTGTATTATCAATGTAATTTTCTACGTATACTATCTAAGTAATTTCTTTTATTCAATATCTAATGGATATGGAGAACGGTTGAGTAGAAGAAGCAATGAAACATTAGCATTACGCTTCACAAAACTTTATTAGATGTCACAGGCTGTTGAAAAGATTTTTTTGTTTATCGCAAAAGGAATTTTCACACTTACTCGAATAAAATGGTTTGTTTAATTTTGAAATATTTCTTAACGCTTTCTCAACTAGTGTGCACCAAATATTTTTAATTTCTTTAGTTTTTACTATATATTTAATGCGAGTAAAAAATAAAAGAACTTATCTAACATATTGCTCATTGGCAAAATATATCAAAGCGTGTTTTAAAGTTTTAATCTGCAGACCCCCCGTTAAACTGCGTGATCAATGAAATTGATAATTAATGCTGTAGATACCATTTACTTCGATTATAAAATTTCATATAGATAAGGGATGAACCATTCTCATTTTATGATTTTTCTGCATCTCTCGTTTACGCCATTATTTTTTATTTTTTCTCGTTTAATTCCTTTCATCATTTCGTTCCGCCTTCTCCATCCCTAACACCGGTCCTCTTTCCCTCGCATATACGTCCCACGCCGGCTGTCTGCGCTCTTCTTTTGTTCTCAAACCAATTTCGGTATTCATTTTTTTCATCATCTCGCCGAAGCTCCTCCTCCCTTTCCAAATAATGCCCGTCACTTTCCCTCTTTTGCTTTATGAACGATATTTTAACCTATGACAAATAGTTCAGCATGGTGAAATGTTGGCATAAAATGGAAGTGATGTCGTTCCTTTGGAAACGGGATCTCCAAAAAACCTTTGTCCATACATGAATGGCTTTGATATGATGAATGCATTAACAGGTAAAATAATTCACGTGATGGATTAGACAGATTGAAGTCTAGTAGCTTGGGACTTCATCATCCATCCGATATATTCATTTTATGCTGATCCATAACAGCCGTCATTTTGCTTATTGCACTAGATTATGTAAGATAAATTAAAATAATGAGATAAATAAAAATTTTAAATATCAACGTTACAACTATAACTAATATAAAGGTTTTTGCGAATGGCCCCTTTGTTTTTCTTGTTTTTTTTGTCTTTTTTTGTTTTTTTTATATTCAATATTCAATTATTGTCTCAATGAATCAACTTTGCGAAATATTTCTCATTTTCCCATGCATGTTGCGATACTTATATGATGTTTTCATTTTATGAGCGCTGGAACAAGAATGGAAATGGGGCAATAAAATCAAAAGTTTTAAATGGATGAATGAACGAATCTCGGGGATTCGACCAAACATGTAACGCATATAGTATTAGCCTAAGCCCGACCGTACCCGAAAAATTTATTATTCGCCCGCCCCAAAATTTATTTCACATCGCTAAAACGGCACTTTTTATTAGCCAATCGTTACAAATTGCCTTGAAAGTCCTCAATCGTGTGACCAGAAACGAGGGAGGCATTATAATCAGCAGCGGTGCACGAAACGGATTCCACGGAATGCTCGAACTGCACAACTCTCTCCTCTTCCTCTCTTCTCTTTCTCTCTCCCTCTCTCTCTCTCTCCCTCGATTTCTTTTTATTCTAATCCCGCTTGGTAATCAATTGGGATAAGCGCACGGACCATTAAAATCCGACGCAACGTGTTATTTTAAATCCCGGGGAAAGAGCATCGCGATTTAAACTAATTTAACGCGGGAGAGACGAATTACTTAATCACCCGCACAATCAAAGACAGGACTAGTAGAGAGAGAGAGAGAGATCTCGCGTATAGCGTGTAAATTCGAAATAATTTCAAAATCTCTCTCTCTCTCTCTCTCTCTCTCTCTCTCTCTCTCTTCTCTCTCTCTCTCTCTCTCTCTCTCTCTCTCCCACCTTCATTTCCCCACAGCCTTTATCTACCTTTTGCTCACACCCCCTTCAATCCCCTTAACTCCAGTAATACCCCTTCCTTCCACAAGCCTCTCAATTTTTCACTCTCTCTCTCTCTCTATCTCTCTGTCTCTCTCTCTCTTAATCACTCCCACTCCACTTCCATCTCCCTCTCCCCTCACTCCCCACCCCACTCTTCAATCACCCTCACTCCACCGCCCTCTCATTTCATCTCCCCCTCCACTTCTCCTCTCCTTTCGCTCTCCAATCTCTTCCTCTCATATAAGTCTCTCTTTCCCTCTCTCTCTCCCTCCGTGCGTTCGGTCATTTTGACCGATTTAACGTACACTTTTCGCAAATTTTCGCATCGGGTTTTGATCCCCGCTAGTCAGGCACGAGCGTTCCCCGCTTTTCTTTTGTTTTATTTTATTTTTTTTTGTTGTTTGAGTGCGAAGGATCCACTATTCTGCGCTCAGTCCCCTCTCAATTGATTCTCGTCAATATTGCGAACCAATCAGCGGAAAGCCTTAATTACAGACCATTCTGAGTCCTCCATCCCATCCCCTTTTGTCCTCTTTCCTCTCAATCCTCGTTACCCTTCCCCCTCTATTCCTCTCTATTCCATTGTTCCTTTTTAATTCCGAATAAAAAAAAACCAGCAAACCTACTTTAACCCATTTCCGTATATGCGAAAAAATAAGAATTCGCGTTTAGCTCTATAAAGATGAACTGCGGATTTTGCGTTGTCCATTGTGAAGATTATTATTATTTTTTCCCTCTCCGCGTTTAATTGACGGATTCATCATCAATTTTCCTTCTGTTTAAAATTTGGGGGATTATCTTTTTTCATCCGGTGAAGGTTCTATTTACAAAATTTTTCCCAAAAAATATTGTCGTGCTTTGATGTCGCTCGCAAAACAAAAATGCCGCCGGATCGACAAAGTAAATCGGCATCGTACGCGATTAATCGGTGGGAATGAGAACGGGATCGGGTGATTGATTGAAGCGATTTATTTTTTTTTATCGTTGCGAATCGTTTGAGGTGCATTAATTCTACAAAATCGCGTCGAAGTTTTTTTACGCGGCTTTGCGTATTTTTTGTCGCCGACGTCTATTGTTTGTGCATCGACGACATCTAAATAGGAAAGTGATCGGAAAATCTCGCAGGGCTAAGAAAGGAATAAATTTTAACTTGTATGATAACCATTCTTTTGGGGGAAAAAGCATTCCATTCATTCGAATTCTGCTGAAAATACGCCCGCTCGAAGCACATATGATAAACTTTCGTTCGCTTTGAAAACGTTTTTCTAATAAAAAATCAAATAGGAAATTCCCTTGATCCGAAAACGATTCGTGCTGGTAGACTCCATAAATATTCATCAGAAGAAGTCAAGCTAATGCAAAAATGTTCAACTAGGAATTTCGCATTAGCTTTTTCCGGATAATTGTAATAGTTGTCCCATAAATTGGAATTTCAAAAGATGAATCCCAATCCACGACTGCTATCAATTCCTACTGAAAAATAATCATACCATTCTCGATAGCCAAACTCAATGGTATCCTGTTTTGCGTGACGAAATAGTTCTATAATCTCGCTCATCGCGAAAAAAAATAATTAAGTCAAATATAAGCGTTATATGCCACTTTAAGGCTTTTGTTTTAGCGAACAATTTATTTGGCAAAGGCAAGCCAAATTAAATCGTCCTCGATGTGCATTGTCAATCAATCGATTGAATCGTCTACACCGAATATGGAGTCGAATTGTCTTCCCATCCCAATAGGAGGGAGGGTCCGAAATCAAAGAGACTACGCGGTGGGGGAACCGGATTTGGTGGCATTAAATTTAGAATTTTTCCGATTGCAATCAATTTAGACGAAATACGTGATTCAGTCGAGCAACGTGATTACCGAGAAACCAAAACAATATCATCCGCCGATTACCCTTTTTCCGGCTTAATTGTTGGACTTGGTATTCTTTGCTTAACCCTTATGATACTCCGATCGAACAGGGGTCTTCTTTTCGCGATGCGAACTTCAAATGGAATCCGCGATTCATTTAGTTTATCAAAACTTGTAAATATTCCCCATAAATTTTAGAGTGGCGACATTAAATTAAAAAGATAGAGATGTAATTTATTCCGCTTTGCTTTCAACATGGCCGATTATTGATCTCAGCTATGTTTTAACATTAAAGCATCGTGTATAAAAATTCTAATGTTATAATCAGTTATCCATATATTATGTAAGTCTTTGCTAAAAGCTGTTCCTATTGAGTATACGTAGGGCACATGTAAATTAGAGTGCTTTAGTCTCTAGTCCAGTGGTGCCAAACCTACGGCCCGCGACGGGTTTTTGTGCGACTCTGATGAAAGATCAATCCGAAAAATTTAACACACAGATTCATACAGTTTTTTATAATTATTATAGTAAAACTTTTATTATAAAAATGTTAACCATATAAACCTTATTTAAGTTTGATTTATACTTATATGGCACCTCATAATATATAGGTAATTTCCAATTTAAATTCTAATCCGGCCCACCGAAGAATTGGCAACTTCCAATGCGGCCCGCCGAAGAATTCGTAACCATCGATGCGGCCCGCCTTGTAAAAAGGTTGAGGACTACTGCTCTAGTCTACTAATCAAATCCTCTTTTTCTGATCCGACATTATTCATTTCTTCCTAACTCTCCCTCTGTTACAAGTTAAGAAAACTGTTATATACATGTGTTTCTCGAATGTTTCTCATATGAAATACATTCTTTTTCCAGAGATTGGAATATTTTTTTAAAAAATCAATTATCCCCTCAACTGAAGGTATAAGATCTCGATAAATATCTAAAAGAATTACGCCTTCAGTCTCTCATTGAGTGACACAAATAATATTTCAGACCTCTGAACTGGCAGTTTAGTTTAAATAATCACCAATCTATATATAATTCGGTAATATGAGAAGCTGCATATCTTTAAATCGTCTACTGCATTTTTTTTCAACTTGACCCAAATATCTGTGCCAGAATTTTATTTAAGCTGTCATGTTTTTTGATTTATTTTCCTCGACGTCCTTGTAAAATATTTCAAAAATTATTGTTTAACCATATCTCTATTTTCAGAGTCTTTGGGAAGGAGGCAAATGAAGTATATTTTTGTGCATGACGAAACGATCCTCCATATTTATAATAGATGCCTCTAAAACGTAATACGTTTAGCAACTCGGAAATAATTTATTCGAAGTGTATTCCATACGAACGAAGGCAATCAAGAACTTTGTATGCAATTCCTCCTCTAATAACTACTGTTATTTCTCCAAATTCTGGAAACATTTCAAGCAATTTCAAGGTACTTTTATTGATGTTGCGATCAGAAAAGTGGTCTGCATTGTTAACATTGTTTACTAATATTTTTCCCTGTTATCAAGTTACTGCATTCATCAATACCTTCTTCCTGAATTGTTGGACTGCCATAATGAGCATTATTATGGGCTGCTTCAAAAGACATTTTAATATCTTTATTCACTCTAGTCTGTAGTCAGACAGCAGTTCTGATATTTTCCTCGCCACTATATATATATATATATATATATATATATATATATATATATATAAGAGTTTGTTTGTGAGTTCGTGGAACTCCTCCTAAACGATAAAAACTGGGACAACCAAATTTGGTAAGATTCTTTCTTGCATCCTAACTAAGTGAATGGTTAAGGTTTGGTCAACGTAACGTTTTTGTATGTGATTATTTTTGACCGAATGTTTCAATTTCAATATCTTATGAAATAAGTACAATCTCGGCTAATACCAACGAATTCCCATGAAATCGACGATTTCCATCGCCTGCAATATTTTATTTGATAGGAATATATGTATTCTTTTCCTATAATTGACAGCAGAATTTGTTTTTTCATTTACATTGGAAATTAAGAAAGTGAAACATATCACAGAAGGTACAATAAGAAAACTTCTATAATAATTCTTTAATTTCGACCAAAATATAATCGTTAACTTCTTCCTCCTTTAAATACCTATATGTCCTTTTTGCTTTCTCAATTGAGCCAATTATACTTAATTTATTATAGCAACACTTTCCATGCCATACTAACACACTTTTTAACGCCAAAATCGATTTCAAAGTCCGGGAACACGTTTTGTTTTGTAGGTTTCACTTTAAAATATTCACGTTACAAATTAGACCCGTAGAATCAGCCTTTGCATGGAATAACGTATTGTTAAGCTAAATTTGAATAAACCTTCAAACGTGTTTCCACCGGTTGCATCCCTAGAGCTTGCAATTCCTGCCAAAGGTTTTAATTTTTTTTTTTTGAGATTCATGAACACATAATATGATGCAGTTTTCACTGGAAATCAATTCGAGTGAAATAAGAATATTTTAAAAGTTATTCAGTTATTCCATCGAATGTTTATTATGATTATTTGATAAAAAATACAAATTCGTCAAATTTTCCGATAAAGGATGAGGGAAAAATGTATTTATTTGGGCAAAAGATTGAAAGACAAGAATTATTGCATACCATCAAGCATTAGCATAAAAATTAACTTGGTTTCATTACTTGATTTTATTCTCAAATCTTTCTCACAATTTTTTGTCTTGACTTGAAAACCCGAGCAACGCCGGATACTTTCAGCTAGTATATATGTATATATAATTGTAATGATCATCATGATGCGTAACGCTCTAATTTTGTGAATAACTCGATTATAAATTAACTTAGAAGCCTGAAATTCCTCAGAATTTCAGTGTTAATGAATTTCTACGTTATGCCTAAAAATAATTTCCAATGAGCTCACGGGTTTCACACCAGAGGGTGGATGTCTTTTCCCATAAGATAACACTTAAAAATCACCTTTTTGGTTTCAAGGCTTTCATTCTTTTACTCTTTAAAATATCTTAAAATTATGTTATCAAAACGAAATTTACGCTAAAAAATGGCCAAAATGAATGAGGATTCTTATTTTTACCGTTAAATACTAAATCTCATGCGAATTCGCTCATATTTTGAATTTATATTCGATTTTTGGTAATTTTTTAACATTTCAATACTAACAAGGAGAGTCACGGATTTTGACGAAACGCGACCAGGCGATTATACAACGAAAATAAGGAGACTCGTGTCTCGGGGTTATTGTGAATGGGCCCTTGGGTTCGAGAAATCAGCGTCTAAAATCGGCAAAAACATCGTACGCAAATAGGTTTCATTGTCGATTAGTTGTTAAGAAATGGAATGGCTGAGGGGATAACGTGCCTAGGTCCTACGGCTTAGGCCTGGGTTCCATCCCAAATGTTGTCGTTTTTTTCAGATTATCTAAGCATTATTTTAAAAGTAACATTCTCCGGTAAAAATACGCTGTATAATTTTTATTTGGAGGTAATGAACGCAGAAAAATGTACGTAATAATGGGCATTTTAAATATTGCAGTCAATGAAACAATGCCGTAGTGCAAGAATGGCCATCTATAGTAATTATGTATTATTGTTATGTTAATTATACATTATTAACATATTAATTATATATTATTGATAATAATAGCTTTGCCTTAACGGACATAAATCGGAAGAGAAAATAATGAGTATTGTTAATTTCCTTGAATATTTTGCTTACATTAAAGTGAAATAAACTGAGGTGGGCAACACATGACTTTCTCCATATTTATATGGAAAATTACATTGTTAGCTCTGGAATCGTTGTCAATATTTACTTCCGGTTGACAATTAAGAAAATAAAAAGGAGCATTACTAAGACGTAACTAAGCGTCAATTGTTAACAAGTCTTCGGTAGGTGGCGTGGTGGTGGCAGCTAAAAATATAAGATATCTCTTAAACAATGCATTATATGAGAAAATGCTTCGAATCAAGGTTGTAGGCAATTAAATTTTCTACAACTTTTATTCTAATACATTTTTACATTTATCAAATATTAAAGCAAATATTTCAAAATAACGGATTAGTGACAAGTGTAAACACCCACTTTCGATTGACCGATTTTTACCAAAAACTAATCAAATCTTCTTACTTTTAAAATAATGTTAAATATAAAATTTTGCGTTGACCTAATTAATAGTTTTTGAGTTAGAGCGCCCAAAAAAATCTATCAGTTTATTTTCCATGTAGAATCGCCTTGTCGCGTTTCATCAAAATCCGTGATCCGAAGGAGAGGCTCCTTGTAAGATTCCATTGTTACGGGTATTGTTGCACCCGGTAATTTCAGCGTATATGCACTTATATTAAGTCCTAGAGATCTAAAATAAGATTAAAACTTGCTCGAAATGCCTGAAGATATGAATTAAATGCAAATAAATCGGCAGCAGTATTCATGTTATTTATATTTCTTATCTATATTACTTAAATCCTATTTTTGGTTGTGTGTGTGTGTGTCTCTCTCTCTCTTTCTCTCTCTCTCTCTCTGTTTAACGCTCTATATCTCAGCCATTGTCATTCTCCAGGAATTTCAGCTCTCTTTTTTATCGAGTTATTCAGCTAATTTTCTAAATTTGTTATTTATAACCATACATTTATGCCTAAAAGTTCTATTCATTAAACTCACGTCACGTCAGGGTGTGAAAATAGAAATAACTGGAAATGATAATAGAGTAAAAAATTAAATAGTTAAAAATATAGTTTATAATAAAGTGTTAAATGAAATGTCATTTAAATTTATCATTTTTGTTAATTTGATATTAGAAAACAAATGTGCATTCCGTAAAAACACTTATATTCAATTAATCCCATATTTAAAACTTATTTACCTGAAACTAATCTCAATTAATTATATTAATATCCCTTGTCTTTCCCAATAATTCATATTTTTACAAAATATCTTATTTTTACGAAAGTTATTTTTCTTACAACACCCGGGAGAGTTTATATGGTCAACGTATAAAGTTTCAACCGATAAATGAGTTGAAAAGAGCGGTTTGGCAAAAACACTGAATGACTGAATACTCATATAATATAGGAAGAAATGATGATTTAAATGAGATGAAATCTGAACCAGGACTAAACAGAATTATCATTTATAATAGTAATAAATATTTATTATCCAAGAGACCATACTGTTTGTAGGTATAGGAATTGTCAATGATACAAATATACTGATTTACAATAAAAAGACATCAACAGTTACATCTAAGAAATTCATCAATATCATAAAAACATCTAGAAATTAAGTATTTTTAACTGCTTTTTTAATATTGTTAATTTGCCTATACTACTAATATGCATGGGTAATTTGTTGTATAATTTTGACCCCATGGCAAGGGGACCTCTACATGTTATATTCCTGGTGTGATGCACCAAATGTATGTTTTCATGATGAATTTAAAGATAAAATGGACAGATAGGATGAAAAACGATGAAGTGCTACAAAGAGAAGGAGAGAAGCGAATGATTATACAGACTATTAGAAAGACAAACTGGGTTGGACATTACCTGAGAAGAGAGAGTAGGATTAAAGACGTGTTAAAAGTAAAACTAGATGGAAAAATCTGATGTGGTCACCACGACTTTCTTCATATCTGTAATGTTTCTAAAAATTCCAAATAGGTTACATATTAATAAATATTTTAAGAAACTGCGAGAAAATTTTAGACTTTACAAAGAACAAAAATAAACTCAAACCATAGCCTTCTGATATTGGATATAGCCACAAAGCTCCAGTAATTAAGAAAAGAAAAAGGAGCGTTATCACATACACACACACACATAGACATAATTGATAAAATGGTCAAAACGTGTTTAGGGGACCTCAAAACATGTATTTCCGTTGAAATCTCGAAGTCGATTTTTTTCATGAATACACTACTTTCCCCTATATGGAGAAAGTAAAAAGGAAAAGAGTTATGAAAAGGTTTCAGCTGATAGACTATTTGAAAGGGAAAGAGAGTTATCAAGGTATGAATAGTACAGCGGAAAATAGGAGTTTATGGAAAACCAGGTTTAACCATGAATAATCACGGACCTGTCTACGGACAGACCACCTATGTTGATGATGATATTATTTATATATGTATAGCCTATTTATATCATGACAAAGTTTTGCAACGTTTTAAATAAATGATATTCAAACTTTTGAATCCATTCGTGCGATCAGCAATGTCAGTTAAATGTGCATACTAGTTCCAACGTGGTTCGAATTTTAGGTGAGAGAGGATAAAAGTCCAAGTCTGTATAAACTGATGCAAGAAACAGCTACAACATTTTTCATCCATTTCATAGTTCTGACTGTAATAATAGAGGGGCCATACATTTTCAGCTGCAAACTATTTCAATCATAGACCAAAAAGCTATCGTGGATGGGCAATTTTTATAGTTAAAAAGATATAGTTTCTATTATGTTAATACTGTGCTCCGAGAACATTCGCAAGTATAAATGGCTGGTTGTAAAATAATAAATTCTTACATCAAGATTTCTTAGGTTTAAGGAAACCGGTCGTATAATTATAGTAACATGACAATCGTACAAACAACTCACTTTTAGGAAACTTAATATTTTTATTTCAGAAATATCGAAACTCTTCTTTTCTCGGTACCAATGAGTGGCCATAATACGCATTTTTTATTTGGAATACTAGCAAAAATACTAATTTGATCGTTAAATTTGAAAGCGCAGAATCGTGAATATGTCATTTGTGAGCGCGAAATTATTTAAATATATGTTCAGTTTATTTGAAGAATTACACTGGAAAATTTCTCGAAATGATTATCTTTCCCATCGAATAAAATCAAGCTAATCTACATCAACTCTCTCCGAACTAGAGCATATTCATTCGTTCTCTCTAATGGCGTCGTATTTACGATTCAAGGTAATGAGCACTTGAGGAGCTAGTTAAGTATTCATGCGGAAACTAACTTCCGACCGATTCAAATGGAGACTTTTCTACCAAAACTAGTTCATTAACTGATGAATTTCAAGTGCATGAAGAGTGTCGCCTATTCTATGAAAGAATCTGAAAAGGTATCCTTTTTTAAAGAGGTGCTAATGCAAAAATTTCTTTTGAAAACAGCCAACCTATGAATTTACTGCAGTTTATTTTTAGATTTCTGTTATATAATTGTATTGAATTTTATAAAAAAGTTGAAAATTGTTTAAAAATGAATTGAGTGTATGTAATTCAGTGAATATTTCGCGAACTAATTTCGTCTCGGATAGGCTCTTCTATCAGCGGTAATTAATGGATCGAGCACGTTTTGAAAAAGTATCGCTTTGGGCTATCAGATACTCAAATAATATTTTGCCTCGAGGGTCCCATCTCATCGCCATATTTTTTCTTAAAAACTAAATTTTAATTGCCATTACTCGCAATATATATGACGTTTATAGAAAAAATCCAGTCATTATTCATCCTCATCATGAATATTTCAATTTTTCGCGGATTTTTCATTTGGTAGTGCTACTCGTATATTGCTTTCCAATTGAATCGCGAATTTATATTTATTCGGCCCTTATCGCTTGGGTTATGTCAGCGACGTGAATTTCTCGCAGTACAAAAGAAATATTCTTCGATAATTTTACGTGCTTCTGTGGCAAATTATCGACGGAATAATAGTTTTGTATTTATTCTTTTAAAAAATTAAATGTCAGCTAACCAATGAAAATATTTAGAGAGCATGCTATAAATCATTAACGAAAATAACTTCGTGGTTGATAAAAATGTGCCACAAATCATAGAAAATGGAGTCGCTTCTACATAAAAAATGAATACAAAATTCAAGAGGCTTGAAAAGTTTATTTCTGTATAACGATGGCTACCGAACAAATGTTTTAAAAATCCAATACGCCATTCTGAGCCGCTAAGCTCATGAATTATTTACAGATGTATAAGAAGTTTCTTATGCATTCAACATTATTTTTTTAGTTTACAACTGTGAAAACTGCCCAGAAGAATGAAATAGATTAAATAAAGGCCAAGTTATTTTGTGGAATCCAGCGAAACTCCCTTTATTCCTATGTTAGAAAGATTGCATTTTTCCATTATGGTTAAATAACGTCCATGCGTCAAATACATGCAAATACTCCGCTTTCAATATGCATAGACCACTGTGACGTAGACGTTCTTTCCCATCATCTTTAGTCTTAAATGCATTCTCATGGCTTTTAAAATTGCCTTTTTTCATCTCGTTTGCGAGTAACATTCCCAAATCTACGCATCGCTGAAAGTAGACTAACACCCTCTCCTGTATTTTGCGTCCCTTTGATGCCTCGAAATCTGCGAGACATAGCCGTATCAGAGACCTCATTCCGATGACCTAAGAGAGCCCCGAATACATGAACTGCATACATGCGCGTGCGTTAAGTATTTAAATTAGAAATAGGCAGCGGGGAAACCACGGTAGAGCGACGCGATGCGACGAACCCCGTTGTCGTTCGGATGTGTATGCACGAGTATGTAGACAGTTTGCGTGCGTATGTGCGTTGGAGACGGGATCGATTTGGAAGTTTGTTAGGAAGGGAAAACTAAGGGGGAGTGTAGATCGGCATTAGTTTGGCAGAATGGGGAGGAGAGGGATCGGGAGAGAGGAGAAGAGAGACATGACGAGGAGGAAGAGAGAAGTTGGTTGCCTGTGACTACGAAACCACCAACAGCTTCGGCCCTTGACATAATGATTTTGTGGCCCCGTTCAAACTCATTTTCAAAACCACATTCTGTTTTCGTGACGGCAGAGAACGAACAACAGATATGGGCCAGAAGATGTACTCTCCTTCCTTCCCTTTCCTCCTGTTTCCCATATCTCCCTATCTCCCGTCTCTCTTCAATTCAATACTTGCTCTCTGTGCCTCACACGCTTCGCTTTCTTCCTTCTCTTCATCCACTGTTCTTCCCTTTTCCCGCTCCCTTTCTCTATGCTTAAAAAAATAATTGGAATCCATCCCTTTCATCCGACCTTTCACCGTTGACATAATTGCGTTATTATATTGAGAGCCAGGCTTTCATTCACTCTTCCTCCCCCTCGCTTATCATTCGTCTGCTGTTTTTTTGTTACGAATGGATAGTTTCTGCCTCTTCTCCCTCTTTCTCTCCTCTCTTATTGTTCAGGACCTTTGGCTCCGAATGCAAGGGCTGTAAGACTCAACAGTACCTCAGGGAAATAATTCTAGTTAGGTATCGTTTGGTTAAAATTTCTTGCGGCACTTCATCCAACGTGACTATTTATTTATTTCCCATTACAGTTTCATTGATCTGATATAGCATTCAAACATTTTCCTACGTGATTCTTGTTAGAAATTTTGTTTAGTACCGTATGAAGTATTCGGTTCTAGTATTGATTTACTGTAAGCACGCTAAAAATTACGGACGAAGATGAACAATGTGTTATACTACCCATGCAATCCCTATGAAATTTTCTCCAGAGGAATCTGATATATTTGATTTTATTATTTATTCTGTTGTCAACAATCCGTCCAATAATCTGTGCTCAAGTTAAAGCGGTCCTAGGTTTAGTTTTCCAATTCATCAAAATTCATGATCAAAAGCACCAAGAAAATATTATGAATAGTTTAAACTTCAGTCGTTTTTTTCAGCAATTGTTTCCTTGTAAATTATTTCGCATTGAAATACCTTCATGCTCCACTGGCCCAAGCCACTGTAATAACAGTTTCATCAGTAAAGCCTGCCTCTAATAAATTCCGTAAATACTTAATAGCAAAAATTGTCAAAATATATTACTTTTATTATGGCATCGTCACATTTATCCATTATGAATATATAAAATTATATGAACACCCGATTAAAAGGATTTATTCATAAGAATATATTAGCTCAGTCGATCACTCGCTCGTTAAGAGACGGTTTGACTCATGTTACGCGGAGGGTTCGTTAGGTATTTAAAACCCTTGCCTTTTTGTACCTCTATGCAGTAAATATTCGAAGATACCATTCTGTAACCATGAATTCCAAAACCCGATTCCTATCATCTAAGCTTATAACGCGTTCAGTAATTCTGCGAATTCCAGGATGCGATAATTTACATATTAGGACTATCGTTAGTCCGAGTATGTATTCGAATACAAGCAAATGGATGAAAACGCAAGGTGTGGCTTAAAATCGCCCACTTAGAACTGCTTATAAAAATTCAACTAAAATTAAACGAGAGATTTTTTTATTTCTTCTGTTCAAATTTTTACATTGAATTGTTTAAAGATATTTATAATAGTAAGTAAACCTGCTGCATTTCTTATTCTTGCCCTTAAATCGTTCACACACTTCGTCTCTTTTTATGGATAATATTCTTCCCAGTTACATAACTGAATAAATCACAATGTAATAAAACGCCGTCCTGACCACTATTTTAAAATTACACTGAATGATTTATGCCAAAAATTTATCTAGCGCTCTTTCATATATATACCCTTGCTTTCTCTATATGTCAGTTATCTATACTTATTTTTTCGCAAGTATGCAATTTCCTAGTTTTTTCATGCAATCTGTCTCAGTGATAAACATCAAACATTTTGAAAATGGAAGCATAAACAGAAACGAGAAAAGCCTCGTACTTCCTCGGAATTAAAATAAAGTCACAAGAAGGAACTCAACAGAAGAAAAGGTTTTTCTCTCTCTCCTCTTTTTATATAGAGAACGTCCATTATAGCACTTAAAAGAATCCCCGATGACTTCTGTGGAGAAGAGAGTGTCTTCCCAAGGAATAATTCAAACCTGCCGACACTTCTACGCGAACGCCGCAGACATTTTTCCGTCCTTTCTCCTTTCTCTCTCTCTCTCTCCTTCCCAGTCTCCCCCACTGTCTCTCTCCACTTCTTCCTTCCTCCTCTCTTCCCTATTTTCGACATTCCTCTATTTTCTCCTATCTCCCTCTTCTTCCCCGTTCTTCCCCTTCCCTCTCCTCCTCCTCCTCTTCCATATCTCTCCTCTTATTTGTCTCCTCCCCTTACTCTATTTTACCTCTTCCCTCTCTCCTCTCTTCCCTCCCCCCCTTCCAAATCCAAACGCCTTATCTTCATCTTACCTCAAACGGAGCCCTTCTGAACGAGAGACTATCGCCCAATTTCCTCTCATCAATCATTCTTACCCACTCTCACACGCAGACGCGCGCGCAATCAGACACGTTATAGGCACACGCTACCTCTTTAACACCCTTGTTTCTAGGAATCTTATCTCTTTCTCTTCCATCCACATCATCCTCCTCAGCTGTACGATCCTGCCAGTAACTCCCACTCCTTCCAATCTCTCTTCCTTTATTCCGTTCCCTCTATCTCCCTCTCTCTCTCTTCCTCCCTCCCCTCTCACATCTTCCTCTCTATCTGTTTCCATTCCTCTCGTTCGCGGTTTTAATGCCCGAGCGCTCATTCGAGGGCGTTTCACAGGGGAATTTCATTCGCTGAGTATCGTCGCTTCCACTGAATATTTAATCAACCTATTTTCTACGGTTCTTTCTCCGCTCCGCGTGAACGGGTTTTAAACCGTATGATTTCAGGCGTTCGCCCTCGTGTGTGTTTTTTTTCTCTTCCAGCTCATCCATCCGTTCATTCTCCTCTCTTTCCCTTGCGGTCGTTGTTAGCAAACGTCAGCAGCATTCCGCGTCCGTTTTCTTTTGTTTTCCGCGTAGATGTTGTGCAGGTCTTCGGATGTAAATTTTGAGTTGATGTTCTCCACTCGGTTGAACATATACGTTATTTTAACTTTTCAAAAGATGTATGTCTCCAGCAGTTGTTTCCCTGCCCCAATTCTTTTTCTTCTGTTTTTTTAACGCAAAAGTTCTTTTGTTGGTCATCTTGCTGGAAGACGGAATTATTTCTGGATATTCGGTTTCGTTTTGATTTTTACAGGAGAACTTAATCAATTTCATAAGCGCAATTTGTTTTTATTTTTCGCTTAGTATGAATAGCATCCTTTCATACTATGTTAAATTTTATGCTTTTAAATTTTCCGGGTCTATAATCTACACCTACCAATAAAGCAGAAAGTTTGTATGTCTGTCCGTTAAAGTCTAGGGCACTTTTGCTTTACCTAGATGGTTGAAATTTTGAATGTGGATACTTATCCAAAATTCATCGAGAAGAAAAATCCGAAAACTGTATATTTATTAATTTAAGTAGGACAAAAAATTAATCATGGAAAATGGCTATAGTTCAGTCTTCAACGCATTATGAAAGTGTGTGCAAAATTTTCGAAAAATGAAGTGCATCGTTGTTTATTCTTTATGTATGAATTATCATTTTGTATTGAGAAAAATGGTTAATGTGTAAAATTAAAATCATACAGTTGTGAATTTGTTGATGCGGCATTTACAAATTTTCTGTTTTTAACCTGAATTGAATGTTAATGATAAGCACTACGGGATTATTTTTAAAAGTGAGATTTTTCACTATTACAATATGGGAGATCTGCTGTACTTAGGAATGTTTCATTTAGATATAAAAATTAAATTACGAAAAAAATACGAAAAAACACCCCGGTTCGACTCCAGGGGGGCGATTTACATTTCCCGTAAGATAACACGTAAAAAGCGACTTTTTAAAGTGTAGGCTTTTATTCTTTTGGTAATTAAAATAAGAAAAAATTATGTAGTATTTTCGAATTTTAAATATGTTTTAGGAATATTAATGAAGCTTCTTATTATATTCATCTTTTTTTCAGCCTATTTTTCAAAATCTCTCATATTAACCATTTAAATAACATATTTTGGGCAAATTTCCGCATTTAAACCGGATGTTGCCTCTCCAACCACGTCATTGTTAAATTTAAAAAATCAATTGCTGTCTCAACCCGCATACGTGTAATATATACGAGTGCATATATTGCCATAAATTATCGTATAATTCATCGCGAAATTACGTAATCTTAATGGGACTGGAAAGAATGGAAGGTACATAGAGAGTAAGGGGGGTATAGAATTAGAAAAGGACGGGAGGAAAGAGATAAAGAGGGAGACGAAGAAAAATAGGGAGAGCTATGGATTGGGAAAGGAGGGAGTTAGAGAGGGGGAGATGAGATAAAAGAGAGGCAGAGAGGGAAGGAGAGAGGGAACGAAAGAAAGAAGAAGGAAGGGAGAGAGAGAGACGGCGAGAGGGAGAGAGGAAATATTATTATTTATTTATTATTATTACTTCATTTTTGACGTAATCCTAATGGGACTGGGATTTAGTTTAAATTCGTATGCATATCTAAACGACTGCATAGATGTAGAGTAAGAGGGAGGGGTATGTGATGAGGGAGGTAGTAAGGAAGGGATATAGAATGGGAGGTACATAGAGAGTAAGGGAGGTATAGAATTAGAAAAGGACGGGAGGAAAGAGATAAAGAGGGAGACGGAGAAAAAGAGGGATAACTATGGATTGGGACAGGATGAAATGAGAGAGGGGGGAGGTGGGAGAATAGAGAGGCAGAGAGAGGGAAGGAAAGGGAGAGAGAGGAAGGGAGGGAATATTATTATTTATTTATTATAATTATTTCACTTTTGACAAGGGGCTCATCATTGGAGAAAACAAGAATGAGAAATAAATTCTCCCGAATCTCTATTTTGGCAAATTTTATACCGGCTCTTACTAAATAATTATAGCTGTTCTTATTCATTTTTAAGTTCTCCGTTGAATTTCAACGGACAATTACACTAGAAAAATAAACTAATTTTGTTACTATCCATAATAATGAGTTACGATTACTTAAGATGTATGGTTTCAGTAGGACGGGGTTTTCAAATATATATAGTAACTGATACCCGTCATAAGACGGGTAATACACTAGTATGAAAATAATCATTTATATTTTATGATATAGAGATTTTAATGTTTCTTTGACAATTATAATATTTCGGAGATAAATAATCGCAATAATAGCAATTCGTGCTGAAATTAGGGTAATTTCATACTCAATAACATCCTCGAGATTTTGGGCCAGTTTATCTGTTTTTTTAACCAATATCCCGTACAGAATGGCCATAACGACTTCCGCTCCCTCGGGTTCCTTCCACATTCTATTTCCGTTGGTCAGCTTTCCTTCCGCCACCGCGCTGTTCACTTGTTTGCTGTCTCCTCTCACTCTCTCCCTTTCTCATCTCCAACGACCGACTATCTCCTTTCAAATTCGCCAGCTAATAGATTTGTACCCACCGCACTAAAAGGAAAGCGAGTCGATTAAATCCTCTTTTCTCTATCTCTCCATTTACTTTCTTTTGTAACAGTCTCTCTATCTCTCGGAAAGATTGATTGCTAAAGAATGCTCCTTGGATCGATTTGAACTCTATGTGGGAATTTTAAGATCCCGATATCTTCCTGAAAAATCGTCGTCCCCATTAGAACTTTTTTCGATCATTAACCGTTAAAACGTTAACTATAAAATTGATTAATTTAACCTTATATTAGGGGAGACCGGGGCTAGTTGTGATACGGAGCATGTTGTGATTTTGTTCTTAAAAATACTTCAGGGAATGGCAGTACCGAACGACGACAATATAGTGTGCGCTGATGTGCTGCGCAGTGGTGAACAGAGCTAATAATGTGTAAGATCACAGCAATGACATTGGTGACTATTTTTGTGTTTTTAAGTGGTTTGAGTAAAACTTTTCGGTCATCTTCAACTCTTCCTTAATCTTTTGCAGTTCTAGGTATGTCAGATTACTTTCCATCAATGATATAGTACTATATTCGGCTCTTAAAAGCGAGTATCCGTAGTTCTTAAACAACATAATAACCCAGAAGGAAACACTTGAAAACGTAAAGGCGACACCTGGGGCTAGTTGTGACAGTTTCCATGGGGCATATTGTGACAGTGTCACAACTTTCCCCGTCATGCTATTTCATTTATTATAAATTTTCTCTCAGAATAATGGTACGATCAAACAAAAAGAAGACGTAAAGGGGTGAGATTCCCGTTGCCGTGTATGAGGAGGCAGCTAAGGAGGTGATGGAGAAGAAGGTTTCTCTGAGTAAAACTGCTGAAAGGCATGCAGTTCATTATATGATTTATAAATAAATACCAATCTGGTGATGTGACAAAAAGGACTTTTGGATATAAGAAACCAAGACAAAAAATACGCTTGCCAAAATTTCCCTTCGTTGTTCAAGAATATATTACGGATTAACTCCAAAGGAAGTAAGATGCATGGCATATGATTCCGCAGTATCTAATCGTGTCAATTTTCCTCCCTATTGGGCTGATACAGCAAGCATCTGCGGACTAGTTTTCCAGTTTCTTGAAACGCCATCCGCAGCTTTCTTTAAGGACACCAGAGGCTACAAGCCTGAGCCGTTCAGCAAGCTTCAACAAATGTAACGTCAATCAATTTTTCACAAATTTTAAAGCAGTAATATAGCGTTTCCAATTTGAATGTAAAGAGATGTGGAATGCAAATGAAACAAGCACAACAACTCTGCAAAAGCCGTCAAGGATTGTTGCCCATAAATGAGAATAACAAGTGGGGAAGGCCACATCTGCAAAAAGAGGCATTTTAATAACATTAATTTTTGCAGTAAATGCAAAAAATGGTCTCATGAAAAATGCACATAACTCACTACCTCCTAAATGCAACAAAAAAATTTTGAAAAATCGGAAACTGAAAACTGTCACAACTAGCCCCGGTCTCCCCTATATTCCATCTTGACTCTCTGTATTATAACGGCACTAATGTGTGTTAGAGAAACTATTTCTTAATTCCGTATGAGCTAGAATACTGAAAAACTTCAGACTGATTATTCATGATTTACAAACAGAGGGAAAATTGCGAAAACGGAAAATTTTTAAGTTCAAGATCCCCAAAATAACTTTTATTCGAGAAAATCCCATAATATTAACATTGAAGGATTGTTGCCATAATGTCCGCTTTGAAAGCATAAGACGTAAATGAGTGTAAGGCATCTTTCGTTTGCTTTTTAAAATTACTTATAATTGCTCTAGAAATTAGAAACGTAAATAGTACGTACAAAAGAAAGTAAATTTATTTCCCTACGGAGATTTTCAAATACGATTCGAATTGACTCAGAAAATTGTTTTGAAGACGAAAATTTAAATTCTTCGTGAATAAAATATTTCGTTGCCAAGAAAAACCAGCATTTTTGCCGTACTCATAAAATTACATAGGACTATTGGGAAAACGGAGGAAGACGGGAGTGTGGGGAAAATAAAGAGTGAACGAGAGAAGGAAGGAGAGAGATAGAAGAGAAAGAGAGGAAAAGGGGGAGGGAGAGAGGGAGAGAATGAGGGGAAGCGGAAGTTTGGAAAAGCGGGAGGTTTGGTGGGAGGTAGAGAGAGGAAGAGATAAGGAGAGAGGGAAGGGAATGGGAGAAAGAGAGAGAGAGAAGCCCGAAAATAGGTCTAAATATAATTTTATACCTTAAATATATGCCGAAATGAGGAGGTTCAGGATTGCACACGGGCAGCAGACGAATTCACCTCGCGGAGCGAGGCACGGGGTTGACGCGCATAGGGGCGGAGCCCCTTGTATATATACATATATGTATATGTGTGCGTGTGTGTGTGTATACACACTAGTTTCTCTCGCCTTTCTAAAAGGTTTCAATTTGTTCAATTAAATTATTGGAACCACGCAGTATTACGGTCTATTATGGCAGGCAAAGAAAATTTTGTCTAAAACATATATACATGCAATATTTGCAACAATTATTTTATATGTCTACTTTGATATAAAACGTTTTTAACGTATATAGAAATAACTGAAAAGGTTCGCCAATTTAATTTGAAATTTACTCTCCGAACTATTGATAAAAAAATCCCTTCGCAATTGTATTAATAATTTTTTATCTTGGTTATATTAAATAGATAAAGATGCTATAAGGTATTTGTATAATGGTGTCGGTGATGTAGTGGTAAGGACGTTGGCCTGCTACGTTAAGCGGTACCGGGCACGAATCCTGCGAAAGTGGGATTTTTTCCGAAGTTTCTCTACTTGTGCGGTTTGAGGAGCCGCGCAGTAGTCAACGCTCCTTCCTTCGGAAGGGACGTTAAACAGCTGGTCCCCTTGATGCTCTTTGCAATGACTAGGCAAATGCCGGCACCTGGTTTCCCTCCTCCCCCTTGTGTGTGTCTGGTGTGAAAGGCAACGGGAAACCACCACACCATGTACGTATTTGTACCCCTTAGTCAAAAACCAATCAATGAATTGGTAGGACCTGTCGTAAGACAGAGCACTAGAATGAATGAAGGAATTTGTAATTTTACCCTTGTTTACCAAGGTATTTACATTTTATCTTACAATATGTACGATTTCTATTTCCTTATTACCATGAAATAATACTATACATACTAAATACTTGCACGGATGCATTCACATTAACTTGTCTCCTGAATGGCATAGAAACAATGAGACGTTATTTTTGGATGAGAACGTATTTTTACTTTAATAATTGGAAAACAAGAATACCATATTTACTCGTGTAATTTCCCCACTTTTTTGCACGAGTTTTTACACTCAAAATAAGGGCGTGGTAAATATGCGGTTTTCCTCTAGCGTATGAAAGTCATACTATCAGGAAAAAATAATACTTTATTTCCTCCTCCTAGTTCAGGTAGGGAAATGTACGCGATGGAAGCAATTACGCAAATAAATACGTTATTTCCCAAAGTTAAAATGAAAGAAGATGAGAAAACAAATTGTGATACCAATTTCAGAAAAACTGTTATATGAGGTTTATGTCAGACGATGGCTCCTTCGACTACTAAAAAGTTATTAGTATGTAAATTCAATCTATATATTAATCAGGGAAACAGCTGGCACCAATTAATTTAGTATAAATGGTGCAGCTAAAACTCGATAATGCAAACTCGGTTAATATAAAATGCTCGTTAATTATTAGTGTAATTCAGTCTTCTACAAAAACCTAGGTGTTTGCTCCTTGTTATAACGAACTCATTTTTACAAACCTCGTTAGTACAATTCATAAAATTTTCGGACCATTGAAGTTTGTACTAACAAGTTTATACTGTAATTAACTAGTTTTTAGTGCTTTTCGTCATTGCTTAAAAGCACTATTATCTTCGTGATGTCCGTCCGTCCGTACGCATATATCAGGTAAGAATTGGCTGAACCGATTTCAACCAAATTTCATACATAGACTATTCACATAAATTAATGACCAAGATGGCATATTTGGACCGGATCGACTCAGCACGGGTGCCACAATTGCAAAGTTTAACTTTTCGGTAATTGTGAATTTGGAAGGAATTGGCCCAACCAATTTCAATGAAAGTTTGTATGAAGGATGGGTACAACGTAGAAAAACAAAATCAATATGTTTGGTGTGGATATGGAAATCAATGCTTCCCCAATTACAAATTAAACTCTTTCATTAATAATGGATTTGGATAGAATTGGCTAGACGGATTTCAACTAAATCTTGCATATAAGCTTTGTATAACATACCATAATGAAATCAAGATGTTTAAAGAAGAGTTAATGAGCAGAGTTACCACACTAAAAAGTGAAATAATATTTTTTAATCGTATTTCTAGAGAACTGACGGCATGGATTTAACCAAATATCGTATATATAATCTTCATATAAATAAATAACCAAAATATTAATTATCAACCGGGTCGACTAAACAGGGCAACCACAATATCAAGGTTAGAATTTTCTGTAACTATGAATTTGATAGGTATTGGCCGAACCGATTTCAAAAAGAAATTTCGTTTGTTGGGCGAGTATAGAATGGCAAAACGAAATGAACATGTTTAAAAAGGATCTAAAAGCAGGAATACCACAATATAAGGAAAAATAATTTTCTGATTTCAAAGCAAATGTATATACGATTATACTACGGCGAATTTGACGAAAAGCACTTCTGTACCACGGGAAACCCGTATGCATCCCTGCTTGTTGTTTTTTCCCAAGTACACTTTATAATCATAAAAAAATTTAAATTATCTGGGATCTGAATTATAGGAGGAAAGGCAGTCCAAAATTCAGAACAAGCGAGCGTTTTTATTGAAAAAGCAGAAAATTGATGCGTTATGGTCTATAACTATTCGGTCCGATCAGCGTGGTTATCCAACCACGAACTTATTTTCTCTACGGGGGTCCATTTTGGGATCGGAATTGTATGAGAGAATATAATTCGTCTGCTCAAAATTATTCTCGAATGATATTTGATACCGCTCCCGAAGTTCTGCTGTTTTTTTCAGATTGCCGAATGAATTATTCTTGGTACATTTGGGATTTCGTAATTATGTTCCATTCCTTTCAAACGAATTATAATCGCCATTCTCCGTCGTGTTAATCATCCACGAGATGCATTTCAGTAGTGCCTTTCCGTAAATTGGATATGCATCTATAACGACTGAGGCGGACAATTTTACGATTATTTCATTTGCTGAAAAAGAATAATTGGTATGCAGGAGTATATAATTCAATTTTATATCATCCAATCAGTTTTATCTATCTCATTTCATTTTAACTATGCCGTATGATTTATTAGGTATCGGAATTAATTCGCATCAAACTGCATTTTGTGTATTGTAACGGCGTTAAATAAAAATTTTATTGAATGAATCTCATATGATATATATTATCGTGGTAATCTTTTTTATCTACATTAACGCTCATGTTTTCGGGTAATATTTATGAACCGTTTTCATACAAATCAAATCTTACCTTTGATCGTAAATTTTATTATCAAATTATGATATAATGGTCTAAAATAATTAAATACGAAATCATACAACGCAAAACGGCTTTAAAATGATGATAATTTGATAACTTACATATTTAACCAAATTTTTAATTTTACATTAGATTCAAAGGTGAAAGTAAAAAATTATGTAAAAATAATTTGGTGCTTAATATGAGTATTTTTTACTATGTATGGCATACTAAATGATTTCGAATGAATGGGTGGATCAGAAAATATTAATTAGTTCGAAATTTAGTAATTTTAAAATTTGTGACTCCAACTTCACTTTTATTGATAGCTCATTTTGAAGTAGCCTGTGCTCTAAAATGAATAAATGAAATAAAATGAAATTGAATGTTGTTATAATACTCTCTGAGTAGAAAAAATCTACATGCGATTAAAAAAACTTTGAATGTCATTAAATAATACGAGGAAAATGTTTTATGGTATAAAAAAATTAAGAAGTCATGAAGCGTCACAGAAAAATTAAAATTGTAAAAAATGTGGCATTACGAAATAAATTGCAAATGGAATTCATTTTCAAATTAAACAAAGAAATTCATGTGGATAGTTTTTTATATATAAAACACGGTTCGTAAGAGATTATAACAGAAGAAAAAATTATATATATATATATATATATATATATATATATATATATATATATATATCCGTATTTCTCTCGCTGAAGAAGGGCGTGTGTTGCCCGAAAGCTCCAAATTACAAGCCTTCCTCTATCGCTGTGGACGTCCACCACTGTATGGTAAGTGTTCACTGGCTCCTTCCTATATATATATATATATATATATATATATATACACGATTAGTCGGTGCATGCGTACTGGAAGAGCTTCAAAAAATGACCATACACCAAGATCTAAACTCGTAAATAAACCAACGCAATCTCTATGGCAACAGCACTTCAGTCACGTGGAGCCCATATGTATTAAATAATAAATTCCATGAGTAATAGCAGTATATTTATAATTTTCCGTGAAATTAAGTCAACTATCCTTAATTTCCTAATTCTCTGGCAATAGGCTCGTGTCCAAGCTTTCGTATTTCAAGTTTAATGACTCAGATCGCACTGCATGAGCAATAAGAATAACCATCATTATTACATACATTAAATTTATGGAAAAATTAGGATATTTTCTGTTAATATCATCGCATCATCATCCATGTCTTTAGCGCGTATTTGGATAAAAAATATCGAGATACAGATATGACGCCATTATATTTAACAATTGAAAAGAGTTCAAATTTCTCGAAAGACTACGAAATACAACATTAAAATACTTTTCTAGTTTTACCGTCACTGCTATCAGGGTTACTTCTCCTATTGTGATCCCTTATAGTCCTGGAGAAAAACATTTCGCTCCTTCCTACAGTCGATAACCCAAATTTAATAATCATGTTTGTGCTTTCAGTAGTACGTGAGAATTGCAATTATCCATGATACCCTCAATCACATTGCGTGATGCAATTAGTGTTTTGGATAGAGTAAAATCTATCATATTATCGGGAAAAAATATTGGTGACGATGTTTTCATAAAACGCATTATATTGAAAATTAAAATATGTTAACTTATATGCTTATGCGAATAAACTTGATGTTAACTCAATTAAGGAAAAATGAAAAAATATAATTCCGCCAATCGAATTTTCTATAGTTCGAATAAGTGTTGCTTTCCTTTAAGATTCGAATTATAGAAGTTCCACTGTATATATACAAATATTTAAAAATATATTTCCATAACTTGAATTTTCTATTACTCGAATAATTATTACTTTTCCTTGAGATTCGAGTTATGGAAGTTCAACTCTAATTCGTTATGACGCCATTAATTTCCATTAAAATCATTAAATCACTGCTATCGTAACGTATAATATCGGATCCCTTTAAAAGCATTGAGGTCGTTGCCATAGTATTTAAAGATATTCATTGTTGAAAAGAGGAAAAAATTCACACTTTTCCGATTGAAAGCAGATATTTACGCTAATTCGGGACGAATTAGAATTCTCTCTTCAAAAATTAAGAACTCCGTTTTCTCATATAGACAACTCTTCTTTTCGCGAATTTGTATCTCAATTTAAGTTATTTAAAAATGCACTTTTAGAAAGTCTTGCACTGAATCCCATGCTTTTCTTATGGAGTATTGAAATGGAACATTGGGGTCAAAAAGACCCCAAAAATATTAACTTTTAGTAATTTTTCAATTTTTCTTGTCGGTTGTACCACTCGACCTACCTACATGCCAAATTTCATATTCCTAGCTTTTCAAGAAGTACCTGAGTTTTCTGTCAGTGAACGAGTGAGGCACAAATAGCTATTATATACATAACTAGTAGTTGGTGCTTGCATTCTGCAAACATATCATCTCAACATAAAAAAACATTCATTTTTCATATTTCATCATTACAAATATTTTTTTAATTCTAAATATTTCACCTACGGAGCCATTTTCGTTTTTCCCTTATGTAAAAATAATAGACTAAAACAATCCCAAAACTTTGTAATTTTAAGAATTTTATACTTTATTCATTATGGGGTACTAATGCTACACATTTCTGACAAATTTAAAAGTTCTAGTACTTCTAGAATTAAAATAACATTTTTCCAATTGTTTAAATTTTAAACATTTTTAACGGCCGCCGCAATATGTTAATGGAGAGATTCAAATGTTTATTTGTGCAAATGCACTATTCTGTACATAACTTGAAATTTTCAGCTTCCTTGCTCATCCCGTAATGTCTAAACAGTTACCTATTCATTTAAATTTTAAGAATTTTTAACTGCCAAAAAAATCAAAATATCAAAATTTGTATAATCACTATTTTGTTTTTTTACAATTCCTATCTCTAAAAAAATTTCAGCTCCGTAGAACATTTGGAAATACATAAACCTTGAAAATTTGTTTAAACAATTGCGAATTTTTAGCGGCCGCATTGTTGCACTTTTTCATGATTTTCGTTTATTCTAGCCGGTTTTGCACAAAATCCTACCTACGAAAAAAAAGTCGAATCTCCAGCACATCTGGAAGTGCCTAAACATTAGTATCCTCCAATATGTTATTTTATATCGACGTTTCTTAAAGAGGACGAGGACCATATAGCATACATATAGGAGGATACTAATATTTAGGCACTTTCAGATGAGCTGGAGGTTTTAAATTTTTTTCTTAGGTAGGATTTTGTGCAAAACCAACTAGAAAAAACGAAAACCTTGAAAAAGTGCAACAATGCGGCCGCTAAAAATTTGCAATTGTTTAAACAAATTTTCAAGGTTTATGTATTTTCGCATGTGCTACGGAGTTGAAATTTTTTTATAAGTAGAATTCGTAAAAAAACGAAATAGGGATTATAGAAATTTTGATATTTTAATTTTTTTGGCAGTTAAAAATTATTACAGTTTAAACTAATTGATAACTGTTTAGACATTATGAGATGAGCTAGGGAGCTGAAATTTTCAAGCTATGTACAAAGTAGTGCCTTTGCACAAATAAACATTTGAATCTCTCCATTAACATATTGCAGCGGCCGTTAAAAATGTTTAAAATTTAAACAAATGGGAAAATATTATTTCACTTCTAGAAGTACTACAACCTTAAAATTTGGCAGAAATGTGTAGCATTAGTACCCCATAATGGAGAAAGTATAAAATTCTTAAAATTGCAAAGTTTTGGGATTGTTTAAATCTATTATTTTTACATAAGGGAAAAACAAAAATCGCTTAATAGGTGAAATATTTAGAATTAAAAAAATATTTGTAATGATGAAATATGAAAAATGAATGTTTTTTTATGTTGAGATGATATGCTTGCGGAATGCAAGCACCAACTACTAGTATGTTATATCCTCCTCCTCCTCCTCTGTAAGGAACGTCTGTATATAATGATATGCTTATTCTGTACGTTGGTCCGCACGGTCGTCTGTCCGTCCGTCTATCCGTCCGTCCGTCCGTCCGTCTGTCCGTCCGTCTGTCCGCCCGTTGCTCCGCCGGAACGCTCCATAGAAATCCTCATTAGAGAACACTTAAAAATACCTTTTTTCACTTGCAGGCTTTTTTTCTTTTTCAAAATTAAATTAGAAAAAATTGACCTACGATCTTATGACCTGAATCATATTAAAGAAAAATAAACAGATTCTTAATGTTATTGTCGACTTTGGCCGTCGGTTCTAAATCGCTCAAGTTATACGTTTAAATCACATTTATTGGAAAATTAAGCTTTTTAAAGATATGTTGTCTTGCCGACCGTGTCATTGTTAAACCTCGAGATTTTATGGTCGTCCTTATATTATATGCGCAAGGAAAGTATGTTTTGAATGCTTTAGTACGAGAGAGAGAAGGCGCTCGAATTATTTATAATTAAAATCGTGTTTGTCATTAATTTCTTTTAAGTTAACTTCCTATAGAAATTTTTGGTAATTAACTATTTTTAGTGCTTTTCGTCATTGCTGAAACGCACTATTATCTTCCTAATGTCCGTCCGTACGCATATATCAGGGACGAATTGCCTGAACCGATTTCAACCAAATTTGGTTCGTAGAATATTCACATAAAATAGAGACCAAAGTGACATATTTGAACAGGAACGACTAGGCAGGGGTGTCACTATTGCCAAGTTACCTTTTCAGTAATTGTGAATTTTTCGGTAACTATGAATTTGGAAGTTATTGGCTGAACGGGTTTAAAAGAAATTTCGTTTGTAGGGCGAATATAGAATAGGAAAACGAAATGAATATGTTTAGAATGAATCTAAAATGCAGGGCTACCACAATATAAGGAAAAATAATTTTCTGATTTCAAAGCAAATACATTAGTATACGATCATACTACGGCGAATTTTACGAAAGCACTTCTATATCACGGGAAACCCGTGCACAGCCTTACTTGTTTAACATGCAGACCTTTTTTGTTTACATTTTAAAATATTTCAAGAATGAGGTATTTAACTTAGTTATGCGAAGCGAAGATTTTTAATCTCATTCGTCAATCTCCGAAAATTACGTTTTAATACGATTTTTCACGTTTTCACGCATTTTATTAATTTTGGGCCACTGTTGTCCCAATTACTGAATTCAATTCTTGACCTCATAATAAATGCACCAATTAAGTGCTTTAACACGGGTCAGACTTTTATACATTGGTATAACTTATTTACTGAATCTATCAAGTAATTAGAGGGAGGAAAGAAAAGAGAATGGGAATGAGCAGAAAAGGAGAAAGAGGAATAGGATGTAGCATTTGTATAGGATTAAAAGGAGCTGCAGTACAAAAATAACAATAATAAATTATAATTGATTATAAAAAATGTTATACTATTGAATCATGCCCCATTGCTAAATGGTGGGAATTCATAAAATTAAATATAGGTCACGTAATTTTCAATGGATTTCTTTAACTGATAATACAGCAAATATTTCGAACCGAATTTCAAATAGGACTGAAAAAATAACATTTTATGACTTTTATTTAAATTCCTTAACTAAAGTGATTTTTCTGCAAAATTTTCAAAACTAATATAGTTAAAGAAAAGTGCGATCTTAATATATAGTTAAACTTATTGCAGTTCATGTAAGTATTTAGTTAATAGTAAGTTACTACTCATTTTTCCTCTGATGGTAAATTAAATGTTCGTTCACATTTTATCCTGTTTTTTTACGAGTTAATAAGAGTAAAATGATTCATTTATTAAGTTAAATTCTATACGTTTTAAATAACTTATAATTTGCTCAAATATTTCAAATTAATTTTAGTTACTTCTTTATGCATTATATCTTATTATTTCGATTTTCCTCTTATTTTCAGCAAATGTTTGGATAATTATTTGGTCTCTCTACTAATAATTATTTAAACAGTATAATTAAAACCAAGACTAGTTCTCAAAAACACTGATTTTATTGCGCATGAAAGCCAAAGCAGTTCATAACATAAATTACTAATTTTTCATATCGAAATCATATACGAGTATATTTGGAATACTTTTATGATAATCTCGTCATATTTGACGGGCAATTGCGCTAGTATTATAATAATAAACTTGAGGAAAAGGAAAGGTAGTGATGACGGTTGCAACAAGATGTTGGAGGGAGCCCAGTGGACGCTTACTGGGGTTGGCGATCCGCTGGGGATGTCACAGTAACACAAGTGAAAGCACGAAAAAACACAATTGGAAGATTTTCGGGCTTAAGCATTTCTTCTTCGGCGACAGAGAGAGAGAGGGTAACTAAATGCAAGGTTACACACTGGGTTAGGATGTGGGGATGACAAGGTAATGTAAGGAGTTTGATGATTGGAGGAGGTGGGGAAGAGAAAGGGGTGTATGGCCAATAAGGTTAGCGAGGAGAGAGAGGAGTGTTGTAGAGTAAGGCGCAAATAGTCCTTACATTTTAACTATTCGGACACTCACCAACTACTTGCATCTATTATAAATAGATGCTTCTTACGGAGGATATATTATACTAGTTGTTGGTGCTTGCATTCTGCAAGCGTATCATCTCAAAATAAAAAAAACATTAATTTTTGATATTTCATCATTACAAATATTTTTCTAATTTAATTTTTAATTCTAAACATTTCACCTACGGAGCGATTTTCGTTTTTCCCTTATGTAAAAATAATAGATTAAATCAATCCCAAACCTTGCAATTTTAAAAATTTTATACTTTCTCCATTATGGGGTACTAATGCTCCACATTTCTGCCAAATTTTAAAATTGTAGCACTTCTAGAAGTGAAATTATATTTTTCTAATTGTTTAAATTTTAAACATTTTCAACGGCCGCAGTCGGTTTTGCACAAAGTCCGACCTATGAAAAAAATTTCGAATCTTCAGCTCATCTGGAAGGGCCTAAACATTAGTATCCTCCTCCTCATCCTCCTCCTCCTCTGTAAGAAACGTCTATATATAATGGCTAGTAGTTGGTGCTTGCATACTGCAAGCATTTCATCTCAAAATTAAAAAATATTCATTTTTCATATTTCATCATTACACATATATTTTTAATTCTAAATATTTCACCTCCGCAGCGTTTTTCGTTTTTCCCACATGTAAAAATAATAGTTTAAAACAATCCCCAAATGTTGCAATTTTAAAAATTTTACACATTCTTCATTATGGGGTACTATTGCTACATATTTTAGCCTAAGTTTAAAGTTGTAGCATTTCTAGAAGTAAAATAATATTTTTCTAATTGGTTAAATTTAAATAATTTTTAACGGCCGCCACATTTCATATATGGTAAAATTGAAATGTTTATTTGTGCAAATTCACTACTTTGTAAATAATTTGAAAATTTCAGCTTCCTAGCTCATCCCGTAGTACCTAAACAGTTATCCAATTGTTTAAACTTTAAAAACCAACCAACTAGAAAAAACGAAAATCATGAAAAAGTGAAACAATGCGGCCGCTAAAAATTCGCAATTGTTTAAACAAATTTTCAAGGTTTAGGCATTTTCGAATGCGCTATGGAGTTGAATTTTTTTTGTAAGTAGAATTTCTAAAAAAACGAAATAGGGATTATACGAATTTTGATATTTTAATTTGTTTGGCAGTTAAAAATTCTTAAAGTTTAAACAAATGGATAACTGTTTAGGTACTACGGGATGAGCTAGGAAGCAGAAATTTTCAAATTATATACAGAGTAATAAATTTGCACAAATTTACATTTCAATTTTACCATATATGACTTGCAGCGGCCGTTAAAAATTATTTAAATTTAAACAACTAGAAAAATATTATTTTACTTATAGAAATACTACAACTTTAAAATTTGGCTAAAATGTGTAGCATTAGTACCTTATAATGAAGAAAGTGTAAAATTTTTAAAATTGCAACATTTGAGGATTGTTTTAAACTATTATTTTTACATGTGGGAAAAACGAAAATCGCCGCGGAGGTGAAATCTTTAGAATTAAAAGAATATTTGTGATGATGAAATGTCTGTCTGAAAAATGAATGTTTTTTCAAGGTGAGATGAAATGCTTGCAGTATGCAAGCACCTTCTACTAGTTTGTTATATCCTCCTCCTCCTCCTCTGTAAGGAACGTCTATATATAATGATATGATGTAAAATCTAAGGTGCTTCTAGATATTCCACTGAGCTGAAATTTTGAAGGGTACCTTGGTGTTGGTCCAAAACCATCAGGAAAAATCGAAAATTCCAAAATTTCCCCTTACAACGGGGGCTTTTACACCCCAAAACGTTCATTTTCAAGTCCCATTAGAAAACCATTTAAATTCGTACAAGCCTTTTTATAATTGCGTTTTAAAATTACTTTTAATTAAGATACAAACTCCGGACCTAAATTAAAAGATGGGGAAAAACGAAAATTATTTTTCTTGAAAGTAGAACACGCATCCGTGCCAAATTAGTCCAATTATTTGATTTTTACTGCATAAAAAGGGGATTTTATACAATTTATATCAATGGCCTAATATTTCTGTCATGACTACGAGACAATGCTTTTCTTCGGGAATTTATTTTACGTGTTAATAAAACTGAACGAGAGCTTAGTGGCACGAACTGAAAAGTAGCTTAGTGTCATGACGTCACTCTCAGACGATATTATTTAAAAAATCTTGTGACTTATGACGCTGATCTTGTATGGTTTAAACATAGGGTTGCCAAATGTGTCATTTTCACCCGAAGACTCCGAGTTAAGCAATTTTTCTACGGTTTCAGGGTTTTAATTCATTTTCTCCGGGTGTGTATTTAGTTAGTAATTACTAAAATATCTGTTATGGCCACCACATGACTTTCTCCATACCTGTAATATTTCCAAAAATTCCAAATAGGTTACATGATAAATATTTTAAGAACTGCGAGAAAATCTAGACTACAAAGAACAGAAATAAACTCAAACCATAGCCTTCTGATATAGGATATAGCCCCGAAACTCCAACAATTAAGAAAATAAAATGAGCGTTACTAACAAGGAGAGGCTACGACCTTCGGGTCAAGGATTCTGATGAAAAGCGACCAGGCGATTCTACGTCGAAAATAAGGAGATCCGCGTCTTGGGGTTTTTGTGAATGGGCCCTTGAGTTCGAGAATTCAGCGTCGGAAATATCCGAAAACATCGTATGCAACTTAATTGGCTTCGTTGTCAGACTGTTGATAAGAAAGAGAATTGCTGATAGAATGGCGTGACTTACTTCTACGGGGGGACTGGGTTCGATCCCATCTTTTAGTTTTTTTTTTTTCTTCTTTTTTTTTCAAATTATCCAAGCATTATTGGAAAAGTAATATTCTCCGGTAAAAAATATGGTGTACTGTAATTTTTATTTGGAGATAATGAATGCAGTAAAATATAATAATGAGTATTTTAAATATTCCAGTCAATGAAACAGTGGTTCGCAGCATGACAAATGCCGTCGTGCAAGAATGGGCATCTGTAATTATATATTATTGTTATATTAATTACATATTGTTGATAATATTTGGCTTGCCTTTGCGGACAGCGATCGGAAGAGAAAGTAATGAGTATTGTGAATTTCCTTGAATATTTTGCATACGTTAACGTGAAAAGAACACGAAAGCTAACTGTGGAGTAATAAATAAAGAATTGAAAATGCCCATTATTACGTACATTTTTCTGCGTTCATTACCTCCAAATAAAAATTATACAGCGAAGCTTTACCGGAAAATGTTACTTTTGAAATAACGCTTTGATAGTTTTAAAAAAAAAAACGAAAAGATTGGGGAAGCGAGCCCAGTCCCTCACCGTAGGAGTTAGCCACGCTATCCCATAAGCAAATCTTTTTCTTGTCCATATCTCGACAATGAAGCCTATTAAGTTGCATAAGATGTTTTTGGATATTTTCGACGCTGATTTCTCGAACCCAAGGGCCCATTCACAAAACTCCGAGACACGGGTCTTCATATTTCGACGTAGAATCTCCTGGTCGCGTTTCATCAGAATCCGTAACCCGCAGGTCGTAGCCTCTCCTTGTAAAACGTAACTAAACGTAAATTGTCTACAATAGCCGCCGGTATGTGGTATGGCGGTGGAAGCTAAAAAATTAGTTTTTAAAG
This sequence comes from Tanypteryx hageni, assembly GCA_028673005.1. NCBI lineage: Eukaryota > Metazoa > Arthropoda > Insecta > Odonata > Petaluridae > Tanypteryx > Tanypteryx hageni. The sequence continues at coordinate 97,289,793 of CM054112.1, read as the reverse complement.
TATCTCTTAAACAATGCATTATATGGGGAAAATGTTTCGAACAGAGATCGTATAAAATTAAATTTTCTACAACTTTTATCCCAGTACTTTTTTACATCCATCAAATATTAAAGGAAATATTCAAAATAAATGGAACATCTCCTAACAATGCGTTATATAAAGAAAAGTTTCAAACAAACGTTGAGGAGAATAATATTATCTATGAAGTTTATAATAAACAACATTTACATTTATGAAGATTTAAATGAGTTTTTTGCCAAAAGTCACAACATGATTCGAGTAAACATCCACTTTCGGTTGAGTGATTGTTGCCAAAACCTAATCGGCTCTTCATTATGTAGTATTATTTCTAAATGTAAAGCTTGGTATTGATACGAGTGTAAGTTTTTGAGTTAGAGCGCCCACAAAATCCTGTCACATACAGATCGACAGACAGACACACAGACATCATCAAAAAAATAGTCAAAACGTGTTCAGGGAACCTTAAAACATGTATTTCCGTTGAAATCTCGCATTCGACTTTTTCATGAAAACGATACTTGCTCTATACTTCGTATATGGAAAAAGAAAAATGGAAACTCGTTTTAAAGTACAAATGAGCTAAAGCCTTGTGACAGCTAACAGAGATTTATAAATAATACATTGTACTCTAAACTAATGGATTTTCCTATAGGGTTTCAGAGGATAATTTATTTTGCTAAGATTTCCAGAAACTTTCTATCACATTTGATTTATATGGCGATTTTGAAATCCGCCATGCATGGTATTTTTCTTTTGCTGAGTAAAATATCTTAGAATTAATACATCGAAACAGGATTTGTACAATTATCAGCGTAAAAGAATGAAAGTTCTAATTTTCATCGTAGTATTTTGATTATTAAGCGTATTTTTTTCTAATTTCTTGTAAACAATGACGTTTTTACAGTTTGTATAGCTTTGATTTACAATACGTTTTAATTTCCCAACTTTTTAATAAGAGAAAACCTGTAAAAAGCTATAAAACAGGTTTTTCTCCAAAGTCACCGGGTTTCAGATAAAAAAACTCCGGGTCATGAAGGTCTAAAAGTTGGCCACCCTTTTTAAACATCGTTTTGCATTATTAAAATAGAAAAATGAAAGAGAATAATCATTTCCATCATTTTTATTAATAAACATGATTCTTCATTAAATATCTAATTATACATTACGAGCTTATCGTACGGAATTTCCGCGTTGATACATTCGTTTCTGTAGTCTTCTATTCACGAGTAGTCTGAGCTTAGAGTTAATGACTCACAATCCGATGAATTGAATCAATATGTCTCCTCATTTAATTTTTTATATCCGGATCGAGTTGTCGATGCTTCCCGTGCTTTCCGCGTAGGTCTTTGGAAACAACCCGGCATTTTTTCCTGGATGACAGTTCCAATGGGCCTGTCATTTATATCCAAAGTGACTTTGAAAAAATGCTTTCATATCCTTATGTGCATATCCTCCACTTCAAATTAAAAGGCGTTATTTAGACGTCTTTTGTTTGCATTTCTAGAGTATCCATTGTTTTACGTGCCAACGCTACAAGTATCCTGGAACGACTGCTCATACTGCGCATGACTGAATTAATAAAATATGATAATGACTGAGTGAGAAGCTAATTCCTAAGCTGAGTTTCAATTTGTGGCATTAAAAAAGTGCTTCTATGGATCCAGTATAAGTGTCACAACTTGAAATTTGACGGTTTAATAATTCCTATTAAAATAAAAATTCCGTATTTTAATGTAAGAAAAGCGTCACAACTTGAAATTTGACAGTTTAATAATTGTATTTTAGATAAAACACACCCGAAGCAGGAATAGTGTCACAAGTAAAGAATTTACACTCATAACGTTATCACCGAATGACTAAATGAAAACTGACACCACTCAAAATATGACGTTCTTCCTGTTAAAACGCACAACCTCCGTCTTCGGCGCACGTGAAACAACTAACTTGTTAATTAATTAATTACATTAATTACTTTCGAATGTGTAGCAAAAACTCTGCCTTGTTTTAATTTCATTCCTTAAAGTGGTTCGGTGAAGAAAATTTTGCTTATGTCATTCATTCATCATGAAAGAGATGCATATATACCTCTTAAGAACATTACGGTATGCACACAATCCTAGAAATTTATGGATTCGTTCGAGAGGGCATCAATCAATCAATCTTCACCAAAGACTTTCAAAAATCTGAAAACAGTAGCGACCGAACGCAGGTGGAGTGTACACACTCCCTCTTCCATCCCCTTTCTCCCTCTCCCTCAAACTTCCTCCCTCTCTCTCCATAATTCCTCCTTCTTCCTCCTTCCTTCCACCCTCTCCATCCACACTTCCTCCCTCTCCCTCCACACTTCCTCTCTCTCTTTCCTCCCTTCCACCCTCTCCCTCCACACTTCCTCCCTCTCCTTCCTCCCTTCCAACCTCTCCCTCCACACTTCCTCCCTCTCCCTTCCACCCTCTCCCTCCACACTTCCTCCCTCTCCCTCCACACTTCCTCCCTCCACACGTCCTTCCTCTCCCTCCACCCTTCCTCCCACTCGCTCCAAACTTTCTTTCCCTCCACCCTTCTTCCCTCTCTCTCCACACTTCTCCCATTCCTCCTCCTGTCTACCCTATCCCTTCACACTATCTCCCTATCCCTCCACACTTCCTACCTCCCCCACCCTTCCTCTCTCCCCCTCTACCGTTCCTCCCTACACAATTCCTCTCTCCACACTTTCCCCCTCTCCCTCCACACTTCCTCCCTCTCCCCTCCCGCCCACTTGTGCCGCTAATTTGCAACGCCATTAGATTTGATCTTCCTTTTTTATTTCGTCGGGCCACCTAGACTCGTCTATACGAGTAATGGTCTATGTGCGGAGGCTTGGTTCTGCCGAGCAATGACATTTACGTCTCCGGGGATCACCCCTAATCGATGTGTTTCGGTGTTTTTTTTCGGAGGGGTGAAAAGGCAAAAAAAATGGAGAACAGATTGAGAGAGGGAAGTGGGGCAGAGAAAGAGTTGGGTTTGGCGATTGGCAGGGATAGCGCAATGCAAGGGAAGACAGTGGGAGGGAAAAGAGAAGGAAATAGATATATTAAGTGAAAGAAGGGAAAAGAGGAATACAATTTAGTGAGAAGGTTGAAGACTACGGAAGGATGGAATGAGGAGTTAGTTGCGGAAGTAATGGGAGGAGTGGAGGGAGAAATGTAGTCAATGGAGGAAAATATTGGGAAATGGGAAAGGTGATGAGGAAGATAATGGGAGAGGAATGATGAAGGAAAGCGAAATTCGCGGAAAAGAAAAGAGAAAAAGATTAAATAAAAAGAGAGAATGGAGAGGATGAGGAGAAAGAGAGGATTAAAGACAAGAAAGAGGGACACTAGTTGAGCGGAGAAAATAGTTGAGGAGGGAGACAGAAGAGGGATAGTGAGAAAATACAGAGAGAAGAATGCGGAGTGAAGAAACAGATAGAAGAGGAAAATAATGGAGAAAGAGAAATACGTGGAGAAGGGAAAAGAGAGGAGATGAAGATGAAGAGAGGTAGAAAAGGGAGGGGGAAGACCGGAGAGAAAATGACAGGCAGGAAGTGAGGCGATAACAGGATGGAGAGTCTAAAGAAGGATAAGGGAAGTGAATGAAATGGAAAAATAGACAAATGATAGCAAGGAAGAGAAAGTGAGAGAAATGTTCAGAGACAGTGGAGGTGCAGAGCGAAGAGAGGAGAGAGAGAGAGAAAGATGAAAAGAGAGGAGGGAAGGGTATTGGAATGGGCGAGGACGTGGGAAGAGAGTTGTGAGATGGCGTGCAAAGTGAGGGATGACATAGGTTCTGCTTTTTTGGTGGGAAAGGGAAAAGGAGGGAGAGGTGGAAGGTTTTGAAGAGCGTGGGAATCGGAAGTGATGGCAATTGTGCCACGGGAATCAAGAGGTAAAACGTCAGCTATTACGAGGAGTACGTTTCCGATCGATTTTTCTCGGCGGTCTTTGGGCGAAAATCCTCGTGTTTCCTATTTCACTTATGCCACGCGCGTTATATTTTTCTTCTTTTTCCGTTCCGATGCGAGCTCTTGGTCTAAGTACGTTACCTGACTCGCAATTTTTATCTTTCTCCCACTCCAAACTCGTCCCCGCCCCATATTTCCACCCCGCCACCAACCACCTCGCCCCTACTCCTCTCTCTCTCTCTCTCGAATATGTTGGAGAGGAAATAACAATATCTTTTCCAGGTGCCCGCTGAATAAATAAGCTCTGAAGAGGGATGTGCAGGCATACGGAATTTTTTTACCAAAATAAAGAGCGCGCGTTTTTCGTTTGTTTTTTTTTTCACGGGAACCGTTTTTATTTCCGCGTGGATACGTGGCGCTTAAAAGCATAATCCGGTAAGTTTCGCTAATCTGCCTTTTATTACGAATAAAAGGATCTCGTACGTGCATTTCCTCCTAAATAGTCGGTGGGGATTGATATTGAGTATTCGATGTATACGTAGAGCCATTACCAACATATTAGGCGAATTCACCGATACCCGGAATGGCGGTTGGTGTTTGACCTTTTTAAGTTTTAGTGGCTTTCACGGCTAGTTAGGATAGAGAGTTTATAATTGTGGAAAATTGCGGGTCAACCATTAGCTTAGAATTTTGAGGATGAATATTTATTCCGATTATTTTTAATACCGCCCTAGCTGATTAGAGCAAATATAAAGTTGCGGTATTTTTTACTGAAAAATACCTACATTTGTCAGTATGTTAGCGTATGTTCTACTAGTGTTAATAGCTGTTTGAATTTGGTTCTAAAATTTCTATTTTAAAAATAATTGCATGCATACTAAGAAATTTCCTAGCCATGTGACATTAACATCATTTAACGTATAATTCTAATTTAAGCTATGAATTTATAACTTGAACTTTTTAGCAAACGTGCTGAATGGAAACGTAAATTTTTTAATGAAAAGACACAGAATAACCCAGTCTTGAAAGTGTATCATATCTTATTTCCGATAGTTTGAATCTTACGGTGATATGAACATCTGTACTATTAATTTTAAACCATTAATAATTTTACTGTGGATGGCATTGAATTAATTTTTATGAGCTAATGATAAATGTATCTAATAAAGATCTACCTGCTTAACTGACAATACTCATGTGCTTACTGTCCCGTCAAATCTTATTCATTTAGGGAGAATTTCAATTTTTCAATGCATTTCCCATCTCATTTCCTTCCCGAGTTGCAATAATAATTTAATTTTCATTAATGCGCTGAAAACTGGTTTTATGATTGTAGCTTCATAGCCACTCTGTCAGGTTCTTCTTTGAATTCGTAAACCATTCAAGTACTTTAAAATTTTTTCTCACATTCCTTGAATATCTCTTATAGATCAGGAAGATTTTTCCTCTGCCGAACAAGTATTTTAAATTTAAGTAAAGATCGCGCCTGAGAAATACTTTATACTCAGTTCACTACTCGAGGTATTTTTTTCTGCGGTGGCTTCAAATGAAAATTTTTTCTGCATTTTTTTGTTCATTCATCTTATAACTGTAAAAAAAACTACGGGTGAAAGCAATAGCAAAAAATTCTGGAGACATAATTTTCCACAAACAAGCCCAATATCAAATATCATTTTGCAATATGATGCGCTTTAAATCTAACAGCAATACTGGTTCGATGATTTGTTATGTCGGTTGGTTATTGGAGATACCTTTTAGAATTTTGTTTCCTTTGTTTAAATTAAATAATTGGCCAAAAATAATCGAGTACGTCAATGCAAAAAAGTAGCCTCCGTGATTTTTTAGTATCCTGCCAATTGGTATATATTGCTACGGTTTATTTTGTTCTCTACTTATTTCTAAATGGTGTCCAAATGTTTTCAATTAATTATAACCATGTGTATTTTATGATACATAACTTTTTGAAAAAGTACTTAACAAGCTTACGAAACAATCCGCTGTCGAAGAACATTAGAAAAGTATAGTCGTTAAATTAAATTCAATCTAGTCTAGCAAGGATGATTCGGTAAACGGTTTCTCGATGGTAGACATCGTTATACTAGTGAACAAATATTACTTGGGCACAGGTATTTCAACAATTTTAAATTTTAAGGTGTTTGGAAGACATTTTACCCTAACAAACTACATAAATTCGAGAATTTAAAATGTATCACTTGTAATACATCGCGATAAAAATTTTGTAAAATCTATCGTCAATGAAGCTTATTTGAATGCATACAAAAAATTAATATTTCATTGGATATTTCAATTGTCCAAAGATTTTCAGGATATTTTTCCCACTCAAAAACTTATGTAAGAGGTAGGAAGATGAGCGTAAAATCTTCTTGATAGCAATTATAATTAATAATGTGAGACCTGTCATCTAATTTCGATTATTTTTTGTTTACATTATTCCGTCTCCGGTTATTCGTGTAATGTGAGATAAATTGAAATATCGGATATTTTTGTTTCTATTCCTGAAGTTGCAGAAAAAGTATAATGATTTCGAAATTATAAATCGGAAATTAACTTTGTGCCTGTTTGTGCGCGACTCTTTGGTTATATCCCGAACCTATGAAATCAAAAAATATAATCGAGCAAATATCGGTACTTTCGAATTTATTGGACGTGCGATGTACGGAATTCATCAGACAATAGCAGGTCATAAAAAATTAACGCAGTCTCTCGCAAACAGTAAGCCCTTTCTTCCAACGGCGAGACATAAAATCACATATCTTGTACTTTCCCTCCTCTCTCTCTCTCTTGCCAAGCACTTCAGATATCTGAATCCGAACGAGTTCAATTTGATCGCTCAGTAAAATGTTCGCCCCATTTGGCGCCTATTTTTTTCTCGCAACATTCCCTGAAACCGCTGCGAAACTCGGTGGGAAAAATCAAGGGAGAATTCATCAAGGGTCGTGTTCTATTAGAACATTTTGGCGCAGCGCGATGGCATAGTTTCTGCCGGATTCGATTTTTATCGTCGCGAAAAACCCCTTCCGTAAATGTGCAGTTGTTTAATGATGCTCCGTAGGGTTTTTGGTCACTCCATTTGCATTCCAAAACGATTATTTTGAAAGCTAACACTTTTGTTTTTCACGTGGATAAAGTTGTTGCTAATGGCCCCACTTTTGAATGGCCGTTACGATCGAATGGATTTGGCCCGTGAGGTGAATTATAATATTAACTCCACTCGAATCAGGAGTGTGCCGTTTTGTTCCGCTGATTCTGTTTTATTTAATTCGGCGAACGTGGGGAGGGATTTCTTTTTTTTCTGCAGTGTAAACTATTCATCCTTCGCTTTTGGAAAATAATTAACAGGATCCATTTTTATATATTGCATAGATTACCCGTTTGATGCCAAAACGCCCGAGAGTAAACTTGTTGAAGTGATATTTAAATTAATTCTTTCATATTCCTGATTTCTCATTTTTCATTTTGATTTTATTAATAACGTGCATGATGATGCGTGCTTAAAATGTTTACTGTTTTGGTGGTTGAATTTAATCATTAAGAGATGTAAACATCGCAATGTGATAAAAATATATAAGCAAAATATAAAATTATAATTAAGAGATACGCAGATAAAAAGAACTGAGAGATTTTTGTTGTAAGTGCACATTAACAACACTTTCGTTTCAAAATATTTCCAAATTTTACTAAGTCTATCCAAAGCAATAAAAGCGACAAAATGCAAATATTAATGCAAAGTGATTCGTTTGTTATAATTTCCATTTACGAAAGAAATTTTTTGGGGAAATTGCGCAAGTTCATTCGTTCGATTGATATTTAACCATCGGTAATAACAGCGTCATCATCATCATTGGTAGTTTGTTCGTAGGTAGGTCTGTGATTATTATTGGTCAAACCTGGTTATCCACATACTCCTGTTTTGTATAGCAATGTATTTAACATTAAATTTTTCATAAATTAAATGGAGAAGGCATTATTTTTTACATGAGGCTACCATTCGAAGTGAAAGCCATCAATATCTTAAAAATTCAATTAATGATTGACACATTTAACATTTTATAATGTTTGTCAATCACATTCAATTAACGTGTAGCTGCAGGGCATTTTAAAATAAAAGTTCCGGAAAGCAAGTAACTCGGATCGCTCTACTAATTAAACGACGGGTTCATGCCGTATTTTAAAGCAGCGATTGTATTCGAATAAGGAATAACAATTTATTTTTGAAAACACGACAAAATAACTTTTGCAATACCACAATTTTAGAAAACTTACCACCCGGGTTTCAATGCTTAGCATCATCATCATGAAGTTATTTTTGACGTATTTTTTAAGATGGAATACTATCAAGTGATGGCCCATACATTCGAGTTTGGGAAAATTTTATTTGTTTCAAAACTCTAGATCAGAACAGTAAAAATACAACACTGAGGAAGAGTGTAATATTCATACGTGTGAATATATTCCCTATTTCTTATTCAGTTTCCTTTTTTATTTCCATTCTATATTAGATCATTTAAACTGCGCTGGATTGAATGGTGTAGTAACGTTTACAAAAAACGTAAGATTTCCGATGTCGGAGAAACAGCATCCACTTTCTATAAACGAATCGAAACCGCTTCCGTTCCTAAATTGCTACGCTCTTCATTCTAAAAGAAAACCCCTCTGTCAAAGTCTGAAAGCAGAGCGCTTGAAAATAAATATATGAAAAGGGCTCTCCTTAGAAATCGCACGTACGGAAAATTACGCATCCAATCTTCACTCCAGAACCTTTTTCATTATCCCAGGTAAATGAAAGCGGCAAAACGGAGAAGGATTCGTCCGTGATCGAAAATCGCATTTCCATTTGGGCCAGCCCTCCTTTTTTTCCTTCCCTCCCTCTTGAGTGGGTTGTGTTCCTCGAGAACTCGCCCCTATCTCCTTCCCTTTCCTCTCTTCCCCACCTGCCTCCGTCCTCTTCTCTTCTTATTCCTATATCTTTCGCTCGCTCTCTCTCTTTGCCTTCAAACTCCAATTTCATTTCGCCTTTAGCAACTCTTCATCCCTTGCCTACCAAAAACTGCCTCTCCCGCTCCGCGCCACCCACTACAGTCCCCAGCAAATCCCTTCCACCCCTCCACACTCTCCCCACCCTCCCTATCAACACTTTCCCACCGCTCTATCTCGCTCCATAGCAACCCTGACTCTTTCTCTATTCCCTCCTCTTACCCTAACCAATTCTCCGTCTTCTTTTACTGCCTCGTGTCCTCTGCCGCCCTCATCCCTTTTAAACCCCTGGGCATTCACTGAGATTCCTACCTTCTCACGCTTATCCTTGTCGCCTTCGTTATTAAAATCTATAAAGATCCGAGCACGGAGGTGGTAAAAAAAAGCAATAAATACCTCACGGAGTCTCTCCGTGATTTAGCTCCACACGTGCCCAGCTCCTTTCTCGGCTAATTTTCCGCTGATAAAAAAATTAACTGCGAGAATAAAAAAACGTTCAAATGTAGCAGACAAGGAGAGAAGCGAGCTTAAGTAATAAAAGCTCTCTTAAAAGGATTCTTTTTCGTTTTTGTATTTTCCACAAGTTGCGCCCAAAAATACCTCTTTTGAGCTCGTCACGAATTTTGCATTTCCGAAAGGTTTCGGCGACTCCTTCGGTTTCTTTTTTAATATTTCTGAACTCGAGGCTGTGGGCGCAGCAGAAATGAAACCTTATGACTCGTTCTAGAGAAGTAATTGAAACACACGCCGACTCTATTCAACTTTTTTTACCCTGACAACAAGTGCTCGGAGGTCGTTATGGTTTGGGAAACGTCCCCATAGTTATATGTTCCCTGGGATTTTTAAACCTCGGGGAGAAAATTGCATTCCTCATAAATCCTAGTGTATCCCGCGATTTCCTCCTTACGGCTAGTTTTTACACCACCCAAGAATTTTTGACCCTTAACAAAAAATACGATTTTTTTATTTCGGCTGCGAAAACATTCCGATATTTCGACGTCGGATAATCCTTTCTCTCCCCATTCTTCCCCCTCGAGCTATTCGTTTGCGGACGGGAAGTATTTCCATTCCGCAAATAGACAAAATTCGGTCTTTATTAGGAAAGAGAGAGAAAGAGACGACAAAAATAACAGACTCGTTTGTCTTCCGAAGAGTTTATTAACCTTAGGTAGTGGATTAGCTAGACATTTTACGCGCTAGGGAAACTAACAAGAAATTGATCTGATTAGATGTTAGTAATAAAGTATGTAGCTGCATGTTAGATATACGAAAAGTGTTTCTCTACATTTCCATTTCAGTTAACTTAAAAATTTTCCTGCAAATAAAACTTTTGAATAATTTCAAACGACATCAGTCAAACAGTCAAATATTCATCTCTCAAAATTGGATCTTTTTTATCTTTTATGGCGTTTGGATAAGTCATTTTTATGAATCTCGACCAAACACTTCTCTTAATGCTGGGATGTATGTTGGCGCCTATTTCTGTTTCAATTACTTGCTAGGATACATTTGTCAATGTACGATAAAAAGAAGCACTCAGTGGTTTAAGTAACCTACATTTCGATTATTATGCTAGTGGAAGGCGTAATAATGCTGAGATATGTATTCTTATTTTAAAGTGACAAGCGGAATTATATCATCGTTTTCATAATATTTATATTAATACACTGCATTATATAAAATTAAAATGATTTTCCATTTTTCTATTTTGCTTGTATTATTTCTTCTTTAAGGGTGAAACCTGAAAGTGATACAATAACTCAAGACTTTCTATCGGTAAATAATCGAAAAAATAAATGATAGTTTTAATCAGAAATTATTACACTTCCATATCTTATTCAACAAGCAAGTTACGTTATATGATACTCTCGTGTCTTTCTACTTTAAGTGGATTTCTGCAAAGTAATAACTAGTTAAAAAATCGTCTCGTCTATATACCTGTAGAGATAATGTCAGTGAAAGTGCTTTCACACTGAGTCATAAAAGTAAGGCTATAATATTATGAGAACTTGTTTTAAATAATGATTATTCCAGTAGTTATATCTGCATATTTGACTAATGTCAATTTAGTAGCACACTCTTATTGACTCCCTTCCATAGATCTTACTGCCAGTCTCCTCTGTCTCCCTCACGTTCCATTCTCACACCCTTCCATGTCAGTCTCACTCCCACTCCTCAACTTTCTTCATATCCCTGTTTACTTAACTAAATCCTCTTATGGTCAAAAGTTAGACGATTGATCCCATTCCTACCAAAAGTACTCCATGCCATTTTCATTCTCCCCAAAAAGTGATCCGTAAGTAGTGATGAGTTGACCAAAGTGAACGTAACTTGTTACTTCTTCGAGTTCAGCTGCGTTGATAGATATCTTCTCGGTATTTGTGAAGGAGTTGTACATGGCCTTAGTTTTATTAATATTCATTCTAAGCTCAGATTTTTGACTTGCCTGCTCCAGTTTCTCAGTTCTTATACGGAGCTATTCTAGACTTCCTGCGAACAGTATGATGTCATCAGCAAATCGCAAGTGACTCAGAGATTCTCCATTTACCCTTATTCTCTTTTCTTCCCAGTCTAGCATTTTGAGTATTTCCTCTAGAGCTGCTGTGGATAATTTATTAGACATAATATCTCCTTGCCTCACTCCCTTTTCGGTCTTAAAGATACTTGTTTCTTCATGTCCTAAGTAACCTGTCAGTCATTATAGAATACTGTCTTTCAAAAAGTAGATGGTGAGCTTTTTTAAATTGCGATAAAATACTTTGTATCTTGATAAGATAAAAATCAAACCTTGGCAATGAAGAATATGAAATATAAAGCGTGATTTGAAATGCACTGCTTTTCAATGACAGAAAACATAATTACATTTCTTTCATTTTGAAATTGTTTTTGAAATTTAATGAGGTTATTTAGATAAGTCATTGATTAATTAAATCATACGTTCGACCTAATACAGCGTGAATTAAATTGTCACGTGAAGGCTTACTTTGTAATCCGACAGTAATTAATTGGCAAGCTTCTTACGCAGACATTTCCAAATTCTGTTTTCCGCGTATTCCAGGATCCGTGTCACTTCTGCTTTCAGTCTGAGCGCGACTAATGAGATGACTCACACGCGTTTTACGAGTCCTAATTGCTACAGAAATTTTGGCCATTGATTTTGTGTCTTAATTAATCATTTTTGGTTGCTAATTTAAATACAATTGCTCTAGATGTGTCGTATATGTGAAGAAGTAACTGCATCTATCCTCTCCGCCAGTAGCAATAAAAAATGACTGCTCAGATTATATCTCAAGCTGTACTCCCTGTTCCATGTAAACTATGAACTCCGAATGAGGCCTCTAGCAATAATTAAGGAACATAAAATATATTTGGAAATAATTTTTTAATTATTTGACTGATTTCCGAGTGCTATACACATTCATGATTATCGTAATTTTATTTTGATATCTGCATATTCATTTACATATTCACCGACCATTACAGACTTGCTCGTCGTAAGTTAAATAACCATTTTGCATATTTCTTTAATTGCATTAAACATGTCGAAAATTTATAATAACACATTTCACTAGAGAAACATAATAAACTCATGCCGGATATAGCCCTTAATATGAATAAAAATTAGTTATTCAACCAATCGCATTGCGGTCTACTTTCAAGAATAAACGGACACATCATCATCCAATTAAGCAATGAATACCGCAAAATAGAGGCACGCATAAAGGCCCCTTTCGAAACAAAAGATAACATTTCAAAATCGAAAAAATCTAAACAAACTGTTGGTTTTTCATCAAACCGAATCGGGTGCTGAACTCTGACGAAAAAGTTAAATGAATAATCCGGTGCAACTTTATATTTGCAAACCTATTTTTGGCTCCATTTCACTACCTTCCGCCCCACTTTGCTGGTCCCCTTTAAAATGCAGTCGCTCTTAATAAGCGCTGCGCTCTCTACGATTTCATATACCGAAATCGCGTGACTCATAGCTTCGTAGTTATGGGCGTTTATTGTTCCTAGAAATAGGCGATCGACGTTTATTTTGATGCATTTTTCTAGGCCTTTTAGTTTCCGACGCTTTTAAGTGTTTCTTAAAAGTCATCACTAATAAGTATTGAAGGATATATTTATTTTTTAAATCTTTGAAGAATATCGACGTATATTTTAATGTTTTATCGATTTTTATCTGGAAAAATGTTATAGACTTAATTCCTTCGATTTAAATTTAACTAAAAGTGTGTAAATGTAAATAATACTTCTTGTATGCTGGTTTATATGTTGTTGAATACATTTTGGTGAATGTGTTGTTGACTTCGACCACCAACATGGAACAGTTAATTTTTCAGAATGAATCAGAAAGTATATTTTACTCGTTAATTCGCGCCTCTTATTCACGAAATCATGATCATTCCTGAAAAATTAATGTAACGTTAATATAATATACAGCCAAATGAATGATTATTTTGATCTTACCTTGTTGAGTAACAAACGACTATGAATGTAGAGGTAACCCCAGTGTGCGTATAGGGAACGATGCTACTTCGACTGCAATAAAAGAGAAATTAATCGCAGGGGCATTCTCTCTCGGAGGATGAATTATACAAATTTTATGACAGGATGCTTTTGAAAATGCCATAAGGGCATCCGACGATCGGTACTCATTTTTCAGTCGGGGAAAACTTTTATTTTGCCTCTTGGAGGAGGTCGGCAGATCTGTTCGCACAGAAGATACAATAGTCTATTGTGTCTTCGTTTCGTTTCGGTTAATGGAGTCCTAATGGGTAGGAATTATCGGGTCTGGTCGAGGGTAAAGACGGAACGCAATGAACCGATCATTATTTTGTCCCTTAACTATGGTGGCAGCTCAGTATGTCTTTAAGACAGTTGCATAAGCGACATTAGAAAGCAAAGTGAACTCCGTCTCTTAAGGCAAATGCCGACTTTCTCTACCGTTTTGGATTTTTGGTGGTGTATAATGTTTGTGTGCGGAAAACGAAGTTTAAAAATCATGACGCATAATTTTGTAGAAAATGCAGTAGTAAAAAATAGACACTCATTGACGACAATAATTCATTTTCGACTCATTTAAAAGTTTCGAAATTTGGTGTTTATCGACATATACCGATTTAATTAGAATGCTACCAAGCCTACTTATAGCATATTTATGAGCGGAGCGTATGAAAAAATAATTAATAAAACCTTTTCGAATCTCTCGGAACTTCTAATTAAAAATGCAAGCGTCACTTGTCATTTTTTATCGCTTTTTATCTAAAAAAATCGCTTATTTATTCGGTTTGCCTGTACGTCCGTTCGTCTGTTTGGGCAATATCTCTGGAATCCTGCAACCTGGAGAGACTATTTATGTAGGATAGATTGGACTATATAAGAGCTAGACATATTAAAAATTTTGCTGGTGTATATTTGGCTGTTGGTGAGTAATCGGTGACTCCTTTGTCGCATTACTACCCACCCATAAGAAAAACATCGATGCAGAGCATTATTAATTTTTATTTCTCAATTAGTTAAAATTAAGACCTGAGCTAAAGGCATGAAGAGTTCCATAGTTGAAAGACTGAAGTTTATATTTTTCAAAAACAGAATTCAAATGAGAACGAACAATTGTTTTTAATCCAAAAAAGAGGGAACATTTTCCGGTTTTTAACAATGGGAAATATCAACCACCATGGCAAATAGTGCATTGCTTTTAAGTGGGAAACATATTGTTGCATAGCATTAATATAACGCTTTTAAAGGGAATTTATACACTGCATTACGAGGACGTCATAACAACCAAAGATATAATCTTATGATGACGTCGTAATCCTAAAACAAGAAAAAAAGCACTGTAATTTGCTCTGCGACTCATCCCTCACTTTTTTACATCTATTCATTCATACAGCGATACAGTCACCTCCCCGTTGTTATTCCTTTCGATGCTTAAACATTTTTCGAAGATGCCTAGAGCGATATAAGCTGAATGAAAGAAAACGTTGAGCGAGAGAAGGTTTTAAATGAAGAGAGGAATGGAACGAGAGAGATTCACGCCTTCCTACCCTTTCCTAGCGGTCTCTTCAACTCCTTCTTTCCACCTCGTTCGCGAAAGCATCCCTTTTCTCTGGCTCACAGTTTTATGCATCGGCTTTTAAGCTATCTCGGCGCTATCTCCTCGGGAAAGATATAGTTTGAACTTCCTATTCGAAGTACGAAAACTCTTTGGAGGAAAGGAGTAAATGGTGGTTGGGAGCGCCTCCGGCCAGGTCTAACTGACACGCCAGCACACGCTTTGCGACATCTCGTAAATTCAATTATTATAAGTGATTATACATATATAGGTCGATGAACGCCTTTTAAAAGGTCGTGTAGTACTCCTTCTAGATTAATCACTCTTCCCGTTGATGCAAAGTTTTAAATTAAAATTAAATTAAATTGGATTAAAATATTAGGACGAGTAAATAAAATACCCTGCTTTTCAGATGAAAGCGTTTGATAAATCGAAAACGTGCATTTCTTCATGGCTTTACTGAAGGTAGTTTTGAATAAACCTGTATGAATGCTCGCAATATTTTTTTAAATTCCTTTAATTCGAGTTCTTATACTTCACAGAATACATATTTCATTTAGTAATTTTTAAAACCGAATGAGGAAAAGTGAGAGAATTTCTTTTTTAATGAAAAATTTTCCGAACTTTTGCGATGTGATCGAAATGATGTACCAAGCAAGCGAGAAATGTTGCATTGTACAATCTTATCTGCTGCTTAAACTATTTGATTTTAGCTATCTGAAATCCACCTCACTACAACACGGACATTTTCACATCGGTGATGACTTTGTCCCACCAGCATGGCATCGCGTGATCTCGTTCAGATGGAAACGAAAACGAACTGCGGCATTTATACGCCTCCATCGTCAAACGAGGTAATTAAATTATAATTAAGCGTCCAATTTACTTTTGAATTAGTCCATTGCCCTCAATCATCAGTCATTGGTATACATGCATTTTACGTTGGATTTCATTAATTTTGAATGTCTAAATGTAACCCCTAAAGTGGACTTTCTACATTAATATTAAGTTATTCCGTTACATTTCACTGATTGCTAGATAAATATAAAAACACATTGTATGTAATATTTATGTGTTTACTGGTAAATTTATTTGCGCATTCCTTCCGATGTACATATGCAAACTTATTTTCTTAGATTACATGCATACATAAATATCTGGTAAAACATTTATTTTAATTTTATTTTATTTATTGTAATTTTTATCCTTGTATCGTATTAAATCAAGCCGTTACGTTGATCGTTAGATACTTGACCCGCGAAGACATTACCAACAAAGCAATTTACGAAAAACATCTCTTTTTGTCGAAACAGATCCTCAGATCTTTTAAAAAGTGCAGCGTGTCTTTTAAAAAAAAACAGCTGGGTAAAAACAAATAAGGCTTCTGCTCATAAATCCGCCGCCTTCATTCCAGCCCATCTGTTAATCTCCGCGGCGATCTTTTCGGGAAATTTTGAAAGGACTCATTCATTGCCTCGGGAACAATTTCTCCTCCATTTACTGCGTGCCCCATCTCTGCGTGCACAAAGAAAGAGGAAGACGGAGGAAGAGAGAGTGAAAGACATATCTCGGAGAAGAAGCGACCCCTTCCGCTTTATTAAAGATATCGTTACTCCTTTTTTAATTAATTAATAAATAAAAACGCGAACGAAAGAATTCTACCGCTCTTTCTATTTAACATCTCCAACCATCCGACCAAAAAACCTCGAGGAACCGAAATTCTGAAGCTGGAAGGGAGAATGAATGGCGAGGTACATAATTATAAAATAATACAATGAGGAGGAAGGAAAGGGTAGTGAGGAGACGCGAGGCAATAACGTCTTTATTCCTCGGCGGAAAAATATTAAAAGCAATATTATCCTTCCTCTTCTCCTTTCCGCCCCCACTCAAGGAAACTACTTCTTCTTGCGGTGTCATTTCCTTCTCTCGGTCTTATCACGAAGAGGTCCAAATGCGAGAGGAATAAAAGGTGGCGAGTGGGCGAGACGAAGCGGTGCGCCATCTAGCTAACTCTCCTTTCTCCCTCTCTCGCTCAGCTTACTGCCTCGTTCTCTCTTTTCTATCTTTCTATCTCCCTCATTCCATATCCCTTTCTATCCCTCTCTCCGTCCCTTTTTATCCCCCGCTCCCTCCCCTTCTCCCTCTACTCATCCCTCCCACTTTATCCCTCTCCCTTCGGTTCTCTCTTCACCATCCCCCTTCCCTTTCCTCCATCCATCTCTTTTCCCCTCCTCACAGCCTTTCTACTTTATTCCTCTCCTTTCACTTTCCTCTTTATTCCTCTCCTTTCTTTTTCCTCTCCTTTCACTATCCTCTACGCTCTCCTATATCCCCTCCGTTCTCCTTTCCACTTCCTCCTCTTTCCCTCCTTTTCCCTCCGATCCCTCCCTCTCCCTCCTTCCTCTCCATCTCTTCTCCCTCTTTCCACTCCTCCTCTCCTCAATTCCTCGCCCTCACCCTCTCTTCTCCCCAATTTTCTCACCCCACCCCTATCTCTCACCCTTTCCTCCCCTCACTCCCTCTCTACCTTCAACTCCATCTGCGTGTTTCTTTTACGCGAGAAGCGGGAGGCTGAGGCGAAATCCACGATATCTTGCCTTAACGGGCGTAAGAATCCTTCCCCCCCTCTCTCTCCCTTGTATCCGCCTCATCCTCCCTCCCTCCTCGCTAATATCAAACAACCCGGGACGAAATCCCATTTCATTTGCGATTCTCCGTTCCCGCTTCCCGTCGCTAGCGATATTTCTTCGGAAGAATGAGATTCGCTCGCTTATTGCAACCGGGAATGGCAAGATTGTGTTTTTCTTTTCCTCCTCTTTCAAAGCTGTCTCTCGTCTTTGAAAACGCCGATCACAAGCAGTAATCAAACGGATGAGACTCCGCGGTGTCTTCATTTTTTGCGCGGAACATGGAATGAGGTTTTTTTTAGTCGATCACTTAAATCCTTTCTCGCGATGCCGAGAACATTTTTCCGTAAAACGAATCTCAATGGCTGATTTATTTAGCCTGATTGTTGGCTTTTATTTGCATTTTGCAGAGAGCAATAGAATTTTGATTTTATTCATTTTTATTATTATTTTAATTCTCTGTTTATAGGTATACTTTGAATTTAATTTAAAATCATATTCATATTTTTCATACCTTAATTTTGTGATTTTACATGTACTTGTATATCTAACAATGTAAATTCGACGTATCCATGTCCATTTTCAGCGTGTTATACCTCATAGAAACCTATTTACATTCAAAGCCTTTAATTGCTTAGAAATAACTAAATATACATATTTTTGTTTATTTTTAATTCTAGATTTTTACATCCATGATAATTTAAATATTTTATTAAAATTAAATTTAACCGTCAAACAAATGACCTTTTAAATACTATCGTTACAAATTCCGCCATGACTGTTCTTTTCCTTTATCATATCTTCTCAAAATGGATAGTTCACTGAATGAGCTTGGGACATTTTGGTTATAAATTTTTTATAACTCTCTTAGATATTTAGTTCAATGAACAGATAAAAACGAATAAATCAAAACTTCTCAAAAAAATTAAACCGTCAAAATAAAAACAAGTGAATTTTCCTTTCCATTTCAAAAGCTTGTATAAAAACCTTTCATAAGATCGTAAATCGCACCAAATTTCCTTAAGTTAATTGAAGAGACTTGAAAAGGGAGAAAAATCGATTTTCCGGACAACGGTTGAGTAGACAATGATTAAACCAAGACACACTACAAGAATAATTCATCGCGAAAGAAGGCGGTGCACGCGTCACGCCTTCGGGAATGAATCGAAGTGCGATCGATGAAAACTCATAAAAATTAACAGGTGCTTTTTGGTTCGCATTTGTTTGTGCATGTGTTTACCCTTCGGTAACATTATTGGCGGTTGCCGAGGCAGCGAGCGAGGGGAAATATTTTCGAAGAGGACGTGCGCTTATCGTGAACGTCTGTAGCCGATTGGACATAAACGGGGAGAGGAATTTGGTAGTGACGTGATGAGTTATGAATAGATTATTCCAAACGTGATTTGATTGAAGGCTCAGTGTTTCGTTTAAAGGCAACAACCGAACAAAGACTTTTAGAGCATAGGGATCGATTTTTGTAAGAAAGTTTTTCTTGGATAATAGACTTTAAGATATTGCGCAATGCGGTAGAAGACATATAAATGGCTTAAACTATCAATTAAATAAATTGAACTTAAGTGAGCATAATAATTTACCAATTCCTATTTAAATATAAATGTATGTACAGAACGTTTTGTTTGGCAAATATATCACCAAGAATACTTAATAACTCCTCTCAACATCCTTGAAGGTTTACTTCATACTCTATCAAGCACATAATACGTATATGTATGCCTAAACTTTCTATTTCACATTCTACAATTTTCTAATCTTTTTAAGATACAACTTTCATTTTCTGTTACCATTTCCCTTCCTTTGAGACGTCCTACTTTTCCTTTCATCCAGTCGTGATATCTTAATAATAAAAGAAGTTGTGTGTGTGTCTGTGTATCTGTGGAAATCAAAACTCTTCAGAAAACAAATGTAGGAGCTTCAAAATTTTGCAGCAGCTTTAGGTTAATCCTGAGAGTTGTTGTGCCAAAAATAATTCAAATCGGTCCACGGGGACCCGAGGGTTCCCATTGTTGGTCCAAATGCCGGTTTTCTTAAAGATATCTCAGCAACCAATTGACCGATTTTGATGAATTCTCCACCAATATCAATGTTTTGATGAGATACACTTTCTAGCCTAAAATGGTCTACGGGGTCAAGGATCGTAATGTAAGGGTCGATACAAATTTCACGATTTCCCCATGGAACGGTCGGTCCAAATTTCGGCAATGTCCGTCTGCCTGTACGTATATATCAGGGAAGATCTGGCTTACCCGAATTCAAACAAATGTGGTATATAGAATTTTCATATAAATTAATGACCAAAATGTCATACTTCTACCCGATTAACTAAGTAGGGGTGCCACAATTGCAAAGTTAACCTTTTCGGTAATTATGCTTTTGGAAGGAATTGGCTTACCCGAATTCAAACAAATGTGGTATATAGAATTTTCATATAAATTAATGACCAAAATGTCATACTTCTACCCGATTAACTAAGTAGGGGTGCCACAATTGCAAAGTTAACCTTTTCGGTAATTATGCTTTTGGAAGGAATTGGCCCACCGATTTCAACGAAATTTTGACTGAAGGAGTTGCGCAAGATAAAAAAAAAACAAAAATAAGACTTTTTAGGATAGATATTCAAAGCAGGGTTGCCAAAATATAAGTAATAGATATTTTCTTTTTATAAGTGTTGAACTGTCCGAATCGATTTAACCAAACTATAATATTTATTATTTACACATATATATAAAACCATAATAGCGTATTTGGACCGGATCAATTAAACAGGCGTGCCACAATTACAAATTAAACCCTCTCATGATAATAATAACAAAGCATTTCAATCCATGACCAATTCCGGAAACCACTCAGTTTTCGGGCTGACGATGATTCACCCAAATTTCTTATGAGCAAACACTGGAAATTTTGAATAGGGGCGACATCGTTAAATAAGAAAAATGCGCGCGATAATCTCGCGTTCGCCATTTTAGTGTTCACAAATTCTGCATATAGCAGAGCGTCGTTCATTCTTATTAGTATCAGTTATCGACACCTCAATCGTCCATACATAATTCTGTCTTTTAAAACTTCGATAATTAGCAGAAAAAAGCTTAGATCAAGTTTAGTTCAATGCAAAATCAATTGTTATTTTAAATAAAATTCCACAAAGGCTTACTTTTTTATCCACTGCATCACTCTACAATAACTAAGCGCAGTATTAAAATGACAGTACCAACATACATTTACACCTCGTTTATTTTTTGATACTCCGAGTTAGATACGTCACCAATCAACTTGGGTAATTCCCCGCCTATGATTTATGAATTTCTGCGTATTAACGTTTGACCAATTTTCATGAAATTAACGCTCCCACGAATGTAGAAACAAGCCTTCCTCGATAAAAAAACTTTTTCGCCGAAATGAGATATATTAGTTGATTATGTTGGGAATATTTCGGAAATTATGGTGAAACGGTGAACGAAAAAGTTCCAACTCGTTGGTATATTTCAGTTATGTCTGCGCATCCGAATAAGAAAAATGATTTGAAACTATTTCATGTCAATTTTCTCGAGGCTTTCTGAAAACAGCGATAAAAAACGCGTTACTGTTTTCGGAGTATCTAAAGATGGGCAATTATGCGTTGGGAGGGACGTTATATTTTATATCGTCTGACGACGTTGGACTTCCTGGAAGTTGATTGGACGGGATTCGTGCATTTAACATTCAGTATTCAAAATTGACTTCCGGGCAAACCAATATTAGTAAAATAGGCTGCGGACGCATCAGGAGAGGAAGAGTAGAACGGAAAATCAGAGATAGGGAGAGGAAATTGCTGGGGAAAGTGAAGGGGAATATGTGTAACGAGACGGAAGTGCTGCGCCCTGGTGTAGGATGCTGGAGTTGGAATTGGACGTGTTTTTCGCCGAGCACATGCCAAACAAAAATGGGGTTTATTCCAACAAAGAATATTTATGTATTTTTAAAAAATTAAAAACATATATATATGTATATGTATTTATGAGCCGGCGCGCGTACTTTATGAGAAGTTGAAGTGGGCTCGCATGAGGGAAGACTGGATGTTCGGAACGGTGCAGGATGTTACGCGCCTGTTACATCTCCCTCTTCTTTTGTTTCTCTAAATGAGGGATTCATCCACTTCAGACACGTGCGTGTTGCCAGTGTGACTCGTTCTGCAGGGCTTGCTCGTTCCTTCAATACATTATAATTTAACCTCCGGAGGTTTATTTCCCTTTCTCTCTCCAAACAATGGCTGCGTTGATTTCTATGTATCCGGTACCCAGGATAAAAAATAAAGAAGCGGTACTATGCCTTCCTTTTATTCGTAATTCTAAAAAATGCTTTCGTTCGGAATGTCTGTAGGGCCTTTTTTTAATCAAACAAGCTTGAATGTTTTGACGAACACGGCCATTTATTCATTTGATCATTTTTGTTTCGCCAGGGGCTATTGTTGCCTTCACAAATTCTGATAAATAATTAAATCCCTCGCGTTAATTTTTTAAAAATAAATATATATTCTGCGCATCCCATGCAACTAATGTAAATTTTCGAAGTGCTGCAGTGTTGTTTGTATCCCAAATATTCCTCTTTACTGAGAAGTCGATCGTTATGTTTGCATTTATTTATATGCAGGATACCCATCCGCTCCGAATTGAAAATTTGTTTACCGACCGGCGAATTATTTTTGTTCGCATAAGTTTTTCGTTTTTAGTTCGTTTCCTTACAAATTCAAAACTTGCTGTTTTCGCAAGTTAGACTATCTATATTTCTGTCCTTCAAATGAATTATCCGCCGAGGTATTATGTTTTTTTAAAATTCTGCGGAAATATATTTCGTGATCGATATATGTAGTTAAATAATTAGTATCATGCATTACAATTATCTGAAAAATTCTAACATATCCCGTCAGAAGGGCTTATTGTTGTTCGTTTGAAAATTTTGAGAAAAGTTATGACTTTTCGAGAATGGTATGGCTTAGTACGTGTAAAAATATTACTGAAGGCTTAATTCACGACACGACCAACTATTCATGGAATATCTAATCGTACTAGAATTTTCCTCCTAAGCGATATTTAGTTTTATTTAGGTGCAGCCGTTAAAGATTGGTTTAATTTTAAATTCTACAGATTCAATTCACCTTTCCTCAAAGAACTGTTTTACTTGAAACTGCCCAATACATCCCGAGTAAAGACAAGAAAATCGCCACTAAAAATACAACTTGATGAGTAAAACTGCAAAACTTTTTAAAAATCACCTTAAGACTCAGATTTTTTTAGCAAAACAGTGCCCTTTCTTTTGTGAATATTTTTTTTATGCGTTGGTTGTTTCAAATACAGGTGGACTTCCTCACATCCGAGACTCGGAAAGATCGGATTCCCTAGAAAACCAGCTATTTTTACAGCTGAAATCATCGCGCTAATAATCCGGGAATATTGCGAGAAAATCGGAAAGTTTTCGGCCCTGTTGCCAATTTGGATCGTGTTTTCTGAAAAATAAATAAATATATCACTTTCATACGTGTCAGTTATTTCGAAAAGTCTTTTGCTTTTCGCAAATATATTTTAAAACTTCCATACTAATTATTTTCAATCCAATCCTATGACGGGTACTCCCATAGGTACTTGCCTATTTCGTCAAATGGGAAATCCGACTCCATGCATAAGTGCCAATTTTAAGGAAAAATGCCCATTTCAAAAAACAGGGAAATCGGGATATCCAGCAGCCTCGGGGTCCCGAGCGTCCAGGATTTGTGAGAGCGACTGCATTGAAATACTTAACAAGGAATTAAAATGTTACAACGATGTTAATTAATGAAATAATGTTGACAGTTGATAATAAAATCTGTCAAATAGACAACAATTATCTATTTTTTGCTAATTCTTTAAAAATTTTAGCTAGATAGCTTTAAGTTACTTTATATCATAAAGAATTGAGAAAATTCTCTATAAGCAACCGAAGCGTAATATTAATACTACATCTTAACGTGAAAAAAAATTAAATATTTAGACAGAAAAACTGTATTTATTCAATATCTCGTCCGATAGAGACTAAATTTTATTTCTGAAAGTAATAAGCCGAATAATTAAAGGTGACCATGGCCGCTAGGAAATTCTGTGAAAATTCTTAAAAGCTCCGACGCTTCTTTGTTTCTTCAAAAGATTTCTGCAACAAACGATTCGCCGGGAATACGTATGCATCACGTGAAAGCTCTAGCATCATTTTTCGCCATTTTACAATGACTGGGTGGTCTATAATTCATATTCTATCCCTATCTGCCCTCCCATAGCACGCCATAGAGACGAAACCATTTCTATTCTGGCCATTAGAGCTCCACAGATGCCCTATTCGTGACTACGGAGCCTCCTTTGTCATGTTGAGCACGCTCTACACACGCGCGCACTCACGCAAACACATTCGTACGCTAACACACCTCTCCGAATCTATTTTATAGGAGTATGCTTTTTTTCTGCTTCCATTGAGTTCCTCTCGTCTTCCCTCACCTCTCCTTTCCAACGTTCATTTTTTTCTCGAATGTCTATCAAAAGTCCCGGAAATCAATTCTTTCTGTAGGGACTTTGCATATTGGATAAGAGTATCTCTTCTCTCCCTCTCTATCTCCCTCCCTCTCTCTCTCTCTCACCTTCAATCTCTCTCGCTTCCTCTTTCTCTCTCCCGTGACTACTTTGGACGAGACCAGAGTTGTCATCACAAATTCATCGCCAATTTGGCTTAACATGACGTATGAAAGAGCTCTAAACCACCAATTACTCGCTGACCGCGGGTGAATTTTCAGAGAACCTGTTTAATCGAGCAAACGAGACTATGCTTTTCGCGCCGGTTTTTTCCTCCCGACATAAAAAGAAAAAAGTAAAAATAACGCGTTATGGGCGAATAAACCTGGCGACGCGCTTTCGGCGTGTCAACTCGGCGCGCTTTTAACGGACTCGTGCGAAAAGAAGAGACATTTTTTAAAAACGTCTCTCTGTGGCGCCGTTTCAAATTGCCGTCTGTGTGTTGACAGAGGTGAGTTATCCCGGTACGTTCTCCTTTCGTTAAAAAAATAAATAACTACACGCGCACGCTTTTAAAAATATTTTTGAAGCGAAATTTTGAGCCTTTTTCAAGTTGGAGCAAATCGAAGTGGAAGCTCTAAATTGGAATCGTCGCGACACATTTGGTCGGTTGATTTCCAATGTTAATTTTATATATGTTCCAGACTTCTCGAAATACAAGTTTTTTGTGTGTGTGTAGTTTTTCAAGATATTTTTACTATTACATTAAAGCTATCATACCCATTTCTTGTATCCATTGTTACAATCCTTCGGGATATTACCGATTACGGAAAGTATGAATGTCGTTATTTCTTCAAATAAAAAATCCACAACTCGAATCTTCGATTGATGGAAAAAGTATCCATTCCCTTTTAGTACTCCTGTGTGTTTTCTTGTAGTTCTATGACTCAAAATTCCTGCTTTTACACTCCCATAAAATATGAACTATAGACTACGAAAATATAAACTTCGCAAATTCCACATAAATACGAAGTTTTTATTTTCGTTTACTTGAAAAAGTTCCATGAAGTTACCCCGGTAACTATTAAATTAATTATAAAGGCTAGGCTGATGGTTATGATGTTTATAGCAACGTGATTACTTAAATAGGAGTCGTAGTTACTGGTTGAACCAGTTTCCGTTGTTGTTGGAAACAATCAAACAATTTTAAATAAATTAGATGGTAAAAGTATTAGTCATAGATACTTTTTGACAATTTCATTGCCTTCATCTTGGTCTACAAAGTTTTTATAGGTGAAATTCCCGAATTATTGCAGTATTTCCTTCAAAGAGTATGTAATATGAACTTTACATACAGCTACTGCAACAACTGTTCATTTCTTTGTTAGACTTTATCTGGTTCTAACACACAAGCATTCTTTCATGAAAGCATATCTAATAACTTACACATGAGAACGGAGATTAAAGCGAAAAACGCCATCAGTATGCAACATCTCTCGCGAATTGAAAAAAATACTCAAAATGGTGAGAAAAATTGCCTCAGAACTTTGTCAAACGCACTTTTTTCTCACTACACTGGCATTAATGACGGATTGCATTTCGAAAGTCAACCTCTGGGATCGCTTCCTCTGCCAAAAAAAGACCGCTAAAGCTCCATGAGAAACAAATACTCTCCTCCCTATCACACACACACGCTCTCTGTGACAGTTTCTATGAATTATAACGATGAATTGTAAAATAATAGAACTCCTTATAGAAATGTAAAAAGAAAATATCCGCGAACATATTTCCTCCCTACCACCGCTCCAGTCGTTTGATTCTTGCACTGCACTCAATCCATCGTCTTATATGAATGTCGACAGCGCCAACATTGGAGGCACGGACCCAAAATTGAAGTAGATACAGTTTGGTTGACAAAGGATAACGCTGAACAAGCAAATATCTCTGTTATATTCCTTTAATATATTAAAAGATATATGTGTAGACTGGAAAGACAGAAGACTGATTAGGAATCTATATGTGAATCAAGTTGTAAAGATCAGGTTGGAGAATGCGGACACCTGCGGAGTAAATATCGATAGAGGAGTAAGACAAGGCTGCTGCCTATGGCCGACCCTATTCAATATACATATATGGAGAAAGTCTAATGCAAGAAGCGTTAGAAGGCACAGGAGATTTGAAAATTGGAGGAAGGATTATAAGAACAGTTAAATACGCAAGTGATCAAGTACTTCTAGCAAGAAAGGAAGAGGAAAATTATAAATAGACTATATTAATAACAGGTAGAAAATACGGTATGGAAATAAATACGGAAAAATCAAAGGTCATTCAAATATCAGGCAAAGATGAGGATCTGAACATAAGTTTTGGAGGAAAGCCTTGAGAACAAGTTTCAGACTATAAATATTACCTTGGAAGCATCATAACAAGAGATGCAAAATGTACGAATGAGATCAAGACTAGAATTGGAAAAGCAAAATCGGCTTTCAGAATAACGAAACACCCACTTACGGGGAATATAAGGGAATATATCCGCAAGAAGTTCATAAAATGCTATGTATGGAGTATAGCTTTGTACGGGGCATAAACATGGACGCTAAAGAAAAATTACATCAAATACTTGGAAAACTTTGAAATGTGGACTTGGAGGAGAATGCTGAAGATAAAATGTACAGATAGGATGAAAAACGATGAAGTGCTACAAAGAGTAGGAGAGAAGCGAATGAGTATAGAAACTATTAGAAAGAGAAAGGCAAACTGAGTTGGACATTACCTGAGGAGAGAATGATTAAAGACGTGTTAGAAGGAAAACTAGATGGGAAAAGGGAAAGAGGGAGGAAAGGTTTCAGCTGACTGACGATTTGAAAGAGAAAGAGAGTTATCTAGATATAATATAAGGACAACGGAAAATAAGAGTATATGGAGAACCAGGTTCAACCATGAAAAATCACGGACCTGTCTATGGATAGACTATCGATGGTGATGATGATGTTGATGATTCCTTTAATTTTAGTCGCTATTGCTTAAATTTTGTATCATGTCAATAGCAGGGATAAATATATGAAATTTTCAACTTAAATGTTTCCATGATTATAATGTCAATATGGCACTATAACTTAGCCTTGTCCGATGCGAAAAAATCCCTAGGGCTGGCCAGTGGCGTATTTACGCTTCCTGAGGCTCCTGGCGCAAAGCAATCGAGAGCCCTGCAATCTAAATATATATTGAAACCTCTCCCCCTCTTACGCGACCCCTATTAACAATCGTTTTCCTATGGAGTCATTGAGAGACTCCACTGATTTTTTAATTCAGGTATTTAATATTTCTGAGAGTATATAAACGATCTTTTTTAGGGCTCCCCTGGCGCACGCCTCGTGCGACCCCTCTTAAATCCGCCGCAGGGGCATGCACGCTCTCGGCGTGACACTTTCTTTGAATTATACCGATGAACTGTTATAAAAAATGGAAATTCTTATAAGAAAAGTTCGCGAAAACAGGCCGCTGCTGACTTAAGGAGTAAGAGAGACAAAGCCCTTCGCAGCTTTATCAATGCAAACCTTAATTACGTTCCACTCAGAACCTCCCGGCGTCATAAGTGTCTCGCTTTCACTTGACTAGGCCGTCCATCACGTCTGCTACGAGCTCTGATACAAGACAGGAAAAGAAAATTAGCTTATACCGAAAATGCAATCTCGGTTGATCATATCGCTCGACTTCTTCGCAAAAAGGACGCGGGAAAGAGATGTAGAGAGAGGTTGAAGGAAAAACGACTTAAAATTCTTCATTTGCTTATTTTTCTTCCCTTCAGTAATGAATCATTACTTGGTATTTGCTCCGCTTCTTTTTTGTATGTCCTCGTACTGACTTTTATCGCGGAAGTCACGATAAAGTAGCGTCAAGCGTATTGCTGCTTTTTTACTCGCGGCTGAAAGCACTGCAACCGATGCATTAACCGTGATTAATTTGACAGTTACAAATGGCGAGATGTCTGTCAGTTTTTGCCGAGTCTTCGCTTATCTCGGAAAAGTTTTCTCCCATGAAATCCAGAAGCCTTGCTAGCTACGCTTTTGATTTGAAAGCTATCCTATTTCTACTGATCTAATATTATACAATATGTAGTTACATATTTTTATAAAAGTTCAATTATAACATAGTATAATTCTATACCTTTTGGTGAAAAAGAACAGTCAGCATCGCACAACATTCCTCAGTTCGATTAGAATGGAACAAATTTAATTCGAATAGAAAAAATCGTTTCAGCATTAAGGTGCGCAATTTTGAATGACGTGAATGATATTGTGATATCCCGTTTCTCAATCAAGGGGGTCACCTATATGATAAATTGGCTTTACACTATATGGTAAGTTCAAAATATTTTTCGAATTTTGCGTGATTTTTAACAATTAAAAAAATTATTTTTAGTGCAACTGGGAAAATAATTTATTCTTACTCTCCCATTCGATAGAGCGAAATTATATTTCGATTGTAATACATCAAATCACATTATCCACTATAGAAAATAAAACTTCAAATACTGGCAGTTGAAAATTGATGTTATATTCCGTGAAGTGGAA
Organism: Tanypteryx hageni; assembly: GCA_028673005.1. NCBI lineage: Eukaryota > Metazoa > Arthropoda > Insecta > Odonata > Petaluridae > Tanypteryx > Tanypteryx hageni. The sequence continues at coordinate 97,261,072 of CM054112.1, read as the reverse complement.
GAGAGGAGAAAAATTCTGGTCACTTCCGAAATAATTCTCCTTCTGTCTGTCATTTCGTGTCAACTACAATAGCGAAACGTAATGTACCTAAAATTTCCTTTCTTCGTAATGTCAAACCTGGCTTTTATTAAGATATTTTTTTGTTAATGTGAACTCTTATACTTATTTACGTTTTCATTGTAACCTTCAACTTTGTCTACGAATAAACAAGGAAAACATTGTTACAGACCGAAAACTAAATGTATTCTAAAAATAATTAATAGTTGCTATCATTATTCTGCTATTTCCATATTTCGTATAACATTAAATTCTGAGATACATACCTACTTCAAATCGAAAGAAGTGATTCTTATTTGAAAATTGCAAAATCCTCTTGTAGGTAACTTAGAGGAATAGTAGTAAATATTTATTCATTAGCTTGTGATCACCTTATTCATTTCCCGACCGATATACTGCATTCACACAAAACACATTTTTTTGATTAACTGTATTTTTTTACTTTTAACATTCATCGCCATGTTATTTAAATTAGACAACAAAAATTACAACAGAATCACGCACAGATTCTGAAATAAAAAAAGCTTCACCTCCTAAGTTAATTTCTTCCAAAATACCTTTCTCACGCTGCAGCGTAGCCATAACTGAACAAGAGGTGAAGAAAAGTAGAGTCAAACCGTGAAAATGAAAAGGTTAAAGGGTGATGCGATGTTTTGCAAACATGTATCTAAAAAAAGAGTGATAAACTGTTGAGAGGGATATTAACTTCACAAAACAGTATGATTTACGAGTCGCTTCTGCTAATAATAATTACTAGAAGTTGCCCGTCGATAAATCGACTGGTTGGTTAGGTTAGATATTGTCTTGGTAGTTATCCTTCTGTCACATTACCATGATGGTCAGCGACTGCAAAGTTTATTTCCTTCTACTAATGTCCGCTAGAAGCGCCACGTTTATTTCCTACGGCATCTATTGTCCGCTAGCAGCGCCACCTTAACATCAACCACTACAACTACGTCCAGCAGAGCTTAGCCGGTCACCAAAAAAAATCAATATCTCGCCAACGGTCTGACCGATTTATATTTTATCATATTGCTGGAAATTAAAGAGATCGAGACGTTTAATTTAATGTATCACACGTTAAGGTGGCTGACGGAACTAAACATTCAAATCAGGAACTTACTTCATATCTTTTACGACTCGGAAAAGGGGAAGATAATGACAGTGAAGATCATATAACTTGAGCTAATGATCTGTTGTCACCTCTTTCTAATTTCGAAACTTTCATCGACCAATTGATTGATAATAAAGAATTACATAATTGGACAATTTTAACAACAAAAAATCAATTTTTTGATGAAATTAACACATATTTTCGGGAAAACTCCAGGATCACAAATAACTTTATTAAGTTCGGACTCAATTGTTGAAGAAGAAAGTCAGAACTTAATATCCTGCAGAATTTTTAAATACTATGAATATCAGTGGAATCCCTCCTCATAAGTTAGTGCTCAAAAAACTGTCGAGTCATACTTATGAGAAACCTTAATCCAACTCTTGGTTTATGTAATGGAACTAAATTAAAGGTTCTGGAAATTCATCCTTCAAATAAATTAATCAAAGCTGAAATCCTTAGCGGAACATTCAATGGAAATATTCTTTTGACTCCTAGAATTATTTTGATGTATTTGGATTCGGGTCTTCCTTTTACACTCAAGCGAAGACAATTCCCCCTTAGACCATCCTTTGCAATGACAATAAATAAAAGTCAAGGCCAAACTCTCACAAATGTTTTTATTTATTTGAAAGAAGACGTCTTCTCTCACGGCCGTTTATATGTTGCAATGTCACGCCTTACTAATCGAAAAAACCTCAAAATATTCTGTAAACAAACTAATAATTCATGTAAAATCAAAAATATTGTCTATAAACAGATATTCAAAAATCAGTAATCAATTTTTGTAACTTATAAAGAATAAAGATTAAACATTTTTTTAAATCATTTCTTCCAATCAGAACATGCGGTATTGTCCTAGTGAATTATAAATTAATTTATCTTTGACGCCCAAACGGGTCATTTTGACCCGAGTGTAGAATGAAACGTAAATCTTGACCCCTTCTCACATCAAAAATCTGCTGACAGCACGTTGTTCACTAACGGTGCAATTGGAAAGCGGAGTTAGCATGTTTACCCCCCAACTGTACGAGACACAAATGAGCACTGGCAACTGGGAAGACACGTTTAGACTTGTTTGACTACATAGCAAGTATGATGACTTTGATATCGCGTTCTGTCTATTATTATTACATGCAATTGTCTTCCACTCATGCTATCTCAACAAGCCCTTTCTTCAGTCACTGGCGGTATTTGGACGCACAATAAGGTGCAGGCAGCCTCGCGTGCATTTGCACAGAATAGTGTCAGAAAAATGACTCGTAAGCGCGATTTATATTCTGATGAGATTCTCGGGGAACTCAATAACATCCCTGAGGATGTGTCGGACGGACATACCTTTTAAAATATTCTTGATAGAGCTGTCACTGGCAAGAAAATTTCGCTGAGAAAATTCATCAGACCACTTGCAGAGAGGCTACGAGTGAAGCAGGTACGTGAAAAAGCGGCCATAATATGATAATCAAGGAGAAGGATCTGATTCGGAAGAAGTTGTTACAAAACGATGAAGATGAGAGATCATGGAAAAATGGCTTGAAAAATAAAACTTTAACCAAATACACAGTATGCAAGAAAATGCGTTGTGGTAAGCGCTTGGGCAAAATGCGTTGCACTTGCGTCAGCTGCACTTACACGATGAAAGAATAATAATTTTATGTTATACAGGGTGTCCGGCGACTTTATGTCATAACTTCGGGATCTTATTCCTTAAGTGATTTTGAGTAAAAAATGTCATATGAACATGGGTCCGATTCTCATTTGTTACAGAGCTACGGGCAATTGAAATTATCTCGGACTTTGATTTGTACAACTTATTGGCTGAAAAATGCATCGTTTAAATAATTATTCGTATACATTGACAATTGTTGAGAAATGTATTATTTAAATAATCATTCGTTTACATTGATACATAATCCATTGTTACCAAAATTGTTCAAAATGGCCGCCTTCAGCTTGGATGCACAATCTGACCCGTTTGAGTAGGGAATGTGAAACAGCACGAAGAACTGCAGCGTTATTAACGCGCCTCGCATCATAGAAAATTCGCTGAATAAGTTCTTCCATCCTGCTCACTTTGACTTAAACACAATCGGCCTTATTCATAGATTCGTTAGTGAGCTACTAAGGCCTACTAAACAGCCTTAGTAGCGCGCTGGTCCGTATGCCGTATTCATAGCGCACTACTAAGGGTGATTAAGCTTAGTCATCTACTACCTTAGTAACCCTTAGTCGCTCGCTAAACATACGACGCCGGTGTTTAAGCGTGTCACTAGTGAGTTCTCCTCTCCAGCTTTCGAATTGTTGTCGTGCTTTTTAGGTGATCGTTTGTTTTGAATATATCTGTACGTATTTCATAGGTAATTAAGGTAGTTTAGGTTAATTCTTTAGTAGTGTCTCATTTTTGGTTAGTGGATTCAGAGTAGGTCAGTTTAGTTTCGTTCTTATCAATTTATTTATCGTATTGTTAGTTTACCGCATTCTTCATCTTATTGTTTATTTTTGTATTTTATCGTAATTGTAGAAGCTAAGGTATATTTTTCGTAGTTGTTTACACCATTTTCTTCATAGTTTAATTTGTTTTGAAATAACTATAGTGAACGATAGATTTAATTAATTTAGTTTATTATTACGACACATCTTTAGTTATTTCATTTTGGTTTAATTCATTTTTGTTAAGTTAGTGTAATTTAGCTTCAAAGTAGAGTAGGATAGTGCAATTTCGTTTTTATCAAATTAGTTAGCGAATTGTTAGTTTATTTATCCCGCATAGGTAATTGTTGTTGTTTATTATATTTTATTTCACTTTCGAAATTCAATAATATTTGAAATGGCTGCGTCTGATTTTGAAGACTTGGAAGAAGCAATGGAGTTACGGGAATTGGGGGAAATTGGAGTGAATCGCGCTAGAAAAGTGTATTTGCAGCGTCAGGATCCCTTCAGGAAATACTCCGATAGACTTTTTAGGCGTCGATATAGGTTCTCGAAAGCTGGAGCTGAGAAACTGTTCGATATGATTGGGAATAACCTAGGCCAAGGAGCTATGGGCAACAGCGGGCTACCTATTCCGCCTCGCCTTCAACTCTTGGCTTCCCTCCGCCTTTTTGCAAAGGGAATTTACCAGGAAGGAATTGGAGAACTCCATGGCATAAGTCAGCCCACAATGAGCCGGATAATTAAAAACATTTCTGTGGCTTTGGCAGGACTCAGAGCTGATGTTATAACATTTCCTGATTCTGATATAGAACAATGGCAGCATTTTATAGAATAAGAAGATTTCCTAAAGTTGTGGGATGTATTGATTGTACCCATATTAAAATTTAAAATCCCGGTGGACCAAATGCTCAAGCATTCATCAACAGGAAGAATTTCTTCAGCATAAATGTGCAAGTAAGTATCATTGTAAGATGTAGGTATATGTATATTTACTTGATTTTTCATTCATTGAAACAGACCATTAAAATGTAACTGAAATTGTTATGAAATAGGTGGTTGCAGCAGCCAATTTGAAGATAAAAAATATTGTGGCACGATGGAGAGGCAGCACACATGACTCAAGAATATTTAACGAGTCGAATTTGAAAAGAAAATTTGAAAGAGGCAACTACAAAGGACTCCTGTTGGGTGACAGTGGTTATGCTTGTCGTCCATATCTACTCACACCTATGCGGAATCCTCAGGTAAACCTAAAATAGTCATTATATGGGCATATATATTGAGCTTAGTGTATGTTAATGAGTAATTTATACCAATGATCATTACAGTCAGAAGCAGAGGAAGCATACAATGCAGCCCACATTCAAACCAGAAACACAGTTGAGAGGCTATTTGGTGTTTGGAAAATGACATTTCGATCATTGTACAGAGGCCTCACAGGGAACCTGGAAACCTCTAAAGCCATGATAGTGGCAATGGCTGTACTCCATAACTTGCGGATCGAGTCCAGAATGGAAGGTTAGTCATCTTACATTATTTCCTATAGTTTTATCCTTGGACACATTTTAGCACCCAATCTCATCCATTACATAGTTCAAAGTTTTACGAATCTGTGCAACAATTACATTTTTTATTGCTCACTACATCATTCTCTGATAAAAAGCCATGATTTAGCTATATAGGTATTTCTCTATAATTTTACTTATGGCCTGAAAGGGAGTTATATTACTAACAGACTGCAACATAATTATAAATTACAATTGACCTGTCCCTGTTACCGGCAATAAAAACATTGTTCATTTTCTTTGACAGATTCAGAAAGCAGTGATGATGACAGTGAAGATGAAAACTTGGAAGAAAATGACGAATATGAGGATGAAGTACCTACAGGAAGAGGAAATATATTTAGGAGGAATTTCATTGCTAACTATTTTGAATAGAAAATAAAGTAATCATGAAAATATTTGTTTTATACTCTTTTATTTCATTTTTATATTTTTCAGCCCAATACAGTTTTTTAAAATTTTAATCTCCTTTTTCTCTTTCATCATCTCCGTTTTCTCTTTCATCATCTTCATTTCCTCCCTGTGTAGCTCCTCTTCCCTTTCTTTCCGCCTTCTAAACGCATCCTTCTGCAACTCCATCTTTTCTCGTTGAAGTTCAATTATGGCCTGTTCATAGGGAGACAACTCCTGACTCCTTTTCTTCCCTTGTTTCTGCCTGAAAGGTCAAGAAAATATATTAGCGATTTACATCACCAGCACTCATGTTTATTAGGGATGGAAGGAGTATTTATACTGATGTTGACCGTTGTTAAGGGAAGTGGAAGGTGTACAGTAAGTGGTTAACTGAAACAAGGGGGATAGGACCAGGTTCATTATTCATGATGTTTTTGTATATATGTATATATATATATATATATATATATATATATATATATATATATATATATATATATATATATAGGCTTTAATAAGCATCTAGTTTATTTCTATTGCATGCTATTCTTTATATATTACCTTTTATTGGAGCACTTTGAGGGATGAGGAGGGGTTTCAACTGTTTCCCTCTCCTGCTCTACATGACTGCAATCGGGGATATTTTCTTCCTCCTGCTCCAAATTAAGCAAAGGGGTGCTGAACTCTGTTTCTTCATTCTGCTGTTAATTCAACAAAAGTCTTATTTAATACAATTTGCTCAAATTGGTTCTATTATACAAGAAAATTTAATAACTTGAAAATAAAAACCTCCACAATTGTGATCTTAACAGTGATAAGAAATAAAGTTCTCCCCCTTAGCACTTCCAATTACATTGTAATTCATTTTTCACCATATATAATCTAAAGTTCATTCTTAAATCTTAAGCTTACCAATATTTCAAGTTCAGCATCGTCATCAAACATGCTGCTATCCTTCACAAATTGATCTGGGATCAAATTCTGTATTATATAATCCACCTCAGTTGGGGGAGCACTTCCAGAAGGAACTGGTCCACCTCCACCAGTCCCTCTCTGATAATTCTTTAACTACAATAATGGCAGATCTAATTGAATAACCATAAATCTTTATACATTCATCATTACTCAATAACTTTAACTTGAAAGGCTCTTACCATGGTGACCGAATCTTTGGAGGATAACTTCATCCTCCTCCATTGCTCCTTGATCCTCTGCAAACTTCTATCTCCACCATGCTCCGCTTCAAAAAGAGTCTTCACCTCCATCCACATTTTCTGCTTTTTTAGCAGCATGCGGCCATCGCAACTTTTGTCTTCGAGTATCTAAATTCTATCCCCTACTAACGCCAACAACGAATCTCTCTCCCCCTGCGACCAATTCTGAGATCTTACCCTTTTCGATTCCATGACAAATAACTACAAACCCACTAAATAACGACCCAATAAAATAATAAATCAATTAACAATAAACAATAACAACCCTCTTAACAATAACAACACAATTAAATCCAATGAAAAATGACGAAATGCAAATACCTACACCAATAAATCCTCAAAGTAACTACAATTACGTAACCTATATGAAAATTAATATAAAGCTAGAAATATAAGGAAAATACTAAATAATACGTCCTAACTTAAACAACCAATCCACAAGAAACTACACCAACAAACCTATAAAAATAACTAGAACAATGATACCTATACGAAAATAAAATAAAACACACAATGAATCCACAAATACAAACAAGATATTAAATAACACGACCTTACTAAACCACCCAACCCACAGTAAACTAAATTTATTATACAGAAAACTAAACTAGCACTAATATAAACGATTTAAGGAAAAGAATTCGCAACACCAAAAAACAAAACTGCAACAGCACCACGCTACCCAGAGCAATGAAGTTAGCGTGCCCTGCGTGCGCATGCGAAGTATGAGCAATCCCAACGTTGCCAAGCGTTGCATGACACCGTGAACATCGTAGTAGCACATTAAGTTAGTGACCTTAGTCAACCTTAGTAGCTCACTTCTTTCGGACTATGAATACCGCTTTTTAGTAACCCTTACTTACTCGCTTAGTAGGTAACTAGTAAGTAAGCCTTAGTAGCGTGTAAATATGAAAACCTATGAATACGGCCGAATGTTTTTCATTTGCATGGAAATCCAACGGAGTGAGATCCGGAGACCTCGGTGGCCAATGCTGCGCACCGCCACGACCGATGCATCGGTTAGGGAACTTCTTGTTAAGATACGACGTAGTGTTCCTACTAAAATGGGGGTGCCCCGTCATTCTGGTAGTACATCTCAAGTCGTGTTTGCAGAGGAATGTATTCTAAGAGACCCGGCATTTCATTTTCCAAAAAATCAGCATAAATGGCACCTGTCAGACATGGCGGGAAGAAGTACGGTCCAACCAGCTGGTTCCCAATGACACCACACCATACGTTCACAGAAAAACGGAGTTGGAAATTGCTTTTAACTGTTACGTGAGGACTTTCGTGAGCCCACAAATGGTAGTTTCTCGTGTTGTTTATTCCATCTCGAGTAAACTGTGCCTCGTCCGTGAACAAGATGTAACGGTTCAGGCGGGGGTGTGCATTTAACCAACGGCAGAATTCCAACCGCCTAGCCATATCCCCGGGTTGAAGATGCTGACTTGCTGGATATGGTATGGGTAAAGTCCCTCATCGTGTAATATTTGCCAAACTCTCATTCGCAGAACGTTAAGGCGAGTGGACATTCTTCGTGTACTAGGACGTGGACTTTGCTGAACCATTTGAATAATGTTTTCCTCCTCATACACATAAACTTGTATTGGACGTTCAGCTCTCAAAGTCACACACGGAAATGAGCCATTTTCTCGTAAACGTCGGTGAACTTGAATAAAAGTACGTCGATCTGATGTTCTTCTTTGTGACAATCGTCGTCAATATTCGTAAACGGCAGCAACGGAGTTTCCATCGCAAAACCCGTACACGAAGTACATATCCGCATACTCTTCATTTGAAAATGTAAAAGGCATTATTGAATGTTAATGATACCACACGTGTCACAGCGCACTACACTGAACGCTAGCTTACGTTCTACTGACATGCTGTCTGCGAACTTGCAAAATACGTCCACGTCTGTTGTGCAAGCGTCATACTTCTCATTGTTGTAACAATGGATTAAGTATCAATGTAAACGAATGATTATTTCAATAATACATTTCTCAACAATTGACAATGTATACGAATAATTATTTAAACAATGCATTTTTTCAGCCAATAAGTTGTACAAATCAAAGTCCTAGATAATTTCTGTAACAAATGAGAATCGGACCCATGTTCATATGATATTTTTTACTCAAAATCACTTAAGAAATAAGATCCCGAAGTGATGACATAAAGTCGCTGGACACCCTGTATTATTTTGAAACTTAGTTTGTTCGTCACAAATACAGGTCCGAAAGATTTTTGTTGTTACACGATATAGTAAAATACTTAATATTTATAACTAGCGTTGATGGAAGTGAAAGGATTTAAGATAGGAGGTGAAAGTATTACCACCATTAAATATGCAGATGATCAGGGCTTAATAGCAGAAGACGAGAAAGAGCTTCAGAGGATGACAGAAAAACTAGTGGAGGTTGGCCAACAATATGGAATGAAGATCAATGCAAAAAAAACGAAAGTCATGGTGGTTTCAAAGGAACATAAAGAATTAAATATAATGGTAAATGGACAAAAATTGGAACAAGTATGTAGTTTCAAATATCTTGGCAGTATTTTAGCGCAGGATGGAACTAGTACACAGGACATCAGAAGTAGGATTGCAATGGCAAAAGCTTCTCACAAGCAAGAAAATAAATTTAGAAACAAGGAAGAAATTAGCAAAATGCTACATATGGAGCATAGCTCTTTATGGTGCAGAGACGTGGACGATAAGGAGAAAGGAGGAAAAATATTTAGAAAGTTTTGAGATGTGGGTATGGAGGAGAATGATGAAAGTGAAATGGACAGAGAGGAAGAGAAATGAAGAAGTATTAGAAATGGTGGGAGAAGATAGGATGCTAATAAAAACAATCAGGAAAAGAAAAGCAAATTGGATAGGGCACATATTGAGAAGACAGTGTTTACAAAGGACGATTTTAGAAGGAAAAATTAGTGGAAGAAGAGGAAGAGGGAGAAAAAGAATAGGAATATTAGATAATATAAAGCAGGGATATAATACTTCTAGAGATATAAAAGAGGCTTCTAGGGAGAGAGAGAAATGGAGGCAGCGATTCAGTTAAAACCTGTCTTCGGACAGAAGCATGATGATGATGATGATAATTAGCGTTAGTTTATTAAAGTAGTTATAAATCAACCTGGTTGTAGTATTTTTAAGTGAAATAGATGCTTTAAATCTGAACGCATTACCGCTACGCATATCCGACTAATAATGCCTATTTATAATTGCCGTGTTTATCTCTGTAAATTTTAATTATGTACATTTTGTTGCTATCCGTACCTAATTTATTCTTCATGTTGGTACATATGGATCTACCTTATATTACTTGAGCATAAGTATTTTACGTTCTTTGGCTGTTATGCTAACCTTGGGTGATTTTCAAATATTTTTTTCAAAATTGACATTTTGATGATGTACATACTTATTATTTTAAGTTTCGGTCAGTGTGTGTACCGGCCCATGCTATCTATAAACAGTAGTTAGTCTAAATAGAAAATGTATAACTTATTTAAACGCAAAAATACTCATGAATAAATAATTATTTATTTTTAGTAGGTCCTTATCACATACATACTAACCGTTTATCACTAACATTTCCGGTTTCTTAAGGTGCCACATCCTAAAATATAACCCTATGGAAAAGGATATGTCTTCCTATAGGTGTACATTCACATAAAAGAGCAGTAAAATATTTATCACGTTGAAAAATTACTATAAAGCAACTTGGTTTTTTTTAAATATGTTATACAATTTTTGACCATGAATGTATCAGTTTGGGAAAATTTACTAAACAAATCATAACTTATAAATTCTTATATTACGAAAATAATGTATCACTTTAAATTTTGCAATTTTAAGCTATAAAAGCTGATATTTTATAGTATGGGTCAAATTGATCCGGTTGAGCGTACTAGGGGGTGAGCTAAGTCCGGGCGTCCAAGTGTTAAAAAACTCATTTTTTACGCTATTAATATATATATATATATATATATATATATATATATATATATATATATATATATGAGCACTCACCAATAAGATGATTTAAGGTTGGCGAGCTTCTGGGGGTATCGAAGGGACACGTAAAATGAACACAAAACACGGAAGCTTTCGGGGGCGATCCCTTCGTCAGCTCAGGAGAGAAACAACATATATATATATATATATATATATATATATATATATATATATATATATATACATATATATATATACATATATATATATATATATATATATATATATATATATCATTCTATATAGACGTTCCTTACAGAGGAGGAGGAGGAGGATATAACATACTAGTAGTTGGTGCTTGCATACTGCAAGCATTTCATCTCAACATAAAAAAACATTCATTATTCATATTTCATCATTACACATATATTTTTAATTATAAATATTTCACCTCCGCAGCGATTTTCGTTTTTCCCACATGTAAAAATAATAGTTTAAACAATCCCCAAATGTTGCAATTTTAAAAATTTTACACATTCTTCATTATGGGGTACTGATGCTACACATTTTAGCCAAATTTTAAAGTTGTAGCACTCCTAGAAGTAAAATAATATTTTTGTAATTGTTCAAATTTAAATAATTTTTAACGGCCGCTGCATATCGTATGTGGCAAAATTGAAATTTTCATTTATGCAAATTTACTACTCTGTAAATAATTTGAAAATTTCAGCTTCCTAGCTCATCCCGTAGTACCTAAACAGTTATCCAATTGTTTAAACTTTAAGAATTTTTAACTGCCAAACAAATTAAAATATCAAAATTTGTATAATCCCTATTTCGTTTTTTTTAAGAATTCTACTTACAAAAAAAAATTCAACTCCGTAGCACATGCGGAAATACATAAACCATGAAAATTTGTTTAAATAATTGCGAATTTTATCGGCCGCATTGTTGCACTATTTCAAGATTTTCATTTTTTCTAGTTGGTTTTGCACAAAGTCCTACCTAAGAAAAAAATTTCGAATCTCCAGCTTATCTGGAAGTGCCTAAACATTAGTATCCTCCTGTTATATGTATGTTATATCCTCCTCCTCTGTAAGAGTCGTCGATATATAATGATATCTATTATACTAGTAGTTGGTGCTTGCATACTGCAAGCATTTCATCTCATATTGAAAAAACATTAATTTTTCATCTTTCATCATTACACATATATTTTTAATTATAAATATTTCACCTCCGCAGCGATTTTCGTTTTTCCCACATGTAAAAATAATAGTTTAAACAATCCCCAAATGTTGCAATTTTAAAAATTTTACACATTCTTCATTATGGGGTACTGATGCTACACATTTTAGCCAAATTTTAAAGTTGTAGCACTCCTAGAAGTAAAATAATATTTTTGTAATTGTTCAAATTTAAATAATTTTTAACGGCCGCTGCATATCGTATGTGGCAAAATTGAAATTTTCATTTATGCAAATTTACTACTCTGTAAATAATTTGAAAATTTCAGCTTCCTAGCTCATCCCGTAGTACCAAAACAGTTATCCAATTGTTTAAACTTTAAGAATTTTTAACTGCCAAACAAATTAAAATATCAAAATTTGTATAATCCCTATTTCGTTTTTTTAAGAATTCTACTTATTAAAAAAATTTCCACTCCGTAGCTTATGCGGAAATACATAAACCATGAAAATTTGTTTAAACAATTGCGAATTTTTAGCGGCCGCATTGTTGCACTATTTCAAGATTTTCGTTTTTTCTAGTCGGTTTTGCACAAAATCCTACCAAGAAAAAAATTTCGAATCTCCAGCTTATCTGGAAGTGCTTAAACATTAGTATCCTCCTGTTATATGTTATATATCATTATATATCGACGACTCTTACTGAGGAGGATATAACACACTAGTAGTTGGTGCTTGCATACTGCAAGCATTTCATCTTAACATAAAAAACATTCATTATTCATCTTTCATCATTACACATATATTTTTAATTCTAAATATTTCACCTCCGCGGCGATTTTCGTTTTTCCCACATGTAAAAATAATATTTTAAAACAATCCCCAAATGTTGCAATTTTAAAAATTTTACACATTCTTCATTATGGGGTACTGATGCTACACATTTTAGCCAAATTTTAAAGTTGTAGCACTCCTAGAAGTAAAATAATATTTTTCTAATTGTTTATTTTAAATAATTTTTAACGGCCGCCGCAAGTCATATATGGTAAAATTGAAATGTTTATTTGTGCAAATTTACTACTCTGTAAATAATTTGAAAATGTCAGCAAATTATTTACAGAGTAGTCAATTTGCACAAATAATTATTTCAATAACAATTAGAAAAATATTACTTTACTTCTAGAATTGCTACAACTTAAAAATTTAACTAAAATGTGTATCATTAGTACTCCATAATGGAGAAAGTGTAAAATATTTAAGATTACAACATTTGGGGTTTGTTTTTAACTGTTAGTTTTAAATGTGGGAAAAACGAAAATCGCTGCGAAGGTGAAATCATTAGAATTAAAAGAATATTTCTAATGACGAAATGTCTGTCTGAAAAATGAATGTTTTTTCAAGGTGAGATAATATGCTTGCAGTATGCAAGCACCAACTACTAGTATGTTATATCCTCCTCAGTAAGAGTCGTCGATATATAATGATATATAACATATAACAGGAGGATACTAATGTTTAAGCACTTCCAGATAAGCTGGAGATTCGAAATTTTTTTCTTGGTAGGATTTTGTGCAAAACCGACTAGAAAAAACGAAAATCTTGAAAAAGTGCAACAATGCGGCCGCTAAAAATTCGCAATTGTTTAAACAAATTTTCAAGGTTTATGTATTTCCGAATGTGCCACGGAGTTGAAATTTTTTTAATAAGTAGAATTCCTTAAAAAACGAAATAGGGATTATACAAATTTTGATATTTTAATTTGTTTGGCAGTTAAAATTTCTTAAAGTTTAAACAAATAGATAACTGTGTAGGTACTACGGTATGAGCTAGGAAGCTGAAATTTTCAAATTATTTACAAAGTAGTAAATTTTCACAAATAAACATTTCAATTTTACCATATATGACTTGCGGCGGCCGTTAAAAATTATTTAATTTTAAACAATTAGAAAAATATTATTTTACTTCTAGAAGTGCTACAACTTAAAAATTTGGCTAAAATGTGTAGTATTAGTACCTCTTAATGGAGAAAGTATAAAATATTTAAAATTGCAACATTTGGGGATTGTTTTAAAATATTATTTTTACATGTGGGAAAAACGAAAATCGCTGCGGAGGTGAAATATTTAGAATTAAAAATATATGTGTAATGATGAAAGATGAAAAATTAATGTTTTTTCAATATGAGATGAAATGCTTGCAGTATGCAAGCACCAACTACTAGTATAATAGATATCATTATATATCGACGACTCTTACAGAGGAGGAGGATATAACATACATATAACAGGAGGATACTAATGTTTAGGCACTTCCAGATAAGCTGGAGATTCGAAATTTTTTTCTTAGGTAGGATTTTGTGCAAAACCGACTAGAAAAAACGAAAATCTTGAAAAAGTGCAACAATGCGGCCGATAAAATTCGCAATTATTTAAACAAATTTTCATGGTTTATGTATTTCCGCATGTGCTACGGAGTTGAATTTTTTTTTTTAAGTAGAATTCTTAAAAAAACGAAATAGGGATTATACAAATTTTGATATTTTAATTTGTTTGGCAGTCAAAAATTCTTAAATTTTAATCAAATGGATAACTGTTTAGGTACAACGAGATGAGCTAGGAAGCTGAAATTTTTAAATTATTTACAGAGTAGTAAACTTGCACAAATAAACATTTCAATTTTACCATATATGATTTGCGGCGGCCGTTAAAAATTATTTAAATTTAAACAATTAGAAAAATATTATTTTACTTCTTGAAGTGCTACAACTTTAAAATTTCGCTAAAAAGTGTAGCATTTGTACCATATAATGAAGAAAGGTTAAAAAATTTTAAATTGCAACATTTGGGGATTGTTTAAACTATTAATTTTACATGTGTGAAAAACGGAAAACGCTGCGGAGGTGAAATATTTACAATTGAAAGAATATTTGTAATGATGATATGTCTGTCTGAAAAATGAATGTTTTTTCAAGGTGATATGAAATGCTTGCAGTATGCAAGCACCAACTACTAGTATAACATATAACATATAGGAGGATACTAATGTTTAGGCACTTCCAGATGTGCTGGAGATTCGAAATTTTTTGCATAGATAGGATTTTGTGCAAAACCGACTAGAAAAATCGAAAATCTTGATATAGTGCAACAATGCGGCCGCTAAAAATTCGCAATTGTTTAAACAAATATTCATGGTTTATGTATTTTCGCATGTGCTACAGAGTTGAAATTTTTTTTATAAGTAGAATTCTTAAAAAAACGAAATAGGGATTATACAAATTTTAATTTGTTTGAATGTTAAAAATTCTTAAAGTTTAAACAAATAGATAACTGTTTAGACATTACGGGATGAGCTATGGAGCTGAAATTTTTAAGTTATGTACAAAGTAGTGAACTAGCAACAAAAAACATTTCAATTTTACCATACATTAATTTCGAAGGCCGTTAAAATTTATTTGAATTTCAACAATTAGAAAATATTATTTGACTTCTAGAAGTTCTAAAACTTTAAAATTTTGCTAAATTGTGTAGCATTAGTACCCCATATGGAGAAAGTGTAAAAAATTTTAAATTGCAACATTTGGGGATTGTTTAAAAATATTATTTTTACATTTGGGGAAAACGGAAATCGCTGCAGAGGTGAAATCTTTAGAATTAAAAGAACATTTGTAATGATGAAATGTCTGTCTGAAAAATGAATGTTTTTTCAAGGTGATTTAAAATGCTTGCAGTATGTAAGCACCAAATACTAGTATATATATATATTCGTTAGCAACACCATGTGTATCATGCTTCCAGTGTTGTGGCCGCGGCTATTCATGTGTGTACCTTCATACAGTAAGAAGAATTTTCTGACGCAGTCTACTTGGATAGAATTACTATTTCTGACTGTTTTGTACCGTAAATACTGTTTTAACTCTTTTTATGTGGCTCTTACATTAAAGGAAAATTCATTATTTTCCTTCACGCATACATATATACTAGCTGCCCGTAGTGCGCAAAAGTTGCGCGTTATTACCATGACGGTAATATTAAATCTGTATAAAACTAACATTTTTAAAAGAAAGCACATTGACATTTGATCACATGTAACTGCCCGTGGTGCGGAAAATATATGCGCTATAATCCTCACCATCAGCAAGAATACATCTACATCTACAAGTTACCCTGCAATTCACCAAGTTGGTGGGTGGCAGGGAGTGCAATGCACCAAATCCTACCTAAATATTGTCTAACGCAATTCAAAATTTACTATTGTGATCTCGTATTGTCCTCGGAAAGAACGAGTCTAGATAACGCTCCGTCCTACAATTGATCTCACGTATTTTATCGTCTTGATCATTTCTACCTATATACGTTGGTGCCACAATTATTCCCCCTACCTCCTCTTTTAAACTTTCCGACCTATATTTCTCTAGAAGTTTCAACCTTGAGTCCAATCTACGGTCCTCCAGTGATACCCAGTTCAAATCGCTCAATAAAGAGGTGACGCTTTCCTTATGTTCGTACTTTTGTTTTACAAATCTGGCTGCTCTACGCTGTACTCTTTCTAGTTGAATTATGTGTCCCTTCTCGAACGGATCCCATATGCTCGCTGCGTATTCCACTTGCGGTCTTACCAGTGATAAGTAGCATGTTTCACGTACTTTCTCTGTAGTGTTTCGTACTATTCTACCTATGAATGCCAGTTTCTTGTTGGCCGCGCCTATAACTCGACGAATGTGCACGTCCCACGAAAGATCTCGACAAATGGTTACTCCTAAATATTTTACATACTCAGCTTGTCGAATGCTCATTTCATATTTTATATTCGAAATCTAAATATTTGTTCTTACTTTTCCAAAACGTGACTGCGGCACATTTAGTATAATTAATTTCAATTTGCCATTCTTTGCACCACGCTGAAATGGCTCTTAAGTCTTCACGCAGTGACTGATGATCCTCCTGGTTTTTAGTTCTTTATATAGAACGGTGTCATCGGCGAAAAGCCTAATTTTACTACGAACAACCGAGCAGATATCATTTACATAGATTAAGAAGAGCAGAGGGTCCAATACACTTCCCTGAGGAACACCCGAAGCAACTTTAACGGGGGACGAGTATTTCCCATCGATGACAACTATCTGTTCCCTATTCGAGAGAAAGTCTCTCACCCAACCGACAACTTTCAGATTGATATCACATTCTCCTAACTTCGCAATTAATTTCCTATGAGATACTTTATCAAACGCCTTCCTGAAATCAATGAATATGGCATCGACCTGAGTATTTTTCTCTCCATATCGCAACAAATCTTCCACAAACAGGCCGAGCTGCGTTTTGCATGATCTACCTCTCCGGAATCCGTGTTGGCATCCGCTAAGCAATGAATGACTATCTAAATAGCGCGTTACAGAGCTAAAGACTATGTGCTCATGTATCTTGCACGATAATGAAGTTAAGGATATCGGCCTATAATTTTCGGGGTTCTCTTTGTCGCCACCCTTATGGATGGGCGAAACGTGTGCCACCTTCCAATCTATAGGAACTACTCCTTCCCTAATGGATTTCTCGAATATAATTTTCAAATACGGCGCGATTTCAGCAGATAATTCTTTCATTACACGCGCGGGAATTTCCTCCGATCCAGGAGATTTATTTGGCTTAATCGAATGAAGTTGGAGCGCGATGCCATTTTCCGAAAATACCAAATCTTCCATCGAATCGCCCTGATGCAAAGGAATAGGGGTTTCACATTCATCGTCATCACGAGTAAAAACTTTCTGAAAGTGATGGTTTAATAGGTTTGCTTTATCCGTACTATCGTGAACTACGTTTCCCGTTTCCGATCGCAGTGACGCAATAGTGGGGCCCCTACCTTGAACTTCCCTGACGTAAGACCAAAATGCTTTCGGGTTCTCTTTCAAGTTATCCTGTAAAACCTTCTTTTTATAATCGTTAAACGCATTACGCATTGCTACTCTGGCTATGGAGCGCGCCTCCTTGTATTGCTGCCTTATTATTGCAATCTGTTCGACCGTAGCTGTTGAGGATGTGTTATTTACGCGAGAGTGGAGTTTTCTTTCCCGTCAGGGAGAACTAAAAAGTGAGCATGAGATAACCCCATTTTTTTAATTCGACGACATAAAGGCAAGCCACGGCACAACCAAAGATTCCTGCTTTAAGAATAATATCGTTGTTGACTAAATATCTAGAGTAATTCAACGGGAATCTTAGAAACGATCCATAACAAGAAAAAGAGAATTGTGAGAAATTCGTTGATTTTAAAGTAGCAGCACATGATATTCTCTTTAACTCAAGGTCGACAAAAATGTCTGGCAAATCACTAAACCGAGGGTAATGTTTAATACCGGCCTCTCTTCTTTCTTAATATCCCTGTCCCCTCTTTACCTACTCCCTACCATCTACATGCCCCCTCCCTGTCTCCTCCATATCCTTTCCCAGCTCTCTCCTCTTCCCCTCCCTACCCTCAACCTGCCTTCTCTCCCCCCTCCCTTAACCCTCCCTGCCACCTCCTTGCCCATCCCTACCTCACCCTGTTCCCCCCCAGCTGAGGTTTTATTTTCTTCGCGTATAATTCGAAACTTTATAAATCAAAATCAATTTCTCCACTCAACGTTTGGCTGTTACATGATGAGTCGAAAACGCTGTATTTGCTGAAGCTGCCTTGTAGCCAAAAGATGTCTTGTTGGATCGTTACAATATTGCAGAGTTCACGTTGGTTTATAATTCTAAGCAAATAGAAATGCTGTTCTCTAAATTGTTAAATATTCCGTTGAACAAGGATATAAAACTAATTAATGTAGCCCAAATAAAGATTTTAACCACAAAAATATAAAACCACTATGCTCGAGAAGGATTTCTGCTTTCACAACTCATGGTATCTACTCGCGTCCATACACTAAAGAGCTTTTGGATTTATAAAAAAAATATTTAATATATACATTTTTATCCATTAGAACTCATCAAATGAGTGCCCAGATTATTGAAAGCTTCAGAGATAATATTAAATCTTTGCCTCTCAATTTTTATGAACCAAATGAAAATATATATTAGCTGATTGATAAGCTCATCATCGACACTTTATTCCATCATCACTCTCATTCAGAGCACTTAAAAACCTAGGCATCCAAGTGGATCAATATCTATCGATATTAAATTTTCTATTTTCTTTTATTCAATTTTTCTTTTTTCTTCTCTTGATTCACGTCTTATATCTTAGTAATGAATCAGTGATCAGTGATAATTGGTTCTTGACATCTGAACTATTCACCAGTTTTTAATAATTCTCTAGTTCTTCCAAGAGGTTCTGCCTGCTTTTCCTGTTTCGCGAAATTCTCTATATTTTCTCTTTTGCTTTCAAAATTTTGGAAGTGAAATGGAATCGGCAACTTGTGCGGTCGCAATTAATACATAAATAAATAAATATATGCCATAAAATATAACATTTCATGATATTCACCCCAGCATCTTTTTTTAACAGTTTAACCCTTAGGGTTCCACTCTTAGGGGTCCCAGACAGTTATTTTTCTTTGTAACAGCTTTTTCTTTTTTTTAATGTTGAGAAGCGTGTAACTAAATTTTTGATGGATTTATTGTACTGGGAGATAGAAAATATTTGATTTCATTTACGGTTTTCAAAAACAAAAAATGTTTTTTGGGTTTCAAAAGGACCCCGCTTGGTACTTTAAGTCACTAATATAGTTTTCTAAAATTGTATAATTTTTTTCAAAATGAGTACCAAAGAACATAGAACATACTATTGAAGAAATTGTGGAACGTTAGCAGAGTGAATTAGACGATTTAGCTGTTGAGTATGAGGAACAGAGTGATTTTATATGTGTAGAGAACAATGTCTCGGAATCGGAAGATAATTTGAAAGAAGTTGAAGGGGAGGCTGATGACTATTTTCTGATGAGGATGAAAATGAGCCGTGAAGAATAAGTAACCTATGATGAGATGGTGTCTAAATCAGGACGAATTATTTATGAATACAATTGATATTGGCGCAAATGATATATTTAGTCATTAATTCAGAATAACAAAAGAATACCTAATATAAAAGAAGCCCTTCTATAAAATATTTGGGGCATGACCTCGCTCTTCCTAGTACAGAAATACGTGCCAATTACAAAGCTCATTCAGGAACAGGAACCTCTGCTCTTCAAGCTTATGGAGTAAAAACAGAAACATCTAACTAAACTAGTTGTGTGCGAAAAAGGAGAGGGAGATGCAATATATGCCCTCGGCATCCTGATTTGAAGAAAAATGTAAAGTGCAAGAATTGCCAAAAGTTTGTTTGTGAGAAGCACCGAAACAAAAATGTTACAATTGTTTGCAAAAATGAAATGTGTAACATTTAAATATATTAAAAATATTTTCATTATGAAAAACACAATTCTATAAAATAAAATTACAAATCGTACGAAAAACTTATAGTAGAATTCTTTTTTTTTAACTTTTAGAATTAGTTTTACGTTTGTAGGTTTGAGTTGTATTAGTCAACCAGTTTCAACCATATTCTCATGATTGCCTTTTAATATTTATGACTTAAAGTAACCAATTAATAACACCTTAAAGTATATTATGTCAAATATTTTATTCCTCAAGCAAAACTTTGAAATATTATATGAGAACTGAAGAAAAGAACACGGGGTCCCCCAGAGACTCCACTTGATACTTGACGTAAGAAAAAAGGGCTTGTTATCCTAAAAGTTAAAACTGTTACTATCTTAACAATATGCAATTTTTGAAACAGATATTTAACTTAAATATTTACTGATGTTTAATCGATAAACCAATGAAATAACGCTAAATTAAATAACTTCAGTGGTTCATGAAAGATTATAGTGGTCCCGTTATGACTGGGATTTTATTAAAAATTAATATTAATATTCGCAAATTGTGGATTCTAAAAAAGTAATTTGGCAGAAATGCGTATCTGGTTTTTCTATATTGTTTGTTGCTATTGTAGCTTTATAGGTCAATAATTCTCTTATAAACTCATATCGTGATAACAATAGAATAGAACGCATATCATATTTTTTTAAACTCGTTCGTTTTTCAAGGATTTCTATCGAAAAACAAATATTTCCTCGTCAAAGATCAAAATTCCGTTCAACTGTTGTCTCGTACAGTTAACAAGATCGATTTTCTGGAAATAAAAAGCGTATAATCTCGCAAACCTAAACTGGTAATTGCGAAAAATGTCGACTTTCGCGTGTTCATTAATTCACGGTCAAAATTAGAGGGTGGATCTCGCGACATTAGCGAATACTTCTGTAAAAATATCGTGACCCTGCGACGAGGTTATTGTGCCCGGGAATCATGAAATTTTCATTAGAGCGAAGGTCAGAAATAGCGGAGGACCTTATTAACCCTGTTGCTGCGTCTTTATTCCTTAACACGCTCTCGTCTCTCCCTTCCACGCCCCCTCTCCCTGCCACTCTCCTTCCTGATCTCTTCTTCTTTCCCCCTCTTCCCTCCCTCTTTCCTTCCTCTCTATTTCCTCCCTCTTCCCTCATTCTCTCTCACTTCTTCCGTCCATCTGCCTTTCTCTTCCTCCCTCTACTCCATCCCTATCCTACCCTTTTCTCTCCCTTGCTTATATCCTTTACTCTCCCCGAGTCTTTGATTCCACGTTGGAACATTAACGTGACACCGCATCTTCTTCTCTTTCTCGCCCTAATCCTTCAAACACTTCTGATCCCTTCCTCCTTCACTCTTGAGTATTCCTCCGCGTTCTCTTCCGACCATAAAAAGTCTCCTTTTTAAGTGATTAATGGCAGCCGTTATCCGGAGTACTACCTCGAGTCACGTTGAACGAAAGATCCGAGACATCTCAAAAGAGAGAGAGAGAAAGGGATGACCTTAAAACCTTAAAGAGTAATATTGCCCCTCTCTCGAGCGAAGGAAGGGGAGAGTGGAAGGGGAGAGGGGAAGGGGAGAGGGGAAGGGGAGAGGGTAAGGGGAGAGGGTAAGGGGAGAGGGTAAGGGAGGGAGAATTTTTCACCTCGCGGAAAGAGTTGTCCTCCCGCCCTAAGGACTCGCAACAAAAAAACTGTGCGGAGATTTTTTTAAAGTCGCCGCCGGTTTTAAGAGTTATATGTCGATTTAGCAGGAAACTTCCCTTGTGCGCCCAATGGAAGAAGAGAGAAAAAATGCAAGGACACGCGCGAGGGATGCAAGTATAAATAGGACGTAAATATTCGTCTCTTTCGCGCACGTCCTCGATAAACATTTTTTTCCTGTATCTCTGAAAGGATGGCGCTGCAGCTTAAAGCTTTGCTCCCCGAGTCGACACAGCTCGTTACTAAGTAGGACGTGTCGGAAAAAATTAAATAAATCCAACTCTGGAATTTGTTTATTTTTTCCTGTCGCAGAAACCCCGTCGACGCTCAAATCCTTCCATTAATTCTGTTGGAAAAATTAGGTGAATCTTTGAGTTGGCGAATCTCCGCTCGAATTTTATTTGTCGTTCACAAGATGCGTGTCGTGTTTTTACGAAAGCTTCTCCGTTTCAAAAATGAGGCTATTCCTAAGTGAAGGACTGTTTGCGATGATTGTAAAGGCTGCCTCCAGACATTTTGTCTCTCAAGGCGAGATAAAATATTATCTTCCGTTGATTTTTTATGCATGCTCCGCGGTCGTTAAATGTAAAAAGTAGAAGTAAAGTGAAACTTACCTGAATTTTTTATATAATTAAGCGCAGAGAATAGGCACAATGTATTTTTTTAATAAATAAACCGTCGTATCGCCGCTATATTTAACAGAAGTTTGCTGGATCCTCTGGTCCGCTTCGCGTGTGCACGCCGAGTAATTCTGCTATAAGAATATTACTGCGCAGCCCTAGGTCGCTGCGGTATTATAAACGCTCGAAAGACGGTTATTGGCTATGTTGTTGAAAAGTGTTCTAGGGATAAACAATATCTAAAAAATTATGAATGTTTGTGGAATGATTTTCGTTTTGTTCTAATTTTGGCGCTGCTTTCCGTTCTGTTGAAGGAATTTGCTTACAGCTGAACTCGACATGAAACTTGTCAGTCGCGATTGCGGTAAAACGACAAATTTAACATTGGTTTCCTTTCGTGCGCTAAGTATTATATTTTCTATGAATAAATTAACCGTGAGCGCATTGGTGGATTTTTAATGCAATTTTTTTATTATTTTTTAATTCCCTACGAATTTTTCCTTTCGCTACTTTTAAAATTGAGAGGAATGATAAATTATTTCCTTCTTACCCGTAAAAATTGGTGCATCTTCCAATTATACTAACGTTGAAATAAATGGTTTAAAGGAGAAACAAGAAGCAGGTACTTCCTGGTAATTGATATTTTTTTTGGGGAATATAAACATATATGGAGTTTTAAATGTGTTTTATACAATCATAATCCATAAAAGCATGTTAATTCTACAAAATAAATTGATGGAGATAGGTAAACATCATCTACAGCAGTGGTGCCCAACATTTTCGGCTCAAGTTAGGCCACTACCGCAGTAATAGCGGTCCACATTCAGTCGAAGATACAGCTGAAGAGTAACTTAAAGAAACTATAAGGTTGAGTTTGCGCTCAATCTCACCTTATTAGTTTTTAGTATATTTATCTATTTTAGGGATAGAGAGTTATGAAATAAATATAACGTTTTTATAATTTTATATGCGGTCCGCTGGCTATAGTTTGGGCACTAATGATCTACGCATGTACAGCAAACGCCGTAATGCAAGGGCACATTTTTACAATTCACCAGTAATTCCGTGATTCTACCAAATTCTTTATAAATCAATGAAAATGCTGCACTACGGTGTCACGGTAAGTGAGGAACGAGTGAATGAAATATCACTGGTGGTTCAATAAAAAGTGTACATAACAACAGAATTCGCCACTTCTTCCGTTTTTATTATCATTTCAATCCAAAAAGTTCATTTTATTTCAAATAAATACATATGTTGAATACATTTTATCGAGCCCCGCGCCGGCCCGTCTAAATTTTAATATCTAAATTTGAAATGACAGCGTTGACACTCTCGAGGAACTTCATTTAAAACCATATAACAAGCACGTCGGTCACGACTTGCCGAAACATGGAAGGAGTTTCGCAATATTAAAAAAGCCAAGACACGCACATAAATGATTAAACTTAGATCAGTTTTCTTTTTTCTTTTTTTTTTCATTTTTATCAACCTGCGATTTCGCCTCAAATATTTTGCTTCGCGTAGACAAGGAAATCTTAGCAAGTAGCGAAATGATTTATGGCTCACAATCCATCTTCACCTATAATAGTCTATGACTGTTATTGAATTCCAGATGGCCCGAAAATTTGCTGATCCAAAGATAGATAGCGAAATACGTTTTATAAAATAAAGCACAAAACCGTTATATGACTACAATGCAAGTCCTTAGCATATGACACGATCCTGCACCCTCGCCATATATAAGTTTCGTCTTAGGTGTGATTTTATTCCTATTTTGAAACCTCACGGAGTGGCCATTTTTAATTCCCTTCGCATCCGATCCAGATCGCACGTGTCCTTCGAGTCGGACGCTTCTGCTTCCCGCCCCCGCCTCTCGCTCTCCACGTCTCTCTCCCCACGTCACTCCCCACATCCCTCCCTCCCCGCACCCCTCTCTCCCCATCTCTCCTTTCCCTGGCGCCTCAGACGACGAAAGCAGGACGGGAAGAAGACCGTCCTTCAAGGCGACGCCATCACTTCATCTTCGCCCCTTTTTACCCTTCATCTCCCACGTTCCCCTCTGAATAACCCCTCCCCTTTGCAAAACCCTCGCTCTCGAACCCAACCCAACCCCGTCATGTCGCATTCCAGTCATGACACACACAAACTCCATCTCTCTCCTTCTCACGGTTCGTTTTCCGTTTTATTTTTCCCTTCACTTTTTCGCGCGTCCGTGTTGCCGTATCGCTCTTTTTTTCCACGCCCCTTCCTTCTCCCGTCCCCTTCCTATCCTCTTCCTGCATGCGTACTCTCGTTCGGGACTCAGTTCCATTCTCTGTCGCCACATCTCTATTCGTAGCATTTCCTTCCCTTTCCCACCTCTCCCTCTCTCTCTCCCTCTTTCTTTCACTCTACTTCATTTTTTCTCTCTTTCAATCTCGCCTATCAGGGCCTCCTTCGACTTCATTTCATCTCTCATTTTGCGCTTTTTATTCTTTCTCCCCCTTTCTCTCTCTCCTCTTTCCAGCAATGCGTTGACATCCTCTATAGGTGGAGAGGAGAAGGCTCAGGTTAATGCATAACCCGTGTTTCGCAAGCGAACCGGGCGATGGGATTCTTAGCGCATTATTCTTAAATTCCAAATAAAAAACTCACAGCTTCTTTTTAACGGGAATTAAACGAGGTCATTTTCACCTTTATATAAACATTTCTTTTCCATGCGATTGAAAATTTTTTTCTTTCCTATTTCTAGACGAAATTTATCAATCTAATATATTATAACCGCTGTGTCTCTGCCTGCGTCTCTCTGTCTCTGCGTCTCTGCGTGCGTCCCTGCCTGCGTCTGAAGGCTTCCGGCATGAACGCAAATAAACCGGGAACGGTCGGCTCGATTTCGACAAATCTTTCGCCTGAATACTCAGCTTGAACTCCTACAAGTTTTAAGTGCGTAGTCGTCGCCCGGAAAGGTATGGGTTTGATACTAGAATAGTTTTCGTTTTTTCATTTGATTAACACGTAATCGGCTAGAATACGAAGTATTACGATTACGATTACGATCAAGACTCTCTGACTCTCTCTATACCATTTCACGCAGAAAGAAATGAAGATTCTTATTCTTACCGCCGATTCTGTTGTTTAATTCGTGTTTCCTCATATTTCAAGTTTATATTGGTTTTTTTTCCGGTTTTTCGACATTTCAAAAAGGAGGTTGCTAGGGTATCCGGCATTGTTCATCTCGGATTTTTGCATTGTTGGACTCGGGCTTCAAGTGCATTTGCACTAATTGTAAGCTTGCAATAAAACGCATGAAAGACAAAAGCAGATTAATCCTCGAGTGACGTCACCTCCTAGTATATACGCAAACCAATCAGGAACGGTCGGCTCGATTTCTACAAATCTTTCGCCTGAATACTCGGCGCGAACTCTTGCAGGTTTTAAGCCGGTAGTTGTCTCCCGAAAAGGCATGGGTACGATGTTGTTTAATTCATGTTTGCTAATATTTTAAGTTTTTATTCGATTTTCTCCGATTTTTCAACATTTCAATTGTTCATCTCGGATTTTTGCATTGTTAGACTCGGGCTTTCAAGTGTATTTGCACTAAGCCTACAATGAAACAAACGCATCAAGAACAATAATCGATTGAAAGTTTAGTGTAAATATAAAACAAATGAAATACGTAGCGAAGAAAAGAAACGATTCCAATGCATTGTAATAATAGACAACTTAACATTTCAAATAGATAGATATTTCACGCATGCATTGAAAATATCGTTTCGTCTGTAAGGTTTATTTTGCAGTTTAAGGAAATTACTATATCGATAATATTTGTTATTAATTTCTTTCGACATTGACGCGTGGCCGGTGCATTGATTACTTCATATTAAACAAACCACAGAACATACGATATGCTGTATCATTAGAAATAGTAAACAAAACAAAAAATACTGTGCACCAATAGTATATATCATGTAGGTATGTGCTTTTGGTTATGAAAATGGTGTGAGCTATATAATTGTTTAAAGAGGGATAATAAAATTGGTTCAACTAATAACACCCTTTGTAACAATGTTTTGTCATAGGAACTATCGCATTGGGTAACTTCGCGCAAGGATCTCTTGATGTTTGTAGGAAGTACTGCAACGGGCCCATAGTTCTCTTTTATAATGGTTGCAGTCGACTCTTCCTTTGAAAGTTCAGAAAAGATGATATAATTCTTCCTCTCGCCGATCCCATATATCGGAGATGTTTTCATTAGAGGCCGTGGTCGTCTGGAGGTTCTAGTTATGCAATTGTTCCCGTTAAAAAGAAGCCATTCCAAGACTGTGCCTCCTTATTATAAAATTTTGCATAAGAGACCGATGCATTTTCTTCCCCGCGCCATTTTCCAATGACTCTTTTATCTTCGCTTCTGGAGGCGTATGCAACGCGATACTTTATTTACATTTGCATTTCCACCCTACCAACCGTATTAAGCGGCTGGCCTACTTTCTAATGAAACTCTTTGTTGAAGCTTCTAATCGCGCCTGGACGAAAGGACCGGGAATGTCTGGCGATTATCTCGAGATCTCTATTGTGTGCTATAATCGATCATTGTGCTGAGGAGAATTTCTCGCGAGGGGAAAATTTACTTTTCGACTGTGTTTTGTTCTCATAAAAACAATACCCTCCTTCTTCTTAGGGCCTTGCGATTTGCACCATTTGTTGCTCGTTACGGTGTTCTACATATCGTTGCTCTATATTTTTCATTATATCCCTGCTCCTGTTATGTTCAATCAATTAATAATTTCCTATTTGAGATATTTTGGCTTTAATATAAGTAAGTGCACTAGATAGATGGATAAAGGTCAGTAAATCTTTGCAAATATTCAACGTTAAGATCCTTTCAGATGGGGAATAATCGTCTGTGTTTTTGAAAAGTTTTCGGGCGAATAAATATTAGATGCTCTTCAAATAAAAAATGTTCGATTCAACTCTCAATTGATTTTTTTATTCTTGGATCAGCTCTACCTACGCAAAATAGCTTTCCAGCGCATGTTTCATTGAAGGAGGTTGATATTTTGGATGGAATATGTAAACACGGAAAAAAATAGCTCTAATTAATACTTTCAGTATGTACTTTATAAGTGTTTTTGGCAGGTATGCCAAACTGGGATTCTATGTTTTATTAGGCCTGAATTCTAGCTTTTTACCAATTAAACCCCCCATGTTTTAGAAGTAATTTATTTTCCTGAAAATTAGACATGATTTTTACTTTACTTTTAAGCTACAATACTACACATTTTATGCATGGTTTTTTCAATTGAAAATAAGCGCTCAGTCGCGAGGATAGTCCATTTCTCCAATGTTCTCCCTCATTTAACCCTTACAATCTTAATACGGCTCCCCCTATTATGTCTATGGCGTCGTTGCGGTCGCGATACCACCACCGGGGGTTGGCCATGCTTGCTTTTGAAGCACTTCTCTTCAGAGGCGCTTCTGCTGTCGTTTTTTAAACCCGTGCGCGCCGCCTTCGCACGTCTCATTCTTATTCGCCGTCGTCGTTCTCTTGTTTTACACTTTTGATCCTCTCCCGAGACGTTTCCTATCTCTTTCATCTTTCTCCCACTCGTGCCACCCTTTCCCTTTTCCGTCGTTATCTCCGTCCGTCCGGCTTGTGTTGCTTCTCTCACCTCTTTTACTCCCTTCTTCCCCCTCCTTCTTTCTTTTCATTTTTCTGCCCTTCGCATCAATGCGACAGCCTCTTCTGTCTTCCATTTTTGAGCGATCTTTCCACTCTCCAAAATTCGAGCGTTTTTTTTCATGTCCCTTGGTGTTTTTTTATCCCTCTCCCATCTTCTCCTTTCGCTCCTTTGACATTCATCGTCCATTTCCAGCGACGGGGAGGACTTGAAAGAAAACACGCATTTTAGTCTCCTTTTCCGAGTGTCTGTGTTCGCCCTTCCTCCATGCGCATCCCTTTGTTTCTCCCGTCCGTCCGCCCACGTTATCATTCCGGACCAAGTTCGAATTCAGAAACGCACAATTATGCGGAATTTTTGCTTCGTTCTCCTTTTTTCGAGGGAACTCGGCGAAATTTATGCAAATAGTCGGATATTACGATAATCATCTCGTTCACTGTACAATTTTCTCCAGTTACCCGTTTTTCTTTTGACAAGACGAGTTCCTACGCAACGCGTGCAGAATTTTTGAGTCTTGCGCCGCTCGGGTTAATACTCTCCCATTAAGTAAAAATTCCTGCAGTATGCGTTACCGCGTATCCATCCGAGAATTTTGCAAGTTTCAGCGGAATTCGTCGTAAACGCATTTCAGTTTAAAACTATTCGTGTTACAAGGCGTTCTTAGGCAAATGATTTTAAACTGCATCGCAGTAATCTTCCCCTTCACAAACACCATGCGTTCCGGAAACGTCCTTGGATCGTAAGTTTGTAAATCGGGAGCGAGTGTAATATATTTTCCAATGTTTCTAAATAATGCATCACCAACGTATTTATATTATATATTTATTTAATTTTCTTTCCTTTTTCAAATTTTTCGGTAGTAATACTGATGCACCGTGCGATAAATAAAACTATCAGGTTCACCATCTTCTAGGCTAACCAGAAAATATCGTAGTATCAACAGCGTAATTTTACAGAAAGATACATCAACGCTTTAATGTATTGTACATATATGCTCAGTACAAGTTAAGTACATAATATTGAAATAAATATTTCATTCTCATCCATTTTACTTTCAAATGGTTGATGAAGTTCAGTACAAACTCATACTATTCATGGTTGTGATCTTAATTCGAATTTGCACTATCAAAACTTTTTCCTCATTGCAATAAATTTACTCTAACTCAATTTTTCACAACCAATAATCTATTCTTCCTGCGGAAGGGGTGGGGGAAAAACTACGAGCCACAGTAGGCCCGCGAAAGCGTTATATGCGGCCCGCGCCATTTTTAAAGCCCACCTTGAAATGCAGGTGATTTCATATTTTTCTGTTAAAATTAAGGTCTGCACACATATTCTATTGAAGTTAAGACGCTAAAATATTATTAATTATAGAGATTCGCCGATAGAATCCTTCGCGTTCTCTCAAGTAACTTCCAATGTGAACCTTAATGCAGCCCTTAGAAGCATTTGAATCTGTTAATGTGGCCCGCCCAAGCACCCACAACTGCTTGTAAAACTCCCTTGTAAAACATTTTTCCACCCCTGACCTACGGCATGAGACCGTTTACGAGAAATTTTGCGATGAACAATTGATTTTTTTGCTCGAAGAAGCAATAATAATATATTTCTGTAAAGTAAAATATAAAGGAATTTTTAAGCGAATATTATGAGAAGGAATGAATGTCATAATGTGCATGACCTATAAGGGATCAAACATATTTTAATAAACTACTTTTATTAAATAAATTTAAAATCTTCTCTAGGCTGAATGGATAACTTTCCATTTTTTGCGAATTTTATGTAGCGTAATATCACATTGTTTTTATTTTATTCGTTATATTCATCATAATAAATATATATATTATGGATACACAAATATTGCAAACATTAAACTGTGTTAAATATAAAACTTATATATGTATTGTTGCTTTATTTGTAATATTTATTAGACTTACTGTATGGCGAGCTATGAAAGGCATAGAGTTTTTAAAGGAGGCGGGTGAATTTATCTTCCAAAGAAACTGAAAATCCAAAAAGCATCAACCCCACAGTACTGCGTTGCAATCTGTGCGAGAAAGGGATGGAGAGCGGAAATTTTCTCTTTTCTCTCAATACTCGTGGCTCGCCTTATTGTACCTATGTGCTGCCTTGTCCCCTAACTCGGACCGTCTCGCTAGAAATTCTTACGTCCTATCATTTCGGTTAAAGGAGACGTTGCAGCTGTGACACCGCCGCGGTGCGCCTGCATTCCCCTCCGCGCTTCAATCTAGGAGCGTTATCCTCTCTTCCGAGCGAGGTGGTATATGAGACGGCAGATGCGCCACATTTGTGAGAGATTGCTTCTTAACACTGCTTGCGAAAGAAAACTTTTCCGCGAGTTGAAAGGAGAGGAGAATATTAAATTGAGATTTGACCGAGGTTGCTAAAAGAGAAACAAGCTGCCGCAGTTTCGGATCAGCATGTAGGAAAGGAAGAGTATATTCGTCCGAAGGTTAATGAATAAAAAATTGACGTCCTTCTTTCGATCTTCTTAATTTGAGAAATTTCTCACCTATTTTTGGAGTAAATTGCATAAAATGTAAAAAA
The DNA here is from genome assembly GCA_028673005.1 of Tanypteryx hageni. NCBI lineage: Eukaryota > Metazoa > Arthropoda > Insecta > Odonata > Petaluridae > Tanypteryx > Tanypteryx hageni. Next base: position 97,230,234 of record CM054112.1, on the reverse strand, counting down.
CTCAACCATTGAATACACAAAAATAACAATGAGGAAAAATCTACTGATTTGAAATTGATTGAACTTGAAGAACATTCTTGGGTATTTTTTAGAGTTGTTTGATAAAATAAGAATTTTCGCGCCTTTCAAACCATTGATTCAATCATATCCTGTATTATAAATTATTATAATTTTTATTGTCTATTAACTTGCCAAATATTTTGGATTAGGGTTCAATAGATTACCTGTCATTATTTTTAAATAATATTGACAGGATAAGGATAAGTTATATCAATCTTGCAATCAGTTTTAACTTACATTATAAATAAAATTATATTTTAATGATATCGCACAGTATCAACGGCATTGCTAAAAATTTATTTGTTTATTCCAGGGGTCCCCAACAAGGGAAGGCAAGGCGAGCTAAATTTGAATTTCAAAATACTTGGCAAGCTACACTAGGGTGACCAGACGTCCCGGAAATTCCGGGACTGTCCCGGATTTTGACTTAACGTCCCGTTGTCCCGATAAAGTTCTTCGGGACACCCATTTGTCCCGGATTTTCTCATTCCGCCTTACGAAATCTCCTCGCCACAAAAATTTCATAAATGTGTTTAATCGGAATCGCATTATATTGGAAAATAAAAAATTTGCTTATTAAATCTTGTCACGATCGGTGGTATTCCTATTTTTCGGCGTTGAAATTCAAGAGCAGACCTCAGAGATGAAGATATTGTCTCCCTTTTGGTTTGTGTTTCAGGCACATAATGCGCATGTAGATAGAATGTTTCGAAAATAAATTTTGTATGATCTGACAAACAAAACAGCCTTGACGTTAAAACAATCAATACCATAATATTGTGTGTTTAAATAAAATATGAATTCAAGTTTTTTCCGATGATTAAAAATTATAAAAATTTGAATGAGACAAGCAGGCGTGGTTTAAAAAATTATTGAAAAATTATATAAATTTATATAAAATGAAATAAGACATATAGTGTTATTTTATCATCTATGTTACTTATATATATATTTAACTTTATTATTTGTTCTTAAAGTAATTGTCACCTATAAATCGTGATATATTATGTTGTAAGATTTTTTACATGTTCATTAAATTGAAATTATTTGTTAGTACATTTAACGAAACAGTGCTCTGTATTTGCGAAGCTTATATACTTTTAATTTAAGTCAATATAATTAAAAAGATACGAAAATTCAGGTTGTCCCGGTTTTTTTCCCGAATATGTCTCGGATTTTCTTGTTCAAATCGTGTTATGTCTCGGTTTTGCCTCCTACGAATCTGGTCACCCTAAGTTACACCCCACTCCCCCCCCAAAATTTGTTTAACCCGGAAGTTGATGAAACTCGTGAGTCCTTCTGGAAGAAAGGTTTTACGTATTTTATTTTATAATATTATTTTTTAAATATAGTATTGCTCAATATCCAAAACAAGCCTCTAAAAATAAGCATGGTATTAAAATAAAAATAACCATAAAAAATTCACTACTAAACAAATTTTAATAATGGTTCGTATAATACAACTATAGGTTAGCATACAACAAACCTTCAATGAGACATTCGACAATGCATACTATCTGCTAATTTTTCATATTCCGAGAAGTAGAAGTATAAATAAGGTCTCGTGCAATCATTGAGATGAGCGGGGCCGGATTAAGGCATAGGCCATGGCCTAGGGCCCCACGCGAGGCAGGTGCGGGGTTTGCCTAGCGTGAAAGGGCGGCGGGAACCCTAGGACCCCCAGAGAGATAATGTGTTTGCCGCTCCCTGTTTGATTGCTTTTAATTATTATTAGTCACAGATAACTGTTAGCGGTAAATAAGAAATAGTAATATTTTCAAATGCACGTAATTTCGTGGAAACGGAAGAAAACCCCCCCTTTGAATGTGGTATGCTTGGGAAACACGAACTTCCGCGAGGGATGTTACATGTAGACCTATAGTCATAAACATTTTTAAATGTTTCATAATTGAGTTTACTTCCCGAATTGATTATAAACTTATATTGGCAGGAAATGTTAAGTATATGTTAGTAATTCCAAGGAATTCTCATATCATAAATACCACTTGTAGTTCATAATTTATCAATGATAGAGAAAATTTGGAAAACAAATTAATATAGCATTGTCAGGTTTAAAATACTAAAAACAATTACATAATCTCTTTCTGACATTATATTTTGCATGTATTTTTTTAAATAAATAAATTTAATAAATGTTACTGTTTATACGCTAATATGTATGGATCAACTGTCCATTGCTGAAGGGTAGTCGAGTGGAAAAGAAAACAAGTGAAGATATAAAAATGAATTTTTATAACAAACTTTTATATAGTTAATACTTTAATATGAATAAACTCTATAATATAATTATGATAACCTTTCTGCTTGCACAGGCATAAAAGTTGCAAAAGTGGCTACCAGCTGTGGAGTAATGTGGGGGTCTCTATATTTAACCTTTAATATTTTTACAGTTGAGAGAATAGCAGAAAGAAGTAGAGAACTTATTGGCAAACGTAAAAATGTTTGTTATATAAGTAGTAAGAAGTTTGATAGTATCTTTTGTTTCATTAATGAAAATACTGACTTATCCATTCATATTGCTTAAAATCAACAAAAATATACTGCTAGTTCAGAGTAATTCAGTTTTAGATACTAGTAGGAGTGAAACTGTTGAATATTTCATATTTTAGTCACCTGACTTAAATGACAAAAATAATAAATTTTTCTTTTCCTAACATCACATCAACCATCCAAATAAAAACACTGTATAAAATAGACGAGGTTTTCAATGGCCTTTTCATAGGGAAAACAGTTTTCAGAATAATCTTATATGAATAAAGATAGAAAGGTTTTAAGATAAATAAAAACTTGCTAACAATAATAATTACGATAATTAAAAACTTACAATTATTAGCAGAAATATCCCTTCTAAAAACGTAGGAATGCTCGTATCAATACAAATCCATATTAAAATAAAAAGACTTCTATTACACCCCGAACAATGACAATAGTTTGTTTAATCTCGTTGCTTACGCGGACGATTGTAATTTGTTCAGATTTGCTTCAGCAATATAAATAACAGAAATATAGCACAAATAATGTGATAAGTGTTTTCAAAATAATGAAATTATAAGAATAAACAACTAAAAAGAAAACATAATTTAAAAAATAAATATTAAAACGTTTCTAATAATATATATCTTTTATATATATATATATATATATATATATATATATATGCTTACGGAAGAGGAAAGGTAAAAATAAAATAAAGCCCGGAGGTGGGTCCCGGCAACACGGGCCTCATACCAAGTTTCATGAAAATCGGTCCATTGCTGTTAGTGGGGGATACACGTACACACAGACACGACCATTTCATAATGCTATGTTTCCTTTGGAAATCAGCCTAAAAACGCATGAAGAACAGTAATTGATTAAAAATTAACGTAAAAGCTTAACCTTTTCATGTTTACTTTTGACTTTAAAACGATGTGGTATGGAACTGTTAAATTTTTGTCGTATAATTTGAGCTGTTCATATCGCAAAATTTCAGTATTATGATTTTCATGCAAATGAAAATATTAACTATATAGAAGTGGTTATAAAAATTCATTTTTAGGCGTTCCTTACCATGGAAGCGGTAGTAGCATAACGCATTATGGGCACGTTCCGTCCGTCCATCCCTCCGTCGTAACTTTCGTCACCTAAACCGGTAGAATGATTTTAATTAAATTAAGTAGGAGTGGTCCTTATTAAAATTTATCGCCCATTTGTGATTTTAAATTGCATCCGTAAATTAAAACTTCTACCTTATATAAATACTTAAATAAACTATTCTCGTATTTCGTTAAATGAGATCCGTCAAGCAACAATTAAAACCCATAAATTTCTGTCCTTAGCTCTTTTGTGACCTGTAAGTAGGGATACGATATCTAAACGAAAGTATCGATACCTTACTCATATGTTATGTCGAATGAAAAGTATCGATACCACAAAAGTATCGGACCGAAAGTACCGATGTCACTAGAAAATCGAAAGAAAAGAATCGAGTACAAAAGTTCGGATAGAGCACTTCATTTACCACGCACAATTACGAGTTATTATTTCGGATATAAAAATTCGAGAAAATCCCGAGGAAAACATCGCATATTTCATTTACATTGATCGCTAAGACGGTTCTCTCGGCAAACAACAAAAATCCATAAATTTCTCTCCGAGCTCTTATGTTATCTGTAAGATCAAAAACTTTTTGGATAGAGCACTTCATTTACCACGAAGAAGTCTGCGAGACCGCATAATTACGAGTTATAGTTTTGGATATAAAAATTCGAGAAAATTCCGAGCCAAACATCGCATAATTTATTTACATCGATCGTTAAGACGGTTATCTCGGCTAGCAGTAATTAAATACCATATTTTCTCTTCCTATCTCTTATATGATCTGTAAGTTATATATTAAAAAATTATTCGGATAGAGGGCAACATTTGCCGTAAAACAGTCCGCGAGGCCACATAATTACGACTTTAATTTGGGGTATAAAAATTCAAGAATCTTTCGATGCCGTTTTGTACGCATTTCCCTATAAAGAACGCCTTCGAAATCTCTGTGTATTCTATTTATGGAGTATACTTTTCCATCTTGTTATATAATCGGTTGTTCATAAATTTATCGAAAATCTCCGCGGAATAATTGCGCGGGTCTCAGCTAATTTGGTAAATTTGGAGGTCCTGATAACTAACATGATACTCCCAACTGTCAGAAATTAATATTTACAGATATATTTGACATTAAATCATTTAATTTAATTTAACTCACCGTCCAGTCATAATTTGGGTCGTAAACAGTGAAAACAACCATTCAACAAACAAGACTGATTTTCAAGTACAAACGACACTGTGTAATATGTTTACTGTATTAAAGAACCCTTTCAATAGCAGAGTTTGTTTTATTAAGAAGAACTCGATTTTTTATGTTTTTATCTATTTTTTATAATATTAAAAATAATTGTGTTATACAAAGCTGTTTTAGCATTGCATAAATAAGAAATCACTTAATTCGCCCCCATCCCACATTTTTCGGTTCGCTGGGGCCCTGCATTGAATCCTTACGGCCCCGCGAACTCTTAATCCGACTCTGGAGATGAGTATCGGTCAATTTTGATCTACATTATGATTTTAATATCTTTACCGTAGTGAAACCACGTTCACACAAAACACGAATAAATTCTCTGGAAAGTTTCCTTTAATAAAGGAATAATCATTTTCAACCAGGGACCAAAAATTACTTTGTGATCATCTGGCCTGCAATTGTAAAACTGTTGCATAGTGATAATTTCCATTTCTACAATATATCAGCAATACCTATTTTATTATATTTGTTATTTGTACAGATGTCTCAGTTATATCAGTTTCAACAATAGGATTTAAAACAAAAGTCGCATATTTTGGGGGATTTTAACGGGCTGTTTTCCTTGCCAACCAATTACATTGTTAAACTTCAAAATCCTACTGTTATTTCAATCCTTACGGGTGAAAGCGTGCTTTAAAGGCTTTTAGTACGAGAAGGAGAGAAAGACGAAAGGAGAGGGAAGTTATTTTCATAGCAATCAATGTAAACAACATCGTTGTGTTATTTACGAGAAGGAATACCTAAAAAGCTGAAATACTATTCAAAAAGATTAAAAATCGTAATAATGAGCTAAATTCAATATTAATGAAGTAGAAACGCTACGAAAATATGAAAAACGTGCTGAACGTTTTAATAAACAAACCGAGCATGTAAAAAATGTATAGGGTGAAAGATTGGGCGATAGGTTTCGGGAGTTAGGTAGAAGAATGGAGGACTTGAGGACGGTTTGGGAAATAGGGAGAGAAAGAGGGGTTTAAAATAATCAAAGAATCACAAAAATGACAATAAAAGGCTATGTTGTCCGTCCGTTGGTCTGAGTGCAAAGCTATTAAAACGCGAATAACTCGATCAAGGATGTAGATAGAAAATTGAAATTTCACAGAAATTTATATAATGAGCTAATCAGAATTTGCTTATTTAGGGTTGACATTGTAATTTAAGAAATAAATGTCCGTTTTTTGCGCTATTTTGAGGGGGAATATACTGCACTTCCTACGAATAAAACTTACAAATTTTAATTTAGTGAAACGATATTTCATATGGACTGCAAATTTAAAAAAAATATAATTCACGTTATAGTATGTTCCAGAGAGTTGAAATAATTTTGGCCAGATAAAGTTGTCTAGCGTAATGTTTAACAAAGTAATAGGTATTCTTTTTATATGTAAGATTTGTGTCTATAAATATATCACGCTGAGAGAGATAGCCACATGTCTGAGGGGAGAAAGAGAGGAGAATGGGAGGGATATAGAGGGAGGGTGAGAAGAAGAGAGGGTGACGAATAGGAGCGAGTGAGGGATGAGGAATGGGAAGAAAGAAGAGAGAGGGAAAATACGAGGGAATATAGGAGGGGGAGGGAGAATAAAGGGAGAGGAATGGAAGAGAAAAGGCGGGAGTCAGAAAGTGAAGAAGAATGGAAAGTACCTTAATTTTAATACATAAATCTGCACGTACCCGTTATATTTGACGGGTTTTTATGCTGTGTTATATTAATGGTTTATATCTCGAAAACTGTAAGAGAAAATGGTTCGAAATTTCCAGGAATGCTTGATTCAAATATTAAAAGTGATTGACAAAAATATTTGGAAAAACGGCCCGGGTTCGACTCCATCAGATTATTTCTCATAAGGTAACAAGTAAAAATAAACTTTTCGACGTGCGGGGTTTTATTCTTTTGGAAATTAAAATTACAATAAACCCGCCTTCAATTGTCTAATTTAAACTATTTTAAAGTAAAATTAATAAAGTCACTTACTCGATTCGTCTTTTTCCGCCTACAGCTCAAAATTGCTCATATTAATAAGTCACGTATTTTGGGGTAATATTTTCATTTTAACGATAACTGACTTGACATCGATGTAATTGTCAAAACTCGGACTCATATTATTGTCCCAAGGCAAAATGCATTCCCCTCTTACTCTCCTCTACTTCAAATTTGTTTATCTTGGCAACCGACTGCTGCGAGAAACAAAATCAATATAAATAATTTATTTAAAGTTAAAAATTGTAATCCCGTTTCTTATCAATTTGAACACTTCAACACGTCTTTATTTACGGTCAATATACTAGTTTATTTAGAAACAAATAAATCCTTGCAATTAATGTAGAATAGAATGTTTTCTTAGTAAAATTACAAAAAATAAAACCGAACAATCTAAGAAAAAATTATTTCTTCTATGGAATAGTTTCACTAAATTGAATGGTGGATCGAAGTAAAATATTTTTCTGTACAATTTAGGTTATTAGCATTTATCTATAGAACAAAGAGGGAAGCCAATAATCAGGAATTAGTGTTTTAGCATTGATTTTCCTATGATGCGCGTAGAAAAACGTACATACAAATAAAAATAACACACGTACTGTAGAAATACGGATTCCAGCAAACCTGCTTCCACAACTGTCAAGAAAAGAAAATAGAATTGTAGACAAAAAGACTGAATACCTGATCCTCTCTAAGATCAGGTACTGTCTATTATCTTTCATTGAACCAGAATATAAATAGCGTTTCCAAGAATATTGCTTTAGAATTTAATATTTTAGTAACATGTTTACAGATTGGTTGGTTTTTCTTAGAGCTATGGGTTGGGGACCGCTGGTTTATGCCATTACAGCAAATATATTTCCAGCAATAATTTCTGGTCAAAGTATTTCGTCAACTAAAAAATTTACAAACATAGATTCGATCGAATGACAAAATTTTAACGTATTTTTTGGTTTAAATCATGCGAGCGATAATGTTCGTTTCAAACCGTAACATTTCTTTTAAATGCCTCTACCGTTACACTCTTATAAGTCCCGCCCGCAGAATGACCACAGGTGAGGTTAATCGGGAAATAATTTCAGTAAGTAGATTCAACTGTGCAAAAATAAATACATTCCTATTCCAACTGTCACTGCCTGATAAATAGCAGATTCTTTCAAATAAATAATATAAAAGGGACGGTTGCAAAATTTTAAAATCTTACAGAAACTTACGAAAGGAGTTGGGTTAACCTGCGACCAATTTCTAGTTTTATTCCAATAGGAAGGTGCTGAAAACCGTCGTAGCGTAGGTATATTTTTAATCCCCTGCAACTTTGTATTTATTTCTCTTCAAGGCATCTCGATCAGTGAAATAAATGGAGCATTTAAAGAACTAGGGGCAATAACAAATTACTTACACAAAACCCAATGTTTCCAAAATTGTATTTAACTAATTTGATGTAAAGAAAAAAGAGAGGTTGGAGAGGGAGATGTTGGTAATGTAGAAATATTTATTTCTTGGTCTATTATTTTACGCGGATCATTGGGGTTAATAGTATTTCAAATTAATCGTTAAGGATTTTTTAAAATTTCTTTGAAGTAATTTTTTTCTGTGGATCTTTTGAATATTAACTCCTGAATGGACTAGAATATCGTTCTCATCACGGAGTGACGGGTATAAAACTCGTGAATATTTATCGAGACAAAACTCGGCTTTTCCCACTGATAAAACAGTTTGATATGCCGACAATCGCGTTGCGCCCTTGGTTCGCGCAACCTTGCCTCGTTAGATCAAAGCCGATCGAATGCGTTCACTTATGCAAGTTCCAACGCCATTAACATCCACCGTAGCCGTTCTGCAATTTAATGGCCCGGATGACGAATGACGACACGCGGAGAACACGCAGGACAGCGACGGAATTGCATCAATCGCACAACACGCCGCGCTGCACGTTGCGCGGTTCTAGTGATGCACGTTATTATTAATTTATGCTAAGCGGGTTGTACCACTTATTAGGTTCACTCTGATAATAGCTGTTTCTTGTCAGCAGAAGAGTGGGAAGTGACGGTTAATGCGATTGCAGCTACAGTCGTTAGAGCTAACGAGTTCCGGTTTACTGACAGGCGTAGCTGCTGCACTCGTTGCGAGAGACTTTGTCACTAGGGTGAAGATAAAGCATTTTCCAACTGAATATTATGTCGTTGAATTCCTCCTGATGCTCTTCGAAAAATTGATGCTCATTCGCCAAAAAATAAATACAACTAATATAATTAAATAACATGTGAATATGAAAATTGCGCCATGGACTGTACTGAAATATGTTCTTTACAGTAATACAACACAAAAATTTCAGTTTTTACATTAACTATAGAATATATAACGAGAATTTCCTTTTATATAGAATGAATAATTTCATTATAAAGAGTGGCATTTCGTTGCGAATAATATCCAGACTAAAATAACTTGAAAATATTATGATTGTATCTGAAGCGGTATTTCTAAAACAATGAGAGAGATCACTGAATGTTGGACGACATAGGTTTTCTTTCACCTTATGCATTAAAGATTTAGTGCATTGGCATAAATGTGGCGTTTCTTCTCTTTCCCACCTTCAAACTCTTAATCTTAGAAGTATCAAAAGAGTAAACGTTTTTGTCTCTCAAAGTATTTTTTACTGAGTAAGCTCATAAAGTATATTTATTTTATACTAGCTCACAAACAGCCGTTAACGGCCTTTTACAATGAGTAACCACTCCTGTACCAAGGCCGGCTTTTTATCTATTCTCCGGACATGCACAGACGCAGTTTTTTCTAACGGTTTTATTGCTTAAATAATGTGCTAAATAGCGGGAAATTTCGTAAAAATAGAAACGCTTTTATTTTATAATATAATCCATGTACTACGAGTATTTTCTAATTTACCTCAGCTGTGGTAATTTATTTTAAATTTATATAAATATTCTCAGCCTTTGTCTGATTTGGGCGATACAGAAGGTGAATAACAGTATTTAAGATTTGTTCCATGTTAAGTGGCTGTTTCCCGATTATTCAATGTTTATGAGGTTCTGGCAAGAGAAGAGAATGGTTGTCAACTGCCTCAGAAAGATAGGCTCCTATTCCTTTTCCAAATGCCTCAGTCAAAAACTTCGTTCCTCTATCTTTCTCTCTATCTCCGCTTTCTCTCGTTTGTCCCTAAATTACATAGTCTACACGTCGCGTGAGGTGATTTTGAGAGGCGACCGCCTCGGTCGGCACTTTTCCGCGGACAGCAGTATGTGTCGTGAAATGGGATTAGATTTAGCCATTTTGCCTCGGGCGGCCGATTTTCACGCAATGGCCTTGCGCAAAGCAATGCTCTCCTTCGATGAAGACCCTTGACCAGTTTCTCTCTCGCCTTCGAGATAAAATAGCCGACCTTAGGAGCCATAACCTTAAAATTTCATGCCCACGGTGGGCTGTGGCATACGGTCTTTACGCTCAGCCGCAATCAATGAGTCTAGTCTGTTTTCGATGAAGTGTAGACTGGAGGTAAAACTCCTTAATTTTGTCTCCTTCGGTCTGTTTAAAAAAGCTGGACTTGAAATATGTAGTCATAACCAATCTGTTGTGACTGCCATCTCAATCTCGCCAGTACAGAAGATTTGTGCGTCTTTGTTTGTCTCGAGTTAAAAAAGCTGGATTCAAATATCGAGGAATATCTACTTAGGATGGGATCCTTCTTGTTTAAATGTGTATCTGGTTTACCCAACTGTATTTCTGTCTGTGTCTTGAGTTAAAGAAATTATCAACTATCGAGGAATACCTAATTATGGTAGGGTCCTTCTTGCTCATATGTATATCTGGTTTACCCAGCTGTTTTATTAGCAGGTATATCACTTAATTGAATGTAGACAAATATGAGTCCGATTGTTCAAGTTTAGAACTTTGTTATTTTTTGGTTTAAAATAGAACTGCCTGCCTTTTGTCTTTTTTAGTTTGCCTTCTTGTGTGTATTATATTTGGTATATGCTGGATTTCTACAGTCTGTGATGGATATCTTTTTAGGAATCAAAAATGTGGAATTCATGCTGATTACACCACTAAATGGCTGAAATGAGCATCTAGTTCACTCGACCTTATGGTGACTACTGGAGTTCTTCTTTTGTTCTATGGATGAAAACAATATGGTGAGTTTTAAAATTAATTAATTTTATATTTTACCCTTTTGAATATTCTCACTATATTATAGAATGTGTCAGAAAGTATTGTGTAGATTTTAAGTATGCACAGCCATTGCTAGTAAATGTTTTTTAATTGACTTCAATCTCAGATCAAAACATGTTTAATACAGAAAGTCATTGCAAAATTAAACAAATTGTGATAGGAGATTATTAAATTTAACAGTGTCCATCTAAAATTAAAATCATATCCTCTCATTTAAGTTGGTCAACTTATGTATGTTTCATATACAGGCATTTATAGTGTGCTTCACTTGGTGCAGTTTCATTATAGTGCTCCCGCTAAGTGCTGATTCATTGACACATTGTTTAGGTCATATATTACATGCATATAACTTATTATGACTAATTAGTATTTGTAGGTAAGTTATGATTAAATTAAATATCATTAAACTATCCAATCAACAATGTAATCTCTTCTGTAGTTTTTGGTGCTATTTTGATGTCAGCTAATCTATATTAGAATTTCTCAATATCAGGATTAATAGATCTTATCCGATTTTCCTGTGACATGTGGCCTCCATTTATTTTCTTAACGTGTATATTCGTGTATATTCCACATGTAGCACTTATTAGCTTCTCCACTTCCACTTGGTTAGGAATTATTTGACAATAATATCCTTGTACAAAATGGAATTTTGCTCAATCTGAAGCCAGTTCACATCTAAAAATATATTACATACATAGTCGTGCATGCAAACAGGTTGGGATGGTAGCAATGAAGATGCAGCTAGTTCAATCGGCAAGTTGGCCACTCTACCTTAATAAGCTAGAAAAAAGTCCCCACAAGAAACAAATGTAAACTCCCTTCACCCTCATTTAGTCTTCTGTCTGATGTGGTATTATTCCCATGATCAATGTGTTGGTGGAGTTACTTGCTATTTTTTTTAACCCTCATATTATTTGTAATGAATCAAAAGCATGAAAATGCATGTGCTAAGGATGTTTCTGAAAAGAAACAAAGAAAAACTTTCTCGCTTTCAGTGAAATTGCAGGTGAAGAACAGCAAGATGATGTTTGCAAAGCCTTGAAATTAGCGTGAACGATGACAAGATAAAATGCTATGCATTTTTATATGTTCATAAAAAGCACATCTTCGTATGTTATAATTATTTCTCTGATTTAAGTAAAAAAATATACAATATAGTGGGAATTTATTAACAATAAGAGTAGATTAGAAGTACAGATAAAATCTATTTACATTTGTTTTAATGAGAAAAATTTCCTTGCTGAATGCAGTTTCAGTTAGTGCCCTGTTTTTTAGGAACCAATTAAGAGCACTAAGTGAGGGATGCCTGTATAGTTATAGCATTTTTTTATGAGAAGTTTTTGCTTTCTTTTTAGAGCAGTAACATTTAATTTATATTCATTCTACTTGCCTCTCTTATTGTGTGTTACATCATTTTAAAACACACTCAATGATTAAAAAATAAATTATTTTATTAATTAATTAATTATAAAGTTATTTTTCATAGTCCACTCCATCTGTGCTACATAAATGGGCTAAACATTACACTTCTGTAACTAAATATGTAGTTATTATATCTTTACATTTGTTTTAGTGATTTGTCTATTATTTTATTCTTCTATGTTCTTGTTTGAAAAGTTTCACCAGCATTATGCACAAGCTGTTTACCATGTTATATGCAGAAAAAAAACAAGTTAATATTTTCATTTTAAATTCCTTGGTGTGATCATCAAGTGAAAATAATTTTTCAAGTTTGTTACCTTGTTGACATTCAGATACTAGAAATGACAGTTTATGAAATCATATCAGGTTCTTCTAAAGAGATTTGTGCAACCCTAATTTATAAAGCAGAACTTGCCTTTGTCTTAAAAGAAATAGGAATAATTTTTATTGGCTAAGGAATTAAATGTTTAATGGCAAATTTTATTAAACTATTATACTCTTGCATATCATTTTATAAAAACACTATATGAAAAAGTAATGTCATGATATCTGCTCCACTAAGTGCTCAAATTGGGTGATAATGCTTTGGAATGTCGTTCCACTTAGTACAAAATGAAGCCCATAGCGTTCCTGTTGTTAAAAAAATTCAAGTAAGAATGTGCCAGTTACATGTTTAAACTTTACAATTTTAGCACTGACTCCATTATAAAACAACAGTGGAATCATTCTGTAAGAAACTGAAGCATTTTAAAACTAAATTGAGCTCTTGGCTGAATATGAAATTTTTGAGCCATCTAGTATTTGGACTTGAGAAAGCTTTTAATCCTTTTTTGCACCTCTTGCTTCAAAGGCTTAATTTGCATTCATTAATAAATGTCTCGTCATATTATTTTATAGTAGTTAATTAAGTGCAAATATATAAACTTGTGACTGCATTCCTTCTGTAAATCAGGATGTAATCCAAACTGCTACAGGTAAATTTAATGTGAAGGGTTTCATTCTGGTTTCAGTGTAGTCATTTTGCCAGCAGTAATAGCAGTTGATGGTTACATAATAATTTAATTGATATCTTTATTAGGTTTCGTTCACTACAATATACTTTTTGTATTTCAAAATGGCTTAACACTTTCAGTGCTCAACACATCCCGGAATGTGATGAGAGGCAGTATCCTATGATGCATCCCATCTATCACTTGGAATGGATCAGTTTCTTCAATGAGTTGTCTGTTTAAGTCTATTTTTTGTGATGAAAAGATAGTTTCAGTATAAGTTGTGGGTTTTTCGAAATATTAGTTCTGGATTTTAATACTTCGTTTTGAAGGTATGTACATCTGCATTTATAATTTATTCTGTTTTTATTTAGTATATTCCATTTCCATTCGATTATTCTTAATAGAATTAATGCAAAAACAATTAACTTGTCATTTTAATACATGTGTATTAATTTTTATGTTTTTGAAACTTCTATTATGCTTTTCTGTAAAGTAATCTGAATTTTAATGGTTGTATTTTCTTTTTAATGTTTTAAATGTGGTGCATATTTGAAGAATCTATTATTTGTAAATCCTATTTGTTAGCAAGGCATTAATTTATAGATTTTTAAGGGTAAACAAATTTAATTGCTTAATTACACATTAAGAATAAGTTTTATTTAAATTTAGTTAAAAGTGTTTGGCAAAAAAAGTTGAGTCACTGGATGTAAACCATGAAATATCTGTAGCACCTAATGTGTTAATTGATATCTCAATAGGAACACGTTTCTTATTAGTTAGTCTGATCCATTTTTTAAATTATAGCCTATCTGTGTAGAACTTTCCAGAATTATTATTGTTAAACTGGAAAAGATTATAGCATTGGTATAAATGTCCTCCTCTACTTCACTAACAAAATAGAGGACAAGCTTTAAGGGGGAGCTGACGTCAGACACAAATTTGGTTTGCATGATTCCAAGTTCATCCAAATGAAATAAAATTCCAAAAAATAACCCATATTTAACTCCAGGGAATCATTTCTTTTCTCATAAGACACACAAAAAATCGATTTGTTGACGTGTAGGCTTTTATTAATTTGAAATTTGAAAAAATGGCTTTTGATATTTGGCTCTGGACTATTTTAAGGGAAAAATGAATAAAGTTTCTTATTCTTTTCATTTATCTTTGCCTTCAATTCTATATATATCAAATTTAACATTTAAACAACGTATTGAAAAAATATTGCCATTTTAACTATATGTTTGCTTGCCAACCATATCATTGTAAAACCTAGAGCTTTGATTGATTATATTAGTAAATATGCTTTCATTTTCGCTTTATTTTAGTCAACTTTGGAACAAATTTTAACCAACTAAGCTATTCTGCCAGAGATTTTCTACACCTATTTGAATAATATTAGTTGTTAGATGATGTACTTGTCCTTGTATTTTAAAGAAGTAATGACTATTTCCAAGAATATTTACTTCACTTACTTGATGTAAAAGAATGAGCATTTTTATAGTTTAATATGAACTCTTAATAGTTTTTTCTTTCTTAGTAATTTCCAATAAAGAGATTTTTAAATTGAATCCAAAACTCAGTTCCAGGGAGAGAAGTAAATTAAACACTTGAATGTTATCACAACAACTGGATCTTGGTTCTTTGGGAAAATGAACAGCATGGCAATGAATGTATTCAATATCCATTGAACCCAAGTAAATATTTTAAACAAAATCTGTAGAAAATTATATTGTCTCAACTTTGTTAATGGCAAATATCTGCATTAATGTAGGGGCATAACTACAAGGAGTGCACAACTGACATGGGTCCATGGGCAGGAGGGTTCATATAGGGCCCCTAGGAAAAAATTAAACCATAGACACAAAATATTAGACTAGGAGATCCATAATTTCATTTTAAAAATCAAGAAGATAGAACTAAAAAATATGTTTTGTGTTATTCTATTCTAAAGATGTAGTTTCTTTACATTTTCCTAACTTCTATAACAATAAAATAGCGTTGGCATGACACATCTTACATAAATGAAAACACGATTTAATGAAATGGAATTTTATGAGCTTTAAGCAAAGTAGTTGTTTGAATTATCATGTTTAAATTAATTTGCTTTCAATAATAAGCATTGTTAAGTTAGTCAATCTTGTTTGAGACACTGTACTTCTTAAATAATTTTTAACATTTACCATTTTTGAAAACGTGCAATCAGCACTTGCTGCGGTGACTGGTAATGTTAAAAACATGATCAAAGCAGAGCACACTTCTGTAAATGATGTCCTAAGAGCATAAGAGTCAACAAGTAACAATTTAGTCAATTTGTATTCTGTAGTAATGTTTTTGGTATTTCTTGAACGCACTTCTAAATTATATCAACTGCTGGCAATAATTTGGAGACAAATCAGAACGATTATTTTACCAACCCATATTCAGATTCCATCAAACATGAGCTCTGTTTTGTTTCATGTTTCACTGTATTGTGCAATAAGATTTGTTTTTGAAGAGACATAAGACTGAGGGAGAGGGGAGGAAAGCCCACTTCTTGGGTTGCACACAGGCCCATACTGCGGTTGTTATGCCTCTGCATTAATGTAGCTCTATAGGAGATTATTGGCAAAAACAGAAGAATGACGAGAAAATCTCTACTACTGGTTAACCAATTTCAGCCAAACTTTACCAAAACTTGAATTACTAATAAAAATCTTAAAGTTAACATTTATCTTTAATTATATTTACTAGATATTTCCCCATTGAAAATCTCCCAAAAAGTTAAGCACTTGATCTACCAGTTTTTTAGTTTGTTGTTTGTTTTTCAATTGAAAATTTTGGTCATTTTCTTAGAGCTTGATCTAAACATTGAGAGTATGACAGACAAATCTCTACAATCAAGTATGCTGTGGAATTACAATCAGTAGCGACCTGTCTTGCGAATCTCACTCCCCTCTTCCTTGCAGTACTCTCCACTCCTTATCACCCCTTCATCCTCTCATTCGCACAATGCATTCCCCTATTCCATGCAGCTCACTTCCTTCCTTACCACCACTACTACTGTGCGCCGGGACATCCAACCAGAATCTGTCACCTTCAGCAAATTGTACATATATGTTCAAAAGCAAAGGGGGTCAACTGCCTCCTTTTACCATCTCATGGCGCCCATGAGCACAAATTCATAATAAATATGTATGTCTCCACAGTTTAAAAAATCAAAATTTTCCAACAGTGAGTCTGGACCCGGTGGACCCCCAATCCTCCCTGTGTGTGCACAACTGATTATTATTATAATCACCAAATATAACACATGACAGGAGGGAGAAAGACAGGGAGCAAGAGAGTGAAAATACATTAAAATATACGTTAATAATTAATAATGAAAATTTTGTTAATATATACAGTAATACCTTATGCAACGTGAATTTCAACTACATATTTATATTATTACACTTTATTACTTGCAGTAATTTCAATTTTGGTATGCTTTTAACATTAGTCATATGTTTTAGTTCCCAATGCGCCTGTTGAATAGGTAATGCAATTAATGCCATGGAACATTATAGTTGCGGTAGGTTTGATAAAAATTTATTGAATACCTAGGATAAATACCGATACATGTATTGAGATCTCCACGGCTACAAAAGTGAAAAGATACACCTACACTATTAGTTATAAGCTTCACGTGATTGAATATGTATGAATGCATGGATAACCAATAAGTCAATAAAAGTGAAATAACAGTTACGTAGAAGCAATTTTTCTAATACCTTGTGTGGATAAACATTGCCAAGGACTAGTGCCATTTATCGAAAGATCACCGAGATGCATCCGTAAGTGAGCAGTAGATTTGAAATGCATACTTACCGGTATTGGATGTACATTCAATTTATTAGGAATTAAAATACCATCTTGCACTTAAGTTTAAGTAAGTACTCTCAGTAAAGGATATCTATACTTGTGACATATACAACTTAATTAATATGACTGCCGTGTTCACACAGGGCACATTTTAGCTATACAAGTCTCAAAGCAATTATTTATGTTTTAGATCATCCCTATTTATTTTACAAATTAATTTTATCTAAACCGTTATATTTAACTATTATCACACCATAATATTTTCTGTATATGTTGCCACATACGGACTTAATCATGGCTGGAAATATACACAACATGGCCCTTTCTAACTCCCTTGGTGAACCAAAATATATTTTTCCTGAAAAATCTTCTAAAAAATCAGAGTGCATCTTATACCCCAGTGCATCTTATATTCCATGAAATACGGTATGTTATTCATTACAAAATATATTAGCCCATCGGTTTTGTGTTAATGTAGAATTGGAAGCACTCAAAATGTATTGTGATGGTTTAAAAGTATTTTAAAGGAAGTGGGATGGCATTCTACCACACTTCAAGCACTGTTGTCTATTCAATATTATTAAAAACTGGTCCAGCAGCATAAAACCAATCTGGAAGCATTTATTTAAATTTTATTAGTGTAAGAAGATGGTAATTTTTACAGAAAAATCATAAAATAAAATCTGTAATTTGGCAGTTACCAAATTTTTTCGATTTCGAGTAAATTATTTTGAATAGATTTATTTTTACTTTCTCCATATACGAAGTATAGAGGAAATATTGTTTTCATAAAAAAAATCAAATTCGAGATTTCAATGGAAATATATATTTTGACATCTTCTCGATGATGTCTGTGATAGTCTGTGATAGTCAGTCAACCAGAAGTAGGTGTTTACTCTTGGCACATCCATTTTTTACTTTCACCATATACGTTGTATAGGGGAAAGTATTGTATTCATGAAAAAAATTGACTTCGAGATTTCAATGGAAATACGTTTTGAGGTCCCCTCGATGATGTTTGTGTGTATGTGCTAACTTTTTGTGGGTTCTCTAACTAAAAATCTATTAATTGGGTCAACACAAAATTTTATATTTAACATTTTCATAATTTAGTAAAAATCAGTCAACCAGAAGTGGGTGTTTACTCTAGTCACTTATCCATTATTTTGAAATATTTGCTTTAATATTTGATAAAGGAAAAAATGTAGTGGAATAAACATTGTAGGAAATATAATTTCCTACAATCTTTGTTTGAAACATTTTTCCATATCATGCATTGTTGAAGAGATAATTTATATTTTTAGCTGCCACCACCATGCCACCTACCAATGACTATTGTTAACAATTGATGCTTAGTTACATCTTAGTAACGCTCCAATTTCTTTTCTTAATTGTTGGAGCTTTGTGGCTATATCCAATATCAATATTTCTATTCTGTGGTCTAAAATACACTTAAAATATTTATTATCTAACCTATTTGGAATTTTAAGAAATATTACAGATATGGAGAAAGTCATGTGGTGGACACATCAGATTTTTTTAAATATTTGCTTTAATATTTGATGAATGCAAAAAAGTATTGTAATAAAAGTTGTAGGAAATTTAATATTTGTTTGAAACATTTATATAGTGCATTGTTTAACTCCTTCAGACCTGGTGTACATTTTATATTTTATTGAAAACTTGCTCAGTACTTAAATGGCGAGACTACATACCTTGGGTCATCGATATCAACAAAACTTTTTTGGGTGGTAGAATACTTAAAAATAAGAAGACCTGTATATCAGCTTTTGATTGAATGGGCCTTAATTTCAGCAGAATCATTTCTTTTCACGGGATTAACTGTGGCTGGATAAAATGCAACAATAGGACAACAATGTCGGGCAAGTGGCTTTGCTTGGTGATTATCATTCTTCATAACAAGGGGCCCGGATATGAATTTCCACCTGGGGACCCCCTCACGCAAAAATTATGGCCCGCTTTTTCGATGCCCCTGCTGTACGCTACTTGAACAACGTTTGTGATGTAAAAATTTCATCCAAAAGATCCATATTAATGTCATTATTATATCTTTTTCCATTGTTTTGATATCAGTGTTACTCTTAAAATTAGATATAATTTTGGGAATCATTTAGAATCTCTCTTCTATTTGTGAAATTGCTGTATCAATTAAAACAAAGTAAAAGTTATGCTTGAAGTCAGTTACAGGGTTAGTGCTTACTTCATCTGCTAATAATTTGTCAAACTTTCTTTTTTCTTTCTCTGATGTTTCTCAGGAAAATTCTTGGAAATATTCATCTTTCTTTTGTGTCTTGTAAAAAGGTCAAAATTTAGTCTTAGTTCACACATCTCAGATTTTACACAATTTATCAATTTAAAAACTATGTCAAGAATCATATTCTCAGACTATCATTTTGTTAATTTTATTTGTAAGAGTTAACAGATTGTACCAAACATTCAATATAAATGGCATAGTTTGTATATAATTTAATAAACTATATGCTATTACTTGAATTTATTAATCTCTGATAACTTTATCCAAATAACTTTTGGCTTCCCAACGTGTATTACTTAGTGGTTAAAAAGTTATTTTCAAATATTTCAGCATAATTTCCCATATTTTTGGAAAAGCGGAAAATAAATTATATATCCATTACAATTATCCAAAAAATGTTTTATAATAAACATTACTAGATGCAGAATCACAGATTAATAAATTAAATAACATAAAAAGTGGGCAGATTTATTTGTAAAATTCTAGATTGGACTCTTTTAAACTTGTCTTTCATATTATCATATGCCTGTCATCTACAATTATTTATATCAAAATTTAGGTCAATTAATGTTTTATAAATACTTTTGTTAAACTTTCATCAGTCGTATCAGATACTGCAATGAATCCTATGAATGCTTCTTTGATTATAATTATTTTATCAGCAATGTTAACATATCTTATAATAACTGAAGTTTGTTCAATCTGTAAAATATCAGGCGTGCAATCCATTTGAATGCTAAAATATTTTGCTATCTTAACATTATTCAAAATTTTAGAATGCAATTACTCATTCTGAAAAGGAATTCTTCTTGAGTTCTGTATGATAAATGATGCACAATTTTTTTATCAGCATTTCAAATTTTGGTTAAATGTTAAGATAGTACAACATCATATTTCCCTAATAATTCTATTAATTCCAAAAAAAATCCATTATTGGGTTCTCCTATTGTTTCACAAGTTCCCCTAAATGCAAGATTGTTAATTGTTAGAAATAAAATTATATTGACTGTTGGTTGTATTCAATGGCATATGGCAATGGCTTGCAAAGATTAATTTGAGCCCCCTTTCAGAATGCAACTCATTGATTTAGTGTTCAAAATTAAAATTTGATGAAAAAACACGTTGTTAACAACATATTTAATATTCAGTAAATAAAATATCCTAATTTTAAAACTACAAAATTTGTACATTTACAGTGAAAATACATTGATTCGCAAACTAAAAAATCAGTTGTCATAAAACAAAATAAACATTTATGAGGCTCTTTCCGACAAGATGCATAGCGAGCACCTCTGGTCAACTCAGTTATGCAACTTCCAATGACAAATGACTAATTATATGTAATTTGAGGTGCACATTGAGAAATTTTTGCCAAATGGCAGCCGATGTTTTTTTGTGTGCCGACAAAATTTCTTGGCGTGCCAAGTTTGGCACGTGTACCATATTTGTCAACCCTGTACTTGGTACTACTAAGCATAATAATGACAATTGGAGGTTTGCATCACTCCATTACAGGTACCGTATTTTCCGGTCTATAACGAGCGCATTATCTATACAAAAAATATAAAAATCGGGAAAAACATCATGCGCATTATACAAAGGAAAATAAAATTTTATTGAAATCAATGCATATTAACTTTTACAATTCATTTGAAAAATCATCGCCTGAGCCAATGTCCTCATAATTTGGTCAGGCACATTTGAAACTTCATTTTCACAAGAATCACCTTCATCATCTTCAAATTCTTCCGTGTCTGTCATAAGTGTATCACTAAGAGCTTTTTCAAAACAGTTTTTTACACAACTAGCCATCACAGATCCCCAACTCTCAACAATCCATTTACACATTTCTGCATAGGATGGTCTTTTCACTTTCCCGGAGTTAGTATATTGATGCACACCCGCTAACATCCAATCCTCCCACTTAGCTCGCAATTTTGATTTGAATGACTTTTTCACGGACAGTACTAGTGGTTGAAGTTTTTTGGTTAAACCACCGGGAATTTCAGGCGTCACATGACAACAACATGAATCTATGACTAACAGTGACTTCGGATTAAGCAGATTTTCGCTTTCTCCACACACAGTCCAACCATCATTTCTTGGTTCATCCAACCTTTCTCATTTGCGGTTACTACAATGTTCATAGGAAAGCACAGTCTTTCATTTAAAAATCACCATGAGAGTAAGCTTAGAACCATCAGACATTGCACACAAAACAACTGTAAAATTCGACTTCTCATGCCCAGTAGTTGCTACGGAAACATCTTTCACCACTTTTAAGGTTCACAGTTCTAGCACAACGAAGATCAAAACTCACCAGAACCTCGTCCATGTTGCTGACATGCATTGCAGACATGTTTTCTTTCATATATTGTCTAAACTTAATCATTTCCACCTCCCAGTCCATTGGTAATTTTTGGCCGATGCTTGTTGATGTACGAACACACAAATTGTTCCTCCTCATGTAACGGAATCCCCAGGAAAGATACGCTTTGAAGCCCACGATGTCCATCTGTTGAGCAATACATTTCACTTGCAATAAGACCCTCATTGTTGAAATCCTAATGCCTTTTTCCCTTTCTCATATCACCCACTCATACAAATCTTCCTTGAGCTTTTTCTAAAACGCAATGCAACTTTTTCAGCACCAATTTGCCTTTACACCATTCTTGTACAGTTGATTCCCCTATGTTAAACTTTCTTCCAGCCTCACGATTTCCTTTTTCTATAGCAAATTTTACGACTTCTAATTTAAACTGCAAAGTATATGATTTTCGCTTTCGCATATTATCGTTTTCCATGGTAAACTAAAAACTTTTTCAATACCAACGCCAACTTAATTCAAGACTCAATAATACCATGTGGTGTACAGTGAAAACAACTGAATAATGGAAAGCCACAGCAAATTTTAATTGATTCATTTTTTTCAGGAAGTGCTTGTTTCAAATAGATTTTTTTTATCCATACATTTGTACCAGGTTTGAAGAAAATCATTTGTGCATTATATAATACAGTAATAGTTTTCTTCACATGTAAAGTAAAAAATGGTTACTTTTTTAATTTGGGAGCCCCCACATGTTAGACATCCCCCTTGCCCATTTTAATCTCCACTTTATTGTTATTAATTGATTGTATTATTATTTATTTATTACCTTTATTATATTATTAATTTATTTATAATATTATTATTAATTTACTTCATTAAATTGATGCACAAGTGTGTAGCATATTTATTTCAATGTGAATTGCAAATCTTGCTTAGGAACATTCCAACCCTACAGGAAAGAGGATTGCAGCTGTTGAAATCCAAAGAACAAGTATCACAGCAAATTAAAAATATAGCAAAAGGAGGAACATGCTTGGACAAACATAACATGATTATAAACTGTATATACGGCAGATTTTGCAAAGGAAGGACCAAGTTAAATCCATAACACTCTAACAGTGGGTGTTAGCTGCAGTCTATCAACATACATCGCCAGAGTTCACCTTCACTGCTTCTTGAGCATGGTTAATAAAATTCAAGAAATAATTCTGAATTTGACAGCAAAAATTACAAGCTACATTTCTCAAAAAGATGAAACGTCTTTGGAAGAAACTTTAAAAACTGCTAAGGTTCTCCAAAAACAAACATTGCACATAATACCCAACTATGACCTAGACTACATCATTAATGCGATTACTGAGTTGACGTCATCAAGGCAAAAAAGCTGTCCAGAGATATAATCACGTATTCATTCACAGCACAGTATGTGATCACCTCCTCAGGAAATTTACTACCCAGTGTTTCTTTGTAGGCAAGAACTTGGAGGTATGTTTGGGCTTTGAGTGAGCAGAACTGTGAGGCAGTTGGAGGAGGAGTTTCTAAATACTGGAGATGCATGCTCTGGTAAAATGATTGGTTCAAATTTTTTTAAAACAGTTGTGAGGCCTTGTCTGGGGTGGACAAAGCAATACAATGATGTATGACAAAGACAGCATGTCAGTTCAAATTATCCTGCCAGCCCTGTGACATATATGTTTATCATCAAGTGAAACTATTCATTAGGAGACTACAGAACTGCATGGATGTTACAGTATGCATGGTATAGCTCTGTTGAAAGTTTACGGACCATGTGCAGAAACCCATTTTGGAAGAGTATATTCTGGCGGGCTGTGAGGGGGAGAGGATAAAATTCTATGTCATTCTCTGCTGAGACTCCACGTAGAGCTGAATCCCAAGGCCATTCATTTCCACTTCACTTTCCCTCTTTCCCCTACAACACACATTTAGGATCCATAAGCTTTCAATACACCTATAAGCATCGACCAGGAGTTTTACCCAAAACGTTCGCCAGGTCTGCTTTCCAGATGAACTACATAAAAAAATGTCAGCAAACAGCATTGTTTTATTAGATGTTCTTGTTTTTACAATGGTTATGTTCAAAACACGTATGCACACTTCCCCTTCAAGTGACTAATAGCATGAATCTAACAGTTATGTAACATGCTATTCTTTCGGATGTCAATTCACAATGAAATAACTTACAAAAATTACTTTTCTATTTTAGAATCGGAATGAGTGACTACTAAAGATTTTGTGGCTGATGTGCATCTCTGCTGTCGTCAACTATTGCAAAGATATATCCAAGATCTGGATCATCAGTTGGATCAATTCAATAAGGTGGGCTAAGATTTTAACGCTTTTTTCTAAATTAATTGCATAGGTATTTGATTTGTCTGTCCATCCATATCTCTGGAATCCTGTAACTTAGAGAAGTCAAATTTTAGGGTTCATTGGTCTATATGAGGGCTAGACATGGCATACATATTGTGGATTTAGAACCAGCTAATAATCGGTGTACTTTTCCAACCCCTATGTTTCACTTCTAACCCCTTAAAATCATGATATCGGTGCAGGACATTATAAATTTGCATTTTAAAATTAGTTAAATTAGGATGGAAGCTTAGGACAAGGTAATTTCTGAAGCTGAAAGACAGGTTTATATTTAAAAAACAGAATTCAAATCCGTGTCGAATGAGAACAATGGAAAATTTTCTGATTTTTAACAATGGGAAATAAATTGCTATGATGACATACTTCTTTTAAATGGGGAAAATATATTACACTATATGACGGTTCTTTTACTATATGGTTGAAAAACTCGTTGTAAGACTGGTAATCCTGAAACCATACATCTTAAGTAATTGTAACTCATTATTATGGGTAATCACAACAGCTGTAATTATTGAGAGCCGGTATAAAATTTGCCAAAATAGAGATTCAGGAGAATTTCTTTCTCATTCTTATTTTCTTCAATGATGTCAAAAATAAAGTAATAATAATAAATAAAGAATAATATTCCCTCCCTCTCTCCCTCATTTTTCTCACATCTCCCCCCTCTCTCATTCCCTCCTGTCCCAATCCATAGCTCTCCGTATTTTTTTCCGTCTCCCTCTTTCCTTTTCTAATGATGTACTTCCCTTACTCTCTATGTAGTACCTTCCATTCTATATCCCTTCCTTCCTTATTAGGTTTTTCCGAACGGAATAATGTTTTCCCGAGTGTACTATTTTTTTCGCGAGCGTTATATTATTTTCGCGATTGTAATAATTTTTTCTCGAACTTAATAGTTTTTTCGCGAGCGTAATAATTTTCTCCCGATCGGAATATTTTTCCCGACCGTAATAATTTCTCGTTATAGTAATAATTTTTTCGCGAGCGTAATTTTTTTCTCCTGAGTAGAATTATGTTTTCCCGAGTGTTATAATTTTTTCGCGTGCTGAAAGAAATGAGTAATTTGTTTAACGGATGCAAAACCCGCCACAGAGGCCAACAACGGCAGCGTGTGGGCAAGTGATGCCCAACCAATACAGAAGCGGGCCGATCACAGCGTTGGATTCGATAGCCTGAAAAAATACTCCCGTCCTCTGGGCGGACGTGAACACATTTCTCGACGGAAGTTTTTTTCAGCCTAGCTCCACATGAGCGCACGATTCCACCGCTGGGATCGAACCCGCTTCCTCGGTATTGGGGGGCAGAGCACTTAACCCACTACACCACCGAGCCGACGAAAGAAACCAGGAGATAACTTCAGGTCAGTTTCCCTCCAGCTATCGTAGGAGGGGAAGTACAGTGGAGTGGGTAGAAGAGGGGAGGTACACGGGTAAATGAACATCGTCTCTGTCGAGGAAAACTGTCGCCTGTCTAATTTTCTCTTGATATATATCATAATAGATAGACGTTCCTTACAGACAAGGAGTAACACATAAAATAGTCTATATATAATAGATAGCATATATATCAGGATACTAATGTTCCAGAAAAGCGGCAGACTCGAAATTGTTTAAACAAATTTTCAAGGTTTATGTGCTACGGAATTTTTTTATAGGTAGAATTTGCAAATAAACGAAATATGGTTTATACAAATGTTGATATTTTAATTTGTTTGGCAGTTATACAGTATCTATATGTTGTATCGTTTTATACGAGTTGCAGACGGAAAAGGACTAGTTGAGCATACAAACGTTATATGCATTCCATTTGTTATTTATCCCATATCATCTTGCACTTAAACTTAAGGAAGGGGTAGGTAGCTATACGCGCAACTCCAACATCTTAATTAAGATGACTTCTCAAGCCTTGAAGCAATTATTTGTTTTATATCATTCCTATTTATTTTATGACATAAATTTATCTAAAACGTTATATTTAACTGTTATCATGCACTCAGTAACCTGTTGCCAGATACAGATTTAGATACTTAAATGCTTTTTTCCTGAAAAATCGGCGTGTCTTAAAGGTTGAAAAATACGGTAATTCCTCATTGCTATCAATAGCAGAGTAATCCTTGTGATGGTTATAAATGCATACAATTACCCCCAAGTTTCGTGTATAACGTGCACCACATACTGAGCCTTTGTATAACGCGCTCTCAATTCATTTCGTAACAAAACTATTCATTATAACCTATTAGTTTTAATAAAATGTAGTAAGCACTTTAAAATTACATAAAACGTTTTTCTGATTGTTACTAAATGTTATTAATGCAAAAATTTATTAATCTGCAATTTACATGATTTATATGTGGAAGAATTTTATGAATATGGTATGGTGGGTTCAAACCTGACCCCGAGTGGTCCCTCAAAGAATACGCCGACTCATCGATAGTTTCAATGACTAATGAGGAGTTCAGCCGCCGACTGAATTCGATCTAATCTCGTCTCATTGTCGGACGCTTTTCAAGTCCAGCGTAACATGCATGCCTAATGTGTCTACAATGTGACAAGCATCCTGTATCACTTAACAGACGTGCGGAATGTTCGGTTATATTTCGAAACACAATTTTACGATCTTTTAAAAATCACTTATACTTGAATTGGAAATACGGTAATTTAAATTACAACAATAAACAAATTAACTAAAATTTAATATGGGAGCGGCAGAATTTTAGTGATAGCGAACTTGAACATCTTTTCAATAGCATTCATACATGGTTCAAAGAGTAAATAGCATTTCCGTATCTAGGTGCGCTGTTTATGCTCTCCTAGTGTGAACGAGGTTTTGAAGTTTTCACCCCAAAGAATTCAGTCGTATTTCCATCTCTAAGTACATCGTTCCTGAACGAGTTCATATTTCTGCCAAAAAAAACGAAATTTCCGGATTTGTTGCAAAGCTAAGTCCGAAAACGTTAAATTGTGTATTCTAAAGTAAAATGACGCGAATAGTGGGAAAACTTAAAATGAAATAACATAAACACTGGGTTTTACTGTACAATGGTTTCAATCATCTCATCTTTGAGCATTTTTCTAATTCATCGAAAATTCCTTTAGAAATTATTATGATGTTCTTACTTTTTGACGTCAAATGTCGTTTTTTTCCCACTTAGTAATTTTGTCACGCCCAATAAAATATAATTGTATGTTGATATACCATTGGACGTTCTTAAGTTAAGCAACTCACAATATTCTTTAACCAAGTATATGATACTGTCATATGGCCTGAAGATTTTTTAGATGTTGTTATGGTACCACTGGAGAAAAAGAAACAATACAAAAAATTGTGAGGATTACAGAACAATTAGTTCAATTTCTTATACATAATTTCTAACTAGAATAATAACCAAAAGAAGGTAAAAGATAACCAGTTTGGTTTCAGTAGAGGAAGAGGGACTAGAGATGCTATAAGATGTATGAGGATGATGATAGAAAGAGTGCTAGAAGTCATGTATTTTTGTTTTGTAGATTGGGAGAAAGCTTTTGGCCGATTGAAATGGGATAAAATGTTGGGTATTTTAAATAAAATAGGAATAGATTGGAAAGACAAAAGACTGCTTAAAAACCTTTACTTTGATCAAAAGATTAGTCAGGGTTGAAGGAGAAGAAACAGAAAGTACTTCAATAGGGAGGGAAGTCCTATTTCACCAGCGATATTTAATATTTATGCAGAAACAATAGCAGAAGAAGCGTTGATGGAAGAGAAAGGATATAAGATAGGAGGTGAAAGTATTACCACCATTAAATATGCAGATGATCAGGGCTTAATAGCAGAAGACGAGAAAGAGCTTCAGAGGATGACAGACAAACCAGTGGAGGTTGGCCAACAATATGGAATGAAGATCAATGCAAAAAACGAAAGTCATGGTGGTTTCAAAGGAACATAAAGGATTAAATATAATGGTAAATGTCCAAAAATTGGAACAAGTGAGTAGTTTCAAATATCTCGGCAGTATTTTAGCACAGGATGGAAGTAGTACACAGGACATCAGAAGTAGGATTGCAATGGCAAAAGAAGAAGGAGCTTCTAACAAGCAAGAAAATAAATTTAGAAACAAGGAAGAAATTAGCAAAATGCTACATATGGAGCATAGCTCTTTATGGTGCAGAGACGTGGACGGTAAGGAGGAAGGAGGAAAAATATTTAGAAAGTTTTGAGATGTGGGTATGGAGAAGAATGATGAAAGTGAAATGGACAGAGAGGATGCTAATAAAAACAATCAGGAAAAGAAAAGCAAATTGGATAGGGCACACATTGAGAAGACAAGGACGATCTTAGAAGGAAAAATTAGTGGAAGAGGGAGAAAAAGAATAGGAATATTAGAAAATATAAAGCAGGGATATATATATATATGTAAACCTATATTGAGCCTTTAAGATGTCAGGTGTGAATTTATTTCTCTATAGTTTTAATCATCATACTGCATATTAATATAGATTTCAGTGTTATATTAATTACTAGTATAAAAGCCTGATGGTAAGGACTATATTATTTACAGGGAGCTGTAATTATTGAGTGAAAGCTAGTATAAAATTTGCCAAAATAGAGATTCCGGAGAATTTCTTTCTCATTCTTATCTTATGGATCTTTTTTCGTCATTTAATTTTTATATCTGAATCAAACTTTCCTGCAAAATTTAAACCTTCCACCTGATCGGGAAGATTGTTAAAAACACGTTAAAAAGTGCCATTGATGACATCAGTGTTGTACTCAAACACAGCTAAGCTTAAATTATAATAATAGTATATAAATAAATTGGTCATAAATATACAGTAGGGACCTGTTGCAGTACTTCCTGCAAACATTTAGGGAACCTTATCTGAAGTGACCCTGTGCAATAGTTCCTATGGCAAGAATTGTGACATGGTATTTTTCACTGAACCACTTCTATTGCCTCTCTCAAAATAATCATATAGCTCTCTCCATTTTCGTAACATAAAACACATACATGATTTAGACTAACTCAACATTTTTTGTTATGTCCGTTGTTTCTGTTGGCACAGCAAATCATATATTCTGTGGATTGTTTAATAATAACTAATCACTATATATGATCTGGCCATGATCAAATTTCTTAATTATTGAAATAAATTATCCACATAGTAATTTGCATTAAACTGCCCACTAAAATTTGCAAACAAAATGATATCTTCAATGTAAGCATCAAATATGTTGCGATTTGGCATCCCACACAGTGGCGGAATTAAGGGGGGTCCCACATGGCATGGCCCCGAAAAACTGTTCGTGTATTTAATCTCAGAAATATAAAATATCTCAATTTAAAAATCAGTGGAACCTCTCTATGATTCCATAGAAAAACGATCATTAAGAGGTGCCACAAAGGACGGTAGCCGTTAGGAGCGGTTCCACTATATATTTAGATTGTAGGGCCCCTGACTGCCTAGCAACAGGAGCCCCAAAATGTTTAGTGATAGGGGCCCCATGAGGCATAAATCCACCACTGATCCCACAACCTTTCCGAAACTTATACTGGACTACACTTATATGGTTATCCTGAGAATAACTTTGCTTAATGTCAAAAAAAGCTGGAAATCATTCAATTTATACATTTTCTTCAAGGGAATCATAGTTGATCTTATGGCATAATTTATTATAATGCTTTTCCCTCTTTTCCTAGTTCCTTTAACATATATACAGGGATTTCATCAGTTCCTACTGCTTTCTTTGACTTCATATCTCTGAGAGCCTTTTCAAGACCAAGTTGATATTTTCCTACTTCTCTATCTCATAGAATCTGACATAAGATCTTTAGCTTATAACTCCTCAATATACTCTTTCCATTTATTCTCTGACTCAAATAACATTGTCATTTTTTTCTTTAATTCTTTCTTGTTTCCCATTCACTTTTCCATACAATAAGTCTATTCCTCCTTGCAGTTTCTCCATAGCCTCTCTTGCCTTTGCAGTTTCCTAATCTTATTGTTTAATTCTATCTTAACTTCCTCTCTTCCATCTTTTTAATAATTACCCAAGGCTTCCTTATCTACTTTGATGTTGTTTTTCCTATTATTTTATTAGGGCTTTCTCTGATACATGTTTTCATAGTTTGCCAGTCATTTTGTACGATTGTTTCCCTGCCTTCTGAGAACATTCCTCTTTCTCATCTAAATCTTATGCTACTCCCCTTTTGTTCTCTTTTCCTCCCACTATATATATATTATTATATTATGGTCATGATGCACTATGCAGCAACATACATTGTCTGCCTGAGTATGGCTAATTAACCTCTTGGGCTATGATAGCCACACTGGACAAACACAGAGAGGAGGAAGCACCAAGGAGGCCAACTTAAACCACACAAGTAGATAACAGGACAATTTCAGGTTTAAATATCTGACCTTCACTAAATTTGATGCAGGGACAACAAGCACATGGGTGTCCAAACTGAATGATTTTAATTTGTATGCACTTTTTCCAGATTTTGCATAGAATTTTTAGTTATAAATAAATTTTGCACTTATTGCTGAAATAGTGATTAGGATTTGTTTAGAAGAAATATTTGAATATTTATAAGACAATTTTTTACTGTTATAATGCTAACAAAATGTAAAAGTAATAATTTTTTGTTTATTTGAATCCTCAGGAATGACATAAGAAGAAAAGGAAACTTGGCTATGAAAATCTGCAATTTCAGAACTTATTTGTTATTACGGTTAATATTACAATTGCAAGTGTTATTTGTGTAGTTACATAATAAAGAGAGCCCCCTTATTATGCAGTAAATATTAATTAATTGTTTCAGGGAATCAACTGAATTATAAAGTCCAAGTGAATACCCAAGAAGAAAAATCACATTTTCTTTAAAATCTATATCATGGGTATATTAAAATATACAATGCATTACTTGTATATATATATATCTATATATGATTTTACTTTATAAATTGTAAAGGATGATAATATAAAAACTCTTAATCTGCTGTGCACTGTTAAATATCAATAAAAGAATAATCATCTATTTATGATGCTTGTTATTATTTATATAAAATTAAGATTCCTACAGGAAGGCAATATTAAGCTTCCTTCTTAGAGGATGATATTAAGATTCCTTCTTAGAGGATGATATTAAGATTCCTTCTTAGAGGATGATATTAAGAATCCTTCTTAGAGGATGATATTAAGAATCCTTCTTAGAGGACCATATTGTGATTCCCATAGGAAGGCAATATTAAGAATCCTTCATAGAGGACGATATTGTGATTCCTTATAGGAAGGCAATATTAAGAATCCTTCATAGAGGACGATATTGTGATTCCTTATAGGAAGGCAATATTAAGAATCCTTCATAGAGGACGATATTGTGATTCCTTATAGGAAGGCAATATTAAGAATCCTTCATAGAGGACGATATTGTGATTCCTTATAGGAAGGCAATATTAAGAATCCTTCATAGAGGACGATATTGTGATTCCTTATAGGAAGGCAATATTAAGAATCCTTCATAGAGGACGATATTGTGATTCCTTATAGGAAGGCAATATTAAGAATCCTTCATAGAGGACGATATTGTGATTCCTTATAGGAAGGCAATATTAAGAATCCTTCATAGAGGACGATATTGTGATTCCTTATAGGAAGGCAATATTAAGAATCCTTCATAGAGGACGATATTGTGATTCCTTATAGGAAGGCAATATTAAGAATCCTTCATAGAGGACGATATTGTGATTCCTTATAGGAAGGCAATATTAAGAATCCTTCATAGAGGACGATATTGTGATTCCTTATAGGAAGGCAATATTAAGAATCCTTCATAGAGGACGATATTGTGATTCCTTATAGGAAGGCAATATTAAGAATCCTTCATAGAGGACGATATTGTGATTCCTTATAGGAAGGCAATATTAAGAATCCTTCATAGAGGACGATATTGTGATTCCTTATAGGAAGGCAATATTAAGAATCCTTCATAGAGGACGATATTGTGATTCCTTATAGGAAGGCAATATTAAGAATCCTTCATAGAGGACGATATTGTGATTCCTTATAGGAAGGCAATATTAAGAATCCTTCATAGAGGACGATATTGTGATTCCTTATAGGAAGGCAATATTAAGAATCCTTCATAGAGGACGATATTGTGATTCCTTATAGGAAGGCAATATTAAGAATCCTTCATAGAGGACGATATTGTGATTCCTTATAGGAAGGCAATATTAAGAATCCTTCATAGAGGACGATATTGTGATTCCTTATAGGAAGGCAATATTAAGAATCCTTCATAGAGGACGATATTGTGATTCCTTATAGGAAGGCAATATTAAGAATCCTTCATAGAGGACGATATTGTGATTCCTTATAGGAAGGCAATATTAAGAATCCTTCATAGAGGACGATATTGTGATTCCTTATAGGAAGGCAATATTAAGAATCCTTCATAGAGGACGATATTGTGATTCCTTATAGGAAGGCAATATTAAGAATCCTTCATAGAGGACGATATTGTGATTCCTTATAGGAAGGCAATATTAAGAATCCTTCTTAGAGGACGATATTATGATTCCCATAGGAAGGCAATATTAAGAAAAAAATACAATTCCTTTAAATAATGTTTATTTCCAGTTGTCACATCACAAATACAGGAAAAACCCCTTTTATTGATAACTTTAACTCAATTCTTGCAGACATTCTGGGCTCTTGAAGCAAAACTTCCCAGCATTCTTCAGGGTTGGATCACCCCTAAAACAAAGAAAATCCTTTAATTATAACACAATTTGTAATTAAAGTTACTCTTGACTATTCAAAATATTTACAGTTTCATGCTGTAATAATCTATTAGAGAGGGACAGTTAGGATGAAGCTTTTGGCAAGCTAATGGAGAAAATTAATTTCTTTAAATTGTTAGCATCTGAATCATTCTGCCATATATTCATTATATATATATATATATATAAAGACAACAATGTTAGTAGAGTAATAGTTTCTTGTTGGTGAGGTGAATGATTCTGAAGGAGATAGAAGGTCTGGTCATAATAATAGTGACGGCAAATTTAGAATTCCTATCTATAGAAATAGCTCACTTTGACTGTAAATAGGAAGTAATGAGAATGATTACTACATGTTTATTTTCAGAGAAATATATTTATGGGAGTAATGGGTTTGCAAGAGATGCAGCATTACATTTTGTGTACAATAAATTAAATATACCCGATGATAATTATGAATAAGGCTTGATGATGGTTGAAACAATAATTAGTTTCAGAGGGAGGTAACTGAAGTAACACATACAAACTGTGGAAAAAGCCATGGTTCTTCTTTTTCAAATAAATGGTGCACTATACATTGTGCAAAGTTTCTCATATATGTATACACGTAAACATGGACTCGGGGACACCTAAAACGGGATGAGAAAGTACGAGGATTATCTAAAGGTGAAGGTAAACGATTTGCTAGAAGATTGGAGTGGTGCAGAAAACATTATCACGTTATAAAATCAGGAAAATCACAAAGAATCTGATAGTGACGGAAGATGAGAAAAGTGAAGATTATTTTATTGGACGTGACAGAATTACTAAGTGGGAAAAAAACGACATTTGACGTCAAAAACTAAGAACATAATAATTTCTAAAGGAATTTTCGATGAATTAGAAAAATGCTCAAAGATGAGATGACTGAAACCATTGTACAGTAAAACCCAGTGTTTATGTTATTTCATTTTAAGTTTTCCCACTATTCGCGTCATTTTACTTTAGAATACACAATTTAACGTTTTCGGACTTAGCTTTGCAACAAATCCGGAAATTTCGTTTTTTTTGGCAGAAATATGAACTCGTTCAGGAACGATGTACTTAGAGATGGAAATACGACTGAATTCTTTGGGGTGAAAACTTCAAAACCTCGTTCACACTAGGAGAGCATAAACAGCGCACCTAGATACGGAAATGCTATTTACTCTTTGAACCATGTACGAATGCTATTGAAAATATGTTCAAGTTCGCTATCACTAAAATTCTGCCGCACCCACATTAAATTTTAGTTCATTTGTTTATTGTTGGAATTTAAATTACCGTATTTCCAATTCGAGTATAAGTGATTTTAAAAGATCGTAAAATTATGTTTCGAAATATCACCGCACGTCTGTTAAGTGATACAGGATGCTTGACACATTAGGCATGCATGTCCGACAATGAGACGAGATTAGATCGAACTGAACTCCACCTTAGTCATTGAAACTATCGGTGAGTCGGCGTATTCTTTGAGGGACCACTCGGGGTCAGGTTTAACCCCACCATACTATAAGACTAACTTTTTTCATAGAATTCTTCCACATATACATCATGTAAATTGCAGATTAATAAATTTTTGCATTGATAACATTTAGTAACAATCAGAAAAACGTTTTATGTAATTTTAAAGTGCTTACTACATTTTATTAAAACTAATAGGTTATAATGAATAGTTTTGTTACGAAATGAATTGAGTGCGCGTTATGCAAAGGCTCAGTATGTGGTGCACGTTATACACGAAACTTGGGGGTAATTGTATGCATTATAACCATCACAAGGATTACTCTGATATTGATAGCAATGAGGAATTACCGTATTTTTCAACCTTTAAGACACGCCGATTTTTCAGGAAAAAAGCATTTAAGTATCTAAATCTGTATCTGGCAACAGGTTACTGAGTGCATGATAACAGTTAAATATAACGTTTTAGATAAATTTATGTCATAAAATAAATAGGAATGATATAAAACAAATAATTGCTTCAAGGCTTGAGAAGTCATCTTAATTAAGATGTTGGAGTTGCGCGTATAGCTACCTAACCCTTCCTTAAGTTTAAGTGCAAGATGATATGGGATAAATAACAAATGGAATGCATATAACGTTTGTATGCTCAACTAGTCCTTTTTCGTCTGCAACTCGTATAAAACGATACAACATATAGATACTGTATAACCAAACTTCCTCTATTCTACTGTACACTTCCTCTAGTTATGGACATTTAAGACCAACCTTATGAAGACTATGTTACATTTACTTTCTGTGGGAGGTGGACGTGTTGCTGCTCGGTTTCTGTTTGTTTTTTTCATATCACCTGAAGCTTATAGGTGACAGTGAAGGCATATCTTTTCTTGTAACCGTTACAATCTCACACAGCTTTATTTATTCTTCATATTTATAAAAATGTTATGACATCTATCGAAAATCTAATTTTCCATGGTATTATTCGCACTATTCAACGCCATCATTAGGAACTAAAATGTATGAATAAAAACGCAAAAGCACCGTCATTGTAATCACTATGAGCGAACATGATAAAGCTCAATGATGAAAATACGTTAACAATTTTTTCACTTTTAATTATGATTAATATGACTGCGAATTATTATGTGGGTTCGTGAGTGTTATACATAACACACATTCATTCTATAAGACGCAGGCTGATTTTGGAAGTCATTTTTTCTGGAAGGAAGTAAGCCGAAAAATACGGTAAGTGCGACTTCTTATATATATATACTAGCTGCTGCAAGCATTTCAGCTTGAAAAATCAATTTTTCAGAGAGATATTTCATCGTGGGAAATAATTCAAAATATTTCTCCTCTGCACCGATTTTCGTTTTTACTTTCTCCATATACGTAGTATGAAAAAATATTGTTTTCATGAAAAAATCGAACTCCAGATTTCAACGGGAATACATGTTTTAAGGTTCCCTGAACACGTTCTGACTGGTTTCGCGATGATGTCTGTGTGATAGATTAATCAAGTCAACGCAAAATTTTATATTTAACATTTTTATAAAAGTTAAAAGATCTGATTAGTTTTTGGTAAAAATCTGTCGACAGGCAGTGGGTGTCTACTCTTGTCACATATCCGTTATTTTGAAATATTTGCTTTAATATTTGATAAATGTAAAAATATATTGGAATAAATGTTGTAGGGGATTTTATTTTCTACAACCTTTGTTTGACATATTTTTCCATATAATGCATTGTTTAAGAGATATCTTATACCACGCCACCTACCAAAGAATATTGTTAACAATTGAAGGTTGTTACGTCTTAGTAACATTCCTTTTTCTTAATTGTCAACCGGAAGTAAATATTGACAACGATTCCAGAGTTAACAACATGTAATTTGCCACATAAATATGGAGAAAGTCATGTGTTGCCCACATCAGTTTATTTCGTTATGGAACAATAATGGAGTAAAACAATCACTAATTTTTGCAATTTTAGGAATATTATACATTTTCCACATTGAGTTAATAATGGCACACATTTCCGACAAATTTTAAATTTGTAGCACATTTAGAAGTGAAATAACATTTATCTAATTGTTTAAATTTAAATAATTTTTAACGGATGCAATAACAATTTTATGGATACATTGAAATGTTTTTTCGTTTACATAGACTAAACCCTAAATAAGTTTAAAATTTCAGCTCCCTAACTTGCCCCGTATTATCTATGCTTTTACCTATTTGTTCAACTTTAAGAATTTTTAACTGCCAAACAAATTAAAATATCAACATTTGTATAAACCATATTTCGTTTATTTGCAAATTCTACCTATAAAAAAATTCCGTAGCACATAAACCTTGAAAATTTGTTTAAACAATTTCGAGTCTGCCGCTTTTCTGGAACATTAGTATCCTGATATATATGCTATCTATTATATATAGACTATTTTATGTGTTTCTCCTTGTCTGTAAGGAACGTCTATCTATTATGATATATATCAAGAGAAAATTAGACAGGCGACAGTTTTCCTCGACAGAGACGATGTTCATTTACCCGTGTACCTCCCCTCTTCTACCCACTCCACTGTACTTCCCCTCCTACGATAGCTGGAGGGAAACTGACCTGAAGTTATCTCCTGGTTTCTTTCGTCGGCTCGGTGGTGTAGTGGGTTAAGTGCTCTGCCCCCCAATACCGAGGAAGCGGGTTCGATCCCAGCGGTGGAATCGTGCGCTCATGTGGAGCTAGGCTGAAAAAAACTTCCGTCGAGAAATGTGTTCACGTCCGCCCAGAGGACGGGAGTATTTTTTCAGGCTATCGAATACAACGCTGTGATCGGCCCGCTTCTGTATTGGTTGGGCATCACTTGCCCACACGCTGCCGTTGTTGGCCTCTGTGGCGGGTTTTGCATCCGTTAAACAAATTACTCATTTCTTTCAGTACGCGAAAAAATTATAACACTCGGGAAAACATAATTCTACTCAGGAGACAAAAATTACGCTCGCGAAAAAATTATTACTATAACGAAACATTATTATGG
Organism: Tanypteryx hageni; assembly: GCA_028673005.1. NCBI lineage: Eukaryota > Metazoa > Arthropoda > Insecta > Odonata > Petaluridae > Tanypteryx > Tanypteryx hageni. The sequence goes on along the minus strand of CM054112.1, from coordinate 97,192,626 downwards.
TCGGGAAAAATATTCCGATCGGGAGAAAAATTTTACGCTCGCGAAAAAACTATTAAGTTCGAGAAAAAATTATTACAATTATTACAATTAGTAGACTCGGGAAAACATTATTCCGTTAGGAAAAACCTATTTCGCTCGGGAAAATAATATTCCGCTAGGAAAAAACTTATTTTACTCGTGAAAAAGATAATTCCGATCAGGAAAAATATATTCCGCTCGGCAAATTAATACTCCCACTCGGGACACAAATATTTCGCTCGGGAAAACATTATTAATATGCTCGGGGAAACATAATTTCGGTCGGGAAAAATATTCCCATCTGGAGAAAAATATTACGCTCTCGAGAAGCATTCCGGAAAACATAATTCCGCTTGGGAAAAGTAATCCGCCCGGGAAAACATCTTTCAACATATTACGCTCGGGAAAAATTCTCAGGAAGAAAATAATCCGCCCGGGAAAACATATTTAAATTCAGCTATAGGTCATGAATATATGATAACAAAAACATTAACGGTCTGGGAGACTGCACCTCAGATACAATCTGATCATAATTTCACATCGCAAGTTAAATGTTAATATCCCATATAACATATGATTGGTCTCTTGTAACAAGCCTTAACGTATCCAAGTCGTGACGAAATTATACAGAAAATCTGTTGTCTAAAGCTAAGTGCAAAGAAATAAAATATTTTGATCCTGTTTACCACGCCTGAAATGTATTTATAGTGATATAAAAGCAAAATATTTGCAATTTCATTTTTATTTCACTAGTATTATTTAATTCTATTAAACTGGTAATATATGTTTAAAATAACAAAAGTAGTTAATTTGTAAAGTTGTGAATATCTATCCGTATCTATCTTAGACCCAGATATACACATCCTTCGCGTATAACGGAGTATTACTTTATGTATGTATGTTTTTACAGTGAGAGGCCTCTTTTATAGCTCTATAAGTATTATATCCCTGCTTTATATTCCTATTCTTTTTCTCCCTCTTCCTCTCTGTCCATTTCACTTTCCTCCATACCCACATCTCAAAACTTCCTGCACCATAAAAAGCTATGCTCCATAGGTAGCATTTCGCTATTTTCTTCCTTGTTTCTTAATTTATTTTCTTGGTTGTGAGATTGCAATCCTACTTCTGATGTCCTGTGTACTACATCCTGCGCTAAAAGATATTTGAAACTACTTATATGTTCCAATTTTTGGACATTTACCATTACATTTAATTGTTTATGTTCCTTTGAAACCACCATGACTATCTTCATTCCATATTGTTGGCCAACCTCCACTAGTCTGTCATCATCTTTCTCGTCTTCTGCTATTAATCCCTGATCATCTGCATATTTAATGGTGGTAATACTAATACATCTCCTATCTTAAATCCTTTCTCTTCCATCAACGCTTCTTCTGCTATTGTTTCTGCATAAATATTAAATATCACTGGTGAAATAGGACTTCCCTCCCTGACTCTAATCTTTCCAATCTATTCCTATTTTATTTAATACAAAATCTACAAAACAAAAATACATGACTATTCACTTCTAGCACTCTTTCTATCATCGTCCTCATACATCTTATAGGATCTCTAGTCCCTCTTCCTCTTCTGAAACCAAACTGATTATCTTTTACCTTCAATTCTTTTGGTTATTATTATGGTAAGAAATTATGTATGAGAAATAAAACTAATTGTATCATATACTTGGTTAAAAAATTTTGTTAGTTGCTTAACTGCTTTCGACCCCAAAACCTTAAGAACGTCCACTGGTATATCATCACCGCCTTCCTTCTTTTCATGTTATCAATTGCTCTTTTAACTTCTGACTCGAGAATACTTGGTCCTAGCTGATCTTTTTCCACATCCTCTTTTTCATTTAATTCAATATTTCTTGGCTTTCCTTCTTTGTCATACAGCACCTCAATGTATTCCAGACATTCTTTACGTTGTTTTTGTTATATTATATTATTCCTTCTTTGGAGATAGTCGACGAACATGCAGCGGAAGAATTCTACAATTATCTGTAAGTGATTTCTTACAAAATTTTTATTGTTCATTTTCTCTATATTCGAATTCAAAGCACCAAAAATACAACAATCAATGTCTGATAAAAGTATTATTATTTTATAAATTATTACGTGGAATTTAACTTTAAAAGGGAATTTATATATTTAGTCATAGTATTATGCTTTATTCAGTATTGAAGATATATAGTTAAATTTTGTATATTAATAACGTGAATCATTATTTGATATTCTCCAATAAAGCAGGGAATTTACTGTAAATATTGTACAACTGATGGTTCAATTAAATGTAACACTCAGACCGGGGTTTTAGTTTCAAAGCCGCTTACTGCATTTTCAAAATTATTGGGTAAGGATGGTTTTCGCAAAATATGGATTATTCTAAGGGAGATCAATGTATGCGTGGTTTTTTAAATATATTTCACCTAAAATAGGTTTTATGATAGAAAATATACTGTACTATTATTTCTTGTGATAACCTCTTTAAAAAGTTCTGAATATAATTTGGACGAATATATGGAGTTGTATTTGAAAATTTTCCTATTTACGAGGAAGATAGTACTTAATCGCCAGACCTTGGGAGGTTTCTAGATCCGCCCTTGCGTTAGAGCAGGTCTCAAGCAAACTTGAGAAGAATTCTCAATGAACGTAGTCCGAGAGACATGACTCGGGTAAACAGGCATCGAAAATGACTAACCTGCGTTAAACGGCATTTGGGCCATTCCTAACACGTTGATCGGCCATTGCCAGTTAACTGGCCAACGATTTTTTTCGCTGAAGGCCCGTGTCCAACTGGCTGATATTTCTATAGCACGATGGCAAAGTTTTTTTTACATAGTTGACTAACATTAGTATTTTATCTGCATATATAATTGAGGAAATGCAAAAAATTGGCGAAAATTAAAACAAATTGTAAGCTTGGGCCGTGAACATTTTCTACGAATACCATATCTTTAGTTTAATCTAAGACTATCTCTATATTCTTTGGAGTTTTTACGATTCGAAAACTTGAATAGATCGTTCACAGGACTTGTACATTAACTTATAAGAGATGATGGAAGCCACTTGCAATTAATATAATCTTGTGTTAATACACGAAACTAAAGTTAAAATCAGGGACGGCTACAAAAACAGAGAGCCTATCCATCTGAACGTATACATGCATGCAAATTCATCGAAGAAAACAAAATCCTAAATTTACGATGAGTGAATTATATATTTTAAACTTTTACTCAAGTAATACTATCGCGGGTGATTATATGGACAAAGCTGTGATTTAAAAAGATTTTAAATTATCTTTCACATGAGATTGATGAATTTGAAGCCAACGATTTTAATTCAAAAAATTATCCATATAAAAAGGGTAGAATAATATGAAAACAAACTAGCTCACATAAAGAATATATTTCCCAATATTTTTCGCTAATAAAAGCTGCTCATTAAAATAGGCTTCATTTCCACCCTCACGATTTACTGTTGATTATATTGGGACTGCATTGAATAAACTGGAACATACTATGTTCACTCATAGTACTGATGTGTTGGGAAGGACCAATTCCATTTTCGTTGAAAACGGCCGAAATTATATACACGATATATGGTATATTGTAACCGGAGCACGTGAGAAATTAAGCCAAATATTTGTTTAAATGATAATCTAGTTGACGCATTTTCTAGTCCTGAATTTAAAAACCCCTACGCCACTAGCTTTATGGGGCGAATTAACATAGTATATCGTGGTATGACCTATTTTACTCCTAACGACCCCCGAAAAGGCTGTTTTGAGTTCGTAATAGAATGAATGCAAGCTGGCTTCAAATACACCTAACTGCCGATGCGTCTGGTATATTCTGTTATCTCCAACTGTATAAGTTTTCTAGCAGACCGTTGGTTGGCTTTAGAGATATACACATTGGAAATGTTATGACGCATAAGAAAGGCAAACGGATTCCTTTGGCGAGGGAAAGGAAGCGGTTCGAAATGGCTAGTGCAGAAGTGACTACATACGCCTGAGCTACGTCCGATACAATCGATGTGCATTAGCTGTAACTACCAATGACGGTCTGATAGTCACCATCTAAGTTATATTGTCTAATATTCCCGCTAGTTAACATTTTCACAAAGTAGTTAAGGGATCGTTTTTTTCTTTTAATTAACTCCTAACCACCATGACATTATTAAATACAGAAAATTTAAATGCACCTCAAGATACAATCTGATCATAATTTCACATCGCAAGTTAAATGTTAATATCCCGTATAATATATATTGACTGGTCTCTTATAACAAATGTAACAAGCCTTAACGTATCCAAGTCGTGACGAAATTATACAGAAAATATGTTGTCTAAAGCTAACAATAAGTGCAAAGAAATAAAATATTTTTATCCTGTTTAAAAGGGTAGGCGAGACAATTTAGTTCAATAGACCAGTTCCATATGACTACACGGAATTCTGCAGGTATTCGTTTCTCGATGCTTAAGTCCCCCGTAGAATATCAGCTTATACCACAACTAAAACACTTTTCTTATAATCAGCTTCATCAAACACGAGGATATCCCATTAACCACGTCTATTCTTATCGGAAAATACTTTTTTCTGAGAAATCGTAAAATCTTTTTTTGAGAATTATCAAACACTTCACTTCACTTAAAAAAGTGCAGTTGAAGCTCATCATCGTTAATAAATGAAAGCAGTTTTAAATAACACAACTCACTCACAACTTAATCATTTCACTATGACTCACATGAGTATTAAACGTGCTCATTTTCCTTCAACACGAAGTTAATATTTAAATGCGCTTCAATTCATCTTTTCTTAAAATTGAGTCACGGTGGTGTCAAGAAATCGAGGAACATAAATACAATGAGAAAACTATCAATAAATTTTCGACAGATAAAATCAATTATGCTTCATTATGAGGCGGAATTAATTGTAAATAAGTCATGAATGCACACCTTCGTTCAATAGGCTCGCAATTATATTTGTGATCGAAATCTCCCTCCACTTCCCCTCACTAATGTAACGTTTTCAACATTCTATCAGGAAAATAGCTTGACACATCAACATTGCATTAAACATTTGATCCTCTTTCGAAATCATCAGAAAATTTACGATTCGCTAAACATCACAGAATAACAGATTTCAAGCACATGAAAGCGACAATAACAACAATGTACTCAACATGAAATAGCCTGGGCCTCCCATTAAATTGGAGCACTCGCCACCCAATAACGACCCCTCTTAGTTGCAGAGTTATGCTTAATTACCACTATTTTTATTTAAATACGGTATATTCTCACTTGCAATTAGATTAAGATAGGAGGTCGCATTAATTCACGAAAGGTGAATACAACGTCAATTTCACTCTTCACTTTAACCATAATATTCTAGCAGCAATATAAAATGATATTAATATTACTTACCATGCAGTCCCATCCAAGATACGAGAAACTGCACTCGAAGATATACCACCTTCCACAGCTCATACGGGACTAAGCCTGAGCGCCAAGGCCATGTCGCACTGCAGCGACACGAGCGGCCGTTTTATTATACACCTGAGAAGTTTAACAAATTTTGAAGCCAATGTGGAGATAATTATTAATTTCAATTCCATTGAGGTTCAAATAAATCCACACTACTTTAAGCTTATTAAACGAATTCTTCTACAATAAAGCTGTAGGACTAAAGAAGGTATTAACTCCCTTCATATAATACTGCATTTTCAAAACTGACATCAGTAAGATTAAAACAAGATGATCCAAACGGAACTTATGATGCCTACTTTCCACTTAATTATTTATTTAATACTTATATTGGTTTTAATACCTTTAAAATCACCGCAAACGAGTTGCTCTTTGTGTTACCAAATTTCGTAATTTTGCGTTAAAAAATATTACAAATACATGTCAACGGAAAACTAAATTGATCACGCGTATTTGTGCGACAAAAATAACACGTGTATGTACCTACATACTAGACCAGTGTTAGTGTTGAGTTTTGAGGTGGCGGAACACTTTAAATAGAGAAAAATTGGCGGAACACCTATATACATACGCACAGTGCTTTTTTGTGACGGTACGGCGTACCGAACAAATTCAATAGAGACTGGGGAGGGACGCAGGAAGAAATGAGGGGTGCGGGAGGCATTTAAAAATTGATGAGTACCTTCACCTCTTGTTTTACAAAAAAAGCACATATATATTTACCATGGTTGTGGGAACGCGCATGCGTAATGCAATAGGTTAGAAGTAGTAACCTGCAACTTTCTGCTTCCCCGATAGATGGACTTACGGGGTGAGAGCAAAATAATAATACTTTATATTTTTAAATTCATTAAGAATTCTAAATTTATAGAAAAATTATTTTCGGTGGAATATTTCGCGGAACACTTAGGCAATGCCAGCGGAACACCAGTATTTTGCGGAACACCGATTGAAACACACTATGCCGAATCCTAGGCCAGCAATAATAATAATAATATAATTTATTTCACCGTTGGCAAATACATTTGCATGGTTTCGTCACTAAATATTACAAAACAAGACGAGAGGGGGAAGAAAAAAAATACAAAGCAAGATACAAGATTGATAACATACATCAGAAAAGATCAAAGAAAAGCAAAAAATTTCACAGATAATCATCAAGGTATTCACAAACACTATAGTAAGTTTTCTTCAGAAGGAACTTCTTAACTCTATTTTTGTACAATTTGTGGGATGAAACTGATTTTATGTCCCCAGGTAATTTGTTATAAATTACAGAGGATGAATGGTGAGGGCCTCTTTGACAAAGTACATTATTGTGATCATTGATGTGAATGTCAAATAATGAACAGGTGAAATGGCTATGATATTCTGCATTTGTGGGAAAAAGTTGATGATTAGATCTAACAAAAGTTGCACAGCTCAAAATGTAAATGGATGGTAGAGTTAAGATATTGAGAGATGAAAGCAAGGGTTTACCGTGTGTGCGGTAAGACACTCTACATAAAGCTTTGACAGCTTGTTTCTGTAAAGAAAAGACTTGCCAGTCTGCAATTACCCCAAAATAATATTCCATAGCTTAACAAAGAATGCACTTTAGCATAGTAGAGGAATAGTAGAATAGGAAGTATTGGGGCCAACTTTCTTATCATAAAAACACCAGTGGCAACTTTTTTAGCAACTCCATTAATGTGATCTAGCCAATACAACTCTTCATTAATAAGTAGCCCAAGAAAATTAGTTGACGTGTTTCTAAAGATGCTTTTACTGCTCATTTTAAGAAGGGGGCTACAGGGTGGGATAGTTTTTTTTGTGAAATAGCAGGTAAGAGGTTTTATTGATATTTATTTCAACATTATTTAGATTGCACCACTTCAACATTTGGTTGACTGATATACTAGCAAACTCTGCCAGAAGTTAGAAACTATCAGCGGTATCATCAGCATACAAGGTCAGAGAGCATTCTATAAATTTGTTAGAAAGGTCATTCATGAAAATTATGAATAGTAAGGGTCCAAGAATTGATCCCTGGGGGACACCGATGTTGACTTTTAGAGGTGTGGAAAAGGCAGAGGTAGAGCCATTTCTAGCTCTTGGGGAAAACTTCACAATCTGATGACGATTACTTAGAAAAGAAATAATCCAATTTAGGGGCTTGCCTCTGATGCCCAAGTTGCAAAGTTTCACTGAAAGCATTTTGTGGACAATTCTGTCAAAAGCTTTACTGAGGTCATAAAATATACCTAAAGTATGCTTGTTGTTATTGAGAGTTTGGTATATTCTGTTGATAAGGTTAAAGGCAGCAGTAGATGTAGACTTCTCTTTTCTGAATCCATGTTGATTAGGAGTTAACAAATTGAAGGAATTGAGGAAAATATTCAAAATATTCAAATATTTTGGAAAATAGATGTAGACTTCTCTTTTCTGAATCCATGTTGATTAGGAGTTAACAAATTGAAGGAATTGAGGAAAATATTCAAAATATTCAAATATTTTGGAAAATACGGATAAAATAGAGATGGGTCTATAACTCTCTGAGTCAGAGGGTGAACCTTTTTTTAGTATTGGAGACACACGAGAAAATTTAAAATTAGTAGGGAACTGGCCAGAGCTGAAGGATAGATTGATTATGTCAGATAAGATATGTGCAATGATATAAGAGCTTTCGTTAACAACAATCATAGGAATATCATCTATACCACAAAAAAAGGAATTTTCAAAAGATTTAATGATACCTATTATTTCATAGGGATCAGTGGGATGAAGAAAAACAGAATGTGTGAGGGATATTCGGGAGAAGATGCTGCATTAGTATTAATATTGCAAAATTTATTGTTGAAATTCATAGCTATCCATTGGGTTATAAACTGATATCCCATTGAATTCGATGTAAGAAGGAATTAGGGTGTTGATTGCAGCATTGGAATTTATTTTGATAATGTTCCATGATGCTTTAATCATATTTTTGGATTTATTTATGTAGTTAACATTTGCAGCTTTTCTCTCAGCTAATAAGTATATTCTAAAGTCCTTTAGGGCATATTAGTATGCACCATGAAGATTAGAGTCAACAAATTTATATTGAAAATATAAATCACGAACATATTGGGACCTGATGATGAGATTAGGAGAGTATAGTTTTCTTTTAAGCATTGTTACATTTTGTTTGAAAGGAAAGGCTGCATTAAAGCAGAGAGTAAATATTTGCATGAAAGCATTAAATTTAGAATTGACATCACTTGCGTTGTGAACACCATCCCAATATTCATGTGAGAGGTGGTGAAGAAATATTTTAGTAGAATAGTCATCAAAGATACGTTTACATATGTACATGGGGTTAGGTTGAAAGAGAGTTTGATTTAATTTAATGGTTATTTTTAGGCCCAGATGGTCAGAGAAGCCTGTAAAGATGGTTTCACAAGTGAAGGTATTAGGAGGTAAATCAGAAATTAGATAGTCAATAAGTGATTGAGTTTTGGGTGAGATTCGGGTAGGATCGTCATTCACTACCTTTAGTCCAAAAGTGGATAGAAGATTTATGAGATCAGCCTTTTCAGAGGATTCATTCAATAAATCAATGTTGATGTCACCAATCAATATCATGCCGTTGATATTTTTCATTGATGTAAATATAATGACATCATGTAGGCACGTAAAAAAATCATTAGTATTACTGCTGGGAGAACGATATATGGACAAAAGATCATAACAATAGGTATCAATATTGATTAAAGCAACTGAGCAACAGCATCGTGGACTGGAGCATTAGGAAATGGTACGGCGTTAGGAACTGGGTCATTGTTAGGAAACGAGATGTCATTAGGCTCTGGAGAGGTAATGAGGGCCGGGATGACATCCTGGATGGGGACGACATCTTGGACGGGAACGGCAACATGGACCGGGACTGCGTCGCAGACCAGAAGAGCATCGCGGACCAAAACAGCATCATGGACCGTGCTATTACAAACCATTCTAAAGGAACGATTTTCAATTTTATCATTGGAGGCTGTTAATGAGAGGGAAGTATTGAAATGACTTTTCCTAAAGTAAAACCTGTTACTAGCAACATCGGCAGGCCAATTAGTCGGGTCAAACAGTTTCTCCGAGAAATCCAAGTTAGTTGATACTCGAAAGGATGAGTTAAGTTTATGCACCACAGCCTCACAACCTATGTTATTCTTCACATAGTTCAGCACCTCACTCTCCGTAGTATTAAGTGCAAGTCTCCAAACATGAAGGTGCACTTGCCTTGAGGCACTTTGAAGAGAGGATACACTAGAATTCACTCCGGTGCCAACAATCACTTAAGCTTATGGCGCTTATTCACAACAATTTTGAATAGTCGTTGCAATGGCAACACTCGTAATGAGTGATAAAAAATGCAAAATCATCAGTATTTATATATAAATACGATCGAAAAGCAAAATTCTATGATAAAAAATAGAATCGCCATTCCTTTCCTCAAAGAATAGTACAAATACCGCTCCAATATTATAATAGATAGATAATAATAAATAATAGATATTTTAATTTGCAATAGAAAATTACTCTACACGATGGAGTTCAGATTCCCCATGTAATTCAAATTGGAAGGAAAATTCCTGGAATCTTCACAACAAAAACTATCCTTGGGAGCTCGGCCCCAGTAGCAAGAGATTTTCACCAAGTTTCATGAAAGTCGGTCTATTGGTTCAAAAGTTAATACGGGGGACAGAGAAACACAAAGATGAAATTATAAGCCTATTTCCATTCTGGAAAGTGGGCTAAAAATAAAATTGAGCTATATTTTATACTCACAAAAGAACAATGAGAAATGTAATCATTTCAAAATGAAGCAGCGAAGTTAATATTGTGTACATATGAAATATGTTGAAGATGTTAATTAATAAAATATAATGAAGATGAACAAACCGCAAAGCAAAGGTAAAGTTAATAAAATACACAAATATTGTATTTAATTACATATTTCGGGATAATAATTTAACAACAGGTTATTCACAATATTAGAAATTTCAAAAAATAAATTAATCAAAACTTTCTTGTAACCCAGTTTAAATGATATTTTCATAAAACCTTCCCTTGCAAGAATATAAGTTCTTATAGCCCACAAAATGAATGATTGGTTATACGCTATGATGAATTGCGGTTTCTATTGTCTATTTATAAATGTCATCCATGAACTAACTATTTTCCATGATAGAGTTAAAAAAATACAATTACTGTTTTACAAGACAAGGACAAAAACGCTTCTAAAAGTCAATGAAACATAAAGAATGATGAAAATGGGAATCCGCTAAATGTTTTATAGCTATTTAAGGGCACCATAGTTCAAAGGAATGCCTTCGGTGAAATTAGCATGGAAACCCTGATAAAGAGTTGTACACAGACAGAACCTCAAAACCCACAACCTTAAAACCCACAACCTCGAAACACACAACCTCGAAACCCACAACCTCGAAACACACAACCTCAAAACCCACAACCTCAAAACCCACAACCTTGAAACCCTCAACCTCGAACCCACAACATCAAATGGACAGAACCCAGAATGGACAGAACTTCAAATGGACAATACCTCAAATTGATACAATCTACATAGATATTAATAAGTGAGATGTTTTTAAAAATTATGCTTATTATGTATTTTCTTCCATATGTATATGACAATCCTTCTGTCGAGCAATTTTCTTGTCATTTATGTATTCATAGTTAGTCCCAAGTAAATGTAGTTTTGGAAAATTTGAACTGAGGTGCTTTGGGTGAAATGTCTGGATACCACCAAATATTTCCAAGAGGTTTTGCTATTTACGGGAGGGATATTAATCTTTGCGATGGAAAAGAATTTTGATGAAGCGAATCACTGGATTTAAGATGAGACTTTTAAAACAGCACCTCCTCATTTTACTCTGCTTTGGACTATTTATGCTCTAAAATTCAGGACAGCTATGCCATTAAGTTATACTCTTCTTCCATACTACTCCTCAGAGACTTACCTGAAGGCCCTCCGTATCATCTGTGAGAAGAAACCTGGACTTGCGCTTAAATCAATTATGATGGACTTTGAACAAGCAGAGATTAAGGCTTTTAAAGAAATATTCCCTAATACTGAAATGAGAGGTTGCTTTTTCATTTCAAACGGTGTCTTTGGCTGCAAATTCAAGGATCATCTGACCTAAGAAAACGTTGCCAAAGTACTGAAAATCGGGAGTTTTCCTTCAACGTACGAATCATCTCTGCATTGGCATTTGTTCCCATTGGAGATGTTAAAATGGCATTCGAATAAAATAATCAGAAGTAACTAGGCAACAGTGGAATGTTCCAAATGTTAATCCCCAGATGGCAAATACTTATGAAATTGGCATGTCATCTTAATGAACATTCTCTGCGGAACAAAGTTAAAGAAGTTGATTTGTTTGTGAAAACAGATAATTTTAGTATCCTATGTTTTTATGAGCATTGGTTAACAGAGTCAGATACTGATTTGTATCCTCTAAGTTGTTATCATTTAGCCAGTTGATACTGCAGAAAAAGTGCTAAACATGGTGGTGTGATGATTTTGTAATATACTTTTTATTTTTTGTGACTCTATGATTCTAAAATGGGAGATAGAATATATAGGCTTTGGAGTTACATTGCTCCACAACCTGCAAGAACAAGACCCGAAAATATAGTTTGAAATATTAGTTAAGTTATTATTATGTATTAATTTCACTTCCAACTCAGATGAATCAAACTAACATAAGATTAACTGAATCAAACTAACTGAATTTACCTTCAAAAATAAATTTTTTTGTATTGTTAAATATTATCCTTAAAAAAAGAAAATTATTTCATTTTATTTATAAGCGTAATTATGTATTTAATTTTGCAAATATATACCATTATTACACTATTTATTGTATAAATAATTATCCTTATTCAATTTTCATTCATTGATTTCTTGGATGTTAAATATTATTGTGAGAAAATGATTTTAGAAGCTGGGTCCTCTAGGACCCGGGTCCGGACTCGGTGTGAAACCACTTAGGTCCGTACTCCGAGCGTTAATAACCAGGAATTTTGGAAATTCAATCTGGCGCTCCTCAGGGCTGTCCTTGGTCCTCTGTTGTTCTTAATTGATGTTAATGACCTTCCAAATAGTGTTACTTCTAATATTTTGTTATTTGCAGATGATACTACTTTAATTGATCATAATAAATATGTAAATATTTTTCTATCTAATTCATTGTAAACTCTAGACAACATTGTAAATTGGTTTTCTGCAAATGAGCTACTGCTTAATATTCGTAAAACTCAACGTATTATTTTTTCCTTATGTGACTTGCCCTGTGATTATGACACAGTTAATACAGCAAACCTTTGGGTTTTATGCTTGATTCTAGGTTAACATGGAGTGACCACATAGACATGATTAATAAGAAGCTTGCACGTGTGTTATGTATGTTAAGCAAATTGAAGCCATTCGTATCTGATCAGTATCTTAGAACTGTTTATATTGCTTTTTTCCATTGCCACATAATGTATGGAGTTTGTCCTTGGGTGCACGTCTCATTTGTAAAATCAGTTTTTATTTTTCAAAAAAATGCCTTAAGGATATTATCAGGTATTTCTTCTAGAGAACACTGTAGACCATTATTTACTAAACAGAATTTTAACAGTGTTTAGTTATTATATTTACAAAAATCTAATTTATGTTAAAGAAAATCTTGAATCTCTCTCTACCCAATCCGATTTCCATTCTCATAATACAAGATTCAAAGACAAATTAATAATCCTCCGTGTCAGATTGGAAGCTTCTCTAAGGTGTTATAATTCTTCTTCAATACAGTTTTTCAATAGACTTCCTGATGTTACCAGTAAGATTTCTCTGGCTAAATTTAAAACAGTTATTCACAGTTGGCTTGTTGACAAATCACTTTATTCTGTGAATGAATTCTTTGAACATCCAATGGATATTATATTTTAGTGTATATAATGAATATATTTACTTGTGTATATATATTTTTGTACTTTTTTGTTTATATTATTGACAAAACCTATTTGAAATATATGTATTTTGTTAATGGTGGAATAAATTATGATTATGGTTTTGAATATCTTATGAATACACCTTTCTTTGAAGATGAATATAATGGGTGCATTCTCACTCTACTGACTGATTGAATGACTGTTGCAGAGAAGACAAACTCATAGAACTCCAATGTATGATGTCAAGCTTTGGAATCAGTATGAGACGACTCTTCAAGGCCTTCCAAAGACAAATAACAGAATTGAGAGATGGCAGAGGAGTCTCACATCAATCATCGCCTCATGCCACCCAGTTATTTGGAAGTATATTGAGTGCCGGAAAAAGGAGCAATGTCTGACAGAGCTAAAGATCGCTCTATTGGAGGCGGAAATACATATTAAAGGGCAAAAGAAGCACATTTCTGTGACAGAACATATTAAAAAACTTGTTTTTGAATATAATAAGCATAACCTGGAGCAATATCTTGGTGATATTGTTCACAACATATATTACTGATGAAAGTTAAATTGACTACCAGCCAAATATTTTACATTGTGATGTAATTAATGACGAATTATCTATTTTATCAATAATAAACAATATTTTGCAATATTTAGTTTTCATTTTCCACATGTATTGAAATATAATATGCGTAATTTTAAAAAATATCTCGCTTATTAGTATCTATGTGATATGGCATATTGTGGAGAATACAAATCCAATCTAGTTTAAAAGCTACCTAAATATTCCAGCTATTTATTTCCTTTATATTAATGCTGTATTCTAAATTTATAACTTTTAAAAAATAATACCATTTATGAAAATATCAATAACAATAAACGTAATGATAAATAATATAAAAAATGATATTGCTATTCAAGATTTTATCCATTTGTTGATTCAGTTCATTGGTGATTTTGTCAATTGGAGGTACTGTCCATTCGAGGTTTAGTCCCTTCGAAGTTCAGTCCCCTCGAGGTTCCGTCCATTTGAGGATCAAGATTTGAGGTTGTGGGTTTCGCAGTTGTGGATTTGGGGGTTCTGTACCCAAACCATAAAGAGTACGGTGTTAGGTGTACTTGTTAACAGCAGGGGTGGAAACTGGTTTTCAGAACAATCAGAGGAAGAGAAGTAAGGAGGGTATAGATTACCAACGTTTTGCCATTCAGAGACTACCCCACACTCTTGGCCTGGGTACATTCAAAAATTGAAGAAAATATAAAATTAATATTTCTATTCTGCAGAAGATTTGAACAATCATGTTCACACATTAAATATGAAAGCATTTTAATACTTATAAGGAATTGACACAGATACACTGTTATCTGTTTTCTGTCATTAGGTGTCAGCAATCAGTCACTACCTTTCTCCTTTTGGGGATGGTAGTTGTCATACTAAATACTAGTGGGCTACCTACCTCCCCCCTCCTGTTCCTTAATTCTTTGATTCCCCTTGTGCTTCTATACCCTCTTCCTCTCACTCTATCCCTCGCTCTGACCCTTTCTCAACCAGTAACATCCCTCACATATCTCTCTTTCTCTCAATCTTGCCCCTCGTTCCTTTCCATTAAGCCTCCTCGCTGTCCTCTCTTTTCCTTACTTCGCTACATATCCTCTTATCCTTTCATCTCATCCTATCACCCTCTCCTCCATCTGCCCATTTTCTAGTTCTGTCTATTACTCTCCACAAGTGGTTTTATTCCTTTGAAACGCCTTCTCTAATTATAAGAATTTGGAGAAAAACCTCAGTGTGCTTTAAAGTCACCGATGCATACTAACTTTTCAAGAGAACAGAGAAAGCGCAAAATTGCCATTTAAAACCTTCGAAGTGGGAAATTCAATCACTGTTAATCTCTTCATTTAAATATTTCACCGATGTTATGAAGGCATTTATTTAAAAAACCCACTCAGGAACTAGGTAAAAGGCATAAACCCACACATAGGGTTTTTACCAAACCCAATTAACCCATTAAGGACGGAATTAAATGCCAGAAAATAGCCAATTTGTTACCATTTTGGGAAAAGTACGATAGAAAAAGAATGTTAACTCGAATCTTCTTGAAACTTTCACTGGTCCATACTAAGAGTCTATATTAACTATTAAAGTACTTACTGAGGCTTTTTTGTCCTTAATTATTGGAGTTTCAGATGGAATTCTCTGAAGCAAGTGTCAATGCACAGCCCTTTTTCACAAACAGAACATACAAAAATTGTCCTCTTCCTAATTCCTTTTCCCCGGCATACCACACATTCTTTATGCAAAAGTTTATTCATATCATTTCTTTTCACTTGACCTGGATAGTGGCACTCTCCAAAATTATGTGAAGGAGGAACTGTAGCTCTATGTCCACGCGCCTTTCTGCAACTGTAGCCTCCAATGAGGTCTATGATTATATTCAAATAGAATTTTTTAAGGGGAAAAGTTGGCTTATTGGTAGCTTGTTTGTAGTAGATATAAGAATTTGCTACCGTTCTATTTATTAAATCAAACATCAGTCTATGCCACCACTTTTTTGAAGGAATGTGCAAACTGTAGTAGCTACATAATTGATCGTTTCGATCTAATCCTCCCATGAATTGATTGTATAACCTCACAATCTCAGGACAGCACACTTCCACCTTTGACCCATCCTTCTCCTTCCTTTTCACAGACTGCATTGGGTATGTGGGTGAATCGTAACCTGATGAATGAAAAGAATATAGACCTTTTGTCTCGCCAGCCTAAGGAAACGAGTGGGGCGAAGGAGAGTCACTCACAGTCCCCTTGGTTACTTTGCTTCCAGTCCTTTGTGTTTGCTACCAATTCTTTGGGATAATTGACATGGTTGGTGTTTGCAGTTCCTATGGCTCTCAAACTTTTTTTTGGAGAGTTCCATAAATAGATCTGGCGACATAAAAAATCTATTGCAAATAAGGGTGCAGCCTGACCCAAAGAGAGGCTCTGCAAGTTGCATCACGACATTTCCACCCAAAACCAAATTATTCTTTTTAATTGTCCCTTTCCCCGTATATAATTCTAAATAAAAAATAAATCCTGATGTTCCATCTGCTCTTCCCCACCACTTGAATTCCCTTTTGATGGGTTTCATCGGCATATACTGTTTCATTAAAGAGTGACCAATAAATTTCACCATCGCTTCATCTATTGCCTGATACTCAGAAAAGTTATAATATTTTTATAATTGCTATTTAAACTATCCAGAATAGGTCTAATTTTGTAGAGTTTACCAAAATCTAAGCTATCTTGTAGAGGCTGCCGTGAATTATCATTTACGTGAAAATTCCGCAAAATTGACAAAAATCGATCCCTTGCCATGATTTCTGATACACCTGGTACATTCAATGCCCTATCTGTGGACCAATAGTCTTTCAGACTTGGAAGATCATGAAATCCCATTGTAAAAATAACACCTACCCAAGCTTTCAACTCATCTAATGTAAGATCTTCCCAAATATTTCCACCTCCACCCGCAGTTGACATTTTTTGTGAGGCATACAAATTAGTCTGCTTGACGCAATGGTCCAACATATCGCCCGTAAAAAATAACATAAAATAATCTAAAGGTGAAGAATTTTCTGGTAAGTAAGTATTAGGACCAGGTGTAAACTGAGAGAGACTAGTGCCTAAATTTATCAAACCTCTTCTGGACCAAGTCAATCTGCTTCTATTAGCCTGTTGAACTGTCTCTTCAATTTCACCATCGGATTCATCGTCTAAAGTTATAGGTGAAATATTTTTACAGGATTCAGGAATTTCTTCCTCTTGAATATCACTATCGATAGAAGATATATCACTTTTTACTCCATCATCTGGTATAGAAAACAATAAATCCAGTTTGTGATCATCACACCATTTTCTCTTGGTCGCCATTGTCAAATTAAAAAAGGGCTAAGTTTAAAAACATGTAAAATGGTAACCGCTTAAGAAAAACACGTGCAACTTCACAGGATGAAACATAAAACTGTCCGTGAGCTGCTAGCAAAAAGAAGAAACTACAGGTAATAAACACGCCCCACACAAGAGGGCAGAAGAGGATGGTACCCTAACACCACCGTGGTGGTGCTCCGTCCCTAATCGGTTAACTGGTTATTTTTCTAATTTTCTTACTATTCGTTAACTGGTTGTGTCTGATTAACCGAATTTTTTTAAGGGAGAAAAAATGCTTGCCATAATCAGTTTTCAAAAATCCAAGTGAAAAGAATTTGTTGGAATAAATAGGTATTCCTAGAGGACATCTCCAGGACTATGTTATTTCACAAAAAAATAAATAAAAACACCAGAGTTTGTGAACTGTTGGAATGGATTTTTAGGGAAACAACAAAAAACTATTTTTTAAATCATTTATTTGTTTTTTGGTACTACATCACGGGACCAGTGGGTAAGTAGTGGGGAATTCAGTATTCAGCCTACTTCTACAGCCAGTGAATACATTTTTTTCTGAGGCCAATAGCTTTTTGACCAAAATTCGTAGTTCTATGAAATACGAAACACTTTATGCTCTCGTATTCCTGAAAAATTATTTTTTTATTACTAATAAATATTTTTTTGTATTCTTTTGTTTTTGTATAAACAATAATTTTTTGTACCTAAGAAACAATGAATGTCATTTATTTATAAAGCTTTATTTTTAAATCATATAAAATAACTTGTTTTTTTGTTAAGTATTCCATTCAAAATTTTGTTATATCAAACATTGAATGATCTTCAATATCTTTTTTAAAAAATCATTTGCAGCAAAAACTAAGGAGTTTTTCTTGTAGTCCTTTGACTATGTATTTAAATAAATGTCTATAAATTAATGGAGGGTTTTTATTTTTACTGGTTACTTACCGGTTAACCAGTTAGTTGATGATCTTTCACAGAAAAACCGGTTAGCGAAAATTCCAGTTAATTGAAAGCCCTACCCAAACATAACCTCATTTCCATTCCTGGTTAGCGGGCCATGTCCATAGACATCATGGAGCCAAAGATGAATGTCTTTACATTGTTGTAGTGGTCAAACTCTATGACTATCTATTTTACCAAGGATGATTCAGGAAACGATTATTAAGGCACTGTAAAATTTAATTTACTAAGGATTCTATTCTGATGCAAGAATTCAATTGTCTCTGTAGTTTGGTTATAGTAACGGTATATCAAATAGGTAAATATGCATCTAGTTATGAGCATAATTTATTTGAACTTTAGTACAAATGCATAATAGTGGAATTATTACTTGAAACTTTTAATAATGGCCCATTATTCTGTCATTAGCTTAGGCCTTTCAGATCACCAAATACTAAATATTCACCTTCTTCCTGTTGATAAGACATTTTACTCCAATGTAAATCAATATTCTCTAAAATGCAATTATACTTTTGCTGCTCATCAAAAATTCCTTTCTCTCCTAAAAATTGAAAACTGAGCTGATGCAGTCACTGCAGCTCAATGATAAATTTGAGTTTTTATCAACATTTCTTTGACATTTTAATGATTGCTTTCCACCCAAGCTGGTAAAGGTAAATTGGGTACAGAAGAAAAATAAACTGATGTGGGCAACATGACTTTCTCCATATTTATATGGCAAATTACAGGTTGTCAGCTTTGGGATCATTGTCAATATTTACTTCTGGTTGACAAATAAGAAAAGAAAAAGGAGTGTTACTAAGACGTAACCAAGCGTCAATTGTTAACAATAGTCTTTGGTAGGTGGCGTGGTGGTGGCAGCTAAAAATATAAGATATCTCTTAAACAATGCATTATATGGAAAAATGTATCAAACAAAGGTTGTAGAAAATAAAATTTGCTACAACTTTTATCCCAATACATTTTTACATTTATCAAATATTAAAGCAAATATTTCATAATAACGGATTTGTGACAAGAGTCAACACCCACTTCCGGTCGACCGATTTTTACCAAAAACTAATCAGATCTTCTAACTTTTATAAAAACGTTAAATATAAAATTTTGCATTGACCTGATTAATAGTTTTTGAGTTAGAGCGCCCACAAAAATCTATCACATACAGACAGACAGAAATCATCGAGAAAATTGTCAAAATGTGTTCAGGGGACCTTAAAACATGTATTTCCTTTGAAATCTCGAATTCGATTTTTTCATAAAAACAATACTTTCTCAATACTTCGTATATGAAGAAAGTAATAATCTTTGGGTTACAGATACAGTTCGGTCTGAATTTATCAAACTATAACAAATGTTACATATATTTAAATTAATAAATGATAGTAATGATAAAAAGCGATATGTACCTTGAACTGAAGAAATGTTTTTTTAAAATTAGTTGCTGATATTAAAAAACTATAACATTAATTTTATTAATTCTTCTAATAATCAAATTAAACCAGCATGGAAAGATATAAAAAAACTCATAATCTCTTTCTAAATAATGGCCCACTATTGATTCAATAACTATAAATAATGAGATAGTCTCTGATCTGTTGTCTAATGCAAATACATTTAATGGACATTTTTCCAAATCAATTAATAAATATTCATGTACTGAAAGCAATATTACCACCTTGACTTGTACAAATAAGAAAACTATCTTTCTCTATCCTGCACATGAACAAGAAATAAACTCAATAATAGGAAAAATAAATCATAAACACTCTGCTGGATGGGATGATATCCTATGCTCATTAATCAGAGGTGATATCAAACATTATCTTCTTCCTCCAATCAATCATATAATGCATGAATTCCTAAGCTCTGGAATTTTTCCTGCCAATCAAATACAGCTATAGCTGTTCCAATCTATACAAATAGTTCTGGAAAGAACTAAACCACCTACTTACCTTTCAATAAAATTTTAATATATAAATACCACCTTCAAAATTAACAAATTTTCATGTTAGTAGTAGCAGTAATTTTTATTTTTAGATGCATCGATGGCTAAGGTCATTTCGCACTGCTGAATATTCTATTTAGAAAAATCCTTAGACAATCACAACATCCATGCCCTAGGTGGGAATTGAGCCCATGACCTCTGGGTTAGCAGGCAGGCATACTACCAATCATGCTAACCCAGCTGGCACAACATGGCTGGAATGTGCACTCGGCTATGCTCAAGCCGAGTTCGGCAATAATTATCAACATAGCACCAAATCAAAAAAATGGCTTTCAAAACACCATAATGAAAGTTTTTGATAGGAATTCAAACAAATACGATCGAAAATCAATACTGAGTGATAAGAATAAGAATCTTTACTTTTTCCCCCTTAGAACAGTACAAATCCCATTCCATTATCATAATTCTAAAATATTTTAAAATGCAAAATAAAAACTCTCTGCACGACGGATTTTAGATTAACCATGTAAATCAAATGGGGCTAGAATTCACCTGGAATTGAACTCGGGACTTAAAAATTCAGAATATAAATTATGGCCCGGAGGTAGTCTCCAAGAGCACTAGCCTTACACTAAGTTTCATGGAAATCAGTCCATTCATGAAGAAGATGTGGGACACACACACAAACACACATGGAAAGCGAGGCAATCTCATAAGCCTACTTTCCATTTTTGGAAAGTAGGCTAAAAACAGTGATACTTGCAACTTGGAAAATTATAAAACAATATCTGTTTTATTAGTATAGTCTAAAATATTCAAATCCATAATGTATAATAGAATTATATCTTTCTTACTTAAATTTAATATCCTTTCTGACTGCCAGTTTGGCTATAGTTTGCTATAGCAAAATTTGTGAATTTTGTACTTGAGGGAATTGATGGCCACTGTAACGTAGTCTGGATATATTATGATTTATCAAATGCCTTTGGCTCAATTGATCATGAAATTCTTCTAAACAAGCTCAAAGCTTAAGGTATTTCAAGCATTACCTATAACTGGCATGAATCATTTCTTATGGATAGGAAACAAGCAGTTGTAATTCACTGAGCAGAAAATAATATGATATTGTGACAAGAGGTATTCCATAAGGTTCTACACTGGGACCTTTGTTATTCCTCTTATACATAAATGACCTCCCCTCCTCCCTAAGACGCAGTGATTTTTATGTTTGCTGATGATATAAAACACCTAATGATGCCTATGGCCTCCAGGATCCCACCTTGGAAATGGAAAGCCGGTGTATGCCAACAATGTATTTTTAAATAGTAATAAGTAAACTTTCATTCATTTCCACCCATCCCAAAAGAAACAAATTGAAACTCCTCTTTTGAAAACTCTATCTACCATCAAAAGTCCTAGAGGTTTATATAAATGAGTCTTTAAGTTGGGAATCTCACTTAGAAGTCACTTGTAAGAAAGTTAGTATGGGCTGTTTTCTCTTTAGAAGACTGATGCAGATCACAATTCTGCATACTGCACTATCTGTATATCATAGAGACATCTACTGCCACCTAAAATATGGCATTATGGTTTGGGGAAGTTCTCACCATCCACTTCGCCTATTTAGATTACAGAAGTGGGCTGTAAGGATTTTAGCTAAAGCCAAAAGATGTGATAGCTTTAGAAATTTATTTAAAAATCTCAATTTGCTAAAACTTCCTTGCATACAGGGCTGGCCAAGCGGGGGGTGCAGCAGATGTAAGGCATCCGGGCTCTCTTTTCTTAGGGGCCCCAAAATGTTGAGTATAAATAATAGATTTACATCTTTAAACAAATTTTTGCTTTTTATTAAATTAATTATCATTATAGTTACTTTATAATTATAAGTACATGCTCTCTCTAAGCTGTAACATTGATGTGTACAAAATGGCAGGTTTTTTTGACATAGGGATGCCCCAAAAACTTGCTTGCATCCGGACCCCCAAAAGTACTTGGCCAGCCCTGCTTGCATATATACTGTATTGACCCAAATATAGTGCGATGTTTTTTCCTCAATATGTACCTTTGAAAGTTGCATTCGCACTATATTCGAGTACTTGTTGCATTCGTACTATATTCGAATACTTGTATCTTTAAAAAATGACTGTGTATTGGCGCATTTCATGACGCGTGTTTCAGTGCATATGTTTATAATTGCTACATTGTAAGTGAATTGGGCATTCATTTTACGATGCTACATTGTACAAATATACTCGGTAGGGGTCTGAGGAGACTTGAAAATAGATCAAGGTCAAATTGAAGCAACCACAGCACCGGCATAACTTCATGCAGGGTCGCGACATTCAACGTTAGAAAACGAGGACCGTCTAAACATGGCGTCACATTACCCCCCTTTAGTACATAGTTCATGAGTTTACAGGTAATTTAAATGTGGAAAATAGAGAAAATTAAATGTTTTTTCATCTTTTTCTAAAATTCCTTTCAAAATACTTGGGGTCGCACTATATTCGGGGTCGCATTATATTCGGGCTTATACGGTGTATATATATATATATATATATATATATATATATATATATATATATATATATATATTCTGCATGGTATTATTTATAAAAAACAATGCTAACCTACTAAAGGTGAGATTAAGTAATGAAGTCCACAATTATGATACCAGACATAAACATAACTTTTGTACCCCATATCATAACCTAAAAATGTATACGTTCAGTCCTGTCCATGTCTAACAAACAACAATGAGAGAAGCAGTATAGCCTCCAGAAAGAAATTGAAAGAATTCTTTATAAGAAAATATTTTATACCATTGATGAATTTATGACTTATTAAACTGTACTTTTTTACTTTCTCATATACGTAGTACCTATATTGATAAAGTATAGTAATTGTGAAAAAATTCGACTTCGAGATTTCAATGGAAATACACATTTTAGGTGTCCCTGATTCCATAAAAGTGGTTTTCGCCATGCCATCCGTCTGTCTGTCAGGCAGTCTGTCCACCGTTCTAGGGCTCAAACACGTACATAAAATCGAATGATGTATGTATGTAATATATCATCTTTTGCATACATTTTTCCATAAAAATGATATTAAACAAAAATAAAGGGTAGATTATTCTTGGCGATTTTTAAACATTTTATTTACTCAAAATAGCTCCAGAGAATTTGATTAAAATCAATCCAGTTGTAGAGTCAAATGTCACAAATAATACTAAGTAAGCCATATATCTCTTAAAATCACTATATGGTGTCCAATGGCATTACAATGTATGCTAAGCTACCTTATCTAAGCCCTATGATGTCATGCCTCATCCACGATCCACTCAATTACAGCCTAAACGGTTAAACTAAATTAAATGATATACCATGTTTGTGGATAATATCATTCATAAAAGAAATTATGAAGAGATGAATGATATCGCACAACAATTAAGGATACTTTATTCTTGGATATTCGATTTCTTCAAATATGGCCCTATGGATTTCGATTGAAATCCATCCAATCGTACAGCCTGATGTCACAAATAATACTAACTAAGCCATATGTCCCAACAAGTAACTATATATCGTCCAGTGGCATTATTTCTGTGCAAGATGCTCAGCGCACGCATCAGAGGGGGGAAGGGGAACCCGGGGATTCCCTAGTCTAAAATTCTGTACTTCTCTGTTAATGCCAAACGCTTATTAGTGAGAGGTATTAGATGTGAGAGGTTGATGGTGTCAGTCGCTTTTGTTCTAATGCTATGCATTATTAACATAAATGGCAGTGAATTGAAAAGCACACACAGTTAATTTTGGGGCAAAAAGTGTAGTGAGACCAAACATATATATGTATATGAGAAAGTTTGTGCAATTTATGTGCATTTATTTCTTCTATATTTTGACTTATCCTATATTTGTGTATTCAAATCACTTGTATGAATAAAAATATCATATCGTATTATATCATATCGTATCATATCATATATTATATCATACATCATATCATGGGGTGCTGGTGGTGTAGTGGTTAGGACACTGGCTGCTACTCCCCTGTAGGCACAAATCCTGCAAAAGTAGGATTTTTTCCAAGGTTGCCCAGTCTCCTGTTTGTCTGGTTTGAGGAGACAGTGCAAAGTCAGCATTCCATCCTTCAGTAGGGATGTTAAGCCATTGGCCACCTTGGTGCTCTTCATTAAGAGTAAGCTAATGCCAGCACCGGGTTTCCCTCCTCCCTTGTGTATGTTTTAGGTGTGAAGGAGTTATGGCTATAATAATCCAAGAGGTTGATTAGCCAAAAATACACACACAGCATATCATATATCATATCATATTATAATATATCATATCATATTATAATATATTATATCATATATTATGTTAATATGATATATACAATTTAATACCTTATAAATAAAACTGCTACTTAAATTTGTTGATTTTGACATTTGTACAGGGTTGAGCCTGACCTCATTCTTGAGATTTATGCACTTATATCAGTGGTTTCAGGACTTTATAAACAGACCATATGAGCAATGCATTTAGCTATTTTGTGAATATGTTGTGCCAACTTTAAGTATTAATTAAAATATCAATACATTTAGGTTGCTCATGGGGAAAACAGTTTCATAATACACCCAAGTATCCATGTAAAACTAAGTTTATTTATGGTAGAACCAAACGTAGCTTTTAAAGTTGCACAATAAAATGCTATGCATCAACAATACAAGCACCAATTGTATCCTCAGTATGAGGTATAAGGTAATACAGAAGGAGCTAAGTGTGTACTAAAAAATCGGTCCTCTCATGATGTTGATTCTACTTTGAGTAGGTGTAAGAAAAAGCATTAACAAAACAATAATGGAATAACAGCGAGATACGAAACATTATATAAATATTTAATATTTGGGAAATCAGTGATAATAATAATAATAATAGCTTTTCATTAAAATATATAAAATTTTGAATGTTATGCTTTTAAGGTACAACAAAATGTTTGGATGTATCATTATGACATGTGGTTCGCAACATATACATTAAAGTTATTACATTCGACCAGTCATACACTTAGTAAATATCTATTTGACCCAAATGCAACTTACGTTTGAGGTCTCTGATGCAGGCTCTAAAATTTTACCTTCTTTTCCAGCATGTTTTATGTTTTTAAAAAGTAATTTGTAATGATTTTCTGGTTCGAAAAGGCGGCTAAACAAAAGAGTAACCAAATGCGATTATGCTACCTGTTAAGCATGTACTATCACCCAATCGGTTTAAGAATTATAACGTCCCGCAACTTTAATTTCCCTGAATTTCTGTGATATATTTCTTATTGATTGTCTAAATACCCTTAACCTTATTTATAAACACATTATTCTTCGTGCAAAAATGGGAAAGGATGAGCCGATGACCATAATGTCTGAGGTATGATATTTCTTTTGAACATGAAAACCTCTTAAAGTTTTTAGAAAAGCTACAGCATGTGATTTTTTTGCAAAAGCAGCTTCAGATGGAATTTTTTCGTTTTTTTCAGATGCAGAAAGTGCAGGAATCGCTGAAAAATATTACATATCGAGCCGAAGTATTAGAGAAAAATTTGAAATCACTTCATTTGAGTTTGGAAGTTAGGTAATTTAGAAGAAATTTACTCTTCCCTCGTAATTTTCATACATTTCCCCATTGGTCTTTCCTTTATGTCCAAACCAATGTAATTTTTATTGGTTACGTTATTACTTCTCCATAAGCTATAAGCCACATCATCGTCATTCTTGTATTGAGCTGAATATCCTTTGTTTTCATTTAGTCATGTTTTGTCAGCTTAGTGTATATTTTTATCGTTATCAGCACTAACAGCGAAAAAGGTGGAGTATTGCTTTTCATATTGCTAACTAAAGTAATTAAAATAATTAATATTCCCCTCCATATCCTGCGAAGGTTTCAGTTGATTTCCTCATATGTATAAGAAAAATTCAGTCATTTGCTTTTGATTTCCAGGTTTTTAGAGTGATAGCCACCACGGATATCCTTGTAATGATGATGTTCCAAAAATTAAATTATTCAGTCTTTGAAATTCCACATCACTCATGGGCATTTCATTGACCATAAAAATATTATCGCTGTCATTAGCTCCAGTAATTCATTTTTGCATAATGTTCTTTACAAAGATTTTGGAAGAGGAGATGTTATTGCTAATGATGTATATCTCTGGTATATTTTGTAGACCCATTAATTTTCATTAGATAAACTTGTTTATGTACTTGAAGTCTTAACTGATATTAATTTTTTCTCTATTTTAGAATTTTCTTTTAATGACACTGTCTTCTATGATTTTCTTATATCACATTTTTCCTTAAAAGTTTGCATATTTATTTTGGAGCTTTTTGTGATTTAATTGTTGATTTGGAAGTTTTTTATTTTGTGTCGCATGCTTATTTTATTTACATATGTAATTACTCAGCTGTTTAATATCTTATATAGTTTTAAATATATTTATTATTGTCTTAAAAATATTTGGATATTTACAAAAAGTTGCCTTTTTTAACTGTGCTATAAAGTGCCCCTGTAAAGGTGTTTCTTCTGTTTGTTTTGTAAATTGTAAAATACTTCAAATCATTATAACTGCTATAACCACTAAAAAATCTGTCCAACATGCATTGTACAAACTTTCTGATACCAATAACTTACATTCCATGCAATATCATTGTGTGGATTGCTTGACACCAGCTGTGCATAAAACTCAATTTATTATGTCACTAGTTGCTATATAGTTGCATTTTCATACCTATAACTTATGTAATATTTTTATGACACTTAGCTCTATAACTGGGTGAATTTTAATTTAAATCCTCTGGGCAGTTTTGAGCAAATGCAAGATTTCATCAGATTCTGTTACACCATTTATGTAGCTCCTGGAGTTGTGCAAAAATAACAAGCTAAAGACTAAATAAATTGCAAAATAACTTTTTGGAACTGGGGTCATATGCATGTTAATTAAATTCAAGACAAATCCTTTTATGTTCACAGTACTTTGTATACTTCATAGATGAGAATGTTAAAACTTTGCCTAGGGAGGGGATGAAAAATTTCCATAATTTCTCATCCTATAGGAGCATTTAAAATAAATGTATTCTTTTTTCATGTGATGTGACATTTTAATGTATTATGTGGATTCTTGTATTGTTATATCAGTGGTTCTCAACAGGATTGAATCGACATCCCAGGTAATGAAATTTGATAAATTCATATTGTATCATAGCTTGGAAAAGTAAATAAAAGCAGGAGAATACGTTCTCTTTTTGTAAATAAAGTTCTTTCTTTTTCTCGTTGCCAATTTTTATTTGTATGTGATAGGGGAATTAATCTTGAAGTGTAAGTTGAAGAAAATTCAACTGAAAATTGGCGGATACTACCAAAAAAAGGTTGAGAACCACAGGGTCATATGAAGAAACAAAAAAGCAAGTTCAAAAATGTTATCATTGTATGGGTCAAATTAAAGAAAATAATTATCAATTTTTTGTCAACTTACATGAACCAATGCAACAAACATTGAAACGTAGATCTTTCTAGGGGTAATTTAGCACACCACTTTTCCTCTCTTTCCAATTTTGAGGATTAACATACTGTAACCAAAGATTATATAAAAACTTTTTTATTTTATATCTTAGTACTTAGAAAAAACTATTTTAAACACAACAAAATGCTATAATCTTTCATATGATCTGCACGCTTTCATTTTTCTTTTATTGTGATTTTTCTTTCTTTCAGAGAGGAAATGGAGAAGGAATTAGAAGATGTCAAAAAGAGCCTTTCCAAACATAATGAGCAAATGAAAAATTTACAAAAAGAAAATACTAAGTCTTTTGCAGTAGCTGTTATATTAATGTTTGTTACATTCTTAGCTTTTGGTTTGTACAAAATGTTTGTCGATAAGAAATAAAATTTTTATTTGATTAGAGTTCCAATTCCAATTTCCTTCATGATATGGGGTTTAAAATATTTGCCAATAATTATCTATTGCAAAAAATACATAATAACATAGAATAGGCTCTTGCTATGTACAGTGGTTACATCTCTGGAAAATGCAGTAGATATTAAAATATAGCCATTAAAAATTAAAATCTGCTCTCAAGATAATTTTTAGCATATTATGCCTTTACAAATTAAGGAAAATTGCATATTTTATGGGTCTAGCTAAGAAGTCGGCAACCTAAGGGGAAGCACAACCAAAGTGCCATGCAAAATAATTTAAAATTCCAGAAATTGTATTTATTAAAAAGAATATTACTTTTCTTATAATTGTACCAAGCACTGAAACCATGCTGCATCATACTCAAGATTTCTCTTGATAGAAAAGAAGCACTTCCTAAATGTTAGGGTTAAATTAATGATCTAGCTCAGTGGTTCTTAATCTTTTTTGTCTCACACCCCCTACTGTTCTAAAATTAATCTCCCCTCCTCCCAGAAAATTTTCTTTTGTAGTTTTAAGGGTATTTATCAAAATAATTATTAGTTATATTAACCAATTTTCATGACATAGATTTCTGTCTGCTTACCTAAGTGCACAAACTGACTTTGACTCTTGTTTATTTGGAGAATTGTAATGTTTCATTTTGGTTTTGATGCACATCACAGCTGAAAATCTAGCATCATTTTTTTGGGCAGTCGGAAATAAGTTGTCATTGCCTAAAATAACCCATGTAGATTTCCATGTATTATTTCTACGTATAATGAATCCATTTGTCTGCACTACATCTGTTATGGAGATAACAAGTTGGCAGAGCATTGTAATACATCAGTACAAGAATTATATCATCTAAATAGTTATCAAATAAATGAAAAAATATTAAAGTGAATGAATTGGACAACATTAGAAACATATGAGAGGCAAAACTGATATTTTTCCCCTTAGAATCCTCATATGTCTCCCTAGGGGGGTCTTGCCCCACAAGCTAAGAACCACTGATCTAGCTGGTCTGGTGGCTTCTTTCTGCTTATTCACCTTTTCTCTGGGACATCTTTGGAATTAGTATCATCTTATCTACAACCCACTTATAAACAACATGTTGTGTTTTTACAAAGTGATTTTCCTTATCTTTCATTTTAAGAAATGGAACTCCACAAAGTTACAGCTAAACAAATTAGTTTATTATAAACATCTGCTATTTTATCCTATGTACTTTTCTTTGAGCCACATGCTTTTTTAGGTCTACAATGAATTAAATTATCTACATTACATTAATAGCCAAGCACCAGTATGAGAGTTGGGTGTTTTGGCATCGACAGAAAGAAATTTTTGGTTTGCCAGAAAAGAGTGATAATCCGCAATGACTTTTTCTTAGAATTTAGAAGCATCTAAAATATTCCGAACTATAGAAAGTAACTGTACATTTTCAATTACCTAATTATCTAACATGAACTTACTGTATCATTTCATTTATGAAAAAATAGTTTTTTAAATCACATACAAATACATAGCCGCACAATGTAAGTTCCATGCCAGTTACTTATCATTATAAATAGCTGCTTGTTACATAATAAAGACATTGAAAATGGTGCAGGGCTATATAAAATTGCTTATTTGCAATTAAGATACAAAGTCGGAACATGCACCTTACTGTGCATGAAAGAATGAAGTTTATTTTTCTTGAAGACAAAATTCCAATCCATGCTGAATTTGTGTAAAAATTTGATTTTAATCATGAAATTATGAAAGGTCTTTTTGGTTTTCAACAATGAAAAGTATTAACTACCTTAGCAATGACTCCAATGCCTTTCAATGGGAATTGATTTTTCCATACTTCAAGGGTATTGATTTAACGCTTTTAATCAGAATTAATGTACTATATGAGAGAAAGGAGACTATGGCAAAAAAAATGAGAATTTACTACAAGCTCCTAAACCATACGAATCTCAAAAACATTTTTATGGAAAAATCTTTTTCACGCCAGTATCTTAAACACTTCTGATGGTTTATGCATCTACCAACAATGACAGGAACCAAACAGACTAAATTCCAATAACCACACATGCACTCATACTCAAGGCAAAATATATCAAGTTTACGGAAAAGTTTTTGTTTCATGCCAGGGACTTGATATCTCAAACAAATCTCTGATAGTTTATGCGTCTCACGACAATGAGAGGGACCATACAGACTAAATTGAAACACACAAGCACTCAATCGCAGAGATCTCTAAAAAATTTTAATGAAAGGATTCTAATTCTAAATGTACATTTCAAGAGTGAAGCTCTCATCATCAGTAGATGATAGTAAATGAAGGGGGCAGAATATTGTGTGGTGTATTTATTGGTGTGAAAGTGTGGGAGGTTAGACTGTAGAGAGGGAAAGGGGGCCTCAGTCGTTATTCATGAGGGTATGTGTGTATATTTTTGGCTAATCAACCTCTTGGATTATTATAGCCATAACTCTTACCACACCGAACACAAACACAAGGGAGGAGGGAAATCCGGTGCCGGCATTAGCCTACTCTTTACAAAGAGCACCAAGAGGGCCAATGGCTTAACGTCCCTTCTGAAGGATAGAATGCTGAATTTGCACTGTCTCCTCAAACCACACAAACAGGGGGCCGGAAAAATCCTACTTGCACAGGATTCGTGCCTGCTGCCTTTTCAAGCAGCAGGTGAGTAGCAGCCAGCGTCCTTATTCATAATGGTCTGTTGGTGTTTGTGTATGTACACTGTTTCGTATGCATCTAATTTGTATACTTGTTTTAACAGAGTTAAGTTGCTGATAGTGATGGGATAATTGTTTTCTAGTATGTTTGTGGCTATGCTTGAGATGTTAAATCTGTTATGTTTAAAGAGTGCAAGGTGTTCTTTGAAGCGTGTTTCTAATTTGCATTTAGTTTGTCCAATGTATACTTTTTCACAACTACCACAAAATATTTTGTAAATAGGTACCTGATGTGTAAAAATGGAATTTCCTAAAGATGCAATTTGGAAATTATGGATAGTGCCTTAATTTTGCAGAAAATTTTAAATATTCTTCTAGAACTCATGGTATTTATGATCCAATACATATGGGCTCCACGTAGCTGAAGTGCTGTTGCCCTGGAGATAGCATAGGTTTTTTACGAGTTTAGATCTTGGTGTATGGTGATTTCTTTAAGCCCTTGCAGTATGCAAGCAATGACAACTTGTATACTGTAAAAATACAATATGTTACTACAGGTAGTAAGAGTTTGTATATAAAGCTAATTCACCACAATGACTCACTAATGGACGTCATTTTAAATTAGGTCCAGTAGAGATGGAAATTAACCTCATAGGTAAGCAGATCTGTATGAAATTAATGCAAGGATTTTTAAAAATGCTCATTTAAAATTAAGATATCAGCATATAAATTGGACATCTACAACTGAAATTATTTGCTGATGGAATGCAAGTCATTTTGTTATAAATGAAGTGATGATAATTTAAGGGGATAGTGTCAAAGTTTTCAAGAGCAGAACCCCTAGTTTTTGTGGTCCACCACCAATTGAAAATTTCAACAGCTTGCTTTTCATGGACAATTTCATATTCATATTAATAGTTGAACATAGTATTTTTAAGTCAGTCAGTCTTCCAGTCTATATATTGCTGTACATCTATATTTAAAACTACCTTCTTTGGGGATGTTTTGCAATTTAGTCAAACAATGGCAACAGATGTTTGATCTACATATACTTCATTTTTTGCATGTATCAAACTGGAATGCATCTGTGAGTTGGTAGCCATGATGCAAGGGAACTGCCTCTGAAAAAGCATTTGATACATTGGTCCCGTTTCATTCAATAATTTAGAAAAAAATAGTCCTTTGTAATTTTTTCTGTAAAATTACTTAATTTGTAATTCACTTAAAAATTTTCATAAAATTAAGGACAATAAAATAGTTTTCATGGAAACTCTCAATAAATCGAAATTTTAATTATTAAATACATATATCAAAACTGAAGTGATCATTTCATCTAAGAATTAAAGAATTTAGGAATGCAAGAGCTCAATAATTTCCTAAAATATTGCTTTTCTCCTTTTGTTAATGAATACAGTAACCTCTCGATTTATGCATTTTTGGAATAACGTGGTTGTTATTTTAATACCTTTTCTTTAATTTACACTGGTATTTTTGGAATAACGCAGTTTGAGTCACACACCGCAGTTTCGGTGTGGGCTGACAGCATTGTATGAAATGAAAATATTTTGTATTTCTTGAACTATTAGTGATAAAACGTTCAAATAAAAAGTGTTATTTAATCAATCGTTTTGGAAATAACGGAATACATCTTTTATAGTTAAAGAAAACAAAAGAATGCAAATATGGCATAGTTTATAATATAACAACGATAAATTCAATAAAAAATATTAGTGATAATTTTTATAGGTCATTGATTCATGCATTACAATACCAATTTCATTCTGCATTACACTTATAAATCCTGCTTTGTGTGCTATTCTTCAAAACAGGAAAATACACAGATTGACAAAGCATATTTTGCCACTGTCCGTGTTTATTTTCCCTTCTCTGAGCACAGGGCATCAAAGGCGATTTCCCTTTATGGGGCAATGTTTATTTTTTTCTCTAACTGACCCAACGAAAACCCGCTTGCACTTGGGCTTCCCTTTTGGGAAGTTTTCGAGGGCATAGCGGATGCCTCTTCTTCAGTAAGTTTCTTCCAAGAGGAAGGTGAAACTGCCAATGCGTCATTTGCCTTCCTCCTGACCTCAGTAAAATTGAGCACTGTGACTTTGAGTAGGTGGAAGAAGAGCTTCTTCATTCAGTTCGAATATCCTTGGGCCGTGGAGAAGTCGGAGTCGGGGAGTTGGAAAGGGGCTAGGCTAACCCTCTTGCCCTATTTTCTATTTCCTCTCGGTTTGAGCCAGGAAAAAGGGAGAAAAATCGTGCTCTCCTTTGAAAAGATACACAGTTCTTACATTGCATTTCAAACACCAAGGAAATGTTCCTCATCACATTGAAAAGCGATTTCTAGAAGGAGAAACACCGTCATACTGTGGCAAAATTGAAAATTCCATCGCAAAATTCAACGTAGATTATATATTTAAAAGACAGCAAAAATACAGGACAAGCATAGATAGGAAGTCCAAAGCTTTCTCTTTCAAAATATATAAAGGTTATTCAGATTTAAAGAAGTCTCTTGCATCAAAAGATAAAGGAAATAAGGGCTACACAGGATGTAATAGTACGTTAGACGGCCGATTGGAGTTTTCGCAGGATGTAATAAATAGTATGGCTGACGGCATTTACGGGTTGTCTTTATTATTGTTAGTAAAAAATCTGTACAGTTTAACATAAAACACAGTAGAGGAAATAGATATATGAATGTGTTTTTAGGCAGTTTCCCCTAATCCTTACCATTTCCTTAATTCCTAATGGGAATATTGTTTTATTTACACGTTTTTGATTTATGCGCCCATTCTCAGGAACGCAACTACCGCGTAAATCAAGAGGTTGCTGTGCTACTGTTTAGCTTGAACACTTTTTGCATTTAAAGAGATACATTCCAATAAATTCAAGAGCAAACTAGGACTTTCTGAAAATATGTTCCAATCTAAAGCTGATTTAAATTTAATTTTTCCTCACTCATTGACTTGGCAATTTATTGACAATAAAATACTAAAACAGAAACAATTGCTCCTTAAGATGGAATTTTTAATCAAAATGCTCTGCATATCTTGCTCAAACATTTTTTTCATGATGGTTGTTCAGGTTTAGCAAACTTAATTTTATGTATTTAATCAGTAACAATTAAAATTACAAGAAATATTGAAATCAGGAAAGTGGTTTTTATAGAAAAATATCTTTCAACTTATTAAACATTTCAGGTTAATAAATAACAATTATTTTTTGTAAAATCATAAATATATTTATCTCAGTCTGTCATATTACACAATTTTCGTAACGTTCTGCCTTTTAATGTCCAGTCAATGTAGAAACCTGCTCAAGTGATTCCGTCGATTGATCTATTACAGGTTAACTGATATTCCCCTATTGTGAGAACTGCATAATAGAAATTCTCCATGTTAAAATTCATGAAAAAATAGATACCACAATAGATAATGAAGAAACCAGAGTTGTGATGCTTCTTATGAACTGTATTGAGGCTTTATTTGCACACAATACAATCTATGCCTTGTGGATCCATATAGGTGTTCATCAGGAGAGAGAAAATAGATTTTAAAGAAATGATTACTTTCTCAGATATCATCCCATTACTTGGGCATCTGAATGATTTAATAATGGATTCATTCCATCATAAGAATCACAGTTTATCACCCTGAACTCAGGAATGTCATTTGAAGGTCTCTGAAAAGACAAGGAAAATCAAGAATTGAGAGACTAGCTTTGAGGAACCTAATGAATATGACTAATTAAATGTTTTAGTTTTCTTTGCCACTGCTAAAAACTAAATGTTATTAAATGAGAATTGAATAGCAAGTGAAATTGTTATTTAATAAAATTTAGTTTTTAGTTTTAAAATTAAAAGTAGGCATCTTCTAATTAGAATTAACTAATATTTTCTGAAACATCAAAATAAAATTTTTAGATACTCTTATGTTAAAATAATTTGAAAATTGCCATTATATCAGGAAAGAGAACTAAACATTTTTGTATTTGTTTACACTGTCTGTTCTTTATATCGAGGAAATTTGGAATACTAAATGTAAAGGAACAGAGGGTGGTTCAAATGAAAACAGCAAAAGTGAAAAATTCTTTGTAAATATGAATTTAATAAAAACTATTATATACAGGTATCTTAGTTGCTTGAATTGGCACCCCTGAATGCATTTGTCATTTGGTCACCCAGAAGATAATTAAAATATTAACAATTCAAAATGGCTACAAATCCTGAAAGTTGTATCAAGCTTTAGTTGAGAACAGTTCTCAGATTTTATTTAATTCAGGAGTTAAACCAAGTGAAATACATAGCAGAATGGTTCAAGTATATGATGAGAAACTTCTGTCTCAGAAAGTGTACGAATTGGTCAAATAGTTAAAATGGTGACAATGACCTTGAAGATGCTACTCTGCCTGGCTAGGCAAACTCCATAGTTATGCATGAAAATATTTCTGCCATTAAAAAGTTCTCTTGAGAAAACCAGCGCATTAAGCTGAAATGATTGAGCTAGGCTCTCAATATGAGCATTGTATTTGTTCATCACAGTGTCTCTGAAGGGTGATCCTCAGTAAAGTTTATGCAAGATATGTCCCTCGTTTCCTTACAGCTGAGTTGAAACAATGACTGTATTTCTGGCTTTAAATGAATATTAAGGGGAATGAATTCCTAGACCATATAGTGACTTGAGATGAGTAATGGATAACTTCCAGCCTGAAAGTAAGCAAGCCAGTAAAGAGTGGCATCATTATCATCTCTGAAGCCTAAGAAAGATGATACTAATCATATTTTGAAATGAATATAAGTAATTTTGGAGAGTTGCATGAAGAAGGAGACAATTATCGACAGTGCTTCACACTGAAATACGTTTAAGAGCCAAGCAAAGTCAGTAATCAGGACTAAACCTCAAGGGTTGATCTTAAAAGGGGTTTCTTGACAGCACCACAATGCCCCTCCTTGCAATGCCTGGACAACCATCGACATCATTAAAAATTGGCGTTTTGAAGTGGTACCACACCTCCCTTATTCTCCTAACTTAGCTCTAAGTGCCTATTATCTTTTTGAATCAATCAAAGGGGCATTAAGCGGAAAAGAAATCCACTCTAATGATGAACTTCAAACAGCGGTGCATAAGAGACTCAGAAAGCAACTGAAGAATTTCTACTAGGACAAAATCCAGGCACTAGTTTTGTGAAGAAAGATGTGTCTTGACAAAACAGGAGACTGTTGAAACATAAAGAGGTTCTTCAACCTAGGTTTCAATAAATAATTTTTTATGTAACACTTGATGTTTCATTTGAACCACCCTCATAATCTAACTGAATATATATTCATGTATTTTGGCATTTATTTATTTTGATAAATTGGTTTTATCACCCAAGATTCAAGGTTAAAATACTGCATTTACCCAAATGCAAGATGAGGTTTTTTTCCAAATTTCAGCTTGCAAAAATTGGGGGTCATCTTAAATTCGAGTATGAAGTCATATACCATCAATACATCATGGTCAATTGATCGCATCAGTTCACCACAACTCAATTTGTAGTGCATGACATGATTCATTACACGATAAACTCGTCACTCGTCAATACATCGCGCGCCAATTCATTGCTAGACAAATATGTCACATGACAATTTCGTTGCAAGACAAATTCATCACAAGAAATTCGTCGTGAGACAAATTGAAAGGCAAGACACCACAACGAATTTGCCGCGAGATGAATTGACGTGCGATGAGTTGTCATAGAACTGTAGGAAGTATGGTTATGTGTTTAATAGATGTTTTTTTAAACAAATGAAACATAAGATAAAATAATTGTATTTTTCATTGCTAACACAATCCGGAACTCAATTAATAAAGTCTTAATTTTAAAAATACATTTTTAAATTTCTTTTTTATTTCAGAAAAAAATTTGAAACAAACCATTTCAATTAATGAATGAACTAGTATATGTATACTGAATACGTGTGTTCAAAATATACACCGAATACATTGAGTGAGAAATTAGGTCATAAAATCTTTTTTTTCTTTTTTGAGTCTGCTAAAAGGGTCTTAGATTTGGGATCATCTTGGATTTGGGTAAATACATTATGTATATACATATGCCTTAATAGGGCATCTATAAAAATTATATATGATTGAACATTTACAAACAATTAATACTGTTACTATATTTCAGAGACCCCAAAACAAAGTAGTACAAATACATTTTATCAAAAAATAACTTTAAGCCAGAAATGCTTTTAGTAAAATTAAAAAAAATAAAGTCAAAAGAAATTAAACATTCTGTTTTTATACTAATCATCCTTTCACCTACTCTCACTCAGTAAATTTTATTTTGCATCTGTTAGGATAACGATACTTGTTATAAGTGAAAATGAAACCAAAATTCATTAAATTTTGCATGCATACCACCACTGAGAAAATAATTAGTTTATCTTTATCTCTTAATGCTCAAATTGGATAAATACAACTTTTGATAGAGGCTTTTAATCAACTACAGAAGATAAATTATGTTACCTTTCCTGCTGGAATAAGTAGAGGGTATGGAGGTGCATCTGTGTGAGGAGGAGGTGTTGAAGGGATTGGTGAAGAGGATGATATTGAAGGAACTAGTGTAGGCCCAGGAGAGGGAGGAAGAAGGGTTGAGTTGTTGGTAACGGATCCAGTTGGTGGAGGTGAAACAGGAGGTGGGTTAGGGTCTGTGGAGAATAAAGGCCGTTGCCTTGGATCAGGCTCAATACATCCAACCAGCCAGTGAGTTATGACACGTCCCTTTCCCTTCAACTCCACTTCTCCTCTTTCTTCCAGCTTGAATGTGCCCAACTTTTCCAGGATGGCACGATTAGCTCCACTTACGTGTATTCGAAGGGCTGAAACCAGTTCAAGAAAGAAATGCAATGCATCTAATTAGGCAGAAAGAAAATATTACACAATAAATTACCTAAGCCCTGAATATTATAAATTCTCCATTTAAAAATAAGGAATAGCAATTTTTAACCTTTTCATAAAAAAATTTTCTGATACTAATTTAAGGTATTGTATTAACTAAAAGCATAGGCATCCAGTTTGGGTATATGCCACATGCATTCCAATATTTTTAAAATATTAACATTATGCAAAAATATTTACAATAAGAGAGTTGAGTAATATTTCAACTTAAATTTTAAATCCAAGTGAACTATCTCAAAAACCTTTTGGTCATTTGTGCATTTAATTAATCGGCTTTCCATCAGAGGGCAGGGAAGTCATATACTGAAAGGCAAAATAATGCAGTTTAGTTGATCAATCGCGACATTACTAAGTTGGCTAGTTGAATATGTGAAAGGATTGGAGTTCATAAACTGTTGCTGACATCTCTTAAATAAGAGCAAATGAAATATCTGTGTTAGATATTCATGGTTTTAATCTAATAACATCCTTTTGCCATCAGCAATTCAAGTGTGGAGTGGCCATCTATAGTAAATCTTCTGTAAATATGAAGTGGCTTAGTTTTAACAAGAGCATTGATAAAACCTTTGAATGCTCAATTGCATTAATCAATATTGATGCCTATTGTTATGCTCTTTCATTCATATATTGTTCTCCTAGCAGTAATACTTATGATTTTTTGATGTGTCTACATGATGCCATTACATTTGCATTGAGGAAAAATATCAACGGCATGACATTGATTGGTGATATCAATATTGATTTATTGAATGGATCTCCTGAAAAGGCTGACCTCATAAATCTTCTATCCACTTTCGGACTGAAGGTATTGCACGTTTATTTTGTGGTGGCCTTCTGTGCAGTGCCACCACTAAACGAACATACTATTGTGAATGACAAGTCTACTCAAATCTCACCCAAAACTCAATCGCTTCTTGACTATCTAATTTATGATTTACCTCTCAATACCTTTACTTGTGAACTATTTTTACAGGCTTTTCTGATCATTTGGGCCTAAAAATAACCATTAAATTACATTGGACTCTCTTTCAGCCCTACCCCATGTACATATTTAAGCAAATCTTTGATGACTATTCTACTAAAATATTTCTTGACCATCTCTCACATGAATCTTGGGATGATGTTCATCATGCAAGTTATGTTGATTCTAAATGTAATGCTTTCATGAAAAATTTTGCCCTCTCCTTTAATGCATCCTTTCCTGTCAGAAAGATGAAACAAAATGTAACTATGCATAAAAGAAAGTTATACTCTCCTCATCTTATCATCAGATCCCAGTGTTTGAGATTTATAATAAATCTAAAAATATGATTACGACATCATGGGACATTATCAAACTAAATTCCAATTATGCAACCAACAACCTAAGTCCTTCCTCCATTGAATTTAATGGGATATCAGTTTATAACCCAATGGATATAGCTATGAACTTCAACAATCAATTTTGCAATATTAATACTAATGCAGCATCTTCCCCTGAATACACCTCTAGGAATACCAGTTCTGTTTTCACACATTGTTTTTCTTCACTTCACTGATCCCTATGAAATAATAGGTATCATTAAATCTTTCAAAAGTTCCTTTTCTTGTGGCATAGGTGATATTCCCATGGTTGTTGTTAAGGCAAGCTCCTATATCATTGCATCTTATCTCACATAATCAATCTATACTTCAGCTCTGGTCAATTCCCTACTAATTGAAAATTTTCTCATGTATCTCCAATACTAAAAAAAGGTTCACCCTCTGAGTCAGAGACCCATTTTATCAGTATTTTCCAAAATTTTTGAAAAAATTATTTTTTAATTGCATACTACTTTTTCTCAACTCCTTCAATTTGTTAACTCCTAATTAATATGGCTTTGGGATAGAGAAGTCTACATCTGCTACTGCCTTCAACTTTATCAACAGAACATGACAAGCTCTCAATAACAACAAGCAAACTTGAGGTATATTTTATGATCTCAGTTAAGCTTTTAACAGAATTGGCCACAAAATACTTATGGTGAAACTTTATAACTTGGGCATCAGACGCAAGTCACTAAATTTATTATTTCTTTTATAAGTAACCACTATCAAATTGTAAACTATTCCCAAAGAGCTAGAAATGGCTCTACCACTGCTTATTCTGCACCACTAAAAGTTAACATCAGTATTCCTCAGGGATAAATTCTTGGGCACCTACTATTCATAATTTTCATGAATGACCTCCCTAAGAAATTTTCAGATTGCATTCTGACCTTGTATGTTGATGATACATCCTGCCTGGTAACCGCTGATAGTTTCCCTTTTCTGGCTGAGGTTGCAAATAGATCAGTCAACCAAATGTTGAAATGGTGAAATCTAAACAATTTTGCTAAAAATATCAATAAAACCTCCTACTTACTATTTCACAAAAAAACTATCCCTTCCAATAACCCCTTTCTTAAAATGAACAGTAAAAGTATTTCTAGAAACTCATCTACTAGTTTTCTTGGGCTACTTATTAATGTAGAGTTAGATTGGCTAGATCATATCAATGGAGTTGCTAAAACAGTTGCCACTGGTGTTTTTATGATAAGAAAATTGGCTCCGATACTTCCTATTTAAAGCTATGCATTCATTTTTAACCTATGGAATATGATTTTGGGGTAAATGCAGACTGGCTATTAAAGTCTTTTCTTTACAGAAACAAGCTGTCAAAGCTTTATGTAGAGTATCATACCACACACATGGTAAACCCTTGTTTTTATCTCTCAAAATCTTAACTCGATCCAGGCCCGATGAGAGGGGGAGGGGGTCTACAGTACCCAGGCCCGCAATTCTTCAAGGCCTGGCCGAGTATACCGGTATGTTGTATACTTGTATTGTTGACAAAGTGGATGTGCAGAGAAAGACGTTAACAAAAATTAGAGTGGCTGGAAATAGAGATCTCAGTGGTTTCCTAGTATTCCTGGTGTTAACATCCATTTATCATGGTCATTTATACGATATAAATATGTACTATGTATGTATTCAATATTTTAGTGCTATCAACATAAATTATATGGACTTATATATTCAAGATGTTTAATTGGGATTAACAATAAAGGTAAGTAATTGCTAGCTATTTATTTATATCCTTAGTTATATTTATTTAAGCAACAATATTTTTATTAATTACTCATAAGTTAAATACTGTAGTTACTCGTGTACCACGCGCCCTCGTGTAAGACACTCACCTCGTTTTTTAACATCGAATTATGGGGAAAAAAATAAATTTGGGAAAAATTGGCAAAAAAGAAATTCATGAAAATCGGAAAAAATTATAAGCAACCAGCCATGCGCACCAAACGAACAAGACCAACTAAACGATATGTGGAGTGGAATGTAAGACTCGAAAATATTATCGGGCAGACATACACTTTGCACTGGGGCCGGCGCAAGGCAGTTTGGTGCCCTAGGCAAACTTTTTTTTAGCACTCTACTCCAATCTAAATGATACTAAAAAATCTAATAGATGAAAATTATTTTTAATAGTAATTACACAATGGTGTCTATAAGCACCGGTATTGCTTAAATATAATATTAATAAAAGATTGTTTTTATTATTAAATTTTTTTTCATGATTACTAAAAACAATGTTTTTCCAACTTAAAAAACTTCATGGTAAGTAATAGCGGTAAAAAAGGGCATTAAGAAGAATATTTTTAACAAGAGATTAAGAAAATCATAAATTTAGGCTTGTAAGTTAGTTGGTACGTCTACATCTTCAAGAATTACATATTCTCCAAATCTTCCTCAGACCACTAGTTTAAACTTCTTATACTTTTAGGATTGGGATAGTGCACAGCATTGAAGAGGAATTGAAATCATTTTGAATATAAAGGTTTATACAAAACAAATGCACGTGAAAAATATAATAACATGTATCAATAAAAGATGAAAGATAAGTATATATTAGATAAAGAAAGAATACAGACACACACATATACAGTGCCGTGAAATCAAAACATTGGCTCTTCATGGCGTCCCTCAGTCTCTGGCACCCTGGGCAGTTGCCTGTTTTGCCACCCCGTTCCGCCGGCCCTGGGCCTGCATTAGCTCTTGATGCCCCTGACTCTACCATCTATTTACATTTTGAGCTGTGCAACTTTTGTTAGATCAAATCATTAACTATTTCCCACAAATGCAGAAAATCAGGACCTAAGGGTGCCCAACATTTAACCTTTTGTGCACCATATTTCCAGTGCCTAGTGCTAAATGGTAACTCGTATTACTAATCTGTATTTAAGAAGTACACGCATATGATTTGTTAAAATCATTTATGATAGGGTGAAGTGGCACTGCCTTGGACTGATGAATTTGAAAAAATGAAATTCAAATTAATAATTGAAGATTTAGATAGCAAGAACTTATGCATAAAATTGATTTAAAAAACATTGAAACTTGCCTACATGCTTCTTAAAATTAATCTAGTGATAATGCGATCATGTCTTCCATCTTCAGGGATTGAACTGGTGAGTAAAGCATTCTGAGAAATTAGTAGTTGAGCCATTGCCAAAGATATAAAAATGTACTAATTTATTGTAAATACTTTCTATTATGTGTTTAAGATTGTTTATCATTAGTACCCACCAATACCTTCATCCCACATTTTTACAAATCTAATCCCCTCCACTTTTTCGCCTCTGATGAATTTTATTGTAATCTTTCTCTCTCTCTCTAAAGATCCAGCTAAGACTTTTGTGGTATTTTCTCTTGCTGATATAGGATGTTGCAAAACAGTATGGCTTTTTGATTCATAAGATGATAAGAGATCTGTGTCTTCAGTAAAGTCTCCATCCTGACTTTCATATCACTTTGTAAGCTTCAGGTCACATTAAGAATTAAATTTTGTCCCATTGCCATCATGCCATAAAGAATATGTAGAAAAGCCTCTTTACTCTCTACTTCATTTGTGTTTTATCTTGCAAAGCGTGATCCTGCATGCATAATTATACCAATAATAATATACAGGCACTCCCCGGGTTACGTAAGCCTCGCACTTATGTAAGCGGTCCCATAAATTGCTAAAAAAATTCATTTTGTATACGTTCAAGTTTACATTAGTGGGGAATAATTTTGAAACGAGAAAAAAGTCTGCTATGACCGGGAATCAAACCCGTGTTTTCCACTTGCCAGGCGGATATTCTACCACTGGACTATCGTAGCAGATCAATTTTCTCGTTTGTGAATGCGGATGTTTTCTTGGTTGGGACGGAACTAGCCAAGCTAGTATCAAACTGCCCCAACGGATGTCCTCGAAGAGATACATCAAAGAAAACTCCTCCCTCTCAAATGGTGAGATTGCCAAGCAAGAAATTGATGGAATGAAGTAATATCCGAAGATCCTATGCAGACAGGCATAAGCTGTAATGTTGGGAATAATTTTGAAATGAGAAAAAAGTCTGCTATGACCGGGAATCGAACCCAGGTCTTCCACTTATCGGGCGGATATTCTACCACTATTCTACCACATCCGCATTCACAAACGAGAAAATTGATCTGCTACGATAGTTCAGTGGTAGAATATTCGCCCGGCAAGTGGAAGTCCCAGGTTAAATTTCTGGTCATAGCAGACTTTTTTCTCATTTCAAAATTATTCCCAACATTGCAGCTTATGCCTGTCTGCATAGGATCTTCGGATTACTTTATTCCATCAATTTACATTAGTGGTTTCTGTAAGCGAGCAGGAACTAAATATGTGTATGGAGGAAGAATGCAAGCAGTGTTGCCATCACAGATATGTAAATAGAACTAGATCCAACCTCAAAAGGTGCCAGACTGGTGCTAAAATTATAGTAAATAGCGCCAAAAAAGCGCTAGATAGAAAAATCCCTGTTTATATATTTTTCCTAATTTATGTGCATCAGTAAATATTTTATACTCTTATAGTAGTGTTAAATGGACACAAAACTAGCTGAAAATAGAGCTAACCAGTTTTCAGTTGCATTTTAAAATTACTTACAATCATCTCAGGCACTCAGGATTTGAAACGAAATAAGATTAAGTGAACAAATCTAAATTTCTCTACCGTATATTATCGGATATATGCATCTATTCAATCCAAAAATCAAATTTTTATTTTTTACATTTCTCTGAATATACAAAATACGAAAGCATTGATACATGGAAGGGCGACCATCTGGCACCGAAGACCAAGTAATACAAAACAACATCTAAAAGACTCATAATTTTAGTTGTAGAAATTATTGTTTAATAAAGTCATGGATAAGAAACCTAAAGGCAATAAAAATGATAATAAAGTTAGGTGGTTAACAATTAATTGCAAATATAGGGGCAACACTGTTTAAAACGATTTCATTTCTTATATTTATAGCAGGAAACACAACTTGTCTGACTTAACTAACTTCAAAGGAGCCATTCCATCGTAATTTTATAATAAAATTTCCTATTTCTAGCCTGTTGAATAAGTGAATGAGAGAACCAATTGTATGTTTCATTAATAAGAAAACCTAGGTTCCATTGCAGACATTCACGGAGGGTATGTGAAGTTGCAAGCTTTAGAGAATGGCACACAAACTTAATAAAAGGCAAATGGGGAATCTCTTCTAGCGACTTTGGGTTCGAACTAGCACCTAAAAAAAAGGCCACAGCATCTACCTACGAAGCTATCAAATCGATTTAACAATCTACCTAATTTTAGCAACTGGCTATAATTGCAGCATATACCTGCACTCATACGAATACAAAAATAAATTACATTATAATATTAACATAGTAACAGTAAATGATGATATTTCCTTTTTGATCTGATGCTATACAACAACACACATCTACAAGTAGCAGCAATAATTCCTCTAGCTAAAACATGATTTATATATCGGCCTTTCAATTATTCTTCAGGAG
Source organism: Tanypteryx hageni (assembly GCA_028673005.1). Classification (NCBI taxonomy): domain Eukaryota; kingdom Metazoa; phylum Arthropoda; class Insecta; order Odonata; family Petaluridae; genus Tanypteryx; species Tanypteryx hageni. The sequence goes on along the minus strand of CM054112.1, from coordinate 97,147,877 downwards.
AAAATGCAACTTAGTTTTTTGTTATACGTGTAATAACCTGTTGTACTGTATACCTTTGCTGTATACTATCCATAGTAATTTTTGGCTTACACATATTTTGAGTTATGCAACCGGTTCCAGAACACATTCCTTACGTAGCCCAGGGAGTGCCTGTATTAGGTAATACACAGCTGGCTGACTGAACTCTTGTGCGATACTTGGAAACTCTCCAATCAGATATCAAATCTTAGTTTTATCTCAAAATTTACATAAAGAGTTATCATATATTATCCTTCAGTCATACAAACTAGTTCCATAACCAACCAGTTCATATTTAAGGAAGGAAAATTTGCCAAAATTGTGTCCTATTCAACCCAATTGTTCATGATAAGATAATTTATTATTAGAAGTTGTAAAAATCAGTTTATTTTATACATATAACATTTCTCAAAAAAATCTCTATATTTCTGTATTTAATGTAAATATTTGTTTTAATATACTTGTTAAATGAAAGCTTGTGGCATGTATTGTTTCTTTTAGCCCATTAGGGTATAGACCCTGACAAAGCAGATGAAGGATATTATTGTTTTGTGACACTCTTGTTCTCCTTTTTGTACAATTGTTAATTATAATTCCTGAAACATTCTTTTAACTAGATTTCATCATATAGATATTTTTTGTATACACTCAAAACCAACATAAGGTGGAAAATTTTACAAAAAAAAATGCATGCACTGATATGTTGAGTAGTCATAAAAAAAATTTCTTCCCTAGATAAAGGAGCTGCCTATCAGAAGTTATTTCCTGAAGCAAGATGAACTTTTACCTTCAAGTAGTAGGAAAAGATTTGACTGTCTTGCTACTATGATTAAAAATGATTCATCAGAGAATGGCCTTCTTTCAATGGTGAGATTAATATGCAAGTCACCTCCTGAAGACTCTTCAGAGGCTCCCCAAGATTGCTCATTAGAAGCACAGAGCCTCTCAGATGTGACAAGGCTAGAATTAGTGAACAAGTATGGCAGGAAATTGCTTTACTATAGAGAAAGGCTTAAAGAAACTCAGGTACCATTGAGCTGTTGTAGAAGTATCAGTATCAAAAAATCATTTGCTACAACCTCATGTAGTCAAACAGTTGATGTTGGCATTGAAGGAGAGCAAAATGATGAATAGATGGAAATTTGTGAAAAAACGGCATCCTATACTTCTGAAGTTACTATATTAGGTAGGGAACGTTTGAACATGCCTTGTCAGAAAGGTCAGGGGAAATTTATGGGTCAAATTCCATGTGAACCAGAAGATAGATTCACTGAGGAGCCATTTTCAGATGTAACCCACAAAGCCTTTTCCTATAACTCAGAAAGTGCAATAGAGACTCCAGGTAGAGCAAAACCTGGTTTTTCAGAAGAAATTTTACAAAATTATCTCCCCAAAATGGCCCATTTAGTAAATGAAGATGCAGATCAAGAATCTCATAAGACCCCTTGTGAACATGCAAATAGAATTGGAGTCAAAATCAAAAAAGAATTAGTGCAAAACATGCAAAGGTTGCCACATGAAATTGAAGATGGATTTTATTTACATCCAATGACAGAAGTAAGCACAGAATCTTCTTGTCTGGATCTAAGATTGCCACATGAAATTGAAGATGGATTTTATTTACATCCAATGACAGAAGTAAGCACAGAATCTTCTTGTCTGGATCTAAGATTGCCACATGAAATTGAAGATGGATTTTATTTACATCCAATGGCAGAAATAAGCACAGAATCCTCTTGTCTGGATCTAAGATTGCCACATGAAATTGAGGATGAGTTTTATTTGAATCCAATGACAGAAGTAAGTGCAGAATCCTCTTGTCTGGATCTATGATTTGTGGATAGCTTTTATTGTTTATGTAATTCCGAATTTTATTAGCTTCTGAGCAATAAATTTTGTGAAAATATTCATCTTTAAAGAAAGTTTTTGTTCACAGATATTTCATCTAAGGACATTTTGTCCAAAGGCATTTGGTCCTATGGATATTTTGTCCAAAGACGATTCATCCAATGGATATTTCATCCAGTAAAATTTCATCCAATGTTTATTTTGTCCAAAGGAATATTCATCCATAAGTTATTTCATCCAACTACATTTCCATTCAGATGTACTCGCAACAAAATAATGTAAAGGCTGGAAATATCATGTAGATTAAAAATATGCTAGAATAAAATCATAATCAAAATGGAAGGGTAGGGAGAAGGGGGGAGGGGAGATGCCAAGTTACTTTTATCAAATACAGGTATTCCTTGTTACATGTGATCTCACTTGACGCGTTTTCGCCATAATGCGATTTCAAAAAAATCAAAATAAAAACTGCATACAATGTAATTGCACGACTGGTGGCTAGTAAAATAATTTTATATGCATACATTGTATAAGGTGGTTGATTGTGGGGAATGCATCCCTATTTTATGAATTATAATTATCAATTCACTTTATGCGCTTTCACTTTATATGGTGATTTCTCAGAACCAATTACTCGCATAACACGAGGAATACCTGTATAGGCAATATGGATGTCAATCGATTCAGAATTTAATATAGATTTTAAGTATACATAAAAATGGAAAGCAATGGTAGGGTAGGAGGGAGGAAAGGGAGGGGAGTACAAGTTATCTTCATCAAATACAGGTTTCCCTCTCTTTATGCTTTATGCAAATTTGTTATTATGCAACAAACTTATTGCTACCGGAATTTCTTTTTATGCATCTTTGATTCACTCTTATGCAGTTATGCAGCCAGTGCTATACAAATGCAAGGAAGTTCTCCACTACACCACAAGGCAACCATGCAGTATCTTATGCTGTGCTTATTAGTACTACAGTAAAAGAGTTGAGAGTGGAGAGGATATTTTAGAGTGGAATTTAGATGGGGTTTTCGTGTAATATTCTTTGAACACACTTGAGAAGCTTTGTCTCCTTTCTCGCAGAACTTGGTTTGGGCCAAGACAACCCTTCAGCATTTTAAACCTCCACTATTATGTCACCCGCAGCAGCCTCCACTTGTGCTCATCTGCTTTGTTTTATAATTCACAGTGTTAATTGTTTGAAGTTTGTATTTAGCGCATAAGAAGTCATTATAGGGGAAAAGAAGAGCGTTTTGGAGGGGCGTTAGGATTGCTTGTGAAATGTATCCCTATCTTTTACATGTAAATATGGGTTCTGTTTATGCGAATTCGCTTTATGCGTCACTTTCCTGAAACACAACCCCTGCATAAAGAGAGGGAAACCTGTATAGGAAATATAGGTGTCTATCGACTCGGAATCTAATATAGATTTTAAATATGCATAAACAAAAATGGAAAGCTATGGCAGGGTAGGAGGGAGGACAGGGGGGGTACAAGTTATATTCAACAAAAATATGCAATATTGGTGTCTATCAACTGGGAATTTTATACTGATTTACCATAAAATCCAATTCAGAACTGCACTCTATTTGTAACTATTTGAGATCTTATATTACAAGAAATTCACCTACATATTAATTTATGTAATGTTAGCCATTTTCTCAACATCTGTCTGATTCACAATGGTTACTGAATTATGGGCATTTGATTTGTAGCACACGAAGTTATCGGGAAAAAAAATGTATTTGAAAACAGATTATATTACGTTGCAATGAGTGCATGCAGATGTTAATGTAAGCTAGAGCATGAACAATGCATGAGTTAGTAATCAGTGCACGTCAGAAGTAAACATTCCGTTTACGTTTTCGAATGAAGAGTACGTGGATATTCACATTGTGGATGGATTTTGCAATGGAAACGTCAATGCTGCTGTTCAAGAATATCAGCAGCGATTTCCTGAACGAAGAATCTCAGCTTGATGTGTGTTTATTAGAGTTCACCAAATCATTTAGTTGGACCATGCATCTTCCTGCAACGTCTGACTGGAGACATTTATGCTGAATTTTTACAAAATGAATGAATGATGGAGCACCTCCACATTTCAGTGGGAAAGTTATGCAGTGGCTGAATGATCAGTATCCTAGCTGATGGATCAGCCATGGCAGTATGCAAAATTGGCCTCAGCATTCACCCAATCTGACTCTACTAAATTACCTAGTATGGGGTCACATAAAAACGATTGTGTATGAATGGAACGTAAACACAAGATATGAACTACTTCAGTGGATTTTAGTTGCTGCAAGTCACATTAACAACGCTGCTATTCTAAGTAAGGTTACATGTTCCATACTCAAACGAGCCAGACTGTGCATTCAAGAAAATGGTGGACATTTTGAACAATTAATGTAGCATTAAACTACCTAAACTGTACTATTAAATCACCTTTTAATTTGTTTAATGTACTGTACAATGTAATACGTTTTCAAATACTATTTTTTCCTGATAACAAATGCCTTCAAGTGTGCTACAAATCAAATGCCCATAATCATGTTCCTAGATTGATTGACGACATATATGAGAAACAATGTATAGTAGGGTATTACTTTATAAGTAAATAAATGCATTTATTGGTTGAGAGCTCTCTGGATTACTGATTGGTTGGAGAAGTTGGAGCTACTTTTGAATTTTTTTATATTTTTTACAACTATTATTTTAAGTTTTTGATGTAAAAAATAAATAGCTTATCAAGCGCATTGCATAATAACGAATGCGTATATTGGGGTCATGCATAGCGGGGCATTGCTGTATAGAGCATAGAAAAAAGAGAACAATTGTTGGCACCTAGGAAAGTGGTAATAGTGAATTGTTAAGCATTAAATATAGTTTTTAGGCCTAATTCAGCTAGTAAATTATATTGCTTTTGTTCAATTATAGTGCATCCTTTGTTAGTATTGTTTATCAAGAATTAACTGAATATCATATAGTTATGCCAAAAGAAAACAACTTAAGATTAAAAAAAATATTTTAGTTTAAAATGTTGATTTTATTGATAGAAAAAATTATTATTTTATCATAATTGAAAGAAACGTTTCTTAGTACTTTCACAATAGAACCAAGCCTACATCACATCTTCTGGATTAACATTGCACTTTGGGTGAAACATTTTTTGAAAAGTTATTTAAAGATTAGAAAAGTGTAGACCATGAATGCAGAATTCCTATTTGTTAACTTACGTTCACCTGTTGATTCTAGACGTGAGGCTGTGTTAACTGTGTCTCCAAATAAACAATAATGGGGCATTTTCACACCAACAACACCAGCGCACACAGGGCCTGCATAAAAAGTTTCATGATATTAATTACTTGAGCATTCACTATGATCGGATTCCCCTACTCCCAGTAGTCTTTTAAAACCCATATTTTGAAATTGATTATGCAAATACTTTTTGTAAAAAACCATTACCTGAATGCACTCCAATTCTAATACGCAATTGGTCATCTGGTCTGTGCCGGATGTTGAAAGAGGACACAGCATCAAGTATAGCCAAAGCCATGAGGGCAATTTCTTTGGCATGTGCATCACCATTTCGAGATGGTAAACCTGATACCACCATGTATGCATCCCCTATCGTCTCTACCTGATAGTAAGAGAAAGAAACAAGATGGAAAAGTATACTCCATAAATGGAATACACAGAGATTTCAAAGGCATTTTTAATGGGAAATACATATTAAACGATATCGAAAGATTGGGCGATTCTCAAATTTTTATCCCTGAAACTATAAGTTGTAATTACAGTGGATACTGCCTATTGTAATCATGGATAATGTTATCATTCATGGAATGTTATCACTTTTATGAAGTACCGAACAGATGTATACTAATAAATGAAAAAACAACAGTTATTGTAATCACTGCTTCGATTATTGTTATCCCTTTTTTGCGACGGCCTTGACACATGTGCAGTGGAAGTAATTAAAATAGATATAATGCATCACAACTCATGTGTTCATGTGTTTCTATGTATCTGCTCATTTGCCTTTAGGGATCTGTCCATCTGGTCACGCTCGAACCCTCTGCATAGTGGGTTTTTACGCATGACCCTTTTCCCCCACTCCTCCCTCAACCCAATCGTATTAAGGCATTGTTTCTTATTTCGGGTATAGTTTTGACCACTCCACTACACAGTGTGAAAGAAGACACGGAATAGGAGGGGTGGTCAGGTTTCCCCGTAGTGCCCGTAATTGGTCGGGCTAGGTCGGTGATGTAGCCCCTCATTAATGTCGCTCATCATCATGGTGCAGTTACTACTGTTGCTTCGTACAGTTCGTACATTTGTCAGTGTCGTTTCTCCGTATTTTTGTCAGTGATGTTTCCCCAGTGTACGTTTGTCAGTGTTGTGAAAGGCTGTGTCTGTACTAATTTGACTGTGAGAGACTTAACCCTTGTTTTATTACCTGCTATGATGGCGGAGGTGCAAAAGAAACGTAAAAATCTAACCCTACAAAATTGCTATTTTAGAACGCTATGATAAATTACCAAAAATTAGTCGACGTAATGCAGCAGTTCAGCTAAAAATTTTGCAGCCTCTTTTGTGTACAATTTAAAAAATCAAGATGACATTGTAAAACAAAATGAAAACATGAACTGCAAGAGAAATTGTAGTGGAAAAGATGGTCATGTGGAATCAGCATTAAAACTTTGGTTTACTAATGTTCACGAACAAGATGCCTGATGCGGCAGAAAGCCTTCTCAAAAAAGACAATAGACAATCAATTTAAAAAATTTTTCTAATTCTTGATTTTAATACACTTTCTTATTTGTTGATGTACTTTCTTTATTTGTTTTTAATGGTGTGCATCATGAATTATGAGGAAATAGTGTTTCATATTGTTGTAGTTGTATAATTTTTATTGATGACTTTGATGTATAATAATTTGATGAGTTTCTCGAAAAAATAGTAGACAGTCAACTCAAACTATTCTATATTGGTTGATTTTTAATGTTTTCTTTGTCCACTTCTAACTTTTATGTAAACATTTCCACTCTTCATCAATAAACAATGCTGAACAGCTGAACTCTTGCTTCATTGGTTATTGTTATCAATCATTTGTTGTTATCAATTAAGCTGTGTCCAGAAGTGATCACAATAAGTGACGTCCTCTGTATATGGTCTCAGAGACTATCTTGTAGTAAATATTGTCCTCTATCTGGATAAATTTTTTAAACTTTACCTCACAGATCATAAAAGGGTGTGGGATAGAAAAACATGATTTTAATTATTGTTTGCCCAGACAACCGCCTTAGAGATCAATGTAAACAAAATAAGCAATTGATGGAATAAAGCGATCCAAAGATCCTATGCAGACAGGCATAAGCTGTAAAGTTGGGAATAATTTTGAAACGAGATAAAAGTCTGCTATGACCAGGAATCGAACCCGGGTCTTCTACTTGCCGGGCGGATATTCTACCACTGAACTATCGTAGCAGATCAATTTTCTCGTTTTCTGAACGTGGATATTTTCTTGGTTGGGATGGAAGTAGCCAAGCTAGTATCAAACTGCCCCAATGGATGTCCTTGAAGAGATACATCGAAGAAAACTCCTCCCTCTCAAATGGTGAGATTGCCAAACAAGAAATTGATGGAATAAAGTGATCCAAAGATCCTATGCAGACAGGCATAAGCTGTAAAGTTGGGAATAATTTTGAAATGAGAAAAAGTCTGCTATGACCGGGAATTGAACCCGGGTCTTCCACTTGCTGGGCGGATATTCTACCACTGAACTATCATAGCAGATCAATTTTCTCGTTTTCTGAATGTGGATGTTTTCTTGGTTGGGATGGAACTAGCCAAGCTAGTATCAAACTGCCCCAATGGATGTCCTCGAAGAGATACATCGAAGAAAACTCCTGCCTCTCAAAGAAAATTGATCTGCTATGATAGTTCAGTGATAGACTATCTGCCTGGCAAGTGAAAGACCCAGGTTCGATTCCCAGTCATAGAAGACTTTTTTCTCGTTTCAAAATTATTCCCAACTTTACAGCTTATGCCTGTCTGCATAGGATCTTCGGAGCGCTTTATTCCATCAATTTCTTGCTTGGCAATCTCACCATTTGAGAGGGAGGAGTTTTCTTCGATGTATCTCTTCAAGGACATCATTGGGGCAGTTTGATATTAGCTTGGCTAGTTCCATCCCAACCAAGAAAAAATCCACGTTCAGAAAACGAGAAAATTGATCTGCTACGATAGTTCCTGGTTGCATAATTATAATACTAAAAGATATATATTTACACAAGCATTTGCAATGATTAAAATTAAAGGCACAATAATAGTTATGGATGGATTACCTTATATACATCATAAAAACCTATGATCCGGTCAAATGTACTGTAGAGGTCATTGAGGAAGTCCACAACCTGCAAAGCAAACAACAGTATTGAGAGCTCTCATCACTCGTACAACTAGTAAAAATAAGTAAAATATAAATACCTACATAGTAATCATGTTTTTGGTAAATGTTTTCTTCCCATTTATCAAAATATTATTAGATGACTTTTTGGAATGATTATTAAATTATATTGGAGCTAATTGTTGTGGTTAATATTCTGAAGAAGTAAAAACTTGCATATACTATACAAAATCTACATGAGTTGGTTAGGCTAGCACAAGAGGATATATAATAGAAAAGAAAGAATCAATGTAATATGCTTCATGATCCTAACTGGTGCAAACAAAATAAAACCTTGTGCTGAGAGGAAAAGAAAACAATATAAGGGTTATAGAGAACTTGATTTTTGAAGAATGTATCTGCAGTTTTCTAAATAAATGTTGACATTAGCCTAGGAATTATAAGGTAAACAAAAATTATAGTAGTAGTTTATACATAGGGTGACCATATGTCCTGGTTTAGCCGGGACAGTCCTCGATTTTAGATGTCCCGGCGCCCTGTCCGTTTTGGTGTTTGTCCCAGTTAAAAATTCTTTTTATTTTTTATTTCATAAATATGGAATAAATAAATTACATCCTACCAGTTATATGTTATTTCTCTTGCAATCCATTTATTAAAAATTAAAATCTTATCTTTCAATTAAGTTTAAATAAGTACAATCCATAAGGGGTGCCTTTAGATGCGAGGTGTGCAGTGCACTCCCAGTGCACACAGGGCACATTTAGCTATACGAGTTTCTAAGCAATTATTTATGTTTTAGATCATCCCTATTTACTTTCACAAATTAAGTTTATTTAAATTGCTATCACGCCATAATATTTTCTTCAATGTTGCCAGATATGGATTTAACCATGGCTAGAAATGATTCGAGACGTGGCCAAAATACTTTTTTCCTGGTCAATTTTCTAAAAACTTGGGATGCATTTTATAGTGCGAAAAATACGGTAAATATGGCTCTAAAATATTTGTCCCATCAATTTTCTGAAGGGGTGGCAGAGTGGTTAGAGAGTTGGCCTTCTACATAGTGGTCCCTCTTTCAAATCTGGCAGAGGCTGGATTTTTCAACCTGGGATCATCCTGTCCCCTACTTGTGTGATTTGAGGAGACCTCTCAAGTCAGCACTCCATCCTCTGGAAGGGACGTTAAACAGTTGGCCCCCTTGGTGATTTTCGTAAAGAGAAGGTTAATGCCGGCACCAGGTTTCCCTCCTCCCTTGTGAGTGTGTTTGTTGTGTAAAGAGTTATGGCTATAATAATCCAAGAGGTTGATTCTCCATAAATATAAACCAACATCAATTTTTGACCAATACTGTAATGATTACGTGCACATAATGTTAGAATTTGAAAGAATTATGGCTACTTTGTCAAAGAAATCATGACCAAGCTATGCTGAATTTATCTACATATTCAGCATTTAAGCGACAAAAAAACTAAAGATCTTATATTGTCCTGGTTATGTCCTGGTTTTTCTTCCCCAGAATCTGATCACCCTATTTATACGGCATTGTTGTTTGATGTGTTTAAGAACTGTCTGGAATTCTATGATGAATAAACTTCATTTTACTTGACTATGTTTGTTGTTTTTGTTACTCTGTAATTGTAGATACACAAATTGAAAATATCTTAAAGATTTGCTGTAAATCTAGGTCCGTCTTATCGGTCACCAAGTGTGGTAAATAAATTCTGTAAATACCAACATATAACATACACTTTTTTCTCGAAAATTTTGGACTAAAACAGTACATGTTATACGAGGATACATAACTATCCAGGCAGAATTTAGGTCATATCAGCCCAATATTGTGTTGACATAAAAATACAGCGCAATATATCTTTTTATGTTGATCTCAGTAATTAGTGCTGAAAACTAAAGAAATTTACCTATAGTTGTCCTAGGTTCCATAAGCATTTTCTAATGTATGTTTTTCTGGCAACCTTTGAAACATCAATGCAGAGAATTGAAGAAGTGCTTGTACTTTTGTACGAATCTCATACTGTTAACCAGCTTCACCATACAGTTTGATATTTTACTTCTAGATAGATCCTAAAGTTCTCTTGTAATCCATTGATGCATAGTTTTCAAACGTTATATAATTTGCTACATTTTATCTGATACTACCTATATGATAATTTCCTCGCTTTCACTCATATGGTGGTGATTAGCCCATGGATGAAGGGGTTGTCTCTATAGAAACATGGTTACTAAGAACTGCTGAAATACTTATAATAATCTTAAAGTGAATAGTAATAAAACCCTTTACCTTCAATTTCACACAAAAAAGTCACCTCCTTCCTGCAGTCCATTACTAAAAATGGACCATTCAAACATTGTATGTTCTACCTCGGTAAAATTTTTAGGTATACACATTAGTGAAGACTTAGATTGGTCAATCCATATTAATTCTGTTATAAAAAAAGTGGCCACTGGCATTTTTATGCTAAGAAAATTGGCACCCATTGTCTCCATCAGTACCCTAAAACTTTTCTATTTTGCTAAAATTCATTCTTTTCTGTCCTATGGCATCATATTTTGGGGCAATGCCAGCTACTCCAACAAAGTCTTTTCTTTACAAAAGCACGCTATCAAGGCAATGTTGCAATTAACTTACCGAACTCCTGGCAAGCCATTATTTCACTCCCTTAATATATTAACTCTCCCTTCAATCTATATTTTAAATTGTGCTACTTTTGTTAAACAACACCCTCACCACTTCCCAACAAATTCCTACTACCACTAGCACCATACTCGCAATAAATTAAACATTCATTTAAATGAGTATCACTTGTCCCTTTCCCTAAAAGGACCTCACCATACTGCCTCTATTATGTTTAATAACTTACCCTCTAGGATTAAGTCAACCTCCTGTACCTTGTCTTTCAAGAGGCGATTGAAGCGCCATCTAATAAGTAAAAATTATTATAGTGTCTCTGAATACTTGACTGATAGTGATTTGTAATGTGACAATAATACCAGCTAATTGTCTTTCATTTCAATTTTTTGTATTGTATTGTCTGTGCTTTTTTTGTTTTATTATGACCTATTCCATGTCTATGTAGACCTACGGAATCAATAAAATTTCATTCATTCATTCATTCATACTGTTTTGACTATGCAACACTACCTCCTTCCACCTTGAGAACTGCTAAACATGCATTTATCATATTACAATGATATTGACTATGTAACTCATCATTTTTGCCATTAAATGATAAATATGTGACTGAAACTAAATGCTAGAAACCTTTGTGTGCTATGCGCTGGAATATTAAAAAACCACAATATGAGACTGAAAAACTAAATGGGTCTTTTACATGGGTGTGTTGTATATGCAGGTATTTACGGTATGAAAATGAAAAATCATCATCATCTTCATTGTTATCATGCATAATTTACATAATCACTGTATGTGCCTTTCATATTCCATTATATTTTCAAATTAAGGGATTATAAATTTCATGAAAATAAAAACTTTTGTTTGCATTTTCAAAATGGAACTAATTATAACACCAACAACTTACCTGCATTGGTGTGCTTTGGGCACATAAAGCTGTGAACCCCACTATGTCACTAAAATATACAGTTACACATTCAAACTGCTCTGGCCTAACCACTTGCCCTGCCATCAACTGCTCAGCAACCTGCCGTGGAAGTACCTGAAATAAATTTCTATATATGTTCATATATTCATAACAATTTAAGCTAAAATGACATTATTAGCTATTTTATGCAATCATAAAAATAAAAAATTAATTACAAAGTACTTTTATTGACTTATTGATTATTTATAATTGCTGAAGTAGAAGATATCTCTCCAACACAGAATAATCATTATAAATTAAGAATGCAACAAACTAATATAACTGTTACACTACATGCAAATAATATTAATTATATTATAAGATGATAAATTGTTTGATAAATTTTTAATTTTAATTAGTGGCAGAATTGTTAGAAAAATTAATCAATGTCAATTTATCCCACTTGGTAGAGGAGCTCTTCAGATCTTCTCTTTTCCTGACTAAGCTGCTCAGTTTTCTCACCAACAAGGGCCTCCAAATTTGTGGCATACTGTTCCATACGGCGTAGCAGATCATCCATCAAGTTTTCACAGTGTCCTCTAACGAAATATAAAAACCTTCAAACACTTTTCATAGTAAAAGAAAAATCTCATAGAATTCAATTGAATTAGGGCTCATTCCATGCCAAATCACCCAACCGTATTTGCTAATAAGTCTCTGATTTTTTTCAAAATTTTTTCCTATGTAGGTACCCATGAGTAATGTTTGTATAATTTTTTCAAATTTTTTGTCCATAAATTCTCCTTATTATACATTTTTTTTCATTAGCTTAGCTTACGTTACATAAAAATGTTCAAATCCAAAAAATCAACATGTATTAATTCATTCAAATCCAAAATTGAGGATAATGAAAATATTAGGACACGTTTCAATTAATGAATATCAATTGCCTGCCTAATATGAAAACAAAAATCAGGGCATTTTATGTTTAATTTTAAACATTTAAGCATTAAAAGTTTGTTAATATTAAACCATACATTAATGAAACTTACCAATGAAATGGAGGAAGAAAGGCCATAAAGGATATTTCAAATATATATAAAGTAAGCTTAGGAAAAGTAATTGGAAGTAAGTGGAATTTATGAAAAAAGATTTGACACAGATATAAAATACTGCTAAATAAAAGCGGCTTTAGAGATTACAAAAGATAAAAGAAAGCAATAAAGTTCATACAAAAAATAAGGCAATAGAACAAAGAGAACAAAAGGTTTACTTTAGCTGAGTGAAAATTCTATTCCCAGTTGAGCCAGACGTTTTCTTCTTTTCCTCCATTGTGATATATATACACATTATTAATTTTACAGTGCAGAATTAGTTAAAAGATTTACCTAATTCGTAGTTTATATAACACAATTAGCAGAAACTATACTCACTGAAATGTGACGTTTTCCCCGCTCACAATGTATATCCTGCACACCTTCCTGCTTTTAATCCATGTTACTATGGAGGAACAAGATGGAATTGATGCTATCACTACTCAGACTTGTTTGACGCTCTTGCACTACGTAACCTGCTAAGCTAAAGTTTTGTTCGCTACTTGATCTTGTGGCTGGAACAGGTAGAATATGTCTTGTCACACGCGACAGCAGTGGAAACTTTGCTTCATTATTCTTCCACCAGCCTAGCAGTTCTTTTTGCTTAACATGGCCAACATCTAGTCATGTATATATCATTACTTCATCATCTTGAACAATAGGCTGAACAGGGGTATCTTCAAAACCGCTGAAGTCAAGAACTTTTAATTTCTTAGTGGAGAAAAGTTGACTATTATTGCTTGCTATGGTCACTACTTGCTCTCCTGAGTATGTTGTTATAGTACTGTTGGCCTCCCAACCTTCTGCACTAGTAGATGCTGGCAGCTGCTCCTCCCTTTTTAATTTAATCATAAGTGCTTGCACATCACTCAATGTGGATGTCTTTTCCTCGTCAGTTAGCATTTTTAACTGACGAAAGTTGGGCCACAAAAATGTAGCAACCTGATGAAGTCTTTGAATTTTAAATTTTTTCAACAGTACACTTTGAGATTTGTTTTTTAGAGCTATCAGATCAACAGGGTCATCTGGCTGTATAGTGAGGTGGTTGAGTAGACTTACTTTAACTAGCAGAAGCAAAGGAAGGGTTGGATATGTATCTCCTTCTAATTCTAATGAAGCCTCTTTAAATGGTTTAAGAAAATTTACTAACATTGATAACGTTTCTTGCTGTAAATGGGACAGTCTTTGTTCTTCCTCTCAATATCTCAAAAGATTCTCAATTTCTTTGTATGCTTCATTAAGGGGCTCATACATCTCAATTCTACTGTAAAAATGTGTTTCGCATTCTTGATGTAACGTTTTTGACAAATTTTTCACTTGCCCAGATTTGTTAAGATACTTGCCCAGATTTGTTAAGATATGCTACAAGAGATTTAGCTTCAGTTGTAGCTATATATATATATATATATATATATATGAGGCAGATTTACTTCTAAGAATTCTCTTGAAAATGTGTGTCTTAATATTGTGTTTATAAGATGAGAGGAGCAATCTAGTCTAGTGTACAATTGAAGAGCGTTGATAATGTTAGGTCCCTGATCTGTCACAAACACAATCTTTAAAAGACTGTCAGATTTGAAGCCTAATGCAACTATTCGTCGTTTAATCTCATTTCTAATATTTTCCCGTTTTATTTTCATCGGGAAACTCACAAGTAAACATAACCCTGCTCATGGGTTTCCAGTTATCGTCTAAAAAGTGAAGTGTCAAAGTAGTGTAAGCAATTTTTCGAAAATCGTCAACTCACATGTCCATTGATGCACCACACTGCTGTTTATCGACTGCTTTCTGAATGGTGGGAACAAGAGATTTACGTAGGGTATCAACTTCAATCTGTATATTATGAGAAATTGTTGTGGGATGAGGTAAAATATCATGGACATCTAAATTCCCATGTAGTGCACCCAATTCAAGTAAAAACTGTGAATATTCTAAAAACCCTTGCCCAGTAACAATGTCAAAAGGCCTGACATCCTTGCAACACAACTTCACACAACTTTTAGTCACCTGCTCCTTCAAATCTTTGGACACGTTGGTTTTAGGTTTATTTAAATGACCTTCAATGGACTGCTGTCCTGCACTCACTCCAAATTTACACACATGCCAACTTAAGTGTGAATTTCCAGTTTTCATACCACAATATCGAAAGAGAGAATTGCACTTTATACACTGGACTGCATCCATATCTTCGTTCGTTTCTTTGTTACGAAGAACCCCAAATCTTTTCCACACTTCACTTTTCACGCCAGTTTTTTTAACCGTGATGTATTCTCCTCTTCTTAGTTTTTCTTTGATTAAATCCATTATTGTATTTTATAGGTTTATAAAAACGTTTAATAATACAAAAAATGCACAAAAACAGAAACTAGGTATGTCAAATTCTATTAAAACAGAGGAGACAATTTTTATCATCTACTATAGTATGTTTCTCGTCTTATGAAGCTTGACCTTGAAATCTTCTGTGAGTGACTATTTCTGCGTCCAATCAACGCTCAAGTAACGGGCGACGAAGAGGGGAGAAGCTCAGTCTCTCTCTCGCCATCGTGCTGTTCACATCGCTCTTAGTCGACTATGTTGCCAGCTCTACTGCATTCACGCTTCCGTTGCGATCTCTTTATCGCTTTCACTTTGCACCTTGTTATAATTTTAACGCAATGGAAAATGGCCGGTAGTAATAAACAATGACCGTAAGTTTTTCTGCGACGCGTCGCCTTTCATTCGCAAGCAGATCATTTCAAGAGCGGATATCTGGCAATGCTGTTAGGTTTTTCCATGCATTTCGAAAGCCGCGGGTGACGGGGGAGAGGGAAAAGGGAAGAAGGGGAGAGGGAAAAGGTTCTCATTGGCTACTTGCTATGTGAAGGTCAAGCTTCATAAGACGAGAAACATACTATACCAAGAGCGAACTGACGACTTTTTAGGTTAGATTTCCCCTGCAAAATGCATAGTGCACAGTTGGGAATCCCAAATCGGACATTATTTACCTTTCTCAGTCGTCCACACCTAGTCATTTGACCTCTGTGGCCATGTGGCTGGAGGGCGATGGGGCTTATGTTAGTGTTATGAGTGACAAAGGAATATTTCCCAGAAGACCTAACACATTTTCCATTGAGAGCAAACCTCATAAATATCTTGGGAGAGACTTTTGTAAACTGAAATAAGATACGTGCAGACGATGACCTCTGATACTCCCTATATATTGCTCTGAAGAAATGTCGAAGCAAAAGAAAACCGAGCCGAAGAGCATTAGAGCAAACAAATTAGCTCTCAAGAGGCGCCGAGATGAGAAAACGTATTACCTCAAGAGAGAGTCTTTTCTGGGCCAACAAACATTCTATGGGGAGCTTCTTGCTTAGCCTCAGTACTCTATAGGGATATTTTAGAAGCCGATATTCTACTGATTCACCTAACTACCAAACCAGCCCGAGAATGGATAATTTTCCCTTTCCAGGCTAGGCCCAAGCCCGGCCTGGGCCCATCAGCTTACAAGCATTACCCGGCCTGACCACAGGCCGGGTTCGGGCCGAGCTTAGCCCGTGGGCCTAGACCTGGCCCCTGCAGACCTCTAGCATGCATCATCATGAACTTTGCAATGTGGGGAAGCATGTTGCTCAGTTAGTCCTAGCTGAGTGTGAGTGGGTTTGTGTTGTAAATCTGTAGCCAGTATGAGGTAGTGTTCTGCGAAAATAATGTCTTTAAAAATTATTAATTAAAACAATAAGCCTGTACGTACTTCAAGACTGTGTTTAAATAGTTTTGAATGATTTTTTCTAAGTGTAAAGTGGTCTACTTTGGTGAACAATTCTTGCATGTATGTAGCTATGGAAAAGTGTTCTATTGGTTTACATCTTCAAGAGGACTGCCATGAAGGAGTATCACAAAGAGTCGAGCGAACAGAAAAATCATAATATTTCGGAACTAAGTGACAAAAATCAAGAACTAATTAAACTCATATCAAAGTGTCCAGATATACAGACTGTATGTCACCGTCACTTGAAAATTTTTATCTTCATTTTTTAGGACAGGAAAAGGTTATGTTATTATCCATTTAAAAAGCATGGGCCTAAGAAAACTATAAGAAAGAGTCTAAAACCAGTTACCATTTCATTTTTTTAAAAGTATAAAAATGTTGACCTTATACCAGGGACAAAACTCTGCATCTCATGCAGAAAACTGGTCATATCAGATGCTGAGGCAAGCAATGATAATGATGATAATAACTCATCAGATAGTGACTATCAACCTGATGAATCTTTTTTCATTGATAAGCTCAATGACAGTTGTAATTTAATAGAATGTTCTCTGGTTAAAGTAACAAAAAGAAAATTTCATGAAAGGTCTGCAAATTTAAAACATAAAACCCAGTGCGTGGCTGAAACTTTCACAGAATTAGCTACCAAAGCCTTTGGAATTGATAATCCCCCATCCATTTCAGGTAATAATGAAGAGATTCCAAAGTGTAATGACTCTTTGAACCTCATGGAAAAATTAAGGAAAAAATTTGAAAGGAGCAATGTGGGTGAGAAAGTCCAAATTTTGACTTTAGTTCCTGAGTCATGGAGAAGTTATGGTTACCAAGTTACACCTTATTTACTAAAAGTATGAGAAAAATAAAAAATTGCTTAAAAAATAAGAAAGTTACAGCTAATTTAGATAAATCTTGTCTGACTGCCATGAATGCTAAAAGCCTGAAATACCATATCTTCAAAATGGTGTAACAAAGCCATTTATGGACAAAAAATTTGAAAAAAATTACACAAACTCACGGGTATCTACATAGGTAAATTTTAAAAAATTGTGAGGTGTAAGGGCATACCAACACTTCCAAATTAGGTGACTTCACGTGAAACGACCCTTAGAGGAATGTGCTTAATTGACACTTATGTGGTATTTCTTAACGGTTAGACAACTTTTATATTTATGTTGAATGCCAAAGAAAATAATAATCACTGATTAATAAAACTGCAAATTTTGCTTAATTGCCAGTGAAGAGTACAAAGTTCTTTCTTTAAACTTTGTTTCATTTAACCATTTTTATATAATTATACAATATGGCCACCAAAGAATCATATCATGCATGGCATAGGTAATGTTTTGAAAAAGATGGAAAAAGCCAGAAAAATAACAAATATAATAATATCAAATTCAAAGATCACTCACTTCATGAGACGCTTTGCAACCACAGAACGAATGCCTTCAAAGGTTGGTCGTTCCTCTGGAGTGTCTGACCAGCAACGCTCCATCAGTTCATGCAGCATGACTTCATCTTGACAGCCATCACTTATACTACCTCTAGAAGCTCCCCTCTCACAAGTCATTACACCCACAATAACAGTTGGGCGAAATGGAGGGATACTTCGTTGTCCCACTTTATCCACAATTTCTGCTCTTCCACATAAGAAGAATGTAATAAAATTTGCAGCAATATGATTAAATGCAATAACTAAACTTTTCATAACACATGTCCAATTTTAAAAATCACGAATACTAATAAAGCATTTGCCATACTACATAACAACTTTTAATGACAAATTATTTTTTAAACATTGGTATTGACTATCATGCAAAGAATGCTAATAAATTTAATGGAATTTTTTCTTAATTTCAGTTGGGAAAAAGTGTCAATAGTACATTTAAAAAAATATTTTTTATACATTTTATTAGCTCCTTTTAAAAATAAAAAAACGAGCTATTGTTATCACTTTATAGTTTGTCTGTAGACATTCAACATATTTGTTTTAAGAGATAGATAAAAACTTTATTTTTTTGGGTCAGAAAATATTACGACTCGCATTTTATAAATCCTCCATAGTTTGAATTTCCACTGTTAGAGGGCACTAAATTTAGAAAACAAGTAAACTTTAAACTAATATTATAAAGAGTCTATTTATGCTACAGACCTAAAATTTGGTATGGTGCTAGTTATGGGATACAGCAACAGAAAAATCCAAAATTTCAAAAAATTTTATTTTTAGGGAGGGTTTTCTGACCCCATTGTTTCATTTCTACCTCCCCATAAGAAAAGCATGGAATTGGTGCAGGACTTTATAAAATTACATTTTTAAATTAGTTCAAGTAGGAACTCAGGACATAAACAGTTCCATATCTGAAAGAATGTGGTTTATTTTTTTAAGACTAAATTCAAATCTGTGCCAAATTGGCATAAAAATTTGTTTTCATCTTATTAAAAAATGATCAAGAAATATTGTTATGACTTTACTGTGAAACTAAAAGAAGAAGATAATCCTCTCAGGGAATTCTAAAACCATCGATATGGAGTCATCTTGTATCAGACAGGAATCCAGCGATGGACCAGAACAAAATGATTGATTTAGTATTTGCCTCTACATCGATGATGAATTTAACATCGACATTCATTTACAAGAGCACCTTCAGCTATCATAAGCCCATTGTTAATAGGTTAACTTTTAGATGAATTTAAACATTTTACAAATTATTTAACAAATAAAAGTAATATAGTAGATATAATGTAGTAATTATTTGAAATGCAAATCTTTCATGGGAAAATATCATATATTTGTTCTTAATAAAAGTATATTTCAACAAAAGATTTTATTTTCTTTGAAAATGAGCATTCTATAATCACCAGAGGTGATTGAACATTCTTGTTATTAGAAGATTTTGAGCAATAATCAGATTCTTCAGTGCTTTCATATAGAATATATTTATGGCTTATTCAGTCATTACCTGGATAGTTTTGTAAATACCATTCTAATATTTATTATTTAAAGCTTTCTCTTGTATGCAATTTTTTAGTAATACAGACAGACCTTGTCTTTCACAGAGGTTAGGTTCCTGAAGAACTCAGTTTGAATTACTTCTCTTTCATGGTCTTGCCTTTTGCAATGTGAAATACAGGGTTTGGTTTCTTTCTCAACAAGTATGAATTATAGCACAACTTTTTTCACTGTATTGGTGATCACAGAACAGATGGAGAGGCAAAATAATATGAAAGTTGAAGGACGAGAGACCAAAGAATATAAAATAACATGTGAAAAAAAATTAATTTTGGTAGTAAAATTCCAAGAAATTAATGACAGTTGCCTCATGACACAGATAAAGCAAAAAGCAGCAGTTTAAATATAAAAAATTGGATACCAGATGCAACAAAAAGAACATCTAAAGGGGAGATAAAAACATAAAAGACAATCCCTATAAATAAGTTAAAGAAAGAATAATTTTGCTAGAATTTCCCAACTTATAATGAATGACATTGCAGAAAAACGTAAGCTGATGTTAATGGTGATACTGAAGAGCAGCGTTAGTTGTTGCTAGTATAGGAAGATGTTGGCTTTAAGAATTCCGTTAGATGAAGCTGCCTTCCTTTCCTTTTTAAACTTTGTAAATTTCGCAATAAGGAGTTAATGCAGCATCAATGAATTTAATACACCTTTCCATAGTGGATCTATATCCATTACCTTCTCTTTTACCTCATTTAAGGATCTCTGATAATGCTTTTACAGTTAATTTTGATTCCTCATGCTCTGTATCATCTTCATCAATGTCTCTTGACTGTAAAAGTTCTACAAGTTCCTCATTTGCCAATTATTCCTGATGGGGCTCACTCCTCACTCCCCTCACCCCACTCACTCACTCCCTCACTCCTCTTGCAGATCATTGAATCCTTCTCCAATAATTTTCACCAACTCAACAATCCTGCTAATTTCACTGCCAGTATTGGAAAAACTTTTTAATTGGACAACTTCAAGCCAAATTTTTTTCCAGAGACATTCATAGTAGAATTTTTACCATTGTCCCAAGACTGTTTAATGATTTTAATGAATGTCAGAATGTTATATGAATTCTACAAACAGTAACTGATGGATTAGTGCCAACTGACTCCAGGATATGGCTGAAGTTGTGCCAGATGTAATAAGTTTTGAAAGCTGCAATTACTCCTTGGTTTAGTGGTAATAATAATAATATTTATTAATTTATTTTGGTCATAAATTACATGGAATACGTCGATAAAATAGAAATAGTAAATGCAGGTATATTATGCATAGCAAAAAAGAATAACTAAAGAATAACTAAAAGAATAACTAAAAAATACAAAGTGCACATTACAAAATGGAGCAACAAATATAACTCCAATTTATCAGAAAGAAATTCATCAATGCTGTAATAGCCTTTACATAAAAGTATTTTTTTAAATTTGTTCCTGAATAACAGATGTGAAGAAAGTAATTTTATTTCATTAGGTAAGTTGTTAAAAATAAATGAGGCCGAAAGATAGGGACCTTTTAAAAAAAGTGTATACTAGTTATATTGCATACAGTGAATATCATTTTTAGCATAAGTATGGTAGTTATGAAAGTTAGAGTTAACAGGAAAACTATTGTGATTTTCACAAATGTAGCACAGCTAAGAATATAAAGTGAAGGTAGAGTTAGTATGTTTAGTGACAAGAAAAGCAGTTTACCAGTAGTATGTATAGACACACTTTTATAGCCTGTTTCTGTAGAGAGAAAACATTTTTGATAACATACAATTTCCCCAAAACATAATAGCATATGAAAGGTAGGAATGTACCTTAGCATAATATAATGCTTTTAAAGGATCAATAGACACAATAGGTGTCAGCTTCCTAATCATAAATATTCCTGTTGTAACTTTTTTAACTAAAACATGTATGTGAGTGGTAAAGTCTAGGACTTCAGTAATATTTAGGCCAGGAAATTTAGCAGAAGGCTTATACGAGGGTCATTTTTAAAGTAAGAACCATTTTGTTATAAAAAAAATAAAAACTTTATATATCCAAATAATTTTATTGCTACTACTATGTACAACATTTCTTTATTTTTCTACATAGTCCCCATAGAGATTCAGGCATTTGTTCAGACGTGGCACGAGCTTGATGATCCCCTCATCATAGAAGTCGGCCACCAGTCCATCTAACCAACCCACAACTGTTTCTTTCACTTCTTCATTAGTTTCCATCCATTTGTCGCCCAAAAACTCCTTCAGTTTTGTGAAAATATGGAAGTCCGAAGGTGCCAGGTCAGGACTGTAGGGAGGATGGTCGAGGATTTCCCAATCAAATTTCTCCAACAGCGCTTGCTTTTTTTGTGCAACATGTGGCCATGCGTTGCCATGAAGCAGACACACTCCCCTAGTGAGTAGGTTGCGCCGGTGGTTTTGGATAGCGCACCGTAGCCTTGTCAATGTTTCACAAGATGCGTTTGCATTGATGGTTTCTCCGCGAGGCAAGAAGTCAACCAAAAGAATGCCTTTCCTGTCCCAAAAAATGGTGGCCATGATTTTCAGAGTTGAAGGTGTCTGCTTGAATTTTCGTGGTTTTGTCAGAGTGTGGGGGTGATGCCATTCAAGAGACTGCCGCTTACTCTCTGGCGTGTAGTGTGAGACCCAAGTCTCATCTCCTGTCATGATATGGTCCAAGAATTCATCACCATCTCTGTGGTAGCATTCCAAAAGCGACAGAGCAGCACCCATGCGTTTCTGCTTGTGTGCGTCTGTGAGGATTCTTGGAACCCACCTGGCACAAATCTTTCTATATTGGAGGTGAACTGTGACAATCTTATAGAGGACAGATTGCAAAACATTTGGAAAAGCCTCATAAAGCTCATCAATAGTGAAGCGCCTGCTTTCACGAACATGCGCATCGACCTTGTTTTTCAAGTCCTCACTCATGACAGACGGGCATCCAAATCATGCGTCATTATGCACGTTTGTCCTTCCACCATTAAACAGGTGACACCACTTTTGCACATTCCCTTTGTTCATTAAACCTTCCCCATACACTTCCTCAAGTTGGCGATGGATTTCGGCAGGGCGAATTTTTTTCGCGTTCAAAAATCTAATCACCGAACGCACTTCACAATCGGCGGGATTAGTGATAGACATGGTTCTTTATAAAGCACTGTGAAAAATCAACCAACTCACTCAAATGCTCAGCGCACACTGAGAACATGGCTGGGGCCCTAGAGAGAGCATTCAACCTCATTCAATGACCTGCGTAGGTAGGGTGTGAAAACCGTTTTTACTTTAAAAATGACCCTCGTACTTAGGTCATAACTTATGGGAAATGGATTGACAGAAGGAGAATATCTATTAGCATTAAATTTTAAATAAGTTGTTTCGGCATTATTTAGTACTAGATTGTACCAATTCTTCATTTCATTCAGAATGATATTAGAATATTCAATCAAAGTGGAAGAATTGGCAGTGATTTTTACAGTAGAAGTATCATCAGCATATAGGATGGGAAAACTTTTGGAAAAGCAAGTAGGGAGGTCATTTATAAAAAAAAATGAAAAGTAAGGGACCTAAAATAGATCTTTGTAGAATACCAAGACCTATCTTCAATGGTGCAGAATTAATACTGTTAGCAGTTCTGGGAGAGTAACTCACAATTTGGTATTGGTCACTCAGGAAAGACACAACCCAATTTAAAGCAATTCCAGATACATCAAAGTTATTAAGTTTGAGTTTTAAAATATTATGATCAGTTCGGTCGAATGCTTCACTCAAATAAAAAATACCCAATATATGTTGCTTTTTGTTTAGCGCCAATTGTACATTATTAATAAAATGAAAAATAACTGTAAATGTAGATTTACTTTGCCTGAAACCATGTTGATAATCTGATAGTAAGTTAAATGCATTAAGGTAGACTGTAATGTGAACATAAAACAACTCAAATATTTTTTGAAAATAAGGAAAGAACAGAAATAGGTCTATAGTTGTTGGAATCATTGAGAGAACCTTTTTTTGGAATACATGAGCAAATTTAAGTTTAGATGGAAATATACCAGTACTAAAAGACAAGTTAATTATATCACATAAAGGTGCAGCAATAATATTAGAAGCTTTGACAATTAACATAGGAATACCATGAAATCCACAGGAGAAACTATTGCTGAAAGATTTGATAACATTTATTATTTCTGCTGGACAGGTAAGGAATAGAAAAACTGATTGTGGAGATGGACTACTTTTAATTACAGAAGAGGAGACAGATGAAATAACATTGCAAAATTGTGAGTTAAAGTCCTGAGCAATTTCATCAGGATCAGAAATTGGATTATTATTAAAGCTGATGTAAGTGGACTTGAGCAGTCCTAGTAGGCTCTTTGTTAACTAACAGGAGAAAAAAGTTTAAAAGGAGTTTTAAAAGGTCAGTTTTAGCTGATGAGTCTTTCAAAAGATTTTTGGAAGGGCTTCAATATTTTTCATGCTGTGCAAAACATCAAACATCTAACTGTTGAAGAAACTCCTCAAAAGAAGGTCTTATCTACTAAAGTTCTAGCTGATGTCTTCAAACATTTGGAGGCTGCCATCGCTCTTTTGGAGGAACATAATTCAAATGCTCAGTGCAGCTCTTCTGTGATACGAGGTCTGAGAGATTAATGTTCCCGTTACACAAAGTTCTACAGAAAAAAGAAGAATGATGCTTTTTAAACTTCATTAGACAAGTTTTTCTGAAGGCCCCAACCATCTGCTTCAAGTGAGGAACAACTGAAAATCCATCCCAAATCTTCCACAAGAAGCCCTCTATGGGACAGAAGAAAGTGGCCCATCCTCTTCTTCAATCCTCTAATAAAGGACTCAGCTCTACATATCAAATTGTATTTCTGATGTTCAGAAAGTAAGATGACAAGGTAAGAACTTGTATTCTTTTATTTTTTCATTTTGCTGCTTTTTATTTTTGCATGTCAAACCGAGTTCTCATTTTAAAAAATCTATTGTTTGTCATGAAACAATTTATTGTTGAATATTTTGTAATAAATTGAATGCATTAGAACATAACATTGGCATTAATCATATTGAATAGAGACTGTATTTTTCCACAAATTTTATTTTTGCAACCGATTTTGCATGTTATACAGCATCATCTGGTAAAAAGAAAGTGTATATATAGAGTTTAAATAAAGGGAATGCAGATGTGGGTGGATTAATTATAACTATAGACAATTTTTAGTCAAAATATCGTGTCTCACACAGTAGGGAACGTAATACTGACTTTAACCCTACTCTTAGGGGAAAAAGGTTCTGCTTTCCAACGATTCACTATCCGACGGAGTTTTCCCGAACGTAACCTTTCAGATAATCGAGGACTCCCTGTATACTGACTTTTCTTTCAAGGACATAACTTTAATGTTGTCTTTCAGCAGACTGATTATGTTCACTAGCATTTGCATGCTTAGAAGATGTTATAAATTCAATAAATGGATTAAATTTAAAAAATAATTATTAAAAACTCTGAGAAATCTTTAGCTTACTATCACTAAAACAAAGTGATGTGCCACTCAGCACATTTGTCATTCATAAAATTACCAACTGTTAGTGATAATGTGTAAAACATAAAGTGTATTTGGCTACATTGCTACAAGTGAGAACAGGCACTCTGATGGTGCTCAATTGGAAGATCGACAGGAATCTTACCCCTTAGGACTTACCCATCATCAAAAAGAGAGATACCCTAAGCAGTAATGCCAACAAAGAGATGTTTTTGTTAGATTAAGCTACTTTTCACAATACAAATAAAGGGACACAATCAAGAGTGAGGAAGGATTACATCAGAAAAATAATTAAAAATATGAGTAAGACAATAATGTAAACTAATGTTTTATTACACACAAATAGTATATCATTACACTTACTTAAATATTATTGCATATTAGAATATCACAACAGTAATTTTCAGGATTGAGGAAAAAAGCAAATATGTTTCAACTCAAAAGATCCATTTTCCTATTTATAATTTGTCATCATAGCTTTGCATAGTCTCTTCTGTGATTTTAACTGTGAAAGAGCAAAACATTATACCGCGAAAGAGGAAACTGGTCACAAATGAGTAAAGGAGAAAGTGAAACATGCGAAAGGTGAAGCTGCGAAAGACAAATCCTGTCTATATTTTCTGATTTATCTGAATAATGAAAAAGATAGTGCCCCTGATGAATTTTCTAACTATGGATACCAAAATCTCTAACACTTAAATCAAAGCTAGGTGGTTTTTTAATTTCTCATGAAAAATATATGCATTATATTGAAGTGTTGGATCAGTCGGGTAAAAAATCGTATATCATAGAAAAATTGCACCATAATTCCTATCACTGATGAATGCCAATAGGAATGTATTTTAAGATTCCTCATTTTAAAATCATGACAAAGACCTTTGAATTTGCAAGCATTTGGCAAAACATATGGCAATCACCGCCAAGCAAATGAACACATATCCTCATTCATTACATCAGCCCTTTAGGAAAATAACTTTCTGAATGTGAAATATTTAGCATAGTACATAAATACATGTGGAATGTGCTTATTTATGCACCTACAAATATTTTTTTTTAGGAGAAATATCGTAGCATCAGTATTCACGGATTTCTCAGGAACCTATCCCCTGTGAATGGCAAGGGTTGCCTGTATTTCTTAAATTTAATATACGCACCTTGTACAGAGAGTGCATGACTAGCAACTTCAAAAGGTCCTCCACGAACTAATATTTCTTCTAAAATAATAGCAAAACTGTACACATCTCCCTTTTGAGTAGCTGGAGGGATTCCAGCTGGCGACTCTATAGTTTCAGCTAATAGTTCAGGAGCAACCCATAATAACTCTGAAAAGAAATAAAATGGTTGACAGAGATACTTAATGAAAAAAGGTCATCCAAAGAAACATGATATATGTACAATCAAATTTGATAATTTTCTAACAGATTTTATCTAAAAATTTGTCCTATCACTGATGAGATTTTTAGTGGAGAAAATACGAAGCCATGAAATGCTCAATCTGTAATTAAGTGGCGTAACTCCACTTTATTTTTGCACCTAACAAAAATTTTTAATGTTATGTTAATTTCATAGTGTATAAAAGTTCGTTTGTTTTAAAAATGTTATGAAAATTTATAAAATAGTTTATCATACATCAAGTAATATTTTGAAGTTATATAATGAATTACTTTTTCAGTTTTTATTAACAGCTTACTTGTGTAGAATGTTGCATCTCTTGGAGGATATGGAGGAGATGGCGTTGTAAGAGTTCGTAAGCCAAAGTCTGATATCTTGAGGACAAAACGGCTATCAATGAGACAATTGCCAGAGCGAAGCTTTCCATGTGCTCCAACTTCACTTGAGTGAAGATATGACATGCCCTGCACAATAATAAAGTCTTAATGTCCATCAATTCACATATACTCTAAAAATTACTTTTAAAAATTCAGCAAGTAATGATTTGTGA
This sequence comes from Tanypteryx hageni, assembly GCA_028673005.1. NCBI lineage: Eukaryota > Metazoa > Arthropoda > Insecta > Odonata > Petaluridae > Tanypteryx > Tanypteryx hageni. The sequence goes on along the minus strand of CM054112.1, from coordinate 97,120,727 downwards.
GCACTTTTATGTTACAAGTAATTAGAGAATATTTTTGTCATACATTTAGAATCAAATTTTCAATTGAAATAATTGAATGTTTATTGTACATTTTCCATCATCATACATCACATAAGCAGCTTCTGATATAATCATAAAAGCATCAAGCATTAATTAAATATTTCAATTAGTTAATAAAGATAAAGAGAAAAATCATATATTTATTACAGATTACAAATGAATAAGTTGAGTAATTTTAAACAACTTAAAAAAGGCTTCTTTCTAAAACAAAAACTATAATTTATATTTAATGAATCAAGTTTTTAACCACATTATATTTTTCTTGATTTCTTATTCTTGAAGAAGATTTACCTTGAGAATATCATGAATGAGTGACATTCGAAAATTCCAGTCAAGATGAATGTGGTCATTGCTAAGAACATCTCTCAGAGATCCTCTATGGCAATATTCACTTAAAATTAATATTGTTGGAGGATCCACACAAGCTCCAATGAAACGGACTGTGTTCTCATGAGTAACATCTCTCACCTTAAATGTAAAAAGATTGAGATACTGCATCAAAATATTTAATTTAGAAAGATTCAACAAAAGCACATATCAAGAATAGTTGAAGGAACCAGCTGTTTTTGAATAATATATTTCATATATAAATAGTATATAGGCTCAATTAAGGAAATTATGATATATAATAATAATAAGAGGTTATATTTGCTACAGAATTTAATGTACCATATTATTTGGCATATAAGATGCATTTGTTATCCAGAAAAGTGATCTCCATAATCAGCCTGTGTCTTATACACAGAGCCATAATCAGCTATTTTAGCATCCGGGGCAAACTACTAAATATGTGAACCCCTCTCCTTCAAAAAATTATCGTCTCTAGTTTATTTACTATTTGGATTTTTTGCACCCCTTACTTAGCTGCACCTGGAGCAGATACCCTGTTTGCCATGCCCTAGTTATGGCACTGCTTATACACTGAAGGTATGATTATGATCATAAAATCATGTTTCGAAAAATCACTGTGCATTCCGCATGTCTGTTTAAGTGATACAAGGTACTTGTTACATTGTAGACACAATAGGTATACATGTTACAATGTAGGTACTTGAAAAGCGTCTGAGGCGAGAATAGATCGAGTAAAGTCGACGGCTGAACTCCTCATTAGTCATTGAATTGAAGCTATCAGTGCATCGGCGTATTCTTGGTGCCTACCTTAGCAAGTTTTTACCCATCCTTTATTTTAACAATGGCTAACAAAAAGGATGCTGATCATGTTGAGAAAAAAGGTTCTTGCAAATCCCATATTAACAGAGGAATTCGATGAAGTTAAGACATGAATTTTAAAATAGTCATGGCTCAAGAGGCGGAAAAACAATCAATATTCAAGCTTTGAAAAAGTATGATGTTCCTGAAGTAAATATACCTACGTCTATGCACAATTTTCCAGACAAATGTAATGTGGGGAATGCAATAAAAACCCAAGCATAATATACATACTAGCATTTTAATTCGGCACATATTTTAATATTATATTATTATTTAAAAAGTGTGCTGGTTAAGCAAATGAATAAATAGATAGCTCTTTTAACACTGATTTTTATTGTTAGTCTTACTGTAATGAGTTTAACCCTTAACTGGTATGGCAAAAAAAGGCACCGTATTTGCTATGGTGGGGTCAGATTTGACCCCAAAAGTAAAAATTCTGTATCAATTAACAATTTTGTTTTTTTTAACCAAAAATCTAATCTAATGCGTTATGTACACTATTTTGCAAGGAATAAAACTCATTGCTTTTGTTTAAAAGTAACTTAAGTTGACTTAGGTAATAAAAAACAAAAGTTGTCTGCTAAGATATGTATTTCAATTAAAAAGTTATTATTTGCATTATATAAAAAGATAAATCAAATCATCTTCATTCTTGAATTCCCTGGCGGTGTTTTATTCTCCCTAAACAAACAAGATTGGAAAGGTGTACTCCATGTCAGAGTACAGAGTTTTCAAATGCATTCTTTGATATTTCACGTTCTCAATATTTTTCGCTCAGATGAGTATTTAATGAGAAGCTAGCGAGGTACGTTGTAAAATACATGTAAGTCCTTATGTACAGTTGTCATTATTGTCCGATTTTAACCAAAATTGGAATCGGTCGACAAATTTTAGTAACACTTCTTAATACCAAATTTCATCAAAATACGTCCAGCGGTTCTTGAGTTAAAACAGAAGAACATTGTAAACTACATGTAGGTCTTTATGTAAAGTAGTCTTAACTGTTGTCCGATTTTAACCAAAATTGGAATCGTTTGACCAATTTCAACAAAACTCCCCAATACCAAATTTCATCAAAATACGTCCTGCGGTTTCCGAGTTTTAACATGTGGACGGATGGACGGAAACGATCTCCCCCATATGCATTCATTTCGTGCAAAGAACGCATAAAAATGAAACAATTATCGAATGCATAAAAACTAACAAGGGCGTTTGTGAAGAAATTTTACAAAACATAAATTGGTTTACCTCACTCTGATTTGTCGGTATAAACGTCGCATACATCTCTATATTACAACAATTATTACATTTTTATAAAACGTAGTAAGCATTGGTTGCATTCTGCAAGGATTTCACCCTACTTTAACATTACATAAAACAGTAGATGGTAGCTCGTAATCACTTTGGCTCCAAGTTGAACAGTTGTATAAAACTCCTTAAGCCAAAAAAAAATTGTAGGGTAAGCCCTATGCATTTCGCCCACTAAGTGGGCATCTTCAGGGGAGAACCTGCCTTGGCAGTGAACAAGGTTCAACTGCGACAAAGTTAGGGGAGAGGTTTAAAACGAAGAACGAAAAACAAATGAGGGACGAAAAGAATTTTATGCGTCAAGTTCGGTCAATTTGTATAGAGTTTTGTTAAAATCAGTATCTGTGTTCATAACATTGTATCTGTTTTTATAGATATGGAGATTTTCTAACGAGTTAAGTGAATGATTGGCTGAAGTTAACAATGTTAAGTCCTCTATGTGTATACTATGTCCAGTTTCGAGGATATGAGTGGCTACACTTGATTTCTCAAACCGATTGTGTTTGTAATGGGCTAAGTGTTCTTTAAATCGTGTTATTAGTTTACGTCTAGTTTGTCCTATGTACATTAAATTGCAATGTGAACATTGTATTTTATAAATTCCGGACTTGTTCAAATTCTCCGTTCTGTCCTTAGTGTTATCTAGTAAATTTTTCAAACTATGTGGGTTCGTGTATGTTATTGTGCAATTCTTATGTTTGAAAATTTTATTCAAGCCTCTGTTTAATATGGGACAATACGGTAGTTTTATATATTTGTTGGCTTTATTGTTGTCAAGTTTGAAAGTGGTGGAGTTGGACAACGTTTTTTTAAGATTGTGTTTCCTTATTAATTTATTGATTAAATTGGGATCAAAACCAAGTTTCTTAGCAGTTAGTTTTATATGTTTGAGTTCTTGAACATATCTATCTTTGTTAAGGGGGATGTTGCACAATCGGTGTGTTAAGAATTGGAAAATAGCTGTTTTTTGATTCATGGGATGGAAGGAGTTATTTGGAATATAATTGTCAGTATGTGTTGGTTTCCTGTAAATATCAAACTCTATTTGTTGTTGGTTATTGATGATTAGTAAATCCAGAAATGGTAAAGTATTGTTCTCTTGAAGTTCAAAAGTAAATTTTATGGATGGATATAAGTTGTTTAATTGATCCACGAAGTCTTCTACTTTTTGTTTTTTTAAATCAAAAATTGTAAAAATATCATCAACATATCTAAACCAACATTCAGGAAAATAATGGAATTTGTCTTTGCAAGTCTTTTCAAAATGTGACATAAATATGTTGGCTAAAAAGGGGGATAAAGGATTTCCCATGGTGGTACCTTGTGTTTGCTGATAAATTTCGTTGTGAAATTGAAAAATGTTTTGTTGCATGCATAAGTTAGTGAGCCGTAAGTATTCGTGGACAACTTCATCAGTAAAATTTTGTTTTAATAAAAGAGATTTTAAGATTTGGGATGTTTCATCTAGGGGTACACTGGGGAAAAGACTTTTCACGTCGAAAGAGACCAAAATCTCTGATTCTTTGATGGTTGTATTTTTTAATTTGTTGATCAAATCATAAGAATTAATGACTGAGTGTTTGTCAAGGAATGACATATGTTTAAATTCATTGTTTAGCCAAATAGCTAAATTGTAAGTAGGGCTGTTGATCCCTGATGCAATAGGTCTCATAGAGTTGTCGTTCTTATGGATTTTAGGGAGACAATAAAGTTTAGGTATGTTAGGGTTGGAAGTATTTAATTTGAAACTTAATTTTTTGTCTATGATATTTTTATCATCAAAGGATGCAAACACAAGGTACCACCATGGGAAATCCTTTATCCCCCTTTTTAGCCAACATATTTATGTCACATTTTGAAAAGACTTGCAAAGACAAATTCCATTATTTTCCTGAATGTTGGTTTAGATATGTTGATGATATTTTTACAATTTTTGATTTAAAAAAACAAAAAGTAGAAGACTTCGTGGATCAATTAAACAACTTATATCCATCCATAAAATTTACTTTTGAACTTCAAGAGAACAATACTTTACCATTTCTGGATTTACTAATCATCAATAACCAACAACAAATAGAGTTTGATATTTACAGGAAACCAACACATACTGACAATTATATTCCAAATAACTCCTTCCATCCCATGAATCAAAAAACAGCTATTTTCCAATTCTTAACACACTGATTGTGCAACATCCCCCTTAACAAAGATAGATATGTTCAAGAACTCAAACATATAAAACTAACTGCTAAGAAACTTGGTTTTGATCCCAATTTAATCAATAAATTAATAAGGAAACACAATCTTAAAAAAACGTTGTCCAACTCCACCACTTTCAAACTTGACAACAATAAAGCCAACAAATATATAAAACTACCGTATTGTCCCATATTAAACAGAGGCTTGAATAAAATTTTCAAACATAAGAATTGCACAATAACATACACGAACCCACATAGTTTGAAAAATTTACTAGATAACACTAAGGACAGAACGGAGAATTTGAACAAGTCCGGAATTTATAAAATACAATGTTCACATTGCAATTTAATGTACATAGGACAAACTAGACGTAAACTAATAACACGATTTAAAGAACACTTAGCCCATTACAAACACAATCGGTTTGAGAAATCAAGTGTAGCCACTCATATCCTCGAAACTGGACATAGTATACACATAGAGGACTTAACATTGTTAACTTCAGCCAATCATTCACTTAACTCGTTAGAAAATCTTCATATCTATAAAAACAGATACAATGTTATGAACACAGATACTGATTTTAACAAAACTCTATACAAATTGACCGAACTTGACGCATAAAATTCTTTTCGTCCCTCATTTGTTTTTCGTTCTTCGTTTTAAACCTCTCCCCTAACTTTGTCGCAGTTGAACCTTGTTCACTGCCAAGGCAGGTTCTCCCCTGAAGATGCCCACTTAGTGGGCGAAATGCATAGGGCTTACCCTACAATTTTTTTTTGGCTTAAGGAGTTTTATACAACTGTTCATTACATAAAACGTTTTTATGATTATTACTAAATGTTAATAATGCAAAAGTTATTAATCTGCAGCGATTTACATGATTAATTTGTGGAGGAATTTTATGACAAAAAAGTTACTCTTATGGTATGGTGGGGTCCTATCTGATCCCGAGTGGTCCCTGGTGGGAAACGAATTAAGATAAAACACTGCAAGGTCCTCTAAAGCATAGTTCAGGCAAGCAAATAAGATTACAATGATACTTTGAAAGCCTAGAATGGGCCATGGTGAATATTTTTTAATTTAAATACACCTGGAGTCAGTCCTGACCCCACCATACCAGTTAAGGGTTAAAAGTAAAATCAGTTTAGCTATTTTTCCTTTCTCTCAATTTACACTTTTTTCCCAGGTCCCTAGAAAAGTGTAAATTAGGAGTTTTACTGTATTTAACATATATAAGCAATAAATATTTTGGGGAATTATACATTTAAAAATAGTCGAAGATTTAGAAACCATAAAATTCATTAAAATCACATTATTTAGGGTAACCAAAAGCAAAAACATATACTACTCTTGACTATCTTACCTGCTTTATCTCCCACAGCAGCTTTTTGTTTACATCCACTTTTTTCTTCATCACTTTTTTAATAGCCACCCTAGAACCCTTAATAGAATAATTTTGAATCAATTAAAATACAAGAATCGGCCAGATATGAATTATTCAAACAAATATAGGTTATTAGATCACTAAAATTATTATTTAAATAGCAAAATCAAAACTTGCAACAAATTTTAATTGAAATTAAAAGGACAAATGAAAAGTAATTATATGAAGAGTTTTTAAAGTACATGAATAATTGTATTTAGATAAAGTTTTATTGAATTTGTTATATTTAGGACTAGCTAATTACCCGGGCTTTGCCCCAGGTTTACAGTTTCAAATTTTTCATGCTCATTTCACTCACTAATATTTTCATTCAAACTCAAGGTATTCTCGAGATAAGTGACAAATATTCCCTCTTAATTGGTATGAAAAAATTAAATATAGATTCAAATTTGATATTTTGCTAAGAATATTCAAAATAAGTTGTGTAATTTTACAAAAAATTAACACAGACCTCTAGACAGGGTATGATTTGTATGGCACCTCCCTCCTCTAAAAATCAAAATTCTGTCCCCAAGGTGCACATCCTCAAGGTCTTTTTAGTATGTGTACTACGTTTTAAGTCTCTTAGTTTCTTGGTTTTTTGAGAAATGCTCTAGGGTATGATTTATATGGCACCCCCCCCCCCCCCCTCTGCCTCTTTCCCCCAAAGAAATAAAAATTCTGGCACTGAGGTGCACATTCTCAAGGTCTCTTTAATAAGTTTACCAAGTTTTAAGTCTCTAAGTTTCTTGGTTTTTGAGAAATGCTGTCCAAACGTACACACACACAGGCAGACAAACGCCGCCTATTTTTATTATAGATAAGTATCAAGAATACATTAGTAGCTAATGTCTAAATATGGTATTATTTTACATTATTAGAATAATTTTATATTAAGTAGACCCCAACCAAATGCCATTTGTCAACAATTGCTGGGAGCAGAAATTGTATCGAATGATGCTTATAACTTTACAAATAATTTTCATTTTCCATAAACAAGCCTATTTATTTATAAATTTTGTTGAATTTACATTAATAATACAAAAAATAGTTCTAATGTTCAACATGCACATGCAAATAAAGTCTAGAAACAAAATTAATTAGTCATAAATGCACTTTTGTGATCATTAGCTATTTTGCATCTCAAATCCAATTGTATGTGTGACAGATGATACCAAGATAACAAAATGTGGATAATTTTTCTTAGGCAGTGGCTACAATATCCGAACATGGACATATTTCTTACCTTGTGAATGCCTACTGTGGTGAATACTTTTCCTGGAATCATTGACTGACTTGAGGATATCGAACTGCAATGGGGACGGTTGCGATCCAAAGCAAGTTCCTGAAATAGCAGCATTTTGGAAGTATAAGCAACTGATAAGCCCAAATAATCATATTAACATTTCTAACAAAATAATTAATGCAAACTGCCATACATATTTTATAGTACTCCAAAACAGTTTATTTCATCATAATATATTGTGGCATGAGTGTGCCCAGAAAATTTTCTTGAGGAAGGCACTCATGTCTTTCTCTTGCTCACAGACAAACTTCATATGTTACATCCCATTTTTGAGCCAGTCATTGAATTCAGTCATTCTGTGAACTGACTGCTTTCCAGTTTATTGTGATGACTATTACAATGGCAATGGCCCATCAACTCATAAATTGCATGATATTCCATTTGATCAATAATCTAAAATGAACCCCACTCAAACCAAACCATCCCAACCCTACAAGAAATTAATTCTCTCTGTCAATAAAATTGACCAGTTCATGGAATGGGAATAATGAATACCCAGTCCATGAATTGGACAGCAGCATATATGCTAAAAAAATGTATACATTTTTGTTGAATGTGAAACCACATAATCGAGATTTTTTAAACTTTGTTACAGAGTAACTTTATTAATTTCCATCTTGACCAAGTTTAGATAACTTTTAAAAGTATTTTAAAATTCTCTTTTATATATTTCAATATATTAAAAAATAATGTTGCTTTTGTATCTCAAAATCTCAAGATAGAAATATTTGTATTATATATTTCCAATACAAGTTTATACAGTCCTGACAACAAGTAATACTTAGTGTCTCCAAATTTCCATAAAGGTTTTTAAATACAAAATATCCTTAAGATATACGTGGTACATTCAAAAAGTTCGTGGTCTGCCTACCAGAGTTCTTATTGTATTACTAGTTTCTTTGTTTTAAGTTGTCGAGCATTGCCAGTGTTTGTGCTTATAACAAAGAAACTAGTAACACAATAAGAATCGATTTAGTCTTTTTGTATAACTAAAGGTTCATGGTTAATAATAATGTACATCTGATCTGTTTGTCGAGCTGGTAGTGCACTCTGATGGACAGTCCGGGAACTTCTTGACTGTACCATGTATGTTTGCTCTCAGTGTACCTGGTTATGACTATGCAACACATTTATATAATTTAAAAGAATACATGCTTCTCTAAACTTTATTGCAAATATATCTGTACCAAAATATATCATTTACTTAACAAATGAGAGAATGAATAATACCAGTCAAAATATTTAGAATCTGTCAATATATTCTCCATGAGATACTGAGCATACCTGTAAAACTTTGTTTCAAATCAATTCTAGCAATCGAGCAAGACACTAATAATTGTTTTTAATCAGACCAAAAGAGCAATAAAAAGATAGGTAATGAAGCAAAGTAGGAATCTTAAATAAATCCATATCTTAGTATTTACACTTATTTGTGACTTACTTACATAGGAATTAAGTGGATCAATTTCTATAGCTTTAGTTTGATGCACTGGCTGTTGGGTGAGTCCCAGTCGGGATGAAAATGGCCGTCCAATTTCCCAATGTACCTCTTCTCGCTTTACCCTCCATGCCATGTTATTCAGGTCAGCAGCAACTTTGAGATGCCTAATTTATAAAACATTTGGAAACTCATTGAAGCATAAAATTTTCAATATCTGTCTAAAATAATTCATTTCCAATAGTACTGTATTTTCCGGTAGATAACGCACGTGTTATCTATGCAAAAAAGTTTTAAATCCTGAAAAAAACAGCTGTGCATGTTATACATAGGAAAACAAATGATTACTTTAAAAGTGAATTAAAAAATTATTTATGCCGAGTATTATGATTCTTCGATTCCTACATCCTTTAGCTGACAAATTCATGATATTTCCTCTCATTCTGTTTAAAGGCCTGAATGTACGTAATTCTGCTAAATCTCATTGCTAAAAATAAAAAATTTCAAGTTAAAACTTTTTTTAATAGGTATGTAATCAACAAGATGGAAAAGTATAGTTCATAAATGGAATACACAGAGATTTCAAAGGCGTTATTTATGGGAAATACGTTTGAAATGGTATCGAAAGATAGAGCAGTTCTCGAATTTTTATCTCCAAAACTATAACTCATAATTATGTGGTCTTGCAAACTTTTTTGTTGTAAATGTTGTCCTCTATTTGAATTAAATTTGTAATCTATACCTTACAGATCATATAAGAGCTAGGGAGATAAAAATATGGTATTTAATTGTTGCTTGGCGGATGTCATTTAACAAGATACGAGTGTTAGTTTATTTAAGTGTTTACGTAAAGTGGAAGTTCAAATTGATGGACATAACTCAAAATCACAATTTTTCAAATTTTATTAAGGATCACTCCTACTTAATTAAATTAAAATCTGTCCAGTGGTTTAGGAGATGAAATTTATGACAGACAGATGGATGGACGAGATGTGCTTGTTCTGCTACTACAGCTTTGCTGGTAAAGAACGCCTAAAAAAATCAGCATTTTGTAAAAGAAAGTTTAATCCTTTAGGCAACCTTTCATTTATGTCCTGAGGAATGAAACACTTCTGTTCTTGAACCCAGTCCATTTCTGTAGACGGTAATTAACTAAAAACCTCTTTAGGCATCAATCTCTCAAGCTGACATAATGGCTAAAATAAATTATGCCATTCTCTAGTTAATCAACATTCTTTGGGGGTTGATACATTTGCATAATGGTCTTTACCAATCAACAAAATTTTTGACTGCGCATTATCTATACATAATAACGAGCTTTAAAAATATTAAGATGTGCGTTATCAACTAAGTGTGCATTATCAATGGGAAAATACAGTAATTTTGAATTTCAGCAATTACTAAATGAAGGTTTCATGGTGATAATCTCAGAACAAAATTATTAGGAAATTAGTGGTGTTCTTACCTATATGTAACACAAGCCAGTGTTGTTGTAAATGCAAGAAAGATCCCTAGAGCAAATGAAACATACAGGACTACAACATGGGCATCTAGAAATATAGAGTAAGAAACAATCATTTTAGTAATTTTTATCACTTAAAAAATTGCTTAAAACTGCTATCTCTTAGGATGATTTATTACATTATCAAATAGAAAAAAGGCATTACATTAATGTTACAGAAATTCTGAGCTTATGCAAATAAATTATCAAATGTGAATAATTCAAAGGAGGAAAAATTAAAATCTGAATTTCAATGCTTAGGTATAAGATATGATACATTCAATGGAATCAAAATTACACATTTATTTAGAGCCAAACCCCTTTTCACTCATATGTGGAGTTGGGCTCAGCATTGCATGTTTGCCTGGGGCTATTTTATACCACTAAAAATCAATCTCCATTTTTCACTAAAACTGATTTACTTGTCATAATCAGCAGCTATTTTCATAAATTAAAAAATAAATCTAGTGAGCCTATATAAGTATAAAAAATTCTGATTGAAAGGGTTATACTTTTTCCACAGTAAAAAGCACCAGCAACATATTTGAATTAATTTAAGATTGTCTTGAAATTGATCTTCAAACATCACCTTAATGACTTCTAAATTATACTTTACATGATATAGGTAAAATTTCAGGAGATATTCAGGGTGTACCCTTTCCGCACCATTTCCCCGACATGATGGATCGTTGCCCATAAAACCACATGGAGGAATGTCAGGAGGAGGACTCGAACGCCCTCCTGGCCAGTGGACCCTTTTGCCTATGACTGGGGAATATGTTCTATGAAGACCATAATAATGTGCAACAACCTCAAAGCGTCCTGAATCAGGGTCTAAATCTGACACTGAATAATCTGCATCTCGATCGCCATTATCATCAATACGTACATGGCCGGTGATACCTGAAATTAATAGTAATGATACTGCTTAGAATTGAATTCTGTTTGTAAAAATGAAAAAAATTGATAAATGATATATGTATTGATAAATTACAGAATAAGTGCAAACAAATTCTTCAATTAAACAAATCAATTTAATTTTGTACCAATGCTGTAATGAACATATTAATTAAGGCTGTGTAATCATATCAATAACATAAATGTAATCAACTTTTGAAAAATGGAGCTCAGAAGAATAGTTCAGTTTGCCATAAGAAAAAGATTATTAAAAATGTTAAATATTTTACTTGGTAAATTTTTTGGAATATTTGCTCTGCTATATTCAATGTAAATATTGTCAAATGAGCTCCAGACAATTTATTATTAAGAAATTAAATATATATCAATAATGAGGTCATGCTCAACTCTGTGGAATTTACTCATCGAGAAAAAGAAAGAACTTAGTCACTTCCACAAATTTATTTTATCACCTGATGATGCTACGATCGTAGTGAAGCCGGTCGTGCAAAATAAATTTGTGGAAGTGACTAAGTTCTTTCTTTTTCTCGAAATTAAATATAGTTTCTTCCATCTGGTGAGTGAAAGAAAAAAGTAAATGTATCCACAGTAGGAAAGGGTATCCAAAGAAAGCTTATTATAATATAGTAAAATATCTTATTAACCAACTCAAAAATTGATATGAAATTTATTTTATTCAAAATGATTCTTTTATTCAGTATAGTTTATCAAATCCTGGCTTAAATTCTTCCTTTCCTGTAGTAGATAACCTTTCTCATCAATATTGTCATCGTAATCAAGTTAAGCAAAAGTTAAACTTGCCAACAAAGTCCCTGTCCCACATGCGGCGAGTGATGGCAGTACCATCTAGAATGGAACCTCTCTCTGATAAAGTCTCATTTAGAGCCATTCCTAGTAAATAAACTCCATCATAAAAGGCACCAATGAAGAAATTCACCTGTAAGTCAGTAGAAGCAAAATAAGAAACAATGATAGTTTCAACTCTCAAGCATTTTTTTACAAATTTCTGAATATTTCTTCACCTCTTCTCCCTCAGAAAATGTGTAGTTATAGTCTTTTCTAGCTTTCTCTCTCACACGTTGTGCAAATTCGCAGAATTTGGGGCTAGTTGGCTGAAGGAGAGATACTCGCAGAAGCGCCTCATATGCAGTGCGAGCAGCTTCATCCTCTCCATCTCCAAGCTCCCAGCCATGGTCACCCCAATATGAACCCTATTTATTAATTAGAAGTTTAGATTGCATGTTGAAAAATATTATATCCACTTTAATGAATTTCTACAGAAAGTACCTAAATAGAAAGGCATATCCTTTTTAGGTAGTATATCTTGATGCTCTAAATCAGATTTTTACAGTAAAACCTTACATTCTTGGAAAATGCCACATCCAATATAATCATATTTTCTGAATAATTAAGTCAATTGGAAATAGAGGCAGCACTGTCTTTCGGTATACACAACATATACAGTCATGTAAGGCACCACAAAAGTTTGGGGCACCAACCAATAGCCATTCTTCTTTTTTCAAAATTAGGTTAACATTTTATTAACAAATTTTGATACTTGAAAAAAATATTTTAATTGTAAAAACTGTTTTTAATAAAGTTCATGTGGCAAGTTTTACAATTCTGTATGCTTAACACTTATGTTTGTGTTGCTACTATGTAGTAAGTCAGGAATAGGGGCATCAGTTTTAAAATACTGAAATGCTTTCATTGAAATTTTTGTTATTCATAATTTGCAAGAAATTTATAGGTTAACTTTGAATTGTAAAAACCATGTAATATGGAGAGGAAATCACCATGTCTCCTGAGGTATGATAGGAGTTGGTGATCTTGTACCTTTTGAAATCCCACAAAGTGAAATTTGCATTGAATATAAAGACAGCTTTTTAATTGTTCACATTAGAAATTTGTATTATAGAAATGGGTAATTATTGATTCTAAAATAATAATTAATGAACAGTTATCTTCAGAATATAATGAGTATTGATAGATTTCAGTATGTAATAATTTTTTCTCACCTGAAATATTTCAACATCTAAAAAGATCCAATCCCCTTCAGTCATGCCCAAAGAATGAGCTGCCAGCATGAATCGCCTCACAAGGTGACCTCTGACACTTAAAATCACAACTGAAGCAAATAAAAAATTAATTGAAAATCAAATCACCAATTTTACATTTTTTAACAAAATAAATTTTGCACCATCTTATAAAAAACTTAGTTGAGAGAAAAGGATCACTTTCTCTAGAACAATGGTTCCCAACCTGGGGAAGGGCAGAGGCAGTAATCCTGCCACAGCACGGATATAGGACCAGACAATCTAGGCAACCACCTAGTGCCTCGTGCCTCTGGGGGCCTTGCATCTAGAGCCACGAAAGTGTTACTGTTAACAGAGTCAGGAACTTAGTGCAAGAGAGGAAAGAAATGTATAGACAAGTAAATATATTATATTCCCAAATTTAAACGCCATATAACTGCACACAGTATGTGCCAGTGGACAAAATATCATGGCACTAATGAAGACCTCAATTACATTTACCTATTAACCTACAATTCGCCAGATTAGTGGATGGCAGGTGGTATGTTGCACCATACTCTCCACAACTATTTTTACTGGTAAGATTTTATCCAATGTAATTTAAAAAATACTTATTACATATGATAGGTAAAATTGATGTTTTCAATTTAAGTAAAGTGGGTGCCGCTTAACATGATCACCAGTTGAGTAGGTACGGTATGGCCAAGGTGGCATTTTCCACAGGCACTGTCTGCAAAAGGCACCAAACATTCCCTCAAAACATGTGAAAAGTTTATTTTCCAAAAATAAGTAATAATTTCATAATAAAATGTTAAAATTATATTTAATAAAATGCTAATATAATCTATAAAAATGCAGGAAAAAATAATATTCTTCATAACTAAGGTGCTTCCTAAAATTTTGTCATAGGTCCCAGGTGATCACATTGGATTAAATTTAAATGATTACTTTAAGTGGCTGATAACAATAAATGGCAAACTTACTAAAATTAGATCTGGTTTTGGAATTCTACATTTTACTATAATAACCGGCTGATAAAATTAAGCAGTGATCAGGGGCGTGCATATCCGGGGTGCAGTGGGTGCAATGCACCCGGGCGCCAACTTGCCGGGGCGCCTTCCCATTAAGGTATTTGTATCTATATATTGCTGCAATTAGAGTAGTGCATTCTTTTTGGGAATATTTCCTCTTTTGTCAGAGTGAAAAGGGAAAGTTGGACATACTAAAATGACACAAAATTTTCCACGTAAAATTTTTCTGATCCCTTGCGATACGCGGTCGCATGACTCAAGGATGTTAGAACACGTATCAGTGGCAACCGAAAATAGGTTCACCGTAGGAGTTGCCAAGAGGTGGGGGCACTACTCTGTTAATTGTTATCCCGACCCTCGTGAGGAGCTCCAGCTAAGGTGGCAATCCTTTCATATAGTACCATCAGGGCCGGCCCAAGGTAGGGGCGAGCAGGGCGGCTGCTCGGGGCGCCAATGTTTTGTCAGAGTGAAAAGGGAAAGTTGGAGATACTAAAATGACACAACATGCATTGTAGGCACAAAATCAATCATCTATGTACTTACTTGCAAGTGAATACAATTTGGAAACTAATTTGCATCACGGGATAGGCAACAAACTAAACGGAATTTCTATTTCTTTTCATTATCAATTATTTTACAGAGCAATGCATAAATGAGCAAGTTCTTCTAAAAATATCTATACAAACATTTATGGACGGGAGTGCTGGAGCACTTTCTCGCCCGGGGCGTCAAAATACCTTGGCCTGCCCCTGAGTATGTACCATCTACCTTTACCATAAATCCTTTCACTGGAAGAATACCAGATGTCTACCATTTTTTAAATTCTCCTTCTTACCGAGTCTTGGAAATCCCAAATCTGTTTTAAATTGGTTTGGAATAGCTTTTCTGAAAACTAGCTTTTCTTACTCCTTCACGATCCCCCTCCTATGTTAACGTTCATATTCATTTCAAAATAGTACAAAGCTCTTAAATCTCTTGTGCAGTGGTGGCTCATGTATAGGCACTGCGGAACTGCAGCACCCCCTATTTCCACTTGATATTATCGATAACATTTAATATAATGAGTCCTTTTTTCTTTAATTCTTTCTTTATTTTTGTAGTACAATATATATTCCTTAAGCTTAATGTCAGTACTTCAGTAGCCATCCCCCAGTTTATGAAAAAGATACAAAAATCTTTGTATGGAACTGTGCACTTCACAGTGCCAGCGACGTGGTGTTTGACTGTTGTGCGCATGCGTGCATAGGAGGGGGGGTGGGGAGGAAGGCGGCACTGCCAGGTAGAGAGAGCACTGTTGCTCTCGCAGTGCCGGCTCTGGCGTGATGGTGGAAGGAAGTTTTTTTTTACTCAGCGTGTGTTGTGCTTAAAAACCATGTACCATATTCTTGAATGTGATAAAGTGTAGAAGAGTGTAGAATTAGATTATTATTCTGCTTCCAGCTATTCTATTTGATTCATTTTTTTCGGTTCTTTTATTTAACAGAAAACTTTAACCATGGCCTTGCATCCCCAAGAAATAAGTTCTGTGACTGTAAGTGAACTTCAACAGCTTAAGTTTTCACAGCTATCTCTCCATGAGAAAGTTACAGTTAAGAAAAGAGGTCGTTCAACACCTGATATTCTAATATCTCAGCCAGGCAAAAGCAACAACAAGAAATATATTCGTAGCTTTAATTCTGAATGGTACCAACGGAAAAGTTGGCTTTGCGGCTGTGAAGTAAAAAATGCACTGTTTTGCTTCCCGTGTTTGCTGTTTGGAGGTGATGTACCGTGGACAAAAGATGGTTTTAGAAATATAAACAAAATGAAAGAAAAAACTGAAAAGCATGAGAAGTCAAAGAAGCACGTTGATAATGTTGTTTCACTGTCACTTTTAGGAACCGTAAGTATTAAGGAGAAACTTAGTGAGGCATACAGACTTTCAATCAATGAGCATAATATAAAAGTTAAAAAGAACCGTGAAATTTTGTCCAAAATAATAGACTGCATTTACTTTTGTGGAAACTTTGAAACTCCCTTACGTGGACATGATGAAAAAGACGATTCAGTAAATCCAGGGGTATTTAGAGGATTAGTAAATTTTTCATCTAAATTAAATTCAGATTTGAAGAATCACTTAGAAACCAGTGCAGTCTTCATAGGTGTTTCTAAGACCATTCAGAATGAGATACTTGACTGCCTGCTACAAATATAGCATGAGGAGATAAGGACGGAAATTAGAAAAGCTTCCTTTGTAGCTGTCATGGCTGATGACACAACAGATGTTTCGGAACACACTCAAATGGTCCTTGTTCTACGGTACGTATTGAATGAAGAAATATTTGAGCATTTTTGGGGATTCTTTATTCCAGAAAATCAAACTGCAGATGGCATATCAAAACGTATTTTAGAACAATTGGACATAATCCTTCAAGGAAATGGACAAAAACTGATAGCTCAGACATTTGATGGTGCAAATGTCATGAAAGGCAAAAAAGCAGGAGTTCAAGCAAAAATAAAAGCAGTTTATAGCAATGCACATTTCATCCACTGTTATGCACATCAACTTAATTTAATAATGAGAAATGCAGCAAGTATTACACGAAACGCAAGAATATTTTTCTCTAACATTCTGGCTATTCCAACATTCTTCTTAAGATCACCACAACGTGTGTCCATTCTCAAGAAACATATGGACATCAGCATTCCACGTCCATCCTCTACAAGGTGGAATTTCAACATACGGACCATAAACAGAGTTCATGAAAATTTGCAACCTTTAAAAAACTGCCTTACTGAAATTCAGTCAACATCAAATGCAGATCAAACCATTGCAGAAGCAACAGGAATTTTAAAATACCTGAATGATGATAATTTCAAGTTTTGGTTAGAGCTTTTTCATCAGATTATGCCTCATGTTGAAATAATTTACAACCAAATGCAATCTCGAGAAATTAGTGTGTTTAAAGTTAATGAATATATAACAAATTTCAAAACTGCTATTTTAGAATTGAGAAACTCAAAGTACTGTGAGAATCCTTCAAAGACACTCATGGCAGAAGCTAAGGAAGTGTGTGACTATATATGTGTTGATATAATGGACAGATATTCTTCCACTAAACACTTAGTAGCTGCTAAATTGTTCAACAAGAAATGCTTCACTAGATTTAAGAATGAACATCCCACAAAAGAGATAGTACTGACCACTGAAGCTTATCCCATGATTGACAAAGAAAAGCTTGAAACTGAACTAAAAGTATTCTATTGTAGGACTGATATTCATGAATATTGCAAATTAATTGAGCTGCTGAAATTTATCTTGGAAAATAATCTAGATGATGTTTTTAGTGAAATTACGAAACTGATAAAAATCCTCTTGACAATTCCCATGACTACATCAGAGGCAGAGCGCTGCTTTTCAACATTGAAAAGAATAAAAACTTTTTTAAGAAGCATTATGAATTCGGAGACTAAATGCGCTTGCAGTACTTTCAATGGAGAAAAATTTCCTCAATTGTCATCCAGAGATCAAGGAAAAAATTATTGAACTTTTTGCGCAAATTAAAACAAGAAGAATGGATTTCATTTTTAAATGGATAGATCAAGCTTGAACTGTAACAATTTAAGTTAAAGTAAGTAAAAAATGTTTGGTTTTTTTTGTTAAGATTTTATCAAGTTCCTGAATAAATTTTCTTTTTATACATGTTTTTTTCCTTTTACACAATTTTAAAACAAAGGCTAACAATTTTCTGGAGCAGCACCCCCACTAATTTTAGCTACGAGCCGCCACTGCTCTTGTGCTTTTGTTGGAGAATGATCGCTTTCCCTCAGCAGTGTGTGAACAGAAGAGTGTGATACTTGAAGATATTAAGATAGTATATTTCGTTCAGTGAAAAAAAATTTCATTTTGAAGCTAAGGAGATCATCGTTCACGCAGAGGAAACTGCACATACGTAGTGTTTATTTTCTTTGTTTAATCGAGGAGGTATTTCATATAACGTGTTTCAGTTTCTACTCGAAAATTCATTTATTGCTTTCCGCTCATAAGTCCTAAATTGTTTTGAGTTTTTGATAAAATTGTAGGTAAGTAGTTATAAAAGATAGCTTGAATACACAGCTAAATCTATCATAATTATAACATCTTAACAATTTTAACTATTAACCCTATTGAATGTTCACTGATTTTTTAAGAGTGGGTTTACAATAATGTACTCCTGTATTTGGCCCTTGAATCGAGTCCACATAAATTTATCGATTTTTATACACAAGATAACCTTTGAATGCGAAAGGATTCCTTTACGTATTTAGAAGAACGAGGATCGGTGGAATGGCAGGGTCATCATTTTGTCGTAAGCCCAGCGCCAGTGTTTTTGTATTTGCACGATTCTTTATTTGTTAATTATATACTTATAGAAGATAATGTAGACTAGTTTTACTAGTGGAACTTATTCTTATCAACAACTTTCCAAATAAGTGTGTGTACATATAGGGTTATGTTTGATTTCGCACTTATTTGTACATCATATAGATCCGCGATAGTTTGCTAATACTCAGAAGGTTATAAAAGTTCGAGAGGTAGGTCGAAAATATCTTTAAGGGTGGATTGCTAAATAAGATTTGGTATATGTTCTGGTATGTATTATTAAAAGGTGGGGAAAGAGTCAAGTGTTTTGGTAGAAGCGCGAGTTTGAGGATTATTCTAAACAGTTTTTAAAAATACTTTGATAAAATTCAATATATAAAATTAAACGCAATGAATGTTTAAGTTCAATTCAATAACTAGAAAATTAATCAAGATCTTTTATGACCAGAAATCAAATGAAGTACAATTGCCATGAATGGGTAAATTTGTAATACGATCGAAAAAAACGATAAAATCTAATAAATGGAAAATTTCAAATATAATGCAAATCATTAGTTTTATTTTTTCTTTCTTCCTAACTATCTTAGTCTTACCATTTTTTGTTTTATAGTTAGATTTATATTAATTTATTTATACATTTATCTATACTATTCTCTATTAAAGTAATCATTCTATTTTATTATTAACTAGAGTTTTAGTAATGTCAAACACCAAAACACAAAATTAATATAGCATGATATTGCATGAATTTCGCCATATGCCGTATTTCGGTGATCGTATGTACATGTACCGAATTCAAATTCCATTACAATTTCTCCAAATAATAATCGAATTATTGACATCTACTTCTTCATTGGATTTTAAAATATCTTAAAATAAAAATACGAAGTCTGGACTTTGACGTAGGAATGCATAAATAATTGAAGTTTTGTTTTCTTATAGTCGAAATAAATACCGCATCTAATTAGGCTTGTAAAATGACAAAATAACCCAAAAATATTGGAATTTTTGATTGTTCATTAAGGTAACGGGACATAGTATTGACTTTTAATCAAATGTGCAGCGAGTTTTATAAGTTCGTTCAAGCAGATATTATATTATGTTTATCTTTATATTTATGCAACGAATTATTTCAATCAGTTCGTTCTAGGATACATCCACAGAAATTCATCAGCTTGTCTGCACTCTCTATCGATGAAAAAAGTTGCATTTGTTCATACCACAAAATTTCGCTAGCAGGGGGGCGCCACAGAGATAACTTGCACCCGGGCGCCAGACACCCTAGGCGTGGCCCTGGCAGTGATAATAATAAGTGACAGCTACTGAATTTCAACTTCATGTAAATCATGGGTCATTGTAAGAAATGAAATGCTATTTACTTACTTTTCAGTTAATTTTGTTAACTTGCTGTACGTTTAGGAAGTAATAATAATAAATAATTAGTGTTGATCCTTAACCTTTTTATGGAATAAAGAAAGGCCAAACAGGGCTGTGCTGATAGAGGAGGTGGAAAGACGACAGCCTTGGGCCAAAATAAGGGTACAATGAAAATCTTTCCATAAACATTCATCATTTTTTCAATATTGCTCATTCTTAGACTACTTTCTTCAAAAATGTTACAAAGAACCATCTTTTAAGTATTTATACCGAATTAACCCTGGGCTGCATAGTTGTATTTATGTATCAGAATTTTGGAATTCCTCAGCGTATGTAAAGCAGTGCAGAGAAGGTAATGCATTTACATTACAAATTCTTGTATGTACTGTAACAACGACGATACAACTTATTTATTTTATTTGTTACATTATATTTGCTTTCTGCATTTATTTATATTAAAAATCCAGGTGTTTCATTTTACTTCTTTCTATATTTGACACCTTGGGTAGGCAATGGCATGGGTGACCAAATGCCACGGGTCCTAGGGCCCTCCAAATTTTTCGAATACTATATAAAAAATAAAGATTTTTTTAGCGATTTCTCTTTTTTATAATAATTTCTGAATTACTTTCCAGTTAATCATTATTTTTGGACAGAGTAGTTTAAAATTTCTAACCGCGATAGATTACTGATAATTGATTAATAAATGCAACTTTGTAGGCTTTACAATAGATTTCTGTATTAATTGAGCAGATGTATTTGTTGGGTGAGGCTGAATGGGAGACGGACCATAATATTTTACCGCGGAGTCCTCCGCTCCTAGTTACGCCACTGCGAGTACGTGCATAAAAATTTTCAAGGGGCGTCATATTTTATATCGCCTCAGGCGGAAAAAATATCCGGGCACAGCCCTGGTGACAGAACCTACCTCTGGCATACATGCTGGTTTCACGGAGAAATCTCTGATACCTAACATACTTCTTACTCCCACCGCTCCCGCTCTCCGGCAAATCAGGCGGATCGGGTGCCAGGTAGTCAGCGTCTGCGGAAGATGTCAGCACATCCGAGCCATCTCCCTCTTCGCTCCACTCGTTCCCATCGAATTCTTTCACGAACGATAGGAGGCCCTCTTTCCTCAAGCCGTGTTCGAGGTTCTTGCCTTCGGAGAAAAAATGAAGACAATTTAATGGCATCTAACAGTTACAACTACCGTAGAACAAACGAGGGGTCCTTTTGAATTCGATATCTATGCACAAAAGAAACTAACTACAAAGAAGCAACGAATCATTATTCATTGCTATCTTCGCATTCATATACATTTTTCTTTTTTCATGATTGTTTTTTTAATTGTAAAGCGTTTAATAAACAAAATATTTCATTTGATTTAAAGTAGCAATACATCAACATTAAATGGCTTATCCTTTAATATGGAAATTATTTTTAAAATATAAAATTATCTCATTGCTTAAATTTTGAATCTAACAATAAGTTAAATTGACTATTCACCGAGCTAAAGAAAAGAGAAAGAAAGAGTGCCTGTTAAGATCTAAAACGATAAATTAAAACTTTCGAAAACTTAGGAAACGAAAGAAATGCATACAATCTTATACAATTACGACAAATGTAGAACTGCAATATTTTTAATCCCATTCAAAAATTAACTTCTATCAGTCATTTTTCATTGCTTTGACATTTATAAAAGTAGAAGAAATGAAGATGCATTCATGAAAATTAGCACATTTTCAAATCAATTCAACTCATTCATTTCAAATAAATATTTTTAAGAATAAAGAGTCTTTAATTTTAAGAACTTTAACCATGCAATTACAGGAAAAACTCACAATGCTATATTCCAGTTAAAGAATTTCAATTGGGTGGAAAATGAGAGTCAAAGAAAAATCTTCGGTTCCTGCATTGTTTTGTACACGCAGTAATTATCTTCACTGCATTAAATCCTCAACTATAAAGGGAAATATGTCACATCCCTTTTTCCTCACTAAAAAGAAAGTGTTTATCATCAGGAGTCAAACTGAAATAGAAATGACCAACCTTTATTTTCTATCTTTACAACATTAAAGGAAGACCTTTTCTTATGGTGAATCAAATTTTCACTTCATTTTTTCTCGGTAGAAAATACAGTTCTATGAAGCGAAGTGCCATTAAAAAACTGAACCACGCTTTTGGGAATTAAAAAAGAAACTCGAAAAAAGACCTCTTAATTTCGAAAACAAGCATTGAAGTAAACAACGTAGAAATTAAAACGGAGAGAAAACAAGCGGGAGGATGGGGAGAAAAGGTTAACCTGCGACAAAAGGAACGAGAATAAACGGCTCCGATGTAACTATTCCAATCTTAAAGACATAATAGCATGGTACTACTGTAGTATAGCAGCACCATGCATGATAGAGATTAGAAGTAGGAACGGGGATAGGGAATGTGGTAAAGAGGAGGGATTTAGGGGTTGGGGAGGAGTTGGGGAGGAGTTGGGAATGGGGTTTGATGGCAGACTGCCGCCGCTCCTTTGACCTCGCACGCAAACAGAGAATTAGACAAGACCGCTGGATGGGAAGAGGCAGTTTTTTTCAGGGGATAGGGATGGGATTGGAAGGCGGATTACGGATTAAGCGTTTGGCGAGGGAGGATGGGGCGAAAAGGGACATTCTCGGAGAAGGGACAATGAATGCGAGGGGAAGAGAGAATGAGAGAGGTGGAAGGGACGGATTAAGGAGGAGAATGGAAGCGACAGAAAGGATAGGGAGCTAGAGTGCTGATTAAGATGGGTACATCAGGAGGAGAAATTTCGAGGACCGCCATTATAAGAAGATAGAGAGTTGCTGAACTACGAGGCTATGCGGGGTTAATCCCTTTGCCAACCTCGACCTTATTATCTTTTCTCAAGTCCAACATTCAGCGCTTTAAAAACAAAAGGGAAAAGTACGTTCCTCCGATGTCATTGTTTGCGGTTTCTTTTAACTGGACGCGATCAAAAGTGGAATAAATAAAGGAGGCATCAGAATTTAGTCATATATATATATATACGCAAATATTCATATCGACAGAAAATTCCCGCATTCATGAAAGTGCGTTCCAGTAAATTTTAATGCAACTTTCCGGAAGAATGCTTTGAAGTCACGTGTTGCGGTTATGCCTCTCAGGATGTTATTTAAGGAGACTTTTCCGCGGATTTTAAAAATGAATTGCAAATACAATATTAAATAGGCAAAGGTAGACTTAAAATCGAGTCAAGTGCACGATGACGACTGACGATTTTGAAAAATACCGCTAATTTACTAGTCGAATACTGTTCTGGTGATGCTCAATCCAGCAAAACAAAACATTTTTTCGATAAATTAATCTTAGAAACTAAGGAGTTTAACATGAGGCTATGTTTAGAATAATTGAAGATTTTAGTAAAAAATATTGTAGATTAATGTAAACTAATCTATGGAAAATGTAGGCATAGCTATGATTTTCGAAACGATATCGGTTACGATTCCATCAATAATGCCATTGATATATTATTCCAATGATTAACTAGTAAAGAAAGAACTGCTGAAGCAGACAGTAAATGGCAGTTTTTTTAAATAAAACTTCAATGCAGGAAGATAAAATTTATGTATACTAATAAGATTAGCGTAAAATAATAGCTAGAACCTCCACAATAAAACGTACACGAGACAGAATACCGAATCAATCGCTGAAAAAATGAAATCTCTAGCTGCTTTAGTTTAGGACAGACAGACGGGAAAGGCGAACGCATAAGAGGATTTTTTTTAAACCGCTAAAAGTATGGAAAAATCGATCCTTCGACTGCATAAAAAAGAAGGGTTAATAGTTTTACATAATTGTCCTTGTGAAATTTCTTACTTTTAGCGATTTTTATAAATCGCTTATGTTTTCACTATATCCGTCCGCCCGTGCGTATAATTTTGAAGCAACGAGAGAAACTGGGAAAATAAGATTTTCAGGATAGTTTTGTCTGATGATAGACATGAACCCTATTGATTTTGGGTCTCGTCTGTCTGCTCGTTTGCCTTGTAGCAGCATAAAAAACCCTTACCAACTGTCTTTACGGGTCCGTTACTATGGTAAAGTTTCGTTTTGTTTGCGTTGCTACATATTATAGGTTGATTTGGGGTTTTATAAAATATTTGTGGAAAAGGAGGGAGAGGAGATCGAAGACACCGAAAATGTACGTGAATGTTCTAAAAAAAAAACGCTTTTGGAATCTGCTTTTGTAGTTCTTTTTTAACTTGTTAATTATTCCTGTGAGTAAATTTTCAACCATGTAAATACTTTAATTTTCATAAATGGAATGATTACATCTTGGGAGTGCCGTAACTAGGGTATGGCGATGGCGGCATTGGCATAGGCCCTGGTTGTCATAGGCATCAAACGTTACCACAAAAAATGCCAAGCTTATTTTCTCATAAATAAGTTTTCATTTAATGTTCAAATATTAAAGTTATTGTTAATAAAACCGCTATTATTCTTTATGAAAACGCAGCAAAAATGATATTCTACATAAACAAGGTTTTTCTTCGAATTTTGTAATGGGCGCCGTATCTCCAAGTTATGCCTCTGCAGCTTGGGGTACCGTAATTACTGCAAAAAACTCGCTTGAATTCTAGGATTAATCATGGATGATGCAAGTTAAGTAAGTTAAGCTAGCTCAACAAGATTGGAAAGGTGTACTCCATATCGGAATACACAGAGTTTCCAAATGCGTTCTTTGGGATTTCATAATTTTTTCAATATTTTTCGCTCAGATGAGTATTTAACGAGAAGCTAGCGAGGTACGTTGTAAAATACATGTAAGTCCTTATGTAAAGTTGTCGTTATTATTGTCCGATTTTAACCAAAATTGAAATCGGTCGACAAATTTTAGTAACACTTCTTAATACCAAATTTCATCAAAATACGTCCAGCGGTTCTTGAGTTAAAACAGAAGAACATTGTAAACTACATGTAGGTCTTTATGTAAAGTAGTCTTAATTCTTGTCCGATTTTAACCAAAATTGTAATCAATCGACCAATTTTAGCAAAACCGCCCAATACCAAATTTCATCAAAATAAGTCCAGCAGTTCCCGAGTTCAAACAAAGGAACATTGTAAACCACATGTAGGTCTTCATGTAAAGCGGTCGTAATTGTTGTCCGATTTGAATCAAAATTGGAATCGGTCGACCAAATTTAACAAAACTCCCCAATACCATATTTCATCAAAATAGGTCAAGCGGTTTCCAAATTTCAACATGCGGACGGACGGTAACGACCTCCCCTATATACACACATGTGCGTTCACTTCGGTCAAAGAACGCATAATAACACGCTAATTGTCTTCCATAATATTTTAGGCGAAATCTTTAAAAAATCACCTATTAAGATGCATAATCTTGTGCCATTTCCTCAATAGCCAAGCAAAGACGCAATCTTTCATAGCACTTCTACGCCTGCGGCGCCATATTTCCACCTGTCCCGATTAGAACGTTTGTTGGGGTGGAAGGAGAATACAGCCACTGGCGGTGCAATGTCACGTGAGAGAAGGACATGAGGAAGGGCAACGAATGAAACGAATGATAAAAAGGACGAGGCTTTTGCCCATTGCGTTCGCCCTCGAGGCACCCATTCAAACGTCCGGAGCTAGCTCAGGAACCAATTTGGCGACTGCAGTGACTGAAATGGTAATCCTAGGGGCTCAAGCGTGGTTCCCCGAGGGATTTTCGCCTCCCTTTCTCAAACTATGATGGAGGAACAGAGTTCATCGACCGGATTTCTCTCCTAACAACCAAGATATATTGCTGACATCAGTCGATTGATATCAAACGTATTTCTTATAATTGAATTCAACCACAAGTTAAATTATTTAAAATAATTATTTTAGTATAAAATGGCTTTAACCTGACGAAATGAATGCGAAAATAAAATATTGTCTCTCATCAAAATATCTTCATTCACCCAAATATTTTTTGTCCATAAGCATTTCATCTAAATCTGATGCAATTCTGATAATGATTATTTACATTTCATACACATAGTTGTTACCTATAAAATTGCTCCAAAATCTTTTCAACTACTTAAAGAATTAATGTTAAAGTGAGAGGAGTTGAAATTGCGTGTAACCAATGTATGAGAAGTTTGCTTTAATTTAGAGTTCTTTTTTTACTCAGGTTTAAATTCCTAAACTATTTGATTTTACCTACATCATATAGCCTTTTTATAGCTGCGCTATAAGGCTCTTTCATAATTATTTTAAGAACCAGGAACTTATTAATAACTACCTCACATTCTTCAGTAGGTTATAACTGCAAACTGCATAAAACTTTTGTAATAAATGTATTCATTAGAAGACACGTTACTCTTATGACTCGAAAAAAAAACTCGTCTGATCTTGAGCCTGGAGACATTTTAAACCCAAACTATTCGCAATTTTTTCGAGCATTCGAATATTCTTAATGAAGAGGAATTCCATTAATGAGATCCAAAGTTGACGAAAGACATCAATTTCATTGGGATCTGCGAATTTTAAGAAGGTGGAAAGAAGCATCTTAAACTGAGAAGCATTCGTTATGGATAAAATCGCAAACATGTTTGGATTTTATACGTGGGTAAGTAATATCGTGCACCGTCAATATATTTGGTTGTCAAAAAATTAATGTCGTTTTTTAAACTAAAGAAAACAATTTCACTGAAAAGCAATGAAGTTTAATCAATGATATAATTTCCATTATTAGCTATGATAGCCTCCCATCTCATGACCAGATTTTCAATTTCCCGTTTGATGAACTCTTGTGGTTTTGATCGAAGGAATAAATTGATTTCCTCTCTGACTGTCTCTTCACTTTCAAATTCTTTTCCACTCAAATGATGTTGAAGCGAACGGAACAGATGGTAATCTGTGGGTGCCATATCTGGAGAGTATAGTGGGCACGGGAGGACTTCCCATCCTAAGTCCCTGATTTTTTGAGTCAAACGTGCCACATGGGGACGAGCGTTGTCGTGGAGAAGGAGAACACCTTTTCTATTGACCAGTGACGGACGTTTTTAACGAAGAGACTGGTTTAATCGATCCAATTGTTGACAGTACAGGTCACAGGTCAGTGTCTGATGTAAATTCAGGAGTTCAAAGTGAATCACTCTTCTCATGCCCCACCAAATGCAGAGTATTATCTTCCGTGGATGAATTCCAGGTTTTGGGGTGAGAACTGGTTTTTGCCCGCGACTCAGCCATTGCTTTTTACGTTTGATGTTAAAGTAAAGAATCCATTTCTCATCCCCGTTCACAACCCGTTCCAGAAACGGTTCGCGTTTGGCGCGCGAGGAGAGAAGAAGCAAAGCTGACACGTTGGAGAAGATTTTCATTGAAGAGTTTATGAGGCACCCAAACACCCTCTTTAAGGTATTTGTCTAGATTTCTGAGGTGTGTTTACACTGTCTCATGAGAGACATTCAGTTTTGTCGCCATTTCACGGGTGTGTTGCCGAGGGTCAGACTCCACGAGCGCCTTCAAAGCTTCGATGTCGATTTCAATATAGCGGCCTCTACCGGAGCAATTTTCGAGGCTGACGTCTCCAGAACGGAATTTGTTGAACCATCGCTGACATTTGCGGACATCCAGAACTTTTCCATAAACTTCTCCGATATTTTTCGTTGCTACAGTAGCGTTATTTCCTTTTTTGAATTCATACAGCATTATATGCCGAATGTGTACCTCGTCGGCGGACATGTTTAAAAAAGAATATGAGGGGTTTCCTGGGACAACAATAAACATAAACATCCTATTTACACAAATGATGTTTAATTGGTTACTAGAATAATTCTGAAGGTTATAAGAGCTTAATTAAACCTATTCACAACAACGACATTAATTTCTTGACAACCTAATATGTTAAAGTGGCGTTAAAATAACGTCATTAATGTAATAATACGCTAAAAATATTTTACATTATGCGACAATTAAATTTTTATATTAATTAATTATGTTTATAATTATGATTTATATATTAAATATTTTAAGAAAACTCACGCATAAAATGTAACTTAAAATGGCCCTTCACCTAATTTAGATATTGGCACGTAACCTCTACATGCAACAGTAAAAAACGCCTAATATTTCTTATCTTACACGGTTTCAGATATTTGGTATTTTTTATTTATATTTCGCGAAACAAAATGTATTTGTTAATCGAATTCTTTCAATCTCTTGTGAAAGAGGGAGTTGTTTGTAAACTTCGAAACCCCATCTCTTCTTAAGACACGACCAAGACGTCCGTGACGAAGATAAGTACATTAACGTGAACGGTCTTAACACTGACAAATTGAAAGGATTTTTCTGTCGAGGCGGTCTCGACAGAGAACGATATATTTCGACTTGTTAGCCAACGAACGGAATTACTGAGAAGCCTCTCCTTCGTCTTCGATCAGTTCCAATTACGTGACAGCTTGTTTTCGAAAGAAACAGAAAGGATTTTTTCTCAATATTATTTCAAGACCACCAAAATTCATAAGAAATGAATGCCGAAAAATACTCAGCATGTTCGAACTGCAACAAAGCAAATCAATTATCAGATCCTTTCAATTCTCTCAGATAAATGATTCTTTCATCCAAGACACTCATATGCATTTCATAAAAGTATGAACTATATTTATCCGAGTTAATTATTTGTCCCAAATTCGTCTCTTGGATGCAAATATTTATTGCCGAAGTCAAATCGTATATTTTATCGCTTCTTAATAATTTCATTAAATAATAGATTTTTGTAGTTTTTTCCATAATTTCGAAGTTTCAATTAAGCAGACAACGGTTTCATGATTCTTTATCGGCACAATTAAAATGTTGGCATGATAAAGATTTATACTTTTTTAACGAAAGTTTAAGGATATTTAAAAAACGTAGCAAAAACACGAAATTTCAATTTACTATTAAATCGAAAGTAAAAAAAATCTGATGTGGCCACCACATGACTTTCTCTATATCTGTAATTTTTCTAAAAATGCCAAATAGGTTACATAATAATAAATATTTTTAGAAACTGCGAGAAAATTTTAGACTACGAAGAACAGAAATAAACTTAAACCATAGCCCTTTGATATTGGATATAGCCACAAAGCTCCAAAATTAAGAAAAGAAAAAGGAGCGTTACCAAGACGTAACTAAGCGTCAATTGTTAGCAATAGTCGTCGGTAGGTGGCATGATGGTGGCAGCTAAAAATATAAGTTTTCTCTTAAACAATGGAATGGAAAAATGTTTCAAACAAAGGTTGTAGAAAATTAAATTTCCTACAACCTTTCCAGTACATTTTGACATTTATCAAATATTAAAGCAAATATTTCAAAATAACAAGAGTAAACACCCACTTCCGGTTGACTGATTTTCACCAAAAACTAATCAGTTTTTGTGACTATCATAAAAATGTTAAATATAAAATTTTGCGTTGACCTGATTAATAGTTTTTGAGTTATAGCACTCACAAAAAAGCTGTCAAATACACACACACTGACATCATCGAGAAAATGGTGAAAACGTGTTCAGGGGACCTCAAAACGTGTATTTCCGTTGAAATCTCGAAGTCGATTTTTATCATGAATACAATACAAATCGATTTTTTCATGAAAACTACTTTCCCATATACTACGTATGGAGAAAGTAAAAAGGTACACTAAAACAGCGATTCCCGATCGGTGTACCGCGGAATTTTGGGAAAGCCACATATTTGGATGGCAAGCTAGAGCACCTAACCGAATTGGATGAACCGCAGTTTTAAAATTAAATATGGTGACGCACCGTCGAATACATTCTTGCTGCCTGTTTCAAATCAATATATAATAGTATTAGACAACACAATCTCTATTTTGTTGCCATTTTCTACAACCTTACAGTGTCTATTATAAACGATATCATCCACAAATATGAGATATCGTTCGATTTAGTTTAACCGTCTAATTGTAAGTCAGTGGGGTTCAACCTTTTTACATGGCGGGCCGCATTCGTAGTTGTGGATGCTTCGGAAGTCACAAGAGATTCGGCGAGTCGGATGAGCGTTTACATTAAAAGTTACCAAGGGATTCTGTGGTCTCATATTAACGAAAATCATGTCTAAATAAATTACTAGTGTTAAAGCTTCACAAGATAAGGTTTCGAGACGATAATTATACAGAAAAACTATGAAATTGTCTATATCAAATTTTACCGATCACCTTTTCCTCGTATCTTCGTGGGCCGCATAGAGTGCTCTCGGCGATCGCGGGTTGCGGACCTCTGGTCTAACAAGCTGTAGCAAGAGTTTGAGTGGATCGCGGCGGAGGCGTGACGTTATAGGGTTTAGGTATGGTAGCTTAGCGTACATTGTAATGTCACTGGATGCCATATAGTGATTTTTTGAGACATGTAGCTTACGCAGTATTATTTATGACATCAGGCTCTACAATTGGATTGATTTTAATCAAATTCCTTGGAGCTATTTTTGAGTAAATCAAATTTTTCTAAAAATCGCCAAGAATAAACTACCTTCCTTTTATTTTTGTGCAATATCATTTTATCAAAAAGGGGTCCGTAAAAGGTGATATATTGCATAAATATGAGATATTATTCGATTTTATGCACGCGTTTGGGCCCTAG
This sequence comes from Tanypteryx hageni, assembly GCA_028673005.1. Classification (NCBI taxonomy): domain Eukaryota; kingdom Metazoa; phylum Arthropoda; class Insecta; order Odonata; family Petaluridae; genus Tanypteryx; species Tanypteryx hageni. Next base: position 97,089,952 of record CM054112.1, on the reverse strand, counting down.
AACCGCGAACAGACAGACAGACGGCATGGTTAAAACCACTTTTATGGACTCGGGGATATCTAAAACGTGTATTTCCATCAAAATCTCGAAGTCGAATTTTTTCACGATTACAATACTCTCAATATACTACATATATGAGAAAGTAAAATTTAGAGATGTGAAAATAATTTGTATGGATAATTTCTCTTATTGGTTTCTGACTTACGAATCCATTGAGGTAAAACCGGTATAAAATGTTCTAATAATCAAATCCAAAAATGAATTGAAACCTTATTCGAAGTTGACATCACAGAGTGAGACGAAAGAAATGGAAAACAGGAGAGTGAGCTCGATAGAACTGGAAATGAACGTGAACCGGATAGCGTTGAAACTGTGTTCGCCAATTTCTTTTCTCTTTGGTGGCAGCGAAAGGCAACTTCCGAAGACGTAGATAGAAAAGTGACGTGTCGCCCATCGTTGCCCGGCAATGAAACGAGTTTACCCCTGCGCCCTTCTGCAACCAAACCGACCGCTGCTGTTTCTAATGCTCCTCTCGTCTCCCTCCATCACACTGCAGGAATTACTTCGTCTCTCTTCCTTCAGCAGTCATTCGTTCTTCACTGACCTTCCCTCTTATTCTTCCACCGTCCCAACCATGCCTTCCAATCACCCTTCCAACATTAAGGAGATTAAATCACCTTAATTGTTCGTTCCCAAATTCCGAAATGCAAACCCTCATAAAGCCCAACGAATCATTTTTATTGAGTTTCATTTATTGAGTTTCCTATACTTAATGAGTTTCGAGCGGATTTTCAATTTATTTGCACTTTAGGCTCAATTAACAGTATCAAACCTATCAAATGGCAGATCAGTTGAAGGGGAAAGAGAGTTGTCAAGAAATGAAGAAGTAAAGGAAGGCAGGAGAATATGGAAAACTCGGGTAATTCCATAATCACGGATTTGTGTCTTGTTGATGTTGATGATTGTCATTACCCATGTGACGTTTGTCCGTTTATTCACTATGACATTTTCAATACAAATTTTAAAAAAAATTGAATTATAAATAAATTTTCAAGGAAGATTTTTTAATTGTGTTATCCGTAAAGTTTCACGCTTTAAGACGAATATCAATGAAGTTAGAAATTTTCTAAAAGGAATTTAGATTAGCCAAATATCGTCCATTAATAAGGAATATTATTATAGGAATATTTAGCCATGCAAAGAAAATATTTGAATACTACGTAAAAGATCTTTTGACACGCAACAAACGACTTACGGCGTAAAACTTAAAATATAAGCAATACATTGTAATAATGCAAATGCCAAATTATGGATAATTCACAGTTCGTGGAATTTGTCAACTAAATAAAGGTTTTTGACTGATCAGATAAAAACGAAATATAAACGAGATAATATAAACGTTCGATTAAAAAAATATTATTCGCCATAATCTCAATCAGCAGTTTTTGGCTAAGAATTATTTAACGTAAATATTATCGAACTCCTTCCAACCTAAATACCAAAGATAATTTGCTAAATGGATTGAACTCGTGGATATTTTTCAGTTCTATTTACCCCATGTGTACTTCAAATAGGGCGCTTTATGGCCATTTCTCGCCTTTACAAACTGCTCATCACGATAATGGTCACTCAAAACAATTGAATGCTGTTTTCTCTTGAGTACACAAGTGCTTGTTCCCCGAAGGACGATAATAGTCGAAAGCTGGCGAGCACCTGCACGACTAAAAAAACGTAAAACGAGTTGCTTGCGAAGTACCTCGTTGAGAAGTCAGCGATTGAATCGAACACTTTCACCCACAATGCCGCATTTCGAAAGCGACACTTAATTCTTCGACGCCGCAAACGGTCCTTTCAATATTTTTGCTCCGAACGGATAAACAAAAAATAATCCCCCAAATGACCTGCCCATTCCCGTGTCAACAGAGGAATAAAAAACCGGAAAACTTTTTCCCCATGCACCGTTATCAACATTAGTTTCCATCCAACATTCACTTCACCAAAGCAGTGAATCTGTGAAAATGGTATTGCAGATCTCTCCTACTCGTTTCCTTGAATCTGGTAAAATAAATTTTAAAAAGTTATTTTTCAAACAATCCTTACCATCCGCAACTATTTGTTGAATTCTTTTTTAATTATATTTTTATTAATCCCTGATTTTTCCTTTCCGCATTAGATTAATACAGATTATTATTTGTTTTCTTGCATCCAAAAAAGTGCTGAACCACCCGCGATTCATCCGAGAAATTCCTTCCATTTGACCGGTATTTGAAATAAAAATAATTCCTTTTAACCAACAGTGAAAGGTAAAAAAGTTTGTAATACATTTTCCAAATAGCAATAGAATGTGATTAATAAAACCCTTGATTGATCAAGTGAAAGAGAAAAATTAACACTCACATTTAACTGTACTTAATTTTCGATCTAACAAGAGTAAAAACGGGGCTATGAGCAATAAATCCCATAAAATACTCTAACGTACGTAAAATATATGACTAAAATGAACCGTGACAGTGATAAGTTGAAAAGCAGAGTCAAAATTTATCATAAGCTATACGTTACAGATACTGAACGAAGCAACTTTTCAGCTCATAGATGTTTCCGACTTTTTTCTAAATATTTATTTTATTTTGTTTTCCAGTAGAATAAATTAACATTTACTCATACTGAATAATTTTAATTCGTTTCATCCATCCTCCTAAATGTTTTCTTTCAATTGTACACCTTGAATTCTTTCCTTTATCCTTCCAAATGAGAGTGAATTTCTTATCTTTCTTATCTCTCGCTATTTATCCTCTACTGACGACGCCTAACTCATCCCATCCTCTTTTTACCAACGCCTTCCGCTGTTACACCCTTCAATACAAACGAGCAGCGGTTGCCATAGCGACCGACTATAATCGGATTGAAGTCCTCAGACCCATTCACAACGCGCAGTGGAGAAAATGGGGAGAAATTGAACAGGAGGTGGGTGCGTCGAAGGATAGAAGGAAAAGGGGGAGGAGAGACGTCAGGGAAGATACAGATTATGAGTGGGGAAGGCGAAAGGATATGACATAACAGGTGATGCGGGGAAGTATCATAACGGGCGCCGTGGTTAAGAGAAGGGGGAGAGGTAAACAAAAAGGAGGAAGAGGAGTTTTTGCAGGAAAATTGCACTCGGTTGATGCTGCGAAAAAAGGCATGTTTTCTTCATCCACTTCGTAGGAAGGACAGGAATGATTATTGCTCCGGCTTGGGGTTAGCGTCGGCCGGATTGATTTTCTTTTTTTCATGCTGAGGAAAACCTGGAGGGTGGGATGCGAGTGGGAGTTTGTAAGGGGGGCGAATGGAATAGGTTCGGTTAGGTTAAATTGTAATATTACTTATTGTGGTATTTATTGGGCGCGGCAACGCACTGCGCTGGTATAATAATATCAAAAATATAATGCTCTGTGTATTACCGTATTTGCAGGCATTATTCGCGCTTTTTCTGAAAAACTTCCGACCAATATTATCGGTGACGGGTTTATGTCAGGACCAACCAGACGCAGGATTTTTCACCTTTCCACTATACATTCGCACATTTTATAGAGAAAAACTATTTGCGATAAGGATACTTTGTATCAGTAACACAAAACCTATCAATAAATGCCACATTGCAGAGAAGCTCTTCCAACATTTCGCTATCTCCAAATCTAGAGAGAGAAAAGATGTCTCAAACCGTTTTATAGCGCACATTCAAATCGGAATTTGTGAATTCCTAAACTGCACGCCTGATTCCACGTATCTCTTCCATGTAATTTCTTTCTCGGTAATTGTCGTTTTACGAGGAAAAATGTGTTAATATTTCGCTAGGATTAATAATTAGGACTTGAGATTCATGTCAGGGCATTGATTATGACAGTAAAGAGCGTATTGTTAAGTCAGAAGACAAGACTGGGGCCGTTAAGGAACCCAAGGCACTTTGAAATGTTGGAGAAATAAATTTTATCGATGCATGTTAGCTTGTGCGTCGTTCAAAAAACGAAAAATGCCATAACATTGAAAACATAACGATTATTCAACAGGCTTACGAATTCTTTGAAGCAAGCAATCGACGATCACAGCAGTTCTATGCCATGAAATTACTCGAGTGTTTTATAAGGGTAAATCTCGAATGGCCATCCATTTTATTGCGACTATGGTAGTTATAAAATCCAAAGATTAAATAAAAATAAAAAATAAATGTTTTTATGTTAAACTACCAGGGAAATCTTTAATATGAAAAGACCATCTACAAAGTAAATACTAATACTGAATACATTTAATTCAACATATTAGCAAATATGAATTATAAATTCGATAATAATTATATCTATTTGCTTTAAGAAGAAATGAAATAACGATGAAAGACTCCATAAGAAATGTTCCAAGAGAAAGATATCTCTCCTTATCTTTATGCATTATAATACCCTCATTTTCATGCCAAAATATGTTTATTAAAATAACCAATATATGTAAATTTTGACGAATTTCTCCTTTTCATCTCTAATTGAGCACCTTGTGCAGCCAAGTGCTTTAACCTTACGTTTACGCAACTTGATTCAATAAGATTAGTCTATCAGGAGTCGACGGAAATCGATCTGAATAACTAACTTCCTAACTTGTGCCAATTTAGTGAACTTTGAGAAAGGTAAGTCTTCACTTGCTTTCTTTAATCTCATCTTTAACATCGTCTATTTTATCAAGAGCCCTTAATTAACCCCGATATGGTATCTCGGAGCTCATTCGTTTAATATTTAAGTCAAAGATCTTTAAAGACGGTCTACGCATCTTGCTGATAATATACTATTCATATTTTTACCCGCGTATATTTTGCATAACAAACGGCGATTTTATAAAATAATTATTTTTGGGCTTATTTTCCTAGAAACAATGCAAAACTTAATATTCAAATAAACTTAACTGCATGAGAAATACAGCCATCACAAAGAATGTACCAAACACCAGGACTCATTTTGTTATAACCTTAAGTTATTTAAATCAGTAATTTTACCCGTATTTTAAAAATTACTTGAAAGCATTAACTGACTTTTAACTTTCACGATGGTAAAGGATCCCAACACTTCATTTATTTTGACACCTTCCGTTTGATGACTTCGAAACAACATCCAAGACTCTGAACACTACATTGTGATTTTGTTTCACGAAAATTCCATCACAAGAGAAATTCGATGTATTTTTTATCAACCGAGACCTGTTTAAAAAGTCGATATTCAACCGGACATCGAAATAAAATACTAAATTTCCCCTTTCGATTACTCTTAGTGCGAACTCTTTAATGCTGTTTCAGTCCTAATCTCTCATACGATTAAAGTGACCCCCAATGTTTTCCTACCTGTATTATCTTTCTTTACCTCTAGAATCAATAAAGCAGCCCATAGCGTGATGGAGCGGAAGAAGGTAAATGAGGTGCGAAACGGTGATGTGAAATTCGGTGTAGATGTTAAAGGAGAAAGGTTAGAACGAATCGGGTGTGAAAACGTGTATCAAAGAGACGCATAGCTCATTCCTCAAATAAGATATACACATTTATATATTCTCTTGCGTTTTCGGGTAAATAAGCCGGAGGCGATCCAAGTCCTTTTCATTACAAAGAAGCATACAGTAACTTATATAATATTCATCTTCACCATAAAACCAAGAATTTTGGGTGTAAATGAACCGAAGAAAATGAATCTTTGCTATACTTTCACGAATTTAACAACCTGCAATTGAAAAATAAACTACACGCATCTATAAGAAATGTGTGATTAAATGAGCCGCAAACGTCCACATTCAAGCAAAATTCGGAAAAATAAAATTTTACGCGGTGTTTCATATATGAGAGATAACGAATAAGTTAGGTAAAAATAACTTCCGTATAAATTGATTCTTTTCTCAGTCCCTTGCGCACAACGGAAATCATTACAATTAATTTTCTACGAATGAAACGTCTTATTCAACATGTCTCTTAAAATCGAATCGAGGGAGATAAATCCTTAAAAGTATTAAAGCAAGGATTACGTGCTCGTAGCCATTTTGCGTTTCGCCTGGATAATCACCTTTCGCGAAGTAATTTCCCCGTTTCTCACCATCATGCAGGCGACAATGCCAATCATGCACTGTGTGCTTTGGGCCTCGTTATTCCCCATTAAGTCCACACCTCGAACCCGCCCTAATTCGGGCCTTTACTGACGGACGGGAATAACCTGTTTAACTAGGAGTATCGCATAGTCAAGAGCGAAAAAAAACATACTACGGCGAATAAGAAATGTGCGACTAAGGCTATGAAAATCTCGCCGGCAATTTTCCGGCCTTAAAACATTTCGCGCGCGGAATGAAGAGGAGTTAAAACAATCGACGAAGGCGAGTTTAATTAACTCCCTACGAGCGCAGAGCGATTTTTTCTAACGGATAATATTTCCGGATTTCCTCCACAAGTCCAAATACGTCAAGAGGATGGAAAATTTCAATTTCCGAGTCTGCATGTCACGATAGTATTATTCAAATCCTACCGAAACGGTTTACTCCTTTAAGCCCCAAGGTGGAATAGTAATTAAGGAATGCCCGGCGGCGCGGAAAATCCTCTCGACCCGACCAAATACCAATGGAATAGAAAGGCAGTTACCGAGTGATGAAAAGCGAACGAATCGGAGGATATCCGACTTAATTCGAGTGATGTGGTCATCTATAAAATCTACCAATAATCCTAGGGAAGATATTAGAAATCGAGATATAAAATGCCACGAGGAAATAAAGCTATAGCTAATATATGTGTAAATTCGTTGCTGGAATATATACCACCGTACCCTTTACAATTACAATCATTAACTCTGTTACGTTTTACCAAGTCTTTTATTTTATGATCTAGAATGAAAGTTTGCGATAATTTTATTACATTCTCTCCAAAATTCTTCAAACAGTTCTTATAGAAACTAACTAAGATAAAACTCGCCGTCCTCTTTTTTTGGGTAACGAAAGAAAAAATTACTGACTTACTACTCTTACCTTTGCATCGAGTGACTTTAATATCTAAGTATCAATCAATTAACGTAAAATTTCTATTAGACCTCCGTAAATTCTTGAAAATTAACTTTGATTAAAATGCAACTACTGTCAAAAACGACTATTACTGAGAATCTCTCATCCTCATGCGCATTAAGAATACATATAAAAACGAAATGCTTTTCCAGAATTGTTTTATAAGTTTATTACCATCTCCAAGAAGTTAAAAGTCATGAAACAATGATAAAGGTATGAAAAATTAATATAAATATATATTTTAAGATAAAACATTTTAGAGGTGATATTTAATTTTCAGGCTAACCAATTTATGCTTTCAGAACGACAGTCGTTTTGTTCCTTAGAACCATTAATGACGTTTGCTCACCGAATCAATAACCCGTTACGGATCAACTAACGTAAAATATTTCCGCTAATCTGCGGCACTTCAGGAGAGGATTCAATAAAACATGTATAACGTGAGGCCGCATAGGAAGGAAAGACGTCCGTGCCTAGGTGGCCGGGAAGAGGGCGAGGTGGAGGGCGAGGTGGATGGCGAGGTGGAGGGCGAGGTGGATGTCGAGGTGGAGGGCGAGGTGGAGGGCGAGGTGGAGGGCGAGGTGGAGGGCGGGGTGGAGGGCGGGGTGGAGGGCGGGGAGGAAGCCGGTTTTAGTTGAAATCACTGACCACACAACTAGGGACATTTAAAGGGAATAAACAGATTTTAATTTCTAAGGGGTATATAAACTGGAAAGATTTACGAGCAACGTGAGTTTTGCCGAGAATGCAGGGATTAAGGCTCAAATCGTAAACAGTTTTGAATCGGAGGGTTTAATATGATATACGCTCTCACGGAGAGAACACAAAAACGTTTCATTCCAACGATTTCATTTTTTGATGAGTCTATAAAAGAGAGACACGAGAGTGGGCGTACGGAAATCATCCTTCCACACGTAAATTCAGGATTAATTTGGAGATTAAAACCATAATTTGAGATTGGGATGCAATTAAATGAATTTTTCTTTCGACATCGCGTGAGATCGATTGTAGGACGGAGCGTTATCTAGGCTCGTTCTTACCGAGGACAATACGAGATCACAATAGGAAATTTCGAATTGCGTTAGACAATCTTTAGGTAGGATTTGGTGCATTGCACCCCCTGCCACCCGCCAACTTGGTGAATTGCAAGGTAACTTGTAGATGTAGATGTACACTCACATCGCAACCGACTTTACTGGATGTTAGATTAAAGGGATAAATTTTAATAAACAATAACATGGTGAACATAGAGACAAATAATTATATACATAAATACTAACAACTACTTGGCAATAGAATATTTCCGCAATTAAAAAATGAAAATAAATCTATAATTAAAAAATAGGATTTAATCGTGAACAGATTAATTTTAGGACGGATCAAAATTTCATTAGATGGTGTAGGATTAATGACATTGATCTCGATAATTTTAAATGCATTAACTTTAATTTTTTAAGATCAGAGAAAAAACAGTATATCGGAATATAATAAAACCCTTATTCACTTGTCATTCTGTCCGTAACGCTCATTATCTCAGCCGTTTCTTCAGCCAGTTCAAACAAATTTGGTAGGATTCCTAAACCATAATTTCGCAATTAAATGATCTGATCTGTTTTATATAGTTTGATCACATATCCCGTTTTAAACTATTTAATTCATCTAGTATTGTAATAAAATCCGATTTAAGAGTGATTGAGGAACTTACAACACAGTAAAATAATAATGTAATATATGAGATGAAGAGTACAGAATGCAGAAGTCTCCGATTTGATGATCATATGCATAGTCAGAACTTCAATTTGAGGCAGTATTACTTCCAAGTAGTAAAAAATATGATAATATGACTTACGTTTGAGTGTATCCCAAGAAACGGGCTAATACCAACAGATGGTGAAAATTTACGAGTCAACTACGCAAGATTGGCAAGAATGACCCGATCCGAATATAATATTTGGCCCAAAATGTAACATTATTAGAAAAAAGCAGCAATATAATAGCGACAAAGCATGCAATTAAAATTATTTATTGATGAATTATTTTTTTTTCGTGAAAGAAATGATGTCGGTCACAGAACTTAAAAAGATAGCACCTGTAAACGATAAAATCGATTATTTTTATTAAAAACAACTTATTAGCCGAATTAAATCGAGTACTGCCATGCATCCACAAGTAAAAGACTGGGAATTATACTTCGTATAACAAAGGAGATATCATAATAACTATTTTAATACCACAATGAGCAAAGTCAAATTTAACACACAGCTCGTTTCGTATTATAATTGCTTCTCCATTATTTCGTCGATTTCTGTCACGCGATTCCTTTCGATTCGTCGTTCCTTTAAATTACGTCTCTGAAGCTGATCCTCATTACGCCCACGATCTCTTAAAGTCGCTTTGGAACGTCGGTCACGCTTTCGTCTCGAAAAGGCGCGATGGGTCTGGTTGCAGCGGCGGTGTGAGAGAAAAGACGCACCGATAAAATTGGGAGAAGACGAATCGACCGAGGTAAAGAGAATTCGAAACAACATCGAAAATAAGATCGAAACGAATTAATGAGATACACTTTTCGAAATTTAACTCAATGTCCTCTCGACGCCACGGGTTTAAACGCTGAAAAATACCAAAGCATTACTACATCACTATGAAACCTAAAGATAATCGATAAAAACAATTTAATTTGAACTGCTGTTTAATAAAAAAAAATCCCCCTTTAAGGCAGGATACAATGATGGAAATGTAAAATGTCTCACTTGATCTATTTAACTAAATGGCCGCATCTCGCTGTGGTATTTATTTATTACTATTTGTAGCAAAATTTTTACCATCATTCTATAGTGATTCTTTTCGGTTCCAAGCAACATAGAAATCTAACTCCAATGCCATTTAATGTCAACTGATATAAAGTCTTTAAAAATTAAGATGAATTATGTATTACTACAACCGTTACAGCTATAAGTGGAAAACGGCATTTCTATTAAAAATTCAAACCCATAAAAGATTTTACAGTTTATGATTTTTCCGTATTTTTCAATATAATAGATTTAAATTCGGTTCACGTAAATTACTACTCTCTTGGCAAAGAGATTACGATAATTCATCACAAGCGAAAACTTGAAAGGCACATACTAAATTGGAGAAAGTCGAAAGGAAATGTTGGACTAAAGAATGGAATCCGATTTTATTTTTAGCAAAGATACGCAACTTGCCTTGTCGATATGTCTGTTTTTGAAAGGGGAGATTGCGGATCAGAAAATTCCATTTTCGGGGCAAATAGCAAAGAATGTCTTAAAGTCTTTTGGAAAGGGATAAAGGCAATATAAAGCGGAATATTAAGATTAGGATGATATGATCGTGAATCCGAAATTACTGAAGACACTTAAATCTCATGAGATTCTTTGATTATACTTAGGATGTTAACTACTGAATATTTGAAATTGATGGAATGATATGATCCGATATTTGCTACAGCTATAGCTGTTAATGATAAAATTATACATAAGAATTACGCTTCCGATATACAGCGTGTACAAAAAATATCACAAATTAAAACAGTAACACCCCGTGAGCCGTGAAATTACATTGAATACACTGTATCGTAATTTTCTAGCAGGCATAATGAGTTTTCTTACAGATATTAAATACTTTGCTATATATAAGGTAACAAATATCATGTTGTTTTATATCATGATTTCATGACCACTGGAAAATAATATCAATAACTGCTTCGATATAGGCCTGATAAAAATTTACATAAAACTAAAATATTCGAATTATCATCTTAAGTTTGGAAACCTAGCAAAATATATTACGCAAGCGTTTTTACTTTTGAATAAAGTAATATTCGTGTATGATAAACGATAATTTTAAAATTACGCATATAAAATTATTTACAATATGTATGTACACTTTTCTCGCCAGAAAAATAATGGGTTTTACTCAGAATATTGTAGCGATCTTAAAAAACGATAAAAGTGAAGCAAATCTGTCGACGGAAGAGATCAATCCTTATCCGCTGAGGAAATAGCCGTCTTTCAAACGTAAAATTCACCCGCATTTGTGAGGCCAATTTTACCCTAGCCCTTTTGTCAACGTTGACGCATAGCTAACAAGAATATCCTCAATCATGGCCTTTACCTATCAAGCGGAAGATAAAGAGGAAAATAGGATGGAAAGAGTAATGGATGGTTTAAGAGGATCTAGAAACTTGGATTTACGTGGGCCATATAACTCCCGCGAGAGGTTCATTGGGCAGCCGCAGTAACATTTCAGCGAAGAACGGAAGTGTGGGAAGACGACGAGACAAAAGATGGGGTAAGGCAGCGATTTCTAAACAATACAGCGCCGCGCCCCCCTCATCTAAGAAAAATCCCTTTGCCACCTCCATCACCTAAGAAAACTGGTTTTGCGCCCCCTTTATGTTCTGTCAAAATTAATAAACAATACTTACTGAACCAACAATTGCAATTAATATAACCACCTTAACCCTAGAATACTAATCATACGTCAAAATGACGTACACTCTTCATCGAACAAGAATAACTTCTTTTCTGGGAATCCAATTAGCTCCTTCCTCTAGCAGTGCTTCAATCAGTTTGTTGCCGACCGGGAACCAGGCCGATCGCAATTTCCACGCTCCTCTTCCGCCCGTACATCTGCTCCGTCTTTGAGTCACTACGTCAATCTTACGTAGGTTTAGTATTAAGCGAAAAAACACCGTGTTATGGAAAACGAAGCAGGCTCATCTCGAGAAGTAATCCAACTTTCTAACAGGCCACAAGGGCAGAGAAAGTACTGTTACATCTGCCGTTATTCAAAAAGGCGTGTGACTACAAGCTACTGCACAAAATACATACCAATTTGCGGCGAACATCCAAGGAAGTTTTGTCCTAGGTGTTAAAGTTTTCCTTTTTTTTCGCATTTTCCTAAACATTTTTTGTACTCTGTAATCAGTTGTTATTTTAAAATTTTAATGTGATTTTTTAGTGTTTTTATAAGGTTTCCCTACTAGTTTTCTAAGATTTTATTTGTTTTTATTAAAAAATTGTACTTATTGCCATAGTTTATGAGCAGTAATAGGCACTTACTCTTTGATTTTCCTATTTTATAGAAGTTTTTGCATGATTCAATGTTAATACTAACATTTTTATGGTCATTATATTCTTATTTTACAAATTTTTGTTGTTATTTGAACTTTTGTAATTCTTTACGAAATCATAAGTTCCTAGAAGATTTATGATTAAAAACTAGTTGTTGGAGTTTTGATTGATCAAAAATATACCAGAAAGTTGATTGTCAATAAATACATTCCACTAAAAGTGGTTTTAAAAATAATCCTCTTGAGTACGTCAAATTTACGTATGTTTAGTAACAATCGCCCTAAAAATAAGATTAGTATTCTAGGGTTAAGAAAACAAGGAGGCAAAAGATACGTCCTATCCAATTGAGGGCTAGGATTTGAGGGCTACATATTGTAGGTCTTACATTTAGGATGGCTTAACGGATGCCAAATATACGTGTAATATTTTGCGCTCCCCCGATCTATTCCCCACGCCCCCCCTCCCCCTGGGGGTCACGCCCCAAAGTTTGGAAACCACTGGGGTAAGGGGTGCGATTTTTCAGTAACCAAAGAAATTAGTGATTAAGCACATCATTTTCACAGAATTATTAGGTTAAATAATCATTAACAATAAAAAATCCAATTCGCGTGCATTGGAGAAAATAATTCTATAAAATGTGACCCTCTCCGCAATGACTTTCCTCAATTTTTATTCAAATATTTTAATTATATTATTATTGAAAATTGAATCTGATCCGAAATATTAAAAAAAATTAAACATGAAAACTATTTTTAAATGACTCCAAGAAAATTAATACATAACTTTAAACATTAAAAGACAAGTATCATATACAGTAGATAAAAAGCAATGAAACACAAGTATATCAATTGCAAAACATCCTACAATGCTAGTATTTTTCAGCACCTTTTTTCTGTGGTAAGAAAGCAATAAAAGAATATAACTGATCCGTTTCCGCGACGAAAGTTGTCCGTCTTGCCATATGATTAAGTGGTGCGACAAACCATTGCGGATGCGCTGTTATCGCTCTTAAGTGACCTCTAGACGCAAGAAAAAAATTTCAACATGAGCATATAAAAGAAAACGAAGACTCAGGAAGATACACATTGAAGTAAATGTAAAAGGGCTGATAAACTAAAAGAAATAGTGAAAAGGACGAAGGAGGAATGTTAAAATAGAAAGAATTAACAAAAGACATAAATGACGTCGAAGTGACGAGACAAATCAGCAGTGACGTTTAAATCGAGGCAAAGAAGGAGAAGCGAAAAAGGATGAGCGAGAAAAAAGGTTGATCGACGAGTTTAAGTTGGATAAAGACGTGAAGACGGAGAAGAGAGAGAAGACGGGAATACTTGGTGAGGATTGGTGGAAGGTGGCGGGAGTCGAGAGGGGAAAGGATACGTAGGAATGAAAGGAGGAAGGAATAGAGGCGAAGAGGAGGGTGATGAGGAATCCAATGGACGGAGAAAGAACCGACTGTTTGGGCGGAAGGCCGTCATTCACTTGTAATATCGAGGAGGGAGAGGTGGGGGAGTGGGAGGAGGTATAAGGAGAGGGAGTGGGCGGAGGAGGCGGTCCGCCCCATTTTATTCCCCCGCCAAAGCTCACTGCCGAGAAAGAGCTTTAAGGGAAGAAGGCCACGGAATCCACGGCTTGGAAAAGAAAAGGGTTTTTTTAGAAGGAAAAGAGGAAAACAAGTTGAGCGAAGAGAGTATGAGAAGAAAAGACAGGATGACAGAATAACATGGGAAAAAGAGAATATAGCGAGAAGGGAGATAAAGATGAATCTGTAGAAATAACGAGGTATTTAAGGGAAAGGAATGATTAGTACAGTTGTCACGAGGGGTTGAGATTAGTAAATTCCAGCCTACACGTAAACATTTCCGCAAATGACAATCATAAACAATTAAATGTGATATGTGCATAGAATAAAATATACAACATGATACAAAATATTGAAAAAATTACAGGAGAAATTAAGAAAGAATGAAGATGAAAGTGAAAGAAAGAGAAGGTTAAAGGAAGAAAATCTAAGAGAGAAACAACGTGAAAGGAGATATAGAGACTAGGGTAGGATGAGAGAGGAAAAGGAAATGCGTGGAAGGAATTCGATGATAGGACTGTAAGAAATAAGATATCTAGACAGGAGGGCGAAGGAGAGGAAGAGAAGACATCGATAGAAGAGAATTAGTGGATATATGGAAAGAGAGGGAAAATTGGCAAGCAAAATAGAGATTCGGATATGGAAAATGAAAACTGAAGAAAATGCCAAAGTGGAGACAGTCTAATGCATCTCACGGAAGCGGCACTGAAGGAACAAACATTGCATTATGGAGGAAAAAAACGAAATAAATCTGGAAAGGATGCCATTATTCGAAAAGATATGGTGTGCTGGTATGCATACGGAGTACGTTTAGAATTTTGACGACAAACCGATAGGGCTTTACGATTGTTGAATCAAAGAGAACAAATAGATATAAAATTTAAAAAAAATAATTTTCCAACGAATTTGACAGTTTGAATTCTTATTGAAATTGTTCTCTATTGAGAGGCATATTTTTATGAAAATAAGAAAGAATATTTGGGGCATCCATGTAGCTACCGGTTTCACTTCATTCGATTCGTTCAATTGAAGAAGGTTATTCCGGGTAACAGCTTGGCGCTTTAATAATGACTTGAAAATTGAATAAAACACAAAAATTAAAGATTTGTTCGAGTATTTAAATAGTATATGGTTTTTAGAAAAATAACCTTATTTTATTGCATATAAATCGAAATTTCATTAAAATAAATTCATATAAATTTTATTTTTCTGCTCCATTCAAAGATTAAAAAGTTAGCTTTCACAGAAAATGTTCTCAAAGAGTTTCAAAAATTCGTCAATATCGATAAAAATTCGAATATTTGTATACATACGTAACATCCTATTATTTATCGTTACCAATTTATCCGGAACAGCGTCTAAATTTCTTGAACATGTGGACAGATGCGATGCAAATTTATAATCCCAGTCAATCACACGAAATTACTCGAAACAATGCAAATCACCTAAACGAAAAGTTTTCACGTAAAATACGACAAATTTTTGTGTTAAAAACTAATTTGCAGACTAATTCGACACAAATTCGAAAATCGTCGGCAGGAAAATGTAATTTCTTTCTTCCAGGCGTTCGTTGTTTCAAGTCCCTAAATCCTACGATGACTGTATGTAATTTTAATAAGCAAATGACAAATATGCTACACTTACACCTGCGTTAATCAAATGGAGAAAATAAACGCTCCTAGATTAAAACCCTCGATGCTATGATAGACGGTGACCTGCCAAAATGATGTAGATCCCAGGATATCGCGAAAAAACCGTCGAAATCGTGCCAGCAGTTATCGAATTCCATCAAAGATCCCACCAAATGCTTCCTACACAGGAAATCGTTCTAGACAAACACAAAAAACAGATCTAGACAAGTATTATAAACTCCCTTTGAATGTGAATTAAATCAAAGAAACATTTAAAGGCTATCAGTTATCGGTTCTCCAAAAAATCTAACAAAAATTGAGAATTTTCGTAATCCTGTATTTAGAAACAAGATAATTACCCGAGCTTATCCCCGGGTTTAGAGGTTCGAAATTTTCATGCACATATAACCCGCTAATAAAATTCATTCAAACTCAAGATACTCACAAGCTTTAGTGACCAATATTCTCCTGTAATAGGTATGAACAAATTAAATATAGACTCAAATTTGATACCTCCCTCTCCCCCAAGAAATCAAAGTTCTGGCATCGAGGTGCATATCCTCAAAGTCTCTTTAGTATGTGTATCAAGTTTTAAGTCTTTACGTTTCTTGGTTCAACATTGATATTGCTGAGGGATCCATCAAAATCGGTCAATTGGTTGCTGAGATATCTTCATAAAACCGAAATTTGGACAGAACGTTCCATGGGGACCCCTCGACCATGTGGGCCGATTTATATTATATTTGGCGCTGCAACTCTCATGATCAACCTAAAGCTGCATAATAGTTCTGGAGATAAACTGGAAGATCTATTCAGAATGTTAGGAACTTATAAATAAAATGACGAAAAAAGGATCAACTAATTATCAATCGATGGTTGAGAAAAATTAAAACTCGTCACGCCCTTTATTTAAGACTCGGAAATGTATCTCACCAAAACATTGATATTAGTAAAGGTTTCATCGAATTCGCTGCTGAGATATATTAAAAAAAAAACGAAATTTGAACTGGCGCGGGCACTTATGACCCTTCGACCCCGTGGACCGATTTTCTCCATTTTTGGCTCGAAAATGTCTCATCAAAACATTGACATTGGAGGAGCGTGCATCAAAATCGGTCATTTGGTTGCTAGATATCCACAAAAAAAAACAAAGTTGGACCGACCGTGGGCCGATTTGAATTATTTGTGGCAATGATACTCTCATGATCAAACTGAAGCTGCTGCCAAATTTTGAAGCTCCTACGTTTATTTTATGAAGAGTTACGATCGCCACATACACACACAAAGCTTCTTTTATTATTATACATAGATTACCGTATCGTTTAATGACAAATGAGATAACAATCAAACAAAGATGATCAATTCAGATACAATTATCAGAGAAAGAGACGCCAATTTCAAGAGAAAAATATTACTAAAACTTTATTATGAAAACGAATGTTTTTGGACCCTATTTCATGAGAGAATATCTCGAAAAAAGATCATTTGTTATGGGTTCTCGAAATGAATGGAAACTGACAGGTTGAATAAGCAATTTAGCTTCCCTGGATCCGCCAAGGCATTTTGATAAATTTCTAGCTTCAAGAATTTCAAGAGTGATGGATTAATTCCGATGTGTCAGTTCGTTTCTGAAAATTGAAATGGGAGCGGTGGAATTTCACGGGAGGATGTTCGACAAGACGGGTGTCCTTAAATGGTTTCCAAAAGTAACGGAAAGGCAAACCGTTTCTCAGGGACTAATTATGCATCCCACGGAATAGCTTCGCGAAGTGAGAATCAACTCCAGCCTTTACTGAGAAACACTAAGAGAAAAGTAAATGATAACACAGGCTGATTGGACAAGCATTCATGAATATTAACCTTACGATAATTTCTTAGATATCTAAATACTACTACTACACCGCAAAATTTATATTGATTCATCATTTTAGCGATGTCATTATTATTTTCGTTTAATTAAAGCATAATTATGAATTTATAAATCTGTAAGTATCCAAAAGTGTGCCCTTTTCTAGATCTTTCATGAATATGTAATTAATGCAATAATAGCATAATAATTGTTACTCATATGTTTACTTTTGAAAATTCTCTAGAAGTGTAATACTTCATTCCAATTATATTACCTCCAACAAAAGAAACTAACAAATGATATTTTATTTTATTACCTCATTATGGTTGTGGTCGTAAATGTTTATATTTTCATAATATAATTTCATTTTAAAAATTAGAACCAGGCAAGTGAATTTTTATATACCAATTTTATCTGTAAGCTAACAAATGATTTTGGATTACGATAAAATGATTATACGAGAAAACGTAATTTTCACATAAAATTACAGATAGATATAATTAAAACCAATTTTCACAATATCTACAATCAGACGAAACACTTAAAAAAAGAGAATGCATGCTATAGTTATTAAATTTCCGGGAAACCATACCAACCATAATTTAACTATAATTTAATATCAACAATTTTTATTAAACTTACTTGCTGGACATTTAAAACTCGATATGATGGAAAGTAAAATAGTAGTCGCATTGGATTGTGTAGAAACGTTTGGACGAATGGTTAAAAAACAATAATTTTCAATATATTACATTTTAAAAGAACTGCAGGCAAGCTATTCATAATTAATATTATAAAATTAGGGGACAAAATTGAAAGAGGGTTCTAATGAATTCGCGTGATCATTTTTCGGATTAATCTCGATAATATCGACCTATTAAAGGAAAATAAATCGGAAGAACCACTCTCCGTCTACGAATTTTATACTGTAATTTTTACTAAAAGAAAAAAAGTCTGGCTATCGCGAAGGGAAGCGTCGCCACCTTCGAAAATATCGGGTCAAACTGAACGTCTAAAATAATTCTTTGATCCAGAACGTGAAATTTGTGTGGGAGGGTCAATCTTGAGTTGATCGACAGAGTGTTGGTAGTTACACCTTAGGGAAATCCTAAGCAGACGGAGAAGCAACGTGTGGCGCAAGGGACCATCGCAGGAAATGGAGCCAAGCGAGAGAGAGAGACAGAGTGAAGCGATTGGTTCGGTGACAGGAAGCAGGGATTAAGGTTTGAGCGAGGAAAGTCCTCGGGTCGGGAGTAATCAAGTCGAAAACATGAGACGGAGACGAAAGGATAGGAGAGGGAGGGCGAGGCGGAATTACAGGTTAGGAGCGATCAAGAAAAGATGCTAGAGAAGCACTGAAGTTAGAAGGCCTCACGAGGTATTTCTTGGAGCAATATCAGCTCACCCCAACATACAAACACGAGAGTTCGACACTGGATTGATTGTAAGAAATTATGCGTGTTATTTATTTACAAAAGCTAATACTTATCTTTTTCTCGCGCAGTTATTTTCTATTCGAGGGATTTATCTTTAAAACGAATTAATGGAAAATCACTTATAGTCTCGGTAAAATTATATCTGGGTGGTATAGCAACATCACAGATGAAACTGTGAACAAATGAAAGTTCATGAATGAAAAAATTTCCAAATGTTGAATAATCCAATCGGGCAAGCCGCTCAGGAGCTTGGTTCGTCCTGCCTTCGCGCACCCTCACGCAACGACGACGCCAACCTCCTCCCAAAAACAACTCATCATCAGGTATTCTTCGAACGAAACTTGTCTGCATGCTTCCGTCACGTAGCACATCAGGGGTGTGGTGGGGCCAAGAGTCAAGGTGTGGACTACGGGGCGTCCTTAATTGCCAAGAGACAGACAGCCACTCCGCCCACCAGGTGGCCTACCCGCTTCCACGCACATTTGATTGGACCCTAGCCACCAACCTCGCTCTCTCTTCCGTCCCCGTTCTACCTACGGCTCGTTCGTTGGAAATGGAGGCGGCAACAATGCCTTCCTGCTAAGCTCTAATGAGCTCCGTATTATGAGGAAAGATAGGCGGCGACGGCTGCGACATATACGCGACTTAGCGTGTGCCGGCCTGGATGCACGCAGGGCCACGGCGCGCTCCTCCGACGAGAAGGCTTAAAAGGGTGGGAAAATAACATTGGGTCATCAGCGGCGAGTGTACTTTATTTTGAGAGGCAAATGCGGACGCATTTTTGAATTTACGAAGGGAAGGAAGTGATGACACTTGGTGGGTCACGGGACTTTTAATCTTTAGTAATATTTAACTTCCTGCATGCCAATAATATAATTATGTACCCGTGTTCACATTTGTATATAGATAAACTCCTATAAAATCATTGTTTTTTATCGAGGATAACATTATAATAAATTAAATAAAACTGCGACATTTTCAAAGTTATCTATTTCCACTGATCGGAATTTTAATGTAGAATTCCTTAATTATTAAGATCCTGTCCTTTCAAACCGCTATAATTTATCGAATATGATTAAGACAATTGTTTTCGTATAGAAAAATCAAAACTATACCCAGTGCAAATTTATAGAAATGGGCGTGGAGATGTACAGGTAACATATAGGTACTACATATGTTAGCTCAAAACATTAATCTTTTCTTAAAATTAAATATATTTCAATAGAAAAGTTTTACATACAAGTTATTGTAATTCCTCGTTCATTCGAAACAATTCAACTATTTTATTTGGATATTTGTTTCGTAAGATAATTTTCTCAAGGCACTGCATCGAAAAAATAGAAATGTTAGGATCTTACAGAACTAATTTTTCATTGTCATTAGCAAATATGTTTTCGCAAATTTCATCATTTGACATATGATCACTAAAAGCCATGCATCACGATATCGTTAGAAATACTAAGAAATGCCGCCCGACACCGCACCAATGGATGTCGGCTAAGGACAAATAATGCCCGGGTGCATTAAGCCAACATGTATCACTCCGGAGCATCCCTTTCCCACACCCTTCAGCTAGACAGATAATGAGGTCTATCCCTTTCGGCTGTTTATCAAGAGGCGATCTAGATTGGAGGAAAGGGGGTAAGGAGAGAATGCATTACAAGGGTAGATTGGTGTTGATTGGGAGTATGGGTTGCAGCTGGTGGGCGTACCCACTGTGAACGAGAAGAGGTCAGATCTGTCCAGCAGGAGAGCCACGTGGGACCATCCGAACTGCCTGAAGATGCTCGTGAAGACCAGCCTCAGACGACACTGGCAGTAAGACATTCTCGTCAGCGTCGGGTACTCGCTCTTGTCCTTGAAGATGCCCTGCTTGGGAATGAGAGAATGGTTGTTGCGTCATTAGAAACGCTCTGCTTTACGTCGTCTGCAGTCGACAATCGAAGTATCTTTGACACATTATGACTCGTTTTACGCTTAAAGCTGAACTCGCGCAGGAATGATGGTCAGACTCGAAAAAAAAACCACGAACAACATTTGCAGATTACTTTCATAAAATGTACATCTAACGGGATAAATGTTACCTATTTAGATCCACTGCTAAACGGCAATAAAAACATGTATCTGTTAAATATGTTAACAGCGTTAATTACGAAAAAATTTTAAATCGATATTCAGACAAATTAAATAATCGATACCAAAATTGAGCATAGAAATGCATTTCGCGAATGTGCATCGTGAATTTTTGCAGGAAGAGTAAATATATTTTAGTAAAGATGTAATCATAAAACTTGATTATCGCGTTTAATGATGCTCAGATACGATCCTGAACTTTTCCACTGCAATGTAATCGCATTTACATGACCCAGCTGAAGCATTCATTAATGATGTAATGGCCAACAAATACCTTTAGTGTTGTTTTCATTGACATCCATACAGCTTAAGTACAATATATAATTTAAACAATTTTAGGAAAAAGTTGATTAATGTCGCTAGAATATTCATGAGTTAATCTACATTTAAAACTAATATTCATGTCTTCGTTGAAAAAAATGGTTCAGTTTTCATTACCAACAATGTTTTAACCATTCATTGAAGAAAATTAAATATGTATATTCAAATCTTGGCAATTCTCTCAAAAAGTAAATAAGCAAGAATTATTTATCTCTTAAATACAGTTAAGAAATAGGTTAAGATAATGTAGGGTGTAACTTAAATCTGTTATGGTAAAATTTCTTATACGCCACATTTAAAGTTAATTTAATATAAAATGAAAATTTAGGCCTCCTCCGCATTATTGTGTAAGCTCTATATGTTGTAATAACTACGTCCTATTTGGAATTTTGCAATATATTAAAGCCGCAATTTTTGACAACACCAAAGTTTAAAATTATATAAAAATATTTAAACAACTTGCGTGAAGAGATTGTAATTTTTTATTGTTGCAATAAAATTTGATATTATTTTACTGAGACTTTTTTCTGCATCTAACTCATTAATTTACGGGGTTACCGCCTTAAATGCAAGTCTTATATCGATGAAAAATATTACACGATAGAATGACAATATTACGGAATACTTTGGCTATTATTGAACTGAACATACGCAAACGAAAAACGCAGTATCTCGAAACATACTAATTTCCTAAGAGCATCCTTAATCTATTATTAGCGTTAAAAAAAAATATCTAAGTAATGGTTGAAGGAATCGTTTCGGGTGTGGATCTTGAACCTGTCAGAGATGAAAAAACTGAAGAACGAGATTATTTTTTAACAGATTTTCTTTAATCTGGTAGCTAATCCAGGTCATGTAGGTTCAATATAGGAACATTATTCTGCTTTGGAAGTCGCTACGAACTGAAATTTAATACCGTGACGTTGAATTACCTAAAATATACTTTTAATTGAAAGTTAATGGAATTATTTTGCAAAGTGGAAACCAAATCAAATAAACCCCTCCTCCTTCGGCCCATCGTGCGTTGTAGAGCAGAAAAAGAAAAAAAGAGTAGCGATTTAGTGCGACGTGATTCGATCCAAACGTCCTTAACCCTGGATGGCTGTAACGCTTCACTCTGGAGATCTTAACACGACCCGACGTTCTTGCACCGACGCAAAATAAAAAAACAGAATCCCAAGTTTAATCGAACAGAAGGGGTAGTTAACTCGTGCGGACGCTTCTCTGTTTGGGTGCAGCGGCCTCGGAGTCACGTGATCCCGCTTTCTTTATTTTTTTTATTAGAATCGCTAGGGCATTCGTGTGGTTGCAATTGGATTACGGATCCCACCCGCCGGACGGAATCCTTAAGGTCGGCGAGGTGGAGGAGATGCTGCGACAACCCCCTCCCTCCCACACCCTTCCTCACACCTAGCGAGGGGGTGCAATAAAAAATACTACCTATCTTCGGAAAGGTGCGAGGGGAAGAGTAACGCGCCGGAGACTGGCAAAGAGAGACGCACAAACGCAGGCAGATAGAAAGAGACGTATTACACGCGTAAAGAGTCTTATTGTTGCTCCGGTGCCGTCATCAGCTGGAGTTCATTTGCAGAGGAAGCGGAGTGGAAGAGAGAGGGGGGAAGAAGAGGGAGAGGTTTACGCGTGTCTTTGAGTGAACGTAATTGTTGAGGTGAAATCACGGCCGGGATCATGTGAAGGTCTTAGTGTTGCGCAGATATTGGGAAAGGTCACTGGGTTAACGCGTGGGAGAGAATAGGAAGAGAGAGACAAAGGAGATCGTGGTTTAGATAGAAAAGATAAACAGGCGGAAGCGGCTTGACGAAGATATCTAACGAAAGGATGAAAGATTCTCCCACGTCCGTTTTTCGAGCTACAAAAGTTCTAATTAAAAAAAAACACGCGAAGCTTGCCAAAATTAACTGAAAAAATATAAAATAATAAAAATATTACGATAATAAAAGTAAGGTGATGTTAAATAGAAGTTAATATTAATTATCGCTATTTTTTCTAAAAAAATTCTCATGTATTTTGTTTATATTTCCGTCCATCTGTCAGTACGGGTAATGTTTCTGGAAGAGCCAAATTTTCAGGATAGGCTGCTCTATATGAGACATAGACATGGTAAACATTTGGTAGATTTCGGAGCAGCTGCTGGGGAGTAATCGAAAAATATCGCTAAAAAGTGCTTTCTGTTACAAATATAGACAACTAACTTTACTCCGATGGAAAGATTGCACTGGGCGAAAGAAGCGCTTTGTGTAATTTGCTCTTTAATTCTTCCCTCTCTTGATTAATTTTATACATGGAAAAACTACTATTATTAACTTTTTATTTATTTTGACTTGCTGTGAAAATATGAAAGCAAAATTTTTATCAATTTTGGACACATTTCGACATTTTAAATTTTAAATTTAAATTTATTTCTCTTTAAGGGTAGCTCATTAGTTAGTTTTAAAAACCTAATCCGACTTAGGATGGGGATTCAAAACCTGCTTGATGCATTCAGTTTCCTAAAATGGCAGTTCGGAAATTAAAAGTTTTACCCCATTTTCAATACTAGTATAAGGCTAGAAATGTTAAAGAAAATACATTCGGTAAATGTATTAAATAAAAGTCTTATGTCAATAGGAAATAAAAAGAACTCGGGATAAAATAAGAAAAAGTATAGTTCATAAAATTAATGACGAACCTTATCGAAGGAAAATTTAATTTTTGTACGTATTCTAACAGCGCAAAACGTTCATTCGATTGATATAATCTTCCTTTTAAGTGCTTTTTGATTAGTGATGCTTTTCTGACAAACAAAAGGAAAAAATTTTTGAAGAGGCAGAAAGCATTTAAACGAGGAAAATCTAAAAAAGATGATCAAAGATATTAATTTGAGATATGCTATTACGTAAGGCAGGGATGGCCAACCTGGGCAGAAGCAGGAGCCACAATATTGCAATGAACATCCCCGAAGAGCCGCAATAAAATGGTATGAGTCGATAAAAGATATCTGACGTATATATGTATATAATTCTGCATATCTGACAAAGGTGATGATAGAAACAAAACCTTATCCTTTATTTAAAAACATTTTTGATTTTCACTAAGGTAAATCTGGGTGCTCATTATTATCGGAAAATTACGATACATACAAGGCAGCCAAAGCTTCAAAGAGCCGCATGCCAACTCTCAAAGAGCCGCACGCGGTTCTGGAGCCACCGGTTGACCACCCAGGACGTAAGGCTTAGCTCAAATTTTACTGGCCTACACACTCCATTAAAACTGATATATGGATGAATAAACCATAATTATCGATCAGTTTGGATGTACTTAATATGAACTAGATGCCAAAGCAGTATAAAGTTGCACCATTTCTACGCCCTCGCAATCTTTTCATAACCAGTATATACTTAATTACGCTCCATAATAAATTAATTGACGTAGTCATAACGCATAAAACAGTACCAAGATTTGCGGGAAGAGTGGGAAGTCTTCTGGGAATTATAAAACATTATTCAAGGTTTATTTTGACGTAAACTTTCAGTTGGAGAGAAGAAGATAATTTAAAGCATCTCAAAGGGATTATTTGACGTAAAGGAAAAAGGTCGTCCATTTTACCGGAAAATAGCTCTCCTGTGAAAGGAACCGTCTTAATTTGGGACAAACTGAGATTTATTATCCCTCGCGAAGAATGGGTTAACATTCTCAAATCACATTTCGTTATACTTTCCAACCGTAGAGACGGATGGTTTTTAACTAAGAAGTCCAATCGTTTGATTTTTGTTATCGAAATAGTGTTATTGCCCGTGAAATAATTGGCGAGATAAAGCTTTCATATATTTTTGTTCCGGCTTCGGAAAATGTACGCATTTTCGTCTACACGCCGGATCTATTTCTCCCATAATCAAACATTCAAGCAAATGAGTTACCCTTTGTTTCATTCTTTCAGTAAAGCTTTATGACAATATTAAACATTAGAAAATGGATGAGAAATGTTAAATGTACTGCAATCTAATAGAGGAATCTTACATTAATAAAATTATACGTTTATTTCAAAACCTAACACTCGAAATTCATATTAAAAGTTGATTAGGAGATCGTGTCTCCGTGTGAAATGAGTATGTTGAAAACTGCCAAGTTATTAGGAATCATACTATATATAAAAACTAGTTGAAATGCCCGGACTTTTATCGCTCGGGGCCCCGCGCTGTAGGTGACCCCCAAATTTCTCAAATGTGTCATTCGGAGAAGAGTTTCATACGGGATTTTAACTACCACCTAAAGAAACCATCGAAAAATTTTAGTCAGGCTTGTGCTCGTGGATGTATCTCAATGGCGAATCCATCATATATCCACGCAGACTGCATTTCCAAGAATATCTGGCGTAATCGAGCAGTCTTATTAAAATAGGAATTACCCTGAGTGCACCATAAGGTCTGAATTTTCGCTCCCCATTCCTTAATTACGCAAGAGATGTTTACATTAACATTTACTATTTTATCTATTGTATTGTAAAGTTTTACCATTAATACGTATAATTACGCATTAACATCTTACTTAATATTCACATGGATAGATTCACCGAAGCCTTTAAAGCACCAATAAAATTATGTGGATTATGTCAATACTATAAACCAAAACGTAAACAATAAACAACATCTTGGTTACTGAATAATATAAGTAGACATATCGATTTATGTTGCGATAAATCAATCTTTCAATGTTAATGGTAAAAGATAACATTGTTCTAATGCATTCTAATATTCCTTAAAAATCATTTGACTCACATTAAAATATTCATAGACTATATTTAAGCATGAATCTATTTGTACCCTTTATCTTGGCTTTGACTATTCTTCCTCTGCGGCGCGCCACGGCGAGAATTTTCCTTGTATTAATCTTTACGTGGCTTTGAAGAGGACAACAATTAAGAAATTTACCTTTTTTGCCGCCTGGAAAATGGAAGTCTAAACCGATAAATTTTGCGCTTAAAGGATAATTTTGAGTGATTTAACATGTAATACGATTAAACATGAACAGAATTAAAATATTAAGTTTCCCGTGCGTAAAATAAGCCATTTCCAGTGATCGTAAGTTAATATTTAGGTATATTTATATCCACATCAGTGAAAGGCAGCATGGCATTTTGGGGTTTCTCCACACATATAAAATTCAGTAACGGATTGAATAAATTATGTGCGTAATCGACTGTCCAGTTATTTATATGCGAATGTACTTCTGTCTATTTCGTCATTGAATATGTGATTCCGCAAAACATTGAATCCACTAGAAAAGAGAAGGGGCGCAATTATTGTGAATTTTTAAAACAAAGGTGAAAATAAGTTCTGGAAAGGCATATGAAAATAAAATCAAACAAAAGATAACCTTGATGATGGATTTTTAACGTTAATATGCGCACTTTAAGTAATTTGTATTGGAAAAATATAACTGAATTATGACTCAGAGTTATCAATCATATCGTGGTCCATGGGGACAGTTGAGAATTATAAAAACGTCCCGATACCCTGCTTTGTTAATTAAGATTCGGAACATTCCAATCACGAATCTGATAAAACCAAAGTTGGTAGGTGAACTACTTCTGCAGATTGGGAATTAGCGCCAACCATATCCGATCTGTTTCAAATTAAAAGAGAAATCCAGCAGTTAATGACTTTTAAGTTATTCAATTTCCGAAACCTTAATTCACACCCACTTGCGCACCTTCCTTTCGCTGGATATTCATTCGTTCCTCAGCAATTCTATGCTAATCGCAATAGATTGCTTGTGTTTCCATTTAAAACCCTTTAATTAAAAAATTAATTCATAATCTTCGGCATAGTTGAATTTTTAAGGATTTCTATACATATAATCCGCAATAAAAATATGAATTCCAATTTCTGTCGCTCATCTATCGACATAATCTTCTCTTTTTTTCTTTAACAGATTGTGGAGTAAAATTTGCGGCAATGAGCATATGTTTGATTTATGTTTAACAATTAATTAAAATCGATATAGGGACTCGAGAATTCGTGCGATTGAAAGATAATGTATCTGTTGAAGATTCAATTTGAATCCGTGTCTAATTAGCGTATAAATTTGTATAGAATCTGAAAAAAAACTTGTTATTCAGGTCTTTAATGATGAGAGCTTCAAATACTATGCCATCTTGGTATTGGTAAATAGTTGGTGCAGGTTCGTTTCACAATTTCGTTGCCGTGTCGTTTCGCTGGAGCATATTTTACATAATGTTACATTAAGGTCTGATCGCAAAATATTGATTACTATAAGGTGTGTATCATGGCGAGTGAAATGCGAAATATAATTAATATTAAATGAAAAATAGTCATGCTCTAAAGAATTCACGAAACATCTTATAACGATGCATATATAAGATAGACCATTGTATATTATTGTTACTGTTGGCGTTATGTATATATATATATATATATATATATAAGTACATTGTAAGCTACATGAAGGTGTTCATGTAAAGTGGTCTTTATTGTAGTCCGATTTTAACCAAAATTGGAATCGGCCGACAAATTTTAGTAACTCCCCAATACCAAATTTCATTTAAATATGTCCAGCAGTTCTCGAGATGTAAAATTTGTAATCAACATTGTTTTTGGAATGAACAACAGAAGATAAAAAATCGTATAATTACGTAACTACGTTAATTTACTTTTCTTTAAATTTATCGTAAACCTTGTTTTACGGGAAAAATTATTTGACAAAAAATGCGAATTTAATTATT
Organism: Tanypteryx hageni; assembly: GCA_028673005.1. Classification (NCBI taxonomy): domain Eukaryota; kingdom Metazoa; phylum Arthropoda; class Insecta; order Odonata; family Petaluridae; genus Tanypteryx; species Tanypteryx hageni. The sequence goes on along the minus strand of CM054112.1, from coordinate 97,062,121 downwards.
TTATCTTTTGTTCTCAATATGTTTCTCTTAGATGAGTATTTATCGAGATTCTTGCGAAGTGCGTTGTAAAATACATGTAGGTAAAGTGGTCTTAAATATTGTCCGATTTTAATCAAAATTGGAATCGGTCGACAAATTTTAGCAAAACTCCCAAATACCAAATTTCATCGAAGCACGTTCAGTGGTTCCCGATTTTAAATAAGTTTAAACATGCGGATCGGCGGAAACGACCTCCCCTATATGCGTTCACTTCGTGCAAAAAACGCATAAAAATAAAAATTATTGCTCTGCACCGATATTACGATAATAAAAAAATTATAATAATTTTTATAATAAAAAATAAGCGACGTCTTGCCATTATAATTGCTTATGATTTTCAGTTTCTTTGGGATGAAATGTCGCGGATTTAAATCCAATCGTAGGCGTGATGTGAGCTAATTTTTCTTTATTAAACTATTTATGAACTATTAATATACCAGTAAATAAAAAGAGCAGTTTTAATGTTTAGGCAATAACAATCGGAAGGAATTATATCGATAGATCTGGAATGATTGGCTGAAATTTAATTTGACTTGTTGGCATGTTGGGAAAGACTATTTTGAACATATTAAGGGCATTAAGCTAACAATGTGAAACAGTTCACCGATTACAAATTACATTAAAAATTTTCTTTTGTAACTGAATTCGCCAATGTCTCTGATGATTTATGAATTGAGCTTGGAGGTAACGATGCGCCATATCCAAGTTGGTAGATATTCTCTCATCCCTTTAATCTCACGTTCTGCAATCTAATATTTACTGATCCAGGCAGGAATGGCAAATTAGCACACGCTATCGGCTCATTTATCAAAAACCTCGATCCGCTAGTATCTGATATTCGTTTGGATTGTATATAATTCACGTCACGACATCATTACATTATATTGCAACGAAGTGAAAACCAGGATATTTGTGCAGCTGTGTGCGAATATGTTTCCCCGAGGATTTTGTACATCCTATGGTAATAAAACAGCGTTCAAGGCAAATTTTCGAATGTGTACAGTTTTAGGTGCCATCCTTCACAATTAAATCTGTGAAGTTGTTATCTCTAGGAAAGAAATCAACTAAACTGAAAAAAAATTAACTTCAACTAAAGTGAACGGACTATAAGATATTACATTCTTGAGGGATACGGGAACATCAGTGACATTAGAAAGACCACTGTCTAACGCACTGAAATATTACGCTGAGTTGTATATTGTAAATTCTCAGACAGGATGTATTATGTACGATCATTTTAATGAAATGGAATTCTATAACACTTTGCATACGTAATTTTTAACAAGACACTCAGCGAGTGTCGAGAATTCTCCTTAAAAATAAAATAAGACAATTACATGCTGGTTACACATGACTCGGCATCAAAGAAGTGCATCAACATAATTCTTTGATTTTTTTAATAAATGGAATTCTATTATAACTCGGCTTCAAGTTAACTTGTACTTTTGCTCTTTCATACAGTCATTTTAAAAAAATTTCGATCGAATTAATTGCAATGTTCAAAACTAAATATATACCATATTCAATTATTCTAAAAACGCCTATAGTTAATATAACAGTCTCCTATTTGGTCTATCGTTCTTCATGCCCGCTCAATTCGCCCAATGTTAGTAATTCGAAATAACTGCAATGGTTACGGGAGGATATTATTTTTCTTCTCCGTGCAAATAATATTCTCCGCTATTTGTAATTACAATCAACAGTAATATGGTCATTACTTAACCTCCTCGTTATTGATTAAATCCGAAGTGTTGCAAAAACCTAATCGGTTTATGCGGCGATAAAGTGCCATAAATGTATCCATCGTTCTCCAAAATAACGCAGCGCCTTTCTTTTTGCGCAGCACCAAATCCTCCGTCATCCCTTAATCTCAGCACAGGGAATTCTGAACCCATCAAATTCCAGTTGAGTCCATCAGTATCCAATAGGTATCCTTCTCCATGAATCCTCAAGTGGAAATTAGATAGAGATTGGATGGCGAAGAGAGAAGGGAAGGGGCGTGGCGGTAAAGCGAACGGCAATTGAAGGGAAGGAGGCGGATGGGTTGGGGAGCGGAATTTCAGGTGTCGTTTGAGGAGACAGAGCATCGCAAAAAGGATCGAATCAGACAAACCTCTCGTGATAGTGCAGGACGCAATCAGCTAATGAGACTCTTGCCCTCCTCCTCTCTCCCGCTCTCTCCTTCTCCGCCATACAAGCCTTAGAGCACCATGTTGAAGCTCCTATATCGTCTCTCTTTCCTCTCTTTCTCCCTTTTCCTTCCCAACATCCTTCCTGACCCTTAAATCCAAATCCCCTATCGCATCCACCCCACAATCCCCCAATAATTGATTTCCTTCCCCTTTTCGCCTCCCCCTTCCTTCCCGCCGCTCCCTTAATTCCCCCTCTCTCCTTAACCCTGTTCCTCCACACCTCCGTTTGTCCTTCCATCTTCCTTCCTTTCGCGCTATTTAATCCTTCCCTCTCATTTCGTCTCTCTCTCTCGCAAAAATGCCGCTCCCTCCCTCTAGTCTTCCCTTAGCGTTTCGCAAGACCGCTTAAAATCGGAATATCGCTCTCGACCTCCTTCGCGAGACGGGAAATTAAAGAGGGCTGATGGCCGTTTGATAAAGCGTCGAGTTCTCTTTTATGCGCAGGTGATGTGATTTCAATCGGGTCGCGACGGAGTGGATGGCTCTCCAAATTTTAACAACTTGGCCGTTTTGCTACTCCCGAAAATGAAATCGTTGACACGTTAATTTATGATTACTCGCCCTGCGTTGAAGAGGTTACCTAATTTTGTCAAAATACTCATCATCATCAAAGGATTAATTTGTCCAAAATATGTTTTAGGAACATTGGGTACCTGCGTGGAACTAAATAACGGAAAATCAATATCGTATTGAATTATTAAATACGTTTATTAAAAACAAGATGTGGATTTTCTATCGACATAATTTGATAAAGGAGAGATATTTTATACGTGCACAAGTAAAACTTGCCTATTGTAGATACATGAAGAGAGTAAGCAAATTTTCCGACAAATCCACGATTTATTACACAGGTTATACAGGCTATCAGGACTTTAGTTGGGATAAAAAATACGCGATAAAAAATTTTTAATTATAATTTTAGAATTTACTTTCACGCAAGCAAATTATACCCTCGTTTGGTAAATATACTCAAGCCTCCCTACTAAATATATCAAAAATAAATTTACAAAAAATATAATGCTACGTCAATCTAAAATTAGGTCGGAAAAAATTGAAAAGAAATTTCTGAATTTTCATCTCCGTTGGCTTATTTAATTTTATGGTTAAATGTAAATATTTACAGGTAGAAATATAAAACATATTTATAGAAATATATCCAAAAGACGGATTTTTAATTAAATGATAGAATTTGAACAAGTTGAAGAAACGAAAAGAGAAAATCATAATGTTCATGATGACGCTCTCGCGCTGATTTCAAGAACGACATCATTTTAAAAAATAATCTGAGGTAGAGATGACTAAATATGGTCATTAAATTAATGCAATGGCATCAGAGAAAAATACGATGCATTTTTCTGCGGTTTCCCTAAATTAATAATTGACAAACTCACTAAAAAAGCGAAACTATTAAGATGACTGCAATAAATTGAAATAAAACTTTAAGAACTATCCAACACTTTTACAATGAAAGGACTTTTCACAGGATTCAACAAAGACTATTAAAAATAAAAAAGTGCAAGCTTAATAACATTTTATGAAACATTAATGAATTATAAATCTGCATTACAACAATTGATAGAAAAGACATTATACTAATGCTTATTTATCCTCGGAGAGCGATCCTTGAAAGAAAAGGGCTGATAATCGGTGCGGTGAAAAATGTTTTCTATTTTGCATTATGTTTCTTTAATTTTTGATTTTCTATAACATTTTATAAACATTTTCATAATAATTATTTGGAAAAAACTTTAAATTTAATAATTTGAATCGATTCATACGATCTATTTTAGCAATCGGAACGAATGACTCAATTTATCAATGAATGGAATCGGAATCGGGCATCCCTACGAGGTCTTTCAAACATAAGGGATTCTGATTTCAGAAGAGAGGTGAAGGAAAGTAATTACGTCTGTTGATAATGTTTCCGCGATAATTATGTTTATGTTATACGCCTCTGTAAATCACCATCCGAACTGGAGCGCGAATCCCTAACTTCGTTGGAGAAAGGACACCTAACCAATTAAGCGTAGCGAAGCAGAAGAGACAGTGTTCTTGCACTTTAACCTAATTTGAGGTGAACGACATCAGAGATCGCCCGCGCGTGGGAGCCATTTACCCGAATTATTTTTATATATCTATGTACGTGACTAGTTTACGCCATTAAAGTTCATTCTACTTCATTGGAAGGATTTTTAGTCCTTAATGATAAAATTTTTCAGATAAAAAGATGCCTTTACTTGTATATCTCCAAGAAATTAGCATGTGTTGGATCCGTTTTCTTCCATAAAATTTTCTTTGCTGACAATATTTTCTAAAACTAATTGCTCCTGTGTTATAAAGGAAAATAAATAATTTTAATGCAGCATTTCTATCTCTACTACACGATTTAGAAAGCTGAATTATCTTTTTTTCACTTGTATTTCCTAGACAAATAGCAGATATCATTATGTCTTGCAACAAACATTAACTTAGATAAAAGGAATATACTTAAGAGAAATAATTACGAGTAGATTTGCTTAGACTTGCATTTTTTTATAAAAAGGTATTTTGTGACAGTTTTTTAAATTAATCCTTCGAAATTTTGAATAAATGCAATATCTGTCAATACGAGGATTAAAGAAAATGTAGCTCATTATTTTCTCTCACTAAATTGTCAAATATTGAGAGACAATGGCCTGTTGAAACAAATTATAGAAAGGAGGATGCTTGGAAAGTGGAAATAATGTAGTAGGAGAAAAGGAATATTGTATTCATTAAAGGGAGATGAAAGCTATGAGAAGATGAAAAGAAAGGATTTCGATGGGGTAGAATGGATCGTGTCAGCCTAAAACCTAGCGATAAATAGAAAGTATATTATGATTATGAAGCATTAAACCACGTAACAATTTTTAATTTAATTTCCTGAATAATCTGCATCGTTAGTTCACGAATATCTTAACATATCTGTGAAAATTTCCAACACGCAAAATTAGGGAGCGGAAACAAAATAAAATAATTTATCAGTAGAACAAAAGGTAGAATTCTATTCGTCCCTAAGCTACCGTCCCCCATTCTCTTCCTGGTCAATTTCCCAACCTACCAACCGAATTGCCCAAGCAGAGAGAATAATTTATCACCTAAGAAGTTGACTACCGTGCCACCTGGAAAGCTCCAACAGAACGAGAAAAAGCTGAAATCGCCTTGAAGCAGCTTCAACCCTCCACTGAAAGTCTTTTAAATATTTGATTTGGACACTTTGCACGTCTTACACCCGCGAGCCATTAAGGAACGATAGCTTCCTTTATACTCGAGAGGGAACCATTGACCCTTAAGGTTTGGAAGGAATTGCTAGGTCTCCGATTCACGACCCGTTTCTATCTCATCTCCACGTTACGTGCGAAGACAAAATTTGAAGTTCTGATTCGGATTCACCGTGATTAGGGGTTCAACTCGGCGCTGTAGTCGAGAGAAAGGTAAATTTAATCTGATGTGCGTAATTTTAACAGTTCGAAAAGTTTGGGTTTACCAACTGTCATATTTACCGAAAATTAAGTACATAATGGTATACGAAAGCGCTCCAATAATCAAAACTGGTACTTTGCGTGGAATTACAGCATGCAATTTTTATAAGGATTGAAATATATGTAAGCATTTAAGAGTTTTCTAAAAGAAGCAACGGTCGTAAGTTCATGGTAATAAAATTTCGACATCATTATTTCGAAGAAAAATTCAAGTAACAGTGCATACAAAAATTACTTTGGGCTGAAAAATAGCTGTAGGAGAATGATTAAGGTGGTACGAGAAAATGCTAAATTTACGCCTTTCTGACAAAGAGTAAGAAAGTTAAAAGAAAAATTATTTAAACAGAAAATTAAACCAACGTCCAATTTACATTAGATGACCTAACGTGAAAGTTAATCCTTCCGTTCACTGCTAGGTGGAAATGATTGAATGAATAATTCCTGTTACAACGCGTTATTATGTTACTTTAAACTAAAACTACTGCATAAAAACATTGTTATAATAAATCTCCATAAACGCCTTTTCGTCAGCTGATATCCTGATTTGTGTGCGCAGAATTCCACTCTGACGAGTATAGGAGTTTGATGTTTGCGTTATGGCCGCAAGGACTCGCCCTTATCTCCCCAAAGCCAAAGCTTCATCCGCTATGGCCAAGGCGGTGGGCGGCTACGCAGGATATTACGCATAGATGACATGGTAAAGTTGGGCAAAGGACCTCCAATGCAAAGTTTCGATATGGACCGTACCTTTGAAACTAGCAGGTGCCGCCTATCCAGGTTGCATTCAGGAAGTCGATATGGGGTCAATGACCAGATTCCACGCCGTGAGACGTTCTTAAGCCGGGCGCGCAAAGAAACCCAATTCCACGGGGAAACCGTCAAAATCGTACCATGCTAAGGAAACAAGGGTTTTGAAATACCTTTTTTGAAGCCAACAGAATTCAAATATCAAAAGAACGCATGCTTTAAAACAAACAAAGCTAACGCCAGAAACGAGTAAACTGCCAGTGTTGTATGATAGTTGTTCTATTTCGGTAAAATTCAAAAATATAAAAAGTTAGAAATGGAAATAAAATTTTCGACTTTGAATGAGGAGACCTGGTTTAAAATTTTAAAGAGCGCAAGAATTATAAATTCCAGCCACACCGAGTGCGCTATTGGTGGAATTTTACCACGATATTCATAGTTTATAAGCAGATTAAATAACAAATTACGCGTTTAAATTCACGCGAAAAATCAAAGGAACCTCTATAAAAATGCAAAACAGACCAATAATTAAATATTTTAATAGCGAGGTATCAATTTCAGACATGAAGCCTCGCAGAGTTTAATAATAAAATTCCCACGAATCAAATCACTAATTTGTTAATAAAATAACTTTTAAATATCGGTCATATATATATGGAATCCGAAACAAATAACTAAGCGCGAAATTTCCATTCGACGCGACGCTCCCAATTTAATACTCCGAAAAATCACGACAAGGAATACGCAAAGGAATACGTTCCGTTTAGCCGGCGAAGAAATTACTTCATACCGCTAAAAAAAATAGACGCTTCCGATAAATGAACACCATGCGGAGAGAATTGCATTTCCTCTCTAGCAACCTATGATAATAAGGAAGAGAGAGAATCTAGATAAGGTGTTGAAGATGTAGAAGGAGACGACCTGTACCGCATTCTTTCCTCTAGACGTCCAATTCAGAGAGAAAACTGGACTTCTTGAGTCCAGAGTGAACGCTTTAATTGATTCTCGCCATTTTCGGATGACGCGCCTCCTTTCCTCAGCCTACGAAAAATAAGGCGAGAAAAGGGAAGCTTTTAATAATATAGAAAGTTTCCAGTGGTATTTTTTTTGCTGGAATCCGAGTTTTGAATTCTAGATGAAAAACACCAAAGGACTAATTAAATGCCTCGGACGGTTGAGAGTTTCATTGTTCCTTTGTTTCTCCGACTCGGCTTTGTTAGCAACGCGAGCCAAGCGAAAGGCTATGTTTTTATTTAAAAACGTCGGGACAGCCCACACCCGAGAAGTTATTTTGTACCATTCTGAAAAGATGAAAGACAAAAGCAAGCAAGTGGTTGTATCATTGTTATTTATAATCCTTAGTCCGATAAACGGAAACTTTAGGCGGAGAATAAATTGAAGAAGCACTTATGTATGTCAAAAATTGATTATCCATTTCCTGTTTTTTACAAATCGATGAAAATTCCTCAACGGAAATATCCGAAATTTGGAGATTAAAATAGGTTTTTTAATCGTTATTCCTGTACTACTTCTAAATAAAGCCAAACATCCAGTTGAAAGCGATTGATTAGCGTTTTTGGATCATAACAATTGTAAGGCGATAATCCACTAGTTCTAAGGAATATTTCGCAATTTCGTTAAATATCATTTGGCTATTTTAGCAAAAACTTTAGTATTACAATCATTCTTTCAATTTTAAACCAAATATTTTATACTAGCGTAATTGCCCGTCAAATATGACGGGTATGTGCAGATTATGTATTAAAATTAAGGTACTTCCCATTCTTCCTACTTTTCTCTCTGCCTCCTTCCCACTCTCTTCCCTCCCTCCTCCTATTCTCCCCCTCGTATTCTCTCTCTCCCTCGTATTTTCCCTCTTTCTTCTTCTCTTTATCCATCCCTCTCTTCCTCTTATTCTTCACCCTCTTTTTTTCCCATCCATCATCTTCCTCCAACCCATTCACCTCCCTTACTTCTAAAATTTAATTAGTTTTATTCGGAGTAAGTGCAATATATCCCCCTCAAAATAGCGCCACAAACGGACAGTAATTTCTTTAATTACCATGTCAACCTTAAATAAAAAATTCTGATTAGCTCATTATAACTTTCTGCAAAATTTCAATTTTCTATCTACATCATTGATCGAGTTATTCGCGATTTAATAGCTTGTCACTCAGACCAACGGACTGAAAACTTTTATTAATATTTTTGTGATTCTTTGATTCTTTTAAACCTCTCTTTCTCTCCCTATTTCCAAAACCGTCCTCAAGTACTCCAATCTTCTAACTAACTCTCGTAACCTAGCGCACAATCCTTCACGCTATAAACATTTTGCATACTCGGTTTGTTTATTAAAACGTCCAGCATATACCTCCGATATTTTATATAAGAGTAAAAAATCTGATGTGGCCACCACATGACTTTATCCATATCTGTAATATTTCTAAAAATTCAAAATAGGTTACATAATAATAAATATTTTAAGAAACTGCGAGAAAATTTTAAACTTTACAAAGAACAGAAATAAACTCAAACCATAGCCTTCTGATATTGGATATAGCCACAAAGCTCCAACAATTAAGAAAAGAAAAAGGAGCGTTACTAATACGTAACTAAGCGTCAACAATAGTCGTCGGTAGGCAGCTAAAGGTAGGTAGGTGGCAGCTAAAAATATAAGATATTTCTTAAAAAATGTATTATATTTTTGAAATGTTTGAAACAAAGGTTGTAGAAAATTAAATTATCTACAATATTTATTCCAGTAATTTTTTGTATACATCAAATATTTCAAAATAACGGATAAGTGAAAAGAGTAAATACCCACTTCCACTTGACCGATTTAACTAATAAGTTCTTCTGACTTTTATAGAAATGTTAAATATAAAATTTCGCGTTGACCTGATTAATAGGTTTTGAGTTAGAGCACCCACAAAAAAGATATCACATACATACATACACACACAGAGACATTATCGAGAGTCAAAACGTGTTCAGGGGACCTCAAAGCATGTATTTCCGTTGAAATCTCGAAGTCGATTTTTTTCATGAATACAATACTTTCCCCCATTACTACGTATATGGAGAAAGTAAAAATGAAACTACAGCGGCATTTCGGATTTTTACAGCGGAACTTGAACAGTTTTATTAAATTTCTTCCGAAATTTCCGTTTCTTGCTAATAATAGTTACGTAAAGGTTTTTGTGTCTTGGTTTATCTGGTTATTAGCGTATCCTCGTAACTGAGCCGGATAAAATTAAGGCGCCGCTATACGTAACTTTAGTATTAAAGTGTCGAGGGATTGGAGACAACAAAAGAATGGAAATTAGCGGTAGAGATATAGACGAAAATGGTGTACGGGTAGAGAGAGATTTATTTGATCTCGATGCCAGTTGGAGAAGTATTACTGTTGTAATATTTACAGCACCACGAGCTAATTTAAACGTCCATAAAAAATGAGATCCGTATGCTGAGAAATTATTAAATTTGCACAGTCTTGAAAATACATTTTCATAGAATGGTGAGAATTAATCAAAGTATAATATAGTGATTACGTCAATATCAGTCAACGGCGAACTGGATACTGCTTTTTGTTCCTCACTCCATATCCGACTAAAAGTGCTGCGCGAATGGTTTGAATCATTTTTAAATTGTCATTATTCCAATTTCATATGTTATCCATTAACAAGTTCAATTTTCAGCTGAAAATATTTGACGAAGTTCGTTTTTTGGCCTTTATACATAAATGGTTCGAACGAATAGAAAAACTTCGAAGAGGAAAAGCAATGATCCACCATCGCCACCCCCTTCATTCGAAACCATTCTAATAGTCTTAAACGACAGTCAGACCACGTTCTTCATTATATGCCTCAGTACGAAATGCCCCCATCCAACCTTCTAACCTCTCACCTTATGCCACTATGCTCAGTCCGCCTCTTCCCCTCGCTTTCTCTTTTCACCCCACCCTCACTCCCATCTCCTCCCCATATCCCCCTACCCCCGACTCCGTATTTTATTCATCTCATCCCCTATCTCCTTCCATCGCCCTTTTTAACGCCATTTTCAGCCTCTCATTCCCCCTTCCTCTTCTCCCGACTATCTTCACCCATCTTTCTCTCTCCTCCCCACGTTCCTCCCTCCATCTCCACTCTCTATCTCCTCCTCCTCCATTTTCCAACGCTCTTGCCACCAAAGAACTTAATCGGATTAAAACCCGTTAGCTCCGAATGTCTCCTCAACACGACATCAGAGACAAGGGGACGAACGAATGCGTGCCTCGATTCGAACACGCGTAACGCTAACCTAGCGTCGTTTGTTTGACTCCTCTCCTCTCCCCCTCTTCCTTCTCTCGCCCTTCCTCTGCGTCTGGTCTGTAATATCTGAAGATTTTAATCGAGTAAAATTCTTTCACGGAGGATATTTTTATGCCCAGGAGCAAAGGACTGATTCATTAAGCAAGCGATCTAGATTAAGAAATTAAATTGTGTTGCTGGTCAATAAAGTCGTGACAGTGCAATCATTAACACAACGTACTATTCATGTTTTATCATCATGTACAATAATTCACGAGCTTAAGTCCGTTACGCTATTTAGGCAATTTCAGATAGAATTAACTGCTGAGGATTTGCGCACGAATAACTATTTGTATTACCAAAAACATCCATAGGTAAATTTCAGTTATTTTATATGATGACAGAATTAAAAGATATATTGAAATGAAGATTCGGGATGCAAAAATCTTTTCTTCATACAATTACAACCCGTAATTTGATGGGCATTTACACAAGTTATCAAGACTATAGGGCAAAAAATTATTCTGACGTACAAAACGTAAAGTTGCGATAATTTTAGCCGCTAGCAATATTTGTTGACGGAGTAGTTTCTCCATTGTAATTTAAATTGGATCGGCATGTAGGAATGAGACAACATGCTAACAATAAGAGTTTCACGTTTCATTCAACATAAAAGAGAAACAGGGTGTCTTTGTTACCAATTACGACTAAATTATATTTTTTTCTTTCAGGAAAACGAACCTTGGAGATCGGACGCGAAAGAATTTAATTCTACTAATTAAACCATTCCGACGCGAATTTTGTTCTGCTTTTACATGCCTGTGTCAAAGTGTAATGTTTTCCTTTCAGGAAACTTTGTCATCGATCAATTCCTAAACAAAATAGACACTCCCCAACCCTTACGATAGTATAGTAACAAATTGCTTAGCAAATCTTTGACTCATTGATGGATTTTCTTTTGATAGACGCCTTCAATTAGTACCTGGTCTCAAGTATTTTTATAACTTTTATATGAACTTCTATTTGGTAATTTTTAAACTTGTGCTCTTGCACTCAAATCCCAAATAATGTCGAATAACTCGAAATCGGCTGTATCTATTTTAATCATTCTTTCAGATTTAAAATAGACCGACACCTAAGGAGGATTATGGATAATCATCGTGTAATAAAACCATCTGAATAACATGGGAATTGGCGCAGCATATTTTTCATTTGCACTTTAAAATTACTGAAAATTATCGTACAACCTTGGGACTTGAACCGAAGAACGCCAAAAAAACGTTATTTTCCTTCCGTCGATATGATGCTCAGATTTATTTCGAACACTTTAATGTAACGTTTTTGGCGTTCTTCATAAAAACTAAACAAAGAACGCCTTATGATCGCGTCGTGTTTGTCCGTCCGCATGTTTCATCAGCCAAACTACTGGGCGGATTTTCATCAGATTTGGTATTTAGGACATAGCGGCAAAGAAAATAAGAAAATGATATAAATGGTTCACGTAGCTTAATCGGGAGTGCCACTTTACTGGTGATAAAAAATGAACTTTTCTTTATATCTCGTAAAATATCACTTATAACACAAAATCTTCAAACTGAGTTCGTAGAATTAATCAAATAGCATATGGTTTTTTCAGTACATTTTTATCGAAGTAGTAACCGATTTAAATACAATCAAACGAGAAAGTCGCAAATCACTTTGCACTTAGAAAAATTTTCCCGTGTTTTTAATTGTTGTCAACGAAAACAATCAACGTGGTAACTGAAGTAAACAATATCTGCTGTATATAACTAATTAATTTAATTTTCTTTCGTGCGCACGCGACATTTAGTAAATGAAGGGAAATAGATTATCTACGACGAAGAAACGAACGTACATAAATACGTCTAATTTACGGAGGAATGAACGTGAACATAAAGATTATATTAGTAATTCGAGTGAGATAAGTTTTAAATATTGTCGATTGTTTTATTAAATAAAATCGATTAGGAAATAAATCAGTGAATAAAATATTCGATATTTCCTTGGCATCACTACTGCCATACCAGTTCTTAGATATTATACTAAGTCATTAATGTTGATCTTTTTTGTAATTATTGCATAAATCATAAAGAACGCCTCTGCCTCGCATGTACGCACGCATGATGCGTGCTTCTTTCATCTCCTGTTTGATGAAAAAATCATTCTTCGTCAGAAGAAACTACAGTAATGCCGATTAAGCAAAATTACAATTGGATTGCCTATATAGATAACGATAAATATTTTGTGCATTCACACCCGTGATCGCCGATATTAAGGTGTAATTGAACCAAGTATGAATATATAGATATGGAATTAAAATTAAAATATGATTATAAGTTTCATAATAAATTCACCCTGGTCAAGTCTCACATTTTCTCTAGTGAGATCTCTTGATGGCATCTTGGGACTAAAGAGCAACAAAGTCAAGTGAAAATACGATTGTAACCCAAGTGCTTTGGCAGAACTAGAATTATTTCGAGCTTCACCAAAATCCAGCGTAAATATTGTAAATAATGTAATCTAAGCTAATCTATAGAAATCAATACCAATGGCTTAAGAGATGCATCAACGACCATGCTCTGTGATAAAAAAATACTCGCCTTTGCGTTTTTATTCTATCGTTTTATTCTCCTGAAAATAATTTATCAGTCACCGCACATTTATTAGCGCGTAGTTTCGCACACCTATACGTATTAATATGAATTTCAATTGAATTCAACTATTTGATTTATAAGTCACCAAATCCAAATTGATATTTTCATATTAAGATCAAATAAAGAACTCACATTTTTCATTGACGCGTATGACACAATTTAATCAGTAATTGCAGATTTATTCACAGAGCACCATGTCATTCATATATGAATTATACGGTCGATAATTTCAGTTAGAGAATATGGATGATGCATGAGCAATTAACTAAAGTATTCATCAAGTTGCGGAAAAATCTCTTGATTGTTATGTTTTAACGTGTCATACCTAATCTAACTAAAAAAGCTGACATTTTCTAACGATTCAACAGTTTTTATTTAAAGCCACATGTATTCAGAATTGTTACGTATCAATTGACAGCAAAAACTTATTCATCGATGGGTGCTAATAAATGGCAGAATTTGGAAAGTAAATCTACATGTTTAAATTCGTTTAATTGCCGAGGTGGGATTTTAACGTAAGTGAATGAATCAGTTTCAAAAGAAAATTATACCTAAAAATTGCAACCTCTCTTGGATCAATAATTTACTCCACAATTTAACGGATTAAGCCTTCAAACATGAACAATAGTCGAAATAAGGGTACTAATATATTCAATCCAACAACCGTCAAAATTTTAAGTTATTTTATTCATCACAAATTCACATATTTAATTAAATTTTCAATAATAAAATTTATTGAAAAAATAATAAAAACTATGAATCTTTAGAAGCATACATGTGCTAAAACTATTATTCCTCAGGGAATAAAGTACAGCGATCAAACTATATTTTATTAAAATTTTTACGATTATGAGATATAATATGAATAACGACATTTAAGACCAAAGAAAGCATATGAAGTCAGTGGTATGGGTATCTGAAATACTTTATATAAGTTGCGATAATTTGTAAAATGAGGAAATGGAAAATAAGTTTTCATACTTTCTCATCTCATGTATTCAAATTACGTATTAGTACGAGACAGAATATAACATGAATGGCCTTTAGCAGCCAGTCTAATCATGGTCAATCTGTTTCCTGAAAATTTCCGCGTAACCGCTAAATCAATCTGCTTCTCCATTTTTCGAATGTTTCCGTGAATTTACACGACCATCTTGGCAGCGCCTTTCGACGACGATCCACAAATAACGTTGTTTTCGTTTGATTTTTGAATTATTGCCGACCTCGGACAGCTACGGGAGGAACGGTACATTCAAATGTATACGGACTGCGTCACGTTGTTGACCCAACGTGGTCAATAGCAGGGCATTTTCAACCGGATGGGCGTTTTCCCTGCTTCGATTTTCGGGGTGAGGCAATTTAACTGGGGTACTGGTTAATTTCTAAAAAAAAATGCATGCAAGCTCCCTTCGCCTTTAACCTCCATTACGCTAAAGCCTGGGGGAAGTGGATGACTGACAGAACAATGAGTTAAATCGATGGCGTGATAATTACGACGTTGTATTTTAAGGAAACATAAAAGTAAAATGATAGATATCGTTTGCATTTTAAAGGTTTTCAGTGACTTAATAAAGTTAAATCTATTGTAGGTTTTTTCGTGGCTATATTCGAGAGTAAAATGTGTTGAATTTATATTTTTGGATGGGATTAATTTCATGCCAGTTGAAGAAAATTAAGACATGCGACTTATTGTATATCTACTTAAAACAATCGACACTTTTTAAACGACTAAATAATATTTAAGGTAAAAATTACTAACAATAATTTTATTCCGAAAAGGATGGTTTGGTTCCTATAGCATGAAACGAGTTTCGGATCTCTTTTATTTGTTAGCTTAGGTTTATGTCTCTAAGATTTGCAAAAATCTATTTGACTACAACATCGACTTCAGTGCAGGGCAAAAGTACCTTGTAACAAGTAGTTCTGGAAAGAACTAATCCGCCTAATTTTCGTGTTAGTAGTAGCAGTAATTTTTATTTTTCGGTGCATCGACGGCTAAGGTCATTTCGCACCGCTGAATATTAATCATCATCATCATGCTTCTGTCCGAAGACAGGTTTTAACTGAATCGCTGCCTCCATTTCTCTCTCTCCCTAGAAGCCTCTTTTATACCTCTATAAGTATTATATCCCTGCTTTATATTATCTAATATTCCTATTCTTTTTCTCCCTCTTCCTCTTCTTCCACTAATTTTTCCTTCTAAGATCATCCTTTGTAAACACTGTCTTCTCAATATGTGCCCTATCCAATTTGCTTTTCTTTTCCTGATTGTTTTTATTAGCGTCCTTTCTTCTCCCACCATTTCTAATACTTCTTCGTTTCTCTTCCTCTCTGTCCATTTCACTTTCATCATTCTTCTCCATACCCACATCTCAAAACTTTCTAAATATTTTTTCTCCTTTCTCCTTACCGTCCACGTCTATGCACCATAAAGAGCTATGCTCCATATGTAGCATTTTGCTAATTTCTTCATTGTTTCTAAATTTATTTTCTTGCTTGTGAGAAGCTCCTTCTTCTCGTTAAATGCTGCTTTTGCCATTGCAATCCTACTTCTGATGTCCTGTGTACTACTTCCATCCTGTGCTAAAATACTGCCGAGATATTTGAAACTACTTACTTGTTCCAATTTTTGGCCATTTACCATTATATTTAATTCTTTATGTTCCTTTGAAACCACCATGACTTTCGTTTTTTCAGCATTGATCTTCATTCCATATTGTTGGCCAACCTCCACTAGTCTGTCTGTCATCCTCTGAAGCTCTTTCTCGCCTTCTGCTATTAAGCCCTGATCATCTGCGTATTTAATGGTGGTAATACTTTCACCTCCTATCTTAAATCCTTTCTCTTCCATCAACGCTTCTTCTGTTATTGTTTCTGCATAAATATTAAATATCGCTGGTGAAATAGGACAACCCTGCCTCACTCCCCTCCCTATTGAAGTACTTTCTGTTTCTTCTCCTTCAACCCTGACTCTAATCTTTTGATCAAAGTAAAGGTTTTTAAGCAGTCTTTTATCTTTCCAATCTATTCCTATTTTGTTTAAAATACCCAGCATTTTATCCCATTTCACTCGGTCAAAAGCTTTCTCCCAATCTACAAAACAAAAATACATATCTTTATTGACTTCTAGCGCTCTTTCTATCATGATCCTCATACATCCTATAGCATCTCTAGTCCCCCTTCCTCTTCTAAAACCAAACTGATTATCTTGCAGCTCCTTTTCTATTTTACATTCAATTCTTTTGGTTATTATTCTGGTTAGAACTTTAGCTGTATGAGAAATTAAACTAATAGTTCTGTAATCCTTACAACATTTTGCATTGTTCTTTTTCTCCAGTGGTACCATCACAACATCTAAAAAATCTTCAGGCCATATGCCAGTATCATATACTCGGTTAAAAAAGTTTGTGAGTTGCTTAACTGCTTTAGACCCTAAAACCTTAAGAACGTCCACGGGTATATCATCACTCCCAACAGCCTTCCTTCTTTTCATGTCATCAATTGCTCTTTTAACTTCAGACTCGAGAATACTTGGTCCTAGCTGATCTTCTTCCACATCCTCTTCTTCATTTAATTCAATATTTCTTGGCTTTCCTTCTTTGTCATACAGAACCTCAATGTATTCTTTCCAGACATTCATTACATTGTCTGGCTCCGATACTATTTTACCACTTTTGTTCATGATTCCTTTACGTCCTATCTTTCTTGCTTTTTTCTTGAATAGTTCCCTTGCTTTGCTATACATGAGGTCTGTTCTACAAATTCTTTCACATTCGACAATCTCCTCGCATTTTTCATTTATTCACTGTTCTCTTGCTTTATCTGTTTCAATTCTTAAAGCATTATTTAACTCCTTGTACTTTCTTTGGCCTTCTTCAGTGTTTATGTTCTTCCACTTTCTCCGCTCTTCCATTTTTTGCAGCATGGCTGCTGTGATCCAGGGTTTTTTGTTTCTTTCACCCGTTATCTTTCCTACCTTCTTTTCCATTACATCTTTAATGTTGCTATGGATGTATCTCCACTCGTCATCTACATTATTCCTATTTTCTTCAGCTCTCTCCCCAAACCTTTCCTCCAGCTCAGTCATGATAGCCTCCTTGTTTTTAAGGAGTTCCTCTAAGTTCCATTTCTTGTTAACTCTTATGTTTCTCCTAACGCTCTTCAGTCTACATTGTATATTTGCCACCAAAAGGTTGTGGTCAGAATCGATATCTGCCCCTGGTAGTGTTTTCACATTTTTAATGCTATTTCTAAATCTTTCATTGACTAGTATGTAATCTATCTGGTATCGTCTCTGGTCTCCTGGGCTTCTCCATGTGTAAAGTCTTCGCTGGTGATGCTTAAACCATGTATTAGTTACAATTAATCTATTTCTATGGCAGAATTCTACAAGTTTATCCCCTCTTTCATTTCTCTTCCCTAGTCCATATTTTCCCACTATGTTATCTTCCTGTCCCTCTCCGACTACACTGTTCCAATCTCCCATTACTATGGTGGTGATCCTTCCTTTTCCCTCCTCCTCCAATATCTCCATAATCTGTTCATAGATTTCATCTACTTCGTCGTCGCCAGCATTAGTTGTTGGCATATACACTTGAAATTTAAGCATTTCCACTGGCTCCATCTGAAGTTTTACGGCTATTAATCTATCATTAACTCTCACTACCTTGCTAATTCTTTCAGCTATCTCTTTTCTCATTATAATCCCCACTCCCCTTTCCTTTTTCTCTCCTCCCGAGTAAATAATCTTAAATTCGTCTGAATTTATCTCGCCTTCTCCTTCCCACCAAACTTCACTAAGACCTACTATACCTACATTATTCCTTCTCATTTCCCTTTTTAAGTTCTCTAGTTTACCCCCTGAATTCATAGTCCTAACATTCCATGTGCCTATTTTTAATTTCTCACTACTTGCTTTCTTATTAATGTTAAATTTCCTCTGTGCATCCCCTAGGGTAGTCCCCACCCGGAGATCCGATTGGGGGACTATTTTACCTCCGGAATATTTTATCCCAGAAAGATCCATAGAGGTATTTTCAGCTTTTCAGCCTATCATGGGAAATATAATGAGGTAGTTTCCCCTTGCTTTCCTCATCGCAGTTTCACAGAGTGATTACCCATCTGTAGCTGTTCAGATCCACATGATCACCACCTACAGAGGTACTGCGCAAGCTGCTGCCCTTGCACAGGGGGATGTAAAACCCCCAAGACTGCTTCTTAGTCTGACTCTTCCCCTCAGACCTTTCCGGCTTGGATGGTCCTACCAGGAGAATTATCTCCCGCCGGCATAGCTCTTTGGAGTACACAAACCCTCCCACCTCTGTAAGGTTATGCAGTCCTTAGGGAGGGCGCTGAATATTATATTCAGAAAAATCATTAGACAATCGCCGCCGTTTTGTTTACAGAGTCGGTGTGGGTACTGACAACAATACGTAATATTCATATTTTTCGCCGCGATTCCGACAGGTTTGAATCGACCTAAGGGTCGGTTGTTATCTCGATAGCTATGAATCGAAACACGGCTGTAATGTGTACTCGGCTATGCTCCAGCCGAGTTCGGCAATAATCATCACCATAGCAACAAGTCGAAAAACTCGGATGTGGCCACCACATGACTTTCTCCCTATCTGTAATATCTCTAAAAATTCAAAATAAGTTACATAATAATAAATATTTTAAGAAACTGCGAGAAAATTTTAGATTTTACAAAGAACAGAAATAAACTCAAACCATAGCCTTCTGATATTGGATAAAGCCACAAAGCTCCAACAATTAAGAAAAGAAAAAGGAGCGTTACTAATACATAACTAAGCGTCAATTGTTAACAATAGTCGTCGGAAGGTGGTGGCAGATAAAATATAATATATCTCTTAAACAATGCATTATATGGAATAATGTTTCAAACAAAGGTTGTAGAAAAATAAATTTCCTACAACTTTTATTCCAGTATATTTATACATTTATCAAATATTAAAGGTAATATTTCAAAATAACGGATTTGACAAGAGTAAACACCCACTTCCGGTTGACAGATTTTTTACCAAAAACCAATCAGTTCTTATGACTTTTATAAAAATGTTAAATATAAAATTTCGCGTTGACATGATTAATAGTTTTTGAGTTAGAGCGCCCAAAAAAGCTATCACACACAGACATCATCAAGAAAATGGTGACAACGTGTTCAGGGGATTTCAAAACATGTATTTCCGTTCAATTCTCGAAGTCGATTTTTTTCATGAATACAATACTGGAGAAAGTAAAAATGGCTTTCAAAACGCTGAAACGAAAGTTTTTGAGAGGAATTCAATCAAACACGATCGGAAATCAAAATTGCCTGATAAGAATAAGAATCACTACTTTTTCCCCTTAGAACAGTATAAATATCACTCCGATATCATAATTCTAAAATATTTTAAAATGCAAAAGAAAAACTCTCTGCGCGACGGATTTTAGATTAACCATGCAAATCAAATGGGGAAAGAACTCACCTGAAATCAAACTCGGGATCTGTAAAATCGGAATATAAATTATGGCCCGGGATAGTTTCCGAGAGCACTAGCTTTACACCAAGTTTCATGGAAATCGGTCCATTCATGAAGAAGATGTTAGTGGGGGACACACATATACAAACAAACGGACAGCGAGGCGATCTCATAAGACTACTTTCCATTTTTTGGAAAGTAGGCTAAAAAATGAAAAGCTTGGTATTTACAACTGAAAAGATGTTCAAACAGTAATTATTTATTTGAACTCCAAGTAAATTAATGGATTACATGAATTGCAAATGGTATTTATGGTATGAGAATTCCTTGGAATGACTAACACATACTAAAACATTTCCTTTCAATATAAGTATTCAATTCAAGACGTCAACTTTGGGGAACCAGCCTGCATTAGCCCTGGTTTGGACTTCTTGTTCTCTATTTCCCATATACGTACATTAATTTAAACTTACCACTACGTGAAGTTTTGAAAAATTTCCACTATTATTTACCTAGGACTGGTAAACTATCCAGCCTTTTACTTTTTAATAACTTTCATATGAACTATATATATATATATAAATGGATGGCAACATGTTGTTGGGATAAGGAAGCCCAGTAGCATTATAAGGGGTTTGACGCCAAAACTGTTACAACTCAAGAGGTACGCGAAGATAAAAAGTTAAGCCAAGGAGTTCGCGACGAGATCACAAATCATTTTCCCAAGCTAAAATTCACGAAGTTTATCTTGCTTGACTTACTGCTAATAAAAGCACTGACCTGATATAAACTCCTCAAATGAATGGAAATAGTGAATTTCATAGTTATATTAGCTTAAAAAATAGCGGCATTAGGAAAAAACCAATAAACCAATTTACCTTTAAATATATTTTACATTAGCGTTATAAAAATTTCCGGAAATCTTCGTATACTTTTAAAATACGCTACTTAAAATAGCCAAAAATCGCACATTTAATATTTTAATTAGTAATGAGAAATAAAACTTCTAGGGTAATAGCAGAAGTAATAAATAATGGATTAAAGAAAGCTGGGATCTGCAATGGCCCTTAACAGCCGACGTTTTTGGCTATCCATTAACTGTAATCTTCCAGGTTAAATTCGTTTTCCTAGCTTAACTAGTCACTTTAGAACGACAAGCTTGGAACGAATGATGCATAAACACAAAAAGGAAATATATTAAATATTTTAACATTTATAAAACAAATTAAATATATATATATATAGCACAACATTTAAACAAATACCTTAGTATGAGGTTATTGTTTTATGGAGATTAAGATCATGGTCTCCACAAGATTTAATTTTTGTATTAATTACCTCTAACATATCAGGCATGATAGAAAAAAACTATACTACATGCTATTTTATATAACGTAAATAAAGACCGCTTTAACAAATTCTTAAACTTCAACGTCAACCTTTCCAAGACTAAGAAACGTAAACAAATTTAGGCCATAGAATCGATATAAAATAACACAGTTCTCGAACTAGGCGTGTTATTCCGATAAAGATAGAAAATATTTCATGGTACGTATACCATACATTTTTTATTTTAACTGGAGCGTATCAAGCTTGGAAGGCCGCCTTGGCTAGCTTTAATTTATTAAGTACGCATAGAGACGAATACATCAGCCAGCATTTTACCCGATGAAACTTCATAAATATTGCTAATAAGTTAAAAAGTTCTGTGATTTACCTCTACACATTTCTGCAGATTTCTATTTTGCATTAATATAAGAATCACTCACCGAGGAATCGTTTCTCCACTTGTGAAGCCGTCCAAGAATTCCTGAAGTTACGGAGACTTCGCCCTCCGACGGTGGCTATATCGATTAAAATAGAAAAAATCACGGTTAGTTAATTTTATTTCTTTCATTTTTGTGGATAAGAATTATGCATAACATATTCAGTGAGAACATTCATTGAATTGTAGACTTAAGAATGAATTTACTAGCTTAACAAAAATTTTCAAGTGCAGTTTTGCATGTATATTAGATCGCTTTATTCCATCAATTTCTTGCAGTTCTGAAGACAAACAGATAAACTAAACAAGATGATCCAAACAGAAATTATGATGCCAAGTTTCCATTTGAATCATTTATTTAATACTTATATTGCCTTTAATAGCTTTAAAGACATCGCGGATATGTCGCTCTTTGTGTTCCAAAATTTCATAATTTAGCATTATAAAATACTACTAATACATTCGAACGGAATATTGAATTAATCACGCGTATTTTTGCGGCAAATATAACGCGTGTACATATTAGAATATACCGAATCTGAGTCCAGCAATAGTTGTTGCTATGGCAACACTTTCGTAATGAGTGATAAAAACTGCAAAATCGCCAGTATTTACGCGAAATTCTAAGAAATACAATCGATAAGCAAAATTCTACAATAAAAATTACAATCTTCATTCATTTCCTCAGAGAATAGTATAAATCCCGCTCCTGTATTACAATTCTAAGATATTTTAATGAGAAAGACAGAATTACCCTGCACGATGGATTTCAGATTTCCCATATAAATCAATTGGGAAGGATAGTTCCAGGAATCAAACCCGAGACTTCAATCTTCGAAACAAAAACTATTCTTGGGAACATGACCAAAGTAGCAAGAGATTTCCACCAAGTTTCATGAAAATCGGTCTATTGGTTCAAAAGTTATTAGGGAGGGGCAGACAGGCACAGACGGACAGACAGACAGACAGACAGACACAACGACAAAACAATAAGCCTATTTCCATTCTGGAAAGTAGGCTAATAAAATACGCTTTCGCGATAACGTGATGAGAAAACTGCAAATAAATAGCTAGAAAAATTATTACACTCCGTGGGTTATAACTAGGGCATCCCATTAGCGTGTTTAATTAACTAGTAAAAAACTAGTTTTCTTTGGAAAGCACTCCAGAAAATTGCATTTTGAGTAAGAAACGATAGCTCACATCCCGTTCAAGAAAGGGAAGAGAGAAGAGAATTTTAATTGAAATTTACACGACAGGAAACATTTTCTATATGGCAAAACTAAGCAGATCGTATCGCACTTGAAGAAAACGTGTCAAAATTTCGAGTGACTTTTCAAGTCTCCGGCGTCCAAAAAAAAATCCCGAAAAGAGGATGTACTTCCGGAAACATCCGCAGACAGCTGAAAAATAACATCTTGCTAAATTAATCATTCACGTTTCATATTTTGTTTCACCTTAATGTTGGGAGGACTGCGAGTAGAATTACATACTTGCGGCAAAATTAATCATTCAACAGAATGAAAAACATCATTCGAGTGGCTCAACATCAAATGGAAAAATTTATTTTCCAAGAAAAATAAAAAATAAGTACAAGAAAAGCACATGGCGCGCAAGAAACAATGCGTTTAGAGCGGCCTGTTCTTTCAGAAAACATATATTTATCACTCAAACTACCCAGAAGAGTTTCACTGACACCTTCCACTAACAACTAATATATTAAAATAAATATGATCGTTTAAAAATAGTTCCAAAATTACCGGCTGGTTCAACGAGCGTGTTGCTTTAGGTTGAGCTAAAAATATACCAACGAATCCAAGAATAAACCGAATCACATCTCGTTCATAACAGGTCACACAACTCTATCCGGCTAGTGTGCACGCTATACACGCATTAACTACGCGCAGTGCCACAAATTTTGAAACAGTACTCGGGTTAACTGTGATTAATTGTTTGACACCGATCTTACACTTCTTTCTCAGAATAGCTATCTCGCCGAGATATATCAAACCCATTCCCTCTCTGAGGACAGGGAGGGAATGTTTACTGTGAAGTTTTACAAAATTCGCAAGAATTATCCAAATATCTCTCAAAAACAAAAAAGTCGATTGTCCACAGACAGAGTGATCACATTAGCATATTTTTTTAAAGAAAATGTGCCAAAAATTAAACTGAAAGAGATATTTTCGCTCTCGTATGCAACATTTATTCTGCGGCACTCTACGTGTTACTCTGGCAGAGGCCGCATCGCTTAACCTGTTTTGATGCGCCATTTTTGTTTCCGCGAAGATCGTTTTGTTCATTATTTGAAATTTTAAAAGGATTAAAACTTGCTAACCCATCTCAATATGATTGTAAAATATCCAGAAAATGATGTGGTTGCCTGTGCACTAAAAAAAGCAGGAAAGGATTAACTTAGAAGTTAAACAAGATGTGTTATGATACCGGTGAATGGAAAACTAAAATTGCGAGAGAGCTCCATTTATCTGATTCAACGATGAGGATCATTAACATAAATAAAAAGAAAATTCTTCAATGTGCTCAAAGTGTGGCACCATTAAGTGAATAGTAGAATAACTAAAAGTAAATATAAGGTGATGGATAATATGGAGAGATTGTTGGTCGAATGGATTGAATGTCAGGCACAAAAGTGTCCCCTTTTAATTTTATTATAAATATTTATTGTTACCGGCATTATAATTTTTGCATCGAAAACATCGTGAGTGAAGAACACCTCTTCTTTTATAATACATCAGGTCTGTCGAAAAATTGGATTCGTTTATGCAATTTTGATATTAACGATGGTTTTCAGGAATATACCGATCGCTTAAATCGAGGATTGCCAGTAATTTTAGTTTCAATTTGATTTATAAGTAGCAATTTTGTGAAGTTGGCTCTGATAATAAAAAAAACCGCTCTCTCACCTGATCTCCCATGCCAGTGATAATGGGCCTGTTCCAATATGCAGCCAACCGAGCCACGGGTTCCAGAGCGAAGGCACACGCGGGTCCGATGAACGCGATGACGTGATCTTTGTAATGCATATCAGCTGCCAGCCCAGGAGCCCTAGCCCCTGAACACGAAGGATAGCTGAGAGAGGGAGCAGAGAGAGAAAAATCAGTGACAGAATGATATCGTTACACAAGTTTCAATCTGATATTATATTAAAGTAAGAGGGGCAAGGCTGCCCCGTAGCAATAAGCTCTTATTATTAATAATAACTTTAATAACTTTTATATTAACTTCACTTATAAATATATATATATATTATATATAAAAATGAATGTGTATATATGTATGTTTGTATGTCCCTTATACGTTTTTACACCGTTGAAGCTATCGAATTCAAAAGTTTCATGGGCCATCCTATGGACAAAAGGAAGAACTTGGTCTAGGTTTGCAGATCTTGGGATCTCTTATACCCCATGGGGTCAACAAAATACTATTTCCATAAGAATGCATGGGAAATGGTGTGGAGAAACCCCAAAATGCCATGCAGCCTTTCACTGATGTGGATATAAATATACCTAAATATTAACTTACGATCACTGGAAATGGCTTATTTTACAAAAGGAAGGCGTAATATTTTAATTCTGTTCATGTTTAGTCGCATTACATGTTAAATCACTCAAAATTATCCTTTAAGCGCAAAGTTTATTGACATTTTCCAGGCGGCAACAAAGCTAAATTTCTTAATTGTTGTCCTCCTCAAAGGGAGATAACCACCTAAAGATTAACACAAGGAAAGTCCACGCTGCGGCGTGAGACAAATTGCCATTCTAGTTGGACAAAAGTAAAAAAAATGAAATCACGTGAACTTGATATAACGGAATATAAATGAAACTAGAATGGTCCCAGATTACAAAATGTTACATTGTATGCAATTTCGCTAAAGCTTTTAGATATGGCAACAACTTAAACATTACCTTTAAATAGCTTTCAGGAGTCTTTGTTTGCCAGTCGTTTTTTGACCGTTGAGTTAAGAACAGGATTTTGTGAGTTTTATGTTAAGTGCGTATACTAACTGCCATGGGTATCGCAGAAAAAGGTGTTCTTATTTTTTAAAACTAAAAACCTATTATATTCCCGTTAATTTTCCTGTCATTTTCCTTTGAATATGTGTAGTCTATTTATACCAATGATTTGAGATTCTCCCTTTTTTGTTAGATTTATATAAAAAGTACCCCAGAGTTCCGTCATAGTTATTATTTTCTATTAAAGTATGAATCTTTGCGAACAAAAAATAATGAACACTAGCTGCCTTTAAGTGCTCTTTTGAAAGTTGTGTTTTTTCAGAGAGATACTCCATTTATCGAAAAGAGCTCTTTGATGTTTGCCATCAGGAAAGTGATACAAGAAAGCGAAATAATGCAGTGTATTCATTTATTCTATACAAATTGAGTTTAGAAGACTGTTCTAATAAAGAGCTGCGTCATTCTGTTAAGAACAAAATTAAATTAATTTGTTGTAAAATTGCAAGAAAATGGAGAGAGAGTACAGGAAGTTTACAGAAATTCTTATCCAGAAAATCCACTTGGTTAGAGCAAAAAATTACTTCTCCATGCGAAAGAGCCAGCAGATTTAGTGCATCTATTAACCTAGAGATATCTTCTTCCAATATCGGTCGTCCTAGGAAATTGTTTTCAGATTCAAGCAATAAAACGAAGAAAAGAAGAATACATTCTTTTTTGGAGAATAATACCAGAGAATAATTGTCCTATTCTGCGGAAGTTAGCATACGATCATCTGGTAAAAGAGATGCTGCTCAATAGAGAATCCGAGCTCGAGTATCGAGTACCCGAGTACTCGGAATTTGGAAGCCTTTTTCGAGTACTCGACTACCCGGGTTATTTGACCGAGAATCGAGTTGCATATTCTCTATTGAGAATTTTGTTTACGCTCTCGGAGGCGAGGATAATCTTAAGCTCTGTAAACATATTTTGCAAACAAACAACTGAGGTCAATTCCTACTCAATAACGAGAGAGACCCGGAATCCTTGAAGCTGGGGAATTCCCTCTATGACAGGGATATCCAACCTTTGTGGATTAGACTCGAAATTTCAGGTTGGAACCAAAGCCATCTAAAGGAGCGGGTGAAACGGGCGGTCACACGGCGCACCGAAGAATCCCCGTAAGGGCATACATTTTCTCGAGCGACGAGTGACACATGTGTGCGTGGGTCATAAAAGGAAGCGTGGATGCCCAAGGCAAATGCCACGGGCGGTCTTCCTGCCGCCTAACCAGGCAGTCCCTGGTGGCACATCCAAGGGAGAATGGGGGCGGCCGGCTAGGCCAACGTACTATGATGCTGGGAAGAAGGCGCTAGGAACGGGAAATGCATCTCCATTTCCGGAAACGGAGGACTTTGAAACAAAGAGGAGAACGGGCAAAGTCTATTGGTGATTTAAGGAGTAGAAGTCCTTTTCAGAAGAAAAAGTTCTTAAGTATGCTGGAAGGAGGGGTAAACACGAAAAATGTTTGACACATGGAAACAAATTAGTTGCAACATAATGGTGCAGCTCAGAATTGAGTTGCCCACATGGAATGTCACATAAAATACATAGTAGATGCTCTACACTCCACACCATATGGACAGCTGATGTTTGACTGCTAGCACTGTCTTGACCAAGGCCCCACCATTCTCTTGCAAGAGTTCGAGTGGTGCTAAGCTCATTTAAAGTCCCTCAGTATTGTGAAATATACAATGTAAAAGTGCTCGTATATATATATAGTGTATTTATATGATTTTGTGTATTATTCGTGGTGTAAATTGCATAATTAGCTACTGGTAGCTGATTGTGGCAGATATTTACTTCCTCTTGACTTTTTCTGCGATCTATATCATCCATCTCCCAGTAGTTACATCAGCCATAATAGAAGAACTGTCTCACAGTAGGAAAGTGTGGGTGAGTGTCTCAAATTTTGTAGTTTTTGCTGTTTGGTGGTTCGTTTATCATCTTAGAAAATAACTACTGATTTTATAGCAATGATTTGAATTGAAAATATCTATTTACTCATGCATTGTCACAGTACTTGTCTTGACTTTCAATGAAAAACTTTGGACATTTTATGTTCTAGTTTTATTAGCAAATGATATTGCCCGAAGGTGTGTAGTTACATTGTGCTAAGCTAGTATTTTAATAATTATACGTAATGAAGTAATTATACTGAGTTCAAATCGCAATCGAGAATTTTTTATCTCGTACACGTACATGAAATTAGGCGAATGAGAAAAGAAATACATTGTTTAAGTGTTCTATAGTCCAAGTCTAGATGTGACAAATATGTTTTCTTGCAAATCACAAATATAGGTACTGCACCCATTCATGCTGTACAAACGAAGGAATCAACTAGTCTTGGAATCGATCAGCCACAGAAATAAAAAAGGTTAGAGACGAACTCTTCTTGCATTATAGCTTTTGAACAATTAAAATAATTCAATAATTCAATTGACTCGTTTAAATCTTTTTTCTGTGATTTTACAATTTTTCAATTAAAGTTAGTTGAAATAAATTTTAATTTAATCTATAAATTCATAATGTCAATTATAATTCGTTTTAATTCATTATAAATTTTAGGTTAAAGGAAGATAATATCCCAAAATGTCTTCGAACAAGTCACCAGTATGGGAACATTTTACAAAGAAGGGAAAAACAGAGGCAAGATGCAATATATGTCAAGTCACTATCCAACGTCAAGGATCCAATACTACTGGGATGATCAACCACTTAAAAATCCACAACATTTCCCTGCTTAAAAAAATGGAAGAACCGAATGATGATGCTACTATATATTCTAAAAAGCAAAAACAGGAAAGAATATTTAATTTTGTGAGAAGAGAAACATTGAACGAAATATTAGCGAAATGTGCTGCAAAGGACGGATTTAGCATTAAAGGATTAACGTCATCTGAAGCCATTAGAGGTTTTGTAATAAGTCGCAATTACAACATGCCTAAAATCGAAACAACGGTGATGAAATACATTATGAAGTTCTATGGCGAAAAAAGGAAGTAATGAAAGCAGCTTTATCGCAACAACAAAAATCTGGAAAGAGATTCAGCCTCACTGTCGACGTGGAGTGACGTAAATGTCAGAAGATATATGAATGTTTCAGTCCACTCAGCAGCAATGTCACCATTCGTTCTTGGACTGGCTCCTATTGAAGGTTCTTGTGATTCTAATGCCTCCATAGCTCTAGTCAAAGGAAGACGTAATGAGCTTGGAATTGATATGGATTCTAATGTTGTCGCATCAACTCAAGACGGAGCTGCATTAATGGTAAAATATGTAAGGAATATTCCGGCATTGTCTCAGTTATGCTGCAACCATGGAGTCCATCTTGGTGTTCTTGATGTGTTTTCTAAGAAAACAGTCCAGCCTCTCACTGATGACGAAGAAGAGAATGATGAAGATGAAGAATTCCATGATGATGATGATTACGCTGATTAGAATGAGGAGGATATCAGTAATACCGTAATTGATACGTTTCTTGTTGATGGCAATTCGAATTTTGAACCGGAGAGCATCAATGAAATTCCATAAGTCCGTAGAGACATTGGTATAGTTCTGGCGAAGACCCAAAAAATTATTAAATTTTTCAAAAAATCTGCTGTAATAAACAGTGTTCTTAAAAAGCATGTGCTGGCACAAGAAGGCAAGCAACTACGATTGTTACTTGATTGCAAGACCCGATGGAACTCCGTTATTCCTATGGTAAATCGTATCTTAAAATTGAATAACTGCATAAACAAGGTTTTGATGCAGATCGGCCAGCAAAAATTTAAAGATACGAATATAACTGTTTTAAAGAATATATCGAAAGTTCTGCAACCTGTCGATCTTGCAGTCAGAGTTAAGCAAAGAGGACTGCAATTTACTGAAAGCTGAAGGAGTTTGCATCTTTCTTTTGAATAAATTACAACAAGCAGATACGGATCTCGCTACTGAAATGATGGATGCCTTAAAAAAAAGAATCGATGAAAGACGAAAGAAAGATATTGTGTCGTTGTTGCTTTTTTGCAAAGTGGCAATTATCCTAACTCCCACTTTAACGATTATTTTACATATTCTTCAAAAAATGTAATCAAATCATTGGCAAAAGATACATATGGTAGGTTGTTTGGTGAAGATGAACATGAAAATGAGCAAGAAGAACCAGTTACGGAAAATGAAGGGTCTGCTAGTTCTGTCTACGGTGAGATGCAGAAAAAAATACAATCTGTTATGGCTATTCCTAAAGAAACTTCAACAAAATCAACAATGGACAAAGAGCTAAAATTGATTGAAGGAAATCATGGCAAAAGAGGATTGCACAGAAAAATTGTTCCAAGCTTTGATAACAATTCAACCTACTTCAACAGCTAGCGAGAGAGCGGATTTTAAAATGAGTTCCAGGCGGAAAAGGTAAAACAGCTGCTTTGCCAATATCAAGATGTATTTTCCCTTAAAGAAGGCGACTACGGAAGAACTAAAATGATACAGCACAAGATTGATACTGGAGATAGTAACCCTATCAAGCAGCTACCTAGGAGGGTGTCATTGGCAAAACAGGAGGAAGTAGGTAGAATGATCCAGGATATGCATAGTCCGGGGATAATAGAGCCATCTCATAGTCCCTGGGCCTCTCCAGCAGTTATGGTAAAGAATAAAGACGGCTCGACTAGATTTTGCGACGACTACAGAAGAGTAAATGATGTTACCAATAAGGATAGTTACCCTCTTCCCCGTATAGACGATACCTTGGACACTGTGTCTAAATCGAAGTGGTTTTCGACACTGGATATGAAAAGCGGTTACTGGCAAGTTGAGATCAATCCGGCAGATATGGAAAAGACCGCGTTTTCGACTGGGATAGGCCTCTGGCAGTTCACCGTTATGCCCTTCGGCCTCTGCAACGCGCCGGCCACTTTTGAAAGGTTAATGGAAACGGCTTTGAGGAGTCTGAATGGAAAAACCTGCCTCGTATATTTGGACGACATTATTGTTCTTGGAAACAGTGTTGATGAACACCTCAGCAACCTGGGAGAAACTCTGGAGAGATTACGTGCAGCTCATCTTAAGCTCAACCCAAAGAAATGCAAAATGTTCCAACGGGAGGTAAAATATTTGGGACATATTATTGCAGCAGATGGGGAAGGAACTGACCCGGAAAAGACAGAAACAGTAAGAAGCTGGCCTGTGCCGAAGGACACGCATCAACTCCGAAGCTTTCTAGGCCTATGTTCGTATTACCGTCGTTTTGTGGAAAAATACGCCGATATAGCAAAACCATTGCACCAACGTACGGAAAACACACGCTCCTTTAATTGGGCCGAAGAGTGCCAGAATTCTTTCGAGAAGCTAAAGCATTCTTTTTGCTGTGCACCGATACTGACACACCCCAAGCCTGATTGTAAGTTTATCTTGGATACGGATGCAAGTCATACGGGTATGGGAGGAGTGTAATCCCAAGTAGAAAATAAGGAGAAGAAGGTAGTGGCATATTTTAGCAAAACCCTGTCCAAGCCCAAAAGGAACTATTGCGTCACGAGAAAGGAGCTCTCGGCAATTGTTAAAGCACTGGAACGGTTTCACAAGTATCTATGTGGCCAAGAGTTTCTGATTCGGACAGACCACGCATCCTTAAGTTGGCTCTAACAGTTCAAAAACCCAGAGTGACAGTTGACCCGTTGGCTGGAAAAATTACAGCAGTACGAATATAAAATCGAACACCGGATATAAACTAGCCAATTTTTCAATATTTTCCACATACTCTTTTGGGCGTTGGTGCTCTAAGGAGGAACGAATCACATGCTTATTTAAGCTCATCTGCTAATAAGGTATTTTTATCGTCTCAAACATCTTTGCTGTATCAGAGAAATGGTCGTATAAACGTATATTTGTCGATAATATTCTAAAATAACACTAAATCGTGTCAAATATAAGATTAAAATATGTAGTTAAATAAGAAAAATTCAAACAAAAATAAATGCCTATCAGTTTTATATAAAAACAGTGCTACGTAAAAAACAAAAAGGAGAAAAATGAGTTTCACTTTAGATGGCGGGTCACCGTTTGGCATTAATACAAGTACTTGACTGAGCGGACAGCTGAAAGTTTATAATAAATCACAACCGATATTGAATTATTGGAAGTGATATAAAAAAGAATCATATTTTCCCTCCTTTCATTTCGGAAATAATCATGCCTCCTAAGTCGGGAAACAATTCATCTGTATGCCGTCATTCCGTTAAATGATTCAGAAATGATTGTTTTAAGACCAAGAAATGTTGGGGGAAACTGAATACACCTGCTGTTAAATCGTCTCAACATTTCCTCAATTCATCATGCGGAAATTTCTCTCAGGTAAAAAAATGACGACTCAGATTTAGTTATTTTCTTGACCAATGAAATTCAAGCGCTCTTTTGCGATATCGCACATCCGGTGGCATGACTTCGAAAAAGAATGTTGAGTGAGTTATTACAAAGCTGCCGATCTGCGGGGTAAAACAGAAATACAAACGAACTGACGTGGGAGTGATTTTGTATTGCAGAACGCCATTGAAGCTCCAGCAAAAGTTCTTCGTAAGAACAATTTATGCTACAAAAGCAAGACTCTGAAGGCATGGGACACCATTTATACATTTTGATGCGTTCGCATTACGTCCTAGTTTAACATATCTTCAAAATTTCTAATCAGTTTTCAGGTTATTAAAAAGGCGAAATAATTTTGGAGTAGCCAACAGTGAAATTCACGAATAACATTTAAAACATTACGGATAAGACGTTTACATTAACCTTTATCAAAATGGAGAGACTTCAGTATAAATTGTGGTTCTCATCCCACACGATCGAAAAGGAAAATTTACATGAAAATAAACATTCCATATGAATTAAAAATAGCCATAGCCATTATAGACGAAAGGCAATTCCAAAACGGGGAGGCGTACGCAAGAAAATAAACA
This sequence comes from Tanypteryx hageni, assembly GCA_028673005.1. Taxonomy (NCBI): domain Eukaryota; kingdom Metazoa; phylum Arthropoda; class Insecta; order Odonata; family Petaluridae; genus Tanypteryx; species Tanypteryx hageni. The sequence continues at coordinate 97,029,487 of CM054112.1, read as the reverse complement.
TTACGTTCCATTTACTCCTATAATTAATCGTTTACATTTTACTATCTCCGAAAATATAAATTCATGATTATATTTCCGATAAATATGTAGATTTCCTCACGGCACGTTCTTTTTGAACCACTATTTAGCTCGTGAAAATTTCACTTTTTCGCCGAAATTGACGCGTAAACACACCGAGGAAGTAAATAGAAAACACCAAGAGATGAAAGAGACGGAAAGGGAGAAGGACAAAACATTCGCGACAAGGACTCGTTTATCAACACGACCCTGTCTTCTTTCCGCCACCCGCAAAACACAGCATCCCTTTCCCGCGCTGCATATCTGGCGAGGGCGGATTTATCAGCCGAGACAGGGAGAGAAAAAAAGAGAGGATAAGACCATTAAAAAAGAGAAGGGAATAATGCACTAAACAGAACCCGGGAAAAGCGTCCCATAATTCCTAGCAGGACATATTTCACCTTCACGCATGGAACTTCCCAAAGCGAAGGGCGTTAGCCACTGCCCGTGGAATCCAAAGGACTGTGACTCTCTCCGTCTCCCAGTCCCTTCCTCGCGACCTCTCCATCCCCCGCGTCCGGGAATATCGCAGAGCGAACCCGAGGGTCACCGCTATGCGAGGTCGGTAATGAGGTCAACTCGGTCTTCCACATGTTTCAGTGTCTTCTCCGTCGTAGAATTCTCGAGGGAACACTTCATCAAGGAATCATGGGACTCGAAAAGGCCTTCTACTGCATTTGCTTCCACGATAAGAAGCGAGACAGCAAAATCGTAGGTCCGATAGGGAGAGGAGACGGGATCGGAGGAGGAAGGCACCGATATTTTAGCCTTAATTGCGGTTTCCGTATCGCTATGCGTGGGTTGTGTGGTCTTTATGGGAGTGTTTGAAAATAATTGAAAATGTGAGCGCGATTTCCAGTATTCGCGAGCACAAGTCCGCAAAGGTCATGGGCGTTGGCGGCGAATTAATGGACTATGCGGCCTGCTAGTAAATTAAATCATTCCGTTGTGTTGGGTCGCTCTCTTGAAGTTCAGTCGCTGTTTATTATTTGGTCTCTTGAACCCCAAACATGGGAACATTCCTTCGTGACCACCGCTTTACCGCTTATTAAAATCGATGCGATAAGGGTACATGAATCAAATGAACTAGTTTATTAAAAAATAAGCTTTTAAAATATGACCATGGACCCTCTTAAGTGAGTAAGCTAATATATTATGACACCATAAACATCACTAATTTCACTAACATAAACTCATGAAAAATTTTGTATGGGCGTTTTTCGTAAATATATGTAAATGCTAAAGATCCTAGTTATGAATGATTAAAATTTAGAAAATGTTAAAAAATTGCAGTTAAAAAAATATAAATCCTAGTATCTGATTCCTTCGTTAATAAATGTTGGTTCCTCTCATTTGATTATACCCATTCAATAACAAGTATTCGAAAATATTTCTCATTGAGTTATATTTTTAAAATATAAAATTAATACATTTACTAGCAAATTCCCCGCACTTATTGAAATATTCTGTAGCCAAAAATATAAGCTTCGAAGGTAATGTCAGACATGGGATTCTCTCTTCCCTATTTCCGCAACTATTCACGATAGAATTGCGCATTTCATCACAAAACCATATGAAATAGAGATGCGTTGTAACAGTAACACGAAATCCACTTTTTAAACCAGCATTTTACGTAAATATTGTATTTTTCAGTATGAAACTCGTTTTATATCCCACAGGGCAATTGGACTTTGTTAATTCACGAACTTTGTTTTCGCAGATTTTTTCTGCAATTGCACTATACACTTCTTTACGTATTATAAAATATAGATAATTTCAAATGTGTAATTATGGCGGGAAAACCTTTTCCAATGATGTTATGTGGATAACATATTATTTATTATTGATTTTCACTAACAGGATCCCTCGCATTACCTCAAATAACTTCCGTTGTGAACCCTAACGTGGCTCGACGAAGCATTATTATCTAAGAAGCTGCAATTGTTAATTCGTAAAAAGTTTGCCCGCCACTGCTATAAGCCTTCGCAGTTCAATAGGAGTCTTATACACACCAAACTTCATGGTTATCGGTTTGTCATATTCGCCACACGATATAAAATGCATGATATGCTGATATAAAATACATGATATTCTGATAAAAATGATGGACTATAAATTTCAAGTATGGTTAAGGTTAGAACCCTCAATGATTACTGTAAAACCAAAAAAAGTAAATTAGAAAAAGCTTACAGATGATGAACCACTAACCAATGGATATATTGAACGAAAAAGTCCACTCAAATTTCCTTTAAATATTACATATACTTAATTTATTCTCACATTTCGACAAAGAACATACTCCTTTAACAATAAAAATGTGTCCAAAATTTAAATATATCATGAAGGATCACTTTAAAATAGCCTTAGCTAACGATAGTTGTAGTTTTTTAATGATTAAATAATTATAATCGTTAAAAAAAAACTCCTTTCGCTGTTATGGCGAAATTAAGAAGTACCCAAGTATGGAAGAATTTTTTAATAAAACGAAAATAATTTGCATAAAAATTTATTAACATTTCAATTAGCACAATGTTTTGTTATATTTCCTTACTTTGTAGGGCTGATAATTCAAATACGCAAATAAATAAATGTGTTCCTTTTAGAATATAAATCTTGAGTATAATTAAAGTAAATTGAAATTCATTAAAAATCAGTAAATGACTTTTAAGCAGCGATATACCATCATAACACCAACGGATCATACCATTAAATGAGTTAAGATGCCTCGTCTCAAAGTTTTTACCGAAATTATATGATACGGAATTCATGATACATAAACCATAATTATTACCTTTGGTATATCGTAAAACCTATATTAGCATATAAGCTGACGATTTTCTTTTTAAGTTCTTTTACGCGGAACTTTATACAATATACTGAGTCATTTCAACATGAATACTAAATAGTTATTGCCTAATACCCGATTTAGTACGCTCTTGCGACAGAGAAGTACAATTATTTACCCGCTTTATAAGAGAGTTTTTTGCTTATTTCGATTAAAATACTATGAAAAATTTAACGCAGTTTTATTCTCTAGTTTATTTTAGGGTTAATTAAAGACCAAAGTGATTATATTCGCGATTTGGAGGATAAAAGATAAAGTGATCAATACTAATAGTAAGGAAAGACTTTAGTTCGTACACTTTCTTTCTTAGAGGATCCTGTCGGCAATAACTTGGGAACATTTCTTCTTAATTGAACAATAGAATAGACGATATACTGAGTTTGCCATACGCCATAGCGTATAGTCAAAATAGTCTAAATACATTCATACTACAGTCATTCATAAACATCTGACTGAGATTTACGGCGAATGTATAAAATTGATAATATTAATTTGGACAGAGTGTAATACAAAACCCGAGTTACCAAAAAGCAGCAAATATGAAATATATATATGAAACTGGTATTTTCAACTACAAATATAATAAACTTTAAATATTATTAAGTGAGCCGGCTTGCCAAGACTTATATAAACTTTCGGTAAATATTATCTTTAAGACTATTAAAGCACCGCTAATTTGAATCAATAATCTTTATGTTGCCATTAACGGAAACCAAACCCACTTGATCTTATAGGGCTAAAATAAAATGTTACCGTGCTCGGTTACTCGAACAATAAGTCAGGGTTTCCCAAACTGTGTTCCGCGGAGGGAGGGGAAGGGAGGGGATTATCATACAAATCATATCTTACATTATTTCTCGAAAACCAAGAACCTTATAGACTTAAAACTTGGTACACATATTAAAAATATGTTGAGGATGTGCAAGTCTGGGCCAGAATTTTGATTTTAAGGAGAGGGAGAAGCCATAAAAATCATACCCTGACTTGAGGCCCGTGTTAATTTTTAACACACCTTATTTTGAATATTCTAAGCAAAATATCAAATTTGAATCTATATTAAATTTGCTCATACCAATTAAGGGGAATATTGGTCACTTATCTCCAGAGTACCTTGAGTTTGAATGAGAATATTGGCGAGTAAAATGAGCATGAAATATTCGAAACTGCAAATCCGGAGCAAAGCCCGGGATATTATCTAGTTTAATATAAATATGGTTAGATATCAAATCAGTTTCTTTTTTTCAACAATTGCCGCTTCTTATTAAAAAATTAAATGGGATGAATTTAATTTTTTCAGGATAGAATATGACTGGCTAGAATTCGGTAAGAAGAGCGTAAAAAGAGTTGCTACATTGTGTTTTTTCAGACTTGAGGTGAAACTCCTGAACCTTGATGATAAATTAGATCCAGCTTCAAATATGCGTACGTATATTATTAATTTATACATAGGAATATTCTGGTCAAAAAGTAACGTAACAAATTATTATTGAAATTAACGAAGACTAGAGAGACTGTGACGCTTCGCTGTCACATTAAGTTGATTTTGATTTTTTTAAATAATCAATATGATCAGACATTTATTTGACAAGAGATGTTAACTTCTTTCTTCGTAAATAGAACAAAGTATTCTATTTATTATTAACCTGTATTAGGATTAAGGATAAGTATAATTTAATTTTTTAATTTTCCAAGTGATATGTTAAATAAAAATAACCGACCTTGCTAAGTTCTTTTAAACTAATTTCTTCATTAATATTACAGAATAAACAGGCTCTACTTAAAGACATAAATCAACATAAATGTAAACAAACAAAATTACGTAATATCGTCAAGGGACTCTATTTTAATCTTATACCGTTTAAAACGTTTTTCGCTTGACTTAAAGAAATTAATTTAATTAATTTTTAAACGATGCTTCAATAACGAATAAAATGGTTCTTTAATTCAAACGGGAAAGGTTCACTTATTCTTCAAAAATGTTCGAAATCCATGTAAACAAACAAAATGACGTAATATCGTCAAGGGGCTCGCGAGTATACACCCAATATTACCACTCGCTCAAATGAGGTGGCCATGGTAACTGACAATTCTCATTGCTTAAAAGTCGCGTTTTTTCGCATTAAAAACGGATTTTCCGGGAAATTCGGAACGCAATTGAATTTTCACGGTAACCAAAATGAACTTCTTTCTTTTTACAACACAACCGTTTAGGTCCCGACTTCGTATCTTGATTCTAACTAATTTTAAAATGCGATTTTATAATGCCCAAAACTGATTCCGATGCTTTTTTTATGGAGTGCAGGGGTGTCGAAAAACCCCCCTTAAAAAAGAATATTTAACGTTTCCGGGTGAATGTTGTACTGTTAAAGAACAGGAAATTTCCGCATCTTTCCAAATTATAGATGACATAATAGCCCAAACAGCAGCGGAGATATAAGCTTCCCAATAGGCTATAACCAACCAACCAAAACGTTCGCCTAGACTACGACGATTACGGTAATATAATATAAGATACTTTAACAATTAATCGAAGATCCTTTATGCCATCGACGTTTACTTTCCATTCCACGTAAGGCAATTGTTAAGCTATTTAGGGTAAACAGAAACGCAGCTAAAAGAACTACGCGAAATTAATAGAAATTCCAAGGAAAAAATTTGTGTATAGAACTAATTATATTCCCATAAATTCCTGTTTTGTGAAGATGAAAATTCCCAGCGATAAGCTTGCAATAGGAAAACAGAAGTAAGGCGCGTTATTTCATGAAACGCATTAAAACTTTAGAAAGCAACTAGAAACTTTTAAATCTATTTGTAACTACTCATTTCCTGGCGCTGAGCTCCAACCTAAATACCGCTCTATACCCCAAGGAAAAAAATAATCAGACGAAAAAAAAACAAAAGATGACTTTTGTTACGCACCATCCTCCCAACGATATAAGTCTCTTAATATCCTCCTCGGATGCCCCTCTAAGAGCGACAATCCGGCTCCCGTTGATCGCTTGAGGACAAAACAGTCAAAACCATTACGAACGGAAGCGTCGTCGTTCAAACTGGAAATCTGCATAATCCGCCATTTTGTAATACCCGATTTCATTGCCCGGGACTTGGTTAGAGTGACGTACGGTGTGGAAATGGCGGTCCACGGATGATATGAGGCGTGTGTTTATGAGAGGGGAGTGATGCAAGGGCACGGATGGAGTGAGAAGGTGTTTTTTTTTGTTAAAAGAAAAGCCGCGCTCCCTTCTGACTACGCGCCATCTTCTCTCACGGGCTACCGGGGATCAAGGTGGGAGAGGATCGACTTGAGACGAGTTTTGTTGCCAGGCTCGAAACGCGAAAAGTTTAAGGAAGAGAGTTAAAATGTTAAAGGGGTATTAAGGCGAGATTGCAGCCAGAGAGCAGATGTCGAGAGCGTGTCTGGAGGGAAGTCGGTGCGTAACATGTTGATCACGTAAGGATTTGAGGTTTTTTTTCAAGAGGGGACGTGAGTAGTTCCTTTCGCTTCAATGGATTCGGGTGAACGCTTTACCATATCTTTCATAATAAATCTATATGCGAAAGTAATAGGGTACTGAAATACACGCAGAGCACATGTTATCCACGCTCAATAGGAATAATTGGGACCAGGCGAAAGAAACAGCCTACGCAGGACTTTAATGTTTTGGGAGCTCAGTCGTTGAAGAAATAAAAAATATTCACACTAAATACTTAAACAGCGCATATGAATTGTTATATATTATCCTATCTTTATAAAACTTTAAATTAAAACATATCTTTTTTCTGCAGCTAGTCGAACTTCCTATGAGAATTTCTGAGACAAGAGGAGTGGAGAAAGGCTCAATCCCGTAACTGCCGAAGTGCTTTCTTTTAATGTTTTCCACTCATACGCGAATGGACAGCTTCGCTAAAAACAGCAGCGAAATTTTCTATGGCTACATATAATTAAGGATTAGAAACGTCAGAAGACTAAAAGTCAAAAGAATAAAAATACGAACGTTAGTTATTCTAACTAATTAGGGAGCAATATGTAAATGGCCACTATTAAACAGCTAATAGTCTCACCTCTGGTAGAATATGATTGTCGCTTTATGTCAGCTGTTACTTCTAATGATAAAAATATTATCAATTATAAATTCTGGTTATTTGAATCACTAATTTCAAAAATGTTTCAATAGATAATGTTATTATTATTTTTAGTGCCATTACAAAGCTCACTCCAAAAGACATTACAAAGCACATGAACGAGTACGATTTTTAACAGAGTTTGTCATTCTGAGATTTAAATGACTCATCATATCTCTTATACAATATCATCACTCCAAAAAATTGACCATGCACTCTTTTTCAAGTGCGTTCCGGAAAGGAAAGCTTATTTATAGTAAGAATCTACCCGCGTGTATTATTAACGTTGTTAAGTAAAGTTTCCGCAATAAAATCTAGCCTGGATTATTTCCCCACAGCTGATAAGTGAACCGAGCAGAAAACCTCTTTACTAACCGCACATTTATGAAAAAATATAGTCCACAAATCGACCAAAAATCTATAATTGCCAAGATACTTTTATTGCAAGAAAGAAAGATAAAAAATTAATCAATTTAAGGAAAAGTTTTGATGGAAAAACTTTCACGGCTCCGTTTCGACGCAATATAGGCATTGTTTTTATATCCATCAAGTAAAAGGTACATGTTAGCTTCGGAGCGCCATTCTTGGTGGCAGACCAAGTTTAATGAACGTCTATTTTAAAGTTCTTAAAGTCTATAAAAACTTACGGTAACAACGAAAAAAACTGTTCGGACAAGTTTATCTCTTTTGTAAAAAGTTCTATGATTATGCTGTACCATGTCCTATTATTTTTTTAAATGCATATACCGAATATACTAATTTTCATTCCTATCGTGTGGTGTGATTGCGATGAATCAGCTGCTAATGGACGACAGGTATTATTATTACCCAAAAAATATAAAATTTATATTTATATTTGCATGTACAAAATAATTAATCTTCATTTTTTGCCCCAAGTGTGGAGCCCAAAATCATTATAACTATAAATTTTCATCTTCTTTTAAATTATGGAGCCATCGCCATTTTTACGAGGTGTGATATATGTACAAAAACGCTGCTATAAGCTTAAAATTATTGAAATTATAATAATATAATAAAGTGGAAGCCAACGCTTGCCCAAACGCTGCAGAAATATGGGAATAAGGCGAATGAATGATGGCAACCTTCCAGACCTGAAGTGATCTTCACTGATTATGATACATACGGTAAAATAATAAAACACTCGTTAAACACATATAATTTTAAAAGACATTTCATTATAGACCCAACTGTACTTCATAGATTCCGCTATATATGTGTGCTACAGACCCTCAAGTTTTACGCGTAATAATATTCGTGAAGTTAAATACTTAGGCAAAGAATGAAGGTGCTAATACACTTCACAATTATCGAGTAGAACTGAGTTTTACATAAATAAATCATATAAAGAAATTAACTGTTTAATCTTGGCTTAGTTATTCAATGATGGGTCCTAATGGTAATTATTTGTCAATCAAAAGAGAATTTCGAATTTTTTAAGAATTATCTAATGAAGATTTCTGTAAATATGAGAAATTAATGAAAATAATTAAATTATCTAACATATTTATCATAAGAGTCTATCAGTGTGTTTCTACGAAAAAAATTTTAATCTTTGCGTGATTTATTTTTACATTTTATTCGGTCGGTTACAATTTTAGCGCCATTAGTTTGATGAATTATACGAATGCCAGGCTGAAAAAAATAAGATTAACAAAATCCTTTTGGAGAATGAAATGTTATTTGCCTAAAACATTCAGTGATGAAAAAACAGGCAGATATGACAACTTAAATTTAAGCTAAAATTAGGCGGTAAGGGCATTTTCAGTTTAAGGACCTAACGTACTTTTATATAAATTCATACAATAAAAGAAATTTTTTAAACGAACTACATTAGATAATTCATTCGATATGAGTACATTGAGAAAACAGTAAATAGCTTTCAGTAACCAAGAGGAACATAACTGCATAACTAACTGAAAGTAATAAGCTGCTTCCTTTAAATTAAGTCATAAAGCCGTCTCTTTCGCCTTAAGTAATAGAATGTCATAAATATGAAAATAGCAAAAGTTTTCCGGTTAAAAACTAATTAAACTTTAGACAGAACTTTTATATCCGATGTTGGGTAAAATTAATTTTTAATTTATAATAGTGCGCGTATCTGTGTTATTTTTTTATTTATTTTATGACGAAATAACTCGGAATATATGTTGTGATGCATGGATAACTTGAATTATGGCAGAATATTTTGTGATGCGCATAACGCAATAAGCAATGAAATTTCACTTCTGCAACTAAGTGACCAAAAACAATACGAAGGCATTCAAAGATAAGACAGAGATAAGAGTTGTAAGCCACCCTAGTTAGCGGAGGGCATCGAACCACCGGCATCCCGCCCTTATGCTTTCAGCATTCATCATGCGAGGCGTGAAATTTGTCGATTAACGAGGATCCACCCATTTTAAAAAACCGTTCCGACGATCAATCATCCCCCTCTGTCGTTCGCTCATTTCGATAACGCAACGGTTTTCCGCCGATTCGTTTTAATAAAGGAAGGGGAACGTCGATAGCGCTTCGAGTGCCTTCGGCTAACGATATGAGGGCGCACATATCCTCCGATGCAATTCACAAAGCCACAATCCCCCGTCACCCAAAAAAAAACTAGAACGTTCCGCTAATAATATAAAACTCGCGACAGCCGTCAGCTTTTTCCTTCACCCGCATGCACGGGCACGTGCAGAGCGCCGTAAAATAAAAAGAAGAGGATAATCTCTTCCTTTTCGAATTCCCCCCCCCCCCCTCATTTTCGAAGTGCCGATTGACAAAAGGTTCGAAAATGCGTTGCCTTCGCAACAGAATGCCCCGACATACCCCGCCCCCCTCACCCTACTCCCAACTGTACCCCGCGGCTGCTTATGGATGCGCTGCGGGATGTGGGCGCGTGAAGTGAGGTTGATGCGGGGACTGGAGGAAGTGGGAGAAGACGATAATTCAAGCAAAGGGTAAAGAGGCAGTTCGATTTTATCCCGGTGTGAAAAAAGATTGGTGGGGATTTTTGGGTGGATGAGAAGAGCGTGAAAGGAAGAGAAGGAGGAGGAGAGAGAGGGGACAGAGAACAGGGAGGGAGAAAGGGGGAGGGAAGTAAGGAGGAAGTCGTCGGGTCACACATACGGGCGATGCCACCTTCCCTGTCTCTCTTTCTCTCCCTCACCCTGCCTCACCCCACTCCCTTCTGCGGGATTTCCCATTCCACGGAAAATTCCTAAATAGAGGACATTCGCTTTTTTTACGCTGCATCGCTCGATAAAGCTCTTTCACAATATTGAGATTTTTCCACACCTTAATCACGCTTTGATTTTTTGGAACATTTAAATCATGTGAGTTGCATTGATCACAGTACGAGTTGTGACACGATGAGTCTCTTTCTGTGACAACGGTTTATAATTTTTCACTATGCATATAAATGCATTACGCAGCTAAAATGTGTCTGTGCGTGCGTATGTTTATATATATATATATATATATATATATATATATATATATATATATATATATATATATATATATATGTTTATATATATATATATATATATATATATATATATATATATATATATATATATATATATATATATATATGCATGTTTATATGTATATGTATACATCCACTTTTGTAGGTTTCTCATAACTGCGATTAGCACTGAGCATATTAAAATGAATTGCATCAATGAAAAACGATTGTCACATAAGCACTATTTTACCGTATTCGCCTCGCTTGGACCATAGGTAGTATATGAGAAACATCATTAGATAATTGATGGAATAAAGTGATCCGAAGATCCTATGCAGACAGGCATAAGCTGTTAAAGTTGGGAATCATTTTGAAACGAGAATGCACGGCAATCTCACCATTAGAGAGGGAGGAGTTTTCTTCGGTGTGTCTCTTCGAGGACATCCGTTGGGGCAGTTTGATACTAGCTTGGCTAGTTCCGTCCCAACCAAGAAAACATCCGCGTTCAGAAACGAGAAAATTGATCTGCTATGATAGTCCAGTGGTAGAATATCCGTCCGGCAAGTGGAAAACCCGGGTTCGATTCCCGATCGTAGGAGACTTTTTTCTCGTTTCAAAATTATTCGCAACTTAACAGCTTATGCCTGTCTGCATAGGATCTTCAGATCACTTTATTCCATCAATTACCTAATCATGTTTCTCGTATACTACCTATGGTCCAAGCGAGGCGAATACGGTAAAATAGTGCTTATGTGACAATCGTTTTTCATTGCTGCAATTCATTTTAATATGCTCAGTGCTAATCGCAGTTATGAGAAACCTACAAAAGTGGATGTATACATATACATATAAACATGCATATATATATATATATATATATATATATATATATATATATATATATATATATATATATATTTATAAACATACGGAAGACTCGAGTTCGATTCCCGGTTGTAGCAGACTTTTTTCTGGGTTCAAAATTATTCCCATGATTAGATAAGAAAGAAAATTAAGCGGCTGCAGTTACTTAAGTCCATTACATTCTCTATTTAAAATACACGTGCCTTATTCTCTCTGTCAAAGAGTAATGTATATACCATGGGTTGCCAAAGCGTGGCTCGCGAGACGCATGCGGCTCTTTTAACTTAATGTGCGGCTCTCATATATCATTATTGAAGGATGTTTATAGGATTTTCACTTAATAACACAATAACGCATTGTGAATTGATACATTCCATGGATGACTAAGGGACACTCATTCTCACTTTATTGCTTCTAGCAAAGTTTATGTTTATTTTTCACAAATTTACCTGCACAGAATATAAGACTTGCGGCTCTCGAACTTCTGAATATTATTGTATGCAGCTCCGAGAGCTTTGGCCACTCCTCGTATAGGGTAAAGCGAGGAGAGATGACAGGGGCAGGAGAAATGACGTATGTCTTGTTTCCATAATCATAGACAGGGGGCAGCAACGACGGTCAGTGCAGTGTGAACAGTGAAGGAGAAAGTAGAAGTTGACAAATTCATTCTTTATTGAGCAGTTTTTGTGATTTACAAACGAATTTCAATCACAGCTGTTTTTGGTAAGTGGCTGAATTTTCATAAATCATTTCTATTATTTTCATTTCGCATGTTTATCGCGGCAATAATGAAAAAATTGTTTTCTGTAGATGAAGTTGGGTAAGTGGACACGTGCCAATATTACTTGTATACTGTTCCGCCATGTTTTGTCCGGAGGAGAAGGGTGCATCATCTATCCTAACATTTTAGGAGAGACGGCCGCTCGCGGAGGAAGGATTGAAGACGCTGTTTTACTTCCTCAGATACCTAACTTTTATCCGCCGGATCTAAATCCCACCTATAGGGTCTGGCTCCTGCATTTAAATCGCGGTATTTAAATTTCTTTGCCTATTTCTGAATAAATGTACGTATCTCGTGAACTATTGATAGTATAATAATCAAATAAAAAGTATGATCTTGCAGAAGCAATCTGCTTCTAACATTACCAATTCAGTGTACATCATAGAAAAGAAGAAAAATAGTATCCAAGCACAGAAGAATGATGACAAATGCAAGAAAAAAGAAAAATTGCTGTCGGAGTTACAAGAATGCTTAAAACGAGAAAAAAGACGCTGAAAAAGTAAAACAGAAGAAAATCAATAAAAACAAACTAAATGGATCATCTAAGAAAACTGTTAAACGGGGAAAGAGGCAAAGTCGCCGTATATATTTTCAGTCGTCATCGTCAGAAGGTGATGAAGAACCAATACTCCTGTCTGATGATCAATCATTATTATCAGCGATCTAATGATTTCTCACCTATTCTAAAATCTACGATATTTTATTAAATTGTGCTTTACCCTATACCAGGGGTTCCCAACCTTTATGTTGGCAAGGGCGCCTTCGACTTCGAAAGCGACGGGCGCCGCTGATATTTTACCCCCCTCCCCCCGATAAATGTCGATAAAAATCGAATTCGTAAAAATTTCAAAATCGGCGAAAAAGAATTGTCGTCGATTTTTCACTACTAAATTTTCTATTAAATTATTAGGATTATTAAATTTGCTTTGTCACACTTAAATTTGATATATTTTAACGCCAAACGCCTAAAACAAAAGAGAAAATCTACATTTTTCATACCAAACAGCCACACTTCATTCGGCATTCCAAACCCTTTCTAAGATCCCTTACGTCTTAAGGATCCATACTGAGCTGACACGGGTACGGGACAAAACTATATGATCGGTTTATTGCATTCTGTCTTTAACCTCGCCTACACCTGATAACCCCTACGCCCCTAAGTCATGAAGTCTTTTTAGATTAGTACTTTCTAGATTCTGTGGACGCTCACCATTATACGTCAAAAGAGCTAAATTTTTTAGCGAGGATACCTGAGCAAACCTCGGCGGGCGCAACAGCGTACATTCGCGGGCGCCATGGCGCCCGCGGGTACCGCGTTGGGAACCCCTGCCCTATACTAAATGTGGTTGATTCGCAATTAGCATCATCTAGGAGCGACACAAGGTTGTATTAGCTTCAACTGATACATTCTAAATGATTTGAAATACGTCCATCAAAAATACCATTTCGATTATCTGTTATAGCAATGTATCGTTTCGCCGTCATCGGAGTAATCTACTAAATTTTATTATATACGCTTGGCGGATAAACTTTGATCGCCTACGGTGAAGCCTTTCAATCTAAAATTACGCGACTATGCGTCAAAATAACCCTTTCTTGGACCGTTCTCCTCAAGCGACTGTTTTATCCTTCATTTGACGCCAAAGCACAACAATATAAAAGCAACCATAGTAGAAAAATATCGGACCAAGGAAAATTGGATATTTATTTCCGTTATAAAACACTTCTAAGCAAATTCCTCGAATTGATAAAATACACATTGTTTGTTTGATTAGAGAAGAGGAAACAATTCAATGTAGTAATTGGCTAATTATTTTATAAACTTCTCCCCAGAATACCCTGAAATTTAAAAAAAACAACAAATCTCAATGATTGACAACAACATTGTATTCTGAAACGCGTTTAACCCCAAGATTTCGAACAATAAATTTTGAAAACACTATCTAAAATTATAAAACAATAAAATCGAAACCATGGAATTTTATGAAAGTATTATCGCAACAAAACTGACCAATTCAATCTGAAACAGCGAAGAGTGCCCACGGATGTAGACTTTGCGCTTTCTGGAGTATGGCACTGTAACATTTGCTGTCAATTTGTTTTACAATATATATATATATATCGGGTAAAGAAGAGAATCTGAACATAACTATTGGGGGAAAGCCATTAGAACAAGTTTCAGAATATAAATACCTTGGAAGTATCATAACACGAGAGGCAAAATGTACGGATGAGATCAAAACTAGAATAGGAAAAGCAAAAGCGGCTTTCAGGAGAAAGAAACAACTACTTACAGGGAATATAAGGGAAGATATCCGCAAGAAGTTGATAAAATGCTACGTATGGAGTATAGCATTGTATGGGGCAGAAACATGGACGCTAAGGAAAAATGACATCAAATACTTGGAAAGCTTTGAAATGTGGACTTGGAGGAGAATGCTGAAGATAAAATGGACAGATAGGATGAAAAACGATGAAGTGCTACGAAGAATAGGAGAGAAGCGAATGATTATACAGACTATCAGAAAGAGGAAGGCTAACTGGGTTGGACATTACATGAGGAGAGAGAGTATGATTAAAGATGTGTTAGAAGGAAAACTAGATGGGAAAAGGGAAAGAGGTAGGAAAAGGTTTCAGCTGATAGACGATTTGAAAGGGAAAGAGAGTTATCAATATATGAAGAGGACAGCGGAAAATAGGAGTATATGGAGAACCAGGTTTAACCACGAATAATCACGGACCTGTCTACGGACAGACTACCTATGATGATGATATATATATATATATATATATATATATATATATATATATATATATATATATCGTTTAAACAAATTACAAGCATTAAATGTCATTACAATATTACAACGCAACACATATTTTTTATTTTGTGCAAAGATTAGACAATATTGATTTTTTCTCCCAAAGCTTCATTTAAATACAATGGTCCGTTAGGCGAGAGTTTTATTAAAGATACGGTACCTATCATTAAATTTCAATGAAAATTCAACTGCCATAAAGAAAGGACATTATTTGAAGTGAACTTTTATAGAGAAGAACGACGTTGAGTTTTTTTAGTATCCTATGAAGTTCTTTACGACTGAGAGACTAAGAAAAGATCCTTAAGTAAATGTTACCCTTTTTTTGCCAATAAACGACCAAATGTATCTCTTCGACAATGCCTCTTCCAGAAAGATTTTCTTTTTAACCAAATTCCGGCGGATAGCTTCTTTCCATCTCTGAAGAGACATCAATTGATTTCCGGTCATCCAAAAATAGACATCGATTGGAGACAACGACGCGAGGGAAAAAAGACGCGACTTAACGGCCTCTCAAAAAGTACCTTTTGCGTATACGAAAATCACGAACGTTTCTCCAGGTATCGATTTTTCCCGTCCGTCCGGGAAAATTATTCCCTTTGACGGGAGAAAACGGCATTTTATTTTCGGCGAAAGCGGTTGGAGATATGGATTAAATCTGAGCGGGACAAAGAAAAGAGATTTGGACGAAAAAGGCCACACGAAACGTTTTCTTCTTTCTCGAAAGAAATAGAAATAAAAAAAGATTTTACGAAGAGTGAGTCAACGTATTCTTAAACACATAACATAAAGGAGATAAAGATGAGACAAACACCAACTCCGAGGTCAAAAAATGGAATGAAACGTAAACTTTCGCTAAAATCCTCTTCTGGGTATCTATAAGAAATTAACCCAGAAGAAGTGGCACCAATATTTTCTTTAGCGTAGTCATGGAGAATCGTCAGGAAAATCGGCGGATTAAAATAATCGGTGGATTAAAACTGCTCGCATCTAAACGCTACCATTTTACGTTAAAATCGAACGAATTTATGAGGCCTATTAACTCCTATTTCTAAAAAAAATATTTCTTTCGGCAGTTAGGGACCGCCGTTCAGGTCAAATTTCAAGGATTTTTGTGGGAAGGGGGCCCTTTCTGGCGCCATAGCCATAACTGGGATTCCCTCACACACACCATCATCCTATCATACACACGCGAGAGCACATGTTCGTAAGAGGGAGGGAGAGATGAGAACACCCGCGGCCGGCATGTAGCCTACTCTTGTGAAACACACCAATAGGGAAGGGAAGGGTTGAACAAGGCTTTAACGTCCCTTACGAAAAACTTAATGGCTTTCTTTAATCTTAAATGTATTTGCTATAGCTTGCATCCGAGCCTGAAAATCCCCAGAATACACTTCCGCGATACCATCTTAGAGCAGGTCTGTGAAATATCTGTCTTCCAACAAAAATGTAACCCACGGATAAAGGACTTACATCATAAAATGTAGGCATTGCTAATTGTTAATTTCACTTTGCGTTTAAATGTAAAAATTTATGACGTAAAAACCCTTGCATTAATTTAAAGAAACGGAAGGCAAAAAATTCCAATAATTTGGAGTTTCAAAAACAATTTGACCGCTTTTAACAAGAACTGTATTAGTATATTTTTCTTGGATAAATTTCACCATTATTACAAGCTAATTTAGGTTAATATGTGGTAATATGTTGGATCACGTTTGATGTTTCAGGCCGAATACAAAATATAGCAGGCTACAAAGACAGGTGCCGAAATCTTTATAATAAAAATAGCTGCCGCATATTTTCTTTAATAATATAATTACAAAAAACAGTAAAATATTTTAAACAAACGTTTACTGCTTTCCCGCAATCAACATACTCGAATCTGATTATTTAAAACTGCTCGCCCCTATTAATAAATGGTATTTTAATAAAATTATAAATAAGACTAAACTTTTGAAGTTTTGAAAGAGATAAAAAGATTGTACAGCACAAAATCTCATAAAGTAGCAGGAACTATAGTCTTGAATAATTATTGAAATATTTCTGATAAAGAATCGCGTATCTTCACAACCACCTCGAGCAATTCAACAGTCAACGTGTGACTCCTATGTGAATGCCTGTGAATCCTTAAAAGTTAAAATAACACAATTTTTTCACTCAAATTTCGAATATTGTTTACTTACCACTACGAGAATCCAATGCAGATGAAAAAAGAGCATTAAATTTCAATGTTGTTATAATCCATTCTAAATATTATAATAAATAATGATTACTTATAAATATGTAATAATCATAGGGATTGACATCATATTGAGTGTCATTTCGTATTAGAACACACTTATAAAACAACATATTTCATAATATCTCCTGTTTGAGTTGAGATGTTGAGACTCATCAACAAAACATCAGTTTACATATAAAATTACTTTTATTTATTAAACTTCGAATTTTATCATCACCAAAACACGTGCACGACGGTCAACGAAGAGAACGTTCGGCACTTGGCTAACGAATGCATGAATATCCGAAACGTCCAAACAAAATATCTTCTGGTAGTGAATCCTTTTAAGAGCAGAACTGATTAAATTAATTCGGCATAAATGGCGAAGCTGAGAAGATAAACCCTCGTAAAAGTGGGGCCGAATAATTGACTGAATGCCAAGGCGTGTTCTTAAAAAAAAAAGAACGCTACTAAAAGCTAAAAAAAACAAGACGGGATAAAAAACCTTTCGAGGATATTTTAGGTCAAAATGCCTATAAAAAAGATCTCAAGAAACATAGTGGCCGCGAAACCCTTTCCTTCCGATACGCACTCCATCATGAACTTGGTATTTCCTCACGCCTCTTGTCACATGATTCCCGTCCTGGGAAAATGGCACCTAAAATATTCAAAGCGAGCCGGTTTTTGAGCTTTCGTTATGAAAAAAGCGGGACAAGGACAGCGATGAAAGCGACGTGAGGCAAGAATGAAAAAAACTTTCTTAAATGGTTCCAGACCGATCGCTTAATTTACTTGCGGCGACCAGCATACTGTCAATTTATCTTTGATAGATGCGAAAAAGGGATACGCAGCAGGATAAAAAAACTGTAATTGCTGGTGTTGTTTCGAGGGTGTCCGCAATTAAGACCGGGCGGAGTAAGTTTCGAAAATAGGGAGGATGGTCCCAAAAGAATTTCTATCCAATACCCTGCGGAATGGCCTCGGAACCTTCACCCAATTTAGCTATTATGCGAATTGGAAAAGGTCCAAAAACGAGGCGTGATTTTAGTTCTCCGCGAAACGTAGACGATGGTATTAAATCTTAGGTATTGAACGGGTGCGGAATTTCTCTCCAGAGAAGAAGTGTGTACAGCAGGACATGGAAATGATTCACCGCATAGTAGTAACGAGTCCTTGTGGAGTAATAAATATGAAGAGGCACATTTATAGCGGGTGTATGGGTCAGATGGCAATTTTATGCGTGTCGCTCCGAAAACGTCATGTTGTTAGTAAACCGTTCAAGCGGAAATTTGAAAATCGCTAACGAAAAAAGCATAAATTTTGACAATGAACATCAAATATTGGTGAATGATAAATATAACATTATTCGAAAGAAAACTAAAAAAAAATATTTTAAATTAAAATAATTTTATCGTGTTAAAAGACAATTTCTTATATTTCAATTTAATATTATCAGTTTCATTAAGTTAAATTAAACATCTACCTACATAAAGGATATTTTCGCGAGGAAAAGAATAATTTCCATGCAGTCACTCTTAATTCTCGATTAAAACATTTTCAAGGGACTTAAGAACAGATCGTTAAAACAAAAAAATGCATTTACGATTTGAAAGCAAAAATAAAATGATTTTATGAAAATGCGGATGATTTAACTTACAATTAGAACTTGCACGTAAATAGGGCTACGAACAGATGACGTAACTATAATAAGTACATAGTTATGCAACTTGTACGAAGCAGACGGAGAAATAGCTGGTGATCACCATAACAAGCTTGGTTACGTTTAGATGTAAAGCATCTTTGGGTGATGTGCTCTGAAACCTAATTCTGTAATTTATTATTTCGTCAATAACTCGAAATAAAAACGCAGTTTTTTTATTTTCGATATTTCTGTACATTTCCGAAGATAGGTTGAGGCAATGTGGTCAATACCAAAAGTAGAGTTCAAGCAAATTCTAAATCAACACATCTCAAGTCACTGCTAGAAGCTTAACTCCTGCCAATCTTAAAAATTCTAGCATGCGAAACATGTCATCCACTACTCTTTCAGGAATCATTTATAAGGGCGCGCAGTCACTTGCTGTATATATAAGGAGGAAGCTACCCAATGCATCCCTCCAATCCATCACGTGTTTCGTAGCTTACCCTCTGAGAGAGTGGAAAAAACGCACGCGCTGCTTCACGAGAAATATTATTGGCCGTGGGAAAATAAACACGCGTGCCCAAAACAGCCTTGGCATCATGGTGGCTTTATGCGTCACGTAACGGTGTCAGAGGTTAGGTCTATTTCTGTCCCTCTCTCGGGTTGGGAGAGATAGACCTTGGAAGGCAATACGCATCAAGGGAGGCGGAGGAGGAGGCAGATGTGGGAGGAAAAAGAGGAGGGTTAGGGAGTGATGAAGGGGATGATAGTGGGAAGGAGGGAGGAGGAGGGAATGGCGCTGCGGGAAACGTGTATTGTTCGATCCCAGGTGAGGTTAAGAGGGGATGGACCCCGAGACCTGACCCTTTTCAAGGGCAACGAGCTACTAGATAGAGAGACGAAGGAGGAGACACTTAAGCGTGAAACTATTTGAGCGCGGCAAGGAGGGAACAAAAAATAGACAAGAACTGTATTATTATGATTGGAAATTCAATTCAATTTTTTCCTCAAACCGAGCGTTTCGCAACTAGTTCGAGTTTCCAACTCCGTAGAAGTTGATCAATCAGACCGGGTCTCGTTACTCTTTTGTTTTTCGATTTTTTTCGAATCCCCCTTTGCGCGTTTTTCTTTCTTTCTTCGGGAGTTTAATGTATCGCCGGCCCTTTGGGAAACGGCTTTATCCGACCGTTAGCGAAGAATAACTCGCGAAAAGTCCAACGGGAAGAGCTTTTTGTTTATTTTTTATTTATTTCTGTAATGACGGTAAACGACGTTCGCAGGCATTATGTCGGTCTGCGACTCTTAAAAATTTTTAGTTGGAAAAAAACAAGTCCGAGTCGCCTGCTTCGAGATCGTTGACCTGATGGATAAAAGAAACTATTTCGGACCTCTTCCGCATTATATAGATATCGTTTTTTGCGATATCTCGGGAGTTTTTCATCTACTTAAAGAGTCTAAGTTATGGAAAGCATAATGAACGAAAGTAAGACGTTAAAATAAGAGTTCCTGAGCTTGAGAAAGTGGTTCGGAGAAAACCGCGAATATGAAAGATTTTATAAACAGGTCAAGGATTCATATGGAAGCAAAGAATACATATTTGGGCGTTTTATAATTACTAATTTACGGCCTTCCACACTTTTTGCCATCCTTAAAAAGTAGAACAGACATAAAGCGTTATCACCCGATTATGCACAATCATATTCCAATTATATTAAGGAGAGGACGTTTTTTAAGGGATCATTACGCAGAACAACACCGCAGAAGACGATTTCACTTAATTTTCCCACATAACACATACGCCTATTTTACGCCGACGAATCTTAAAAGGTGGAATTCCCGAATAAGAATTTCAATGCAAGAAAAGATTTGTTTAATACCGCGGTTTTTTGCGATGGAAACAAAAAGACTGGGCGCATACCGGATGTGTTAGACCTAAACGAAACCGCGCATCAAAACTATATTCAAAGTTTATGGAGCGAAACGAATGGCACTTGGCGAATGGGAGCGGAGAAAAGAGAGGTGGAGAGAGAGAGAGAGAGAGAGAGAGAGAGAGAGTAAGGGAGAGAGGATAGGGGAGAAAAAAATATGGGATCTTCTTTAACTGCTTCTCCATTCTTTCCGATTGCGTACTCCCGGCATTGCAAGAGAAACAGAGGAAGAGAAAAATATTTTATTCAGCACGGCACTTTGGCGTACTTTATGCCAAGCGGAAAGCAACTACCACAAGATATTGTAAAAAAAATGTCCGTGATAAGCAGATGGATGGCCGAGTTATAATAAAAATAAGAGACCTTTTTGCAGGCGTGTTTTCATTTGATTTTTTTACAGAGCACCGGAGCAGGTCTAGAATTATTATTTATGATAGTAAGAAATTTTAAGTGAGCTACGTGTGCCATGATTTTAGGTTCAATATTTTTGGTAAAACGAATAACTTCTAGTCCAAAAAGGATAGTTATCTGTATCCCGTGAAAATAGTGCCCCTTAATTTTAGAATTATTATTTAGATCGGTTGAGGATTAAATTCAGTCAAATGATTTTTTAAAATTTATTTTCCGATATAATTTTCCACTATTTTACTCCATTGGTAAGCTCTTTTAACATTTAAATCGAGAACGGATTTTATGCTTCAGTAAACCATTAAAAAGAATTACATCGCTTCGAAAGAGTTTTCAATTCATCATTTTATTCATGCCTAAAGTATATATTTTTTCGAAAAGGCTTCTTTATCTACAATTAAATTCACCTTGGACCCAGTCGTTAGATAAAAATCACATCAAAAGAACTATCAACACAGGATTTCCATCGAAAAATAAAATTCCAGTAAGAATTGGTTTGAGCTTTTCATAGGCCACTAGGAATTCAATTACCATTAATTAGAAAAGGGAGAGCCTAATCATCCAAGAGAATTGCGGAGTCCGCCAAGTAAGAACGTGCAATTTTATCCCCGCCCTGTGATGCAGTATTAACTAGTTTCCCCTATTATCCCGCAATTACGAACGTCGGTTGAAGTTGAATTCTACGACAAAAACGTGAAGCGATTTTCTTCACGGATGGATTTACGGATGTTTCCTGAAGTTCTTAATGGAATTCCTATACTTTGATGAAAAGATAATTTAATTTGCGTTGTGAATGAAATTAGATATGGGGCAGTACCAGAGAAAGCATAAATGGATACTTCTTGCGCAATTATAGTTTTGTTTTTTTTATATCATGTAGCTGAAAGATGCAGATAGAATTCGAAAATAGACAAACATCTGGTCAAGGTCAACCAGAATTAACACGGGGAGAATTTTATGAATCTAGTTGTAGTTGACCTCCCTGAAACTTTACGATACCTATCCAAAGCCTTCCGATATCTTTGAAATTTTATGCTATTTTTGTTTTAAGCAATATCAGTGGACTCATGTTTAAAGATTTTCAAGAGGTTAAAGCGCAGAAAGACAATTGTTTCACGAAAATTTACTCTGATATATAATTATCTTCAATAAAATTGCAAAGAACAGAGACAGTTATTTTTGCCATAGCATTTGAATATAATTTCCACCAAGACAAAAGTAAAGATTTTTATTTTTAATAAAAGTATTCTCGCGTCATACAGATAAGCAACGGAAACAGAAATGTAAATAAGAAGCTCATAGCATATTGCGGAATGTAAGCATAGGGAAATAAGCATTTTTATTCTATTATTACCTTGAAATAAAGAAACGTTTTTTTCCGAGTTTGTTTTCTTTTTTTACCTCTGATTTTTATGACCCCAAGTACAAAAAGTCAAAAGGCTCCTAAAATATTATTCCATCTAAATTAGTTTACTTAGTTAAAAATAAAGGCAGATTAGTATTTTAAGTAAATATTTATGCTTGGAAAATTCGACGCCAACTTTCCTTATACTATTTACGAGGATAAAAAACAAGTTTATAAGGAAGAGTAATTATTTTCAGTAACACATTAACCAAATAGCAACGGAGATGTATAACATCGTGAAAAAAGAGGGCGCTAATTAAGTTTCATATTATGGGGTTCCAAAAATATATACTGCTCTCTGGTAATAAAACTGCCATTTCCCCTTTCCTCCTCAAACCGAAATGTTATCTCAACGAAATAAGACCAAACTGAAGTTAATGAATCCGCATCTCGCCTTATATACAGATTGTTGTGCAGTATACTCGATCTACACACAAACTTCACAATCGTAAAAGAAAGACAATTAAATACGTACTTGGGCATTGTGCAATATTAACGCGCAAAACAATTTATTAAATAGGCATTACATAACCGGGAATTTTTCTCTTCACAATCACACTGACAACTACACCAGGTATTCATTACAATGCTAAAAACTTACACAAGCGCAAGACGTGAATTCGAGTTTCTTAAAATACAATGAACCGAAGTTCTATTAACCGAGCTCACATTAATGGAAAATATATTTCAATAGTTTCCCGTTTTTTAATTCGCACTCCAGATAATCTATTTTATCGGTCACCATAACTTCAGCAAAGGAAAATTTTTAAACCTCCTAAGTTCGAGTTATGAAGGTTCCACTCTAGTCAGTCCGTTTCCTCTATATGCGAAAATTTAGCCTCCACCACTACCGTCCCTCCTACCACCTCCCTCTACGACTTTAATAATAAAAGAACCGCGCCACACTGCCCAAATTCACAACCCGTCGACTTCTTAAAAATGCAAAACGAATCCCCCGGGTGAGGATAAGCATAAATACGAAATTAGTTCGACTCACCTAGCCTGGACCTTCTTAAGCCTGATCCCGTGAGAAGCCAGGAAGTGCTCGTTGACTTCTTCCAGTGCCAGGTCAATCGCCGGACCGCACCTCTCGAGGTCAAAGGGCGAATCCAGTCGAGAGGCCATCAGGACCCCAACGCTGTACTCCTTCACGGCCGCCGTGTGCTTGGGCCTGTTATAAGATTCCACCGGCTGATGAATGGGTTCGGACCTCGCCACCACGCGGGACAGCGGATAAGAAGACACGAGAGCCGGTATGGAGGGCCCTAGGGACCTCACGTGTGCCTCCGAAAGGGGAGATGAAGCGTCGTACTGATAGGGGGAGAAAAGGTCGAAGACCGAGGAGCCGGAAACGTAAGTCGCGGAGGAAGAGGCGTCTCCTTCGGGGGACGGCGGTGGTTCCGTAGGGGGAGGCGAGGAGGAGGCATCCGGAGGATTCTTTGGATCCGTAGTCCCATTAGGTGACAGGTAGACATAAGTGGAGTCCGAGAGTGGAGGAGGGCGGGAGGAGTGCGAAAAGGGAAGAGGAGCGACGCGCGGGAATCGAACCGCGACCGTCAGGATAAAGATGAGGACGAGCGGGAAGGAACGAGGACGAGATGATTGGACGAGGAAGGCGGACATCTCTAATGAGCCCCTGACCCTTGACCCCCCCTCACGGCTCGCTCTTCTGCCTAAATTTTTACTCGGCGGGAAAATAAATTACCCTTCTACCCTCTTCTGTCTCTGGTCCCCTCGTCTCTCGAGAGAGATATAAAACACTTTTCCTTCCTACTCGAGATGATGACACTTTTTCTGTCCACTGCCCTCCCCTCTCGCTACTCCCTTTCGCCGGGGAGGGAGAGTTCTAAAAAATTTACGGGTATTTTTATTCCACCCCGACTTCTAGGCAAAAAATTTATATTATGCTGATAAAAACAAGCCGTTCCAAACTTTAATGAACCCGGTAACACGTGTCAACTCTATGCTCTTGTTTAGCCCCTTATTTAAAGGGAGCCAATCTGTCCGTCCGCCTTGCCTGTATGCGTGTCTCTTTGTCTCCAAAGCGTTTCCCTAATCCCGTCCGGTCCTCCGTGCATGGGGCATTACCTCCGCCCCTTTCCGATAGAAGAAGGACTTGGAATGATCCTTGGAGAAAGACGAGAGAAAGAGGGAAGCTCTTGCGAGGAATACGGTCCCGAAGACTTTCAAAACGCCGCCTCCGAGCATATCTGGGACAAAATACCGAAAAAAGTCTCCAGTAACAAATTTCGCAAACTAGATATCCACGCCTGTTTTCCAATAGGTGCTATTTTTTTTAAACCTCCTCACTTGTTCCCCACTCCTCGAGAATTTCTCCGGGTGCGAACTTTCACGTACGAAAACAACAAAAAAAACTAAAAAAAGAGCTGAAGAATTCCGCGGGTTGAACCGCGGAATGGTAAGAGGTCCGCCAACGATGAAACCTCCGAATCGTTTTCGGTTCGACGGTAAAAAGGATAAGCCAAAGAGAGAACAGTACTCGGAGAGCTTCGATAAGCGACAGGGCTGTGCTGTGGGTGGTGCAGTCGATTTGGCGGGAGGAGGACAGAGAGGTGCCGGAGGAGAGGGAGTCAGGGAGGGAGAGGAGGGAGGGAAGGAAGGGGAGGAAGTGAGGGGGGAGAGAATAGTCCGGAGGAGAACAGGTACCGAAAGAGAACGTAAAAAAGGAGGGAGAGAACGAGGAGGATAGAGGCTGGCCAAGCGGCTGGAAGGCGCGCGTATGACTGAGGAGCACGGAGAGGAAGAGAGATAGAGGCAGAGAGGAGATCACAACTGGGCGCGCATGCGTAGTAATTTCCGCGGCTACCTGACATGTTCAGAGGGAGAGAGAGAAGAGGGAGAGAGAAAGAGGAGGAAGAGAGATGGACGTTTGCCCACTCCCCCCCAATTCTCCCTCCCCCTTTCCCCTAGGTCACGTCGCGGAGGGCGTGTGTTATCCGTGTTATTCTTTCGGATATATTTTTCGGGGAAGAAAATCTCCGGCCGTAGTTTAATTTAATTAATTACGGGTTGTTTTTCTTCTCTCGTGGCCATGATGGCACGGGATTACTTTTTTATCGCAGCGTGTGGTCCTGATATAACAATCAGGAACTCCTTCGCGGGGGTTAGTCTTCCATTGCAAAAACACTCAAATCCCGGTCGTAAAATTGGTGCGAAAAATAGCCACGTCTGACTCCTACGCTGAAAAAAAATTGATTGAAAAATAGTTTCACATGCGGCTTATCTTTCGGAAACCTGAGGGTTCTCCAATTAAATCACAGCGATATTGGCAAGCAGATTTTTATTATGGGTAGCAAAAATAAATAAAGATTTGTTACTAAACTATATGCTATTGCGTTTTTCAGCAAGACTACTGAAAAGGTAAAAAAAAACCAAGATATTTCTCTACCAAACGTCTGCAAGTTGTACGATTTTGCTTAGGAATAAAGGTTCGTAATACTGCTTGAAACTTCCTGTTCAAACCCGATTTAAAATCTAAACTTTTGAAGAGTTTTTCCGTGTCTAGAATCCGATCTAAAAATTTTAAATTCGTAAGCATGAATCGACGTAATTTATCCAAAAAGTACCAAATATACAGAAGAAGAAATTTTCCAACCGAAAAGGAAAGTCACATATAAAACATATAGTTTATTATACAACGAATTTTCTGAAAATTGTGAAATTTTAGTCATCTCTATTATTACTCATTATAACCGTCCTCAGCGACAATTCTCCAATGGCTGACTCTGCAAGTCTTTTTATTCAAAATTTTCACTGCCGCAGAAATCGCTCAATTAGCCGTTTCCTTCATAGAATCCATAAAATGAGTTCGATACTTAGAACTTGAACTTCTTAGATAACGCTCAAAAGCTTTCCTCTCTGACGATAATGGCGCCATCAAATGAAATGATGAGCCCGGTGTCCATTCGTTGCTTTCCATTTGATGACGCATCACGAGGGGGAAAACAAACATCTAGAAAAAGAAAAGGAAAATGAACGCTTAATTTATTTTTCTGATGAAATAGTCGAAATGATATTCAGACAGCGCCTGAAGCCGCGCTATAGATTTTGACGGACGTGAGGCGATGTCAACTCGCGATCAAAAAATAAAAATGTCCTTTACGTTTTGATGACTGGCAAAAAAACCGTGCGATTCAACCGATATAGGGAATATGCAAATTTGCAAAGCGTTTCTTCCTTCCTTTTTCGGCCAAGATATATCGCGTAAATTCATCGCATCATACAAAGAAGCGATATCTCAAGAATGAAGGACTGTCAAAATATTTAATTATGTTTTTTTTTAATTCTTTGTAATTGACTTAATTACTCCCTGTGAACATTTTTTTGTTAAATCATCCTCATAATGCAAAAAAATATTTAAAATAACTTTTAAATATCCCGCGAAAACGGCATCCTGGTTGGAGAGAGAGTAGTAAGGGGTGCGTGACGTCATCGCATGCCTTACGACGCTTACGACCGTACTGAAAGCACGCGGTTTTGATACTTCGTCCTGTTGCTTTTCCTGATATCGTAGCTAAAATGGAGAATATGGAACTTAAGAAAGGTTATAAGTATTGTCTGGTACCTCAGTGCTTAAATACAACGATTAAAACCCCGAGAAAATTGTTCTTCACGCTACCGAGCTCCTTGGGAAGAAATAAGAAGCGGAGAATATTGTGGTTGATACGCATCTGATATATCGGAACGTACAACTGCATTGGTCTGCGAAGATCATTTTAATCTAAGTACTAGTTATATGTATGCACGTAATTTTATTGTTTCGTATTTTAGTTTATGGCTTATGTCAGCATCACATTGACATGATGCATATATTTCTGGATAACGATGTTGAAAGAGTAAATTATATATTTATGTCTCAAAGATTAGCATATATATATATATATATATATATATATATATATATATAAACAAAGCCTCCATAATGTAATATACCTATTCAAAATACGTAAGATCAAACTTACGGAAATCATTGGGCTATGGGTTTATTAAGCAAATAATTACTGTTGCAGTGCATATATTTAAGTACAAAGTTTTTAAGCAAATACTTTTACAAATGTTACATATCAAGTTCTGTAATTTAAATATTTTAATAAATTTGTTCACATAATATCCACGACAGCATGGTATTTTGAAGGACCATGTTTTGATAAATAAGGGTAGTCATGACACTCCACAGACCTGACTAAATCTTCTTCTTCATCTACAACTACACTAACTTCATAACCTCTTTATCTTATTCTGTGTTCAGGGCAAATCTTGCCTTTAACAATACAAATTTTTCCTTCTCGCTTCAGTTTAACAAATCCAACAGCATTACTAACATAGCCATTCCTCATTGACCTCAAAGGCAGAAAAAAAGCCATAAAAGCAACGATGAAATTCGCGACATATACAAAAGAGACATGCAGTTATGACAAACACTTCTACAGTTTTTATTTTCACAAGTATAGGTAATAACTATGGCAGATAGACACTTTAAAAAAAAACAAATTTCACCACATTTCCTATAGACAAGACACACGGAAACTAAGTTTATTCACATTAATTTTGTATAATATTGTCAATATTTGACCTGATGATGGTGATTATTCACCGAAACCTGTTATGTTTTACTTTATATATTTAGTGGAAATTATAAAAAGTTTAATATAAAAAATATCCTATCAAGCACTGTTCATGTTATTTTATTGTGGAATTCCACGAAGTCTCGGCCTCGTCCATTACCTTTTGTATACTTATCTAACTATATTTTACTTACTAGATACTAGGACAGCATGGGAAACAATACATAAATAAATATTCTATAATATTAGTTAAAACTAGAGTTGTTTTATTCATTTAATATGGGAAAGCTGTTTTAATACGTCAATCTATCTTTTACATATCTTCTGCGTTTCAGTCGAAATAATAGTACTATTACAATAACTGAAAATAAAAGCGCTACATCGAACTTGTTTTATCAATTAAATGTAATACAAACCTATACGCCTTCACTCCGCGCATTTCAACATCTGAATATTGCTCCCTACGACTTCCAATGTACCGCAAAAACATGTACGAATCAACGTTGGGCAAATTATCAGATCTGGCTACACAAAACCCTTCATATGCCATTTTGCAAAACACAAAGCGAAATAAATGCAGGAAGGTGCCGTACTTCTACCAATATTTCTTCTAAGACGGAGTATAGAGGAAAACAAGAGAATTATGTCTTTCAAGTTTCTACTTCTATATCGGAACAATGGCTTCTAGCACGGCTAGCATCAGCTAACATGCTTGCGGCATGCAATGACGTAACTAAACACTCGGCAAACTTCGGCTACCAATCGGATGTGATCGGGTTCGGCATTAACTCGTGCGTCTTAAATTGCTTTTTTTATAAAAATCTGTTAAAAATTTAATGAAAACTTTATATTTACCTAAAACAATATCTATACAATACAACTTCATAAAATTTTCGGTAATTCCCGATATTTGACAGTCCCCCATTGATCGTTCCTCTCATTTCAGCCTGCAATCACAGTGAAAAGCAAATTGCGTAGACAATATTTTTTAATATCTCCGAACATCAAACTGGTAACGTGAGACTATTTCCCTTTCAGAAAACTTGATCATTATTTATGGGATGTTTAAACTCGGAATAGATTTCGATAATAGACACTGATAAGACAGAAGAAATGAAATAATAATAGTAATGTAATAATCCGTATTGATTTAAAGGCGAGATTTAGACGGTCTGGTCCATTCTTAAAGGTAACTTGGCATGACAAACAAAAAATCCATTCCCTAGACGGGACTCAAACCCATGACCTTAATATCCGTCGGCAGATACTCAAAGCACGCGTCTTCCAAGCCGACGCAGAGAAACGAGATCGCAACGAAACATTGAGTTGTGAGTCGCAATACAGTTTTAAAGGGTATCTGCAGCATCTCCAAGTTTGGATCCCATAATGTTTGGTCTGTTGCGTTGAGATGTCGGAACTCAAGGACTATTCGGGGAAAAATTGTACATTGTGATTTTGATAATAGAAACAACAGTATCGAATATATTCCATATGCGAACACTCAGAAAGATATAATTATGCAATAGGTGTCATTAATGGCTAACTTCCAATTACGTTCAAACAATATTCTGAAGATTATACGCCAGAAAAAACCTGACTATTTCGGATTATTATAACCCTTCAGTAATATTAACCAAGAAAACGTAAAAATTCGACAATAATTTCGCTAACAATAACAAATAATTTTAAGAACCGTTTTGATGCGAAACCCGAAAGGAGCCAGGCATATTAAAGAGACCATTTTATCCATCCAGCTGAAATAAAACGATAAATATTACTCGAACACACAAAATAGTATTTGGAGACATTCATATTCACCTAAGAAATGCTACTTTCTCCAAAAATGTATACGTTTAAAAATTCTACACGAAGATACAAAATTAAACTATGTATTCCTGTTTTATTTAAATACATTTTGAAAGGAGAATATTCATATCTTTAAGCTGTCGCCAACTTTAAGGTCATATTATTAAAATAAATGCATCACATTTAACTGGAGTAAAGGATGCTGGTTAAATTACGCTATTATATTAAACTATAATCTTCATCCTTATCAACAAGACGACTCAACACGTTTAAAAGCCAAAATGTGCGCGTATAAAGCAGTTGGGCCTCATATCATTCATACGGGGATATCATTTTCTCAACGTTCGCTGAATATTCCACGGTGAAACTTATTTTATAACCGATAAAAATAGAACGCATTTATATTTTTTAAATCCCATCCTATCGCATTACAAGAGATATAACGATACAGCAGGAATAATGTGGAAACAAAAGACATTCCGATGAGAGAGAAAAGGGGAAAGCAAAGATGGTCAGAGATTGACGAGCCATGGCAACCTCGCGACATGATTCCGTCCATTTTATTGGGTGTCCCTCGCGCTATAAGACTCGAGAACGATGTAGAGATGCATCCGATGGAGATATACTCTCGTATGGATTCAGAATGGCTTGTACCGAGGAAAAGGACGCCTTTGGGGTTATTGGGGACGGATGGAGGGAGGAAGGGACGGGAAAGCTAAGGAAGGCTCGTAGAAAGCAGAAATTGGATAAGAGAGTAGGAGAGAGAGAAGTAGGAAAGGGAGAGAGGAGTGAAAGGAGTTAGAGGGGAATATAGGGGAGGGAGGGGGACAAGGAGCGTGGATGGGCAGAAAGATATAAACAGAAGGAGAGAGTAAGAGGCGGGAGATGATGGAAACGGGTAGATATATCCCGGGGAAAAGGCTGGAAAAAGACATAATGAACCCGCAAGAGAGGATGATGGGCACTTTGCAGGAAAGGGTTGAAAAGACGACAATCAGGTTATATGTCACACAATGCGAGAGGGAGAAAGGCGGTAGACAGGAAACAAGGTTTAAAAGGAGCAGGAACACACGAAAATGATGCCGGAGAGAAAATACCGGGAAAATAGAGAGGGCGGAACACGAGAAGTTAGAGAGGAAACAATTTTAATTATACGTATGGGGAACGGGAGGAATATTATCAAAATGATCTTTACTCTCCAGAGAAAGCTATGAGGGACATATACGCACCAAATTCCTTCAGACTATATATATATATATATATATGTATATGGTTGAAAATTGCAACTAGAGTCACCAAAACCATAACGAAATGGGCATTATATAAATTATATTAAAAAAATGAATGTCACAAATTTCCAAACATAAACAAAGTTAATAACATATATAATGAGGACTACTGACGTAACCACGACATTTTTATGTGCTTGGTGTCGCCATTTTACTCTCGAAGAAGAATCTCGGATGCTGCTTAACAACGGACATAACAACTTTAAATAAGTGCAGCAAGGCACCTTTTTCAGAAGATGGCAGCACCAAAGGTTCTTTTAGAAATGATATTAATTATATAATGACGTGATGCGAAAGAAATAGAATTAAGAAACGAAAGATAAAGGGCATAGAATGTAGAAAATGGAGAAAACGAGGACCTGGAAAAACACTAATGAGAAGAAAGCCGAAATAATTTAATCTAGAAAAGGATAAAGAGAAACCGACAGCGAGAGAATTCCACTCTAGAAGAAAGAAAATTGAGGAAGAGCTCGAAAATGGAAATAACGTTAGATAAAACGAATGTGCGTAAAGAGAGAGTTCACGGAGGTGGCGAGCGGGGAGAGAATGGAAGTAGGATGAAAGATATGAAGAGCAAATCGACCGATAGGGAAGATATTTTATAATAGAGAGGAGATATATGAAAAAAGAAACAGAGAGGCTGTGTGGGGAAGAGGCGCAGAATAAGTGGTCCCATTGTTTGACTGTTCGGACGATATTATTTTATATAATAAATCCAATGGCGTGTGGGTTCAAGTGACGAGGAAGGGACAGAGAAGCGAGAAAACTCGGGGAACAAATTTTTTGCCAAAAATTTTTTCTTTTTCGGAATGCTCGAAAGGCGAGGAAATGTCGGGCTGAGAATAAGAGAGAGAGAGAGTTTTAAAAAACACTGATAAAATATCAGTAATATAGAATTTCAGCCGTCCATGGATGAGAGGGTATAACGTCTCAATTTAACTCTCGGCGAAATGGAAGGGCATCTTATAAAAACCTCTGTACTATCGAAAAAAAAATTAAAAATAGTAACTAGGTATATTAGCCATGATCCTCAAAGATCAATAACGGTCTCCGGAAATGATCGAGATCATATCAGAGGTAACAGAAAAATGCCCTTTTAAAATTGGCATTAATTCAAGCGTTGTAGAACTATTTTTATGAGCAGAACGAAAAAGTAATTAAAGAGAGGCCATGAGACATCATAAAATATGAAGTATTTTCGATTTTTAAATTCACTCTATGAAATAGTAATTTTTATAGAAAGAATGCTATTTTCATCTCTATGCCTCTAAACTTGCACTAAAGAACGACCTATATAGACCAAAATAATGTATACTTGAGCGCATATTGTTTTTTTGAGCATCATTCCCTTATGATATATTTATATAGTCATATATTATGTAGAGGTGATAATGCTTTATGCGCCACTGAACTTGTACACTTAAAAAATAAACTCGGAGCAAGATTATCTTCACAAACAACACCAGGGCGTGGTCGAAAGTCGTGATAAACGAATGGGCGTTGAATCCATATAAAAAAGAAACGAAGTTATTCTCAGAGGCGTCCTCTTACCGGAAGAATTTTAAACTTCAATTCATAAAACACATATGGGAAATATAAAAACACAGTCTTTTCTTTCAAGCCAATAACAAAGTTTCCCTCTCTACTTTACACTGGAACATGCTAGGTAAATTTAGCGACGTATTGCAGGAGCTAACGAGATTAAAACTTATCTGCAAAATCGAGTAAGCTAGGCAACGCAACCGATTAGCTCAAACTTCGAAAATGACCTAAAGTAACACTTCTCCACACCATCGGTGATGACCACCTATATCCAAGCGAGAGAAAGCGTGTTGAGAAACAAACAGAACTTTGGAGACTACTCTTTCGGATGCGTATAAATTTCGAACGATAACTAATCAAGGAATTTCGCAACTCTGTTCGACATTCTTCACATCAACATAAGTTGTTTCAATTGCTACAAATAAAATTATTCTGACAAACCTCCTCTGCAGTCGAAGTTGAATAAGTTAATTCTAAATTTGGCTTTTTATTAAATTAACCACAATATCGTTTAAACTGATGACATTACGATATAATTACAAGTGTCCACCAATATATGTTAATGTAAAAGAAAAATAAAATACTTTAATCGTTAATTTATTTGCCTAATAATAAGAGCCGATCAATTTAATGGCTTTGATATAAATGGAAGTTGTTAAGGTTATTTTTCCGTATGATCGAAGCATAAAAAGGTCAGGCTGTATATGAAACATTTAACGCAAAAATAATAACAGCGCTATCTAGCGACATTTCTTTTCTTTAGGTGATATCTTTATGTGGACCATTAATAAACAAGTAGGAGTAATGCACGCAAGGGACGTATCATAAAATAGGTGCGGATTCCTCAAGAGATTCAAGAGGTTAAATTTTGACTTTTGTTTACGTTAAAGGCACTTCCCTGATGAAGAAATATGATTCAGATTCGGTATTATCACACTGTATCTAAAAAGTATTTATAAATTACGAATTCAATGAAATTCTGTCATAGCATTAAGAAATCGAAATTTCAAAATTTATTTCCTATAATACTCTTAATTTCAGCGATAGCTGGCAGTCCTAATTGGATGAAGTGACACGGATATGACATTTTTGTCTCCATTTCAATAAAATGGTTCAAATTTACAACTTTTAAATAAAATTGTTGTATCCATATGAAACAGACATTCAATGAAAAATTATTGGTTGAGATTTTATAAAAAGACTAAGCTTCTTATCAAAAATATGTACAAGAAAATAATGTTTCTTTTGTTCCGTTATACAACTTTGGAATATAAATCATTTATTAGACTTAATAATTTACGAGTTAAAACAAAAAGTTCATGATAAGTCTCGGGTGAAATGGCAGCTCTATCTGGGTTATTTGACCTGAATATATCAATTTCATCTCCTAAGTTCATGTAAATATATAGGACCTGACAATATAAACAGAGACCCTATACTATCTGCTATAAAATCTATAGCTAAAGTTTTTAATAGTATACAATGATTCTAATATAACCTTCACATATTAAAATATGTTTAACTAGCATTCCTGGGTGCAAATTTGAAACTCATAGCTGCAGTAATTTAAGAATACTATGAAAATTAAAAACAATAAATTATTAGTTAGCCTTAATTAGTGCTTTTTTAAAAACACTTATGTTTAGAAAACAGAATTGACATAAAACCAGTGGATTGCAGCAACTGGTAGAACACTTCAGAAAGACTACGGTAAGCAAATCATGGATGTCAACTAAATCAGAAATGTACCGAAAAGAAAATAGAATGACCATCCCAAGATCAGGAGAATCGTACTGCAGAACAATTTCCACCAAGGCTTGGGAAAATAGTAGACATTAAATTAAATATGTTGAGCAACTTTTTTTATGTTGAGCAATGAGCTACGAGTCTGATGATAACAATGTTTCAACTTGATATTGAAATAAAAACTTCGATGTAACATAACTTATAACGAATTTCTTATTTTCATGGTATTCACAAATAAGTACAAATTTGGGTTTCAAATTTGCACCCAACAATTCTAGTTAAACTTATTTTAATGCATGAAGATTAATTAGAATCGTTTTACGACTATAGATTTCATAACATATAGTATAGGACAGTGGCGCAGCCAGAGGGGTGGCAACCATGCATTTGTCCCCCCTTCCAAAATCGGAGATCTTAACAAAAGCATGGCGTATGCGTGCCTCAGATGGAAATAAGTTGGATCGAAGGTGTCCAAATTAAAATCAGTACCTTTATTCATTAGTTTCTATCATTACACAAAGGCTCTTGCAGTTGATTAATAAACAAGTTCAGATAATAACGTATTGAAGTAATTACACCTTCCAATAAATTTCTGGCTGCACCACTTTATTATTGGCAGACCCTGTATATATAACTTCATTGAAATCTGTCGAGTGGTATATCCTCTGATTTATGCGAGCAGACGGAATAGCCAAAAACAACTAGTGATTCTTACTTTTGAAAATGAAACGCGGCTAAAAATGCATGAGATATTTACCTCCACACACATAACTAAGAAACAGAACGAATTCAAAGAAACAGATGGAACAAAGCCTAAATTCGTGCCCAAAGCTTGTAACAAATAATTATATTTCAGTCAAAACCGGAAATAACGAAAGTATTAATCGTACAGTGAATTGAAAATTTAGCTACATAGGTGACAATGGCCAATGCAAGCTCTCAAAATATCGTTATCGATAAGAGACCCAAATAAATGACAGGGGAATGTGTCAGGCTGACATCTTCATGTTCTCGCAGAACATTGACCCAAATACCGGAAAATGTCCCTGACTTCCCGCCTATTGAGACGCACGTGCAGATACTCTTCACACGACTGAGAAAAACAACGATACGAGCCTTTCGTCATATGACAGAGATTCTTTTCCATTGTGGCGTCCCTTACGAGACCCGAGTGACCGAGGGAAAAGGGCGCTAGGCCACTCGACAGGACATTGTGCAACTTAAAAGGCGCGAGCTCAAGGACTCTTTAAGGATAAGGTGAAGGCGGCGACAGGTCTAACTGATTGAGTAAGCACGGTGGTCCGAAAAGAACCAGGAAAATAACAAGATCGAAAAAAATAAAAGAAAAAACGGAAAGTAGGGTGAGAACGAAATCTGAAATTTGTATGCAAAAGATTACCGATGGTTCTCTCACAAAAGAGAATTTAAAAACCAGCTAACAATAAGATAATTCTTTTCTGAAACTTTTAATTATTTACCCTTAATTTATTATTATTGCTTTACGGTCAATTTCACAGAGATGCTACATATTCTGAAAACTTCCATGAATTAAAATTATTCCAATAAAAGCTGAATAACCAACATTGTTGCTAAAACATCATAATAGTATTTATGAAGTGATTATCATGTTATTTTAAGGCAATTTTAGAGATATATTACGCGGAAGGACAAGAGTAGCCGACTTCTTTGGCCTAATTAAAAGAACATGCATGGATATAATTTCCCTCACAGAACTGTGATAATCCTGTTGAACGATAATATTTGCCAGTTTATCAACTATAGATATAAAATAGTTGCAACACTCCTATTGGTTGCTTTAGCTAAAATAATAATTTCTCATTCTACAATACAAACGTTTTTAAAACGTCTACATTCGAAGTATGAATGACATTCTAGAAAAAATTTTTTAGCGCTGATAGTGTCGCCAAGGATATCTACTAGCAATGTAATGTATTTTAACCGTGGACCTCCATTTCCTTGAATAGAATATTAGTCTTCGCCTTGTTGGGTCATCTCAAATTATTCTTTTTACCTCGCTGTTTTCGTCCCTACGCTTTATCACTCCATCCACTGTGGTGAAAACAAAAAAGAGAAAAGCGAATCTATTGCGAAGTTGGGAACAGATAGAATCCGAAGAGGATGTGATGGGGGCATCGATTTGCCCTTTTCTTGCAACTTGTAGGAGTCCGCGGAGGTGACGTCAACAAGAAAACGGCAAACTTTTCCGCAGGCCTTAGCATCTCCGATCGGAGGATATCGATTCCCAAAAACGTTGCGCATTCCATATCCTCTTCTCCCTCAGTCTGCCCGTTCTTTTGTTTCCCGATTAGAGGAAAGTCATACATCCCGGAGAGTTTACCATGCTGACTCGGGAGGTTTAGAAAACGGTTCTCCCTCGATTTCGCTTCCTAAATTGCAAACGGGATACTTCGCCATTTTTGAACTTGGTGAGAATTCATAAAATTACATATTTGATATATTCGTTTTATAATTACTTCTAGTATTGAACGATAACCGATCGGGTCATTTAAAATTTCAGGTATAACATAGGTATTTAAATAGTTGTGCAAATTTAAAGACGAATAAAACATAATTTCTCTCTTCTAAAGAATTTGTGACGGGATACGTATATGTCACATCAAAGGTAGGACAGAAAATTTGTGAGAATAATTTTGTAAAATGTCCCTTTGCAGTAAACGATAAAGAAAAGTTATTTATATATCTCAAGTTTTATAGACAGGGATATTAGATGTCCCATTAAGTAGATTCAATTCTAAATCTTTCTGCGAGGCAATATAATCTTAAGTTGAAAACTAAGTTATGTCACATTGAGTGCTATACATATTTTAATCTTTCCGACTTACATAAGGATAACATTTTTTAACACAAATCACTGACCATCATATAATATATATATATATATATATATATATATATATATATATATATATATATATATTCGAATTCTTAGATGTGCTTACATACAGCAGTTCTAGAGCGTTCGCTCATTTCCCTTTCCAAGACCCAACATCCCTTGTTTCTGTCATTGCAGCGAACGTTTGAACATGCAATAATGAAATTTAATAAATTGATTTTTAGGATTGAATTATGAGCAGATAAAATGATCTTGCGAGTACGAATAGTAGAATAAAACGACTAAAAGCTAGAAAGTATTAAAAAATCAAATAATTAAATAAAAAATACCGGCGCGTCAGAACCTGTTATTAGAATCGAATCAATACGGTAAATTCATAAGCTCATTCATCTAAAAACTGCCAAACACACTCACACTGTTCTTTCGAATAAACGTCCCAATAAACAATGAAAATCGTCCAATTTTTGGAAGCGCTGCAATAATGTGTCAAAAGTTGAAATTTTGAAATTAAGAGAGGAAATGTTAAAATGGAAAAGATGATTTCTTGATTTTAGAAGATATAAATATAAACTTCGGGAGTAGAATTATTTCGAGTGCTGGCAATTTTTTCATCCACTATGCTCCAAATAAAGTGCCAAATTGCATTTTTTCGGTCCAACCATGATATATTTATGAACTGTAAAAATCATTCGATTTGTAAATAAATCCTGTGATTTCTTAGCGCAGAAAATTATTTTCGTCGAGAAATAAGCCCATTGATTCACTGCCCTCATCCCAGGGTCGAACATACTCCTGGCAGTTTTCTGTCACCATGGATGTTTTGTTCCTTACTCCTCTCAGTCATCCTGCCAACATCTTCCATTCGGGGGCTTAACTCAACAACTTTTATTTTTTTCTCACACGATTGATTACGCTTCTATCTCATCCCGAGACACCTTGTTTACCTTCTCTCGCACTCGAATTATTCTCTCCTTCCTCTTTCCTGCTTGCATTTCGTTCGATTCCGAACTTTTTCCTCGGTGTCTTTACTTCCGCCTCATGAAACTGTGTTTTTCAAGCTCCGGTAGGCTTGCTTCAATAAAACCGAAGATCCTTCGGCAGAAAGAGTAAACTCGTGATTTCCGGCTGCGGATTATATGTCCACGGATATGCACTCCGATGCATTTCTACAAGATTCACGAAAAACGGTGTTCGAATGTTTTTTTCCCGACAGTGTATCAACTATGGGATGGGATCTAGATAACTTGTGTATGTACCCGATAAACATAGTATATTGATATTTGTGAAAATGTTTAACTTAAAATGAAGAAGAGAATTAATATCTGACTAAAACTGATGAATTTTTGAGAAATTACGGAAAGAAAATAGACGCAGCTGTTGGAAGTCGAGATATTATTTGATAGGGCGAGGTCAAGAAAAAATCGCCGAGGGGTAAGGTCAATCGCGCAGCTTTTTCAGACAGTTATTGGAATGTTAAAGAGAGGAAGAGAAGATCGCCGACTGTCTGTTGCAACCGTCATTCCTCCAGATTACGTAAAGGTGACGTAGTCAAATATAAGAGCAACATGTTTTCTCGTATATGATTCAATGGATGCGAGAAGACACAAGGAATGAATAGGTAATTATATTTTAATTGCCGGATGCATGCGATCCCCGTTAAGGATAACACGAAAGGAACTACATGAGAAGGCATTTGATATTACGTAATATCTTTCATATCTAGATGTCATTTAGCTACGTCTATGTTAACATTTAAGCGAGATTAATTTTTAAAGTTGTTTGAACATACAACGATGAAATTTTCGGTGTTAAATTCAATATAAGTATTGATATTTAGGTCAGAATTATGGGTGGACAAAATGGTCTTGCGAACACGAAGAGACGAAGAAACACGCTAAAAATATCTTAATGAGACCATTGACTGATTAAGTGCATTTAAGCCTAATTTAGTTAGTAAAAATATAATTTGGATCGCTCGTATGTTTCGATTAACCCTTTTCCCTTCAGTCACTATTTTTCTCCTAATTGAAATTTAACAACATATCACATATCGTATATCTTTAGGCGTCTTTTATTTTGTTCAAAAAGTCAAATGTAAACATTTTTAGACTCAATTTAAAATGTGGTGACTCCGTAAGCTAAACAACGAGGCTAACTGATCTCCCATTACAAATCTATTGCTCATATGCCAAGTTTCACAACCAACACTACTTTAACACAACATTTCGTGTATCCACCGCAAAATCGACCCATCTGTCCGTATGGTCTATAGTTAACAGGTGGAATCAGGGAGAAGCAGAGATGATGCTATCACAAACACACACGCCAATAATAAAGGTCACGGATGTATTCAGCATCGGAAGCGAGCATCATGGACACTGACATGTTTTCGGCTGAATGAATAAAATATGAGTTTCCTTTCTTAGCCCCCTCACATGTAAATCCATAAAATTCATTCGCACGAGAGAATAAGGACACGTGAACGGGAGGCGGGGGCGGTAGGAAAGAAGAGACGGGAAAGAACGAGGAAAATCATTATCACTGCGTCTGGAATGACACTCTCGGAAGCATGAAGCGAATCAAAATAAAGGACGCACCAACGTCGGATCATTTGCGTAGGGATGCGTGAAATTATCTCTAAAAATAGGTACATTTTCGTGAGCGTCATGAGATTTCGGAGTTGAATTCATAGAGGTTTCGGATTCTAGGGCTGCATTTTGTAATGGGAGGCATCTTCTGAGAAAGCATCTATAAATAAACTGATGTGTTAAAATATGGCTCTTTTTTAATTTTAAAACTCGCGCTATAAATCATTTCGCCGAGAAAATTTATCGCAAACTTGTTTGAAATACACATTTTTATGGGCCAAAAATAGAAGCTTTTCTTGCTTCTGTTTGGGAGGCGCATTTTTTGTTTGCTTTTGATGCGAATGAAAGCTAAACTGAGTTCCAATAGAATCCATGTCAAGTAATATGAAAATTTTAGCGAGATTAAGTAAAGAAAGCTTATGTCAACAGCGCCAAACATATGCGGTCAAGTATGCTGTAATTACTGCACTCCATTGAATTCAATTATAATGATAATTTTACTTAATTAGTTGAAAAGATAGCTGAGCTAATATTTTAAAGTTAAACCTTTCTTACATTATAATTCAAGACGTAAATAGAAAAATTACGTAAAACAATTAACCGATATGATATTTTTATACGTTTTCATGATTAGGTATATATTTCTTTTCCTGAATTGAAAATTTCATTGAATGAATTATCTGTTGTGCTCCATCCAAGGCATTTCTCTTCATCTACTCATTC
Source organism: Tanypteryx hageni (assembly GCA_028673005.1). NCBI lineage: Eukaryota > Metazoa > Arthropoda > Insecta > Odonata > Petaluridae > Tanypteryx > Tanypteryx hageni. The sequence goes on along the minus strand of CM054112.1, from coordinate 96,988,772 downwards.
CCATCCCCTTCATTTACAAAATCCTAACATCCAATAAACCAGAACAAATAAAGCAGCTATAGAGAAGAATGCATCTTTTATGCGCGTCAAACAATACGATTTCCTTTTTTATTTCCCTTTGACGGGAATGCATAAGAATATTTCAGCTTCTAATACCGCAGAAAACCGTGCGGACTTGGTTATATGACTACCGACAAAAGATCAAGCTGATGAACTCGGAGAATACATGCGTCTATTAGAGATACAAAATACAAACGAACCTTTACTGGGAAAAGAAAAAGTATCAACACGTCCAGGTGCAGGCACATGGAGTAGGTAATTTCTATGGGTGCTAAACAGTTTAGGAAAACCATATATCGTACACATTTCAAACACTATACAGCCATTTTTAGAGGCAGATGAAGGAATCTTAGAATCAGTAATCGTTTATATTATCGAGGACGACTGCATTTTAGTTTCAACGTGCGTTACCTTCTCTAAACCCTTTTAATGTTTACATATTTTGTTTCAATGCAGAAAATGAGTTTGCTCATTCAACCTCGAGTCTTGCATGCATCTTTAATAAAAAATAAATTTTTATCAGACCATTATAATTATTTCGATGCTACATCATTTGAAAAGTCAATAAAATTGTATTGACAAATGTCTCCTTTTATCTCAAATGAAATAATTGTCTAAATAAAATAAAAAATGTAAAAGTCAGCCATATCAGAAAATGCAAGGGAATAATGTGTTTTGCGAACGAAAACATTTAATTTCAAATCTTAAGCTTGATTGAAAGATCACCATTACAGTAACTTTATGGCTGTTTTGTAGTTTTCTTCGCTTTCATAACAATGCTCGGAGAGGAGGGAAGAGAGAGAGAGGAAGTTTAAGGGAGGATCACGTGCTCATCAATACGCACTTCGGCGAACAAGCATCCGAAGCACTAAGAAAAGCGTCCAGAATGGAATGGAAAATTGGCGCGACGTCGTACAATGGAAAAAATCCGAGGAAATCGCTCCAAACCGACCCTAGCTCAGGAATCGAAAATTACTCCAACTTGCGAAACAAATCCGCCCGGTCTCATCTCCCTCCTCGCCTTCGGCCCTCCATCGTATCTTGAGCCTCCGCAGATGTTTCCATCCGAACAATATCCCCCTCTCCTAATTCTTCTCCATCCCCCTTGGTGCTCATTTGCGTCATCGTTTGAGGTCAAGAGAGAAAGAAAAAAAGAACGAGGGAGGAAGAGAGAAAGGAGTGAGCGGGGAGAAGGTTGGCTGCGCTAAAATGAATCCGAAGTGGACACTGGTCATTGACGCATGACCGGGTATAAGGGAATAAGGCGAGAGGGTCTTTCGTCGCCTCGTGATGCTGTTGGAAACTTTCCTCTGTCTTCCTCTCTCCCCCTTACTGGGACTCCCTTTCCTAAACCCCTTCTTCTTTTCGTACCACTCCCTCTCCCACCTCCTCCTCCCTCTCCCCCACTCCCTCTCTCAATCCCACTCCTCTCCTCTCCCGACGATTTATCCTCCCGTGGAGCAAACAGACAAACATACCAAACAGCGGTCAATCAATTGGTGGAGTTCGGCGCATCTCGGAGCGGCGAGGGAGGAAAGGGATGGAGAAGCGATGGTTCCTCTCCTTTAAAAGGTTCTTTCCTAAGGTCATGCGGGAAAAGGGGATAAGGGTAGACGTCGCTTCAACGCACGGGCACCCTATCTGACTAAGTCTCCCTCCGGCCTAATAGTTTTCCTATCGAATTGGAAGTGGGAGGGGAAGGAATTCAGGTTGGGATCCTATGAAAACTATTTTCCACTTCACCACTTCCATCATCCTCTCTTAAGTTTTTTCGGAGATGATAAGGCATTTTTGGATTTTAACTACACGAATGACGACTTGAGATCAGTCAAGCTTTCAAAACCTATATCCATCGCCTCAACATTTTAAGAGCTCCGCATATTTTTCTCTCCGGAAGTCGAATAGTATTTTCATTCCATTATCGACAAGATCAGTCTATTTTTTAGTATCAGAATCAAAGAAACGCTCCCGCCAAGCGCTGGCGCTCGTTTAATATTTATGTTACATGAATTAATGCTCTCTTTGATGTTTGCTCAGTTCGCTTCGGTAGATATCAATATTTTAATAAACCTCGCAGGTATGTATGATAGGCCTTTGTGAATGCATGAGCACATGCCCACATTTGCAGTTTCCTCTGCACCGGCGTATGTTTGGCCAAAATTTCCCAGGCCTCCTTCACACGGATAAATGAAGGAAAAAAATTGACATCTTGCGAGGTTTTTGCATGACAGACTGGGAAAACTATTTTCATTTCATTTTCAATGCAATTATTAACTCGATCAATCGATAAAATTACAGCTTCCGCAAGGTAAAATGTATCATTAAAATTGTTCAAATTATTCTAAAATTGTCCTATCAATAAAAGGTTTTATAATAATAATCTCAGGAAAAACATAAGTACAATATTTAATTGCAAATGTCATAAAATAAATCTAACTTATATACGAAAACAAGAAACCAAAATTATTGCTACTCAGTAACTCCCTATGACGTCAAAAGAAAATCTAAAGTAATGCATTTCTGTTTTACAGTTAAGGTAGTATTTTCTCAGGTTGGAATTTATTAAAACTTCCTAGGAATATGGCTGACGAAACCTGAGCATGGCTTTGATGAATCTATCCGCTTCGCGTTGCTGCGCTATTTCCAACTCTATAACGTCTCTTCTACTATCGACTTCACAACGATAAAAATATTCAATCGCTGAGAATTTAAACAAGAGAGAATATTCTTATATTTTAAACGTAAGAAAGCATTTATTAAAATCCTACAAATCATTTTTTCAGTTGCCTTAGCTATCATAACCTCACATGGGCTACACATGACGTATCTGAGGCTTGAGTGGCATCTAGATTTATATGCAAGAAAACGAGAGTTAGCTTCAACACGGATTCCTTAATTCATAGCATAAGACTGAGCACCATGTGGGTAACCACTGGTCATAAACATTACTCGTCCGTTTTACCATTCTGCACGCTATTTCGCAACCTTACTTGAACTGAATAAAAAAATATGAAGCATATTCAAGTTTAATTTTTCATTAATATTCTATGCGAAAATATACGGCACTTAATTCCTCTGCACCACTCCAATTATTTACACAGAAATGGGAACGACGCGAATTTCCAATTATTTAATCCAAAGGGCGAAATTTAGCAAAATACTTCCGTAGTTAAACGCAATGGAGAGTGCAGGGGTCAGCGCAATCTTATCGTAAGGATCCAATCCTTTACCACACATCACACGGAAAACACTTCTACCGAGTTGTTTACGCCCACAAAAGCCCATCCCGTGGCTGCCTCATCAGAGGGAAACATACAGGAGAAAAAAGCTCCTTGGAGAACATGCGCTTTTACGCGGCTAGCGCCAAGAAAAGAGAGGATTGCTACCAGAGATAGCCGAGAAAGGCGAGTGTAGGAGGAGACAGAGAACAGGAACGGGAGGGAGGAGCGTTGGGAGAGTGCTGACAATATGAGTGGCAGAAACAGGAAAAGGGAAAAAGGAAGGCGGGAGGATGTACGAGTAATGAGGGGGAAAAGAAGCAGGAGGTGGGTGAGAGAAGGAAAGATGTGGAGAGGGAGGAATGAGGAGAAAAAGAGAGGCTGAGTAGAGAGGAGGAATAAAGAGTAAAAGACACTGGAAGGAGAAAAAGGAAGGGAATAAAATTAATAATGGATGAGAGATGGAAAGGAAGGGAGAGAGACGGACGGAGAGATGGATAGGGAGGGAGAGGGAGCGAAAGAGAGAGAGAAAGGAACGTAATCGGAGAGAAAAAGCGAGAGACAAGGCAGTAAAAGGAGGAGGGAGAGAGAAAGAGTGGATCGGAGAGAAAGGGTGGATCGCAGAGAAAAAAGGAGATAGAGATGATGAGTGGTAGGGAGAAAGAGAGCAGGAGTTTGGAGGGATTGAGTGAAGGAAAAGTGACCGAGATAGGAGCTGTGAGTAGAACCAAACAGACACCGCAGGGAATCAGACGTAAAAGGATTAAGGCATCGGATGCGACGCAGGAGTTTGGGTGAGGAGAGTTTTGGTGAGCCCTTATGGGCGGATGAAAGGTCTCGAACGAGAGGGAAGGGTTGGCGAAAGAATGAGATGGAGATAGCCTTTAGGGAGACAGAAATGGACGAAAATGCGAAGCATAGGTGGCGTGTTGGGTTAAGTAAGGACGAAAGATCGCAGTGCTGATGATAGAGAAGGTTTGATCATAGTTGCAAGTTAGATGGATTTATATAAGGCTAGAAAAGTCGGATCGTTGGGAAAAACAGACTATCGTTGTGGTAGGAAAGTGTTAGAGGGTATATAGGGAAGAAGATGCCTGCTACAAACGGTTGAGATTCGATGTTCTTTCGGAGAAGGGGAGAGAGAGAGAGAGAGAGAGAGAGAGTGGGGGGGGGGGATTTAAAAGTTTGGAGTAGTTGAGAAATGGGACTGAGGACGAGGTGATAACACTTCTCGGATTATAGGTTGATGCCTAAGATGTCCGCAAAGACAAACGATCAACGGAGTAAAGAGGAAGATCGGGTGTAAGGAGACCTTAGCCATGGATAAGAGGTAAAAGGGGGAGGGATTGAGTAAGAGCGGGAGAGAGGAGAAAAAGGAAATGTGAGAGTGGAAAAGAAAGAAGAAGATACGGTTGAAGGGATATTAAAATTTTGTGATTCAAAGCTAAAAGGGATGGAAGAAGACAAGTTAGGAGAAATGAAGGGAAAAGGGGGCTTGAGAACACGAATGACTAGAGATAAATGAGGATAGATAGATAGATAATCGTCTTTATTCGGGCGAAATTTGGAACAGAAGGTCCATTTAACACTTTAATAACGATAAGAGAGATGTGGAAGAGAGGTGTTAAAAGAGGAGAGAGGTAGAGAGAAAGACAGAAATGGAGGGAAAGAAAGAAGGCAGGACAGAGGAGAGAAAATGATAAAGGAGAAGAAGGGGGAAGGAAGAGAGCGGCAGGGATAGGCATAGCAACAGGCAGCCCATTTTCGGTCTTTGGAGATTTGTCCCATTGATTTATTGTCCCGTATGATTGACTGAGTGACCGCTACGCGTCGTGATGGTTAAAGACGCTGGCGAGTAGACGATTGGAGACGGCTGCGCGGAGGGAGTTATGTCGGATTTGATGGTTGAGAAGGAGGAGAAGTAAGGCGAGATGCGAAGAGGGATTAATGAGTATATGGGGTGGATTGCGTACGCATGGCGAGTCCATCTGAATTTGGATGATGGAATACTAGGATCGTTAAAATGCTCAAGTTTGCTTTCGTTGTTCTCATCCGGCGACTTAGTTTCGCTGGTCCTCTTCAAACGATGAAGATTCCATTCCGAAAATTTAATTAATACAACAGACAACATTTAAATTCTCTGTCGTTAAATACTCTGTGCCGTTAATAGCGACAAAACAGAGACAAAAGTGGGGCAAAAACAATTGCATAATAATACGATATAAGGTGAGCCATATTCCGACACGGTCCTAATTCCGACACGCGGCTCTATTGGTCATAGTATTGATCGTAACGGGTAGAACGCAGTACTTCCTTAATCTATCTTTAATGACAGCAACGCAGTGCATGTTTCATCTCCCTGGCCGTAACATTGTCACTGCTGGCCGTAACATTGTCACTGTCAGAGTACATCTTGGTTTTGTTGGAGCTTGGCGTTGATTTTAAGGTGTGATATTTTTTCTAAATTTATGACATCAAATTGAAAGAAAGTAATTCATCCAATACATCACTTTAAAGCTAATTTGATTCTCTTTAACATGATGTTCATAGATTGGAGAAATTATGAATCTTATTCCTGTAGCAGACCAATTAATAATTGATAGTAGCTCAATAACTTTGGCTAAGATTAATAAAGGAGTATTTCACCTTTATTAGACCAATTAATAACAAAAAGCAAGGGAAACCTAATTCCGACAGTGTATTTATTTAAGCTATATGAGTAAGATATTTATTTCTGCATAATTTGAAAATACTGATGAAATATTGACTTGTTTTCTGAGATTTTTGAATACTGCTAAAGTAACCCAGCCTAACCTCAAAATTTTTCAGCTTTCAATTTTCACGAACATTTTCATAAAAATTTTGTGAGCACTTTTTCTTTTCCTAAATGTTTCAATTTTAATAAAAATGTTCTGAATTTTTGTTGTTAAATGTTATAAATATGTAGTATTATGGTTCACAATTAAAGTTTATTATTTAATTTTTCTGTAAGCAATGTCTCCTATTAGTTCTACTAAGTGTCGTAATTTGGATCATAGGGTCTAAATTCCGACACTGACAATTTTTTTCCATTTCTTGTTAATCTGATTCAACTTAGAATATCAAATAAATATTTTTTTCCTGAATAGTTATTTACAGATACTAACGTTATACAAATTATCAGATTCCAACAGTATGCCAAAAAATTATTAAAAATCGCCAAATCTTAGAGTGTCTGAATATGGCTCACTTACCTTATTATACTCACGATGAGCGCATTAATTAATATACTCATTCAAATCTGTTACTTTGGCCAGATTTATAAATTGGGATATTTACAAACCGTGTCAACAAACAAATTTAGTCATGCAAAACACTAAAAAAAATCTCTTCCTTTATTGTCAGATATAGATCGATACATCGCTTTACGATGCACGCCGAAGGGATATGCCTGAAAAGCACACTCCCGAAGATTTTATTACGTGTCTCTCGGTGTCACGTGCAAACGCATACAGGCACTCCACCTCACCCTCTCATCACGCTGCAAGAGGGGAGAGGCGAGAGAGAGAGAGAGGGATAGAATGAGAGGGAGGTTAAACGCCCTCTCCATTCGCTGACTGCGCCGGACATCAGATTACTCGCGACATCAGCTAAAACGAGATTGGAAAGCGAGGCGGTTTCGAGAAAGTCCAAAGGAAAAGACTAAGCTGAAGCTAACGAGTCACTCCGTTAAAAGAAAGTCTTCTGCGGAGCCGGTTAATAAATCAAAGAACGGAAGGTAAAAAAATGTTCGATTGCGAGAGTTATAAAAAATAAGAGGCACAACGCTGGATAAGGGTATTTGTCAGTTAAAGCGTCTGTCTTTGTGACCCCTACACAGTGGAAATAAGTGTCCCAAATAATTCTTGGCGAAAAATGACTCACTCATCATCGCAGGCAAATCGTGTAACCTAGTTATCATTATAGTTTCTTCATTTCCTCATTAAACAGAACATTCCATGAGTATGCCATCCTGTCGATTGAGGGGATTATTTTAATCAGCTTGAATAACAGTCATAATCCATTGAAAATATTTAGGATATAATTGGCTATTGATTTAATTTATAATATCACTAATATACGAGGTCAATGGGAATGACGCTCATAAAAATAAGATAGAATGCTATAAAATACGCAGTAAATTCTGTTAGCAATTATAAAAATGTTTAACAAATCATAAATACGGAACAGGAGAGTTTCAAAGGCAAATGCTAAAAAAACTTTCCAAAGTTAAGTTGCTTTCATTAATCACAATGCGAAAAGAAGAAAGCACTTTGTTACAAAGGGTTTTCTTCGTTCCTCATTCAGGAACGAATATATTTCACAAATATAGTTAATGGTTTCAGGCGTCACTTGGTGGAATTTCTTCATGATGGAAAAATAAAGAGACTTATTGTAATTCCACATAAATTTTACTCAAAACGACCTAGGTTTCGTTGCAATGCAACATCATCAGCTGAAGTAAACTCAAAGCCGGTAGCAATTTATAGCAATAGGTTGATGATGCGTCATTGCAACGAAACCTAGGTCGTTTTGAATAAAATTCATGTGGAATTACAATAAGTCTCTTTATTTTTACATTATATTTCACAAAGTTGAGCCAAATGCTATTAGTTTCCTCACAAAGCAGTTTTTTTCTTAGTCTTAGATTCCGGGAGAAAAAGTAACGATCACGGAAAAAATAGACGCAAACTTGGCTACTGATGTTAATGTTAATGCAAAATTAACTAAATCAAAACCACTCAATTTTTTCAAGCACGAATTCTTTTCCTTATTTAAATCGTGCATTTCATTTTAAAATGTTTGTACTTTGATTTTATCTTTTGACAAATTCAATTAAAATAATTTAATTTTTCTTCCATTAACAGAGCATATTATTTCTTATTAACAAAAACATTCAAATAAAACTCCAAAATGCGTGGATTACGGATATTTACACTGACAACATTAATCAAATTTTTAGCTGAGACCGTGACCACATATTTTTATACTTTTTATAAACCGAATGTCGACACCATGAGAATAATATGATGCAATTAAATTATGTTATCCACGAAAGTTATGAAAAATAGCCTTAAAACGTTGGTTTGTTCTTAAATTCCTCCAATTTACATTCGATTTTATTTTTCAAGTAAGCAATATAAAAATGTCTTTAATATGACGATCATAAAAGTTGCTCTAAGGGATTGACGATAATGATGGGTTTATATTTAAAATTTTATTAGCCTTGCGGCATAATTCGTCCCTTTCCTTCAAATTCCATCCCTTTCCATCGCATATATTCAGAATATTCTAATCTTCAATCTTTTCTTTCCCCTTCTTTTACTTCTTCGCAACTCCCTTCCGATTAATTTCATAATTGTTCTTTAGTCCACTCGTCTTTATTTTTGACATCCTTTATTTACTAATCTTCTAGAACCATTTCCTTTTCTGTCTTTCATACCGTTCATTCATCCCGAAAAATTCCAATATACGTACTTATTATTTCTTTAAAATCCAAGTTTCAATTCCATTTACAGTACTGTACTCCGTATTTAGTATTCAACAATTCCATTTGTTGAGCATTTAATTTTGAGATTCAACAAACTGCTGTAATTTTAAGCTATTCTGTAGCTCATTTGAGCTTTTGGCTAACAGTTTAAGGTCAGCGGTGAAACGAAGGCGACTTGTAAGGGCACAAAAGTGCCAGAATTTAGTCATCACACAGGATTTGTTTCTTCAAACAGATTACTGCAGCAGATGCGCGTAAAATGGACGCCCTTCTCATAGTCGACGAACGCAAAGCAATGACGTACGCCGAACTCTTTTCTGCGTTTTACGACTTCTCAGACGACTTGGATATGAGCCATTCTGCTGAAAGCGCTTGCGAATCTTGCTTGCACCGTGAGTTGCGCTGAGTCGAAGATATGTTATAGACGATTTGTCAGGACTTTCGTAAAAGCCTAGTAATCTACTAATGGAAAAGAAATTTATCCTTAATCTTTCTCCGTTTGAGTGAATGAGGATATTTATTCAACGCCTAGCCATCTTTGTACTGTGACTTTGACGCAGTGTGAGTTTCTATAGACTTTAAAGGTCATGCTGACCGGAGACAGTGGAATTCGTTCATCACAGCTAAGAATCATAACAGGAGAAAATATATTTGGAATATTCAGGAAGGCATAAAAAGTTATCCACACGACTTTAACACGGTTAGGCATTGATAATGAAACTTTAAACTAACAGAATTCCAGGATTATATGCGGTATATGTCGATTTGGAAGTAATAAATTCGCGATTAAAATGGAACTGGGAAGTTTTAAAGTATATTAAACAATAAGCAGATATAGTTAATACAGAAGTACCTCATTCTCCACCCGGAAAATTTTATGTTTCCTATCGAGTCTGTTGCTTTTCACTAAAAATTAGTCATAAACCATTACAATTACATAACGCTGTCGAATTCCTATAATGAAGGAAGAGCGAAGAAAAGAGAAGCAAAGAACGGGACGGAAAAACAGGTGGTCCAGGCTATTTTTAATAACCTCCTTGTTATTATATGCTACACTTAAAACCTGTAACCACAGACAGTTGAGTAAACCTTATGCGCATTACGGTAACTTTCTGATTTTTTATTCACCTATAAGAAAATATACACATTTTCAAACTACTGAATCACGGAAGCATTTAATATGAACTTAATGACGGAGAATCACGTGGTTCTTTACAAAATCGCTCTTTTCAATTGATCATTGTTGCAAAAATTGTCTCGACTGCGATAAATGATATAAATACTTGGTATTCGTAATAATATTTTGAGGAATTTCCGTAGTAGGCGTAGACTGCTATATGCTCATTGTTATGAGAAATTTTGCAGGAACCCTTCCGCTAAATAATGATACCTATAGCCGCAAAGCAATTTGTAGAAGAAATGGGAAACAGGTTGGGAGAAAAGTTGGTTCTTCGTCCGGGAAACACCTAGAAGGGAAGCATATTCCCTCGATTCCAATCTTATTTTCAGCACCGTTATGTTGGGAAGTTTTTTTAATTGGACGATGTCCCTCCATAAGTTGCGTCACAGACTCCGAAATAAACATTCGCGACCACGGAGAATAAGCAGCTTACGAGACGAACAAACGGCCTTTATACTTTCCGCTGAGTGCAATCAGTGACTTTTTCGCAAGCGTGGCGCAATCTTTAAATAAATCGCTTTTTTCATCCCTGCGATAGACGAAAAACGCTTCAACGAGTGATCCAATCGAGCTAACCCAATAAAAAGGCCCTCCAGACTCTCTCTCCGCCCTCATTCCACTTTTTTCCCTCCCTTCCTCCGCTTCTCCTCCTCCTCTCTCTCTCTCTCTCTCTCTCTCTCTCTCTCTCTCTCTCTCTCCTCCCTCCAGAAGATATATTTTTTATTGGCGGGAATCGAATTTTTACCAGCGATGGGAGAGATAACCCTCTTAAGCTACACGCACGAGGAAGAGGGAGGAAAAGATGCTGGAGGAGACGAATAAGTAACTGGAGCAAAAATATCTTCCAGTAAACGAGATGTCCGTTCAATTTTACTTTGCGAGTAGAATTTCTGTAAAAATGGAATTATTTTTTTCACAGCAAGCTTTAAATCGTTCTTACGAAAGTCGTACAACTTCTCGACAAATATTGCTTTTCTTGTTATGATGATTTTAAACCTCCAATCTAAACAAGGCGCTTATATTTGAAAATTGGTTCATTTAAAAATCTCAATTTTCTAAAAAAACTCTAATTAGGATGTTTCAAATGATTCTTTTTATGAACACCAAAATGAAAACGGTTCACAATTTCTCAGGAGGAAGGAAAAAATGGACAATTTTTTTGGCGTCGCGTTAAAAACTCAACTGATAAAAATGTTTAGAGTTCTATGACCAAAAACATTATTAAATAAATACATGAACAAAATATTCCATATATATAAATTTAAAATAAACTAAATATTATATTTATTTGGGTATCTGTCGAACATAGCCCTTGAAGCAAAAGATACAATTGATGGTTATAAAAAATAGAAAACGAAATTTAAAACCCATAAAAATGTTCCAAGTATGATTGATGTTGTATTACAGAAAAGATATAATTAATTCTTTAAATTTTTGAAATTATTTATCGGTAAATATTTTCGATCACTGCAAACAAGAAGAAACAAAAGAAAACAATTCTAAAGAAGAGTTATTAAAAGATAAAATTTCGTAATTAAATGAATAAATTTAAATTAAGCATATTTAGCCTCTTTGATGAAATGCGTAGTAAAATTTTGTGCGCACAGAAAAAGATGGAATATTTAGACATGGCGTTTGTTAAATATTTTAATTAATAATCTTTTTATTTTTAATTTTCACTGGAAATTACTTCATAAATAGATAATTCGGTCATGTACAATAAGTAAAATAATGTTAGGAGCTAATTTCCATTATTTCCACATCCCCTCTCTTTATGCGGGGGTTACGTTCCAGGAAAGTGACGCATAAAGCGAATTCGCACAAACAGAACCCATATTTACATGTAAAAGATAGAGATACGTTCCACAAGCAAACCTAACTCCCCTCCAAGACGCTCTTCCTTCGCTCTATAATGACTTCTTATACACTAAATACAAACTTAAAACAATTAACACTGTAGATTATACTCGCCAATAAAAGGAAGCAGACGAGCACAAGTGCTGGTTGTTGTGGGTGGCATAATAGTGGAGATTTAAAATGCCGGAGAGTTGTCTTGGTCCAACGCAAGTTTCGAGGACAAGGAGACAACACTTCTCAAGTGTGCTCAAACACAAGAAATCTCGAAATTTCGAAATTTGCGTATTTCCCCATAAAAAAGCATTGCGCAATTTTTGTAAACTAATTTCGGACACTTGCCTATAAGCTGGAGAAATGAAATTTTTAGTATTGCTAAAGGGCCTCAATACCTATGAGGAATTGTTATCGGTTTTGCTTACAGTGTCCTGGGTTCGATTCCAGATGCTTCGGAAAATTTCCCATAAGTTAACATGGAGAAAAGTTATTCCAATGTGTAGACCAATCTAAGACTTTTAGGGAGCTGAAATTTTCCACAATTATAGGATTTGCCACAACAAAAAAATGAAATTTTAAAAATTTTTAATATTTAGCGATTTTTTAACCCCATTTGTACATTAAAGTTTGATTTTTGAAAACTATAAGTCGTAGGTACGAGTTTTGCAAACATTTTGTAGCAAATTATATATAGAAAAAATTCAAATTTTGAAAAAGTTCAACAATGCGGTTGCTAAAAACTCGCAAATGTTTAAACAAATTCTTAAGGTATATATTTTTTCGAACATGCTACCAAGCTGAAATTTTTTAAAGGTAGAATTTGTAAAAAAAACTAAATAGGGATTATAAAAATTTTAATATTTTAGTTTTTTTGGCTGTTAAAAATTTTTAAACTTTAAATTTGTATAGTCCCTATTTCGTTTTTGTACAAATTCTACCTAAAAAATTTCAGTCCAGTAGTCCATTCGGAAATACATAAACCTTCAAAAATTTTTTAACAATTGCGAATTTTTAGCAGGTTGAACTTTTTCAATATTTTCGTTTTTTCTAGTCGATTTTGCAAATAACCTTACGTATAAAAAAAATTTCGTGTATACAGAAGATACTAATATTTAGACACTTCCAGAAAAGCGGCAGACTCGAAATTTTATCCATGAAATTGTAATTGCTGCCGTAAAAATTATTTAAATTTAAAAATTTTGATAAATGTTATTTCACTGTATATACTACTACTATATATGATACTTACGTCCAGCCCAAACTAGAAGAGCTAGAAAGCTGAAATTTCAGCATTTGTAGAGGTCATAGAGAAACCTCAAGAATAAATGAGAACTATGACCTATGTGACATGGGTTTGACACCAGAAATTCCAAAATTTGCGTTTTTTCCCATAACAAAAGTATTTCGCCATTTTTCGAAATTAATATTGGGCACTTGCCCATTAGCTAGAAAAATGATTTTGTGACTGTTGCTAGATAGCCATAATATCTATTAGAAATTATTACTAGTTTTGCTTTGCTGTGTCCTGGGTTTGACTCCAGATGCCCCGGAAAATCTCCCATAAGTTAGCATGGAGAAAAGTTATTCCAGTGTGCAGACCAATCTGAGGTTTAGGGAGCTGAAATTTTGCACGATTATAGGATTTTGCACATAACTAACCAGAAAAATCGAAAAGTTCAACATTATTAATTTTTAGGAAATGTTTTTACCCTATTTGTACATTAAAGTTTAATAATTTTTATCTTGGAAACTATAAGTTTTTACAAACATTTTGTAGCAAATTATATAAAGAAAAAATCTGATGTAGCCACTACATGACTTACTCTGTAATAATTCTCATAATAATAAATATTTTAAGAAACTGCGAGAAAATTTTAGACTTTACAAAGAACAGAAATAAACTCAAACCATAGCCTTCTGATATTGGATAGAGCCACAAAGCTCCAACAAGTAAGAAAAGAAAAAGAGCGTTACTAATACATAACTAAGCGTCAATTGTTAACAATAGTCGTCGGAAGGTGGTGGCAGATAAAATATAATATATCTCTTAAACAATGCATTATATGGGGAAATATTTCAAACAAAGGTTGTAGAAAATTAAATTTCCTACAATATTTATTCCAGTACATTTTTGTATATATCAAATATTAAAGCAAATATTTCAAAATAACGGATAAGTGACAAGAGTAAACACCCACTTCCGGTTGACAGATTTTTACCAAAAACCAATCAGTTCTTATGACTTTTATAAAAATGTTAAATATAAAATTTCGCGTTGACCTGATTAATAGTTTTTGAGTTATAGCACTCACAAAAAAGCTGTCAAATACACACACACTGACATCATCGAGAAAATGGTCAAAACGTGTTCAGGGGACCTCAAAAACGTGTATTTCCGTTGAAATCTCGAAGTCGATTTTTTTCATGAAAATATTACCTTCCCTTATACTACGTATGGAGAAAGTAAAAAGTAAATTTTGAAATAGTTCAACAATGCGGCCGCTAAAAATTCGCAATTTTTTCAACATATTTTTAAAGTTGATGTATTTTCGAATGTGCTACGAAGCTGAAATTTTTTTAAAGGTAGAAATTGTAAAAAAAAACGAAATAGGGATTATACAAATTTTGATATTTTAATTTTTTTGGCTGTTTAAAATTCTTAATGTTTAAACAAATAGGTAAATGTTTAGGTATTACGGGGAGCTGAAAATTTTACGTCATATAGAGCTTAGTCCATATGCACAATTAAACATTTGATAACCACCATGAAGTTGTTATTGCTGCCGTTAAAAATAGTTAAAATTTAAACAATTAGAAAAATATTATTTCACTTATAGATGTGCTATAACTATAACATTTACCGCATTAGTGCACCATAATGGAAAAATTATAATATTCTTAAAATTTGAAATTTTAGGTAATGTTTTCATCAAATATTGTTCCATAAGGAAAAAACGAAAATTGGCGCAGAGATGAAATCTTTGGAATTAAAAAATATTTCTACTAATGAAATATCTTTATTAAAAAATAATTAATTTTTCAAGGTGAGATGAAATGCTTACAGAATGCAATATCTACTTGTCTATTATATATACTCTTCTTACAGAGGAGAATACATATAGGAGGATACTAATGTTTAGGCACTTCCAGATGAGCTGGGGACTCGAAATTTTTACGTCGGTAGGATTATGTGCAAAACCAACTAGAAAAAACGAAAATCTTGAAAAATTTTCAACAATGCGGCCGCTAAAAATCCGCAAATGTTTAAAGAAATTTTAAGTTAAATGTATTTCTGAATATCCTACGAAGCTGAGATTTTTTAATAGGTAGAATTTGCAAAATAACGAAACAGAGATTATAGAAATTCTGATATATTAATTTGTTTGGCTATTAAAAATTCTTAAAATTTAAACAAATACATAAATATTTAGGTACTGCGGGGCGAACTAAGGAGCTGACATTTTAAATTTATTTAGAGCTTACTGCATGTACAAAAATAAATATTTTAATATCTCCATGAAGTTGTTATTGCGGCCGTTACAGTTTTTTTTAATTTAAACAATTAAATAAATATCGTTTCACTTCTAGATGTGCTATAACTTTAAAAATTGGCAGAAATGTGTGGCATTAGTACTCCACAATGGAACAAGTATAATATTCTTAAAATTGCAAATTTTAGGGATTGATTTACTCCAATATTGTTCCATAATGAAAGAACAAAAAGAGGTGCAGAGGTGAAAACATTTGAATCAAAAAATATTTCTAATAATGAAATATCTCTCTGAAATATTAATGTTATTCATGATGAGATTAAATGCTTGCAGAATGCAAGCACTAACTACTTGTATTTAATAATTCTGGCTCAACCAATCTCAACATACACAAAGGGACAATTCGAAATCAAAACAAAATTATAAACTCGGCGATCAATTCGTAACGCAAGCCTTCATAAAAGCGCGGAATTTAATAACTTTCTCAATCGACTTTATTCTGTCTTTTTGATGCCAAGGTGAAAACCCTCTTCCGAAAATCACTTCTGTGTGACTCCGACGCCGTGTGCTGCCTCTCCATCCCATTTCCACACTCACTCCCTATCTATTTTCTCCATCCTGAGAGTCTCTTGGACTCTTCATTTTCTCACCCTTCTCCAATCCGGTCTGCACCTCATCCTCCGCTCTCTCCATCTTTCTCGATTCTACCACTCCGCACCTATCCGTATCCCTCTGCGCCCTAAGCACCGCAGTCGGAGGAAAATTCAACATCACTCCTCACACAGACTCTTATTCCCAAGACGCTCCCCTTGCAATTCTCTTTGCCCATCTAACATCCAATTCCCTGCGGCGTCATCTTATGCCCCTCCTCTTTCTTTTACTCTCTCTCACACACACTTTCTCTTTATTCCTCTTTCCCTCTCTCGAAAATATTGCACAGACTCTTGCAGTCTTTTTTTTTACGCCAGACTTGTATTAACCCATTTCATGCACTCAGTCTCTAATATAAGATAGTAGACGGTGTGCAAAGTAAAAAATTATAAGATCATAATGAATTATCTATACAATATAATTATCTATACAAACATGAATTACAGGTATTGCAAAACATCAGAATGAATGCATTTAATTAATAAAAAAGTAGTAATAAAGTTACTCTCGGTGGTAATAAAAATCTTCTCCTTTCATTGAAATCAAAATAGACCTCTTCATTCCTGGAGTAATTTTTTCAAACTAATTATGATATTTTCAGCATCCTCTATATTTAAAATAACATCGTTAAATTATCATAAATCTATCTTAATACAATGATAATAGATAAACTTTGAGACTAAGGAAACCAAAGCATTAAGGTATTGTACTTAACCCTAGACTACTAAACATGGTGAAGGTGGGACATTAATACTAAACATTCGTCTATTAGACTACTTTTCTCAAAAATTTATTTTCCGAAACAATTTGTATAAATTCATGCATTTTATTTTACAAAAGGGTGTGATAATATCTTAAGATAATATATAAAATAATAGGAAGTAATTTATGTAAGATAATCGCATTCAAAACGAATGTTTGCTTGGTGATCGCCACACATCGCTCTTGAGCAACGCCGAAAATAAAACCTTGTCATTCTTCACATCTTGGGCGGACAAAAAGCACAGAAATCTTTTGTTTGGTTGTGCAGGTCCAGGTTGTTCTCCAACTGGAGGTAAATGAAGAATTTCTGTGACCATGACTTTTAATGAACGAGCAGAGAAGCTGACCCACTTACTAAACATTCGTCCAAGAGGCGACTGACAACTAAAAGAAGTAGTAAGAAGCAGGTTGTTGAACACGTCATTATTTGCACAGCTCTAACCCAATGCAGTAAGCAAACGCGCAACCCCCAATTTTACTCGTCACTGTGTTGAAAGTCCTTTTGCTTTAACTAGAGTAGTCTGATAGACGAAAGTTTACTAGTCTAGGGTTAAATCCGTGTACAAATAAAAAAACAAATGCAAAAGAAAACTACTGAAATTTCACTGCCTCAGAGATATTATGACACTTCTATGAAAAAACGACATTTAGAAATTCAGCACTTCATATGGCACACAGTTATAATTTGAATATTACAAGCTTTAAAAATAACACTTCAATCTATTGGCCCTTACTTTTAACGTATTGTAAACGTTCCCCTTCCATTTCAGGGAATAGCTTAAATTAAAATGATCGTATACAGTACTATGTATACGAATATTCACCTCTGAACGGATGTGTTTAATTTTTATTGCTCACCTTGGGAGATAACGAGGAACTGGTGTAAACTAGTATTTTCTAATTGAAATGTTTGTATTAACTGAATATTTTACAAGTTTGTTATATGACAGGAATTCAGAAATTTCGAGTAGGAAAAATTCTCATGGAATTAAGACTTTATTGAAGCACCATATAATGCATGAGACCGAAAAAAATGTCATAAAGCTGTAAAATTTTTCCGTCATTTTCTTGAGATTACAGTCAAAAATACTCCAGTGTTACATCACTATTTAAGACGAAATGTGCATTTCAAATCCACCGATTGAAGCTCAAACCTCACGCATTTAGCGAGGCACTATACAAAGAAAATCCGTATTTAAAAAAATATTTACCTTGGGAAAAATTCTCTACTGTAGTAAAAACTCATAACAACAAAAAATACACTGGATATTCTCCACTTTCGAATTTTGCTCTTGAAAATACTAACTGGGAGCGACGCATTTGTACGAACCAAGCGAAGTCGCAATAAGGATATGATGTGAATGCTAAAGGCATGACGTGGATGTCGCGGTGACACTAGAGAGAAAGTTCCATCGTCAGAGAGGAAAGCGAGGGTCGAAGGGGTAAGGGAAAAATGGGAAGGCCAGGAATCGTATGCGTAGGAGTTCGGTGAACGCATGAGAGGGGGCTGGAGTTGAAGCGCTGTTTTGTATTGGCTTTTCGACAAAGAAAAACTGCCACGCAGACAGATAAAAAGCAAAAATCCAAGGATTTCCTAGAGCAGAGGATAAACAGAACCATCGAAACTCCGACATCGAATGAAAAATCAATAAAAATAATAAAATAAAAAGAGCAATTGATGCTTTCGTATCTTTCGCAGACTGCTTAGAAAATATGTAGAGCTTTTTGCGGTCGATTCCTCTTATAATTGAGCTTTTGGATATTTACGATGTAAGATTTGCCTACGCTTATCGAAACAACTAGGCGAGAAAGATTTTATGGATAAAACACTACATATAAGGCAATTGCTGCCTACGTATTTTATGAATGCAGATCAGCATATCACGAGCGTCGATCGATGCAAATATTTACTGCCTAAAATATATACTCGTGAAAATAATAGAATTTGTTGTCCTCAATAAGTGAGAATCAAATACTATTCAACCTACATCAGAATAGATACTTAGAAATTCAAATTAATTCGAAAAGAAGATGCTCATAATTTCATTCATTCCATATAGACTTTTTTTAAAACATCTCTTTTGTTCGAGTAATAAAATACACGTAAAATATTTCGAAATGCTATGCAGATCAAGAAATCCTAAATGAAAACTATTTTTGGCTTACTTAATGGCAAAAGAAAATCTGAGCTTGTATAAATAAAAGTTTATCTGTAGCACTAACTTTTTCCTATATATAGTAATGCATTTCAATAAGATTTACTCAATGCATACAAAACATTAATGACTTTATAATCAAGAACAATAAAAGACATTAGGATAGTTTTATCTATTTTTCCGATATACAATTGATCAGTATTAAAATAACATATATTTAATTATGAGTTGAAAATTAAAAAAACGTTTGTATATTTATTCTTAAATCATATTTCTACTGAACTATGACGTGTTAAATGCACATCATAACATATTGGTTTTTATTTTAAATGGCAATGAATAAATATGAGCCAGAACAGGATTTTAACATTTTTAAAAATTTCTGTGTAGCATGAAACCTTGCGGCAGTATACTAGACCGTTTTATTATTTTTAGGCTACAACATTGTACGTTAGGGTGGGCCGAAAAAAGTTATTTTTTTCGAAATGTGAAATGCTACCCCCCTCAAAAGTTGCTTTGGTGCACATAATAGGTGGTAAAAATTATAGCCATATGTGACAACACCTTCAGGTACCGCAAAGACCTTGAATTTTCGGAATATCAGTAAAAAAATACTGTTTTTGAAACTGCGTATATTTTTTTCGGATTTTTGATGCTGAAATGAGTCAAATCGTTTTTTCGGTCTCCACTGGGTCTCAGAGAGACCTGGGCTACTTCCAGATTTTGAAGCCCCCCACCGTATTAAAATAATTCCCATAAGGATTTAAGGATTACGTAATCCAATTTGGTGATCGGGGTTCGCTGAATTTTTACAACGGGTTACATTGGGGGTAGGAGGTTTAAGGTTGCACTATATAGCACTCTTTCATAAAATATTCTGATTCCTTAAAAAAATATATAAACCGAGAAAATGTTTCGCTTACAGTGCTTTCTACCCAGCCAATAATGCAGACCACATTGAAATGACCCTTTAGAGAAAATTAATAAAAGTGATTGCAAAATGAAAAATTCTGTGCGTTACATAATCAAGAGGAGAGAGGGGGATCTAATTGAGGGTTACGCAGAATTATATCGATTATCAAAAACCGATGAAGTTGGGTTACGTAATACTTGAACGTCCTGCAATAACAAAGTAAGAACATCGTATTTTATATTTCTTTTTTGCATGTTCTATTCCACATTCATTGTTGATATTTCGGTGGATATAAAGATAAATAAGCAAATGCTTAATCTAATAAATTACTTGAATAATTTTTTATTTAAGAAATGTTTTTCTAGCTTTTGTTTCTGCAAATTCATTAATAATTTATGAAAAATCTAAGTTACGTGCAATGCCATAGTTTATGTTAAGCATTGTGAGCCCAACCAATCGCTCTTGTCCCATTGTTGAACGGTGGTAATTCTTAATCCGCTTTAGCACACTGAAGGTGCATTCACACGAAGCCACTGATGCAGGCAAACTAAGGAAAATACGTAATAAAATTGTGATATTAGGAAACACCCCAGAGAATCCAAGTTTAAGTATTTCTTGTAGCAATTACTTTGGCTTACAATTCAACTTAAAGTTCATAGAACATATTCGCTTGAGGAAGATGATTTGTTCACTGAAATCCTTTGAGATTTCCTTTTTGTACTTTTGCTGAAATTGTTCCGCTGCAGAATGCAGATCCTCATTACTTAGTCTGTTGCATTGCCAAAGAAATCAAAAGAATGCACAAATTAGTCGCAGTAACTCAAACCAACATTTAAAGGCCGGAATACACTGGTGATTAAAGTCGCGCGAGTAGCTGTCTGATAGCAATCTCGACAGTGTAGACAGCGACGTGAGCAGTCTCTCAGACAGTGATACCTATCAACTTGCAGCGGAAGCAACGACAGTTGAATCACTATCAGCGTAGACAGGTATCAGTTTGCTCATGAAAGCTTCTCGCGCGGTTCCAGCCAGGTTGCAATTTCTTGCTACTGTCTGAGAGATGGGTGAGGAGAAAACGTGGGCGACAAGAAGAAAACATGGTCGAAGGAAGAGACCATTGAACTCAATCAAATGTATGAGTGATATGTGAAGTTATGGGTTAATAAATAAGCGCAACCAAGACTCTTGCAGAACATTTTCAGACAATAGATGAAGAAATTCTCGTAAGCACCGAAAATCGATCTTCTGAGAATCCATTCTCTTCCATTTTTTTCTATTTATTTTCTTTTTTCTCTTTAATAATACCATCAACGACACATGCAGCGGCACACAGAACCTTCCTTCGCGAACTCATACCGCACTGGACTCGCCACAGAGCACAGTGTACACACAAGCGCAAGAGTTGCTGTGATAACACTAAGGTCAATTCGCGTTGAGATGCTCGCAGACAATAAGTCGCGCAATATTTCTCTCCAGTTTAAATACTTAGGTGATTTTCTCGTGCGACAATTGTCGGGAATTAATCACCAGTGTATTCCGGTCTTAAGGCCCGATTGAATAGTCAATAATGTCAAAGAAGGGATTGATCTTATAGTGCTGCTCAGCATCAAATTTAGAAGGTAACTTGTTGAAAATAGAATTAGGAGACTACAGAATGGAGTTAAAATAAAAACTGAACCGTAATATAATCCAGATGAAGACACACATGTAAATAAGAAAAGAAATTAAAATGATACAAGTTTGCAGGATGATGTCCAACAGAGACCTGCTGTCAAAAACTAGCCTAAAGAAAAGAAAAAGCACACACACGCACCCGAAATCGCTCAGAAAATTCTGAAAAAACCCGATAAGTACTTGTAACTATCATTTTAATTTTTTTCAATTTCTCTTCTTATTGACGTGTGTGTGCTCATCTGGATTATTTTACGGTCCAGGAGTTTTTATTTTAATTCCCAAAGTAACTTGTGACTGGTGGAGAAATCAGGTGGAATGACAATATCCTGGGCTGCTGATTTGGAATACAGCAGTAACACATTCCATTGCTCAAAAAGTTGTTGAATGTCATTGATAAGACGTTCGATATCATCCCTCTCAATATCAAGTGTAGCATTGCACGCCTCTATCATTAGATTAGTTTGATGGATCAGTGTAAGTAGTTTCATCCACAAAGTTGATATTAGAATAAATTCAAATTTGGACATATATTCCTGAATAGACTGAAGTTCAGCTCGAGCCTGTGCTGTGAGATTGAGCCCATCGAGCTCATCTAAAGCCTTTATCACTGAATTCATACCCTGCTGAATTGGTCTAACACCATCAATCCTTGCAGACCACCTCGTTTTGCAAAAATACCATGCAGTGTAACAGGAAGATGTTGCTTCAGAACTTCCCACGTTTGTCGACTGCTTCTAAAGAAATTGTACATTTGCTGAACAGTTCCAAAGTATGCAATTGCCTCATTGCATGATAGAGCGCAGTCAACACCTATTAGATTTAATGTGTAGTTTCCACAGCTGAAGAAAATAGTTTGAATAATGCTCATTCAGAACTGCTTGTCAGCCATATTTGATACATTGTCATAGGTTTGGCCAATGCATGCTTTAAAATCTAACTTTAAGCCTTCTTGGGGAGGATAATATATGGCAGAGAGCTGCTTAATGACAAGCGGCACATTTATTGAAGCCTCCATCCTCACCTATCACACTCCTATGTTTCATGAAGGAAGATGGCAGATAAGCAACAGGGCACGTTTCCCATCATAAATGGAGAGAACGACCGCAAGGAAACTCGGAGGTGGTTAGGCTAGCATGCCTTTGTTTTGAAGCAATGCCCAAGGAGTGGGCTTCGTGGGCAGCAAGTATGACTGAGGAAAAAGGGAGAATATTTGAGGGAGGAGAAATCCAGTCTTCAGTTTTTTTGGAAAGGAAGAGGAACAAGGTTTTAGGCTAAAATCGACATTTGGTGAGGTCCTCTTTTCGACGAGGCCTCCAGCTTACGCCTCATGTGCCTGTGCAAAAATCCGTCCCTGAACAAGTGCCAAAATTTGAGCCCCCCTCGAGTTTGAGGCCCGGGCCAAATGGTCTTCCTGGCTCTCCCTCTCGTAGGGCCTGCGCATAACAGTGACGTGAATGGACGCGGCGGGGATGTCGGGGACGCCAAAATCCATTAATTTTACCACGGTTATAGAGCATTCGAAATATTGTGCTAACGCGCAGCTCTTTGCTAGTTTGATACTACCCAAACCTCGCCATGAGGAGGTGGTTGCGCATGGAGTCCCACCCGTGCCCACCCAACCACGCGACTAATTGGGCACGTGCTCAGTTCATCTGTAATTTATTGTACTTTGAACTTAGACTTATGTTCAAAACTTGGAATTAATTTTCTGTCCAACAGTTAGTTTATGATAAAGCCGTTCCGAGCCACTGATCCACACACGTTAGAGGATGATTCTGTGATTATCTTTACTACCCTCTCTACTGCCTGAAAATGACCAGATATGCTGGAAAGAGGTAGGTATAGCCATTTATCATCGCGCGCGATACGTCGAAGTTCATCGTCTGTCAAGTTAAAAGTAAGTGGAGGTTCTGTTACGCTGCATTCTTGCCAATTTATGAGGCCGATGTAATCTACACAGTCAAAACAAAGTTTTGGTATGCAAAATCTTCTTATGGTACCATGCTCTGCAGATTTCCTGGCATTGACAATGCGTCTGATAGCAAGCTGCCGCACATGCTCCCTTTCATCACACAGCATCGCAAGAAGAAGGTTCACGGGATGTGCAAAATATGCGCTTTCTTGAATGACTTTGTGCACAACTTCCCGGAAATCATTTTCCAGATATCTCGAAGAAAATGTATCACGCCAGAGGTGTTTGGGGACGTCTTTGTATTTTGGGTGGCATGTAATTGTAAACCAGATGGGAGCGTGGACACGCGTTATGAATATAGTTAGTTTCTGTAGCTGTTGGGATGGAATAGGCGTTGCCGCATAAAGCCGGAGAATTCTATTTGCAGTTGTTAGCCAGCGAGAGTGTGCCAAGTTTCCAGGATCCCGGTTGGCTAGGCTCTGAGGAAAAACAATGTTTGATCTGTACTTCTTTTGCCATGTCAACTGACGGAAAGTAACATTCAACTACCTCAAATTAAACGGGCGGAAATTTTTTGCAAGTGCAAAGACTCTTTCCAATTGGGCCAGAGAGCCCGACAGATCCTGAAGTCATGCCATCCAATGTATGTAGCATATGACGTAAAGGCAATTCAATGAAATGCAACATGCATATAAGCCACTGCAAATATCTTTGGAGATTCTCCTCTAGGCGACGGATGACACCTGCATGTATTCCGGTGTTTGTCGGTTCTCCATCATTACCAATGCAGGTTAGTTCAGATAAGTCAAAGGTCTTTTCCTGGAGCAAGTCATCTATGCCACCGCTTATATTCTTTGCAAACTTAGATATTGGACTGACGTGCCTTATAAGAGATGATCCAGGTTCTTCCACTAAAGAAATTGCTCCTTCCATCGTTTTCTTCGGTGTGACTTGCCGTCTTCTGTTTTACATATTTGTAAAACAGAAGACGGCAAGTCACACCGAAGAAAACGATGGGAGGAGCACATTTCATCTCTTCTACCATCGAAGTATATAGCACGAATTCTGTTACTTTCTATACAATACTGCTCTTGAATTACTGCACGGCTCTTTCTGCGTTCTCGCCTTCTTTACTCTTATCGATGACTGGAACCATTTTCTTCCTAATACCTAGGGGTTGGCTGAAATTATGAATGACGGAAGAAGTAAGATCAGCAACAGTTCTGTCAATAATATTTCGTCTATCACACTTTCTTGCGAAAGTGCGAAGTGGTATCCTTACTTGTGAAGTATATGGAGAAGAGTTACCATAGCCTTCCTTGGTCGGTGGAAATCGGTGATCGTCAACATTTATGACAATTGATGATGAATCAGAGGTGATATCTGTTTACGATGAACTAGATATTGGAAAGCTGGAAACCTCATCCATAAATTTATTTTTTACGGCTGGAGAACTTTCGGTTTCTTTTCGAGCACGTTTCATTTGCATCTGCAGTCTTAGCTCTTCCTCTTCTTCCAGCTCTTTTCCTAATTTTCTTTATGGTTTTAAGATCAATTCCACTCATTGCCATAGCTCTATCAGATCTCTGATCCTTAAGGAAAGCACGCTCTTGTTAAGGTCATTTCCGTTCAAGGTCGCATTTGCAGCGCGTGAAATCGGTGCACTTGCAGGCCGCTATGTCAAATGGATGCTGCGCTTCCTTACGGTAATATTCAAGCCTCTTCCTATAATTATCATCATTTATTTTACAGCTTTTTAGCCTTTGAATAGCATTGTGCTACGTGGATATAAAAGCCATTTTTCAAATTTCTTCAACTTTTGCAGGAACGACATTTACAATATCGGAAAACGATGGGTCCTTTCCATCGCATTTTTCCTTCAAACTATTCATTACGAAATAATAGTGACGCATGACGTCTCGGTAAGTTGGCAGCGTATTCACATTCATCTCCTGGTAACTCCCTAATACTGGACAGTTGATCTGTTTTCGTGTTTGGGCCATTTTAAGAAACTAATCGCAACATAAAACTGTAGCAGAACTTCTTCCTATCCGCTGGGTGAACTTGTTCACTTGGACTGACTTGAGCAGCTGCAGTGATCAGGCAGCCACGTGATAGACGGTTGTAGAGGAATCGAGTGGGGTGTGCAAAGACCAAAGAATTTTGCCATGTTGACTTTATCCGTAATGTTACTTTTTGCTGTAAAGAGAGAACGCATCCCATGCGAAAGCACAAATTATTATTATTTTTCTTTTACGTGAACACTCGATGTATCATTGCCATGCTTCCAACGCCGAGAACTGGGATAAATTTAATGAACTTTGGAGTCTCCGTTCCCATTAGGCCAATACTCTTCAACGCCATGGTCTTTATGGTGCAATAGGTGAACAGAAGTAAAAATTCAACCCATCCTAGCATCAAAACTTCTAATAAAAAATTATCCAAGTTATTTTGAAAACATGCTGTTTTTAAATAATATTTCGAAACTTCAAGACCGTTGCAGAACCTGAAGACGTTGTCACATATGACTAATTTCAATCACGTATTATGTGCACCAAAACAACTTTTTCACATTTCGAAAAAAAAACTTTTTTCGACCCACCCTAGTGTACGTAGGTGCTGCATTAATTTGCAAGCTTTCAACTTTCGCGACTAACAACGTTTATTACATTCCATTCTAAACAGAATATTACAGGAGTGGCAGTTACAAAACCGGTGACAAGCACCGAAAACGTAATATTCCGCCAAACACCGCTAAGAGATAAACGTAGGTAATCACGGTATTATCCAATCTCGGTGGAATGAGAGAGGAGTCCAATTCCCACTTCGAATGCTAACCGCCTGCTATTTATAGTGTTCCATCACGAAAAATAAACTCTTCGTCTTCTACCACTTATCAATTCTCTACGGGCATTTCTTTCGGCGAGCGCAGTATATGCACGTGTCGATGAAAAAAAATCACTTTAAAGCAAATATATTGGCAGGTGTGGTCTGAGATGGGAATTATATTTACGGCAAGGGGAAGCAATAGAGAGAGAGGAAGAAAACTAGCACTGGAATTGCCTCTCTTACGGTTATGGAGAGGAACAAAGGGAACTTCAAGGAAGTACTAGCCAAAAAGGACTCGAAAAGTAAAGATAAATCAGTGAGAGAAAAGAGGACACATTGGACACGAGAAGACGGGGCGAAATTTAAGGAGGGGAATAGCTGAGAGGTCCTCGCACTAAATTGGGAATTGCGACGGCAAGAGACACGAGGTAGGTCACTAGCGCAATGACTCGGACGATACGGTGAGGAAAATGTTTTTGCGATAGCGACATAAAGTGATTTTTTACAACATCTCAAGAGGACAACGAACCCTCGCCTTAATGAAATTTGCGGAGAGAAAATTATCGTCCCGTTTTCTTTTATCTTTTTCTGTAGGGACAGAGAGAGGAAGAGGAGTTCCGAGGAGTTGAGATCCTACGCACGATCCGGACGACCAGACAGGAAAATTCAGTGTTTTATTCTTACGTCAAAAACATAAGGAGCCATTTTTTATTCTCTAGCCAAAATCTAATCTCCGCTTTTGTCCAGTGGTCAAGGTTCCGGTCCTAGTCTTCATTCACCCGTGTACCTTCAAGTCGCAAAAGAAAGCGAAAATTACTCATTCACATGTGACTCCGAGTTCGAATGTTGTTTTTCTAAGCTAGAGTTGCGTCAATTTATTTAAAGTTGATTGAGAAACTTATTCTATAGCTTTAGATAAATATCTGATAAATAATATTGTATTTAAAAATAATAACAAATCTATCAAGAAAAATGATCATTTCAGCTATAAAGTATAAGATGTCTGTATTATTCAACTGCCACTGATTCTAACAATACCTTCAATGAAAAATAAATTAAAAGTGATCAAGATTACCTTGTAACGATAGTTTACTCAAACGGTTTACGAACATAGGAGTTATATATTTATATTATTCTAAAATAATTATTATTCCTGTTTTCACTCCTACTAATTCTTTCAAAAATTCACGAACATTAATTTCAGCGCCAACGTGATAAATTGATCTTATTACTATGGAACTAAGTTACCTTCAGAAAACAATGTAAGGAAAATTAATCACATTATTCCGTTTGTCGTTTATTCAAGTAATTACTTCAACCAAGTTTTGATAAAGTCGATCGATATTTCAATAAAATAAATCGAAAACCTAGGAGGAAAAATTTACGGAATTCTCGCGTCAGAGTGTTTCCTAGCTGCAACATTTCAATGAAACTTATCTGAATATCCAGAAAATTCTATTCCAAAATAACTATCATTACGTTAAATCTGATTGACAGATAGCACCGGTTAATGTGAGATTTTTATAAAAAGTAAGGGACGATAAAGACTACCGACGATAAGTAAAAGTAAGAAATGAAACAATAGAGGAGTAATATAATGTACAGGCCTGAAAAAGCAGATATTCATATCGGGGTAATTCCAGACCGAATTAAAAATAAGTAATACGGAAAGGGTAGGGCAGGAAAGGACAATAAATGTACTTTCACAATGGAGGCGGCATGGAGATACTGTGTGCGTACAATGAATGGAAGAAGGAATCTTCAAAGAAACGAGGCTACGGAATAACAGAAAAAAGATAGAGCATATATTATATAAAAAACAAAAAGCGGATTTTCGGTGATAAGCTTAAAATAGCACGCAGGAGGAAAAATGAATAAAACGACGGAGAAATGGGTAAGCGAACGGTCAAAAGAGTTGGAATGAAGCAGTAAAAAGAACTTATACGGCGGGGCATAAAAATAGACGCCGATTGAAGCCAGTGAAAGATGGAGAAGACGAAGGTACGCCATTAAAGCCGAACAAAAGATAAAAATAACCGACCGATTGATATAAAAGCAGAACGAGTTTAATGGTGGAATAACATTTTTAAAATACGAAAATCCTATGTGAAAAAATTAATGGAAGATGTGATGGAGTAAAATGAGAAAACGTAGAGAGAAACAGGATAAAAATCTAAAAACAAAAAAAAACTTCCCATAAATTTTGCAGGCAAACCGATCACATGTTGACAAAAATAAAAACACACAATTTTCAGAGATATTTAAACACTGTTGTACATAATTTTGAAACGAGAAAAAAGTCTTCTACGATCGGGAATCGAACCCGGATTTTCCACTTGCCGGGCGGATATTCTACCACTGGACTATCATAGCAGATCAATTTTCTCGTTTCAAATAGTGAGATCCGAAGATCGGTTAAATCCATCAATTTCTTGCGTGGCAATCTCACCATTTGAGAGGGAGGAGTTTTCTTCGATGTATCTCTTCAAGTACATCCGTTGGGGCAGTTTGATACTAGCTTGGCTGGTTTCGTCCCAACCAAGAAAACATCCGCGTTCAGAAACTAGAAAATCGATCTGCTACGATAGTTCAGTGGTAGAATATTCGCCCGGCAAGTGGAAGACCCGGGTTCGATTCCCGGTCATAGCAGACTTTCTTCTCGTTTCAAAATTATTCCCAACATTACAGCTTATGCCTGTCTGCATAGGATCTTCGGATCGGTTAAATCCATCAAATTCATTGTTGTACAGACAAAACCGTGGTACATGTGCATGTCAGGCTGCTTGAACAAAATCATTACCTCAGCCAAAATTCAAACAGCATGTTGAATACGAAATGTGTAATTTCTATTTATTATAATAGGAATACGTCAAAAAGAAATTTTATATGGAAATTATTGAAGTTCAACGTATAACATCTTCGGAAATTCTGTATAGTGAAGGCAAAGGAAATGAGAAAGGTGCTTCGTGGAATTAAAATAATACTTACGCCCGCGATTTCATAATTGTAGCTGAAATCACGCGGTAATGAAGATCAGAGATCTGAGAGAGATTGTGAAGTACAGGTTTTTCCAAAAATTTGATAATCTTTAAAGAGAAAGATTACAGAATCGAAACGATTGATGAAAGAGGTATACTTAGAACACAATGGCTCTTGCCAAAACAAATTAACGGTAGTGTTTTAAAGGCCTTCAGAAATACAAATCTAGTACGTTTCCTTCAGATTTAAAGATTCTGTGTCTTCAAGTGTGTGTGCTTTGTCTGATAGGTCCCTGTCTTTGCCAAAAGGCGCATTAACCTACAGACAACCGTGTGAGATACATGGCACCTGACGCGGTATAATTTCCCATAAACCTTAGCATTATTCCCCTTCCATTGTTAGGCGTTGTTTACCAGCGAAGCGGTAATAGCGGATTTTAATTTAATTGCGTATGAGTGATCTTTATTAAAAATTATCGCGCAATTGTGATTTTCAACTTAATCTGTCAATAAGAACTTCCACTTTACATAATTACTTCAATAAACTCTCGTTAAATGGCATCCGTCAAGCAACAATGAAATATCAAACTTTTATCTCCCTAGTTCTTATATGATCTGTAAGGTATAGATTTAAAAATTATTTGGATAGAGAACAACATTTACTACAAGAAAGTCCGCGAGGCCACATAATTTCGAGTTATAGTTTCGGAGATAAAAATTCCAAGCAAAACATCACATATTTTGTTTACATCGATCGCGAAGACGGTTCTCTCAGCAAACAACAATTAAAAATCTATGTATTTCTCTCCCATTCTCTTATATTATCTGTGAGGTTAGGATTAAAAAAATTATTCGTATAGGGAACAACATTTACTACAAGATGGTCCAGAGACCACATAATTACGACTTATAGTTTTGGAGATAAAAATTCGAGAAATTCCCGAGTAAAACATCACAAATTTTGTTTATATCGATCGCGAGGACGGTTCTCCCGGCAAACAACAATTAAAAAGCTATATATTTCTCTCCAATTCTCTTATATTATCTGTGAGGTTAGGATTAAAAAATTTATTTGGATAGAGATTAACATATACTACAAGATATTCCCCGAGACTATAGTTTCGGGGATAAAAATTCCCTAATCTTTCGATACCGTTCCATACGTATTTCCCGTTAAGAACGCCTTTAAAATCTCTGTGTATTCCATTTATGGAGTATACTTTTCCATCTGTTTTTTTTCCTTTTTCCCCTTGCCTCTTGGTGTGTGCTTTTGCGTGTTTGAGGTTGCCTAGTAGGCCCCTGTCGCGGTCGTACTAACACGCAAACCTTCTAGCAACAGGGCGATTTTCGGGTCCTTGGCGCAGATTAATTCCTCGTAAACCCGGCCATTTTTATCCTTCTCCATCTTTAGGATTAGTGCTTGAGCGATTGAGTGAGTGAGGTGTGAGTGACATCAGGTTCCTGGCGAGGAGTGGCATCCCCTAAACCTACAAGTTTTTATTTTTTGTTTTCACTTATTATTTTCTCACCCTCCTTTTTGCTGTTTTTCACCCTTTTCCTTACTTTCTTTTTTTGGAATTCGCAAGAGAAATGTTGAGGTCGGGAGTTTTCGACCCAGCTGATTTCAAAATTAAATCAGTTTTAACCCCAACTCATCTCTAAGGCAGAGGTAACGACTACCTCTAAGAGAAACAATAAAACAATGTTCATAAAAAAGTTTCCTGAGGGTTTTCGACCCCGCTGATTACAAAATGAAATGTGATTTATCCCCCGACCCACACCTAAGGCAGGGGTAAAAACCCCTAAGAAAAAAATATATCTTAAACCTTTTTCCAAGTGTTCTCCATTGACATGCAGGCACATGTTGGTTTTCTCTAAGAGGCTTCACGTGAATGTCGACTCCAACATCGCAGTTGAAATCATTTCCACACTTCGCGTGATTTCCACCTTCAATTCCTCAATGGAATCAAATCGTTTTTGTAAACTATTTGCTCCAAGAATCCCCAAAGGAAGAAATCACACTGAGTGAAGTCAGAACATTGCGGTAGTCACTCAACCTCGGCACTCAACGAGATGAGCTGCTCCCCAAAGACGTTGCGAACAATGTTCAAAGATTCTTGAGCACGGTGTGCTGGTGCTCTGTCCTGCATGAACCACACTTCCTTGGGCTGGACGTGGTACCTTTGCAGGTCAGGGAGAATCTGCTGTTGCAACATCTCCCTGTAGCTTACCTGGTTCAAGTTCTGCTCGAAGAAGCTTGGTCCAAATGGATGCGTTGCAGTGATTGCACAAAACACCATAACACCGCACTGGTCCACTGAACGATGCATTCGCTCATGCGGATTCTCGCTGTTCCAATAAAACGCATGACTAGACGAGACAGCCATTAAGGAAAAACTCGGCCTTGTCGCTGAACATCAACTTGAAGAGCAGTATCGAGTCTTCGTGAGTTTTCCTATGAGACAGTTGCAGTAGAAACCACGCTCACCATAGTCACCCTCAAATTTTTGCACCTGACGTATCTTGTAAGGCTTCATTTCAAGCGTCTTCAAAATTCGCCTAATTGTTATCCTCGGTATGTCCATTTCCTCGCTACGGCGTGTTAGCGATTTCCCTTGGAGACCCGAGAATGGACAAAGCAAGATGGTTCCGGTTTTCTGGAGTGTTTTGTGTTGACAATCCACCAGTTACATCCTTTCTGCTCTTGAGCTGTTCACTGCAAAAACAATTCTTTTGCTCGAACTGCTTCTTGAGACGAAGCATGTGGATGTTTTGGAGCTTCAGATTCATTTCACAGGCGATTCTCCTCTAGGCTGCAGTGACAGAATCACCTTCTTGGATGTGAATCCTAATAATCCTCGCACGCTCTTCTGGAGTAAGATTTCCCATCATAAAATCGAACACAGATGACAAAAATAACACGACGAGTGGAGAATTTTGCAAAAAAAAAAAACAAAAGAATAATGAAACGCGGTAAATTGAGTGCGCCACGTAGCGGTCGGTAAGAGAATCAGGAATGAGTGCCAAATTTAAAAAAATTCTCCTACATAGCGGTAGTTACCCCTGCTCAATGGTGGGTGAGGGGTTAAAATTATTAATTTTTTACTTCAGGGGAGTCGAAAACCCTAAGGAAGTTTTTTTATGAACATTACTTTATTTTTTCTCTTAGAGTTGGGTTGGGGTTCCTTTATTTTCTGCGTATTGTTTTACAACTAATCGCAAGATGGAGAGTTGGGAGCGATTTTTTTTCACCCCTACCCCGATTATTATGGAAAAATAAATTATTATTGTAATTTATTAATAAATACGGTTAAAAATAACACGTACAAAAATAAATAAATAACTACAGCGGAGCAATCGATTATTGCAAATTTAAAAATTAAGGATAACAAGTAGTCGAACCCGATATGCCCACGTCTAAAGCCGAGAGACCTTACCACTGATCTAACCGAGTAGCAGATGGTTCCGGCTATTGCTTTTGTATGTAACGAACCCGTCATTCTACCTACCACAGTGTTGTCATATTGCATAAATTTTAATCGCGTTTTATGCGAAAACAACGGATCGGTCGAAATTTTATGAAAGAAAATTTTCGTCTCGATTTTCGACGAGGAATCGTGTGGTGATGTCCGTGTGCGTGAATTTTCTTCCACCCGTATACTTCGAGTACAAGCTAGAAAATTAGCAGTGGCTACCTTTGCTTCAATCAATTATAGATAGATTTCTTTAGGTAGGTTTTCACATTAATGCATTCATAAACCATGAGTAGCACCTAAAACACAAACACTGTTCGGGCTTCAAACAAAAAATATGCTTGTCTTTATGCGATGATCGTTTTTGGGCACTATAAATTAAATACTAAACTAACTATATCTACTGGATCTTATGACCTAAACATGGAGGCATAGAATGGCGGAAGAGGAGGGAAAAGATAAGAAGATGAAAATAGATGAGAGAAGAAAAGAAAAGATTAGAAGAGCATATGAAAGAAAAACTCAGTGTGGGGATAAGCAATATGAGATTAAGACACCGAGGGCGCGTGACGAGAATTTCTCGAGCAAAGAATGTCGAGAAAGAGGAAAGAAAAGTCTCTCAAAAGATTTTTCGGAATATGTGTTCATAAGATTCTAAGGGGGATGCGTGTTTAGGATACTGTAAATAATTTGTGGATATAAGATTGTGGGTAGACGGAAAATGCGAACGAATAATATTTTCCGATAAGACCTCCAGCAAAATACTCAGAAAGGCCGAATGATAATCGAGTAAAAATAAATATTTGAAATCCACGCTATATTTCAGTCCCTTACACCCAATATTTTTTCCACAACTTTTTAGTCAATTTGTTCTTTTGCGGGCATCTCGTCCCTGATTTTGCATTTCCAATATAACAGTAGTTGATTTTCGATATTATTGGAAATTTAAAATAACAACTAAGTAAAACTTCCTTAATTTCGAGTGAGCTTAGGATTCAGAATTCAATTATCGACCGCTTAATAAAAACTGCGGTAAAATTCAGATAACCATATAATTTATTTTATGGATTAAAGTTTTCGAAGTTATGAAAGTCGATTCGCCCGTTGTCTAAAGCAGAGGTCGACAGATTTTTTTAATCAAGTGAAAGTTTATTAACTGAAAACCACAGACTAAGCTGCAGTATTCCGTGCCTCACAGAAAGCTGTGCGAAAATTTGAAAAAAAAACTGAGAACTTTTATTAAGAATGAAATGTATTAATTTAATAGCCTAAAATATCGAAGCTTATTGCACCAACACACAAAATTTATCATTCAAATGCCAGGAAATGTTTCTAAAAACTTTCACAACAATCGCAATTATTATTCAATTATGTTTTAAAGATCTCGTTTAATATGCTTACCACTTTGGTAGACGTGGCGATTTATGCCCTTTATCCGATGTATTTTTGTTTCAACTTCTAAGTATATAATTTTTGAAATTATCTTTTCATTGCCAAAATTAAAGTTTTATATAATGAAAAATGCTGATATTTGAAACCTGAAGTGTAATTTCAAAAGACTGCGCGTTTCTGAATACTTATATTTTGTAACGTGAGGCGAATATGGTTCCTATTGAATTCCGTGGTATTATGGAACCTGACGGTAGCGCGGGGTCAGGATGACATTCTTTTGGGAAACAGAGGTTCGTGGGACTTAGTTGAGGTAACGTAAACCTAGAGATCTTCAATAACAAACATAACACGCACCAAAACTTATTTATCAGAAGACTTTGTGGTGACAAGATTTGATAAATTTCGAAACAATCGATATCGATTTGACATGATATTCTATAGATTTTAACACTAAATTATAATATTGGAGAAATACTCCAAAATTATGAAATACATTGGTGTGCCTATACATTTTCATCATTGATTAAAACAATTATCGGGCTCGGTTTTTAGCTGTACCCCAGGACGGCTATTTTATGAACATAATGCGCATCTGGTCTTCGCTCCTTTTCTTTTAGCTATTAGAGCGAGGAAAATTATGAATTTGTATCGGGGATTCAATTATCTTTACGAGTTGAGCACTTGGCCCTAACATTTCGCTTTTATGATGAGAATGAAATTTTATGCTTATAGTCTCCTTACTCCATTTAATGCTTGTACATCAAAAGCAAGAAATTGTCAAGGTAAAAATATTCCTCTTTGTTGAGAGTTGAGGTTTCGAATCTTGGATAATGTGGTCGAACTGCTTATTAATCTTGAAAGTTTTAAAGCTACCGTCGAATCGTTAAATGTAAAAACTAATGAAGAGATGGTTTTATTCAAGAACAAGTATTTTAAAAATACTTGTCTCGGGTGTCTCCAATAGCCACAATTAGGTGATAAAAAATCAGATGCGCATTTAGGCTACAAAACAGCCGCCTTCAGTGGTGATTCACCGAAAATAGATTCTAAAAGATCAATAGACAATAGACAAGTATTTTTTAAGTGCTCGTTCTTGAAAATTTTCAGCCATAAGATGAGCTTCATAATTCCCTGATGAACTAAGATGGCTTTATGACAATCTTTCAGTGAAATACTAATTTCAAATATTCCGAGCAGTCTTTATTTGTTTGAAACTGCGAAAACATAATGAAGGTTATAGTACTAGAGAATAAATTAATATCAATAAGCGTCTGAATCTATCCAATTCTCCTTAATACATTTGGAATAATTCCTTTAATAATACCTATCGACAATAGTAAAAAATGAAGTTTCTGTTTTCTTTGACACTTCCGTAAATAACACGAGCTTTGAAAAGGAAATTTATCTTTTTTCTTCACTTCCGGACGGTCCACCTCATTCCCTTTCACAAGAATAATCTTTCCTTATCATCGACACCGATATAAACGCTGGCTTTCCTTCCTGCATGGGAACCTATTTGAGCAAAAAATTAACAGAGGAGGTCTTACGGCCTAACCCTCAAAGACTGGGACGGGAAGAAAAGACGTAAAATCGTAGGAAGATTTGAGAACGGTGGATATGGGAAAGAAAAGGGGAAAAGAGAGAGCGAGAGAGCGAAATGGACGATACACAAGGAAAGAAAGGGGAAAGAGAGCGAGAGTGAAATGGACGATATACAAAACTATTTTTTCTGAAGGGAAAAATACGAATGGAGATGTTGTTCGGAGGCCCCGGAAGAGATAGAGATAGCGGGAGTTTATTTGCGACGCTTCTATAGAGCCGTATCTGAGCAGTAAGGGAAGTGGAGGGAGGAGGAAGAGAGAAAGATTGGATGGGATGGCATGGGAGAGGGAGACTTGATAGGAGGCAGGTAACAGATGGATACAGGAAAGAGGGAAAAGGAGAACGTCGAGAAGAAGTAAAGATGAAAAAGGACCGAGGGATGGAGCAGCATCGGAGAGGGAATGCGATTAGTTTTAAAGGAAAAGTTCCGATGAAGAAGGGATATCGCCTTTAACCCGTAACCACAGGCATCAGAAATTGACGCTCCAACGCAGGCATGCGGTCTCTCAGACCCCAAGCCAAGAATAAATAATTATGTGAGAAGAGACAACCTTGTACATAGTTTTCTTATGTTTATATTTGAAATAGGGTTTTGGCGAACAAACACAAAAATATGAACTCTTAGTATGCGGTATCTTCTTAGTAAATATGAAATTGAAAATTTTTTAACACAAAAAAGTAAGGCTCTAATTTTTGATAGGCTACTTTTTTTAATTTCATACAGAAACTTTAGTATTTGCTTTAGTCTTTTGCAGAGGGTTTGTTTAAACACATGAATATAAAAGAATTTAAAAAAACTTATTAAAATATGAGGACCCTAAACTTTGTCACTTCAGCGCATGCTCCTCAAGTGGGTGCTGAACATTTCAAACATATTGAGCTGCAACAAATAAAACATTGGAAAGCAGTTTTTGTTTTCTTTTCCGGACGTGCGACGGTCCAGGAAGGTTTAACTGCGACTTATCTTCAGAAATTTCCGAAACCGTGAAAAAGAAGTTCCGAAAAAATTACGCGAACACAGGCATACGGTCTCTCAGACCGGAAACTAAACTAAACACGCTCTAGTACGCACAGGTTCGATGCTAGAAGGAAACTGCCATACACTAACAAAGCCACCTGAAGTATGCAAAGGTAAACAAAATCTCAATGGCGGAGATGATTCACGAACCCTAAATGAGACGATTGAAATTTTCGTGCGGTCTGAGAGACCGCTGCCAGTGGTTACGCGTTAAAAGTCGAGAAAAACACACCTGGTGGATAAATAACAGCATATTTTTCATGTAAACACCATAAGTCACATGTCAAAGACAAATCTTTGTGAAATTCATGCATAAATCGATTATCAACTCAAAATGTTTCATTATGTCAAAACCACAGTGATAACATGCGTCAATCTTATGTTAATCGCTAAATCAAGGATTACTATGGAATCAAGCATATTCTTAATGGCAGAAAAGTAAGCATTATTAAAGGCAAATTTAACAATAACTATTTCAAAAACCGGTTCCAAAAGCCCTGCCCTTGTTTCATAAGAAAACACCGTTAATATATTTATTTGCATGAATTTTTATAAATAAAACCGAATCGTTAAGCTACTAAAGTTAAAAAATAAATTGCAAAATGGGCAAAATTCAATACTTAGAATATGAAATAATATAGAATAGCAGTGACCAATGATAAGTATTCACAGAAGCCGCACATTATGAGAGAAAAATAATATAAAGGACGTTGTGTGACTGGAATATTAAAAATAAATTAATCACCGCATGATACTCATTCCTCTTAGAATAACTATTTTCGCTCTTCTAAAAGATTAAATACCTCGTTTGTAGCGACTGTTGATAGAACCAGATGAAAATATTCTTTATTAATAAGCTATTCCAAATTTTTATTTTTCTTATAAGTCACATTATAGTAATTTCCAAAGTTAAAATAATTTTGGCCACATAAAAGTTGTCTAGCGTAATATTTAACAAATAAATATTCATTCTGTATGTAAGATTTGCATCAATCTATATCAAGCTGAGAGAGATTACTACATTTTTAAGAGGAGAGTAAAGGCCCGCTCACACTAGGGAGAAACGCGTCGAAGCGAAGCGCGGCTACAAGAAAAATATTCTTACCGAAGAGTTAAATGGACCGGCTCACATTTAGACGCGGCGAAGGGAACGGAAGCGAGGAGAAGCGAAAAGAATTGTTTGGGGAGAATGTTTCTTCGCTTCGCCTGACGTCACAAGGCGAAGTTTTGTGCGATCACTGTGAAGGTATTGGGGTATGCACTGGAGATCGGGAATCATCGTGAAGGTTCGGGCGTATTCGTAATAGGAATCCCTTAGATCCGGGGTGAGCAACCCTGTCGCCAATCTCCACAAGTGGAGAATTGGCCATGAAAGTGTGGCGAATTTGAGTTTGCCATATTTTGGCTCCAACAATAAAATGTAACAAAACTTTTTCCTGACAGCGTGCGCTGGTTGAAACTTGGCATTTCCTATTCCGCCTTCTGAATGACTCTTGACGCAATGCTGTCAGCCGATACTCCCCTTCACTACACTCCGTTTCATATCTGCTTTCAGTTTGAGTCTAGACCCAACCTTGAACGGGTGGTGTCTACAATTTGACATTTTTAAGCGTGCGTTTGCATCTGTTTCGAGTGTGCGATTTTCACATTTTTCCTGCTTCAGGTACTCACAAAAACTGTTATTAATTTTAAATTTTTTCCATTTTTCCCCTAGAGATGGATAAGTGGGTTATTCGAAAACGAAGTGAACCAGCAGCAGATGATAATGCTGAGGTGAGTGAAGCAGACGAACTCATTGATTCGGAACTAAGTGCGAAAAAGACAAGAGAATGGAAGAACGTCACGCGAAAATTTCAAGAAAGCTGATAGCTGAAATTTGTAGTGATGCATGTAAACGAAGAGCCAGTGTGCCTTCTGTGCAAAAAAGGTTTCAGTGAGAATAAGGCCGAGAATTTGAAGAAGCACTTTCGCAATATGCACAGTGAATTCGACAATAAATTTTCAGTTGATGGCCGTAGTCGTGTCAGTGAAATTGCCCGTCTGAAATCACAATTTCATGATCAGAAGAGAAGCCTGAAGCAGTTTCTTTCGTCGAATGAGCTGATGACGTTAGCTAGCTATAAAGCAGCCTGGATTTTGGCTCGGAAGAAGAAACCATTTTCCGATGCTGAGATGGTAAAGGAAATTGTGATCACGGTGATGGAAACTGTTGGAGAATTACGATTCGAAGGTGATGAATGATATCCTGCAAAAAGTGCAGAATTTGCAGCTAACCCGCAGGACGGTTGTTCGCAGAGTGCTGGAATTACCGAAAAACGTAGAAGAGCAACTGCTTGAACAATTGAAAGACTTTGTGTTTTTTTCCTGGCGCTGGACGAGTCAACCGATCTTACTGACACGGCGCAGTTAATCTTTTGGGTTTGGTTTGTGCTCCCCAATCTAAAAATTCGTGAAGAAATCCTTGTACTTTGTGGAGTGCGAATTCGAACGTGTGGAACTGATATACTCGAAAAATATTTAGAAGCTTCAAGTAAATGTGACCTGGATCTGAAAAAACTAGCTTCTGTTATAACGGAAGGCGCAACCGCGATGATTGGAGGTAAATCGGGATTTATTTCTTTTTTGAAGCAGTAATTGAATGAGAATGGCGTGAAAACCATCATCCCCTCCTTCCATTGCATTTTGCATCAGGAGAATATGTGTGCTCAAATGTCCGGAACCGACACGTTGAAAAATATGATGGATATGGTTGTGAAAATCGTGAAATACATCCGAAGTGGAAGTTCCCTCACACATCGACAGTTTGTTGAGGCTTTGAAAGAATGCGGTGACTGTGATTTCGAAGATCTTACTGACTTTGCGAATGTGAGATGGCTGAGCAGAGGAAAAGTACTGGAACGATTTACCTCTTTGCTTCCTCAAATTCGAGATTTTCTTGTTGAGAAACGTCAGATTGAAAAATTTTCTGACATTGAGAGCCCTTCATGGCAGTGTGATTTACATTTTCTGTACGATACCATGGCTCACCTGAATGAATTGAACGTGAAGCTCCAGGGAAAGGGAAAAGTAATATGTGAGCAGGCGCAGCATATTCAAGAATTCAAGTCAAAACTGGCACAAACTCAGAAGGACGATTTGACCCATTTTGCAAACCTGGCTAGATTTCTAAAAAAGAGAGGTGTGGTCTACTCGACGTGAAGCTCTATATAAACTGGATGAAAAATCTGTCTCATAAATTTGAATCACACTTTTCCGATTTCAACGACTTTAAATAAGCATTTCAGTTCTTGCGTGATCCATTTCACTTTGTCATTGCAAATTCAAGCAAAGAAATTGACACCCTTCTGTCTTTGGACAAACGCAGGTTTGAAGATGATTTGCTTGCTCTTCACAGTCTGGAACACTTGAAAGTTTGGCAGAATTCTTCAGTCACAGCGATGTGGGAATCTATTCTGACTGACAAGGATCTCCCAACTTTGAAATCGGGTATTTCGAAATTATTGTCTATGTTTGGATCAACGTGGATGTGTGAATCGACGTTCTCTACGATTGGATTCATCAAGTTAAAATACAGATCTGGAATTGTTGATGTCAATTTAAAGGCAGAGCTGAGATGTGCATTGAGTTCAGATATTCAGCAAACATTTCTGCAACTTGTCAGACAAAATAATTGTCAAATTTCGCATTAAATTTTTTCATTTTTTCAATTTGAAGAATTTGTTTCATCATTTGCATCTGAGGCAGTTGTAACTGAGTAGACAAAATGTATATGTTTTGAATAAACCTGTTCAAACAATGTTATTTTTTAAATTTTCGATTGAGCAACCTAATTTCTCAATTTTTGCATGGTGTGGCGAATTTCACTTCTCATTCGCCACACCTGTGGCTACATTGAAAAATAGGTTGCCCACCATGGCCTTAGATGATGAATTTCTTCTACTTCCTTCTCCGAAGTGTGAGTCGGAGTCTTCTTTTCGCCGCAGTTCGCTTCGTGGCGTTTCTCCTTAGTGGGAGCGGGTCTTAAGAAGGAGAGAGTGAGGGAGAATGGAAGGCAAAAAGGGAGGAGAACAGGAGGAAGTAAGAGGTTTGTTTGTATGAAATTTCTGGCTAATCAACCTCTTGGATTATTAAAGCCATAAGTCCTTACGCACCAGACACGAGGGAGGGAAACCCAGTGCCGGCATTAGCCTACTCTTAACGAAGAGCATCAAGGGGGCCAACTGCTTAACGTCCCTTCAGAGAGACGGAGCGATGACTTGCGCGGTCTCCTCAAATCACACAAGCAGGTTGAAAAATCCGACCTCCGCCGGATTCGAACCAGAAACCACTGCGTAGAAGGCCAACGCTCTAACCACTCCGCCACCGCCTGCCCGAGGAAGCAAGAGGGAGGATGGGAAAAAGAGAGAGAGAATAGGAAGAATAAGAGGTAGAGAGGGAGGATAAGAGGGAGAAAGAATAAGAGGGAGAAAGAATGAGGGAGAAAGAATAAGAGGGAGAAAGAATAGGAGGGAGAGAGGGAGGGGAAATGGGAGAAAGAAAGGGAGGAGAATTGGAGGGAGGACGAAAGGAGGAAGAATGGGAAGCACCTTAATTTTAATACTTAATCAGCACATATCCGTCATGTTTGACGGGCAATTACGCTAGTAAAATATATAATTACTAATCTGGTGATTTATCAACTTTTAATCACTAGCTAATACTTTACTCCTGCCCTCGCGTTATTTTTGTTAGATACTAGTTACATTAGACCCGAAGAACTGTGTAAAATCAATAGCTGACTGAGGGAAACATGTATTGCGAAAACATGATGGGGATCCCATCTCAAATATGTAAGCAAAGAAAATCTAAATTTCTCAGCATTTAACTTTTACTCAGTAATTTGGGGAGGACAAAACGCACTATACTGCCGCTGTTACATTTTTATCAGCCACAGCGTCGTCTTGGTGTTAACCCTCAGTGGTCCTAGATATATTTCGTTTATTTTTAGTGATTGAATATGATAATAAAAGTATAATTTTGAAAAAATATAGCTAATTTGTGACATTTAACGCCCATCTGCCAATTCTTGTATATGAAACGAGTGTGAGAAAGTTTATTTAAATAACAACATTCAATTGTAAGAGAAATGTACTTACATGTGTGATATCATTAACGTTCAAAGAAGATGTGACTCCTGTAGGACTATCCACCACTCCATATTAAAACGTAGTTGATGAAGCCCAAAGCCGTCGATGATATGAAGTCATAAAATGTACAAGACATCTTCTGATATGGAAAAAATTGTTATTGAAACGTTTTGAGTATCATAGATATAACATTTTACTTTCTCAGATTTATTTATTATTAAGATTACCAATAAATTGTGAATATAACTCAAAGACTGAAACAGGCATCCTTCGCTTGCTGTGTCTTCATTTAAACGAGGTTTACTTTGGAGCGTTTTCGACTTTTACGCCCTAATTTTGGTTTATGTTTGGCTCGTCCATAGTGAGCAGCTCTTTTTGTAACCTGAGACATAAATGGCGTTTGCTGCAGCTTTAGAATCAATTTCAATGTAAGTTACATTAGAAATAGTACAGTATCACAGAAGATCCAAAATATACAGCCAAACTCCACTTTACGCGACAGATAGGTTCCTGAAATTTTCGCGCTAAGCAAAATTCGCGCAAAACGGGGTCATTACACCAAGTAGGAGTTTCCACGGACGCTAAAACTAAAGTGTAATACATAATAATAAAAGTAAGCTGTTAACCTGAAAAAACCTTGTTGTCGGCTTTTATCCATCCATCAATACCTGGTGCAAATATTCAGATTTTTTCAATAACTTATCTTCATCGGTAGTTTTCTAAAAACTTCATTATATTCAGGTAAAACTGTAAATATCTCCTGTATTAATGAAATCCTAAATAAATCAGTGAGGAAGTTTTATTCAGAAAGTAGCCTTTCTTTAGAAACAATATGGCCAAAATAAGCGTAGAATGATTGATAAAAATGGTGTGCCTTCGTGGAGGTTTCTTTTATAGCACGAGTGTGCCACATCATGCCCCTAAACAGGGATCCAAAGATGATTTTACTAAAATCCACAATTCTGTAAAAAACTGAGTTTCTTATGCATTTATGGTTAGGCCGTGTCAATTGTTGGCCACCTATGGTTTTTGAACAACTGGTAGGTACAAACCTGCTTCGCGCTATAACAAATCCACTAAAAATGGGGTCGTGCAAAGCGAGGCATGACTGTACTTCCTAATCTTACAACAAGGATGAAATAAGAAGGAAATGGGAAAATTCTGATTAATTATTTGAAGCGGAAAAGACCGAACTCTCTTTAGCAGGAATAAAAAGTGTTTCCTTTGCCCGAAAGAGAGCTTTACAAAATAAATTTCGTACAAATTACCGTATTTACCTGAATCCAAGACGAGGTTTTTTCCAAATTTTGGCTTGCAATTCAATTAATAAAGTCTTAATTTTAAAAATACATTTTAAAAATTCTTTTTAGGCAAACATTTGTAACAAACCATTTCAATTAATGAATGAACTAGCATACCTATAGTGAATATGTGTGCTCAAAACATATGCCAAATACCATCAGTGATAAATTATGACAAAATCTTTTTTTTGTTTTGATAGTCTGCTAAAAGGGGCCATCTTGGATCTGGGTAAATACGGTATTAATGAGGGCCTGCATTGCATTTCTGATCAGAAATGTGAACCCCTTTCTTAAAAGCATTTATGCAGGAAGTTGCACTCCACTTTGCAGACAAGTTTTCAGGACCACATTAATAGCACAAGGTAGAGGATGCATGTATTCTCAAATCTAACAACATAGCTAAAATACAAATATGTAGATACCCAGCTAGTTTTAAGAACTGTAAATTCATTTTGCATTAACTACAAAGTTTTTTTCACTGCAATATTATTTTTAACAAGAAAAAATTAAGAAAAGTTATTACTTTTAGGCTAGATCAATACTTTTCCATTAAATAAAGGAAAAAATTGTAGGAGATTATAATGCTTCATTATTAAAAGGATAAAAGATTTACCATTTATATATATTTTCTGACAAAAGGAAATTTTTTACCTATGAATTATAACATTTCAATAATTTCTATGTCAGCCAAAAATTTGATCAAAATACAAAATACATAGTATAACCATAAAGTGGCAAAATATTATAGCAATCAGTTTCATACCACTGCATAATTTTAAATAAAGGAAAAGTATAAGTGATGCCTGAGAAAGTTAATTATATTAGAAATATAAAACTTAAAATTTACTACATTGACATGGCATTTCACAGTCACTCTATTTAGTATAATAAAGATATATATCGTTTTACTAGTAGTTGGTGCTTACATACTGCAAGCATTTCATCTCACCTTGAAAAAACATTCATTTTTCAGACAGACATTTCATCATTACAAATAGTCTTTTAATTCTAAAGATTTCACCTCCGCAGCAATTTTCGTTTTTCCCACATATAAAAATAATAGTTTAAAACAATCCCCAAATGTTGCAATTTTAAAAATTTTACACTTTCTTCATTATAGGGTACTAATGCTACACATTTTAGCCAAATTTTAAAGTTGTAGCACTTCTAGAAGTAAAATAATATTTTTCTAATTGTTTAAATTTAAATAATTTTTAACGACCGCCGCAATTCATATATGGTAAAATTGAAATGTTTATTTGTGCAAATTCACTACTCTGTAAATAATTTGAAAATTAAAATTTTGCTAAAATGTGTAACAT
This sequence comes from Tanypteryx hageni, assembly GCA_028673005.1. NCBI lineage: Eukaryota > Metazoa > Arthropoda > Insecta > Odonata > Petaluridae > Tanypteryx > Tanypteryx hageni. The sequence continues at coordinate 96,944,354 of CM054112.1, read as the reverse complement.
TAGTACTTTATAATGAAAACAGTGTGAAAATTTTAAAATTGCAACATTTGGAGATTGTTTTAAACTATTATTTTTACATCTGGGAAAAACTAAAGTCACTGCGCAGGTGAAACCTTTAGAATTAAAAGACTATTTGTAATGATGAAATGTCTGTCTAAAAATTAATGTTTTTTCAAAGTGAGATGAAATGCTTGCAGTATGCAAGCACCAAGTACTTGTATGTTATATCCTCCTCCTCCTCCTCTGTAAGGAACGTCTATATATAATGATAATCCTGAAACACTGCTATAATAGAGCTACCAAATTGTAAAAAATGAAGATACTGTCATACGAATTTGGTCATAATATTACTTGAGCGCAAAACCATCACAAATACCACAATTTCAGAATAAGGAGGGCCTCTTTAGAAGTGGCTCAACCAATTTTTTTTTTTTATATATTTACTGCCACTTACTTAGAATATGCATTAGAGTTCAATTCAAAAAGAGATGCATCAAGATAGATTGACTGTCTTGGGTGAGGTACAGCAGCTTTGAGACATATTTTCAAAATACGTGTATGTAAAATTTGGTTCAGGGGATTTGAAATTTTTTGGCTCATATGATTTCATATCATTTATTTGTTCTATTTAAGAATTTTTCTTGAAAAAGGCTGTGCAATTTCGAAGATAACAGTACCCACTCAACAATGATACTTGATTGGTTTAGATTTAGATATTTCCTTAAATTTTGTCTCTAAACATTTGAAGTCAGTTTTTTCTTTCCTTTCTCAGGTTTGATAATACAACATTCAGATAAGGCAGCTCTAATATATTTCTACAATATATTCCAATTTCAAATAAATCTTCCTTTTCTTTTTGACGTTTGCTTTGGAAATTTAATTAAAACCATTAATAATCAATTTTGCCACTATAGTAACTAATGGTATGAGATTTCTGAGAAATAATTTCCCACATCAATCTTTACTTTGCATTCAAGAGTCTTGCATATGTGAATTGTTTCCATTTCTTTCTACTAACCATTTCTGTCAGAACATGCTGCACAATCTATTCTTTCTAGCAAGCTGGAAAATAATTACATGTGATTTTCCATCCAATCACCACTCCATAACTGCATAAATGCAAATTCTTTTCTACTCCAGATAAAAAATGCACTGCTGCTGTGATTCCCATTTTATATCCTGAGATGACAAGTCAATGAGAGTGCAAGTTTGCACTTGCATGATAGCTGTGACATAAAACAATATCATACAAAAATTGCTGGCTGAAATAAGGATATTTAAAAAAGTTATTTTCCATAGATATTTATGTGGAGTCTGGCTCGAAATAACAGCTACAGTGAGAAATAGCTAGGTCAAGTCACACTTAACATTTGAATCCAAAGGGTTAAATCAATTGAGCCATAATCCAAGATAAAACAACCACATTTATTTCGTTTTTGTCTGTAAAAAGATTTAAGATGTTCCAAGATTGTAAACAGCTGATACATAAATAGATACTTTAAAATGAGAGCTATCACAATTGTGACTAACTTCATTATTAATTTGTTCCATTATCTACAAACAATTGCATGGAAGAATGTACAACTTCATAACATTGTAAAATGATTGACCAGAAGAGTTTAAATTACACTGACACCATAAGGAGTGCATACATTTTATCACAAATAATACCTATACCGTCTATGTATACATATACAAAGTGACGTAACTAGGTTCTCCTTCACCCGGGGAAAGTCACAGAGATGTACCCTTCTCCCTTTGCTCCACTGTACATTTTTTCAGACAAATGTAATGTGGAAACATTAATTTTCAGTCCATGCATTTGTGCCCCTTCAGCCCTGTGCCTGAGGGCAACTGTCCCCCTCTGCTCCCCCCTTGCTATGCCACTATATATACACCTTGACAACATCATGGTTTATATATATATATATATATGGATGTCAACAAGGTGTTGGGATGAGGAAACCCAGTGAGCACTCACCAATGTTCTCTCTCTGTAGCTGAAGAAGGAGTAGTTCCGAAAGCTTTACGTTTGTGATGTTTCTGTGTTTTTGTGTTATTTTACGTGTGTCGCTTCGACATCCCCGGGGCCTCGCCAACCTGAAGTCGTCTGATTGGTGAGTGCTCACTGGGTTTCCTCATCCCAACACCTTGTTGACATCCATATATTCATTTTACCTTTCCTTTTCCGTAAGTTGTTATATATATATATATATATATATAGATATAATGTTTAAGTATTAAAACTATTTGGCACATATACTAAAATTACTGCAGTTTTTGTTTTATCCTTTCAATTTACATACATTTACATATAATATTGCCAACTAGATGAATAAATACATATTTGTTATTATAAAAAATTCTACATCGTCACAGAAAGTAATTTTACCTACTTTGATAATTGAAGATGTACTCATCATTTTCTTGGTAAGTTGCTGAAATTGCCAAAAATTAAAAAATATGCATAATCCAATACTATATAACACTAAAAATAAAATGCAAAAAAGGAATGTATTATTTTAAATGATTTAAAAAATAATTATAACCCATTTTATTGCTATGATATAACTATTTAACAATTCTGTATTACAATCATACCAAATTATTCAGGAATATGTTAGTTAAACACTAACTGGGGTCTTTATTGACCTTGGAGTCATGCAAGAATATGGACGGCAGTACAGTTTAGGAATTTTTTATTATTTTATTGCTTGTAGGAATTAAAAAATAAAATATTAAAATTTTTCAAAATTTGAATGTGTTCTGAATTTGATTAATATACCGTATTTACCCGAATCCAAAACAATCCCAAATCTAAGACAACCCCCCTTTTAGCAGACAAATTTGTCTAGCAATAAATTGATGTGCAACAAGTTTGTCGGGTCTTGGATTCAGATAAATATGGTAATTGTGTATATATAAATGCAGGTGTAACCTTGCCAAACTTATCAACAGGTCAGGCCATCAACAATGATGTTGCAATAATGGGAAACCAGCAATGAATATAATAAACGTAGTGGACTGGAAGTTGGATATGAGGGCTTTTACTGCATGTGGAAATTTTGTTCTCATGAAACTAAGGCAGCAATATATTTCAATTCAATGGAAGGATGGTAGATGAAGAATGTTTATGGTTCAGTAATGATAAGATAATAATAAATTTAGCTATTTAAAACAGGGCCAAAGAAAACATTTCTTCGTTATACCCTTAATTCCTACAGCAATATCTACTTTATGTGCTTATCATGGAAACATACTGTTGAATAATAAGGTATGATTGTATAGCTATAAATGATCATATAATTATTTTTTCACCCTTAGTAGTGAATAAATCAAAAGACTATTTTTTAATCACAACCCTTAATTGGCCCATTTCATGTATCCATCCATTTCATCTTACATTTCAAATCTACAGTTTGCTTTTAAGTGATGGAATACCCCCTGGGTTTTGTAGGCGCCATATACGTTGTATCCTCTCATCTGAGCAATGCATTTCAGAGAGACATGATGGATCTGTTGAATACAAATATAAAAAAAAAGATTTTAGGTAGTTTCACTAATAAATTTAGTGAGGGTGTTATCAGTGTGTTTGGGGCAGCATAAATCTTCTTTATAAAGCACTTCTTTCAACATATAACTTATATAACAGGTGCTTTTATAAGAGTCAGCCAATTCCTAAATTTTGCTAAACTGTTTCACTGCATAGAGATATTTTCAGACACATTCCTCAATGTGTTAAAATGAATAAAATAAACATAAATTTCATAATTATTAGGTAGTTAATGCATTAGTGCTCATTGGCACAATTGCCAAAGACTTTATAAAGGACTAGCTGAAATGCCCGGCTTTGCTCAGGAAAGAGTTTTCTTTTAAGTAGCAAATGATTTTTATTGCTCTGGGCCCCGTGCTGTTGGTGCCCCCAAATTTCTCAAATGTGTTATTCGGAGAAGAGGTTCATATTTTTTACTACCACCTAAAGAAACCATTGAAAAATTTTAGTCAGGCTTGTTAACAAACGTTTCCCATTCCTTAATTATGCAAGCAATGTTTACATTAACATTTAATATTTTATGTATTGTATTGTTAAGTTTCACCATTAATATAATTATGCATTAATATCTTACTTAATATTCACATGGATAGATTCACTGAAGCCTTTAAAGCAACAATAAAATTATGTGGATTGTCAATACTATTATTCAAAATTTAAACAATAAACAACAACTTGATAATTGAAGTGGAGACTACGGCATTAAAGCTGTTTGTAGAAATTAAACTCCAACCGTAAATAGGGAAATAGCCAGAAGAACTGGTGCTATATACGTATTTTGAAGGCCAAGCCTTCATCCTCAGTAGCTCCATTAGCAAGTGCATGGTCCGCCTGAGTGCGGGAATTTGAACAGTTGACCATTGACGAGAAAGTGAAAGTTGGCGTGAGGGGAGTGGGAGGAAGGGAAGGGGGAACCGTTAAACTGTAGAGGGTGGAGTAAGGTAGGAGGCCACAATCAATATTCATAACGTTTGCTTTAAATTTGTTAATAAAGAGGCTCTCATATGCGTCTAATTTGTTTTCTTCGCATATTGATTTTAAAAGCGTTAAATTCTGTATGGTGATAGGGTGGTTGGTTTTCTGTATGTGGGAGGCTACACTCGAAAGGTTAATCCTATTATTTCTGAAGTGAGCTAGGTGCTCCTTCAAGCGTGTTTCTATATTACGTTTTGTCTGTCCTATATATATTTTATCACAAGTCCCGCACGAAATTTTGTAAATTCCGGATTTACGTAACGGCGCTGTTGGGTCTTTTGGGTTGTGAAGAAGGTTGGTGAGTTTATTATTGTTAACTTGTACAGTTTTAATGTCGTGTTCTGAAAAAATATTACCGAGTTTGTTGGCGACACCAGGAGCAAAAGGTATTTTAATGTATTTTGAATTTTTGGAGTTAGTATTTCTGAGAGTTGTGTGATATTTGACATGGAGGCGGTGTTTATGCTTTCGTAGAATATTTTCTACTATCTGATTGTGGTATTCATTAAATGTTGCGATGTTTTTTATGTGGGTAAGTTCTTTCTGAAAATCGATTTTGGAAAGAGGGTATCATGGAGTGAAATGGTGCTAACTTATGTGCAATATGATGGTGAGAATCTTGTGGAATATGTGTCCGAGTGTGTGGGTTTCTGGTAGATATTGAAAGTTAGCTGGTTGCCATGTCTTTTTATTAGTAAATCGAGGAAAGAAAGTGTTTTGTCATGTTCTTTCTAATATGTAAATTTAATGGAATTGTAAACTCAACGAACAATACTTGCACTTCGCAAATTTGTATTCACATCAGTTTTGCAGAACCAATTATTCGCGAAGTTCAAAAAAGAGGTGTATTTGATTTTGGTTTGAAAAATCAGTAAAATTTGCCATGATCTGGTTTGGCTTTCATGTGCATCCAAATCAGTGTTTTTGAAAGTTAACTTTGTTTTAATTATATTGATTAAATAATTGTTAACAGAGAAATCAAATGATTATCAAAATATTTGCTGAAAATAAGAGCGAAATCGAAATAATAAGATATAATATGAAGAATCAACAGAAAATTACTTGAAATATTTTATCAAACTATAAGTCATATCAAACTTATTGAAACTAACTTAATAATTGATTATTTTACTAACTCTTTTTAATGCATAAAAACAGGATAACAAATGAATGAACAATCAATTTATCATAAAAGGAAAATGTATAGTAACTTACTATGAACTAAATATGAGGTTTGTTCAAAAAGATCCCGTAATGACTGTGTGGAGCACCACCAGTAATGCACACATGGATGTGTGTGTAGTGGCTAGTAACCTTGATGGTACCCTACAAATAGCACTTTGTTTGAAGCAGCTCACATCAATAGTTGTATTGTTCTAATTGGTTTTGAGAGTGCGTGTTTTGTCTGTTGTCGCATTTGATATGGCATCCGTAGTGGAGCAAAGAATATCTGTGAAGTTTTGTTTAAAACAGGGAAAAACAGCTGCGGAAACTCACAGAAGGTTGTCAAGCTTACGGCGATGAGGCTTTGAGTCAAACGACAATCAAGGACTGGTATAAAAGTTTCCAAAATGGAAGAACTTCAACAGATGATGAATGGAGGTCTGGCTGACCTTCAACTTCAAGAAATGAAACTGTGACTGCCCAAGTGAAAGAAGTTATCCATGCAAATCATTGACTGACTGTCTGAGAAGTAGCAGAAGAGGTTGGAATATCCATTGGCTAATGTCACGCAATTTTAACAGAAGATTTAGGGATGCATAGGGTCTCAGCGAGGTTTGTGCCAAAGCTTTTGCAAAAATCTACCGCAACGAACGAATGAAGATAAAAATTTTTTTAAAAATGTCATCACCAGAGAAGAGACTTGGGTTTATGGGTATGACGTTGAAACAAAATGACAGACATCGCAATGGAAGAGTCCTCGTTCACTGCGCCCCAAAAAAACACAACAAGTGTGCTTGAATGTGAAAACAATGTTGATCATTTTTTCGATTATCGCGGCTTTGTACATTATGAATTCATTCTGTCAGGCCAGATGGTTAATCAAGTCTTTTATCTGGAAGTTTTAGATGTGTGAGGGATGCAGTATGAAGAAAACCATCGGAAATGTGATCTACAGGAACATGGCACCTTCATCACAATAATGCACCAGCACACACAGCATTGTCGATTTCTTGGTAAAACATTCAATTCCTCTTCTTCCACAACCTCTCTATTCGCCTGACCTCTTACCTCCAGACTTTTTCTATTCTCCAAAATAAAAATGGTCCTAATAGGAAGATGATTTCAAAGGATAGAGGACATTATTACTAATACGACAAATGAACTGAGAGCGGTCCAACAAACATCCATCCAACAATGCTTCCAAAAGGGGAAAACGTGATGGGAGTGGTGCATTGCTGCTCAAGGAAATTACATTAAAGGGGATAATTGCAATTAAGCTGTAACACTTGAAATAAAGTTTTTATTGACGAATTCCAGGAACATTTCGAACCAAACCTCGTACATGAACTGCAATAAGTTTTAACTATATTTTAAGATTGCACTTTTCTTTTAGCTATAGCAGTTTTAAAACTTTTTAATAACTTTTATATTAACATAACTTTTATCTATAGCAATAGAGCTACTTGTGCCTCGCTCACCGACATAAAACTCTTAGGTACTTCTAGAAGGACTAGAAATCTGAAATTTGGCATGTAGGTAGGTCAAGTGGCACAACGAATGAGAAAAATCGAAAATCACAAAAAAGTTAATATTTAATGGATCTTTTTAACCCCATGTTCCATTTCAATACCCCATACAAAAAGCATGGGATTCAGTGCAAGGATTTCTAAAAATGCATTTTTAAATTACTGAAATAGGGATACGAATTCAGGAAAAGAACAGTTGTCTACCTGAAAGAACGGAGTTCTGAATTTTTTAAGGCAGAATTCAAATACGTACTGAATTAGCACAAATATCAGCTTAAAATAGGAAAAAAGTGTGAATTTTTTCCTCTCTTCTACAATGGTAATATATAAAAACCATGGCAACAAAGTCATTGCTTTTAAAGAGATCTTTAATGATTTTAATGTAAATTAAAGGCATTTTAATGCTTTTAATGGAAATTAATGCCGTCATAACAAATTATAGTGGAACTTCCATAACTCGAATCTCAATGGAAAGTAAAAATTATTTGAGTTATAGAAATTTTAAAAATACGAAAATCTATTTTTTATATATTTGTATATATACAGTGAAACTTTTATAACTCGAATCTCAAGGGAAAGCAAAAATTATTTGAGTTATACAAAAATCGATTTACGTAAAAATATTTTCTCATTTAAATGAGTTAACATCAAGTTTATTCACTTAAGAATATAAGCTAACTTATTCTAATTTTAAATATCATGCATATTATGAAAACATCATCACCTATATTTTCTTCTGATAGTGTATAAGATTTTACTGTATCCAAAACACTAATTGGATCACTTACTGTGATTGAGGGTATCATAAATAATTAGATTTCTAACATAATACTGAAAGTATAAACACGACGATTAAATTTGGGATATCGACTGTAGGAAGGAGCAGATAGGTTTGTTTCTCTATAGGAATATCAGGGATTACAATAGTGGAAGCAACCCTGATAGCAGTGACATTAGGGACTGCCTGATGCAATGCGCCCCCTCAAAATCCTTTGGTGTTACTTTCAATATGGGCTGAAACGCTTGCAGAATGCAAGCACCAACTACTTGTGTGTGTGTGTGTGTGTGTGTGTGTGTGTGTGTGTGTGTGTGTGTGTGTATATATATATATATATATATATATATATATACACATAGAGGTATATATTAAGGTTACTATACGTCCTCTTTTTCAGACCTTAAATTTCTGTCTGGGTGGGTTTTATAAATATGTAAAAACATCCGAATTTTGAACTGTTCGTTTTTTTATTTTTTTAATGTTTTCAAAGGTTTTTGATGATAATATGAGCAATATGGTAATGCGACGCAGGTGAACACAGATCTCACTAATATAATTATAGTAGAACATTTCACAGCGAAGGAGTAGGATTATGGCGTGGCTCGATAGTGGGCCCTGGTGCGCAGCAGTGGTGAGCAAATCAGGAATGAATGAGTCAAAAGAATCGCTCAGTAAGGAGAATCAGATGAATCAATTCTTTGAAAAGAATCAAACTCCCCACCATTAGTGCACAGTGTGAAATGGGGGATTTACTGAGTCAGTCGTACATTTTGTTCCAGAGCGCTTACTTTTTTATTATTTGATAATTTAATTGTATTACTGCCCCCATAAACAATGCCAAAATGAAAGTGCAAATTCAATGAAGAACAAAAGACCAAAGTCTCGTGATTTAAAAGTGGTTGAGATGATTGGGAAGCCGAATGTTTAGTGTGTAAAGGTGGAACATTCGTTTCTGTGGCAAATAAAGGTGCTGTTGATTTAAAAGCTCATGTAGAAAAAGATAAGCACAAGAAAGCAGTTCGAGAAGAGAGCCTCAAAGCCAATCTACCGAATAAATAAATAATAAATTTAAATATGAATCGTTTGGAAGTCTCAGCACTTCTTATTTCATACAACATGTTACAGGAAATTATGATTTGGGCATTTTAGCAATGATACTCCAATATTTATTTTAACCTCACTTTGGTCTAGAGCAAATGTTATGTACAGCATTATTATGTAAAGATTCTAATCAAAAGTGTCATTTATTAATGGTTTTACATATCAAAGATAAAATTATTTTAATCTTTCCAATCACAAACAAAATTTATTATAATAATTTTATAAAAATTAAATCTTTACATTAATTTATTAAAATTTTTATGAATCTGAAAGAAGAAAAAAACTGCATAACTTGTACATAAGCAACTGAATGTCCTGTGGTTTTTTATTTTTAATCTGTCCTAATTTTTACAGGCCTTAGAACCCCTCAGCAGAAATGCTAAATCGTAAATGTACATTTAACAAAGAATATTCAAAAGAATGGAGTTGTACCAAGAAAGGAAAAACTAATAACAAAGTGGAGTGTAAATTATGCAAGTGCTATATAAACATTGATCACAATGGGAAATTTGACATAAAAGACCATATTAATTAAAAAAAGCAACATAATCACGAATTTAAGACCATTCACTGCCGTTGGTTCAACCCTACCGGTTTGCCGTGAAGGGCAAAGGATGTATTACTGCTACCATTTTGCTGAGGTCGGTTTGCCACAGCGTTTCGCTTTTTAAAAATTTGTGCTGGGGATTGTGATATTACAAGTTTTAAAGGAAAATCAGCACTGATATATAGTTAGTTATTAATATTCAAATTTTGTTATTAAATTTATTAATAATATACTTTTATACTATTATTTTCATTGTTGGTATTTATATCATAATGATTTGAAATAATTTATAAAATATTAGAAATTTAAATTAAACCGGGTGTGAATTCAGTCATAGACTTCAACTAATATTTTTTTAATGATAAAAAACAAAGAAAATGAATATTATTATGGAAAGATAGATTATGTGCCCAAAATTGATGAACAGCTCAAGTTTAATATACTAGACCTTTTTATGATGTCACAGAAAACATTTGCAGTAACAAGACTTACTGTGTTAATAACAAAAATGCATTTTGATTGTATTTTCTGTGAGGTTAAAATGTATTTTCTTATATCTTCTTGGTAAAAGTCAGAAATAATTAAAAAACAAAACTATGATAGAAAAATATTTATTAATAAATAATGTTATTGTAATAGCTAAGGAATGACCTTAAAAATACAGATTAAAAATTAATTGTATATTCAGGTTAGAATTCTTGTATTCAATTATACTCTGTTCCACCCTTCATCATCATCATGCTTCTGTCCGAAGACAGGTTTTAACTGAATCGCTGCCTCCATTTCTCTCTCTCCCTAGAAGCCTCTTTTATACCTCTATAAGTATTATATCCCTGCTTTATATTATCTAATATTCCTATTCTTTTTCTCCCTCTTCCTCTTCCACCCTTAGAAGACAGTATTATGCTTATGGTGTGCGCAGCTGCCAAATTTCCCCAGCATTAGAGCCAGCACTTATGCCTTTGTCCTGTATTAAATGCTAATAAAATAAATCTAATAATTTAATGTAGATCACTGGAAGCCAGAAATGTGCATGTTTTATTGTAATTTTCGGCTAATCTCATTGCCTAATTATATTTGGTAATTAAAATTAAGCATATTATTTTCATGAGCTGTTTGCAGCATTATCATTTAAAAACAATAAAAAATTGGAATAATTCAGTTAAAAAGATGATATTACATTTATGAATCACTAGGTCACTCATTGAGGACACTCCTTCCATAGTGGAATGTGTCGAAGACCATAACACGTCAAACAATCACTTGATTTAAACTATCATACGAGATCATTTCACTGTATCACTAACAGGGTCCTTCTCCCTTGGAAAATATCTTCAGCACTTGTCCCGTCGGATAATTCCGTTCCTTCCTTCATAATACACACATTTTACAGAACTAAGAAGCTAGCACCTATTAACTGTCTCCCTTAGAAACATCTCGATAGAAATCTCTCCTCTATTCACTTAACCCATTCCAGTTGGATGTTGACATATAATCGACATCCCTAATTTGTTCCCCCTGGTCATTTGTCAAATTTTGACACACATTTTTTTTCATAGGTAAGAGATTGTTTTGATAATTTTAATATCTGTGCCAATAATAATTTATAAAAACTACTCGTATCTATTTTTTGCCTCTATGCCTGCAATGCTGACCAACTTATAGCAGACTTTTTTTTAAATCGCTCTGACTGGAAAGGGTTAAGGGTCATAAACTATCCTTGTTGAAGATTTGCAAATGAATTTGGGTCTTTTTACTTTCAATGAAACCTCTTTCTTCACAGCTTGAGAGGTCAAGGGTAGAGGTTTTTATTATTTTCTGCATCTCATTTCTTCAAGGTATTTTTTTGAGGCTTCAAAACTGCTTTTGAGAGCAAGGCGAAGGATCCTAACAAACCCGCACTGTGAAGTGTTATATATTTAACTGCCCATATATATGAAGTTTACATAATTATCCCTTGGTTATAGTCATAGTTGAAATCTTGAAAACATGACATTTCATGAAAATTCATTAAGCAAAGGAGTTTTCCCACAACAAAAAGCTAAAACAATAAAATATGTTTTATGAACCCTGAACAAGGTCTTACTTTATCTTTTTTAGAAAGATCTTTTGATTTTGTTACAGATTTAAATGCTAATTTTCGTGAATCCGATTGTTTTTATTTATTCATTGATTTTTAAATTGATTCATTAACCAAAATATAACTAGTGCATTGTAAATAAGCTTTAAATTATAATTTTACATGTATATGTTAATTTGTGTAATACTTATTTATTATTGTATGTGTCAATGCATGACCAAAAATGTATGAACAGACAGAAACTTATTATACAAATTTGGCATTATTTTCTAATGACATTATTATATTGACTAAGATTCAGCTTTCATTAAAACATGGAAATTTATTCATGATGAATGCTTCCTTCTTCAATTTTTATTTGCTTTTGGTGGTGGATATCAGAAAATATGTTGATTGGTTTTAGGCAGCCTTCCTTTTAAAAAGTTTGGGAGATACAAGGTGATAATATCGCCTCGCTCTGATGCAGCATCTCAGCAAGCGGTCTGTTTCTCAGTGATGTAACATGCTTTTGTTTATATATCTGTATCATGAGAACTAAAAATGTTATTGGATTGAAGTCTTTTCCAAAAATAAATTTCAACATTTTTGCACATTTCGTTCATTCAATGTATTCCTCTAAATCAATTAGGGAAAAAGTTTCTCACAGGTTGGCTTTTTCATGTCCCCCGAAAAAATTTTGGAGAATGAACAAAGTTATTAAATTTTATCAAGGTATTTGATTAATATTATATATTTATCAATTATATAATCGTCATGAAAAATCTTTCAAGAGGCATGACAAAAAAATTTGCTCTTAATGAATAAGTAGAAGCCAAGATATGACATTATATGTTTAAAGATTGATAAAAAACTTATCGTGTCCACATTTTTAGTTCCTGCTATTTAAATAATGTTCCTGAATTTTTAGAAAATTATAATACACATAATCAGGTTCAGCATAAAATTTACTGTGAATGAGCATCTTAATTTCACTTAAACGACAAAATCATCATAATCAGGACAAATTTGGCAACTGAGTGGGATTAGAGAAGGGCAGAGCTACAGGGAAAACCGATGAAAAAGAGAAAGATAGCAATAGCCCATACTTTCAACTAAGTGTGGAATGCAGTATAGATGAAAATGTTCAGTGGTGGATTTTCCTTTAAAAATTGTAATATTACGATTCCCTACACAAATTTTTAAAAAGCGAAACATGGCGGCAAACTGGCCACAGCGAAACATCCTTCGCAGAAAACTGGCATCAGCAAAATAGCTATTCCCCATAATTACCTGATGATGTTGCTCTGCAATGAAACCTTGGTCATGTGAGATATATTTATGTGGAATTTATGTTTTATTAATTTTCATTGTCATGGAGGAATTCTACCAAACAACACCAGAAACTATTACATTTAACTGCCCCTCCACCAAGGCTTCCACTTAAAGTTTTATATGCTCTGTTTTTACATAAGTTTAAAAAATTTCTTCATGAAAATAATGGAAAAGCAATAGGTACAGACCATATTCAGGGACAGACAATAAATAAGAACTAGTGGCTTGCCCGTTGCTACGTAACTTAAATAGATAGAATTTAAATTTATTTAAATTTTAGTTAAAAAAGATAACTTCATGCCCATATTCAAATCAAAATCATCAATCAAATTAAATAAAGAAATGAAATATAAAATTGAATAAAAAAGTGAACCAATTGGGATCCAAGCATGGGACTTCATATTCGCGAGCCGACATGTTACTCACCATGCTACCCGGTTTCCTCATTTATGTTGATTCAAATTGCTCTTCAAATAGCGTCATTCAAATGACCTTGCCTCAGATGGACATTCGACATATTATATATAGATTATCTGATACTGCCTGATTGAGATTATACTGTATGGGTACTTATAATAATACAATAACAATTAAGCAATCCAGTAAATTCTAAATTGAAAAAATATTTACCTTGAGTTTCATAGTACTTCTCCAGAATACCACTTAAGGTTATAGCAGGTACTGATATATTAATGTGTGGAAATACAACAACTTCCGATTTCTCTGATCCATGAGTAATTACATCCATTGCAGTATTACAAACAACCAGGCCCAAAAGGTCTCCATCTTTCTCTCTAATAATTGCTCCTCCACTGGCACCAGACTGTACACAGCAAGTAGTCTAGAGAAATTGAAAAGGTTTAAAGTGAATTTCATTAAGGAAGATAATATTAATAATGAACTAGAGCAATTTTTAACACATTGTAACTGAAAATGAGTATTTTTCTATGACAGTATGAAACAAAATTGCTTATGAGAACAGTGGCAGATTTTCTACATGGCACATAAGGAACATGCTTAGGGCCCCTCTCTTCAATGGACAATACTAATAAACCACATTGTGTTGATAACATGATGTTGCAAGAAAACAAGCTACAGCTCGTTTATCTTTCCTTTTTTAAGTATTGCTCACTTTCCCTACACAAGTCACCAAGGCCAAAGCTCATGCTATTGGCTACCAATGCTGTGTGGCAAGCTGTACCAATAATTTAAAAAATATATATACATATATAATGGCAGGTGAGTCGAGATCACTGTGCAGAGAGAGAGAAATACACATTACATTGGTGCCAAACCACCAGCCTGCATAAGCTTATGCTCGGAAAAAAGTGCATGATGCACAAAGTCCTATGCCACCATGCCATAAGTGTTCACCGTCTCTCTTGACAGCTGGCAACATTGTAACCAGCTATACATGTTGCTTTATCTGTAAGTGGCAACTTGTTTTTGAAGTACTGGTACACGTTATATACTATTTCTCTTGCTTGTTTGTGCAAAACTTTGCATTTATTTCCATCACCTTCCATTTTCGAACACCACAAGATGGTACTATTTAAATCTCAATAGTAAAACACGCAAATAAACACAGAAATCATGCTGCAAATGTACATACTGCATGCCAAGAGCCATTGTAACTGACTGACGCTGACTGACCAAGTAAAGGAGCAAGAGAAACCAAGTGACACTCCTTGCCTTTGCACATAATGTTACCAACTGCCTTCGTTCGTGCTCCCAACTATAACTTCAGTTTGTTTTGTTGCTGTGAATGTGTCAATGTAATATATATGTAGGTAGTTTTTGAAGAACCTGAATGGTTATACATGTGCTGTTAGATTCATAAAAGTAAATAACACCCTGAAAAATGCCAAAAAGAAAATGTGTATTAACTGAAAGGTTAAAAGCTGAATTCCCTTTTTTAAAGGAAGATACACAAATGGGAAAAGTGTTGTGTACCTTTTGCAAATCAGTGTTTTCTATAGAACACAGAGGTCATTCAGATATACTGCAGCATAACAACAAAAAAAAAGCATTTGATTGCGCTAAGATTGGTAAGCAGTAAGAGTTGCAGTCAAAAGATAATCTCTTATTTTATCAAGCAAACAATGACAGAAGAGTGAAAATACCTTGCAACCAAAGAAGGCTTGTTTGCTTTCCACATAATCAAACACAACCATTCCTTTTGGTCTATGGACTGTACCTCCTCAGTGATAAAAAGACTGCAAGAACAAAAATTCTCATGTGATCCAACAAAATGTGAATCAATTGTTGTAAATGTTCTGGCACCTTTTGCGATGCAACTAATTTTGGAAGAATTGGAATTTGTTTAGGTACGTATCAGTTATGGTGGATACTTCAAATCATAAAAGTTTAAAGTTAGTACCTGTGCTAGTTCGGTATTTTATTCCAAGAATGAGAATTCAAATTAAAGTGATTGAATTTCATAACTTAAAGGGTGAAACTGCTGATTTGTTAGCAATTCACATAATGAATGTACTGCATAAGTACAAGCTATCCAACAGAATTATTGCCTTTTGTGGGGATAACTGCAACAAAAATTTTGGAGAAGCTGCAAGAAAAGAAACAAACAATGTTTTTGCCAAACTTACAGGTAGCAACTTAAAAATGAACATTCGTGGTATAGAATGTGCTGTCCAGATTTTACAAAATGCCATACAAACAAGTGCTGATATTTTGCCCATTGACATTGAGGCCATAGTGAATAAAATATTCCAATATTTCCATATATATATATGGTACGAGTGGAAGAATTAAAGGACTTTTGTGACTTTTTTGATATTGGGTATAAGCAGATTCTAGGAACTGTGAAAACTAAATGGCTATCACTATAACCATCAATTACCAGAATTATTGAAATGTTCCCTGGATTAAAATGTTACTTTATTTCCCAAGAAAAATGTCCAACCATGCTGAAGAAGTTTTTTAATGACCCTGTTTCCATTATTTGGCTTCTTTCATGGAGAATCAGCTAAAAGTTTGCTGTGAAGCTATTTAAAAAATAGAGAGTGATAATATTTCAGGAAGTGAAGTAGCTGAAGAATTGGATATTTTAGCAAACAAAATTAAAAACCAGAGAAATGAAAATTTCTGCACCTCAAAATATAGATCGCTTTTATCAGATTTAGAAGCTGGAATCATTCACTTTATCCCACGTGTAAATATTGACATTCCAAATGATCCAGCAATTCCTTTTAACATGCATTGCAGACAATTCGCGATCAAACTGTCTTATGCCATGACAATAAATAAATCGCAAGGCCAAACCTTAGCCATAGTTGCAATTTTTATGCCCGAACCTTGGTTTACACATGGAAATATATGGGGTATTCAAGAATTCGAACACTAAATTGTATATAGAGAAATATTGCAAATTAAATAATAACACAGAATTGAAATAGGCCCCTAGTATTACTAATATTAGAGTGAGGTAAGTATTAGATAATTGTCGATTGTTTTATTAATTACAACTGATTAGGACATAAGTTGGTGAATAAAAAAATCGATATTTTCTTCGCATCACTATTGGCATATCATTTTTCAGTTCTTAGACATTATACTATGCCATCAATATTTATCTTTTTTGACATGATTGCACAAACAGTAAAGAACTCCCCTGCCTTGCATCTATGCATGAATGATGCATGCATCCTTTCTCTCATGTTTACTTATTGTAAAGAATGCCTAATAATCAGGAGCCCTGGCACACAATTTTTTGTAGACCACCTCCCACAATCACACACACCGTGTCCGTGGCCTCCATGGGGACGTCTCTACTCAGGGGGCCTTAATGCAGCTGCACCACTGCACCCCAGTTAATGTGGCATTGTAATTCTGATGTAACTCGTCTTTTAATAATCAAAACTCAGGAAATAATATTTCACGCCATATTTTATGTAATTAGATAATCAATAAGCAATGTTGAATGTTAACAAAAAACCAAACTTTGCTATCAATTATAGGGAATGAATACATACAATGCTATCAAATAAAAATATTGCAGGTGATGCAAATCGCCGATTTTATGGGAATCTGTTGGATATTAGCCAAGGTCGTATATAATTGATAAGATATAAATGCCCTATAGTGGTAACACTAATTGTGACAAAACCATATATGACAGAGAGCTGAAACTTGAAGTACATCCAATCCCCGACTAACACGAATTCTACCAACATGATTTCGGTTTAACACAGTTTTTAAAATAGTGCTGGTATTTGATTATCACGACTGGTCGTTCAGTTTAACACGATTTCTCCACGACTTCTTTAAATTTGTGAAAAAATTCTAGAAAGAAGAAACAAGTTTAGACATGTTTGGCCCGCTCTTATAGAATGCTTACCATATATGCCAGTCCACAACCATGATTTTTCAAGTAAAAATTAATTTTTTATGTAAATTCGCCATCTAAGTCAAGTCACTTTTTCACTCAATAAATCTTATAATCAAATAAGTGGTCATGGCAAAATAATAATTGTTAACCTTCCAATTAATTTTATATCAAAAGATTTCGAATATCTGTTCCATATCTAGATCTGCTCTTCATTAATTGTGGATGTCAATGAGCCCATTATCTGATCCAGAGGATGAATTTGACAATATCTATGAGTCTGATGCAGAAGGGAGGGATTTCATGGTTTTTAAACTGCAACATAGAAAAATACCATTCTTAAATGTTTTTAAAATTTCCTTTGACCATTTTCGTAACTTTCTATAGATCATATATTGTTATCTTTTGAAAAATTATTTCATGTATTAAAACAAATTTTTAATTTTTAGTTATTTGTTGTTTTAAATTATCATTTAACAAATCTTCTAAATAACGTCTATTACATACATGGTAAACAGTTTAACAGCTGATTCAAAATGGCGGTCATCTACATCGAAAAAGACGCTGGAGTTTATGGTGCACATTTTATTGGTGATGGGAGTAAGAAACCAAGAAAAGTTATATCGCTAGGGCAAAAACTAGATGAGAACAATGAACGAGCATGTGATATCGTTCATGATACAGGTCTTAACAAAGCAGCACTATGAACCATCCGCGTTAGCATTGTTTCTTTTCTGTAAAAATGAGTTACATGTATGAAATATACATAAACAAATAACCCAAAGCATAGTCTAAAGAAGGAATGAGATTAAAAATGTGAATCAGGTTAGGATGCTAGAATGCATCCCCTCCTATTTACATTATTTCTTATGAGAAATTTGTCTCTAAATGTATAAATGATGGAAAGCTGTAATTTTAGTGTACATTTCTTCATTGATGCCACTTACAAACAAGGATCTAATGAACAAATATGTTGCGGTATAGCCACATAAATAATAAATTAAGATAAACTAAATTTATGCCTGTAATAGGTGATCAAATTCCAAATTCTCCTCAACTCTTCAATCAGGTTAACTAGTAGATTTCTGGATCAATTCCTAACAGACACTGCAGTATTTTAGTTCCAATACTGATAAGGTTGGTATTTTTGTTTTTAAGGCATTCAATATAAATCAAATAATTTTTTGTATGCTAATCATGAAAAATACTTCCCTATGTCTTGTCATAAAGAAAAATAATTTAAAAAATTATAAAATTATTTAAGCCTTAATCCATAATAGATGAAGCAATTTCAATGGTACATTACTCCAAAAGCATGAGTTCTGTTTGGAATTGTTCAATTTAATCAATATTACTAACAAAAATCAATCAGTTTCATGTAACCTTTAAAGAATTCAGGTATTGAAAATGTAATTCCTAAACATAATATTATCAATAAGGCACTAATCACATGACTAATGAACTGCTTCAATTACACTATTTAAAATAATAAGACTAGTATTTTGAAATACATGAAGAGAAAAAGGCTTTATGTTCTGTAACTTTCAAAAAGATTATGTTCAAAATAAGGTGAATGGTAAACTATTATAAAAAAGAACCCCACAAATGGACAGAGACAGATCCAGAAACTTTCCATAATGGAGGGAGGGGGAAATCACCCCTTCTAACTCCTGAATCCACTACTGCCCAGGGGAGGACTGGCTATATAACCTTCCAGTGCAATCACTGGGCTGGTATGCTGAAACTTGTATATTATTTTCTTTTTCAACGAGTCATTCTTTTCCATGAAAAAATTTTCTCTCCATTATATTACTTGATTTTCAATAAGATTTGATCCATCTATGCTAATAGTGTGATGGGAGGAGGTTTGGTCCAGTTCTCCTCACTATTTACTGGGCTGTTTGATACGTTTCAGTCCGCCCCTGCCTACAACAATTTACTCTCAAAATTCCTACCCCTATCAGAATCTTTCTTTCCCTTGCTTTATGGATCTAATCTGTAGCATACACTTGAAGAAATTGGTGTGAAAGGAGTTTAAGAAAGCATCAAATGGAGGGCAATGGGGACATCCAAGTGGTAAGCGATCACTCCCATTGCCCCTCCCCCTTTCCCCCTGGATCCACCACTTCCATAGGTTCAAATTTAGAAATGCAGTAAATCCCTAATTATTCATGTGTATATTGACTACGAGGTAGATTAACCAGTTGGTGGACCACCCAGAAGTTATAACTTTATATTTCATTATAAGTAGACCCATATAAGCGAATTTTACCTTCTGCAAACATTTAAAATTGCCATAATAATTTCTGTGGGCATAAGTGACACCATAAACAAAAAAATCTAATGTGGCCACAACATGACTTTCTCTATATTTGTAATATTTCTAAAAATTCCAAATAGGTTACATAATAATAAATATTTTAAGAAACTGCGAGAAAATTTTAGACTTCAAAAAGAACAGAAATAATCTTCTGATATTGGATATAGCCAAAGAGCTCCAACATTTAAGAAAAGAAAAAGGAGCATTAGTAAGATGTAACTAAGCGTCAATTGTTAACAATATTCGTCGGTAGGTGGCATTGTAGTGGCAGCTAAAAATATAAGATATCCCTTAAACAATGCATTTTATGGGAAAATGTTTCAAACAAAGCTTGTAGAAAATTAAATTTCCTACAACATTTATTCCAATACATTTTTACATTTATCAAATATTAAAGCAAATATTTCAAATTAACGGATGTGACAAGAGTAAACACCCACTTCTGGTTGATCAATTTTTACCAAAAACTAATCAGTTTTTCTGACTTTTATAAAAATGTTAAATATAAAATTTTGCATTGACCCGATTAATAGTTTTTGAGTTAGAGCACCCACAAAAAAGCTATCACATACACACACACAGACATCATCGAGAAAATGCATTCCTGAAAAGCATTCGTAAAACAGAAATTCATTTAATGATCATGATTTTTCTGTTGACTTCCTTGTTAAAACTCCAGATACGTTCCAAACAAAAGATTTTCTATTCTGTCAATAAAGAATTTAAAATTCATCATGATTTAAACATCTCCAGAAAAATAATTAACAAAAAGTTGAACACTTAAGAGAAAAGTACAAGCGAGTACGGTAAATGTGGCCATGGCAATGGCTTGAAAACAAATCCATGATGTAACGATTATGTATGAACTGTGAGAAACCGAATGCGACCAAACAGTCAATCCAAGTCACAGACATAAGTATAGAAAGGCTGTGGGGAAAGACTGCATAGTGCACTTCCTCCTTATTGGTACACAGGAGGTCCTTCAAGTCTAAGTGGATATTTGTAAATATATTTTTAGTAACAAACAGCACATTCGATGATGTCATATTAAGCCTCTCAAGAAATGCAGGCGATAGGAAAAATGCATGATAAAGTGGACACACAAAGAATACATAGGTAAACAAGACAGTCTTTGTGACCCCAAGAGCTTTTGTAAACATCTGAGTTTCTTCGATCTGAGTTGGATACATGTTATTTAGTTCAAATTTTCAGCAAAAATTGAAGCTATAAAATTCAATTCGTTCATTAAAGCGAACATTCATTCAACGAACGTTCATTGAACAAGAGTTACCTATATATACAAGTATTAGTTTGAATTTTACCCTTTTTCACAGTATTGACATATTATTGAGCATTACAGACAGGAAGAGGAAAATTATCTAGTGAAGTATTTCAATATGGATGCAGTCTCAAAAACCCAAGTTATTACTCTATTTATCATTAGGATAAGCTTGAGATAAAAGTCTCATTTCTTGATCATTTCAATTAATCTCACAATAAAGTGTTAAATAACTTACTAATTCAATTTTGGAGCATAAATATAGATGTGCATAAATAGAGGTGCATTTTATACACAGGAAAATACAGTATTTTATAATATAAAGAGACTTATTGTAATTCTACATAAATTTATTTCAAACGACCTAGGTTTCATTGCAATGCAACATTGTCAGGTGAATAAATTCAAAGCCGGCAGCAATTTATCTCTTAATTTTACATTATGAAGAAATTTCACCAAGAGATGCCTGAAACCATTAACAATACAGTATTTTATGTTTAGGTATGATACTATCTTTCAAATGGCCAAAAGACAAAATAATTACCTGAAGCAATGGTGGTAATTTTCCAGGAACCACAGTAGATACAATTCCCCTTGACAGTAATGGAAACTGTATCAGTCGATCTGTTTCCAAGTAATTTCCAAAATGCAGCGCATACCCTATAGCCCAAACTCTTTCACCTGGAATAAAATTCATTATGCACAAAATCTATAACAAATAATATACTCACTGGAATATTTTTTTAAAAATGTTCTTTAATTTTGAAGTCACAATTTAAAGTTTTAATGAATGAATTGAACTCAAATTTGAGCAATACAAATTTTATCAAATATGATTAACACAAGAGAAATATAAATATCTGCACAATAAACTCTATGAATTAATGAAGATGAAACTATAATAAATATTGTTTATGACAATTTCACAGAGTAATGCTTGGAAAATATCCATTTCCATTGTCCAACTTATATTTTAACTTAGATTTTTTTCTTTTTCTTAGTTTTGATATTTCATTCAAAGAAATGACTGAGCATTTTCATGAGTATCTAATGAGTTTAAAAATATATTTCTTCAATGGACTTATTTATTTTTAATGAAAAATGTAGGTTTTATGAATGTTATCACTGGAAAATGTTTTACAGATATTGAGTCATTTTTTATTTAGCATAGAGTTAGTATCAGTTAATTTAATCAGAGAAAATTTGGCTATAAAAATTAATTTAGATAACTATTGTCATCGTAATAACTAAAAAGAAATACCATATTAAGCCAAAAGGAAAACAAGGTTTTTTCAAAACTTTCAGCAAAAAAATTAGGGATCGTCTTCTTAGTGAGTACAAAGTTTTAAATGATGCATGGAACAACCCGACGGCGATTCTATGTCCACAAAAACATATTTATACATACACAATGCATTTCATTTTATTTATTAATGCAATACATTTTTTCATATTCTTGAAGTTCATAATGTGAAAACGAATAGCTTTCCACCTCGTAGGTACTGGTGGAAGGGGAATGTTAACAAACCTACGTCAGAACTGGTAATCAGCTAGGTAGGAAATTTGATACATACAGCATTGAAAATGACTGCGCTAAAATTGCTGGATTGTTACAATTTAAACATATTTGTTACTTTTGGATTGGAGCCCCAGCAGCAGACTTCAAGTATACCTGCAGTTTGAAGAGTATAACCTCTAAGAGAGCACACCATTGGTACAAACTTTGCTAAGTTTTAACATGAATTGAGGACTAGTTATTATTTTTAGCAGTTTTAAATAAGCTATCCCAAATCTTAGGAATGAAATGACAGATCATGTAGAGAAGAAAGGTAACTCTGTAAAAAGGAAATTATCACAAAATGTAAGGCCAAGTTTTGATAGAAATTTTAAGCAAATGGTATTGAAATATGCTGAAGAAATTTACAATTGTGTTGTCAGGAGGAAATATAATGTGGTGGAGGCAAATGTGCAAAGGTGGAAGCAAGCAAAATAGAAACTTGAAGGTGCTAATTCAACACAGAAATCATTTTGTGGACCTAAACAAGGTCGATTTCATGAATTAGTAGAAACTGTAAATATATGTGCATACTCAAAGAATGAACAGAAGACCAATGTCACAGGAAATCCTTAAACTAAAAGCTCATGAATTAGCATGATCACTATACATTCTAAAGCAATAATTCAAGGTTAGTAATGTTTGGTGCATACAGATGATGCATCATAATGACTTTTGCCTGCAACAAAGAACTTTTCTTTGCCATTGTTTACTTCTGACTACATGGACAAACTTATCGCTTTCCAGAAGCATGTAATTGTGTTGCAGAAAATTCATGATTACCTTCTGAGCCAAGTGGGTAATGCAGACGAGACACCTATATATTTCAACATGCCATCCAATTACACAGTTAATGAAAAAACTTCATTATAAAAACTTCAGGGAATGAAAAAATCTACATTACTGTAATGTTGGCAGTATTAGTGGATGGCACAATGTTACCACCATAGGTTATTTTAAAAATTGGTATTGCAAAGTTTTTTCCTGAAAAGACCTTGTTTTTTATTGTGGTCATCTTAAATTCCAAGTCGTCTTCCTTTCAGTTTAATGTGGTAATTAAGAAATAAATTTCAAACTTTTTAGAGCACAAATTTTATATTTTTCAATAAAATGTTTAAAATAAATTAAAACTGATAATCATTGTTTTTATTCTCTAATGCTATAAAACATTTATAAGCTGAGAAACAAAAAAACTGAATTTTTAATTTAGCTCTTTAGTGCAGAATACAGATGTTATAATCTAAAAAGTTAATCATCTTTTACTTTATATTCACAGTTATATTCAATTATTAAGAAGAATCACTGATTTCCCTGAAATCATAGAAATGTAATCAAGTGAGAGTGAATAGTTAGAATAAAAAAGCACAAAATTGTTATACCTTGAACTGGTAGGTCTTTGGATATGTTTACTGTTGGAAGACCTGTGTAAGGTCCCACACTTATCAAAGCTACATCATATGCCATGCCTGGTGGTGTCATGTACACAACCCTTGCTTTCAGAGAAACTACCTGATAAGGTTCCTTTATCCAGACAACTTCAAGGCCCAGGTCATGCTAAGAGATAATACATTTGGTTAAGAAAAATTCAATAGCAAAAGTTATATTAATATTAATGCTCAGAATTCTTTTATTAAATCCACTGGTGAAACTGGTGATATCTCAGTTTTTTGTCTTACATAAAAATTAGAGATTGATATAAATTTAATAATGGCAGGATTTTAAGATAATAAAGAGTTTTTGTGCTTACAGCCATAAAATAAGACATTATAAAACCTTTAAATATTTTATTACACTACTTCAGCAAATAACCTTAAGTTTAGTTTAGTAAAAGGATATCTGTAAAGTGGTATTTATTTTTAAAAGTACAGTATTGAACCCCTTATCCAGCATCCCGAAATTTGAAAGGATCTAAAATCTGGGTATATTCAGTGCTTGTGCCCTAAGTACTAATTTGGAATTAGCACCATGACTACCATTTCTCTGACCTGCAGTGTTGTTTTTGTAGCATTACTGTTTTAACATGCCATGTTCTCTGTATACACCTACCCACTATATTTTGTAGTAAATCTAATATTTTCTTAGAAGAAAAGGTATTTGGGTGTCCTCTACCGATTTTTGAAAATTTTGACGGCTGGTTGGTCACATGAAGTATTGAACAAAGTCACAAAAATGTTTGTAAAAATATATAATCATGGCAAAAAACACTCATTGAAGTTTCAATTATCGTTATTATTTAAATAAGCCAAATAACAAAATGCTTCAATTTCCATCTGTTGAGAATTTTTTACTAATTTTCCTCGAATTTATGTTTTTTATATAGATCTTGAGATTTTCATCGGAATTCATTGAATTTTGTTACTTTGCTTGTCTAAATACATAGCAATAATCAGAATTTGATCTAAAATGAAATCAGGTCTAAATGTGGCAGATTTTTGAGAAAAGAATAAAGATACAATTGTAATTTTAATATAAAAAATTAATATAATAGGTCATTATTTGTAAATAAAATAATGTATAATGATTTGGGAAGCAAGTAAAACCCTTGTGTTTTTTACTTTTAATGCCTCTTTAATATATTATAAGCAGTCTTGGGTTCCTTTTGGTCATTGGTTACCTGCTGTGCGGGAATGTCTGGTAGGCCACTCACAATAGTTAAACGTATGTCTGGTGATAAAAAAATAGCAATTAGGGCAGTGGCAGTGATCCATATCTTCCCAGAAATGCTGTTGAATCTGGGTAGAGCAGTGTGGAGATGGAAGAAACTGAAAATGCACCTCATTCTTTTGGAAAAAGGGATGGGGAGTCAAAAAAGGGGAAATGGCATGGAGGGGTAGTCTAAGGAAAAAGCTCCCATTTTGGAGTATAGGTTTCTAAGTGTGGCGGAGGGAGGGTTAAATATAAAAAGGATGTGGCATTGAGTGAACGGTGTGAAACAAAGTAGTTACAGCATACTGCTGCAGTGCAAAAGAGAGAGGTCCCTGTGATTGGTCTCACTTAAATACATTCGTACCATATAGTTATCCGGTGTTTGACACCTAGCAGTGTCTGGCCCAAGACTAACTCTCTGCCATTCTGCTGGAAGAATTTCGTTCATTTGGTAATAGACCCAAGGGGCTTGTGTCTGGTGGCATAAAAGTTTTTTGGTGAGATGTGGCCAGTGTGAAAGTGAGCTTAGTCTTTGTCTCCTTGCATATTAATCCTCCTGTTATGTGTTTAATTCGTATTGCTAATTCCATACTTATCATCAGGTGGGTGATCGTGGCAATTCTTTTATCCCACTGACACTTTTGTCTGAGGGCAGCCCAGTCTATTTATGCCCTGTGTATGCCACAAATTAAATGTAATACTCAGTGAAATGTCATCTATTTCTAAATCGTTTTTTGGGGTTTTGCGGCAAATTTATGTGCCTTTTTCTGGTTTGACACGATTATGGCAGGTTTTTAAAAATCATGTTAGTAATTTTACAGTAAAATCATTATCGGAAACTTGGTGGGAATGTAACATGTGCTGAAGTGATTTGGTTTCAGTTGGCAATGTTTATACCGTGTTAGTTGCTGTTTCAGAATCAACAAATGGCCTAAAACACTGAACAGAAGCACTTCCATTGGCTAAAGAACCTATAAACTTTTAATTTTTGGTGATTTTAGTGGTTTGGTACGATATTCTCGTGGAAATTAATGTTGTTAGCAAAGATTATGCAAAGCTAAAATATGCATTTAGATCAAGTATTATCACCTTTGCGAAGCACAGAAAGTATCTTAATGAATGAGAATGGCTTAGAGAGTATGGAAATTGCAGCAGAGCAACTTGCAAAAGACCTTGAAACAAATTCAGAAGTAGCAGTTTCTCGAGTGGAATAAGCTGTTTGACGAAGAAAAATAAAGAAATGATTTTCACATGAAGCTGAAGATGAATCAATAAATGATCCTGAGAAAAAATAATGCATCAGATTTTTTAATACCATATTTCTCGGCATTTTTAGAAGATTTTTCAGGAAAAAAGTATTTTGGTTCACCAAGGCATTTAGGAAGGGCCATGTTGTGTATCATTTCCAGCCATGATTAAGTCCATGTCTGGCAACATTTACAGAAAACATTACGGCGTTATAACAGTTGAATATAACATTTTAGATAAACTTAATTTATAAAATATATAGGAATGATCTAAAACATAAATAATTGCTTTGAGACTTGTATAGCTAAATGTTCCCTATGTGAACTCAGCAGTCGTAGTGCGCCGCACACATCCCACGTACAGATAACCTTTATCGATATCACTTATTTCAGCTTAAGTGCAAGATGATATATTAATTTAATGGGATAAATAATAAATAAAATGCATATGTAATAACGATATGTATGCTCAACTAGTCCTTTTTCTTCTGCAACTTTTTTTGCCTTGTACATAATGATTCTGATCGATACAGCAATACTAAACTTCCTCCATTCTACTATCCATCACTTCCTCCTCTAGTTGTGGCCATTCAGGAGCAAGCCTATGAAGAAAATGTTTCTATTTTCCATTCACCTTCAGTATTTCTTCATTTTCTCCATTCATGAATCATTTTTTTCTGTGGGAGGTGGACTGAAATGGCATGCTGCTGCTTGGTTCTTTATTTTCCTTGCATTAATCTTTACGTGGCTATCTCCCTTTGAAGAGTACAACAATTAAGAAGTTTAGCTTTGTTGCCACTGGAAAATGGTCATATAAACCGATAAATTTTCCACTTAAAGGAAAATTTCGAGCAATTTATCATGTAATACAACAAAACATGAACAGAATTAAAATATTCAGTCTTTCGTGCATAAAATAAGCCATTTCCCATGATCGTAAGTTCATATTTAGGTATATTTATATCCACATCAGTGAATGGCTGCATGGCATTTTGGGGTTTCTCCACACCATTTCCCATGCATTCTGGAAATAGTATTTTGTTGACCCCATGAGGTATAAAAGACCCCACGTTCTGTAAACCTAGACCAAGTCCTTCCTTTGGTCCATAGAATGGCCCATGAAACTTATGAATTCTATAGCTTCAACGGTGTAAAAACGTATAAAGAACATACACACACACTTAAATAATTATAAGATAGATTGAGGTATTTTGAAAAGCACAGCAAATTGTCAGCAAGCCTAAAATTCAAATAGCCACCATATCAATGAATCAAAGAAACTGATTAGTATTCTCTGAATACAGCTGATCCAAAAAATGTTTGCCATTTGAGACTATATCTTCAATTGCTGAAAGAAAATATTTTTCCCTTTTGTATTCATACATGTTCAGGCATATGAAAACGTTTTTCATATTACTGAAATTCACATGTATTTACTGAATAAATAATGTTTGTGAGAAGGGTGACTAATGGCATTAAAATCAATGTTTACATAACTTACAATGAGTATTGAAGAAAAGGCATACACAGTGATTTGATTGCAGTTACTTAAGACAAGGTTAAGAACAACATACAAATTATACTTGTATACCGTAAAAACATTTAAGGTATTATATTTTTAAAATAGGCATATAAATCTTTTTTAAGAAGGTTCAATTTTTTATGCAAGCTCAACAGAACAACAAAACAAAGCCTATAAAAGAGCCACTGTCAACAAAAAGACTATACAGGTAGTTCAAACTTTGTAGGTGACAAGAAGATAAAAGTGGGAGTACATGTTCATCTCATAGTTACATATAAATCTAATGAAGTCAATGGTGAAAGTGATAAAGACATGAATAGGATTCTACTATATGAAGCCAAAACTAATTGATAATTTA
Source organism: Tanypteryx hageni (assembly GCA_028673005.1). Lineage (NCBI taxonomy): Eukaryota > Metazoa > Arthropoda > Insecta > Odonata > Petaluridae > Tanypteryx > Tanypteryx hageni. Next base: position 96,916,047 of record CM054112.1, on the reverse strand, counting down.
AATATTATAAACACTTTTAAATTTCAAACATAATTATGCCACAAAATTAAATCAATTTAAGGATTTGATAATGCATTATGCATATGATAATTTCACTCTTCATTTTTTTGTCAATAAAAATGAAATAAACACCCTGGGATTGAAATTATTGATAATGTGTATTAATACCTTCTCCACAACATGGGCGCATGTCAAGATAAGCCCAAGCTTTCCATTGACTGGAATTCCAGAACCGCGACTATAACCACATTTAATATGAACTACTGGGCATGATATTATTTTTTCAGCACCTTCAAGTTCCACTGAAAATAAAAAACAATATTTACCATACAGTTATTCTTGGGACTAAAAAATTTTTAGACTATGTTATGACAAATTCATCTCTACTCAAGCATAAAACAACTCAAAATAAGCTAAATTAATTAATCAAGGTCAAAAAAAAATTCAAAGCAAAACTTGACTACAGGTAAATTATTACAACCAAGAACAATGACAAATAGTAACATAAAAAAGTACACCAGAAATAGAGTTTAATATGACTTCAAAGAATGAGGTCGACTTTTAACAAGGAAGGTCTCCTACATGGTGCCATAAGCTGCATATATATTTGGAGTCCATACTGCTTTTCAGTCATTGTGATCAGCCTAATTGCCAAACCTAACAATCATAGGGTTTATTTTCTCATATATGTAGGTATGTAATATATAGAGAAAGTATTGGATTTGCAAAAACATTTACTAGTAGATTTTGATGGAAATACATATTATAGGCGGTAGTGAGCTATGAATATTATAACAATGGGCTCGCATTTTTTTTACCCTCACTTTTTAGGCCCATTTCGTTTTCGGCATAAGCGTCGTCCATCTGCATGCTCGTTCTCGGCTTCTACCAAACGGATTTTTATGAAATTTTATATTAAGGATTGACAATCAAAGAAAATATGAATATCACAAAAATAAATCATGCAAGCCAACCACTTTACTGCTGACAAAAAATTAACTCCATTATATCTCGTAAATTTTTGGCCAAATTAAAATAGTAGAGGAAATGATATACTCTACATTACTACTTCTACAAGTTTATTTAAAAACAATTTTAATTTGACCAAAAATATACGAGATATAATAGTTAATTTTTTGTCACCAGTAAAGTGGTTGATTGCGTGAATTATATTTGTGATTTCCATATTTTCTTTGGCTGTCAATCCTTAATATAAAAAAAAATCCGTTCGGTAGAAGCCGAGATCGAACATGCGGACGGACGGACAAATCGCCGCTAATAGGCGCTTATGCTGAAAGCGAAACGCACCTAACAAGATGGAATACATAGAGATTTTAAAGGCGTTCTTAATGGGAAATACGTATGAAAAGGTATCGAAAGATTGGGCGATTCTCGAATTTTTATCCCCGAAACTATACTATAAGTCGTAACTATCTGGTCTCGGGGGTTATCTAGTAGTAAATGCTGTTCTCTATCCAAATAAATTTTATTAAACTATACCTCACAGATCACATAAGAGCATGGGAGAGAAATATGGATTTTTAATTGTCGTTTGCTGAGAGAACCGTCTTCGCGATCGATGTAAACAAAATATGCGAAAGTCAGGCTCAACCTTGTGGAATTTGCTCATTATGAGATGTAATGAAACAACTTGGACACTTCCACACAATTTAATAGATGTAAACAAAATATGCGATGTTTTGCGCGGGATTTTCTCGAACTTCTATCTCTATAACTCGTAAGTATGTGGTCTCGTCAACTTTCTTGTAGTAAATGTTGTTCTCTATCCGAATAAATTTTTTAATCTATACCTTACAGATCATATAAGAACTAGGGAGAGAAAAGTTGGTATTTCATGGTTGTTGACGGATGCCATTTAACGAGATACGAGTATAAGTTTATTGAAGTAATAATGTAAAGTGGAAGTTCTAATTGACGGATTCAGTTCAAAATCATAATTGGGCGATACATTTTAATAACGATCACTCATACTAAATTTAATTAAAATTTGTCCAGCGGTTTAGGAGATGAAAGTTACGACTGACGGACGGACTAGACGTGCCCAAAAGGCTATTACCGGTTTGCTGGTAAAGAACGCCTAATAAACGACAATTTTAACAATGGGCTTGCAAATTTAAAAAAAATTAACAATGGGCTCTGGCGAGCCCAAGCGAGCCGACTACAGCTCACCACTGATTATAGGTGTCCCTGAGTCAAAAAAGTTGTTTTTGCCTGTGTGTGGTTCTAGAGCCTAAATGGTTCGCTTTCGAGAATGGACTCTTCCATGCTGAATTCGTGTTTGTGCGCAGGTGCCATAAGCTTTCAATAGATCTGTACTGTGTTGTGTGGCTTGTGGCTCCATTTTGTTGTACCAACCTGGATGAATTTCATCCTCTGTTAGGTACACTATTCTTTATTTTCATGATAACAATATAGCGATTCCACAGATGTTACATTTAAGACAGAGGGGGAAAAGAGAAGTGGATAGAAGAGGGGGAAAAGAAGGGGTAGGGAGAAAGTAGAGAGGACAAGGCAGAGGTAGTGTTAGCAAATCAGTATACTATTGATGAACTAAATGCAAGAATCGGGGATTTCATTGCAAAATTCTTATAAGAAATGCCACAGTCTGTGTTGATAAACAAACTAAGGAGCACATTTATGTATCGAGCATGGTGGTACTCACTCTTGGCATTTTCTTTGATATTTTTTAATAAACATCTTTGAGTATCATCAAAATTTAATCACGAAATTATTCAAGTTTTTAACTGGCTTAAATCTTGAGATATTGTCATTTATCATGCTTCTCGAATAAAAAAATCAACCTGTATTTTCAAACCGTTACATTATAAATTTTTAATTTTATTCCATAACCAACTTAGTATTTTGTTTGTACTGTAAATAATGATTATCATTAGGTTTTCAATAACTAGATACAATTCAATTTTGTTTAGATAGTTACAAATAAGCTGTCGATTTTTTAAAACCATATCACTTTCTCATATAGGTACGTCGTATATAGAGACAGTATTGTATTCGCGGAAAGAATAGAATTCGAGATTTTGACGGAAATACACGTTATAGGGGTCTCCGAGTCCAAAAAGGTGGTTTTCACCATGCCCTCTGAGTCTTTCCGCGGCTTTAGATTTGACGCACATAGCTCATTGAATGATCGTTAGCAAATCAATAAAACGGAACCTATAATTTACCAATGAACACTTTCTTATATCGTATAGTTCCGCGCTAAAACCGAGGTCGTTACCCTAATGTGACGGCGTTGTCTTGCAAGTGATTTCAAATAGGCGGAAGTGACTACTATGTCACAATGTACGGGAAGCCATAGACATAGGAGAAGGTAAATCAAAGCAAACCCCGGACAATCGCTCAAGTCGCGGATTGGACAGACGAAAAAATATCAGCAGCAGTAAGGAGAAACTAATGTACGCAAGCATCCTAAGTGTAATCAACAACCAGGGCAGCGCCGTGCATCATGGCCAACCGTGTGAATGTCCTTTAGGGATATATATAAGAGAAACTCTGAGTTGTTGGAGAAACGCATTTGAATACGTAAATTGGAGCTTTCGGGGGTGATCCCTTCGTCAGCACATGATTATCTCTCTCTCTTGTGTGTGTGTGTGTGTGTGTGTGCGTGCGCGCGTGTGTGGGTGCGTGTGTGTGCGTGTGTGTGTAAAACAAAAATATTCAGATGTTCTGTAAATTCCTCTGTCCTTGAAGTTCCTACTACGCTGTTGCACCGAAATACCAATTTCCGGAACTTAGGCGTTTGTCAGAAATGCGGAATGCTTTTAAAAAATAAAAGTGTTTAAAAACAAAAAATTATTAAAAACTTGACAATGTAACGTGCGTTACGAGCAATCGGCCGCCCCCGATTGTTCGGGTGTCCGTGTTCGCCGCAAACGTAGCACATGCTACGCTTGCATGCAAATAATGCATTCAGATGCTGAAGCGGATGATTTTAAATCAAGGAGGGCCGCGTGCGGGATACTGGTAGACTAATTAAGGTTTTAATGGCAGGTGCAAGAGGGAGTGGAAAAAATAACACATAAATCGCAACGCGGAAGAGCATTGGTTTGATGCCTAGACAAGGTCTCTTCCGATATTCCAGGCTAATGCACCACCATGTTCAACGGAACAGTGATGTACTGTTATCCTAAATAAAAAGGAGGAAACGCTTGCCCAGAGCGTTGTCTCCCATAATAAATTTGCCTTAATTAACGGAAGTATAAAGGAAAGAACATTGGGAGCAATGCTAGTGATAAACCACGATAAAAGCACATCTCTCTTCGGCTCGAGTCGCTATAAAATAAAATGCTGGATCGAACCAATACATAAAAAAAGGAATATGTTTGATCGAATGGTGAAGGTACGACCTTGCGAGGACACATAATTCAGTTTATCATCGTCAGAAATAAGACCAAGAAATGCCAGTAAATATTGTTAAAAATTGTATGCATCTACAATAACAAAATAATTTATATTTATAGAACTATGACTGAGAAAATGTATAGATCGCATTATTACAAATAATTCGGCAAACTTCTATTTATTTTTTATTTTCATTTATTTGTATATTAGCTCATAAACATCCGTTAACGGCCTTATACAATGAGCGTAATAACGTTAACATAAACGAACACATACGTCCGTGTCCTAGGCAGGATTCGAACCTGAGACGCTAGCAGACACGCTAACCACCCCTCTACCACTAATTCCACCATATCAAGCTGGAAAAATCATTAATTTTTCTTTTATAGCTGTCATTTTGAATTCTTACATTTAATTCGGGGCATTTAAATTTAAAATATTTCTAAAACGTGAAATATTTTAGTAGCTTCTAAAACAAAACTATCTAGCAATTGTCGGTATCAAACTTCAGCTGATATTTTGTGAAAGAATTACCAACTTATACCCACAATCATGCCGATTGAATTGGCATAGTTGAAATCTCGAATTCTATTGTTTTCATGAAAACTGTACTTTAATTTATGCTCCGTAAAAATAAAGTGAAAATCCAACACATGACTTTCTCCATACATGGTAATGAATATGATTGCTCTCGACATTAACGTCCTCATGATCAATAATTATAATTATTATCGGCAGTTAGACCCACGAATAATTTTCAAACACTTGAATAAATTTCACAGCGAAAAATGCTTTGAATCACTTTTCCGTTGAAAGAAAAACAAGAAAACAAACTATGGACAACAAAATATCGATGCGCAACTAAAATTACCATTGGCATCGCTGTCAATAACACAAAATATGACGCCAGATGGCATTTGGATAATGTTTACCGTAAGTAAAATTACCCTTGGTAGTTTAGGTATCGCTATCAACAATTAGAAAATTATATCATACAATCGAAATATCTCTTAAATAATCCGTTTTATGAGAAAATATTTCAAACAAAACTTGTAGAAAATTATATTGTCTATAACTTATCCACTTCCGGTTAATGAGTTTCAGCCAAATCCTTTCAGACCTTGATTTTCTAATTAAACCCTTAAGTATAAAGTTTTGTGCTGATTTGATTAGTAGTTTTTGAGTTAAAGGGCGCACAATATTTCTATCACACACACAGAGATATCATCGAGAAAATAGTGAAAACGTATTCAGGGGACCTTAAAGCATGTATTTCCGTTGAAATCTTGAATTCGATTTTTATCACGAAAACAATACTTTCCCTTATACTGTGTATGGAGAAAGTAACAAGAAAGAAAAGTATACTCCGAAAATGGAGTACACAGAGATTTAAAGGCGATCTTTATGAGAAATGCGTATAAAACAGTATGGAAAGATTGGGCGGTTCGAGAATTTTCATCTCCGAAACTATAAGTCGTAATTATATGGTCTCGCGGACTTTTTTGTGGCAAATGATGTCCTCTAACCGAATAAAAATTTAAATTTATACCTCACAGATCATATAAGAGCATGGGAGAGAAAAATGATTTTTTAATTGTTATTCGCCGATAGAACTGACGTAGCGATCGATGTAAGCAAAATATGTGACGTTATGCTTAGGATTTTCTCGATTTTTTATCTCCGAAACTATAACTCGTAATTAAATCGTCTCGCGGACATTTTTGTGGTAAATGTCCTCTATCCGAATACATTTTTTAATTGACACCTTACAAATCATATAATAGCTAGGTAGAGAAAAATACGGCATTTAATTGTTGCTTGACGGAAGCCATTTAACGAAATGCGGGTACGTTATACGTTTATTTAATTGCTTATATAAACTGGAAGTTCTAATTGACGGATGCAGTTGAAAATCATAATTTCTCGATAAATTTTAATAAGGATCGCTAATACTTTCGAGAAATTCGAACTCTTTTCAATTGTTAAATGTTATTGCATCATACCCATTTCGCGATTTTTTTATCCAAATACAAAATATCCTAATTTTTCCATAATTTTAGTGTATAGGGTATTGTCTTAATGATGATTATTCTTATTGCTTATGCAGTGCGATCTGAGTCACGAAACTTGAAATACGAAAAGTTGGACACGAGCCGATTGCCAAAGAATTTGGAAATTACAGATAGTTGCCTTAACTTCGCGGAAAATTATATTCTGCGAGAACTCATGGAATTTATTATCTAATACATATGGGCTCCACGTGGCCGAAATGCAGTTGCCTTGGAGATTGCGTTGGTTTATTTACGAGTTTACATCTGTATGGTGATTTTTTTAAGCGCTTGTAGTATGCAAGCACCGACAACTCGTATCTAGCAAAAAATGGAAAAGACTTATTATAGGTTCGAAGGCAACATTAAATGGGGACGGGGGACATTGTTTGGAGAGCCCTGCTCTAGAACACAATGTAGGTCATCCCGAAGAAATGGTGATAGTTGGGTCAAAATGGAATCATTAGCTCCGTAGAAATTTTCCAATTACCCTTCCTGGACAGACATCTGGACAGGCACATTTTTTATAATATGATGATTATAAAAAAGTGAACTTTAATGTCCCGGCTAATTCTTATGTAAGGGGAAGAAACAGCCTTCTTCGTCTCTTGTATGAAGAACGACTCATTTATACCAATACCCGAGCAAATTGTGATACGGATTTGATACGTAAATTCTACGCATATTACGACGGAAGACCGTGAAGGGACACCAAAAATCGCGCAAATGTCGTGAAAGGCGTCTTTTAAAGGTTAACTGATTGCTTAAAATTGTTTCGATTATGTATATATTTTTTAAATCTTTATAATTATGACTTTTATTGTGCTACAATATTAACTACGGCTCTGGTGTAGTATCCTACAGCAGTGTTTCTTAACCGGGGGTCCGCGCGTTATGTCTCGGGGATCCGCGAGTTGAGTAGGACAAGACGTTTATTTATTTCTATAACTTGTTTGATCCCGCGCACAGCTCTGAATAATATCTCAAAGCGAAAAAAACGAGACAACGAATGAAAAATGTATGAACTTTACATGGGGAGGGGGTCCGCAGAAATTGTGAGATTTCGTAGGGGGTCCGCGGCTCCAAAAAGATTGAGAAACATCTACCGCTGTGCGGGTTAGTTTTTCCGCGCCAACCCGCGAATAGTCGAGGGGCTTAGGCCGAGAACGGCAAATCTGTGCCTCAAACATTTAACCTCGAGTACACGAATCCGCGAACGGCGAGGACCCGCTGTATTAACCAATTTTCCGCACGGACAGGAGTTATCCGAGGGGAAAACTATACATCCACTCACATTTTCCGTTCGAATTCCGGGAATCCACGCCGATCCGGTAAGCACGAATCTTCTCGCCCATTCCGAGACAACCCTTCAGCGTCGTCCCTAGGTTGCAGGCGAGGGAGAATCCGACCCACTCCCCTCGCCAAAAGCATATGCTCCTCAGCAGAATTCCCACGAGGCGCCATTTTGGCACACCATCATCGTCCATCCCAACATACAAGAGACCTCCCTCCGATCCGATGGTAGACCTGGCATCCGTCAGGATAAGAATCCTCCATGGTCCACAATATCCGCTCACCACCCCCTCGCTGCAGGAGTTCAAGAAAGGCGTGTAGTACGAGTTGTTAGCTCCACCGCCCCCACCGGAGATCACGGGAGACGACGAAGAGAAACCCTTAGGCCTCTTATCCTTGATTCCTGAAAAGACTTTCTCGTCTCTATTTTCATCGGAACTTCGAGTTAATTTTGTATCCACGCGAGGAGTCCTGAAGTTGTTCGAACTGTTATCCGACACAAATGCCCCGGTGAAAGGAGATGAAATCGCCAAGACCGGAGAGCCTCGCAAGATGCCTCCGTCAGGTATCTGGGCGAGGAGGGCACTCATTGCTTCGCCGACGAGTTCAACTCCGCAGAATTTAACCATATCGGCGGAGCAGAAAACGACGAACATGGAAAAAATGAATTTGTGGGGTTCGTCCGTTTCCTTGTCGTTGAAATCCCAGCCGAAACCCATGAGAGATCGCAAGCCGGCAGACAGATAAGGGCAAGACCAAATGATTGCGACCCTTCGAAAGAGAAAAGGAATCAAATTTTAAAAATCCAGTAAGGAATTAATTTTGCGTTTCATTTTTATAAAATAGCGCAAGGCAAGTAATCGTCAATTACCGTTTGGCACACAAACGTTATATTTCACGGAGACAATAGGCAGGGCTTGAAAAATGCGCTCGTCTGCTCGTCCGTGAAGAGAGAAAATTTTTAGTTGAAGAGCAAAAAATTCAATAGAGCAGTTTCAGTTCAAAAGGCAATTATTTATACGTTATAACTATTGTTGAATTGAAATATTTGGAAAAATTGGCAAGAAACTTAATTTAGTGAATGTTGCGGCCGCTAAGAAGTAGCTAACTACAGCCACCTCTACAAGCACATCCTAGGCTGTGCATGCCTTTAAACCAGATAAGGCCATAGACAAGTGGTATTTTAGTGCAAAAACTGTAAGACATGTTCAAGGAAGTGGTATTTTGACACTTAAGAAGATATAAATAATAAGTTTCATTGAACTATTGCTTGCTCATGGTCTTTTGTCACTGATAATTAATGTATGAGTTTTTTATATTAATTGTCATGTAGACTGAAGTACATACAAATACATTTTGTGTAATGTATGTACTTGGTTGAATATTTATAGTTATATCTGACAAAAATGAAAATAAAGATATAGGCCAACGAAAGTGTAAATAATGAACATTTCATTTTTGGTATTGAGGGTGCTTTTTTTTCTCGCCAGTCTTGGGGTCTCTGGGGCGCTGGCGATTTTCAGCTGACGAGTGAAATATTTGCCTGACTAATGAGCCAGCATGAAATTTTTCAAGCACAGACTATAGGTATATCTCCATTTTTCCGTTAGATATTCTGTACGGCTCTACCGACATAGTTTTGACGCATTAATTGGTCTAAAAAAGTAGAAGCTTTCATTTTACACTAAAATGGCTGTAGTACACAGGTAAAATCTTCTCAGCGGAATATCTGATATGATAGGTTTTTAGAAGACTAAAATATTACAGCATCAAAATCGGACACGATAACCTTAAATTAAATGAGTTAAAGACCAATAAAATTTTATATGAACTCTGGTATAACGTATAAGCCCCAATAAACGATAAGGAATTGCAAAAATAAATATTGCTAACATTAATTTTTTTCGAGTGCATCGTTTCACTTAAACGGGAGATATTAATCCTCTTACAGTTCAACGATCTTTTGGACTAAAAATCTGGAAGGCAAAACAATTCTAAGGATAAGGGCGTAAATGGAACTACGTAAATACGATCATAACGGGGCCGTGCGTAACGGGTTAAGGAACGGATTACTTCCGCAAGCAAAGATTCAAGCTCCGGCGTTTGTGTGATGCGGGTGGATGCGATTTAAAACACGTTCCTGTATTGTGGCACTCGTTTCCCGTTCAATACCAACTGTGATAAAGCATTTTATACAATAAAAGACCCTTATGAATCTTTCTCTAACTAGAAATGAAGATCACGTATAATACTTCACAAGTGTCCGTCCGTCTGCCCTTGCTTTTGAAAAACATTAACAAAAGGAATTTATTACAGAAATTTTGCGCACGTATAGGTAACCACGGGTTAGTAGCCAGAAAATCGAAAATATCAGATCAGAGTTCGATTATTATTTTTAATTTACGTTTTAAAATAGGCTAAAATTGATATATGAACTGGATATAAACGTATACTCGGAGAATATGCAAAGTTTATTTTCGTTTCTAAAATAATGCGAATCTATAGCGAATTAACCCAAAAATTACTATGGAATCCGAAAAAAGGCGATATGACGTGCGCTCAACAAAAATTTCTAATAATTGGTTCCGGATAGTTTTCACCAAATTGCGTTTATGCGATCCACACTCATTTGTTCATCCTCGTCTACATACCATTCTTATTCAGGACTGGAGAAAAATAATAGTAAAAGGTAAAACCAAGATAATAAAATTATTTTATAAAACTCCTCTTCCATCGATTTTTGCTGAAGAAACGGAGCTAGAAATCAGTTAAAGATATAAAACACGTTTTTGCAAGAACTTTCCATGGACTGCGATGAAAATTTCAAATTATTAACTTCAAGGACTTCTTAGGGACGTTAGTTTCAGTAAACTTTTATCGCCAAATATAGTAAAATGTACCCCACATGGACCGCGGTTAACACCAACAGAAAAGAAGAAAAACCATAAAATATAGAATACACAAATATAGAACTGAAAATTGTGAAATGAAAATCATTTCGTACGCAAGTATCGTATCTTTCAATTGTCGAGTACATTATAAACGCTGTAATTGCTTCAGCTGCACAAGTTATAGTTTGGTGGTATATCCTAAATATAATCCGACGAAACAATATTTATTCTCACCTTGCAGAAAACTCTGTGGAATTTTCCCGCAACACGTGGATTTCGAGTTTTTTCAAAAGTTTTCTCCCATCTTGAAATCCACTTCTGCCCAACACAGTCCTCTTAATTTTCTCTGCTTTCTCTTTAGATTCCACTTCCACCAAAGGCGTGATAATACTTCCGTGGGTAACACCCCAAAGTTGGTCATTGTGGCTCCACAGGATCCCGGAACAACCGTAACTCCTTGGAGGAACATTTTCGGAGTCAAAAGCTGTAGAATAGCGGCTGTAGAGTGCTACCGCCTCGATATTTACCTCGCCCATGTCATTCGTCGAGTCCATCAAAGTGCCAGCAACTGAAAGGAAATTCCAAAAATGTTTACAAGCTTGATAAGGCACTCCATTTTTCATTGTGTATATTAAACGAATTCAAAAACACAATGCGAGACGTCTTCATTTACGGAATTTTCGAGTAAAATGTTCTCGGGGTTCTCTAGAATTATCATCGCGGGAACTATGAGTCTTATTTGCATGCTCTCGTTGACTATTTTGCGGCGAATGTTGTCCTCTACCTCAGGGCCAGCCCCCGAGGTACGGGAAAGCCGGACGGCTACCCGGGGCCCCAAAAAAATAACTCGATCATCTATGCATAGTTGCAAGTGAATAAATTTTGTAAATCAATTTATATCGAGATATAGGCGGGAATCTACCTAAAATTCCTTTTTTACTTTCTCCATATACGAAGTATAGAGGAAGTATTGTTTTCATGAAAAAAATCGAATTCGAGATTTCAACGGAAATACGTTTTAAGGTCCCCCGAACACGTTTTGATTATTTTCTTGATGATGTCTGTGTGTCTCTGTCAGTCTCTGTATGTGATAGATTTTTGTGGGCGCTCTAACTCAAAAACTATTAATCAGGTCAACGCAAAATTTTATATTTAACATTTTTATAAAAGTTAAAAGATCAGATTAGTTTTTGGTAAAAATCGGTCGATCGGAAGTGGGTGTTTACTCTTGTCACTCATTGGTTATTTTGAAATATTTGCTTTAATATTTGATAGATGTAAACATGTATCGGAATAAAAGTTGTAGGAAATCAAATTTTCTACAACCTTTGTTTGAAATATTTTCCCATATAATGCATTGTTTAAGAGATATCTTATATTTTTAGCTGCCATCACCACGCCACCTACCGAAGACTATTGTTAACAATTGACGCTTAGTTACGTCTTAGTAAACGCTCCTTTTTCTTTTCTTAATTGTCAACCGGAAGTAAATATTGACAACGATCCCAGACCTAACAACATGTAATTTGCCATATAAATATGGAGCAAGTTGTGTGTTGCCCACATCAGTTTATTTCTTTTCTTTGTCAATTACTTTACGGAGCAATGAATAAATGAACAAAACTTTTAAAAATATCTAAACAAAAATTTACGGACGGGCGCTCTGGGGCGCTTTCTCGCCCGGGGCGCCAAAATCTCTCGGGCCGCCCCTGCTCTATCTTGATAAAGCTTTTAATCGACAACTCACAGAACACAAAAGGGCTATGGAGAGACAAATGTTTTTTAATTGTTGTTTATTAAAGAACAGGACTCTCGAATCTTTCCATAAGAACGTATATAACTCTCAGCCTCGTGTTTTTTTATTCTTTCCTAACTTCCGTTCTTTCTATCTGTCTTTTCTTGCAAGCGGAACTGCAACGGGCAGAAGCCTTCTTGCAATATTAACTCAGAAATCTCATGTTAAAAATCATCTAAATAGAATTTGGAGAGGGAAAAATAGAGAGAGATAATTAACAAGTCGCCATTTATAGTGTGTAATGACAATATGAGAATAAAAATGAAAAGCTGTTTTATTGCGATTTTATAACAGGATTCGGGCACTTCTACTTATATAAAACAAGTAAGATACTCTTACTAAAGCAAGCAAGGAAGCAAGCGCGTTTTCTTAAAAAAATTTCAGGATTCTGATTTGCCTTCCCCTTTGGAGAGGGAACAACCCCCTCCTCTCACACGTGTCTGGATGTAGGTCCTTACTATACCTTTCCATCCGTGAAAGCATCAACCTCTAGCATCAGTAGTTTGTCTACAATACCATGTCAAACTTTCCGAATTTGAAGGCAGCTAGCGGAAAACCTACAAACTGGTAAGAGCTATCTAATTCAAAAAGAATTTTCCAAATGTCTATTTTAAAAAAAAATTGTACACAGACAGACGGACAGAGTGATCACGTCAGACAGTTTTTTTTTTCTTTTTAAGAAAACGTGCTAAAAATATAACAAGGTTCCTTTAATTTTGACTTGAAAAGTGAATATTACCTGTAAAAATTAATGTCCGTTAGTCCTTTTTCTTATCTCCTTTCAACGTTACATCCAAATTGCAAGCAACGTTGCGATGGGTAAACTAGAATTTATTTTAATATGGACTTTTGAGAAAATCGTTGAATACGATCTCAATTAATCCTGAGTAGGGTTAAGTCGTTTTCATATTAATTACCAGCACATAATTTATGAGTTTTATGTTCTCACGATAACTTCAAGTGCTCTTCATGGAAAAATAAGTAACGCGATAGAAATTAATCATAAGACAAAAGTACGCAGTTGAACTGCTATTGTTGCGCGACACGAATGCCTATATATATATACATAATATCATTTGTCTAAACAAACACGTACAAAATTATATTTAATATCCACGTATGAATCCATGATAATAATTACAGAAACTACGGGATTCGTTCTTATAATTAAATCGTGATTGTTCATTAAATCCTTGTTTATTGTTCACTCTTCCATCGGGACCCACGCTGCATTTGCTATACCATCGTTACGCGAGAAACCGTATGCGACACCATATTAGAGTTACCTTGACTGTAAATTAGATCTCGGTCCTGAGGTGAATGGAATTTAAGACGATTTATCAAACAACGCATTTTTCAAATAAAATTTTTGTAAAAGGATTTACAGAAACCTTTTCAGCATCTGGCATCCAAATACGCAGTCCAGCCATTTTTCACGAAGAGAAAATAAAAGATACATTACAATTTCGTAAATGTATCTATTGTGCAAACTGCAACTTGTAAAAAGCATAAGAGAAATGATCCATTATCCCGAGAAAGAATCTACACCAATTACGTCTTCAAGGCCTCATATTTTCAATCTACGGTATAATGAGCATAATGTGTGATTACGTTAGGATCAGTTTAAATAAATTGCCATTTTCCCCAGATGAACGTGTGCGTAGCAATCCCTGAGTTCATTCGCCTCAGCTTCTACAGCTGCAGGAAAATTCTGCTTTACTAAGCGAGACGTAACCTAATTTATATGAATGAGACTCTAAGTGACAAATTTAATGGTCCTCAGTTTCCACGAAAATATATTTAGCCAACCGAGAAGCAAATCAAATGCGCGTTTCATTAATCAACAGGCATGGCTGTTTTCCAAAACTTAAAATTTACCTGCTCAGCATCTATGTAAACGCTAAAGAAAGAGATTTATTTCGCCGTAAGATAAAAATGTATCACCTCGCTATCACTAACCATAGTGACAGAAATAGAATATATAATTTAACGATCGTATCAATGGAAAATTGCTATTTAATTGCATAATACTACATAATCTTATTTTTCAAACTATTCAGTAACAACCGAAAGAAAAATTATCCCGCAAGAAAATAAATAATTATAGAAAATCAATAACTGACTTCAAATTCGAACGAAAAATTGCATTCAACAAGGAAGAAGACCAATCGGTGAATTTCAAAATTTATAACCTGGATTTATTCTGGCTAATCAACCTCTTGGATTATTATAGCCATTATTCCTTCCACACTGAACACATACTAAAGGGAGAAGGGAAATTCGGTGTCGGCATTAGCCTATTCTTCACGAAGAGCACCAAGAGGACCAACTGCCTAACGTCCCTTCCGAAGGATCTACTAAAATCACATAAGTAGGGAACGGGACTATCCCAGGTTGAACAAGACGATCCAAAGGGAACTTATGATGCCTACTTTCCACATACTTATTTATTTAATACTTATATTGGCTTTAATAGCTTTAAAATCACCGCGGATGAGTTGCTCTTTGTGTTCTCCAATTTTAATAATTTAGCGTTATAAAATATTACAAATACATTCGAACGGAAAACTAAACTGATCACGTGTATTTGTGTGGTAAAAATAACACGCGTGTACCAGACTATTCCCAATCCGAGTCCAACAATAGCCGTTGCATTGGCAACACTCTCGTAATGAGTGATAACAAGAAGTCCAAACCAGGGCTAATGAAGGCTGGTTTCCCAAAAGTTGATCTCCCGAATGTGATTACTTATATTGACAGGAAATGTTTCAGTATGTATTAGTCATTCCAAGGAATTCTCATACCATTTATAACTCATAGTTTATCAATGATAGAGAAAAATTCGAAAACAAATTAAGAAAGGTTTAAAATACTAAAAGCAAGGTCAAAATCTCTTTCTGTCATATTTTGCATGTATTTGAAAAAAACAAATTTAATAAATGTTACTGTTTATACGCTAATATGTATGGATCAACTATACATTGCTGAAGGGTAGTTGAGTGGAAAAGAATTATAATAATCGTCTCCATGGCAACAATCCGATAAAATGCGATTTAAAACGAAAAAAAAAACGCTGTTTTAGTAAAAATTCAAGAAAATACGATCAATTATAAAAATTCCATGGTAAGAATTAGGATCTAGATTCTTTTCCGCTTAGAACAGTAAAAACCTTGCTTCGATATCACAATTTTAAGATATTTTTAAGTATTAAGGAAAACATCTCTGCACGATGGATTTCAGACTTCCTATGTAAAACAAATAAGGAAAAAACGTTCCTGAAATAGAACCCGGGACTTCAACCCACGCCAAATAAAATATAGCCCGAAGGCAGGCCCTGGCAGCACGAGTCTCATGAAAATCCGTTGATTGATGCAAATGTTGTTAGTAGGGGACACACACACAGACAGGAAAATTTCATAAGGCTACGTTTCCTTTGGAAATGCGAAGAAACACGATCGACAAGTAAAACTCTACGATAGAAATTAGAATCTTCATTCCTTTCCTCAGAGAACAGTACAGATCCCGTTCCGTTATTACAATTCTGAGATATTTTTATGTGCAAGAGAAAATTACCATGGACAATGGATTTTAGATTCACCACGTAAATCGAATGGGAATGATAGTTCCTGGAATCGAACCCGGCACTTTCAATCTTCGCAACTAAAAATATCCTCGGGAGCTCGGCCCCAGTATCAAGAGATTTCCACAAAGTGTCATGAAAATCAGTCTATATGTTCAAAAGTTAATAGCTGAGGACAGACAGACCGACAAACAGAGAGAGGCAAATACCAAACTATAAGCCTATTTCCATTCTGGAAAGTAGGCTAAAAAATAACGCCTATTAAAAAAATCGCTAATTTTCCTCGGCTTCAATATTGGCGCTTGACTGCAGCCAGCAAGGTTGGGATTAACATTTCGCCCAGGGATCGCGTCTACTTTTAGTTGTAGTTGTAACGAATTTACTGTCAGCCTTACTTGGTAGGTACTGTAGGTTGAGCATCCGGTTTTATTTTTTCTTGGGAGGCAATTCAAGCAGCTCTGCCTTTAAATCTGTAATATAACTATCGGCAGGAAAGCGTTTCGAATATATTTTCGTATTCTCAGAATTAATGTTTTCGAATCTCATTTAGAATTATCAAGACAGACAGACACAACGACGGAACTATAAGCCTATTTCCATTCTGGAAATTATGCTAAAAAACCGACCTCAACCGGATTCGAACCTGGGACCGCTGCGTGTAAGGCCAGCGGTCTAACCACTCCGCCACTGCCACCCATTTTGGACGATCGATCATCCATATTAATTATAGTTACATCTCCGGGAACGACGACGTAAAGCAACACGAATATGACGCAGTTTCTATCTATTCGCGTTTTTTCATCGACATAACCGGAAGAGAGAAGAGGGTGGATCCGTGAACCTAATTGCTCCTTTCACGACCCGGAGTACCGTGCCCACTTCGCCTTTCAGCTGCCTATCCTGAGGATTCCAAAACGCACGTGACGACAGTTGTTAAGGCGGTTGTCGCTTCAATAGGAGAGTTCAAGTACAAGTAGGGCCTCTTTAAAGATTGTTCCAATTAATTTTAAATGTACCAACGAACCTCAACTCGCTCGCTTGTACTCATCGACCCCAACGCTTTGGATCGAAGGCGAGACAAGCGGGGAGTGGGGGAAACAAAGTAAAAGAAACAAAAAATATGTCTTTGAAAGATTAAAACTTCGATTTAAAAAAATATAAAATATTTTCTAGATCTTTGCCATTGCCGGCGCTTAAAAATGCTTATCTTAGAGGAATGTCTGCCGGATAGCAATTCGTCATTGAAATTAAGTGGAACTTAAAAAGAAAAGAAATACAGGAGTAAAAAGGAATGCGAAATAGTTCTGAAAAATAGATTATAATTTTTCGTTCCTGATGTAATAATTACGTGTCTCTTGTGTCGGCATCTATCGGCAATTTTGATGATTACTCCAAGTTATATAGTTATCAAAATTTCCGATAGATGGCAAAACAAATTACTATAGACTAGCGTTTCCCAAACTTGCTGCATCCGCGACTTACTCTTCCGGGAGAAGATAAAATCGTGACCCATAGGCGCAACTGGGAGATATGGCGCCTATGACAAAGTTTTTAGCGTATGTAGGTAGCATATGATATTCTCTGAGTTTTCATCAAGCACATTAGCTATTTATTAACAATCTATAACAATAATAAAAGACTACTTCTGTCCCTTTGTGGCTCCCTCTGTTACGCTATAAAAATGCGAATAACTCGATAATGGAAGGAGATTCGTTTTTGATATTTGGCAGGAATGATCGGTTCACATATTGTGAGATGATGAGGAAAAGAAATCTCGAAAAAAGTCCTAGGTTCGACTTCAAGGTAGGCCTTTCCATTTCCCATATGATAACACGTAAAAATCGGCTTTTTGACTAGTAGGCTTTTATTCTTTTTGAGATCTAAATTAGAAAGAATTCACCTATGAACTTCGGATCTAGCCCATTTTAAAGAAAAAACTATGACGTTTCTTATTCTGTCCATTTTTTCTCGCCTACAGTTCGAAATTCCTCATGTTACACGTTTAATTCACATATTTTGGGGAAATCTTGCCATTTAACGTGATGTTGCCATGCCAACCCATTTCATTGTTAAATCTCGAAATCCTATTGTTATTTTAATCCTTATGGTGAAAGCGTGCTTTGAATGGTCTTACAATTAGTACGAGGGAGAGAGAGGAGAGAAATTCGTTTCATAGCAACCAATGTATAGAACATTCGTTGCGTTATTTACGAGAAGGAATACATTTGAATGTATAACATTAATTATTTGCATATTAAAATTAGGTACTTAGAATCATCGTAGGAGTTCGAAACTCGAAACAACGAACGCCTAAAAGTACGAAAGTTCGTTTTCTTGTCATCCAAAGAAAGTCAAGGTATATGTTCATTATTTATTTAACAAAAAACTCTCCCGTTGAATTTCAATAGGCATCTCCCTAGTAACTTAAATATTTTAATATTAAATTAATACTTATTTATTGAAAAATAATTTTTACACATTTTTGCAGGATCGTTCGGCGCCTTTTAAAAATATATATTTCTTAATTTTTATATAATTCTATTTTTCTGTAACCAAAAAGTACCGCTAGTAAAAAATAAGTGAACAAAGTTGAGTTCAATTTAACCGTTGAAAAACGAAAATTTTCATTTGATATAATCGAAAATAATCCTACCGTTTAGATATAAAAGTGTAGGCATGAAATAAAATTTAATAAATAAAACATCCAAATAAAATTTATCACATGATGAAGATATTACCTTCTTCTAATTAAACCGTCCAAAGAGCGGATTTTTCTAAACAGCGTAACATACAAAATCGAATTCGCTAAAATAGTATCCTGAATGTGAAATGCAAGAGGAAAGGGAGAATAGAGAATTTCAGCTTCATGAAAGTGGCCGTGCATTAAAAACCAGGGAAACCATTGTAGCATGGTTTAAATTAAAATAAAAATTAATAATAAAAGGGTTGCTTTGAAATATATTTAAAATCAGCCATACTAAGCCAAATACTGTGCCAGTACCTGTAGCTCTGCATAAACGACAGACTCATGTAACCGACTAGGACCGTCCGAACATTCTTTAGTCCAGTGGTGCGCAACCATTTTAACCGCGGGCCACACAAACACTGAAAAATTTGCGAAGTGCCACGCAATTTATTAAAAACATACCCTTAATATATAGACAATTTAAGTACTTATGGTAGGTTGAATTTCCATTCTAAAGCCATCTTTTTCACTTTTCGATAATTATCTTCCTCCCTAATGATTCGACGGTTAGGTAAGGCGATGAGTGAATAAAATTCAAAAGTGGAAATTGTTTGAGGGCTCCGCGGGCCAGCTGAAATCGAGTCGCGGACCACAGGTTGCGCACCACTGCTCTAGTCTATCGAACCAAATTTCGGTGAAGTCTTGATCAGTGATTCCCAACCGGGTGCCTGAGGCACCCCAGGGTGACCAACGTCACTTATTAGGGTGACCAGGAAATATGGTGTGACCAGAAAGGGTGACAAAAAATGTGGTGTGACCGATATCAATTGTGCGCCCATATATACGTAAAGATGGACGCATTCAGCTGAGAGAGTGATCAAAACCGGCAAGCGCAAAGTGCACAGACTGGGGAATTGCGGCTTCTTAAAGTCTCTGTACAGTGCATATAGATATGAGCTGCGTTTCGGTTCAAAGACCAGAGGAGATGTTTATTTGTCCATGGATGGCTCTCTCTCTCTTCAGACGAAATGCGTTTTTCAATCGCCCAATACCTCTTGCGGAGGAGAAAGAACCTTGGGCACTCCGGGCTCTGTTTTCTTTTCCGTCACCATTCACTCAAATCAACACAGAGAAAGAAAAGAGCCATTGTCTGCAAGTATCTGAGTGACTTCAAAGATATTTGCGATGCGGCCTGTCGGAAAAGAATGCTTTCGGATTGCATGGGAAATATGCATGGATTGCTCCAGAGATTTTAGTCTGACCCAGTGCGGAGGCAACTTATTTTTAGATCGGTTTGAGGATCATCACAAAAAGCAGAATTATTACGGTAGGGCCATTGTTTTTTGTAATTTTTTGTCTTATTCTACACCTACTGTGCGATTCTAGCGTCTTTGCTTACTCTTTCAGTCGTTATTAGCAGGGCCGGCACAGGCTCGGGGCGCCTAATTTTAGGTGCGCCAAAATCAAAAAAAGCTGTAATTCATTCTTAAAAAATCTAATACGCCAGCCCAAAATAACGCAATATATGTAAAAAAATCACATCATTGATGAAGTGAGTTGCCGGATTTCTATTTTTACTCTTTCAAGACAAAATGTTCATCCCAATTTTCAGCTTGTTATTAAAAATTCAAAAATTATCATATTGTGATTTATAGCTAGAAACCCCTTTAGGAATAAATAAAATTGATCACGAGCAACCTGACGGTACAGATGCGATTGTTCCTGGTAGCGTTCCGTAACGAATATAGATCTTTTTAGTTATCGCTACTTATGTATCGTTATGAAAGTGATAAGGTAAAGCTATTTCTTCTGATTATGATAATTTCAATATAATAATGTGCAAATTTTAAATCAAGATTATTAAAAATTCAACTTTTGAGACGATAATTGGCAAGCCTTTAGCTTGTTGAAATTTCAGTTTCTAGAGCCGGCTATGTAAGGTGTACACCGCTCGAGCAGCTTACGCGCCCCTCGCAATCCCCAAGACAGAATATTCCTCACCATGTGTGCAGTGATTGGGTGGGTAAATGTTGATAAAGGAAGTACATAATATATCGCATGCGACAATGGGCTGGGTAATTCGGAGAATAGCCTTGGCGGGAAAACAGAAGACTGCAATTTGATAGCTAACTCGTTGACCGGGTACGATCGAGTCAGAGCCAACCTGACTAACTAGCCTTTGTCGTAGCCGAAAACATCTAGCCCAGGGCTTCCCAACGTGGTGCCTGCGGGTCCAATGGCGCCCGTCCATGTTCGCTGCGGCGCTCGCCGAGGTTGGTTCAGGTGTCCTTAAAAATTTCAGCTCTTGCAACTAATAGTGTTGAGCGGTCACATAATACTGGAAAGTGCCAATCTAAAGAGACTTTATGACTTAGTCACGTGGAATTCGTTCATACGATGATTCTACTCGCAATTTTGTCACCAACCTCTCAGAAGTGGCTCATTGTATCATTTTAGCTTAAATCTTTATCGTAATGTATCACATTGTAGTGAATGGCGAACAACTTCAAAAATTAATTAAAAATCTGATGCCACCACATGCCTATAATATTTCTAAAAATTTCAAATAGGTTAAATGATAATAAATATTTTAAGGAACTGCGAGAAAATTTTAAAGACTTTACAAAGAACAGAAATAGACTCATACCGTAGCCTTCTAATATTGGATATAGCCAGTTATCTCCAACAATTAAGAAAATAAAAAGAGCGTTACTAAGACGTAACTAAGCGTCAATTGTTAACAATAGTCACCGGTAGGTGGTGGCAGCTAAATAATTAGTTTTTAAAATAACTCTTAAACAATGCATTATGTGGGAAAATTTTTCAAGCAAAGGTTGTAGAAAATTAAATTTCCTACAACATTTATTCCAACATTTATTTTAATTAATCAAATATTAAACCAATATTTCGAAAAACGGAAAATGTAATGTGGCCACCACATGACTTTCTCCATAGGTACCTTTAATATTTCTAAAACTTCCAAATAGGTTAAATGATAATAAATATTTTAAGGAACTGCGAGAAAAAAATTTAAAGACTTTAAAAATAACAAATAAACTCAAACCATAGCCTTCTGATATTGGATATAGCCACGAAGCTCCAACAAATAAGAGACTAAAAAGGAGCGTTAATAACGAGTTTGTGAAACGATTCGACGCGTATTCGAAAATCGATGGCTGGAAAATTAATATCCGTTCTTTTAGGCGTGGTTTGGTTTAAGTCTCGTATTCATATCGCAATTATAAGTGATTTTAAAATGCAAATGAAAAATGTGCTTCAACTGTGCAAACGTGCAAAGCGTGCAAAGAAGGACAGAATTCTCTTTAATATATGTAATAGATAATGAATTTGGTAATGGCAATGAAAAATGTTGGTGGTGAGGGGCGTTCGAATAAATTTTGTGCTCGGGGCGCCAATACACCTTGAGCCGGTCCTGGTTATGAGAAGTAATTTTCTGAACAGCTTATAAGGAAGTTAAATAAATACAATATATACATATATTATATATGTAATTACAAGAAAAACAGTAAAGTGAAGCATTCCATAAACTTGTAATAATAGGGCATCATATAGTTCTTCAGGACATAATGTACCCAACCGCTGTGAGTTTCGAATTGATGTGCGTATATATTAATTTATCAAATTGGGGAAATCTGCGGTGCCTTATTCGAGATATTTGAATATGATCATATTGACAATTTTACAAAACATGAGGCTTATGTTTTGTGTTCCGAAATTGAAGGTTTTCAGTTTTTGCGTTCGTTGATGCTTTGGCAAGACCAAGGAGCTCGGGGGCCATGGCGCATAATTTTTCGCAGGTCCCTCCCTCCGCCTCACACACAGTGTCTGGGACCTACTAGATGTAGACGGAGTCCTTGCGCCACTGCGGTTAATCCGGCATTGAGAAAGACCTTTTAAATCGAGTTAACAGCTTCGAGCTTCAAGATAAAACTGAAAATATTGGACCCACTTCACGAACTATTGATAATTTAGTGGCATTTATTATAGAATATCGCACAGAGCAGAGCTTTGAAGAATTGCTAACAGCTTCTGAAGAATTAGTAAATATACTAGAATTTAAAATACGCTTGAAATACGCCCTGCAAAGGAAACTAGGCTATTAGGTTATGTACATAAAGATGAATCGCACAGAATACAAGAGATATATTTAGATTAATTCTTTAAAATAACGTTTTGTATACGGCTACCTTTCAGAGCGAACCTTCTCTGATTCAGTTAACATAAAAAAATAAAATTCATTCAAAACGAACTCCTAGCAATCTTCAAGCAAGTTTATGGTTGGCTGCATCAAGAACTGTTCAACCCAAATTTGATGTTCTTGAGAAGAAAATTCAACAGCAGAAATCACATTAGTTTAATTAAAATTGTGTAATTTTAGTGTTAACGTTTAGATTTATAATAATTTTTCTGTTGCAAATGTTCAATATTTTGAGTGTAAAATATTGTTTACGTTCATTTAAAAATAAAATCATTCCAAGTCTTGTACAAATGTGGAGTGAAAAAATATCGGGTTCATATCGTTTCCTGGACAAGGGTGATCAGTCTTTATCCATGGTGTCGGAGGTGTGACCGAGTGAAAAAAAAGGTTGGGAACCACTGGTTTAAATGATAAACGGAGTGAAGAACGGCGGTTCAAAAATTACAAAGCCACAACCTATTATCTATCCGAAAAGACCGTTAACGGACGACATGCGAAACGCCTTCATCAGTTCCCCGCAATTCGACATGTTTTTCTCTCTCAGCGCCTTCTAGCAATGGCTGTTTCTAGCGCCGCGGGAGACAAATTAATTAATAGCCGAACGTCGATTCCAACTATTCCGCCAAGCACACAATAAAGAACTGCATGCGACATCCCTCGGGCTCCCATCGGACTGGCGCATTTCTGAGAGAGGCAAAGAGAGAGGCCGGAATATACGAATGGGAATAACGCAACAACTCTCCGCCCTTGCACGGAGCTGTGGAAGACCGCAAATGGAACGCCGATGGGAAGAGATCCACGCATTAATCTCCATTTTATACGAAAGGCGCAGTTTTCGGTCCACGGTTGTTTCCCGACAAGTGCAGGTGTTGACGAACGGGTCCAGGCTAGCCGAAACGGGGAGGCGAGGGAGGGAAGGAGGAAATGAAGCAAAGGATGGGTTTGGAGGGCAGTGAAGGAGGCAAATTGGAGCGAGGATACAAAAAAAGGAGGCGGGTGGAAGAGACGGCGTGGGAAGGAATAGGAGGGGGCAAGGAGAGAGATAGGGGGAGAGAGAGAGAGGAAAGGACCGAAACAATGGGGAAGAGGCGCAAGCAGGATATTACGAACGATTAAGAGCGATGCTGTTGTTTTTTAGGACGAGGATGAGCGAGCGGAAAAGGTCGCCGAGAGTGGTTTCTTGTCCAAACATCGCAAACAAATACCATTTTATGGCGATGAGTGATAGTGAAAATGGAATGGTAACGAAGCAAGAAACGGGTTGAGCTTCTAACCCGATGTTTTGCTGACGACGGCGATGAAATTTCTCTCGGAAATTTAAATAGATTTTTATCGTTAATGACCATAAATTACACACCATAAACAAATTTAAAAGGAAAACTAAAAGTTTATATAAAAGTTATTCGCCAAGAAATAAAATAAGAATAAAATGCAGAGAGATCGAAATGAAAAACCGAGGAACCTAGGACCTAACCGCGAGAAGATTATAGAAGAATGGAAAATTTCGCTATACTGACCCCTTTACAATTTCCATATTCAGTTCATAATTTCATCGACGAACATAATAACTAAGTACTCATTATTAAAATTAATGGATAGGATTAATATTACCAGTGAGGGACAAAGCGGCATTCAGAGATCGTTGAGGAAATCAACAAGCAACCATTTTAATTCTTTGCGGATTTTTAAGCAATTATTCGATGAAGAATAAATTTTAATTAATCAAGAGCTTATTCAAGACAGGATTCGATAAATCCTATGCGTAATTTCTAATTTAAATGAATAATTTTACTTTTCACGGCATATTTCGTTACATATTACTTAAATAATTATTTTATTTTATTAAACTTTGGATACTGACTTTCATTTACTCTGACTATAGATAACAAGCTATATTACAACCTAAGATAATAGATTTATACGTATAAAGATGGCGAGCTGAAATAGTACATTTTTTCTTTATCAAAAACATTTAAGAAAATAACACTCTATTGAGGAAAAGCGAATTCGGGGTCGTCGCCATAAGTAAACGAAAAATGGAGGAGACTACAGTTATATTATGACAGAATTTTACCGCATCCATTTTATTAAATCACACTAAAGACACTCTAAAGATAAAATTATAAAAACAGAAAAGGTCGCTCTTCCTAAGAAGCCTCAGCAGATGCGACAGATATGGAGAAAAATTTGTAACCATCAATTTTCAAGTTCAAAAGCATTCTCATCAATGAAAAATTCCCTCTCTTGCTGAATAAATACGTCGAAAATACCCAGAATTCCCGGCGACGCGACACTTTTTTATCCCACGCGTTAGAGACAGAATCGGCTATGAATACATGTCAAACAAATTAGTAGGGGAATGAGAGAGAGAGAGGGAAACTCAGATGAGTGCAAATGGGCAAACGGAGAGTCGTGTTATTTAAGGAATGCAGGCGGATCTGCATTCCACTCCGCGACTTCTCAAGGCGATCCCTGAAGTGGGAAGGGTGGTTTAGGAAAGGAAAAGTGGCAGAGGGCAGAAGAGGGAAGGGGGGTTTAGGGGGTTAAGCGCGCTTAGCAGGAACCCCAATGAGAATAGGGCAGCGCGCGGCGGCGTGGCTCAAAATACACGCGTAAAGCGTGGTCTTTATTCTGCGAGAAAGAGAAAGGAATTCCCGCGGGAACGGATTAAGTGCGGCGGAGCGACGACTTCTTTATTGCCCTTCGAACTTGCGTGAAAAGCGACAATTCTGACCAATAAAATGACGGCAAACACGAGATCATCGCCTTCTTCAGTATTCTCCTCATGCTGCGCCATTAACCAGAGTTCTTCGCGAATTCAGTGTTTCCAAATAAACCAGAGAATTTTCACAATAAATCCGAAAGAGGGGAAATAAATTAAGTCGGACTGAATTAGTGCGTAATTTGATAGTTTATGACGCAAAGTAACCGGGTATCACCTTTGAAATTCGTTTTTCTGGGCCGCAAAAGGTAAGTAATGCTGAACTAACCTTTCAAAATTGTAAAAATGAATGAAATTCCAATTACAGTGGCAATGAATGAAAAGCATAAAGTCCTTCTGCATATACGAAAATTGTTACACAAATGAAAAATGAAGGCCAGATTTTTACTTTATATAAATATGTACATAAGTGATTGTCAAAGGCACATATACTTGCAGTTCATTTGCCACTTGAGCCTTTAATTACTATAACATTTTGTTTCCTTTTAATGGGAAATGTAAAAGTTTTTCATTAAAAACCCATCAACCTTAATAATGTTTACTTGTTCATTTAACGGCGCACGTCATTCAAAACTCAAGCCGCGATCCAACGGTTCAGCAAATACATCCTGGCCGGAAAATTAAATAAAACCCGCTCGCCCGTAAGACTATCTCGAGAGGATATGAAGAGACGTAATGGGGGGAAGAAGAAACATAAAAGCCGAGAAAGAAGACAGAAAAGTGGGAGAGACTGGTGTGTTTGAGAGAGAGAGGAAGATGGAGAGTGGGATGAGGAGGAAGGAGGTGAGTTAGACCTGAACAAAAATAGAAGAGGGCGAAAGAGGATGGGAAGGTGACGGGGGGGAAGAAAAGGTAAGAGTAAAAAAGATGAGAGAGTAAAGGGAAAGTGGACAGAGAAGGCGAGGGGGAAGAGACGTATGGAGGAGTCATGGGAAGAGAAGTTTGAAGATGTGAGGGAGGAAAGAGCCAGGAGAGAGAGAGAGAGAGGGAAGGAGAAGGGCAAAGCGTGAGAGAGAGAGGTGGATAGAGCAGCCACCTGTGTGATGAGTCAACGCAAGGAAAGGGGGAAATTCCTGTAAGGAGGAGTGGAGGAGGTGGAGAGGGGCGAGGGCGAAGGAAAGGGTTGGGAGGTGGGGCAAAAAGAAAATAAAAACTCTAGGAGCGAAGGGGGGAAATGAGAAAGTACGAGAAGCTGGCGAGGGTGGAGAGAGGAAAAACTGGGCAAACCTGAATGTAATAGCGAAATCGATCTGCTGCATGAATTGTTGCCTATGTCATGGGAAAAGAATAAATATGTATATTTGGCGATTGAAGTGGGTCGTAAAAAAATGTTGTTAACCATCGTATCACGTGCCATGAAACGCATTCGAAAAGTCTAAATTAACGTTATTTTTACAATATATTAAAATACGAAGGTAATAGATTGCGTTAATTGTAACATTATGATAAGATAAAAGGGCGAGGGTGGAAAAGTGTACTCAATGTCGGAGTAGATGGAGTTTCAAATTCTTCCAATGCGATTTATGATTACGAAAGCGAAATCCAATCCTATACCACCAAGTTTTTAATGATCGTTATGATTTAAACTCGGAAACTGTAACGTTTAAGAAAAGCCAACTTTTGGAAATATCTCCTTAGCAGTATCTTATTAACCCTTAAAAGGATTACTCAGAGAAAGGAGCTGTTCTAACAAGGACTACAATAAAATTCTCTCAAAAACTATTACCGTGTACATCTCAAGCCAAATCTAATAAATATCATCCAAGTAATTCATGAGAAGAATAAAACGGACGGGGAACCTCTCCTGTAACCGTTCACTTTATG
This sequence comes from Tanypteryx hageni, assembly GCA_028673005.1. Taxonomy (NCBI): domain Eukaryota; kingdom Metazoa; phylum Arthropoda; class Insecta; order Odonata; family Petaluridae; genus Tanypteryx; species Tanypteryx hageni. Next base: position 96,888,606 of record CM054112.1, on the reverse strand, counting down.
CACTGCGCGCAAAGAGCGCATAAAAATAAAAGCAAGAAAGATCCAAAATATCCAGAAAAAAAACTCAGAAATATCTAAATATTCCACAATAGGCTAGCAATAAATTTCACTCAATAGATAGTTAAATCGAAACGTGTAAGATAGGAATTAATGAAAATATGCATAGGTGCCAAATAAAATCGCTAGTTGCGTAACTGATCAGACAAGAAAGAAGAAAATCTCAAGACTCTTATGGCTCAATCACAATAAAAACGATTCTCGATTTTAGTAAGATAATCGCAGTGAATGATCTTTTAAGAAAATACTCGGCTATATACAAATTATCAGAACCGACATCCTTATTATTTCTAATAAAAAAACAGTTCAGACTTCTTACGTTTAGTTAAACAGTAGAACCTAGTTATATAAAGTGTTAAAATTGTTTCTTTCGAGACCATGTTTTCCTCAATTATGAATCAATCTATTTACAAAAAAGAACAAATTCACGTTTTCAGTTACCGGACATAATAAGATCTTAGATATTTTTCTTCTGGGAATGGTAATAGAATGTTTTTCAACCCAAGAAAATGCCCTATTCATATAATAAGAATTACGCAAATATAAACTTTTTAGAGTAAGGTGTACTTAAACATGAGCGTCTCTGGCGAAAAGGCAGTATTTTATAACTTTTAGACATCACTATTTCATTCAATTAAAGTTTCCATACTTGAGTATACCGAGTGCGACAAAGCATCTTCGATTATTACGACAGGGAGATTGATATTTTCTGTTATGTTTGAAACCCTTCATAAATGTACGCCAAAGTGGACTCATGTCAGAAAATAAAACCATTTTATGTGAAATCGGATTGAAGTTTTCAGTAAAAAGAGCAAAACTTCTTAACCGGATTCTTGCTTCTAAAAAAATATGACATGCAACCTTTTGAAATACTGTGATACGCAGTTTGTTTTTATTTTATTATCGAATGATATCGAATGTCTTTTTCGTTCATTTTTTCATTCGTAAATGAATAAATACTCATGAGAAGCGAATTATTTGCGAAAGAAAAGTCTAATCTCATCGGCAGAGACCTCAGAGATAATGTAATGAAGCATCTCTTTGCATACGGATTTAAGTAAAGGAAAAAAGAAGTTACCGCAAAACCCCGTAAATTCTAAATTGAGAGGCCAAAAAAAAATTCGAATTATAAAATCTCGAAATATCCGAACAAAAAAATCTAAGAAAGCAAAAAAAATATGTGTACCTCAAAATATGATCAAGGCAAATCAAACTTCAACGAATTTCTTCAAAATAAACACTTGTTTAATGTCAAAACATAAACAAGAAATATAAATTCACCAATTTAATAATAAAAATGTTATCGAAAGTCACTTATTTAAATTTTTGCGCAGCCCTCTTACATGACAAATCAAACTTCAACAAATGAATTAAAATAACGTTTTCTGAAATAGTTTTGTTAAAGGTCAGCAGATATAAACAAAAGACAAAAACGCAAATTTAATATTTTAAACAAGATGATCCAAACGGAACTTATGATGCCTACTTTACAACACAATTATTTTAAAATATATATGGTGCAGAAATTACTTATATTGCCTTTAATAGCTTTAAAATAACCACGGATATGTTGCTTTTTGCGATCCCAAATTTAATAATTTAGCGTTATAAAATATTAAAAATATATTCGGACGGAAAACTAAACTGATCACGTGTATTTGCGTGGTAAAAATAACGCGTGTACTGGACTATACCGAATCCGAGTCCAGCAATAGTCGTTGCATTGGCAACACACTCGTAATGAGTGCTAAAAACTGCAAAAACGCCAGTATTCACGCGAAATGCGAAGAAACACGATCGATAAGTAAAACTCTACGATAGAAATTAGAATCTTCATTCCTTTCCTCAGAGAACAGTACAAATCCCGTTCCGTTATTACAATTCTGAGATATTTTTATGTGCAAGAGAAAATTACCATGGACAATGGATTTTAGATTCACCACGTAAATCGAATGGGAATGATAGTTCCTGGAATCGAACCCGGCACTTTCAATCTTCGCAACTAAAAATATCCTCGGGAGCTCGGCCCCAGTATCAAGAGATTTCCACAAAGTGTCATGAAAATCAGTCTATATGTTCAAAAGTTAATAGCTGAGGACAGACAGACCGACAAACAGAGAGAGGCAAATACCAAACTATAAGCCTATTTCCATTCTGGAAAGTAGGCTAAAAAATAACGCCTATTAAAAAAATCGCTAATTTTCCTCTGCTTCAATATTGGCGCTTGACTGCAGCCAGCAAGGTTGGGATTAACATTTCGCCCAGGGATCGCGTCTACTTTTAGTTGTAGTTGTAACGAATTTACTGTCAGCCTTACTTGGTAGGTACTGTAGGTTGAGCATCCGGTTTTATTTTTTCTTGGGAGGCAATTCAAGCAGCTCTGCCTTTAAATCTGTAATATAACTATCGGCAGGAAAGCGTTTCGAATATATTCTCGTATTCTCCGAATCTTTTCGAATCTCATTTCAAATTATCAAGACATAATGTATGTATTAGTATTTTGCACACGGGGCTAAAAGTTGTTTCGAATTACGAACTATCAAGGTTTTCGAATTATACACATTTCACTATGGGAATAATTCTGTTTCTCTCCGGGAATTATTAAGGCTCCGAATTATACCGAATTTAGAAATAAGGGTGTTAAAACTAGCGGGGTTTTACGGTATTTGGCATTATGGAGAATTGAATAAACATAGGAAGAAAAGGAACTATGGATATAAAGTTGCGTAACATGATTTATGCGATGCGATGGAGGAGTAATTACTAGTTGATTTGAACAAGCTAGAGCTTTCAAGTTCCCTAAACGACTCGAAAGTGAGGACGGTTTTAAATCTTATTGAGAGTCAGCTTGCGAGGTGGAACATTCATCAATCGACACTTTAAATTAATGAACGAGGATTAATCGTGTAAAAGAGAAAAGTATGCCTGATGACCCTCGCCAGAAAGATCTGCAAAACGATTATACGTTGGACACCACTAGGGCTCTGGTGTAGAAATCTGCCACCTGAGGCGACAAGACAAAATGTTACCTTAGATCACGACACGCAGACGTAAATCAACGGCGGCAGTGGTGTAATGCCGCACTTAGAAAAGAGCTTCTTGAGGTGGTCACCACTTAAGTTCACCTCACGACACGGAATGGACACCGCCATGCTATAAATTCTTGGAACGGAAAAGGCAATATTTTTCATTTTTGTGAAGGATTATTACGCAATAAGCGCTTATGTAAGCGGATTCCTGCATCTCAAAATAAAAATGAGAAACGACCAGAAAAAATATATGATAGTTTGGTGGCTTCACTTGGCGAAGGTCCGGGAAATGCCAACCGAAGATCCGGGAAATGCCAACCGAAGATCCGGGTTCCAGTCCCAGTGGAGAATTTTGCTTCGGAACTTTTGTTGGCAGAGCAATTTGTCTCTTCATTGCTAACATCGCACGTCCGCATATTTTCAAGGGCATAGATTATACATTCGAAGTTACATTTCGCATCAAATCTTATTTTAGTGGTCATTTCTCCGTAACACCAGCCATCGGTTAACACAGCGGTTCACAAATTTTATGCAACCGGCATTATGGTGACTCCCTCTAAAGGTAGCCGACATTACCGCGATCACCTTAGCAATCAATCAATCAATCAACAAATTAATATAAAATGTGGCATTAATTTCAATATATTATAAATTTCAATTTTATTTACAAAAAACAATCCTGTGTGTGTGTGTGTGTGTATGCTTACGGAAGAGGAAAGGTAAATGGGATAAATGGATGGCAATATGTTGTTGGGATAAGGAAGCCCAGTGATGATAAGATGACTTCAGGTTGGGGAGCTGCTGGGGGCGTCGAAGTGTCACACGTGTGTGTGTGTGTGTGTGTGTATACACACTAGTAGTTGGTGCTTGCATTCTGCAAGCATATCATCTCAACATAAAAAAACATTCGTTTTCATATTTTATCATTACAAATATTTTTTTAATTTTAAATATTTCACCTCCGGAGCGATTTTCGTTTTTCCCTTATGTAAAAATAATAGACGAAAACAATCCCAAAACTTTGCAATTTTAAGAATTTTATACTTTCTCCATTATGGGGTACTAATGCTACACATTTCCGCTAAATTTTAAAGTTGTAGTACTTCTAGAAGTGAAATAATATTTTTCCAATTGTTTAAATTTTAAGCATTTTTAACGGCCGCCGCAATATGTTTATGGAGAGATTCAAATGTTTATTTGCTCAAATTCACTACTCAGTACATAACTTGAAAATTTCAGCTTCCTAGCTCATCCCGTAATGTCTAAACAGTTATCTATTTGTTTAAACTATAAGAATTTTTAACTGCCAAACAAATTAAAATCTCAAAATTTGTAAAATCCCTATTTCGTTTTTTTACAAAATCTACGTATTAAAAAAATTTCAACTCCGCAGCACATGCGAAAATACATAAACCTTGAAATTTTGTTTAAACAATTGCGAATTTTTAGCGGCCGCATTGTTGCACTTTTTCAAGATTTTCGTTTTTTCTAGTTGGTTTTACACAAAATCCTACCTAGGAAAAAAATTTAGAATCTCCAGCTCATCTGGAAGTGCCTAAACATTAGTATCCTCCTATATGTTATCTGTTATATCCTCCTCCTCCTCCTCTGTAAGAAACGTCGATATATAATGATATCCATGCATAAAATAAAACAATACCATACCGTCCTCGCGTCCCTTTGAAAACATTTCGCGAATCACAGTTTGGAAACCGCTGGGTTGACAAATAAAATTATTAAATGAGTTAAGTGATACACTTGCGTAGGTAAGCAGTCTTCAACTGGAAGGCAGCTTTTTTCCTTAACGATTTTTATCAGCTAATTAAGAAGAATCGAACAATAATTACCTAAATAAAATTTTCTCCTATCCTAAACCCGAGAAAATTTCATAGCCTCGACATATGACCAAAATATCAATTACATACTTCAGTTCTAATAAAGATCTGTAGAGACACGTAAATTAAAGCGAATTTTAAATTAGAGAATGAGAACGGACACAAACAAACCAAAGCTTCGCACGAAAACGTAAAATTTTTGCGCGCTTCTCCGAATCCGACTCGAGGTAGGTGTCGCGCGCGACATCACCGCCATCTCGCGGGGATCTTACGAGTGCGAAAACGGCGAAGAATTTGAAGGAGAGCGAGTTCGTGGAAAGAGAGAATAAGCAAGTGAGCGAGAGAGAAAGAAAGATAAAGAGAGAAAAAGAGAGAGAGGGAGGCTGAGAGAGGTAGATATTGAGGTGGGCATAGAGGGTAAACACACGCAACGGATACAATGGAGGGCGGTTATAAATAGATGTGCCACCGGTGCAAAAAATGAAACAGAGAGAGATACGGAATAGTTAATCTCCTTGATTTCTTGCGAATAAAGAGAGAAGGGAGACCAAAGCCATCGGAAACTCGCTTTTCGCTCGATCATGCATAATCCTATAACTTAATCCAGTATTTAGTTTCCCATTGAATCGATGATGTTTTTTGCTTTTTCCTGTCACACGTTAATTTGGGTTAATCTTCGAATAATTTCTTCCTAGACATAGACGGAAAATTTTCCGCTGTCGCTCGGAGATTGTTCGCTTGTTTTTATTAGGCCTGCTAGCTAGGATTTTATGCTTTAGGATTCCTTACTTGGCCTAATTTTTGCACTCCTTAACCTCCATAAAACGGCCTATGTTAGCTGAAATGCGTGTGTATGTACGTACGTGCGCCCCTTATGGAATACATACAGTCTGCATAAAATATGCAACTGCTTACATGGCGCTAATTACCACCTATAATCGGAGAGTTATTGGGATGATTATATTTGTGAGACGATTTTCTACAAACGAGTAAATAAACACCCTTAACTTTAAAACGCTAAAACTTTAAGATCAACAGTTCTTTGAAGCACAATGTATACTCTCTCTGTCATCTTAGCTCCTCAATATTCAATAGATGATCTTCCACTCAAAGAGAGTGAAAGTTTCAACAGGCCTCTTATGTCCCATCTTCGTTACATAACGCTAATTAACTCACGGATGCCTCTCCCAAAGACGATTAAAATAAAAGTATTCGAAAGACAAATTACACACCCTTTCCTTTCAAAACAAGAAGTGCTGCTATTCATCGGGTGGGTAAAAAATAACTACTCGTCCATAGACAAGTCCCCCCTTTTTAATTTCTCAATATCGCGCCGAGAGTCGCCAAGTCAGTTTATTCCAGTCAAACGCATTGCATTAAAATCTCCTTCAAAGTGAACGTGAAGGGGTCGTACAATGAGAAGAGATGAGATTGCAAGAAGAAGAGACGCCTGACCCGAAGAAATATACAGCTGATTCGACAAAAACAGATGGATTCGTGAGTGCATCCATTGTTTTTATTACTCGGCGGTTAGCCATCTATTGTAGCGAATAAGAACAATATAGATGGAGCAGGGGAATAATATTAGCTCCTCCTATGTCCTATAAAGGCACAGTTTATGCAACTAAAGCGTTCTTAAGGTGGAGTACGTATATCAAGCGACTAAGATTAGATTTAAAATTAATTTTCATTGTGGACTTAGATACAGACTAATATGTTATTTTCAAGTGATTGCGATTGCGCCAAATCATCAATAAAACATAAAATGGGAAAATACACATAAGACATTAAGATAAATGAATCTAAGAATTTGGTAATATCGTTTTCATCGCGTCTCTGTCATATACAAAATACAATGCTTTAAGCATTTAACATTTTTCGAAGGTGTAACTTTTCAAACAAATTATTTAGGCAAGTAATCATTCACGATATAGTTGCATTATCCTAAATAGGACTGCCAGTATTTCAATCAGTTAAACTATCCCATAATTAATACTAGTACACTAGCTTGTGCTTCTGTAATATTATCAATAAGCTTAGTATAAATATAATGCAAAGTTCTAGTGAAAATTCAAATTGTTTCTAATACATATAACGACCTAATATAATACAGCAAAGTAGCGAAGAATTACCAACAAAACTCGCAAGGATCCATCGTGAAGAGTGCAACAGTATAAAAAAGCAAAACAAAGATAACATAAAACAACATTATAATTTGTTGTTACAGGATTTTTTTAACAGAGAAGGTTCACTAAGTACATAGATTCATTTCATCTGAAAAAAAGCGCAGCATTCATTCGCCGAAAAATTAGTCAAGTGGTCATTAAGTTCTTTAAATGAAAAATTCTATTAGGTACTTTTAACTTTATAGACTGGTTTTGAGGATCGGTTGAAATTTCCTTGGATTAGGATTCAAAACTGTATACCCGTTGAACAATCAAAGGTAGTTAGTATAAAGAATATGGTAGCAAGTTAATTTTTAAATTGTTAAAACGGATTCTATTCATAATGTCCGCACAAATATATCTTTCCACAGTACTTACACTATGAATGAAATATACAGGCCAACGTAAAACTTCGACTGCAACCTCAAGTAATCATATATTTATAGGGCTTTATAAATGGATTGTGTGTTTAAAATCAGTACTGTCTTCAACATAAAAAGAAAACTTAGAAAGGTGCACAATATAAGCGCACACGTTTGGGGATTATTTACACAGGGTTTTCAAAAAGTCTCTGAGAATTTGGAATCAAAACTTTGCATGTAATAATGATAAACAATTTAATCATCTTGTGAAAAGTGACTTTTTCGACACCCTATATCATTTTTATTTTTATATACTTATTTGAATGTATTCTATGGGTTTTAGCTAAGTGAAATACGATGGAAAAATACTAGCTCGAGCATTTGAGGATACTATGAGATAAACAATCTGCATATTTTTGCATATATGAAAAATAAGAACTATAGGATTAAAATTTTAATAACATGTCTAACATTTCAAAATTCTAAAACCGCATCCGGTCGGTGGTGATCATTACGCAGGCAGCAAAGAACAAGCATAAAAAAGACAAGATTGTTTTGTGCATAACAAACTATTGCTTTCAACGGTGTAGCAACATAATCAATCGAACTCTGTTGATTTAAAAAATCTATATCACAAAATATATTTATATGCGACAGGAAGCAAAATTAACATAAGAGTTGTAAGAAATATAAGCAGCAAAGACTACCTCAGTTAATAATTTTTTACGCCTTCACACTTTCCGAGGAGACAAAGTCAATATACCTAAGTAGATTTTTCCATTAACAGTTTATCTTTTAAATTAGCAGGAATGCCACTTGTTAAAACAAAGAAGTCACCTGATAACATTCAGGATAACTTTATATGAATGACAAATGAGTTGGGGACATAATAATGCCAGCACACCACATGTACCTCCTATATCATTTCATTTCAGATTCGAGCGTATAATTTGTCGTGGAAGTTGAAAAAATAGAGCGTTGCACATATCACCTTATGAAACCAGAGAAAAGTGTTGCATTATGCACTTTGCTATTATGACTGAAGGAGAGCGGAGTTTTTTTTATAGTTTTGCGCAGTACTTTTTCTTTTAATGATAGAATGAAATATGTACGCGTATAATATGTCATTGAAATGGTGATGGAATTTTAAAAAGCTTCCAGCTGCGATAATGAGACCTTGGGATAGATTTCAAATTTGGTAAAAAAAGAAACGATTCCCAGCATTCACACAATGGCGGATAGGGAAACTTTCTTTATGTAATCGAAGGTTTTAACGAGTCAGCCTACTTCGCCAGCTTTTATATAGATAAAGGCGGAACAAATCAAACCCATCGATCATTGAATTTGAATGCTAGGCTAGAACGCGTGATACATTTGCAGGGCTTTTCCTAATGGCTCTCGATTAATACAATTTTCGATAGGTATAAAATTTTCAACCCAGAATTAAACATAAACACAATATTTATACAGGCAATGAATGATTTTTAAAAATGTTTATTTGCAGCCCCAAAAAAGTGATAAAAGTAAGCAGGATATGTCGGAGACAACCGCTCATATCAATAGGCGTTTGATGCGATTTAAACTACAGTAGAAGCCCAGCCCAGCTACGCGTGTCAACCCCTCCCTCCGCTGATTCCAGGGACATCGGCGCTACGTGCCGCACATTTAGCCTCGCTAATCTGAAAATGATTTTCGGGATTGCTGTTATCAAGACGCATATTTTTTGTCAAGAAATGATCCAATTGCACTTCCTTTATACACGACAGCATAAAAAGGAAGGATTTTCAATTTCACGAAAACATTCTCTCTATTAGAACTTGATTTTGGAGTCATCTATTGTCGTATTTCAACTCAATGTTATATAACTGCGAAGGAATTACAACACACACATTTAAGATGATGATGAAATAGGATATAACTCTATAGGTTTTCGAACCAAATCACGTACTCTCTAACGCAATTTTTCTATAAGACGAATGTTTGCTAATAATCTACTTTCCGTCTCGAATTTCCTTCTCGCAAGCTCAAGCAGTAACATGTTTATCTGCTTACATCAGTAGTTGCAGAGCAAGCCAGACATGTTCGGATAGAGGAAATAAATCCAAAACCAAAACGTTGGAGGAAACCTGCCCATAAAATATCTTGTCAATTAGTCATTTATCACTCGACATCGCATATAAATGGACGATTTAAAGAAGTTGTTACTGTCAAAGAGCATAGATGAACGCCGCTAAACGTATCTCTGGAAAAGATGCCTTGGTGAGCACAAGCAAAGGTGTCATTCAAAATGACCTTTTCGCGTGTTGAAAGATCATCGCAATGAAGATGGAACATTTCCTCCTTTGTTTGTTTTTCTGGCAACCTCTTTGATTATTATAGCCGCAACTCCTGTCACACCGAACACCCACACACAAGGGGGGAGGGAAACTAGGTGCCGGCATTAGTCTACTCTGCGAAGAACATCAAGGGGGCAACTGCTTAACGGCCCTTCCGATGGACGGAGCGCTGACTTGTGCCGTCTGCTCAAACCAAAGGTTAGGAATATTTTGAAACGAGAAAAAAATTCTGCTATGACCTAGAATTGAACCTGGGTACTTCCACCTTCCTGGCGGATATTCCACCACTGAATTATCCAAGTAGATTAATTCTCCCGTTTCGAAACGGGAGTGTTTTTCTTGGTTGGGTCTGGGCTAGCCAAGCTAGTATCAACCAGCCCCAACGGACGTCCTCCAAGAGATACGTCAGTGGTGTGTTCAGTGGTAGAATATTTGCCCGATAAGTGGAAGACCCGGGTTCGATTCCCGGCCATAGCAGAAATTTTCTAGTTTCAAAATTATTCTCAACTTTACAGCTTATTCCTGCCTGCATATGGTCTTTTGATCATTTCATTCCATCACACAAGGGAGGACCAGAACAATCCCAGGTTAAAAAATCCGACCTGCACCGGATTTGAACCCGGAACCGTTGCGAGGATGCCAACGTTGTATCCAATTCACTACCACAACCCATTTCTTCCTTTGTGTATTTACCTTGGGAACACCTTTCTCCCTCATACCAAGAATAAAATATGTTCATATTTCAAATGCTATTACTCAGAGCTGGGAAGTTCCGGTTCCGACCTTAAATTTTCCTACTCGTTCCGTTCCGGGTTAGGTTCCGATAGAAAGAAGGAACGGTTCGGAACCGTTTCTTGTTGTAAACAAATTTATTTTTTATTGCTAAAATTTTACATGAATCACAACTTTTTTCAATTACGTTAAGATGTTATGAAATTTTCTTACAAGTAATGTGACCAAAGGTCATCCATTCAAAGAAAATTTGCTTTCTTAATTCAAACGTTTTCCTCTCTTTTTTGAGACTTTCTGCTTCTGTCCTCTTTATTGGGTTCAACCTACTGAAATTGCATTTTTACACTTTCAATTTCTTTATTCATCCAAAAATGCAAAAATACTTAAATTTTAAACTCATTGGATTCTTTTGAATTTAAGCGATAAATACAAGTATCTACCTATTTTATGAGAAAAATTTTATTTGGCGGATGATTAAGATTTAGTTTTATTTTTTCGATTCAATCAAGATATTGGATTTATATTTTCGTCTTCAAATTCATAAACTTTTCACAAGTCATCATCTTAAAATCATCTTTGATAAATTAAACAACAAATTCAATTATCTTATATATATATATATATATATATATATATATATATATATATATATATAAAACAATATTCTTCTAATAAATTTATTTCTTTGGATTACGGATGATATTAAAATATAAAGAATCGACTTCCAACCCATTATTTCATTTTTAAGGGAGTCGTTCCGGAACCGAAATTTGGTAACATTATTGCGGTTCGGGAATCGACACAATTTTTCTGTTCCGGTTCCGAATTCAGGAACCATTTTGGAACCGTTCCTTGTTTCAGAACCGAAACTTTACCATCTATGCTTTTACTTACAATTAGATATAAAAAACCGACAGCAAATTTAAGTATATCGATATTAACGCTAATAGCTTCCTGGGAACGAGTTAATGGCCCAGTTAAACTCAAGCAAGAGTTTCATCAGCAAATAAATCAATATGAAAAACCCACAACTGAGTATTTTATGAACAACGACAACAGTGGATAAATGAGAAATGCGAGGAGATTGTCGAATGTGAAAGAATTTGTAGAACAGACCTCATGTATAGCAAAGCAAGGGAACTATTCAAGAAAAAAGCAAGAAAGATAGGACGTAAAGGAATCATGAACAAAAGTGGTAAAATAGTATCGGAGCCAGACAATGTAAAGAATGTCTGGAAAGAATACATTGAGGTTCTGTATGACAAAGAAGGAAAGCCAAGAAATATTGAATTAAATGAAAAAGAGAATGTAGAAAAAGATCAGCTAGGACCAAGTATTCTCGAGTCTGAAGTAAAAAAGCAATTGATGACATGAAAAGAAGGAAGGCAGTTGGGAGTGATGATATACCCGTGGACGTTCTTAAGGTTTTGGGATCTAAAGCAGTTAAGCAACTCACAAAATTTTTTAACCAAGTATATGATACTGGCATATGGCCTGAAGATTTTTTAGATGTTGTGATGGTACCACTGGAGAAAAAGAACAATGCAAAATGTTGTAAGGATTACAGAACTATTAGTTTAATTTCTCATACAGCTAAAGTTCTAACCAGAATAATAACCAAAAGAATTGAATGTAAAATAGAAAAGGAGCTGCAAGATAATCAGTTTGGTTTTAGAAGAGGAAGGGGGACTAGAGATGCTATAGGATGTATGAGGATGATGATAGAAAGAGCGCTAGAAGTCAATAAAAGTATGTATTTTTGTTTTGTAGATTGGGAGAAAGCTTTTGACCGAGTGAAATGGGATAAAATGCTGGGTATTTTAAACAAAATAGGAATAGATTGGAAAGATAAAAGACTGCTTAAAAACCTTTACTTTGATCAAAAGATTAGAGTCAGGGTTGAAGGAGAAGAAACAGAAAGTACTTCAATAGGGAGGGGAGTGAGGCAGAGTTGTCCTATTTCACCAGTGATATTTAATATTAATGCAGAAACAATAACAGAAGAAGCGTTGATGGAAGAGAAAGGATTTAAGATAGGAGGTGAAAGTATTACCACCATTAAATACGCAGATGATCAGGGCTTAATAGCAGAAGGCGAGAAAGAGCTTCAGAGGATGACAGACAGACTAGTGGAGGTTTGCCAACAATATGGAATGAAGATTAATGCAGAAAAAACGAAAGTCATGGTGGTTTCAAAGGAACATACAGAATTAAATATAATGGTAAATGGCCAAAAATTGGAACAAGTAAGTAGTTTCAAATATCTTGGCAGTATTTTAACGCAGAATGGAAGTAGTACACAGGACATCAGAAGTAGGATTGCAATGGCAAAAGCAGCATTTAACGAGAAGAAGGAGCTTCTCACAAGCAAGAAAATAAATTTAGAAACAAGGAAGAAATTAGCAAAATGCTACATATGGAGCATAGCTCTTTATGGTGCAGAGACGTGGACGGTAAGGAGGAAGGAGGAAAAATATTTACAAAGTTTTGAGATGTGGGTATGGAGGAGAATGATGAAAGTGAAATGGACAGAGAGGAAGAGAAATGAAGAAGTATTAGAAATGGTGGGAGAAGAAAGGATGCTAATAAAAACAATCAGGAAAAGAAAAGCAAATTGGATAGGGCACATATTGAGAAGACAGTGTTTACAAAGAACGATATTAGAAGGAAAAATTAGTGGAAGAAGAGGAAGAGGGAGAAAAAGAATAGGAATATTAGATAATATAAAGCAGGGATATAATACTTATAGAGGTATAAAAGAAGCTTCTAGGGAGAGAGAGAAATGGAGGCAGCGATTCAGTTAAAACCTGTCTTCGGACAGAAGCATGATGATGATGATGAGACATGTACATCTATCCTCAGAATAGAAACAAAAAAGTCCCCCGATGAGTGATAGGTGAAACAGTAATCATATCAATTATATAAGGTAAATATCGATAACCATGATTGCAAAAACGCTAAAAATAGGCATGTTAGTGAAGATAACCACCACTCTGGAAAATGTACTAGAACTCGGATAATTAAAAAGCACTTTATAAAACATATAATAGTCTTTCATGGAGCATTCTCATTTTATATAACTGGTAGTTCTATGAGAAACACAAATACTAACTATTAGTCTTACTAAATGCACAAACCATCAATGTACATTTTTAAGCGTTTTATACTTCTCTACGAATCTTCAATGCCGATTAATCATAAATCCTAGATAATCGTTCTCGTTCTTTAAGACTCAGAATGTCAAAGTGAAAATACAGAGCTAAAATTCACCATAAATCATTCGAAATGAGATGGGTAGATTGAAAGTATATTGATTTATAGTTCCTATTACTGAGATACCCTACAATCGATAACTGAGATAGTTAATTCAGCTGCTTTCTCTTCTTCTAACTGATTTATACAAAGATATATGTCTGTATAAATAAGTCGGAAGTGTTGCCAGTAAATGATAGGAGTCTAAAACGAATTCCAAACCGGAATCCGCAAGCAGCCTTTAAATAAAACGAAACATTCGCCTCGCTCGATCGTAAATCAAATTCCCGACCACTTTCGCGAGGGCAGTTTTACCACAATTACGATTAATAACTAAATCGGAGGTTTCAGTCAGTGTAACCGGCCATTGAATAATAAGCGTTCAGAGGAACTGGAATGGAGGCTTCCATGAGCCTTCAATGTCTTGATTGACATATCCCATCGGTTTCAACGCAATCTCTTTAATTGAACGTTTCATTCAATCATCCAAATGCCCTCAGTCTGATTGGTTATGATGATGACCTCCATTGTGGTATCATCGATTCTTGAAGTATTTATTTTAAATATCTTACGTAATATACGAACATTGATGCGTACTTCAAAAAAATTAAAGTGATATATTGAAAAGAAAAAAATGGGAGCTTCATTTGCTGACGCTATATGAAAAAGCGTGTTTTACTTAAAATTCTTTATAAAGTTAGTAATATAATTATATGGCATAAAGTAATTTATTCAAATAGTAGTAGTAATTGATTTTTTAAGTGCGTCGACGGCTATGGCCATTTTGCACTGTCATCAACTGGACATACATACAAAAGGGAGGAGGGAAACCCGGTGCCGGCATTAGCCTACTCTTTACGAAAAGCACCAAGGGGGCCAATTGCTTAACATCCCTTCCGAAGGACGGAACGCTGAATTTGTGCGGTCTCCTCAAACCGCACAAACAGGGGACCGGGTGACTTCGGAAAAAATCTAACTTTTGAAGGATTCGTGCCCTCTGCCATTTCGAGCAGCAGGCGAGTAGCAGCCAGCGTCCTAACCACTACACCACCGGCACCACCTAATTTATTCAATAATTCATTAAAAAGGTTAATTCATACTCTTACACAATTAAGTTTCTAATCTAATGAATATTGGCTTATGATATGAACATACTACATTGCTAAAAAGGGTCTTCCTGACGCTTTCCGTTTTCTGGACAAAAGGCCCTCCCTAATACTCCCGGATTTTTCAAAAACGTTTCTTCTGCATATGGCATTAAAGGTCACAAACAATGAAAAACTTAACTTTCAATGATAACCATTTGCTTAAAATTTTAATTTGGATATTTTTAAGGCGCACTCTGTCGTCTATCTATTTCTCCAAAAAAGTTCTTTGGCAGCATAATAATTAGCATCATAGATCACACACCATGCAAATTTCAGTCATGCTTTTTCTGTAGGTAATGATGAGTAATTTCAACGCACTGAAGATGATTCCGTATGGTGCAACCTTTTCTGAGTATTTAATTTTGTCCTAGCCAAACGTGGAGAGAATTCCTCGTTAACCGTCAACTACAATATATAGAGATTTGCACAAAGGAAAAATGAGAAAAAAATTTAAAGGCCTTTAAAAGAAAAATAAAAATAGAAAAGATAACTTGTAAATCTCTGTCGCTGCCGAAAGACACACAAACTCCTATATTCTACTAGAATTTTGACACAAGATCCCTGGCGAGGTATAACTATCCCGTGTTTCTTATTTTCGTTATATTTTAACTTCTTTATTGTTATTAATTATCCCTCCCACTTCCCATTTAAAAGTATTGAACTAGTTTCCATGGTCAATCGGAAATGTCTCTTAATTAAAATTTTTAAATATTCCCGTCGTTTCCGACATAAAGCGAATTTTTATGATAATTTGGTATTAATTCGGATTCTCTCTCCGAGAAAATATATTTCGCTCTATCGGCTGTACAACTGTTCTATTATGGAATTGGTATTTTGATTCTAATTAAATAAAGCAATGTTATGGATATAAGCGGCATCGCAATGTATTTGTTATGGGAAATTTTCATTTTGAAAAATTAATTACTATTTCACACGTTAAGGTTTTCACATTTTTCCTATGCTTTCACGTTTTTTCATGATTACATTAAGGTTTTTCATCATGATTCCGACCTTAATAGAATCAAATTCCCATCGGATGATGAAACATTTACCAACCTTAATAGAATCATGCTCCCGCCGGTTGACAAGGCTTTGTTTGTTTGTATGTATTTCTGGCTAATCAATCTCTTGGATTATTATAGCCATAACTCCTTTCACACGGAACACACACACACACACAAGGGAGGGGGGAAACCCGGTGCCGGCATTAGCCTTTACGAAAAGCACTAAGAGAGGGGGGAGGGGTGTGGGGGGGAAGGGGGTGACAAGACATTTACCTCTACTGGCAATAGAAATGTAGAGAAATTTTGGGAGAACCAGAAGCGCATTTCGATTAAACAGCCATCATCAGTGATGATAAATAGTTTATACATCAATGTAGTTCGAAAAAGTAACATTACTCCAAAAAATGTACATCTTCTGCGGATTAAATTAAGAATGGAAAAAGTTAAATAAACTACGACCATGCAAATACTACATTGCAAAGATCTAACATTCGTCAGATCTCCCTTCTTCCGTATGCGGTAGCACCCGTATTTCGTATTACATGCTGTGAAGCACCCTTCAAGGCAGTGAGGCATAGGGAGTGAAAGAGTTAAATCAACAACTTTGTCCTTCCCCTCTTCCTACACAGATCCCGCCCTTTACCCCTAACGAAGAGGAAGGGGGAGGAGTGGGAGGAGGCATATTAAGAACGTGTGGTTCGCCCACGAAAGAGACTGGCCAGAAATGGGTTAGGCACGAAGGACGGGGGGAGACAGAGGGTGGTTGGGGGACAAAAGGGGCAGAGGGATGGTGTTATAGGAAGGACGAGAGGAGGAACGTGTGATGTGTCGTTTTCTTTCGCAGAGGGTGGCTTGAGGCGTCGCGGTGGATTATGGGAAAGGAACTGCCTCTTAATGGCTATCGCCCGCATTCCTACCTCAGGAGGAGAGGGAGGGAAGCGAGAGGGACCAATTCATGAGCCGCAAGTGGGTCACACGACCACGCCTCATCATACCAGGAACGGCGGCGGTGAGCCGCGGGGGGCGGCAGAGGGAAAAGGGGGGGGGGGGATTGTAGTAACATAAAGAGTTGTGCCGGTGCGAACCGGATTTTAAGAAAGCAAGCGGACGACATATCCGGAAGAAAGCATAGGATCGCACCATTTCTCCTCCCACTGCAACCTCCACTTTTCATGCTGCACGTCCATCAATCATTTCCAATTAAGAATTCGGAGGCGAACGCTATCTGTAATAGGTTAAACATGTGTAATTGGTTTTATGCGGCAACTTTCCGATGATGTTTAACATGTGCTTGTCTTCGTTTGATGATGATATGTCCTGACGTATTTTATAGACCTGCTAAGGTTTTGAGATGGTGAAAGTGGGTGATGCAACATTCGACCCAACTAACCTAAGCTATGGCAGATTCGACTCTGAGATCACATACATTTGGAGCAATCACTCAATCATCGACGAAGTGTTTTAATATAGAATTTTGCTACATGGAAGTACCAAGTGAAGATTCCAGGTAACTCAATCAAGGAAATTCACGAACTAGCATAACAAACCTAACGATATCTCGTAAGCAGACATGAAAAGCTAACCTGTCCAAGCCTGGACAATCCTTCCAAAGATTCGTGAAGATGCAATTTTTAAAAGAAATGGTTGTTTTAGGAGAAATATTTTAACAGATTAATTTTAAAATTATGACCGTTATTTTTTGCTTTAAGTTTAATGACACAGCCTAATGACTTACTTAAAAGAACTTTAACCTGAATAAAGTTCAAACCATCACTAATTTCATATTGACTCAAATTTACTGTAGTAAAAAATAGCGCTCGACAATCCTTCACAATGGTGGGCCGGTTAATCCGGCGTTACATTTTCGGCTTGGAGAAACAATAAATTAAAAATGCATAGAATAAAAACCACAGTCTACAATACAGATGAAAGAAGAATAAAACCAACCAAAAACCTGAATTGTTTTAAAATCACTCCAATGTATGACAGAATCCCATCGGAAGAAAATTACTTGGTCCGACAGCTATCAGAAACAAATCAATGCAAAAGTAGTTGAAATGTAGAAGAGGAGAACTCACGGTTTTTAGCATGACTATTTGGAATCGTTCCACGATAATAATAAAATATTCCTCAGCGCAATTCATATTTTCATTTCATTTGTTAGTGATGGAATTCCTTTCATTGCAAAACCGAGGGGGAGAATTCCGAGAAAGAGGGAGATTAAGCTGGAAAGTCGGTTAAGAGAGAGAGAGAGTACCTTAGTCAATCAATCAAAACATTACGTGATAAACTTCATACAAATTAATGGATAATAATAAATCCATCTCTTACCGCAAAATATAATTATTCACATTTACTTTAAGACGAAATACTTATATCTCATCAACGCGGACAGGACCGGCATGATATCTTTGGGGGGCCTTATGTAAGTACAGTTTTGAGGTTCTTTTTCTATAAGGTGTTCCAATCATGGCCGTCAGTTGACCAGGGATTGTGAGACGGCGGAAACAGGCAGTTCTTTATCTAGAATCGGCACTCTCTATTTTGTATGAATTTGTTGATATGTTCATTTCTATGAGATGGATGGATGGCGGTGAATTTTTGCCCTACGGTCCTTGTTACAACTTTAAATATTATGTAACTAGTAAAATGTTAAATTAACTAGTGTAATTACCCATCAAAATAATGCTGGTATTTTAATCATGTCTATTTGCAGTGGTATTTCTTTGGTAAAATCTGTCATTAACGGAAAACAGAGATAATAAACTGACACGAAATATGTAACTAAAGGAATGCTATTGTTCTTATGAATTTTATTTTACGAATTAAACCACTAACCTGATAAATAATTGCTAGCTAGGCGGCTGAATTCACGAAGAAGCAGCAGAATACTATCGATGCTTCTTCGATGAAAGGCTTATCAAAGCTAAGGGGAGGGAAATTTGAACCCTCTGCCGTTCAATACGTCTCAGAACGTCCGAATCTTAATCTTTCTCTGCCGCTCAAAATGTTTCAGAATGTCCGAAGCTGGACGCTTCCAGTTTTTCCCAGTGACACATCACTTGACAAAGCGCAGCGTTGGAAAATGTAAAAATTGACGTCAGATAGTTGCTTCCTCTCTTAACAGCAGAGAATTTAGTTTGTGACCATCAGATACTGATTTTCGTATTCATATCTGACCCCTTATCGCATCCCATTCATCTGTATCGATGTGCATAAGTATAATACAATGAGTTATACTCTAACCAAAATTTGGGGCCCCTCTTTTGCGTAGCATACCCACCACGCCGGCCCAGAACAAGGCAATTCATCAAAATGGCTGGTGTTGGGAGTGCGCTTAGGTTAACTGCAGAATGCATATTATGGTGAATGTTCCTTCCGTACGTTGCATTCCCTAATTTTTATCGGACAAGCCTTTGTAGAACTAAGAAAAGCCGAAAAAATTGTATATGAAGGTAGGAAAGAGCATAACTTGCGCCACGATACATTTTTACATTTTCATACAAATAATTTTATAAGCAAAAAAATTGAGTTCAAAAATAGCCCCTTGTATTTTCTTGGATAACCCGCAATATGAATCTAAGTAATCATGCTGCGAAGAAATCATATCTTCATTAAAAATTACTCGAGATCAAGAGTTACATATGCAAAAAATCTTTTAAAATAACTAAATGGCAAGTGAAAAAGTGTGTAAAACACCCAATAAACGAAACTACTAGAAAAACTACATTGTAATAGCATCCTGCACGTTTTCTTAATAGTTAACAGGGAAAGGAACTTCTATACAGCTCATTGTCAGTATTAAAATCTCCAATCTCGTGGACGTGATTTCCTATTTAGAAGCGTTTTCGGAGTAGCTGTTATTTCTAGAACATTGACGTTTCGAGGAATATCAGTCTAGCATTTCGATTGCGCTTTTCCAATAAAACCAATCCACATCCTCCAGTGATGACGATGCCCCTCGAAAATCCAGTATTAGAATCACCGCGTGTGAACCAGCGTCACACTCATGGAAGGAATACGCGTATCACGTGAAACCTGTCCAATTTTTACGCTCCTTTTCCTCGTCAAAAGACCGCACAAAACGGTAGGCCATCAAGATCGAAAGAATCTGTCAAGAAAAGAGAAAAACCTTCGAATTTCCGAGGGCATATTGTACAGGAAATGCGGATATCCGCATCGGGAACCGTGCCAATAGAAACGGGAAAAACAAATTTTAATAACAGAGGTCATCCTTTGAGAGGCAAACCCAATATGAATGATCCGTCCTCGGAAACTCGAGTGGGCGAGCGACAACGATCCCTGACCACAAGGTCGCGGTTTGAAGCCTCACGCACGACAGCGGGGGAGCCAAAGTTAATTAGAGCGATCCCCTCCACACCTATTATTAGAACTCTAGGCATTACAATGAACGCAATTGCCGAATGAATAATTCATGATATTATAAAAGAGGATTATTTGCATACTTTCCCATTATTAAAAGGTTAGAAAGTTGAATCGAGGTCTGTGTTAAGAAAAATCAATGAAAAACTTATCCTTACAACGTTCGCAATAGCAAAAATCCAGGTTTGATACTTTCTAACAACGAAACAACATTTTATAATATTTTACGAAATAGTCATAGGACATATTTCTTTTTTGATTTAACAGTGCAGTTAAAACAAACCAAAAGACAGAAGGATCTCTTCTTTTAAGAGGAGTAGAGATAGTTTTCTGAGAATAACGACTGTGATTGTCTATATAGTTTTGCAAAAAAGACATTAATTATTACATTCAATATAAAGGTGATAGGTCTAAAGAGAAATCTAATATTAACATTGAAGTGTTTTCATGCCTAGAAAATTTTAATGATATTCATTGCTTATGATATTCTAATGTTTTCCAAAAGTCACCTCACAATAACACGAAAACATTGGTCAATTCTTTCTCTAACCAATAGTGATAGCAAAGAAATAGGAATGATGTGATATAGATTTCATCATTTTAAAAGCAATTTCTCGATTGTAGGCAATTGCTTATGACATGATATATGACTCGAAGGCAGTCACAAACAGGTAAACGGAAAAAAACCTGGTTATTAAATTTTAACTGAAAACCGATAATAACAATAACAACTCCACCGTACAAAACTTTCAAATTTGCGCTGGATTACACTACCAATATGAAATGTGAGGACAAATTTTAGATTGTTTCTTAGGAAATTGATGACTCTTCCATGCATAATGATGTCGCTACCTGACAGAAATCTCGAGGAATTGAAAAAATAAATTATTTAAATTTATTTTTCCGCAAAAGAGAAATCATACCTATACTTAACGTGCAAGAGCAAACTATGTCGCTCCCTTGCAGATACATACAGAACTTCGCCATTGGACGTCTTATGGTCACAGACTCCCAATAGTCATGGGGAAAATGCGTAGGAATACGTAATAGACAAGATGTGCGAACATAATTTATCACTTTCCAAGGAAGCGATAAACCACTCATACGCTAATCATACCGTAATCCAAAAGGCACGATGAGGCAAGGAGTCGTCTTCGTAATACAGCCGCCTGCTTTAGTGTCGCAAAGGTTAGAAAATTCCAAGCGTGAAAAATAGTCCTACCCATATTTAAAATGATAAGTGCGAAGTCGTGTCTTTTGCAGTGGCATATCCACCACCAACGCTTCCGGAAACGGGATAAAGTCATAGGTCACAATGCACACCCAAGGCTAAAACGAGCAGGGAAAAACGACTAAATAGACGCTACTTTTAAAGTACATTTCAGGCTTAGAAAGAATATTTACATAATAAATTACATAATAATAAAAAAGTCTCGCCGGTTTAACTTAATTGACTAATTTTAGATAAAAATCTGAGGGCTATAAACCAAAAAGAGCTAAAAATAAATTTTTAAGGTCGAATCACACGATATTGCGTCAGTTACATACTTGCCCCATCGAAGTGGAAAAACGACATATTATAGGAATTTAATCAAAAGATGCAAGAATACATTATTAAACCACATCAATAGTTGCGCTTCAAAGCACCAAAGTTTTTAACCGTCCGCAAAGAGGGGAGGTCCTCTCTTTTCATCCGATTAATTTTGACTGCCACTTCAAAAGCTATTCCTTACACTTTAAATAGATAGTTTTAAAAATAACAAAGATAAACATAAAACATCCAAGATCGCAGCATGGATTTGAACCCGCGAACTAATTATTCGCTAACCATCCCTCTATCCAGGCTTGCACTTAAAAACAAAACATTTTTATGTGACTTGGTATACGTAGACTAAAACAGTCGAGCTAACTTTATCTTGGCCCATATTGCCCAATTAGAACAGCCCATTTACATAAGAGCTTAAAGGAATTTTCACGAGTACCTACCTCATTAATCAATTACAGATTAGAAGTGTTTACTAAGGAGACAATAACAATTATGGCACTCATAAAAAGAGAATCATCGAGTTTTAATCAAAAATGATCACAAGTGGAGAAACTGCTGGTAAGGAAAATGTCGAATTCGGAAACTATGTGTGCTAAGACATGGAGTGCACCGTCCTACTCTTGCATAAAGAACAAAGAGAGAATATCCGTAAAAATTGTCAGAAGTGTAACGTCGACTCGATAAAATAATTCATACAAAACAATAAAGCAATAAACCTCACAAAAATATTCAAAATATTTATTTAATAGTTTTAGGGTTTTTAATTGAATTCAAACCAAATAAAAGCTATGTCAACCTTACAAAAAAAGAAACATTTTAAGACCATGGCTATTTTACTTGCTCTCTGCTACGGCACAGCAAAAGAAACACTATTTTACAACATAAACTTATTTTGTAAATATACAATAACGTGACAACATTAAAACAAATACCCTTGAAAAATAAAAATATTAATAATATCAGTAATTACTTTATGAATTTTTTTAGCCATTAGATGAGCTCGATAATTCTCCGTATAAGTAATCAAAGGAAAAACGTTTACAACAGGATCCAGGGCCGGACCGAGGTCAAGGGCGAGCCAGGCGACTGCCCGGGGCGCCAATTTATTGGGGGGGCTTTCGCAATCATCTATCTATGCCTTACTTACAATTGAATAAACGATGGATACCAATTTATATCGCGGTACAGGCGGTAATCTACATGAAATTCCTTTAAATTTTCATTAAAAATTATATTTTACAGAGAAATTAATAAATGAACAAGTTCTTTTAAAACTATCTCGACAAAAACTTACGGATTTATCGCCCGGGGCGCCAAAATACCTCGGTCCGCCCCACTTAGGATCGCACCCTTCCGAGCCATTCCACACTCTCGCCAACAGCGTTCTATATGGACGAGCAACAAATTTCATCTTATCTCAGGATAAGCTTTTGACGTCGCCCTAACTGGCCTGCAAGATATCAAGGTTGAGCAGAAGGGTCTAGCGATCTCCCCAGACAAGATAGCGAGGGGATCGGGGGAGGAGGGTCGTTATGGGACCGTTGGAGCATATGTGTTTTGCCGCTTGCGTACGTCGTAGGAAGCTCCGTGTGATGACCCCAGCGGCGGAGAGGGAAAAGGAGAGGGGCGGACGAAACGTGGATACACGCGCATAGCGTTTTACGAGGAATGCCCGAGAGATACGCAAGAAATGAGAGAGAGAGAGAGAGAAGAGACTCTCAGCCCGGAATGCCGCTCTAATTGGAGCAGGAGTAAAGTCGGGAAATTAATGGAATACTGGGTAAAAGCGAAGCGCACCTGTTTGAAGTCATACGCGCCGCCGGTCATCTGGACCGAAAGGGAAATGTCTGAGGAGAAAATCGACTCGACTTGTTGGTGTCCGTCACGAAATTTCCGAGAAACTCGCATCGATCTCGGAATGGCGGTTGGAATGGATGTGCAAGATAAAACAATGAGCTTAAGTAATTGCGATGGAGGGTAATTGGGTTTCTAGGGCGTGGTTCTTTTAGGATGGAATAAACCGGAATAAAGGGGAGGATTGTAGAAAGAAAGAGTTGAAATAAGGCAGTGTCGCGCAATACGCTGTTCTCGGAAAAGAAGAATTATCTCCAAAATGCTTACGTGCTTTTTCTGCTGCGCACGTAGTCGTCGTATAAAGAAAGGGTTCCAATTTCAAAATCGATTCCTATCGAATAACAGGGTCAGTAGACGAACGAGAGATTCTGCATTGCATCGCTATCTACGGAAGTAATGAGGATAAATTGCATCCATGACATGCAATAAATGCTGATTTTTTTATATAATTTATTTTGCAATTCCTCGCTTGTGATATTACTAGAGGCCGACATTAAAAACTAATCTGTCATATGAACAATGAATGATTGGAAAGGATTTGTCATGTTATCAAAGAATTAGAATGTAACTGAAATTCATGTAATACTACTCTTACGAAAAATTTGCAAACCTTTCGCAAATAATGGTTTAGATGAGATGACACCAATTAAATACATTGTTAAACTTGGTAATTACACATCGAATGTGACAGCCCATCAATTCATTCCATTGTTTTTACACTTGATTATTATAAATGTTGTATCAAGCATCCTACCAATCGGTAGCTAGATAATTTAAAGAAGATTATTCATAATTTTCTTTGTGCTGATTAATAACCTTATTCCATTTATTCCTCCTCCCTCTTCTTTGATTTTCTTTTGGTAACGCAATTAATAATTATAGCCTTATAAGTTTTATCATTTGCTTACTAGCGTAATTTCCCGTCACATATGACGGGATCATCATAAAAGTATTTCAAAGATATTTGATTTCGTTATGAAAATAAGTAAAATTTTCTATGATCTAGTTTGGCTTTCATGCACAATCAAATCAGTGTTTATGAAAGTTATATATTTTTAATTATATTGTTTAAATAATTATTATCAGAGGGGCCAAATGGTTCTCCAAATATTTGCTAAAAAAAGAGGAAACTCGAAATAATAAGATATAATATATGAAGAATCAGCAGAACATTACTTGAAATATTTGTGCAAATTATAAGTGATTTAAAACGTTTAGAAAGTAATTTAATAATTGAGTTATTTTACTAATACTTTTTAACGCGTAAAAACAGGATAACAAACGAATGAACAGTCAATTTACCATTAAAGGACAATGTGTAGGAACTTACTATCAACTAAATACTTGCATGAAATGAGTTTTAAGCATATTTTAAGATCGCAATTATCTTTTAACTATAGTAGTTTTGAAAATTTTTCAGAAAATTGACTTTACTTAAATAAATTTAAATAAAAGACATGAAATGTTATTTTTTCAATCTTATTAGAAATTCGGCTCGACATATTTGCTGTAGATATATCATTTTAAGAAAACCATTGAAAATAACGTTATATTTAGTTTTATGAATTCCCACCACTTGACAATAGCGCATGATTTGATCGTATGAAATTTTTTATAATCAATTATAATTTATAATTTTCATTTTTTAACTGCAGCTCCTTATAAACCTATACAAATACTTCAACCTCATCCTCTTTCTCCATTTCTATTCATTTCCATTCTCTTTTCCTTCCTCCCTCTAACTACATAATAGATTTACTAAATGTGTTATACCCGTGTATAAAAGTCTGAACCATATTAAAGCACTAAAAAAGTGCATTTAGCACTAGCGTAATTGCCCGTCAAATATGACGAGTATGCGTGAATTAAGTATTAAGTTCAAATTGAAATAAAAATTAATGAAACTAACTTTTATAGCCATTAAAAAGTAAAAAAACATATAATTCACATAACTGAGTGTTTCAGGGAGTAAAAATAGTCTTGGGGGAATATAAATTGTAAGACAAAGAAATGCATTACGCTATACAATTATTGTACGCCCAAAATTATTTTTAATTTATGGAACATTTAATTTTGTCTCTCACTACCTCTGTCTCTCTCCTTTCTTTCTTCCTCTTTCTCGTATAAAAGCAATCAAAGAACGCATTCCTTACGCATAGAGTATAAGGATTAAGGCGATAATACAATCTCGACGTTTAACAATGACACGGTCGCCAAGGCAACATATCGTTAAAAAGCTTAATTTTTTCAAATAAATACGATTTAAAAGTAGAACTTGAGCGATTTTGTAACGTAAGCAATATGACGATAAATTATAAGAATAAGAAACGGTACCTATTTATTTTTCTTTAAAACGGTCCAGGTCGAATGATCGTAGCTCAATTCTTTCTAATTTCAATTTGCAAAAGAGTAAGTCTGTAAGTCGAAAAACCGACTTTTACGTGTTATCTTATTGGAAATGACACCGCCCCCTACTTCCCCCTCCCACCAAAAATCAAAATTCTGGCCTCGAGGTGAACATTCTCATGGTCTCAGTAGTAAGTGTAGCAAGTTTAAAGTATCTAAGTTCCTTGGTTTTCGAGATATGCTGTCACACACATACATACATTGCCTTTTATTAATATCGGAGGTCAATTATTTCTAATTTTAATTTGCAAAAGAGTAAAAGCCTGTAAGTCGAAAAATCGATTTTTACGTGTTATCTTATGGGAAATATAAATTATCTCCTGGAGTCGAACCCGGGTTTTTTGTGGATTTCTTTCGTAAATGGCTTTTTATATAAGAATCAAACATCCCTACCAAGTTCCAATTTTCCACTTAGTCGGTAAATTTGCCAAAAAAAGTTTAAAAGATCGCGATCGAGCCTCAGATTTCACTCAATACGAATCAAAGCAGTTTCGGCTGACGGACGGACCAACGGACGGATAGAATTAGGATATTATGTATATAATATAAAATTAAGTCCTGTCAAAATTACTTTACTACAAAAACAAACATACCCCTTCATTTGTTTTTCTCTCCATGACAATAAATGAATCTTTTTTCGACAAATCCGTATCCCATGAGCTACATTTCAGACTATATCCATTTATATGTTATATAAAACAATGTAATCAGTTTAAATAAGTTTTATGGCTGAAGCCTTAAACAAGGACATTGGTAAATTTCAGCCACAACATGTTTCATAAGTTATTTTCTAATTCATTGTAATAACAAAATAGAATAATACTAGTACATATTTTCCACGAGGATAACTAAAAATGAATGTGCTAGGAAGAACGTACAAGAGATACTTTCAAGCAAGATAGCAAAGTTTCATTCCGGATATTTTAAAAGCGGTGGGAATGTCGCCTGAAAATAATCCTTTAGTTCGATTGGCGGGATAAGTGCCTCGGGATTTCTGAGCGCCTAGCCGTGGACACAACGTTCTTAGCGGTAGAGGCTTTATGATATAATTACGAATGCCTTGACCACAACGGCAAAGCTATATTGCTGCTAGACGCAGAACACACCTTTCCCTTTGCCTATATAGCTATGAACGCTATTCTAGCATGTCAATTGGTATTGCTGTTCCCCCACGCTTCCCAGGGTAACCTGATCGTCTATATACAGGCAACCCCCGCTTAGCTATCTTAATTAGATCCACAGCACCTAATGTTAAGCGAAACAGTAATAAGCAAATCATACGTCCCCATAAAAATATAAAAGTTTTAATCCGTTACTGCAGCTACCCTTAGTGTTATAAAATGGTATTTTTGGACCACTAAACTTGGGTAAATGGTTCATTCAATTAATACATATATATACATGACAAAAACATAAACGTAACGCAATCATTAAATATAGTAAAACGCTAAAAAAAGGAGTTCAAAAACGGCACATCCTTATCCTAAATGGGGATGATTGTATGAAACCATTGTTGGTCGAAAAACATTTTATTTGCATTGCCTTTGCTTTGTTTCGTTTTCTTCATCAACATATAAGTACAGGCGGACGCCCCGCAATCTACATCTACATCTACATATTACCCTGCAAGTCACCTTTACGGTGGATGGCAGGGGGTGCCGCGCACCAAGTTCCTAACTAATTATTATTCACAGTTATCTATTGTGGTCACGTATTGTCCTAGGGAAAAAGGACTCCTTATACCTCTCCGTCCTACTATCTATTTCGCGAATCTTGTCCTCATTATCCCTCCGTCCGATATACGTTGGTTGTCGAATAATATCCTTCATTTCATTTACGAATATCTCCGACCTATATTTATCTAGAAGTTTAAGTCTCGCCTGTAATCTACGATCTTTCAACGATGGCCAACTCAACTCTTGAATGAGTAACGTAACGCTCTGTTTTTATCGTAATTCTTTTTCACGAATCTAGCTGCTCGCCGCTGTATTTTTTCTAAATCCTTTATAAGTCCCCTCTGATATGGATCCCAAACCGCTGCTGCGTATTCCATTTGAGGTCTAACCAACGATAAATAACAGGATTCTCTCACCTTTTCCGTGCATTTCCTGACTATCCTACGCACAAAAGCCAATTTCTTATTTGCCGCACCTATCACTCGTCTTATGTGGGTGTCCCAAGACAGGTCACGATTCAAGGTTACCCCGAGGTATTTCACGGATTCCGAAACAGGAATGCTCTCACCATCTATCGAGTAGGTAAACACGGACGATGGGCTTCTAGATTTCCAAAAGTTTAGAACGTTACTCTTTTTCTGATTGATTTCTAGCTGCCATTCCTTGCACCAAACAGATAACGCATCCAGATCATCCTGAAGCTGACGATGGTCGCTAGGACCACTAATTTCTCTATAGACTACGGTGTCATCCGCAAAAAGCCTGATATTACTTTTTACAACTGAGCTGATATCGTTTATATAAAGCAAGAAAAGCATAGGTCCGATCACACTACCCTGCGGCACTCCAGAGACTACATCTGCCACACTCGAGGACTTACCATCGATGACTACTTTTTGTTTTCTATTCAAAAGGAAAGCGCGAACCCAGTTAATGACTTTAACATTAACGCCAAGATTTCCCAATTTTAATAACAACTTACGGTGGGGAACCTTGTCAAAAGCTTTTCTAAAATCAAGGAACACTGCATCGACCTGCTTATTATTTTCACCGCATGATAAAACATCATTCACAAACAGACCGAGTTGGGTGTCACAGGATCTACCTTTTCTGAAGCCATGTTGACAGCTGACTAAGAGCGATCTACTCTCAAAATAACGCATTGTGTTGCTAACAATAATGTGCTCCAAAATCTTACATGATAATGATGTTAGAGAAATCGGCCTATAATTTTCGGGGTTTTCTTTGTCACCTCCCTTATGAATGGGTGTGACGTGTGCTAGTCTCCAATCATCAGGAACCTCACAGAGGGTAAGAGATTTCTCGAAAACTATCCGAAGGAAGGGAGCTATTTCTTCTACTAGTTCTTTTAATACACGCGCGGGAATTCCTTCTGGTCCTGGGTTTTTGTTGGGCTTTATCGCACCCAGTTGCTTCGCTATTCCTGCCTCAGAGATTTTAATATTATCCATCCGAGTACATCCATCGGGAATAAGATTATCTTCAAGTCTATCTCCACCTGCCGTGAACGCCTTCGCGAAGTAAACGTTTAGTAGATTAGCTTTATCCTCCCCATCGTGAAGGATGTCTCCGGAATCACATCGCAGGGAGGGTATTGAAGGACCCCCCTCCCTTGACTTCTCTTACATAGGACCAGAACGCTTTTGGATCCTCCTTCAATTTTGTATTTAATACCTCATTCCGGAAGGTGTTAAATGCGTTACGCATGGTTTTTCTCGCTAGTACGCGGGCACTGTTATACTCATGGACTATAGCTGTGCGATACTCAACGGAAGCGGTGGTAGGTATGTTTTTCAATTTTGCGTCTTTGCCGTCTTAAGGCAATCCTGACTTCCTTATTAAACCAACGAGGTTCTTTCTTATCAGATTTTAACTTACTGGGGATAAATCTATTGATACCTTTTCCTAGTATATCCTTAAATAATAACCATGATGGCTCCATACCTAATCGTTCTGTCTTTTCACGATAACTGACAAAGGTACTTTTGAGATGTAAGCTGAAACTTTTAAAGTCGGCCTTGGCGAAAGCGTATACATTCCGAAGAGGCTTAGGATGTCTTTTGAGCTTTAATTCGCACTCCGCATACACAGCTCGATGGTCGCTAAGTCCCTCCTCTGTGGATACCTTAGTTATCCTATGCGGGATGTTTCGCTTCGTTTTCTTCATCAACATATAAGTACAGGCGGACGCCCCGCAATGTAGGTAATGGAATGGTGATATGTTTGGATACAAACGAAGCTATAAACGATTTTTCCAAATCCATAATCATTATGGAAACGGGATTTCTAATATAAATATAGATAAGTATATGTATATAAAATTTTGGTGGCCTAAATTGTCGGCCGTCTTTGTTTTTTGTACATCAGCTACGAGCTGTTCAAGTCAAAGCAAATAAAGAACTGCACAGACAGTGTGCTAATGCTGAGGCAAATGCGATGCCGACAGCGTTATAGCGAAACAGCAGCAAGCGAAACTGCATTCCTGTAATCGGGGGATTACTTTTGCATGAAACCATCTCCTGCCACTGGAATTTATAAGGATAAAAATTCGTCACCTTTTCAGCGTATAAATTGCATTCATCCATGAATAATCGACGAGCTTCAGTTTAACATTAAAATCAAAACGTAAATAATCATTGAGATATTAAATGTATTTTTACTTCAGTAAGGGATTTTTTTTCTAAAGTTAATCTTTCTCAAGGTGATATTATCATTCAACTAACACGTCTGGATGCTATTTCCAATTCCTTTCTCGCAGGAAAGCAAACGCCACTTAGGTGACAGATTGCTCTGTGAATTACGATTCCTTTGTTCCGCGATGGAATTCCCCTGAAAGCAAATTAAATATTTCGCAAATGCAAAATCAAATTCAAATCAAAGTTTCCGACTAACAAGAGACGTTGAAGCAGCCACGGTTGCAAAAGAAATCTTAGAGTAACGACGATAGAGACATCAACGAGATTGAAAAATGTCGCGAAAAACTGAAGTATGAAGGAAGTGAAACATGAACCAATTGATATTAAGTTTTTTATAAGATTCAGATGATATGAAATACGACACATCAACGGAGGTTTCTAAAAATAACTTGTATTCATCCGATAGTAGCGAAGGACCCACTAATGTGAGTCAATAACTACTATTCGCACAATCAAATTTCAAATTCTATTAAAATATTTTTCAACCATCATAAGGGCGTTTATTCACTATTTTAAAGTTATTCAATCCAGACGGCATATGCTCGCATGTAACAGCGCTCATATAAATATTGCGTTATGCATCGTAATAAAATTAGCATGAATAAATAAATTGCATAGGTAAACTCGGAAACAGGAACAGACTCTTTCAAGAACAACCATTTTTTAAATACTTGTATGAAGACGAATGCTTGGTAGCCGAAATGCGCATTTGGTCTTTTACAACCTTGTTGTGGCTATTGGAGATACCTGAGACAAGTATTTTTAAA
This sequence comes from Tanypteryx hageni, assembly GCA_028673005.1. Lineage (NCBI taxonomy): Eukaryota > Metazoa > Arthropoda > Insecta > Odonata > Petaluridae > Tanypteryx > Tanypteryx hageni. The sequence goes on along the minus strand of CM054112.1, from coordinate 96,857,337 downwards.
CGCTTTTTCTTGAAAATTTTCAGCCATAAGACGAGCCCGATTGTTTCCTGTTGAATTAGTTATAGAGTCAGCAAAATTGTTCATTTTTAATTAGAGAACCTGAATTATTAAAAATTTGAGTGTAGATCAAATCTACAAAAATTTCGGTCAATTTGAGATTCCTAGAAAGAAATCCATTATTTTCAACAAAGTCAAGGAAGTAAAATTAAAATTGAAATGACAACACTGTAATTTTCCACTACTGGTTATAATTTCACGACCTAGGTTTCATACCTAGGTCATGGAATTATAACCAATGTGGAAAATGACAGTGTTGTCATTTCATATTATGGAATTATTCCACAAGATTACGTCATCAGGAGTCGAGATGAAAAATTAAAATTCATCCATTAGAATATAAAACAGACCGCATATATAAGGATGACAACTATCTATCCATTTTCCAATAAAAGGTAAGCATTAAATGCTTCGTTAATCACACGGGAGAATCCTACAACTTGTAATAACAGACATCTAACATAAGCCGAAGTACAAAATGGACAAGGAACCAGAAAAAAATATATTCCATTTTGATTATGTGAACCAAAACAAAAATAATATCAAGTGAGGTATGATTTAAATAATGTTTGATTGTTTTATTGAGTAAAAATATTAGAATATAAATCGGTAAATAAAAATTTAACAATTCCCTGGAATAATTTCTGCTAAATTGTTTTGCACTATTTAATCATCAAATTAATTTGTAGCTTTTTGAGATTAAATATTGTATTATAATTTATGGCTTCCTAAATTAAAATGTGTACTGAAATTAAAATGACATTAGAAAATAACATAAGCCCCAAATATGGGGAAAAAAACTTTTTAAAATTCGTGGCTTATCTTATATTTTAATGTCCTTTTAATTGCAATACACGTTTTACTTAAAGAAGCCATAATATGCAATACAGTATTTCATCTCAAAAAGCTACAAATTTATTTAATTAAGAATGTATTCATATAAGCTTTTTAGTACGCAAAAAAGTTTAACTGAAAAAGTATTTTTGTATTTATTTGCGATAAAACACCTCGTTATCTTTATATATTTTAACATATACCAGTCTGTAAGAAGAAAGTATCTATTCCCATTATGTTATAAACTATTCATCTAATAATTTCCTGATATAATTCCGTAAAAATATCTGTAGATGTTGAAATTAATGACGTAATTGCCCTCAGATCTAAAACATAAATATCATTAAACGCGTAATTAGCTCCACCGTAACGATGTGGGCCAGATTCCGGGGGATTCCTCGAGAAAATGGAGCGACTACCCGGAAAATCAAGGGACTTGCGCGGAGAAACGGTAGAAATGAAAGTCTGCTGAGACAAAAAAAAAACACCCGGACAGGAAAAGCGGAGACTGAGAAGAGAAGGGGAGACAGTCCGAAGAATTTTGCGCGCAAAAGTGCCACCTCTGAACCGGGGAAACCCCCGCCCGAGTGAAACTGGTCTTTTATTTTATTTGGGAAGCAGCCTTCGAGATGTTAGCCACGGAAGAGAGAGAGAGAAAGAGAATACATGAGCTGTCAACTCACGTCCAGGATCTCGAAACCATCTAGGAAAAAAAACGGACAAGAGGTCCGCCTACCTTCCACCTGTACCAAAATCACCCAGTATTCCCTTTAAGACGCTGCCTGCTCAGCCTTGGAGTTCTCTTTTGTGCGAAACAGCTGCTGCCAGACTTCCTCGATATAAGGTCTGAATTTATAAATATAACCAGAAAATGAGACAAATTATCACTCGTTTTTAAACATCGGCTTTTATAAAAAGGGCAGACGAAGAATTATATCCGTTAACGATTATTTAAATTATTTTAGAAAATAGTGTTGAATAACCGAAGAAAGAATTGAAAATCCAATCACAATGTGCCATAAACGTTTCAAAATATTTCCCAGAAACAGATAATTCACTAAGGCAAAAGAAAATAAAATACAATCTAGACGAATTTTCTCATATTTGAGCGTATTAAATACACAAAAAGTAAGTGTGGGAAAAAATGGCGTACACTAACAACGGGGACGGTTAGAAAACCTCAAAAATAAGCAAAATGTATAAGGAACAAATTCTCTAGAATGAATAGGTACCGAGATATCATGGTAAGAAGGAATTGTCAATTGGGGCAAGTATGTAGTCATGCTGTGAGAGGACCAAGGATCACAAAACTTCACGTACGGCACTGCAATACCACGGACGACAGTGATCAACACTCACAGCGCAGTATGCAGGCCTGTCATACTGTGCAGTCATTCCATAGCAGTACGCTGTCAACACGGAAGGGGAAATGATATGGACTATACGTTACACGAATACTATGATATGTACTTGATCCTTGGTGCGTTTGGTAAGCGGGCCTACGCTGCAGCCAGGTCTTATGCAGAAAGGTGTCCAGCACGCCACTATCCAGGCAAAAAAGTATTTTGCCGGCTGGACCAGCGAATGAAAGACTGGCAACGTCCTACCATGTCTCCGTATCTATTCATTCTATAGAACTAGTTCCTTATACATTTTGCTTAGTTTTGATGTATTCTACCCGTCCCCATTGTTAGTGTGCGCCATATTTTCCCACACCAGAAGCTAAATCACTCTTGCAACCAGAATAGGTACTTCATTTGTTATGTAATGAGCTGAATCCTGTTTTAGTATCACAAGTTTATGAATATTTTTAAGTGATACAATACAAACAATTATAATATTAACTTTCACAGCAGGCATTTAAGGGTACCGTAATGTTAACGATGCCCTCGAAGTCCCAAATATACATCTCAGTACCAATAAAACCTACTAGCTCTCACTTATTCGCCGATTTCAACGGAATCTCCCAACAAAAATGCGGCACATAATAAGTGCAGAGGCACTTATTTATATAATGTATATAAATGGCATTAATTTTCCTTATTTCTAGTGTTAGCCAATATGTTTTATGGTCAGCTGGAAAAGATTCCAGAATTTTCTAAGGTAAATTCAATTCTGTATACCTACTTCATATTCCTAATTGTTCTACTATAATTTAATTTCTTAGATAAAAATAACCATTTGAGTTAATTTTATTCAAAGATTATAACTTCATTGTTTTTCCTCGCAATCACATATACCTTAGATAATTGGGTTATCAATGAAACTGCAACCTCCAAAGCTAATAATAATTAATTTTTTAAATCATCGGTAATGTGTTGTTTTAGAAAGTTTATTAGCGCATCTGTAATTCGGAATTCGAGAAAATGGAATAGCTACTACAATCATATAGAATAGTACAACTGCAATCTGCAGATTATGTATTGTACGAACGTTTTCTATCAACACGTTTTCTCGATCACCTAAGAAAAAAGCATTAAAATTTGCCTCAAAAGAGTCTTTGATCCTAACTGGAGGCAAATTCGGAACTGATTTATGGACGAAAAACACATCAAGGAAAAAAGGCAAAAGTCGCCCCAGTGTTGATAACCTTCACCCGCAAAATGTCGGGCTCGTGCGAGCGATTTTCCACGGACCTCGCTTTTGGCATCGCATGGATCCATAGAATTAAAACCCCCTCGCTCGTGTTTAAGATCACCGACACAATGGCAAAACAGCAAACTATACAGACGGTGATTCAGAGAGCTTTTTCTCGCCCCCCTCCCCCATTCCCCGCCCCGCCCGTCCAAACGACGGACCAACAGCCAAAGTGGAGACGATTTGATACGTCCTTGGAAATAAAGTGCGGTGTGTGCGAGAGAGAAAGAGAGAGAGAGATAGGGAGAAATGCTATGGGAGGCTGAGAAAGAGAGAAAGGACGGTGAAGGGGGAAATAGAGGAAGTGTGCAATTTTGCCGGCACGTGCTAGAGACTAGGAAAGTTGCATAGATCTTATGGAAAGAGAAAAAAGACGGAGGAAGGGGGTGGAAGGAAAGAAGGAATATGTGTACTATCTGAGATGAAAAGGCAAGTCTTTAAGCATACGAGGGCGCGGACCGCACTAACCGTAAATGAAACTCGTCTCGCCTCCCGTGAAAACGCCCGCCCACGCCCCGTCTGGCTGCGCTGAAAAACAAACAGAAATGAATCCAATGAGAATCGCACGGGCGAATAATTGGGATTAAAAGATGGAATGGGACGAAGATTAGTAAGCGAAAAAGAATCTTTTCGATGACGGAAGTCTCTTCTTCAAACAAATATGAAATCATAACGTTTCAGTTTTGATACGTGAAGGGTTTCATATCAGACCCGCCTTCGCCCATCAGAATGATGTAAGCCCGGAGGTCTCCAAACTACTACTACCCGCGGGCCATATCCGGCCCGAGTAATGATTGCATCCGGTCCGCCTTATCTCAACTTCTAAGACAAGTATATTTGTATATTTACAAGCAAGATTTGTCATTGTAAATCATATATGAAATATAAACAAAAATTTTCGAGTAGGTGGATGCTTATATAAGTTTAATATACGCGTATGACATTACAAAATTAAAAATTTTCAAAACTAGCTCTTCGAAATTTACGCACGTCCCAATCAGTCATTTGAAAGTCTCATGCTGCCCTTTGTGTAAAAGGTTTGGTGAACCCTGGTGTAAACAAGAGATTTGATAGGGTGGAATTAAAGCATATAGGAGATAATTTGATGCATTATCCGGAAGAAATAAAAGACTTTTAGCACGTGATTAAAATAATTACGAAATAAGTGTTAACTATCATCAATAAAATTAGGTTTGGTCAAACAAAAGAACTAATAACCGTCTCGACTAGAGATTCTCAATTTGTGGATCCACATTTGAAGGATGCTTCTAAACGCAAGATCCACACCAGAGCCGAGACGGTAGAAAACGAGAGCAGGTGGGATGGGTGTTCCATGGCTATTTCCTCCCACCGAAGTGGTATGTGGGACTGTAAAGTTTGATCAGTGGTACACATCCTAGATAATAGCGGCCTACAACTGTCGAGTAGAAAAATGCTGAGTGCGCTATTTATTGAGAGGAAGAAAGAAGCACTTGCATCTAAGTTTGATAATGTTATAGAAAACGACAGTTTAATGGTATGGCAAAATATAATGATTTAACATAACAGAATAATAAACACAAAAAATAAATTCCTTTTCCATATACTACTAAGCGTTTCTACTTACTCAATTATTCTCCAATTACCAGCGTAAACGCCATTGATATAATAGGGGTTCTTTACTTAGCGGAATGCTGCGCAATATTGTATCTTTGTGCGCTTCAGGAAAATTCTGGAAAAACCTGGTATTGTCAAAGTCCATGAGCATGATTCAATTACGATTCGCAAATGCCACGGCATCCGGCGTGAGCACGATTCTGTTAATGCCGTGTCCAATGCTTTCAAATGGGAAATGGGAGGGGGTGAGAGAGGCCAGGAAAAAGGGTGTACACGCTCACAGAGTATCGAATGGGCCGAAGTTTAGTACCGTTTTATTCTTTTAAAACTTTTCTCAAATGTTTCTGGGTTTGAGTCCCGAAGAAATTTAGCGCTTTTTCCTAAAAAATATTACTTAATGTGTATTCGGTTTGCCTGTACTATCGTACTTCGTTTTTTCGGGCAATATCTCTGGAACCCTGCAGCATGGGGAAGCCGTAATTTCAGAATAGATTGGTCTATACGAGAGTTAGATAAGGTACAAATTTGGTGGATCTAGGATCAGCTGCTAGTAAGGAATAGGAAACATCACCAGAAAGGGCATGCTGCTACAAATGTATGTAAGCAACAATACACCTCATCTGCTATTCTTTACTCCGATGGAGAGATAGCATTCGGAGAAATAACGTGCCTTATGTAATTTGCTGTGCACTTCTTCCCTCAATTGTCTCTTCCGTTCACGGAAATGGCGGGTAAAACATTCTCGAGATTCTCTCGATTTTTTTTTTTAGAAACTATTAATCGTATTTCCGTGCACTCGCTGTCAATTTTGCGGCAAATGTTGTCCTCTATCTGGATAAATTTTTAATCGATATCTCACAGATTATATAAGAGCTATGGGGAGAAAAATGATTTTCAACTGTTGTTTAGCAAAGCAGTATTCTTCGTAACCAATATAAACAAAAGAATAATACTCTTGAATCGTTTGCGTAAGAAAGTCTCAAGTGTCTCCCGACTTTTTTCCTTTCCTAACTTTCATTCTTTCTATCGTATTTGTCTTTTCTTGAAAGTAGTTTTTCAACGGGCAGATGCCTATTTACACTATTAATTCAAGATAACATTGATTATCTCCCGTTAAACTTTATCGAATAGTAGCATATAAGCTGCTAAATCTCATACTCACTGGAGGGACACCAGTTAATTTTTTTTGCATGAAATACTGGGTTTGGCAAAGTGAATCTCTATCGTTTATGATAGCGAACCGGTTTTGTTTCTGAAGGGTATAATACGGAGTTCTGACTCCTATAAATTCGTAAATGATGAGCTTCTTTGCACCTACCTGATATAGAGTACATCAAATAGGGTCAAGCATTCGCCTAAACGAAGCAGATCTAAAACAGCAGAAAATAATCGCAAACAATTGTGTGATTCTTAAAATGAGTCTATTTGAGGACAATAGAATATTCAGATAAACTAATTATAACGACATATTAAAAGAATTTCAAAAGTAAAATGCTTTTTAAAAAATCCGGAATAAGAAAATAATGTATGATCCAGTGTTCATTTCCCGCAGAATATTCTCTAGATAAGTGGTTCTCCACAGGGGTAAATGTACACGGAGGTACAAAATTTCTTCCAGGGGCTACAGAGTGACAAGGATGCCGACAGTGCCAACAGTGCATCGATTTAGACCTGGGGAAATTTTTGGGAGAGAGGGGGCAAGTATGAAAATTTTATCTTAAAATGGGTATAGAGTGAGTGAGTACACAAGACGTTCTTAGTATACAGTTTTAACATTGTAGACAAAGGATGGGGTCGTGAATAGGAGATAAGGAAGATACATAAATTGCCGATTTATTTAATTGTCCTTCGGCATGATGGGTGAAATTTAATTAAATATCTTGAGAGATTACCCAATGCTGAGACGGACTGTATTCGATACGACGTCTCTGACAAGTGAGAAGTGAAATGATGGAGATATGATGTTTATGACGTATTTCTTCTCTGCCCGCAGATGGATCTTCAGATCTGCTAGCTAAGCGTATTCATTCATGCGTGTACGTTTGTTGACACATACAAAGCGAAGGGGAGAATTGTAATTGTCTGTTTTGAAATATCAGCAGAGGTCTGTTTACAAACTATTCATAAACAAGAAACTTCAAATATATTTACGATGCTATATCTTGATTAGTGGTCGGCAACCTTTTTTGATAGTGGGTCAATTAACGGTTTTTGGAAAATGCGATTGGAGGATTGAAAACTTCTAATGAAAAGAAAAATCAATCCTGGATGTTTACATAAACTATATTTACTAATTGAATTACTCTTTTATTCCCTAAACATAAACCCTTCTAAACATGTTTCCCTTTGCGGGTCACCCAAATCGTTATGGCGGGTCACTCAATGACCCGCGGGTCATAGGTTGCTGACCACTATGACACCTGAGGAAGCATGAAACGACTCAAAATTTCAGTGTTGCTTTGGATGTCGACGCGTGTGGTTATTTCGTGGTTAATTGTACTCTCCTGATTCAACTTCATCGACTTGAACATAAAATGCCAGTTATTCAATAAATGTAATAATTTCACTGATATATAGTGCCCCAAAATGGATAACTTTGTTTTAAAAAGGAAACGTACTGAGCCTAGTAATACAGATAGTGTTAAACGTTCTGAGTTTGTTAGCTCCAATGCAGGCAATGTCAATGTAACTAAACAGGAAGACAATGAGAATGCCTCTGTATCTGGTACTTCTCCAAGAGACGAGAACCAAAGGAATAAAGGTACTTCTACAACTAAATTTAGGGTTTATGACGAATCTTACATTCAATTTGGATTTGTTTCAAATCAATCCACACCTCCTTTGCCAGTATGTGTTATTTATAACATGGCACTTACCAACAGAAGTATGAAGCCTTCTATTTTGCAGCATCATTTGCTACATAACCACGAAGAATTGAAAGACAAGCCAAGATTATTTTAAGCGAAAAGCTGCAAGCCTAGCGCAATGCGTAAGTAGGATAACATTGTTGGCACAAGCTTCAAGGAGAGCATTAAAAGCTTCATATGAATTAGTTCTACATAAAGCAAAGGAAAAGAAGGCTCACGCAACCAGTGAAAGTCTCATAATTTCCGGGGTTTTAGTAAGAGCAGAAAATATGTTGGGAAGTGAGGCTGTGGCTGCTATCAAATCAATCCCAAATTAGACGACACTCTGTCCAGACGTATAACAGAAATGGCAGCAAATTACGCATGATATCAAAGCTGGTGTTTGCTTTGCAGTTGGACGAGTCAACGGATGTGTCAAACGGTTCTCAGATGATAATTTATGTACGATAATACGTCGAATCAGGTATTAGGGATGACAGCATACTACTGGAAAAGCACTGTTTTATTTACTGGGTAATTTTATACAGAACGAGTGTGGACTAAAGTGGGATTGCTGTGTCAGCATTTCTACTGATGGTGCTGCTGCAATGACACAGAAAAAGTGGCCTCTATGCGCTCGTTCAAAAACTTAAAACAAATATTAAATGGGTTCACAGCATCATCCATAAACAGGCATTAGTGTCAAAGGAAATAAGTGCTCTCCTTCATGAAACATTGTTCGATACAGAAAAAGTGGTAAACTTCATCACAGTTTTTTCAAAGTTAAGTGAGAAGAAATGGGATCCACTCACACAGCATTGCTACTGAAGTTGAACGATTTCCTTCAGAAATGAAATCGGTGAATTGCATGCATATTATTGAGTGTAGCAGCAGTAATGAGACCTTTTGGTTTTTTTTAATGATGAGTAAGAACGCTTACAAATTTCGTGCTGCTCTGCTTCATTTTTGCTTTTATATGTAAGTAAATGTAAAAAACGGCATGGAATAAAACTGGTAGTAAAAAATAAATTGGGAATAGAAAAAAGGATGATTTGGCAGTAGAAAAAATTAAATGGCAGTAAGAAAGATAAACTGGCAGTATTCAGGCAGCGGTCAAGAAAGAAAAAACTAGCAGTATTTTAATGCAACATGGCAGTAAAAAAATAAAATGTCTGTAAAAAAATGTTCCTTTGAGGAGGAAAACCAACCAACACTTCAAACACCTTATCCAACTCGGTGAGGACGAGCAAAATGTTCCTCCATGCAATAATTTCCCAAAACAACAAAAGAAGAACGAAAATCGCTATGGGTGACTTATACTGAAGCATGGCCATAATTTGGTGTCCCTAATTGCAATTTCTTTACTGCTGCTTAAATACTGCCAGTTTATCTTTTTACTGTCATTTTATTTTTCTACTACCAATTTATTTTTTTGGCTGAGAAATTCTACTGGCAAAATATTTTCTTTACTGCCAAAACAAATTGTAGCGAAAAAAACAATGAAATTCTGTTTCCTAAATTTTTCAATTTATAGCCTTGGTGCTTCTTATAGTCCGAAGAGTCTTATGGTCAGTTAGATATGGTAAATAAATTAATAAATCGTCTTTATAAATTACAAGAGTGATTTTTGAAATGGTTAAAATATAATATTGCATTAAATCACAATAGTTATTTTGTTATATAAGAAAATCTTGGTCATAAAATGCAAGTAGGAAGTGGAGTGGAGGTGGAGGGGGGTACACGACAATGTAGAAAATTAACAAGGGGTACATTGCCGAAAAAAGTTGACAATCGCCGCTCTAGATACAGGCATGCCAAACTGGAAGAGGCACAGAGGCCGCATTAACGCAATGGTTGTTATGGGAGGGCCGCATTAGGATTAAAATTGTTTAATGAGGACCATAGTTGGAAAAAATATACCTTTTCTAGAAGATTGGAGGTATGTTTTCCAAAATACTATAATTTAGAAACGGCGTTCTGTTGTAACTCAGCAGCTATGAAAAATCTTGAGTCTTTATCACAAAAATGAAGTAAAGTAAAATGAAGTTTATATAAACTCTCGAACGATTTTGTTGAGAAAAATTTGCATTCAGGCCGTGCTAAGGCACAGAAAGGGCCCCGTGTGACCCGCGGGCCGCCAGTTTCACATGCCTGGTCTAGAAACTTTCCAGATATCTTCGCTAGGATAGCAAGATTCTGGTTTCCTGGTATCCATGCGAAATTAAGAATGAATTCGTATTGATGGGGTAAATAGAAAATTCGACAATATTTTCCTCGGAATTTCAGGGATAACAATCTCGATTCATCTTAAAAAATGGCGTTCTAGATATCTCAAATTGCCCTCCAAAGACTAACGAGGAGGAAGAAAACTTGTTGACTCCAAGGAAATAAGTCGATTGTTTGTTTTTCCAATGCGAATCCCAACAAAAGAATTAGGATTAGAAAATACACACTATAAGTCGAATCAAACGGATTTTGAAAATTACAGAATTCCGAGATGTTTGCCATAAATCTGCAAAAAATACAACTTGTTTACATTTTATATTTGCAGTAAAACATATAGGTGCTGACTGCAACAAAACGAAAACTTAGAAATTATATTTTGACATGTTTAAAATGGGTCATTTTGTTTCAATAATTGCTAAATATTTACGACGCGGCGTTAGGCCTGAACGACAAAGAAGTGAAAACAAGTCAACTTTTTGTTCGCTGAGATATCCCAAAAATTTCTTTTGCGAGCATACAATTCTTGGAAAATATAAATTCGCAAGAATTGGGACCATCCATATACTAGTTCGCAGAAAACGTACAACGACCTCTTTTACCAGGGAGGGTAACTCTATTTTTTAAAAGGATATTTTTGCGAGTGATGCAATATGCGAGGAAGACATAGAAAGAGAGAGGTGGGGATAGAAGGAGAGCGTGCCTGGTCTCAGGAGTCGCTCCTCTCGTCCATCGACCCCAAATGCTTTGATAGCAATGGTGCCACTGAAAGCAGCTTCCTAGTTCCGGCGCATACGTGACTTTGGAGGCGTCGCCTTCGCGGAAATAATGGCGGGAGTCATCAACGCACGAATCCGGTGATCTTAATCTCTCATTCCATTATTTTTTTGCTTGATCTCTATAAGTGAGACGCCAAAACAAACAAAAACGACATGCAAGCTTTTTTGAACACGATGAATGATGGAACAAGGAATAAATTGACAATGATCACTAAATATAAGAATAATGGTTTTCCTAAAGTGTTCAAATTCCACGTTTTCATTGTAAAGTTATTACCAATTTTTTTTTAGTTCAAGAAAATTTCAGTGAAGATTAAATAAATTATATTTTATCATATGACTTGCAATTAAGCCCTTAACGATTGTTTTAAGCTGAAAATATATATAAATTGACATTTTATTTAATTATAGGTTTTTAATTTGCAATTAAAATATATTCGTAATAAAAGGTGAAATGATAGAAGACGTTCGCTGAATCCGACGATAAGACAATAAATAAGACTGAACTGTGAATCAAAACTATCTTTGAATTAGTCTCGGAGACCGTCCATATATGACGTCATGCACTGAGGGGGGGGGGGTCCGACTTGTGTGACGATGTATGATGATGTGGAGTAGGAGGAGGGGGGGTTAAAAAATGTGACGTCACAAAAATAACACCAGAGAAAACTACGTACGTATACTCTTTTCCACCCGTAGAAGATAGCATTACGCTTATGGTGCGCGCAGTTGCCAAATTTCCCCAGGGCTATACGCTTATGCCTTGGTCCCGTATTAAGTGCTAAAAAACTAAAACTAATAATTTAATGTACATCACTGGATGCCAATAAATGCGCATGATTTACCATAATTATTGGTTAATCTTATCGCGTAATTATATTTGGTAATTAAAATTAAGCATATAATTTTCCTGAGCTATTTGCAACATTATCATTTTAAATCAATAAAAAAATTGTCGGTGTAGTTTACAGTTAAAAAGAATGATAGTACCTTTATGAATCACTACGTCACTCACTGAGGGCACTCCTTCCTTAGTGGAGTATGTCGAAGGCCATAACACGTCAAACAATCAATTGATTTAAACTATCATACGAGATCGTTTCATTGGGTCAAACACTGGGTCCTTTCTCCCTTGGGAAAAATCTTCGGATAATTCCGTTCCTTCCTTCATAATTAGCACATTTTACAGAGGAACCAAAAAGCTGGCACCTATTGACCATCTCCCTTAGAAAAATATCAATGCAAATCTCTCCTCTATTCATTTAAGCGTCATAAACTATCCTTGTTGAGGATTTGCAAACGAATTTGTTTCTGTTTACTTCCAAGGAAGCCTCTTTCTTCACGGGTTGGGAGGTTGAGGGTAGGTTTTTTATTATTTTCTGCGTCTCATATGCGGGCATCCTGCGTACTATGTATGCCGCGGAGATCGATAGATTTCTTTATATTTTTACGCAACACATTTTATTAATTCTGAAAAAAACTTGATAGATTTCAAAACAGTAACTTTGGGTCTTCATATTGTGCTTAATTCTGCACTCTTGAAATGATTATTTTTTTATGCGTCAACCTTTGAGAGCTATATGGAAAGGGAGGAGGAAGGGTCTTCGGGTCTGGGCTAGTGCTTGGTTCAGCATTTCTTGAGAACAATTAAAGAGAGTGAGAGAGAGAAACACTTATCTTACATCATTACACAAACAAGCCCATTCAAAGATATTTACGAAAGTATTATGTAATTCAGAACGCAATGTTATATTGTTGTGTTTTCATAAATAAAAAGTGATTTCAAACCAATTATATCTTTTGCAAATTTGTATTTGGGGAGAGGAGGGGGGGGGGTCAAAGCTTTGTGGCGCCATATGTATACGGGGGGATCTGAGTTTTTGTGACGAAATATGACGAGGAAGGGAGGGGAGGGTCAAAAATATCCGCTAAAATTGCGTGACGTCATTTATGGACGGTCCCTCGGGTCTTAAAAATTTTATTGGTTTGTTTTGCTGAACGAAAAAATATAGCAAAAACTGAGACTATTTGGCGGTTAGCGAAAAAGTACCACTTGATTCAGGCTTTCGTCCTAAATTAAGATCATTTACGCGACATAAAAACTTCGATTTCATTAACGAAATAAATCGTTTATTATGGTTATAAATAGAAAAGAAGACTAAGGAGAGGATAACTGACAACTTGATATTCTAGCTCCGAACCGTACAAGAGAAGACTTAAGAAGATCAGTAACGCTAAATAAGGAGACCAGTCACACTATAAGCTATATATGTATTTCGAGGGCCAAGCTCTTATCTTCAGTAAATGTTGATTTTTTTTAACATCAGCTACTGATGATTAGATCTTCGCTCTCGCAATACGTATTTAGCCTTACTAGTCTTTTCTAAATTCTCACCTGTACGGTTCGGAGCTAGAATTTCGAGTTAACAGCTAATGATGGTTATTATCTACATGATGTTATTATTACAAATTAATAAGAGCTTTCCTAATTCTATTCAAATATAATTATTGGGAAAATCTCAATCGAAGAACGATTTTGGAATGCACACATCAATCCCTACACGAGATCATGCTGTCTGATCCTAATTAGGAGAAGCTACGACCTTCTGGTCAAGGATTTTAATGAAACGCGACCAGGTTATTCCACATCGAAAAATAAGGAGACCCGTGTCTAGGGGTTTTTCTGAATGGACTCTTGAATTCGAGAAATCAGCGTCGAAAACATGCAAAAACGTATGCAATTTAATAGGTTTCATTGTCGAATTGTTTACAAGAAATGGAATGGGTGAGCGGATAGCGTGCCTAGATCCTATGGCGTAGACCTGGGTTCGGTCTCAACCGTTTTCGTTTTTTTTTTTAAATTATCCAAGCGTTATTTGAAAAGTAATATTCTCCGGTATAAATATGCTGTATAATTTTAATTTGGAGGTAATAAACGCAGAGACATATAATAATGGGCATTTTAAATTCTTTATTAATGTCTCCACAGTCAACTTGGTGTTTTTATCACGTTGATATTAAAAGAAATTTACAATATTCATTATTCTCTCTTCCAATCGCTGCCCGCCAAGAAAAGGCTAATATTATCGATAATATATAATTAATATAATAATATATAATTATAGATGACCATTCTTGCACGACGCCATTTTTCATGCTACGAACCATTGTTTAATTGACTGCAATATTTAAAATGCCCATTATTATATGTCTCTGCGTTTATTACCTCCAAATTAAAATTACACAGCATTTTTTAGTTGAGAATATTACTTTTCAAATAACGCTTGGATAATTTGAAAAAAATAAAACGAAAACGTTTGGGACCGAACCCAGGTCTACGCCGTAGGAGCTAGGCACGCTATGCGATCAGCCATTCCATTTCTTGTAAACAATTCGACAATGAAACCTATAAAGTTGCATACGGTGTTTTTGCATGTTTTCGACGCTGATTTCTAGAACTCAAGAGTCCATTCAGAAAAACCCCAAGACACGAGTCTCCTTATTTTTCGATGTAGAATAACCTGGTCGCGTTTCATCAAAATCCGTGACCCGAAGGACGTAGCCTCTCCTTGTAAGATGCGAAATAATTACTTAAAAGAATAACCATTAATAAAATGACGTAAGTGACACAAATATAAAGTAATTAACGCGACAGAATGAGAATGCACCAAAGCACGTTGAAATATATGTTTTCGAATACATCCATGCAAATGATAAACAATGTAATTGCGTATCACTTATAAAAAATAAATTATGAAATAATATATTTTCCAAGATGAACAATAAACGAAAGCAGGTTTCATTTTTTCTGTCCGGTAATGTGGCAGATCTGATTGAATGATCTGGGCAAGGTTACGTCATTTTTATCTTCTACTCTGTTATAAATCTTCCATACCTGGATTCATCTAAATATATGTAGCCTTAATGTATCCATTAAATGCTTATATACGCTCACCTCTGTACAATAATTGCTATTTCTCTTTTAAGAAACGACATAAAAGATTATGTAATATAATTTTTGCCAAAATAAAACTGGTCAGTCATTCAAAAAGCATATTCAATCGATTGTAGCATATCCAGCTATATAATTAAACACCAATAAAATTTGAATGACCTATAAAATGAGAATAGCATTCTCAAAAACCCCTTTAATTCCTCTTTTTATCAGCTTGTTTTTTTATTTTTGCGTAACTATTAGAAACGACATTAGTAACAAATCGCCGTCGAGAATTAATTCAGCTTATTACCTCAACAACATGAGCTCACTGCTATGAACTTTGTTGGTTTATGCCAAAGGCAATAAAAATTCCAGAGCGTAAATAAAGATAGAAACGCCAATAATAATTTACGACTGTAATAGTTGCAACGTTCTATTTTTACTGAAAGAAAACACATGTCGCTTTAACGAATGACTAAGAGCCAATTACCGTTAAGTACATTATACGAAAATATGTACTTGTATATAATTTTTGAAATTACTGAACATTTTAAAAGCTTGAGTTCCCTTAATATATTTGGAATAAAACACATGAAATTGCCACTGAAGATAAAGGATAATAAAGGATTCTTATCCGAAATTTGATAACTAATATAGGCCGTAAGAAGCACACAGAAATAAGAAATTGCCCATTACAAAAATAAGCATTTTATTAACACGATTCCATCATTCAATACTGTATCCTCATGTGCTAGAAGAGGACGGAATGTCTCCAAATTTTTTTCATGAAAGAAAAAATACGCGCAGCTGGCATCCATCTACAATGACATTTAGAGAGAGGGAAGCTAGTTGTAAAAAAAAAATTTGGCGATCGCTAATAATGAAGATATGTACGCACGATTTCTATTAGGTATGTGAGAATCCTTATATAATAATTCTCAAGTGCCCGTCTGTCTGTCGCCTTTTTTAGACACCCAGATGGGATACAAATCTGTAATAGTAGGTTGATAGCTCAGTACAACCAACGGGATAAATCGAAAATTTCAAAAATTTCTATTTTTAGGAGATTATTTTCGACCCCATTGTTCCATTTCAATATTCCATAAGAAAAGCACGGAAATCTGTGCAGGGCGTTACAAAATTGTATTTTTAAATTAGTTAAAATTAAAATAGAAACTCGCGACTAAAACACTTTTATAGCTTAAGGCAGTGCTCTCCAACCGGTGTGCCGAGGCACACTGGAGTGCCGTGACGAAGTACTTACTGTGCCGCGGGACGGTCGGAGCTTATGCAAGGGAAAATCAGAAATTGTAATTCTCAAGCTATAAACGAGCGTGAGAAGTTTCTTCATCTGAAGGACATGTCAATTAATAATTCCTTCCTAAAACTCGAGAGGAATTCATTGAACTCAGGAGCGATTGCTTGAAAACCCAAGTCAGTAGGCGTTAGTTCTTCCATTAAATGTAAGTCTTAAAGAAATTATTACAAATAGTAATATGAAAACTAATTATGCTCCCATACACCTTCAGATATTAAGACATTCATTAAAGGAAAAATATTTTTATACTCTCTTCGATGTCTTTATAATCTTGTTGTAATGCATCTGAACATTGTGATACTGGTAAAACATTTGAAAAATTAATTTTGGTTTTATTTCACAAATCCATTGCATTATAAAAATCATTTTCAATGAATTTTATCAACAATTTATTCTCTTCTTAAGAAAATATTTTATTTTTCATTTATTTTTAATGTCGCTAAATAGTTGTAATAAAAATCTTCAACAAAGTTTCGTGTGAAATTAATTTCGGTGTGCCGCGATGAATGGAAAAATCTATAGGTGTGCCGCGAAATGAAAAAGGTTGGAGTGCACTGGCTTAAGGAATGTGGTTTATTATATTTGAAAACTAAATTCAATCCGTGCCGAATTGGCGTGAAAATTTTCAATGAATTTTATCAACAATTTATTCTCTTCTTAAGAAAATATTTTATTTTTCATTTATTTTTAATGTCGCTAAATAGTTGTAATAAAAATCTTCAACAAAGTTTCGTGTGAAATTAATTTCGGTGTGCCGCGATGAATGGAAAACTCTATAGGTGTGCCGCGAAATGAAAAAGGTTGGAGTGCACTGGCTTAAGGAATGTGGTTTATTATATTTGAAAACTAAATTCAATCCGTGCCGAATTGGCGTGAAAATTTTCAATGAATTTTATCAACAATTTATTCTCTTCTTAAGAAAATATTTTATTTTTCATTTATTTTAAGAATGAAAAATATCAACTACTAAGGCAACGGGTCCAACGTTTTTAAATGAGAATTGGTAATCTGTATTGTTATAGCATAGAGTTAATGCTTTTTATTAAGGAATTGATAGATTGCAATATAAACACGTTGATATCAACCAACGTCGTATACATATGTCATAATTGTAATACACAACATATCGTATTAACTAAAAAACTCATTCTTCCTTTTAATTATGGAGATTGATAATCTATCCTTATTTCCCCTATAATAAAAGGTTATGTTGATCTGTTGGTTGGTTGGCCCATGTCACGCTCTTAAAACGCGATTAATTTAATCAAATATGCAGATATAAACTTTACATTTGGCCGAGATAATCTACCCAGATATTAAAATG
This sequence comes from Tanypteryx hageni, assembly GCA_028673005.1. NCBI lineage: Eukaryota > Metazoa > Arthropoda > Insecta > Odonata > Petaluridae > Tanypteryx > Tanypteryx hageni. The sequence continues at coordinate 96,839,786 of CM054112.1, read as the reverse complement.
CTGTGACGAAGCAAAATTTACGAAACACGCCCAGGGTTCGACTCCAGGGGATGATTTGCAACCCCCATAAGATAAAACTTTAAAATCGACTTACTGACGTGCAGGATTTTCTTCTTTTGGAAATTCATATTAGAAAATATTGACCTACGACCTTTGGATCTAAACCATTCTAAAGGAAAGATCATAAGGTTTCTTATTCTGTTCATATTTTTTCGCTTACAGTTCGAAATCCTTCATGTAAAACGTTTAATTCACATATTTTTGGGAAATCTTGCCATTTTAACGGGATGTTGCCTTGCCTACCAATTACATTGTTCAACTTAGAAATCCAATTGTTATTTCAATCCTCAATGGCGAACGCGTGCTTTGAAGGCTTTTAATACAAGGAGAGAAAGACGGGAGGAAAGGGAAATGATTTTCATAACAATCAATGTAAACAACATTCGTTGCGTTTTTACGAGAAAGAATATTAAAAAGCGAATATACTAATTTTTTAAATTAAAAACAATAATAATGAGCTAAATCCAATATTATATAAACAGAAACGGTATGAAAATCTAAGGTACTTGCTGAACGTTTTAATAAACAAACCGCGCATGTAAAAAATGTATAGTGAAGGATTGGGCGATAGGTTACGGGAGTTAGGTAGAATGGACGGCTTGGGAAATCGAGAAAGCGAGGTTTAAAAAAATCACAAAAAAATTATAAAAGGCTATGTTGTCCGTCCGTTGGTCTGAGTGAAAAGTTATTAAAACGCGAAACTCGATCAAGGATGTTGACAGAAAATTGAAATTTGGCAGAAATTTATATAAAGAGTTAATCAAAATATTTTATTGTGTTGACATGGTAATCAAAGAAATAACTGTCCGTTTGTGGCGCTATTTTGAGGGGAGGATACATTGCAATTCCTCCAAATACAACTAATAAATTTTAGGAGAAAGGGAGAAGAACGGGTGGGAGGAAGGTGGAGGATGGGAAGTAGAGAGGGTGAAGAACAGGAGGGAGAGAGGGATGGAGAATGAGAAGAAGAAAGAGGGAGAGACGAGGGAGTGAGAGGATAGGAGCGAGAAAGACTAGGGGTAGAGGGAGGAAAAGAGAATAGGGGGAGAGGATGGGAGAGAGAATAGGGGGTGAGGGAGGGAAGAGAATGGGAGAAAGGAAGAGAGAAAGTGAGGATGAATGGGAAGGGCCTTAATTTTAATACGTAATCTGCACATACCCATCAAATTTGACAGGAAATTACACTAGTCTGAAATCTATAAAAGCGTTCTTCTGCCCCTTTGGCTCTTTGTGGCTCCCTATGTCGCGCTGTAAAAATGCGAATAACTCGATAAAGAATCGAGAAACGATTTTAAAATTTGGCAGGAATACTCGGACGAAAGTTTGTTTTCCTGCCATTGATTTCTTAATACGCGTCGAATCGATTAACAGATCAGTTTTTAACGCGAGAATTTCACGCATTCTTAGTGATTCGCATTATTGCCGGTTTCGTGTAATTGCGTACCACTGACTCGGATAATAGCTTCGCGTCGCATCTGTTCACGAAATTTCATCAAAAGCTTTCCCACTGAATTCATCGGGCATCTCCCTAGTATAATAAATGTTTCGATTGTATGCTTCCGTAGCTCAATGGTTAGAGTAAAATGCTAATAACGCGGGAGTACTGGGTTCGATCCTCACTGGAAGCATTATTTAAAACTATTTTATAAGACGGCAGTAATGATAAAAACAACAGAAAAGTGTTTAAGTAGCTTCCAAATTTTGAAGCTGCGTAGCAACGGGTAATTCGGTAATACTAAAATACTAAAATATTTCTCTTACTCCGTCTGCAACAACTTTCACCACGCACCACCAGACCGCAACAATGACTGACTGTTATGCTATTTTTAACAAACTTTCTGAGAAGTTAGAAGATTGAAATTTGGTAGAAATTTTCATCTCTTATAGTAAAATCCATTTACTAAACAAAATCCCAAAAAAGATCTGTGTTTGACTCCAGGAGATCATGTAAACATAAGATAACATGTAAAAATCAATTTTTGGACTTACAGCCTTTTACTCCTTTGCAAATTAAAGTTAGAAAGAAGTGGCCTACGATCTTCGGACCTAGACCGTTCTAAAGAAAAATGACCAACGTTTCTTATTCTTACCGTTGCATTTTGCATACGATACAAAATCGCTCAAATTCTACGTTTAAATCGTATTTATCGGAAAATTTTAAGTTTTTTAAAGATGTTTCCTTGCCGACCGTGTTATTGTTAAACCTCGAGATAGTATTATCGCCTTAACCCTTATACTCTATGCGTATGGAATGCGTGCTTTGAATGCTTTAATATGAGAGGAGAGAGGAAGAAAGAAAGGAGAGAGATAGAGGAAGAGGGACAAAATTAAATGATATACAGATTGAAAATAAATTTGGCCGTATAACAATTGTATAGCGTAATGTATTACTTTGTCAAACGATTTCTATTGGCCCAAAAACTTTTTTTTCCCTCGAACACTCAGTTATGTGAATTTTATATTTATTGCTTACTTTTTAGTGGGTATAAAATTCCGTTTTATTAATTTTTATTTCAATTTGAACTTAATACTTAATTCACGCATACCTGTCATATTTGAAGGGCAATTAATTACCCTAGTAAATCTATAAAATTCGAAATTCTTGCGCTCCGAATATTCGTTTTCCTCCTTCGCGAAATTAGTCGAATGATTCCTCATCGGTAAACAACGATGACGACATAAAATTCACTTCACTCTTGCATAATCAACAATGACGACACAAGCAAAATCACTATCTCATTTTTGTGTAAACATGAGGTTGGAAATCAAAGTGCCTACGCGATCATATATTCCCATAAAAATGAATCGTTCCAAAGGAAGTTTCCGTTTGGAAGGAGCTTCTAATTCTCCTTCTCGACAGAAGAGTCACGAATGATGCTGAGTCAAGTAATTGGATAAGAAAACAATGAGGAACGTAAAATATTCCTCTTCCCACGTTTTACAATTAAGCATCACGAGGGAGTGGAAGCAAATGCTAAAGAAGGAAAGTTTTCTAAAAAGCAAAAATTGTTAGTTTTCAAGGAAATGTTAGGTGTGGGCTTCCCGAGAAATAATTTATACGAACTCGCAATACTCTGATCGCTAATTTTCACTAGATGCGTGCATACAAAGTTGAAATCGACGCTTCTGTTGGAATGTTGCCGTACATCTCAGAAGGCACGCCGACCGTAGGAATGCACCAAAAGCCTATAATTAAGTCCTGCAATGACAGATCTCCTTGAAGAAAACAATGATTGTGGGAAGGAGGGAAAAGGGATTTTTTCTTTGAGTGCCGGGATATGACTCGAAAGGGGGGATTGAAATTATTAAATCCGGGAAGCAAAAGGGACATAAAAAAGGTAACGATTTTCGGAGAATTCCGAAAGGAATTTGCTGATCGATTTCGGAGAAAAGGAAGCCGCTGGGATTCAGAATCGATCAATGCGCTTGTGCATCCGGTGATGCAAAATTCTTCGCGAGTTACGTGATGTTGGAGAAGCGTGTGAATACGATGAAAATTCATTTAAGGAAATAAACCGGAAATTGTAGGGCGAGCGCTATAATTTTCCGTAATCGAAGAGAAGCAGCTTCTCGAAGGAAACTATTTATAAAAAATTTTGCATAAACAACTAAAATGAATTCTTAGATGACTTGAGATAACATTTCCTTCCGATTCCTGATTTTCCAAATTGGGATTTGAAAACTAGCATGAGCGGTGTAAAATCAAAGAATATTATGTGACGAGACAATTAACCAATATGCTCTTTTTATATAAATGTACTAAGAGAAAAACATGTCTTGAAAGGAGTTTATTTTTCATACAACATGCTATAAATCAGCGGTGCCCAAACTACGGCCCGCGGGCCAAATGCGGCCCGCGAAGGGTTTTTGTTCGGCCCGCGAAGCTAAGGCGAAAAATCAATTCGCAAAATTTAACACACAAATTCATACATTTTTTGAAATTTTTCATAATAAAACTTTAAATATTGAAATGTTAGCCATGAAAACCTTATTTAGACATGATTTTCACTTAATGGCATCTCAGAATATATAGAAAATTTCCGATTTAAACTCTAATCCGGCCCGCCGAAGATTTGACAACTTCCAATGCGGCCCGCCAAGGGATTCGCAACCATTGATGTGGCCCGCCATTAGAAAAGTTTGGGCACCGCTGCTATAAATGACCACTTCTCTATTTCAACTCTTTCACGTTTCAGATACAATTTTCCGCAAAATATAACCAGCTGTAGAGGGATTTAATGTTTTTTCAAGAGGTATTTACGAATTTTTTAACAAAAACGCATTAAAAGGATAGTATTTTCGATTTCACGATCCATCTTATCACGCTTTGACTTAAAAAGAAAATCTGATATGGCCACCACATGACTTTCTCCATAGCTGTAATATTTCTAAATATTCCAGATAGGTTAAATGATAATGAATATTTTAAGGAACTGTGAGAAAAAATTAAAAGGCTTTACAAATAACAGAAAAAGAATCATAGCCTTCTGATATTGAATATAGCCAGGAATCTCAAACAATTAAGAAAATAAAAAGGAGCGTTACTAAGACATAACTAAGCGTCAATTGTTAACAATAGTAGCCGATGGGTCGTGTCAGCTAAAAAAATAATTTTAAAAATATCTCTTAAACAATGCATTACATGGGAAAACATTTCAAACAAAGGTTGTAGAAATTAAATTTCCTACAACATTTAAGTATTCCAATATTTTTTTACATTAATCAAATATTAAAGAAAATATTTCAAAAAAATCAGATGTGGCCACCACATGACTTTCTCCATATCTGTAATATTTCTAAAAATTTCAAATAGGTTAGATAATAATAAATACTTTAAGAAACTGCGAGAAAATTTTAGATTTTACAAAAAACAGAAATAAACTCAAACCATAGCTTTCTGATACTGGATATAGCCACAAAACTCCAACAATTAAGAAAATAAAAAGGAGCGTTACTAAGACGTACGTAAGCGTCAGTTGTAGTCGTCGCTAGGTGGCGTGGTGGCGGCAGCTAAAAATATAATATATCTCTTAAACAATGCATTATATGGAAAAATGTTTCAAATAAAGGTTGTAGAAAATTAAATTTCCTATAACCTTTATTCCAATACATTTTTACATTTATCAAATATTGAAGCAAATATTTCAAAATAACGGATAGGTGACAAAAGTAAACACCCACTTCCGGTTGACCGATTTTTATCAACAACTAATCAGTTGTTGTGACTGTCATAAAAATGTTAAATATAAAATTTCGCGTTGACCTGATAATAGGTTTTGAGTTAGAGCACCCACAAAAACTGTTACAAACAGATATCATCGAGAAAATGGTCAAAACGTTTTCAGGGGACCTCAAAACGTGTATTTCCGTGAAATCTCAAAATCGATACTTTTCATGGGAACAATACTTTCCTCTGTACTACGTATAGAGAAAGAAAAATGGATAAACTTCATTATAACCATAAAAAAATCTGATGTGGCCACCACGTGACTTTCTCCATATCTGTAATATTTCAAAAAATTCCAAATAGGTTAGATAATAATAAATATTTTAAGAAACTGCGAGAAAATTTCACATTACAAAGAACAGAAATAAACTCAAACCATAGCTTTCTGATACTGGATATAGCCGCAAAGCTCCAACAATTAAGAAAAGACAAAGGAGCGTTACTAAGGACGTAATGTGTTTACAATAGTCGCCGATAGGTGGTGTGGTGGTGGCAGGTAAAAGATTTAGTTTTTAAAACATCTCCTCAACAACGTATTAAATGGGAAATTGTTTCAAACAAAGGTTGTAGAAAATTAAATTACCTAAAACTTTTATTCTAGCACGTTTTTACTTTATCAAATATTAAAGCAAATACGTCAAAAAACGGGTGTGACAAGAGTAAACACCCACTTCCGATTAACCGTTTTTTACCAAAAACTAATCAGCATTTCTTCCTTTAACAAAAATGTCAAATATAAAATTCCACGCTGATCTGATTAATAGTTTTTGAGTTAGAACACCCACAAATCCGTCACAGACACACCCATAGACCCATAAGTCATACGTGTTCAGGAGACCTTAAAACATGCATTTCCGTTGAAATCTCGAATTCGATATTTTTCATGAAAAGTATATTTTCTTTAAACTTCGTATATGGAAAAAGTACAAATGACAAAATACACATTTAGGAATCAATGATTCTATCTTCAGTGGGCCGATCACAAATCTTTATGATCATAAATCATTATCTTTAGTTCCCAGCTGGCGGTTTCTCACGGAATGGCAGATTTAAATGGATACAGGCAATCATTTCCAAACATGGTATTAGGAATAAATAAGCTTATTTTAAAAAAACCAATTCTAAGCGAATGATAAATGTAAAACATCGGAACCAATAAATGGGCAATAGTAAAATAATTCCGTCAATAAGGAATTCAAAGCTTAAATCAACAGCTAAAGAAAACAGAAGTTTTAGTGAATAATTCAAGAGTAACAGGGAAAAACGTTCTCGGCAAAAAAGTGAACGTAAGGCATTTCCTCTGGAATCATAAAAAGAAAAAGAACTCAAAAAATTCAGATTTATGTGAGCACATAACAAGTATTCGAACCACTTCCTCCCATAAGAGACAATAATAACTGAACAATAAATTTCATGAAAAGCAGTTTCAACCCTATTTTGCATCGCGCTTAAAATTCACCAATTCATGACTAAACAGTCACTTAAACTGTGACAATTTATCCTACATTCTATAATGATAATTGGAAAGCGTAATATATTCTTTTTTAATATATCAATAAATTTTTGCTGAGGGTTCTCCTTTTAATATAATGGCTTTTGATGCTTGAAAAATCATTTTAATTATATCTTTTAACCGAATTTACTATGCATGAATATTTAGGACATATAATGGCCATATCTAGTTAAAAAAAACTTTGTTTACAAAAAATTAATGCCGTGTCTTCTAAGTACCCTAAACTGAATTTTTTTTAAATTAAATATTAGAAATAATGTTTCTATCTAATATATAAAAATGAATGTGTGTATATATGTATGTTTGTAAGTCCCTTATAGGTTTTTACACCATTTAAGCTATCGAATTCAAAAGTTTCATGGGCCATCCTATGGACAAAAGGAAGAACTTGGTCTAGGTTTGCAGATCGTGGGGTCTCTTATACCCCATGGGGTCAACAAATACTATTTCCATAAGGATACATGGGAAATACTGTGGTAACCGGGGTTGGTGCACTCGGGCATGAATATTTTAATTCTCTTCATTTAGTCGTATTACATCTTAAATCCCTCAAAATTATCCTTTAAGCGCAAAATTTATTAACATTTTCCAGGCGGCAACAAAGCTAAAATTCTTAATTGTTGTCCTCCTCAAAGGGAGATAGCAACGTAAAGATTAATGCAAGGAAAGTCACGCCGTGGAATAGCCAGATCCAAGATAAAGGGTACAAATGAATTAAATATAGTCTATGAATACTTTTAAAGCAAGTCAAATGATTTTTAAGGAATATTATAGCATTGCAATTTTTTACCATTAACATTGAAAGATTTATCGCAACATAAATCGATACATCTACTTACATTTGTTCGGTAACCAAGATGCTGTTTATCTTTTACGTTTTGGCTAATAGTATTGACATAATCCACATAATTTTATTGCTGCTTTAAAGGCCTCGGTGCATCTATCCAAGCGGATATTAAGCAAGATATTACGTAACTATATTAATGGTAAAACTTGACAATACAATAGATAAAATATTAAATGTTAATGTAAACATCGCTTGCGTAACTAAGGAATGGGGAACGAAAATTCAGGGCTTATGGTGCACTCGGAGTAATTTCTATTTTAATAAAACTGCTCGATTATGCCAAATATTCTTGGAAAAGCAGTCTGCCTTGATTATATGATGGATTCGCCATTGAGATACACCCAGGAGCACAAGCCTGACTAAAATTTTTCTTTGGTTTCTTTAGGTGGTAGTTCTTCTCTTCTCCGAATAACACATTTGAGAAATTTGGGGGCACCGACACACTCCACAACGGAAGGAGGGTCCTCCATGAATGAAAATGGTGATTCATAAAGGTAATATCATTCTATTCAATGGTAAATTATTTCGACGGCTTCAAGCGCTTTTAAAATGAAATCGTTTATGAATTCGGTTCATCTGCTCCCCTGTCTCTGTGCAAAATAACCCAGAATACCGCTTATAACTCGAAAAACTTTAATTCTTTTACAATCAAACTTTCAGGAATTACTTCGCAGCGCAATTTTTATATTTTAAGCTGCTTACCGTATACGTTTACGTCATGGGGTCGATTCCAGCAGCGTTTGTTTTCTTCATTTCATAAACACCGGGATGGGTGTAGCACGCTAATCATTTTCATATTAAAAATAACTTAGAATTATCGTAGTCGTTGAACACTTGAAACAACGGACGCCAAAAACAACGAAGCCTTGTTTCCTGCCATCGATTTTTAATACGCGTCGAATCAATCAACAAATTAGTTTTTAAGACGAAAATTTGAAGTATTCTTTCGTGAAAATCATTCATCGTCAAGGTGATTTGCACTATGCCGGTTTCGTTTAATTGCGTTTGAGGCTTGGACAATAAATTCGCGTCGCATCTATCGACAAATTCACGAAATTTCGACGTTATTTTGAATCTTAAACAATACCTTGGCTGCGATAAATGAAAGTGAACAAATATATATTAAGTTTTATGTTGATATTGTGCTAATGAATTCAGGATTAGAGATTAAAATTGTTGTATTTTTTAAAAACTTTGAAGAAAATTTCTGCGAAAGTAGAGTATCTTTTTAATCTTTCAGTAAAACAAGAAAAATAAAATTTATATAAATTTATTTTAATTAAATCACGTTCTATATTCACTAAAAAGTAACAAATAAATGTAAAGTTCAGATAATTTAAAGTTCCAAAAAAATGAAAATTGTTTTGGGAAAATAAATGTTGTCTAGCGTAATGTTTAACAAATAAATTGACTTTAATATTTCTTTGTCAAACAACTTTTGTACTCTCAAAACTATAGTTATTTTCTGAAACAATCAATGTAAATTTTATGTATTGTTTACTTTTCAGAACGTATAAAAGTCTGTTTCAAAAATCTTAGCGCTATTTAGGCTCGTTTCCAAAGGAAACAGCCTTATGAAATTGTCCTGTTTGTGTGTGTATGTGTCCCCTACTAACAACTTTTGCACCAATGGACCGATTTTGATGAAACTTGGTATGAGACTCGTGTTGCCAGAGTCCACCTCCGAGCTAGATTTTATTTGGCGAAGATTGAAGTCCCGGGTTCGATTCAGGAATGTTTTTCCCTATTTGTTTTACATAGGAAATCTCAAATCCATCGAGCAGAGATGTTTTCTTTAATACATTAACATATCTTAAAATTGTGATATCGAAGTGAGGTTTGTACTGTTCTAAGGGGAAAAGAATGTAGATTCTAATTCTTACCACAGAATTTTGATAATTGATCGTATTTTCTTGAACTTTCTCCATATACGCAGTTTAGGGGAAAGTAATGTATTAATGAAAAAAATCAACTTCAAGATTTCAACAGAAATACACGTTTTGAGGTCCCCTGAACACGTTTTGACCATTTTCTCGATTATGTCTGTGTGTGTGTGTATGTGATAGAGTTTTGTGGGTGCTCTACCTCAAAAACCAATAATCAGGTCAAAGCGAAATTTTATATTTAACATTTTTATTAAAGTCATAAGAACCGATTAGTTTTTGGTAAAAATCAGTCGACCAGAAGTGGGTCTTTACTCTAGTCACTTATCCGTTATTTTGAAATATATGCTTCAATATTTGATAAATGTAAAAATGTATCGGCATAAAGGTTGTAGGAAATTTAATTTTCTACAACCTTTGTTTGAAGCATTTTTCCATATATTTAAGTGATATCTTATATTTTTAGCTGCTACCACCACATTTCCTACAACCTTTGTTTGAAGCATTTTTCCATATAATGCTTTGTTTAAGTGATATCTTATATTTTTAGCTGCCACCACCACACCTGCCAATGACTATTGTTAACAATTTACGCATAGTTATGTCTTAGTAATGCTCCTTTTTATTTTCTTAATTGTTGGAGCTTTGTGGCTATATCCGATATCAGAAAGCTATGGTTTGAGTTTATTTCTGTTCTTTGTAGTCTAAAATTTTCTCGGTTTCTTAAAATATTTATTATTATCTAACCTATTTGAAATTTTTAGAAATATTACAAATATGGAGAAAGTCATGTGGTGGCCACATCAGATTTCTTCGTTTTAAATCGCATTTTATCGGATTGTTGCCATGGAGACGATTATTACCGAACTCGGCATGAGCATAGAGAGCATAGACGAGTGGAAAAATGGGTTATAATTGTTTTCCACTCAACTACCCTTCAGCAATGGATAGTTGATCCATACATATTAGCGTATAAACAGTAACAATTATTAAATTCGTTTATTTTTTTAAAAATGCATGCAAAAGAATACGGCAGAAAGAGATTTTGACATTGTTTTTAGTATTTTAAACAAGATAATGCTTCTCAATCATTGATAAACTATGAACTATAAGTGGTATTTATGGTATGAGAATTCCTTGGAATGATTAACACATACTGAAACATTTCCTGTCAATATAATAGTCAATTCGCGACGTTAACTTTCGGAAACCAGCCTGAAATTGTCTTAGTTTGGACATCTTGTTCCTTTAAAAAAATGTTTGTTTAATAGGTTCGTCCGTCCGTCTACCCGTGTACAAAATTACTCAAAAATGTAGGTTACAAACACCAAAATTCCAGAAGAGATAGTTCCACATTAGGGTAATATATGGTATAAAATTGGTGAATCTAGGATCAGCTGCTGGGAATTAATTAGAAAAAATCGCTTAAAAGTACACGCTGCTACAAATGTAGGCAACCACGAGTCTTTGCTATAATGGAATGAAAGCAGTCAGTGTATATAAAAGTGCCTTGTATAATTTTCTCTTAAATTCGTCCGTTGCTTGTTTTATTATTTTAAATCGATATGGAAGAGAAAGGATTTAAGATAGGAGGTGAAAGTATTACCACCATTAAATACGCAGATGATCAGGGCTTAATAGCAGAAGACGAGAAAGAGCTTCAGAGGATGACAGACAGACTAGTGGAGGTTTGCCAACAATATGGAATGAAGATCAATGCAGAAAAAACGAAAGTCATGGTGGTTTCAAAGGAACATAAAGAATTAAATATAATGGTAAATGGCCAAAAATTGGAACAAGTAAGTAGTTTCAAATATCTTGGCAGTATTTTAACGCAGGATGGAAGTAGTACACAGGACATCAGAAGTAGGATTGCAATGGCAAAAGCAGCATTTAACGAGAAGAAGGAGCTTCTCACAAGCAAGAAAATAAATTTAGAAACAAGGAAGAAATTAGCAAAATGCTACATATGGAGCATAGCTCTTTATGGTGCAGAGACGTGGACGGTAAGGAGAAAGGAGGAAAAATATTTACAAAGTTTTGAGATGTGGGTATGGAGGAGAATGATGAAAGTGAAATGGACAGAGAGGAAGAGAAATGAAGAAGTATTAGAAATGGTGGGAGAAGAAAGGATGCTAATAAAAACAATCAGGAAAAGAAAAGCAAATTGGATAGGGCACATATTGAGAAGACAGTGTTTACAAAGAACGATATTAGAAGGAAAAATTAGTGGAAGAAGAGGAAGAGGGAGAAAAGAATAGGAATATTAGATAATATAAAGCAGGGATATAATACTTATAGAGGTATAAAAGAGGCTTCTAGGGAGAGAGAGAAATGGAGGCAGCCATTCAGTTAAAAACCTGTCTTCGGACAGAAGCATGATGATGATGATGAAAGCTGCAAACAGTTCACGAAAGTCCTATGCTTAATTGTTTACCTAATATAATTATGCGATAAGATTAACGAATTATTGATAATACATATATAAAAGGCTTCACTTGTCTGTGTCAGAACGCTATACGGACTTAAATGGGAGAATAAAAAAACCGGTCTAAAACTCAGGAACTTTTCATTATATTAAGATCAATCTTTCAGGAATTACTTGGCAACACCACTTTTAAATTTTAGGCTGCTTGCTGTATACATTGAAGTCATGGGGTCGACCACTCAATTTTAATAACCTGGGATGAGGCGAAACGTAGCGTGCAAGTCTTCCTTCGTTAACACTCGAAATTTACTTAGAATCGCGATACAAACACGGGACTTGAACCAAAGAACGTCTAAAAGAATTGATTATTCTTTTCTTACCGTTGAAATTTGAGTAGGCTTCCAATTAATCAAAAAGTCGATTTTATACGCGAAAATTTGACGTTTTTTCGAAAATAAATTTTTCGCCGTTTAGGGTAATCGCATTGTTGCTGACCGCGAAATTACTTGATCCACATTTGATTAACGCTAGTACTTTTTCTAGAGTGCAACTAGGGTTTTGTTTATTTACATTTAATGCAGTTTCCAACATCACGAAATTGCGTAAATAAAATTGGGTTTTCATATAGTCAAACCCCGATTCAGCGCCCCCCTATACAGTGCCATCCCTGCATACAGCCCATTAATTGTTGTGAACAGAACTTCCATCTTATAATTACATAGAACAAGCAAATATGTACTTGGATTTACTGCCACTCCCGCTTTAGCGCCAATGTTAGTGATGGACGCTGGACGGTGGCGCTAGGTTTGACCGTAAAATAGTTTTAACTGCTTTTCTAAATATCTAATACTATGTGGCGTTAAATTCCTGAATTGTGAAATTAAAATAGTGATGACCGAAAGGACTGATTTGTATGCATCGAAATCTTTATGAGAAAGGGGGAGGGGCGAGACACGTTGAAACAATACAATAGTAAAGAAACAAAAAACTACTTAACCGTAAACAGTAAGAGAAAACATTCACGCTGCAAGTTGCTGGTAAACACCATCACAGGACCTAACTCAAAAGGGGGAAACACGCAGAAACACAACTTCATCGAAAGGCACTCACACAGTATACTCTAAACCAGGGGTCCACAAACTACGGCCCGCGCAGTGATTTCATCCGGCCCGCCTTATCAGCAAGAGTATTCATTAGATATCACTTATGATAATAAATTTACATTTTCCGAGTACTTGGGTGAAATTAACTTTTAATATCAGCGAATTACCCATTACAGAATCGAAAAAATTCCCAAAACTTGCCCTTTGAAATTTTCACACGGCCGTATGTGGCCCGCACAGTGGATCATGAAGCCTCATGTGGCCCTTTCAGTAAAAAGTTTGGTGACTCCTGCTCTAAAATAAACAAACTAGACACCGATGTACCGACGCGCGTCGGCAGTAACATTATTAGCGTAAATTGTAACGAAGGAAATAATTGATATATTTGCGTCTGAATTAAAAATATAATATTTTCAAACTGTTATGCTAGAATATTTTTATAGCAAATTTGTTTTGTTTGATCATGCTGCGGTTTTAAAATAATTCTTTGCTTTAAAACGAATAAATATCATTAATATTTCTTTGCCACAAAACATTCATTTGCCCAAAACTATTTTACTTTCCGTAAAATGCAATTACGTGAATATTATATTTACTGTTTACTTACTAGTGCCTATAAAAGTTGATTTCATCATTTTTTTATTTAAAATATATATTAATTTCATACTTAAATCACGTATGCCCGTCATATTTGACGGGCAATTACGCTAGTAATTACGAAAAAATATGTAATTTATTGACTTCCAGTGATCTACGTTAAATCATTTGTTTTGTTTCTTGAAACGTTTAATACGGAACGAAGACAAGCACTGGCTCGAATGCATGAGAAATTTGGCAGCTGCGCGCGCCATAAGCGTAGTAATGTCTTCTGAGCATGGAATAGAACACAGACATCAAGGATTGAATTTTAGTGGGGGTATGAGGGAGTGAAGAAGTAGAAGACACCTTGGAACGCGATTGTTAGGCGAGTATGAATTTTTTGGGTTACATTTTAGAAAAAAAGATCGCCTTATAATCAGGAAAATATGGAAATAAAAATAATTTAAATGTATTATGTAAGATTTGATAAATGTTGGCAACGAGCAATGTACAATTACGTTACTATTATAAATAATTGCTTGGTGAATATTTACATCTTGAACCCTTTTAATTTTAATTTAATACTTCGCAGTTACACTCCCATTTTCAAGAAAAGACAAAAACGATAGAAATAATGAATTAGTTAGGGAAGAAAAGAAAGAGCAGAGACTAATCGACGTCCTTACAAAAACGATGCGAAAGTTCTGCTCTTTTGTTAACATCGGTTGTTGGTTTTGGTGGACAACAATTAAAAAACATTTTTCCCTCCTTGGCTCTTTTGACTAGAGAGATATCGGTCGAAACATTCATCTAGATAGAGGACAACACTCGCCACCAAATAGCCAGCTAGAGCATGAAAATACTACTCATAGTTTCGGAGATAAAATTCGAGAGAATCGCGCCAATTCCATAAACGAAGGAAAATTTGTTCCTGGGCTCAAACCCTGATATTCTTTAGAAAAGGACAAAACGATGCTAAACTTTGGCCCATTTGATAGAAATCGTGAGCGTGTAGACGCTTTCCTCCTGGCCTCTCTTCCCCCTCCCATTTCCCATTTAAATGTATTGGATTTATTTCCCATTGTTTAATCCGTAAACGCCGTCAGACGTACTATTACGTCCTGCGAAAACTGTCCAATCGGCCGCCAGTTGTACTATTACGTCCTGCGTCAGCCCTAATTTCTTTTATCTTTTGACGCTACAGACTTCTTTATATCTAAATAACCTTTATATATTTTGAAAGAGGAAACTTTGTATTCTATCTATGTTTGTCCTGTATTTTTTTCCTGTTTTTTTTAAATATGTAATCAACGTTGAATGTTGCGATGGAATTTTCAATTTCGGTACGATATGACGGTGTTTCTCCGTATAAAAATCGTTTTTCAATGCGGCAAGGAACCTTTCCTTGGTGTTTGAAATGCAATAGGAACTGTGTATCTTTTCAAAGGAGAGCACGATTTTTCTCCTCTTTTTTCCTGGTGGAGCCAATTGGCTTATATCATGCGACTAAAAATTCCCAGTCAAGACATGAAAAAGTGTAGATACGTACAAATTTTCACCTAATTGGTTTAGATGGGTAGAGTCGTAGAATAGTTACTAATTTAAGTAACTTTTTTATTAAGATTGTACAACAATGTCATTCATAGATTTCCCGGTGCTGAATGTTATATATAAAGCGCGAACGCGCGCCGGTAAATTATCGACTGGTGTACATTATCTTCAACTGCAACAATGTTTGAGTGTAAAATATAATACGCAAAACAGATATATAAAAATTTCATGTTTTTCGTAAATCCACAAAAAAATCAGAAAAATCGAGAGAAAACTTATAAAGTTATGATTTTATTAATTTTCTCGAACGTTTTTGCAACGCAATCGTGAAAATTTAAAAACCTCATCCGGCCGTACGGGTGGGATTTAATAAATCTCCTCCGGGCTTGAGGGGTTAAATCGTGTAAATAACCAGTTTTTCTGGCAATAATACAATTTTTTAAGGCGATTCGGCTGGAATTTGGTTTTTTCAGCGAGAAAAATATGCTAATTTCTTTCGGTCATCCTATTGTCCAAGTGTCAAGTTAGTATGTCAATTCTAACTAATTTTAAAAAGCTATGCTACGGATACAAACCGCGAGGCAAGTTAATTCTTGTGGGAAAATATTTATTTTCAAATTAATTTTTCATAGCTATTTTACATTTCAAGGTTTTCAGATTTTTCCTGTTGCTTTCACGTTTACATCTCCATACGTCCCAAGTTTCCGACTCGAACCTTTTTCGGTCCACACCTGTGGGACGCCCGCACGCAGCTATACTACAAAAATTGTATATAGGATTCATGCCCACTCACATTTGACGGGTAATTTCACTAGTTAATAGACAATAATCATGACATTTCATACTTAAATAGAAGCGCACCAAATACGTACAGCATCATTGCGTAAACAGCTAAAGCTTATTTAGAGCATAATAACAAATTATTTACATTTAATTGCTTAAATAATTTTTGTATGGCCTAAAATTATTTAATTGGTTTACAACAGAAATAATACTGTATAAGTTTAATACTTCAATGACATGATATGACTATATTAACTAGTAGGAAAAAAGTCCACGCGTAGCGCTTATCGTCAAATAACCACTAGTTTCTCTCAAAAAAGTATTATGCAAAATAATTAATGTTATACTGGTTATCTTCTATAGCTTTATAATTTTCATATTTCTTTAAATTTGGAATTACTTCACTCTTTTCTACCTAAAAAATTCGGATGCCCGAAAGCTTCCACTACAGCTCAACAATTTGCCTCTATCGCCGTGGACGTCAATACTCTCTCATCTCTTCCATCTCCTAGTTCTCCTCTAGTATTCCCTCCTTCCTTTTCCTTATTAAGCTAACCAAATAACATTCCATTTTGACCGTTGACAATACAGTATTCCATCCCTTTTAATCAAATTAAATTACTTGTAGTTGCACTTAATCTTCGTGAGATACATATCCTCCCACATACCTGAGATAAGACAAAAGCCATTAAAACAGGGCTCTAAAGAAACAGAGAGTCTAATTAATTATGTCATCAGAAGCTATGAAATAAAAAATTAGGATGAAGTAGTCTTCGCCGAGTTTTAAAATTACACATTATAAGGTGAAATAGAAGATGAATTTAGTTGGAAGAAGGAAACTACGAAACCAACGGCGAAAAATTCCGGAAAGATGATTTCAAGCTTTTCATAACTTCTCCACAAGAACGAAACTAACAAGATGGAAAAGTATACTTCATAAATGGAATACACAGAGATTTCAAAGGCGTTCTCAATGGGAAATACGTATGAAGCGGTATCGAAATTTTAGGGCGATTCTCGAATTTTTATCTGCGAAACTATAAGTCGTAATTAGTCTCGGGGATTACCTTATAGTAAAAGTTGTTCTCTATCCAAATAAATTTTTTAATCTATACTTCACAGATCATATAAGAGAATGGGAGCGAAATATGTGGATTTTTAATTGTTGTTTGATGAGAGAACCGTCTTCGCGATCGATTTAAACAAAATATGCGATGTTTTGCTTGGGATTTTCTCGAATTTTTATCTCCGAAGCCATAAGTCGTAATTATATGGTCTCGGGAACTATCCTGTAGTAAAGGTTGTACTCTATCCGAATAACGTTTTGAAACCATACCTCACAGATCATATAAGGGCGTGGGATAGAAAAACATGGATTTTAATTGTTGTTTGCGAGAGCACCATTTTAGAGATCGATGTAAACAAAATATGCGATGTTTTGCGCGGGATTTTCTCGAACTTCTATCTCCGAAACTATAACTCGTAAGTATGTGGTCTCGTCGACTTTCTTGTAGTAAATGTTGTTCTCTATCCGAATAAATTTTTAAATCTATACCTTACAGATCATAAAAGAACTAGGGAGAGAAAAGTTTGGTATTTCATGGTTGCTTGACGGATGCCATTTAACGAGATACGAGTATAAGTTTATTGAAGTAATAATGCAAAGTGGAAGTTCTAATTGACGGATTCAGTTCAAAATCACAATTGGGCGATACATTTTAATAACGATCACTCATACTTAATTAAATTAATATCCGTCCAGTGGTTTAGGAGATGAAAGTTGCGACGGACGGACGGACGGACGGACCAGACGTGCTCATAAGGCATTCCGCTATTACCGCTTCGCTGGTAAATAACACCTTAAAAAAAGGCAACAAAGACGCGTTATATTGTGCTAAGATAAACAAAAGCAAATATTTTACCTTATTTTTTCGAAGAAGACCCTCGTTATATCCAGCACATAAAGCTCGATCCTCTTTTAAATCAATTTACGAGAAACACGCAAATATGTATTCTCCTTACCACTCTGCGTTCTCAATTTCAATTTCTACGGGAAAGATTTGTCAACGGAAGCATAGGAAGAGCTTACTGTATTACGTAACGTCAATTAGCGCCCATATATGTCTCATGCACAAATTCTGTACGTGATTATTGCGCAACGGATAACCCCTTTAAGTAGATGAGAAAAATACAACATACTGATGCAATTTCGTAGAACAGATTCACAGCTTGAGTTAACAGGCTAGAGAGGCTGCGTCTAAGGTACGAAGTTCGCCTGGATAGGAGAGGCTTGCGATTCACCGCCTTAATTTCAAACATAAATTAAAGAGCTCTAGAGTATCTATATTATTACTGGATAAACACTGATTATGACTGCCATGAAACTGAAATACGAATCAACCATTCTGTGGCTCTTTTAGCTTACGTAATCTCCATCTATTCCAGCAACAATGTGAAATCAATATGTCAATTTCTAATTTAAACAATACCAACGTTCTTAAATTCGAGTGAATAGGAAATTATCATAATAATTACTTATTTATGAAAGAATGAGCATAACAGCTCATGGTGACAATAAATTTCCTCAGGTACTTAAACGCATTAGTACAAAGCTATGGCTACAGGACATCAAGAACGATTCCGTTTTCTTATAAAAGCCTTTGTATTTCTTTCATATCATAATAAATACGAATTTTCAACGGTTGCAGCCACGAAAACTACCGTCCGAGGGATGTAACAAAAAATTAATAATAAGTTACGTTTTAGCATAGAGTGGATGGCGTTGTTTCATCCCAGCGAGAATATTTTCACCGAGTAATAGTTTCAAATATTTTTTCTTTTGCCATTACATAAAAGATATTCAGGGCGATGAAGAATTTATTGATTGTTCCCTACCCGAGAGGTGAAATTCGTCATTAAAGTTTAAGATGAAAGAATTAATACCATGACTTTTTCATATATAAATGAATATAATTGAATAATCCAAATGAAATGAATAGACAAAGAAAGGTTGGGAAAAAAAGATGGACATTTCAGCCGAAAAGCAGCTGTCATCGATAGGTTCACAGATTTTAGACTCCTAGGTTTCTTTATATAATGAATCGCCACTGATGATAAGTGTTTATTAGCTGTAATGCGCATTAGTTTTCCCAATTTTTTGTGGCTGCTGGAGCTACATAGTTTATCAATTGGATTCCAGCCATAAAGCGAGATCAATAATTTTCTTTCGAATGATTATAACAGCACAACGAGAGTACTGTTCGAATTAAAGTATTTAACCTGCCATTTCGAAGAAATATTTCATCCCTGAGGCGACTACATCCCGGCATTGAGCGTCAAATATTTTCCACCAGATTTTTTTCGAGGCTCAGGGGGAATTCGACATATGGCAAAAATATTATGTCACTTCTAAAAGAGGCTTATTAATGAAAAGTTCTTTCTTGCGAGGAAGACTTGAGACGTCACGGTCGAACCGGATCTCGACACGGTCCAAATGTCATCAGATGGAGTGATGTCATTCCGGGGTCAACCAATGACCGAGTGGGCTAACACCCCGACGAGCGGCAGCGCCAAGCGGTCTGTTTTACTCTCCTAGACAAGCGGCAACAGCCGTCAGCGTTAAATGAGCTAAGATGACGCTTCAATAGGAATACAAAGCCAAGCCGACGATAACCACGAGCACGTCCTGATTCTAACAAACGGAGCCAATTTATAAGAACAGTGCCTGTGTTATTTACAGGTCAAGGATATATTGAATGGTATTTAATCCTTATTAAGGGTCCTGAGTGATATATTGACTCCAATTAAGATTTAAAGAGAATTTCAAAAAGTTAACCTTCTGGATATAATTTGATGTTGTTACCGATATACTTAGAAAAAACTGATTACTCCATGTCTGGCAGAGGTGCAGCAACAAACAACTAAATGCTTCATAAATACAAGAAAACTGAAGTAACTCGCGATTAAAAATAATGAAATGAGACCAACTAGTAAATTAAAAAGTTTTTATAAATCTTAATTATAAAAATAACTAATAAAAGATACCCCCTAATTGGTTAAGTAAAGCAAATAAAAATTAACTGAAGAATTCATAAATAAATGATTAAAAATCTATATATTTATTTGCATAACTAGTTACTATGAGCAATAATGACATTTTTATAAAATTCTCAATGATGGGTGAAAAATTGCGACTCTTAATTTAAATTAAATCTAAAGATACAATAGGACATCGTTAAAAACGGCGCGTTAATTTAGATACATGAACATTATTTCCTGTTAAACGATATTAAAAATTCTGCCATAGCTAACAAAGTCATTCAAAATATAAAATATACGCAGGAAATCAAACCTAAAATTCCCAAAGCTCATTTGAAATAGCGTGAAACTCGAATGTAAATATATAAACTGCATTACAAATTTACATCACATTTTAAAAGACGTTGGCTTGATCTATGAAATGACTCAACGTCTTCCATTACAGATTTAACGCCGACGAATTAAGCTTGTGTACTAAAGCGTCATCAACATCGATCATAAACTCCAAGACATTTCAAAATACGAGTCTTTCCGGACGGATACGAATGGTTCTTAAATATTGGTATTCCTGCTGCCCTTCCATTAGAATAACCGGAAAGAATAAATTGTAGATACGAATAATCCGAACTGCTTCGCGCCACGTCGATTTAAATAAAACTCTCATGGCGTAACGGACACCTCCGCAAGCTCCACACGGCGGGGAGTCCAATTTCTTTGTGAGGACCTTAGATGTTTTTCCGGGACTTCAAATTTGTTTTGACGGGAGGTGGGGCTAAATATTTTCTGGTACGCCACTGCTCATCCTGCATTTCATCGCATTGACGTTTCGAAACTCCATTTGAGCTAGTAGGCTTGGTAGCAAAGAAAGACTTTGAATGTTGTAGCCATTTTGCAAGACGATTGGCGCAATTTTTCCCAACAAGAAACGTGCAAGTCTCAGAAATAAGAAAAAGTAGTAACGTTGATGAGACTTCGATTCCGCAGAAACTGCGCGCCAGGGTCAACTCAGACTGTCTCAGCCTCTTCAACATACTGTCCATTTCTCACCCTCTGTCATACCAGAAAAAACGCGTCTCCTAAATTTGTATTGCCCCTTTTTATCCCGATAGCTGGGAGACTCCAAACTGCAGACTTCTTGCCCATCTTCCCTAAACTGTTTCTCTACTTCTCTTTTTTACTTCTCAAGCTACTTTTTTGGTTCTATCTCCTAGCTTAATAATCCTCCTTTTTCTTGATTTTTATCCTTTTGATTTTTTGTAGTAGTAAGCTAATTTTCGCTTTCATCGTTATCGCCTCTTCCCTTTCTCACCATTTCGTACCTCCTTCTAGCCTTTTTTCTCTTTCTAATTCTCCTCCATTATCCTCTCTTATTTCCATCGTCAATTTTCCTCATCCAATTTTCCCCCTCATCCTTCTGTCGCTAATTTGCTTTCATTTTCCTATAATTCATCCGCCTTTCCCACTTCTCTTTTCCCCAATTCTCATTATCCTTCTCAGTTCTTCCTTTTCCTCTTTCACTCTCTTTTCTCCCTCTTTACCTCACATTCCTCATTTTCCTCATAACCCATCATCCTGATTCCTACCTTCACTCATATTACCCTCACCTTGTATTCCTCCCTCTCTTAACGTTCCCCGTTTCTACTTTTCAACCTCATATTCTGATTAAACTTTATCCTTCATTTTCTTTTCACCCTCGTTCGTCCTCTATTCTTTTTCTACATTCCTTTACATTTCTCGTTCATGCATCTTTCCCTTTCTTTATCATATTCCTATTTCTTTCCTCATTTCTTCTGCATTTTTCTCTCCTCCGCTCCTACTTTTCTTTCTCTGTCTCCCAACGCTCTCCATTGATCTCTCTCTTCCCCATCTCCAACGTATATCCAATCCTTGCCTTCCCTCCTTCTTTTCAGCCTCCCCTCCTTCCTTCTCTTTTTCCCTCTTTTCTTCTCTTTATCCCTCTTTTCTTCTGAATCACACCATTTCTCGTCCCATCTCCATCCTTTCTCTTGTTTTCTCTCTTCCTATCTTTTTCTTCCCTTCCTTCTTTCTCCCTCACTCCATGAGGTTTCACTTCTTTCCTTCCTCCTTGGACATCGCTTCATCATCCGGTGACGCACGTTCTGCAAATATCCTCAATGCCACGCAAAGATTAAAATATTCTCGGTATTCCGATTGTCTGGGTGGAGACTGTTTTGAGTATTGTAGGAAGATCCGCCTCACGTGCGTAGCGGCGGCGGCGGAGAACATCCCCTTTATCATCTGAGGCGAACAACGTCGACCCATTGGCAATCTTCAGGCACTTTTCCCGCCTTTCTCGCTCGGATATTGCGTTAACTTTGCTCCTAAGATACTCAAGGTGAGAAATAACTCTTTTTCGCGCAAAGTGCGCCAATCGTTTCCGGAATTGCCGCTTACAAAATAAATATTGGTATGCCTGAAAAGGCAACCCAGAAATAATAGTGTAGGCTATGCATTTCCTACGAGTTAAATGTAATGTGTTTTAATTGTATTTCAGACGCCACATATGGGCTATTTATTCCTAAAGAAAAATCTATTATATGAAGCTCATAACTGTCATTAAAAGAAAATTACGTATATTTTCAGCTATTGCAAATATATCTATTTATCTATTATGAAAATCCATTTTATATTTTGAAGAGATTGTTTGGATATTTGGTTGTTTGTGTGTTTGTTTGTTCATGGAACTCCTCCTAAACGATAAAAGATGGAACAACAAAATTTTGTACGATTCTTCCTTACATCCAAACTTAGTGAATGGTCAAAGGTTTGGTCAACCTAATGTTTTTTATGGGTTTATTTTTGACTCAACTGTTCAATATCAATAGGCCATAAGAGTTGCATGAGTTTCTGTGCAAGCCAGTACAAAAATGCTTTTTAAAATTACTTAAAATTAAGATATGAACTCGGGACAAAAACTGTTGTATAGAAAAAAATGTAATTGCTTATTTTTGAAAGCAGAATTAAAATCCGTGCCGAATTAGCTTAAATAACTGATTTTAATCACATAAAAAGGCTTTTCATTCCTCTCCTCAACAATGCCAAATGCTAATAACCATGGTGACAAGCCCAATGCTTTTAAATGGGAACTGGTATCATATACATATGATACGATAGCTTTAGTTTATTGCTTATAACGGGAAATAATGGCGTCATATCTGGATCGATATTTTCAAATTGTATTTTTATGTAGCGTACACTCGAATAATTAACTCGGAACAAAAGCATCAATTAGTGTTAAAAATATAGTGCATTTATATCTTATCAATTGAGTACGATCTCCGCTAATATCTTACGGATTTCCAGGAAATGGGCGATTTACATCGCCTGCAATATTTTTATTTGATAGAAATGTATGTGTTCGTTCCCTGTAATTGACAGAGAAATTTGTTTTTTCATTATCATATCATAATTTATTTGTCCAAAGATCATACAGCAAAAAAACGCTGTTGGTATAGGACATGTCAGAACAAAAAACATTAGTTACACATCAAAATAAAAAACAGACATGTTTGCAAATCGATACCTTTCATACATAGACATTAGGGAAATTCACAAATACTATAATAACATTTATTCAGAAGGAAAATCAAGTTTTCTTTTAAATAAATTGGAACTGTCAGTTAACATTGGAAATCAATAAATTGAAAGATATCACAGAAGATACTTCTATAACATTTCTTTAATTTCGACCAAAATATAATCTATAAACTCCTCCTTCCTTAAATACCTATATGTATATTTTGCTTTCTCTTCAACTGAACATTTGTATGCATCAATTAAGTCAATATCCTATATCAGTGTATGATCACTGGATAATAACATTATTATTATTAATTATACTTATTAGATTATAACAACACTTTCCATGTTATACTAACACTTTTTATCGCCAAAATCGATTTCAAAGTCCGGGAACTAATTTTGTTTCTTAGGTTTGACTTTAAAATATTCACGTGACAAATTAGACCTACAAAATCAGCATGGGTTAACGTATGGTTATGCTATATTTGACTATATCTTCAAACGTGTTTCCACCGGTTGCATCCCTAGAACTTGCAATGGAGTTTTTACCACTGGAAATCAATTCGCGTGAAATCACTATATTTTAAATGATTGTTCATTATGATTATTTGATAAAAAATACAGTCGCCAAATTTGTCGATAAAGGAAGCGGGAAAATTTTATTTATTTGTGCAAAAGATGTGAAGACAAGAAATACTGCATACCATCAAGCATTACAATAAAAATTTACTTGATTTTATTTTCAAATCTTCCTCAATATTTTTTGTCTTGACTTAAAAACCCGAGCAACGCCGGTTACTTTCAGCTAGTACATTATAAAATGTACACGTATTTCCACGAAATCCACAAATGCAATTTATATTCTTATGAATTGTTTGGAGTCATTTATAAACAAATTTTGATATAATTAGCGAACGAGTAAAAATTGGGAACACTTATTCGAAGAAAAAAAGAACGGAAGAATATTCTTCCACCATTAATAAATTTTAAGATCACTGGTTATATAGTAATACCACTCTTTCAGTCTACTCAGTAGTACAATGTAAACAGACAAGAGCTTTCCTTTTGAGTCATAACCTTGCTCACATCCACACCCTCTAGCCTGTCCTCATCGTCCTTTACTCTTACTTCACGCTTCCCTCACCTGGCAGGACCAACTTTTTCTTGGCCATCGGCCCTTGGCCCACCTGCCTCGCACACGCCCACGTCTACCACGAGGAGAATTTCTGCCGTCGGCTCATCCCTCATCGCTCACTCCCATCCCCATACTTCTAGCACTCCTTCCTAACATGGGCGGACCCATTCTACAACACGAAATAACACATCTCCAATACTGGATCGCTCCGTTTGCAGTTTCTTCTACGCCGAGATTCACAATTCAGCTATACAAGGGGAAAAGTAATGATTAAAACCGATGAGTAAATATCCGTGCATCGCATAAGGTACGAGGGAAAAGCCCAAAGGAGATGCCGGTTATAAGGCAGGAAAAGTTCTTTATTGGTAAAATATAAGCCTATATGTGAAATAAATATAGGATATGAAAAGACTCGAACAAATGAGAATATCGTGACTAAGTTCCGTTACCTTTGACAAGTCTCTAGGTTAACATCAACAAGAGCGTAGGCCATAGTAGAAGAGGATTCAAATTAAGCTTGGCAACACTTCTCACCTCCCATCTTAAGTATTCAGAGACGTTATATAAGTGAATGAACTTTAAGGAATAAGGCTATAAATATGGTGGAAGCATTTGAGGTTAAGGAGCAGGGAGGTATGTTGAAAGAAGATATATCAAAACCTATTGCCAATAGTTTGAGGGGTAACTTTGTGGAAGGGATAATTCATCATCACAGAATGAACAAAAACTGTATTAACCTCTTGGGTTTCACAATAAGAGTTTCGGATGCTTCTGTAGAGGGGTGGGTAGCGTTTTTGCCAACCAATGTTAGTGTATTAGGTTCGAAATCTGCCAGGTACATAAAGGTAGAAAGCAGTCTTTATTACTCTTTTTTGACTCATTGTGAAATTCCTCGCTTAAGAGATAATGAGAAAAAATAATATATGCTTACGCGCAGATACATAAAAATATAATGCTTCTTAAAAGCGGCAGTGGATAACTAAGAACTTAAACTTTGGCGATTTTGTGGGCCATATTTTTAGCCTGCTTTCCAGAATGGAAATAGGCTTATAATTCCATCGTCTCTACCTGCCTGTCCTCCCCTATTAACTTTTGAACAAATACACCGATTTTCATGACACTTGGTGGGAATCTCTCGCTACTGAGGCCGAGCTCCCGAGGATAGTTTTTGTTGCGAAAATTGAAAGTTGCGGGTTCAATTCCAAGAACTATCCTTCCCATTTGATTTACATGGGAAATCTGAAATCCATCGTGCAGGGTAATTTTTTCTTTCACATTAAAATATCTTAGAATTTTAATATCGGAGCGGGATTTGTGCTATTTTCTGAGGAAAGGAATGGAAATTATAGTTTTTATCGATAGTATTTATTCGAATTTCACGTAAATGCAGGCGTTTTTGCAGTTTTTATCACTCATCACGAGAGCGTTGCCATTGCAACGACTATTGTTGGACTCGGATTCGGTATAGTCTAGTATATACACCAATTTTTTTGCCACACAAATATGCATGATCAATTTCGTATTCCGTTCGAATGTATTCGTAATATTTCATTAAGCTAAATTATGAAATTTGGGAACACAAAGAGCAACTCATCCGCGGTGATTTTAAAACTATTAAAGTCAATATAAGTAATTGCTGCACCAAATATAATTTAAGTAAGAAAGTAGAAACCATAAGTTCCATTTGGACCATCTTGTTTATATTAGGGCTTCCTCCCATTTGTATTACGTTCAATTCTAATTTAAACTCCACAAAGCATTTGATTAACTTCGAAATTCAGTCCAATTACCATGAAAAGTAAAATGTTTCAATTTGATACAAAAGCCTCAAGAGATCAGCAAATTGTAATGGCAACACCGGCAGAGACACACTTAAGCTCCATCTTAATGTCATATAAAAAAATTGTTTGTTCTAAATATACTGACGGGTTAAATTAATTAATTATTAAATTAGCATCTAATTTGTGCCAAATTTGAAGTCCTACTCATAAATTGGAAAGGTAAATATAGCTTTACATTGGTTACAGTAATTCTGAACGAGTCGTATAGTAAATTTTGTAAGAATTTAATAATTTTAGTAAAATACTTCAAATCGCCTTAAAAAAACAAAACAAATACTGAAAAAATTCCATATGGATTGCTCCGTATGCGCGATCCCCTTCAAACCATTCGCGACCCCAGATTGGAAACCTCTGGCTTAAATAAATAATTCTTAAAGAAAATACGTTGTCGAAAAGCTCCTTAAGGGTCATACCTTAATTAAATGTTTTCGATTCAACTTTTAAAAATCCAGCTCCAGTAGTAGAGTAGTAGTAGAGTTGATTTTATAAGGTGTGTCGACAGCAAGGTCATTTCACACCGTACCCAGCTCCAGAATATTTGAAATGGAAAAAGAGAATTTCAAGGAATCTAGCCTAGATGTTTTATATCTTAGTGCGGTGGGGTCCGTTTATTAGAATCACTTGTTAATTGAATCAGCCGCTATGTTGAATCAAAACCAGAAAACCAAGATTATTTTGTACCTAACGTTTTCCAAATTATCCCCTTATTGGTATCACATATTTTAGATAATTGAATAATGCGGCAATAAACGGCTGTAGGGTCGTATACCTGCTTTAGTGAGTTAACCTCTAGAATAGTGTCTTCTTTATGGTGGACTTGTCCTTGAGCAATGGTGAAATTAACTCTCTTCCTTAGCATTTAAAAACAGCTCCAACTCAGGAGGAAAGAAGCAGAAAGATCGTGTAACCAATCTCGTTACCTGTAAAAAGATTGGCATTGGCAAAAAGAATCTCCTAGTTATAGGAAATTCAAAAATCCCACGCTGATTTCGAGATGCATCGCTACCAGACACGTATAATCGTATAAGAACGGTCGGAATGCGTGGGCAACCAGTCAGTTATTCTCATTTTCTAGCGGAGAAGCATGTGGCTAAAATATGGAAAGTTGTATTGTTCTTGGCAATTGTACAGCTCATCCAAGAGTGCCGACCAACAACATACAACTAGTTTTCCTTCCAGTGAATACAAAATCGATTATTCAACCATTAAATAAAGAGGTCATTAAAACACTTAAGACTTTCTATTGACGAGATATGAGGAAGGTGATCATTAGAATAATTGATAAGGAAGACGGTGAAAAAAGAGCTGGAGAAATTGCCAAAACGATCCACTTGTTAGACGCAGCTCGCATGCTGAAGAAGGCTTGCGAGGAAGTAACGTCAACAATGGTTGCTAACTGCTTCAGAAAAGCAGATTTTCATCACATCGAACAGAACCATGAAGCGAAAACCGAAGAGGAAGAGTTAGTAGATGTAATTCAATCGATTAATACATCGTTGTAGCTCCTACATTGGCAGAAGATGATATTGCAGTAGTCATTCTAAATAACCATTCAAGTGTCGATGGAGATGTAGAGGAAGAAGAAAAATAAATATTTATCGGCGCCTAGTAAGATATGCTTGGGCTGTTCTTATAAGAAACCTAGAAGTGAAAGGACGGCCAGAGGAGTTCAGTCGCTTATACATGGTAGAAGATGACCCAATATCTCATATTAAGGAGATAAAGATTCCAACGACTTTGGACAACTTTTTAAAAACTAATATATAAAATGGGTGAAATTCGTGTCTAAAATTTTGTTTATTTTGAGCTTCTTTATATTATATCTAAAAAGTTAACATAACCATGAAATTATAATTAATGAAATAGATATGAATTTTATTTTAACATTTTTTTAACGTACCTAAGTATCGAATCAAATAATGGTTTCCCGAGTTGATTCCAATAAGAGGAACCCACTGTAATGCGGATATCTAATGGTGATTTTTAAAAGCGTATTACGAGAATCGTGCCACTCACCCAAGTGTATCTCGAGGATCAGAAGTGTGCACCGGATGACGGACAATATCGATCGGAATATGCGCCAAATGACGTTCGGTTAATAGTTTTATACGAAAGATTTTATTAAATTACTAATAAAAGTATCAGAAGTAGACTGAACTTGTTCGGAGTATCACGTCAATATTCGAGATTTGGAATACATTCTCTTACATAGCTTGCTTTTTAACTATGCATTAGAAATATTAACCGTTATAAAATTTGCATCGAAATTTGTTTTAATATATTCAAAACAATAAATAGTGCGTTAGATATTATAAATAGCAATGATGGACACATTTATTTATTCGACAAACAAAAATTGGTGGTAATATTTCATATGGAAACCAGCGTACTATTTGAAATTTTCCGTGGTTTTTTATTGTTGTCAACGAAAACAATCTTCGTAGCAACTGAGGTAAACATAATCTGCAATAAATGCATAAATACGATTAATTTCCTTTCGTGCGCATACAGCATA
Source organism: Tanypteryx hageni (assembly GCA_028673005.1). Taxonomy (NCBI): domain Eukaryota; kingdom Metazoa; phylum Arthropoda; class Insecta; order Odonata; family Petaluridae; genus Tanypteryx; species Tanypteryx hageni. The sequence goes on along the minus strand of CM054112.1, from coordinate 96,810,740 downwards.
TAGTAAATAAAATGAAATGGATTATCTATGGCGAGGAAATGAACTTAAATACGTTTTTTTTCTTACGTACACACAGCGTTTGCAAGTGAAAATAAATGGATAATTTAGGACGAATGAATGATCGTGAAAGTAAAAATTATTACTAATAATTTCAAGTCGAGTATGATTTAAATAATTTTTTGTTTTATTAATTACAACTGATTATAAAATGAATTAGTATATTAAAAAATTCAATATTGTCTTAGCATCGCTCGTGATATATAGTTCTAAAGTGCTTGGACATTATTATAAGCGATAAATATTAATATATATATTAATCTTTTTTCACGTGATAACATAAATCGTAAAGAATGTAGCTAGATCTCGAATGATATTTAACCTGCTAGGTTATGTTTGCAGTGGGTGGAAAAATAATAATTTTAGTAATGACTTATAAACAATGCTGAGGCCGGCGTCGCGAGCCCCCCGACTTTTCGGGGCTCTCAGATCATTCGCGCGCCCCTTCCCCCTTCGCGGTGGCGGCATAATAGTTCCGTCCTTGCCACGTACGCACTTTCCGTCCTTATTTCCTTCTCACTAAACCTCGAGTCGGCTAAATGTCAACATCCCACACGTCCCTCAATCTACCAACCCTGCCTCAATCCCTTGAAAATGACCACTTCTTCCTTTGCTTTAAAATATGACCCAACCTCTTGGACTGAGGTAATAAAAAATCCCACCACCATGATGTGTTTAACTCGGGGACAACTGGTTGCGTTCTTGGCGTGAACCATCCCTTTTCTCGGTTTCGTTATTGAATCATACCAAGAACGGCAACGACTCACCCAGAAAACTTGTACAACACACTTCCTCCAAATCAATTTCATTACTACCTTCTCGTGACTCTATTATTGTCACTTGTGCTCGTTTCACCCTTCCAAATCATATAGGTTGTACCTCTGAAAAGGTGTTAACTTGAATCAGAGTAGAATCCGAATGTGTTAACAATAATAGCTATGTGTACAAAAGATAATTTAAATATCAACAAATTAAAAAAATAACAATTTTATAAAAAAACCAGTTATTTCGAAATACACAAAACTAATTTTTTCGAATGTACTATTTGAAATGTGGATTTCGACAAGTGCGAGTTCAACACAAGCAAATTTATGAGAGATAAACAGGTAACTAGTGGACATTAACAATAAATGATTCATTTACCCTATCAGGTGAGAAAATCGATGGCCTTCATTTGTTTTAAATCTCAATGTCATCCACAAATGCGGCTAAATAAATTTACTCTGCACTCTTTGAGCATTCCACAGCTAAGAGACTCAAAGCCACCTCTGCGATGCTAATACAACCCTATAGCATACTTCCTTTTCATGAATCGACCAATGAACGTAGACTCCTATTTATAGCATGCAAATTAAATTATTCCTTAAAATAACCAGTCAACCAGCCACACGTCTACGATATGGCAGGAAACGTACAATCTGCCAGCCATTCAAGATTGATCCCTTCTAGGAATATTGGCTCAAGAGGAAGCCATCATTAACCCTTCATTACGAAAAACCGCAGAATCATCATTCGCGCAAGTGGGCACGAAGAACAAATCAATCACCGTATAAACAAACATCACCCAAACGCTCACAAGTAATCCCTCTTGCCTTCAGCCTGGCGCCATCCTCGAAGAATTTCCTCTGCTCAATCTCATCCTTTAACATTTATCAAAATATCTTTGCTTCGCAGAAAATCTCCGATACCAAAGTGAGAACGTAGACTAGTACAATGAAAAAGAAAGAAGTAAAGAGGAAATAAGCCGGGGAAGAACGAAGGAGAACGAGAAGAGAAGTATAAAAGGAACAGGATGGGAATAACGTAGACGTCAGAATGAACGAGAACAAAATCAGTGAGAAACTTAAGGGATCGATTACGCGATCAACAATTTAAAACATAAAAAGACTAAAACGTTATAGGAAGAAAAGAGAAGAATGAAAGGGAGAGAAAGAGAGTAAAGGGAATATGGGTAAAACCCAAACATCCGTGACGCCATCCTCCAGACAGCACTTACTCATTTCGTTTTCTGCGACGGTAAAGTATAACCAATATTAATTAGAGGTCGACTGAGACTCAACCACCCGCCCCGAGAGGAATTCCTCTTCTGTTATTTTTTTATTCCGCCAACTCCTCTCTATTGGTTGCATGTTTACTCTTTCAATTAAACGAAAGAGGAGAGGCATGTCGCAACACACGCGCTCCATTTCGCTCCACTTCTAACGCGTCATCAATCGACTAAAGAACTTTTTGCGTTTTAACTTTACATTACATGCTAATAAAAAAATTGATACATTTTTTCCGCCGCGACCTTGACGTGTCCAAACGCCCCTTTTTCCTGCGTATTTGAGTGTCAGGCGATGTTCACCTTTGTAGAAGTGGATATTAAAAAGCCTTTTGGATAATTCATCAATCTAATAATGCTAAATATTTAAAAATATTTTCGCATATGAAATGTGAAATTGAAAGAAAAATTTTGTTAATTGGAGAGATTTCCATCGGTGGTATTATAATATTTCATGTATCAATTCACAATTCCTATGGTAATTTTACATATCCTTTTCCAAATACATACATAGTTATATTTTGGGAAATTTTAAAATATAATAAACAAATAGCCAATTAAGGGAATAGCGATATTATATGCATAACAGTTAATAAGCCAATACTTAAACTGATACAAGAAAACAAATAAGATCCAATTTGAGAAAAAACTAGCTCTTTACAATAATATCTTTATATTTTGATTTACAAACTTTCAGCGTACAGCTAAGGTTTATTTCCTTGATTTTATTTCAAAAATTAAAATTCCCAAATTAAAAGATTTATAACCATAACAGGCGATACGCAACCCCGTAAAGAAGTAACTGCCGGGTAATTTAAAAAAATTTGTCACATGTATTGTAATTATTTTCCGTCAAAATCTTAGACATTACGAAAATACATCACAGAGCAACTAATTATTCCTAGTTATAGTGATAGTAATATATTTTTTTCAAATTAGTTAAAATGGGAGATGGGCGGAGTAAAATTTTAACTATTAAGATATCACTACATAAGATTATCGATTTCAAGTCCATCCTTCTCACGTTTTAGAGATGATGCTGAAAACCTTTAAATACAACATTAAAATACAAATATTCTTTTGCAATCTAAATGCCTTTCAGTCATATCATATGAAGCTTTATCTTTTTCTAAGAAATCTCTTATGCAAAATATATTTGTAATGCCCTAATTAAATCTTCTCTTATCCTAACCTACCTTTTTCTGTTTTTTATAAATTATTGTCTTGTTCACAATGAGTAATTACAATTTACCTTCTTAAACAAATTTTTAAGATAGAAAAATATTTAAGGAACATGGAAATTGGGCATCACAATTATTTAAAAAATAAAAAAACACCCCTTTTGATGTAAAACACGTATCATAAAGAACGATTAAAAATCGCTTACAGGAAAATAAAATAAATAACGAAATTATAGAAATGACTTAGTCCCACTTTTAATTAAGGGGACAAATTTGCTTATGAAATTAATATGATTAGAGTACAAGACGAGAGATGAGAAGGATAAAAAAGAGCCTTAATTTCACCAAATGGCCCACGATGACTTTCTCGTGCTCAATGTCGAAACAGCAATTAGAAAATTTGAAAGGCCTAACGAGGACCGAGTTAATTATTACATGTAAAAACAGCCAGTCCTGGTCGTAGTGGAGTTAATGAAGTTTGTTAATCAATGTGCGTGTTTTAAGGAGACTAATCATATTACGCAGACAAAATTCCACCTTACAAACAGGGAATATATTAAAGCTTGCTCGTGCAGTTAATAACAATTATTCGGCAAAAGCGAGGTGTCCTTAATTACGAATAACTGGATAAAAAATACAATCATTCCTTTTTGATCTAGAGATCTGTCTCTTTCATGAATTAATTTTAACTGGCAATCACTTTTCAAAGCAATTATGGCTAAAAACCATAAAATAAAACATTTCAATAACTTACGTACGGTAGGGGATTGAGAGGCACAATTTTCAATTAATCGTCCTCGAAGGAAATGTTCTTATCAAGGAATGAATAATTACCAAACTTATTTTTTAGACAAATTTATTTATGAGCAACGAAAACAATTAAATAAATAGTATGTTCCGTTACCAAGGTGCGGGAGGACTCATTGAAAGATCGATGAAAGAAAAATGTTACCGAATCAATTATAGATCTACATCACCATATGCCAACTCTTCAATATCCAATCGATCGCCTGACGAAAACGATTTCGGTCGCCAATTCACATGGCATATGATGAACCCAGACAAATGGAAATATGCTTATAAATAGATACTTTTTCGTGGCCATCTCCGGCGATGCCACACGCCTGCGCAACGAGCGAAATCCAAGCGCCTACTCTAGCGAAAATTACGAAACCGCAGTTTTACCCGTGCGTATGCGTCGTCCTATATTTGTCTCTTTAAAGTGACGCTTGCCTGTTCCATCGTACGTTTCCTTTGGAACCCTTCAACGCGAAAAGCGAGTGAAAGCGTGTGAGAAACACGTGCTCCTCGCAAAGGCCATCGTCGCTGTCCAATTATAGAGGAGATAAGGAGCCCTTCTCAGCAGACGTCTCGGCGACCAAGGAAAAGGATGGAGGAGAGAGAGGTCTTTTCGACGGCAAACGCCCTAAACCCACCTGTGAGACAATGGAGGCGTTGAGCGATCGACGATGCGACCGAGAGTTTTATGTTTTGATCCCGGATTAAAAATATTCGTCGGATGTTTTTGGCAAGAAAAAAATCGAAGGGGGCACGAGCGAAAATATTCTTTGAATGTGAAATATTCGGCTGAAAGATTCGCACCCTCTGACGGCGGTCGTAAAAGCTTCCATAAAGACAGGGATCGCTTAAATATTCATTTCTAGCCAAATAGCTGTGCTATGAATAATTTTGATTCAATTAAATTACTCTAGTTATATCGGTTTGTGAGCAAATGGGTCTCAACGGGAGAAAAGAGTGATCTATGAAAAATGAGGATGTACCGATGGAATGAAATATAGCAAAAAACATGCGTTTCATACCTCTCTGCGATGAAAATATATCCTAAATGTAACCTCAAATTAGAATTATTTTTTATAACTTCTTTCAATGGTTCACCTTTATCGACTTTCTAATGATTTCTATTTCTTTTCCATGGACAAAACACCATTCTTTTTCTTTCCCCATTCATTGTTAAAAAGCAACGGCCTACAAAGTGAACAAAGTTGAATAACACCGGGCACAAAAATTTCCAATCTTATTATACACATATTAAAATCACTCAATATGTACATAGCCCTTAATCTCATCAGGAAAAAATCACTCGCACTAGAGCAGCCACAAACAAGATCGAGTCATTTTTAATGCAAAGCGTATGAAATAAGCAAATAGTATAAGAGAATTCACGGCAATTGGCATGGTATATAGAATGGTTCCAACGTAACAATAAAAAACCATGCGATAAAGTAATACACATTTTCACTATACGCCTTCCCTCGTTTTACGAACTTAATTCGTTCCACGAAAACTGTTCGTTAGGCGAAAACTCGTAAAACGAAAATTATTTTCCCATTACTTCCTATGTAAAAATTTTTAATTGGTTCCGAAGGTCAAAATTAAAAAAAGATCTCATAGTTCACTTAACAACAATACAGAACGATACCAAATTGAGAAAAAAAACATCAATAATGATATATTAATGTATTTAAATGACATAATTAGTCATTAGCCTATGATGTCTTACTCTATATATTAGCGGCATTAGCCTATGTTAGCCTACGATAGGTTAAATGTGGCGTATATGTCCTTCAACCGCTCGCCTTTCTCCAATCTTTGAATAATATTTAGTCTCTGGGTTGCACTTAAAGTCCTTCTCTCTTTTTTCACTTTACCACTTGCAATACCTGAAAGGTTGGCACGTATAGGAGCCATGATTCACAAAAATATAACTTGATTTAATAGATAAAAATGCACACAACTCAGCGAACCGAATTTCACAAAGAACGGCAACGCGCGTACTGAGACCGAGATGATGGTTCTTATTCGGAACAGCGTGATGCTATCTGACGAACTTGACCGAGCTTTCCCGAACTTTTCTGAAGGGGATAGAGAAAATTTATTCGATATGTGAAAAATTGAATTTTCATGCAAACGTAACGAACTCGTATGAGCGAAAATTTGTTCGCAAATCGAAAAATAGGTATGAAATTGCTCAGTTCGTATAAGCAAAAACACGTAAAACAGAAGTTCATAAAACGAGGGAAGGCTGTATTTATTTCAGGCAAAGAAATTCCTTTTATTGTATCAAGAAAGGGTTTCTCAGAAATAAGGCGGTTAAACCGGTGAGTCGCTTAAATCAGTCGCGGCTAAGAGAGAGTCAACTGTAGTTAAGATTGTATGCAGCGCTCAGTTTAATGTTAGAAGTTAACGGATAACATCCCTTATCTCTTCGTAGGACAGATCCATTATCAGTACTTAGAACGAGCTCGCTGAATAAATATGGACCAACACTTAAGATTTGAAACGGGAAATTAACCATTTCTCTGAAATTATAAATAAGAGAAAAGATCCAAAACAAAAAGATAAAATTTCTCCAGCTCCCCTGAAAAGAGCTACAACTTTCTTCAAATTTTACCCACTTTTTGGGCTTAACATACGATGATAACTGGTTGTTTTAGCATTTCAATCATCGTTGAAAGGCATTTTTTAAAATATGGTAATATTTACTAAAAGGGTGTAAAGAAAAAATTATAAAGAGTCCGGAAAAAATATATATAATATTTATAAATACATAAATCGACAAGACAAGTTGATTGAAATCAGATGAAAGGTAAGTCAGTGAGGTTAGCATAAAGACATTTCTATGTATTTATAAAACCTGTGATAAACGTTAATTTACATGACTATACAAAGGGAAAACAAAGCCACGTTCTAACGAGAAATTATTTTCTTAAAAACAATTTCCAAATAAATATTCCGTTATCCTTTGCTTCCAAACGATGGTACAACAGGTAATAATTACGTGTAAAATAAAAAAAACCTTAATGACGTCTTGCTTTAGTAAGCAAATTGGTGGCCGCCTGACATATATGCAACCTGCACGAAAACTTAGCACGACAGGTCACGGATACTATATTATTCAAGGGGATTAGATGATAGGGTGTCATCTAGTCCAAAGCAACTCAAGAGAGGCGTCACTCCCAAACGGCCCCTATCGGTAGGTAAACCCATGACCTCGAACAATCCACAATCCAAATCCCCCTTCTCTATGGGGACTCCCGCATTCTCGCCACCGCAAAAATAACAGGTTAAACAATAAAAGCAAACATATTACCATTTAATTGTAATATACAAAATAATATACATACAATATAAATATAATATGGACATAATTAAAATAAAATATCAATATAATTATTGCTTTGTGTATTTTCGTAAATATTTAAAACTTATCTAACACCTTTCAAAAATCTCATTAAAATTAAAACACATTAAAGGTATATATGTGAAAAAAACTATCGAAGGTCGAATGTTTTAAAAATTAAACGAAAGTACACTAAAATAGCAAGAGATTCTCGATTAAAGAGAAATAAAAATTATTATTTAAATGAAAGATTCGATCAGCTGATTTTTTTCGAAAGCATATTGTAAAAATAAATGTTATCCTGTAATTAAAACACTAGAAATTTAATATGTCAACTGAGAGATGTTTGGGTGCGACGTAAAATTTAAATTTCTCTTTCCTCGGATATAAGCAAATTATGAGTAATTAATAAATGACATTTTCACCCACTGAGCGAAGATCTCCATTGGTATCAACATCTAAATCTTACTCTGCAACGTTAAACAAGTGAATAAACAGCAAAAACAATTCACATTTTACCACACACAACTGCGCACAACGGGATTTAGGTACATCTAACATTCAAATTACGGCAATTTTTCAGATGGCAGCAATCAAAAGAATAACATAACCGGAATTCAATGAAAGAAAAACGCTATACTAAGAGCGCAAATAGGGGAGCGTTTTCGGATATATGACGGATTTTAAGCATCAAAGTCGGTAAAAAATTAAGGAAAAGATAATGATGCAGGAGAGTACATCGTCATGCATCATACATAAATAGAAGAATAAGTTCAAATACACCGCGGGCATCAAAGGCCAACCTCTTACGTCGCACATGAAGACGTTGAGACGATTGTACAAATATCTCGATTTCCAAAGACGTCACTTAATGATAAAATTATAGATCGCGACGTCTGATGTGAAGGGTCTCATTATTCGGAGGGCGGATTACGTCACGAAAATGTCGCGTAGCTGGTTGGACATTTTGAAAGGAGACAATAGGGGTTATGGAAGTGAGATGAGATGTGAGGCAAGGGGGCAGTGTCAGTGAAGAGGGCATCGGAGAGCAATAAACGAAGGACAAGCTGAACGCCAAGAATCGAGCAGAAAAATAAACAACGTACTTCAATATCATACGACAGAATTAAAAGATCTAGCAGAATATCCCGTTCTATCAAGGTATTGATGTAAGCGAATAATATTTAAAAAATCGGAAAAATGAACGAATTAGGTAAATATTCGAATAAAAATTCGAATGATAGCGTCAAAAATAGTTTGAAGGAAAGTCATTAATGTGCATATTTGTTAAAATAGCTGCTCCTTGCATAGGATATATGATATAAAACCTAAGGTACTTCTAGAACGCTACAGACTTTCAATTCGACTGAATGGTAGGGCATCAATGGATATTGCATAGAAGAGACAGCAACTATTTTATTAAAATAGAGGCAGTGGTGACTCGACCTATTTTCTCGCTTGCGTGCACTAATTCAGCAATATAAATAGCACTTTAAAATTACAAGTAAACAGATTCCAACGATTAACAGCTAGCGAGGTCTCTGTTCTAGGGCAATGTAATGTTAATTTAATTAGATTCAATAGCTGTATGTATTTTCATCCAGTAGTTTCCACTGGCTGAGGTTTAGGATGGGAAAAACTTTAAATCGGAAGAAAAATTCTGCCCTGGCCGGAGATCGAACCCGAATTTTCCACGATCTGTCACGATAGTTTAGTAGTATAATATCTGCCCGAGGATGGATCCCGGTCATGGCAGAATTTTTCTCTTAATTTCATATTTCTCCATTATTCCAAATTAGGCATACAGCATAAGTATATACGATCCATTCGTTCCATCACGATTAGTGTATCTCAAATGCGTGTCCCGGCATACGTAATTAAGCCTAGCGCTTAAAAGCAAACTTTCACTAAATCAGATAAAATTACAGAAAATAAGCCTACCTCCGGATAAGATTGATCGGGAATCCAGCAACACCCACCTCTCTGTACGGAAGGAGAAATGAGGACCGCCAAGACAGAAATCTGCAAAAAATGCAAATATATTAACTTAATTGATGTCATTGCTTCATTTTCCTTCAAAATACAAAATAATATTGATTATATGGGATAATATAATTGAATATTACCTTTATAGAGGCACAAAATGTCCTTCAATATCGCGACAGTAAAATTTTCATAATAATCACGATTCATTTACTCAAATTCACACTAAAACATGTATTATATAAGAATTCCAAACTAGGGCTAATTCAGGCTGGTTTCTCAAATTTGTCATCCAGAATTTATTACTTATATTGACAGGAAATGTTTCAGTATGTGTTAGTCATTCCAAGGAATTCTCATACCATAAATATCATTTGTAATTCATAGTTTATTAATGATAGAGAAAAATTGGAAAACCAATTCATAGAGCATTATCAGGTTTAAACTACTAAAAGCAATGTCAAAATCTCTTTCTGACATTATATTTTGGATGTATTTTTTAAATAAACGAATTTAATAATTGATAAAGGTTTATACGATAAAATATATTTGGATAAACTGTCCATTTCTGAAGGGTAGTCGAATGGAAAAGAAAACAAGTAGTTCTGGAAAGAACTAATCCGCCTACTTTCCTTTCAATACAATTTTAATATATTACAAGTAGGGGTGTACACAGGTTTCCCGTGGTACAGAAGTGCTTTTCGTCAAATTCGCCGTAGTGTAATCGTATAGTAATGTATTTGCTTTGAAATCAGAAAATTATTTTTCTTCATATAATGGTTGCCCTGCTTTTTGATCCGTTCTAAACATATCTCGTTTTGCCATTCTATACTCGCCCTACAAACGAAATTTCTTAGAAATCCGTTCCGCCAATACCTTCCAAATTCATAGTTACAGAAAAATTCTAACCATGATATTGTGGTAGCCCTGTTTAGTCGACCCAGTTGAAATATGATATTTTGGTTATTTATTTATAATTATGAAGATTATATATATTATATTTGGTTAAAATCCATGCGGTCAGTTCTCTAAAAATACGTGTAAAGGAAATATTATTTAACTTTTTACTGTGGTAGTCCTGTCCTTTAACTCCGCTTTAAACGTCTTGATTTCATTAAGATATGTTGTACAAATACAAAATTTAATTGAAATCCGTTCAGCCAATTCCTTCAAAGTCCATATTTACTGAAAGAGTTTAATTGTAATTGTGTCACCCCTGTTTTGCTGATTCGGTTAAAATATGCTAATATGGTTTTGTATATATGTGTATATTATAAGTATTAAATTTGGTTAAAATTTAACACAAATGCGTGCAAAAATAATTTTTTTATCCTTTGTATTGTGGCAGCCCTGCTTTCCATATCTATACTTGATTTTGTTATTTTATGTTTCACGCCTACTTCATACAAAATTTCGTTGAAATCGGTTGGGCCAATTCCGTCCAAATTCATAATTACCGAAAAGTTTAACTTTGCAGTTGTGGCACCCGCGCATAGTCGATCCGGTCCAAATATATCATTTTGGTCATTAATGTATGTGAAGATTCTATCTACCAAATTTGGTTGAAATCGGTTCATTCACGAAGAAGATGTTAGGGGGCACACACACACACAGACACACGGACACCGAGGCGATCTCCTAAGACTACTTTCCATGTTTTGGAAAGTATGCTAATAACCCATTTGTTCACTCGTCTATGATCAAGCCGAGTTCGGTAATAATCGTCTTCATGGCAAAATCCGATAACATGCGATTTAAAACGAAAAAACGGTATTCTTGTCGTATGCGGTCTACAGCCGAAATGAAGATGTCGTATGCGGTCTACGGGAAATGCCCTTCTCTTAAAGAAAACCAACTGTTCTCATATTTCCACACAGCCAAAAGCTTATTTCTAGTTTTTTTTTCAGGTGAATCGCAATCCTTTCACCTTGAACGATGAAGCTATTAACGCGGAGGAACTATAGGGCTGTTTATGATCAATTAAAAATAAATTAATTAATACAATATCGCCTGGCGCCAGAGAAAAACTTAGAATTTTGTTTAATGAATTGACTGGTTTCTACTTAGCAGCTCTCATTTTCTGAATGAGTTGAAAATCAATGCAAGAAATGCTAGACCAAGGAAAAGGAAACTTCTGGTTGAATGATGAGCACTTTGAAAGGGAAACAAAATGTAACATATTCATGATAAACGCACTTGTAAACCTCGCGCGCTATAAGGTGGCAGGCGGAGACGAGTGAGAGGGGAAGGAATTAATGGGAAGGAGAAGCTTTAAGGGGGAGCTGACGTCAGAGCACCTGCGCAGTAGACGAATTTTGGTTCGGACGAGTCCATCAGTCTAAGTGTACCTTTCCTTCTTCCCCTCCAGATTTTAAGTTCGCGCAGACAATGCTCACACGTAAACATCACCTCCCCTCAAATCAGTCCTGCCTCGAGGATGGACTCCTCCTACCGTAAAGGCGCCTACAGCGCACTGCCAAAAGATATAGCGTTTTTAGTATAACATGTTTTCTTTTGGTGCAACAAGACCAGTCAAATGAGACATTTTAGGGTATGTAGACAAACTTATAGATAATAAAATTTTGTAAAAGAAAGGTTCTTGGCAGTTTTTTTGCTACTGTGAAGGTATAGCAGAAAACGAGCGTTTTTGCGGAACGCAGGCCGGACGCTGTCTTCAAATCAAGTGTTGTGAGCTCGTTATTACTTATGTTAAGTAATTGAAATAAACAGTGAATTAGTTCCTTAAGGGGATACCACTACAAAAAAACGCGTCTGGAGCTCGACCGCAGCTGGTGGTGTGGAAACGATCTCACAACACTTGATTTTAAGACAGCGCGCGGTCTGCGTTCCGCAAAAAAACGCACGTTTTATGCTATACCATCGCAGTAGCAAAAACACTGCAAAGAACCTTTCTTGTAGAGAATCTTATTATCTACAAGTTTGTCTACGTACAGTTTCGCCGTAGATTTGACCGTTTCCGAGTTATTCGCGAAAGTTCAGTCGCGGGTCGTGCTCCGGCGGCAATTTTGGCGCCATAGCGGCCGACGCGTACACGACAGGCATGTCAACTTTTGATATGTTAGTTAGGTTACCCTAACGAACGAATGTGCCAAGTTTCAAAACTTTATGAATTATTTCTCCTAACCGTCAAAAAAGTCTAATTTGACTGGTCTAAACAGCAGTAGCGGATTTGTAATAAGGCCAAAGTAGGCAATGGCCTACTGGCGGCGAGATTTCGGGGAGGCAATAATAACTGGGATATCCGGGCGTGAATAAAAAAATAATATTACGCAAAGTTTTGGTGAATTAAACTATTTTGAACCAAAGACGGACGGATGGACAGACAAACCACAGAGATAGCGACGTTCAAACAATTTCGTGGATAAGAAATGTAATAAATAAGTATCGTACTCCGAAAATCGTTTTTATGCTAAATAACTATGCTGAAATAAGCTCACATATACTAGTTACTCGAGTTGAGATACTTCACCCCCTGTCATAAACTGCACATTGGCAAAATTTTATTTATATTATATGCATTTATTTATACAGTACAGAGCCCAAAAAATGACAACCTCAGAACTAAGAGGTTGCTGCTTTTAGTTTTTTTCTTGTTTCTCTAAATCAACATGTACACAGTCTTACAAGGAATTATCAAATGAAGTTCATACGGAGTGAGGAAAACAAAATAAAATATGAACATATAGAACGATGATGCTTTTCTTACCAAAACATATTATTCTTATACGCTTACAACGTAAGATATTCAAGCAAGGGCTGTGTCAATAATATCCACCTTGTCGTCGGCGGATGAGTTGATAGAGCTTATATTTTCGATTGAGAAGATAGATTTTGCTTTAATTTAATAACGGTTTTTGAAAATGTCACGCTATTTCAGTTTTCCATGTACTTGGACATTTCTGAGGTAACTTTTTCTTGAATTTTATGAACAAACACGATGTCCTGTTTAGGTTTTAAAATGTCTGGTTTTCGGACAATCCCCGCTTTTGAACTCTGTGCTGTATTGCGTATCGTGTGAACTTAACTGAAAACATTTCCGAAGTAATTCTTCAGTCGGCCATAAATAAAAATGGTAGCACATAAGGAACATCATGATTCATAAACAAAGGAGGGCGCTTAAAAATAAATTTAAGGTACCCATAAGAAATTATAACTTTTAACGTTCAATCCATGGCTGAGAAAGATATATAGAAACAGGTAAAAATCAATTAATTTCTTCCATTTATTGTTAATTCTTTAGTTTCCAGCTATAATAGGGTACTGTGTATTTGAAATCACATCATGAATCACGAACGGATTTCCCCTTCATAAGGCATAGTAGCAAACCCGAAACTCGCTATTCTGATGCTAATTCGTGACGATTGTGCCCTAAAAGCACCATATTTATCAAATTTCAGAAATCATAAATGAAACATGTCTTGCAGTGCCATGGTAAATATCTTTTTAAATCGGTGAGGGAATGAGAACAGAAGAGCAGAAAAACCCAAGAGAGTAAGGTGTGATCCTTTGGAAAAGGTCAGATAAAAGTTGAATGGAGGTCTGAGAAAGAGGGCGATATGATGCGTGGGTCAGGAGTGTAAACGAGAGAGATGAATGAATGAATCAACGTGGGAAGCGGAAGAAAGAGCTTAAATTAGTATGTGGGCGGTTTAAGGAAAATACACTGGGAGGTGTAGAAGACCGCGGTAACCGAAGAGATCAAAGAGCTTTCACCATGACAATGGAATTGTAAGCGAGCCAAGTAGAGCCTACATCGCAATTAAAATACGTATTTCGAATTTTATTTCAATTAAATGCCATTAATCTCTTCGAAAAACTTTTATACCAGAAGTAGAACTAGGGTGTGCACAGTTGATTTATGGCGTAAATACTCATCCTTCAGATGTTAAAATATGAGAGAAAGGTCGTGGATGTGGGCACGCTTAAGTGTTATGGAGAAATCTTCTTCTGAAAGTGTACCACACAAAGTTGACGTTATATGCTAAAATATATACAGAAACATCTACGAAATTACAGGATGTAGTCGAATAATGTAATTATGTTGGCAAACATACACTCTCGTAAGCATCGTAGGTACACACACGAGAAATCATACTCATGTTCTTTTAAATTCAAAGAAATGCAATTTTCGCAGAAGATTAAAAGTTAATGATATTTTAATTCAAAAACGACATTAAACAATATATTTCACCAAGTAACATAAACACTACTGACATTTTCATTTTCCAACCTAGCAAGCAAGATTATTCAATTCTAACTCAAAAACACTATAGGAAACAAAATTGCATGATGGGATATGGACGTTTAAATTGCCCGAGTTCCCTGTCCTATTTAACAAGTAGGTCTAGGTCAATAGCTTATGAAACGTGGATGACGCAGAGTCATACCACATGAACCGAAGACAGTTTTCATGACCGCAGGGTAGAATTAAATAAAACAAATGAAAAAAAATTCCTAATAAGCTCTCTCACATTTTGGGAGGAGATAGTTAATCATCGGCAAAATATAAACGTGACTCGACTGGCAGTTAAGGTTCAAAGGTCAAGTGACAGAACAATGCGTGAGGGGGCGGAGAAAGTTCGAGAACATCACTCCGGAAGGAAACTTGGCGGATCTTGCGAGGTTTGAGTGGGAGGGTATGGAGGGGAAAAGGGAGCGGTGGGAGGAAACGATCGAGCTCTTAATACGCGGGATGACGTCCTCCACTAGATAGTGGGCGGAGGCGAATCTGCATAGTCTAATCTACAGTGTGTCTGTCCTTCGGTGCGTAGTTCTCGTCCCACAATGATCAAACATAGCCTACTTCCAGAGCAAACCCGTCGATCTCTACAGACTGAAGAGAGATGTGCGCTCTCGTTGTGAATGGAAAAGGAGAGAACGAAGAGAGAAGGCGAGGGTAAGCGGCCGACGGCGTTATCCATATGTTATGCAAGCGCAATGACTGAAGAAAGGCGCAAAATCCATGGCCAAGCATGTTTATCAACACTGAAGGATGTGATGTCGGTTTTATGGCTTTAAGAAAACATCTATTCCCATTAATGTGCAGCGATGACGGATTATTTTTATTATACTTACATTAGAAGAAGAATATGCTTTAGTTTTAAAGGAAAACTTTCAATAAACCAACGAATGAATTATTCAATCTAAGGAAGGCTGTCTAACGCTTTTTGGCGGTAGGCTAATGCAGTTATTGCGAATTACCTCTTGAATAGCATGGAAATATTTCTCTTTCTATCGGCGTAACAGATACAATATATTTAATAGAAAACAAAAAAATAGATT
The DNA here is from genome assembly GCA_028673005.1 of Tanypteryx hageni. Classification (NCBI taxonomy): domain Eukaryota; kingdom Metazoa; phylum Arthropoda; class Insecta; order Odonata; family Petaluridae; genus Tanypteryx; species Tanypteryx hageni. Next base: position 96,795,031 of record CM054112.1, on the reverse strand, counting down.
AACACACACGGAAGAGCAAGTTGAAAACGGAATTGCACTTAAAACTCCACATATTAAACGCTGCTGTAATACTTGTCACTATTTGAATAAAAACAGCGGATCGTGAACACGAAGAAATAGTGGTTGGGAGAATTCTCTCAAGATGACTGCCAAAAACACATCACAACGTACTTAAAACTTTGGTCCGTGATAGAAACTGTAATTCACAAAAGAAGAGTACTAAGCCGTTCGTCATTTAATTGTGGGATATAGCTTAAATGGTTTCTTTTATTTATAGAGACGTTGCCGTGGAAAACAATTAAAAGACAATATTTACCTCTTAATAGCCCTTATATGATCTGTGAAGTACCAATACAAAAAGACCGTGAGAGAACAGATTTGCGACTCATAGTTTCGGAGATAAAAATTGGTGAATGTCCTGCCCCATCTCCCTATTAGCAATCTTTACTATAAATCGTTCAAAAAAATCATCAGTAGCAGTTTGTACGCAACAATAATAATAGACATGTTTCATTTTTATTTGCAAATATAAACTCTTAATGAGATACTTGTAACTATTTTTCTTTCAATATTTCTTATATCTGGCAGGAAAATATAAAAAATATATAGCGTATGAAGAGTTTCAATTCACCAAATTCCTACAGTATATTAACAAGATGAGGTGAGTGATGGCCGTATTGCACACTCCTGTTTTGATGAAATTCTATGCGATAGTAATCAATTGAAGGCAGAACTTCTAAGGAAATTTAATGAACCAAAAACATTCTATGTCACCACAATAACGTAATCGACAGCAAGAGAAAAAGTAAAAACCCTTAGATTCTGCTCTCAAAATACTCTCCATATTGACATATTTTATAGTTCTCGAGACGTCTAAATGTTTTCCGCATAAATTTCCAATAATGCCACACCATATGCCTACATACGTTAAGAGCACGTCACTAGTTCAGTCACCAAGCGAGAACTCTCTTTTTCCTGATCTTTTTTTATCGGCAGAGCCAGACGGAGGGGTTCACACTTCTTAGAATTTTAAGCGCACTTAGTAATAAGAGACGTCATTCGGCCGCAGTAGATGGATATTCTGATTCCTATTACGGAAATATTCGAATTATATAATAAAAAATTGGAGCAACATACAGTGAACCAACTCTCCCATGCCTATCTGCTTCTAATTCATATAATAAATTAAGTCCTTGATATACGTCGCCTCGCTATATGTCGTTTCACTTATTTCTCTTCAGTGAATAAAGGAGCATGTTTCGTTATATGTCACGTCGATTCGCACATACATCGTTGTGGAGAGCAACTTTTCCAGTGGAAAAGTTGAGATCTACATTTTTTCTTTGTTTTTGAGGAGCGTTTTTCTTCTAACGTGAGCAATTCGCATCGGTCTGTCCGCCCATCCGTACGCATGTTCGATCTCGGCTTTTGCAGAACGGATTCACATGAAATTTAGCATTAAGGATTTCTGGGCAAAGGCAATAAGAAAATTATATAAATGGTTCACAAAAACCAATCAGAGACGCCACGTAAGAAAAAACAAAAAATGAAATTAGTAGCACCAAAAAGTCTTCAAATAAAATTTGTATAAATATAAATAGAATATTTTTCGCTCTATAAGTTTTTATCGAGGGAGTAGCCGTTTTCAATAAAATGTACAAGAATATCGCAATTCATTATGAACAGGAAATTCCTTTCGTTTTCCATTGTTGTCCAAGATAATAATATTCGTATCAACCGTTATAAACAAGATCTTCTAAATTCACGTAAATACGTTTATTAAAGCGCCAACTTCGGAGAGGGAAGAAAATTTTAATAGGCAGAGAGACATAATCGGGTAGTGCTGTTCTACGGTGTACGTTCGTTCGAGCTATACCGTTCAGTTTCAAATACTCCATCGCACGAAACGCTCCTATTTCTTGACGCATTGTATGTACACTTTCCTGAATTGTTTTGGATAAATGACGTATAGCTCAGAAGAGTGTGGATATTTTCCCGCAAAAACTAATTTTAAATACATCTAACCTTTGATTTGCATGGTACATCCGTTCCTGAATAAGATCGCGTAAAGCGAAACCGTAAAATGGACTGTGTTATCCGATAGCAGTGGTGCCCAAACTTTTCTAATGGCAAGCCACATCAGTGGTTGGGAATCCCTTGGCGGGCCACATTGTAAGTTGCCAATTCTTCGGCGGACCGGATTAGAGTTTAAATCGGAAGTTTTCTATATATTCTGAGGCGCCATATACTCGTAAGTGAAAATCAAGTCTTAAATAGAGGTTTCACCATTTTTTTCAGTAGCCGCATTCCTCCTAGCAAATTTTAAGGTGATAAGGAAATGAACAAAACTTTTATAATAAAATATATATCTCGTTTATAAAAGCAAATAATTAAAATTCTGAATAATACTTAAATAATTTTTCCATCTAAATTCCCCTTTTCAAATACTTCCCTACAGCGCTTGAACGCCTTATTCGTAATCGTAAAATAACAAACTAGGATTCCGTAGTCAAGCAGGAAAGTTGAAGAAGAACAATTATTTTCTTTAATATTTTCCCGTACTCATTAAAAACTGCGCGTGTTCCAAGGAGTACGCGTACAGCAAACCCCTTGTCTAACAACTGCCACCACGTCACCATTCGTCAGCCACACAAAATTTTAAAAACAAACTTCAGAATCATCTAAGGTGTTTTATGGGTACTAATTTAATTAATTTTTACCTATTTTCCAGTATATTTGGGCCAGAAACGTAACACTTACTTTTAACTTAATGCGCATGGGAATTTAAGGCTTTGCTATAGGGCATTAAGTTATACGGCACAGTTTTACTCGCGGAAAATATTTACCCGCAGTCAGTCTCGTAAAGGTGCGTTTACACTTACGATTTTTGTTGGCAATTTCTCACTTATATGCCGTGTGTACATCAAGGCAACTGTTAACTGCAACTCCACTACAACTCAACTTACACTCAACCGCAACTGAACGACACACATGCGATCATATGGGGTAGTGTACACCAAGGAAACTCTTGCGCCAACGCAACACAACTGGTGGGAAACTCGGAAACTCAACTGAGAGGCAATTCGACATGTCAGTTTCCTCTGAGTTGGGTTCCTTTCCAGTTGCACAACCGCAAGCAAGCTCGTACTTGGACTGCACCGTCTTCGATTTTTGGAAATTTCCCGTTGTATGATTGTGTCGACTATGGAGGAGAAGACATCAGAAGAAAGAAATGTTTTATTAGTCCAGCTCATTGAGCAAGAAGCATGTCTTTATGACAAAAGTAGCACCGAATATTCGAGACGGGATAAAACGGACCTCGCATGATGCAGGATTTCACGGGAAAGAAAGAGAGCGGCAAGTACTTCTGCATTATAATTGGGATACTGATTTATGTACATTATCTTGTTTCAACTATATTCCATTCCACCCTGAGTTGACAGTATTGCGCTTATGGCGCGCGCATTTGCCAAATTTCCCGTAAAAGTTAGATCTAGCGCCTATCCCTTTAAACTTCCTGATTGATCCAGATTCCAGGCTGATTCAGGCGATTTCACAACTGAATTTAAATATTTTCGAACATCTACCTACAACAAAAAAATAATTTATAAGATACGCTGACTCGAAAACAAAAGCAGTTGAGTGTTGAGTTGAGTGCCTGCCACTATTGCTGAAAAGAGTCCCGAAACATCAGAAATCCCTGAAGATCCAATCGAGTGCGCGGATAACGAGAGCTCAATGGACTTCCATTATGGCGATAACTTCAACAGTCATGTGGCTGCTTCAGTACAGGGTATTACCCACAAAGCACAAGGTTCTGCTAACACCTCCATCGGATACAAACCCCGTTCACAAACTAAACGTCAACGACGAATGGAGACACCCGATCCTGTGGATTCCTGCTTTGTTGAATATACGAAAAGACAAAGTGAACCAAAAACTCCAGATGCAGATGAAGAGTTTCTTCATAGCCTTTTACCGGACGTAAAGATGATGAATGCCAGGCAAAAAAGAAAAGTCAAGATTGGTGTTTGAAACTAATTGGCGACATATACGAATCACCATAGGATGGATCCTCCACAACGACCTCCCGATTTTCGACATATTCACCGACTTTTCAGACACTGCCTTTGCAATGCGGTGCTGTAAAGGCTACAGAATAAATAATATGTCGTGAAGTCAATTATCCAACATTACAATACAACACTGCACCAGACACTGTGCATAATGCAGCTGAGCCACAGCCAGTGCTGACTTTATGGAATTTGGAGTCAAATGATGAAAATCACTGATAGGACTCACTCAAACATTCACAAACATTTGAAATTTTTGTCATAATTAAGGTTTTTCGTCCTGTCTATTATTGCTAATACTTATATTCAATTTCTGTTTTAATACAAATATGTTCATTTTTTAATTCTTGTTCTTATATTTCGGGTTAATATAGTCCGCAATAAAATTTTCTTACCTGAGAGTTATAAGAAGTCTTTCTTCTACTGGTACAGCTTCACGAAAATTTGTATCCTTCCTCCTAATGATTGGCCCCACTAGATCAACCAGTAATGAAAAACTTGTTAAGTTCATCCTATAGTACGATTTGAACAGGCTTGGATCTCGATTTAGTTCCTTCGAAACGATAAAACTACTTCCTTGAAGTCTGTTCCCAGCATAAAAAGGGTGAATCCAGTATCTCCTCCTTTGGTTTTTCTTCTTCTTCCTTCTCCTGAGCCACCAGATAACCACTGGATCAACATTTGGTGACATCGCAAGATAAAGTTACTTAGCGGAGACCCTTCCCTCGCAAAAGTACGGAGCAATTGACAGAGAATTGAGTTTCCTCTATGTACACGTGTTCAGAAAGCAACTGGTTTTCCACTGAAAAATGGGTGTAGTTGAAGTGGAGTTGCAGTTTACAGTTGCCTTGATGTACACCCAGCCTTAAGATTGTTTGATGGAAAGTCGGCAAAATTTTCAAACAAAGTCGTAAACAGAATCGATCGGTTGGAAACATATTGGGATGTTTAAGTATGTTTGAAACATTTCCCAACTAAGTTGGAGCCGATCGCTCACCAAGCGAAAACAGGATGTTTTCAAACTCGCGCATGCGTACTCCCTCAAGGAGGAGGGAAGGGAGGGGGAAATTTGAAGCGTGCCATTCAGAACTTATCCCGTTTTTTCTCTAGCTTCTATTAAGAACGTAAATGTGTGGCATCGAATGGACTAGAGACAAAATGCTATTGTTAATAGATTTGTTTCACGCAAACAGAGGCCTATGGGACCCTATTACCTCTGAATACAAAGAACCAAAAAGAAAGACGCACTTAGTGAGATTGCGGCCGCCATCGACAAGGATGCAGTCGACGTGGAAAAACGGCTAGCTAATCTAAAGACGCATTTATTTAGGGGAATTAAAAAAGTAATTTTTCCGGTTCTGCAGAAGCTGAATTTCTAAATTTTGTCTTTTGCATAGTAATATGTGGAGCAAATGGTGGCAGTAAAATTTCAAAATCGGTGGGGCTCATTCTCACAAAGTATCGAAAACCTTGCTTATCTTAAATCATTCATAACAGAATGAAAAGCGCCACGGCTCTCTCTTCTATCCAAATATTGTCTAACTCACCATCTACGCTTCTTTCTTTCTTCAAAATTGAAATATGCAGCCCCGCACAAAACCAGTAATTCTTCGCCAGAATTCATCACGGAACTGAAGTAGTCGGATTTATCTCAACAAGTGTGAACATTCATTCATCCAACAAAGATCGCCAACACCGTCGTCAACAAAAATCGGCAACTCGGCACCGCCTGCGTTTGAGACTTTGTCGGGCACGAATCAGAAAAGTTGTCAACAAAAATCGTGAGTGTAAACGGACCTTAACAGCAGCGCAGCTTCTAGGCGATCTAGCAGGAAAAATCGATATTTGAAAATGTCACGGGGCACTATGTAGTTAGACATACGGATTATCCAGCAGTTTCTGACATCTAGTTCTAAAACTGGATGAATTTCAATCAAAATTCTTGAAGAAAGTGTTGAGTAAATCGACGTTTCAAGAAAAAATGACCAGAATAAATTACCCTCCAAAACTCAAACTCCAAGATTTGCTGTAAATAATAGAGTAGTTGCTAATATTATGTGCATCAGCTGGCTTTGGAGCCTAACATAGTGTAGTATACGTACGAACAATAACTTCAATTCAGTCTAGAACAAAAGCAACGATAAAACTTAAAAATTAATTACTTGATGATCTAAACTTAAGAAATCTATTATAAACAAGAAAAAATAAGTAAATAAAATACTAAAAGACGAATAAATGAAATTACGAACATGCAAAAGAAAAATTTAATAAAAATTGGGAGGTTCATTTGCTGACGCAATATGAAAACGCTTATTTTATTTATTGAGGATTATTTATAACTAGCGTAATTGCCAGTCAAATGTGACGGTACGCGTGGATTAAGTATTAAATTTAAGGCACTTTCCATTCTTCCACCTTTTCTCTCTTCCTCTCTCCCATCCTCCTCCCTCCCATTCTCCCTCCCTCTCCCCATCTCTGGAAAAATAGACTTAAGTGCAAGGAAACATATTGTTAAAAAGCTTACATTTTTCCAATATAAGTGATTTAAACGTATAACTTGAACGATTTCGAATCGTAGGCGAAATGTTACGATAAGAATAAGAAACGATATTCATTTTTTTTTTTTTAAACGGCAAAGGTCCGAAGATCGTAGATCAATTCTTTCTCATTTTAACTTGCAAAAGAGTAAAAGGCTGTAAGTCCAAAAATCAATTTTTACGTGTCATCTTACGGGAAATAGAAATTATCTACTGGAGTCGAACCCTGGTCTTTTTTGGGATTTTGTTTCGTAAATGGCTTTTACTATAAGAGACAAACATTCCTATCGAATTTTAATCTTCTACCCACTCAGAAAGTTTGCTAAAAATAGCATTACAGTCAGTCATAAATGAGGTTGTTGCATACGGAGTAAGATATATATATATATATATATATATATATATATATATATATATATATATATATATATATATATATATATATATATACTAGTAGAAGGTGCTTGCATACTGCAAGCATTTCATCTCACCTTGAAAAAACATTCATTTTTCAGACAGATATTTCATCATTACAAATATTCTATTAATTCTAGAGATTTCACCTCCGCAGCGATTTTCGTTTTTCCCACATGTAAAAATAATAGTTTAAAACAATCCCCAAATGTTGCAATTTTAAACATTTTACACTTTCTCCATTATGGGGTACTAATGCTACACCTTTCAGCCAAATTTTAAAGTTGTAGAACTTCTAGAAGTAAAATAATATTTTTCTAATTGTTTAAAATTTAAATATTTCTAACGGTTGCCGCAATATATATATATGGAGAGATTGAAATGTTTATTTGTGCAAATGCACTGTTCTGTAAATAAATTGAAAATTGCAGCTTCCTAGCTCATCCCGTAGTACCTAAAAAAATTTTAAACGTTAATGTTCAAATGGGGTTAAAACAACCCCTAAAATTTACAATTTTAAAATTTTCGATTTTTATAGTTGGTTATGAGAAAATTTCTATAATCTTGCAAAATTTCAGCTTCCTAAACTTTTTAGATTGGTCTACACACTGGATTGCGTTTTCCCATGCTAACTTATGGGAGATATTCCGGGGTCTCTGGAGTCGAACCCAAGATACTGTAAGCAAAAGTGACAATAATTCCAAATAGATATTGCGGCCATCTAGCAACACTGAAAATTTCATTTTTCTAGCTTACCGGCAAGTGCCCATAATTAATTTACAAAAATGGCGCAATGCTTTTCTTATGGGATAAACCGCAACTTTCGGAATTTCTGGAGTCGAACACATGTCACTTAGGTAAAAAGTCTCATATTATCTGAAGGTTTCTTCATCATATCTACAAAAGCTAAAACTTTCAGCTCTCTAGCTATTATAGTTTGGGCTGGACATTAGTATCCTCCTATATGTTATCATTATATATCGACGACTCTTACAGAGGAGGATATAACATACTAGTAGTTGGTGCTTGCATACTGCAAGCATTTAATATCACCTTGAAATGACATTCATTTTTCAGACAGACATTTCATCATTACAAATGTTCTTTTAATTCTAAAGATTTCACCTCCGCAGCGATTTCCGTTTTCCCCAAATGTAAAAATAATATTTTTAAACAATCCCCAAATGTTGCAATTTAAAAACTTTTACACTTTCTCCATTATGGGGTACTAATGCTACACAATTTAGCAAAATTTTAAACTTGTAGCACTTCTAGAAGTCAAATAATATTATCTAATTGTTTAAATTTAAATAATTTTTAACGGCCGCCGAAATTCATGTTTGGTAAAATTGAAATGTTTTTTGTGCTAGTTTACTACTTTGTACATAACTTGAAAATTTCAGCTCCATAGCTCATCCCGTAATGTCTAAACAGTTATCTATTTATTTAAAATTTAAGAATTTTTAACGGCCAAACAAACTAAAATATCAAAATTTGTATAATCCCGATTTCGTTTTTTTATGATTTCTACTTATAAAAAAAATTTCAACTCCATAGCACATGCGGAAATACATAAACCATGAAAATTTGTTTAAACAATTGCGAATTTTTAGCGGCCGGATTGTTGCACTTTTTCAAGATTTTCGTTTTTTCTGGTCGGTTTTGCACAAAATCCTAGCTAAGAAAAAAATTTCGAATCTCCAGCTCATCTGGAAGTGCCTAAACATTAGTATCCTCCTGTTATATATCATTATATCTTTAGAATTAAAAGACTATTTGTTATGATGTAATGTCTGTCTGAAAAATGAATGTTCTTTTAATGTGAGATGAAATGCTTGCAGTATGCAAGCACCAACTACTAGTATCATCATTATATATCGACGACTCTTACAGAGGAGGAGGATATAACTTACGTCGATATATAATGATATATAACAGGAGGATACTAATGTTTAGGCACTTCCAGATGTGCTGGAGATTCGAAATTTTTTTCTTAGGTAGGATTTTGTGCAAAACCGACTAGAAAAAACGAAAATCATGAAAAAGTTCAACAATGCGCCCGCTAAAAATTCGCAATTGTTTAAACAAATTTTCAAGGATTATGTATTTTCGCATGTGCTACGGAAATGAAATTTTTTCTGTAGAATTCTTACAAAAACGAAATAGGGATTATACAAATTTTGATATTTTAATTTGTTAGGCAGTTAAAAATTCTTAAAGTTTAAACAAATAGATATCTGTTTAGGTACTACGGTATGAGCTAGGAAGCTGAAATTTTCAAATTATTTACAGAGTAGTAAATTTGCACAAATAAACATTTCAATTTTATCATATATGAATTGCGGCGGCCGTAAAAAATTATTTAAATTTAAACAATTAGAAAAATATTATTTTACTTCTAGAAGTGCTACAACTTTAAAATTTGGCTAAAATGTGTAGCATTAGTACGCGATAATGAAGAAAGTGTAAAATTTTTAAAATTGCAACATTTGGGGATTGTTTTAAATTATTATTTTTACATATGGGAAAAACGAAAAATGCTGAGGAGTTGAAATCTTTAGAATTAAAAGAATATTTGTAATGATGAAATGTCTGTCTGAAAAATGAATGTTTTTTCAAGGTGAGATGAAATGCTTGCAGTGTGCAAGCACCAACTACTAGTATGTTATATCCTCCTCTGTAAGAGTCGTCGATATATAATGATATATATATATATATATATATATATATATATATATATAAGGATACGGAAGATATATATATATATATATTGTAAACATAAAATTCTTTATAAACTTAGTATTATAATTATATGGAATAAAGTAATTTATTCAATAATTAATTAAAACAGTATATTCATACTCTTAAATTTCTTAGGTTTCTAATCTAATAACAATTGGCTTATGATAAGAACATTGTACATACATTACGAAAAACGGCCCTACTCTCTGATTTCTTCAACAAATGCCCTCACCCCTCTGGTGCTTCCCAAATTTTCAAAAACCTTCTAATGAAGTGTTATGAATGGCATCCAACATTAGACAAATAGGGAAAATTGTTTCTTTTACAACATAATAAATGGCATCATAGATCACATACACCCTGCAAATTTCAGTCTTATATCTCTTACTGTTTACTTGCTATTTTAATTCAATTGATTGCACATACGGGCAGGCAGAGCGAAAATATAAGAGCGTTTATGAAATAAAACACGCTAAAAATGAAATATTCAATGGACGGTTGCAGTAAGCGCGGAGACTAAACAAAGGCAACGCTGAGGTGATCTAGCGCCTCCTATTGGCCGGGATCCCCATCCCCTCCCCCCTTAGAGTGGTTTGGGGAGGAGCAAGGACCTGGTTACAACGCGCTGTGTATATAAAACAGCGCTTATGACAAAAAAAAGGAAAACAGCAGTCCGTCCGCTTCCTGGCTCGGAACAATAAACATTTATCAAAACAATAAATAAACATATTTATTATAAAACAATATAGTAACGAACTACAAAACATCAAAATAGATAAAAGATTGCTATTTAGAAAAATACACTTCCGAGATAATTTATAAAGTGTATTAGGCCTTTTAAAAGATAAGGAAAAATGTTTAATTAGAGGGTTTGACCGTCACGATCCATTCTTTCTGCTCGTATGCTTCTTCAACAAAACTCCTTTGAAATGAACACATATGCAACCAATTTGTAAACGTAGATTCAGTCTCGGGTATTTGCGGTAAAACCTTTTAAGTACACACACACACACACATATATATATATATATATATATATATATATATATATATATATATATAGTAATATTAACTTCAAGGAAAAGAAAAGGTAGTGATGAGGGTGGCAACAAGGTGTTGAGGGAAGCCCAGCGGACACTTACCAAGTTGAGGACCAAGATGGCAGGCTGCTGGGGGAGTCGAAGAGACACGTGAAACACGCGAACACAAAAAGACAAAAAAACACACGCAAGCTTATCGGGCCTATGCCCTTCTTCAGCGAAAGAGTATCTGTAAGTGACACACTGGGCGGGGAATGACAGGGTGATGTGGGAAGGTTGATGATTGGAGGAGGTGGGGAGTAGGAGGGGTGGATAGCCAATAAAGAGGGAGTGTGATGAGGTAGAGTCCGAATAGTTACAAAGTAACAAGGAAACATTGTAAGGGGGCTAATAGGGTTAGCGGAGGTTGAGGCCAGGCGGAGAGAAAGAGTCGAGAAGATGGATATGTGCTAGTTCCCAGTGTCGGAGAAGGGGGGCAGGAGTGTCATAGGGTAAAGCGCGAATAATCCTAACATTGTAGCAACTATTGAAGGGGACATTGTGGGTATTAGCGTGTAATGCAACTGGGAGGGGGCGTCTGAGAGAAACGCTATTCCGGTGACCGTTCATTCGGATGTTTAACGGATTGCTGGTGAGGCCTACGTAAAACGCGGGACAAAGGGTGCAGGTAAGGAGGTAAATGACGTTACGGGTGGTGCAGTTGCTTCTGGAGGTGATGGGGTAGGTGATGTTGGTGGAGGGACTCGAGAAAGAAGATGATGGTAGGTGGATAGGGCAAGTGAGGCAGCAAGGTTTTCCGCAGGGGTGGGAGCCTATTGCAAGAAGCGTGGTAGAAGTGGGAAGTTCCTTCCTCCACAAGATATTTCCCAAATTTGGGGGCCGGCGGAAGGAGAAGAGCGGAGGATTGGCAAAAAGGTTGATAAAGAGGGACTGATGGGAGGAAGAGGTAAGAATTGGGTGGGCAGCATGAAGGATAGTTTTGAGACCTTCGTGGATACCAGGAAGGAAAAGTGTCGTCAGAGTGAGTGGAGGGGTAGATGCAGGAATAGTGGGTGTGTGAGGATGAGATCCATTAAGGGTAGGCGTCATCGCCCTATGGATCTGTTCGCGGACCAAGACTGGAGGGTAACCACGTTTGAGAAGAGCATCCTCGAGGACAGAGTAATACTCTAGAAGGGATGCTCTATCGGAACAAAGCCTCCATCCTCGACGAGCAAGGGCATAGGGGATAGAGGTTTTGGTATGAAGGGGATGGCAGCTATCAAAGTGGAGGTATTGGAGGCTGTTGGTGGGTTTGATGTGAACACAGGTGCGGATTTGGCTGTCTATATACATATATATGTATATATATATATATATATATATATGTATGTATGTATGTATATATATACATATACATATATATATATATATGTGTGTATATATATATATATATATATATATATATATATATAGAGAGAGAGAGAGAGAGAGAATATCTACGTAGAGAATTTCCAGAATGGGCGAGTAAGGGAGACAGTGTTGAGCAAATATGGGTTAACTTTAAAAATATTCTATCGGAGGCAATTGAAAAATTCGTTCCTAAGATGTCATTAGGCAGTAATCCAGACCCGGAATATTATAATGTTTCTATTAAGAAACTAAAGAAAACAGCACGGAGACTTTATCATAAGAGGCATAGAGCAACACCTCTTTTAGAAAAGTATAAGGCTACCTGTAGAGACCTATTGAAAGAAAAGAAAAAAGCGAAAGATAAGTTTTTAGAAAACTCTATAATAAATAACGGTTGGGGAAATCTTCATAAATATATACGAAGAAGACGTAAAGGCCGAGATGAGTTAGACAATGTAAATTTGGATTTAAATGGCATAGTACTCAAAGATGACATAGCAAAAGCTGAAGCCTTTAACGTTTGGTTTACGAATCAGTTTAGCAATGACGAGAGTGACAAGAACGTGCTCTCGATAGCCAGCAACGAGTTTGAATATATAAAAATAAGAGACAGCGACATCTTAAAGAGCATACTCAGTATTAAGAAGGATAAATCTTGTGGTCCAGACGGAATTTTGGGAGAAGTTCTGAAACTGGGGGGCGAAGCTATCGTACCGTATCTGCGAGGATTATTCACAGTATCGTTGAATAACGGGGAAATACCGAAAGAGTGGAAGAGCGCAATTGTAGTCCCTATTTATAAAGGAGGTTCTCGTTCCAATTTGAATAATTATCGCCCGATAAGCTTGACAAGTGTAGTTTGCAAGCAAATGGAGCACTTACTGTCTCACTATATTAGAGAATTTTGGAAGGCGAAGAACTGGCTAAGTAAAGCCCAGCACGGTTTTCGTAGAGAATACTCGTGTGACAGCCAGACGACCGCACTAGTACAGGATATTGCAGAGACGCTAGATAAGGGGAAACAGATAGATGCAATTCTCATAGATTTTTCCAAGGCCTTTGACAGAGTAAACCATAGGTTACTTATGGATAAAATATCTGGAATGGGAATGGACAAAAGAGTGGTTAGATTGATTGGGGAATTTTTATCAAAACGTAAGCAAAAGGTTCGAGTAGTCGGTGAACTTTCGAATGATGCGGATATTACTTCGGGCGTTCCTCAGGGAAGTGTCCTCGGAGCGTTGTTGTTTTTGATATTCATAAACGACCTAACTGAGTCTTTGGGGTGTAAAGTTAGGTTATTTGCGGATGACTGTTTAATTTACAGATTAATCGAGAATACTGAAGATTGCGGATCATTACAAAATAACTTAGATGAACTTGTACGTTGGGCAGAAGTAAATAAAATTAAAATAAATGCAGAAAAAACAAAACTAATACGTTTCTGTAGAGGAAGAAGTGCATTTAACTGGGAGTACGTTTTAGAGGGTAGCCTCCTAACGGAGGACGATGAGTGTAAGTATCTAGGGGTAACTTTCACGAAGGACCTTCAGTGGGGACCGCAGATAGAGTTGTAGCCAAAGCTTACGGAGCACTGCATTTTATAATTAGGGTCTTAGGAAAGAGTAGTGCCGCCACAAAGGAAATGGCTTATAAATCGTTAGTTAGGCCTATTCTGGAATATGCTGCAATAGTGTGGGATCCTCACTCAGTGGGTCAGATAAAGCAGCTTGAGATGGTGCAGAGAACTGCAGCGCGCTATGTCTTAGGAGATTTTAGAAGAACCGAGAGCGTAACATAAATGTTAAAAAAACTAGAGTGGGAATCGCTAGAACATAGAAGAAGCATAGCAAGGCTAGGGGGACTTTTTAATGCGTATACGGAAAAGCCAGCTTGGGCAGATATTTGTGATAGGATTAAAAAACCTTCTTATCATGGACGCTGGGATCATGAGCACAAGATGGAGCCTCCTCCACAAAAAACAAACTGGGGAAAATTCTCGTTTCTTAATAGAGGGATTGAGCATTGGAACGCATTACCTGCAGAGGTCTTCAAGCCATTCCCTTCCCGCGTAGGTCTCTTTAAAGCGAAGTTAAATACCATTCAAAATGCATAATAATTATGGGTAATTCTAAAGACGAGCTTTTGAGTGATACGTGATGTTTCCATTTGTGTACCCTTCCCTAGAAATGTTAAAACCTTCAAATCAAGAGTAAAAAATATCACTGGGAACGATTTTCATTACTTTTAGTTAATTTATTGTTAAATAATATTGTAAGATGAATTAATTAACGAAGGAGCTCGAACTCGAAGCTCCTAACAGGAAAAATATATGGATAGAATATTGTATGTGGTATGTGAAAAATTGTAAACTGAATCTTCTGAATATGTTTTTATATGTTTTAAATATGTTTTTTTATATGTTAATTTTGTAACCTTGCCACCGGGCCAGGCGCCCACTTGCATTGTATATTGAAATAATAATATATATATATATATATATATATATATATATATATATATATATATATATATATATATATATATAAGCGACCGGTACTGCGAGGAGGAAAAGGCAGGATCAAAGTCATTATGATTCAGAAGATCGGAATCGATGAATCAGACAAGGGATTATGCTAAGCAGGAGAGGAAGGCTAACGACACAAGACTTTTAACTTGAAAAATACAGAAGAAAGGTACGTTACTATTTTATGAAATATATAATAAATGTAAATCACGACATCACCGATACGCAGAATAACAATTACTTTGAGGGGAACATGTTAAAGAACATTGAACACTGACACGCAAAAAGATTTTGCACAGCAGCGAATTTTGTAACAACGACATCGCGAGAAAAGCGGTGTTATCCTGCATGCAATGCATTTCAGTGTCCTCGGAGAGTCCGTTTTCCTCATCAGCGACTTTATCTGAAATTTCAACGGATTAAAAAAGAATCAAATCAAAAAACACGGAAAATCGATGACATCAACGAAGAAGGAAAAGTAAAATGCATTTAATCAGAATAACTAGGTGACTTTTACGGTAGAAACAAATAATTATCTCAGACTTGACCTTAAAAGCTGCCTATTCATTCCATGCACATTCCGCACTCATCTTTCCACATGCTCTTAAGGCAACCGTCTCCGTTTTCTCACTAACGATAAGACGAAATTTTCGAAAACGTATGTTCGTGACGTTCCTCCAATAGCATGGCTTCACAGAATTAAAGATTCGTGCAAAGGATTACAGTTTGAATATTCCTCTTATGCTTAATAAATTGACCAGGTATCCCATAACAGCTTTCTAAAATTTGACAATTGGAGCAAGATTCGACACTTCTTACCAGGTAGATCTCACTCAAAGGAAGAAGCAATATTCTGCAGTCGCGTCATTTTCTCGATAACAGTTTGAAGCCATATTTCTTTTTAGAAAAAATGCTAAAACTACGATATAACTGCGACAATGCGTCAGGATCGGTGAGAATAAACAGACAAAATCGAATCTTAATCGAAGAAAGTGCTGCAAGCTGAAGGCAAACTTCTCCATCTCAGTTCCGCATATCCCGACTTCGTATCTCATATTATTGTCACGACATATACTCCGTAATAATTTCCGGATTTTTCCCTTGATCGCAATTTACAAAATTGGAGTATTTCCATGAATTTAAACATTTTAAATAGTGGATTGTATCAACACTTTGGTAAACACTACGCTGGTATTTTAGAACAGGAAACGGGTTCATAATCATTATAATCTAGGGCAGTGCTGTTTTCCAACACAAAAGGTGCCGGAACGCTAAAGAGGTTAGTGGGGGCAAAAATAGGAAATGAATGTAAATTGTTAGCGGAGGAATACGTGTAATTGTACAATGTGAGTAAAACGTCACTGAATTGCGAATAACTTCATTTCATTTTTTGTAAGTTATGAAAATTAGTATTTTTGTATTGAAGGTTCCGGAACGACATTCCGGTGCGTTCCGGCAGAAAAAAGCACTGATCTATGGTCACACAGGAAAATACCTCCCCAGGTAGACTCAATTTCTCAGGAACAAATATTTGCAATTTCTCTAAGGACAACCCTAGTCACATACCAGGAGATATCTGCTCCTGCTTATCCTTTTCATTTATAATTCATTCATTCATTATTACTTCAGTTAAAAGAAATTTAAGCTTCTGCTTAAGGACCATCAAAACTTTAACGTACTTTTTCTATAGCCTAGTCTTCTCCGAAGCATACTTCTTAAATGACATCCATTTCGCTTCTGTTTTGACTAACGCGTAATGCTAATGATAAAAAAATCTTTTTCATGAGTTATGGTCTTAACTTCCAGGAAAATATAAAGAACGTCTCTCAATTTATATTCATTTAGTCAGATTATTTTTATTTGTGTAATCTAAAGGCCGGCCACGAAAGTTTTTCTGCCTTCTTATTTTCATAATTTTTCCATATTGGAAATGTAGCACGTACATTAGATAAATCGTATGTTAATTTAAAAAATATCACGTGCTAACCATATATTGTGAACTGTTGACCTTTTTAAAATAATTTCCGATCGAAAATTAAAGTTGAACATTTTCTAGCGGATGGACACGATTTATCTAATATACATGCTACATTTCCAGTATGGAAAATTTTTTAATGTAAGAAGACCCTTACGCACTCGGCATTTTCCACTTTATTCCCGAAAAAACTCGTCACTTTTTTGGAACTTTTAAAAAAATTATTGCATCTCTATTTTCTAATTTAGGGCATATAAATTATTCATGTAAGTTAGGAATATATCGTTGTTCAATAAAAATAATTGTTTTTGATACTTGCCTTCTGGTTAACAATATAAAAAATAAGAACATTAGCATCTTTTTAATTTGAAAGAAAAAACACATTTCAAAGTAATGTTGCTTTAACTCTCTATTGATACAAAGTTATAATATATATTTTCAGAAAGCTCTTTGTATTCTACATAAAAGACGCAAGTTTTAATTACATAACAATGTTATTCTTAGAGATATTGAATAATATGTAAAACGATGTCACTAATTTTTTAAATACAGCCACTATCACTTTTGGATCCTAAATCACCTTCTGGGGAAAACAGCGATTTACTATCATTAATAAAATAGTCCATAATTTCATGTTCATTCACACTTTTACGTGGTGCCTGTCATTTTGAGATAATTTTTTCTTTCTTATATAATTTACAGTTTGCAATTTCTACAACACAAAGAAAAATCTATAACGCACTCAAAAAGTGTGGGCATTGGCGTATAATACAACTGGGAGGGGGAGTCTGAAAATAACGCTATTCCGGTGACCGTTCATACGGATGTTTAACGGACTGCTGGTGAGGCCTACGTAAAACGCGGGACATATAGTGCAGGTGAGGAGGTAAATGACGTTACGGGTGGTGCAGTTGCTTCTGGAGGTGATAGGGTAGGTAATGTTGGTGGAGGGACTCAAGAAAGAAGATGAGGGTAGGTAAATAGGGCAAGTGTGTGTGTGTGTGTGTGTATATATATATATATATATATATATATATATATAAGCTTGTGTGTGTTTTTGTGTTCGTGTGTTTTACGTGTCTCTTCGACGCCCCCAGCAGCCTGCCAGCTTGGTCCTCAACTTGGTGAGTGTCCGCTGGGCTTCCCTCAACACCTTGTTGCCACCCTCATCACTACCTTTTCTTTTCCTTTAGTTAATATATATACCGTCCTTTTTTCTCCTTTTTTGTCTATATCTTTACGTTTCTTTCCTGTCGTCTTTTCCTCTTATCTTTCTCTTCCACCATGGAACTGACCCGACTCCGTTATCATCTCCGTAGACACATTATTGGCTATCCACCCCTCCTACTCCCCACCTCCTCCAATCATCAACCTTCCCACATCACTCTGTCATTCCCCGCCCAGTGTGTCACTTTACGTTACTCTTTCGCTGAAGAAGGGCTTAGGCCCGATAAGCTTGCGTGTGTTTTTGTGTTCGTGTGTTTTACGTGTCTCTTCGACGCCCCCAGCAGCCTGCCAGCTTGGTCCTCAACTTGGTGAGTGTCCGCTGGGCTTCCCTCAACACCTTGTTGCCACCCTCATCACTACCTTTTCTTTTCCTTTAGTTTATATATATATATATATATATATATATATATATATATATATGGATGTCAACAAGGTGTTGGGATGAGGAAACTGCACCACCCGCAATATCATTTACCTCCTGAGATGCACCCAATGTCCCGCCTTTTATGTTGGCCTCACCAGCAATCCCCTCAACATCCGAATGAATGGCCACCGCAACAGCGTCGTCATTCTCAAACGACTGCTGCCGGTGGCCGTTCATGCGAACAAACATAATTTAAAGTTCAACAACTGCTTCACAGTGAGAGTCATTCGCGCTCTCCCCGACAATGCTTCGGCTCCCCAACTCCGTCAGTGGGAGCTTTCGCATATCCATCTCCTAAACTCCTTCACTCCCCCAGGCCTCAACCTTCGATAGCTTTTCACACCCTTTCTGTCTTCTTCCAACACCCTACCCATCCCCAACCCCCTCCGTTTCCTCCAATCCTCGACCTTTCCGCACTACCCTTCCACCCCCATGCCTCCACCCAGTGTCACCGCCATCAGTTCTCTCTCTGTAGCTGAAGAAGGAGTAGTTCCGAAAGCTTTACGTTTGTGATGTTTCTGTGTTTTTGTGTTATTTTACGTGTGTCGCTTCGACATCCCCGGGGCCTCGCCAACCTGAAGTCGTCTGATTGGTGAGTGCTCACTGGGTTTCCTCATCCCAACACCTTGTTGACATCCATATATCTATTTTACCTTTCCTTTTCCGTAAGTTGTTATATATATGTATATATATATATATATATATATATATATATATATATATATATATATATATATATATATATAGCGAAGTTAACATAAAAGTTGGTAAAAACATGCATCAACTTTCGATACGTAGCAATGAATCAGCGGATATCAAATGGTTTGGTATAGATTAGTAATCTGCTTGCTGGCATCGGTGCAGCCTATGGATAGTGTTATCTACGCGCTAGAAATCTGAGTCATCCTTGGGAGGAAGAAATAAAATTAGGTCGAAACGAATATTCAAAATTTCTGTAAGATATACAAATCATCATTTCCGTCCTGCTTAGAGATAATGTACAAATATTTGCCGAATTTTGTTTATAACTCGACTGACAATAATTCCGGCGCGATATTGAGGAAAAGTGCGCAGCGCACGGCATTATGCCTACTCGGCGGAACGTCTACACGGCCAACGGGACCCTCTTCTAATGAAAAATTTTTGTTTAGCACATTCTATGAGTATCAGCGTCTTCAAGAGTGAAAAACATGTATCAGCGTTCGTTAGATAGCATTCTCATAACAATGAACTAGTATGTTTTTCAGTTTTGGAATCTCGGCGGCAATTAGCTGGGTTGTATAGTCGCAGAGATAGGACTAGCAGATACCATCACTTAGAATAAATACTTTAATGTAATACAAATTAAAAATTTAAACGCAGAATATGAAATAATGTATAACTTTCCATTTACCAACAATCGCAATGCAAAATAGATTCTCTTCGTTAGTTATACGAACTTAAAGCTGAAGCCGATATATCGGCCGCTTGAGCTTTTTCAGACAACCACACGAAGTCGATATATCGGTACCTTGAGCGTCTAAGGCAGTGGTCCTCACTGGTGTGCCGCGAACATTTCCCAAGTGTGCCGCGAGATTTTGAAGAGAAATTGCTAATATGCGCGTCTTCAACCGATTATATACACAGTTTTAACAAAGAAATTAACACACAGTATTAAGACTAGTTGAATCCAGTCCAAAATTTGGAAGTAAGTAAGTAAGGAAGTAAACCTGACCACAACGTTGTCAGCATTGTCAAAGTAACCGAATCCCTTGTGCATGAGTCATAGACAACTGATTGGTTCTCGTTGGTCTCTAAGTCTCTACGATCACGTATGTAGCATGCTCCGCCTGCAGTAACCTTCCTGGCTGTCCGCGACTCTGGCGCATTCCTTCATCAAATCAGTACTAGGTAGCCTAGATTCGTGGTTGGCTTATACTACAATTTGGTGTCTGTTAATGTATGTTTCGCAAGTTTATTCTGTATAAAATAATTTGTTATTAAGTGTTTTGTGCAATACCGTTGGTAGGAAACTGTGTTATATTTGTGGTTTCGTCCAATTATCATTGCTAAAAATTATTAAACGTGCGCCTCTAAAAATTGACATTTATTACAAGAAAAAGTAACGTTAAAAAACATGAAGAACATATTAAGGAAAAATCCAGTACCAGCGGGACCAAGCCAAGTAAGATTTCTAAGGTTTCTCGCATGTATATGGACAGTTATTTGAGTCTGGGCATTTCTTGGTGTGGAGATAAAGATTGTCCTGTTCCAATGTGTGTTGCGTGCGGTGAGAAACTATCAAACGAAGCGACATTTCACCACAAAACATGCACACCTTGAAGGAAAATATATGAACAATTTTAAAAGGTTGATGGAACTGCATTCTAAACAAGCGAGTTACTTTGAAAAAAATGTTTAAGTGTCTGATAGAGTTCAAGTTGCTTCTTATCAGGTAGCAGAAATCATAGCTCAAAAAATGAAGCCCCATACTATAGCCGAGTCACTTATTTTGCTTGCGTGCCGTGCGATAGTTAGGACAATGCTCGGTGATGAAGCGGAATAAGAAATTGCCAAAACCCCGATTTCTAATGATACAATTCGAAAGTTAGAAGATGTCATCTAACATGGAGGAAAATGTTTTTAATAAGCTTAAAATGTCCGACTTTGCTTCGCAAGTTGACGAGTCAACCGATATTAGCGGCAAAGCACAACTATTACCATTTGTTCTCTTTATTCATGAAAATGAAATAATTAGTCAATTTTCGTGCTGCAGAGAACTCCCAGAACACATTCGATACTTGACTTCTTACTTAGAACGTTTGGAAATTTCATGGAAGTTATGTGCAGGAATTTGTACCGACGGTGTCTCATTGCACTGTATCAACATACGCAGTCGCTACCGGCAGCCACATCCTACACTTCTAATAGCTGGAGTACCTAATCCTTGAGTCGACCATTACGTAGCCTTTATTTACGGCATAATTTTTTTATGGGTAGACCGTCGTATATCGCTAATTACCACATCACTCCCACACACCGCGTAAAAGTAACTCAACTAATCCCTCATCCTGGTCACACGCAAACACTCACTCTTTCCAGACACCTCCACGGTTATTTTTCGAAACAGCTACCATTGAATAAAAAAACTCCAACCATACCTCAGCGCCCCTCACGTCGCCCTAATTCTCTTAATTCCCATTTCAAAACGTCCTCCAACCCCTGCCGACGCGCCCCTCCTACCCTCCACCCGACGCCCCCTCATCCTCCGCATATTTCTCCCGCGTCGCATCAAATTGGACGCGACCGAGGACTGGAATTGCGTCTCAGACGACGACGCTGCCGAGCAGAAAATTGTATGTCTTGAGCGAATGGGGTAGGAAAGGGGGGAGAGAGAATCGGGTGAAATAGGGGGAGGCAGAAGGCGACACAGGAGAGAGAAAGAGAGAGGAAGGTTGGGAGATATGAGGGAAGTAAGCCTTTTGCCGCAGGAGTCCAGTTGGGGGCGGGCCTCCCGGAGTGAGGTCAATGTGAAGGGAGACATCCTGGGATACTAATTATATTGGGGTTAGAGGGAGGGGGTGAGGACGAATGAAGTCGTCGTAAAGGAGAGAATCGACACCGCAACCCTCTCCCCCTCCGCTCAGCCGAACCGCACGCTGAAGGAAGAGGATTGGGAGAGGGAAGGAGATTGGGAAGATGAGAAAACGCGCGGGCAGGCGGTCGGAGAGAGCGGTGAGAAAGAAAGACGGATCGGGAGAGGTAATAAAAAGAGACATTTGGCGAATACAGAGAGAGAAAAGGGCACGTGCTAAGATGTCTTCGGAGAGGAAAAGATGAGCACCGAAAATCAGGAGGGGTAAAAAGGAGAAAGTGTGGGCGGATGTGGAAACGCGGCGCGTGTGAAAAGAATGGAAGATCGATAAATAGATAAAAATAACGATAAAGGCGTTGACTTCAGACATCTATCGTGGAATAGGACGCCACACTAACAATATGACTAAAGAAATAGTAATTATCGATAAAATACTTGAGCTGGAGATCTAATAGGCATAGGATAAAGCTACATTACATTAACACATAAAATATCCAAGTTTATTTCGGCTATGGAGATATTATTGATGTCATTAATGCAGAATGAACTAAGAGTGTGTAAAAACGTATTATCCTTTATTTATTTAATTTCTAATAGACGAATGCGTCATTATTAACTTTGCAATAACAAAGCCAACGTGAATTCATTTTTGGATACATACATATAAGTAAATCGTTTGTGTTGCGGTATCGAATTCTGCCTACGAAAATTATTACTGAAAGAAATTTAGGAATGCGATAGTTGTTAAAAATTTATTATAAATTTAGCCTTACAATTTTACCCCTTAGGTATTTCATTTTTCCATGACTATTAATTTATTTTCAGCGTAAATTCTTAAAAGAACTTAATACAGCCTTGTCACACTCCTCTTCCTAATGTCGTCTGATATGGTTCGCACATACATTTTTTATTAAGGACTGTCCCTTCCGTCTAATTTCATTTACCTTAATATTTACATAAATATAGAATATAATATTCGACAAAATGCCTTTAAAAATCTAAAAAGCACATAAAAACATCGTGACTATATTCAACAACTATTTCTGTTGGTTATTATATCCCCTTGACTTTTTACCCTACTTTCCACAATGGAAATTGGCTTACAGTTTCTTCGTTGTGTCTGTCTGGCTGTCCGCCGTATTAACGTTTGAACCAATAGACCGATTTCTATGACACTTTGTGGAAATTTCATGCTACTGAGGCCGAACTCCCGAGGATAGTTTTAGTTGCGAAGATTGAAAGTCCAAGGTTCGATTCCAGGAACTATCCTTACAATTTGATTTACATGGAAAACCTGAAATCCATCGTGCAGTGTAATTTTATGTTGCACATTAAAATATCTTAGAATTGTAATATCAGAGCGGAATTTGTACTATTCTCTAAGGAAAGGAATGGAGATTATAATTTTTACCGTAGAATTTATCTATCGATCGTCTTTCTTCAAATTTCGCGTAAATGCTGACATTTTTGCAGTTTTATCACTCATTACGAGAGTTGCCAATGCAACGACTATTGCTGGACTCAGATTCGGTATAGTATAGTACACACGCGTTATTTTTGACACACAAATACGCGTGATCAATTAAGTTATCCGTTCGAATGCATTTGTAATATTTTATAATGTTCAGTTTTGGAATTTTGGAACACAAAGAGCAACTCATCTGCGGTGATTTAAAAGCTATTAAAGTCAATATTTATAAGTATTAAATAAATAGCTATGTGGAAAGTGGGTATCATCGATGCAGATTTCTGACTGACTTCGCAAAATGTTTTGCAGGTACCACTAGTATTAGTCGTATTAAAAATGTTTTCAAACAAAATTTTTAGAATTTGTCAAATAGAATATTTCTTGCTTAATACATTCTTATCATAGGAGTAGCTGTTCTCAAGAAAATCTAACAAGAAATTCGTAATTCACCTTGAACACAACATTTCTTTCATGGTTTCTTAATTGTCGTTAACAAAAAAATCTTCGGAGCAACTTAAGTAAAAAAATCTGCTGTAATTCCTTAACTCCGTTTAATTTCCTTTCGTGCCCACGCAGCATTTAGCAAGTGAAAGGCAATCTACGACGAAGAAATGGACGCAAATACGTTTTAAATAACTTTCGATTGTTTATTGAATTACAGCTGATTAAAAAATAAATAGGTAAATCGAATATTTAATATTTACTTGGCATCATTTCTGATACATCATTTTGCATTTTTTAGCCATTACACTATAATTACGTAAATACGTTTATTAAAGCAATAATTTAGGAAAGCAGATAGACTTAACGGATCATATGATCCTTATTCTACAGGCATAAGCTGGATTGTTGGAAAATTTGGTAACAGGAGACAAAATCCTCTATGACCGGGAATCAAACCCATCTCTTCCACTTGCAGGGCGGATATTCTACCACTGAACTACCGTAGCATAGTAATTTTCCTGTTTCAGAACGGGTGTGCTTTCTTAGGTTAGGATCGGGCTAGCCAAGCTAGTATCAACCAGCCCCAACGGATGTCCTCAAGAGATATATGGATATATCAAAGAAAACCCCTGCACTATCAATGTTGAGACTGCCTAACTATAAATAGACGGAATTAATGGATCGTATGATCCTTGTGCTACAGCCATAAGCTGGAATATAGGGAAATTTGGAAACAGGAAAATTACTCGGGTGTTTCGCTTCTTTATGATGCGTGTTCGTTCAAACTATATCGCTTAGTTTCAAATACTCCATCGCACGAAACGCGCATATTTGAGATACACTGTACATTTTCCTAACTTGTTTAAAACGCAAGGCTTTTTCATTCTCTTCCAAGTTACTCTTCCCTTTGTTTTATCCAGGTCTTCACTTCCTAATATAGATATGTGAGAATAGTTAATTTGATAACAAAATACGCGACGAAATGTTTGCATTTTGGTTAAAATTTCCTTTTACAGAGATGCCATTAATAGTTCCCGGAGGCAACGGTAAATCTCGATATTTCGGCAGTGCCATTAGCAAAAAAAAACTTTTCGTAGAAAATCCATTCCGAGGGTCAAGGTATGACGTGACTATTCGAGTTCGTGACTTTTAAATTTGGGTGCGTGAGAGAATCATTTATTTGATGACACAAAGCGCGACTAAATGGTGGAATGCTTGACTAAAATTTTTACAGTTTCCCTCGGCAACTCTGGGAAACCTTAGAAAGTATTCATATTTCGTTATTTCCATTAGCGAACGCGCCTTTTAATAAAAACTCAATTCCGAGATGTGAGGTAGAACGTCCCTGTTCGAAGTCATGGCATACAAATTTGGGTGCGTGTGAGAGACTTGTTTATTTTATAACGGAATGAACGACGAAATCTTTGCGAGTTCAGTTTAACAAACTTTGTTTTCCGAGAATGATTTTTTATGGGTTGAATCATTTCTACTCGGAAATACATTTTCATAAATTGGAATGTCAGTATCCGCTGGTCAAAAACATCTTCCGTGACAAGCAGCAACTAAATTTCTAGAGAGGTCACAAATTTGTCCAAATGATCTTATTCTGTTAATCAATGAGTCAGTACGGATCATTTCATGCACCCGTCCTCATCAATATACACATTTCAAAAGAAATCACGTTATTTTTCGTTTATCTTAAGGAAACAATAAGGTAATGTTGTAAGAAGAGATACATACACTTAAAAAAAAGTCTCTAAATCTTATACGGCGATGCACAAGATTTTTCGCCTTCAAGATGATGAAGATCTGGAAAAAATATGATTAAAATTGGTGCAACGTACATCGCAAAAACTTTCTCATATCCGCGCGCTTCTAGTCCGCACAATAATTTCACTGTTTACATTAATAGGTATTTACGCGAAATTCGACTCGTAACAGCTATGCTCCTGGGAATAGTTTTGAAACAGGAGAAAAATTCTGCCATGACTGATAATGGAACCCGGGTCTTCCACATGCTGGGCGGATATTCTCCCGCTTCAGAAGTCGAATGTTTTCTCAGTTGGGACCGAGATAGCCAGGCTGGCATCAAACAGCCCCAATGGATATCCTACAAGAGATTTACCGAAGAAAACTCTCAAATGGTCAGATTACCAAACTAGAAATTGATGGAATAAGGTGTTCTTAAAATCTTATGCAGACAGGCACAAGTTATAAAGTTAAGAAAACGTCCATGTTCTGAAGCAGGAGAATTAGTCTGCAAGTGGAAAACCCGGGTTCGATTCCCGGTCATAGCAGAATTATTGTCCTATTTCAAAAATATTCCCAACTTTACAGTTTATGCTTGTCAGCATAGGATTTTAAGATCATTTATTCCATCATCAATGCCTTTAATTTGGTCTCTAGAGACACCACAACACGTTTTCTTTTCCAACTCATTATTCAGTAGAGTCAAGAAAAGTCTAACTATTGAAGTGTAAAACAAATTATGTATGTCAAGGATGGACAAGTCCGCGGGTATCGAAGTGTAGTTTAATGTCTCCTTTTTAATGAGGTTCGTCGAAGACTGACTTGACGATTCGAGCCTCTGCCGAGAAGACTATGCCTCAATTACATCCGCTGTTGTAGGAATTAGCGAGCTAATCTTACGGCTGAAATCAAAATTGAAAAGCAATGTTTCCACGACAGCAGTAAATTGGGAAAATGCGTATTTAGCAGGGCCAGCTCTAGGTATGATGGTGCCTCGATGCGAAGTTTATCAGATGCGCCCCCTTTCCCTTTTATCTCAAATAAGAAAATAAATTAATATTTTCATGTGAATTATACAGTGTGACCTCTATAATCCTAACCCACGGTAATCCGAACTCCCAGTAATCCGAACTGTTTCTCAAGATCAGGTGTAAAGTGTCGGTTAAGCGAAGCGTCGGAAAGTGAAATTTGAAGCTTTTATTTTGTAACAAAGTCGGGAACAGATGTCCACTACTAACGCCTCTTGCGGCTGAATAGATGATTCTTTGAAACATTGTTTTAAAAAGAATGAGCGATATCGCCACGGCCGGCCGTGCCGATATCGTTCATTCCTACTGTAGCGGCCCAGTATGGAGTACGATTTTTCCCATCCATCAACGCGGATCTCTCAGTGATTTTAGTGAACTGTAAGTACATTAATTGGTGCTTTATTTACAGAAATTTAATAGAATAGATTTTTTCCTCGTAATTTTAAATGAATACAGTAATCCGAACACCTCGATAATCCAAACACGCCCTTGGATTAATTAGTTCGGATTATAGAGGTTGCACTGTATTGATATGCAACCTATAATTTATTTGTTTTTATAAAAAATGCGTCGTACACATCTCCTATCTGAAGTCGCAATAGTCGAACTGCATCTGTATTAGATTCACACCTAGTGTTACAAAGAGGTTTCAGTGTCATTTGTGAATGTTTTTTCAAAACATCCCAACGCTTTTTTAGGGGCAAAACAAATTATATACTTCTTGAATTGTTCCGAAAAACTTATAGTCTCGGAATTAATTTTAACGGCGTCATTGATCACTAAATTTAAATTGTGCGCTGAACACGGAACAAAAAATGCTCTGGGACTGATATGACGTATTGTTTTTGCACACCGTTTTTTCTGCCTCGCATACGTATCCCTGACCACGCAATTCTTTTACATCTAAGTTAAAACTTTGCAAATTTTGAATTTAAAATATTTCGATAATCCTTCTTCGGTTGTGTTGGAAGCTTAAACAAAACCCAAGAAATCTTCCCCTACGATAACAAAACTAAGAGAATCAGCTGTTGCTTTAGGGTTAATATTCACAAAACGTGCTGTCATCGTCATTTGAAGTTTCATTTATTGCATACTGGCTTTAAGTACCTGGCGTTGCTCGGGCTTCTAATAACAGTTTATAGAAACTTAGAGCATCGCGATTTCTGAAATTTTAAAAATCAAACTACGATATTATGATTAATTCATATTGTTTATTCTTTTAATTCACATAAGTTAAAGAAAACAAATCGATATATGAGGACCCGCTGTATATCCGTCTGTCTGCCTGTGCAGGGTGGTTGTTGGGGTTCCCGGGTACCCTATGTTACCCGTAGGGTCATAGGAAGTCACTTGGCCAAGTTTGGTCCCGATAGGTCAAAAGGTGTGGGAATGTATAGGGTACAGACATTCAATTTTACATATTAGACTAGCAGAATTACCCGACGTTGCGTGGAGGGGGGGGGGGGGAGTTGTACACATTAGATAGTTATAAATATTTTTTTAATTTCTAACAATAGTCTAGCTAAAACATGCTAAGCTTCTATCTGTTCTCGTTTAGAAAAGAGTTTCTTGTCGTAATCTCCGTTTTTCTATGCCTCTCTCTGAGTTCTTATGCTCTCGAAGCAGCCTTTCTTTGCGCATCTGATTTGCTGCCAGTTAAACGTGGCTTTTTTGGGTGGCATTGCAAATCTAAAAACCATTTAAGTATTACTATTAAAATGAAAACAAATTAACCCCAACAATTAAAAGTAACTATGGTGATATTCTGTGAAAATGCCTAAATATCCATGCAATTTTCGTACTCAAATGTAATTTTTGATAGTTTTCGATCAAGACACGAATTTGTATGACCTGAATAATATTATTTATACTATTAGGAGTAAATCAGTAAGAATTTTACGACTCTAGGTCAATGACTTCATATTTTAATGTTCAAATTACACCTATTTCCGTATTACTCCCGTGTTAATGTTATGGAAATGCTATTCTGTGAACCCCATGAGTTTCCACAGATCCCACAGATTTCAAACTCCACCTATGCTCTTTCTTTTGGTCCTATTAGATAGCATGCCAAGTTTGGTGGCTCTAGGATCAATCGTGTGGATTTATATAGCCGGACAAACATACAAACTTTCACCCAAAGAAACTTTCTGAACTATAGTATAGATAGGTATACGTGTGAAAAGCTTCATAAGGGGAAGGTGTTTTACATCCTGCAGTACTAGGTTAAGCAGCTTCTCAATGTATTAATGCAGACTAAAAATTGGGAAGCCGCACTCAGGGTTATTAGCGCCCAAATGCCTTGCTTACCTTTCTTAACGCCTAGATCCGGCCGTGGTATTTAGGATAAGCAGCCGCCATCAGTAGCGATTCATTGATAGTAAATAATACAAAAAATATAATCACCATTGGTAACGGCCACTTTGTGACCGAAATGCGCATTTGGTTCTCCCAACCTTTTTATGGCTATTCGAGAATTTCTTTTATTACTGCTGCAGTTAATAGATCGAGTATGGTGGTACCTGGATGTAAAACTCAATACATGATAATTTCTCAGAACTCTATATAGGGCAGTCCTACGCCAACCGTGGGAGTTACGTTCCTGACTTAACCCGTGGTTGGCGAGAATCAGAGCATATTGAATATTAGGGGGAACGATCCCTGAGACATAACTAAAGAAGCGTAATCTACAGTTAAAGTTAAAAATAAGTATGATATACCATTAATAAAGTCAGGTTCAACCTTGTGGAATTTGCTCATTATGAGATGTAATGAAAGACTTGGCCACTTCCACACAATTTAATGAAAATGACCGGTTTCGCTACGACCGTGGCATCATCAGGTAACAAGTTGTATAAAACAGTTATATATGACAGTATATATTTTCCGTCACTGTTATTTTTAGGCGTTCTTTCCAAAAAGTAAAAAA
The DNA here is from genome assembly GCA_028673005.1 of Tanypteryx hageni. Lineage (NCBI taxonomy): Eukaryota > Metazoa > Arthropoda > Insecta > Odonata > Petaluridae > Tanypteryx > Tanypteryx hageni. The sequence goes on along the minus strand of CM054112.1, from coordinate 96,765,488 downwards.
GAACGCCTTATGTTAAGGTCGTGTCCGTCCGTCCGCATATTTCATCTCAGAAACTATTTGGCGTATGTTGATGAAATATGGTATTTAAGAAATAGGGGTAAAGAAACTAAGAAAATTATATAAATGGTTTACGTGGCCTATTCGGAAGTGCCACTTTACGGGTGACAAAAAATGAACTTCTTTATATCACGTACAATATCACTTATAAAAAAAATCTCAAACGATTTTGTAGAACTAGTCGAATAGCATATGTTTTGTTAAGTACATTTTCATTAAAGGAGTAGCCGATTTCAAGAAAATCAAACTTTAAAGTCATAAATCACTTTGAACTTGGAAAAATTTTCTCGTGTTTTTCAATTGTTGTCAACGAGAACATTATTCCTGACAACTGATGTAAACAATATCTTCTGTAAATACCAAATTAATTTAATATTCTTTCGTGCGCACGCAACATTTAGTAAATGAAACGAAATGGATTATCTACGGCGAAGAAATGAACGTAAATACGTCTATTTTCTTTACGTATACAGAGCGTATGTAAGTGAAGAGAAATAGGTAATTTACGGCGAAGGAATGAACATGAATATAAAGATTACATTACTACTATTCGATTGAGGTATGTTTTAAATAATTGTCGATTGTTATATTAATTATAACTGATTAGGAAATTAGTCGGTGAATCAAAAATTCGATATTTCCTTGGCATCACTACTGGTACTTCGGTTCTTAGACATTATACTCAGCCATTAATATTTATCTTTTTTGATATGAATGCATGAATCGTAAAGAATGCCTCTGCCTCGCATGCATGCACGCATGATGTGTGCATCTTTCCTCTCTTGTTTGTTTGTTTCAGCAACCAAAACTGTTTGGTTTGTTAGCTACTTTAGCTCAATGGTTAGTATATTTTGCTAATAACGCGGGAGTGATGATTTAAAACAGGAGTCGGCAACCTACGGCACGCAAAGAGATTTTACATGGCACGATATTTCAAAGAATGATTACAAAAATAGGTATTTAAAAGAATTATACTTTGATTTCACTTGCATTTCGTATTGTAAAATGCCGCATTATGTTGTTAAAACAAAAGAATCGCATTTTTGTATGCGATATGGGCAAAATTATTTGAAGGGTGGCACGCGAGTCAGGCCACATATAAGAAAAAATTATCTAAACTATAAACGTGTTAAGGTCCTGTGAATATGTTTTCACTATTTCTCGATGAAGTCCGCGTGTGTCAGATAGTATTTTTTTGTGCGCGCTCTAACTTAAAAACTATTAATCAAGTTAGCACAAAACATTATAATTAAGACTAGTATAAAAGCCTGTCAATATGACGGGAAGAATATATTTACGTATATATTACTCATACGAGTTATCGGTGCTTGCATACTGCAAGTGCTTAAATAATCACCATACACCAAGATCTAAACTCGTAAATAAACCAACGCGACAGCATTTGAACTACGCAGAGCCTATATACCCGCGTTCAAAACCATCAAAATTATCCCAACACCATCTACCGTCATATTTTGTAAACAATTTTTTTTGTAAATGTTGACAATCTCAGTACCGACAACGGTCATTTCAATCGTGCATCGATATTATATTATCCATACCAACAGATGGCAATTTTGCACACTTATTGTTCTTTCGATGTGAAAAGCGATAAAAAGTGTTTTTCACAATTAAAAGTATTCAAAGTGTTTAAAAAAGGGTTCACGAATGTAACTGCAGATAGTTATTCTTAAGGACGTTGATGTAACTTCTCATTTTTATTGCAGTCATATTCATTGCCCTCTATGAAAAAAGTCATGTTCTGGAGACATCAGTTTTTTATAAATTCTCTTATAGAAAGGCCGTTCTTAATACAGGCTGTAAAGCAGCAAATATATACCCAGTAATACTTAATAAATAATAATATTCCCAAACTCTAAAATTAAAATCTTTTCGAACCTACGTTAAGAAACGGCAACTATTTTCGAAAAAAAAACTATTAATATCTCTCGTGCGACCCAATAAAGCAGCGGTTCCCAACTTTTTCACTTGGCGAACCTCTTGAGTTAACCTATTTCTCGTCGCGAACCCTTTATAACGGACAGTAAATTTTGAAAAACAATCTTTATGAACGCGTTTAATTCATGAAAAATAAATGTTAACATAGCACGTAAATAATGAAACGAATACTTTGTGGTTTCCACAACTTTAAAGTTTTAAAGTTGTGGAAACCACAAAGTATTCGTTTTATTATGAGTAAATTCCACAAAGTTGAGCCTGACCTCATTAATTATATTAGCACGTAAATGTTTACAATAAAATCCGAATCTCTGATACTGTCAGCATTTTCTAGTTAGTACCCTTTAAAATTCAAATACAATTCTTGAAACAATAAATGATTGAAAGTAAAACCATGCAACCAACTTGACTAATTAAAATATCGGTTAGAATTTTAGAACCAAGAAAGTGAAAAGGACGCCATTACCAAATTTTTCTCGCGAACCCCTCAGATTTATTTCGCGAACTCCTAGGGGTACGCAAACCACTGGTTGGGAAACTCGGCAATAAAGCATGAATTTTATCGGGTGCCATGCGCAAATAAGAAAAAACAAACAAACCTTGCGAGGGAGCCGAAATGAGAAAAATATGCAAAGGAAAAAAATTCTCGCGCGGAAACGGCGCTTGAAAAAAAAAGCGGGTCGACGAGAAACGTTGAACCAACATTTGGCCGTGATGGCGAGAGTCAATGTCACAACAACCGTCGGAGGTGCAATTACAACAGCACGGGACTTTCGATTCGGAAAGAATTTCGGATGGCGGTATAACGTTCGGCGAAATGGACGTACGAAAATCTTTTTAAGTAGCGAGGCTTAAGAGTAGGATGCATCCTTGAGGGGGGGGGGGGGCGGTGGACGGAGGTTGAGGATGTAGGAAAATGGGGAGGGAAGGTGCAGGGAAGCGTGATGGATCCGCTTGCCGTGTTCCACAGATGTTGACTCACGGGATGGACTCTATAATTGCCCGATTGGAAAGGCGTGAAGGAGAAACGCAAGGAGACGTAAGATGACATGGGCAAGAAGGAAGATTTTGTGGTATCGGCAGCAAAGGAGTTTTATTTATTTAGGTCGTTTTAGGAAAAGCCTTGGGAAATGAAAGGTTTTTAGAAAGAGAGAGGGAGAAAGAATTTTTAGTGCCTCTTCAAGTCAATGGGATGACATCTACTCTCTCTAGAGGAGCGTTATGGACAAAAAAATACGTCGAAGTATGCGCACTGCCAATTAAATACGAGAAAAAGCTCACGCTACAAAAAAGTGAAAATACTTAAATGAAACTATACGCATAGCTCTCGTTAACTTCGTTTAATCTGCTTTACTAAATGAATAAATGAAATTTTAAAATAAAAAAGCATCAAGTTTTACGTTTTTTAATCAGGAAAATTTCAAGTCTTTCAAGCACGGGGTTTAGAGGCTCATTTCTATGCATATTCTTTTAATTAATGAGTGAGCCCAGAGAAGAGATAAAAATCAAAATCAAATATACATTACGTCATGTTACTATACACGAAGCATTTTTATTAAAAAACCGTTGAAATTTCCCTTTATAATCCTACGAAATTGAGGATTTTGAGCTTCATTCATTAAAAAACGAACGAAAAAATCGACAATTAAGTTACGGCAAATATTTTGTGATTTAAAGTGAGTTTACAACCATCATGAAATTATACAGTTTAAGCATTTGTAGAGGTTTAATATTAATTAATCTACAACAAGTGGGTATTTTGCATTAGCAAACAGAATAATTAATGAGTTTTAGCTTTCCGAGTTTGGAATAACTGTTTTGGCAAACGTCCTCGTTAAAATTAAATTTAAAAAGATACTTAAGTATTCTTTCCTTAAGGAAGATTCCTTATCCACTTTTATTCGACAGTAAAATGACCAAAAGTTAGAGGTGGTGATCAATGCAATGTCGTATACGACTAATAATTGCTCTCTCACTTTGAAGATTTATCCTTTGATCAGTGGCGGATTTACGCCTCCTGGGGCCCCTGGCGAAACATGTGGGGGCAGCTGGCGATAAGCAGTCGGGGGCCCTGCAATCTAAATATAAAGTAACTCCTCGTATAACGCTAGCCCGCATAGCGCGGTTTCTCAATTACACGATTTATTTTTTAGGGACAATTTTTCACATAAAGCGCTCATCCCCGCAATAGCGCGCAAAAACTCGGGCGGCGGACTATTTCGCGGAGTGGTGTAAGTTGGTGTAAAATTTTAAATGGTGGGAATGCTGTACTGTGCACACATACATATACACTCACGCACACACGCACAGTATATGGCTGTGGGAGTATTTTAACTTTAAGCTTCAGAACTTGATAGAGAGTTGCGTTGAATCATCCTCCTGCTGAACGAGCTATACGATTCGCGCGTAAAAAAAATCAATCACGAAAGCGACAAATGCGCACGCTAGCTACACACAGAGGCATTTTGTGCAGTTAATGATTTTTGTTCTATTGTAAACATTATTAATCCTTATGATGAGTGGAAAGCGTGTGCAATATGATATCAATGCAAACGAAATATTGCTAATACTGAATACTACGTAATACATACAAGCATGCTAACACATACTGTACATGAAAATAACAATAATAAAATAAAAGTGTGAAATGTCAGCCGAAAATGCAATCCATCCATTTTCCATTATTTTTAATGGGAAAATTGTCCCCGCTTAAAGCGTTTTTGCTTAGCGTGCAAGTTTTCACAAACGTAACTATCGCGTTATTCGAGGAATGACTGTATAGTGAAACCGCTTCTAACGGCTATCTTCTTTTGTGACGATCGTTTTTCTACGGAAACAGAGAGGTTCCACTGATTTTTAAATTGAGACATTTAATATTTCTGAGGTAATATACACGAACATTTTTTTAGGGCCCCTTACTTCTCGGGGCCCCTGGCGCGCGCCATGTGCGACCCCCCCCCCCCCCTAAATCCGCCACTGCCTTTGATCATAGCGAACCGACTTTGAATGATATTTCAAAAAGCAAAATTAACAGAAATTGAGATGAAAAAGTAAAAGTTTCCACCATCATGTATTTATTAAAGCGGGTAATAATTTGCTTGATTTGGGGCTCCGACTCACCTTACCACGCCTCTTCCTCCCAAGCACGCAAGCCAGAGCAAAAACGAATTAATCTCATGGGAACCGGAAAAAATTCGACAACAACCTGCGTGGGTAAGTAAATTGACCGCGATAGAGAGGAAAGAGAATTAAAATGCTAACGGAACCGATATTTTTCGAAGATAAAATATTCTCATTAGAGAATATCAACTGAAAATTTTCATTTACGCCGTAAAGTTCTGATATTTTCAGAATGGAAATTTAAACATTAAAATATTAATTTGAAACTAAACGAAATAATTTTGGCGACTTCGAGACTCATTTTCACGACGCTCGTTCGGAAAATTAAAAAAGCAGCATAAAAAGGTAGATATTTTCAAATAAAACTCTAATTGATACATAGAAATACATTTTAAAACAAACCACGGTCGATGGAATTTTCCATTGGCAATTTTGAACCAAGAAAATCTGACGCGATATAATATTATAAATAATAAAAAACATGACAACCTGCTAGGTGGAGAGAAATCTCCAGGGCTTAGTCAAGAACCATGAGAAAAATGACACTCCCTTCCTCGTTTCTATACATTTGATACAGGGCCCCCACATTACGAAGAATCACAAAGAAACGAGAATTGCAATCATTAGTGAGAGATAAGAATAAGTACACGGAGAGAGAGAGAAATAGAGAGATGCAAACAATTAGAGAGATATTCAAGCAATTTATAAATGCAAACCTGCACCAGAATCAGAGTAGGGAAAACGACATACCCCAGTTATCCTCGGCACAATTAAGGCTATACAAGAGACCGACTTCTATCTCGAATAAAAGGAATAACGTCAAACGAAGTCGAACGTAATTCCGACGACTAGAGCAAATCAGCACCGAAGGGAAGGACGAAAAAAAAAGTTAGAAGCTGAAAGGCGAACAAATTGCCGAATGCGGGATGCGAACCGCAGACTAATGAAAAGACATCTGAAGGCGATTCCTCCTAGCCTGCGTGCGTGCGTGCATGCGTGTATAGAAACACCCCTGATGAATGAGGGCGGGAGGAGGAAAGCGACGAGATAATGATCGCCCTCCCGGGAAAGGAGGAGGAAAATATGGATGGCGTTAGGGAAGGGGATGAAGAGAGATGGATGAGGAATAGAGATGGATGTGGATGGAAGAGGATGTGGGCGGGGTGGAAGTGGGAGTGTCGGGCGAAAAGGGGGCGGAGAAGGGTGCTTCTAAGGGGAGAGAGGTGTCGACGCCGGGAAGGGAGAAGCGTTGGGTGGAGTCGAGGAGGTGGATATGAGGGTGAGGAGAGGGATGGGGTGGAAGGGGGCGGAGGCTGCGTACTAACCCCAACTCCCTTGATGAGAGAGGATTGTCACCAACACATTGCCATTTTGCACACAAATATAAAGTCCAGTGAAGACCGAGGACAGATCACCGGAAGACGACGGACCATCTGGACCACCGACACTCCGCATTTGTTTCCACGCCTGATACCCGCAGGGACCTTACAAAGGTGAGTCTCCATCCGGTGTTCGGTGGGCTGTGGCCGCGGCAACCACCGGTTTAGCCCTGCCGTAGCTCCACATTCCACGCCCCCGGCGTCCCCTCCTCCATCGCCCAAGTCCCGCGATGCGACAAACGGGCGCTTTTCCAAGTGACGATTAGACTCCAGATCCCGAGAAGTTTCTCAAGAGTAGATTATGCAGAGAAATAGTTTCCAAACCGTGTGTCGCTGCAAATTGACCGAGGTGTCGGCAGAGAAAAAATAATCTTTTCGCGTGTGTGCCAGATATGGTGACGCGCAAACTAAGATAAGAAAGTTATGTGTTTTCGGTTAACAAGTTTTGGATGCCACTGAACAAGTGATGAAAATATATCTTATTAGGATATTTCGCAATTTTATATAAACTAGCAAAATCACGTAGTCTTCTTTAAAATTTGTAAGCGTCGCGAAATAAAATAACAAGCTACGAGCGAAATGTACAGCCGCGAAAAGACACAAGTGAACAGTTTTTAATGTACGAAAGAATTCAAGTGTTTCAGTATCTCTCAAGTCTTTGATTTTATAAAACTCTGCTTTATGCAAAGAAGCGATTCTTTTAGAAAAATATCGCATATTCGTCCGTATATTTTTGTTAGTTTCTCATCCTGTCTGGAACTTAAACAAATGCGATAAATTTGACGACGTAAATTATAAAACTTTTAACTCGAGCAGAAATGACATAATCCCAATATTTTAGGAGCATGTGGATAACCCTTCTTGGTGGAGTTCCCAAACTTCCCACGCAAAATAAATCGACACCGAAACACGCGTGTGAATCCAAAGGTGAATTTTCTGACTTTCGCAATACTGAACAAACGGCTAGGTAAAAAGATGAAGGTAGTGGGAGAGAGGTAGAGAACAGGCCAGTGAATCCGGAGTGAGGGCCCGGCCTCCGCTAGAGAGAAAGAAATAAAGACAGAGAGAGAGGAAGTCCGCTTCAGCGGTTTCCTATCATTAAGAAGGGAGAGAAGAGACTGTAAAGGAGTTATCGAGAGAGACTCCTTCAAGTCTAGAGGCTAAGGATCTTCTCAGGTGAGGTAAAAAGGGAGTGGGAGGAGCGGAAGAGGGATGAGACGTGAGAGGGATGATGAGGGGAAGTGATCATCGTTCCGGTGTTAGTGCCCTTCCAGCCATGGAATAGTTCACGCACTCCAGGCAGATGTGGAGAGAAATGACCACAAACTAACCCGCCGATCGGAACCTAAGGAAGAGGGGAATTAATTTCACGCTCGCGGGGAAATATCAGGGCGGTAAAGTTTCCTAGTGTTGCGTACTTTCATAACTCGATATCAGGAAACGAGCTTAATGGCAGGATATCGAAAATGAAATTAAAAATAATTACGTGGATATTTCTGAGGCGGGGAGGGGGGGGGTAAGGGGAGGAAGAAAAACTATGCTCATAATTTTCTCATTCGTAGAGCCCATTTTAGTTCTTTTTAATTTTTAATGTCTTCATTAATGGAAGGGATTTGGAAAGGACGATCTCTCTCTCTCTCTCTTTCTCGGTGGAAACAAAAAAAGAAGCGAGTGCCGAGAGCGAGTGAAAGGAAGAATCGCCACCACCCGCGGCAGCCATAGGAAAAGGAATTATATAGGCGAAGTTGAATTTCGCGCTCCACAACGAGACATCGTTAGTACGATACAAGCACTGGACGTCAAAAACTTGGAATCTCAGACTTCTAAAATTAATTGAAATTGACAGGGTATAGGTTAAATATACATAAAATATTACTGAAGATCGAGGAATCGTATCTAATAGCGCCTAAGTTGTAAACCAAAGAGAAGGTTTAAATGAGTTGAGTATTTGTGAAAGGGTGGGAAAAAGTACCATATTTGCAGCAGATAAATGTAAAGATCTCAACCAATCGGTCTATTATTTCCGATTTGATAATAAAATCATTTATTATAAAATAAAATAATGATAAAACTAGCCGCTCGCATAACTTTATTAAATGATCCTGTAGAAGAATTCTTTGCAGCGAGCAAGTCCACAAATCCACTGAAGACGAAAAAAAAACAAAAAACGCTCCGTTGCAACGAGCTGATAACTTACACGCTAATGCATCACAGCGCTTACCATGACCAACATAACGACCGTAATTACTCCAATCAAATTAACTTATTCTCGAAAGATAAATTTTCCTCATAATCGACTTTTCATGCGTCTAAAAATACTTACTTCAAAACAAACATCACGGTTTTTCACTCATTATGACATACATTTTATATTCCTGGCCACAGGATTGAGATAACGTGAAAAATATGATACCTTGTCGCCGTGGGGAAGCTTATCTCCAGGAAAACGAACATTTTCACTTAAAAAACGCCGGGAAGTTATTTCCTCCACTCTAGGTATTTTTCCTCGTGAGTTATCATTTCCTTGTTGTACGAAAAAAACAATGACCATAATTACACAACCAGAATCCCATTCATATTGCAGCTCATCGTGGCATGGTACTATGCAGTGAAATATTTCGGGATTCTCCTGAGAAGATGAGCGTATATCAAAGGAAATAACAAGAACGATTAACAGCGTACTTAGGGCCTTTCCAATTATGACAGAAGAGGCACCGGTTTCAGCGATGAGAAAATAAATCCAGTTACCATGAAAATAATTGCATTTCGAGAAGATATTTCTGATGAGTGGAATCCTTGAGGCATTTTTGATGAAAATTGGCTACATAAGGGCAGCAAAGTACTAACGTTAAAAAAACTCGCTCTTTTATTTTTACCGGAAATTGTTTTCACAGAATTAAAGCTAAAATATTTGCGTATTTTTCCGCTGTTAACGACTGTTTATTCAAAAAGAAAACTTCAACCTGAAAGATGAAATTCGAGAGAAAAATTGTTTTAAAAGAGAAATGGACATCGCTGAATAGCCTGGAAATACAAAAAATGCTACAAATATAGCGAAAACTACGTGAAACTTACGCAGAGAGGAATTTTCATTTTTTACTAAATTCATGAAATTAAAATCATAATAATTAATGGACATCTCAGTTTAAAATCTATAAAAGCCAACTTCTGTCCCTTTGTGGCTCCCTCTGTCACGCTATAAAAATACGAATAACTGGATAATTAAAAGAGATAAAATTTTCAAATTTGGCAGGAATCATGGATGTACATATTGTAAGATGATCACGAAAAGAAATATCGACAAAAGTCCTAGATTCGACTCCAAAGTAGGCATTTCAATTTCCCATATGATAACAAGTAAAAATCGACTTTTTGACTTGTAGGCTTTTATTCTTTTTGAGATCTAAATTAGAAATAATTAACCTATGACCATTGGATCTAGCCCATTTTAAAGAAAAAAATATATAGTTTCTTATTCTGTTCATTTTTTCCCGCCTACAGTTCGAAATTTCTCATGTTAAACGATTAATTAACATATTTTTGGGAAATCTTGGTATTTTAACGGGATGTTGCCTTGCCAACCAATTACTTAATTTATTTATTTATTACATTGTTAAACCTCGAAATCCTATTGTTATTTCAATTCTTTATGGGTGAAAGCGTGCTTTGAATACTCTTACAGTTAGTACGAGAGAGATAGAGAGAAATTATTCTCATAGCAACCAATGTAAACAACATTCGTAGCGTTATTTACGAGAAGGAATACATTTGAATGTATAACATTAATAATTCGCATATTAAAATTAGGTACTTATAGTTGAAATTAGACTTTAAATAACGAAAGTCAAAAGAACGAAAGTCCGTTTTCTTGCCATCCAAAGAAAGTCAAGGTATATTTATCTTCATTTTTTATTTCACAAAAAACTTTCCCGGTGAGCGGGAATCTCCCTAGTATTATGATAATCATGCCAACAATTATTATTATAAAAATAAATTATCTACTCCAAAGAGTTCTAAATGTTAATTACCCAAAATTTGCTGATCAACTCGAGCGTTAAATTTAATTCTGATTGAAAATTGCAGCAACAATATAGGTCAGCAGTGGAAAACCAGGCTGGCGGGTCAGAGTGAGATAATTATTTTAAAGAGAATTTACAATTTTATGAGAAACTCATAGAAATTAAATTTTGAAATCTCATTAACAATCGCACACAGATGATTGAAATGTTTAAAAATTGACATTTTAAAATCATCGTAAATATGTTTCAATCGTGTTAGCGTTTACACTGCGATGAATTTAATAAATGGGTTTCTATTCAACATTCGAAAATGCATTAAATATTTTTTCCTTAGATTGGAACAATGGAGTAACTCTCAAAATTAAAGTTTTGATTTAATCCTCATAAAGCATGTATTATATATATATTTATATTTTATATGATAAATCGTGCTGTTATAATCCATATCGAATTAACGCATTTAACATCGAAAGAATTTTTATTTAACATCAAAGGCAAAATCAATTTTTTTTCTCAGGAGCGTTCAATAAGCTTCTCTTGCATTTAGTAAAATTGTAGGCACCAATGAAAATTGTTTTAGAGTATTTTGAACAACAGAAAATAGCATTTTCTTTATCACAAACACGGTTTAATAGCAAAATAGAAGTTATAAGTAACCGTAAAAAATAAATAAGTGCGTTCAATTCAGAAATTATCCTGAAGTAATCAAGACAGTAACATAATGTACTGGAATAAATTTGCATAAATTACTAGATCAATATATTTACGGTTTATACAAATCTGACGAATGCAACAGACGGACAGATGAGTTTAGTATGAGAAAAACTCGACTCGATAAAAATAACAAGCAGGAGTGTACACGGGTTTACCCTGGTACAGAAGTGCGTATCGTCGAATTCGCCGTAGTATAATCGTATACTAATGCATTTGCTTTAAAACTGAAAATTATTTTTCCTTATATTGTGGTAGCCCTGCTTTTTTATCAGTTCTTAACATATTCATCTCGTTTTCCTTTTTTATACTCGCCCTACAAACGAAATCTCTTTGAAATCCGTTCAGCCAATACCTTCCCAATTCATAGTTACAGAAAAATACTAACCTTGATATTGTGTTAGCCCTGTTTATTCGACCCGATTGAAATATGATATTTTGGTTATTTATTTATATGAAGATAATATATAACATATTTGGTTAAATCCATGAGGTCAGTTTTCTAGAAATACGTGTAAAAGAAATATTATTTAACTTTTTATTGTGGTAGTCCTGCACTTTTACTCCGCTTTAAACATCGTGATTTCATTACGGTATGTTGTACAAATCTTATATACAAAATTTAATTGAAATCCATTAAGTCAATTCATTCCAAATCCTTAATTACTGAATGACTTTAATTTGTAATTGTAGCACCCGTTTGGCTGATTAGGTTTAAATATATTAAAATGGTTATATATATATATATATATATATATATATATATATATATATATATATATATATGTGTGTGTGTGTGTTTGTGTGTATCTTATAAGTATTAAAGTTGGTTAAAATTGATGTTTAACACAAACACTTATAAAAATAATTTTTTTATTCCTTTTATTGTGGCAGCCCTGTTTTCTATATCTGTATTGAACATATTAATTTTGTTTTTCTATGTTGTACACATCCTTTATTCAAAAGTACGCTGAAATCGGTTAGGCCAATTCCTTCCAAATTCACAATTACCGAAAAGTTAAACTTTGCAATTGTGGCCATCCTGCTGAGTCGATTCGGTCCAAATATCCCATTTTGGTAATTAATTTATGTACCGAATTTGGTTGAAATCGGTTCAGTCAATTCTTCCCTGATATATGCGCACGGACGGACGGACATCACGAAGATAATAGTGCTTTTCAGCAATGACGAAAAGCACTAATAGATGAAAGCGTCCCTTCTTCAGACTATAACCCTGGGGCGATAGAAGGGCTTAAGCACCTTGACGAACGAACTATTAAAAACAGCAGGGGAAGATAGAAGCTTAATAAGAGTAACAAGGGAAAGAGAGTGGGTAAAATTTCAAGAGGGGAAATCATAGAAGGGACGATGCTAGTTAAGAGGTATGAAGAGAAAAGGAATATTAGATTTATTAAACGAAAGGGGTGGGCATGAGAAGATGACGAGCAAGGCCTCGGATGGGGCAAATTAGGTTGGGTGAAGCAAAAGACCTCCTACCTAAAGGTAAAATAACAACGACGATGACGGAATGCCCGGGTAGAAACGAAAATGGGCAGCGAGGAAACTGAAGAAAAAACAGTGACGAACAAAAAAAATCAAACGATGAGGAGAAACAAACAGTCCCATTAATTAATTAGCGTTAATTAGCGCAGAAATAGCCCCCTTTATCCGGCGGGGTGGCTTCAAAAGAGCGACGCTTAGAATAAAAAATGAGGAGGCGGCTAGCGTTAAATCTCCGAAATGACGCAGGATGTGAACTGGAATAGTGCCTGAATGGCAATGAGGGTTACGTAGAGGAGGACGAACCTCGGCCTGGGAGAATCGCGTACTCTGGGTTGCTGGCCAAAGAGGTCGGAAGACGGCACGGCATGACAAACGCTCGGAAAACGGATAAAAAGCGAGCTTGAAGCACGAGCTTACTACTCCTAAGGTCATCCGGTGCCATGGCTAAACAAGCGCGATTGCCCGCTTCCGGACGCTGGAATTCGTTAGATCCGTGAAGGAATGACTACCGATTTATATGTATGCATCACTATTTTTGTGGATGCTCTTAAACCGATGATACACTCTTGGTTCCTGTTCATGACTCAAAGTGAGTGGAAAAAGACTTCAATCTTTTGGCTGGCTATGTAAAAAAGGAAATGGAAGAATCGATATAAGTAACAAATTAATTCCACAAATGTTAATTCAAATTGGTGGATTAGCGAGAAAAGTCGTATGAAATAACTACACAGCACCATATATACTTGTTTGATAATGTTTAATATGTTAAATCAATCATACTGTGTTTCCAGGATTAGTGAAATTACTGTTTCGATCAAAATTGAAATTAATAGAGTAACGCTCAAACAATTAGAAAGATATGTTTGTACGTAAATCGGCATAATAATATAGATATTCTTTTTTTAATGCTTCCATGAAAGAGAGACGAACGATTTTTCAACGATTCCATGTGAACAAGGTATTTCCTGGTGCAGCGGGCCGGAGCAGCATATTATGTTGCTATTTTAAAGTAGAAAGTACTAAATAAATATCAAATAACACATTTCCCAAATTCGATTTTAATTCTAAAGGCACTCCTCTTACGAGATCATACGGTCATATTTTTATTATGATCTCGATTAACATTAAAAACTGAAGAAATATGCACCTTCATTTTCTTTCGAAGAAAGACTACACTTAAGAGTGAACGATTGTTACAATTTTATTCGCGATTCGTAAAATGTCATAACAACGGATAAAACCGTGAGATATATAGCGGAAAGAGCTTTAACGACTGGTAAAATTCCGTCGTTCTCAACTCGCGTACATTCCTTAATAACAACTACAATCACATGTAAATAGCATTCCGCATAAATGTATTCATACGGAAAATACGTTTTCTGACAAAGTGGTAGCATATCGGCCGTAAGAGGTATGTAAATTGCTCCACTGTTTTTCTCGAAGGTAAAAAATGGAGGAGAAAGAGAATAGAAAGAGCGAGAGAGAGAGAGAGAGATGAAAAGAGGAAAAATGGACAGCAAAATCTAAATCTCACGAGAGAGACAGAGAAACTTCCGCATTTTGAACGGCATCTCTCACTCCCCCTTTCTCTCTCTCTCTTTCTCTCCATTTCTCCAAAGCACACTCTCCAAGATGAGGCCCAACCAAAGATTTACTATTCGATACAATTTTATCAATTGCTCTTTTACGCGTGACAATGCGAGCAGTTATAAATTGGCCGAATAGTATTTCGATAAAACTGGGTATAAAGACAGGAGACTAGCTGGGTAATCGCGAGCTAGAACTTAAAATTGTGAGGGTGGGTAAGGAGATGGCGTGTCTGCAATGCTGCGTCGATGTCGAAGGATCAAATAACAATCACATTTGTTTGTCTCCACTCCTGCGGTATAGAGGGAAATGAAATCAAAGTGTGAGCCGTGAGATGATATCTCTCGAGTGAATTGCGGACGTTTCGGCTACTGAATTCTGTTGGAGTGGACGTTACGTCTCTATTTCAAATTACTCCAGGATTTGAAATCAATAAACAGATGGGAGAAGACATTATTATTTTTTAATTGTTAGAGAAAAATAAGTTTTGAACACCCGAAGATTTAAAATAAGTCACGATACGTGTAAGACATCGAAGAGGCATAAAATTCGAATTATTGTAATAAAACAATATAACAAGCACTTATAAATTCCAGCTAGGTGACTGTAACTCACTATGACGATGGGAATGGTTTCGAGTTCTTTGAAAATCCGTTATACAGAATTTAAATTATACAAATGGAGAGAATTGATCAAATTAAGCCTTAAAAACGGCGTTTAAATAACAAGGTTAATAGGTACACTCGGCACTTCATATATAATCTATTTACGAGTTGAATAATAATCTGAATGAGCAATGCAAATGATCAAATGACTCACTTGAGCGAAAGACTGAAATAATCCTTCCTCTAAATTTAATCTCACATGAATCGAGAAAAAGATGATTCACCATGTTGCGGAGCGATAAGAATATTAAAATTGCTGTCAACATCCTCCAAACAGTTATAAGCACATGACCAAGATATAAAAAATGAACTAGACGTAAAAATTTTGAATTAAAACAGAAATTAAATTGTCATAAAAAATTATTTGAATATTCCCTAACTTTCAATGTCAAACGATCAGGATTCATTGGTATAATTATAAAATACCTTGCTTAAAGATACGTAAAACTTATTTAGCATTTATTAGTAACTCTCTTAATTATTTATCAAATATTCTACGAATAAATTTTATGGCCAATAACAAGATTTATCAGCATCAAAACATTCTCTAATGCTCTATAAAGTTTTGAGACGGCAATCTATTTTCCATCCATTGCCAACTTAACTCTTCTAAAAAAAGTAACTACACTTCAGTCTTAAAGGGATTGAATTAATGATTACGTCGAAGTTTTACAATGTCTCCTACGTGGGTTGGTTCAAAGAATTATGTTTTTGCGAGCTGAAAATCCTTTGCCAAATCAATTCACCGCCAGAATCGGCAGCAGGCAGGATGGGGCGACGCATTGACGTCTGAAGCGAGAGATAGGGGAGAGAGATAGAGAGAGAGACTGGAGACGAGGCACTAAATCTAACGACGTCTCTCTCTCCCAAGGGGTTACTGCCCCGTCGCCCACATAGGGCTAAAGTCGCGGCTCTACAAACCTTCCCTCCTGCCGTCACCCATCAAACAACCCAACTCCCCCTTCCTATCCTCCTTTCCATCTCCGACCCCTTCCACTCCAACTCCCACCCCCCACCTTCACTCAACGCCGGCGCGGGTCTCTCTGGCGTCAAAGGTAATTCTCGGAGCACTCAAAAAGCTATCTTGGGATAACGGCGAAAACCTAGAACCCTCGAAATCAGTCCACGTGTGCTGCTAAAGAGAGGGATGGAAGGGAAGGAGAAACAGCACCGTATGGGGAACGCTCAATTTTGCGACCATGTTCAAATTTGTTACAAGAGAGGTATGAGAGGATATTTCCCTTATGGAAACGCGAGGAGCAAATGTATTCCATAAGCGGATAGAAGAGAGGAAGTCGAAATGGTTGCTTTGAACGAAGAGGGAGTGTTTCACATATAGAAAATTCCGCTGGAAGTCTTATGAAAGGATAGTGTCGTTTAAAATTTTCATTCAAGACGGCAAAATTATTAAATTTTAAAATGGAAATAATTTTTCATATAAATATTTCAAACGGTTAATTTTCTTGGAAAAGTCGCTGGTAAAATGTGCGTCAGCAGAAGGGAAAAAATTTTGGCTGAAAAATCCGCATGACTAAAAATTTATTTTAGAACTCTTTGGCTAAGATGTTTGAGAAGTTACATAAAAGAATTGTTATTTACTAGTAAACAGGAGTAAACAAAGATAAAGTTATATTTGGGATAGACTGGTGCTTGTCGTGCTGCTAAATCCATTGTTACCGAACGTACTTTATTTGCCACGCGGGTCATACAGTTTTAGTAAACGCAAAACAGCTTCTACTTCGAAAAAAAGATATATAATCAATAATTGTTCGTTTCCAATATTAAATTATGTGAATCCTACAAAGCAAAAAAATAGCCAAATTCCGCCCGTGTTCCCGCCTACGCCTCGCCGATTTTTTTCAATGCCACAAAGAGACTTAAATCTTCCCACACACGTCACACTATATCCTGTTTGTCATGCCAAACCTCTTTGCGAGACTTCCATCTTTTGAGCGCTCCCCCACCGCCTGCCATCTCACATGCCAACCGTTCCCTAGTTCCGAGGTTGTAGACTGGTAAAATGATGGATTTTGGCTCATTTGTAAGATAGGACAGACAACCGCGGGCACAGAGAGAAGGGAGTACAAAGAAACTTGAGGTTAAGAGTATCATCGCTTTTAAACAAAAGTTGAGAGATAGCTAAATACGTCAATCTGTCAGTCACATTATGCAAAATCTAATAAGGTTGTTACAACAGTGCCAGTGTAAATGCTCGTCAAAAATGACGGGTGGGCATGAATGAAGTACGCAATTAAAATTAAAAGAATTGAAGATATAGAGCTTAGCTAAGCGCTATTTCAAAATAACAACGTAAATAAATCCATGGCTCACTATCAAAATGTATCTTACAAAATAAAAGACAATTGCATCTTTATTGATATACTTTGATGATTATAAGCGTTAATTAATGTTACATAATTTGTACAACTTAAGGCGACGCAAAAATGCGGTTGAAAATAAAATCAACAACAAATATGTTGACATGTAAATAAATAACTATACCCAACAATACACTCACCAGGGCTTAACTTTAACCTGCAAAACCAAAAAAACAACATCCAAAGCCAAATATTGGTTATTTTGTTAAAAAAGTAATGCTATCCAACATATGAAGCTAATTTTATCTGCAAAATCTTATGAAAACAGTAACAATACGATACCCTTAATGACGACGGCGTGACAGATTGACATACAAAAACAATTATATTAATAAAATAACTTCTTGTTTCCTCTAACAACAACACTAGTAGAAAAAGCAAAGTAGTTCACGTGCAGAGAAATGGCTCTAGAAGAAAATTATAAAATATATACACCATACTTCAATATACATGATATCTTAAGCAATTCCTTTACTTAAAATCATGTGGATTCATTTTTAATTTGATACGTTTCATATAAGTAATATTTAATTACCGTTTCTTAGAAAGCTTTTGATTATCCGCTCAAAAAATTAACGATTAACACTACGCAGGATACTCTAGTAGTAACGCAATAATTTTAATATCACCTTAAATACAGTTTAATGGCTAAATTTATATTGTCTGATCAACAGTACCCAATCGATTGGAAATTCTGCGAGTAAAGAAGTAATGCCTTGTTCAAATTGATCAATCATGACGTTTGAAGTAGTAGTAGTAATTGACTTTTTAAGTGCGTCGACGGCTATGCTCAGTTTGCACTGTCATCAACTGGACATATGTACACTCAGAAGGGATGAGGGAAATCCGGTGCCGGCATTAGCCTACTCTTTACGAAAAGCACCAAGGGGGCCAACTACTTAACGTCCGTTCCGAAGGACAGAACGCTGAATATGAGCGGTCTCCTCAAACCGCACAAACGGGGCCGGGCGACCTCGGAAAAAATCCTACTTGAGCAGGACGATGTTTGAAATCCCCTTATTTTTGACAAATGAAGTCCGCTCTGATAGTGTGGCATAGCAACCTTGCAAAAAACTTGTAATAGTAGCGGCTGCGTGACCTTGCTTTTGAAATTCCAAACAGATATGCTTCGCAACTTCATAAAAAATTCCTATCTCATAATAAGGTTTTATGGCGATATTGCGCTCTTCCTTCGTAAGTTTCAAGGGAATTTGCATATAAATATTCATAAAAATAAATAATTAAATTTGATTTGATTTGTAAAAGTACATTTACGGCCGCTCTATCCAAAGACTTAAATTATACGGCTAATAGTCAATTAATAACAGAATAACAATCTGTGGCCAAACGAACCCCTATAATATGCATTAAAAATTATTAAAATAAAATGAAACTTTTTTGTTGCATTTTAAAGAAGTTACTTTAATACAAATTCATATTCTAAAAATCCTATTTGCGCGCGAAATTAGCTATACAAACCCTCCTGTTTACAATATAATTTTTCATTTTTAGAGCATACAAAATAATTAATAGGCTTCACCGCGATGAGTCTCGAAATGTTAACATTCTCACAGTATACGATGAACGATTAATATGGGATACAATTTTTTTTGCTGCTCTGACCCATCCCAAAAAGAAATATATGAATCATTGCTGCAGCTAATAACCAATTGAGAAATTCATCAAAAATTCGAATGCAAACAGTATTTTTAACCGGTGCCCTATCAACTTCACTTTCACAAACGAAAACATTAGGGCAACACGCGATGTTATGCGAAATATTACTGTTCGCAACATCAACGTTGGAGGACCAGATGGGGACCCTACTTGGCACCATATACCTCTCTTGAAGAAGCAATCTACCTGCACCCCGTAAACACTGCCGAGACGACAAATGCGATATAAGCCGATTCCATACTCTCAACATCTGTCTCACTTCTGCCTTGAGAAAGTTTCGCAGCTACACTGGTAGAGTATCATATATCCGATTCAACTTTTAAAGAATAAAGCCTGAGCTCTTGAGAACACACTATCGCGGAAAAAGGAAACGCTAAATAATTCCCCCGCTTCAAGTTTTCTCCTTCGTCCACCCGCTCGCCCCTAGAAGTTCCATCTCAAATTCGTTCCCCTATTCATCTTGGAGAAGGGTTAGAATTATAGCCAATCTCTACGGTTGCCGCGTTTTCCGAAAAAAAACAGGTAAACATTTTTGGTTTATGTGACTGCCAGGAGACTCTTCAGAATGAAATAGATGAGAGGATACGTTTAGACCATTATGGGAAACACGTGGAAACATTTTAAGCGAAGTCAGAGAAGATGGTCAGTTTTCTTCCAAGATTGACCCAAGAAAAATATAACAAGAGGTCAAATATAATTCAGAATTAGGCGGTTAGTTATAGGGCACATCAGATGTATAAACGATAATTATTATTCAAAATGCGGGAAAAATTATTCTTTTTCGATTCGACATAAATAAAATCTCTCCAAGAGGTTCGTATACTAACTTAAATACCTCTGATGCGATCTTTATAAATGTTCATAAATATCAATTTTGCGTATACTGAAGTTTATTTAACAAAAGTTAGCCAGCAATAAAAATGAATGTGTACATTGTAATCTAACAAAATAATGTGAAACACTACTTTATAAAACGTGCTCGGTATTCTTGTCGTATGCGGTCTACGTTTGGATGCGGTCTATAATAGGTAAATTAATAAAAATCACAATGTGAAGGACATACTTGATTCATGAAAATGAAAAAACTAGACATAGGAAATAAGTTATTATAAATATTATGTAATTTAAGAGACCAGTATTAAGTCGCATATACTGGTTTCCACATATGTTATTTCTATCAATGCAGGGGTTGAAGGGGGCGGCAGCCCCCTTTATGAACTGCAACAAAATATGAATGCGGGAATTGTAGTGGGCCTGATCAGATAATTGATTTACTCCACATAAAAACGACGCGAAACAATACCTCCAAGTTCACATTTGCACTGCCCATCGGGTTGGGTTGTTTTGGGAGTTGGGACTTGGTTTTCCATCCACTTTCATATTTTCACACTCCATCTTCCATTCTCGTTCCATAATTTCTTCTTGAATATGCATAACCTTCATTCAATTTATGAGTATCGACGTTCTCCACCGGTTTATCTCCTCCAAACCAACCAAACCCGATGGAGAGTGCAAATGTGAACTTGGATGGAAAATCAAGCCAACCCCCAAAACAACCCAAACCGATGGACAGTGCAAATGTGAACGTGGAGGAATTGTTTCGCGTCGTGTTTTATATGGAGTGAATCAGTTAACTGATGCAGGGCCCCTACAACCCACGCATTCAAGTTTTGTTGCCGTCTATAAAGGAGGCTGCCGACCCCTTCAACCCCCGCATTGATAGAGATAGCATAGACCGCATATGACAAGGATAGAGATAACATAGACCGCAGGCATGAAATCGAGGAAGTTCATCATTGTCTACGATGAGTCCCTTTAGTTTTAGGAACGCGGCAGCCGTTTCTTCGGTTCGAACAATATCGTAGAGGTCCTTCGCAAGCATGTCGATCGAGATGGGTACGATCAATTATATCTAGTTTATTTATTTCTATAAACAGAGTAACAATACAGATTCATTTTTCTATAAACAGCGCAACAATAAAGTACACTCCCTTTAAGAGAAGGGTATTTCTCGCAGACCGCATACGGCATCTTCATTTCGGCTGTAGACCGCATACAACAAGAATACCACGTGCTCTTTAGGCATCCAACTTCGATTTTTTCATGGCTATACGGAGATAGGACAACTAAATATAACTATTTTACGTTAGTTATCTTCTTAAAAACAGCATAAAAACTCAGAAAAAAACTATTAATGTTGAAAATTTTCATAAGTATAACCGTCAATTTCCAAATATAAAAATCCAATTATTTCACGGATTCGTGTAGGTATGTTGATAAATTGTACAACACTGCACCCATTAACAATTCATTAACAAAAACACCAGATGTGAAAATGCAGTACATGAAAGCTGTATAGGCATATACAGTAGTGTGCATAAGTTTATGACCACCTTAGTTTTCTGCAAAATTGACAAGTTTTTGGGTGTGGTGTAGGAGTCGCTCAGAGAGAAGTGAAACAAACTATTCCCTTTGTACCCTTTCCAATTTATATGCCGAGGCAGTTTAAAAAATATATAATCAACAATTATTCCCATTATATGCTATAATTAAAGTTATTAGTATAACTTGAAACACTTTTTCTTAATTTATACGAAAACTAGAATGGATAGAAAGCATTTCTTTTATTTTTGCCCAAAAACCAATAGTAATACTATCAATAAAAATACACTGCGCATTAATGCCACAACAATTCCCTGCACTTGTAAAAAAAGGTCCAACAGTCCAAACAAAAGTCCGAAAATAATAAATCAAACTTCAAAAAAATAACCTCGCGCACGTATGCAGTGCTTGATGCACTTCGGTAGAAAGGAAATGAGATGTTGTGCCAGCTCGATAGGGAGATTTCTCAATTCTTGGTACAATAAATTCTCTAGTTGTTGCACAGATGTTGGTCTTTATTTACCAACTCGATCACCCGGAACTTTCCAAATGTTCTCTATTGGATTGAGATATGAACTAGATGCAGGCCAAGGCATGACAGCAATATTTTGCTCAGCAAACCAGGCCTTGGTTCGCCTTGCCACATGTGGACGAGCACTGTCCTGCTGGAAAATGACCCCACGGAGAGACATTTCATCTTTCATGAAAGGGACCATGTTTTCTTCAAGAATTCTGATGTATGAATCTTGGTTCACTGGTTCAGTTATGATATGGAGATTTGTATATCCATGCAATGGCATACCTCCCCACACAATCACTTTACCGCCCCCGGCTTGCATCTGTCGTTGCACATAATCCCTGTGATATTTCTCACTTGGAAGTCCTCTCATGGTTATTGTACGAGTTGGGAACAGTTCAAAGGCACTTTCTTCAGAAAATAGCATCTTCTTCCATTCGGCCACACCCGAATGAGCCAGCTCCCGACACAATTCTACCCTCGCCTTGGCATTGCGTTTGCTGATCTTTACAGCTGTTCGGCTCTTCAAATTTTCTGAACACAAGATTTTCTTTATATGTGCTTCAGAAACATCAATTCCTGTAGAGCATTCCAACCGTTTGACCAGTTCGCTACTGCTGATGCGTCGGTTCTTTTTTACCAGACACACTAAGATCCTTTTTACCCTCGGGGAAATCCTTTTTGGTCTTTCCGCTTCTCTTGGTAATTGTAACATGCTCAAAGCAGTTCCTGTATGAAACAAAAGATGGTACTACAATTTCTCAAACTTAAGATGTCATCTGTTGGAGCTTGGGAAAACTAACTGAAACTAAATTGCAGTGTGGTCTTCAACTTTTGCCCAGGCACTCCAATACAAGATAAATATTTAATGGGAATAATTGTTGATTATATATTTTTTAAACTGCCTCGGCATATAAATTGGAAAGTGTACAAAGCCAGAGAATAGTTTGTTTCACTTCTCCCTGATCGACTCCTACACCACAACAAAAAATTTGTAAATTTTACAGAAAACTAAGGTGGTTTTAAACTTATGCACACTACTGTAGGTATTGGGTATATTACACTAAAATAAACTCATATAACACAGTTATGGTA
The DNA here is from genome assembly GCA_028673005.1 of Tanypteryx hageni. Classification (NCBI taxonomy): domain Eukaryota; kingdom Metazoa; phylum Arthropoda; class Insecta; order Odonata; family Petaluridae; genus Tanypteryx; species Tanypteryx hageni. Next base: position 96,742,439 of record CM054112.1, on the reverse strand, counting down.
GGGTGTAAACATGAATGTCATTTTAATCAAGCCTAATGATATTAAGTTATGGGAGTAATAGGGAAACTATATAAATTTATCAAAAAAATCTAGCAAAAAGTAACGTGAAAATAAAAACAAATACATGACTCAACGTCGCTTACTACGGAGGCACGCGTGACAAAGCTCATGCCTTCTTGAAGCCGAAAACGATGACGCCGACAGATACGACAGAACTAAGATTTTAAATACGAACCACACCACGCGATAAGACCAAGACGACGTAAATTTCGTGGTATATGCATAAGGAAGCGTGCAACTTGTACGTACGCATGGAATTCCGCGTGAAGGACCAATTGGACGTAACAGACCACTCCCATTCCCACCCACTTACAGCCTACGAAATGAGACAAACAAAACCCGCTTCTGGGAGTCATTGGATAAACAGAGATTACGCGCTAAAATAAACTGACTTATTTCGATCAATATTTGAAAAAATACCGGAATTCCTTGCACAGAAGAGGAAAAAAATCTCAGCTTTCTTCCTTAAATTTTACCCTTCATCCAAGAGCCGGAGTCTCCCGCATGCGGGTAAGAGTTGCATCATTTTCGAGAATGCACGGCGAGTTTTATCATAATTTAAACTATGATATAGCCGGGTTTTCCACGTCAAGTTCTAGAGAGAAGATCAGGAGTTAATTATCGCGAGAACCCTTCTCGGTGTGGGGATGTTCCTCGGAATAGTCTTGCGTGGATGCAGAAAGTCCAGAAGGAAACGAAAGTTCCCGGTCAAAAGCCACATCCTTTCCGAAATGAGATACGTTTTTAATTTAGAAAACGGGATACGAATACCCGGCAAACTCGACAGAAAAATGAACCATCTACGTAGGATAAGCGTAAAAAATTATTCGCCGATTTTTCATTCTCCCTGACGACCCGAGTGACCTCGATGAGCCGGCGCTGAATCTCACATTCTCACGATTTTGGCAAATAATAACGTAATCGATGAGGGATCCTGATTAATCGATGACGCCATAGTTATCAGGAAAATTCCAAGGTAACAATCACTCATGGGATAAGATATACTCACTCACTAATGCAAGACGCCAAATAATATTTTTCATTTTGTCACTGAAAGACTGGTCAGTTAATCACATTTTTTTTATCCGCTTCAGTTCACGGAAAAGTCGTAAAAATTCGAAATTTCATCAGGTCCCTTAGCAAACACAGCTATCCATAGAAAATCCATTCCGAAATTTACGGTGGAACGTAACTGTTCGATGTCCAGACTTTTAGATTTAAGTAAGTGTGAGAATAGTTTATTTGATAACACAATGCGCGACGTGATGTTTGTATTAAAATTAAAATTTCCTTTTAGAGAGATACCATTTGCAGTTCATGGAAGTAACGTCAAATCTTGATATTTCGACAGTACCAATAGCAAGCGCACCTTTTCTTAGAAAAGCCATTCCAAAATTCAAGATACAACATGCATATTCCAAATTTAGGTCCGCGCGAAATTTCTGCGAGATTTGTTTTACGAACTCTTTATTATTTCGAAGAATATTTTTTATGTGGTGAATCATTTTCCCTCGTAAATGATGACATGCGAAATCGCATAAATATGAATACCAGTCTTCAGTGGTCAGCAGCATCTTCCGTAGAGCGCCTTAAGGTCCAGCCATAAATATTATATTTGCTCCAGTAATTTCATCCTAGGTTTATTTCTCATCCTATTAATAATTAGGCGATGTTGAATGTTGTTTACATACGATGGAGTCATATACATTGATATTTCAAATAACATCGAATAACTAGAGAACGGCCGCATCAATTTTAAGGATTCTTTTAGTTTTGATTAGATAGGCACCACCTAACCTTTTTGACCATTCGTCGAGTTCGATTCCACGAGCTTTTCATTTTTCCTTTCAATAAATATGTAATCGGACAGAATCTGATGAGCAGAACTGTGATTTATAACATTTATAAATATCTTATAATTGAGACTTCGGCGCGAGATATGTACTATTTCATAGGGAAAAGAAAAGAAATTCTTATTCTTATCGTCGGTTGGTTTATCAATTATTCGGTGCTTATATTAGTTTTTCCGAATTTTCGATTTTTCAAAAAAAAAGTTACTAGGATTACAGACATTGATGGCCTTGGTTTTTTAGTACATTTGCACATAATTTACAATTTACTATGCGGAAAACATACATTGAAAATTTTCATGAAAACTTTCGTCTAAATATAAAACAAATGAACCAACGCGATAAGAACTTCTAATCAAAGTTAGTAACGATTCCAGCAACTTAGATAATATCTACTGTCGATAAAATTAGCATTTATTGCGACTTAAGCAATTTAACATCTAAAACGGTTAATATTACATTTTTATACATGTAGACTGAATGAATATGAATTTTTTTATACATGTAGACTGAATAAATATGAATTATGTTTAAAATTATTATAAAATTCAAGTTAAACTAGGGAGTCTGTGTCGCTTCGCTGTCACATTAAGTTCATTTTGATTTTTTTAAATAATTCATTTAATCAGACACATTTTATTTATAAAAGATGTTACAATGAAGTACCCAGCGGTGTCCAGGAAAATCCAGTATTTCAATACCAGTTTGAACAAATTATCAACAGGTTTTTCATTATTTATTATTAAAATGTATGGGGATTTAGGGTAAGTTTAATTTAATTTTTCTTTAATTTATCTTTTAATTTTCCAAGTGATGTGATAAATAAAATTAACTGACTTTACAAGCTCTTTTAAACTTCTTTCTTCGTAAACATTTCCAAGTGATCTGATAAATAGAATTAACTGACCTTGCTAAGTTCTTTTAAACTTCTTTCTTCGTAAACAGAACAGAAAAAAAATCAAACAAAATGACGTAATATCGTCAATGGGCTCGCGAGTACACAATATTACTGCGCGCTCAAATGAGGTGGCCATGTTAACTGACAATTCTCAATGTTGAAAAGTTGCGTTTTTTCGTATTAAAAACAGATTTTCCGGCAAATTCGGAAAGTAAATGAATTTTTACGATAGCCAAAATGAACTTCTTTTCTTTGTCAATGCAACCTTTTATGTCCCGAGTTCGAATCATGATTTTAACTAATTTTAAAATGCGATTTTATAATACCCAGAGCTGATTCCAATAGTCCCAACATCGGTCGAGATATAAGGTTCCCAAAAGTCTATACAAACCTGCCAAAAAAGTTCGCCTACCACTATTACGGTAACATAATATAGATTAGCTTAAAAATAATAGAGGAGCGATGCGGGGTTGGGCCACGGAAGGGGCCAGGGGAGAACTCGCTAGTTTTGTTAACCTTAACGTTTATCTGGTGTTTTTATTATGCATGAACTCTTCGCGGGAGAATTCACCTAACTTGATGTTTTATCAATAACAATTCCGGAGTCACAAGGTGCAGTAAAAATTCGCGTTAACATCCGAGCTAAATCTCCTGCTTAATATTTGTTTCTTTTTACTTCTCCGTCAATACGTCTCAAAAGGAATCAAATACCTTTTTTATCTTAGAAAACACTGGTGTTGGTAAATAAAGTAGCACCTCTAAATGCACCTATTAAGTATAAGAATATTCAAAAGATCTTTCGCCTTGAAGATGATAAAGCTCAGGAACACCGATGATAGAATTTGCATCTTCCAATTTAAAAAAATAATTTCATTTAAGAAATAGTTTCTTTAAAGTGAAATAAATCATGCGGAGTATTCACATTAGCATAATAAGTGGTAATACCAGCGGGCTGTAAAAGTGAGAATTAATTTAGGAGGTTCAGATGTTTCTCCACTTATAAACGGCGTATTCTTCAAATACTTTCACTTCGAAACAGATTATTATCGGTAACTTCATATTGATTGCCTTATTATGCGTCGTTTTAAAACTTTCTCTGCCAAGCATACCTTAATAAAGTAAACGTTCAGTAATTTCCATAATAGCAGATTTAATCAAATTCGACGGCAATTCGATTCCAGGGATGTAATTTCGATGTGTTTTGGAAAAATATGATGCCTGCGGTATCGAAATAAGTTTACTATTGATTCCGGTTCCTGAATGTCAACCCATGTGATTCAAATCGCCCTAGAATGAATCCCTTTAAATAGAGAGTATTATAACAGCTCAACCAACTTAAAAGGCAGTATATCCACCACTTGACACTAAAACTGGGATCATGAAAGGCTTAAAAGCAATCACATATAAAAGGTAACCTTTCGATTAATATTTTTATCTTACCAACGCGAAACTCACTGACTTCCCACAGTCGCAAAATACAAGCATACGAACCAAGGAGTTAATGGCGAGTCCTTCCTTACGGAACACCTACAAGAGGCTATGAGTGGCCAGCGCTAACAGGTCAAACAAAATGATCACCTGAAAGATAACACTGTCGTGTGTTCTTTAACAACCTTTTCTGCCTTCTCTCATAACACGGTTGACTCACAGAGTAGTCGGTCGAACAGGTTTTGGGACTGGTTGGTTTTAATGTCGCTCCTCATCACGGAACTCTTTACCACCTTCCTTTTCTCCACATTAAAAATAGGCATCTTAACGATGAAATCCGTGGTTTTACAATGGTCACAGTTTTACAATATTTTTAAAGCGAGATCGTCAGGTGGATGTAGAGCTGTAACAAGACAGTAGGAATTCGAACCATGTACTTCAGCGAGGCAAACCAATAACAACACATAGTCGATTGAATTTTTAAAACATTTCTATTATTTGCCTTAATTGAAATGAGATTCCATATACACCACCTTTTTGAATTTCGCGTGCTTGCGGTTGGCGAATTTGCACTTAGCAAAATTTTTTATGACCATTGCTTGTTTCGCGCCGATTATTTGCGTTTCGCGTCATGCGTTTGCGATGACAGCAAGCGTGAGCTCCCTCTATTATTTTGCTTTGAAGTTCAGTTTAAACTTTGGCGCCCTAGAAAAATATATTATTACAATATCATATTTATAATGCTCATTATTATTATTATTACTAATTTTCGAAGTAAACAAACGTGATAACTCTCAACTTAATTATTTTGTAGCTCAGTTCGAACTTCACCGCCAATTTTCGAGGATGAAACTTCAGTTTAAAATTCAAAGGAAAGTCGTCATTTTGGTATGTAGGGTTTTCATTTGCTATTATCTTTGTATATATTTTGAACGTAATTTAAGGAAATGTTATTTTGTTTTGTTAGGGTTTCATTTTTTATTACGAATTTTAGTGTAAATCTAAGAATTGCTATCATCTTGTAAACGTAAGATTTTCTGCCGCGTATTTTGAACGCGATTACTAAAAGAAATGTTACCACTTTAATGCTTTGTTTTTTGTGAAATATTTTGAACAATTAAAAGAAATTTAATCACTTTCTTACGCTAGGTTCTGCTTTTCTGTTGCGCATTTCGAATGTAATTAATAAAATAAATGTTACCACTTTGTAATGCTAGTGCTTTTTTTGCGGCTTGGAAATGTTTGCGGCAGAACCTAAGAAAACATCCGTGCATCGCGTACTCAACATTCCATTTCATTAGTTAATCCATTTAAATTAAAGCATTTCCTTGGAATGAGCAAAAGAAGATCGAAAATGTGCTGGAGGTTAACTGTACAATTGCCGAGAGAGGTGTTATCGCTCTGTAATGCTGGGTTTTCATTTGCTATTACGCGTCTTGAAAGTAATTAAAAGAATTTTTCACTTTATGATGCTAGGTTTTCAGTTGTTGTTACGTTTACTTTTATTTTCTGTTAAACTGTATTATTTATGATAAAAAGTGAATATTTTAGGTTGACTCGGAACCGTACTCTTATTTTTACATTGCGTCTTATGGGAAAATAGGACTTGCACTTCGTTAATTTGCATTTCGAGTCAGTTTTCCGGAGCCAATTATTCGCGAAGTTCAAAAAGGTAGTGTAGTTAAGGATTCCTCAGCAGATTTTATTGAAAACCCAACTTCCTGGAAATACAAACTCTTATATAAAGGCGCGTAGTCATCGCAAGGGATGTAATCCAACGTACAGCCATGTTCACGCGAAGGATTTCTAAATAATAACGAGAAAGAAACGTGGTACCATTTCCCCTTTCGAATTTTTGTAAATAAACAGCGGATCTCATGGAAGTGGGAGCGTTAGCTACCTCACCCATAATTCAGATAGTGAGTCATTTGAGAATTGAGGGGGGGGAGGAAGAGGTTTGTCTTGAGGTGGAGAATTGAGGAGCGGGGAAGGAAAAAGGGATGGCAACGGCTTATTATCCTCCCCTTACTCTTCCTTCCCCTTCCTCCGCCAATGCCTTCCAATCCATCTACACTCTGCCCATACCTCGGCGTGCGAACACCTGATTGATTGCAGAGAAAGCAGCTTAACGGGTTTCCAATTGCTGACCCGAGCCCTAAGGGAGGTTTCGGGAGACTTCTTAAAGGCCGACACAGGTGGCGGGGAAGCCAAGAAGGACGCGAATAAAAAAACTCGCGGAATTATCTTTTTATTTATAAGTGGAAACTTTTGAAAATTGATCCAAGCATTTCATTATGCCAGTGCAAATACGCGAGACTGCGCGGCTCCATTATACACCCGGCGGGAACATGAATGGGCCCACGGACAGCGGCTGACGGAGATAAGAAAAAATAGTGTTCCAGGATGTCGGACGGCCTTATTATGCGAACCAATATTAAAAAACGCGATTCGGAACCTGTTATCGATTTGACTGGAAAGAAATCAAGAACGGGAGAGGAAGGGAACGAATAATAATGACGGTCCTGATACTTGCGTTAGTCCGTTGTCTAATAATTTCTAGGCATTTTTTATTTAAAAATATAGAACGAACGGAGATTTATTCCCAGAAAAAATATTCGGCGAAAGTGTTTCTATGCTTATGGTCCAACCAAAATTACATAAAACGAATGAAATTATATTACTCGTCAGTTTACAAATGTTGAGAATATGAGAATATATGGGTTGATAATAAATTTAAATCTATGAATATTTATATTATAATCATCATTAGATGACAATAATAATAATAATATAAATATTCATAGATTTAAATTTATAATCAACACAAAAGGCACTCAAATAATTAAAAAATCTCTCCACTGAGGTCGATCGTATCGCTAAAACGATCAACTTAAATTTTCCATTTAAGGAAACAAGCTCGAAAATTTGGTAAGAGCTGGCGTATGTCGAAAAGAAACGAGGGCTTCCAGTACTGAAGTAGTTGTCACACACTAAAATATTCCAATGATCCCTCATTACATTTTTACAAAACGTCCATATTTTGGTCGAAAGGAAAATTATTTCAACGCTTCACAAATTAACACTATCAGATTTGCAAATGAAAATTGCCGCGAGCCGCATTAGAAGATTAAATTTTCCTGATATTCTATGGAAATACATATCACATTAATCATGCGTTTCAGTCACTTGTATCTACTAATGGTATTTATTATTTTTAAGACACTGGTAAATAAATTACATAATAATTATGCCATCTATAATTATTGGTACGATTATTTAATCTATCCTATTTTAACGGTAAGAACTGAACTACAAAAATCAACCAAGCCATAATTTTACTTGAGTATTTTCCAATAATATATATTCCATATAAGTAACGGGGACAACAAGTCACAATTTTGGTGAACAGATACCTAAATAGAAGTTCTAGTATAACACCAGTAAATCTTCGCTAAATAAGGTAACTAATAAGATATGATTGAGGAGATAAAGTTAAAACACAATAACGACCTCAAAATTAAAATATGCGTTCTTAGGTTTTACGACCATGTAATCAACCATGTTACAAAGACAGCATATTCCGCTTTCGTCATTTATCAAACCCTAGGCTACTGCCCTTGTACTCTTTAACCAAATTCGCATTCGTCATTAAACAACGGCATTGCAAGATCTATCTATATACGCCCCTCGAGTTTGCCGACAATAGTATCCGGAAAATTTCAATCCCACGATGCAACAGGTTTATTAAGGGGGAAAAATAAAAAGGACACATTTCGAACGTATAATCATTTTCCTGTCAACCACGAATTAATTTCTTTTGAGAAAGTTGAAAATAAAAAACGTACACTTTTACGAACACAATCGGTTAGTCGAACCAACATAATGTGGAGTGTTTTCACGCAATTCGAATCGAGGGCAAACAAGGAATGCGATCTATCTCGAAGAATTCTTATTAAACGACAGGCCAGGAAAAGTTGTCTTGGCAATCCTTCCTTGGAGAATAAAAAGAGGCTCGGGAAAATTGTTCAATGACATAGGTAAAAGAAAAGCCGTTGCGCTGCATAGCAAAGAATAAATGAAATTTGAGATCAATGATATCCAAAACAGATACGGTAAAGTAAGTTGAAGTTATTCTCATGGAGTTGTGATTTAAGCATTCACAGAAATTAATTCTCTTATGCTAATATGCTAAGCGTTTATTAAGACAACTTACCGCTTGGAAAATGAACTGGGATATAAGGTATATATATCGACGCTACGTAACTCGGGTTTAATGCTAAGAAAAATGAAACAACTAATGTATACTATAATGTTAACTTGACAAAACGCATGGGTAAATATTAATTTTCGCGAAAGTCCAACCACGAAATTAAAACTTTATTCGACTCCATTTCTCTAATATATCAATTAAGACTTCCGTAGATAAACAGAGTGTTTCCATTAACTTAATCCCATTTAAACGATTTAAAATTCCGATCTCTGGTGCAGACATTAGTCAAGGAAGCGCGGAGAATAATGAATGTACTATTCAAAGTTACACAGATAACAGTTTCATTACTACATAGTAAGCTCGAAGTTCTTAATTCAGAGTAATAACCTCTTGAAAGTCATTTCAGGGTTATTTAACCACGATCTGGTTTGAATAAACCCATTTTATAGCAACTTTTATCTTGATTTTCACCCAGAGAAAAATGAAACCTTATGAATACGTTGCATACAAAATCCGTTTTTCATACGTTTCATCCATTTGTTCTACATATCTTATGCTATCAAGAAATATTAGATAGTAAAAATTTAATATTTTCAATTATATACCTTTGAAGTTGAAATTGAAAATTTAACTTGTATAGGAAAATCTGAGTCCGCGCGACCGTGGGTGCAGCACGTGCATTTGCACAGGGCGGACGTTTCTAAGGAACGCCAAAATGAGTGTCAAATACTATGCATAGAAACAAATTTAAGTTAACCGTTAAAATAAGAAAATCGGATATAGCAGAACTAGCATTCACGATCCTTGACATTCATTAATAATGTTTGTATTAATACGTAACGATATAGAAAAAAGGGTTGAGTAAGGGCAGAGGGGGCATTGTCAGCATTTGCACAGGGCGGCAAAACACTTGGCGCCTGCACTGATGAAAAGATGGGTTGGAGATATTCAAATTCTCCGTACGCAACATGTTAAATAGTTTCCGAAGCAGAATCAGTCATCGATTAAATAATTGCAATTATTCTGACCGTTTCTTATAAATTAAGTTTGAAAACCTCTTTATCCATTCGGGTTCAACAAAGTTGCTAAATCCCCCGCTTAGCTGCTTTTTAAAGCAACGCACTAGGGAAAACTTAACGAGCGATAAAAATTATTCGTCAACAGCACAAACCGAGGAGACCCCATTATTAAAATCTACCGCGACGTTTACGTAACTACTCGCTTCTATTGAGCCTTGATTCTTGATTGGATTTGGATATAAGAGAGTGTGAGAGAGAGAGGGGGAGAAAAGGAGAGGAAGAGTGAAACGTAGGCATTCACACGCGATGTGAAGGAGAGGGAGGGAGGGAGAGAGAGAAAGGGGGAGAAAGAAGTCTGCCATTGCGGCCTCGGGTAACTGAAGCGCAACAGAGCGAAGAAGGCGTCTCGGGAGACTCTCGGAGCTGGAAAGAGCTGCGCTGTAGATGGCGGGACAAGGAGGGAAGAGAGAGAGAGAAAGATGGAGATAGAGAAAGAGAGAGGGATGTAGAGATAGGGAGGGGAGAGAATGGTAGGAGGGGGAGGGGAAATAAAATATGGGATGCGAGAGTGGAGTGAGGTTCTATTTCTGGCCAAGGCCTTGGTCGCGGAGAAAAAGGGCAAACAAAGTAAAAAAATATCGAGAGGGGAGAGAGAATGGGATAGAAAGAGAGAGGGATGCAGATAGAAAAAAACTTGGAGAGTGAGGTGGGTAAGGCGCGACGGTTTGGTCGGGGGAAAGGTGAAGGGGAATGGCGGAGTAGAAGGTGCCACGGGGATGAGGCAGGGCGGCTATAAAGATGGAGGATTAAGAATGGAGGGAGAGGGGGAGGAGGCGAAAACGCGGCGCGGGGTGAGGGTGGAAATGGAGCAGGAAAGGGAGAGCAAGAGAGAAGAGGTGCCGATATTCGCGAGGTGTATTAGTAAATACGATTGCTTTTACACTGCGGCGGCGCAATAAACGTCAGGCGGGGATAAGAGCCGGCGTTTTAACGCTTAGGGAAGGGAACAAATTTCCGTTTTATTCATGCGGGATTTTCGAGTATCGAATCGACCGACGTCTGTAAAACACGAGTTTCGAGAGCACGACTTCCGTACGCGTTCGATTTATTTTCTAATCAAAGCAACATCTTGCGTTCTTCCTTGCCGACAATCCCATCGTCCGTATCGAGGAGACGTGAGAAATTCGGGAAACAAAGAGCACGCAGCGGCAAAAATTGTGAAGGAAAACTCGGTCGAAACGTCTGTTGTACAGAGTCGCGCTTTATGCTTTCAACCGAGACTCTCCAGATATAGAAGTCCGCTTAATGGAGTTGCTTACAAACTATCTCGTTCTAAGAAGTCGTATAATTCTAGTGGTTGAAGGAATAATGCTTATCTTCAATGCGCACATGCACGAAAAAATATTCCGAACACTCGAGTATCATAAGCACTTTCAGTTCCTTCCAGGTATTGATTTTCTTTTCGAGTCGTTTCCTTCGAAATTTTACAGCTGGTTTTAATCCACTTCAAACCATTAAGAAAAGATCGAAAATGCTACAGAGGAACTTTGCGGTAATTATGCGTTAGATTTAAAAAAACAAAATGGTAACATTACATCTCATCAGCATTGCAATTAAAAACGTTTTTTGTCTAGTTTTTAAAAATCCTTCAATTAAACATTAATTTAACATATATTCGTATCATTCCAACTATTTATTCGATTACAGAAATTATCCCTCCGGCTACTATTTGAAAATACAACATCAGTGAATTGATACAATGAACGAAATACTGCGAAAATTACAGTAGTCGTAACTGATAATTGATTTAGCTCCCATGTTGTGTCAACATTAGTCAACACCGGAATTGGGTGCCTAAAAAAGTCTGAAATAACTGTGCAAAGGTCCCCGCTACGAAAAAATAAGCCTTTTCGCAACGACCGTAGCGAATAAAGTCCAAGGATTAAATGAGATAGGCTGTGGGAACTTCTTCCCATTCAACCGAACAAGTAAAATTAAATCATAACCTTTTCCTCCTCTCATTATCATCAGCTTCTATTTATAACTCTGCTCGTCCATCTCGACCTCTTTCGAGGAGAACATCTATAGAAAAAATCTTTCCTTCCTCCCCGTATCGTAACTATCTCAAAAGCACTCGAACGCAACTTTCGCATCTTCCCAAAAATGAATAGACTAATCACGACGCCTATCATAATTATAAGACGCCCAAGTCCAAAGTCCCAAAACATACCGACGGATTTCCGTGGAAATACATCTCATAGAGTTTTCAGGGAATCCTAAAAGCGACCTCGATAGGTTCTCCTTCCTTAGACTCAATCAGCAACTCTTCCCCTGGCTACTTAGGAACCCCAGATCCTCTTGACGTCAAAGATCGAGCTTCTCTTGGGTGTCTGCCATGCCGCAACGCGCTAAGAAACAACCTATTTTCTTCACTCACGCCCCTTTTTCCTCCAACGAGACAGCCCCTTCCATAACCCTTTTCAAAGCTTCCGTAATAGGAAGATGAGATTGATCAACAGGATGATGTGACTTGTGACGCACGACAATTGCCGCCAATGATAGCGCGGCTGCAAATCACTCTCCTGCGGACCTCGAGTCAAAACTAAATAAAAACAGTGAAAATGAGAGCCAAAATAAATAAGTCAGAGAGTATCAGTGCAATATTATTTTTTAATAGTTGTATGATAAGTTCCGAAAATCGTTCGGCATTTCATTAATCGCAAAAAATAAATAACATGACTTGCATAAAATAAGTAACTGAGAAGCTTCAACAGCAACCCGTTTCTCTCTAACCAGACATATTTCCTAGAAAGAACATTCATTCAAGGTTCAACACTCCCGCTGCAATAAACTGAATGCAAGCAATAAAATATAATAACTACTCCATCTTTTAAATCCAATTCATTCAATAATTCAAATATTTATTTAACTGCAGTAAAATGGGTGCCTAATATATTAACTTGTTTGTAAAAATGGTCCCCAAAAATGATCGGATGTTTTACTTTCCATTGTTATCCAAAAAAGCAAAATAATTACTTAATCCTAATGAAAATACTAGAGCCTTCATCCAAACCGACCAAAACAGCTCGCACCGCTCTCTTTCTTCCACATACCTCAAACACGCTTGCGCAATCCTTACGGACACGCAGATCACACCAAATACCCTACCCATCCCGCACTCGTCAATAAAAAAAAGAAACGCGTCTCCAAAATTCACGGTCGGTGCATCTCCGCCTAGTATCCGGAATGCAAATCTGGTTTTGCCAAGCGTTTTGTGCCTATCGGAGTTTAACATCATTATATGGATTCCATCCACAAGGTGGGCTTGATATTACATTTTTTAAATTAAGAGGTATTTTTTTCCGTATTCCATCCCCATAAAACATTGAACTAACACACCAAATAACCAGTTTTTTTAAACTTATTTTCTGCCAAAATGAAGGTGATTACTAGTTTTAATAATTACAATAGTCATAATAATTTAACTCGGTTAAAAATTATCTTTATCTCGCTAGGTAAAAAATAAATCTGAGATTATTTACTATGGAATGGTTTGTGAAGGGAAAAAATGAGCATGACAATGACACTTATCTTACCTAGTGATATTTATAGACCTCATTAATTCATACCGCAGCATTTTTCACAAATTGAATACATGTGATTGTTATTGCGTTCGAAGTACATCAATTCAAGCTAATCAGAGTAACAGAAAATATGCGCCGTAATTTTTAGTCAGCTATGACGTCTCTATCATTCCACTCAAGAAGGGCAAGGGTATAGAGATGACCCTTGGGACGCCCCAGACCAGACCTACACGATCGATGAAACTCCCATTCAACAAAATACAATTCCGGAGAAAGCCTACTACGCGGATGCACAATCTTGGACCGGAAATGCGTCTTATACTTCTAATCAACAATGGGTGGTTGGAAGTTGTGCACGAAAGAATACGAAGATAAAGTAGGATGATTTCGATGTCGAAAGGGACTGCGCGATGAATTTACGGAGTTGGTTAACCCAATAAAAGACGCATTTCTTGAAATATGTGGAGAAAATTCTTAGAAGAGCGGTAGCGACGAACAACTGCGTCACAACAGAGTAAACAAACATTCAAAAGGATTGCTCCCGTGTGCTGATGATGCCAATAATAGCCCGAGTGCGTTGTTTATTCTCTTTCAGCGCATGCGTTAAATAATGTATCACGACAAAAAATGTTCTGTCGCGTGATTTTTTCCCATGTTTACTAATAGTGTTATAACACTTCTAACGGTAGGTGAATCTTTCAAACTATTATGACAGTTAAAACGCTTTCCACATTTCTCATGGATTGAAATCGGCAGCGGAGGAAAATCTGATGGTTAGACTTTATATTATAAATAATATTTTTTCGGAAAGGATAGATATGACAGAGGTAACTTAACTGTCTTTTCATTTCGCTCAAAATACATTCGAGCAAAACCCAGTTTCACGAGAGCGGAACCGCTTTATAGGGAGGAAAATTATACCTTAATCATTTTTAGTTTTTACATAAGGAGATAAAATAGTAATTATGTATTATTATCCTAGGCTAGGTCCACTTCCCCGAAAGCCCGTTAAGAAAATATCAAGCTGGACTACAATTAGGAATTACGCCAGTTTTCGCTATCAAATACGGAAATTAATCTTAAACCGATATAAGATTATTTGAGGTTAGATATCTCACAGCAAATACTAAGGGTATGATATCATAGCGAATACAAATCGCAGGTGTTAATTTCATGATGCAATGTGAGGTACTCACCCGTCAACTTAAGATGGCAGTAAAATCAGGATTTGAGAAGGAAGACGTAGGGACCGGAGCTGCAAAGTAAATTACAGATTGATAAGTTGGCGGTTTTCTCTACCCGCACAACAAAAAACGATAAAGTAATGACGCACGAGAGAAAAAGAGCAAATTCAACGCAATTCGCTACAAATATTTTGCAATGCTCTCACTATCCATCCAATACTTTACTTCAGATAACCGAAAAAATTTCCACCGCGAATAAATGTTAGATATTTAAATGGTGCTACAAAAGAGGGACATTTTAAATATAACAACAAACGACATAGGCCCATTCTTTAAGGAAAGTGCTAAAATGAACAGTAAAAATTTGGATAGATATGTGTAACGTAGTAGAGTCTAAAATTCCAGTTTCGATTTAAAGATCTGCGATCTATGGAACGGCCGAGAAATTAATTAAATATATATTTTAGAGATATAAGCAAATAAAATTGAATTTACATCTCCTTGGAATAGAATTGATTCGGTTCTTTTGACAAGAAGAATTGTTCCATGAAAAATGCTAGCGAATCGCAACTGTTCCCGAATTTTATGAAAATACATTCTATCGCTATCAGTTTTATCATCTGAATTCAGTTTAAATGTTGGTGTTATTATGTATTTTTGATGTTTCATTCAGAATTATTAAAATAAATTAAGTTAGACAAATTAATAATTAAGATAAATCTCAGATTACTCGAAAAAATAATACAATGTTATTGGATATCCAAGGAGAACGGCTGCTTCGTAACTGAAATGCGTAGCGGGTTTTTCCAATGCTTTTATCGCTATTGGAGTTCGTTTAATCATAAATTGGAATACAGCTCGACAATTCATTTTTTGAGTTGACATGTGTTTCGAAATTTTCGCCAACAAAATTATGGAACTTAAATCCGGATTAAAAGAAAATAAATAAAACACATAAAACTCGGATAAAAATGCCACAACAGTGAAAGTAAGTCCACTGACCATTAAAATAAAAGAAGATACATGAAAACTACAAACATATCTATCAGTATATACATAAATTTTTTCCTCAAATTCCCATAACGCTACGTTAAAGTAATTATTCTCGCAACAGTAAAAACTATGTAAATAAAAATATCTATAAATGATGTCCAGAATTTCCATACAACCTTCAAATTTACTATTCAAATTGAGCATAAAAATAATTGAGTATTTGAATATCAATCATGAAGATGGAAAATTGTGTTATGAGATGCGATACCATAACTGAATCAATTGCTCATTCGTAAACAGCAAAAGGAGATAAGTAATGCAGAAGTTAAATGTATAATTTCAATTAAAATGTTTTATTAATAAGCTAAATTTCATAGTGGCAACAAAATTCGTCACAATTCCCCTTTTTCGATATAAACTTAACTTAATCATACAGAAAAAATAAAATTGAATTACATTAATGGTTTACATTCATCTGATGATAATGTAATCTTGATAGTAATTAGTAATTAATTTTATACCATTCATATAATGTTTTTTATGGACGGTAAAACACGAAAAAGGAATTCGTAACCCTCTGCATCAGTGACGATGTAGTATAGATGACTGCAGCGCTCTATTAGCATCATCTATCCAGTAAAAGATACCTATATCAACGAGTACCCCTTATACGGCAAAGAATCTCCCATATCGATAGAAAAGCGATAACAACCGCATGAGTCAACATGGAATTCACCATCTATCACCCTGTAAGCTTCATCTCAATGGCCTTCCTTCATAATAACGTATATGGATCGAAATTTCGACTTCCCGGGATGAGATTCCTTTCTACGTCGTCGATGAGGCTTTAATGTCCGCTAATTTGGTATCCTATAAAAATATACCCGATGCTTTCGAAACGTTATACGAGATAATGTCACTAATTTCCGCACGATATGTGGGTTATAAACCTTTTATGCCACAATTTTATTTATCCCACATCCTTGCTCCTTTTAAAAATTGGTTGAGGTTGCTGGGTATCTTACCGTTCCTAAAATACAACCGAACTACAAGAAAGATAATAACAAGTGGAATTAATATTTGGCTTGAAGTCGAATGAACAGTCTACGGTATTATCCTTATTGTAGGATTTATACAGTAAGATCATAATATAAGGTGAGAATTACCATTGTTTTAATACAGGGAAACATTTAATGGCGAATTATCTACGTTTCCATAATTACTAATCGGAGCACTAGAACTTAGGACCCTCTTAACTACTACACCACCGGCTCCCACTTTATCTTTTTAAATATTACAATTGTCGATCCAATAAATGCGGCATCCAAGTAAGCCCCGCAAAAGAGAATTTCGGAATCTACCGCAATGACCCATTAAGAAAAAAATTCAAGGGAATTGAAATTTGGAAAGGAAACGAGTGTCTAAGATTTACCAATTTAGAATCGAAGTAGGATCATCCAGAAATTGTCCATCCTCTGAATTAATCACATCCACTTCTATCCATCACGCGACCTCCTAAAATCCATCGCATTTCCTCGACGCAACGGTCAACATTCCTTCGTCCGAAGGGAACTTACGGGCGCCTCAGAAACGCTGAATTTAACAAACCGGAGAATTCAATCGACCCTCCTCGAAATACTTTTTTCAGCAGGAGACGGAGGGAGTGGGAGGAGTAGGATGGAAATGGTAAAGGGCTTTTCCCTTTACCTTCCCGTCAGAGTGCTTCGGCGCGAAAAAAAAAGTCGGGAGACTGCTTTGAGGCGCCAGTCTGGCGTGGACCGCGTCTAAGCAAGCGCCTGGCCGGAATAAAGGAGGATGCGAGGGTGGGAGAAGAAGGAGAAGGGGAAAACGGGATCAGGGAGATTCAATGGAAGTGAGAGAGAGGGAAGAGCAGACGCGCACGCCCCGCGCCGAAGGTTGATCACATTGGCTACTCGAGGCGGAATTCGGCGAAAAGACGCTCTGAAGCAGGAGAGGAAAAAAGACTGGGAAAAGACACAGGGAACTCGGCATGTCACCGCAATGTAGAGAAAATACGGAATGGGTTGAAATGGAGAGGAAACGAAATTGGAGCATAATTTTCTTCGGAGAAAGAGGGTAATGGCAGTTAAACGAAGGCAGAGGAATATTACATTCATCACAGCGAGCGTAAATATGAACTGATAAATTTCGCTTAGTTCGATATGTATTCAGATTTTCGACTTTCGTAGTTTCCTATCATTGTTACCAGGTAAGAATTTAAAAAATCCGAGTAGTTATTTCATTATACCAATAATAATATAAAAATGACAAATTACACTATTTCTGATCATTGAATCGGCAAAACTGCCCTACAATAAAAATGAAAGGCTTGCGTCAATTATTACATTACGAAAACATGTGCAGCCCTCCTTCTTTATAATGGGAGGACGAATAGTTCGCGAGTAAGTTTTGGCACAAGTCAGGATTATCAACAAAAACTGACAGTATTTATAAAAATAGCTGTTTAATTTCCGTTACTCTTCCAATACGGGTAATATTATTGATATATATCAAACGAATCGTTTCATAATTCTGCGGGCAATCTTTTTTCAAATTAACATCATTTATACTCCATTCAGTACTCAATTTGCTTGAAAAAAATATATACAGCAGCGAGATTAACCGTCACTTCTATCATTTATTTAACATAAAGAAACGACCTGAAAATAACCTTTTTACAGAATTTCTCTACAAACAATCTGGGATTAATTTCTTTCATTTTCATCTTTCATAATCATTAAAATACTATAATTTCATAGTTTTAGTAGACGAATATTCATGTCTAGAAAAATGCCTATACCAATGCATCTACCCCCCATTTCATTAAAATTTGAACATTTCAGTGCAAAAATGGTAAAGTAGTACAAATCTGAATTGAAACCTCGACCAAAATATTTCATTTTACCTTAATGAAGCTCCGGAATGCACGAAAAATATAACATTTCTTCTGACTGAACTGAGAGTCAATCTTCGACGAGAATATTTATTTTCGAATATCGTCATCAATACATTTTCTAGTTTAGTCCGATGCAACATGTTCGACTTTCGCTTGCCCATAAGGAAGGTAGCTCTTTTTCCAATAACACTGAAATTTCATTGAGAAATTGTTGGAAAGCAAAGAGGAAAACACGAAGTTCTGCAATTGAGGGAAGTAGAAGGAAAAGAGACATGTAGAAATAATGCCACCATAATTATATTTAATCCTTAAAAATCGTCATGAAATACGGCTATTATTAGTAATATTGATCATCTAGAATTGTAAGATAACGGCGAAAAAATAAGAATAAGAAAGTTTATATAGAATTATCATACATTTACAGCTCATTGGTATATAAAGTTTTCAGTAAATGAAATCTATCTAATTAATTAATTCGGTGGAGTACTAATATCAGAAAAGAGGAGATTTGTGATATTTTTAAAAGGGAGGGAAAAGTTATGAGAACATGAAGGGAAAAGCTTTAGATATGGTATTTTGGGATGGTTGAACCTGAAACCTACCGAGAGTTAGAAAACATAATTCAATGAGTACTAAAGTTTACTTTTAAACAACATTTATTAAAGGATTATGCTCACTGGAGAATTATCGAGTCCATTTCATGTCCGAAAACAAATTCAAGGAAAAAATAAGTACTTAAGTGTCTCCAATAGCCTTAACGAGGTTAATACGAAAGATAAATACTTATTTTTCAAGTGCTTCTTCTTGAACAGATTATTTATTCAATAAAACCAGTCCTCCTTTAGTGTTCACTATGGTAGTCCTAAACACGTGGATTAAACTATCTCAACAAAAAATTAATCAAAAGATAAAATGATTCCTTGCCGATGATAATCGATATCAATCCCGAATGCACGTACTCTTCCTTAGAATATGGAGATAAATCGAATTTCCGGTATGCGCATAACTTACTCGAAAAGAAGCGGCAGTAACTAGCGTACGGCCGTGAATGACTTCACGCACTGAACATGCTGAAATCTCGCTCTCCCTCCCTTTGAAGGGAATAATTTTTTCCATACTTATTTGTCCCATTACGAACAAACATAGGCTTCAGCGCTTCCCCACTAAAGAGCATATTCACACACTCGTCGAGGCTCGGGATACATTTCCTTCCGAGCATGAAAGATCTGACGCTAGGGAATTTCTCGCGAGAACCTGCGCTACGTGCCGCATCCAACGTGGGTAGCATCCGCTACGAGGAAAGAAAGCTGCGGATCGTAAAAAAGAAAGCTTCGCGAAGCACTTCCTCATCAACTCGCCGAGGGAGAAATAAAAAGGTTTCCAGCGCACGCACATCTAACACCATTACTTTGAAGCGCGCCGCATAAAAATTTAACGAAGTCTAGAAAAATCAATCGCTTATTAAGCAAATCTCACGCGCTTGCTTCCTTATTCCGCATGTCAGATGATAGACGATGACCCATTTAAGAGGTATGGATATAAAACAAAATGGCGCATATACTTCAGAATAATTCAAGTAGGCTATCGTCTGCAGATGCTAGCCAAAAATATTAGTATTTAAGCGAAATTGGTACATTAAGTAAATACAGTTTGAGGAGTTCCAATAGCAAGGCTACATACTATACTATTTATTTAATTAGAAAAATCTTCACATAATTATCCCGAAGGAATGGATAAATTTATTAAATTATAATGTATTGCAACATTTGCTCTTAGTTGCATTAGAACAGAGACCACGACTTCCTATTTGAGCTGAATTTTTAAAAAGTTTAATAAAAGACGGTAAATTTAAAGAGATAAGAAAGCAAAAAGGTGGAGAAAATTAACAACACCGGTCCATAAAAATTGGATTCTGGCAGCCATAAAACAGGAATAAATTATCGAGCTATTTAAAGTGAACATTTTCCAGAGTACGTTTCCCAAGGGCAACGATTTCCCAATATTTAAAGGTGGATCTAAATTTCTCCGTTTCTAATCGTCAACTTCATTCGGTTACTTCTCCAGGAGTTACGTAAACATATCTATACAACCCTTCGCTGCGGGATTCCTGAACGGAATTGCGACAGAGATCATAAGACAAGGTGTTTTTTTCCACCAGCACGGATAAGCTCCGCAAAGTTATCGGCAGTTACAAAGATTATATAATAAATGTTTTATAAATCGAGGTCACGAATATTTTTATTAAATTAGCTTACATTATGTATGATCATTTTTCAGTGGAAAATTACCAAATTTTTGCCTAGTCAATAATTGTGTATTATCTTGCTAAACGAAGAATGTATGAGCAAATAGCCTTAGCCAATTGCTGTGATTCTATTAATTAAAACTGAATTACACAGCATCAGAGCGAAGTAAAAATCGGATAGAAATGCTTTACTCACAGAATACGCGTAAGTATAAATCCAACGAATCGTTGTATTTTCTATGAACAGACCTCACGACCGTTCATGGACGTGCGCGCCCAAAACAAAATATTTAATAAATCAAGATTACGCTGTTTTTGTTACTTATTCTACGTGGCAGCAAAGTGCAGAAAAAAACACGAATTCGCGAGAGGAAAAGACATGAAAATCCCAATTCCGCTACTCGCAATAAAAAACCGAGACAAGTATATCTTGGCCGGCAATTTGCATATCAAAGCAAACCCACTAATTGGCTGTAAATTGCGGTTTCCGGGACCGCGGCCAAGGAAACCGCGTAGGGTGGTCCCGAAACTCACCCACGGGCGATCTCCGACGGAGGAGGAAAAAAAAACGAACCGAAAGAAGCAATCGCGGCGGCCCTTAGGAAAAGCGGGCAAGGGAGGTCATTCAGCTCTCCCCGACACCAGAGGGAGAATTCGGGATAGGCGATGATCCGCTCGCACAACCTCCCGCCCTCTTCATCTCAACTGCTGCCCGAGGCAAGGAAACTTCCTCCCCCATGCAGCAACAACTACCGAAGACCGAACCGGCAGCATTTAAACTCTCCCGCGCCGCGCACACACGCACGCACACACACGCCACAATCACACACATACACGCCCGCACATTCTTTTCCGCTCGGCCAGGGAGGCCAGGGATGAAAGAAAGAGCGGCGCGGACAACAAAAAACAAACGAACGGACGCCTGGAGAGCGCGCTAAAGAAACAAAATTGCGAGAGAAAGCAAAGAGGGAGAAAAAAATATCGAGAAACCGGTGACTGGGGTTGACTCGCAACTCAAGCGGTGGGTTACATCAGACAGTTTGGCGTCGGGAAAGTCAAGCCTATATAAGTTTTCCCTCGAGGCTCCGCGAAAGAGGGAGGGAGAATGCAGCGTGCTTTGAATGGGAAAGGAACCAAAAGAGTGATGCACTGGGAGGAGAGAGATGAAAGAAGTGAGTGTCGGAAAGGCAGAGGAGATATGGAGAGGAAGGGAACGGGGAGAAAGAGAGGGAAGGAAGGGATAGAAATAAGGAAATGCACGCAGGGTGAGACCGGAAGCGAGAGGAGGGATGTGAAAAAAACCTTGAGTTGGAAGTGGAGCTTGAGAGGGTAATTAAGTGCAGATTTGAGGAGATATGACGGCATACAAAAAGGCCTTGTGGTGAATTAAGGGATAATCCAACGACGAAGGAGAGTACTTTTGAAGTATACCGCTTATTGAATTATTCCTCCAATGAATATATAGCTGATTTCCATTACTGCTAAAGAATTATGACTTAAATTCCGAAAATCGACTTGCTACCGATGTGATGGGCTTTGGTTCATATAAAAGTGTTCTTTTAACAGGTCATATAATAGTATCCTTATATATAATAATTCTCAAGTGTCCGTCTGTCTGTCCTGGTATTTTTGGACATTTCCCAATGGAATTAAGAGCTGAAACTTTCACAATCGTTAAACCCCCATGAGGTGGTCTCTAGAAAAATCAAACATCTCGGAAAAAGTCCCGGATTCGACTCCGGGAGAGAATTATATTTTCCCATAAGTTTACACGGGGTTTTAGATTTTTCAAGGTGCAAGGTTTACTTCCTTCATTCATTAAAATATGTAAATATTGACCGAATTTCTCCATTTTTATTTTATTCGACGGCTAAAACTATAAAATATCTTATTCGTCCGATGTTTAGATGTTACATGGAAGAATTTGTCAGAAACACCCATTTCTTTTCGAAATTTTATGGCTTTTTCGTACTCTTTCCGGGTGTCCAAGGCGACCCGCATTGTTGCCTCCGATTGAATTAGCGTCTATTAAGCCTTCAAATAGACGAAAGAAGTGTTATTCGCTTCCAGCAATGTCAAACTTAATAGATTGCAACGTTAATAATTGAAGAATATTATAATTTAGTAAACATATGAAGAGGAAGAATAACGGAGCCAAAGAGTGGCAAATCAAGTCGTATATTGATGCCAGAATGTAATAAATTTCAAGTGCTTCATTTTCTGGGAGAATTCAAATAATTGTCAGGAATTTATTAATTAATCAAACAATTACAATTGCAATATATATATATATATATATATATATATATATATATATATATATATATATATATATATATATATATACACATATACATATATATGTTTTTACACACACCTCAGAAGTTATATTTTAATCACACTACAAAGTCCCGTTGATGTTCAACGGGTAATTCCGCTAGTCACTAATCAAATCATAATTGATTGCATTCATGGACAAACTAAAATTAATTTGCGACAATAACAGAATTCATTAATATGGACCATAGCTAAATGAGTAACTCACGACTTTAAAAATGAGATATCATTCACATGGTGAAAAGCATATCAATATTTATACATAAATTGTTAAATATAAATATTGGTAACTTAGTTGTCATAATCTAATGCGCCAATAGCAAATACATAGAATCTCGAAAAAAATTATTCACACCAAGATAGGCCACACAAAGGTAAATGCTCGAAATATTGAGTCATGAAAAGTAAGAAGCCAATAAACCATTCTAACGAACAAATATTATTTTAGAGGCTAAAATTATGGCCTTCGACTTTGTCGGACAATAACTCACGATCTCTTTATTAATGTGGCAACTACATAGAGAAGATAAGAGATGAAAGTTAACCACTCGCGAAATTATGTTGATTAATTAAATGTTCCAAAAAGATAAACTTCCACCTGCCATGAGAACACACTTGATCGACGACGGAAAAATTATAAAACGCCCAAAATAGCATAGCCAACGAGACAAGAGATCCCGAAAATCGTGCGAAAAGTTTAAGCACCGTATCACGCGGAGCCCAAGGCTATTTCGAACCCGGATTCAACATTTGCGGTTGGCGTTTTTATACGGAGAATTTAAACGCGAGGAAAAAAATCCCGCCGCCGCCAGGTGATGCGAAATTGAAAATCGGAACAAGACAATGATAGTTTCTAAAAATAGAGTGAACGCATGGGAGTAGAAAGTTTGAGAAAAAAGAGGCCTTCGATTTCAGAGAGGGGAGGGGGGAAGATATAAAGGAAGGAACGCCTTAAACCCCTCTCCTCCTTTCTTTCGCCTTACTGCTGCCATGAATTGCTAATGTTTATGCAGAATAAAATCAAAAGATTTTTACAGAAAAAACGCGAAATTTATTTCAGTGGGATGAGTGAACGTAATGCATTTAACAAACCAAAATGAGCCACGTACTTCCCAACTACGTCGATATTTATAGAAATTAGGATTTCTTCGATCGGAGCCATGCTAAATGAGACCGATTTCAATCTTGAATATCGATTATCGAGCAAAAAACTAAAAAAAAACCATTGCATCACCTTTACAATTGCATTTTTGCAGCGGGATTTTTATCGGGCGAAAATATAGCTGACAATGAGATAATATTAGCGTTAAAAATAAGAGAGAGGTGTTAGTCTTAAGTAATATCTAAAAAAATAGAATGATCAAACAAAGCAGCAATTCCTTATTTGTACGGATTTTCGATGAACCTCTATCAAAACATTGGTCGCACATGATTTTACGTAAAAGACAGAATACATTTTAACTTATAAATCTTCTTGGTAAATACAAATACATATGATTGCAAATTAGAGAAAATCCGACCGGTTTGTGATCGATTAACTATTAATCGAATTTCTCCTACCCTAAGGACGAGATAAAACAGGTTGAAATGTGAAAATCGCAGACCGATATTAGGGGATTTGCACATTTAAAACAATATACACCTGTATAAGAATTTATTCTGAAGTAAATTCTTCAATTGAAAGATATATTTCTACCGGATCTCGAAATTTTCTGAATAGATTCCGCAAAAAAACACTAGCCGCGCCGAATTCATTAATCAAACTTTCTTTTTGAAAAAAATGGCGAATTATATTCGACATGAGCTTTCATTAATTTTCTTGTCCCGTCTTAAACTGCATAAATTGCGAGAATGGATAAGGCCAGAGATCAACAATGATGTAACGTCCAGAAACAGGCGTGAAACAACGCGATCTTAATCATGCGGTTTCACATGTTAGACAGAAACTGATGACGTACAAAACAGTTATGGAGCATAGCTGAACCGCGAGAGTGCAAAAGAATGAGAACGACCATTCGCGCACTGACGTCGTGAAAAACTAGATCGACAAGTTAAGGACAGGTATATTAACATATTACAACTTTGATAATATGCCGCGAAATAAAAATGGTGAAATAAATTTCAGATACCGTTAAGTTTCATTGGAATTTTTTTTCACCGCGAAATATCAAGGAGACAAGTCGTCAATAAATCTTTCCGTATCCGTTCGACCAATCGGCACTTTTCACGAATAGTATCAGGTTTATCACCTCTTCATCGCTGGATTTTGGTTATGAAATCATCCATGAGATCAAAAACGGTTATGCTATTCGACTACACTCCGTTTTTTATATATTCTAACCTCGTTACTATGCCATTAACCGTTCTCCTATACGAATTCATGACTCACGAACGTGACAATAAAAGCAATCTACTTCCATCAGAATGGTAGCCCGCAACAAAAACTGGTTTAATTATCGCTATAGGCAGTTTAGATGGATTTACGACCCCAGTTGAGAGTCTTGCTTTGCTTTTTGGTGAATTTAAAAATCCCAGTAAATGACTGCCTCAATCGTACTAGACTCTAATTAAATATAAAGATTTATAAATTATGTAAGTTAAAATTCATTATAAATCCATTTCAAAACATAGGAGACTCCAAGCGACAACTTCAAATACTATCTTTTTCCAATCTTCTATACGGCACACAATGTATCCGTGCATTATAACACTTTCTTAGGTTCTTGGGTGCACGAATAGGTCAAGTTATTTACTGAAAGGTAAAACAGAGTAGTAAATGTGGTATTTTGACCATGAGCGTAAGAATGGTTAACGAGAGTCATTGGAGAACTTCAGATTTATGCTGACTACTCTGCACGAAATCCATTAACATTCTTCTACTTATACACGCGAGGGTACGTATTTTACATGCAAGACGATGCTTAGCATCTGTCAGTCGCATAATAAATAAAACACGATTCAACGACTTGAAGCATTATTTTCGTTTGCCCTGGTCAATGAACACCTCATTATTTATCTCAAGAACTTGTTACACAGGAGATTCTATGCGTAATTAAATAATTGTGATATATATCAATCTCACACTGCCGTAAATTCTACTTTAATCGCCGATGCGGTTTTGATATTAGCTCCCAATTTCGAAACCATTTCGAGTGGATTTAGAAACTCATCGCTTATCTAACTTAGAATATCGGACGGAAGGGGGAAATAATTGCGGTGCCTTAAATTATAGGGATCGACGAACTCCGAAGAACGTTTTGATTAGGGCGGATCACTTCAAAAAGACGCTCTTCCCTTTCCATTCCGCCGAAAGACAAAAATAGAACGGAATCCGATTGGGCATCGATTCTCCGCGACCGCTTCCGCCTATCCTCCTCTTCATTCAATACACGTGCCCTTCCGCGTAGCGGAATACTTGACGCGCGGCGAGAAAATGCGACAACTGCAATGCGATGCAGTCCTGGTTACCAAGAAACGCTGCGGCGTCTGCGGCGAGATTGTTTCCTCTCTCTCCCTCCGTCCTTCTTGCTTGAACGAATCAGCCGCGACCGATAAACCTTGTAACATCTAATGCGATCGCAAAAATCGAGCCGGTGAAGGCGATACAATATCGACCTTAATAATTTCGAAAATCGATTAAATTCGGCTAATTGAAAATGTTGCGCCATATTTCTGTCAATGTAATAAAAATAAAACGGTATTTCATTGATAAAATTCTAGGCTTGCAGGAAGTTACTTCTAATGCCGAACATTTCAAAGTTCTAGCAAACAAAACCTGGCTAAGAACTAATCGCGAACAAGTATGCAAGCACTGTGATTTTTGATTCAGAACTTAATGAGAATATTTCTCAAAAATTCTGAGAGAAAATAAAAATTATAGCAAAAAATCGTAAACAGGAATGATATTTTTCCATGAACTGCAGCGCCGCAAAAACAATGCGTCGTAAAAAGGAAAAAATGTCATTAAAAAGTGTAATATCAACTTAGAACAAACAAGTAGAGTGTTATCTCTGGGTATGGGTAAAATTAGCGTGTCTTTTCTTCTATTATTAAATTCATTAATATTTGGTGTTCATTTCGCTATGAAGATTTCTCCCATTAACCTAACTGACGAACTGAGGAGAATTTGGAATTTCATCATCTGTTATATGCGTAAATTTAGCATATCTTAATTGATGTTTTCGTGTAGTTATACGGCCACATATTCGGTCACTAGAGCCTCGTTTGTAAGTGACATCAATGTGGAAATGTACGCTCAAAAGTTTAGCTTCCATATTTTATACCGAATATATTAAGGGAAAAAAATTAACGGGTCCCTATTCAACCCTGTATAGTTTTCAAAACTTAAATCTAAATAAAAACGAAAGGCAGCAGTACAGAAATATACACTCCAAGTTTCAGTTCTCTATCGTTTATGGTTCCGTCATAATTAAAATTTAAGCAAGTGCACAGAGAGACTCGAAACTATAAGCGCATTTAAAAAACGCGCTTAAAATGAACAATCCTAATGTCCTTGAATGTGCTCATTTTCTTTCATAACAAAAACTGCGTAAGGATGGAATTTCGTCGGTAGCGATGAATCAAGCACCACCTAAACAATCATCTTGTATATTTATTCAAACCGTGTGAACTTGCGAATAAACAGTGTAGTGTGACTCGGAGAGGTAACAGAATATAATGGAAGGAAAATGTTTACATTAACTTCGTAAATCATAATCGCCTAAATATTGACTGTGAAATGCAAAGATACACTAACTGGGGTCTCCTCCGTGCCCGTGACAAAAAAAGCTTATCTTAATTTAAAATTATGCTCTTTAACGTGGAGATGTGACTTCGAAAGTACTTTGACGGAGCATCTGATAAATGCAACATATTGTGAAAATATAATGCAGAGAAAAGTAATATAATTTTCTCGGAAATAATTGATTGACTATAATAGAGGGAATGCTACTAATAATATTAACAATTTTCCAATATTCCTTCTGAATATAATATTCCTTCGCTCTTCTGACTATACCAAGAGAGAGAAAACAGTCAAATCGAAATTTTCGTAATCTTACAGCCTACGAATCCTCACTTCAAATCAACCTGAATACTAATGATGCTCCAAAAATACCGAATAGGAATAATCATCGCCCATTACGTACCACGTCATAATGAGCAACCATTTCACAATTTCCAGATCGAAAGCAACTGAAGTAAATGATTCTTAAACGGCCGTTTATTGGCCAAACCTTGCGATAATGTGGAATATTTGAAACAATATCCGAAAAACAGTTGTCCTTTCCGTGAGATTCAGATTCTACGAGTGTACATCTTCGAAAGCTCATCGGCCATTTTGGAGCGAGTGCCGTCATTTCGGCGATTTTATGATTTCCCGAAAAATATTAATTGTTGAGAAAACGCTGAAGGTCCGGTAAAGATGAATGGTTTAATACACATCCACCACAGAGTTGGAATGTTTCGTTTCGAGAAAAGCTGCGGAGACATTCCGGAGTCAGGGGAGCACTAAGAGGATGATGGAGACAGGCAGGGCGAAATGAAGAATGAAACGCTATTGAAAAGGCGGAGGTGTAGCGGGCGGTCGGGAGGCATGGGGCGGGGGAGGTAAACCGGGTGATGTAGAGCAAGAGTAACAAAAGACGAGCGTGGAAAAGAGGAGTCGAAAGGGTGGACGAATGCGCACGTACATAAAAGCTGCGAGGCCAAAGAGGAGACGCGTGGAGGGAGAGAGAAAGGGGTAAAGATGTCGGGAGAGGGAGGACGAGACGGCCAGAAAGAGAAAAACCGAGATGAGAGCGAGGGATGGAGAGAGGAGGAGAGAGAGAGAAAAGGATGAGAGAAAACACGGGAAATGGCTACAGCAGTCGCCAGACTGCTTGTCCGCATCTCCCTCGGAAACAGGTTCCACTTTCGATCCGCTCTCTAAAAAAAAACACAACTGCGCGGACACGTAGTCCTAAAAATACATAAAAACGGAAAAGAAAAAAGAATCGCGACGAAGAAGAGGTGGAGTAGGGAGAAGGAAGGAGGTGAGAGGGAGGAGAAAGGGAGAGAGAAAGAGAGGAGCGAGTAAGCCAGTTGGTTGGCGGTTCGGGATTATTAGAAGGCACAAGATTCCGCGGTGGGCAAAGAAGGGAGTCGGGCGTATAAGTGAGAGAAGTAAGGGCGCAAGGGTGGGTGGGGAGGAAAAATATACTCCTCCTAGTTATTTTTTTTATTATTATTTCGAAGCGGCTCTAATTATAAGTCCCTTACCGTGGGAAGATTGGCGGCGTTAGGTGAACGGAAAAGGGGAGGATGCAAAAAAGATTCAGCGATGACGGAAAAAAATGTAAAAAGCGAGGAGAAAATCTCGTTAATGCGGGGAAGAGTTATTACCGGGGGAGTTTGCTACATCAAAGGGCTTTTTCGCCATCTTGAGCCATTTCCCTCCCCGGGCGATCTTTTTTGGGAAGGTGGAGCTGGAAAACTCCGGTTCCTTGCCAGAGGGCGATGGTGCAAACAGGTGTCCCTCTTCTGCCCTCTCGGCCACCGTCCTCCCTCCCATCCCCTTCCTCCTCGCTTTCCGCTTCCCACTCCCACTGCCGCCCCCGACAGCCCTACACGCCTCCACGCCACTTCCCGCCCCTCCACCATAACACGCCCACCGCTCAATTTCCACCCTCCTCCTCCAACTCTTCCTCTCTCTCTCTCCTTTCCACACACCCTTCCTTTGGTCAGCATCTCAACCGCCCTCTTTCCGTACAGTGTTGCCAAAAAACTGTAGTAGGAAACCTATCGCGAATTCGTAGCAAAGACGCAATAATATTCTTGAAAAAAAATAAGAAGCATATTTCGCCGCCTCGAGGCACACGAGACGTAAGAGGCTTTATCTTTTAAATCGATAGAATCACACGGACAGGATTGGATAAACTCCAGATTAGGTTTCAGATACGCGAGTTATTCTTCATAAAATTTTTATACGAATATTTTCCCGGAGGACTATTCTTCCCTCGCACCTGTCACCCTTGCATACTTGGGAATACGTTTTTGCCGAACAATTAGCTTTTGCGCTAGTTAAAGTTTTCCCTGGCAGGTCACATGCATTATTTTCTTAGTTGTTAACACGAATCGGAGTATTTCATGATTAATGTAAACTCAAAAAAGCTCCTCGAAACGGAGTATTAATGATTATTGCAATTTAAATCATCAATGGCGGATTCTTCCAGTTCACATGATCTTCAAACGTGAAACTTCTAACTTTTCGCAGCGTCCAACTTTCGAAATCAAAAGAAAGTAAAATTCGCGAAAATATTTTTCAAAGAAATCGCAATTGCGACAAATCACGCAAATTGGTACAAATCTTCTACGATTAGAAACCTTTCGTATTGGGTCCCTGGCAACACAGAAGACTTCCCTCTCCAACCTCATTCTATCGAGACTTTTCCCTCTCTCTTTCTCTACCTCTCCCGCTAATTCTACTTCGCGCCAACTCCCTTCCTTCCACCCCGTCCATGGCCCCGCCCCCTTAATGAATCCGCAGACTCTCCAACAGAGTCATGCACCAGCGGTCTTGCCTCCCTCTCTCTCTCTCTCTCTCTTTCTTTCCTTCTTTCCTCTCCCTTCTTCCTCTCCTTCCCTCCAACTCAGGACCACACGCAAGCTCGCCGTGAGATCATACTCTGAATTACTTTAACCTCTTCGCTTGAGTAGAGACTTGGCTGCATATTTTTTTCTTTCTCTTTTTTTACTTTGTATTGGGTTAAGTAGGAGAAACAAGAAGGGAGGCGATTTGGGAGAAAAGAAAGGCAAATATGATCGCTAAAGGTCATTTCGAAAGTAATATCCACAGAACAGTCATTAAATGCCAATCAACTAACGAATAATTACAATTTAAAGAACTAAGCGTAAATAAATATAAGATCGCATTCAAATATATCAATATTAAACTAACGCCTTTTTCTAGAAAATCAAAAGGCATTCAAAAATTAATTAATATTTTTAATAACGTAGCAAATCTCATGGGGATTCCATCTAGCGTAACTGATAATATGAGAAAGAATACATAAGGAGGAGTCTAAAATCTTAGGATCAATAAAATAAAACTTCTTGTTTAATTATGACAGTATCTACATTTTTCTACGTGAGGTGTTTTCCCTGCTTTGTGCTTCGCAAATTCAGAGACAAATTATCTTCTAGTCCGTATATTCGAAATGGTTGACAGTCATCAGAGGCGAAAAACAATAGAATATAGCGTGATGAAGAGAGACCTTGACGAGAAATACACAATCCCAGCCTAGCTGTTATGTTAGGATATAGTCGTTTTAAATTCGGAATAAATTAGCAACTGTTCATTTTGGTACTGGTTACAGCTTGATAAAGTGGTAGAATCCAAACGTAAGAGTATAAAATTCCGGTTTCAATGATATGAGTCGTATACATATAACAAAGCATCACCATCTTTATAATTTCACTATAATTAACCGTAATATCAACGACTCCATGTTATATGGTCAGCAATTTTTTCCCAGAAGCCTTCTATGATAAGAAAGAAAATCCGAGTAAATTGAGCAGAAAAGGCCATCGAAGAATTGCTGCGGGATATAAAAATGAAATAATGTAAATAAATACACGCGCATAAAATCCTTGCTAAATCAAACCAAGTTTACATTGAAAGGGGTTAACCAGTACTCGGTAAGTAATTCCCACTTTGGGCTGTTATACTGATGAAAATATGTTCTTCACTTTTCATTATTATCATTATTCTCCCAGTGTCTTATATGAGGTGTACCCAAAAAGTATTGACATCAATAAAACACGCTTAACGACCCGGCCATTAATCAAACGGCGTCGACGGAAGTGTGAAGATACGGTGTTTTCAAGATATATTTTTGCGAACAAACGATGAACTTTCTCTCCACTCAACACACTTGATTGATTTCCTGAATTTCTCTTATGCCTACGTTCAGTTTATTCTCCGTGTCCAAAGCGGCATAAAAACGCATCAAATTCATAATCCTGGCAAATAGAAAAACCACTTTCCAATCCAAACTTAATGTGATTAGAAATCCCATAAAGAACTTTCATGTCTAAACTATCTAGAACCTAAACCAATATTAATGTCTCAATTAAGCAGTCGCTTAGAAACATCGCTCGCCTTTGGATAAATCTCATCCAAGAAAAAATATTTACGGCTGACTTGAAGGAAACCGCCAGTTTTTTATATCTACACTAAATCCATGTATTACTCTGTGGCTAGACTTTATCACATAGCATGAGGTCAGCATTTTCAGTCCATCCTGACATAAATAGCTGAACTCGGGGCACAAGCCCCATTCATCATCTTTCTATACAGCTGTATCATCGTCGTCACGACAGAAATAAAACAAAAGAAGACGCCAACTTTTGCATCTAACCTTCCTCTACCCTCTCCTGATTCTTTAAGCGGAGAAGAATAGCTGACGTCTGCGAATTATTTTCAGTTGCTAAGAATAAATGGGACGCTTATTTAGAAATGACGCACTAAGCGCCTGCTAGAATGAGATTTCAAAAACGTCCAAACCGTGCTACGTAATACAGGCCACCAAAATGACGGAAACTATAGCGCAAATAAAAATGCATTATATTCTTATGAACAGCTATTATTAATCTCAGAGTGGTAACAGCCTCGGAATACAAAACAACCTCAAAGGTGAAGCATCCTCAATCTATTGCTTCGTGAATAATTAATTAACACACTTTTGAAAATTAAATCCATTTAGATAGTTGACGATAACTAAAACCCAGAACGAACATACGCCTTATAAAAAATAGCTCGATGTCAAAATTTTCGCGGAAATCTATTTATAGAAATCTATAAAATGAATAAAACAAGACACATGTCGTCCCAGATAATATACCGTTCGGATGATCCGGAACGACCGGATAACCGAAGCGAAACTATTCACAGCAACAGCGACAAGCGAGAAAATTCTTTCCTCTACTATCTGTCTCTCTCTCTCTCTATATATATATATATATATATGTGTGTGTGTGTGTGTATACACACACCCACGTGTGTCTGTGTGTGTGCCTATGCGCATGTATGCGTATCCCGGACTCAATCCCTTTCGACGACAGTCTTGAATGAAATTAACTCATGAAGAAATGGACGGGGATGGGAAGAAAAGAGAACTCTCCTATAAGAGGAAGAATCCAATTGAATGTGTGTGGCACACACACACACACACAAACTCACTCGCTTCCCGCCGCCTAACTCGTTCCCAAAGATTTCTCCCTCTCTCTCTCCCCTCCATCCAGCCTTTTTTCATCGTCACGCATTTCACCTCTCATGCTTCTGACTCCCGCGCCGCCGCCAATTCCGCCCATCCTCTCTCGGGCAGTAATCTGCAAACGCCGTCACCTCTCCTCCTTTTTACTCTTTCTCTCTCCCTTCCCTGCGCGCCACCACGCCCCCCTCCGCTCCGTGCACCCTCCGCACTTAAGACGTCCCATCCTTACTCTTCCCTCCCACGACTCGCCTTCGCGGTGGGTCCACTCCCTCCATTCTTCCTCCACTCTCCCTCTCTCTCTCTCTCTCGGACACCTGCATAGTGACCTCAGGGGTCTGCCTTCTCTCCTCTTCTCCAATCCCGCATCCCCTTCACTCTTCCACCGTCCATCTGCCCTCCTCGACTCCTTTCTATTGCCCCGGGGTCCTCCCACCCCTTCCAACGCGGAGACGAACGAGGTTGGAGGAGGGGGAGGCAAAATAAAAATTGCTGCCGCCAGGGTAGGTCCCTCCTTTCCCCTCCTCCCGACTCCCCTCTATTATAAATACACCTTGCCTCCGGAGGGAGGACGAATAGATCGACAAGGTCCATTCTCAAATTGAATCCGGAACTATGCTAAAAAAAATACTTATATGCGGATTTCGATGCTATTTTGGGATGCTTTACGGGTATTTAATTTAGACAGCGTGGTTATTTTTTAAGGCAGTTATATTTTTTTCAGCATCCGGGGCAGAGGAGATGACGATGGATGTTCATGTCTTGCCGTTTAGGAACAGGTTTACAGAAAAAAGTATTTCCGATATATGATGACGAGTGAAAATATTCGCATTCAAATACATTTTCTATTTTTTGTATTAAATTAAGCGGAATGATATTTGAAAATCATTTAATATCTTGATACAGACGTAAAAGTATTCTGCCTCTTGTTTCCTACGGTCTTGCCCATCCACAACCATTTTCATCAAATTCACAATCTTCAATCTCTTATCTTCTTCCTGCTTCGTTGCTTCTTACTTAGCACCTTCTGACAGAGAGATTGAAAATATTCTATGCATAAAATTACCTTCCCCAAACAAAAAGAGTAAAATTTAATTGCCATAAGAATGTAATATGAAAATTCCTAGAAGTAAATATTATATCTAGCGATAAGAATTTTTAATTTACTTCTCATTCACGAGCATACTATGCATACATGTGTATTAGGGGTGAGCGAAAAACAATTTTTTTCGAATTTCGACCGAGCCTAGTGCGGAAAAGTTCCCTTTTCAATAGACTAACAAGAGGGGAAAAAATGTATTTGATAGGTCAACATCTTCCGATTCCGCCAGGCACCCCTTGTTTTCAACCGTTAAGATATGCACGAAACGACACGATCTTCTCTCGCCGATTCAGGCTAACGCGCAAGTCCAAATACCTAATCTGACGCAGTCCATCCAATTCTAGCTATTCAGGAATCTTTGGATTGCCCCGCCGCTTGTAGGCAGGAGAATAGCTTGAGGGAATACTCTATCTCTGACAATGAGTGCAAGAGCTGTCGCCATAGTGAGTTAAGCTTCGGTTCGCTGTGGTCGTTTCGAATGTTTCATCGGTGTATACTGTGTATAGTTTACCTATTGGTCAAGAATCAGTGATAATAATCACCAAACATTACCAAAAGGTCTGTGCTTTAGTGACTAATCGCAACACCATGCCGAAGTGTTCAAGTTAGAAACGGAAAACGCGGATTGACAGTCAGTGTGACGTGTTCGGCCCGGAGCAAGAGATGAGCCCTCTAGTTTTGCCCACGTACATGGACATAATGAAGCATTACATTTTCGTCAGGGACAGATGGCTATTGAAAGAAGAGGCTGTCATCATACAGTTTCAGAAATAGCATATTCAGTAGCAAAGAAGGTGGAGGAGATATGGGAGTCTGTCTCGCTTCCAAATCATATCCCATAAATGTATAGTAAAAATGATTCGTGATCACAATGAAAAATATAAAAATGTAAAGAATTGCCACAGCAGCACATACGATGATGCTGACAAGAATTTCCGAAACCAGACACCAAATATGTTGTTTGATGTGTCAACCTGTAAATGTAAATATTTCACTTCATGCATTTGCCCTAAAGACCGTAAGGTGCATTTAAGGGAACAGTCTTTACTCCTTGACCAGAGGTCGCTCAGATTGATGGATATCGGGGAAATTGATCATGCTGCCACTAAAATGCTATAAAAAGGAGAACAGAGAAAAGGGAAAGCTCAAAATATTGATAAAAGAAGACAACAGCACAAATTATGCAAGAGGAAGAAAGCTCTTCTGTTACCGGTTCGGAGACCAAATCTGAGAGTGACTGCGCGGAAAGTCCTACATTCAGACCGCTGAAAGTAAACATTGCACAACCTGAAAGAAAGAAACCTAAGTTTAAAAGGTTGGCTACCGCCTGTGACAGGCGTGAAGTGTCTGATACGCCTGGAGCGCTTATATCAAGCGCCACAATGGGAGACTTGGGCATCGTAACAGAAGAAAATTTATCGAACGTTGTGGACAGAAGAAAAATTCGGGTGAGTGAGACGAAGACCAGTAATTCACCTAATTGGTGGGTGGCACAAAACTTACCTAAAGATTGTCTCTTGCAGGTTAAAATTTTCTATTGTGATCTCGTATTGTCCTCGGAAAGAACGAGCCTAAATAACGCTCCGTCCTACAATCGATCTCACCTATCTTATCGCCACGGTCGTTTCTACCTATATACGTTGGTGCTTCAATTATTCCAACAACCTCCTCTTTTAGACATTCCGACCTATATGTCTCCAGAAATCTCAACCTCGAGTTCAATCTACGGTCCTCCAGTGGTACCCAGTTTAAATCACTCAATAATGAAGTGACGCTTTCCTTATTTTCGTACTTTTGTTTTACGAATCTGGCTGCTCTGCGCTGTACTCTTTCTCTTTCTTTCCCATACGGATCCCATATGCCTGAGGTGTATTCCAGTTGTGGTCTAACCAGTGATAAGTAACACGTACTTTTTCTGTAGTGTTCCGTACTATTCTACCTATGAAAGCCAGTTTCTTGTTGGCCGCGCCTATAACTCGACGAATGTGCATTTCCCATGAAATATCTCCACAAATGGTTACTCCTAAATATTTTACATACTCAGCTGGTTGAATATTCATTCCATCTATTTTATACTCGAAACCTGCTTCTTTATTCTAACTTTTCCAGAACGTAACTGCGGCACATTTAGTGTAATTAATTTCAATTTGCCATTCTTTGCACCACGCTGAAATGGCTCTTAAGTATTCACGCAGCGACTGATGGTCTTCCTGGTTTTTTATTTCTTTATATAGAACGGTATCATCGGCGAAAACCTAATTTTACTACGAACTACCGAGCAGATATCATTTACATAGATTAAGACCAGTAGAGGGCCCAATACACTTCCTTGAAGAACACCCGACGCAACTTTAACGGTGGACGAGTATTTCCCATCGATGACAACTATCTGTTCTCTAATCGAGAGGAAGTCTCTCACTCAACTGACAACTTTCGGATTGATACCATATTGTCCTAACAATTAATTTCTTAAGAGATACTTTATCAAACGCCTTCCTGAAGTCAATGAATATGTCATCGACCTGAGTATTTTTCTCTCCACATCCCAAAAAATTATCCACGAACAGGCCGAGCTGCGTTTCGCATGATCTACCTCTCCGGAATCCGTGCTGGCATCCGCTAAGCAAAGAGTGAATATCTAAATAGCGCATTAGAGAGCCAAAGACTATGTACTCAAGTATCTTGCAAGATAATGAAGTTAAGGAAATCGGCCTATAATTTTCGGTGTTCTCTTTGTAGACTTTACCCTACCATCTGATCTACCATTGTCGTGCATCTCAACGCTTGCTGAATAATTACTATTCCTTAAATCTAACCTAAAAAATTAAAAAGCCTTAGCATGCTCGAACACCCTACGCGCTACCGCCTCCGCAGTCTCGGCAGTGTAGTGCACACCAGAACCGTTTAGGGATGCCCTATAGGACCGGCCTCAGGTCAACGAAGTCCACTCCATTACCATTTCGAGCTTGTAATTCTTACGACAATATTTTCTCATAACTCGGAAAACAGAATGTTACTTGATATTTTGTAGCTTTCAAAGTCGCGTGGGCAGGATATACATTTATCAGGGCTAGTCCCAACAGAAAAGCCTAATGAAGGAACACGCGCCATAAATTTCGCATGCAAAAAATTTCTTCCTTTACAGGCGCAACATTTGCTCGCATCACTGCTTTTAGCTATTTAAGATATAAAAACTACGGGCTAAACAAGACTGACAACGTAAAATCAGTTTTCACTTACCTCTTCACCCATTTACCTTATTAAAAAACTAAGTTCTGAAAGACAGGAATATCCATAATATTAAAGTAACCATATAATTTTTATTCATTCTTACTTTAATGCGTATGGCGACAAAACAGTAATAAATTCTAAATAAAATGCAGATTTTATTATATTTATGGTTGCTGCCGCGCAAAGGAGTTAACATTTCTTATTTTAAAAGTAGGCGAATTTAAATAGACTGTATTATATGTGCTAATGATTATGGAAATGTATGTACTAGAGCAGGGGTGGGTAACCTTGCCTACATAAAGTGCCGCATTGGTGGGAATGCTTCGGCGGGCTTGCTTAGGGTTTAAATCAAAAGTTAGATCAAATCAAGGCTAAATAAGGTTTTTAAGGTTAACATTTCACTATGAAATGTTTAATTTTCATAATTTGGATTTAAAAAACACCAATTTCCGCGTTAGATTTCACATATCTCTTTTCCATCATAACATAAAACGTTCTCGGAGGCCGCGTGCGGTCCACGAACTAGAGGAAACTTTAAAAATAAACAAACCCACGACTATTATGAGGCACGAGTTATAGTTGACGAGATGCAATGCGAGCGGATGGCATCAAGGATTTGAGTGGAGCCAATTAATCAAATTTAGGCTTAAATCAATGAGGGCCCTTCAACACCGCTATCATCACTTCGCTTAAAAATTACGTTTTACGAGACATACTAAATGAGCTATCGGCAACACAACTCTCCCTTGACTATCCGGGAGACGCAATAAAGATCCTTCTAACTTTCCGTCGATTATTTGAAGAAAAATGCCCCATATCTGGATGATATAGAAGAAGCTGCGTGTGGCTATTGGATCTGCGAAGGAATGCAGTGGCGTGACCGAAAAGAGAGAGAGACAGAGAGAGAGAGAGACAGAGAGAGAGAGAGAGACAGACACTTTCATTGTAACTGGAAATCTGATGAGCTGGACGGTGAGGAGGAG
Organism: Tanypteryx hageni; assembly: GCA_028673005.1. Classification (NCBI taxonomy): domain Eukaryota; kingdom Metazoa; phylum Arthropoda; class Insecta; order Odonata; family Petaluridae; genus Tanypteryx; species Tanypteryx hageni. The sequence goes on along the minus strand of CM054112.1, from coordinate 96,704,148 downwards.
AGGAGAGGATCGAGGCATCGCTCACCAAAAAAAGGTTAGGGACGGATCTGTGGCATCCGTGGAATGCGGGAAACGGATGCAAGACACAGGAATAGCTAGGGAGGACCATACCCCCATACCTAGAGTTCGCACGATCACATTGCCATCAAGGAGGAATTTCCTGTTGAGAAACGAAGTTTCATCTCGAAACTATCCTGTAGAGTTCGTAAATGAAGGCATGCCGTAGCAATAAAAATTAAATGAGCAAGAAGTGGACGTTATAGTGGTGGCAATTAGAAAACACGCTTAAACGATGATTGTGTTAGGGTAAGGTGAAGGATAATCTAAAAATTCACCTTGAAATATTGTGGCGCATTTATCGTACACATATCAACGATCGATAATTATAACAATAAACATTTTTATTATATTCAACGAACAGTGAATTACCAATAAGAATGATTTCCCTGCAGCTGAAAAGCGCAAGCTACGTACACAATCATTTCGTAGATATAAAATTAATTTATTCCACTTATTTTACGCTGCAAATATCTATTGGCAGTCCTTAGATTTCTACGCAACGAATTATTTTCCTTGTTCACTATATCATATCTTTACTAATAGAATAGAATAGAATCTCGGCTTTGTATCCCCTCTGTATCTCCGTATTTTATATGGGAGTTACGTTTACGAGAAGCATTGCAGTATAATTTCTATTCGCAATATATACCTAATTACTTTGAATCGTCATACGAATACGGTACTTGAACCAAACAACGCCTTAAAGATCGAAAATTCATTTTCCTACCATTGATTTGAAAATACGCGTCGAACCGGACCATATATTCGTTTTGAATACGAAAATTTCGCGTTTTTGAGTTAAAAATCTTCCGTGGTCGAGGGCAGTCGCATTGCTGCTCCGTGCACAAATTTAGGACCGCTTAAAGGTTCGCCACCTCTCCGCCACCTGGCGCTGTCAGTCTCCTACCGTCCAATTTTTTAACTACATGCATGCAACAATAAGCTCGAGAATTTAATTTAAATGACAAATGATATATTCCTTCGCGTCATATGGGCAGGCTTTTGTACTAGTAATTTTATAAGGAAAGAATTAAGTATCATAGAATGTAGATGGAAGTTAAAATTAAAAATAGCTTCTAGTTATCATCGAAGAAAGATTTTGACATGAAAAAACGCACCCCACGGCACCTGCCTTTCTTTACAGACACAACTATCCTTACCTTACTACGGACATTTCGCATAAAAATTTGGGCCAAACGACAGAGAAGAAAAAATCTAAGGAAAGTAAGCTCTCAAGGAAAACCATCAAACAGTTAAAGTAGTCGAGAAAAGCTAAATTTTTCTTCGGTAGTGTAATATGTCATTAAAATGTACAAAGAGTGAAACTGGTACTTTTCATGTGGGATTGGGGCATAAACACCTATTCAGCTGTGCTTAGAAAGCAAACACGAGTGAATAGAAAGTGACAGTTGAGAACATAAACCTGTAATCAAATAGGTTTGAAGAGAAAGTACTTTTCAAGAAACTCGCTCAAGAGAGCTGCCGTGGGATGCGCTGCGCAATGAAAGACGCTATTGCCACTGGGAGTCTGACAACAGAATAATGACGGACACTCGCCCACATCTACAAAATTACAGGCAAGGAATTTTCTCTTTGAATGCCTATATATAACTTTCCCAAAATCCTATTCCAACTGTCATAAACCGGCTGAAAACAAGCCAAGCAAAGCTCTCCCTGGATAGGCAATTACGAACTGGAATGAAAATGCCTTGTTCAATTACGAATTTAAAATCAATTAAATCCCAGTTACTTTCTACACGATTGTCGACTTTGAAATTTTCTGTAAAATCGTCGGTGTTTATAACCATAACATGATTTCCTTCAGATTCTATGTATCTCAGAGCATTCGTTGTATTAAACGACTAGAAATTATTACCATGAAATTTCGTTCTGCCAAGCATTGAATATATGAGAAATAAAAAGGCAGCCAAACAATAACATTTTGTCGTAAATTATATTCCATCGATTTTCAAGCATATTACTCTTGCCGTATAAAGAACTAAAATGCACGCGGCAGAACATAAACCTATAGCTATATTTTTTTAAAGCAAATACTCTTACAATATGACGAACAGGATAGTGAATTTTACTTATCTAGATAAAGTAAAAGCGGCTTTAAACTAGGATAATTTAGCAGGTCACATTTATAAAATAAAATGAAAAAACATTTCATTACGTAATTATTTGTTTCCAGAATAAAAAGTAATGTAAATGAGATTTTACAAAATATATCGCCAAAATCTGTCGTCTGTGACAACAAGAGAAATATTTTGACAAATTTGTAACGAATTACCAAAAATTCACTTTTATGATCAAGTATTGTTATCGTGAAAAAATTCGACATTGAGATTTTGATGGATATACACGTTTTTGGTGTCCCTGAGTCGATAAAAGTGGTTTTCGCCATGCCGTCCGTCTGTCGGTCGGTTCGCCGATCTAGGGCCCAAACGCGTACATGAAATCGAATGATATTTCGTATTTGTGCAATATATCATCTTTTGCAGACCCTTGTTTCATAAAAATGATATTGCGCAAAAATTAAGGGTAGTTCATAGTTGGCGATTTTTTGAAAAATTTTATTTACTCAGAAATGGCTACAGAGAATTTGATTAAAATAATATCAATTGTAGCACCTGATGTCACAAATAATACTACGTAAGCCATATATCTCTTGAACACTATATGCCGTCCAGTGAAATTACAATGTACGCTAAGCTACCTTACCTAAGCTTTATGACGTCACGCCTCCGCCGCGATCCATTCAAACTCTTACTACAGCCTTACGGTTATCATTCATGAAAGACATTCTGATGAGATAAATGATATTGCGCAACAATTAAGGGTACTTTATTCTTGGATATTTTGAAACAAAATTCGGTTTACTCAAAAATGGCTCTAAGGATTTCGTTTAAACTGCATCCAAACATACAGCTTGATGTCACAAATAATACTAACTAAGCCATATGTCCCAAAAAAGCTACTATATATCGTCCAGTGGCATCATTTCTGTGCAAGACGCTCAGCGCACGCGTCAGAGGGGAGAGTTAATTTTGGGGCAAAATGTGTTGTGAGATCAAACGTATATACGTATATGAGAAAGTTTGTGCAATGTATATTGCGCCATTTATTTCATTATTTGTACCTAATCAATTCCAGCGCAAAAAATCTTGTTCTCCTGCCATGCTAATTTTCACGTCACAAATTATAAAATCTAGTTTTATGCAAAACTACAAAGATTTTACGAAAAAAACGAAGGTAAAATAAATACAATTAGAAGTGTATATTATTTATAAATCAATTGTAAATTTAAAATTCATTAAAACGCCTTGACTTATTTATAGCCTCATCATAACCTTTTAAGTTGAACAGCGGACAGTTTCCTCCTTACCTACTCCACAGTATCGTACGGGTTTTTCCCCCAACTACCTTTCCTTCAGCCCTTCCTCATTACCACACGCTCGAGACAGAACAAAAGTACCGCGATTCGAGGTGAACTGGAGTCCTTTTTTAAGGAACTTACACCTACATCGGTCGGGAGATAAAATTTTAAAATAGCCACGAAACCGATGCATAACTTAAAAAAAAAACTAATTCCATTCCTTAAGGAAAGGTTGCACTAATCGAAACGGGGGATAAGAATTTTGTACATACAAAAATAGCCATTATGTACTTGTTACCTTATATAAAAGCCAAGTGTCTGTCTGACGCTGACGTCATCAGTGGCACGTTTTAGCGCGTTTTTAACAAACTTTCCGATTAGGTGGAAGGTTGAAATTTCGCAGAAATGTTTGATTCAGATATAAAAATGAAATGACGAAAACAAGATACGAAAAAAGACCAGGGTTCGACTCCAGGGGGGCGATTTCCATTTACCGTAAGATAACACGTAAAAAGCGACTTTTAAAAGTGCAGGTTTTATTCTTTTGGAAATAAAAATTAGAGATAATTGACGTACGATCTTCGAATTTGAACTATGTTTTAGGAAAATTAATGAAGTTTCTTATTCTATTCATCATTTTTCCGCCTACCGTTCTAAATCTCTCATATTAAACATTTAAATCACATATTTTGGGAAAATATCGTCTTTTAAACGGGATGTTGCCATGCCGACTACGTCATTGTTAAAATCGAGAATCAATTGTTGTCTCAACCCGCATACGTGTAATATATACGAGTAGGTACATAGATTGCCTTAAAGTATCGTATCGCGAAATTACGTAAACAGAGGGAGAGAGAGAGGGGCGGCGAGAGGGAGGAAGGGAATATTATTATTTATTTACTACTTATAATTGTGTGAGGAAAGCGTGCTTTGAATATTTTAATACATGAGAGAGGAGAGAGAAGAAATAAAGAAGGAGAGAAACAGGGGGAGAGAGAGTGGAGAGGGAGAAAGACAGAAAAGGAAGAGATAGATAGATAATAGTTTTAATTAGGGCGAGATTGAAACTAGGAAGTTTATTTTTTCCAGAGAAAGAGAGAGAGGAAGAGGGATGGGGTGAGGAGGATAAGAGAGAGAAAGAGAGAAAAGGAGGAAGAATGGGAAGTTCCTTAAATTTAATATTTAAACCACGCATACCCGTCATATTTGACGGGCAATTACGCTAGTAACCTATAAAAGATAATGAATACGTTTTGAATGGAACTGAAAAACCGGTCGGGAGTCGCCACAAAAAGGACCACTCCTGCCAACAGTGAAAGTGGCGCCGATAGCGGGGGCCTTCCCGGTCAGTCACGATGACGTCATCTGACGGCGCCTAAGCGTCTGTCCCCACTAACTATCTATGGGAACGAGTTTGTATGTGTTGGTGCGTGTGTGTGCTTAGGGGAAAGCCGCAGCCACCACCTCTTCCTCATCCTACTCTCCCTAAGTCTTCCACTAAAACCGCAGAGGTATTTACACCGTTACAGGCGCCTTTAATAAATAGGACGGCGCCACACACAGTTGGATGGATGAGTGAGGAAGGTCCCGCGTAAACACGATGATGAGAAAAAGAGGTAGAGGGGTAGAAATGGTGATAGAAAGAGAGAAAAGGTGAGAGCAGAGATGCGGTAAAGAAAGAAAGTTCGCACTCCGATTTAAAGGATGGCACACTTCCTCTAGTGTTTATTGACGGATCCCTACCTTTCTCTATTTCTCCGAAGCCAATGTAAACACACACACACATATTATATATATATATATATATATATATATATATATATCTCACCTTGAAAATACATCAATTTTTCAGAGAGATATTTCATCATGAGAAATATTTCTTTAATTCATAAGATTTCTTCTCTGGACCGATTTTCGATTTTTCCTTAAGGCACAACTCTGGAGTACAAAAATCACTAATTTTTGCAATTTTAGGAATATTATACTTTTCCCACATTGGGATAATAATGCCACACATTTCTGCCAAATTTTAAATTTATAGCACAATTGGAAGTGAAATAACATTTATCTAATTGTTTAAATTTAAATAATTTTTAACGGCCACAATAACGATTTCATGGATACATTGAAATGTTTATTCGTTTACATAGATTAAACACTAAATAATTTAAAAATTTCAGTTCCCTAACTCGCCGTATAATGTCTAAACATTTACCTATTTGTTTAAATTTTAGGAATTTTTAACTGCCAAACAAAATAAAATATCAAAATTGTATAATCTCTATTTCGTTTTTTTACAAATCTTAACTCTATAAAAAATTTCAGCTCCGTAGCACATTCAGAAATACATAAACCTTGAAAATTTGTTTTAAAAATTGCGAATTTTTAGCGGCCGCATTGTTGCACTTTTTCAAGATTTTCGTTTTTTCTAGTCGGTTATGCACAAAATCCTACCTAAGAAAAAAATAACTAAATGGCCGTAGAACAATATTATGAGTTTTCATTAATGGGCAAACCATATTTCTTTTCATTAATTCACAAATAAAGTTTTACATAAAATTATTTCAGTGAATTCCCTCACTTCATTTACTCCGTTCATGATTTTTTTATGGATTTAATGTATACTTTTTCTGATTTTTCATCAACGATAATTCTAAAGGATAAGAATTGTAATTCGAAAAGATAAGACAAAAATACGTGCAACATGACCGGAAATAGTATATAATAAATTAGACTGACGAACGAAAAAACGATTAGAAAAAGAGAAGTATCCTGCAAAAGAATCATTCGCCACATTTATCATTAATTAGTTGTATTCTTAACTAAATTTGTGAATCCTGGTATTGAAATCCCACATTGGATCATCTAAATCACTTCCCACTCATATGTCAACAAAGGAGTCCGGAATACTACAACTCAGCCATAAAGGAAGCTACGCCGAGCGTGATTAACGCTATCTCTCAAACACAGGATCTTTCCTCCTCTTCGAATTAAATAAATTGCTTTCTGAAGCATCTTGCAAATCCATACCAATGGAGACAGCGAACGTGGCTTCTAATGGAGTAATTCCCTCTTCCTACACGACCTCTGACGAGAGCAAACAATCCCTCCGCCTACAAATGTCATGAGAGCCGTCATCCTTCTTACGGAAGAGGGGACTAAAAAGCCTTTGAGAAAAGAGGTGTCGCAACGACGTGGACAATAAGAACATCGTGAGCACCTGTCACTCACGCCAGGAAAAAAATGGAATGAGAAATATTGCTGGAGAGTGAAATAATTAAAGCCGACCGCGCATGATTGCTAAAATGGACGAGGTAAAGAGTATGGGGAGAGTAGAGGAGCGCAAGGAAAAGGCATGAACTCAGCATTCAACCGAATGCCCGAGGATATTGTGGCGATCTCCATCATAGGGCTAACATAGTATTTTTCCAGTACCATAATTTGTACTTTTAGCTTTGAGACTATATTGCATATAGCGACAGAAATTTTGCAAGGAAACATTTCCTAATGGTACAACTGCGTACATTTTTCTTCGCATTGGAGAATTTCGATATGTCTTCGAAAATATTTATCTGTTCATGTTTTAATACAGGGAATGAAACGAACATCTCTCCAGAAATATTAGTTTATCTTTTACTGTGGTAGCCCTGCTCTTTAGCTCCGCCTTAAACATCTTGATTTCATTATGGCATGTGGTACAAATTTTATATACAAAATTTAGTCGAAATCCGTTCAGCCAATTCCTTCTAAATACATAATTACCGAACGAGTTTAATTTGTAAATGTGGCTCCCCTCTTTGGTTGATCCTGTACAAATATAATATTATGGTTTTGTATATTCATTCATTCGTGTTCTGTCTTACGACAGGTCCTACCAATTAATTAATTAATTGGTTTTTGACTAGGGAATATACATACACGGTGTGGTGGTTTCCCGTTGCCTTCCACACCGGACACACACACACAGAAGGGAGGAGGGAAACCCGGTGCCGGCATTTGCCTGCTCTTGCGAAGAACACCAGGGGGGCCAACGGCTTAACGTCCCTTCCGAAGGACGGAACAGCTGAATTTGCGCGGTCTCCTCAAACCACGCAAACAGGGGGCCGGATAGCCTTGAGAAAAAGTCCTACTCGCGCAGGATTCGTACCCGATGACTTTTTCAAGCATCGGGCGAGTAGCAGCCAGCGTCCTAACCACTACACCACCGGCACCCCGGTTTTGTATATATGTACACATAAATATTGAATTTGGTTAAAATTGATGAAGACAGTTCAACACAAATATGTACGTGTAAAAAGAAATTTTATTATTCCTTGTATTGTGGTAGCCCTGCTTTCTATATCTACACTAAACATCTTCATATTGTTTTTTATTTTGCATACCTCCATCGTAAAAAATTTCGTTGAAATCGTTTGGGTCAATTCCTTCCATATTCGTAATTACCGAAAAGATTATTCTGCAATTGTGACACCCCTGCTGAGTCGATCCGGACGAAATATGTCATTTTGGGCTTGCATTTATGTGAAGATTTTATGTACTAAATTTGGTTGAAATCGGTTAAGCCAATTCTTCCCTGATATATGCGGACGGACGGACATCACGAAGATAATAATGTTTTTCAGCAATGACGAAATGCACTAAAAAGCGAGCGTCTTAAACCGACTCTCCAATTTAACTGATCGTGCACTTCAATTATATACGCTTTTTTTCTTTCAAATTAATAAATAGGAAAGTAGAAGGAAATGAAAGAGTTTGGATGTCAACAAGTGAGGAGTCAAATCGGTGGAATTATATGGCTTCCTATCCGTACGAAAAGCTTTTGTAATGAAACAAGATTGGAAAGGTGTACTCCATGTCGGATTACACAGAATTTCCAAATGTGTTCTTTGAGATTTCACAATGTTCTCAATATTTTTCACTCGGATGAGAATTTAACGAGAATCAAGCGAGGTATGTTTTAAAATACATGTAGGTCTTCATGTAAAGTAGTCATAATTATTGTCCGATTTTAATCTAAATTGGAATCGGTCGGCCAATTGTAGCAAAACTCCTTAATACCAAATTACATTACAATACGTCAGGCGGTTCCTTTAGCACAACTCTGCAATACCATATTTCATCCAAATATATCAAGCGGTTCCCGAGTTTTAACATGCGGACGGGCGGATGAAACTACCTCCCCTATATGCGTTCACTTCGTGCAAAGAACGGATAATAATGAGAGAATGAGGGAATTTGAAGGTCGCTACTGAAGGCTTTTTGACATTTGCCGACGGATTCCATAAATTAGGAAGTACAATATAAATGCAGACGATATGAAATGTTTTCAGAGTTACATGAATTAAAACCAATGATCAACCATTTGAGAAATTTTTTTTTCGGGTTACTGCCCGGGTCATGTCGTCGTTCAAGATCAACGTTTCGGCGTCAGACTTCGACGCCATCTTCAGGGATACTGAGGCCGATATGGGGTTCAGTCCGGGTCCCTGAATATGGCGTCGAAATCAGACGCCGAAACGTTGTTCCTGAACGACGACATGACCCGGACAGTAACCCGAGAAAAATTTCTCATATTCATTCGCCGAGAAAACTTCAAATCCTTCTTAGATCAACCATTTGTTTACGGTTGCATGGGGACTTTAAGCATCATAAAAGTCGTCCCATTCACATTTATTAAAGATTTTTTTTCGAATGGACCAGTAAATGTTCTTCTAAATTATATTAAGATAAATATAAGATTCTTATTGATTTTTATGCGTTCTTTGCACTAAGTGAACGCATATAGGAGAGGCCGTTTCCGTCCGTCCGTCCGCATTTTAAAACTCGGGAACAGCTATTTTAATGAAATTTGGTATTAGGGAGTTTTGCTAAAATTGGTCGACCGATTCCAATTTTGGTTAAAATCGGACAACAATTACGACCACTTTACATAAAGATATAGATGTATTTTACAACGTTCCTTTGTTTCAACTCGGGAACCGTTGGACGTATATTGAGGAAATTTGGTATTAAGAAGTTTTATTACAATATGTCGACCGATTCCAATTTTGGTTAAAATCGGACAATAATAACGGCAGCTTCACATAAGGACTTGCATGTATTTTATAACAAACCTCGCTAGCTTTTCATTAAATACTCAACCGAGCGAAAAATGTTGAGAACACTGTGAAATCCCAAAGAACGCATTTGGAAAATCTGTGTACTCCGACATGGAGTACACCTTTCCAAACTTATTTATTTAGAAAACATTAACTAAGTGGGCAAATCCAATCTTGTTATATTATCTGCAAGTCCAAAGAACATAATTCTCACAAAATGATGTAGACATAAGTGGCAGGACTAGCGAATACTTAAACATTATGACGATTCTAACGTGCAAACCTTATCTTTGGGAATTTTTTATTATATTTTGTATTCCAGAAATTTTAATGAAGATTCACTGTCACGAATAAAGGCTATTCATTATGGCTAATTGTCTAAACATGAACTACTGTTTAGTGGAAACCATTAGCACCACGAGCGAAAGAACAAAGCATTTTGGATACACAGCGGTGAAAGAGAGCAAACACCTTTTCTGGTGCGCGAGCAAGCAAACAATAAATCATCAGACAGGATGTTAGCGATTTTACTGAATGTCCATTGTCTGCTTTAGAAAATTGCCAGCGAATATGCAATCCGACGACTTCCGCGAAAACCTACCATCACGTTCGCACGTTGCAACATAGCGGGCAAAATTAGACGCCTTTCTAGGTGGAAAGATAAAATCATGGAGGTAGAAATATACTATCACAGGAGGGCTTTTTCATGATGGCATAAAAGAATGAAGGGGTTTTTCAAAGGAATGTCTCGTTTCTCGCAAATGCTTTGCTTTTCTATTATTTGTTCGGCTTGCTATGTTAAAAGAATCACTTCCGAGGTGGAAATTTTATTTTTCCATGTCCGGGAAGAATATAATGACTGAGTCAAACTAGTCACATCTATGACTTTATTATCCAGCAACGAAATGTTTCATTATATCCATTATTCCTACTCAAGAGATATGTAACCAACGAAAATAAATCCAGTCGTGTTGAATTTGTAAACAGTTTTTAACCCAATTTAAAAAAAAAAACGGCAATAATACTTAGAAGTAGCAATGACAAAATGCGCTCGAAAGAAAGTTAATTAAATTGGCTGACTTTGAGAGGACGATATTAAACAGCGAAGGCCAACGGACGGCAAACTGGCTACGAGTGGCGCGTGTTTTTCTTCCCGCAGATAGCTTCCATCACATACAGTACACACATCTTTTCACAAACGTTTTCCGCCTGAAATCGAAATTAGGATAGCGAAAATTTTCGGAAAATGGGACATACTAACGTGACCTCGCCAATTCACACGATGGTACAGTTTTCTCAAGCTTGAATATTTACTATCATTGATCAATAAATTTTAACTGATTCTACTAATTTTTTCCTATATAATATGAAAATCATTTCTTTTCATAAACACTTTTTATTCCAAGACTGTGACCCGCACGTACATAATTACAAATCAAATTAAATTGTCAACGAGTTTTATTACGCAGCTTACGTGACATTTTCTCAAGATAAAGCCCACAAAATCTATAAACTGCATTAAAATATTTCTTACACATACTAAGAGACTAAATACAACGGAAATAACGTTATGTCAGATAATATCAAACAGCGTCGGCGCTTCCCAATTCTGTTTTCCCTTTGATAATTAAATGATGTTGTTAAAATTATTTAATGTGTAAAAGATGGCGTCATAAAAATCAAATTTGATGTTGAATACACAAGCAGAGGCGATAACATGAACAAATAAAATATTAATATCCAAGATAAAATATATTTTAATTAATCACTACTTATAGCTGAATTATACGATATAGTGACTCTATCATTGCATAGGACGATTAAACTACCAAATAAAGAAAACGATTAATTATGCCTTTTAACATAAAATAACAATCGGATTGCAATGCAAGTTTCTTACAGAATATTTAGAAAAACGGGGATAGATAAAAGGACTGAATACTAGTGCGAAAAAATATAGCTATAAGAACGTATTTATTCAAAACGACTACATTCTTTTACACATGCAAAACGATAATGAAAAAATTAACGAAATCTCAAATGTTTCATCATTCTTTGAACACTTTTTGTCACTTACTCCTAAATAAAATAATAAGGAATACGGATTAAACTACGAAATACATGCCTCTCCTTTTCCCGACAAACTAACGGTCTTTTATTGCGATTAATTGCCGCGCCAAGATAATATTGCATTGCTTTTGAGAATTAGGAGAGTTCAGGAAGGATAGAAATAATAACGATTCCGGGAAGTCAAGAAGCATTTCCTACTCTGATGAGAGGATTTAATGCTACGCGGTGTCTGTCATCATAAGGAGAATTTCCGTGGCGGCGATCGGTTCTATAAAGTGCACGTCCACGCAATTACTCATAGTGTTTATGCGTTGTACGTGGGATGTATGGATGAGGGGGAGGAGAAATTAATGTTTAATGAAGGAAGCATATCATGTGCATCCTTCTATGAAATATAATACCCATCAATCTCCGCCCGATTAAGAAAAAATCTAAAGGCTTTTTATTTGAAACGGTCGAGGATATAAAATACTCCATCAGACGACACCGATCATGCAATTAAAAAATAAATGTAAACACTAAATATAAACTTGCTCGAATACATCATACAGCGTTTTACGCCTACAAGTCTGTGCATCGGCAATACATTAACTGGTATACGTTCACACAAAATAGCAAATTCTTTCACACAATACACAGCGTGCAGTTTAGATAAGATACTATATCAATAAATCCAGAGAAAAGTTACATCTATATTTTGATCGAAAATAAGAAACACTTTATCGACTTAATGTAAAAAATTCTGTTTCTTCTGATTTCCATATAGTTATTTCTGTAAATAACATCTCGGAATAAACTACAATACAGTCTCCATTTTTTCGATAGTCTTCTGCGTAGCACTAAATAACGTCAGGCTACTGCACTGTATTCGACCAAATAAGACGTACGTTATTACTATGAGAATGTAAACGATCTGCCGGTTTTTTATGATAAGAATTATAGTTCGTTCTTAACGAGTAAACCGGAATATAAGGGCAAAGTCATGTTCCTTTTATACTATGAACAGATTGGAGATTTCTTCGGCTTGGTAGTAAATTTGCAAAGCGTAACGCTTTGTAACGATTCCTTTCACACGTACTTTGTAATAGACCCCAAGTTAACAGCTTACATTAAAGGTAACTCAGAAGCTTCACGAATACTGCGAAAGATTAACACGCGGATCGAAAACACACTAAGAATATCGTCGAATATTTGTTCGTAAATAACTGCCGGTCACCTGGAAAAAAACACGATTACTCATGATTTTTTCCGGACTTCACTTCTCCATATACAAAAGTGCAAACGTTGTCACTTTGTGGGACGCTGTATTTAAAAGTTGGAAACTTTCCGGGCAGACAAAAAGGATCAATGGTGGTGAAACTGGAATTAGGAAAACATTCCCTCTCCTCTAGAGAACACTATTGACGCTAGCCAGAAACAAAAGTAGGGGTAGGGTTAAAATTGACCACAGGAATAGATGCAAAGAGTGATGAAGAGTGGTATGGGTGTGAAGTTCTCACTCAATGGAATAAAACATCTCCCGAATGGCCAATGGGAGTGTGCAAGGTCGACGACTTGCTTGCTAAGCGTCACCGGCGGGAAAATATGTTATTTGGTGTCAAGTAACTCCTAAGATATTCACAGTGTTAGCGACAGTATTCGCGGTAATTCAACGTGAATCATGCGCGGTTATTAAAAATATCAATGCATATATATTCTCTAAGTGTCTAAAGGAATCGTTAAACCTGCTTAAGAGACAGTATCATTTTAATGGGACGAGATACATCCGGTAAAATATGCGATGAACAATAAAGGAGAACTATACCTATTCAATTATTATATCCACGGACATATTAAAATATTTGAAATTTAGGTTACTATGTAAACTATCATCATGTCTCACAATCGTGACACGGAGGTACGTACTACTTCGAAATCTAGTTAGCAATTCTATATTTTTAAACTATTTAAAATTTATAGGATCATACAATTGCAATGCAAATTTTTGTCCTTTATTGTTTCCACTATGGATCCTACCATGGTTTCTAATCATTCTGCAATATCTGAAATATGTGTTGATGAAAAAGGCACGCTAAATTTTTGGACGTTTACGCCAAGGGAATAATAACTCATAAAAATTATTATCGTTTCGTTTCGTTATTCGGTTCCTTTAATCTTAACATTAAACTGCTGCTTAATGTATATCACTTAAATTTCAATTCCAGGATGGCATAACCAGATGATAGATTGCCCATTTTATTAATATACTATTATGGCTAATCTTTGCGTTAACAAGCGGATGCGATATCTTCGTTCCTAAGTGGAATAAACAATATAACAACATTCCAAAGAAGTTTACCTTTAATTATCTACATCTTTCGTTGAAGTGCGCAATAAAATAATTGAAAGGAACAAGACTCGGCGTGTATTTAACACGACTATAAAATATGCACGCAATATCTTACAAAAGATTGTAAAAAGTCATATCGTGTTGAGTTGAAATATGATCAGGAATTACCGGCAGTCAGCAGTGACAAACAGCTGATTTGAATGAATTATACAATACATCAGTAGCGAACATAAAAAGGCAAATGTATCTCAATTAAATCTCGATTAATTCCCGACCTGAATAATTCATACGACATCGACCCAATATCGTTTTTCAGGAAGTCCCGACTGGTTGTAATGAAAGGAGGATTGAAGGAAAATAAGGAGAATACAGCGGAATGGATACTTCCTGGCATTCGCGGAGACAAACCGCTTCTATTTAAACAGTAGCATTAATTTTAAAATGTGGTTGTTCTCGAGAATAATTTCAACCCGCTTCCGATGCCTGCTATTTCCCCGACGAGATTGCATTAATAATTTTAGCAAACAAAGAACTCTAGAATGGGCTTTTTGAGTGCATGTTTCTTCGAACTAAAAGCGGTATACGAACGTCATTGCAAAATGTTGTACAGAAATAATAAATATTCCATCCGGTACCGCTAGAGCGTTGCGGCCATTATTTATTTCTGGAAATCTTTCGAAAGGAAAGGTCCGTTATGAGCTGCAAGATTATATAAGCTAATAGAGACAGAGTAGGTGTAAGATAAACATTACGGAGCATATCAAGGAAATCAAGGGAAACACGGAGATAGAAAATTGGGATTGAAAATGGCATAAGAACTCTTTTCAATAAGCTTAAGAGGAAAAATTCTAATCTACGTTGTAATAATCTGACATTGACTTATAATTATACTTAATGTCTCTTAAAATGAACAGAGGATCCACTTTATTCAACAGTTCCTTTCCTGATGATACATCTAAAAATAACGATTTCCTTCTTTGCACATTCAATTTTCTTCTAGAAAACTTAATGGAGTATTTATGTATGTTAGCATAATATAAATTATTACATCAACGTTATAACTGAAAAAAAAACTTTAAACCGATCACAAAAAGCGATGGTAATGAGTTTCCAGAGATTAAAAAACGCCCAATAATTTTCACGAAGTTGGATGTGAGGAATATCGAGTTTTGGATTCCTTGTGGACAAAAATAACCTCAGTGCCATGTTTAATGAAATTTCTGACGGAAATAGGGATAATTATTTCCCATCACCTCAGCTGGACACATACATTTATTTTCAAGTAAGACGTAGATGGATACAGAACCACACGTCCTCGCACTTTCTAACACTGATTATATTATAAGACAATATTATCTAATTCGTCACCTTGGCTTCCGCAAGCCAACACCGTCTTGATACTATCTCTAACGTCCACGCGCAACACGAAAACCAATAAATAACTAAGTGTCGTTTCCTCGATGAATTTTTATCCTTTTTTTGCGAAGAAATAATACCTCCACTTCGAGGTTGTATGTGACGGAAGTCGCAGTAAATGGGGATTTTCCCTCTTAGTCGTCCAAATGGCTGTAAAACTCCGCAGAGAAGAATAATCGTTTACATAATTGCGAAGGGTTGACTGGAGGCAAACAGCCTTCAACGCGTCCGTAGATCTCTATTACAAAAAGCTTAGAAAAGAGCGAATCATCAGACAAATCACCGTGAATTCTGTTTTTTTTGTAAAAGTGCGGTACCATTTCCTTCCACGGTATAGCACCGACTTCGTCATATCCGAGGGCGGTGCTAATTCACGACCGTGAGGGCGTTTGCGCAAAAATAAATTACCTATACTCGCGATTCCTAGAATTGGTCTACACCGGAAGTGAGCACTGGGGAAATAACACACGAAAATGATTAACGCACCTCTAAATATAGGACAGGTTCAGGGTAAAATGCCATCTACGAATCTCGTACAAATCGAGAAATCCTAACTCAGTTGCGCACATCAGGTGACCAAAGTAAATTACAACGTTGAGAACCAAAAGTATCAGCAGTTTACTAAAAGGTCTAAAACCATAACCTTCTTCGTTCAAAATTCTTTTTTATTTGAATTTAATCAACCCTTATATTCTCTCTAATGCTTATATTCTCATAAAAAATATAATTGATAATTCTAAATATCATGCAATCGGATAAACTGGTTAAAGGCAGGCACATATATAGCTTATTCATGTAGAAGCAATAAAATCTGATATTGGAAATCATTGTTTGCGTTCCGTTTATTGCCACTGGATTCGTAATGTATGTATCCAGCAATCAAGAGGAAAATAAATAAAATATAAGTCCACACGCAAGCTTTAAAACGATTTGGAGTTCTATTTTCACTATAAAAATGAATTATCGACTGATTTCCATCTTATATTTGGCGACACGTCAAAATTTCTCGTATCAACTCCCCAGTCACTAGTAACGAATTCAGCGAAAGCTTGCGTAGGTTACAAATATTCCAACCGAAAATACACAAACACTT
Source organism: Tanypteryx hageni (assembly GCA_028673005.1). Lineage (NCBI taxonomy): Eukaryota > Metazoa > Arthropoda > Insecta > Odonata > Petaluridae > Tanypteryx > Tanypteryx hageni. The sequence goes on along the minus strand of CM054112.1, from coordinate 96,687,703 downwards.
TTATTGACGGTTCTTTGCGACGTAGCAACAATTTTACAGTTACGATAATTGATTTAGATTTGAAAATAAATAAATCGGGAGCTTTCAAAACAAATGTAAGGAATCACTAAAGATTTTCAAAGGATAGATGCCAGGTTTAAACCGGTTTTACGAAGCCGTAAAAAAAAGCTAGAAACTTTATGAGGGTTGTTTGAAAATATCCTCCGAGTTTCGTAATTCATATTAATGCGACACGTATTTTCGCAAAACGTTCAGTTTAAAATAGATGTCCATACGGTGGTTTCATCGAAAGAACGAATTATTTTACGGAGAATAAGTGAAATCCCAGAGTTGTCAACTTTCAATAGAACTAGACAATCCCATCTTCTAAAGCCCTACTTCAAATTCTTGTTGAACTCTTAAACGTTGTCATGTCAGAAATAATGAAGATGGGAGACATGTATGGATAAGAAATCATTATTTTACAAAGCACATGGTATCACTTTATATGGTGAAAAGTACAGAGCAAATAATGCTTCTTAACTACGAAATTTTGTCGGACGCCACCTAACTTACCAAAACCTCGGTCGAGCTGGATCCAACCAAAAGACTTTGAAATGGGTGATAAACATCGCAAACCATCAGGCTCTTAACCAATTCGATAAAAAGAGCCGAGGGAGAGTTGCGATTTTCAAGCGAGTCAAAGGATCTTGTCTTTAGGAAAGGAAAGCAGCCAACATCTGAAGGATGCGGTCGCGGTGTTAAATGCTCTCCTGCTTGGCAGGTACATACTATTCAGGCACTTGGAATAACCACTTCTTATATCAAACTGGTTTTAAATTTGCTGGTAATTTCCGCAAGGATATTTTTAGCCGAGCGCATTCTTTGCTAAGAGACGGGATAAATATGAAACGGTTACCGGGATTAATTCGATCTCAAAAAATTTGACTTTGGACTACATCTGTAAATCTTTGTTTGTATTTCCCTGAATTATACCGTTTTTTAATGCAGACATACGAAAATACAGAGAAAAATCTTTCTTCTAGCCATAACTGCATTTAAATTTCTTTTATTCGGAAATAATAACAATAATCAGGAATTGTCATAATTTTTTTCGACGTAATAACACAATAAAATAAAAGTACCAAGAGATTTGCAATCTATAACTTTCACACTCCCATCTCGGTACATCACCAATTTGAACTTCGCGTGCCTGCGGTTCGCGAATATGGACACAGCAACAAATTTTTTATGACCATTACTTGTGTTTCGCGCCTATTACTTGCATTTCGCGTCATGCGTTTACAATGCCAACAACAAAAATTCAAAATATTTCACCTCTGCACACAATTTCTATCTTTACTTATGGAACAATATTTGATTAGAACAATGCCTTAAATTTGCAATTACCCAATGTGAGGTACTAATTTCACACATTTTTGTCAAATTTGAAACTGTAACACATCTAGAAGTGAAATAATATTTATTTAATTATTTAAAATTTAAAAATTTAATACTGCCGCAACAACACTTTGTCGGAGATTTTCAAATATTTTTTAGTTTCAATGCACTAAGCTCTACATAACTTTAAAATTTCATCTTCCTAGCTTGCCCCGAAGTTCCTAAACGTCTATCTATTTGTTTAAACTTTAAGAATTTTTAACAGGCAAACAAATTAAAATATCAATATTTCTATAATCCTAATTTCGTTTTTTATTACCAAGTCTACCAGTAAAAAAATGTCAGCTTCGTAGCAAATTCGGAAATACATAAACCTTAAAAATATGTTTAAAGAATTGCGAATTTTTAGCGGTCGCATTTTTGAACTTTTTCAAAATTTCCTTTTTTTCTATGTACAATTTGCTACAAAATGTTTTCAATAACTCGAACCTACAACTTATAGTTTCCAAGATAAAAATTATTAAACTTGAATGTTCAAATGTGGTTAAAACAACCTCTAAAAATTAACAATTTTGAAATTTTCGATTTTTATAGTTGGTTTTGAGCAAAATTCTATAATCCTGTAAATTTCAGCTACCAAAACCTATTAGATTGGTCTACACACTGGACTAAATTTTTCCCATGCTAACTTATAGGAGATTTTCCAGGGCGTCTGGAGTCGAACCCAGCAGACTGCAAGCAAATATAATACTAATTCCTAATAGATATTGAGGCCATCTAGCAACGCTCAAATTATCATTTTTCTAGCTTATCAGCAAGTGCCCAAAATTAATTTACAAAAAAACCCAATGCTTTTCTTATGGGAAAAAACGCAACTTTTGGAATTTCTGGAGTCGAACCCATGTCACTTACGTGTGAGGTCTTATTTATTCTGGAGGTTCCTCCATGACATCTACAAATGCTGAAACTTTCAGCTCTCTAGCTCTTGTAGTTTGGGCTGGTCATTAGTATCCTCCTATAGACGTTCCTTACAAAGGAGGAGGATATAATATACTAGTAGTTGGTGCTTGCATACTGCAAGCATTTCATCTCACATTAAAAAAACATTCATTTTTCAGACAGACATTTTATCATTACAAATATTCTTTTAATTCTAAAGATTTCAATGTCGCAGCGATTTTTGTTTTTCCCACATGTAAAAATAATAGATTAAAAAAATCCCCAAATGTTGCAATTTTAAAAATTTTATACTTTCTCCATTATGGGGTACTAATGCCACCTATTTTAGCCAAATTTTAAAGTTGTAGCACTTCTAGAAGTATAATAATATTTTTCTAATTGTTTAAATTTAAATAATTTTTAACGGCCGCCACATTTCATATATGGTAGAATTGAAATGTTTATTTGTGCAAATTTAATACTCCGTAAATAATTTGAAATTTTCAGCTTCCTAGCTCATCCCGTAGTACCTAAACAGTTATCCAATTGTTTAAACTTTAAGAATTTTTAACTGCCAAACAAAATAAAATATCAAAATTTGTATAATCCCTATTTCGTTTTTTTACGAATTCTACTTACGAAAAAAATGTCAACTCCGTAGCACATGCGGAAATACATAAACCATGAAAATTTGTTTAAACAATTGCGAATTTTTAGCGTCCGCATTGTTGCACTTTTTGAAGATTTTCGTTTTTTCTAGTCGGTTTTGAACAAAATCCTACCTAAGAAAAAAATTTCGAATCTCCAGCTTATCTGGAAGTGCCTAAACATTAGTATCCTCCTATATGTTATATCCTCCTCTGTAAGAGCCGTCGATATATAATGACTAGTAGTAGGTGCTTGCATACTGCAAGCATTTCATCTCACTTTGAAAAAACATTCATTTTTCAGACAGACATTGCATCATTACAAATAGTCATCTAATTCTAAAGATTTCACCTCAGCAGCGATTTTCGTTTTTCCCACATGTAAAAATAATAGTTTAAAACAATCTCCAAATGTCGCAATTTTAAAAATTTACACTTTCTTCATTATAAGGTTCTAATGCTACACATTTTAGCCAAATTTTAAAGTTGTAGCACTTCTAGAAATAAAATAATATTTTTCTAATTGTTTAAATTTAAATAATTTTTAACGGCCGCCGCAATACATATATGGTAAAATTGAAATGTTTATTTGTGCAAATTTACTATACTGTAAATAGAAAATTTCAGCTTCCTAGCTCATCCCATAGTACCTAAACAGCTATCTATTTGTTTAAACTTTAAGAATTTTTAACTGCCAAACAAATTAAAATATCAAAATTTGTATAATCCCTATTTCGTTTTTTTTTAAGAATTCTATTTATAAAAAAATTTCAACTCCGTAGCACATGCGGAAATACATAAACCTTGAAAATTTGTTTAAACAATTGCGACCATCTAGCAACGCTGAAAATTTCATTTTTCTAGCTTACCGGCAAGTGCCCATAATTAATTTACAAAAATGGCGCAATGCTTTTCTTATGGGAAAAAACGCAACTTTCGGAATTTCTGGAGTCGAACTCATGTCACTTAGGTAAGAAGTCTCATTTTATCTGTAGGTTTCTCCATCATTTCTACAAAAACCAAAACTTTCAGAACTCTAACTCTTGAAGTTTGGGCTGGACATTAGTATTCTCCTGTTATATGTTATATATATCGACGAAAGTCTATATATAATGATGACTAGTGAAAGATGCTTGCATTCTGCAACCATATCATCTCGCCTTGAAAAACCATTCATTTCATATTTCATCATTAAATTTTTTTTTAATTCTAAAGATTTCACCTCCGCAGCGATTTTCGTTTTTCCCTTATGTAAAAATAATAGATTAAAACAATTCCCAAATTTGCAATTTTAAGAATTTTATACATTTTTCATTATAGGGTACTAATGCTACACATTTCTGCCAAATTTTAAAGTTGTAGCACTTCTAAAAGTGAAATAATATTTTTCTAATTGTTTAAATTTTCAACATTTTTAACGGCCGCCGCAATATATTTATGGAGAGATTCAAATGTTTATTTGTGCAAATGCACTACTCTATAAATAACTTCAAAATTTCAGCTTCCTTAAGAATTTTTAACGGCAACACAAATTAAAATATCAAAATTTCTATAATCCCTATTTCGTTTTTTACAAATCCTACCTCTAAAAAAATTTCAGCTCCGTAGCACATTCGTAAATACATAAACCTTGAAATTTTGTTTAAACAACTGCGAATTTTTAGCGGCCGCATTGTTGCACCTTTTTGAAGATTTTAGTTTTTTCTAGTCGGTTCTGCACAAAATCCTACCTAAGAAAACATTTTCGAAACTCCAGATCATCTGGAAGTGCCTAAACATTAGTATACTCCTATTATATATCGTATATTATATCCTCCTCCTCTGTAAGGAGCGTCTATATATAATTATGTTATATCCTCTTCCTCCTCTGTAAGGAACGTCTATACATAATGATACCATCACAAAAACATTTTTGCATTTTATTACACAATGCGTTATAATCATATCTGTTACTATGAAAGCATTAATATAAGAAAATATCGCGCAACAGCAAGAAATAGCGCTAGAATTTGATTAGCATTTTGCAATTTAACATCAGATACTACGTTACTTTTGTGGATATTAACCCTAATAACGTCGTATGTCTCTTCAAGTTGTGCAACCCACAACCGCCCATATGAAAGATTCAACGCCTAATTTAAATGATGGATGTTTTTTTTCGATTAAATGAAAAACAGAGCAGAAGTTAATTTCGTTAATTACATTTCAAAGGGATCCGAGTTCTAGGAAGAGAGGGTTATAGATAGTTAATGTAACAGGAAAGGTCTCATTTGTAATGTATCTGACATGCTATGCCACACACAGCACACATTCGGCTCTTAGTGTAATTCAGAGGGAGCATGCGTGTAAGCGTCATGGATCGCAGTTAATGTAACATGTACACACTTAGAAAAGGCACCTGAAAATTACTGTGTAGCTTTTTGCAATTAAGTAATGCTATTATTTTTACAGCGATAATTACGTCGGTAATACTCAAACTGTCAAAGTTATTATTGCACGAGAACAATTTTCAAGAGAGTCCTTCAATGAATATCTATCATAACGTCAATTTCATCCGTGTTTAGTCAATACATAATTTAAAAGACAAATTATTACGTATGGAATTTAATAAGCTTTTCATAGTTACAGAATTATTTAACGGTGGAAATTATATCGGTCAGAACTTTCTGTAACAAATATTGAAAATTTCAAAATACTTCATAGGACGATGAAAATCGTTTAGATAATTCTGTGGAGTATAATAAACTAATAGGAATTGTGTATTTTTTGGAGAAACTAAGTTTAACAGAATATAAACAAAATAAAACTACAAATTTACAACATAAACCCTGCAATTATTTTTGAGTCCTGATCTTATGTGTGAGCAAACAGAATTAAAGATTAACTGCTGGATAACTACGAACTTTTCGTATATTTAGCTATCAAAGAAGTTTCAATGATATATCATTCACTTAAAAAGAATTGTACTAATTCAGATACATTCGTAATCCCGAAAAATGCGTTTTATTAGAAAATTTATAAAAAAACAGAAACACGTTCTCAAACATATCTTCTAGATAAAATCATTTTAGTTTCGCAGTTAAATTTAAACTGAACTTTCGTCAAGAGAAAGCTTTCAGTATCTAATAAAGAGCCAAAGAGCATGTTGAATTTAAAACTGATAAGTAATAACCTTCGATTCCTATGCATTTTTACGCTTGATTTAACGATAAATCTAATCACTCTTGACATAAAAGAGATTAAATAAACACATAATGACGCTATTTGACAAATATTCACGACTGTTATTAATAGAGATGAATTCACAACTCAAAGTATAACAAAACTCGAGATACACCTATCTTTATAGACGCTGCATTGATCAAAGAATCAAATCCTTGCGAACTGCTATCATACTATGAATCATCATATAGCAATCGAAGCTTCACGGCGGATCGTCGAGAATACCGTAATAGATAAAATCCTTGAGAAACCTACTAACTTTTATCTCTGCCAAATCATAGTAAATTATAATTTTCTACGTTATTATTTTTAAATAAAAATAAAATAAAAAATTCATAAACATCCATAAACGGCGTATTGTGATGAGTCTATCAACGGTAGGTACTAAAGACAAACGCACGCGAACATTCCCATAGCAGGATTCGAACCGGCGACCATAACAGCGGAAGTTAGACACGCTAACAAATCATCCACTGACAACGACTTGAAAGGTATCAGGAATATTGTGAAAGGCAGGGATGTAAGATTTTTCCGAAGAATCCACGGATTAGCATCACTGTCAAAGAAACGTTTCCCCTCATTCCCTGAGCTCATATTGCCTTTAGAAGGCAATACCTAGTCTTCTTTTGGTTAATAATAACGTTTCCGGAATGACAAAAACGGCTGTGAAAAATGTCAATACTGCGCATTAACTCTTCGGGGCTGGCGTTAGCGTTTTTCGGAAGGAAAACCGATGACAAAGAACAAACGTTAGATAAATTGAAATCCGCATCAAGTATCAAAAACACATTCGTTCGTCCGGTATCGTAGCGTGCGTTATGTTATGGCTGCAATATTTCTTGCATTAAAAAATTTATATTTTTCGAATCGTTTCCAAAATTGTAACGCAGCTGCTTTCCATCACGTAACCACGCAGACTAGCACAATTAAATGCGAATTTTACATTACTAGAATCGTATATTTGAAAGGGAATAAAACGCTTGCGGCACGAGAATCACAACGATGCTGCAAGGGAGCAAATCAACCGCGAACATTATGGAAACTTCCGCTGTACGTGAAAAGGACGGAAGCAATATGATGACGGGACCATACTCCGTACATCCGCCAGCAGCTGGTCCAATGCAGAGATTAATCAAGGTCGAATAGAAATTTCCTCTATAGAGCGGAAAGTTCCACCCACAGCTTTCCCGACGCCAACAAGCGCCAGCCCAGCATCCGAAAAACCATTCTCGTATAGAAAACACTTTTTCTCCCTTTTTATAAGTATAGCAAATGTCACGGTCTATGTCCTGCGTAACATTTCTTACCATAGAGCAGTCGCAGTTTCTTTCTCCGCCGCTTTTTTCGTCTAGGCCTTCCTCGTGGCCTCTTCGCCACTTGTACACCCTGCGCGACTCTTCCTTCAAGAATATGGCGCCATTGCGCAATTCGCTCTACGCATATGGCCGCTGCGACTTTTTCTTTGATAGTCGTACGCGTATGATAGTAAAGCGCGGAAAAGCGCCACTCGACAGTGTGTGAGAGGGAGGGAGACAGAGATAGAAGGAACGAGGGAGAGAAAGAGAGGGGGTGGTTGTAATAACGGTCACTGCCCGCTGACGTCATCACTGCGTAGGCTTTTTTTTAAATGCCGAGAATGAGAAGTGGAGGGCGGCAGGAAAGCCCGCGTAGAGAGGGAGGAGAATGAAAGAATGAGTCACGCGAGAAAATAAAGGGAGAGAATCGTAAATAAATTTTTAACGCTGTCTTATTATTTAGCAGCAACGAACAAAAGCGATATAAAACTGACAAACCATGTCATTCGTATAGTCACTGACATAATGGGAAAACCAGATGCGCGTTCCGGCTACTGAGCAGCCGTCATCAGCGGTAATAAACGTAGTATTATTCCCAATATTTTTTACCGCAGTTGGAGAGACGGTTTGTACTGTATTTCAGCCTAAAGTGGACTCATTAATTCTATTTTGAATTAAAGGTGATACACATTTAAGCAACAAGGTCCGCAAATATCTTATTTGACAAAGAATTCATATTATGACGTTTTTTTCTAAAAATAAATAATACAGCCAAAATAACCATTTATAAATATAACAAAGCACGCAATTTCACAGAATATATTTCCTGTGCCTAAGAATCTAAAGAAATCGAGGCGATAACAGCGATGTAAATAAATACCTCCCAATTAAATTAACCTAGAAGTGAACGCCTACCGCTCGCCTCGATCGCTTTGACTTTAGTCCGACCTTCGGGGCCCACCCGCTCTTATTTTTTCCCTTATCTCAAACGGCACAATGATTACATTGACCCACTGAAGAAATGATGTATACGTAGAAATAATAGCCAGAAGTGACAGATAATAAGGGTCATTTTATCCTATGCGGTTACGCAGGTTAACAGACAAATTAGAGTAAGATGTGGAGGAATTTTTCTTAAGCTGTCGTTGGCTTGCAGAGTAAATAAAAGGTGAATAAAATGTTTTTGGATTTTCAAACATGCACCCTTGTATACTGGCATTCATTTATATTTTGATAGCACCGATGATAAGCTTTAAGTATCATAAGTTTGAAGTGTTTCTCATTTCTCTTTCATAAAATTTTGGCTACCCATCAACTGTATAACTACATTAATGAATAGAAGTGACCTCGTTAATCATTAGTTAATTCATCTCGCTTTCTTGAGTTATTCTCCTTCGACCCCTCCCACGTAAAACCTTTTTGTGGTATTAATGAATTAATGAGACTTTTGATGAGCTTGGTTATTCACCAAAGTTTAAAATTCAATAAAGTAAATTTAAATGGAGGTGCTATGATTCTAAGAGACTATGAGTCATAAAAATAATTTTTTTTAATCAATAGGTAAAGAAAACAGCTGGTTGATCGGGGTAGCAAAATTGGTCTATTGAGATTTACGTAAATAAAAACAATATAAAGACGTCGTAATGTTAATAAAAGTAATTTCGAACTAATTTTTGGAAAAATTGGGGATAGAAAAAGAAGGTAAAAACCGAGAATGAAACTCACGACCTAAATTATTTTTTAAGTTAAAAATATGGACAAATTAATATATTATATATAATCATTGTGCGACAATGTGTGGAGAGGGCAAGGCATTTAAATTCTATCATTATTAAAGGCTTGAAAAATAGGATTACAAATAATTTTTGGCGAAATCTGGACGGATTAAAATCATTTCAAAGGTAAAATTGCGCATCTATTCTGATTCCTGAGAGATATTAAGAATTCTATAGCAAGTATTTAAAAATTAAAAATACCGTAAATTCATTAATTTGAAATTCAAATCAATATTAAGAACGTTTCTGGAATAGAAACCGGTATATTTTTCCCAGCATTTTCTGCTTTTCTAGGCCATAAAATATGATAAATTTAAAAATAATCTGATTCCCGGTATCGCACAATGGTGGTCAAAATGACGAGCAGAAATGGGTTAATTAAGAATAAGTTATGCATTTATAAAAATAAAATAAAATATTTTCTGCTGCTATAGATGCTCACTTTAACCTTTTTTCTCAACTTCCTAGGAGATATATCAGAAACAATTAAATCGATATTTGGAGCTAGAGCGTTTTTGGAATCGACGGAGAAACTAAAAAAAAGAACTCGAAAAAATTATGCAAACATATTACTCTCCATAACAAACCTTGACCAGTGATGACTAGATTCCTGGAGTACATGTGAGGCTAATGCAGGAAAATATGCTCCTGAAGAGAACCATACACAAATGACTTCTGCAAAATGCACTTCTGTGTAGGACAGAGGCTGGACAAGACGCACGACGCTGAAAGGATCAAGCCAAGATCAACGCATTGAGAGATTATGGGGCAGGCGTGTAGGATGGAAGAGGAAGAAAGAGCGTTCGGAGTAACAAAATGGGTAATACGGGATCTACGACGATGTCGCGGATGACATTGGTGACGTCAAACGACTCCCACGAAGGAAGAGGTGAATTTTAAGAATAGAAAGGATGACGGGAAGGTCTCGTAACTGATACAGGACACAAGGAAAGAGATTGGCAGGCGGAAAAGGTTTCGCATTACTAATTACTGCATCTTCGCGTTTCCTGTATCTACGATTAAGGCTTTTATGTAGCTAGTAACGTTTACTTAGTAAATAGGAACTAAACTTTCGATCTATTTATGGGTAATATAATGACGCCAATATTGCCAACAATGATCTAAAGGAGAGGAGCTTACGTTTCCGTAAGATTATAATGAAATAGCGACTATTTATTTTGAGCGGATACCAGATATACATATCTTATTAATTCTTTTAAAATTGGCCAAAGATACACAGGCAATTTAATTCATGAAATATTAATATAACTCATAGATCAACTAATTGTTTCAATTAAGTAAAGAATTATCGAGCTCGTCTTATGACTGAAAACAAATACAAGAATAAGCTCTTAAGTACCAAAAATTGAAAAATTAAGTACTTGTCCTCCAATTAGATATCTCCAATAGCATAACAAGATTATGATAAACCAGATGCGCATTTTCCCCTTCAGTGGTGATCCACTGATAGTAGATTCTAAAAAAAAACATGCTTGGCAGTGTTTTTGTTGATTCCTACGCGTGCGGTATAGGTTTGGTTGAAGGGTGTCCTTTAAGGGGAAGTACTTGATTATCCATAGTTTGATGCTTAGGTGTCTATTCCTAACTGTTTCAATGAAACGAAGGCTGAAAATTTCTGAAAAATAAAACAAAACAATAGTGAAAACATAATATGCGCTCATGACCGCAGTTCTTCCCACGCATCACTTCCGGCCCGACATTATTTTTAGCTCGGATGTAAAAGTTTTCCTCTATCGCCATCCACTCAGCAACTCAGCTTCGCTTTTGAGACAGCTCATGCCAATTCAGCTGAGATGACCGCCCGATAACGAAACCGTGAACAAAAAATAAACCATCCCTCTAACCTCGTGACGTGCATTCGAAGCGTAAAAAGACCCTGCGGCCGACAAAAAGTCACGCAATAGCGACTTCTTCGGCAGAATCATTCCTCGACTATCTCGCGAAAAAGAAAGATCTAAACACACGAAACGTGAATGGAAATCCCTTGAATTCCCTAAACAGTCACCCGACAGCGCCAAGTAGCGTAGTGGCGTCGGTAACGATAGATGAAGACGACGATTGTGGCAGGACTTTAGAGAGTCAGAAAGAGCGCTGAGGGGTTCTTTTTCAAGGAACCGGCGAAAGACATAGGGAATTTTCCAGGCTTCCATCCCACTCCAACGATTTCAGCCACAACCACTCTCGTCCACTCCCACCCATCCTCTTTCCCATTCCCACCCGCAGCATCTACGCACTGTATCGCCAGCGGAGATGGGAGTGGGGTTTTACTGAAGAAATGGCGGGTTCGTGCATCATGGAGGGGATTGGCGAGGGGGTGAGTGTGAGAGGAGGAGGCGGTCATTCCCCGCTCCCGCTCCTCCTCCCCCGACCAGTTCGAATCACGAAAGACAGCCTGCGTTTCTGACGCCTGCTCCGAGATCCGACGGGGATGATTTAGCGCTTTGGTCGTATCTACAACAGGCGATCATCTTCCATGCGGCACACGCCCTCTAGGGAAAGGAGGGAAAGGAGCGGGAAAAAGGGTTGTAGGGAATGGGGTGATTGTTTGATAACTTTGGCATGACGTGTCGAGGATACAAATAGAAGTGATCTATTTGGTTTCAAATCTCACGAAGAAAACCTGATAATCGATGAATTTCTAAAATTTCAAAACGCCGGGACTGAAACTACACGCCGAAGGGAACCTTTTGCACACAATTGCGGCGCTTACTTTGATCCATAGAATTTTCTTCGCCAATCGCCATCCGTAACATCGGGATGTAGTCTTTCTTCAGCATTAAAATTTTATCCGCTGTTTTTCAAAATTGTCGATGTAACTCGATATTTTTTCGGGCCTGTTTTAAACTGACGACAACAAATAATTACATAAATGCAACTTTCGCGTTTCTGAAAAAAATCCTCTCATTCAAGCGCTTAGTTATGCAATGTCGACAGGCCGAAACAAACTAAAAACAACCTTGAACAGGTCTGGCTTCGGATCAGCGAATTCACGGTGAGAATCGGGAATATTCTTACCTCTTGGGTCACTCGAGGCCGATGTCAAGGTAAAGATAATAAGAGAGAATAATTTAGGAAAACCATCAACATGCGATTCACTTAGAGATCGGCAAGAGTAAGAGTTCAACTACTTCACACCTTGTTGTCCGTTAATGCACGTCATCAGTTACTAATTCACGCTTATGACGTAGAATGTGAACTTAAAAAACTATACGTCGTGGTCGGGATCTCCGATTTCCTCTTACTAGCGCTAATATGAGAAACATTTCCTTATGTTACCGTCAACCATACTAAGCAGTCTCACATAATACGCTAAAAAAGTACCAATATGTTGAGCCCAATCCCAACCAAAAATTGCTTTTATTTAGATTAGTAAACCCAATGGAGTACAAAAACAGAGAAGCAAAAGCTTTCAACAAATCTATTCATCAATTTAAAAAGTCGTGTAAATATTAAAATGCCCTAAGCCAGCGGTTCTTAAACTGTGGTCCGCGGACCCCCGGAGGTCCCCAACAGTAGTCCAGAGAGTCCCCGCAGCAAAGAAATTTGCATGAAAGGGGTCCTCAGGTTACTAAAGATTAAGAAGTACTGCCCTAAGCGATCATTCACGTGGAGTATCGCGCGAGTGCCATATCCGATACAGGTAGGGGCTGTCACAGATCCCTAGAAGAAAAATTAATACATGCTTTTCTAACTGATTTTTAATTAAAGGACGAGAACGAGCGTCATCTGGCGAAAGAAAACGCCGGTATTCACTGGACCAGCTTGCGATGAACCGCATTAACTCAAATGAGTCCCTCAACCACCGAAGAGCGGAAATTCGGTTCCTCGCTCTAATTGGTAGTAATTTCTCTCCTCAGGGGATGAGTACGCATTTTTCGCAGGACTTGTTGGAGGAAATTCCCTAGATATTTAATTTAAACTTTCTAGAAGGCACACAGATGAATAGGACCTCGCGGTAACTTCTGACGAGGTGACCTAATCATCTTTCAGAAAACCCGCGCTACGGATAATCGTAAGTACCTTCCTTGTATTAGACATCGAAACTTTATGAAGGTGGAAAATTACAAAACCGAAGAATTTTCACGGTCGACGGATTCCGAAGTTAGTAAAATACAGAAAAATCCTGATATTCCAGGTGGCATAATACCTCGCTCGAGTAGACTGGTGCAACTTCATACCGAAAAAAACCGACAACATAACCTCACACGGTAATTCACTCAAATCCAATGTCGTCCCCGACGACCTTGTTCGTGTGCCAACTTTCACCGCTCTCCTCACGATTCATCACACGCAGATTAAAATCGAACGGACCGTTTCCATTATCGACGAACCGCGATGGATTATTTCTATTACGTGGAAATTTCTTCGCGGTGCTCACGGATAGTCACTTCCGCGGAACTAACGAGCGACAAAAGCGCAATTAAGTAATGACGACAGGCATTAGGCATCAAATCTCTCCGGGAGAAACGAAAGAGCGAGGGAAAAAACCCGGAGAGAAGCGTGCACAAAAGATTATAAGCGCGATCGGCAGATCGAGCCGCGCATAGGACCTTTCCTATTTCCTCGTAATGCGATTTTTTTTTCTATAAGACCCCTTCGCTGAGAGGGGAAGAAAAGCGGGAGCGGAGTCCTTGGACGAATGATGAATTAGGAATGTGAGGATAAAAGAACGCCGTTGTAGTCCGGTCGGTCTACGCGGGATTCCAATAAGATCACTCTCCTCCTCGGGCATCGCCTAATCGTCAAGTTCCAAGAGAGATTGGAGGCGTTCCAAATAAGTGAGACGGGGATGGGGAGATTTTCTTTTTGCAAAGGCCACAAAGAGAGCGATAGCGAGATAGAACAGAAAAGGGATATAGGATTAAGCAGTGAGCTAGGTTGCGTTAAAAATCCCTCCGGGAAGGCCTCCGACTCCCACTCTCCAAGCTTTCACTCCGATGGTCTGAGAAGACTTTCTCGGCCACTTTCACCCGCGGAGCCGATGGGGAAAAAATGAATGGCGTTAATCAGGGATGCGATTAGGGGAGGAGGTCTCCGCTTCTTCGTCTCTAGAGAGCGCTAAGGATGAGAAAGACGTAGGGTCGACGAAAGCGTTAAACGGAAGTGAAAAAATGTGGGCATAGTCGTGAAGAACTTGTTACTTCCTTGGGTAGAAAAATTTACATTTTTCTAAGAGTCAACTTATTTAGACAACAAACGAACCCCTAACGGAAAAATACGGGCATTTCCATCAATTACATATTAAATTTCTGTTCACGTGTTCAGAGGAAATAAATTATTAAAATAAAAGAGAAAAAACATACAAGTTTAAATGAATGAAATCTCGAGTTTTTTTGGCGGATAAAAGGAAGGAGGGCACAGTAACTGTACTATATTACATGCATTCGAATCTTTCTCTGAGTCTTAGTGATCATGTTTGACGCTGAAATTTTCTGTTTACGACTTAAAATAAAAATAAAGTTATCACTCCAATAATAGTGAAATAAATGTCGAAGATTTTCAAGCCCGTCATTTTGAATAACCATCCTTAACTAGCGAACGGTCTTAAGATTCAAGTTTTCCCATCGACAGGAGCATTTTTGGAACTCAGCGTTTTCTTTAATATCAACAAAACATTACACAATTAATAGAAATATGTGGTATCGATTTTAATTTGCGCCATTCTGCTTAATCAGAAATTTTTTTCAGAACAGACTAAAGAGTTTTTACAAAATTTAAATATGCAAATGCCGTGCTCTCCGGTTATAACGTCGTCGCTTATAGCGCGGATTCGAATATAACGTGATCTTCCTTACTCCCCTGCATTCTACGCTGAACTTTAAAAAAATTACACTGCACTGGCATAGGAATGGCGTCAGGACTGATTTTTCTACTTTTCTACTCATAATAGACAGAAAGTAAAAAAAAAACTAAACAACTCTATTGGCGCAATGATTTATTCTTTTCATCATATGGATAAAACTACTGATAAAATTCTAAAATACAGTAAGCCTTAAAAATCTTGGGAACTCGGATCCTACGTAATTAAAACATCCTTTTATTCGTCAAGACGTTCTAAAGACAAGCTATGTGCCAGAGAAGTCCAATACGGTCACACAGGTCATATGTGGCGAATAGGCACAGGCATGGGGCGAATCGAAGATCTTCACTAGTTATATATTTTCCCATTAGCGGTTTAACTTAGCAATTTAAATGAAGCATCAGTCTGTTAAGATACATCAATTGCTTTTGCATACACGCCACTGCCATAATTTTTTCTGAACGGATAATAATAAATTTATCGCAATCTAATATATACAAATGAATGTGCGCAAATATGTATGTTTATATGTCCCTTAAACGTTTTTACACCGTTGAAGCTATCGAATTCAAAAGTTTCATTGGCCATCCTATGGACCAAAGAAAGAACTCGGTCTAGGTTTGCAGACCGTGAGGTCTCTTATACCCCATGGGGTCAACAAAATACTATTTCCATAAGAATGCATGGGAAATGGTGTTGAAAACCCCCAAAATGCCAGGCAGCCCTTCACTGATGTGGATATAAATATACTTACCTAAATATTAACTTACGATCACGGGAAATGGCTTATTTTATGCACGAAAAACTAAATATTTTAATTCTGTTCATGTTTAGTCGTATTACATGTTAAATCGCTAGAAATTATCCTTTTAGCGCAAAATTTATTAACATTTTCCAGGCGGCAACAAAGCTAAAATTCTTAATTGTTGTCCTCCTCAAAGGGAGATAGCCACATAAAGATTAATGCAAGGAAAGACCACGACGTGGAATAGCCAGATCCAAGATAAAGGGTACAAATGGATTAAATATAGTCTATGAATACTTTTAAAGCAAGTCAAATGATTTTTAAGGAATATTATAGCATTGCAATTTTTTACCATTAACATTGAAAGATTTATCGCAACATAAATCGATACATCTACTTACATTTTTTCGGTAACCAAGATGCTGTTTATTGTTTACGATTTGCCTAATAGTATTGACATAATCAACATAATTTTATTGGTGCTTTAAAGGCCTCGGTGCATCTATCCAAGCGGATATTAAGCAAGATATTACGTAAATATATTAATGGTAAAACTTTACAATACAATACATAAAATATTAAATGTTAATGTAAACATCGCTTGCGTAATTAAGGAATGGGGAACGAAAATTCAGGGCTTATGGTGCACTCGGAGTAATTTCTATTTTAATAAAACTGCTCGATTATGCCAAATATTCTTGGAAAAGCAGTCTGCCTTGATTATATGATGGATTCGCCATTGAGATACACCCAGGAGCACAAGCCTGACTACAATTTTTCAATGGTTTCTTTAGGTGGTAGTTAAAATTCCCTGTGAACCTCTTCTCCGAATAACACATTTGAGAAATTTGGAGGCACCGACAGCGCGGGGTCCCGAGAAATAAAAATAACTTGCTACTTTAAAAAAATTCTTTCCCGAGTGATGAATTTACGAATAAATAATATAATAGATAATAATAGCAATCTATATTGAATAATACAATCTCAAACCCATATTGAAATCATTCCGCATTAATAATGAATAATTTTGTATCGTGTGGCGAATAAGGCTAAATGTTCACCACAAACGTGAATAACGCTGCAATATATAATTCCTCATATAGAGGCTGATTTGCGATAAAAAACGATTAATTACCCAACGCTCAAAATGGGACAGGTTGCAAAGGGCCATTTTTTTCTGAAACAGAGGATAAATAAAGAATCTGATAGTAACCCAATTCGATCCTTGTATGTTAATAACCGTTAACCTTTAAAATTTCGAACAGTGGAACAAATATAGCAAAAGCGACAATTAAATAAATATATGCGGCGAACGAATCATACCAAACGACGACCAATTAATGATTCCAAAACAACTTTAGGCGCGCCGTCGATCAGGGAATGAATTTATTATTTTCAACGAGTGAAACTAACGCGAGGTTAAAGTGCAACAAAATCAGCCGTAGCGTATACCCCTTCCGACGATTGACGTCAGCAATCGTAAAGGGTAAAAAGAAGACATTAATACGATTCCTTCGTGACACTCCACACCCGCATCAGCCGATAGAGAGAACTACAATCCAAGATAAAGACAGAAGAGGAGATAAAAGCGAAAACTTAAAAACAAATTCCCCCACGAGGCTTTCCCGCCAAAAGCCCTGGACTTTTTTTGCTGATAAAAATACTTTCGGGCAAAATCTCCCGATGGTCTGCCGAGAGACGAAGTTTTTGCACTTTCTTGGTTACCCAGTAACCAAAGAGATTTATCACTTGTTGCACGAGACTGAAACTTTGGGAGGCAACGAAACGAAGGACGAATTCTCGAACGAAAGGGAAAGAATGGGAATAGGAAGAGAGAGAAATAAGGGGGTGAGAATGAGAATAAAAGAATCCGGACTGCACCGGAAATCCGTGTGAAAGAATTCACATAAAAGGACTGAGAAAGCAATTCGAGGTAGCAGAAACCATAGAAGGAAATGCCATGATTCTAACAAAATGCAGCTTCCCAACACTTGGACCACACGAGTTGGAAAGGATTTTACTGTTCGGAGAAGATTTGCGTGCTTGGAGTGTTACGTTGGAAGATATCTGGAATCCTTTAAAGTTAACACGCAACCGAACCATCTTGGTCTGTTAGCGTGGGTAGAGAGACTTCAAAATAAGAGTAGCTACCTGGTTGCGTCTAACGCTTGTAAAATGTTTAAATTAAGTCTTTCTAATGTTGAATTGTGATCGACGAAATGAAATATGTATTTTCGTAACGTCACTGCGAAAAAGTCGTGTTTAACAAGAGGCGAAACGTGCACGCGACTTTGAATTTAATTTTAAAAGGGCAAACGATAAATAAAAGAAAGAAAAGAAAATATCGCACCTACTTTCAGCAAATAGTAAAGGAAAATATATTTACCAAAAAAATACGTTTCATTCGTTCAAAGCTTGTGTTGAAAAGGAGAATTGGTTGGATAAAATGTGCTTTTTCCCTTAAATATTCGTCTACCCCGCAATGAAGTTTGCGAATCATCTCTAAAACTTAATCATAAATTCGTAGAAAATAAATTTAAATGTGGCAGTAAATTATTATTTTTCCGATTATCCAACAAGCTGTATAGTTGAAAAGTTATTCCGATGCAGATTTGTCCCAAATCCATTTATGTCTCACTAATATACAACATATATGTTGGAGGCAAATTGGACTGGTCTTAATTAGTAATAGACAGTTTAAGACATATTTTTTGCAAAAAATACGATAGAGATAATTTTAAAAAATAATACGTGCAAGCTCAGCTTACAAACCTCTTAAATATCTTAAATCTTTTCCGCCGAACTTTGAGAATAGGATACGGCGAAAATCGCGAGAAGAAAGCAATCAACAACAACATCGAGAAAATCGACAAAGAACTTTTCTCCGAAAAAGAAAAAACACGGAACTTTCTCCGAAAGGCATTAACAATTTATTCCGCCATTTTCGATGCTCTCAGCAACAAATTAGAGAAAGCCAAGGTCGCGAAGGTGGGATGAGCTCAAGGACATGCGTGAGGGCAGATTTAAAAAAAGGTCGTCTACAGCTCTGACCATGCCCCTAGCTTGATAGCGCAGCGGACACGACACCGACCCGTGCATTGAGGCCGAGAACAATTAAACTGAGAGGATGAGAAGTCTCTTGAGGATTTTAGATGTCATAGTGAATTAAAACTTACGTGCCTAGTCGAGACGGCAGGAAGACTGATGAAAAATACACGTCACCTTTGCTGTGAAATTAAGCATCTTGCATTAGCTAGATTTTCATTTTGAAACGTGTTTCCACGGATTAACAAATCCTTAAGAGGTAATATGACACCACACCCTGTGTAGAAAAGGTTTAGTGAGTAATTGTAGCTATCCGTCATAAATATACAGCGTGTTCTATAATATTTTCATATGCCACTAACGAAAATCAGGAAAATAAACAATATTCGCGCAAAATAAACCTAACGTAAAAACAAAACTGAATTTTTCACAGAGGCCTAATTTAAACACATTTTGATTTCACAGATTAAAATGATATTCTTGATAAATACATCAAAAAATGCAACGTTACAATCCAGGAAACGATTCATATGGAACATTAACGAGAATCTCCGCCGCCTATTATTTTGTAATTTCAGCCGATACCGTAAAATCGCAGGATTTTTCCTCGCTCTTTAGATAAACATTAATTCACGACCGCCAATACAAATCTCTGGCTTATCTCTAAAGAACCTTTAACAACTCCATATTTCCACGCATCCCAATGTTTGAGAACTATACCCGTATCCGGAACGATTGAAATAATTCTCATAAATCGACGCCGAGGATCAGCTACATTTTTCTCCTTCAACGTCAAACGATATATGCACCTCTATGCGATAGAGCAAAGACTGCGCCGAAAAGTCCATTGGGTTGTTGTTCGCTCGACGACACGCCGACATCCCGAAGAATAACTCGCATACCAACGCATCAGCGCAACGCATGTGAGGGGAGAGCGTGGGAACACAACAGAACCCCTCCCGAGCCAAATCAACGGAGAAGATGACCAGTGTCCTCTAAAGAAGGTCACTTTGCCCACCGCGCTCCTTCCTCCACCCGCGGGTTGAAACAAAAATATGATAAAGTAAAAACGCGGAAAAGCCTGACGATGAGACATGCTTGCCACGAAGACTCCACCAATTCCACACGGAGCAATACAGACACACACAACACACATAACAGGGAATGGAGATCGATGACCTCCCTAGAAAAAAGGAATGGGGCGAGGAAAGTGATGCACACACTATCTAATAATAACAATATTCTCCCGATGACGTTGCACTCACGCTCGAAAGAGTTTTTTTGCTTGGGATTCAGTGCAGATGGTCCGTTATCTATTCTCTATCTCTCTCATTCTCTGGTCATCTGTCAATCACACGTGTAATAACTCTTCCCTCGGAAGAGGATGACCTCAGACAACCGATGAGTCGATCAGGAGCGCAGTTCATGAGGACCAAAAAGAAATGCAGAAAGATACCAAGCCACGCGGAAAGTGAAAATATTCGATATTCTATTATAGAAACGTTCATTCATTAATAGAAAGAACATTTCTCCAGCAGAAAATATTTGAAAGGCGACGAAAGAAATCGTGGGTATTTTTTGTGACATTAATTGATTCTTACGAGACAAGAGATGTGAATTCCAACATTTACTAGAAGTGAGTTGAAAGATAGTTTAGCACAAATATATCAATAAACTAGTGGTAAAGAAAAACGCGTAGATATTATCGTGAGAGTAAACCAAACAAACGGGAAGCACGTTTGTCCATGGGTTCTGAAACCCATCTTATTGGTTTTTGATATTAGACAACACTATTAAATCATTAACGTTAATTAATTAAATTAATAATTGTTTTCAGACGATGAAATGAGACCTCCCTACAGCGACTAGATGTATTTAAAACGCCCAATATAGCTTTCGTTAAAATTTAACAAGAACGAATTCGATTATAAATGACAATTTTCGTATATTATCTCATTATCATAGAATTCATTTATTATTCATTTAATAAGTATGTCATTATTATAGTATTCATTCATTATTAATTTAATAAGTATTTTCATATTTCCTTAATTTTACCTCGTAATGAAGAAAAACAGGCATTGACAACATATAAAACTACGAGATTCAGAGAGTTGCATAAAATAATATAGTGTAGGAATACTTCACTTCTATCTAGCAGCACGATGGTGTGACGTGATAGCAGCAATAATATTTCTATAGTATCATCGTTAGTTCCAATTTACATAAAGATATATTAAATCTATTAGAAATTGCCACGCACATGGCATCAATTTCACAGGTTTGGAAAGTCGTGAGACATGATTTCATCTGGATAGCAACTACTCCTGAGAAAGTTGAGGCCTTTGGAAAGATCAGGCGGGAGTGGGTGAAAAATGAGTTAACAGAACCGTCAATATCAATAATCTAGTCAAACAAAACAATATCACCGAATTTTTTTGATAGCCAAATATTACAGGCTTTCTAAGAGGTTATACACCGCGACATATAAATCCTCCATTAAAATCACCTGTCAGAGTGAAACATCAATTGTCATCCGATAGAGAACGGAGTTACAGTCTGCACGTGTATGACCTTATAGGATTACGCTCACAACTGATGTGACATTTAGGGGTTAAATTCCTGCCTCTAAATTGGATAATGCAAGCAAGGGCACACTCACCAAAGATTTGACGAGGAATTGCCGCTGATCCAAGGACGTAAGGAATCTGTGATCCTGTAATTTAAGATATTTTCGAATATAGTTTTATTAGCACAAAAAATGACAAATCACTACAAAATATCAAATTAATACTTTTAGTTTGAGACGATTATAGATGTTAATCATTGTTTCTTTAATCAACGTTTAAAATATTTTAGAAGAAAAGAACAACTATGTAACTTCCAAACAAATTTATTTGCATGACCGATTTCGCTAAATAATAATAATTATTTAACGAAACCGGTCTTGGAAATAAATTTGTGTGTAAGTTACGTTCTTTTCTTCTGAAATATGTTTATTGCTTACCACAAAGTTGAGCCAAATTCCTTAGATTATATTAACGTCGTAAAACCTAAGGAATAATCATGCGTTTCTTTAAAATTACTTCCACGAAGCAATGTAAAATAATTTTTGTTTATAAATCAGTTTATAGTACAAATCATTTTTGTTTGCCTTGGGTTTTAATATGCAGAGGCAAACAGAGAAGTGAGGATGAGCATCAGACGTTTTTTATTCAAAAAAATAATCCCACACTTCTTGTAAAAAACAACTCGTTAACCACACATAAAATTTCCTAATAGACAGACAAACACCCTTACAATCGTAGAGGAAATTATTTCGTATTTTACGAAGCGCACAAAAAATACCTCAGAAACAAAAATCGAACTAGTAAATCATGTGGGCACGCTGAGAAATAAATTCGTATAATATACCCAGGATATTACTCTTGCCCAGATCAGGATCCTGGATATAATACGACGAATTCTGCATCTCTCATTAGTTACAGGCACCGAGGTACCGGCACAATTTGGACAAAGAAATGAAGCAAAATGAATTTAAGTAAACAGGTACTGATCCACGACTTGTTCCCGCAGTCAGATACTGATGTATATTGAGTTAAAGTCACCTCTCATACGACCCTCATTTTTCAGCCTGTCGAAATCGTATAAACTGTTTGACAAATGAATAGAAAAAACATGCGGGGAAAATAAGCACTGCATACTTCAGGGTACCCGGTTGTCTCCTCAACAAATGGCAAATAAAGGCGAAGGGTATACTCAAAGCCTGGAAGGAAGCTATCTGACACACTCAGACAGAATGTAATTTTTTCTGGGCGTTTACTCTAAACGCAAATTTCGTAGAAATTCAACCGGCGATTACTATGAGCATTTATGACTGTTTAATTAGCCACATATGAAAATGAGACATTTTAATATAATTTTGTAAATTACGGATGCTAGGAGTCCAATTAGGCTTTAAGCTCACTCTAGATAAACTAAATGATAATAAGTATACATGCAAAAACTTAGGTAATATATTCCTTTCATTAGCACCGAGTAACACTGCCAGTCATTAAACTGGTAGGAAAAATTAAATAATGAACGATTGTCTTGTTTTCTGCTTCTAAATACATAAGTACTACTATAACTAAACTAGCTTTGATTATACCAATACTTACTGCAGAAGGCCTAACTCCGATATCAACAATTTCTGAAAATTATTTCTCAACGTATAAAGCAGGATTTGAAGAATTAATTTTAATTTGAAACATCCGTCAACCTATTTAATCCTTGACGCGAGCAATTTGACTTTTTATTCGTCCTTACAAAAATTCCATGAGACGCGATTTATATCCAACGCGCGGAACTCTCCGCGCCGGGAGCGTCAATTTCCGACTTAATCAACGCCGATACAGCCTCGGAAGTCCTCGCAAAAATTGTAAATTTGTAAATACCCAACAAGCATCGTACGGAGCTTACGGCCTTACGGAGGGAAAAGATTGCCACGATGATGACGCAACATTCAAAGAAGAGGGGGAAGAAATAGGAGTGAGAGAGAGAAGGGGAATTTTACGTGAGAGGCAACGGGAGAGTGCGAGGGGGATGAGAGAGAGATGGAGGGGTAAGGCGGAGAGAGAGGGAATAAGAGGGCCACGCTATTGGCGGACTCATGCTGGGCGTGTTATCTTCGACTGCCGACGAGGTCTTCAACAGTTCGCCAACTGAACGCAACAAGAGTGTCTCAACCGCGGGTGTTCTCTAACACGCCGAGTACCGGACGACGCTGAAAGAATTGCATACAGATAGAATTGTTTTCTTTACGAGGTGGAGAAGCGCGCTTTGTTTTTCTCGAGTCAGTACCGATTCCCCGTGAAGCGCGAGTGGAACGCCGCAGAAGATTGGACTTAACAGAAAACGCAGTTTCCGCGCTTCCCACGTTTCTTTCCGCCACCGGCAGTCGGCAAATTGGACTTGCATTTTGCGAATCAGCGGTGGTCTTTAATATAAAGACTAATACCTTGGAAGAAAAGGAGGGAGCGAGGGCAGTTTCGGCGGCGAAAGGAGAAACGAGGCAGCGGCGGCTTTTCTGCCGGCCTGCGGTACGCGCGTCTTCCGCCGTGTTGTGTGCGAGCGATTGTCGGAGAGGAAACCAGTCCCGCCGGGCGGTATAAAGACGGAGCTAGCTCCGGGAGGAACCACGCATCAGCGGGGCCCCCGTTTGCACACGGTGAGTGGCGAAAACGAGCGGTTCGAAGTTTTTACTCCCGTTTTACATCGACGGAGCTCCTGGTAGACGGAGAAACAAAGATGTTCCTCTCGCGCTCTGCGATTTCAATTTAATGCGAACGATTGAATCTTTTTAATATTTTTCCGGCGAAGTTAGTATTTTTTCGGAGCTCTTGATTTCAGCAAATAAACCCGTGTTGCACCTGTGGAATGATCACGATTACTTTTTGTGGCTTTAACGGTGCATTTGTTGAAACTAACGTAAAACGACCTAAGGAGCTTCTATTGACTATGACGCCAACATCGAGAAGGAATTACTTGAGTTGAAAGTGCGAGAATATCGGAATGAATGTCTGTACGCTTATCCTCAAAATTTCCGTGCCGGTCGAGCAAATAATATTACCTGTCACCGCCTTTGCGCGTTGCTGCAGTCATTAATTAATAATAATCCGAGCTAGAACTGAAAAGATGTTCATTTGTTAATAAAATATATTAAGCTTGTCAAGCATAATCTTTAAAACATTATATTTAGAAAATGAGCATCGAATCAATAATCGCACATTTTCACTGATAATAACCTCATATTAATGTCTCATAATTAAAAGGTTTACTCCTCAAATATTGCTGGCTACTTCAGGTGTATGGAATCTGCGGACGGCGGACAATTTCATTTTCTTATTCAAATGATAAATTCAACGCACAAACTGATATATTTTCATTGAAACGATAAAAATAAATTCTTTAATATTGAAATTTTAACATTAACCTTATTTAGACTTTCAGTTATATAACACCTAGATAACTCCCGTTGAAACTGATCTGGCCCGCCAAAGCTTGCAAGTTTCAATGTGGTCTGCCGAAAAATTCGCAATCATCAATGTGGTCCGCAATACATAAAAGGTAGCCTTGGAGATTTTACCCATTTGATGATAAATTGGCAAGATTAATGCATGCCCTACCTTCGTAAAATTATAATTTCCCAACTATTTTTTTTCAGCCCGAACCGCAGTTGAAAGGTAAATTTAATTTTTCAGTAGTATGTACCAACCTTATTTTTTTAACACCAATCCATTGAAGTACGCGGTAAAAATATATCTCTCTGCCAGGTATATGTTCTTCCGAAGCAATAGAGTAAAGCTGCATTTTCCTTGCCGCACGTGGCCTGTCATCTTCCCGGGAAAGTATTTTTTGACCTTATTGCTCATCATTTCTTATCATTATAGTCCGATTTAAGCCCTGATTGGTTGGTTGTAACATCCTCGAAAGATTATGCCGCTTTTTATAGCAATAGGAAAATTAATTATTTGCATTCTCTACCATCCTGTTTTAAAACGTTTCTGCTAATATTTCTCAAAGAGTTAACAGTAATTAATTAAGGTCATCAATAGAACATCTGAATTACTCGCGAATTAAAAAAATCATTTTTTTTATTCCAAAAATCCATGCATGCGCAGAGCAACTGCAGTTTTCATTATTAATTATCACTAAGAATATCAGCACTAACTAGTTTTAACCAAATTATTTGGAAATAAATCTAAATTCTCCCACGTTTCTGTTAAATCTGGTTCTATCATCCAAAGGTGATTATTCCATTTCTTGTCTAAAGATGTAATCGTCTCTAATGAAAAAGCCTTCTCATCGTCAAGTAGGCTTAGATCATACCTTATCATTTAAGATTCCGGCCTTATCAGCCTCTAAGGTCACATAACGGCCTTTAAAGGACGTTATAAACTCCTATTGGCGACGTAGGTGATAGAAAAGAACGAAATAAGACAATTTTTTGCGTTCAAAATTTGGATTTTATAACTTCACTAATATTTTCTTATGTATTAGCATTTTTTTCTGTGCAAGCAGACATTTCACAACAATTTTATTGGAGAATAAATTAGCATAGTCATGTTACCCATAACTACAACTGGAATAGATTAAAATGAATCCAAAATTTCTTCTCTAGTAATTTAATTCTTCGTAGTATTATCAATATCCTAGTTGTCGTATAATACTTCGGCAATCAAATATAACACTTTTAATATGCAAGGCCGAGATCGAATTACGCAACATTTTTAACTGTCACAAACGGTTACTTTAACAATTAAACAGAGAGAAAGAGAGAAGTAGTTCTTAAGTGTTATGACAAAACAGGTCCCTGGCCTGGCGATTCAAGTGGCATCCGGAAAGGATCGCCAAGTTCTCGAATAACCCGGTTGTCAAATTAGTGAGGTTTGTCAGACGGATGAGGGTGTGGCTAGAACGAGGAGGGAAGGTGTAGGAGTTGGGCAAACGAAAGATGAGAGGGAGATGTTCTCTGGATACGCACACGTTTCGGGTGTTTCCCCTAATAAGAATCACAAGGAACATTGGCAGAGTAACCGCGAGCCCACTTACACCCTTGAAACAAAACAGAGAGGGGGAAATTTTCCCGTAAATTTACGATAAAATCTCACCGCGCGGTATAAAATGGGCATAAAAGATCAAAGAAAAAAGAGAATGTGAATCAACCGGTATGACGCAGCCAAAAATAAAGACCGTAAATTTATGCACGCGTTCTACTAAACTACAGTAATTGCAGGGCACGATGCCTACATCCAACATTTGCCGTCGTAGCAAATTTGCACAAAAATGTTTATAAAAATATGACCCGTATTCAGGGACAGAAACTTCCGAAAGTGAAGGGGTTCTTTTCCCTTACGGAACTTCGTCGCGGCGCCGTCTCTAGGGACTTAGTACAGCAAGAGTCTTAAGGGCGCGACCCTTTTCCACTGGATTAGCCTTTGGCATATTATTTTTTAACTTACGCTCGAAAAATTTCTTAAACATGACCATAATTTTAGCCAACGCATCTCCGAATTAGTCATAAATTTAATTGGCAATTTAACCAGCTCCAATTGCTGTTAAAAGTTTTGTCCTTTTCAAACGAACCAAAATCGTTGAAATAGTAATTCACCGTTAAAAAAAGTTAATGCCTATAGCGATGAATAATACATAACAGCAACAGATTTTTCTCAGAAAGTTTAAATACACGGACTTGTGACAAATAAGTATTAAGGTTAGCACCGATTGTTTCATTTCCATAAACTTATAGCCATCATTTCTTAGAAGATTTAGAAAAACTTGCTGGCCACCAGATTTTCCCTAAATCTATAACCCGCAGGTGTTTATGTCAGTTTATTTTCGAAGCTATTTTTGACCCAATGTCCCAATTGCACCTGGAACGAATAATTTTTCTCAAGGAATATGAAGTTTTGGTCCCTTTTCAAAACGTCTCCTATTCTCGCCTTCAGTGCTTCTGGAACAGGTGTCGCGGGTTAAGAATCGAGGAGCGTGGTATGGGAGTGAGAAGGCGGAGGAGGAGATGGGAGCGAGAGAGGGAAGTCAGAGGTAGACCCTCCGCAGGGGTTCATGCCGATGCACTTCAGGAGACACGCCCGTGACGTGAGGTGTGGCAACCTCGCCAAACGGAGTTATCACGCCACCCTCACGCCTCGTGCAACAGCCACTACCGTGCGTGCGCAATACCATAAAGTTGGGGGAGAAGGAGTAGAACTTAACACGACTCGAGACACGTGCGTGCACGGCCGTGTTCGACGATAATAAAGACTAGAGAATAAAGAAAAAAAACTTCTCTTGACGTCACAAATTTGCTCCTCGGAAGTTAAGAAAGCGATAATGAAAATGGAAACCCGAAACGGTCATAGCTTCGAATGAAAGCATGTTACTAGGTTGAAATTAGAGAATCACAGTCCAATATCTAAATTCGAACGGTAATGACTCGAATTTTCGTAAACTAGAATATTATTATCTTCTACCCTAATGTTTAAAATTTAATATATTTTATTCGAACTGTTTCTACTCGAATGATTTCGCTTTCCCTTTGGGTTCGACTAATAGAGATTCGCACGGAAAATAAAAGCAAATTTCCATTTTTTTGCCATTTTGCAATAGAAAAATTCGAAGCATAATTTACAAATAGATCAGAGTAATTTATAAGGACTATTATGGAATCATAATTAAAACATACGTCCATAGTCGATTCTGATACATATATGACAGATGTATAGGAGTTATCTCTCAATGTTCTTATTGAGCAATAGCACTTCATAAAATGCGGAATTGATTTGCATGTGACAATTCCATGAAAAAAATCAATTATCTTATTTTTGATACTTGAGGAATCGCATCCAAACGAGAGCAAAAATTAAATTATACTGTCGATGAGAGAGAAATAGCAAGCCAAAAAAGAAAGTTGTTCCAAGAACGGCAATAATAAGAGTGAAGCAAAACATTTTCACCTCTTCTACGCTAGTGCAAAAATCAACCGATAAACTCTGTCTTTATTTGCGACGGATGTTTCATCGCCATATAAGGCTCCCCTCAGATATACGCCAAACATACGTCACGAGTCGGTAAGGGATCCGTGCCTATCAAATTATCATTCCCGCCGCGCAACACAATTGGAGCCGCACGTGTAAACTCTTATTTCTTTCGAACGAGAATCTCAAAAACAGCTGGTATAATCGCCACGAAAAAATTAACTGCCCAACAATACGCCTCGGAATCCAACAGCCCTATATAGTATATCTCCTTAACCTCCTCCAACCCCGTCATTCCACAATCCTAGAAACCCAGGAGATATCTCGACCGTATCCCACAGCGTAAAGAATCCCGGAGATCGTCCTTTTTGCGCGAAATAACTCCCTAACTGCCGTGAACGAGGGATCAACTCTCCCCGTGCTGAAGGGAAAAGGGAGAAGATTCATGAAACGAGAGGCCCAACTACGACCCCGCCCTCTCCCCTTACAGACCGCCTCCTCTCTCTCTCTCTCTCTCGTTCTCTCATTCCTGACACGTCCCCGATCAACCCCAGACGCACACACAACATATACGGCGGCGGTAACCTCCCACCGACTCCGCTCCAGCCCAGCCAGACAGCTTGGCTCCAGAGCGATCCAACAGGAAGTTGACACGATCGCCTCCCTCCAAACCTCCTCCGCCTCCAGCCTCCTCCAGATACGATCTCCCGTGCCCACCACTACCATCTTTTCTTTCTCTCTTTCCATCCCACTCTTTTTTTCCAGAAAAAGGATACGAGGACGGAGGGAGAAGAGTGGGAGGAAAGCGGAGGAGGTTCGGCAGGGAAAGTGGATGGTTTTTTCCCCCCTCCTTCCTCCACCTTCGCGATCTCACCGACCCTTTTTTGCGTTCGCGCGGGATGGTGTGGGGTTTTGCGGGAGATTTCTGCCGAGATAGAGGAGGCTGCGGTGAGTTTGACCTTCCCACCACGCATCCACGAGGTGACCGCGTCTTCCCTCACCAGCTGGCAACTCTTTCTTCCTCCGGTCCCTTTCCCTCTTTCGCCTCCCACGCCTCTCCTCTCCTCCTCTGGCTACTCCCTCCCGGCAGGCCCCCTACTCTCCACCCACGACGGCTTCTGGACTCCTCTCTGGCACCTCGTTCATCAGTCTCTCCCTCCCCCGCGCCCCCTCTTTCGCCTACCACCGGAGGCCATGCATCTCTCTCACTTCGCGTCTCCGGCGCAATACATTTCGGGAATTTCCCTCTCTCTTCCTTCTTTTACTAGGGTGGGATAAGGGAGAGCACCTCCGCGTACACACACAAGCTCACACCCCAACTTCTCTCCCTCTTTCTTCTCGTCGCTTTAAAAGTCGGTCACGTGGGAAGAACTCGTGGCCCACATCATTTTGCCTAATATATATTTACGTTAGAATTTATGTTGATTGATTTATTGGTTTTTGATATGTTTCTTCGGCTGTTTTCTCGATACGGATTAGTGAGAAATGTTTTTTCCACGCTATTAATTTATCAAGCCGTGAATTCCTCTATGGCAGAGCGCTTTTTAGCTATACCGCCGTCTTCGCTAATAGATCGTTAAATGCTTGGAAAAGAACGATTTTATGAGATGCAAAAGTTACAAGAATTATTGATTTTTTTATATTTCCAAAACAAAGAAAGGTTCTTTGGAGTAAAATATAAAAAAATCACGGTTTTATCGAAAAACTTGGATGACATTTTTTCTGATCTCAGAAACTACTTTCCACACGACAACCTGTTGTTTTAAGGCTAGTCATGAAAGCGATTCAATGGCGCTATTATTTTTAAACTTGTACCGATAATTTAAAAATCCCTATGCCGAAGAAACCCAAAACGAAAAGGATGGGCACCAACTCGCGCTGCGCGACTTAGATACGGCTCCGCCATTGAATATCCGTCAACGCACCAGCAATCGAATCGCAACAGGGCAAAAAGATCAAAAACCGAACGCGGGGCACATCTGGCGGAGTCCGATAGAATCCTCAAACAGGCGGGATGCTTTTTTATAGACTCTCAAACCCGATTGTGTTGAAAAATTGATAGCTTTATACAAAGTAACCAACTTCCACGGTTCACATCAATCTTGGCCACCGGCTTCCTCAACTTGCTCTCTCCCCATCTCCACCCTCTCTCCCCTCATGGAACTAAGCCAGCGAAATTTTCATTCGAAGGCATGCTTCCCAGTCCTTCGAAGAATTTCAATGCTTTCTAATACTGGAATAACAGTTCCTGGCAGTTAAGCTCAAAACGACCAGATCTATACACTCATGTCAGAATGGGAATCCATACGTATTCCCTATACGATAAAAATAACTTGAAACAATGGCATTACGTGACTTGTAGCATCAAAGAGCGAGCTGCGACATACAGCGAGATATTATAAGGTTTTCCCCGTCTTTTTCAGAATAATACTCCGTGACTTCAGAGAAATTGATCTCGTTTTACTCGATAAATTGAAACTTTTTAAAAGACAGCTTTTTGAAGCATTGAAAGTAAACCTGGTAAATTGATATATTTATTGCGTTGCCTCCCAAATGGTTTAGTTAACGTAAATAGCTCAACACCCGTATGGTCTTATAACGGAACGTGCCTTATGATTTACCTAAAAGTAACAAAACCCAAAGAAAAAATTATATAAATCTTGTATTTTCCTTCTTTTCCCCAATTTCAAATAAAAACTTGGGTCAAAATAACGAAAATTTATAATAACCGAAAAAAATTCTGCATGCTGAGGCACGGATGAACTACGTTGCGGTATTGTACCTAGCTGACCGACACATGAAGACTGCCTCCTACTGGATGCTTCCAAACCATTAATATTAGGATTCATGCATTATTCCAGAAGCCTTGCACATGAGCGAAAACCTTGGATTACCGTTTCAGGTACAGGTATCATTCGGTCAGAACAAAAGCAGCGCGTAACACTCATGCAGAGAAATCCCATTCTTGAACAGGTGCCTCTTCTGAAGTTCCAGCTAGTTTACGCAAAAGGAAGAGTTCGAGCTGGATTCTTGGCCATTGAGCTCCTATTACAGTTCACGCCGGAACAATATGTCCTTCAAAAGAAAGAACGATCCTCAAATCGTACCGACGCAGAAATATGCATGCAATTTTCACGATCGGGTGATGTTACAATATTGAGATTTTCGACATTTACTCCATTACGCATTTTATTTTGTCCCCCACATTGCTATTAACAGAGAAGACTACGAAATGCACCTGACACGGACGCATAAACACATCTGTAAATCTTACATTTAAAAAATAAATTCGCAAGATATTATATTCCGTGAATTCGCGAAACATCGCAAATAATACTGATTTCACTTGCATTTGGATCGTTCTACACGTTACTGGATATTTTCGGTCGTTTTTAACAAGAACTCCGTCGAGGAGACGTCTTAGACACCTGTTGCTTCCACACCGCGATTTGAGGGAGAAATTCCCCGAGAGTAAGGGAACTTCGGCGAAAAGCCTTAGCCTACTTAACATTTGGTCTGCACCAATGATTCCATCCCGAGGATAGATGACATCGAGCCGACTGCCCTACTAAAGGAACCAGAGGGCAAAGTCCCAGGCAGTGGTGGAATACTTGATACGTGCTTCACAGAAGTAACGTTAAAGGCTCAATTTCTGACAGACTTTATTCTCCAAAATGTTTTAATTTTTTGAAAATTCACTAAGTAGCAACATTAGCACAGAATTTATTAACTGCCGAAAGTAAATATACGATATCTAAACTGATATAATGGTAGGATAACAGGCGAAAATGGCATTTTAGCTTTAATTAAAATCTCAAAGGGAATTTTTAACACTAAAAAACGATTCCAAATAGCGAGCCGCATTAGATGTTGAAAATGATTCGAAGAGTCGATTTTTTTCACGCATTAAAAATTATCTAATTGAGCGTATATGTAAAACCATAATAATCGATTTTTAAGGCTCAAACAGGAGATTATAAAAATTTATAAGCATATTTTCATGGTCATTTTTATTTACCAATATAGATACTCGTATATCCTATTGCAAATGCTCCACGGGCTGAATAAAAATCTTCTAACAGGCCGTAATTTGCTCATGCATATGTATCAAAATAATAATCATACATCAGAACTTGAAAGACTCGATTTAGATATATCATTAGAGGTCGTACGTGTGCATTGTAAGAAAAAATATATTGCCACCTTAAAAACTTCACCATTCCAAATATTTGCGGATCGCGTTCGTAAGAATTAAGAAAAGGCAGGAATAAGTTTCACCAAAGGGTGCGAGATAAACTCGAATAGGCTCCTATCCCCTGTTCCTTCTCTAAAAACTCCACCCACACACCGTCCAAGCAATTCCCGCCACACCCCTTAACTTCCCTCCTATGTTTTCCTTCTCATTTCCAGATGTGTAACGCCAAGGGGGAAAGGGAGGAGCGGAAAGATGGTTTAAGCGGCGTTAGTAGTAGGGCCGAGGTGGGGGAGGAGGACAGGATGAGCCGAAAAGGTTCGGAAGGAGATGACACCCGGGGATTATCTAAACAAGTTGGAAAAGCAGAAAGAGATATGCGCGGAAGTATGGGAAAGGGTAAATTTCAAAGGAGATATAATTCCGACTCCTAGAGGTTGCACATGATACGCTCCAAGGAGGACGAAGAGTGGAAGAAAATAACGTTCGGATTTGGCTGGAAATAGCCTCCCGAGGACGACTGAAAATCGAGAAAACATATTTTAGAATCATCAAGAGCTCGAGAAGAAAAAAAATCGTGATATTTTCCTCCTGGTTGCGACGAAACATCAAAGGTCTCACTTCAGAGAATCTACCAATTTCCAAAGGTCGTGTTTTTCGGTGCGATGGTGAATTTGAAGAACTTCATAGATATACAAAACCGCTAAAACGTTTTGCGGTTGCATTTGCGATAGGAAAATAGGTGAAATAGAGCCATTGCGGACAAACGCATAAATCCAGAAAGCAAAGAGAAATGAAAAGTTTTTACTGACTTTTTCCCGGATGGCCACTTGTGTTTACCGATCGTAAAGAGCTAAGCGTGAGTTACAAAAGGGCTTACAGCCTTGCGTGAATCATTAAGGCCTATGATATCGAGCATGTCGAGCTATTAAAACTGGAAGACTCGGAGGAATACACGAGGAGAGAGAAAGTGCCAGCTATTGCTGAAGCCACAGCGACATCTGGATTCGATCACTTCAATGCAGGTTACAATCCAGATAATAGTACAATCGACTGTATGAAAGTCGCAAAATAATGCGTTACCAGAAGAGGATATTGCGGAACGATAGCTGGTGATTTTCTAAAAGAAAATAAAAAATTCCAAGAAATGGTCGTAAACCAAAACGCCATAAAATGAGGTAATGGCAATAGGAAGTGAGAGAGAGAGAAAATAGATATGGCAAGCTATGATAACATATTTCAAACAAAAGATAGTTACTTCTTGAAAAACAAATACGTAAGGTCTTCAACGACAAATCATCGACTTTAGCCGAAGGCAGAATGATTAGCGAGCCATTCATTTTCAGAAAACAAACTTATCCGGTTAAGAGCAATTTTCATTTATTCTTTTTAGCTCACGTTCAATAATCATTTCCAAAGAACTTAAAAACAATTGTTTTTTAAAGTTATGTTTTGCTTGACAAGCATATTTGCCTAAGACGAAGCGACGAAAGCCAACAGGAATAAAAGAAGAGGAAGAAGCCGAATCGGGGGAAGAGGCGCAGTTTTCTTAGAAGCGAACAAAAAGCAGTTGTCCGCCCTTGCATCGCAGCGCGCCATACGGTCTCCTCGGGCCGGCATCTTCTCTTTTTCTCTGGCTGACCCACAGATCTGGACCACACACTCGGTGACTCACGCACGCCCTTCCTCTTTCTCCTACCTCCGCCCAACGCCCCGCCACGTACCACCCTCCTCCCTCACGCGACCCCGCCATCATCCACGTCTTATTCAACCAACGACACAAACACCCCGCCTCTCTCTACCCCATACCAACACCCTATCCTACGGGACAACCACCCACTCCGAACCGAGATACAGCATTCTTGGCTCATATCTCACAACTCCCTCCAATCCTCGCTCCAACTACTGCTCCACCTCGCTCCTTCACCCACTCCTTCCTCCTCCCTCTCCCACTCCTTCTTCCTCCCTCTCCCCCTCCTTCTTCCTCCCTGTCCCACTCCTTCTTCCTCCTTCTCCCACTCCTTCTTCCTCCCTATCCCACTCCTTCTTCCTCCCTCTCCCACTCCTTCCTCCTCCCTCTCCCACTCCTTCCTCCTCCCTCTCCCACTCCTTCTTCCTCCCTCTCCCACTCCTTCTTCCTCCCTATCCCCCTCCTTCCTCCCTCTCCCCCTCCTTCTTCCTCCCTCTCCCCCTCCTTCTTCCTCCCTCTCCCCCTCCTTCTTCCTCCCTCTCCCACTCCTTCTTCCTCCCTCTCCCACTCCTTCCTCCTCCCTCTCCCACTCCTTCTTCCTCCCTCTCCCACTCCTTCTTCCTCCCTCTCCCACTCCTTCTTCCTCCCTCTCCCACTCCTTCTTCCTCCCTCTCCCACTCCTTCTTCCTCCCTCTCCCACTCCTTCTTCCTCCCTCTCCCACTCCTTCTTCCTCCCTCTCCCACTCCTTCTTCCTCCCTCTCCCACTCCTTCTTCCTCCCTCTCCCACTTCTTCTTCCTCCCTCTCTTACTTCTCCGTCCGTCCGACTGATTTACTCCACCCGCCCATTACTCTCTCTCGCTCGCTCGACCTCCCGAGTCCCTGGACGCCCTGGACCGAGTGGGGCGAAGATGCGAGAGCTATGTCCGAGGCACAGTTGGTGAGGGAAGAGAGAGGTTGAGAGGGCAAGGCCAGGGTAGGTGACGAGTAAAAGGTCAGGAGTGTGTAAACTAAATCGATGAGGGTCCTGGAAGGGATGTATCGGTATATGGGAGAAGGGGAATGGTATCGGAAGGGGAGCGTGAGATGAGAGAGAGAAAGGTCGACGAATGGGATGACGGCGAAGGAGATGGCGTGTTTTGGAGGGGCGCCGTAATAAATAGAACAGGTGAAGGGAGAAAGGGACTCGAAATGGACGGTGGGCTAGATATAACGGAAAGGCGAAAGCGAATAAAAATAGAATAATTTCATGACTAATTTCGTCGCCTAATATCAATACGCATATGTTGATGGATAATTTATGTTCAGTGGTAAATTAGCTATTAATGGAAATAGTAAATGTTAGCAATATTTAAGAATAAATGCAGCTGTTTTTAATCAAGTTCCTCGGTGGAAAATCCTTTCATAATTTTATGCTCTGCCAAAAAATGTGTCGAACGCAACCTCCTCCGTCTTTTGCAGTTATTCCATTCATGCGTGTCGCATTACTCCTAATTTGTCCATCCACAAAAAACCGACGAGAAGGAGAAAAAATAAAAAGAGTAAGGTCGACGAAACGGCGCATTGAAAATTCGCGCGTATCACGACATCCAAAGCCTTTAAAGGAATCTCCTCCTTAGAAATTTTACTCGCATCAAATTCCCCGAGAAGCGAACGAGTTCACTCCAGTCGGCTTCTTAAAACAAAAGCTCTTCAGTGAAACCTACCGCGCAACGTCGAGAATACCCATTGAGCGATGGATACATAAAGGGACACACTCGACGCTCGAGACATCATTCAAAAGGACCCAAAAGGAATGCTCTAACGCCTAAAGTAGTCCTCAGGTGGGTTAGCCGAGCCGTCAGCGAAGCGGACATATCCTAAAGATAAAAAAAGAGATAGAAAAGGACGGAACGAAACGAAAAATAAGAGAGCGCGGAGGGAAGGGGTGGCGAGAAAGGGGGGTTTGATCTCGGTCTGCCCAGGTGCAGAGCGAGACGAAGAAAGCTCTCGACTTCTTCTGCATTGCTGGAGGATGCAGATCGAGCGAGGGGAGGAGCGAAGGGATGGGTGAGACTTGAACCGAGAAAGGACGAGGAGACATTGTTGGGATAAAAACAAAGGAGAAAGAGAGAGAGGGAATGGGAGAAGAAAGAAAGTGGGGAGGCAGAAGTAAGAAGTCCCCGACCACCTGGGCATTTTTATAAATGGGGCCTTCCCCGTCCTTTTCCCTCTTCTTTGGAGAAGCGAGTCACACACAGACTCTCGTGGCACGCAAGGAAAAGACTGACGCCGTGGCTTGCACACGCAAAAGAAACACGCGCTCGCTCCCACCTCACGTGCGGATGCCAAGGAAGCATGCTCATCGGCGGCACCACTCCCCGCTCGATGAGACTTCTTCCTCGCCCTTTTCTCATCCCTTTTCTTACTTCCCATTCCGCCTTTAAAACATTACATGCACTAATAGAAAAAGCATGATTCTGTACCTCAAAGGGTTTCGGGTTCCTTAAGGGTTTCGATGCAGAATGACGGAGATCGCTGGGAGAAGACGAGTTGCGCAGTCCAAGTCTGAAAAGAGGAAAAAATATGGCATTCAGAACTTTTTAAAAAAGCATCGGCGATGGAATTTTTTTGAAAAAATTTTACTAATTCTTCCCGAAACTTCGATGCAAACGTGTTGAAAGAATACTTAGTCAATGACTAGAATTTTATTATGGCGTTTTGCAAATCTGAAAACCATCCGAATGGATTAGATGCGATTTAGTTATTTTTCTCGAAGTGATAGTTTTAAGAATGGCGATATTAAAATAAGCCATGCCACAAATATCAGTGTAAACTAACAGCATTTGGCTGTTGAAACATTTCATTCAAAATTATTTGCAGGCATCTTTCATTAGAATTTTAATGATCTGAACACCTAAATATCTGAATATTTATCGAATGAAATATTGTTAAAATAACAACAAAAAGCCCAGCCAATCTGTGAGCTCTTTGACTCAAGTCTTCATCATCTCCTACGCAACGCATTTGTTACACTAAAGGCATTTGTTACACTAAAGGCATTTGTTACACTAAAGGCATTTGTCAGTAACATCTCCAAAAAATCATAAGAGCGGAAGATTTTTCGAATCCAATATCAAAGTTTTCATCTGTTCTAGTTTTTCCCTCAAATATTTGTTCAAGGCACATTCTCTCCGAAATTTCTTACCCACTCGTAAAACAACACTTTCACTCTCCTCATCAAAAAATTAACACAGCTTTCTACTAAATTCGCCAAAACATTTCAATTATTTATCCAATCTTCTCCTGGAAGACTGAGCATATATTTGTCGATGCATCTCAGAATTCTAACTCTGCTTTAAACTCGGCCGAAATCCAATCAGATAACATGCCGCCGAAATATAAAATATCGACCAATCCTTCAATAGCCTTGAAAATGAATACCAACCAATCCTTACTAAGTCGTCATCGACTAACAAGATCCCTTCAAAGACTGAAGTCTCATCGAAAGGAAATATATGATCGCCTGTCCGAGTGTATACTCCCAGGTCAATGTGAATCTCGATGATTAACTAGCCCTTTACCACATGTTCCCTCACACGCTTCAGACTCATATCTCCCCACAAGAACACACGCACGTAGACACAAATTCGCACTGCGCACTCTCCACCCCATCCCGTTCTCCTACCCTTTCCGAGAACCTCCTTACACATAAAACGCGCTGTTCGCTCGTCAAACTGTCTTCCCGTCTTCATCAAGTAAAAGACCGCCCAGATACAGCGTGGCGGACAATGGAATCGGTTCAAGAAGGAATATGGCGGGAGATGCAGAGAGAGGGGGGAGGGGGAGAAAGCAAAGGCGGATTAGGTCAGTTTCGCCAGTCTTTCGGTACGAGAAAGGCTGCAAAGGGAGGGAAGGGTGTGGTAAGAACAAGGGAGGGGGAGGAGGAGCAGAGAGGAGAGCTCAAGGGAGGGGTTTAACAGCTTCCGCAACAGCGGTAGATGGACCGTTCATCCGAGGAGAACTGCAGATGGCGTGATGCATCGAATGAGAAGGCGGTTCCTTTGCAGGACACGTGGCATTGGATCTCGATTCGATCGCCTTTTGCCGCCCGCGACCCCCGCAGGGACGAACCAATCTCCCTAACAAGTCGCCCTCCTTCAAGATGCGCCGCATGAACGAAGGAAAAACGCAAGAGGAAAAAATTAAAGAGAACTTCTTTCCCGGTCTCTTCGCCGTACTGCTCTTCTTTCAAATCGCATACATTGAAAATTAAATAACGGTATCGAACGAGATGACGCGGATGTCTGAAGGTCTACAAAATAAAATGCGCATTCGTTCTCTTTGTCGGAGAAAGGAATGCTTTTTAATTTAATTTGCGCACTGCCGAAGATTAAAGCATTGATAAGAACTTCCTCTCACTTGGCCGTGAAAAATATATCGACAAGTTTATCAAACGAGTTAGAGTTAAATATTTAACTAACAATAAGTGGCGTAAGATATTCTATCTACTCCCTTTAGTTAGACTGCAATCGGAAATTTTGATTAGGTTCTTCCTCATTTGATGTATTTGGTAAGCAAATTGGTTCGCATAACGCTACTAATTCTCGCAAAATACACGCGTAGGTTGGTTTTACTTCTTAGTTTTAAGGCCATACCTGATAAAAACGTCCGTAATGATTAGATTACGATAGGAGTAAAGCAGCCATTCCCTCCCCCACTAATTAAGCGCTAATTAAATCCTTTTTATGAATATCTTTATTATTCTTGGCCTAAAAGCTTTGTAAAATGTGGAGGGTGAGAAGCCAGGAAGCATATGTTCTACACTAATGGAAGGGGAAAATTCTTATCGTAAGCGGATATCAAACCCGGCCCTTTCACTTGCCAAACTTGAAAATCCCAATTCTGAAAGAGGAGAAAAAGTCTGCTTTGGTTCGATCCTCGGTAAATATCAGAATTTTCTCCTTCCCTCCGATCACTTGGACTTTTACAACATGATTCGAAAACGACCACGCGAAACACTCCACCTATTTCTTAGTTTCTCATTACGGATTTCTCTTCCACTCGACACAGATGCAACCAACCACTATTGCGAGCAGCGGGCGCAACAGCAGCAGCAGCAGGCGGCATAGAGGTGCGGCAGCGGGAGGTGCAGTGACCCTTCCGGGCCTGCCGCTCCTCGTGCCCATCGCCCTGCTCCTGCTCGCCGCCTCAGGCGTCTTCAGCCCCCTTCCAGTCGAAGCGGGCCCACTCGGCTCCTCATCCGAGGACATCAGGGCCGGATCCGGCAACGGACACGTCCTGGGCCACCCGCTGAGCAAACGCTCCTTCTTCGACATCCAGTGCAAAGGAGTGTACGACAAGAGCATATTCGCTCGTCTAGACCGCATCTGCGAAGATTGCTATAATCTATTCCGCGAGCCTCAGCTTCATTCACTATGCAGGTGAGCGCACAAAAGACGAGGAGGAAAATACAAATTGTTGTCCACTCGTGGGAGTTTCACCCCCAGAAATAAATATCGCCATTCGTTTTGCGGAAATCTCTTTACCTTCAAATGTTCGAGTATTATTCAAATGCATAAAAGATTAAATGTAGCCGGGGTTGCATAAGATTAAGGGAAATGCCATCAGGAACGCATAACATTAGGGATGTATTGATAAAATATCAGCCGAACATTTATCAGCGGATGGTTATTGCCTTACCTTTGTAATTGTAATTTCCGGATTAAAATCACTTACGGGCTTGACAGTAATCTTCACCTGCACCGAGATTTTCGCTGTTTTTCTGCGTTGTCGGATAAGTAAGGAATATTTTTTCGATAGTGAAAGACCTTCGAAGGCTGCAAATTTTAAACGATCGACTCCGTGATGGATTGTGATACATGAGTGGAATCTCCGATGGACAGGTTTCTCTTTCCACTCGAGCGTGACTGCCTTCGAAACCTCACCGCGTCATCTCTCCCCTGCTAGATCACCGACACACGCACTATTATCGGGAAAGGATCCGCATGTGACGCACCGAAAGGTGACGCGTCCGAGTAATGGTCACTATTGTATGAGTGGACGACGATCGGACCAGCGAGAGTCAGCACGTAAAAGACGGAGGTCGACGAGCTGGCATTTCGTGCGATGGATGAAGATGTTGTATGTTTTATGGCGGTCAATACACTTACATAAATTACGCTGGTATACTAGCCCGACACAATGAAATGGTAATGGGGAGGTATTAACAGGTGTTGTCCGAATTATTTGGGAGGTTTACACGCGTGAAAAAAATAGAAAGGCTACCATAAACTCTTGATAATGGCGACGGGAATAAACCCGGCAGCATTCGGTTCGCATAAATATGCAATTCTAATTTTATCATAGAGAACCTTGGATAGGGGAAAGGAGGCTAACGGGTCACATGGAAGTG
This sequence comes from Tanypteryx hageni, assembly GCA_028673005.1. Lineage (NCBI taxonomy): Eukaryota > Metazoa > Arthropoda > Insecta > Odonata > Petaluridae > Tanypteryx > Tanypteryx hageni. The sequence goes on along the minus strand of CM054112.1, from coordinate 96,647,041 downwards.
AGCGCGTACTACGAATACGTCGAGTGGGACGGTCGCGATAAAAAGGGGCTCGCTTGTAATACTGTCACGATTAGGGCTTAGCCGATTTCTAAACGTCGTCTCTTCGCTATTTTATTTTGTATACTTTGTCAGTTTCGATTAGCTAAAAGAAAAAAGGAACGAGAGAACCGGTGAGGCTATCTTGACGCATCTTCGCCTGCGTCCATGTTAATCATAAAGAGAGCGAATTCGCCAAATTTCGCGGGAATCAGAACGTTCTTTAAGTGATTAGTAGCAGGTTATACGCAACTTTTTGGCCCGCACTTGTCCCTGCTGGATTTTGAATAGAATCACTTCGCCACATTACTATTGATCAGCCTAGATACTTGAAAAATCAGACAAAAATTGGTTCAACCGTTAAAGGCTTGGTTTGGGGAGGAAAAGCAGGTGGGATTGCCTGTTTGTTTTAAGAACGAACTAAACCATAACTAATCAATTAACTTTTGATCCGTCGTCGCTAGAACGGGATTTGGTTTCCCTCAGGTACCCTCAGAGATGGAGAGAATTCGGTTTGGATTCGCTGGGATGGCTTCGAGGCTTTAATAGAGCGTGGGGTTTAATCGTGGCGTTCCTGCCGGTGTGCGACGAAGGTGGGGAAGAGGGACGGGAGACGGAGAGGGGAGAGATGCGGCGGGGGAGGGGGGGCGAGGAGTAGAGAGGGGGTACCTTGTGAATGGCGATAGGGAAAGCCGCTAATAAGTACGAAGGACGAAGGAGTGGAAATAAGTTTATTATTGGAACGCCGGCATCATTTCCGCTACATAGAAACCGCTGAGACAGGCGCCATAAAAACCGCAGGGTACCAACTTTCACCGCACGCTATCACAATATTACGCGCGATTTTACGCCGACGATTCCATTCTTCCGATTGGAAGGTAGTTATCGGTACACCGTCAAAAAATAATGAGGGATAACAACGCTAAGCGGTCGAAACAGTATTTAGTACTTACACGGCGCCAAATCACGTACTGGACTGAGTCATTATGTGATACTTTCGAGCGTCCTGAAAATTTTAGCGTGGAAAAGAGTCCGAGTTTTATAACATAAATTCGAATAACTGATTTATAATTATTGCCTTTTTAGTCTAAACTCAGCGATAACTGATGATAATTAATTTACTGTTGACGGTGAAAATTTTCCGAAAGTTATGTATTCAAAACTGAATATGGACAGCATACTTTGTTGTCATTTAGTCCGAATTATGCAGGGCCAACACAGCTTTTTTCAGTATATAATTAAACGTATGCATATTACAGAAAATGAAAAATTTCATGAAAGCATCCCTCATTTTTTTTAGCCAATATCATTAACATCGATCCATTTCATTAATGATGATCATCTTGACAGATTTATAAGTTAGTGAATAATGAACTTTCTAAGAAGGCATTGAAACAGAGAAATAGTACAGGATAAATGGAATACAATCATCTCTTACGCGTTCTTTAACAGTGTGTACAACAAGCACTCACAGGAGGGAGAAAGAGGAATTTTTATTGTATACTGAAAGCGAAATTTCGGATTGCTATTGCTTTTTATTTATATCAAATTGATTTTTTGAGCGTTTTGCACTAATTTCGTTGTATTAATTCAAAACATCCGATTTTTTCGTTTACCTTTACAGGAAGAACTGTTTCACGACGGAGTACTTCAAGGGCTGCCTAGATGTCCTGCTGCTTACAGACGATTTGGAAAATATTCAAACATGGATAAAACAGTTACATGGGGCCGATCCAGGGGTTTAGGTATTTTTAGTTGTTTTATTTTCATTTTAACCTTATTATTATTTTAAACCTACCCCTTAAAACACTAACCCAGCTAACAAAACTAATTAGGAATCCCAATTTTTAATGGGATTGAACATTGCCTTTATCTACTAACAAATCTACTACTATCAACTAATCTCCTAGTAACATTCATAATACAATCTCTGAAGAAATAACAGCATGTAAGTACAACAACTTAAACCATCAAAGCTTCTGAACCATAAAACAATTTGAATTTTTAAAACACGTTTTTTTCCCAGAACATTTTTACATAATATCGATACGAGATATAACCTAAACATTTAAATCACTTACACGTATAATATAACCGTTCAAAATACTTTTTAAAACGACTTTTGCGACGGTTCCACAAACTTTTACGAACACAATATTTTTGTTTGTTTTTTTACAATTTTTCCATTTGGGGAATTTTTATATCCCAATTTTTTTCTTTTTCAACCTCATTTTTTAATATTTCTGCGGCCAATTTTTCCTTTTGATTTTTGAGGCCGCAGAATTATATTTTTGATTTTTGAGCTGAGGGAGGGAGAATCAGAGAACTGTTTTTTAGCGCTGATACTTTTGTACACGAAAGCGCTCCACCGACGACGATTTTTTACGGCCACCACGATTTTTTTAGGGAGGCCCGCGATTTTTTGAAAGAAAAAAAAAACAATTTTTTGCGAACCGGTGGTAACCCACCGAGATTGCCTATATAAGGTTTAATGACCATTCCTTTCCTGCCAATTTCAGGTCCCATTGCTTCAGCAGTCCGTACTTCAAAGGGTGCCTGGAAGCCTTACTTCTCAGCGAAGAAGAAGAGAAGTACAATCAAATGGTCGACTTCTTGGGGAAGTAAGGGTGGAATGAGTACGAGCCGGAAACGGTGGAGTCGTCGGGACAGGAGGAGCTGGAAGAAGAGGGGAGGGAAGAGGGACCAAGGTGTAGGAGAGAGAGGGAGAAGCGACGCCGGAAGTCATCGTGAAGGCGATTCTAGTTGTCGGAGCACGGAAAACGACGATATCTTTATCTCCGACAGAATTGTCAAAACACTCGAGGTGTTAACCCGTTGACTTTTCGGTGGCGTCAACCTCCGCCGAGTTGACCTTATAAAAAGGTCGACACTTTCTCTGGACAGTGTTAAGTGAAGCGATATTAAATAAGCTTTAAAAAGAAGAAAGGCAGCTAAAATCGCGGTGATAATTTTCACGCGGGTGAGGAACATCGGAAATAAAGAAAAAAGAAGATCATCGAAATCTCCTTGTTTTCTCTCTCTTTTTCCCCATCGGACTCTTAGCTTCTACGATCCCCGATGACCTGTCACCTTTTCGGTTTTGAAGAGGTTGTGGAACGCATGAAATAAGGAGATTATGTAAAATGGACATTCTACCATATCAATATTCTAGTCTTATTTTTCCTGCAAAATGTGTTACTCTTGCTCCTAGAATATAAATTCAGGAGTTAATATTAAATTAATTGATTGTTTTAGCGAGACCCATCGATTAGCGTGATAGAAGATCTAAGCCTCGAGCAGTGAATATATGCGTGACAATTTATGTATTTAGATTTTTTTAATCAAAATCTTTTAATATTTTCATGCCGATCGAAATTCTAAGCACGCCTTCTACTGCGTGTATTTTTGTTGCATCGCAGTTCGGCGCTAAACTTTCGAAAAGGATTCGTTCGTTTTTTTGCCTTTTACACGTGCATACATTCCAATGTTTTCATAATTATTGGAGGAGTTGAATCTCATACAAATAATGGCAACGTTTACTTATATAGTCTTTATTGTATACTTTTAGTTTGGTGTGGCTCTAAATTATCGAATCCAAATGATATATATCCCCCAACAAAGAGGCTTCCTTGAAAATTTCGCCGATTATCACGAAAATCAAACGATAAAACGAATCCTTGTCGCATAAAATTGAGACGAAATGAAAATATCATCCAACGAGATTTGTGCATATAGATATGTACATATATGCATTCTAGCGTATTCCAAATGTTTTTTCAGTATTGTTACTCGTCTTCGCCGAGTGTTTGGAGAGCGAAGCCAGAAAAACAAAAAACGAAAGGTTATCTATCTATATTTAAGAAAAATTCCAATCCGCCAATTCGTTCTGCTAGGTCCACTCGTAAGTGGAATTAATTTAGGGCTCCCTGTTTTATTTTTTAATTGCAGAGTGCTACTTAACTAAAAACGATTGTATTATTTATTTAACATTTTATTATATTATTGTGGTTTGAGTGATTTACTTGTTTAAATGATCGTTAAACAATTACGGGTTATTTAAAAAACATCATTTAGTGTTTCGCGCCAATATTTATACGTGACAAATCATTCCTTTTCATCGAAAACGCGTCCAAAACTCTTGATTTCCACATTCCTTCAAAGACTGTACGAATCTGTCTCCCAGCACCCGCTTATATGTTCTCCTCCTTTGCCTAATCCGTCCTCCTTTGTACATTTTCATGACTAAATGCCAACTTCCTGAACAACTATTATTATTATTTTGTAAACTTATTTATTTGTGTGTATTTGCAGTGATATTTGCTGAGCAAAATGCCTAATAATACAATCCGATACCAAACAATTATATATTGAAGTGTCTCATCAGTATGGAAATGTGAAGGATGTAAAGAGTGTACGGCAGCATCATTTAAGTTAAAATATATTTTGAAAGGGTAAAAAAATCAAATGTGTTATCATTTCCCCTACTTAAAACGATCACTCCCGGAAAGATAATATAAAGCATCTAAAACTTTTTTAATTTTAAAAGAAGCCTAGCCTCGACCGTAAGAAGATTTCAACAAAGAACTGCTACCCGAATAGACGACCCACTGAAAATATCTTCCCAAATAACAAAAACTTGCAGCATTTCATAACAAATTTATGAAAACTTTTTCAGGTGAAAATGTGTAAAGAATATAGGGTCAAACCTAAAAGGTCTTAACTCTTCAACCAAAATTAAAGCATTTAATGAAGTAAGAGGATCAGTAAAACGATACAATGCAGCACATTAACAACTATGAATCTGATTCTTGAGAATGTTATCCTGAATCGGATTAGGGTATGCGTTAACAGTGAAAGCTATCATTTTACATCCTAAATAAATAAAAATCTGATGTGGCCACCACATGACTTTCCCCACACCTGTAATATTTCTATAAATTCCAAATGCGTTAAATGATAATAAATATTATAAGGAACTGTGAGAAAAATTCAAAGACCTAACAAAGGACAGACAAACTTATACTGTAGCCTTCTGATATTGGATATAGCCACGAAGTTCCAACAATTAAGAATAAAAAGCGTTACTAAGACAACTAAGCGTAAACAAAGGTTTATAAAAGTTGCCTCCAGGTGGTGCGGTGGTAGCAGCTAAAAAAATAGTTTTTTAAATATCTCTTAAACAATACATTATATGGGAAAATGTTTCGATCAAAAGTTGTAGAAAATTAAATTTCCTATAACTTTTATTCCAGTAATGTTTTACAATGATCAAGTATTAAAGCAAATATTTGAAGAAAAAACGGATAAGTGACAGGCATAAACACCCACTTTTGGTTGGCCGATTTTTACCAAAAACTAAACAACTCTTGTCCCTTTAATAAAAAAGTCAAATATAAAATTTAGCGTTGATTTGATTAATAGTTTTTGAGTTAGGTCCTACAAAATTCCTATCACGTACATACACACACAGACACATACACCGACATCATCGTAAAAATGGACAAAACGTGTTCAGGGGACCTCGAAACATGAATTTCCGTTTAAATCTCGAAATCGATTTTTTATGAAAACAATAATTTCTCCAATATAACGTATGGAGAAAGTAAAAAAGAAGTCGAAAATAAAAATACCTAAACGGGGAGCTTAAATATTTTGATATATTAAATCAGATCATTGTTGATTTTATTATAATGGCTAAAACGTCCATGCCCATTCATTTGCAAATGGCTAATGTGCATGCAGCATTCTGTGCAATTACGTAACAGGTATTTAGTTTGACAACCACTAATACAAATGCTACACTAACTGTCCGAATCCAACCCTCGACCTCAGAGGAGGGTCATAAATTCTACCAAACCCGACACGGAACCTATAATATCGGCATTACGGCGTGACTGAAATTATACCAGCATCGCAATTTATCTACAACGGGAATAATACACCGATTACCAAACGATACGGACTATCTACTGCCGACAGGATACTAAGGTACGACTTCCTAGCTCTAACAGATACCTTTTAAGGTTGATTCACTGTTAAACTGATCAGACATTCATTTGCAATAGAGAGAGTCAGTGACTTTCTTTCTCCAGACGAAGAAAGACCAGGAGAGGCGAAACAACACACATGCGCGATCACACACACAACACACGCACGAGTTAACAGGACAGAAGCATGACCTTTTCTATACCCTCATCTTTCAGCCGTTTGAAAAAGCCGTCGGAAGGTCGATAAGGTATTTTCACATGCGCGGCCCGGTGAATGAAGCCGGCCCGCGCAATGTGGTTAGTATATATGAGAGAGAGACAGCAAAGAGGCATGAGCAAGGCGAGCACCTGGAGTCCTGCGGTGCGGAGTACCTATCGTAACTTTCTACACTAGTGTCATTGACCGAGTGGGATGGGGGCGGTCTCGTTGGCTTCTCCTCCATTCTCACACTCATCTCCCCGTGCTCTTCTCCCATGCTCGTCTTCTCCTCTCTCTCCACTCTCATCCCACTTATCCGCCTCCATCTCACCTATCTTTCATACCCACTTCCCACTACTTCCCTCTCACCTTACTTCCCTCACTCTTCCGAGAGCTCACCAATTCATTTCTCTCTCTCCTAGGTTTGAAACCCTCTAGTCCTCCCCTGTACTCGATTCTTCTTCATCCCAGCTTCACCCCACGATAACGAAGATAGGATGCGAAGGATAAAGGGGGAAGAGTGAGTCGAGTCGGAGGGAAGGGAAGTTGAAAAAAAGAGAAATGGGAGGGTTAAGAGAGGCTTGAAATGAGGATGAAGACGGCGGAAATGAAGCAAAAAAACGAACAACAGTTATGAAAAAGAGTAGGGAGGCCCATTCGTTTCTCCGCCCTCCCTTTTCCCGAGAGGTGGCTCTGAGAACACTCGGAGATTTATAAATAAACCCATTACTCACGTGGAAGGGGATAGGAGGAGGAGAGAGAGAGGGGGTAGGGGAAGGAGCGCGGTGGTGTGGAGGGTTTGGCGTGCAGAGAGGAGAGGAGTGGGATGGAGGGGCGAGGAGGTGGGTTAGGGTTGGCTAAATGGACAGTTGAGGGAGAGAGGGGATGAATAGGGTGATGAGGTGAGAGAGGAGATAGGGAGAAATAAGAGAGGGAATGGGAGGGTTGGAAAGTGGCTCTCACGAGCAAGTCACAACTCCCGTCCATGTATGAAACGTGGGCCATAAAGGAACAGGAGGAGGCGAATTGAGTGCCTCGGTTTGTTGCTCCACTCACTGATACTTAAGGCAACTGCGACAGATTGCCCTCCACAACTCGAGAGAGGATAGGGAGCGTATAGGAGTGGGTTGGTATTCATTTGGGCTGCTTCGACATAACCCGCGGCCTCTCATTTCAATTATTGATCGTGTATCGTCTCGGATCCAGTTTGGATCTAAGACGGACACTGAGACGGTTGGATCATCCCATACGCCGACGTCCCGTTCCAACGCTATTGGGAAAACAGGCACACAGCGATAGGAATAAACCTTGGGTGCGCCAATACACAGGGCCTCAAACTCCCTATGGAGGTATTTGTTTTTAATTTCGATGCCAACAGGACTATATTATGGATAATCGATAGTCACTAATAAAGAAAACGACTAAGTATGCCACATTTCCAGCTGGCACAACTTACTAATGCAAGCATATCAGATCTTGTCTCAAAACAACAGATCGTTTCTCTTTAACAATCACAAAAAAATTAAATAATAACAATGACACCTCGTTATTTAGCATAAACTCGTAACACATATTTTATAAGAAAATACTATATAAGTTGAAAATAATCAGTTTAATAAAAATATCCAAACTCAGAATGAGTTAAGTAGGTATATATCCCAAAGCAATTAACGCCTTGGACAAAATATATAAATTTTAAATCAGCCAAACAATAGAAGGAAATGTTGATGTCAACTTAACGATTCCAAAGATTGTTAATGCAAACGAAACAACATTAAATGCGAGGTGGCCATATTAAGCAGAAAAAAGCGTGTTGTTACGAACTGAAACCGACTTCTCACAGTCAACCACGCGGGAATCGTACTACTATGGCAGGAGGTCAAGGGTAACAACTTTCTTTGCATGTAGTTTGCGTTACCTTTCACTCCAAATTACATGTGGGTTTTTTATGAATGCTTTATTAATTCCTACAAATTTGTTGGTACCACATTATAATACATTTATTAGAGAAAGCATGAATCCCCTAGTTAACTGTAAATACATACAAATCGTTGATTTATTTACAAAACTATTTTTATCGCGACACAGCTAAAAATCAGCTGCAGCGCCCCAGTGTGCCGTGGCACCCAGGTTGGAAACCACTGAGTCATAATAATTAGTAAACTGGCGCTCTTCATCCCTTCTAGAACATTAAACTAAATCTGTTATTTTGGTTTATGGGAGAAGTATTAAAACAAAATATACTGCCCTTAAACATTAGCAGAAATGTTTCGTTTCGCCAAAATTTGCCTAGCTCCCAAATAATATATTTTCAAATACTTCACCAAAATAAAACAAATCAATAGAAATTTTTGAAGAGATTATTCCATACCTTTGATCACAAGTTAAATCTTTAGGGGGAGAAATGAGGAATTACAATGTAGCAAATAAGAGGTTAGGCCGCAAAAAACTGTGAGCAGTTACCAAAGAGAAACCGCGAAGCGAACGTTTTATTCATACTCGAGGCGGTTACTGCACGAAGCGCATTGGGGCGGAACTTTTAGGGCAGTTATAGCTTTTCAACTGGCAAAATCCTTTTCTTGACAAACTTTTGGGACTGTAAACTAGGGTCAAACTAATTTTGAAACGATTACTCCATTGAAAACTAACCATCACTTGATACCTATAAATTGCTCTCTGGGTTGATTTTCCTTCGTTGCAAAATGACATAATCACGCCGATAATACCATGACTGCGAGCAATCTTAGAAAATTACAAATCTTCTCCAGTCATGCGATTCCTGTGCATAACTTGACTCTTTCAATGCCAACGAGATTGCGGTGCTTTTTCATTCAACGAGATAAATATAAAACGCCGAAAGCGGGATGTCCGTTGGGCTGGAAAATTCCTAAAATAAGAGAATCATTGTTGATGACGAAAGAGTTCCGATGACGACTAGCTATTATGTTTAACAATGGTTTATTATTTCATCCTCTGCCGCACTTTGGCCTTTCCGAAGGCCGACCCTTGCGCCACTTCGCCCGTAAAAAGGAAACAATGAGGTGACACCTGTCTGATTCTTCCTTAACTCTCTCACCGGAACATAGACGTAGTTTTATAATGCAGCGGATTTTTTAAATAAGAAATGGTCATGATCGATGCGAGGTAATACTGGAACGCTTTTTTCACCAACCTTCGCGAAATTCGACTGAAATCTATAAGATTCGAAGAAGTACCTTCTTAATTTGATTTCCAGCGGAATGTTTCTCATATGAATTACAAAATAAATCATGGAATTTGCAATATCATGCAGGAAGAAATATTCGCTTTAACCACACTTTCCTAGTGCCATCTCAGAAAAGAACTCTTGTGAAGATCATTATATAACCGCAGATGATCCGATTATTTAACGAAAGCACCTTTCATTGCAGCAAGAGAACAGAAGAAGTTCCGCCAACGCGTTGCAGTAATGACTCGAGCGGAAGATTCCGCTTTTGCGTTACGTTTTCTAGCAGCCACGGGCGGACGGCGAAATGACCTCTGAAATTGGAGAGAGGTCACACAGGAACGCCTACCACGCGAAAATTTTGGGGATTGTTCAGAGGGAGAGTGCTTAAATAAATGATTCCCATCCCGCCACTTCTTCATCCAGAGAAAGTGAGGACTTTCACCCATCCCCTATCAAGAAAGACTAAAATTCTCTACCCCATGCCTGTCCGGGGACGTGACGCAATTCTTCGTTTCGCCCCTTTTCTAAACAACCCCAAAGGCGATTTCTGTCCAGAAACTGGTTCAAAATCCGACCACTAATCCCGAAAATCGCTTCATTTCGTTCACCCAAAGGAAGCTTGGAGCATAAGCACAGACAACTGCCGACGCTTACATTTCACGTAAATATACTAAATGTTAGCCCTCCCTAATCAACAGGTATTAATTTAAAATAACATTCTTCTTCATGGTAACTGCACATAATACCAACATTTGCGTACGCCTATATAATTAGGATTCATGAGCGCTATCAGCAAATAGCCTTACTGGAGTAGAATCAAGAAAAATCAATATCTTATATACATCTTTTTCTTAGCCTTCGAAAATTATAAATTGTACTTCGTTTCAATAACATGTTTATGTTATTTTTATGCTGGCTTTTCATTGACCTCATCAGAAAAATCCAGAGGAAAATACTGTTGCTGCTACCAGCCTTCTTATCGTGATTGGATACTACCTTAAAATAAATATCTATTGCATACGTCGCTTTTATTATAAAGTCATTTGAAATAATATCACATTTTGATAAATGCGCTGCGAGCTTGGAGTTGACAGCAGTTAACCGTAATAGCCAGATAAAGATCTATTCTTCGCTTAGTACGCGTAGAAAATAATGCCAATAGTCTATCAGGTGAAATTAAATCGGTAATACGAGTCGCACATGAGATATGTCTAAGATCGTAGCTCATTATTTTGGCTCATTTCCCACCCATCGAGATTATTTTTCACTTTCACAATGGTCATTCCATCGATATTTATAGAGATTTCCTTAATAAAGCAATCAATAAAATGGAAAAAATACAATCCAAGAACCAGCCAACAGAAAATTCAATGAAGGATTTACGCTATTAATTTACTGCGCCAGATATCAAGGTAAGGGAACATTCCTTTAATCGAGCGAGAAAGGAAAATGGCATTGAGGACGACTACATATTTATTTATAAACACGCAAAAAATGGCACTAAGTTAAAGGATCTTTCAGATGGAATAGGAATGTAAATATACTTTATAAGACCAAGAGTTGACCTTATGAAAAGGAAAGAAAGGAACATCGATTGTTTATGCGCGCTATCATAAGCAACAAGATCATTTTTAATTAGTTAACGAAACTTGGAGACTTATAAAATTCGGCACTTCGTCTAATTACGTTATCCTATTTAATTTTATACGTAACTAGAGATTTAGTAGTTTAAAGCTCAAATTTGGAAAAAAAATCGATCCGTATTTCAAATTTCACCGTAGGAAAATGTAACTTCATTATTTCCTTCGTCCTCGAGTTTAAGTCCTGACTTTGTAGGATGATTTTTAGTAATTTTAATGTACAAATGAAAAATAGTTCACACTCATCTTCATATATTTAAATGGGGGGAATGAAAGCAGAAAATATTTTTAAAAATAAATTGGTCAAATGAATCGGTTTAAAAACCAACCTACCACGCTTTATTGCGGTTAAAATGACACCTTCCACTTTTCTCTACCTTATGTAGCTTTTGAGTTATAAATACAAACTTATACTTGACCGGACACCGCCTCAGACACTAAATTATTTTTATATATAGTACATGATTTTAGGTATAAACTGAAGGAAAGTTAACGCCGAGTACATGTGACTAATGTAGGGGGCGTTAAAATCCATAAATTTCTATGAAAAATAAATTAACATGGTTGATGGAAATGGAGAACGGCACGGAATACTAAAACTGACTGAACCAAATAACATTTTTCTGTGGAATTTCATTAATAAAGATGAATTATTAAGTAAATAATAAGTGTAAGTGAGATATCTATTATATGCAATATAATTCTCGATTTTTGGCAACGAAGTGGGAATAAATTACTCGAATTTAACCTCACTTTGTATAAATTAGCTTTCACTGAAATGTCAGAAGTGCTTGATAGTGCAGATTCCATCTTATATACCATCTTGATGGACTTAAGGACTATTAAGGAAATAAATATAAGAAGTTTACTCAAGGCAGAATCGCTGGTTTAAGGATTTATGCTACACTTTATTATTTAATCACTTCCACGCAGGTGAGTGTGATTCAGCCCTTATCAAAGCCATCCATCCTGCTAAAGGAACACCAAAAGGCCAAAGATCAATAAAAATATGGATAAGATCTTGCAAATGGAAATTCCACAGTAGAAACCTTCGCCCACTTGATTACTAAATCACGTACAAATACAATTCACACTTATCATTAGAGGAGATTTTTAACTCCAAGTAAGCAAATAAGAGCAATTTAGCAACGTTGATAGCAGAAGAGAGGAGGAAATAAATAAATGTAGTATAAAGTTACGAGAAAAAGGATGCATATTAGGAGCGGTATATCAGACAGATCATTCCTTCATAGCTGAATTTACATTGCGATCATCTCAATGTCTCCCTCACATCAAAGTAAGGCGAAGAAAAATTTAAAGACATTATAATCTATGAACCTTTTTAAGGAAAATAGATCAACAAGTGACTGATAATGGAAAATATACTGTTATTAAGGCGATAAAAAGAGGCAAAATATGATAGGGTAAAATCCGCGTTGGGGAGTCACTTAAAAGAATATTATCGCCAATATGTCTTTCGCTACACACACACAATCATGACGTGCTCGCAAACATACGTATTTGCCTATTTAAATAACTGTGTGTACATAACAATTAGATACCAACTGCCCGAAATAGCCACCTTTTCGCACTAGAGTGAGACTAATTGAAGTTACTAAGGGCATTAGTCACTTTTGTGCTAGTTAGAGTAGTCACTTTTTAGAAAAAAATTAATGACTGGTTCTTCATTCCCATTGCCACTATATAAATCGATATATCCAGCTCCGAAAACGACCTCACATTTGTGCTTGGAAATCATACAAATATTCTAAAAACCTAGAAATTTTAAGATTATATCATCACCATTCCAAAAATTATCGTTTTCAAATAACTTTTCGATAAAATTCTGTATATTGTCAAAAACATAGAAAAATACTAAAATATATACTAAAACGGTACACTAAATGCATTACACAAATGAAAATTCTTTATAATTTTCTTGAATGCGTAGCAGATTAAAGGATATTTTCATCTAGAGATACATGTTCTATATTCACCACATGCTATTTTTTTACCATTAAAATCTGCTAATTGGCAAGGAACTAAAACCCATGTTAAACACTTGCGTATTTGTTCAGGAACTCCTCCAAGGATACTTGACCAATATATACTTACAATTAGTTGAAAATCTAAGAACAAGGTAAAAACCTTGTAGGTTTGAAAATGTTCATCTACAAATCGAATGTAGGAGGTCATGCGCATTTTTATCCTTCCTATATACGGAAATTTGTGCATAGCATTCTAAATCGTAGTTTTTAAATAAATTAGAATCAGCATACGAACTCAGGACTTGAACTTTCGTTCCACTAATAGAGAAGAATCTATGCCGAATTACCGTAAAAATGTCTAGAATCCGAATTTTTTTGTTTAGAACATCGTGAAATTATGAATGTATGAAAACATCACCTCACTGTCACCGACTTTAACATTTGACGTACTTTAGTTTGCACTGATTAACGTTTTAATCAAAACGTCGAGTATTATTTATCTTCTCATTAATAAAAATGAAAATGAAATAAACATATACTTATTCATATATTTGTTTCACAATTAAAGAATTGAATCTCATTAAAAATCTCCAAACTCCAGCATTCCAGCATAAAAGCGTACGAAGTTATCACTTACGAAATGATTCCCATATTAATTTAAAAAGAAATTTTACATATTTTTTCGTGATTTAAAAAAATCGCAACATAGTATTAAATAAATCTATTGTTTTTTGCTATTAACATTTAACTTATGACCGCTCTCCTTTGATAAATATTTCTGCGATGATAGATACCGAGTTACATTTTAGGAAAGAATTAGAATAAACTAAAATAAGAGATGATAAAATCAAGTAAGAACATTTATCTCTGCAAAACTGGTAGGTATTAAATTACGTGTGAACATCTTGAACGTTTACTACTTCTCCTGGAACTGAATTAAGGACTTATATAACATTTCAACTTTAGGTAAAACGTAATCGCTAGGAATTAACTTGTTGGTTCATTTGTTAAAGTATTCTTATATTTCTTGAAATTCCTTTAAGAGCATTCTCATATAATAAGAACGCCCAATTAGGCTTAGTATTTGATATTACGTAATTGTTCGCCGTTAGTTACCGAGGGATTAGCTTTTCAGCTTATTTTAATAAAAATAAGTACGATAGAAACTTTGTTTAAGAGTAAAAATAAAAATTAAATTGAAAAACAACTCGTAGCTTAAATAACTTTAATATTTCGTAGGAATAAAAAACAAGTCATTAATGAAAGCATCTGCTGATAATATACTATATAAATGCCACATTAGTTTTATTAGAAAATATACATATAGCTTCAATTAAGACTTTTTTAAATTTTTAATGCGACAAAATGACTTATATGATATCTCTCTATGGAATACGTTAATAGTTTTTATGCAAACAAAATATGATGGAGCATGATTTATCTAAAGCAAGAATATTGAGAACATTTCATAATATACGAAAACAATCAGTGACATACACATCTAACAAATGGCATCGCTAGGATTAATAACAATAATAAACGCCGAATCAAAATATACACGGAAGAAAAATAAAAAGGAGTAAATGCAGGACAGGAGTAATGAAAGGAAAGGTAAGCCCGTGAAAATAACTTTGTCCTTGAATCAGGTAGTTACATAATACTACGGGAGATAAAAGATTAATTACATTTCAAATATTTAAATAAATAATGAGAATAAATTGTGACTTGGCAAATTGGTATCTACTAGTATGGAAGAAATTAACAGCTCTGATAATTAGTTAAAATAGTTTAAATTAAAATGAGATTTAGATACAAACAAATGTATTCAGATTAAAATTACTGAAAGTCACTATTAAATCTTATTTATTCTTTATGATAACTGTATTAATTAATAAATTCTAATTCTTCAATGACAAAAAAATCACACCTATCGACACATCCGAATAAATCCTACAACAGCAAAAATGCTCAGATTATTCACTTTCGCTTACATTTAAAACATAAATAACTAAAAATGCTCTCTAATATGCTTCAAAATTACTAATTTTTTTATAAAGAAAGATGCCCAAAGCAAGATTTTATCCATACGCGTGTAACTATCAGTTTAACAAGTCCCTGTTCCGGCTTGGCAATCTCACCATTTGAGAGGGAGGGGTTTTCTTCGACCTATCTCTTGGAGGACGTCCGTTGGGGATGGCCGATACTAGCTTGGTTAGACCGAACCCAACTAAGAAAAACACCCGCATTCAGAAACGGGAAATATTATCTGCTACGGTAGTTCGTGGTAGAATATCCGCCCGGCAAGTGGAAGACCTAGGTTCGATTCCCGGTCATAGCAGAATTTTTTCTCGTTTAAAAATTATTCCCAAGTCCCTATTCGACTATAGAAAGCATCAATGGGACCTATTGTTTGCCTCTCGCCCACTCTCATTCAATTCTATGAGTTATTAACGTGTGAAAATGACATACAAACACTTTCCGAAGGCTTTAAAATGCTAGTAGAGGTGTACCAAAGCCACGCATATAAGAGAATGTGAGCCTACTTTATGGAGCTCCTTGGATTGAATAAGAAAAATAAAACGACCAACGTTAGTAGGAATAAAATTAAAGTCATCAGGATTTCAAAGAGCGCAAAAGGTGCCATGTGATCTGTATCGCAGCCAGGAATTTCCTTTTGGCGTGGCAAAATAATAAAAGAAATTGTTTACATTAGGAGATTACCCTCTTAATTTTCTTTGATAATTTCCAATAATAACTCATAAACATCGCTATAATATGAAAAATCATAATTAATTTAATAAATATATTTATTTTCAAGTTATAGTTGAAATTAATGCGAAAGCTGTCAAAGCTCATATTATTTGCGATATTTGGAGGAGGCAAATGCCACTGCCACTGCATAATATGTGGATAATGGTTGCTGTTGGTCTGTTTATTTAAATATTTAGGATTCAGAATGGAGGAAATATTGCCGAGGATGTAAATAGGTAGCTAGTAAAAGAGGTCACATGATACCTAAGACTAAAACACGATATGGAAATCTCAAGTCAAAATAGATATTTAATAATGCCCTTATTGCCAAAGTTTCTAATAATTATTAAATACGCTGATCTGCATCATGTTTTAAGGGCCGCTTCGCTTCCAGCATGAACGCCTATGAGCTTGGTACACATACTAAAGAGACCTTGATGATGTGCACCTCGGGAACAGAATTTTGATTTTCGGAGGAGAGGGGGTGCCATAAAAATCATACCCTACAGCATTTCTCGAAAACTAAGAAACTTAGAGGCTTAAAACTTGGTACACATACTAAAAAGACCTCGAGGATTTGCACCTCGGTGCCAGAAATTATATTTCTTGAGGGGAAGGAGGGGGTGACATACAAATCATACACTGACTAGAGGCTCGTGTTAATTTTTTGTAAAATCACACACAACTTATTTTGAATATTCTTAGCAAAATATCAAATTTGAATCGATATTTAATTTGTTCATACAAATTAAGGAGGAATACTGGTCACCTATATCGAGAGTACCTTGAGTTTGAATGAAAATCTTAGCGAGTGAAATGAGCATGAAAAATTCGAAAGTGTAAACCCGGGGCAAAGTTCGGGTAATTAACTATTTATTTAACTTAACGTGCGGTTCTTAATCACTTACACTCAAGGGCGTATCAAGGCTTATGACGTCCGAATTCAATAACGCGACGCAACTAAGACGTTTTGGAGATACTTCAGGGACATGAATTCTCTCTGTATTGATTATAATACATGTTACGTTTATTGTTCATTCATCTTTGTGCGCAGATTGCATATCTTGAGGCTCTCGAATTTTAGAAGATTAGAATTGCGGCTCTGAAGGTAAGCAGGTTTGGCCACCCCTGATATACATATATTCTCAGGCACCCGGAAGGTCAAATATATTATTATAAATTCATAGTATTTTTGGCTCTTTTTTCCAGGTCCCTTGTCTGCGAACATCCTAAAATACAGGCAAGACTCGTTCAACGAACGACATGCGTCCCTAAAAAGCGTTCGTAAAACGGAAATTCGTTGAACGATCGTGATTTTTCCGTTTAAACTCATTGTCGATTGAAGGGTAAAAAATAAGATAAATGTTTATAAAAGATTCACAGCGATAGAAAGTACGATAAATGTGGCCACGGCAGTGGCTTGAAAACAAATCCTCGTGATGTAACGATTGTGTATGAACCGCGAGAAAACGAATGCGACCGAACGCAGTCAATCCAAGTCACAGAGTGAAGCATAGAATGGCTGTGGGAAACACTGCGTAGTGCACTTCCTCCTTATAGGTATACAAGAGGTCCTTCAAGATATTTGTAAAAATATTTTGAGTAACAAACCGCACGTTCGATGACGTCATATTAAGCCTCTCAAGAAATGAAGGCGATAGGAAAAAATGCGTGGTAAAGTGGACCCACGAAGAATCCATGGGTAAACAAGACAGTCTTTGTGACCCGAAGAGCATTTGTAAACATCCGAGTTTCTTCGATCTGACAATGAGTTGGATACATATTATTTAGTTCGTTTAAGTGAACAGAATTTTCGGCAAAAATTAAAGCTATAAAATTCAATTCATTCGTTAAAGCGAACATTCGTTGAACGAGAGTTACCTGTATATAGCGAACCACAGAGGGGGAAAAATAGCAAGCAAATGACAAAGCATCACTAAAGTTGAAAAAATATCGTGACGCAGAAGAAATTATTTTAAGAATTGCCAGAGAAAGTACCAACGGGAGTATTATCGCATACTATCTTCTCACTCAAATACAAAATCAGGAATCGGTTAAATATGCTTTATTATAATGATTCATATAAAGCAATGAATTTATCCCATTAAAGGTTTTTAATTATTTTACGTATTTTAAATAGCATTCAAAATAAATTTGTCTTGCATATATCACTTTTTTCTTACCAATAATTTGAAATAAAGTATTTTCAGCCATATGCAATCAGTAGCATGGCGGCGAACTGTCCCATTCCGTGATGTGATGCAAAAAATAACAAGTGGGGAGGCAATTAATTACCTTGAATAAGGCAGAAGCTTAATATTACTGAAGCAAAAAACAGGTAAAAGTATATTTTAAGTAATAGAGTAGATTAACAAAGGAAGGCGCCAATATGAAAAATCTGATGTGGCCACCACATGACTTTCTCCATACCTGTAATATCTATAAAAATTCCAAATAGGTTCAATGATAATAAATATTTTAAGAAACTGCGATAAAAATTCTGACTTTTCAAAGAACAGAAATAAACTCACTTATGATATTGGATATAGCCACGAAGCTCCAATAATTAAGAAAATAAAAAGGAGTGTTACTAAGATGTAACTAAGCGTAAAGTGTTTAAAAAGTTGCCTTCAGGTGGTGTGGTGGTGTATCTCTTAAACAATTCAATATATGGGTAAATGATTGAACAAAAGTTGTAGAAAATTAAATTTCCTACAACTTTTATTTCAATACTTTTTTACATTGATCAAGTATTAAAGCAAATATTTCATAAAAATCTGATGTGGCCACCACATGACTTTCTCCATACCTGTAATATTTATAAAAATTCCAAATAGGTTAAATGACAATAAATATTTGAAGGAACTGGGAGGAAAATTCAAAAGACCTTATAAAGAACATAAATAAACTGAAACTGTAGCCTTCTGATATTGAATATAGCCCGGAGCTCCATCAGATTTTTTTGAAATATTTGCTTTAATATTTGATAAATGTAAAAACATACTAGAATAAAAGTTATAGTAAATTTAATTTTCTACAATGTTTGTTCGAAAAATTTTTCCCATATAATGCGCTGTTGAAGAGATATTTTTAAAACTAAATTATTTAGCTGCCACCGCCATACCACCTACCGGCGACTATTGTAAACCCTTTACGTTCCTTTTTATTTTCTTAAATTGTTCTTAAAATTGTTACTATCATCATACACATCCTACTGGTTATTTCTTGGATAAGGAATAACGATAATAATCTGCATTGGCAACTCATATCCTTCTTCACAAAATGTAAACTGCGCGATTGAGATAGAGTGGTTTATTTCCAATCACTACCTAGATAATATACCGCGTAGTTTTCAAGATAAATTTCTAAGTAATAGCTGAATGTTGAAAGGTATCTGGAACGAACTTGAACTCGACTAATTAACAAGATTTAAAAATATCTTATATTTTGAAATTATTAATCTCATAAATAATGGGCTAATAAAGCCGGTCAAGCTAGACTGTGGCGCCGCCCTTAAAAAGCCCTTATAAAAGAGTGGGAGAATGGAGAACTATTTATGAATGACTGTAATGCTATTTTTAACAAACTTTCCGAGCAGGTAGAAGATTGAAATTTGGTAGGAATGTTTGATTCTTATAGTAAAAGCCATTTACGAAAGAAAAATCCCAAAAACGACCCGGGTTCGACTTCAGTAGATAATTTCTATTTTCCATTAGATAACACGTAAAAATCAATTTAGCGACGTGCAAGATTTCATTCTTTTGCTCATAAAAATTAGAAATATTTACCCTTAATCATCAAAGCGGGGCTGTTTTAAAGGAAAATGAACCAAGTTTCCAAATATGATCGCCGATTGTCTCCCTCAGTCCGCAAACGCTGGAATTTAATGTTTAAATGACTTATTTTGAAAAATTTAGCGATTTTATGAGGATTTGACTTGACAGCCATGCCATTGCCGAAATCGAGACCCAATTATTGCCTTAATTCTCATATGAGTAATATATATGTGAGTATTGAGTGCCTTAATATAAGCTTTCGAGCACTTAACGTGTCGTCCAGAGAGAGGAAGAGAGATGCATGGAAATAAGGAGGGAGGGAGGGCGGGGGTAAAAGGACATCAATTTCCCATCATTCCAGTTTTTTGTATGGCAATAAATAAGGCTCAAGGGCAAACTTTTCTCACACACACCTTTTTCAGGATGAGCCGGTTCTTGCTCATTATATTGCTAATTATATGTTGCAATATCGCGTACCAGAAATAGAAATAATTTGTGTTAATGTTAAAAATTCAAAATTATTAGGAAAATTGAAAAATGACAGCCTTGTTTTCACCGTGAATGTTGTATATAAAGATAATTTAAATCCCTAACTTGTACCCTACTTTACAGAATGGAAACACGTTGTGTATGTCTGCCCCCCTCCCCCCCCCACTATTAACTATTGAACCAAAAGACCGATTTTCATGACAACTGGTGAAAATCTCGTTAGCCGACTCTACAAAGAGCACCAAGGGGACCAATTGCTTAACGTCCCTTCCAAAGGACAGAGCGCTGACTTTCGAGGTCTCCTCAAATCACACAAATAGGGGACGGGACGATCCCAGGTTGAAAAATCCGACCTCCGCCGGATTCGAACCTGGGCCGCTGCGTGGATGGCCAACGCTCTAACCACTCCGCCACCGCCACCCCGTCATATAAGAGTGGCGCAAAAATTAAAATAAGTGACTTTCGATAGATGCTACTTATTTTATTATTTATAACGCTTAATTGTGAAATTTGGGAAAGTAAGCATCATAAGTTCCGTTTGGATCGTCATGTTTGTTATTAAATTTTATAATATTTAATTTTGTCTTAATTTTTCTTATCCTGTTATTTAATTTTTTATGCATACTTATGAATTAAAATTTAAAAATACAAAACAAGTGTATGTAAAAATATCTTAAATAAAGTACAAGGATTTTCTCTGACAAAGCATTAAAGTTTATGTTATTCATCCATTACATTAGAATTTTGAATAAAATTTTTATATTTGAAAGATATGAATAAATTATTTCTAAGAACAATATGTACGAGATTTGAAGTTAAATATTAGTTATCAGTTAAAAAGATACGTGACGTTAAAATGGATGATAATATTGAGGAGACATCTGAAGAACATAGAAGACGATTGGCAAGGGAATGGACTCGAAGACGAACATCTAGATTAACTCAACAGCAGTTGGATGAAAGGAAAGGAGAGACTACAATCGAAAATATCACCAAACTATGATGAAATCTATTTTATTTTTGTTTACCCGTCAACTTTAACGGGATATTGGATAGTATATTAATAATATGCAATCAATAAATTAGGTAGGTATAATATCCTTTAACAATTTTCCTGGGAAAACCACCATTAATGACTATTGGGGCTATTTAATTTATCAATTGGAATCGCATCATACGTCGAACTTGATTGTTATTTTTTTTAACTGATATTAATGCGCAATGTTTATGGCACCAACCAAAATGTATCTAATGCGAAGGGCTGTTAACCATTCATTAGTTTGAAAAATTTTAATCCCTGAAATTAATGTTAGTTAATTTAAATGCACCACTGTTTTAAACCAACTCTTACACAACCTTCATGTAAATTCTGCAATGTAGTTGTACGGATGTAAACGGTTAATAAAATCGGGTGCTGTTAGTGGCACATGAGCTAACGATAAATAATTTTTAAAGCATATTTTTCAAAACGAAAATCTCAGAAATAATACAAATTCGCAACATAAAACTCGGAATACATTTTTAATGTTACCTTTTTAAATGTACATTAATATTTTTTAAATGTGCAATAAATATTAAAATACCTCTTGCTCAGGAATTTTAAGTTGCCAAAATTAAAGTTTTATCTATTATGATAAATTTTACACCAAATGGAAAATGATCTTTCCTTCAGACAAGTTGATGTTGATCTAATAAAGCAAAGCAATAAACGAAACAAAATCATATGATGTTAAGTATCGTGGCAGAATTCTCGAAAAACAAGTTTATGAGTAAAATTTTAAACCTTAAATGTACGCCTCTACTATGATAATTTCTGAACATACAGGCAAATTAAATCAATTTCCTCGTCAAAAAAATCGCTTGACGATATTTTTAATTCAAATCTCAAACATTCTGATGCCCACTATTTCAATTCATACCGAAGTGGTGACTCAGCCTTAGATTGAAATTTCCACATACGACTTTTTTCACCCACATTTTCCGAAAATTTATGACAATCGGCAAAAAATTCGCGCTCTGTGTAACTTTCACATCTATATTGGTGACTTGGCATTATTTCCCAAGGCGATATCGACACCGAAAAGAAAAATATAGCCTCAACAAAAAATCGAATAAGAATTACTCTCAGCTTCCCTAAGACGGTAATCGTTAATTACCATAAGAAGATGCATTAACAACCAGTTTGATGAATTGAATACTCGTAATTCCTTAAGCAGCATATCAAGAATCAGACTAAGAGGTCTCTTTAGCAATCCACGATGAATCTCAGAATTTACATACGCACATAAGTACATCCGTATTCTCACGAGACCGTGACTAAAGATTATTTCTCCCTTTTAACCGTTGCATTGGTGTGCGTGCCACTAACGAGTGCACAGTGAATGTTGTTCAAGCGCTTAAAGGAATGAACACGGAGTACCATACTTCTTTTGCACAGCCCATATAATGTTTCACTTCTGGATTTGTGAAATTATTTTTCGCATGTTCAAATAAATAATAAGTTAAGGGCTTTGTAAAAACGGGGGCAAAACTTGGGGAATGCAGACCCACACAATGCGTGGGGTCACAATTCTTTTTGTAGGCCCATAAAATATACTTAAAAGACTAAATTGAATGAACGAGAAATTAAAGAATGTTCGCAAAAATTTATAAAAATATAAAAAAATCTATAGACCTTTGTGACGAACTTCTCTTGATACTGTCTTGAAAAACGAGATTGAAAACTATATAGTCATCAACTAACTATTGGATTTAATAATAATGAAATGCAGACTTGTATCAATCTATAGCAATGTATGCGCCGCTTCGATGATATATTTGATATATTTGACATTGCCAGTAAATGTGTCGTCAGAGGAAAGATGTTCCTAAATTAAAGTTAATGAAAAGTTACCTATGCACTTACGTGGACAGAAGTAGATTAAAGTATTTATCACTTCTTTGAATAAAGAACTCAGAAGCATGCATAATGAAAAATGATAAGTTGATGAGAAATTTTCAGAAGTGAAATGACGAAAAATATCAGTTATAATTAAAACTATGTAAAAAATAAATGATTTTATAACTTACTGTCAGCATTGAAATGTCGAAAATATTATTAACACCTTAAAACCAGAAAAATAATATTATAACGAAAGATGTCTTAAAGCTGCCTGTCAATTGAGACGTAATAAAAGTAACGGAATCCTTAGAGAACGATGATATTGGAAATAATTTTGAAACCTCAAGAGTGAGTATAGGCCAGAAAGCAATAAAGGCGATAGAGGTGGTAGGAGGAGCTACCAGGCTATTTAAACCTTCTCGGCCACGCTTAGAACAAACAAATAGACGGAATCCGCAAGCGGGTAGAAAGAATGGGGGCTCAGACCAGGAAAATATTTACTTATTTTCATCGCAAGGGCCTTGTGCTACTTCGTAAACGGGTAGCGTCAAAAACTGAAGACTCCCAATGATCTACTTTGCGAATTGATCGCGGTATTATAATGAAGCGATTTCGTCACGTTAATTAATGTGAATCATGCTCAGATCTAAAAAAAAACACCCAAGGAAAAAATCAAACATCGATTACTTAATTTCAATATTTATATTTTAATACATTTTGTAAAATAAATCCTCGTCTCCACTAAAACGGATTTTTGTAACGTGACAGACAAGCATAAATCATCTCTCGCAACCACAATTGTTTTAATGATCAATCTTTCTCGAATAAATAACGATGAAGTCTGCAAATCCAACACTGGCTTCCCGACAAATAGCTATCTTGTAGAGCCACTTTCTTCCAATCAACCGTTTTGTTTCCGACATTTTCATGGAAACCCGACACTTATACTAATCTACTAATGGGAAATATTTAGAATTTCAGAATCGCAATTCGCTTCAATCGATTCAATATTCGCTCAATCACGATTGCATGAGCGCTTTCATTCTAGCAGGTGACGCACACCACAAAGGTGCATTCACTTCTTTGCTGGACACATGGCCTTCTGCGCAGCAGGCCATGTGGCTGCGGTCACGCCGATGCTGGTCCAACGACTTCAAATATTCTCACGTTTAAAAATAACTACAACTATGATGCACTTTACAAATTATATTATCCCACATTAAACATTTTATATAAGTGAAAAATAAGGTTGTTTTAGACATTGGCCTTGATAGAGAGGTGGCTAACGTATCTGCCTTCCAATGTTACGGTCGCGGGCTCCAACACAGCTTTTCTGATGTATTCTTGTGATTGACTTGGTTACTAATTAGAAAAGCTCTTTATAAAATGTCATGAATGGGCTACTTAAGAGCTAATTAAAGTAATTATATTAAAAAATTGCATCGCGTGAATTGTCCCCATTAAGATACAGCGAGACATAACTATCAATGAAACAAAACAGCAGTGAGGAATTTAAAAGGATGAAAAATATAAAAAAAACACGAGCGACCTGAGAGTGAAAGATTTTGCAATTACCAGATCAAAAAAACCGCAGCTGGCAACGCAGCAGCCGACGTTCGTTAAAGGAATTACTATCCAAAATTAAGAAACGAATCAAACCCATATTTTAAGATTTATTTTTACCAAATGCACGAATATGAACCCAGAAACAACTGAAAACTCGTCCCATGAGATTCTCGATCTTACCACGTGAGAATAAAACCGCACGATGCGGTCGTAGGACGTGTACACGGAAAAATGTTTACGCTCTTGAATCTTTTTAAAAGTTCATTAAAAATATCTGCTCTGAAATTACGGAAGATTATAAAGTGATTTATTACATTTCGCCACCGGCAATACAAAAAGCTTTGTCCATCCCGCCAGGAAATTTCGCATTTTCCAAAATCAATGACTGAATTGCGGTTCTACGTTTTCGCATCATTTTATTTACAGCCATTATTGATCTGGTACAGGGGCGCACCGAGAGGGGGGGGGGGCTGACGGGCTCCAGCCCCCTTTAGAAGATCTCTCACTAGCCTTGTAAATGTGTATTTTCACAGGAAATATATTCTTTTGACTTTTTATATTTTTATATTTATCTCAGCTTATAATTTATAATCATTATACAGATACTTCTTGAATTACGCATATTTATATCGTGCGAAGTTTCTAACAACTAGCAATCTACCCATGTATTTTTAGGGCTGAGCTCCCCCTAACAATAAGAGAAAATCCTGGGTGCGCGCCTGATCTGGTATAACACTAAATGAACGACTTCGCTGATTCGTACGACGTTAATTTTATATTTGGTACACTGAGGTAAATCTGTAAAAATTATAAACGCAAAAAATACAATAATAAACAAACCCAATATATATTCTTTTACCAACGAGACAGTTGTGCGAAGAAAAGTTTCTATATCTGTATATTCATTAGAATGAAGTGTTAAAGCAAATGACCAAAATATCCGAACCGCATCTTATAACTAATTAAAATCCGGAAGATATTTTTCCTTGAACTGAATTATTCCGCATGGCCGTTCAATGTCCTAAGGGAAATTTAAATTGGCGCGAACAGAGAAAGAATATCTAATTAACCAAATTAGACGAGAGAGAATAATAATAAAGATAAATTAAACATTAATGGCCCATTAGCAAAAGTTTTTCAGCAAAAAATTTGCATTCAATGGCATTTCTAATTCGGAGAACACAATCGCGCAATTATGCGAATATAATGGGCGTATGGTCCTCGAAGTGAAGCTGTCGTTAACCTCGGTACGATTTCGTAACTTCCACTCGAATAAAACCAAAACTGCAGAAGAAATCACCTTCGGAAACCCCATCTTAACACACAATACAAAATAAAAAGCATAAATCAGTAAAATTAGTATCGCTAAGACGGAATGAATTTTTTTATTCCGATTGTTTCGTGGCACAAATTAAGCCTACTTCCAGCGGTCGTTGACATTCCAGCACTTTGTTGCATCATAAACCTTGGTACATTGATTTGTAATCTTAATACAAGAAAATTCCTCATAAAAAGCAGACGGTCAGTAGGCCTCCTATGCTATTCCGCGACTATTTCACACACCACACTTCCTCAGTTTCACTTTAGCAGCAACTGGTCCTTGCAAAATATCAGATAAAAGGATCACTTTTTTTTGCGCGCCAAAGGAAAACAGTGCGCGCCATTGTTTATCCCGGAAAAACGGACCAAGAGGATCTGGAGGAAGGAACGGGAAGGAGCAAGGGGGCGTGTCAATGTCAGCCGCTATGATCAAAGTGGAACGGGTCGACAATGAGAGGTTACGAGGAGATAAGATATGTCGGCAGGAAGAACGTATAAAAAGAGAATGGTTAAAGAATAAACGGGAAAAAGAGGAAGAGAAAGAGACGATAAGAAGATGGCGAAAAGGATGAAAAAGATAGGAGTGATTAGGGGAGGGAGTAAAATCGCGATAAGAAACGAAATAAGAATACAAGAAAGAGGTCGAAGAAGAAATAATAAAAATAGGCGTTGATGAGAGCACAGGATTGAAAAAGAGACTTCTTTGGCAGAAGAGCATAAAATACAAGCAGGAGAGATAAAATTGAGGCAAAAAAGATAAGAGAGGAAAACGATGAGGGAAAGAGATAAAGAGGACTGAAATGAAGAAGCGGATGGAAAATGGAAGCAACGGAAGCACGGAAATACGGCAATAAAGTGAGAAAAATGTTGATGGACACTAAATGGATAGTCAGGTCATGCAGCACAGCCGTAACTCTAGCAAAAATAACTAAAAATGCATTATCCTTATCTTATATGACTATTTCATTGAAGAGAAAGCGCTTCAAGATTTTGAATAAAATAAAAATCTTATGCACAATTTGCAACGGACCGATGGCTTATGAATCTTAAAGAAGAAGGTAGAATATGAAGAAAATATTTACCAGTATGCATTACACTACGTCATAATATGCCAATAAAAAGACTAACAAAATATATGGTAAGGACCTAATGTAATGTAAGCTATGAAAACCATATACATATTAAAATACCAATAGGAAAACTCCCAAAAATATTATTAGATAAATATTATTATACAAATATTACTTCATAAATATTATCGCCTGCATGAGCAATAAATAATTTGTTTCCTTGATATCCAATACTCGACAGTAAATAGCAGACAATTTCAAATTTCACGCGACAGCCAAAACTCATTTGAATACAATATAATCGACTCTCAAATCTTTCAATGATTTGGTACGCTGTCTTTGTGTAAGCAATGATCAAGCAATTTCCGCCTAAAATAAAAATTCTGATGTGACATCAATCAGCGATTCAAAAATCATGACCAAACGCATAAATAATACACTAAGCACTGTACGAATTTTTTTCAAATTAGTTAGAAGAAAACATTTTCCAACTATGATTCCAAAGTTAAATCTCAATTGCTATTTGACTTATATTATGAAAGTTGTCACAACTATTTCGAACTTTCGTTCTAGGTCTAAAAAAGTGTGACAACTGACAAATATAGTAAAACCTAAAATTATTGCATGCGTGTACTATTGCCTACCTTTTATTTTTTTGAATCTTGAGAAAACCGTTGGGTGAAAGGAATTTTCTTCCCTTCTTGGCGGCTCTCTCTCTCTCTCTCTCTCTCTCTCCCTCTCCCCCCTCTCCCCCTCCCTCCCCCCTCCCTCCCCCTCCACCCCCTCTCTCTCCCCCCTCCCTCCCCTCTCTCCCTCCCCTCTCTCCCTCCCTCTCTCCCTCCCCTCTCTCCCTCCCCTCTCCCCCCCCTAGCTATTGGTCCATTAAAAATAATATTTATTTTGGCAACAAGCTTTCAGACAAAAATGTTTGGAATGATTACCAATTCTCATTTAAAAAAAACGAAGTGAAAATTCTGATGAGAATATCAATTCGTAAAAACTGAAATGTTTTATCGAAACAATTTATTTTACTTTAAATTACACCGCAAAATCTCGAGATTTTATCGACGATTACTTCTGTGGTTCTATTGGACAAGCTCGTCTTGCACAATGTTTTGATTTAAGTACAATACTGTTTACGCTGAATTTGTAAATTCATAAGTAATTCAATAACTGGAAATTACAAGTGAAACTAGCTTTTTCGTTTGCTACAGGCAGGCAAATATTAGAAAAATGTACATCTTAAAAATAAAATTAAACACTTATGAAACAAATAAATTTTTAGTGATTATTTAAACGCCCATTACAACTTAAATATTTGAAACCAATTCTTTTCGATAACCAAAAACTAAACAAGTTTAGTTTTCGCAAACTTGGCTTACGGCTTCCATTAAGAAAAAACATGTAACTCCTATAATCACATTTTTCACTGGTATAAATTACGTGTATTAATAGATCAGATGATTTAAGCAAAAATTAAATAAGTTATGGCAAAGTTTTCGTCAAACTTTCTTCTACTTCTACCTCAGCTATTCGTCACTAAAGCTTGCATGACGTCAACGTTGCATGTGCGGCCGTTATATGTTTTCATTAATATGATCTCTAATAAAAACCAGATGACCGCCCATCTGCTCTGTAAATGATAACGAGGAGAGGAAATAACAAGAATTGCAGGGTGGACACCGTCATCGAGGTAGTATATTGAGCACTTATAGAACACTATGAAGCAGCTCATGGCACAAACGAGGCCAGCTTCTTTCGCAGAACTCATAGCTGCGACCCAATCCTCATTTTCTAGACCAGTGATTCACAAGGGCGACCACCAGAAAATATTGTTGGATGACAGCAAAATTATATTTTAAACAAAACTATATTTAATATGCAGACTGCGATAGACACTGTGCTGTCACAATATACTTTCTCATATACGTGGCATACAAATAAAATATTGTAATCGCGAAAAAAAATTCAACTTCAGGATTTTGACGGAAATACACGTTTAAGGTGTTCCCGAGTCCAAGAAAGTGGTTTTCGCCATGCCGTCTGTCTGTCTGTGCGTGGCCCTAGAGCCTAAACGAACTCAAATGATAAGTAGTATTTAGATATAAAATTATCCAGTGTATAAACTATGATATAAATAAAGCTTCAGCGCATATATGCCTTCGCCAATTCGCATAATGCATGGCATAATATTTATCGAAGTGGTTTTCACATAAATGAGATAATCAATATATTAATACCATTTACGTGCGAAGACATTTTTCGCGGTTTTGTTGTTTTTAGCCTACTTTCCAGAATGGAAATATACTTATCGTTTCGTCGTTGTCTGTCTGTCTGTCCGTCGACCCCTATTAACTTTTTCACAAATAGACCGATTATCATGACACTTGGTGGATATCTTCTGTTACTGGAACCGAACTCCCGAGGATAGTTTTTGTTGCAAATATTGAAAGTCCCGGGTTCGATTACAGGAACTATCCCTCCCATTTGATTTACATGGAAAATCTGAAATCCATCGTGCAGGGTAATTTTCTCTTGCACATTAAAATATCTTTAAATGGCAATATCGGAGCGGGATTTGTACTATTCTCTGAGGAAAAGAATGGAGATTCTAATTTCTATCGTAGACTCTGATTTTTGATCGTATTTCTTCGAATTTTACGCTTTTGCAGTTTTTATCACTCATTACGAGTGTTGCCATAGCAACGACTATTGTTGGACTCGGATTCGGTATATTCTAATACATATACGCGTTATTTTACCAGCACAAATACGGGTGATCAATTTAATATTCCGTTCGAATGCGTTTGTAATATTTAATAACGCTAAATTATGAAACTTGGGAACATAAAGAGCAACATATCCGCGGTGATTTTAAAGAAATTAAAGCCAATATATGTAAGTATTAATTAAATGATTAAATGGAAAGTAGGCATCATAGGTTCCGTTTTGATCATCTTGTTGTAGCAGTAGGAAGAAAAGAGTGTAGTGGGACAAGGTTCATACGTACTATATGAGAAATATGAGAATGAGTAATGAACTTACGGGGAATATAAGGGAAGATATCAGCAAGAAGTTCATAAAATGCTATGTATGGAGTATAACTTTGTACGGGGCAGAAATATAGATGCTAAGGAAAAATGACATAAAATACTTGGAAAGCTTTGAAATGTGAACTTGGAGGAGAATGCTGAAGATAAAATGGACAGATAGTATGAAAAACGATGAAGTGCTACGAAGAGTAGGTGAGAAACGAATGATTATACAGACTAGAATTAGAAAGAGGAAGGCAAACTGGGTTGGACATTACCTGAGGAGAGAGAGTATGATTAAAGACGTGTTAGAAGGAAAACTAGATGGAAAAAGGGAAAGAGGTAGGAAAAGGTTTCAGCTGATAGACGATTTGAAAGGGAAAGAGAGTTATCAAGATATGAAGAGGACAGCGGATAATAGGAGTATATGGAGATCCAGGTTTAACCATGAATAATCACGGAACTGTCTACGGACAGACTACCTATGATGATGATATGTCTTTGTACACTGTGCGTATGTCGCATTAACACATCGTGCACCGTATTTAGAATCCCGTACTACACACAGTTCCTGGACAGTTTGTCATAAATAAAAAAAGCACGCGAAATCTAGTGGTCGGCTCAAATGTGGTGATGTTCTTGGTTAAGGCACGATTTACTTATTGAAAGATCAAATTAACGATTTAAATATAGGTACTTCTTACTTTGTTTACTTTTATTGCATGCTTTTTTACTGTAAGTAAAAGAAAATAATATTTTAATAAATTCGTTAGTTTTCTTTAATATTAACATTGAAAAAAGAAGAAGAGTGAAAATGCGCATAAATAAACTAAAATTCATGAAGAACATAATATATTAGTTAGATCAATTTTTACACAAATATGTAGCTTTCTATAAAAATTTAAATAAATAATTAAAGTATTGCAAAATAAAAGTCAATTTTACGTAGAATTTTGAAATAAAAAGTAAATTTCAATCATCGAATTGAAAGCCTGAAAACTGCCAGCCATATATGTAAGTAATGATTTTAATTGTCGATAATCTCTCGGGAAAATAAACGCGATTTAAATCGTTGATTTAAAAAAATAAACGTCGAATTCTACCAAGTCTAGCTATAAGTGATATTTTACAAGATATAAAGAAAAGTTCTTTTTTTGTCTCCAATAAAGTGGCACTCCCGACTAGGTTGCCTAAACCATTTATATCATTTTCTTATTTTCTTTGTCCTTATGTCCTAAATACCGATTTCATTAACATCCGCCCAGTAGTTTCGCAGATGAAACATGCGGACGGAGAGACGGCTGGAGAGACTGCCGGAGAGACGGCCGGAGAGACGTACGGACGGACAGACGGCCGGACACAACCTAACCATAAGGAGTTCTTTATTTACTTTTTGTAAAGACCGCCTATAAATGTCAAATATAAAATTCCGCATTCATCTGATTAATAGTTTTTGAGTTCGAGTGCCCACAAAATTCCTGTTACACACACAGACATCATCGAGAAAATGGTCAAAACGGGTTCAGGAGACCTCAAAACGCGTATTTTCGCTGAAATCTCGAAATCGAGATTTTTCATGAAAACAATACTACGTATGGAGAAAGTAACACGATGGAAAAGTATACTTCATAAATGGAATACACAGAGATTTCAAAGGCGATCTTAATGGGAAATACGTATGAAACGGTATCGAAAGATTGGGCGATTCTCAAATTTTTATTCCCGAAACTGTCGTAATTATATGGTCTCAAAGGGGTTATCTTGTAGTAAATGTTGTTATCTGACCAAATACATTTTTGAATCTATACCTCACGGATCATATAAGAGCATCGGAGAGAAATATATGAATTTTTCATTGTTTGCGATCTTAATGGGAAATACGTATGAAACGGTATTGAAAGATTAGGCGATTCTCGAATTTTTATTCCCGAAACTGTCGTAATTATATAGTCTTGCGGACTTTCTTGTAGTAAATGTTGTTCTCTATCCGAATAAAATTTTAATCTATACCTTACAGATCATATAAGAGCTAGGGAGATAAAAGTTTAATATTTCATTGTTGCTTGACGGAGTTTAATAAAGTAATCATGTAAAGTGGAAGTTCTAATTGACGGATTCGGTTGAAAATCACAATTGAGCTATAAATTTTACTAAAGATCACTCATACCTAATTAAATTACAATCCGCCCAGCGGTTTAGGAGATAAAAGTTACGACGGACGGACGGACCAGACGTGCCCATAAGGCGTTTTGCTATTACCGCGTCGCTGGTAAAGAACGCCTAAAAACGGAAATAAGTGTCCGGAGTAAGCCTCCACTTCCGGTTTACCTATTTTTCCTAAAACCTAATCAGACTTTCATTTTATAATTAAAACCTTAATTTCATAGTTTTGTGTTGATAAGATTTTTGAGTTAAGAATTCGCATAAAATTCCAAACAAAAGAACGAACAGACATAATCGAAAAAAGTGAAAACGCACTCGGGACCTTCAATTAATTTGAATTAAATTAATTGAAATTTCGAATTCAATTTTCTTCACGTATACAATACTTTCTCCTATAACTGCATATGCAGAAAGTAAAAAAGGCTACCATTTTCCCCTGTACCTACATGCTCTGGAATACAAGAAATATGCTGAATGAGCACTTTCGTCTTGTTACTCAGTAAATAAGAAGCTATCGACGGTTAACATAAACAAAGGGCTAAGTCTTCTGAAACATTACTCAACCCAGCAATCCCTCAAGCAGTCCATTACTCCTTTCTCGCGACCTCCCTATCCACGAGAAAATACGCTCATTCGCTCCCGTTAGTAACTTCAGCTTAAAGGACGTGCGAGTAAGACTTGTAAAAGAGTTCTTTTGTCCGAATTTTCTGGAAGCGCGAAGAGTTGTTGAGATTCATCCTTATGCTTTGTCGAAGTCTGGACGTCAACCTTGTACGATGATCCCTGAGCCTTCGACGGAAAAATAAGCAACGGTAATACCGGTAAGATAAAAGCATGAAAAGCCATGCCAATACAAGGATCACCAGGAATTCGATATGATGAATCGCAATGTTCAATACCATTATTAATTTCCATAAAATTCTAGATGGAAATAAATTTAAAACTTTATTTTGTAATCACTGCACAGCTGTTCGAACTTTCTCTAAACGGAATGTATAAAGAAACCAAAAATATGACGAGGCGAATTACGCCGTGGCAGAATGGCCACACCAAACACAAGATATGGTAAATACTTGATAAATAGCAACTTCACACGCCCAAAGGTTTTCGGTAAACGATGTAATTGAAGGGATAACTTATTTCATCGCCTGTGCAAAAATAGAATACTCGTAGTTTTTTTGGAGAGAGTACCGCAATGTCTCGACGGATATATCACCTCTGAAAGTTTCCCCATCTCAGTTTAATATCAAAATCCGCCAGTTTCGTTAGCATTTTGAGATTTAGATGCAGATGCATGTTTTAGGAGCCCCCGAGACCGAAGACGTTCTTTTTTTTCAAATTCCTCTGTTTGTCGCCTGTGCGTGATGCAACCGAATCCTAAGAAATGTCGTATTTATGTACAGTATCATCCGAATGACCAGTCATGTTGACTTGACTCATCTCGCGCAATGGAGGACATGCCGATTGACTCGAGAACGGCTTAAAGTAAACCAATTAGAATGCATCCAGATATTTTGATCATAAACAATACTGCATAAGCCGTATTTCTCAAAATGCATGTAATGTCCAATGACAATAATAAATCGAGTTTTATACACAGCTATCACCAAGCCGTTCATGTAATAACGTAACCGACGACATTATTGCATGGATTATAAACGAAAGGATGTGATAAATTTTGCAAAACATATGTTGGACCGATTACTTTACAAAGGAAATACGCAATTCATATTTCGGATAACTACATAATGGTTATGTACCGGTTCTTCTTCAGGGTCATTTATTTTATTTTTAATTGATGACATAGTTTATGACAGTATCATAGTTTATTATATTTTAAGGCAGGGCTCGACAAATGTTTTAAAATTCTAGGCGTCAGCTCCAAAATCTAGGAGCCAGCGCAGACGTTACATAATTTTGGCAGATATTTTTATCATCGTCAGAAAAATAAATGTTTAATAATTTAGGCACGAATCTCCTATAATAATTAAGTCATGTACATTTATTTGTCACATTGTGTAGCAGAACATAATAAAATGAGCCTTATGCGTCTGAAAAAGTCGCATGATATTCTGAAAACAAGTAGTTTACGAACAAGAATAAAAATTTGCACTTATTTTCAGGAACTTGAATGCTTCCGACAGTTATATTATATTATATTTTGCTGCTCCTACTACTGAGCCCAACAATACAATATGACTACAGCATAACCAAAACCTAACTACAGCACGCATATACAATATCTAGACGCCAGCATGAAAATCTTAGGCTACCTGGCGCCCGGGATTTGTCGAGCCGTTTTAAAGAAACTCATGTTTTACATTGTTACACTTGAATTGCTCTTAAATGCGAGTTTTTAGTTATTCATTCGTTGGGTACGTTTATTTTATCACTTTTCCTCGATCCTGGGGAAAAGATCAAGAATTATTATTTCAAATAATCAAGTTTGAGAAAAGAATATAACTCGGACTTGATAGCTCAATGAGAGGGCACAAGCCCACGCCGGTGAATATCCGCATTCGATTCTAGATCAAGTTCGTAATTTTTTCCTTCGTCCGATCGAAAAGAGCATGAATTGCGATATTAGACATCACGTGTGGCTGTTTGGAATGAAGTGAGCGAAAAAAGGCAATTTTTCTTCATAGAAATTGGCTGGTGGCAGGCGCGTATTTCAAATTCTGAGAATAACTACTGGCAGTCAAATAAAAACTCGAACATTCGTAAGCATCACCTGGGCTTTTTTTGTGCAAAGAGTGAAGAAAATTGGAAGACAGAAAGAATGGGAAAATCCGAGCCGTGTGAGGACGAGAGAGGAAGAAAAACGACGGGGTGAGAACAGAGCAAGAAGAATAAGGGTGGGGGAGATGAGAAGATCAGCTGAGCAGCGAAAATACGGAGAAACGAAAAAGTGAAGAAAAAAGAAGCACGGAGGAGTTCCTGCGTGATCTTGAGAGTATAATACGGCGCGGCGAAGGTCGCCTGGCGGGTGGAGGACGGAACCTCACCCTTGGCAATCCTTTCGCTCATAATAATTGGGCGCCAGCCCTACACCACACCGCGACAGCCTCAGTGGAGGCAAAATGACGGCGGCTCTCTTCCGGAAACCCGAGACTCGAGTTGTTGAGTCAGCCGCTAGCGTTACTATTACTTCCGGAGCCACTCGTGACCCTTACCGAGGTCTCACTCCATACATTTAAAAGAATGAGAATTTTTTACGAGCGCCGTGCCTTTTTCACGTGACTAATAATAGTGTATTTCTAAGGAGGACGGATAAATCATCGTGGTTTCCGCGTAAAATTGTAGTCCTTGCATATGGAGGATGTATACCGAGAAACCCGAATATGTTAAGGGAACTTGCCGTAACAGTTTTGGCTCTATGCGAACATAATCCATAAACTACACATACGGACAGACTGCGCTACTGCACTGCGTGGATTTGGATGCATTATCAGAAGAGGTTGTTATAAAGCGTTTCTATGGATTCGTTCGTTGCGGTTTAGTATCTTCTACTCTGCAGACTGCGAGCAAGGCATATGGCCAATTATTTTCCATCGGATCTGTTCCTAAATTTATTCCTTTCTTCAAAGTTTGAAATCCCTCTCGATATCTGAAATAAATCTAGCAATCATATAATTTCCTGAATTTATACAATCGTATGGCGTCCATTAAATTAACCGGCATTTACATGTATTATGTATTATTACCTCGAAAACTCTCGACTCCGGAAGTTAATAGTGTAGTTGTCCTATTATGGCTATATATTGTTTACTGTATTACCGATTTAATTTTTTCATCAGTCATGTAGTTTCTATCGTGCTACTGACCTTGCCATCAGTCCTAGAGATTAACTGAATTGTAAATGAAATAAATAAAAAATAAATATTCGCAAGAACAGATCCAAATATAAAATCAACAACCAAAGAAAGAAATTCCGAGCAAAAGAATCTTCTAGAAACATATTTTCTTTGAAACAATTTATTTCTGAGGTTTTGGTTAATAAGTTCAAAATATACACATTTCCAAAGTTGTGATGGGATAAAAATCGGAACTAAACTATTCAAGAGAGAGAGAAACAGAAAATGTTTACCTTGACCTAGAATGGAACTCAGGTGCCGAGAAAATGTTCAAATATTGTGAGATACAATAGCTTGGTACATAGTCATAGAGCAACCTCCAGGCAAATGAAATATCAAGATTCTATAGACATTCAATAATTACTTTTTCCTATTCCAACCTTTCGCTTAAGTTTATATTT
Organism: Tanypteryx hageni; assembly: GCA_028673005.1. Taxonomy (NCBI): domain Eukaryota; kingdom Metazoa; phylum Arthropoda; class Insecta; order Odonata; family Petaluridae; genus Tanypteryx; species Tanypteryx hageni. The sequence goes on along the minus strand of CM054112.1, from coordinate 96,610,680 downwards.
TACTGACAATTACGTGAAAAATACTTCCATCTTTCGTTAATCTCTAAAAAATCCGATGTGGCCACCACATGACTTTCTCCATATCTGTAATATATATTTCTAAAAATTTCCAAATAGGTTAAATAATAATAAATATTTTAAGAAACAGAAAATTTTAGACTTTACAAAGAACAGAAATAAACTCAAACCATAGCCTTCTGATATTGGATATAGCCACAAAGCTCCAACAATTAAGAAAAGAAAAAGGAGCGTTACTAAGAGGTAGCTAAGCGTCAATTGTTAACAATAGTCGTCGGTAGGCGGCGTGGTGGTGGCAGCTAAAAATATAAGATATCTCTTAATGCATTATATGGAAAAATGTGTCAAACAAAGGTTATAGAAAATTAGGTTTTATACAACACTTATTCCAATACATTGTTGTATATATCAAATATTAAAGAAAATATTTCAAAATAACGGATAAGCGACAAGATTAAACACCCACTTCCGGTTGACCGATTTGTACCAAAAACTAATCCTTTTTTGAGGCTTTCATAAAAATGTTAAATATAAAATTTCGCGTTGACCTGATTAATAGTTTTTGAGTTAGAGCACCCACAAAAAGGTATCACATACATAAATACACACACTCACACACAGACATCATCGAGAAAATGGTCAAAATGTGTTCAGGGGACCTCAAAACGTGTATTTCCGTTGAAATCTCGAAGTCGATTTTTTCATGGATACAATATTCCCCTATACTACGTATATGGAGAAAGTAATAAGCATTTAAAGCTGATCCTTCGTTAATATTTTAATTAACCCGCTTCTTGTATGAGAAATACGCCTAAAAAATACGCCTCAAAGAAAAGGAGAAATGAAATTTCTAAAAACGAAAGAAAAAATGGCTCTTTAAGCATTCTCTTATGCTATATAGTCAATCACTCACGGAGGAAAAGGTTTTGCATTTCCGAGGACAAATAAAAACTGATTGAATCAATAAATTTAATAACTCCTGTTAACACTTTTGACTGTTTTGTTTATTTGGATGAAGTCAAGAAATCTCCTAAAATGCAGGTGCATCTAAAACATTATAAAATAAATAAAGTAATTTTCCCAAAAAATAAATTATTATATTAAGCATTATATTGATATTAACCGAGTAAACGGCAAAGCATTTAAAGGCGCTATATATTTCATTTTTTAAAACTGAAATAAATTTCCTAGATATGTTTGACGAAGAACTCATTCACAAATTACGCGATTTAATACACACAAAACAGCTAATAAAATTTATTTACCTTTCTGTTTATGAAAGCACAATATACTGAAATCAATTACACATAGCTCCCGATTACTTGACGAAAATCTTGTTGATAAAGAAATATTTAAAGAAACTGACTGAAATTAGGTCATACACACAGCTGGATGTAATTTAAAGAATTCGCGTTATTTTCATCGCTTAAATACTTCTTACAATTATAGGGGAAAATGGCACGGCCACTAAAATATGCATAATACTTAGAATAACCTAATAATACAGTGCAGAGCCAGAATGAGCAAGTTCCCTACTGAACATAAATACAGAATAAATTTCATTAAGCTTATTCAACCAAATAACTGGCGATTGAATGAACATCAACATCAAATTGTGAAAGCCCTAACTTCAACGCATAAGCCTTTTAGTAGAGAGACATTAAATATCGCTGAAGTCTAACACTTTTGGTTCGAATCCGGCCGATTTCGTCATACATTTAATAATAAGGCGTAATTGAATAAATCTGTTTCTTCAATAAAATATTACGGTACTTCCACTTTCGGCACGAGCGCTATTACGTGATGCATGCATACATTTCCTCGCAAGCGAGTCATATCTCAGGGACATCAGCCTCGACCGTGGCGAGTATAAATAAAGTAAATATATTTTTTTCCAAATGACTCGCGCGTAAAACTTTCCGAAGCACCATGCTATTTTCCTGAAACCAATCCCCACCCACTGCACCGTTTCCTTTCTCCCTTTTTAAGAGTGAGAGCAAATTCTACCACAACTCCATCCGACGGGGGATCATCATTCCTTCCACTACTCATCCTCACGAATTGAAGGCTCTCATGAAAACCGTTTCGAGTCGAAAGATAGAGATAGAGAGAGAGATGATAAGCGGACGGAGACCTCGCCTCGCCATTGCTCCTAATAACCGGCCGGCCACTTCGGAGGGACAGTTTTAAAAGACTCAAACAGTGCAATGAGACTCAGCGCCGTGTCCCAATCACCTCGTAATAAACGAACTGCCATCTTCCCATCAGCTGCGCAGCTGCCCCGCTCCAAGGTTCTTTCTTTCTTTCTCTCTCTCTCGCCTTCTCCGACCCTCGAAGACTGTTCCTTGAGCCGAACGGAGGAGGACCAAAAGGGAGGGGGAATCGGGAGGGAGGAAAGGGAGGGAGGAAAGGGAGGGAGGAAAGGGAGGGAGGAAAGGGAGGGAGGAAAGGGAGGGGGAATCGGGAGGGAGGAAAGGGAGGGAGGAAAGGGAGGGAGGAAAGGGAGGGAGGAAAGGGAGGGAGGAAAGGGAGGGAGGAAAGGGAGGGAGGAAAGGGAGGGAGGAAAGGGAGGGAGGAAAGGGAGGGAGGAAAGGGAGGGAGGAAAGGGAGGGAGGAAAGGGAGGGAGGAAAGGGAGGGAGGAAAGGGAGGGATGAAAGGGAGGGAGGAAAGGGAGGGAGGAAAGGGAGGGAGGAAAGGGAGGGAGGAAAGGGAGGGAGGAAAGGGAGGGAGGAAAGGGAGGGATGAAAGGGATGGAGGAAAGGGATGGAGGAAAGGGAGGGAGGGTGAGAAAGAAAGGGTGCCGGCTACCGCACGAACACGTTCACTCTGCTCTCATAGCCGTCCGCGTCCTCCCCGCTGCGGGCCAGGCACTATCCTCCCCACTCCTCTTACGCCCCCTCCGCCTCTATCCCTTCTTCGACTCCACCTCGCCTCCAAGTCTCTCAATTCGCGGCAACAGGTGGTGTGTGCCACGAGAGAAAAGACAAGAGAGAGAGAGAGGGAGGGGTTAGAAAGGAAGGGGCGTGAGGGAAATGAATAAATGGCATGAGACGAAGATAGAGACGGGAAGAAATAGCGAAAAAAGAAATCGGAATGGAGAGAGGAGTGTGAGAGGAAAAAACGAGGAAAGTGATGGGAAGGGGGAGAAAGAGAGGGGGGAAGAGGTTGCATGGGGAAGGAGGTAAAGGTAGGAAAGAGGTTGCACGGAGGGAGACGGAGAAAGAGAGGTTACGCCACATTCCGATGTGCTCCACTGACCAGAGCCATTTTCGGTCAACCCGTCATTCGTGCCTCTCTCTCTCTCTCTCTGAGATGTAGGAGTAGGAGGGAAGAAGGGGAGGAGGGAGAGGGTGGGAGGGTCGAGGAGACAGTGTAGGAGAGAGAGGATGTGGGACGAGGAAGGGGCGATGTGGGATGGAAGGGGGAGTTGGGAGGAAAGGGGAAGGTGGGTGGAAGGAATTGGAAGGAAGATGGCGGAAGGAAAGGGTTCGCTCGACGCGAAAAAAATATATCAGGCGATGTGAATGAGTGAGTCGCGGATACTTTTTATGGGTGGGGGGAAGTGAATTGGAGCGGGAACCTTGAGGAGGAACGAGTTGGCGCGTCATCGACTATACACTATAGCAGACATGGCGAACGCGCGGCTTGCGAGCCGCATGCGGCTCTTCGATACCTTCAACGTGGCTCGCCTCAATAATTTTAAATATATTTTTAAATTAAAAACAAATAAATAATTAAATGAAATCGCACGAAGTTTGAAGTTGTTACGAATTGATACAGGGCAGCTCATTATCCCTATCAACACATTGCCCACCCGCGTCCTGCGCGTTACAATGCGCTACTTCCCGGTCACTTCGCTTTTATTTTGAACCGTATCGTACATATAAAAATAGTAACTTAAAACGTCATTACGAAAAAACTCATTCACAGTTTTCGGCTCAATATCCACATAATTCAGAATTACGGTCAAATAAGCTGAAATCCTTCAAATCTGGCCTACATAATCAACGGACATTATTGTCGTCTTTTAGCAAGGAAGCTGATACTACGACCGAAGCCAGTTTCATATTATCGTGCTAAACGTCCATATGGAGAAGGAGAATTCATTAAACAAAATATGGAAGAAGTGATGACAATTTTAGATCCAGATAATTCAAAACTACACAGATTAATATCCCAAATTCCGATTTCACGTCATACAATAGAACGGCGTATTTCTGCAATTAGTAAGGATTCTGAGTTCAGGCTGAAAACTGATTTGAACACCTGTGTAGCATTTAGTTTAGCTCTTGATGAATCTACGGATATTCAAGACAATCCGCAGTTAGCAGTGTTTGTTCGTTATATTACTGCAGATGTAATTTTGAAAGAAGAAATGCTAGATTTAGTAGCACTTAAAGAATCAACTCGTGGTGTCGATATCAAGAATGCACTTGATAAAATATTGAACAATGTTGGTGTACCGCTAAACAAACTTGTAAGCGTAGCAACTGATGGAGCACCTGCAATGTTAGGTAAAAATATTGGTTTTGTTGGTCTCTTGAAAAAAGATCCTCGAATTCCACAGTTTTTACCAATTCATTGCAGAATTCACCGTGGACATCTCATAGCAAAATATTTCAAATACGACGATGTTATGAGAACAGTTCTACAAATTGTGAATTATATTCGAACAAATGCAAAAAATCATCGCCAGTTCAAGAATTTCCTTGAAGAGCTGGAAGTTGAAGACTTTCCTAATGACATATCTTTCTACTGCCTTGTGAGGTGGTTATCAACTTACAATGTTTTAAATCGGTTTGTTGAATTACTGGAACCTATTGCCAATTTTCTTAAAGAAAAGGAAAAAGCGTATCCACAATTGGAAGATGATGACTGGTTACAAGATTTAATGTATCTGACTGATATAATGCAGCATTTACAAATTCTCAACTTAGCTCTACAAGGAAAGGATAAAATGATTTCTGATCTCGCTCAAACGATTTTCAGCTTTCAAAGGAAACTTCAGCTCTTTCAGAATGACCTGATTACAAGAAATTTCAATCATTTTCCCGGTCTGAAGAACCGATCTCTTGAAATTGAAATACAAGATCGAAAACTTGATGAATATCGAGGTAAATTAGAAGAATTGCTTGTCGATTTCAAAGTTAGCTTTGAAGATCTTAAAAATTTGAAATCTTCTATTGATTTTCTTGTGAACCCATTCGAAATTGACGCAATCAAAGACGGATTTCCGATTTCCAAAATCCTACTCGCTGAAACAGCTCCTGAAGAAATAGAATTACTGGAAATTCAGGAGGATCAAGGTCTTAAAATGCTCCATAAATCATCAAAATCAGCAATCGAATTTTGGAAGTTTGTTCCAGAATCGAAGTATCCCCTGAAGAATGCTGCTTGTCGACTAATTTCAATTTTCAGTACAACGTATTGTTGTGAATCGCTGTACTGGACAATGAAATTCATAAAATCGAAACACCGTGCACAACTAACAAATGAACATCTTATGGAGCTAGTACGTACTGCGCTGACAAACTATCGGCCAGATTTCAAAAGTCTTGTAAAACAGACGCAAACGCAAAAAGTTTCTACCAGTAAATAATTTAGTATACTTACCTTTAAAAGCATAAAAGATAAATGTTTATCTTGAAAATAAATCTAATATGTAAAATTTGTTACAATTTTACCTTTAAATAAATTTTGAATTCATTATTTATGGTTATTCAGAACACCCCAAAAGATTATGATAGCTCCATTAATACTGCATTTTCCAATATATTTTTTCCAAAATTTGCCAAGGGACCCCTCACTCCCCCAGGTGGTACACTGCGGCTCCCTGCCCTTTTATAAATATGCTGTGTGGCTCATAATGACGATAACTTTGGCCACCCCTGCACTATAGGGTTGAGCGTCGTCGCGGTTGCATACATCTTGCCGCGAAGAAGACACCTAACACGATATACCATGCAAGGATTTCCTAATTTTCAGTCAAGAGGCGAGAAACACCTAAGCCTTGAGTGGTAATAGGAGAAAAAAGTTTATTATGACTGATATTTTCATTCACTGACGCAATATTCAGGTACATAACGACCAAAAAAGGCCATTTTAAAAATCGATAGCCGATTCATTTTCCGATTCATAATTCCCCACTATACGGCAAAGGAAAATAAAATTATGGAACTGAACTTCAAGGTGAAAATATATTTCAATTGAACTTGGTGAGTATTACATAATCACTCATTATAAAACGAAAAACTAAGGGAAAACCTTTTCTAAATTAACAAAACACATCCCATGATTTCGAAGAGTAAACGTTTATGTAGTATAGTTTAGTTTGACAAACGTTGTAAGAGGGAACAATTACATTGAAACTCAGTTTCAAACTTAATACAACCACAGGCGTCACATGAAAATCAATTTAAGAGGTCCCCACAATTTTACTACTTGACTACACGAATGCCGTTGAGATTTTTCGTAAATTACGGGCAACAAATCCAACGAAAATTATGTTTAAAGGTCTAAAATGCTATTTCGAGCGTCATTCGTGGGAATGCCCAGTAATAAAGAGCTTTGTGATAACATCATTTGATGTTTTCCTTCCAACTAATTTAAGTATAAGAATTTACCACGGCTTAAGGACTTTCAATCGAAGCAATACATCATCCATCGCGAGTGAAATTGACGAATAAAGAGTATAACCTATTTAGTTTGAAAAAAATTAACCACGTCACGTCGCATAAAATATTATTGCTTGTATGTATGTTAATCAGCCACCCGTTCGCACACTAAATGAATTAATTAATAAACATCGCTTCGATGGTAAAAAGGCCTCATCGTTCCCATCGAAGCAAACATTTTGCAAGAAACATACATCTCCCGACCGCGTGCAATTCTTCAAAATCTGGCGGAAATACAAAGAAGGCATCACGCTTATTTTAGAAACATTTCGCAACAGCGTAGAGGAAAACAATGGCCTGGGTCCACGCCCGTTTTCGCGTGGGTGTAACTCTCTAAACCATAATAGCGCGCACAACAGCCACTCTCATCCATTGGGATAGGACCATTACACAACTCTACGTTTACTCTCCAAACCCCGACATCGCAAAGTATAGGCACGGATAATAGCCGACGTTGCCAAATATCCCGCATACAAGTTGACGGGCATATTCAAAACGCAAGGCGGCATTATTTTCGCTTAAGTGGGTCGAAGAGAGCCGACAACATCATGCGAGCCATTGACACATAAACACTCTCTCACAAACACACAACCGTGCGACTCACACCTCCGAATGATTCATGGGCTATTTTTGACGGGCTATTCGATGACACCGCTTTATTCGTCACGCCTGAAGAGCAAGTCGGTTTTTCGAGCCGAAACAATTTCACCTTGTTGACGAAATAAGAACGGAGGTAGTGAATGAGGAGCGTAGACGGTAGGATGGAGGATGATGGGATTGCGAGACTGCAGGGGAAATTCAGTCTTCCTCTCTCTCCCTTGGAGAGAGAGACAGAGAGAGAGACAGAGAGAGAGACAGAGACAGAGAGAGAGAGACAGAGAGAGAGAGACAGAGAGAGAGAGAGACAGAGAGAGACAGAGAGAGAGACAGAGAGAGAGAGAGAGATCTAGAGAGACCAGACAACCAGGAGCCGATCAGTGGAATGCGGCGGCGATGGTGGTGGTTTGAGGATATCCCCTTCTCTCCCTCCCCATCTCCCTTCTCTTTTCCGCCCCTCTCTTTGTCCACCCCTCCCTCCCTTCTCCCCCCCCATTCTCTCCCTCCAGCGACTCATTTGTTACAGGAGGGACGTAGATAGGGAGGTTGTCCGGAGACGAAAGGGGTTGCAGAGGGAGGCGGGAGGGGCTTGAGAGGCATGGCTGGAGGGGGCTTGAGAGGCTCGGCGGGACGAGCCGCCAATTAAGACAACCACGAGAGACTTGACCTTTTAAGAGAACGCAGCTAATCGCTGAAATGCCGAGCGAGCGGCGAGGAAGAGGAAAGTTTGGACGGAATATACCGAACAGATTATACAAGCGATGCTTATCCATTGTTATTTTTTACAGAATATCGATTTTAATGCGATACCGTTCCGACGAAATCTTGATGTGCCAAAACATTAATCTTTCTTTATCCTACGAACGAATACGTCCAACCTCTTGTTTTCATTTGAATTTGCATGCCTGTGACGGAAAATAAACTTTCTAAAGATATACAAAAAATAGACTAGTGATGGATTAGAGAATAAAAATAAACATTCATATAATCGACGCTTTTGCCTTCCTCTTTTGCAGGGCAGACGCAAACTTTTTGATATTTTATTTTTAAGGATTACTGTTACATCATCCATCTACTCGCCTCAGCTACTCGGCTTAGTTAATTTCGCCCCCTCCCCCCAACTCTTTTCCATATCACTTTTTCGAGAGTGAATGTTTGCAAGTACTTACTCTCTTATACCTAGAATGGGCAGATTATGTAATGAAATATTTGCTCTCGATCCCAAACTCGACTTTTTTACGACTCCTTAGCAACTTTGCAGAGGAAGATAATGAAAGCACTATTTTTATTGTATTGTACTTCATATATTAACTTTCTCCATACGTAGTATAGGGGAAAGTATTGTATTAATGAAAAAAATCGAATTCGGGATTTCAACGGAAATACACGTTTTGAGGTCCCCTGAACACGTTTTCAGCATTTTCTCGATGGTGTCTGTGTGTGTATGCGATAGCTATTTTTGGGTGCTCTAACTCAAACACTATTAATCAGGTCAACGCGAAATTTTATATTTAACATTTTTTTTAAGTAAGAAGAACTGATTAGTTTTTGATAAAAATAGGTCAAGCGTAAGTGGGTGTTTACTATTGTCACTTATCCGTTATTTTGAAATATTTGCTTTAATATTTGATAAATGTAAAAATGTCATGGAATAAATGTTGTAGAAAATCTAATTTTCTAAAACCTTTGTTTGAAACATTTTTCCATATAATGCATTGATGGAATAAAGCGATCCGAAGACCCTATGCAGACAGGCATAAGCTGTCAAGTTGGGAATAATTTTGAAATTTCTCGTTTCAAAATTATTCCCAACTTGACAGCTTATGCCTGTCTGCATAGGATCTTCGGATCGCTTTATTCCATCAATTTCTTGCTTTGCAATCTCACCATTTGAGAGGGAGGAGTTTTCTTTGATGTATCTCTTCCAGGACATCCGTTGGGGCAGTTTGATACTAGCTTGGCTAGTTCCGTCTCAACCAAAAAACATCCGCGTTCAGAAACGAGAAAATTGATCTGCTACGATAATTCAGAGGTAAAATATCCGACCAGCAAGTGGAAGACCCGGGTTCGATTCCCGGTCATAGCAGCGCTTTCTCTCGTTTCAAAATTATTTTCATATAATGCATTGTTTAAGAGATATCTTATATTTTTAGCTGCCACCACCACGCCACCTACCGACAACTACTGTTAACAATCGACGCTTATTTACGTCTTAGTAACGCCCCTTTTTATTTTCTTAATTGTTGGAGTTTTGTGGCTATATCCAATATCAGAAGGCTATGGTTTGAGTTTATTTCTGTTCTTCGGAAAGTCTAAAATGTTCTCGCAGTTTCTTAAAATATTTATTATTATTTAACCTATTTGGAATTTTTAGAAATATTACAGATATGGAGAAAGTCAGGTGGTGGCCACGTCGGATTTTTTATTACATTTTTACTTTCTCCAAAGGTGGTATAAAGTATTGTTTCCATGAAAAAAATTGTCTTCGTGTGTGTGTGTGTGCGTGCATGTGTGTGCGCGCGCGCGCTTGTGTGTACGTGATAGATTTTTTTGTGGGTGCTCTAACTCAAAAACTATTAATCAGGTCAACGCGAAATTGTATATTTAACATTTTTATGAAAGCCTCAAGAACGGATTAGTTTTTGGTACAAATCGGTCAACCGGAAGTGGGTGTTTACTCTTGTCGCTTATCCGTTATTTTGAAATATTTTCTTTAATATTTGATATATACAACAATGTATTGGAATAAGTGTTGTATAAAATCTAATTTTCTACAACCTTTGTTTGACACATTTTTCCATATAATGCATTGTTTAAGAGATATCTTATACTTTTAGCTGCCACCACCACGCCGCCTACCGACGACTATTGTTAACAATTGACTCTTATAAGAAACAAAGGTGTTGAGATGACTTAATATGCATGCGGGCATAAATCTAAAATTGAATTTTGAACTTTGAGAAGGAGAAAAAAGCACCTATCCGGCAAATGGGGAGACCCAGGTTCGATTCCCGGTCAAGTACAGGATTTTTTCTCCTTCTCAAAGTTCAAAATTCAATTGACTCTTAGTTACATCTTAGTAACACCCCTTTTTCTTTTCTTAACTGTTGGATTTTTGTGGCTATATCCAATATCAGAAGACTATGGTTTGACTTTATTTCTGTTTTTGGTCAAGTCTAAAATTTTCTCGCAGCTTCTTAAAATATTTATTATTATGTAACCTATTTGGAATTTTTATAAATATTATAGATATGGAGAAAGTCATGTGGTGGCCACATCAGATTTTTATCACTGGACTTATTATCAATGTATTGTGTTTCTATTATTGTAATGACAATCTTAATAGTGTATAAACTTTTATTATAACACATGTAAATGGGGTTTATCCTGTATGTGTTAAATAAACTATTAGTATTATTATCAGAAAATATCCTTAATGGCGTGGTATTTTCAAAACCCGTCTAACGTTTTCAAATAAACCGACCATAACTAAAAAGACCACGCGAATTAAAACGCTGCTCAATCCACAAAAATATTTAGAATGCTGATGAATCAGAATTGCCCGAGAGCCATAAAGGTTTACTAAAACCAACAACCATTTTATGACTTTCAGAGAATTCTGATTCATCAGCTTAATCTTAGCTGTAAGACGAGCTTGACAATCCTTTGGCTTAAAAATGCTATCCCACAACTCAAATCAGTGCTCATAGTAAGAATAAATAACATTAAATATACTGAAAACCAAAATCCATTTTAAACATCCATAAAAGATTCGAACCAATGGCTATATTATTTATCTTGCATGATACACCGTTCGCTTCAGAACTAAAGGAAATAATAAACGAATCTCACCAAAACGAGCTCTCCTGTTAAACCAAATCCAGAATAGAGGTTGATGTCCAAATAGATTAACTTTCAAACCCATTCCGTAAAAAATTATGTACTCGATTAGGCGCCGCTGATTGGGTACTTCGGCCAATGGCGAGGGAGACCCTGAGAGCGGGAAGGATACTCTGAATGAAGGACTGTCGGCCATCGGCAGCGCAGGACCTAAGGCGGAGCTGGGGGGAGGGAAGAGGGGCGATCGCCCCTCCTCGTTAAATTTCTAGATACGCCCGTCAGAACCACAAGGTGAATCCTCGAAACCGTTACTAACTCTGTAGCGAGGCTCCATTCAACACGCGATCATCTTGTCAAAACACAGGAATCATAACAAAACGCGCGAACGGCCTTAGCGCACAGGAAATTCCAACTCAAATCGCTTATGGGCTATAACTCCTCGAAAAATTAGCGAACATTAACGCCCTCGGACGAAAAGGGGCGAAGGCAGAAGACGAGGTCGAGGCACGTGAAACGGACGATCATTCCAAAAATAATCCCTTTCCAAAAAATGGAGAGGAATGCGGTCCGATTGCTCTCCAAACGACCGGCGGCAATTAAACCCATAAAAACGTAATTGAATCCTCCGACTCCCTTCCTTTCTTTCCATGGATTCCTTTTCTAGACTACTTTCGAAAATATATCCGGAGAAAACAAGTTCTTCTCCGGAGTTACTCTTTCCAAAAAAGCTTCCTTCGGGGATGGCCTTTTGAAGAAGCGGGGGTTGAAGGAACCGAGGAATAAAACGGCCCGAAGAAACTACGCGAGACAAGGCGCATAGGAGAACGCCTTTTTGTTTCCCTTGAGGGAGATCGAGCGCTGACCTTCAGAGGCGGTGGTCGAGAATATGTTAAGACTCAAGGTCGTGCAGAGCGCGCGAGAGCGAGAGGCATCGCGGAAATGAACTCGAATCCTCATACGAGGAGGCGGAGGAGGAGGAGGCGGCGGCGGCGGCAGCGCGAGCGCGCTCCGCAGAGAGATAGATAGACTGCTGGGTCCAAAGGTCGCCAATCCAAGCGTGAGTCATGAACCAGCCGCGAAAGAGAAAGGGGGCGCGTTTGGCGAATATGAAGCCTTTCCCGCTCTCGCAGGTTGCTTTGAAATCGCCGTGGTATGTAAATTCCTTTTGCTTGTTTACGTGTTTCCTCTGTACACACTCGCAAGCGCCTTTAAAATCCATTCAAATGTCGAATTCAAATGATTGTGCGAATTTAAGAGTTCGTTGGCACGTGGTCATTTCTGTTTAGAATTCGAATCAAATAGCTACTGCCCGTTAGAAATGGGATTATATATTTAATATAATATTTAAACCGAGCGCTGCCTTATTTTGCGCAGTTATTTCCAAGGCAGGATATTAAATTTTATCTGAATGAAAAATTATTTTACCCATACTTTTAGAGGGCAATGTGGCCAAACGCAACGATAAGAAACTTACGGTTTCGCCGAAACGACCGTTGAATAAGAACTGTCGTAAGAGTCTCGTCAGAGAGAATCCAAAACTCGCGAGAAACTAAATGTCGCAAAACGAGACCAGTTCGTGAAACGTGAGCACGAAGAAGATTTTAGCGCCGAGCCGAGTTTTGTGTCGTTGGGAGAAGTAAACAGTCCAGCAAGAGGTTTTTAATTAAAAATCGGCTGATATCAGTTATGACTGGTATCCTCTACTCGTAACTCCTAAACTGACAGGACGATGAAACCGGTAGGACTAAACAACTGTAAACTGTCACGAAGGGTTCCTATCCCTAAAAAAACCACTCATAAACCCAAAAGGAAGAAACTGAGTTATTTCGATTATCAACGGAGCAAAAGGTCCGAAGACGCAGAAGACGAGTATTTAATTCTTCTATAAATGCATGCCGAATCCACCTCGACTACCCGTTTGGTGTTTGTAGTAAATTTTAAACTACACTTTGGATAAACGGATTACAATTAAAGCAAATAAAAAGTAAGTAATAATTGCTCCTTCTTCGCATTACAAAACTAAAATGTGCGGGCAACCATATTTATAAAAATAAACCTAAATGTCCTAAAGTAATTTTTATCTTTTATAAGTAGAAATTGAGAGTAAGTAATATTTCGTAGTTTTTATGTTATTTGCTATTCCATAAAAAACAAGTTGTTCTGGAAAGAACAAATCCGCCTACTTTCCTTTCAATACAATTTAAATATATCACAAGTAGGGGTGTACACAGGTTTCCAGTGGTACAGAAGTGCGTATTTGCTTTGAAAATCACAAAATTATTTTTCATATTGTGGTAGCCCTGCTTTTTTGATTCGCTCTAAACATATTCATCTCGTTTTCCCATTCTATACTCGCCCTACCCTGGTTAATTATTTATAATTATGAAGAATATATATACCATATTGGGTTAAAATCCATGAGGTCAGTTCTCTATAAATACGTGTAAAAAATATTATTTAACTTTTTATTGTGGTAGTCCTGCTCTTTAACTCCACTTTTAACATCTTGATTTCATTATGGTATGTTGTACAAATCTTATATACAAAATTTAATTGAAATCCGTTAAGTCAATTCGTTCCAAATCCTTAATTACTAAAAGAGTTTAATTTGTAATTGTGGCACCCCTGTTTGGCTGATTAGGTTAAAATATGGTTTTGTATATGTGTATATTAAAAGTATTAAATTTGGTTAAAATTGATGTGAATAGTTCAACACAAATGCGTGTAAAAATAAGTTTTTTATCCCTTGTATTGTGGCAGCCCTGTTTTCTATATCTATACTAAACATATTTATTTTGTTATTTTATGTTGCATGCCTAAGTCATCCAAAATTTTGTTGAAATCGGTTGGGCCAATTCCTTCCAAAATTTATTAGACAAAAAATGCGTATATAATAATTTTATTTAACTTTTGTTCTCGATATTTTTCTCTCAGATGAGTATTTAACAAGATTATTGCGAATTACGTAGTAAAATACATGTAGGTCTTCATGTAAAGTGGTCTTAATTATTGATCGGTTTTAACCAAAATCGGAATCGGTCGACAAATTTTAGCAAAAATTCCAAATACCAAATTTCATCGAAGTACGTCCAGTGGTTCCCGAGTTTAAACATGCGGACGGACGAACGGAAACGACCTCCCCTATATGCGTTCACTTCGTGCGAAGAACGCATAATAACCCGTTCGCAAACAAATAACTCCGGACAGTCAAGAGTTATCGGACCGTAAAGAAATTCTTGTCGGTACATTTAACCTATTTTAATTACAAAACACATTTCGCCGTAGTTAAGTTGTCCTTTTCTCTGAAGGATCTATTTATCATGAATGATGGCATTCGCAAGGACACTCTAAGTCTCAATCTCTTTAACGGAGTGGGAAATCTTCGCATGAATCATTTAACCAAGCGGTTCTCTGGTTAGCGACCCCAAAATGATGTAAAACGCTCACATATGCGTCACGAGAGTCGTTCGACCCCTTCTGCTCCGCTGGAAAGATCTTCCTCCGAAGCTTTCCCTCTTCAACTTTCCTAACTGCCATTCCCTACGGGTTTTTTTCGCCACCTCCCAATCCTCCGTCCATTTTCGTTTCCAACACTTTCTTCGGGTCGGGCAGCCAAAAAGTAAACTTTCATTTACAGGGAATAAATGAGTCATTGCCAACACCAAGAGAAAAAATCGAATATTTACCCGAACAAAATATCCCACTTATTCAAATGATGTTAATCGGTCAACAATCCTACCGCGTAGAAATCAACAGCCTACTTCGCTAATCCAGTTCCACTGTCATTCCGAGAATTTACAAAGATCTACTTTAGGTACAAGCAATTGCAAATTTTTACCAAATAAAGAATTATTATCGAAAGGATTATTGACCACGGCAATGTTCTAACTTCAAATTCCACTCCGAAAATCCACCTTAATTGTTTTGAATAACTCTTAAATTAATTTTTACAGAACTGCTGCAATTCCCTTCGTAGGTCATCTCTAACTAGTCGAGTGTTGTTATGAACGCATACGAATGTGAAACTACGTCTTTAAGAGATGCAGAGTTTATTTCTTTCTTTCATGACAAATAGTATGAATAGTATTGCTGCTATCAGGAGCTGACCAAGTTCGGACAAGAGCTGATGAATAGCAGGAAAAATATTCTGCCTGGATCGGGAATCGAACCGGAGCCTTCCACTTGCCGGGCGGATACTCCACCATAGAACTAGCGAATCCTCAATAGTTAGTAAATATAAGGGAGAATATCGGCAGGTTCGATTCACGATCAAGGAAGAATTTTTATCCTGCTATCCATTAACTCTTACGTTAGTCTAAGCAGGGGTAGGCAACCTACGGCACGCGTTCCAAAAGGTGGCACGCGAAGAGATTTTACATGGTACTATATTTCAAAGAAGAATAACAAAAAATTTATTTAGAAAGAATTTTACTTTGATTTCAATTGTATTTCGTACCATAATGATGCCGCGTTATATTCAGGTTGCCTCACTATATATTAGAATCACTTTTAGTAAGCGTTATGGACTAAATTAATTGATGGGTGGCACACGAAAACGGTCACAGATGGGGAATACTGATAAATAGTGAAATCTAACAGAAAAACGTTGCCGACCCCTGATCTAAAATACGCCTTTAATGTATGAAAATTTAATACTTAAACCAGCACCGTTACTAGCTATTTTTGCGCCCGAGACAAACTACTTAATATCCGCCCTTCAAAAAATTGTTTCTAGTTTATTTACTTACTATTTAGATTTTTTGCGCCCCTAACTTACTTGCACCCGGGACAGAAGCCCCACCCCAGTTATTGATCTAAACTAGCTATCGTGAAATTAGGACAATGCTCTATCATACTTTAGGGCTTAGAAATATTTATTGCAAAACGTTAACATTTTTCTTCAAACAAAATTAATGCTATGAGGCAATAATAATACCAATAATATAATCGTAAACATTTTCTCCAATCAAATTATCTGCTACTATACCATTACCTATAACAATAAAACAATATCAGGTGCTTTTAAGTAACTCTGTATTTGATATGGCTTATGTGGGTATGTATCCCTTGAAACATTCCTCTCATCGGATCTCAAATGCACGCATCCCCGCACAAGCCGCATCAAATTCAATCCCAACAATCTAAAAGTATTAACCCCCATAAGAAGGAAAGACTATAACATCTTCTCCGACCATCAATGAAAATATTTCGCGAGAGCTAGTGTCAAAGCCAGCTGGTTAAGCAAATCCAGACATAACGTTTAGGAGTCGAGGATGATGTACACCCACCAGAGGCATGCTTAAGTCCCTCGACCTCCTATCCCACTCGCGAAAGATCCTTGCGCTTCTATTAATAGCGGGATGATTGAGGGGTCGTCTTTAAACCTGTGCCTCGAATGGTATACGCCACTTGCGTCATTCCGTCCCGGCCAACAGCTCCGTACTTGGGATCCGTGAGAAATGATGATAGCCGAAGCATAAGCACGCACACACATATACACACCCACACACAACTCTTGATCAGACCCCCTACCCCTCCGCCTCTTCCAAACCCCCGCATCACGCCACTCGACGAGAATGACCGAGAATATAGGGATGAGGGCGGGGAAAACCCCGTTCGGTCAGTCCACGGCCACTCCATATCCCTCACAGACTGACCACAGGGCGGAGAAACCGCATCTGGGACGCTATTGCGTGGGAGAGACGTGCGAAGGGTGGGAGTTATGAAGAGGTGGGCACAATGGGAAAGAGCGGGAGATAATCCCGTGGTGAAGGTGATTGAAGCCAAGTTTCGGGGATGGAGAGGTTTGGAAGGCGGGTGGGAGGTGGCGAATTGAAACAAGAGGAGGAGGATATTACTTTATTTAGCAAGAGCTCCGTGACCACTTTGTTTCGCTTTAGAGCTAATCGGGTTGACGGCACAGCGATAATAAGTGATGAAAAATGCTCGCTAAAGCGTCTCGTAGGACGTAATGGAACCATCGTGTCTTCGGGTGAATCGCTGACGGGTTTTAACGGCACAATATGCCGAGATACAATGCAATTCACTAATTCGTCTGAAGTGGAGGAATGACTGGGCGCTAAGTGTTCGGTAAATACGGACGACAGTGGGGGCGATAAACTTGCGAATAGAGGAACCTGTTGCGGCCTTGGGCTAAAAAGAAAAGCTAATATTTTTTTCTTAAAACAATTTCGTACGAGAGGTATTGGCAGTTACACGAGAATCCCTTCTATCGTAAAATAACAGATGATTCATTGTAGGAATTATTTTTATTATTTACAGATTACAATCGCTAAATTGCGCTGTTCCCGAGGAGCGAGCAATAAAGAGCGAAAGATTTTTTCAGGAATGTGCGTATAATACAAACTTAGAATTGTTGGAATTGAGAGAAGCTTACAATATAGATAATTCATTGCAATATATAATAAAAATGAATGCACACCAGTTCAAAGAACACTGCGATATATCTGCTATTTTGCTAAAAATTGTATAATCTAAAAAAGCAAGTTTATAATCCCTTTCATTTTTCTTAAATCCCATCAAAAATACCAGAATTCCGTTAACTAATTTATAAATACGGTAATTAGCTATAATTATTAAAGGTCTATAATAGAGGTGGCCAAAATGCGGCTTTTCAGACGTTAATATGCACCTCCTTGAGTCTCCGTGTAGAATCGCAGGATTAATTTTGTCAAGCATGCCTAAAGAGGCTCGTCCAATAAAACTGTCCAGGAGGCAATTCTATCTGACGAGCCATAATCACCCTACTAAATAGTTTCTTTCGCCTGTCATAGGATTAAACTCAAATTGTCTGGCCGGAGATTTCTCTCGGAAGAGCGAAGTTCAGCTACATCTACATCTACAGTTTACCCTGCAAGCCACCGCAAGGGTGTGTGGCAGGGGGTGTATTAACACCAAGGGGGAAAACTCCAAAATTAGGCCTTGGTTTACGCCCCTACGCGAGGTTACTTTTGATCGCAAGTTTTATTCTGCTCAGCTATCGTTCTAGGGAAAAATGAGCCTTTGTATCTCTCTGTCCAACAGGCTATCTCTCTTATTTTACGAGGATGGTCCATTCTACCGATATAGGTGGGAGTTCTTATTATTTCTTTGACGTCGCTGGAGAAAGTACTCGTTCTAAATCTTTCAAGAAGTTTTAACCTAGCACGTGATCGACGCTCAGCTAGTGATTCCCATCCTAAGTCCTGTATCAAGCCTGTAACGCTTTTATTTCTATCATAACAATTTTTGACGAATCTAGCAGCTTTTCGCTGCACTTTCTCTAACTCGGCAATTAATCCTTTCTCGTACGGATCCCATATGCTCGACGCATACTCTAGCAGCGGTCTAACTAAAGAAAAGTAACATGTCTCTTTGACTTTTTCTTCGCTTTTACCTACTATCCGTTTGATGAATCCTAGTTTCTGCTTAGCTTTCCCGGATATATTTCGTATGTGTGTGTCCCACGAGAGGTTACTTGTTAAAATGGCACCTAAGTATTTGACGGATTCGGCTAATTTTAGATGTACGCCTTCTATACTGTAATTCATCGCCTCAATTTCTTTGTTTCTCCAGAATCTCATGACGGAACACTTACCTAAGTTCAGCTCTAATTGCCACTCTTTACACCACTCGAGAATTGCGTGTAGGTCGTTAGAAAGTAATGCTTGATCAGCAGGACTGTTAATCTCTCTCTAAACTACCGTATCATCCGCGAATAACTTGATTTTACTTGTAATAACATTATCTAAGTCATTTATGTATATAAGGAATAATAGGGGACCGATGACACTTCCCTATGGAACGCCGGAGGACACGCTGACCGAATCTGATTTAAATCCATTTATGACTACCATTTGTACCCGATCATTGAGCTAAAAGAATATCAATTTCCTGTGATGAAAATGGTTCGCCCACCTGCGGTCCAAAGTATTATCCTTTTCTTTCTCGATGAACTGCTCCGTTACAAAACTCCTAAGGTCGATCTTCCACTATCATACATACTCCGTCATCTCTTATCGTCAGAGAATAAAATTTAATGCACCTTTCTGAGATAAAAAAATATCTCATTTTGGATCAAACGCAAGGGGTGGAAACACCTGTGTATGGGAAGGTATGCGCAATACCTACCTTCGATACTTGTGCAAAACGTGCGTTACTAGTAATCCGTTTTGCGACTACAGTAAAACCTCGATTTAGCGCCATCGTTTGTCCTTCACTGACATTGGTGTTAAACCAGGATAGCGGTAAATCGAGGCATGTGCTTGTTCTGTGTAACTATAAGATGGTAGTTCTGTTCACAATGATTCATGGGGGTATGCGGGGATGGCACTATACAGGGGGGCGCTAAAGCGGGGTTTGACTATATATCTCCCATGAAACATTGATAGCTATCAATTTAATTATGTATATCAGTAGGATAATTGTAAACGAATGAGCTAATTTACAACAGGATTCTTGCATTTAATGGACAAGTAGGACTAGCGCAAAGTAGAAGTTTTGTGTAAGTTAGACGCGTTTCTCTTCATATCTTACCCCGTTGGAATATAAATTTTTGTTTCTGTCAGAATAACATGATACAAATATTCTTTTCCACTATGGAATTTAAAAAATTCAAATTACGAATAATTAACGATATTCTATCGGAGAATTTAGGAATTGAAATTTCATATTTTACTTTCGGTATTATAACAGCTCTAATTATGTTATCCAAGTACATATCTCATTTTCACTCTGTACTTCAATATGAGTAAAACGTGGCTGTCCTCACAGAGTGCAAGGACCCAGACGTGCCATTTTCGTCTTACATTTAAATAATCTCTCAAATATAGAAAAGCTAGTAGTCAATAGAAGATTTTAAAAGACAATTTTCTCAAAAAATAGTTCTATCATAAAATTTTACATGAAATACAATGTGTATTATGCCTTTCTCTACAACAGAGGTCGGCAACGCGGCGACCGCGGGCGCCATGGCGCCCGCAAGACATTTGTGTGTCGCCCGCCAGCCAAAAAGAGAACTCAAGTTAAAAAATTACGGAAAACTCTCAGAAGACCAATAAGTTGCGGAACAAGATGAAGAATAAAACTTTGCAACCAACATCTTAATCTTACATCACACCGAGCCGAATTGTATGTCTGTTACAAAATAACATCGTCAAGGTGAGGACTTATAAGCGAACAGAATGGGGACATACATTGTTGGATAAAGACATTGTTGTCATTAACAGAGTTCTTTTCATGACTCCTCCGTTACCCCTCTCTTGAGAAGCCGCTATCGTGTTTGTGTGATTGCCGTGCCTGTGCTGACAATTCATACAAACGTTCTCGTACGAACTGTACGAAAAGATAGGGAATTCTCCGCCCCTAGTTTATGCTAGGTGAAGGTGTCCTGTCGCCTTCAATCGCTATTACGGGTGCAAGGCTAACTGAGATCCTTGTTCTCAACCCGTTGTGTACTATAGCTCCGTTAGCCGGTTCAGGCTATTTGGAGGTAGGCGCTCGATACGGGAAACCTATTTCCCTATGTCGCGTGAAACTCCCAAGTTCCTGTCAAAAGTGGTTGGTTTCGGAGTTCTGTCCTCCGTCTTGTAGCATAACTTGGCTCGAGTTATTGTTGTGAGTCGTTGGTTTCGGAGTTCCGTTCTTCGCTTAGTATACAAAGTACAGGGTTTGGGAGATTTTTCTTCGTCTCTTACAATATCAGCCAGTGATAGCCTATTTCCCTCTTCATTGGTTAAACATAAATCAATTTAAATTGACCAAGAGTTCACAATATTTCTGATATTTTCCCGATATTCAGTGTGTTGAGTTTATTAATTCATTTGTAGAAAATTTCATCCCCATTATGAGTAATAAGAAGCCAAGGACATATTACTTCAGTGTTGATTGGGAAGAACAATTCTGTTTTATTGATTTGAAAGGAAAGCGTGTTTGTTTATTGTGCAATGCTTGTGTCGCACTTTCAAAGAAAAGTAATGTTGAAAGACATTTTAATACGGTCCACGGAAATTTTAATGCTAGTTATCCGTTAAACTCGGAGATCAGGAAAAAGAAAATCTAACTTAACTGTAAACAGAGAAACATTCCTTCGTTTAACTTCCAATAAATATTAAAGCCTTTGACTCTAAAACGCTGAAAACCTCGGCTTGACCCATATTTATGATTTAAGGATGTAGCTATTTCAGGCAATTACCAAAACATTTTCGGGATTTTTACAAAAACAAAAACGGAATGATACTATAACTGCAGGATAATAAAACCGACAAACTAAATAAAGATTAGCCTATACCGATAATCGTATATCTGAGAACGATTCTAACAAATACATGAGAGATGAAATGCAAAAATTCAGTCATTAAGCCAATTGTAAATTCAATCGATCCTCTTACTGAAAAATCATTTGCACTGCTTATTCTTGCATATAAATTTCTGAAAATAATACTCGAAAAGCTCTGGAGCGGATAAATAATAAACGTAACTCCTACATTTATAAAAAGATAAACGACATGCGCAATTCTTACTGCAAAACGGCTATCCACAAAGGAAATTCAACGATCCCCAAATTTATTGAATTTCTTATCCAAATCAAAGAATGTTGAAACAAAACTGAGAACGGCTACTTTGCAGTTGAGATAAATATATGGTCTTCAAAACAGTTAAATATCTATATGATTTACCTAAATGATTTATCTGACGCCCTCCCTAATTCATTCTTAGAAGCATTTAATCGTAAAACATTTCAACTTTGAAATTTAGTTGTGAAAATGGACACTTTCGTTATTCTTTAATCGCGTACTTATCAATTAAAGGGAATACGTATTAATAAAAGCGACAAAATATTATCGTACACCAGGGGTTGGCAATTTACGGCCCGCGAACCGCACACGGCTTCCGAGATCGCTTTATGCAGCCAGCGAAGCTTAGATTAAAAAGTGGTAGGTAAAATTAATATAGACAATCTCATATTTTTACATTAAAATTATGGTCACAAAACCTTTTCAGGTGAAGTTTAAACGCCAGACTTTCTTTTCGCTAATATAAGACTAGAGAATCTCTAGATAACTTCTGATTTAAACATTCATCCGGCCCGCCGAAGCTATCGTGACTTTCAATGCGGCCCTCTGAAGCATTCACAACTAAGAATGCGGCCCGCCATGCAGGAAATATTGTCGATCTCTGCTGTATACTATGAGACGTCTCAAGTGAAGAGGTCGAATAAAATGTTTCAACATTATAAACAACTTCTGAATTAACTCGGCTTCGTGACCGTGATGCAACAGATCTTCCACAATCGCAGGAAACCCAAGCAAAAATGAGTGACGAAGATTTAGAACAATAACCAAAATTATAGAGAAATGAACAATGCAAGGATCGAATTAACTATGTGGGGAGAACATCTTATGCGTTTAGGCTACTGCTTGGTGAACGCATTGTCATTGTTTTAATTAATACGATTCGCAGATATACTGAAATCAACTCATGACACACGCGTGCCTCTTTTCCCTATTTGGTGCGACAATTAAAGATAAACAAAATGAGTACGACAGTCAATAATACTACGTAGTGAGAAATAAGAATAATGGAATTCATGATTGCTAATCGATATTTCGTTTATCGATTATATTCACCGACTGCAGAAATGACTAATGATACAGATGTTCACGTTTTGACGTGGGAATCTGATTCGCCCAAAACAGGATATAATCGCAACTAATCGGCACACGCTTGAGAAAAAGAGGATCTACTACTACTCACACACCAGTTACGAACTGACGGAATTTTATCTCAAACAGCACTCTTGTCACCCTCCAACTCCTCCTTTCAAAATACGCGGGCCTCCATAGTCAATATACTCTTGCAAAAATTAGGCGTTAAAGTTAACATAATAATGTCATTTTCACCTCGTTGGCTACCTCAACTTCATACATTTCATGACGAAATGTATGAAGTCCAGAATGAACCAAATCAAACACACGGTAAATTTTAAGTATAAACGTAAATCCGTTATCTGAAAACTCCAGCTATAGCGATTAATACAAGTTTCCTCCGTGAACGATACATACTATATTATTTTCACCAAGAAAAAGTTTTCAAAATGATATTCGAAGAAAATTAGGTTAGGGAGCTCATTATATTCGTACTAGTATAAGAGCCTGTCAATATGACGGGTATGCGTGGATTAAGTATTAAATTTAAGCCACTTCCCATCCTTCATTCTTTTCTCTCCTCTCTCCCATCCTCCTCTATCTCAGCCTCCTTCTGACTCCCTCCCTCTCTCTTAATCTCTCTCTTCCTCACTATGACTACCTGCCTCTCCCCCCCATCATTCTCTGGAAATATAGATTTCCTAGTCACAATCTCGCCCTAATAAGGATCATTATATATATATATTCATAGGAGATCTCCTCCTGTCTCTCTCCTTTTTTCTTCCTCGCTCTCCTTCTCTATCTCTCATTAAAGCATTCAAAGCACGCTTTCCTTACGTACATAATACGAGTGGTCGGATCATACACCAAGATCTAAACTTGTAAATAAACCAACGTAATCTCCAAGGCAACAGCACTTACTTCAACCATGTGGAGCCCCTATGTATTAGATAATAAATTCCACGAGTTCTCTCAGAATATTTATAATTTTCCGCAAAATTAAGGCAACTATCCGTAATTTCCAAAATCTCTGGCAACCGGCTCGTGTCCAGGTTTTCGTATTTCAAGTTTCGTGACTCAGATCGCCCTACATGAGCAATAAGAATAATCATCATTAAGACAATAGCCTATATGTTACACTAAAATTTATGGAAAAATTAGAATATTTTGTGTTATGGCATCATCATCCTTGCCTTTAGCACATATTTGGATTTAAAAAGTTGTGGATTAGGTGATGCCATTATATTTAACAATTAAAAAGAGTTAAAATTTCTCGAAAAACTACGAAACACAACATTAAAATACTTTTCACGTTTTACTGAATTTCGTGTTTGTGTATAATGACGTCATCATAAGTTTACATCTTAGTTTAAAAACAATGGCATAATATTATAGTCTATAAATAAATGGAATATTTTGTGTTAGGATTAAGACCACCATATGTTTATCTCGTTGGTTGGCATTAATGATATTATGTAATCTAGTCCAATAATTCCCATTGAAAGCATTAAATCAATGCTCTTGAATTATAGAAAATTAATTCCCATTGAAAGGCATTACAGTCATTGCTATGGTAGTTAATATTTTTTCTAGTGACCTATCCTCATACCAAATTTCAGCTCAGTAGCACTTCAAGAAATGAGCTGGAGACTGGAAATTTTTGATGCAAGTAGGCCTTTTTACATAACCGACTAGAAAAATCTAAAATCTCAAAACGTTTAACAATGCGACATCTAAAAATTCGCAAATGTTTAAACAATTTTTTAAGATTTATGTATTTCTGAATGTTCCACTAAGCTGAAATTTTTGTAAAGGTAGAATTTTTAAAATAACCAAATAGATATTATAGAAATTTTGATATAATAATTAATTCGGCTGTTATAAATTCTTAAAGTTTAAACAAATAGATACATGTTGACGTACTAGGGTACGAGCTTGGGAGCTGAAATTTGTCAGTATTTAGAACTTAGTGCATAAGCACAAATAAACATGTAAAAATCTCCATGAAGTTTTTATTGCGGCTAATAAAAATTTATAAAAGTTAAACAATCAGATAAATATTATTTCACTTCTAGATGTGCTAAAACTTTAAAATTTGTCAGAAATGCGTGGCATTAGTACCCTACAATGGAAAAAGTATAATATTCTTAAAATTACAAATTTTAGGGATCGCTTTTCTAATAATGAAATATCTCTTTGAAAAATTAATGTTTTTCAAGGTGAGATGAAAAGCTTGTAGAATACAAACACCTTTTACTAGTATCCTATATATATATATATATATATATATATATATATATATATATATATATATATATATATATATATATATATAACAACTTACGGAAAAGGAAAGGTAAAATGAATATATGGATGTCAACAAGGTGTTGGGATGAGGAAACCCAGTGAGCACTCACCAATCAGACGACTTCAGGTTGGCGAAGCCCCGGGGATGTCGAAGCGACACACGTAAAATAACACAAAAACACAGAAACATCACAAACGTAGAAGCTTTCGGAACTACTCCTTCTTCAGCTACAGAGAGAGAACTGATGGCGGTGACACTGGGTGGAGGCATGGGGGTGGAAGGGTAGTGCGGAAAGGTCGAGGATTGGAGGATACGGAGGGGGTTGGGGATGGGTAGGGTGTTGGGAGAAGACAGAAAGGGTGTGAAAAGCTATCGAAGGTTGAGGCCTGGGGGAGTGAAGGAGTTTAGGAGATGGATATGCGAAAGCTCCCACTGACGGAGTTGGGGAGCCGAAGCATTGTCGGGGAGAGCGCGAATGACTCTCACTGTGAAGCAGTTGTTAAACTTTAAATTATGTTTGTTCGCATGAACGGCCACCGGCAGCGGTCGTTTGAGAATGACGCTGTTGCGGTGGCCATTCATGCGGATGTTGAGGGGATTGCTGGTGAGGCCAACATAAAAGGCGGGACATTGGGTGCATCTCAGGAGGTAAATGATATTGCGGGTGGTGCAGTTGGTGGTGGAAGTTATGGGGTAGGTGATGTTGGTTGTGGGACTGGAGAAGGAGTTGCAGGGGGGGTTTATTGGGCATGTTAGACATCGGGGTCTACCGCAGGGGTAAGATCCGGCAGGGTGTAAAGGCGTGGGTGCTGGGGGTTCTTTCTTCCATAGAATGTTTGCCAGATTAGGGGGACGGCGGAAGGAGAGCATCGGTGGTCTGGGAAATGGGATCTGGTGAGGGGAGGATGAGAGGATAAGGTGGGCGGCTTTCAGGATGTTTTTCAGAATGTCCTGGATGCCGGGGAAATACAGGGTGGTTAGGGTGAGTTGGAGGGTGGAATCGGTGGTGGTGTGGGTATTGAGGTGGGAGTTAGGGGTGGCGGGTGCGACTGCCCGCCGGATTTGGTCTCGGATCAGATCCGGCGGGTATCCGCGCTGTAAGAAGGCATGTTCGAGGGTGGAGCAGTACTCGGACAGGGAATCTCTGTCCGAGCAAATTCGGGCTAGGGCATAGGGAATAGAGGTTTTGGTGTGGAGGGGATGGCAGCTGTCGAACTGGAGATATTGAAGGCGGTTGGAAGGCTTGAGGTGCACGCTGGTGTGGATTTTGTTTTCCCGGATGGAGAGACCGACATCCAGGAAGGTGATGTTGGAGGCAGAGGAGTGGTGGGTGAAGGAAAGCGTGGGGTGGGATGAGAGGCGTTGTAAAAAGGATTGTAGCGAGTCGGGTCCATGTGTCCTCATCCCAACACCTTGTTGACATCCATATATATATATATATATATATATATATATATATATATATATATATATATATATATATATATATAAGAAGCCGCTATTTATAATGATAAGGATTGAGAAGGTTTAACAATGACACGGTCGGCAAAGGCAACATATCGTTAAAGGGTTAAAAATTTCCAATAAATATGATTTAAACGTATAAATTGAGCGAATCGTAGGCAAAATGTGAAGATAAGAATAAGAAATGTTATTTATTTTTCTTTGAAACGGTCCAGGTCCGAAGATCTTAGGTCAATTCTTTCTAATTTGAATTTGCAAAAGAGTAAAAGCCTGTAAGTCGAAAAATCGATTTTACGTGTTATCTTATGGGAAATTGAAATCACCTTCTGGAGTCGAACCCGAGGCCTTTTTTGAGTTTTTTTGTTATTCCCTATTGGTGCGTGATCATAACAATCATACAATATTTGGTTGAATTGGCTGAAGAAACGGCTGAGATGTTGAGCGTTATGGACAGAATGGCCAAGTGACCAAGAGAATAAGCGTTTTATAGTTAGGTAAGTGATATTACAAAACGCAAATCTTTCTCCGCTCCACGCCGTAATATAGGATTTTCTATCAACAATTCTTGACTTTCAGAGCTATCAAAACTTGAAACGACACGTAAACGGACACAAACTGTTCACGAAAAATCGCTGAATGGCGATTTTATCGTTAACATTCGATTTTGTCGTGCTTGGAATATTTAAAAACTTAAGTGCAGAGCAAAGCGCCCCATATATGTCTGTGCGTGCGCATCTGTTTACATATAAAGGACTTTCAAAATTATCATTCCCAATGCCAATTTAAATATAGACTAACTTACAAAAAGGAAATTAAGAGATGAAAAAACTTTCACTATCTCACACTTTATTTCTGTATTTAAGCTCCGACTTATGGAAGCAAGTTTAACGCCGGAATCGCACTTGTAACTTGGCCGTCGTTTTCGAACTTGCTGGACGTTTGTGCACACGGGAGTGGGCATCCACCCGCCGTTAACGGAAAAGGCAGGAATAAAACAAAAACCATAACAAGTGCTGAAAGCCTCCAGGAAAAGCAGTGCAACGCCCTGAAACCACAGGCGAAAAACAACCAGCTGCAAGAAAGTGGGCATATATACACAAACTTCCCATAAACTTTCATATTTCGGAACTAATCCGGATTTTTGTGGGCCATCCTCGGCGGAAAAAACTGGGTATTTCCAAAGACGTGTTACACCTCCGCTATTCCTTTAACCTCCGCCTGAGAACCGGACGAAAAAATTCCCAACGCGGTTATAATGGGAAATCCCACTCGTGACGAAATTAAAGGTAAAAACATCTTTACAAAAAAACAAACACAAAAGCCACGCAATATGAAGGAAGTATTATGCGAGTAAGCAAATCTTCCGCCTGTAAAACAGGTTCGAAAACACTTATACCACTCTCCAGAATTAACTAAAATGGTGCCGTTGAAATGGAAATTTATATTCGTTAGCAGAATCCGTACCCGTCGTTTATTGCGAAGTTACTCATTCGACGGCAAAGGAGGATTATAATGAAATATAGTTAGATAACGAATTAAATTGGCAAGTGATGCGCTTGTATTGCATTATCAAAATACGGCCAAGACATTTATTAGTTTTTTTCTGAATTCTCAGTGATACTAAGGATAATAAAGCACGCTTTCATCTTCATGCGACGGCCAGCAGTGCAGCGCTAAAAAATAACCTAAATAAAAACAAGCTAATTTTAGATGTCCCCGTGAATTTTATCGTCTTTTCCTCCCAGAGATTCATTTCTTGGTTGCTCAATCACAAACATTTTCTGTAAGAGGCATCAGAGTGGCAAGTGACATTTTTTTATATTTCCAAGTATTTAATTTTGTCTCGGGGTCTCGCAAAATATTTATATTGCCGTTTTTACTTAACAGGGTGTGAATAAATTTGACTAATAATTAATGCTCGTTCTATCTCCTTAAATCTTATGCACCACATAAAACTCTCTTAATATACGAAAGTATGTACATCAATGTACCTTATAAAAATTGCAATTTTGAAAAGTTTCTAGAAAATTAAAAATTCAAACCTTCGTAATCGAGCTCATCTAATAGCTTGAATCCGAGATATAATCCAGGCAGCTCCTAAATCCGCTAAAGCAGAGTTTTCCACTCCTGTTTTTTGAAGCCTGCTAAAAGAAGATACTGCTGTTCGTGCTCCAACAAATTTCACCTAATAACAGGCAGGCAAAAAAACATTATTTTCAGTATTATAAAATTATATACATGTAATACAAACCCACGCATCTAGTAGGCAATGTTTGGGTCTGCAAAATAGTTGTAATTGATTACTAAATACGAAACTGCATGAAAACTACTATACTGGCCATACTGCAAAAGCATTACACACAAATTACATTTGATGCGAGCACATGAACTCCGGAGATATTTTAGGGTATATTACGTAGCTAATTGAATTTAATCAACTATCCCATGATATTTGAAAACTTCAAATTATAAACATTATTTGTGTTAAATGTCTACTATATCTACTAATTGAATTTGACGCAAACCAGGTCGGAAAAATATCTTGAAGCCATTCTTGAATACATCAAAGTTCATCTATGTCGACTGCCAATTAAGCAGAAGAAAGATCAGAAAATGTTTATAATTTTCAATTTTCAAAACTAATATATTTTGCAATTATCATTAAACCTAAATTTTTGAATTTATAATTTTCTCCATGCGAAGAGAAAGAAAGAAAAAGAATTGTTTTCGTGAAAAAAATGGAATTCAAGATTTTAACGAAAATACAGGCTTTTACGTCAGGTTACATTCATGGAGACCGCGACGAAAAGCGGATCACTATTTTCCATGACTACCAAAACTGCTTTAGAGAAGGAGCTCCTCCTTCATTAGTTGCTGCGACTGCTTTGACAAAAGTTCGCCTGAGATAGTTGGTCTTGCATGATGAAATTACTCTTTGGTTCATGGGCTACAGCAATGATGTCGTATTAGACGGCAAGAAAAATAACCTAATGTCAGGGTTAAGATCATCAAGAGAGAGTAGATGCCCAGGTGCATTGTCCACGATATGCAATGCTTTAAATGCAAGATTTTTATCCATGCAATATTTTTTTGACAGGAGTAATATGATGTGAAAGCCAATCCTCAAAGAGAGATGCGGTAACCCAAGCTTTTGCATTGGATTTCCAAATCACTGGAAGCAGGGGCGTACTGATAGGCCCCGCAACCCCCACAATGCGGGAGGGGGGGGGGGGGTCGAGATTTAGGGGGCTCCCAATCATTCAAACCTTACTAAGGCGTCTGACGCCCACTTTAGAAACCCGAAAAATGTAATTGCGACTTCTAAAATGCGGCTTTATAACGCTGAGAAGAGGCATTTACCCCCCCCCCTTTTTAATAAAAATTAGAAAATGCATAGTTATGCATGGAAATACTTTTTAATGCCTTCTTACATCACTGCAATATACTTTAATGCTCTTTAAAGCACAATGTGGAAACATCTATCAGATTAAACAAGGTAAAGTTACGTTTACTGAAAAATCAGTTAAATATGGCAAAAAGAGTTCTAACGTCGGGTGAAACGCGGGTAACGAGCAGGTGGAAGTTCGCCGTGGACGAGCTGTCGCGACACGTAAATCGCGCGTAAAAAGTAAAAAATTTCTTAGATAAAAAAATCTTACGTAAGCATTGGTCATACTCCCCTTCCCCCTAAGGGGGTTATTTACAGGTCCCATATGAAAAGGGGTTCTTTGAAGTGCACCGACATCGTACAATACACTGGATCGACGGCTTCATTTCCCCGCCAAAGGAATACTTGTCATATTTTTTAGCCGTAAAATATCACCGACCTTGACCAAGAACGGAATGCTCCACCGGCGTCGACCGATAACTAAGTTAATAAGCATACTCAATGTCATAGAGTAATGAATGCGTCTTATTTTTCTTGTCTCTATGGAATTATAAGGATTGTTAAGCATAATATAATATTTTGAACCCATTTCTCCACATGGATTAAAGTTAATAAAAGAAACAAACATTATTATATTTTTTTATAATTTCAGGCTTTTCAAAATATCAGTAGCGTTTGTGTGAGGGGTGGGGAATTCTTCATTAATATACAGGCAATGATAAGTAATTCAGCTTGGAAAATATTTAAGATTTACATAGGGGGCCCCCGTATTATTTGCTGCGGGGGGGCTCCCAGATTTTCCGGTATGCCACTGACTGGAAGAATTCCCTTTGCATAGCCCTTAAGTGATCTTGAAATTTCCGAATAATACACCAACATTGGTATTATTTTAAAGTCTCCAGCAGCATTCGATCCCAGCGATAAAGTTAATTGCCCTTAGCAACTTTAAATCCAGGCCTTGATTTTTCTTCCTTTGCTATGCAGGTCCTTGAGGGCATCTTCTTCCAGAAGAGGCCAGTCTTGTCAACATTAAATATTTGTTGTTAATAATAGCCCCCCTCCTCAATGATCTCCACTAATTTCTTAAGGAAATCACTCGCAGCCTGCTCATTAGCACTTGCTGACTCCTCTTGCACTCCAATGTTATGCAAATTGAACCTGGATTTAAACCGTCCCATACTTAACTCAACAGGGAACCACTTATGGCCTCATCTAAAATCCTGGCTTTACCTTCAATTATGCTAGCTACAGGAGCACGAGGCAGCACAAACTTACGGCCTATCTCACAATAAGTAGTTGACATACCATAATCACAAAGTTTTATTATTTTGGACTTAATTTCCAAATACCGACTTCCTAGAGCGCGTCTTGGCTAAAAAAACATAATCATTTTACTTGTTGTCTGACATTATTAAAGAATAGTACATATATAAGTATGTACTATATACACAAAAATAGTCCCGGAGCAGGTCGAAACGCGGACTGGCCTCCGCGAATCAACTTATTCACAAACAGATGAGTAATTATGACAATGCGCATAAGCGGATCACGAGGAAGGAAGAATGAAAAAATGTTATTAATTAGGAACTTAACGTATGTACAGAGCAACCAAAAGCGGAACGACGAAAAGCTTAAACGTACCGAATATGCGGATCACGAAGACAAAAGAATGAAACAAAGTTGTCAAGTAGGAACTGACGTATGAGCGGAATGACGAAAAGCGCAGACTACCTATACATGTTTTAAGGTCCCCAGAATACGTTTGCACTATTTTCTCGATGTCTGTGTGATATAACTTGTGTGTGCGCTATAACCCAAAAACTACTGATCTAATGAACACGAGACTTTATATTTAACATTTTTAATAAAAAATCAAGCCCTGAATAGTTTTTGGCTAAATTGGTCGACCAGAAGTGGAGGTTTACTCCGGTCATTTTTCCAAATAACTCTTTCAAGACATAATTTACGTAAACATTCCTTATATCAAAGTTTTAAATAATATATTTTTCTACAACTTTTGTTTGAAACTTTTTTCAAAAAACAAATTAAGAGATATTTCGATTATCCGTCAGGATTTGTTTGCTTCCGTTGCTGCGATAAATTTTTCTAATTGTTGATAGCGATGCCTACGCTGCCAAGAGTAATTTCAATTGGGATGAAAATTATCCCAATGCCACCTAGTCATATTTTGTAAACAAATTTTCTTGTAAATATTGTCAGTGATCCCAGCGTTCAGCGTTTATAACATATTACAATTTTTACTTTATTTTTATGAATTATTTTAATTCGCAGGTTTATATCCCCCTTACGCCCGCCTTACTTCGGTATTTCCTCATATTTTTCTATTGCGCTCTATCATAAGGATCGATTACAATGATGGCTTCTGGATTGTTGGGCAATATTTGCACCATAAACCACTTCTGTCTCATCATCTGTTTCTCCTAAAGTTTGTTCCGTATTTTTTGCATAAAAAGTGCAGTCCTTCAATTATAGCATATTCATTGCACTTATGTACCAATGCAGTACGATATGTGAGCCACAGCTTTCAGGTGGCGTTATTCCACGATTTAGATGTTTCAGGAATGCCTGTTAGGCTGTTTCACCGACTTTTCCTCACCAAATTATCAATGAAATCAAAACTTACCCAAGAATTGACACAGCACACAGTCACCCTTATTTAATTATTCGTTTTTTATTATTTACCTCTCAGATATTTGTGTGTGTGTATTTTTGGCTAATCAACCTCTTGGGATATTATAGCAATAGCTCTTTCCACACCGAATACACTTACAAGGGAGAAGGGAAACCCGGTACCGGCATTAGCCTACTCTTAACGAAAAGCACCAGTGGGGACCAACGGCTTAACGTCCCTTCCGAAGGACGGAATGCAGGTTTTGCGCGGTCTCCTCAAACCATACAAACAGGGGGCCGAGCAACCTTGGAAAAAATTCTACTTTCGCAGGATTCGTACCCGCTGCCCTTTCGGGCAGCAGGCGCAGGCGAGTAGCAGCCAGCGTCCTAACCACAACACCAGCTCCCTCTGATATTTTTGAGGCAGAGGGATAATGTAGCACCGCACGGCATAGTTCCTTCTATTTTTTTTCATCCATGGGCGGAATGAACTTCGCTGTACGCACGTATATGAAGATAATCCGCGGATGTGCGCCAGATAAAACTATCCATTATTAATGGGCGCGCGGCTTTAAAAATTTAGCGCGCGGCACTACAAAAACTGCTGCGCGGCTTAGTTAGAGGGAACCACGCTGAGCGGTGGATTAAATTGTCTCCCCTGCGCTAAAAAAATCAATGCAAAAGTCTTCCGGCTAACATTCAGTATGTAATGTAGCTACTAATATCTTCCAAAAAGGTTTATCACTGACAGCATCGGTAATGGCAAGTAAAAATGCAAAATTAACTAATTTGATTTGATAATTTCTTTGTAGGCGCAGATTAATTTATTTCTAACGTATCTCGTTTTAATCTCTTCTATAAACTCACTAAGAGTCCAGTTTCTGCATTGTTTTAAATATCTAACTTTTCTTTTTGAAAAGCCGCTTACAATAATTTAAGACTTTCCTCGTTGCTTCGTAAAATATCTACTCTTCAGTTTATTACTAAATACATAGAATTTTTCACCATAATACCGACTGAACAAAATATTGCGTCAGCCAGGAACGAAAAGGAAATAACAAAATATACTCACATGCCTCATTTTAAGTTAAACTAAGAAAATCCTAACCTGATAGGGTACGTCGAGGCTATTTTGGGTCTTGAATCAAAATAAGGGATGCCGCCACTGCGTAATCACTCTGCGCACGATACTAACTTGGACGTTGCGTGTGCAAGAAAGGGTTTTAGCTCTGTTGTGACGTGCTAGTGCCATTTTGTCTGCAGCAGTGATCGTCTTTGTGCCGACCTTTATACTTACGATACGTTACGATGGTCACAATTTGCCTTGTGAATAAGTGATTCTTTTGTTAGAATAAGCTCTAACTCACTTTATAGACGTTAAATTTGCATCAAAAGTTTTACTGCACATACTTAAGGGAATGTAGATCTCAGTGGCGCGAAACACGGTGTATTGTGTAATATTCTTCCGCTATTCACTGCGAAAAGTTTATCATTGTATTTGGGGCTATTGGGGCCACAGGATGTGGGGCTATTGGGGTCACAGGATGTGGGGATATTGGGGCCACAGAATGTGGGGCTATTTTGGTTGGATTTTGGGCAGCTAAAGATAGTTTTAAGACAACTCTGAGAACAATTTCTGCAGTATATCGTTTCTGTGGCAGTTATGCTTTCTACTCGGCATCCGCCGTTAAAGTAATTAATGATCTCAGAGAATGCAGTCGTTGAAGACAAGGCAGGACGAGTTGCTGGTCATCCCACAATTTTCAGTAATGTGGAGGAGAGGGATTTGTCTAACAGACTGAAGGACTTGGCGAGTCGTAGTTTCGGTTGCACTGCAATTCAAGTGCGCAGAGCAGCGTTCATGTACGCACAACGAAAAGGGATGCTGCATAAAAAATGGACAGATAGGATGAAAAACGATGAAGTGCTACGAAGAGTAGGAGAGAAGCGAATGATTAAACCAGACTATTAGAACGAGGAAGGCAAACTGGGCTGGACATTACTTGATGAGAGAGAGCGAGTATGATTAAAGACGTGTTAGAAGGAAAACTTGATGGAAAAAGGAAAAAGGTAAGAAAAGGTTTCAGCTGATAGACGATTTGAAAGGAAAAGAGAGTATCAAGATATGAAGAGGACAGCGGAAAATAGGAGTACATGGAGAACCAGGTTTAACCATGAATAATCACGGACCTGTCTACGGACAGACTACCTATGATGATGATGATGATGATAGAGACTCCCACATCACTCAACAGCTGGTAGACACTTTTGCAACTTTTTACGCCCATTCAAGCAGAAAGTTTATCATAATTATATTGTAGAGTTTATTCATATTAAAGTATTAACTATATAAAAGTTGGTTATAAAAATTCGTTTTATATCTTCAGTTGTTCTCCTTTAAATCGATTTTTAATCTGGCGTATTGTTATTATGCACAGTTTCCATGTTTTTATACGTTTCAACTAAAAAAAATCTGCGTTCAGAAACGGGAGAATTAGCTAATCTGCTACGCTAATTCAGTGGTAGAATATCCGCCCAGCAAGTGGAAGACTCGAGTTCGATTACTGGCCATAGCAGAATTTTCATTCGTTACAAAAATATTCCCACTTTTACAACTTATGCCTGTCAGCATAGGATCTTAAGATCGCTTTATTCCATCAACTTTTAAACTGATTAAACAACTATGTGACTAAATTTTAGAATGCAGCTGATGATGATAATTCAGTGGCCATTGGTTAGCTTACCTATTATTTTTGTTGGAAAATGAACTTGGAAGTAAATATTTAGATGCGCTTATTTCTATCCTTATTATTGTAATATTATTTTTACTTTCTCCATATACGTAGTATAGGGGAAAGTATTATATTCATGAAAAAAATCGACTTCGAGATTTCAACGGAAATACGTTTTGAGGTCCTATGAACACGTTTTGACCCTTTTCACGATGATGTCTGTGTGTGTGATAGCTTTTTGTGGGTGCTCTAACTCAAAAACTATTCATCAGGTCAACGCAAAATTTTATATTTAACATTTTTATAAAAGTCACAAGAACTGCTTCATTTTTGGTAAAAATCGGTCTACCGGAAGTGGGTGTTTGCTCTTGTCACTTATCCGTTATTTTGAAATATTTGCTTTAATATTTGATAACTGTAAAAATGTATTGGAATAAAAGTTGTAGGAAATTTCATTTTTTACAACCGTTGTTTGAAACATTTTCCCATATAATGCATTGTTTAAGAGATATCTTATATTTTTAGCTGTCACCACCACGCCACCTACCGGTGACTATTGTTAACAATTGACTCTTAGTTACGTCTTAGTAACGCTCCTTTTTCTTTTCTTAATTGTTGGAGCTTTGTGGCTATATCCAATATCAGAAGGCTATGGTTTGAGTTTATTTCTGTTCTTTGTATAGTAAAATATTTGCGCAGTTTCTTAAAATATTTATAATTATGTAACCTATTTGGAATTTTTAAAAATATTACAGATATGGAGAAAGTCATCTGGTGGCCAAATCAGATTTTTAATTTTTATACTTCACTTTGCTGTCTATGTAACTCGGAAACTACGGTCGGGTTTGGTGCGTTTGCAGAGCCGGTTTGGAAAATTGCGGAGTCCTGGGTAAAGTGTACGTTTGAGGCTCTCTTATGGTTCAACAACTTTTAATAGTATACAGTCAGACCCCGATTTAGCGCCACCGTTTGTCCATCACTGGCATTGGCGCTAAAGCGGAGGTGTGTTTATGTATCTATGTATTCATAAGATGGCAGTTTTAATCACAACGATTCATGGGCGGCATGCGGGTGTGGCATTACATAGGGGGGCGCAAAATTGGGGTTTGACTGTATTTTAATAAATAAGGCAACTTTTCTCCCACTATGACAGTGTTCGATATTTTTCCATTTTTTTATGTATGCACAATAAATATTTTTCAGAGAGCGCGGAGCCTAGTTCAGTCGCTCTGCCATCAAGCCAAGTCGGTCCTCGTACACCTTATATATTTCCAATTTTTGCGAATCAAATTTTAAGTCTACTTTTCTGTATATGTATTTTATCTTATAGTTTACAAAATGAAACACGAATAAGGCCTAAAACGAGAACTTCATTATGGCGAACAAAATTTGTTGACGTTACATGGCAGGGGCGGAGTAGGCCAGTGCTTCTCAACCAGGGGTCCGCGCGTTATTTCTCGGGGATCCGCGAGATGAGTAGGACATGATGTTTATTTTTATCTATAACTTATTGCAGAAAATTACAATTGTTGTTATTTCTTAATTTGAAAATTTTCCACACAATTTTTTTGTTCCCGTACACAGCTCTGATTAATATTTCAAAGTGAAAAACAAGACTAGGAATGAAAAAGTATAAACTTTTCATGGGAATGGGGTCTGCAGAAATTGTAGGACTTCAAAGGGAGTCCGAGGCTGCAAAAAGGTGGGGAAACACTGCCCTAAGCGACCGCCTAGGTCAGGGGTGGGCTAACTACGGCCCGCGAGGGCAATTTATGTGGCAAGTAATGCCATTATGAAAGCGAACCGTAATATAAAATACAGATAATTTCATATTTGTAGCTTAAAATTATGGCCAGAAAACCTTTTCCAGTAATGTTATGGGGATAACATATCATTTATTATTAAGATTTTCACTAACAGGATCCCTCGCATTATCTCAAATAACTTCCGATATGAGCCATAACGTGGCCCGCCGAAGCATTCTCATCTGATTATGCGGCTCGCCAAAATCGGCCCGCCGCATAAAAAGTTTGACAACCCCTGGCCTAGGGCCTCGCACCTCTGGGAGCCTCGCGCTTAAAGGTGCGAGAGACGATAGTCAGGACCTTATTGTTATCATTGAAAAATGAATTACTTATAAGTTTTTAAGAAGTCAGCAGCTTTGTGCGAGGGAGGAAAGAAATGTTGATATTGAGTAGGAAAAGTCCCAACACAAATAAGCGATCAAATATCCTAACTGATGACAAAGATCATCGTATATGATAATGAGTGAAGTCCAGTCTCAAATGACGGGTATCAATGAAAAAATAATTATTTCTTAATGTTTACAAAGTCAGGAGATTAGTGTGAGAGCGGAAAGAAATGTTTACATTGAGTAGGAAAAGTCTCAACACAAAAAACTGATCAAATCTATTATAAATAGCTTCTCCTAAATGTTGACGATGATCATCACATAAGACAACGGAGGTTTTCGAGGACTCGACCAGCCATAATTCGCTAGTTATTACTGCGACTATTAATTAGTTCGCAGCTTCCATGAAGCGCCTATGTATAATGGGTGTCGTAGCTCAACATTTGATTTTATTGGTGCCATCTCATAGCACCGTCGTTCTCAACTGTTTAAATAGTTCAGTGATATTTATATAAAACTAATTATTATCAGCGTATTATTATATTTAAAATTGCAAGCAGAGATCGCGATAAAGGATGAAAGTTTGTATCAGGAGCTTTTAAAAGAAAAAAACGTGTTCTTTAACTCACAACAAAAGTTTCTAGGATCATGGATGAAATATTTTTAAAAAGACAGCGGTAAGAAAACTGAATAGAGCAGTAATATCAGTGAAAAATATTTAAATGAAGGACTTGTTGATGACGACTGTGAAAACAAAATTGAAAATTTTGAAGATCTCAATATGACTGCGCATCCTATAGCAGAAATGTGTGTAAGTGTTCTAAATCAGTGTTTCTCAACCTTTTATGAGCCGCAGACCCCCTTACGAAGTCCCGTTATTATGCGTTTTTGCACGAAGTGAACGCATATAGGGGAGGTCGTTTCCGTCCAGCCGTCCGCATGTTAAAACTCGGGAACCGCTGAACGTATATTGATGAAATTTGGTACAGGGGAGTTTTGGTAAAATTGATTGAATAATTCCAATTTTGGTTAAAATCGGACGATAATTACGATCACTTTACAGGAAGACCTACATGTAATTTACCAAGTACGTTTCAACCCGGGAACCGCAGGAGGTATTTTTATAAAATTTGGTATTGGAGAGTTTTAGTAAAACTGCTCGACCGATTCCAATGTTGGTTGAAATCGGACGATAATTACGAGCACTTTACATGAATACCTGCATTTAGTTTACAACGAACGCTGCAAATGATTTTTTTAAGAAATTGAAGCTCATATCAATGTTTGGTATAACAAAATTTTGAATGTAGTACTTACAAGAAAAACAAGTTATTTTATATGATTTAAAAATAAAACTTGATTAATAAACGAAATTCAATGTTTCGTATGTATAAAAAAATTGTTTGTACAAAAGCTCAAAAAGAATACAAGAAAAATATTTATTAATGTTTAAAAAAAATAATATTTCAGGAATATCAGAGCATAAAGTGTTTCGTATTTCATAAAACTACGAATTTTGGTCGAATAGTTATTGGCCACTGAAAAAACTCGTTTACTGACTGTAGAAGTAGGCTGAATACTTGCAATTGCGTTGAAAAGGTTCTCCAATTGACAGCCGAAAGTCAACTGGAAGCTTTGATGGGCAGCGGCCTCTTGAGACGGCGATACAAGTCGACGCGGGGAGAACGTCTCGCACGTAGGGGTAGTTCCCGCCTTAGCCTTGGCTATTCTTACCCCACTACTAACCCACCAGTCCCGTGATATACCAAAAAACAAATCAACGATCTTAAAAATAGTTTTTCGTTGTTTCCCTAAAAATTCATTCCAAAAGTTCACAAATCCTGGTGTTTTAAATTATTTTTTGTGAAATAACATAGGCCTGGAGGGGTCCTCTAGGAATACCTATTTATTCCAACAAATTCTTTTCACTCAGATTTTTGAAAACTGATTATGGCAAGCATTTTTTCTCCCTTCAAAAAAATTCGGTTAATCGGACACAATTAACCGATTAACGAATAGTAAGAAAATTCAAAAAATAACCGGTTAACTGGGTACGGTAAAAACCGGTTCGGAAGCCC
Organism: Tanypteryx hageni; assembly: GCA_028673005.1. Lineage (NCBI taxonomy): Eukaryota > Metazoa > Arthropoda > Insecta > Odonata > Petaluridae > Tanypteryx > Tanypteryx hageni. The sequence goes on along the minus strand of CM054112.1, from coordinate 96,571,173 downwards.
TAATTTTATGTATGTACATAAATAGTTGTCTCTTTTCCTCCTTAAAATCTAACTATGTACATATTTCCAGAAATCGCGGGCCTCGCAAACCACTATCACCTAGGGGCCTCACAAACCACTATCCTGTAGTGCAGGGGTGGCCAACCTGGGCCAGAGTAGGGGCCACAATACTGCAATGAACATCACCGAAAAGCCGCAGTAACATGTAATGAGCTGATAATATATATTCAACACATAATGTAGTTGTTGTAGCATATAATAATAATAACACTTTTATTCGATGGGACTTCTGGCAATCTTTGACTTTGACAATTCAATTACACATTGTAATCGTAAAATTACGGTATATGTAAGGCAGCCAAAATTTCAAAGAGTCGCATATCAACTCTGAAAGAGCCACCGGTTGGCCACCCCTGGCCTGCCCTAAGGACCTCGTAAACCACTACCGCCTAGGGGTCTCGCGCCGTCTAAATTCACGCCTGTTACAGAGTATACTGAAAAATAACTCATAAAACGAGGGCTGTTTTTGCGGCAACTTCACTATAACTAGCGTATCTTAATTTGCCTCGATTTTTTCCCTTAACTTTTATGCAGAAGTGCAGTGTTTTTCTTGTATATATAGTACAATTTTAATGGTTATTAAATCAATATTATATTATACAACTGGAAGATTGGATAAATACTTAAAGGAACAACTTAATGATGAAAAAAGTTATTGAAAAAAATTACTTCAAAGGATAATCGGTGTTTTACAATTAAAAAATATGTTTGGAGTTTCAACGCGCTTAGCGTGTGGCCTACGTGTCTTAAATACGTGGAGGGCAAGGATCTCACACACGTGGGGCCCATGAGTCTCTTGATCCGGCCCTGCTGAAAAGTTACCTTTTTTGGATCAAACCGGTTTTTTATCTACGTCGTTTCTCTTTTTAATCAAATACAGAAAAGTAACGTTCCTGAAATCGATCACATATATTGCTGAGATCAACTAAAGAGTGCGAGAACATCTACATAAAATTTAAAAATTTTGTTGCGAGAATGGTTTTCCTGTGATATCCCACACTGACGGAATCGTTACGCGTTTCCTAAAATAGAAATGTATATTTCTTATTTAGAAAAAGTCCACCGGGTTCTTGAGGTGGGCTCAGTTCCGTGAATGTCGTCCCTCACTTGGATGCGCCACCGCATATATGCCAAATCACGTCCACGGCTACAATCGACCTCCAGTCATCGCACTGAAGCAGATATCCCATTTCATTTTACAGTAAACAACCGGCCAAAAGCGGTATACAGGCGATGACTGGACGCGCGGCGAAAATAGAAAAATCATTATGAAAAATATCACTCGTTTCACATATTATGATTCATAAAAAAAGTTGTCCGTGTAATTCACACAGAGCCGTCCCTAGGGAGATGCGGAACCCGGGGCGATCAGCAACCTAAAATCATCAAGATATAATTCGCGCACAAAAAAATAATTGTAAAAATATTGTTTTTAAATGTGTAGATTTTATTGTATACCCGCTTCCCGGTTATTACGCCGTCGGTTATACCGCGAATTCGGCTATACCGCGGGCCTTCCTTCCTAGCCGCTTCTTGGAAAGAACTTCACGTAGTTTTTTTAGCACTAAAGTAAAAAAAAACAACAAAAAATGGGTGACTTTTTAAAGAATTGATTAAGTAAATTTCTTGTGCTGGCTAAATATTGTTTTTTTATTTGGCTGTTTGTAAACATTAAAGAAATTTTAAAAATAAAAAAGTTGTATGTAGTACTACATGCTGTATTGGACAATACGAGCATGCCCTCGGTTAAACCGCTATTGTCTTGCAACGCGAATCACAGCTCCTCCCCAAAAACCCGCGTTATAACTGGGGAGCGATGTAATTTAAATACACATATTTCTTACTAGATAATTACCCAGGCTTTGCCCCGAGTTTCGAATTTTTCATGCACATATCATTCGCTAATATTTTCATTAAAACTCAAGGCACTCTCAAGGTAAGTGACCAATATTCCCCGTTAATTGGAATGAACAAATTAAATATAGACTCGACTTTGATACCTCCCTCTCCTCCAAGAAATAAAAGTTCTGGTACCAAGGTGGATATCCTCAACGTCTCTTTAGTATGCGTACCAAGTTTTAAGTCTCGACGTTTCTTGGTTCAACATTGATATTGGTGGAGAATTCATCAAAATCGGTCAATTGGTTGCTGAGATATCTTCATAAAACCAAAATTTGGACCGACCGTTCCATCGGAACGACTCGACCCCGTGGACCGATTTAAATCATATTTGGCACTGCAACTCTCATGATCAACCTGAAGCTGCATATAGTTCTGGAGATAATTTGAAAGATCTATTCAGGTGAGCCGGCGAGGGGACCGCCTCAGGCCCTTCCAGAAGGGGCGCCAAAATTTGGGTATAATGAAATTTTTTCGATGGATTTTGTCGTGTATTTTCGGAACGCATATTTTTTCCTGTTTTTTTTATTTAATGGCAACGAAAACGACATTTTTTTGCGATACGGTATCGTCAGGTACTACAAATTTATAGAGAGCCTACGTTTTCATGCAGGCGATAGGGACAGGCCAACATCACATGCAAGAAATGTAAGTATAAACGTTCTAAAGCACACACGTCTTATCAGGATTGAATACATGTGTTGCGTGTTGGCAACCTTATCGTCAGCTCGCCCCGACAGTGACGCTCGCAACAGCTATGACGTAGCCCTGGCTACTACCGGCTCGGTTGGTGACCGTAGAGGCGACGCTACTAGCAAATTCGACACAAGCATCGATTACCGATGAACCTTACTTTGTCCGCAAAAGCTACAGAATTGCTTTCGTCCGAAATGTTCTGTCCGCAAATGACAATCTAGGAAATTGGTTAGTGTATTCCATTCATAAAAATCTGTTAATTGCTTTCGCTGTCAAGATGTTCAGAATGGATCACAGAAACAATGGCCTATTATCAATGCCGTATTTATGCACAGGCAACATAGGCAACTGCCTACGGCGCCAAATTATCAAAGGTGCTTAATTGTGAAAGCACCAAATTATGAAAGGTAACCAGTTATGAAATGCGCCTAATTATGAAATCTGAGTTTTCTTTAAATATTATACAAATTTTTAATTACCTCACCTAATTTATTAATAGACTAGCGTACTGCCCGTCAATAATGACGGGATTCTTCGAAAAATATACAAATTTTAAATTTCATATTTTACATTTTAATAAAACAAACAAAAATCCGATGGATACACGCACAGAATAAACCTTTTATTTAAGCATTTAGCTTATCTGATTACGAAGAAATTAAACTGAAGACTATGAATTTCTCTGGATTCTCGGAATATACCCAAAAAACAAGGAAAAGAAAACCATTTTTTGATGAAGTGCAAAGCAACGAAATTGAAATGACCGAAAGAGAGAGTTTTCGAGTGAATGCATTTTCCCTATATTAGATAGACTGAAATCTGTATTAAGTAGACGCGGTAAGGCGTAAAAAACATACGTGAACCCATTTTCATTTCTTACTAAAATATATACTATGAAATCGTCAGTAATTTCAGAGGAGACACGAAATCTGCTGAACCACTGCCCGTTAGATGTGGAAGAAACATTTGTAGAAGAATGTTCATTTTCGGGATTATTTAGCTAGTAGTTTCGCAACCAGTGAAAATAATACTACTTCATTTCTCACCCTGTGCACACTTACTTGGGACAAAAATATTCAGTCAATCTAACCAAACATTGACATTGCAGTACGAATATTTTTGTGTACGGCGGCTACAAATTGCAGTGCAAAACGATCGTTCTCCACGTTGGAACGAATTAAAAGCTAAACAATCTTTCAACTTTAGCGCAGGATGACCAGACATACCCCACTGTGGGATACAATACCCCATTTATTGAATCAATTTTTAGAAATATCCTTTTCCAATAATCTCAAATAGGTACCCCAATTGTTTCGAAGGGTTAATTTGTTAAAAGCACCGCATTCGGCCAAGATAAATAGGATAAGCAGGTAGTGTCGATTTACAGTTTTCGAGTATTTGTGAATGTCATAGAAGTGCGAGGACAATATTTAGGTCATGCATAAGATAAGATTGAAAGTTAAATATGTAGTGGTAAGTTGTTAGAAAGTTGAAAAGTGAGGTTAAAATTGAGTTTTTGCGAGTCTTTAATGATGTAAATAGTTATGCAAAATCAGAGGATAAAATGTACCAAAACATTCATTATTATGTTTAGCTAAGATAGTTCAGTGGTAGCATATCCGTCCGGCAAGTGGAAGACCCGGGCCATAGCAGACTTTTTTCTCGTTTCAAAATTAATTCCAAAATTACAGCTTATGCCTGTCTGCATAGGATCTTCAGATCGCTTCATTCCATCATTTTCTCGCTTGGCAATCTCACCATTTGAGAGGGAGGAGTTTTCTTCGGTGTATCTCTTCGAGGACATCCGTTGTGGCAGTATGACACTAGCTTGGCTAGTTCCGTCCCAAGAAAACATCAGCGTTCAGAAACGAGAAAATTGATCTGCTACGATAGTTCAGTGATAGAATATCCGCCCGGCAAGTGGAAGACCCGGGCTCGTTTCCCGGTCATAGCAGACTTTTTTCTCGTTTCAAAATTAATCCCAAAATTACAGCTTATGCCTGTCTGCATAGGATCTTCAGATCGCTTCATTCCATCAATTATGTTTAGCTATTTAAATGTTGAAAATAATTCTAATCTTTTTTTACTATTTTAGTTATTAGGCGTTCTTTGCCAGCGAAGCGAAGTTTCGGAGATAAAAATTCGAGAAAATTTCGAGCAAATCATCGCATATTTTGTTTATATCGATCAAGAATACGGTTCTTTCAGCAAACAACAATTTAAAATTTCTCTCCAATTCTCTTATATGATCTGTGAAGCATAGATAAGGTGACCATCCGTCCTGTATTTTACGGGGCAGTCCTGTATTTCAGGACCTTGTCCCATATATTTTTAATTATTATACAGGATGCCCAAATGTACTGTATTTCATTAACTGTCCTGTAAAAGTTCTATATTTTCTAAGAAAAAAATTTTAGCAGATGAATTGCTGTAAAACAAACATTGCAACAACTTTTCATATGACATTCTCAATTTAGTTCAAAATTCAAATTCTCGTTCCTATTTCAATAGGAATATATCGATCATTATCGATTGCAAACCAGGTTACTGATTGCGAAGCATCTGAAGGTTGATTGGCATATCAGCACATTTATTTAAGTGTATATGTTTTTAAAAAATGCCTCGAAGAGAAAATGTGTTTTCAATAGCGATTTACAAAATGAATATCCCTACATTAAGAAAACTATTTACAGCAGTAATATTAAATGTGAAAAGTGTTTTTCAACATTTTCAGTCGCTAATGGTGGACGGTCGGACATTATTCAGCACTTAAAAACGCTTATACATAAGAAAAGTAATATTGCGATTTCATCAACTAAATTAGTGACGTCTTATATGCGAAAAGAAACATTTGATGACAAAGAATGAAATTTAGCTGTGATTGAAGGAACTTGGGCATAGCATACAGTTGAACAAAATCACTCATTAAGTTCTATTGACTGCACATCTGAAATTATTAAAAAGTGTTTTGATGAAAAATTTTCGTGTGCTAGAACTAAAAGTGAGGCAACTGTTTGCAACATTTTGTGCCCCAAAGCATTGGAGATGCTTAAAATGGACCTGGCAATCACAAATTGTATTTCTGTGTATTTGGATTGCTCTAACCATGGTATAAAAATCTGTTTAATTTTGGTTAGGCATTTCTAGCCAAATTGCAGCTTAAAAGTGAAAATTATGGAATTGAAGCAGCTGGGTGGTGAAACTTCAGACATTCTCTCAACTTATATGCAGGAAACACTAGTAAATTATCAAGTGGCAAACAAACTGTTAGCTTTATGTGCTGATAACTCGAATTGTAAATTTGGAGGAGTGTCAAGAAGAGGGCAAAATAATGTGTTCTATAAAATGCAACAGCAGCAATCACTGGGTACAAATTTAATTGATGTAAACTGTGCTGGACGTGTCCTAAATAACTGTATACAAACTGCAGCAGACTGTCTCCCTATAGACATTGAAATTGTAATTGTGAAAATCTACTCATTCTTTTATATTTACACACTGAGAGTGGAACAGTTAAAGGAAATATGTGATTTTGTAGATGTTGAGTACCAAAAACTGCTTGGTTTTAGTAAAACCAGGTGGTTGGCACTGACACCAGCAGTAGATAGAGTATTGAGACTATTCCAACCATTGAAAACTTTTTTCTATTCCAAGAAAGATGTCCCAAGATTTTGAAAACCTTTTCTGAAGATGCATCTGCTAAAGTTTGGCTTTATTTTGTCAAAAGTCAGGCCTCAAATTTTCAAACCTGCATACTTCAAATTGAATCGGAAAATGTCTCACTGCCAGAAGTAGCAAGCATTTTAATAAACTTTAAATTGAAATTAATGGAATGACAAAGGGAAATTTTCTTACCTGCTAATCTCAGAAAAATGATTTTTGATTTGGAAAAGGAAAGTGTTATTGATGTCAGGAAATTTAAAAACCAAGTGATCTCTTTTTACCATATGTGTGTGGAGTACTTGGACTAGCGAACCAAAGAATTTAAAGAAATTAACATTTTTGAATGGATTCTTCTTTGAAGAATTCCAGACTGGACCCAAATTGAGAAGTTTTGATTTTATTTCAATTAAAAAATCAGATTTAATTATTGATGGTACAGAACTATATGATGAGATCACTTGTATGAAAAATGATGCTATAATAGAGAAGATTGCTGTTTGGAGGGATAATGGAACACCCATTGACAAAGAATGGGTTGAAATATTTACTCATTTTGGCTCTATTGAAATAACATATAAAAACATTAAAGGTAGTAGATTTTTCCTTATGTTTACCTGGATCAAAAGCGGCAACAGAAAGTATTTTCAATAATGAATGATCTTTGGACAAGTGAAAAAACTCGATTAAAAATTGACACCATAAAATCAATATTGATTACAAAATGCAATTATAGCCTTATCTGTACTGAATTTTATAATTTGCTACTAGAACAAGAAGATATTTGAAAATAATACATTCAGTGAATAAATACAGTAAATAATAGTTTATTTATTTATTGGCCAATGGATTTAATTAAGAGCTCAGTTTTGAAAATAAAATTGTGTTCATGTAATACAAAATATCAGGTTGTACTTAAGCCTTAGTAAGTTTGTAATTTTGTTCATGTGATTTTGTTTTTTTTATTTTTATAAGGAGTTAAGGATTTCTGTTTTAGTTTTAAAATAATACTTATAATAAATTAATTTTTTAATCAATCTGGTATATTTATTTTAATAACCGTTGTTTTAAAAAGCTAATCTCGTTGCAATAAAGATACCATTTGATGTCCTGTATTTTCAAGTCAAAATACAGGACATAACTAAATATGTCCTGTATTTTGTCTTTCAGTAAATGGTCACCTTAGGTATAGATTAAAAATTTATTTAGATAGAGAACAACATTTACTATAAGATAGTCCCCGAGACCATATAATTACAACTTCTAGTTTCGGAGATATAAATTCGAGATTCACCCAATCTTTCGATACCGTTTTATACGGATTTCCCATTAAGAATGCCTTTGAAGTCTCTGTGTATTCCATTTATGGACTATACTTTTCCATCTTGTTTCATTTTGTATGTAAGGCTAGGAAAAATAAAAGTAATTTTTGCAATGTGTTGGTAACATTTTATCTAAGACATTTGCAAAAATTAATTCTTTTCCTCATCGGACCCCCGGTTTCCATGTTGATACTATCTGTTTATTCTATATCAGTGGTTCTCAAAGTGTGGTCCGCAGACCACTGGTGGGCCGAGAGGGTCTTTCAGGTGGTCCACGAAACCGATTTAAAATTTCGGATATCGATGTCCTTTACGAGTAATATGTTCTATTGAATACATTCCATAAAAATATAAAAGAGTTTGAACATATCGAAGCCATTCGAATTACATTTCTGAATTTGTTCAATGTACCGAGTATGGAAAAAATAATAAATTTCATTTTCGCTTCACCTCACTCAAACTCAATATGCAAGCAAGTGTTCAGCCTAATGTTTAATGCTTGGAGAATAGATAGGAATAGATTAAATTTAGAGGCCGTTGATGGCGAATTAATTTTAAGCAATCCCGTAAGGAATATCATTCATATATTTCGAAAAATAATAATTTATTGAAAAACAAACATAAGAACGAAAAATATTAAATGTTAATAATAATAAATAAAGCTGAATTATTGTGATTTATATTAGCAACATTTGGTACTATGTATATTTTAGTAACTGAATTGACACAATTTTTTAAATTTTTGTTCATTTTAATTTGTGATTTATTTTATTTTGTTTTTGTTTTTATTATAAAAGATGAATTGAAGAAGAAATCAAATATTAATTTTATTTTTCATTTTTCGAAAATGGCGTTGAAAGGTTCTTTTTGCTCGTCGTCGGCCCGTCTTAACTGCGTACCCCAATTCTAAATTTATGATCTGCCCACCCTATTTTAGTGGTCGAAAAGGATTGATTGATGTCACTGAATTACGATGAAGTCATCGATACTTTTGCGGCTCATTTTCAGAAATGTAAGCTACATAGTACCTCTAAGTAACATTTTATTTTATACTAGGACGTAAGTAATAATTTTGTTTCTTTTAAACTCGCTATTGTCGGGTGACTAAATGTATTTTGTTATTTTATAAATAATATCGTTAATATATAATAAACGCTCAAATAATAATCTTTTGTATACTATGTCAAAATAATATATAATTATTATATTTTAATGATAAAAAGGAGCACCGAAAAATAGTGCCTATGGGCGGCAAAAACTTGAACTCAGCCCTGCCTATTATTGGTTTCTGTAGTTGGAAAAATCTGTCACGAACTTTATCTTCTCATGAAACTTCCAAAATCCATGTTGACGCGTTTAGAAAATGGAAAGAACTAGACACTGGATAAAAAAACCAGATGACGATAGATGCAGAAACGCAGAGATTACTTTAAGAAGAACAGAAACACTGGCGCAATGCAGTATTCGAGTGGTTGGTTGCTATCTTGAAGTTTTTGTCCTCACAGTGCTTGGCTATACGTGGTTCTTCAGACAATTTGTATGTAAACGGTAACTTATTTAAACTCAAACAAATGGCAAAGTTTTACCCAAATACGAGCTAACATGTTCGAAGGGTTATGAATAACGTTAATGTCACAAAATACGAAACGAGTTGATAGCAATAATGGCGGGAAAAAAAACAAGAAATTATCATCCTCATTAAGAACGCGAAGTACTATTCGATAATTGTTGATGGTACTCCTGATAAGAGTCGTGTGGAGCAATTATCATTAGTTATTAGAACTGTAACAAAAGGCGAGAAAACTGACAAATACGTGCCTCGTGAACATTTTATTTGCTTTACTCCTGCTGCAGATGTAACGGGAGCTGGTTTGACAGACGTATTTTTGAAAGAACTAGACACGTTAGGACTGCAAAAAAATGTTACTTCACTCAATCTTAAACCATTTAGTTCAACTTGATGGGAAAGCAGTATAGATGCGGTGAAACCACTGCGATACCAACTCACACAAGTATACGATGCTTTGATTGAAATTTCTATGGATCAAAATATAAATAATTCCGTGCAATATGAATCAACTTGCTTGGCTACCAAAATTTCCACTTTCAAATTCATCTGCAGCACCGTCATTTGGAATAATATTCTATTTAAAGTAAACGTTGCTTCAAAGCCCTCAGCTGGATTTATCTGAATGTATTAAAGCCATTGATAAAACAATCACATTTTTAGAATATCGCTTGACAGGATTTTAAGAAGTTTTAGTCACTGGAAAGGAAATTGCTGAAGGATTAGAAATTGATGCCATATTTGAAACAGAAGGTAGATTAAGACATTTCTCAGTAGATGGTAGCTCGTAAACACTTTGGCTCCAAGTTGAACAGTTGTATAAAACTCCTTCAGCCAAAAAAATTGTAGGGTAAGCCCTATGCATTTCGCCCACTAAGTGGGCATCTTCAGGGGAGAACCTGCCTTAGGTTCTCCCCTGAAGATGCCCACTTAGTGGGCGAAATGCATAGGGCTTACCCTACAATTTTTTTGGCTGAAGGAGTTTTATACAACTGTTCAAGACATTTCTCCACAAAGAAAAATATCTTGCCGATCCAAAAGAATATTTTAAAACTTTTTCCTTCAATTTTTTGCTATATGTTGCGGTTATTTCTTTAGAAGAAAGATTTTCAAGTTTAAATAAGCATAGCGAAATATTTAAAATGCTATATTACATTCACAGAACCAAAAATATGAATTTGGACGTCCTCATGAAAAACTGCAGCGACATTAAAATTGCGCTAATAATGGAGAAGACATGTATGTAGATGGGGTGGAATTAAGAAACGAATTAGAGCATCTTTCCACATTTTTATCTTCTGGAATGACTCCGTTTGACGTACTTAATTACATGGATTCAAATGATTTGGTCGCTATTTTTCCACGCACGTCGGTATATATAAGAGTATTCTTAACTCGGCCAGTGTCAGGGGCAAAATTACCTAAGGACAACTACAAGCCAGGAAAGATATTGTCCTTTGAAAGTGAAGTGGCAAATTCATTAGATTATTTGGATGTAATTGACACTTTTGCGGATAAAATATCCCAGAGTATGTTTTTAAAATTACTCTTTTGAATAAGTAATGTTGGATGGCTCCTGTTTTTGTAAAATGTATACATGCATGTAGAATTTTAATTAATTTGTTTAAACTTTTTGTGTATAATGCATAAATAAATGCTCATTAATAATTACATGAAAAATAAAACGTATTCGATTATGTAATCATTTTAAATCCAAGAGGTGTCATATCTTGTCTCGCCTCAGTGTCTGGGCTCGGCCCTGCAGAATGTTAGGAACTTATAAAATTATGAAACAAGTATGGGTGTACACGGGTTTCCCGTGATACAGAAGTGCTTTTCGTCAAACTCGCCGTAGTATAATCGTATACTAATATGCTCGCTTTGAAATCAGAAAATTATTTTTCCTTATATTGTGGTAGCCCTGCTTTTTAGATCCGTTATATACATGCTCATTTCGTTTTCCCATTCTATACTCGTCCTACAAGCAAAATTTCTTTTTGAAATCGGTTTAGCCTATGTCATACAAATTCATAGTGATAGGGAAAATCTAACCTTGATATTGTGGTAGCCCTGTTTTGTCAACCCGGCGTGAATATAATAATTTTGTTATTTATTTATATAAAGATTATATACATGACATTTGGTTAAAATCCAAGCCGTCAGTTCTCCAGAATTACGAGTAAAAGAAATATCATTTAACTTTTTACTGTGGTAGCCATGCCCTTCAGCTCCGCTTTAAACATCTTGATATGATATGATATTATATATATATATATATATATATATATATATATATATATATATATATATATATATATATATAATATCAAGATGTTTAAAGCGGAGCTGAAGGGCAGGGCTACCACAGTAAATATATATATATATGAGATATGTTGTATGAATTTTATATGCAAAATTTAGTTGAAATCCGTCCAGCCAATTCCCTCCAAATCCATTATTACTGAAATAGTTTAATTTGAAATTGTGGCACCACTGTTTGGCTGATCCGGTCCAAATATGCTATTATGGTGTAGTATATATGTGACATTATCAATACTAAATTTTGTTAAAATTTATTATGACAATTCAACACAAATACGTGTAAAAAGAATTTTTTTATTACTTTGATTGTGGCCCGATTTCTATATCTACGGAAAACATATTGATTTTGTTTTCGTATGTCCCACACCTACTTCGTACAAAATTTACCTGAAATCGGTTTGGCCCATTCCTTCCAAATTCACAATTACCGAAAAGTTAAACTTTGCAATTGTGGCACCCCTGCTGAGTCGTTCCGGTTCAAATATGTCACTTTGGTCATTATTTCATGTGAATATTGTACGTACCAAATTAAGTTGAAATCGGTTAAGCCAATTCTTTCCTGATACATGCGTACGGACGGACATCACGAAGATTAGTGCTTTTCAGCAATGACGAAAAGCACTAACAAGGATAAACTTCTAATTATCACTCGATGTTTGGGAAAAAGTAAAACTCATTCACGCCTTTTATTTACAGCTCGAAAACGTATCTCACCAAAACACTGATATTAGTGAAGGTTTCATCTAAATCGGTATATTCGTTGTCGAGATATCTATAATAATAAAAGAATGTCTGTGTATGTGTGTCTGTGGCAGTCGTAACTCTTCAGAAAATAAATGTACGAGTTTCAAAATTTGGCAGCTGCTTCAGGTTGATCATGAAAGTTTCAGTGCCAAAAATAATTCAAATCGGGCTACTGGGGCCCGAGGGGTCCCCATGGAACGGTCGGTTCAAATTTCGGTTTTTTTTAAGATAACTCAGCAGCCAATTGACCGATTTTGACGAATTCGCCAATATCAGTGTTTCGATGAGACGTTTTCGAGCCGAAAATGAACAAAATCTGTCCACAGGGTCAAAAGGTACATAATGTAAGGGGCGGGATTGTATTGTCGCCTTAATCCTTAAATATGCGTAAGGAAAGCGTGCTTTGAATGCTTTAGTACGAGAGAGAAGGCGCCCGAATTTCTTATAATTAAAATCGTGTTTTTCGTTAATTTCTTTTCAGTCAACTTCCTATTGAAATTTTTGGTAATTAACTATTTTTATAGTTATTGTCATAATTTTCTTGCAGTGGATGTTATTATTAACCGGAGTTATAAAATCGCATCGCATATATGAAACACGCAAAAAGCCATTCCTTAACATGCAGACCTTTTCCGTTTACATTTAAAAATATTTCAAGGATGAGGTATTTAACTTACATTACTTATGCGAAGAGAAGAATTTAAATCTCATTCGTAAATCCCCAAAAATTACGTTTTAATACGATTTTTCACGTTTTCACGCATTTTGTTTATATTGGACCACTGTTGTCCCAATTGTTGAATTCTATTCTTGGCCTCAGAATAAATGCACCAATTTAGTGCTTTAACACGCGTCAGAATTTTATACATGGGTATAACTTATTTACTGAATCTATTAACTAATTAGAGGGAGGAAGGAAAAGAGAATGGGGATGGGAAGACATTGAGGAAGAGGACGCAGCATTTGTATAGGATTAAAAGGAGCTGCAGTACAAAAATAACAATAATAAATTATTATTGATTATAAAAATGTTATACTATTGAATCATGCGCCATTGCCAAATGGTGAGAATTCATAAAACTAAACATAGGTAACGTAATTTTCAATGGATTTCTTCAAATGATAATGCAGCAAATATTTCGAACCGAATTTCTAATAAGATTGATTATGACTTTTATTTAAATTTCTTTAAATAAAGCCAATTTTTCAGGAAACCATTCAAAACTACTATATGTAGTTAAAAGAAAATTGCGATCTTAAAATATAGTTATAACTCATTGCAGTGCATGTATTTAGTTTATAGTAAGTTACTACACATTTTTCCTTTGATGGTAAATTGACTACATTTTATTCTGTTTTTACGCGTTAATTAGAGTAAAATAATTCAATTATTAAGTTAAATTCTATACGTTTTAAATAACTTATATTTTGTTCAAATATTTCAAGAAAATTTCTGCAAATTCTTTATGCATTATATCTAGGGTATGGATTTTTAGGGTTTTACCCGATTTTTATCCTCCGACTGCCTTTTTTCAAGTTCGGGTAAAACCCGAAAAATACCCGAAATTATTAGTTTTCTTCAAACATTTTTTTTATTTGGTCACAGAATTTCTATTCTGGCGCTTGTAGGCACCTCAGCACATGAGTACAGTGCGAGATGTTTGTGATCAGTCTGTTTATTCTCTTTGTAAACAATTTATTCGTAAGCTTACTTTGTAACACAATCTTAATCTCCTTGGTTTGCTCGCGCAACTAATAGTCAAGGACGTCGCTGCTAGATCTTCGATGGGATAAGGAAAAAAGAGCCCAACTGTCCGTTAGTTGAAAACACTACTAAAGAAAAATCATTTCACTAATATCTGGTGTGTTTTCAAGTCGTTGAACGGAAAGCAAGATATTTTTGCAGCCTGTGAGGTGTTCCTCTCCACCTGGAGTCGTTTAACACAAGACAAACTTACTTAAGGTATAGTAAAAAGTTTCGATTGTTGATCACACTTTTAAATTTTTAAACAAGATTTTTATTTTAAAATAATTTTATCCGAATAACAAAATAATAAAACCCGAAAATTACCCGAGATTGAAATTTTTTAAAACCTCGAAATATCTCGAACTTATTTATAACCGATTTAACCCGAATGAAAAGGATATTTACCCTCCGAATGAAATTTTTTTTAAACCCGAAAAATCCATACCCAAATTATATCTTATTATTTCGAATTTCCTTTTATTTTCAGAAAATATTAGGATAATCATTTGGCCTATCTGATAATCATGATTTAAACAATATAATTAAAACAAGGATAACTTTCAAAAACAGTGATTTGATTGTGCATGAAAGCCAAATCAGATCATAGAATATCTTACTGATTTTTCATATCGAAATCAAAAATATTTGGAATACTTTTATGATAATCCCGTCATATTTGACGGGCAATTAGGCTAGAATATATATATATATATATATATATAACCATAATAGCATATGGACCGGATCAACTAAACGGGTGCCACAATTACAAATTAAACTTTCAGTGATTATGGATTTGGGAGGAATTGGCAGAACGGATGCCAACCAAATTTTACATATAAGATTTGTACAACATACCATAATGAAATCAATATGTTTAAAGCAGACCTTAAGAGCAGGGCTACCACAATAAAAAGCAAAATAATATTTATTTTATACGTATTTCTAAAGATGTCTGCATGAATTTTAACACATAATGATGTATATAAATAAATAACCAAAATATTATATTTCAACCGGGTCGACTAATCAGGACTACCAAAATGTCAAGGTTAAAAATTTTCTGTAACTGGGAATTTCGAAGGTATTGGCTGAACCGATTTCAATAAGAAATTTTGTTTGTAGGGCGAGTATAGAACGGCAAAACGAAATGAACATGTTTGGAACGGACCAAAAAAGAGCTATTACAATATAAGGAAAAATAATTTTTTGATTTAAAACTAAATACATTAGTATTGAATTATACTACGGCGAATTTGACGAAAAGGGCTCTAAAGATATCTCAGCAACCAATTGACCGATTTTGATGAATCCTCCACTAATATTGATGTTGAACCAAGAAACGTAGAGACTTAAAACTTGGTACACATACTAAAGAGACCTCAGTGTCAGAACTTTGATTTCTTGGAGGGGGAGAGAGGGATCAAATTTGAGTCTATATTCAATTTGTTCATTGGTCATTTATCTTGAGAGTACCTTGAGTTTGGATGAAAATTTTACCGAGTAATATGTGCATGAAAAATCCGAAACTCGACACCCGGGGCAAAGCCCAGGTAATTATCTAGTATTAAAGTAAACGGCGTAATATACAATGCACAACTTTATCATGTACGTACGCTTATAAAAGAAAAACGCTTATAAATCAAAGTTAACCGTAGTTTAGCGTATATTTTAATGCCACTGAACGAAATATAGTAATCTTTTGGGACATATGGCTTAGTTAGTACATATTATTTGTGACATCAGGCTGTACGATTGGATGGATTTTTATCAAAATCCTTATAGCCATTTTTGAGTAAAACACATTTCGTTGCAAAATATCCAAGAATTAAGTACCCTTAATTGTTGCGCAATATCGTTCATCTCTTCAGAATGCCTTTTTTGAATGATGTTATCCACAAATATGAAATATCATTCGATTTAGTTTAAACATCTAGCCTTTAGTAAGATTTTGAGTGGATCGCGAAGAAGGAATGACTTCATAGGGCTTAAGCAACGTAGCTTAGCGTACCTGTAATATTTCTAAAAATTCCAAATAGGTTACATGATAATAAATATTTTGAGGAACTGAGAGAAAAATTTAAAGACATTAAAAAGAACAGAAACTCAAACCATAGACTTCTGATATTGGATATAGCCACGAAGCTCAACCTTTAAGAAAATAAAAAGGAGCGTTACCAAGACGTAACTAAGCGTCAAGTGTTTACAATAGTCGCCGGTAGGTGGTGTGGTTGTGGCAGCTAAAAGATTTAGTTTTTAAGATATCTCTTAAACAATGCATTATATGGGAAAATGTTTCAAACAAACGTTGCAGAAAATTAAATTTCCTACTTTTATTCCAGTATGTTTTTAAATATATCAAATATTAAAGTAAACATCTCAAAATAACGCGTGACAAGAGTAAACACCCACTTCCGGTAGACCGAGTTTTACCAAAAACTAATCAGTTCTTGTGACTTTCATAAAAATGTTAAATATAAAGTTTCGCATTGACCTGGTAAATATTTTTTGAGTTAGAGGTCCCACAAAAAAGCTGTCACATACACACATTCGAGAAAATGGTCAAAACGTGTTCAGGGGACCTAAAAAGGTGTATTTCCGTTGAAATATCGCAATCGATTTTTTCATGAAAACAATACTTTCCCCAATACCACGTATGGAGCAACTAATAATATAGCTAATTGTGCCTCACTCACTCAGTCACTGACAGAAAATTCTTAGGTACTTCAAGAAGGGCTAGCTAAAAATCTGAAATTTGGCATGTTGAAAAGCTGAAAAGCACTATTATCTTCGTGATGTCCGTCCGTCCGTACGCATATATCAAGGAAGAATTGGCTAAACCGATTTCTACCAAATTTGGTACATACAATACTCACATAAATTAATGACCAAAGTGGCATATTTGGACCGGATCGCCTCAGCAGGGGTGCCACAATTGCAAAGTTTAACTTTTCTGTAATTATGAATTTGGAAGGAATTGGCACAACCGATTTCAACAAAATTTTGTATGGAGGAGGTGTGCAACATATAAAAACAAAATCAATATGTTTTGTGTAGATATGAAAATCAGGGCTGCCACAATAAAAGTAATAAAAAAGTTCTTCTTACACGTGTCTGTGTTGAATTTTCCACATCAATTTTAACCAAATTTAATACTAATAATATACACATATATACTAATCCATAATTGCATATTTGGACCGCATCAACCAAACAGTGGTGCCACAATTACAAATTTAACTCTTTCAGTAACAATGTGTTTGGAGAGAATTGGCTGAACGGATTTCAACTAAGTTTCGCATATAAGGTTAGCACACCATATCATTATGAAAACACGATGTTTAAAGCGAAGCTAAAGAGCAGGGATACTACACTAAAAAGTGAAATGATATTTTTTAATCATATTTCTAGAGATCTGACCTCATGTACCAAATGTGATATATTTAACCTTCATATAAATAGATAACCAAAATAGCATATTTCAACCGGGTCGACTAAACAGGGTTACCACAATATCAAGATTAAAATTTCCCTATGACTATGAATTTGAATGACATAGGATAAACCGATTTCAAAAAGAAATTTTGCTTGTAGGACGAGTATAGAATGGGAAAACGAAATGAGCATGTATATAACGGATATAAAAGCAGGGCTACCACAATATAAGGAAAAATAATTTTCTGATTTCAAAGCAAATATATTAGTATACGATTATACTAGGGCGAATTTGACGAAATGCACTTATGTACCACGGGAAACCCGTGTACATTCATACTTGTTAAATTACTTTAAATTGGGATACGAATTCTGGAAAAGAGCAGTTGTCTACCGGATAGAACGGAGTTCCTAATTTTTGAAGGCAGAATTCAAATACATAGCGAATTACCGTAAATATCTGCTTTTTATAGTAAAACTGGATTTTTTTCTCTTTTCAACAATGAAAATCTTTAAATAGTATGGCAACGACCTCAATGCTTTTAAAGGGATCTGGTATTATAGGTTACGATTGCAGTGATTTAATGCTTTTAATGGAAATTAATGCCGTCATAACGAACTTCCATAACTCTAATCTCAACGGAAAGTAAAAATTATTCGAGAATTAGAAAAAATCGAGTTACAGAAATATATTTTTTCATTTTTCTTTAATGGAATTAACATCAAGTTCATACCCGTAAGCTTATAAGATAACTTATTCTAATTTTCAATATTATGCATATTATGAAAACATCATAATCAGAATTTTCTTCCGATAATATCATCATCATAGGTAGTCTGTCCGTAGACAGGTCCGTGATTATTCATGGTTAAACCTGGTTCTCCATATACTCCTATTTTCCGCTGTCCTCTTTATATCTTGATAACTCTCTTTCCCTTTCAAATCGTCTATCAGCTGAAACCTTTTCCTACCTCTTTCCCTTTTCCCATCTAGTTTTCCTTCTAACACGTCTTTAATCATACTCTCTCTCCTCAGGTAATGTCCAACCCAGTTAGCCTTCCTCTTTCTGATAGTCTGTATAATCATTCGCTTCTCTCCTATTCTTCGTAGCACTTAATCGTTTTTCATCCTATCTGTCCATTTTATCTTCAGCATTCTCCTCCAAGTCCACATTTCAAAGCTTTCCAAGTATTTGATGTCATTTTTCCTTAGCGTCCATGTTTCTGCCCCATACAATGCTATACTCCATACGTAGCATTTTATCAACTTCTTGCGGATATCTTCCCTTATATTCCCTGTAAGTAGTTGTTTCTTTCTCCTGAAAGCCGCTTTTGCTTTTCCTATTCTAGTTTTGATCTCATCCGTACATTTTGCCTCTCGTGTTATGATACTTCCAAGGTACTATTTATATTCTGAAACTTGTTCTAATGGCTTTCCCCCAATAGTTATGTTCAGATTCTCTTCTTTACCCGATATTCGAATGACCTTGGATTTTTCTGTATTTATTTCCATACCGTATTTTCTACCTGTTATCACTAGTCTATTTATCATTTTTTGTAGCTCCTCTTCCTTTCTTGCTAGAAGTACTTGATCATCTGCGTATTTCACTGTTCTTATAATCCTTCCTCCACTTTTGAAATCCCCTGTGCCTTCTAAAGCTTCTTGCATTAGACTTTCTCCATATATATTGAATAGGGTTGGCGATAGGCAGCAGCCTTGTCTTACTCCTCTACCGATATTTATTCCGCAGGTGTCCACATTCTCAAACCTGACCTTTACAACTTGATTCTCATATAGATTCCTAATCAGTCTCCTGTCTTTCCAGTCTACAACTATATCCTTTAACATCTTCATCAACTTCACCCAATTTACTCTATCAAAGGCCTTCTGCCAGTCTACGAAACATGCGCAGATATCTTGACTGTATTCTATTGCCCTTTCTGATATGATTCTAACTACTCCTATAGCATCTCTAGTTCCTTGTCGTTTTCTGAAACCGAATTGATCTTCCCCTATTATTTCTTCTGCCTTTTTCTCCAGCCTTTTATTAAGAATCCTCGTGATGATCTTCGATGTGTGAGACAGAAGGCTTATCGTTCTGTAATCTTTACACTGCATTGGCTTTGGCTTCTTCTTTAGAGGGATCATTGTTACTTCTAGGAAATCCTGAGGCCACTCTCCCGAGTCGTAAATCTTATTAATTAATTTCGATAATATATAAGATTTTATTGTATCCAAAACACTAATTGCATCACGCACTGTGATTGAGGATATCATAGATAATTGTTATTCTCACGTACTTTTGAAAGCACAAAAACGACAATTAAATTTGGGATATAGACTATAGGAAGGAGAGAATAGGTTTGTTTTTCTCTAGGATTATAAGAGATCACAAGCGGAGAAGCAACCCTGATTGCAGAGACGGTAAAACGTGAAAAGTATTTTTGTGTTTCCTAGTTTTTCGAGAAATTTAAACCCATTTCATTTGTTAAATATAATGGCGTCATACCTATTTCTCGATATTTTTTATCCAAATACGTGCTAAACGCATGGATGATGATGCCATAATCGAAACACAAAATATCCTAATTTTTCCATAAATTTAATGTATAGGGTATTGTCTTAATGCTGATTATTCTTATTGCTCACGCAGGGCTATCTGAGTCACGAAACTGAAATACGAAAACTTGGACACGAGTTGACAGAGAATTTGGAAATTACGGATAGTTGCCTTAATTTCATGGACAATTATAAATATACTGCTATTACTCATGGAATTTATTATTTAATACATGACTGAAGAGCTGTTGCCCTGGAGATCGCGTTGGTTTATTTACGAGTTTAGATCTTGGTGTATGGTGATTTTTTTAAGCGCTTTCAGTATGCAAGCACCGACTACTCGTGTTGCATAAATACGAGATATCATTCGATTTATGTACGCGTTTGGGTCCTAGAATCGCGAAAAGACAAACAGACGGCATGGCCAAAACCACTTTTATGGATTCAGGGACACCTAAAACGTGTACTTCCATCAAAATCTCGAAGTCGATTTTTTTCACGATTACAATACTTTCTCTATATACTAAGTAAATGAAAAAGTAAAACTGAAATTTGGAGGGGTCCTGTGGACCGATTTTCTCCATTTTCGGTTCGAAAATGTCTCATCAAAACATTGATATTGGAGGAGCACTCATCAAAATCGGTCATTTGGTTGCTGAGATATCTTAAAAAATCCGAAATTTGGATTGACCGTTGCATGGGAACCCCTCGATCCCGTGAAATTTGGACCGGCCCCTACATTAGGATCCTTTACCCCGAGGACCGATTTTATCCATTTTCGACTCGAAAATGTCTAATTGATATTGATGGATATTTGGACCGACCGTTCCATGAGGACCCCTCGGGCCCCCGAGGACCGATTAAAATTATTTTTGGCACTGCAACTCTCATGACCAACTTGAAGCTGCTGCCATATTTTGAAGCTCCCTACATTTATTTTCTGAAGAATTACGATTGCCACAGACAGCTTCTTTCTTTGTCATACAATTTCTATTCGCCTAAAACCTTTTATCCTCTGGAATACTCCAGTATGTGAATTTTATATTTATTGTTTACTTTTCAGTGCATATAAAAGTTAAGTTTCATTAACTTTTCATTTCAATTTTATTTTAACTCAATTCACGCATACCCGTCATATATGACGGGCAATTACGCTAGTAAGATAATAATATCGAACCAACACAACACGAATAAATGAACTCTAGGGGAACAATTAGGCTTGATAGAAAACATAAATTTTTAGATATATAAAAACAAGCCTTGAGCGATTGTTGAGCAATTCCAGTATTAACGGATGAGCATCGGGCGTCGAGAAAGATGCAAAGTCTGAATTGGAGAAAGGAGGAGCTGGAATAAGAGTTGAAGAAGAGAATTTCACGTTACGGACCGTTCCGTGGTCACGGACCCTGGACAAGTGAGTCACTTAGTGACATGCACGAAGGGAGTCAGAAAAATTAGAGGCCTTATTTCCATATCATATACACATCTTCCCTCTTCTGGCAAAAACCTCGAGATTCCGCGAATAAAAGCTACGGAAAAGCGATCCACATTACTTCAATGACTCTGCTAACTTCTTTTAGATTTGCTTTCCTATCTCAATGCGCCAGCTGAAAAAATAGTACCCATAAACTCATTTTATCTCTAAAACCCAGAGTCGAATAATAAAGTGTACGAGTCATATTCGAATAGGTAGATGCCAATAAAGGAGACGTAATTTTTCTACTGTCGGAATTACAACCTCATGGTCAGAAATATCACTCGACCTTTCCCATTTTTTAGAACTAATATTTTGATAGGTCATTTATAGGAAAAACCCATGCATACTTAATTTTTAATTTTATAAAGGATAACTTAAGTCACCAGCAGTGCATTTGCAAGAGTAAAATGACCTAAATAAAACCTAAAACAGCGAAAAATTTCACGTAATTACACATAAAAAATTCATGGAAAGAGCTTTTGCTACCAACCTCTAGTTCGTAAAAGGTGTCTATATAACAGTAGCAATTCAACTTTAAGTACAGATTTTTTGTAAAATTACACAACTTAAATGAAAAAGACAAACTCACATTTCTATGAAAATTTAGATAATCAAACTTTTCATATAGACATTTTAACCATAAAAATCATATGTGGCCACCACGACTTTCTCCATTCCTGTAATATTTCTAAAAATTCCAAATAGGTTAAATGATAGTCAATATCTTATGGGAAAATTTTAGTCTTTACCAAGAACAAAAATAAACTCAAACTGTTCCCTTCTGATATTGGATATAGCCACAAAGCTCCAACAATTAAGAAAATAAAAAGGAGCATTAATAAGAGGTAAGCATAAAGTGTTTACAATAGTCGCCGGTAGGTGGTGTGGTGGTGGCAGCTAAAAAAATTAGTTTTTAAGATATCTCTTAATGCATTATATGGGAAAATGTTTTGAACAAAGGTTGTAGAAAATTAAATTTCCTACAACTTTTATTCCAATACGTTTTTACATATATCAAATATTAAAGCAAATAATTCAAAATAACAAATAAGTGACAAGAGTAAACACCCACTTCCGGTTGACCAATTATTATAGCTCTGTTGAAAACTTATGGATCATGCACAGAAACCCACTTTGGTCTGGAAGAGTCCATTCTCGAAACACATGGGCTGCGCAGGAGAGAGGGTAAAATTCTATGTCATTTTCTACTGAGACTCCATGTGCCTTCGTTTGCCAACCTTATGGTGTGCTCTTACTGCCATTGTTTTATTATCATAGTTTTCTATTGGTTTGGTTATCAAGTGTTTGTTATTGCATTTCTTTTTATCTATTGATTTCTTTGTTAATACTTATCGTTGATATCATTATTTGTTATCGTAGTTTTGATTGTTGTTTTAGTCTCATGTATATAGTTTTCCTTATTGTAATTTTTTTCATTTTAATATTGTTTTCAAACTCGTTACTTTGTTTTCAGTTGTTATTTAATTTATTATTAACATGGAGACCAATCCTACCACTTCTAAGTTAGGGAATATGATAATTCATTTTTGACTTTAACTAATATTGTGATCAAATATTCCTCATTTATTCTTCAAAATCTTAATAAAGAAACAAAATGTGGCTCTTATTTGTAAGGAAGGACAGTCTGGCCGAAAAAGAAAGCAGGCATGAGAAAATACCGGTGGCTAAATATTTAGCCTCCAAGTGTTAGGGTTTAGTTGGCCAAACTATCAAGCAGAATCCGCAGGTGATTCATTTCCCCTTCACCTTCCCTCACCTTAAACGTCTTCCCCTACAACACATGGCATTTAGGGACCATAATAAGCTTTCAATACACCTATACCAAAAACTAATATTTCTTATGACTTTTATAAAAATGTTAAATATAAAATTTTGCGTTGACCTGATTATTAGTTTTTGAGTTAAGAGTACCCACAAAAAACTCACATACACATACACTCTCTCTCTCACACACACAAACACAGACATCATTAATAAAATGGTTAAAACATGTTCAGGGGCTCAAAATCTGTATTTCCATTGAAATCTCAAAATCGATTTTTTTTTCATTAAAACAATACTTTCCCCTATAGTAAGATCAGCAAAGGATATATTTTTTAGTAGATTATTTAAAACTATAGCTTTTATTTTACTACTAGCATAATTGTCCGAGCTTTGCCCTGAGTTTAGAGTTTTTCATGCACATATCACTCGGTAATATTTTAATCTAAACTCAAGGTACTCTCAAGGTGAGCGACTAATATTCCCCTTTAATTGGTATGAACAAATTAAATATAGACTTAAATTTGATATCTCCCTCCCCCCATGAAATCCAAGTTCTGACACTGAGGAGCATATTCTCAACGTCTCTTTAGTATGTATACCAAGTTTTAAAGTCCCTATGCTTCTTGGTTCAACATTGATATTGGTGTAGGATTCATTGAAATTGGTTCCTGAGATATCCTCAAAAAGAGTGCTATTCATCAAATTCACTGAAGTATAATCATATACTACTGTATTTGATTTGAAATCAGAAATTTATTTTTCCTTATATTGTGGTAGTCATGCTTTTTAGATCCATTCCAAACATGTTTAATTTGTTTTGCCATTCTATACTCACCCTAAAAACAAAATTTCTTATTGAAATCAGTTCAGCCAATATCTTTGAAATTCATAGTTACAGAAAAATTCTAACCTTGATATTGTGGCAGCCCTGTTTATTCGACCCAGTTATTTATATGAATATTATATATACCATAATGGGTTAAAATCCATGCAGACAGCTCTCTAGAAATATGTGTAAATGAAATATTATTTTACCTTTAATTGTGGTTGCCCTGCTCTTAAGCTCCGCTTTAAAAATCTTGATTTCATTATGGTATTTTGTAAAAATCTTATATATAAAATTTAGTTTCAGCCAATTCCTTCCAAATTCATAGTTACTGAAAGAGTTTAAGTTGTAATTGTGGCACCCATTTAGTTGATCCGGTGCAAATATGCTATTATGATTTTATATGTGTTCATAATAAATATTATAATTTGGTTCAAATTGATGTCGACAGTTCAACACAAACAATATAAAAAGAAATTTTTTATTACTGTTATTGTGGCAGCCCTGCTGTCTATATCTATCCTAAAAATCTTGATTTTGTTTTTTTAAGTTGCACAACTCCATACAAAATTTCGTTGAAATTGGTTTGGCCAATTCCTTCCAAATTCATAATTACCAAAAAGTTTAACTTTGCAATTGTGGAACCCTTACTTAGTTAATTGGGTCGAAATATGTCATTTTGGTCATGAATTTATGTGAAAACTAGCCGGAGTTACCCGGCTTCGCTCGGGAAAGAATTTTCTTTTAAGTAGCAAATGATTTTTATTTCTCGGGGTCCTGTGCTGTCGGTGACCCCAAATTTCTCAAATGTGTTATTCGGAGAAGAGGTTCACACGGAATTTTAACTACCACCTAAAGAAACCATTGAAAAATTTTAGTCAGGCTTGTGCTCGTGGGTGTATCTCAATGGCAAATCCATCATACAATCAAGGCGGATTGCTTTTCCAAGAATATTTGGCACAATCGAGCAGTTTTATTAAAATAGAAATTACTCTGAGTGCACCATAAGCCCTGAATTTTCGTTCCCTATTCCTTAATTATGCAAGCAACATTTACATTAACATTTAATATTTTATCTATTGTACTGTAAAGTTTTACCATTAATATATTTACGCATTAACGTCTTGCTTAATATCCGCATGGATAGATGCACCGAAGCATTTAAACCATTTGTACCCTTTATCTTAGCGTTGGCTATTCTTCTTCTATGGCTCGCCATGGCATGGACTTTCCTTGCATTAATCTTTATGCGGCTATCTCCCTTTGAGGACAACAATTAAGAAATTTAGCTTTGTTGCCGCCTGGAAAATGTTATAAATTCTGCGCTTAAAGGATAATTTCAAGTGATTTAACATGTAATACCACTAAACATGAACAGAATTAAAATAGTCAGTCCTTCGTACATAAAATAAGCCATTTTCTGTGGTCATAAGTTAATATTTAGGTATATTTATATCCACATCAGTGAAGGGCTGCATGGCATTTTGGGGTTTCTCAACACCATTTCCCATGCATTCTTATGGAAATAGTATTTTGTTGGCCCCATGGGGTATAAGAGACCCCACAGTCTGCAAACCTAGACCAAGTTCTTCTTTTGGTCCATAGGATGGCCCATGAAACTTTTTAATTCGATAGCTTCAATGGTGTAAAAACGTATAAGGGACCACACATTCATTTTTACTTTCTCCACATACGTAGTATAGGGGAAAGTATTGTATTCATGAAAAAAATCGACTTTGAGATTTCAACGGAAATACACGTTTTGACCATTTTCTTCTGTCTGTGGGTGTGTATGTGATAGCTTTTTGTGGGTGCTCTAACTCAAAAACTATTAATCAGGTCAATGCGAAATTTTATATTTAACATTTTTATAAAAGTCACAAGAACTGCTTCGTTTTTGGTAAAAATCCTTCTACTGGAAGTGGGTGTTTGCTCTTGTCACTTATCCGCTATTTTGAAATATTTGATAACTGTAAAAATGTACTGGAATAAAAGTTGTGGGAAATTTCATTTTCTACAACCTTTGTTTGAAACACTTTTCCATATAATGCATTATTTAAGAGATATCTTATATTTTTAGCTGTCACCACCATGCCACCTACCGACTACTATTGTTAACATTTGACGCTTAGTTACATCTTAGTAACGCTCCTTTTTATTTTCTTAATTGTTGGAGCTTTGTGGCTATATCCAATATTAGAAGGCTATGGTTTAAGTTTATTTCTGTTCTTTGTAAAGTCTTAAATTTAACACATTGACTGCCCATTGAATTTGTTACTCTCTTCCCAAAGGCCAACATGTAAAATGACTTTCTTTTGTCATGCAAGAATACGATATAAAACCATTGCCATCTTGTGGCAGAAATAGAAACCACAACCACCAGAGGAAATATTGGAGCTTGCCAAAGGCCCACTGAAAATATGAAATGAAACCAGCAAGCTCCAAACTGAGAGATCATGGAAAGGGACTGACATCCATGGTCAGCTAACTGGACACGGGCCTCCCACGAAAGTCATCAATGGTCAATTAACTGGCCATGGGCAATCAACATGCTAAATAATGAGAAACATAATGTTTAAATTCTAATAATAGTAATATTTGTCCATAAAATGTGTACCTATTGCCAGTTACATTGAAATGTTACATAAAACCTTTTGTGTATATTGCACCATGGAGTGGAGTGGATTTTGTTGCTAAAGAACAACAATGATAAGCAATGCTATGTTAAATGTAGTGGATGCATTCAAAATGCATAAAAGTTATGGGAGAAAACATTATAGGAATTATTTCACACTGTAGAAGATCAGACACTTTTAGCAAACTGAGAATATTGGCTGGAAAGTTAACAGGATTATCTTCCCATCAGCAATTTTTACTCTGCCTTCTCCAGGAAAGATTTTTGCAAAACACTCTCCATTCTCAAATAGCAATGAAGTTGTAGTTTTATTTAAGAGCTTACAACTAAAATCTTCTTCCATTGAACAAATTTTTTATAATGTTCTATGTCAGCGATTATTAAACTAGGGTCAGCAGGCCCCCAGGGGTCCATGGAAACAGCCCAGGGGGTCCGTGAGTAATATCCTAGAAAGAATGTATTAATATCCCTTAAAAAAAGGCAATGTGTGTGTATGGACAGCATATCTCAAAAACCAATAAACATGGAGACTTAAAACTTTGTACACTAATGGAACCATGAAGATGGGCACCTCGGAGCCAGAATTGATTTTTGGTGGAAGGGGGGAAGTGGAGTGGGAGTGCCATTTCCCATAAGATAACACGTAAAAATCGATTTCTCGACTTACAGGCTTTTACTCTTTTGCAAATTAAAATTAGAAAGAATTGACCTACGATCTTCAGACCTGGACCGTTTTAAAGAAAAATGAATATTGTTTCTTATTCTTATTGTCACATTTCACCTACGATTCGAAATCGCTCAAGTTATACATTAAAATTAAATTTATTTGAAAAACTTAAGCTTTTTAACGATATGTTGCCTTGCCAACCATGCCATTGTTTAACCTTGAGATTGTATTGTCACCTTAATCCTTATACTATACATGCGTAAGTAATGCATGCTTTGAGTTCTTTATTACAAGAGAGAGAAAGAAAGAAATAGGAAGGAAACAAAAAGGGAGAGAGACACAAAATTAAATGCTCCATAAATCTATCATATATTTTGAAGAGACTGCATTTATTCAAAATAAAGTAATACTTCCCGAATAGCTGCAGATTCCAAATTTTGAATAAATAACACAACCACTAAAATTAGCTAAATGTGTTAATTTTTACACCTAAATATTTTATGTAAAAGGTTGAAATAATCATTTTCATTTATTACGGGATTCATTTATTGTTGAGCGCCATTAAGATATGCACGACAACACACATTTATATTTGTTAACTTATTTACTCTTTACTTTCATATTTGTTTATTTACTTTATAAGATATATATTCGCATAATATCTATTAAAATGGAAATATGATAAAGAATCAGAAATGATTGCTTGACATAATTGTCTAAAACTTTTTGCAATAGTAATGTATTTCGAGTTTTATTTGATAATTATTTTGGACAACATTGTTTTTGATACCCAGGAAGGATACTTCTGTTATCATTTGTTCTAGGATTCATTTTTTGTGTACGTCGTTATCGTATAAGCAAGTTCAATATCTATTAAGAAACATATTTAGTGATTTTTGGATAATTGCAATTAAGGTAAGATTCTGTCCTTACTAAGCAAAAGTTGTGGATTAAACGTTTTCAGTCGTTGTGTTACTTAACGATAAAACTGAATATAAAAAATTTTCATATCTGAATAATTAACCCTTTATTTCTATAACAATTTCATTTTAATTTTTATTATTTTCACCAAATCAATGGCTCAAATAAGAAACCATGCCTAAAAGAAGCAGAAGATTATTCTCATATTTTAAGATCAAAACGAATAGTTCTCACCAGAGCAGCAGAAAATGTTGATCAAAGAAATAATAGAATTGGAGAGCAAAGAGTGAGTCAGGCAAACGTCAGAGCAACAAAAACTGCTGACCAAAGGAATATAAGACATGAAGAAGAAAGAGTGCAAGAGCAAAAGAAACCACTGATCAAAGGAATTTATGACTTCAAGAACAAAGAAGGTAAAAGATATCACAGAAGGTGCAAAAGAAAACTTCAATAAAAATTCTTTAATTTCATCCAAAATGTAATCTTTAACTTCTCCCTCCCTTAAATACTTTGCTTTCTCTTCAACTGAATATTTGTATGCATCAATTAAGCCAATTATACTATTATTAGATTATAATAACACTTTCTATGTCATACCATCAAATTTTTTATAGCCGAATTCGATTTCAAAGTCTGGGAACTCATTTTGTTTCATAGGTTTGACTTGAAAATATTCACGTGACAAATTAGATCAACAAAATCAGCCTTTGCATGGGATAATGTATGGTTAAGCTAAATTTGAATATATCTTCAAATGTGTTTCCATCCCTTGCAATTCCTGCCCAAGGTTTTAACATTTTTGAGATTCATGACCACATAATATGATGCAGTTTCTTCCACTGGACGAGTGAAATAACTATATTTTAAAAGTGATCCCATCGATTGTTTATTATGATTATTTGAAAAAAAGTCGCCAAATTTGTTGATCAAGGATGTGGGCAAAATTTATTTTATTGGAGAAAAGATGGGAAGACAAGAAGTATTGTATACCAATAAGCATTACAATAAAAATTAACTTGGTTTCATTACTTGGTTTTATTCTCAAATCTTATTCGATATTTTTTTCTTAGCCTAAAAAATCCAAGCAATGCTGGGTACTTTCAGCTAGTCAAATAATAAAATGTATGACATAGAGTCCCAAAATGTGCACACAGGATTCCAAGTATACATTAGGGATTACACATAACCTATGTCATACTCTAGGTGGGAGGGGGGGGTTGAAATTTTGTGCTATATTGCGACGAGGAGAGAGGGAGGTATCTTTTGAGAACATGACATCCTTGGTTTGATGGAAGAATGACTCTGTATGAGTTTGATGTTGCAGAAAGAACAGTGAAACATTCCTCGAATCGGTATTTAACCACTTCATTGTAGGAAATTGAGAGAACGAATGTATGAAACCAGCTAAACTTCGATGGCATCTAGAAACAGAACACAAAGAACATGTTAGGAAATCCATCGAGTTTTTCCACAATAAGCTACGAGAACTTTGCGCAAGTGGAATATATATTGACAAAATATCTGCTCGCTCTAATAATAAAAATGCAGTGTTGGCATCTTATCAGGTATCGTTATTTATTGCAAAGACTGGAAAACCTTAAACCAGTGTTCGGCAGCCTATGACCCGTGGGTCAATGAGTGACCTGCCATCATGATTTGGGTGACCTACAAAGGTTCAGAAGGATTTACGGTTTGAAAATAATTCAATTACTAAATATAGCTTATATAAACATCAAGGTTTGATTCTTCTTTTTATTTAATCTTTTAATTGACTGGATAAAAAGTAAAAAAATCTCCAAATGCTGTATTACGCCATTGGAGATTTTTTACTTTTTATCATTGTATGTGTGCCGTGAAGCTCATTCCCAATTATATTTTAATTGACCCATCGCATTTCCCCAAAACCTTTAATTGACCCGACATCAAAAAAGGATGGCGACCACTGCCTTACACTATAGCAGAGGAACTAATTTTACCAGCTGCAAAAACTATGGTAAGTGCTATGTTGGAAGATAAAGCAGCGAATGATTTGAATTTGATTTCATTATCACACGATACTGTGATGCTTAGAATCAAGGATATGTCCAACAACGTAAAAGAGCAATTAATTGCAAGGATATGCAAAAGCCAATATTATTCACTGCAGATAGATGAAAGCACAGATGTATAGAATAATGCTTATTTTATCGCATTCATTCAATATGAATTCAATAACAAACTTAATTAAGATTTACTATTGTGCCAATCATTGACAATGTACTACTGGAAATGCTTTATTTAACACATTGAACGATTTCTTAAACATGAATAAAATTGAATGGTCTGTGTAGGAATCAGTATCGATGGAGCTCATGCTATGTCAGGAAAATATAATGGACTAATTGGATGTGTACAAGCTCTTATTCCTAAAATTAATTCATAGAGAATCTCTAGCTTCCAGAAAAATACCAGAAAAAATTATGATAACATTTGACGAAGTAGTGAAAATTGTCAACTTTATTAAAGCTCGCCCCCTAAATTCCCCAATTTTCAATGCAATTTGTGAGGAAACAGGCAGTGATCATAAACAGTTCCTTTTACATTCTGAAGTATGCTGGCTGTCTCGTAAAAAAATACTCTACCAATTTGTTTAGTTACGAGACGAAATACGAATATTTTTATGCGTTCTTTGCACAAAGTGAACGCACATAGGGGAGGTCATTTCCATCCATCTGTCCATCCGTTCGTCCGCATGTTAAAACTCGGGAACCGCTCGACGTATTTTGATGAAATTTGGTATTGGGGAGTTTTACTAAAATTGGTTGACCGATTCCAATTTGGGTTCAAATCTGACAACAATTACGACCACTTATGAAGACCTACATGTAGTTTACAATGTTCTTCTGTTTCAACTCGGGAACCGTTGGATGTATTTTGATGAAATTTGGTATTGGGAAGTTTTACTAAAATTGGTCACCGATTCCAATTTTGGTTAAAATCAGACAATAATTACAAATACTTCACATGAAGACCTACATGTATTTTACAACGTACCTTGCTAGCTTCTTGTTAAATACTCATCTGAGCAAAAAATATTGCGAACATTGTGAAATCTAAAAGAACGCATTTGGAAACTCTGTGTACTCTGACATGGAATACACCTTTCCAATCTTGTTAGAAAATACATCATTTAAAATGAACTGGTTTAATGATTTTTCATGGTTGGCTATTTTGGCATACTTAGCCGACATTTTCACTCATTTAAATGGACTAAATTTGAAATTACAAGGAATAGATGTAAATATGGTTAAAGTTGAAAATCACATTGAGGCAATGATGAAAAAAATTGACTTTTAATCGCAAATCTTTGTATGGATCATTTCCAATACTTAACAAATTTCTTGAAATGCCCGACAATGAACTCTCTTCTAAAACAAAAAAAAATTGTACTCAATATTTGCAAGCATTAAAGAACAATTTCAGAGATTATTTTCCTGTTCCTGATTCCGGTAGATTATATATCTATTCAATGTAGATTTTAACAGTATTAAAGAAATAAGTTTAAATGAACAAGATAGTCTTCTAGGGTTATCATTAAAATTGACTTTCAATGAATACACTTTGGCAAATTTTTGGCTATGTCTTCATCATGATTATCCTAAAGTATCAACCACAGCTTTGAAGCTTTTGATGCCATTTTGTACAACATATTTATGTGAATGGGCATTTTATTCTCTATTATTCATTAAGTCAAAATACAGAAACAAATTAAATGTAGAACACGACCTAAGACTACCTCTCTAATATTGAACCAAACATCAGTGATTTAGTGTCAGCAAAACAACATCATCCTTTGTATTAATAATTATTATGTGATTCAATAAAATTGACACAAACTTTTCAAAACACATTTGTTTTCTTATCTATGTATTATTCATAATGCAAAATAAAATAGTAAAAAATGAATAATCAAATTAATTTAAATTTTACCTGAAGATGTTACTCTGTAACAAAACCCAGGTCACAATAGAATATTTTTATGTGGTTCAAAACATAGTTACTTTTTCCATTCATACTATGGAATCGTTCCACAAAATAAGTCTAACTACCATTAACTTTATATTCCTGACAGTAATTAAATCTAATATAAATAAATATATCAATAGTATATGAAAACAAACAAATTGTGGGGGTTCACAAAAAAATTTATATATGAAAGGGGGTCCCCAGACTACTAAAGTTTAAGAACCACTATTGTACGTAATAATCTCTGATTTTCTCCATTGTGTTATTTTAAAAATTTCACCCTCTAAAAGAAAAATTTTTGAGTCAAAAGTTTCAAAGCTCTGTTCTGATTGAGTTTCTTTGAATCTCATCAAACCACAGGAGTTAGAATCAGGACACAGGTCTTTTCCCCAAAAGAAAGCATGGAAATTGGTGGAAGACATATTGAACTGCATTTTAAGGTATATTACAATTGAAAAATGATCATGGCACTTAGAAAAATGTGGAATTTTCCAACTAAGATCATTTAATCCATACCAAATAATCCTCATAGTACTTTAATAAAGGTTCATATTTAGATTGACCAAATATGTCTATCTAATAATCATGAAAGGGTTTTTAATGAGCCTGATTCTTCTGAATCAAATAATTTTAAAAATGATTATTCAAGTTTTGCAATTTTATTGAGGCCTCCTATGTATATGCCAGGGTTATCTAATAATTTTGAAAAGTAATTTGAATGTATCAAGTAAACTTAGCTTACTAAGGAAACTTTTTTTTGTATGTATGAAACCACATAAAACAGATGGGAAATAGACATCTGGAGTCAAACCCCTGCAGTTTAGAGAGAAATTATTAATAATGTGACTAAAAATATAGAATTTAAATAATACTGTTGCAAAAACGTTTCAAGCATAAGCAGCTTATAAGACATCACAGTGGAATGTGAAATGCATATGATAAAATATATTGACTATTTGACAGATTATAACAGACATTTTAAAAAACAAGGGAATATATGTACCTGTGTGATTTGCCAAAAATCAGTATGGAGCCAAATACACATTCGTTGCTTTGGAAATTTTCATTAGTTGACCATTTGTAATAGTTATATTTGAGGTTTCACTAAAAATTCAAAAAATTAAAAAGTGTGTCAAAAAAGTGCTAAGAACTTCATTTTAACATAGATACTCATTTAATTGAAGATATAATGTCCCAAAACTTAAAATAATATTTAAAAGTTTTGATTATATTAAAATGAGTGCACAACAGTCTGCAGGAAAAAAATTCCTTTAGTTTAAATTATATTTAGAAACATTACAAATAAACAAGGTAATAAAGGTGATAAGAAATATATCTGCCCCAGAATGATCTATCCAGATTATTTTAAAATGCATCAAATACCAATTTCATTTTTATGGCATTTTTAAGAATTTCGATTCCAAACATCAAATATACTTAATAGTGTACTATAGTAAAATTTTAAAAACTCTTAAATATTTTATTGTCAACTAGAATAATTTTAATGATTAATAAATTGCCTTTTTAATAAAATTAAAATAACTGAAATTTCAATATTTAAAATTTTTCTGGCAAGTTATTATTCTAATATATGGGATTTATGGTATTTTATAATACTTTCATTAGTCTATGAGGGTGAAAAACAATGCTAGAATATGCTAAATAATCTCAGAAAACAAGAGAAAGACAGATTCACAATATTTTATTTTCAACATTCACCTGGTACATAAGAAATTATGCAAAAAGGATCCTCTACAAAAGGCCATCCAGGTATATGAAAGCTACACTATTTACAAGGATGGCCTTGCTAGTCTTTACCTAGTACCCCATTGGTTGAAAATAAATTTATATTTATATATTTATTTCCTTTATTGTGAATATTTGAAGAATTCCTTTTTAATGGAGTAATTACAAAAACTAAAATATACTGAATCCATTACAAAAATGTCCTTCCTAAAGGAGATTAAAAATATTTTAAAGGGAAAACTATTGCATGATACGATAACATAGGTACCACAATGATTTGGAATGAAATACAACATATCTTTACAAACATATCAAAACAAAAGAATTTCACTAAATACTTGAATGCAAGCAATTAAATCATAAGGCTCAAACTGCAATTTATCAACATATGTTTAAATTAGCTACCACTGCATAAATAATTAATTATCTTCTTTTACATATGCAGCATTTAGAAATAAAAAAGCTTGATCAATTGATTGTAATATGAAATTCTTATGTCATTTGATTGTTTGACAGGCTAAAGTAGCTACAAACAAAAAAACAAAAATATTCTTGCAATGCTTAGAAATTATGAAGAAAAACATGCTATTCAATTGCTAAAGTCACAATATGATAACTTCAGCCTTGATGCTTAGCATTGGAACAAGTACAATCTCTTGCACTAACCATCCAACTTTAGGATCTAAGTAACTGAATTCCTACTTAATGGAATGTAAAAGGAATTTCATCACTTATGACAACGATAAGTGCTTATAGTAACAGAATTTCAACAAACAATGGATAATAGAAACTGAATTCCAACACAAAGATCATTCATCTTCAACCTTTAAGAAAAAGAAAATAATGTCTGCAATAAAATTGATGTGGAAAATTAAATTATATTTTAAACGATGTGCACGACTAAAGTTATTATAAGTCTAAGAGACTGAGTCAAACTGAATTTTGTCAATATTAACAGCACTCGAGTACAGCCAGAAAAACACTAATACAAACTTTCCCGAGGCTAAATATTTCGCTTTGCTTTCTAATTTTACTAAATTACTACCACAGAAATGACGCGATTTTAAATTAGTAATTTATAATATTTATTTAGTTAGTCATTATTAAATAATGATAAAATTCACATACATAATACTGCAATGGACGATAAAATGAAGTCAATGGTTTACCTTTACAATTAAAAATTGCTAATCATATCAGCTCATGAAAAATTTAAAAATTTTCATTTTGTGATACTCCAATTACCACAATGTTCAATTAGTAATGAAAAATGACACCTGCATTTGGGGAAATTTATAAGAGAATTAAAACGATTTATGCTTACTTGACACGACGACGACCACAAAAATATCGTGCACCCTATGCAGAACCTATACAAATTTAACATTACGAAACTCAGATATGTGTATACTTCTTAATTTAAGAACAGAGACTATAGAATGGCAATCTTAATGAATAAGAAATTACAACTTATTTTAGAGGGGAACATCCCTGATTAAATCACTATAAAGGTTGGATACAAACCTAATATAAATCTTGAAATTATTTCAGTTTCCTACATAAGAAAGATGCGCATATCGCACTGCTGCTACTAACTGGAATATATTCATGCACACATCGAATAAATTAATATTCATACACTAATTTTCTTCATTAATTCTTCGTTGATCAAAAATAACGTTTGAAACTCACTTTCGAAACCAAGACCAACCTAAGGTGAACATGTTTTTCATTGACGGTATAGGTCCAATTTTGAACGCTTTTCCCGCCAAGAATTAAAACATGATGGCACTTGAAGAAATTTACTTAAATGCTAAAGAAATCAGATTTGTGTATAATATGCAAAAAACGCAATAACAAGAAAAAAATAACAGCCCTAAAATTTCAACATTTCACGGTCAGGAACAACTTAAATATGATTTCCCTAGCTACACCTTCACACAAGAAAACTTAATCACTTGCAACAGGTCTCAACATGGAGACATGGACACTTCCGACACTTCTGCCTGCTTCTGCCCTCCGGTGGGCGTTTTAAGAATCTTGTGGGTTCTCGATAAATAATAATATTTTGTTTACCTAATAACAAAAAAAATTAAATTTATAATAATAGTTCAATGTTGCATTAATAGTTATTTATTTCTAAAAATAAAAGGCACAAGAATATAAACAATGTCAATAATAAAAATAACTTCCTTTGCACTGCAGCATTCTGGCTACATTTTGGATTTTTAATTTGTATTTTTAAACAGAAATAAGATTCTTTAAGACAGTGGCTTCCAAACTGTGGGATGCGTGACCCTTTGAGGGCGATATGGGTCGGTCGTGGGGGCGCAAAGATCATTTGAGTCAATGATTTTCCTTAAAATGGTTTCATTAATGGTAATTGTATGCCCAGTAGGTATTGTTTATGAACTGTAATTGAACATGGTATTAATGGGGTGTGAAGATAATTTTCTTAGGTGAGGGTGGGGCGCAGTTTTGTAATGTTTGGAAACTGCTGCTTTAAGAGATTCGAAATCCCTCTAAAATAGAATTAACTTTTCAAAAGTATGTACAGTAGATTAATACCCTTTCTTGAATTCCATCTCATAACTTTTCTTCCATCTTATAAAGAATTAGTCAACATGTCCAGAAAAGGAAATATTTTGTAACAAGTGATTTTAAACCTAAAACATAAAGTGGTAACAACTAAAGATACATTCCATTTCATGCCTCATAAACCCACTTAATTAAGATATAGAGACTAACAAAAAGGCAATTAATTTTTCATTATTAATTTATAAAATTAAGTGTCAAATAGAGTCATTCCGCATCAGATCATCACAGTAAAGCATCATTTTCAATCTGACCTTTTTTTATTTTTATGAAATTAATTGCACACAAAGTATCCAGGGGGGATATGAAGAATACAAAGTTTCAGCTTCATATAACCAATGGTTTTAGAAATATGGATGTTCAAAATTATAAATAAGTAAATATGGAGACTACAACAAAATTGATGTTAAATAGAATTAACTCCTTAACCGTAAATATCAAAATTAGAGACACACAATGAAAAAGGGGGAGGAAAAGCAGGAAAAGGCAAATGACAATAGGAAAATAAAATCAATTATAACCTTCTTCATAATTGAGCCAGAAGATTGAATTTGCTCTTGTTTGAAAGCTATTGAAAGAAGCTTTCTTTTGATATATATCGGAAGGAATTCAATCAAAAGTAAAATTTATATTATTATATAATGACCTCTGACCTCGCATTTATTTAAATAATGTCATCAAAAAATTTGGGGAAAAAAAATATTTTATTGCTTCCATACTAGAACACTAACTCCTAGAATATTAGGGTAGCACACCTATGGCATTAGAAGATATTAATTAGTATTTAATTTTCTGGATGCATCTTTTATCAACATCTATTTTTCATTTTAAAACAAGTAATTATATATTCAGATCAAACAAACAATATTTTTTAAATATTTAATCAGTTTAAACAGGCCATTTGTAAACTTCCATGTAGCATGAACATTCAGTGGAAGACAGATTTTGACTAATGACTATTAACTTTATTAGGACCAATGACTTCAGCTTATTGTGACCAATGGCTCTTAAGTTTATTGTGACCAATAAGGGTTAAATTGTTGTGAGTGTCACAATTGACTGTTAATTCTATTATAGCCAATTAATGTTCAGTTTATTATAACCAAGCATAGATATATCTTCTGGATGCAAGTCTTTTGTCAACAAATCACACAAAGACAAAGAGCATACAGTATTGTGAAATATTCCTTTAAGTGCTTCCTTTGAGTGCTGAATTTAAATAAGAAAGAACAATAGGCCTAGTACTGATTATTGAAGATTAGTGTAAGTATGAAAGACAGTTCTAACTAAATTGAACTTTGAAAAAAATTGTATTTAGATAGGGAAGAATAGGCATATAATACTGTTTAATGTGAGTGAAAAGCAGTTCAAAAATGGACTTTGAAAAGAAATTGTATTGTTGAAACACATTTGGTCAAACTGGACACTCAACATTCATAAAAAATTTACGCAATGTACAACCATGGATGGTTCAGAAATTAAATGGAACAATTTCAACAGAAAAGAAAATATGTAGTGGCTACTGAAAAAAAATATTAGAGAAGTCATCAACTCCTTCTGATTCACTACCACCACCACTACAACAAACATCAAAACAAAGTTGTAATGAATATGATGTTGAGGAGCATGATAATGATGAGCAAACTATTGCAGCAGAGGTTGCTATTGGTGCTTTGAATGAAATTCTCTCCAGTAAAACAGAAGAGGCTACGAGAAAAAAACCCCCAGGAAAAGTTTCAAAGAATCAGTAATGTACTCAAGAAAGCATATGTATCCCAGCAAGGCGACAAAGAAGTGGATATAAGTAAACCATCTGCTGACTCTGAAATAATAAATCAGTTAAAACAGAAATTTAATGCTGTGGAAAACAAAAGTGAGAAGGTCCAAATACTAAGTGCTGCCAAATAGTTGGAATATACGAAAAATTGAAACTGAATTTGGTGCCTCAAATTATATGGTATGAATTGCAAAGGAACTAGTGAAACAACATGGGATATTATGTACACCTAATCCAAGACCAGGAAAAGTCC
Organism: Tanypteryx hageni; assembly: GCA_028673005.1. Classification (NCBI taxonomy): domain Eukaryota; kingdom Metazoa; phylum Arthropoda; class Insecta; order Odonata; family Petaluridae; genus Tanypteryx; species Tanypteryx hageni. The sequence continues at coordinate 96,532,474 of CM054112.1, read as the reverse complement.
TGAATGATGATACTGCTAACTTAGTTAAGTAATTTTACTGCTGTGATGATGTCAGCCATTGTATGCCAGATAAAAAGGATTTTATTTCAGTTAAAGAAAATGGTGTGAGAGTATACAAACAAAAGTGTTTAGCATTGTGTAACCTAAAGGAAGCATATAAGTCATTCAAAAATAAACATCCATAGCTAGGTTTGCCCAAGTTTTGTTAACTGAGGCCCAAGAATTGTGTCTTAGCTGGTGCCAGTAGGACTCATTGTGTGTGTGTGTTTGTTGTATTCATCAGAATGTCAAACTACTGTTGTTGGGATGTAAACTAAAAGAGTTAACAAAAAATGAAGAGACTCTTACTTCTTATGAGCACTGCCTTTCATGGATTATATGTAATCCCCCATTACCAGCATGTTACCTAGGATCATGCAAGCATTGCCCAGGCATATCACAACTGAAAGAGCATATTTCAAAACTGTTTTACTTGAATTGTATTGGTGACATAACTTACAAACTATGGGTTTCTACAGATAGACAAACACTTCAGATTATTACCAGCTCTTGTGATGAGTTTCTAGATTCATTGGATGCAAAACTGGTACAACTTTTACCACATTCTTTTATTGCAACACAGTAAGCAAAATTCTTAGCAGAACTAAAGGAAAAACTAACTGACAATGAATATGCAGTTATACGTGACTTTACTGAAAACTATTCATTTCTTCTTCAGGATGAAGTACAGGAGTTTCACTGGAATAATGCACAGGCCACAATACACCTATTTGTGGCATACTACAGGAACCCAGAAAATGGAAACACAAATAACATTTCATTTTTAGTAATTTCTGATTGCCTTTGTCATGATACTGTCAGTTTACACCTGTTTCGGCATCATTTAATCACATTTTTGACAACTTACTTCTCAGATGGGGCAGCCTCCCAATCTAAAAACAAGAAAAACTTGATCAATTTGTGTTGCCATGAAAAAGACTTCAGTGTAACAGCAGAATGGTATTTTTTTGCCACATCACATGGCAAAGGACCATGTGATGGTGTAGCAGGAACTGTAAAACGACTTGCTGCACATGCCAGTTAGCAGTGCCCATTTGAAAAACAGATCATGACACCAAGACAATTATTTGAGTGGTGTACAGAAAATATTCATGCATGTTACTTTGTTTTTAGCACTATTTAGGCATATGAGGCAGAAATTAAGCTACTTCAGCAACATTTTATGGGCATCCACAATATTTCTGGAACCCAGAAGCTGCATTGCATCAGACCATTAAGTTCCAACACAGTACAAACAAATTTATATTCATATTCAGATGAATCAAAAGAAGAGTCACTTTCTCCAGAACAAAATGAAATGGAAATTCAGGACATCAGAGATTTTGTTACATGCATGTATAGTTGTCGCTGGTGGGTAGGTTGTGTTTTACAAGTTAATGAAGAGACAGAAAAAATCTGTATAAGCTTTTTGCATCCTCATGGGCCTTCTTCTTCCTTCAGCTATCCCTCAAAGCCAGATATACTTACAGTGATGAAGAAAGACATTCTTACCAAAGTTCATTTTTGAACGCCTATTGGACGGACTTACAACTTACTTCCTGAAGATGTGCAAACTGTTATGGTGCTTATCAACAGTCTATTAACAACTAAATATGTAGGTTATACAGTTAATGCAATTTGTGATAACTACCGGTATGTTTTGTTAATGTTGTCCTAACATAATGATATCCACTATCTACCAGAATATAAATGTGCATTATTTTTAAAATTCATTATCCCATGATGCCTTTAATGTGCCATTTTGATATTTCACAGACTGATATAGTACGCTGAGTGTAAATAAAAGTATTTTTTTATGACAAAATCTAAGGACACATCTTTTGAGGAATTCAAGGTCAAAGGTCAAGGTCCCCCAAAAATAATTTAAATTCCCAAGTGACACATAATTAGAAATCAGATTTCAAGAGCTTTTCAATCATGCATCATTGTTTAGCGTGGTTGTTATGGAACCAGAGATATTAATAAATATATGTTCATCCGCGTTTAATATTCGGCCAAAAATTTTCAACTTCTGAACCAAGTAACTCACAAAATAATTAAGGTAAACTACTGATATTTGGTATACAACCTTGTCTCATGATAGCCAATAAATGCGAAAAGTTTCAACAGAATCAGAAGAGGTGAAGTTGTGAGCTGTGTTGATCTGACACGGAATCACCCAATATGTACATAGAAAGACTTGGTGCTTTCCCGGCGTATGTGATGGGTGAAGCTTTCTCGGGTGGTGAGCCGGGTCATATCGATGATCTCTGCTGATGTTTCAACGACTATCTCTCGAAATTAATTTTGTGTCTGGGAAATTGATGTGGTGTCCCTGGGTGAGGCTGCGCTTCGAGAACCCACGGGTTTTGGGATTGCATAGTCAAGGAGGCTATCGAGATTCGATTAGACAATAGCACTGTCAACAGAGTCACGGGCTTCGACTTGAGTGACACGTGGAAGCTGGTCATTTTGTCCCTGGCCAAGAGCATGACGCCCATTGGCCGAACCATTCCAACCAAACAGGTGCAGGCACCTGACACACCGGCAGGTATATAAACCCTCCGAAATCTTCTCACGGCACTCAGGTTCCCTGATGATGACGACAGAGATAGCCGTCAAAACGTTGGCAGAGATCGTCGATACGACCCGGCTCGACACCCGAGAAAGCTTCACCCAATATGTACATAGTTTTAATAATGAATTATTTTATTGAACTTGTAGAGAAAGCATACCATAAGTAATTTATTTTGTAACAGCTCCAAATCATTGTATTGGAGGTAAATGACAGCAAGATTAATTTCACCTGATATATTTTAATCGTTTCGTACCAGTACTTTTTTGCAAATGGATGACAAAAACAAACCTGAGCCCTTGAGGATTACTTCCATACAACTTTCTGAAGGTTGCTTTCCCTTCAACCTTAAGTTCGCTGTGGTAACTCCTATACCCAAAAAAGGCACTTCTTCTAGTTCAGAAAATTACCATCCAATTACTGTTCTTTCAGTATTTTCCAAAATTATTGAAAAAGTTTTCTATTGCCGTGTAATCAATTTCTTGGAGTCTTACTATTGGCTGCATGATTCTCAATATGGATTTCGGAAATCCAAATCCACTAACTCTGCCTGTTTCCAGTTTATTAACAATCTTTATCATGCCTTAGATGAAAATCTTTTCACTGTGGGTATTTTCTATGACTTAAAAAAAGCATTTGATAGTATTAATCATAATTTATTGGCTTTGAAGCTCAAGAAAAGTGGAATAATAGGCAAGGCCTTAGACTGGACTGTATCTTTTCTGACCAACAGACATCAAATTGTCAGATTCTCCCATGTTAGCCCAAATGGTCATAATACTGCTACTTCTAGGCATTTAAAAGTTACTTGTGGAGGGATCAATTTTGGGCCCTTTGTTATTCATTATTTTTATGAATGACCTCCCTAACACCTTATCTAACAGTAAACCCTTACTGTATGCAGATGATACATCTTGTCTCATTAATTCTGCTGATAAACCTGACTTAATCAATAAATTAAAATCTTCTGCTCAAGAAATGCATCAGTGGTGTCTGTCCAACAATCTAGCAATAAATTTTAAGTAAACTATATCTCCAATTTCACACAAAAAAGTCATCACCGTCTTCCAGTCCTCTAATTAGAATGAACGCAACCAACATAGAGATGTCACCATCAATTAAATTTCTTGGTTTGGCTATTAGTGAAGACCTTAGCTGGAATGTCCATATTGATGCTATTCTTAAAAAAAAATTTCAATTGGTATCTTTTTGTTGCATAGACTTGTTCACATTGTTAGTATTGATATGTTGAAATTGCTATATTTTGCCAAAATTCATTCGTATCTTTCCTATGGCATAATTTTTTGGGGTCATGCCAGTTATGCTAACAAGGTTTTTTCACTGCAAAAACAGGCGATTAAAGATATGTGTGGGGTTTCCTATCGAACTCATGGAAAACCACTGTTTTCTTCCTTAGCTATACTTACATTTCCATCAATATACTTATTTAATTGTGCTATGTTTGTTAAGCAGAACCCTGCCGTTCCAATCAAACCAGGAATTTTATGCTTACAACACACGTTGTAAAGGTGACATCCACATTAAAAACTATAAGTTGGCTACTTGCCAGAGAGGCACTCATAACGCTGCCTCAGTTATTTATAATAAGCTGCCATGCAGTGTTAAATCTGCAACAACTGTTTCTTTGTTCAAGAAACGTTTGAAGTGTTTCCATCTTAGCAAAAACTTTTATAGTATACAGGAATTTGTTTGAACCCTTAAATTAACATGTTTTCTTGAATAATAATAATAAATTAATTAATAATAACTGAATACCTTTGTATTTTTTCCATTTTTGTTTTTAGATTTCATACTACTTATAAGATTTTCCTTTGTATGTGTAAATATTATTTAAGTGTTCTATGTTGTGTTTATTTTGTCTCTTACTTTAGATTTATTTTCGTTGTGAATTTATGACTTGCTCTATGTCTGTACATGACCAACAGAGTTTATAAAATAATAAAAAACTAGACAACCCTCAATCTAAGCAGCAGATCAAAAACCATATGTAGCGAGTAACCCAGAAAAAATGAAGGGCAACCTTGAAAGCATCAACTTTCCTTCAAGTTTTTTTAAACTAATCGAAATTTTTGCTTTTAAGTATTTTTAAGAACCTTCCTCAAGTGCACAAAAAAGTTATTTTTTAATTAATTGTTATACGTTAAAAATTTACAAATATGAAATCCATGTGCATTCATCTTTTGTTCTCGCAAGCATTTAGTATTTTCAAAAATACAGAATTATTACTGAATTATTATTGGTATGATCATTTTTGTAAATGGACCTGAGATCCCATTTTAAATTTAATACAGGATTAAGAAGGTGAAAAAGCACATTAAGTCAAAACAAATATTTTATGCCAGGAGTCTGAGAGACTGCATGCCTGTAGTAGAGACATAAAAAACGATGCCTGTGGTTACAGGTTAAAAATTAATGATTCTGTATTGTTTACAGACTACATTAATTCATTATACAATATAATACATAGATTATGATTCATTAAATAAGATATATAAAGTATTTAAGAAATTTTATTTATAACAAAAACAATTATATGCACAACAATCTATTTACACAAAGTCAGCTTACTGATTTTCACTTTGAGCATTATGTGAGACATTTAGTCAAGAAACCTCAAAAAGTATTTTAACATTATAAAATCAAACTATAATCACCACACTGAAAGTTTTTGGTATTTTAACCTACTTATACTTGGCAAAGAATAAGAAAGAGTACATTTTCAATTTAAAGATCGTTGCATTGAATCTAATATTTTAGTTCAGTAGAAACACAATCTCTAACATAATAATGAAGGCATTTAAATAATGCCTAAAAGGATAGTTTATTACAATGATTACTATTAATGTGCCATCTTTGCAAATGAAAAGGTCAAAAACTTTCAGTTAATGAAACAAGTAATTTTGCAATAACAGCTGGCATTGAATCAATTTTTAAAAGACATTTCCAGGCCAATTAGTGTGGAAAATAAGAATCCTCATCTGATGTAGTAGAAATTCTTTCATGAGAATCCTCTCCATATTTTAAAATGTTTATGGCACACGCAAAAGTAATATTTTGATAAGCTTAATTAATAATATACATGTTTTTCATGTTGAAAACCCTATAAGCACATATTACAATAAAATTCTTGAAATATGCTTGTTGGATACTACATCAAAATTGATTGAATCATGACCAAAATTACTGTGAATAGTACAGAAGAACACTAAAGCATGGAAATGCAAATGATGAAACATTTTATTTAAATCTCAAGTTTCAATATAAAATTAATATTTTCATATTATTGATGATGGGCAAGCACATCCAAAAGATAATTACTACAGTTGACAAACCTTTCTGAGATTAATATTATAAAACATTACACCTGTGCTGTTAAATAGGCTTTTTACAATAAGCTTATACGTCCAACCAATGGAAAAACATGGTTACCAGTTTGAAAAATATGTGACAGTATTACCATAAAAATAATGATTTACTACACATTTAGATAGATCAATCCTAATTTATTGCAGTGAAATACACTTAATATGATTTTAAATTTTTGTTTTGAAAAAAAATTACACAAATTTATTTCAAAATGTTGGTGTTTAGTTTAACATATTCACTGCCCTCAGAGTCATTATGACTTTATTATGTTATCTTACAAGACCTTTCACACAGCCAAAGGCACATATTAATCTTATATCAATGTTAGCTTGTTTACTCTTACTAGATCACAAGTAGCATGATAAAATAATTAAGGCAAATAACTAGCATAGATGGGTGTTTTGTCCAAGTAATAAAGTAGCAATTTCATTTGTGGTTACAAAAGTTGTGTATAAAAGTTGATATTATGAGACTTTTGAATTAAGCTTGTTATACCATTGACTTTTAGAAAAATTTCACTTACTGGATTACCTGATCAGTTCACCAAAACAAAAAACAATCAATCATTCCAAAGCTCAACTTCCAAAAAATAATCCCATATATGAAAAAACCTAAAATTCTGTATCTTCATCTAATGTTCCAGGGTGTGTAAGTAATACCTATTGATATTTTAACTGAAAAAAGATGTTTTGCTTACACTTCTTAATAAACAAATATGTACACTACTCCCCCGATATCCACGAGGGATGCGTTCTGCTAAAACGTCGCGGATACTGGGCCTTATGTTTACATTATATCTTAGGATAGGGTCACCATACAAAAGAAGTAATCTCAACAGATTTTATGTGCTATTTAGGCTTATTATAGGGTCACCATACAAAAGAAATAATCTTAAATTTTGTGCTATTTAGGCTTATTTTTACTGGTATTAGTACTAAATAATATCACCAATATGAATTTGAAGAATATTTCATCAATTATATTTGTTCCGGTTTGTCTCAAGTAAGGTTGGGGATCCTCATACAGTAATTAAAGAACAAAGATTGAATTTGTCCATTTTTTATGAAATAAATCATATTACATTGAGTAAATTACTATTAGCATCGCATTTTACTAGGGATAAAAGAAATAATAGCCTTGCGTATCTGTGTTATTTTTACCTTTCCTTTGAGAACTACAAACTGTTACCTAGGTTCGTAGTTCTAAAAAGAAAACTAAAATATTAAATACTATATTATATACTGTAAAAGAATATGACTAAGATACTATAAGTATATACCGATTACAGCTTATGTGAGAGATACTGCTATCAAAAGTAAAAAGGTTTCCTAATACATATTTATTGCCAAGTCATGGCATATGTAGTAAATAGCATGGGACCTTTGAATAAAAGTCGGACATGGCAAGATTATGAAATTCTTGAATTTATAAAAATTAAGCTCTTACAGTCGAAGTGAATACGATTTCAAAGATTTAGAAAAACTGTGTAGTAACTTTCTTACTACTAAAAGCGATTCTACTGCTTCTAATGTCTAAAATAACGATAGTGAAAGCTAACAGCCAATCAAAAGAAAATGGAAAACTAAACTTAATAATAATGATATTAATTGGAAAAGTCAAAATTATCGTTACAATTTTTATTTTATCATTTCTTGTGTGTACAATAAATAATCTTAAATGATCAATTTTTACTTATCAATCGCTAATAAACAAAATGTTTATAAAAAAACTTAGTCCTTAAAGAGGTTACGTAAAATAACGTGTTAGAGAGATTCGCGGATATGCGAGACCTTGCTCGCGAATACCGGGTAATGGGAGATAAAACCAACTCGCAGATACTCAGATCGCGGATAACGGGGGAGTAGTGTATAATGATGAAACTTTTTAATAAATAAATGTAACAGAAACTTAAAGATAAAGTCAAAACAGTAGTAATTAGGAGTAAATGGATAAATAAAACAGTACTACAGTAGACCCTCAACAATAGTGGAGGTTATACTTCTGGAAAACACAGTAAACATTAAATCCCAGAATGTTAAAACTAAAAGCTTAGAGAAAAATTGGGTTAGGGTTACTCCTTTGGAAATCCATGCAAAGATCCATGGATAATAAGAACTGTATAACTAATGCAATTACTATGTTAGTAAGGAAAAATAATACTAAAAAAGGAACAACAATAAGAAGAAAACTATATTGAACCACTTTTATGAAACCTGTTCAATGCACTGCCACAACATGACTGATTCTTGCAATGTAACAGACAGGTCAGCAAAAGTGACAAAAGTGAACCTATACTACAAATATATACTGCTGAGAAAAGCCATATCCATGGCAATCCATATAAGCACATGTACAGGCAATAGATGAACTGACACATCTGAATTTTTTGCCTGACCATAGAGATAGAAAGACTTTAAGCCAAAAGACAAATTAATACAATCTAAAAATATCACCATTTTCATGCGAAAAATGACGTGGCAAGAACATACACATCCACGCATTAATATTGCAAGAAAATACAACATAACTCCTCACCAATTGACAGCATCAACTTATGCATGAAACCATAGGTTGACTGCTAATAGCATAGTTCATATGCTGTGAATATTAAACAGGTGAACAGAGGAACTTCCCCGAATGATCAAAACTGTGAATGTTGAGGGTTTACTGTATTTTAAATGTGATAAACAACATAAAAGAAGCATATCATACATAAAATACTATATATATATATATATATATATATATATATATATATATATATATATATATATAATTTCATCAGTTGTTCGCTTTATAGGGAATATTTAGTGAAAACAAGTTTTAAACATCATAGAATATCTACAATTTTGATGAGACAAGTTGGATTAAGATGACAAAAGTATGGTATAACCTTAAAAACTTTTTACAAAATGTACTCTGCTGCATTCACTAATATAGCTTCACCCACAAGTATTTAGTGATAACTTGCCATTAGAACAACAAACTCTGGAATGATGTATGGCAGAACAATAACATATAAGATTTTATAAATTGTCTCTTACTGTTACTCCATCATTGCATCACATAGTATTGATTTTTAATTAAAGATGCACAGCTAAACCTGTAGCAATATAAACCTATGAATTGGGTCAACATTATTTGAAGAAAAAGTAATTAATTTGAAGAAAAGAAGAATCATTGAATTCCATGTAAACATAAATGGTGATGAAATATGTTTAAAAGTTCTAAGTCTTCAAAATTCAAAAGTTTATATCAAATTCATATCAAAGTTGTCAAAATTTTAGCAACATCTGTTCTTAACCTGGTATAACAGTGAAATTGTCTTCATGTGCCTTACATAGAAAAAAGATATTTTACAGATAAAATAAATAGTAAAATTTGTATTTCTAAAATAAGAAATATTAAATTCTATTCTTTATTAATGATACACTTAAAATGAAATGGCTGAGCTATAAATATAATGCCTTAAAAATATTGGTAATATTGATGAAAATTCAAAAATAACTGGTGCTACAAATATAATAATACTAGTTTATTTTTAGATTCAACGATATGGATGATAAACATGTTTAGTAAATGGCAGAGTAACAACAATTGTCCCATGAAAAGTTAATGAATAATGTGCATATTCAAAATGGTCATCATTACTAGACGAAATTATATTGGCATTTATTGAACTATTACTCAATCACTTATAAAAGTACAATGCTTCATTAACTTCACTATACACCAAGCAACATAAACATTCAAAATCATTTCAATAAACAAAAAATTAGTGAGGGTTTTAAGACTATAACTCACAATATGTACTTAAACATATATAATTTAAGGTCTTCTAATTGTTGATTTCAGGCTTATATTTACAATAAAATACATACTGCAATAATCAACAATTACATTCAAACAAATAAATTAAAAAACAACATTTAGCATTTTCATCAAGTGAATATAATAAACATACAGGAAAAGATAAAGATGTGAAGCATCACATATGCTTAATAGAAAATTATGAGGATTAAAAAAATCAACATCTATTGAGATATAACAGATCTAGAACACTCCAAATCCACACTCATAACAGCTCATTCAACACCATTCTTACAGATTAGCTCTTGAGATATTTATCCTGTGTTGTTTAGAGGACGACTGATGCTATTGTTGGTTGTCATTGCACGCAGTTCCCACCTGAAACCACAAATTAATTACTTTTTCACAATGTATCCTGTTTTTTATCTCTCAAATCTACATTTATAAAAACTTATAATTTCAGAACAATGTCACATTAACAATTAACCCTTATCATATGGATTTAAATGTCCACCCACCAACAGCGTCTACATTTTGTGTACATTTAAGTGTATGCACAGCTGATAAAGTTTGTTTGTTTATTTGTATGGAATTTCTGGCCAATCAACCTTTTGGATTATTATAACCATTACTCCCTCCACACCGAACACACATACACACAAGGGAGGAGGGAAACCTGGTGCCGGAATTAGCCTAACAGCTGATAAAGGTTAATAAAAGCATATCATTAATTGACTTCATATTAAGCAGAGAAAAATTTTTAATATTAATAAGTAAACTCTGTAAGATGATTACATCAAATATGAACTTTATTATCAAAATAATCATTGTAGACAAAAATCATAAATAAGAAAGCAATGCCAAAATGAGAAATCATACATCACTAACATAACTCAAAACAAGTTCTATGACTTACTAATTGTTATTCTAACAAGTGAAGAACAACAATCAACCTAATTCCAGCAAATTCTACAATAAACTTCCACAAAGTTGAAAGCACAACATCAAGCCCTGCTCTCGATAATTTTTTTCTAAGTTCTATCAGGATTTATCTAAATGAATTAAAAGGTGGATGACATAATTATTTTGGAATAGCAACAATGTGTAAAACATGAATATACTTCTATTGATGCTTTTTGCAAATTTAAGGTTCAAATTTAAGCATTAAATTCCTAAGAACCTCAATTTATTCCCCTCCCATTCCTTGACTACAATGGAAGAAACACAATTTTTTAATTTAATAAAGACGTTACTACAAATGCACATACACACAGTGCCATTAAATATTGAATATAAAATGACAAATAGGGTTATTATGCCCACCTTAAATCTTCAGGTAGCCAATTCTGCTCTAAATGAAAGTCTATCACAACTTGCAAGCATAAAGTTCTCAGAGTAGGAACTGTAAAGTTTGAAAAAATAAACAAATATGAAGGAAAATATAGTAAAACACTTAAAATTTATGAAATCCAACATTAAGGTAATTACCACTAACCAAAATCTAACACATGAAGGTCATTGTGGTCCATTAATTTTGAGTCCAAACCTTCCAAAAGCATTTCTTCATCATCTGCTGCAATCAATGGTTGTATGCCTAGGTGTGGGCTAAAACAGAATTCATTTCATAAATTACAGGTTTTGCCTAAAATTAATAATGTATCATGAAAAATTGTATTTTTTTATTCCAACAATTAGGTAGCCACACCACATGGAATGATTCAATTTATTGGATATGAAAGGCAATGTTATTTTTAATGAACCAACTTCAACACTAGATTATGGCATTAAGCATGCATATCCAAAGATTTTACAAAATTCAAGTTTTACTATGATATCGACATCAATCTAACAACTATAAGTTTAAAAAATACAACTTGAGACTTCATCATACCTTGTACCTCCAAAAAGAAATACCCTGTCACCAACAACACAGCATGACTGTCTCCTTCTTTTGCAAGGCCTTTTTCCTTGCGTTTTAACCTGCATCCAATGATTAGTAGCTGAAAATAAAATAAATGTAATTATGAAAAACCTCATTAGCATCCAACAGGACTAGAACTACAGGAAGTGGGCAGACACTAGAGAGCAAATACTCTCCTGAATGATTAGACTCAAAGAGGATTATGACAAAAGTTCTTTTTTATTTATACAAATTTATCATTATAATATTCTTTTTTAAATATTTTTTCTAATAAAATTGTCAATATAGGCAAGTTCAGGATTTTTTCACTTCCAAAGATCTTAAATTTCTACATCTTGGCAAATGATATAAGATTCAATTAAAAAGCTTTCTTAACAGAGTTTTTAATAGTTAGATAATCATGTTTTTTCATATCACATGACTATTTCAACAACACTAAATGATCTACAAGAATAAAAACTTCAAGCTATGTTACCTGGCACAAAGCAGTAGAGGTCATTGAAATGTTTGTCAGAAATACCATTATATCCTCCAAATATATATAAATGATTCTGGTACACAACTGTAAGAAAATAAAGAAAAAGCATGCCCCAATATTTCAAAAAGATATTTAAATCAGGTCATATTTCTTAATATGAAATCTAAATAAAATTATTTCAAAAGCATAATGAGTTTACATTACATATTAATTCATCTGCATAAAAATAAATACTTGATAAAACATCTTTTACAATTTTCACAAGTTTACATTATTCTGTACAAAAACAATAAGGAAAAAGTACAATTATAGCAAGGAGGATGAGGACCATCTGAAATAAATTCCAAGTATTCTGTAAAGGTAGATGTTTTTGTGAGAGAAACTGACATACCATTCAAAATCATACACAACACAATGTTTAGCCAAAATCTTCATATAATAATTTTTACGTATATGTCCCTCAACAATTACATTTAAATATGTAAATGAATGAAAGACATTTTTCATTTGCATTTTAACATGTTCGTTACAGACAACGTCATATGATGACAGAAGAAAGAGTTTTTTTGATCTGATTGGAAACCTGGAGTGGGATCTTTTTTGAGAAGAGAAATATGGTTGTTGGTGATGAAATCTAAACACTTATTCATATAAGACACTTTGTCTAAAATCACCACACAGTTCCCTTTGTCCGCTTTCTGAACTACCAAATTGTTCATCTTGAAAAAGTTGATCAAACCACATAACCTACAGGACCCTGCCCTTGGCCAAACAGTCCATTTATGAGGAATTATTGTATGCGTTGTCGCGAGAAAAGTGGCCTATGAAGGGCGCGTATACCGGCTGCACCATTAATTGGCTGGGAGTCAGAGATTATCCCTCGCTCGGTTGTGATGCTGATGTTACATGGAGGCTTGCCCATGGGAGATTGGCTGACGTGCAGCACTTCCTTGATCGCAGCGGGACCAGGCCAGGTGAAGAGTGCCCTTGGTGTCAAGGGGAGAAGAGAGATGCGTGGCATCTCTTCTTCGGCAGCTGTAAGGTCAGCGAGGTTTTGAAGAAAACGGCTCGACTCCTTAAATCGATAACAGGGGAGAGTAGGGCGACCGCTGAAACCCTTTTTGGCGGGATGACAACCAGAATGAGGGGAATGAGAAGTGAGTTCCATCTGGCAAATTACCTCATAACCCTAGTGAAAAGCATCATATACAGGGAGTTTACACTTTTTCTGTGACAAGAAGAAGTCGGTAAACTACATGATGGAGTTCCAATTAGCCCTCAGGAAAAGACTCATGACGGAGTGGTGCCAGAGCAAGATGGACGGAAAGGAGGCGACCTTCCTCCGCTTCTGGGGCATGAAAGGCCTGTTCGGCAAAATTGAAGAAGGGCCAGAGTTCTGAATCCTGATACATTTGACGTGTTATAACTTCTGCCTGTCAATCTCTTCGGCAGTTAATGGGGGATTGCATTCCAAGATTGCAGTTGCAGCTCCTTTGGCGAAACGCCCCCACCCAGAACTGCCCCGGAACCGACGTGGCTATGAAAGGTCACAAATAAGCACTATGCTAAGACCAACCATTGAGTGTGGGATTTAAAACTGATGATGATTAATAAATAAGGTGAAGACGTGAGAATTCCCCTTACCATGACCTTAATAATAATAACGCACACATGCACACACACACATCAACAGACATCATCAAGAAAATAGTCAAAACATGTTCAGGAGACCTTAAAACATGTATTTCCATTGAAATCTCAAATTTGATTTTTTTCATGAAAACAATACTTTCTCTATACTTCATATATGGAGAAAGTAATAAACAGTGTTAGTAAAACTTCACAAAACTCAAATCTAGACGTAAAGTTATGAGTTGACATGTTGGATAACTGAAACTGAAAGAAAAAAGAAGTGAAGAAAGTTACAATAAGTTTATAGAGGCAGCAAAAATTCTAGCAGAAGAGATTGAAACAAATTTTGAAATCAATTTCTATTACATTGTAATAGATACCATTTTACAATCAATTGGTGAACGATTTACTTTGTTAAAGAACCTAACAACTTGTCTAGTTTTTATACAATTTTTAAGATATTGATGAAAATTGTTTGATGGACATCTGTAAAGCTTTGCAACAAAAATTAACAGGTTCTTTCAGGAAAGAGCCTGATACTGATAATTTTGAGTTGAACGAGGAATTAAAATCATTGAACTTACATTTAAAATAAAAAATGAAATCTACAAAACTATTAAATTATATTCATAAAAATAATTTGTTTCATTCCCAAATGCATACAATGTTTTAAGAATTTTATTAACTCTCCCTGTATCTGTAGCTTCTGAAGAATGTTCTTTTTCCAAATTAAAAATAATAAAAACCTATTTGCGATCTAGTATTAGAGCACTGGACGGGTATGATATTTTCCACCTGTATCCGACCCATACCTGCAGACTACTAACCCGTACCCGACCCATACCCACTGAATATTAACCCATACCTGACCCGTACCCGCAGGCTATTAACCCGCACCCGCACAGAAGGTCTACTTGTCCGACCTGACCCATATTTTTTAACTGTCCGGTCCAACACGAGAAACAAATCCATAGCAAGAAATCAAGAAAAATAAAAAGATTATTTTTGAGTCAGAGTCATTTATTTTGTATAAATTCAAATGAAATGCAATTATACATAAACACATTCATTTTTAAGATCGAAAAAATGTATTTAAATTATCTACGATTTATTTTTACAAAAAATTACAAATTTTACTATATAATTTAATTGAAAAAAGGTAACAATAATTAATAGTACCCTGAGATTTAAAATGTCTCTGATGGAACTAAGGTGTCTGACATTTATACCTTTTTATCAGTTGCTCTACAGGCGTACATGGATTTGACATCACGGATTCGATTTCATATCCCTTCTCCTTTTTAATGTCATCAATACTTACTTTAACTTTCTCATAGATTTCATTCTTTTCTTAAGTTTTTAACATTTTAAAACTCTTTAGAAGGGGGTGAAGAAAAACAAATTTTATAATGTGCTGAATTTCCACATTTTCTAAATAATAAGTTTTACCTGAAGTTTTTAAAATTTTCATGATGTCAGATTCTGTTGAACCTATTTCTAAATGATTGGTTATTTTCAAATGCCACAAGTAAACGAAATATTGTTGGATATTTTTCTTCTTCCAATTCAATCAATGCTTGCTGGAATGGATTGTGGTATTCTACTTAATCTAATAAATCTTTCTTTTCAACCTCACAAATCAGGGTTGGCTTTACTAGCAGTGAACGGCGTGTGAAAAGCTCCTGTGTCTACCTTGGCGAGGCAAATTGCATTGGAATTAAAACATAGTATTACATTGGAATCTGTTGACCAATTTTAGTAAAATTCCCCAATACCAAATTTCATCAAAATATGTCCAGTGGTTCCCGAGTTGAAACAGAAGAGCATTGTAAACTACATGTAGGTCTTCATAAGTGGTTGTAATTGTTGTCCTATTTGAACCAAAATTGGAATCAGCTGACCAATTTTACTAAAACTCCCCAATACCAAATTTCATCAAATTACATCCAGTGGTTCCTGAGTTGAAACAGAGGAACATTGTAAACTACATGTAGGTCTTCATGTAAAGTGGTCGTAATTGATGTCCGATTTTAACCAAAATTGGAATTGGTTGACCAATTTTAGCAAAACTCAGCAATACCAAATTTCATCAAAATACGTCCAGCGATTCCTGAGTTGAAACAAAGGAGCATTGTAGGTCTTCATGTAAAGGAGTCATAATTGTTGTCCGATTTTAACCAAAATTGGAATTGGTGGGCATATTTCAGCAAAACTCCCTAACACCAAATTTCATAAAAATACGCCCAGCAGTTCCCGAGTATTAATATGCGGATGGACAGAAACAACCTCCCCTATATGCATTCACTTAGTGCACTTCGTACAAAGAATGCATAAAAATGCAAGAAGTTGACGCTCTATGGAAAAATAATTTGGCTCAATTATCAAAATAATTTATTTTGTGCTTCAAGCTTTCAAAAAATATTTCTAAGTCCTGTTAGCCTAATCAACTCAATAATGATACACAATGGAAAGTGTTGATGTTAAATTGCATGCATGCAGGCATAAGCTGGATAACATGTATTTCCGGAAAGCAGGAGAAAAATTGTGCCTGAAGCAACTGGGTTTTCTTTAGGTATTACTCACGGAGGACATACGCAGGGGAAAGTCGACACAGTAGACTTTTGCGGTTTGCAACCTTGCTGTTCATGGTTTTGATGGTTTGAGATTCATTTATTATGACCAAACCTTGCCATTTGCTATGCAGACCTTCCATGATCTGCGAAATGCATTCTAATATGAAAATGCCTCTGCACTGATGTAAGAATCACCAAGTTGTTTTATTAATTCAAAGACATTTTTTCACTTTGCCTTACTCCAGTTTTCCATAGAAGCAAAGAAATGTAAACCACCAGCAAGCATTCAACGTTTATGAGACTAGATTATTCTGGAATAGCATGTCATCCAGAACTTGCACACAACTGTCCCAGTGCAATTTGCACATCTCAATCCTATCCACTGTTTAAATGCAACTTTTAGGATTTGAATTTTGATGCAATTTTATCCATATTGGAAATTTTCTAATATGTATTACGTATTTTACAGGCTATAAGATGCACCCTGATTTTTAGAAGACTTTTCAGGAAAAAAAGTATTTCGGTTCATCAAAGCATTTACAAAGGGCCACATCGTGTGTCATTTCTAGCGATGATTAGGTCCATATTTGGCAACATTTAAAGAAAATATTATGGCATGATAGTAGTTAGATATAAAATTTAGATAAATTTAATTCGTGAAATAAATAGGGATAATTTGATGCATAAATAATTGCTTTTAATTAGGCTGTCATAGTGCACCACACATCGGACATATAGATATCCCTTACCGATAGTACTTACTTAAACTGAAGTGCAAGATGAGATTTTAATTGCTAATAAATGAAATGCATATGTACGTTAAATTAGTCCTTTATCTTCAGCAACTCTTTTTGCCTTGTACCACTGCGGACAATAAATTTGAGACACCTTGAAGTCGCTCTGATGGTGACTCCGGGAACTTTTTACGTTGAGGTACCGAATTGCAACCTTGAAGGTAAGCTGTGGTTGGAGAGGGGCGGCGGACGGAGGAGGGGGATAAAGGGAGGAAGGAAGCGAGAGGAAGAACGGAAGAGGAGTGAGGGGTTTTCAACACTGTCCCCTCCCGTTCTGTAGATCTTTGCAAAAGACGTAGGAGAGTTACGCGAATCCTTAAACCGGGCAGTAAGCAATGGGTTCAGAAATAATCTCCGTAGCCACCCAATGGTCCGCAGATGTTGCATATATAGACGGTCAGTAGCAATGCTTTGACTGCAAAAATATGGCATAAAAAACACCATAGAGTGACCAACAAAAAACAATTCCGCCTCTCAGAAATCGCGGAGCGTGCCTGGGAAGAACCCGGGCACAACATGAATTTCGAAGAAGCGAAAATAATAGCCCCGCTATCTCCCGAACCTCACCCGAGAGGCAATAGAAATTTTAAAAACACCGAAAAACTTTAACAGGGAAGATGGTTATTGGCCATCTAACAATTGGAAATTCGTATTTCAAATGGGATGACCAACAGCCAATCAGGGAGCGAAGAATTGTCTAACTGCCATTAACTAGAAAAGTCATCGTTAGGGTGCCTATATGTATGACGGGCAAGTCCTGCATCGAACCTTCGGAACCGAAGAAGCTGGCGAAACTGTAGTCCACAAAAAATAAAAATAAAATGCGGAGGATATCCCGAAAACAAAAAATTCAATACTCAACACCCCGCGAAAGCCTTCAGCGCAAAACTACTGATATTATCGGCAACATATATTTTGAATTTTATTATTATTCAAGGGACCTCAAAACGTGGGTTCCGTTGGAATCACTAAATCGAATTTTTGCACGAAAACAAGTTTCTCTATAGGTATTCGTCATTTACATGGAGAAAGTAAAAATCATACATTTTGCATTGAAAGTTTCCAGTATTCTTGCTCTCTCATGGATTTTTTAGAAATTATATTAAAATGGAAACAAGTAAAATAAGCAATTAATCATTATAATTTATTTCCTACTTGTAATCATGCATATCTATATCAATAGGCGTAAATTCCAAAATTGTTAGTTGGATCCGCGAATTTTTAAATCATAGGAGGCAGAAGGTTGTCATAGATGGGAAATCCTCGAACTTAGTGGAAGTTGTCTCTGGCGTTCCACGAGGTAGTGCAATTGGTCCGTTTTTATTTCTAATTTATATAAACAATATCAGCTCAGTAGTCAGAAGTAAATTTAGGCTTTTTGCGGACGACACGGTCGTCTATAGAGAAATATGCAATCTGGAAGACAGTCAGTATCTACAAAATGATCTAGAAGCTATTTTTGTGTGGTGTAAGGAATGGCAGTTAGAGATAAACCAAAAGAAAAGCTGCATCATCAATTTCTGGAGAACCAAAAATATCTCGTTGGATGTTAATTATTCGTTGGACGGAGTAGAGATTCCAGTTTCAGACTCGATTAAATATCTAGGAGTTACGATCAATAATGATCTATCGTGTAACACTCATATTTGCCGATTGATAGGTGCCGCTAACAAAAAGCTGGCCTTTATAGGAAGAATAGCTCGAAGTAGCTCCGAAAAAGTGAAAGAATTATGTTATTTATCCTTGGTCAGACCGCAGGTCGAATATGTGTCAGCAGTGTGGGATTCCTACGAAAATGGACTCACTAATGAGATAGAAAAGGTTCAGCACAGTGCAGCTAAATTTGTAAAGAAAAATTACGATAGTAAACAAAGCGTAACATCATTAATAGAAAGTCTGAAATGGACATCGTCAGAGGAACATAGGCTGCAGGCTAGATTTAAACTGCTGGAAAAATTTATGTCGGAGGGACTAGCGAATGAGGTAGAAGGTCTTATCAGAAGCCCGACGTATATCGGAAGGCCAGACAGCGAGGATAAGATTCGCGAGATCGATTGTAGAACGGAGCAATATAGAGGATCATTTTTCCCTAGGACGGTAAGAGAACATAATAGGAAAAGATAACGTCGGAAAACTAGGGACCTTTGCTACATTGCACCCCCTCCCATCCAGGGTATCATGTATATGTAGAATAGCAGTGATCTTATAATTTATTTTTTCGCCAAAGAAATGATTTAAATATAGCCGTTGTGACGTTTTCGCCCTGGGAGTAGCCACAGATCGTGGGTCAACGAGGTAATGACGGATCGGTAGGCGCCAGTATGGGTAAAAAAAGGGGGAAAATTCCGCCCGCACTCGGAAGCGAGAAGGTAGGGAGAGAAAGGAAAAATATTCTTTAGAATATTAGTTCTCTCAGTTCGGTAGGTGGCAATCATTCACTTAATGACTCGAACACCGTTTATCATCGAGAACAAAGGGAGAAGTGGGGAATGAAAATAAATATATGTAGGAGAAAGGAAAGGAAAAGGCATGCAAGAAAAATAACCCGGGAGAAATTAAGAGCCTATCGCTCCCTAAAGGCGAGCACTACCTTATGTCCCGCCAACACAGAAAAAAAACGTGAACGAAAACACTCCTGCTGAGCGAGAGAAGACCAACTAAAGCCAATCTGGTGAGGGGATTCCAGCTACCCAGCGGGAGCCGCACACTGGGGTCTGATAATGTGCTTTTGCGACGAGCGAACGCGAACAGCTACCTGCTCATCGGCTGTTTGCCCTTTTTCCAGAAATGTGAGCCTTATTTAGCGGACTTTACCCATTCCTCTCAGTAGGGAATATCCTGACTGAGCATACTTGGATGAAAAGATAAACGAAATATTTACGTCAAATGCATTCCTAAAACTTGCCGCGGTTAGAACATCTGCATAATGCATTGTTAAGAACAGTTTTTGAATGCTGTGGTCGCTCTAAGTTTCAGGAATTACCTGTTAGTATGATCCATGGCGATAACCCCTTTGGGATGAAAGAACATCAAAATTAACTGGACACGTATTTTTTCTTATACTCCTAATGGCCTCTCCTTCAAAAGTTATTAACATTTAAAGGCTACGAAAAACCTGCCGACTATTAAATTTCCTGATCCCAACCCGACCCAATGCATTTCAGGACGACGAGACCATTTCCAACCATTTTCTCTCATCGAACTAGGTAATATTATAAAACTCTCATACCAATCCGTCGGAGTCACTTTTTGGAAGAATCCTCCACTTTATTTCTATTCACACAAGCAACAAATGCATTTTTGGTAACTTGTAAATTAATTTCAATACCAAAAACACGGTATTATAAATTACGATGTCGGTATTATGTATCTAATTCAATACCGGTATTAATTCCGGTTTTCCAATACCGGGATTCATCCCTAGTGTGCACGCTAGGTCTACTAGGTGAGTCAAACAAAACAACATTCTCATATTTATTCTTATATTTATATCAAAAAATACATTCGTTTCAATACATATAAATATATTCGTTTAGGTAATAGGGATACCGATGATGATTGGACCGAAAGGTTCATTCAAACAATTGAATCGAGACCAGCTCTTTACAACAAATCCATGAAAGAACATTCTGATAGGAATAGGATAGGAAAAGAAAGTCGGCCGACTGTTTAATTGCATATGCGCGCACATCTCTTTCGGCAGACTGTTTGGTTGCCTAGTGAGCGCGGAATGACCGATCGGCCGATCAAATAGTCGGCCAACTAAAAATTGCATGTGAGCGCTAGGCCTACTATCCTTGTCATAACGGGAGGTGACAGCATTGAAGACCCCTCCCTCTTCTTCTGTTCTTCCTCTCGCTTCCTTCCTCCCTTTATCACCTTCTTCCGTCCCCCACCCCTCCCCGCCACAGCTAACCTTCAGGGTTGCAATTTGGTACCTCAGCGTAAAAAGTTCACGAAGTCGCTACCCGAGTGACTTCAAGGTGTCTCAAACTTATTGTCCGCGGTGGTACATAACCATTTTGATCAATACAGCAATATTATTATTATTTTATGGCATTATATGAGCTAATGGATTAATTAACCATAACTGTTTTTAGGATTAAATATTTTTCTAAACAAATTTAGGTTTCATTCTAACCATGGTTCATAAGACTCTATTCCTCATTTAATGAAGATCCTGCCATTTGGGACATTTCCGAGGAATATAACCCTCGCAAATGGCATGAGTTTACAGTACTAGCCTGACCTCAATGAATGAGAAATACCACAATCTGAAACAATCGGATTATTCTACCTCAGTAATTAAAAGTGGAAGGCCTGGGTTTCAATACTGATCAAGACAAAATTTTTCTATTGCTTTCCAGAAATATAATAGGGATGGCATAGAATTGAATACACTTATACTTGAGGAACAGCAACTGCTATTACAGTAAAACCCCTATTTAATGAATCGCTGGGGGATTAGAATATATTTCACTAAATCGAGGTTTTCATTAAATGGAGGTTTTCAATTAAAATGAGTTAAATTTATCTTTTTTGCTTGTGTATTAGTTCCATTATACAATACCAGAATAAGGCCACTGAAAATGGTCTCTATAATAAAAATCCACTTTTCAATTTTGTATGCAAATACTTATATTAATACTTTTAAAATAAACATTTATAAACAAATTCCAGTGACAAATAAGCCTTATTGCTATTGAATATGAAAATTTCTGTAATGAATCATTCATATGATTACAAAAAATAATTTCAAAATTTTAAAAGTATTTTCAAAATTGACATAAATCTTGAAACAATTTTTCATCCCTCCTTTAAAAAGCTTCATCATACAACATTAAATAGAAAATATTAAAATATATTTGGAATTTCACAAAAAATATCAAAATTATTCAAAAACCAAGCATACATAGCTATAAGAAAATAATTTATTAAAATAGTCCAGCAAACTTGTTTGCTTCTTCTGGCAGGTGCTCTGAACATTCAGAACTTCTTGCTCCAAATAATTTACTTTTGATATAGTAGTGCTGTTCACATCAAAAGAAGTTAAATATCTCCGCACCACTTCAAGTGCCTGAACCGCTTCACCAAGTGTGGGAACTGATTCTTCTTCTTTCAAAAATGTTTTAAATATATCCGATGTCATCCATGCATTTTTATTACTGGCATATTTACATGGCAACGCCCGTACATTTTTAAAACACCTTGGCAAGGCAAATTTACCTATTATTAGAGGCGTCAACTTTTCACTGCCATCTGAATTTGCACATAAAAGTGCAGTTATCCTATCTTTACTTCTCTTTCCACCATGGCACTTGTCTCCTCTAGTAGCAAGAGTTTTTGATGGAAGAAGGTTGAAAAAATGCCAGTTTCATCTGCCTTAAAAATATCATTCGGCTTATAGCCTTCTAAATACCTTACCAATGTTACACTCTTCCAGTAGTCAACAGCTCCTTCATCAACACTAGCACTTTCGCCACAAACACTTTTATATTCAAGTCCATGGCGCTTCTTAAATCTGTCCAGCCATCCATTGGAACTCTTAAAGTTTTCTATTCTAAGCCTAGTTGCTACCCTAATTGCTTTCTCCTTCAACAAGGGCATTTTCTCGTAAACGACGTCGAGTATATAGCACACTATGACAACAGGTAACTGAGCGTGATACCAGAAATGAGGAACATACGAGCGGGATTCATTACATTGTAGGATTTACGGTTTCCTTGCGGCCACTACTGTCTTAGCAGACAATGTAGCCGCTTGCGCATGATGAGCCATTCACAATGTTTTGAGCGTATATCGTAATTTTTACGTACAATATGTTTCTTTTGTGATTTCTTTTTGCACATGAAAAAGTTTACTAAATGCGGGAAGTGTCAAATAAAAATTGAACTACGAGTACATAATATTTTTTCACTAAATGCGGGTTTTTAACTAAATCGGGTTACACTAAATGCGGGAAAATAATACATTGTTTATATGGAGCTATTGTCGGGACTTGAAAAAATCTTCACTAAATCTGGGATTTCACTAAATGCGGGAACACTAAATCGGGGTTTTACTGTATTTGCTTTTTACATATGACTGATACACATCACAGTGAATCAAATGAACTCTTAAATAAGAAAAAAATTAATTGCATTGACAAAATATATACTTAATAGTAAAAAGTCAATAGGATTTATTATAATTTACTAGATGGATAAATCCTTTTCATTGCTGGTAATAGCAGGTTCTCAGTAATTCAAATTTTACTTTACAGCAAAATATTTATTTTTATATATTTTGCTTATTAATGGTGCTGTCTAGAAATAACTTTTTCAATCAGTGTATACAATTGAATTTTGTTTTTTATATACCAAAAAATAAATTTATCATAGTATTTTCCACTGCACTTTGTGTCAAGTTGTCCTAAGCAAATGGTCTGGAAAATAATGTAACTTTAACCAATTTTAATAATCATAAAAATAAAATAATAATTATGCAATTGACATGTAATCTGTAAGATTTAATAAATGTTGAAAATAAGCCATGGATTTATTTATGTTGCTTAGCCTAAGTCTGAATCTTGAACTATTTTAATTTAATACTTCATTCAAACTCACCCATCATTTTTGATGGACAACTACTCTAGTCAAAAAATAAAAACTTGTAAAATATGAGTGGCTAAACACAAATTAAAAAAATATGTTTGAAATTACTTAATCATGCTATTTTAATAATACCAATCAATTTTTGCACTGAATACTTTTTCTATTAATCACACAAAAGCAAATTCAGGATTAATCTTTAGAAGGTGTTTCTCTAAAACCACATACAGATTATCCCAAATCTTTAAGCTATCTGCACACCTGAAGAACTTCCTTGCAATAGAATGAAATACTATCAGAGAAACACTTAACATCATACTTGAAATTCTTAGATGTTCATACAAAATTAACTTTAAAAGATCAACTTACATGCAGAATGACTTCTACGACCAAGAGGGATATCTCCAGTTGTCCGGGGACAATGCCAAGTCGAGGTTATTGTTTCTAGATAAACAATTTCATTGCTGTAAACTTCTTCTTGTGAATGGTAAGGGCCATGTATATCACCCCGACCACCAAATATATACATTCTTGTGCCAACAGCTGAAGCTGAATGGAAATCTCTGTAGGAAGGTGGAGTTCCCTATGCAATGGAATTGAGAGAGATGAAAAACAAAAAAATATGTAATGACTGAAAACATGAATTAAAATGCAGGAGCATATGAGCATAATAGAATATGTTCTTGTAACATTTTTACTATTCAGGGCAGAAAGAACTTGACTGAAAAACCATAGTACATAATAGAAGCACCTTATGCTGTTTGTGGCTTTTAAAAGGAAAGAAGTTTCTAAACTTGTGGTCTGCAGACCACAAATTGTTGTAGCTGTTGGGTTGTTGATTAATAAAAAACAAATATAAAGGCTAGAAGCAACTGTGTAATGAAGATGGGATGGTGCCTGCTGTCTGAAAGAGATAACAGCTGAAAACTAAAATTGAGCAAATAAAAGTGGTTTATGGTGATCCATAGTTGTATTTTATTCTGGTGGGTAGTCCAAGAATGAAATAAAGGTTGAGGATCCCTGGACTACAATAATCAGCAGGAGCATAACCCTTGATTCAACAACTAACTTCCATCCCTGCCTGAAATCATGCTGCAAACTGCATCAATTTGGATAGTAACCTTTCATAATCCACGATTTATCATCCAATCCACAAATACTAGTTTTAGCAAGCACTAGCACCATTTAAAAGAAAATCAATTAATTATAACACTTCTGCAGTTAACAGAATAAATGATAAAAACTATAATTTTTAGGGGTTTAAAAAAATCTGTTTGTGTTCAGTTTGTGCATGTCTCTCTGTACCAACTCCTAAACGAAAGTAGAAAGAGACTTCATTTTTTTGCCAATCAATTTATTATTCTGTCTCATTGTGCACATTTTCTTGTGGAGTTCTGCCTTTCTGTCTGATGGGTATCTGGACGTTTCACCCAAAGCACTTCACCCACGGGATGTTTCACCCACGAGAAGTTTCATCCAAAGACCTTTAACCCATGCCTTTTCCCCCATAGGTTTTTTGCCCACAATCCAGTTCACCCACATAACGTTTCACCCAAAGATCTTCACCCATAATTGTTTCACCAACGACCCAAAGACTTATGAATGTAACTAATGTACATATGCTTATTACTTTATAATATACTTAAGCAATACATTTATCATAAGTTGATTACTTGTTTTTTATGCTACCATTGGCTTTGGCTTTTTAGTGCTTTTCATCATTGCTGAAAAGCACTATTATCTTCGTGATGTCCGTCCGTCCATACGTCTGTACACATATATCAGGGAAGAATTGGCTGAACCGATTTCAACCAAATTTGGAACAGAATATTCACATAAATTAATGACCAAAATGACATATTTCGACTGGATCGACGCAGCAGGGGTGGCACAATTGCAAAATTAATTATTCGGTAATTATGAATTTGGAAGGAATTGGTTGAACCAATTTCAACGAAATTTAGCATGGAGGCGTACAACATACAACAACAAAATAAAGATTTTTTTTGCATAGATATAAAAAGCAGGGCTGCCACAACAAAAGGAATAAAAAATTTCTTTTTACACGTATTTGTGTTGAACTGTCTGCATCAATTTTAACCAAATATAATAGTTATAATGGGCACATATATACAAAACCATATTAGCATATTTAAACCGAATCAGCCGAATAGGGGTGTCAGAATTACAAATTAAATTCTTTCTGTATTTTAAGCAATTGGAAGGAGTTGGCTCTATGGATATCAATTAATAGCACATTTCACCCGAGTTGACTAAACAGGGTTACCACAATATCAATTTTAGAATTTTTCTGTAACTATGAATTTCGAAGGTATCGGCTGAACCGATTTTTAAAAATTTCGTTTTTGGGGCGAGTCATGAATGGTGAAATGAAATGGACATGTTTAGAGCGGATCTAAAAAGCAGGGCTACCGCCATATAAGGAAAAATAATTTTCTGATTTCAAAGCAAATACATTAGTATACGATTTTACTACGGCAAATTTGACGAAAAGCACTTATGTACCACGGGAAATCCATGTACACCCATACTTGTTTACTCTATCAATAGCAGAAATTCTAATTAATGCCATTAAAAATTAAATTCATAAAATAAAGAGATACATTGATACTGTTATCGTCACAAATATATCATTCAACTAAATAGAACAATCTTAAATGTGATGTAATATCCTTTTACGATTTTAACGAATTAAGTTTCTCTGCTCGGGGTGGCAGTGGCGGAGTGGTTAGAACATTGGCATGCAGCGGTCCCATTGATACTGTTATTGTCACAAATATATCATTCAACTAAATAGTACAATCTTAAATGTGATGTAATATCCTTTTATGATTTTAACGAATTAATTTTCTCCGTTCGGGGTGGCAGTGGCGGAGTGGTTAGAGCATGCAGTGATCCCAGGTTCAAATCCAGCAGAGGTAAGTGTTTTCAACCTGAGATCGTCCCATCCCCTACTTGTGTGATTTGAGGAGACTGTGTAAGTCAGCGCTCCGTCTGTCGGAAGGGACATTAAACAGTTGGCCCCCTTGGTGCTCTTCGCAAAGAGTAGGATAATGCCGGCACTGTTTCCCCCCTCCCTTATGTATGCATTCAGTGTGGAAGGAATTATGGCTATAATAACCCAAGAGGTTGATTAGCCAGAAATACACACAAACAAACAATTTTCTCTGCTCCATCTTTTAACTGATTTTAATGTCTCAACTAAATTTTATGTCCCATACTTTTCTCATGTGCTTACCAATAGGAAAGTATTTGTACACCTCTCCCATTGACCTGCTTATCTCTTAATGGCAGTAGACCCAGGTAGCCTGGAGGTTAGTGTTCCTGACTCCTATGAAGTTAATAGTAGTATTTTTGTCCACATACATTTACCTCTTAATGTATTTATTTTCCCTCTGGGTCCTAACGAATTGGTAACCCTAACCTTAAATATCGCTGGCACAAAATCTCAGAGCAACTGACAAATGTGTATTCATTCTTATGTAAGGCTAATGATTTCAAATATTGTTGCTATAATTAAACAAAAAATATTTTTACTAATCTACTCATTTTACAGATGTGGTATGTCATTCCAAAAGTAGTAAATCAAATTTTTTCATTGGAATTAAATGTTAATTTTCACAATTTATAATACTACCTAACCAAGAGTTGTTTATATATATGCAAAATTCCTTAACCATGTAGAGATTTCCTGACATGTAATGAAGACTTTCCTTCTTCTCTATTTCATAAAATTATTTTTGACATAGGGTAGACGATAATTATACATATAGTTTCGGTGATCTTTCTGCACCACTTTCTAATGTAACGCTTCATGAATTAACACATAAAAATCAACTTTTCGCCGTGACATTTAAAAAATGTCGATTTCAAAAGTGAAAATGGAATTAAGAAAAGTGTCTCCAATAAATCCCCGAGTTCAGCTCCAGAGTACGATTTCCATTTCTCATAAGAAAGCACATGAAAATCGGATTTTCGGATGAGCGTAAAATTAACGTGTTTTATAAGTAGTTTAATTGAATTTTTTTTACTGCTCCTGCATACACTTATATTATATTGTATTTCATTTTATATTATTTGTACTTTATTTTGGTTGTTATGTTGTTAATTTTTGAATGTTTAATTTTCACTTTAAACTGGCGGTATCGCTGTATGTGAAAAAAATGATTAAATAAATAAATAAATTGAGAGAGAGAGAGAGAGAGGTTAAATTACGTAATTCTAATAATCAATATTACCAAGTAGTTGATTTATTATCGAAATTAAAATTATAAATTCTTCTCTCTCCCAACTTAAAAGATATGCATGGATGCAAATAGGTTCAGAATTTTGCAAAATCATATCCATTGCATTTAATTATCTAGAAATAATTTAAAAATGCAATGCACCACAACCTGCCTAAAGATTCTCTATCGCAGGTTGAAATACATGTAGTTGATAAGTTAATGTGTAAGGATATAAATTAATAGTTCGCTCATAAGATATTAAAACACTTATAGCGGAATTCTTAAACATATCAGGATAAAGAATGAAATACAATGGCTCGATGAAGCTCTTTATATGTTTTTTTCATTGAAATGGAACTTACAGTTATGGTTAACTATTCCGTTAAACGGATGTTAGGGTTACCCAAATAGATTTTATGTTGTATTTTGTATGTTACTCTTTTAGTTATCGAATCGTGCATTCACTTACTTAACGTTACATGTGTTCATTGTGTTGGAATGGACTCTTTGCTTCAGTAAAAGATGTATATAATATTTGCTCATTTCAGTCGGGAATTTTAATAACATTTGCAGGACAAGGATATTATGCCTGCTACTCGGACAGCGGGTGTAGAAAAAGGATCAAACACTGGACTGAAGGACACAGTTCTGGGGTGGATTAACACTGTGGTTATCCTTGCCTACCCGGGATTTCCATTGTCCTTCCCCCACCCTCTATTCTTTTCTGAGACACCTTTCCCCCTCCCCTCTATCCATCACTTACCCCTTAATGATAGTATTATCAGTGTCTCTTCTAACCATTGATGACCTCTAACTGGTGGGATTATTCCTACCCAACCAAACGCTCTAGCCAATCACTCACCTTTATCCTTTCCCATTTAGTTTTGCATATATATATATATATATATATATATATATATATATATATATATATATCTTCCTAAAAATGAAAATAAACTATAGTTTGTCTTTTCTGAGTAAGCTGCTGCATTTAAGTGAGTTTTAATTAATTCCGTATTTTATCAAAACTTGGACGCACAAAACCCAAAATAATGGAGCCCTATTTCATAAAAAGTAGGAGGGGAGACATTGTATTAGTTAAAGGTGGTTATACATACCACAAACATTCTGAAAGGAATGGGAAAAAGTACTGGATCTGTACCAAGATGCCCGAATGTCGCGGAACTGCAACAATTCAAGATCATCCCTTGGAAGTTTTGAGCTCCAGAGAGCATACACACTCTCCAAATCCGGAGGAAATACAAGCCATTGAAATTGTAAATGGCATGAAAAGAGAAGCGAAGGATCGCCCCGAAATGCTGCCGGCCTTATTTAACAAAACTAGGTCAATCAAAGACTTGGTTTATGGAAGGAACATTTAAGATAGATCCAAAAATTTTCTCTCAGGTTTTTACTATACATGGCCTTTACCGAGGCTCTGCTTTTCCATTAGTATATGCATTACTTAGTGACAAAACTGAGGGATCGTATAGTGCTGTGATAAACACGGTAAAGCGAAAGAGCCAAGAACTACATGTGAATTTAGTGGAGCTGGAGACAATTGTCAATGACTTTGAACTGGGAATAATAAATTCCTACCAAAGGCTATTACCATCGTCCAAAACTCGGTTGTGCTTTTCCCATTTTGGGCAGAATGTGTACAGAGCTCTGCAGAAAAGGGGCTTACAAGCATGTTATTGTGATAAAGAAATTAGGGATTTGAAATAAGCTGTGCACCAGTTAATAAGTTTAGCGTTTGTTCCACCGAGTGATGTAACTCAGTGCTTTGAAATACTATTGGATGAACTACTGGAAGAATTACTTGATTTAACAGACTACTTTGGCAGGACTTATGTCGAAGGAAGGAGAGCAAGAGGAAGAAGGCCGGCTGTTCCTCCTAGATATCCTCCCGAACTTTGGAATCAATTCCATGCAGCAAAGATAAGGGAGTCAAGAACAAAGAACTTGACCGAAGGATGGAATAACAGATTTCAATGTTTGATCAGCAAGTGCCATCCGTCCTTTTCCCATTTTTTGAGAGAGATAATGAAAGAGCAAATTAACAACGAAAAAATGATGATGGAATTAGATTCTGGAAGGCTTGTTAGGGAACCGTGTAGAATGAAGTATAAAAAAGTAACTGAGAAATTACAGTTAATTACGTTACAGTATGAAGAGTATAAAGAAGTAATCGCATAACAGAATACCTTTGTATTTGTGGTCATAATTTTACTTTGTAAATGCATATTTTATTATTTTCTTTGAAATGTCATGTCCTATAACCATAAAATAAAACATAACAACAATTGGTTTTCTTTCATTTCTAATTTCATCCTGTAAGGAGAGAATGGACAAAGTGACGTATGGGCGAATGTCTGTGCTTGTGAAACACTATGTCAAATGTATTTTTAATTAATCATTTCATTCTGTGATATGATACAGAAAGTTTATTCCTCTAAAAATAAGTTTCTATAATGTACTTCACTTTATTAAACAAATAATTTCATATTAAAGATAAAAGGATGATGTTATGTTAAAAACGCTATTTCCATTCTATACTTACTATTGTGAGTTTCACATCCTCCGTGCACTACGAGTTCTTATGGGAGAATCGCTATGCCATGTTATTTCCCTATACTGCAAATTCTCGGCATTGCCAATTCGTGCAAAATCCTGATTTTTGTCGCTTTTGGCATAATTACCCACTTATACACCTAAAGAAGGATGGTAAATTAACAAAATGAGTAAGAAAATAAACAATACTTTTTTAAACCGAGAAATCGCCGTTTTTACATGGTTAAACAATAGTTCCCGCGTTTTCATCAAACTTCCGAGTTTCTTCCACCGCATTCATATTTGAACGACCAAATCTCACTGTCTATTCGCTGAAATCACAGGAATATTTTTCTGTAGCTTTCGAAAGTGTTCTATAAGCCATACATACTATTAAAACGAACATGTAAAGCAATTCATTGTCGTTAAAAATTTAAAAAAATTGAACGAGGTTCTCACATTCTGCATCAGTGCACGAAATTTTCACTCTCTTGCTAACTTATGTACTATTAGGAATAGGTGGCTATTATATGTAAATGAAATGGTGAGAAAAGATTAAAGTTATTTTTGAAAGTGGAATTAACTCAATATATTCATTGGTTTTCGAGATATGGGATTTTACATTTGAGCGCGAGAAACTTCTGTCGCCTCGTCAGAACTTTTTTACGTGCCACGAAACGTATGCCAAAGAGACACTTAAATTATTCTTTTCACATCTTCTGTTTGGAAACTTATACTTTGCACGTGAGCTTCAATACATATGCTGGAAAGTCATTATTTTATTAACTTAACAATTGTTTAAATATTTCTATCTGATAAAGAGAGAAGTCTAAATTATTTCACCTGAGAGATCAAGGTAATGTTTTTAATGTTTTAATGGTACTTACACTCACGACTATTGTTTTTGGAAAAGAATATGCTTTGTAATTGTAATTTGGACACAACAGAATTTTTACACACATATTATTTATGTAGAAGAATACGCTTTGTAATTTCGACGGTCAATAGTCTACAACTTTAATAAAATGAATTTTTATAAGCACGTAATTTCAACTACCTTAGCTTTGGTAAAATAGCCCATTTAATAATAAAAGTTTTCTTTCTCTCTGTTTCTGTGTATTGTTTAAGTTGCTACCATAATACCTTGATATTCTATTCTTTAAGTAAAGGATTCCTTAGATTCAATTGAATTTTTAACATTTAAACTGAAGCATGAGCCAAAACAATGGGTGAAATGTCTTTGGGTGAAACTTTATGTGGGTGAACTGGATTGTGGGCGAAAAACCTATGGGTGAAAAGGCATGGGTGAAAGGTCATTGGATGAAACTTCTCGTGGGTGAAGTGTCTGTGGGTGAAACGGCCCATGGGTGAAGAGTGTATGTGTGAAATGACCCGTGGTAGAAGTGTCTGTGGGTGAAACGTCCAGTGGGTGAAGTACTTTGGGTGAAACGTCATGGAACCGTCTGATGTGCTAGCTCCTAAAAAAAGTAGATAGAAACTTTGTTTTTCACCAATCAATTTAGTATTGCCTTTTTGTGTATATTTTATTGGCAGACATTTTTTGTCATTGTCAGGAAAATATGTATAATTATTTTTTCACATGAATCTGCAACAACAATTAAGCCATGAACATCATGGTTTGTCTGTCAGTCCATCTGTCCAAAAATTTCTTTTGAAAAAACCACCTCCGCAGCTCTTTCCTTATTTGTCACTTTTATTTTAAATTGTAGTGACTTTTTTGCATTTATCATTGCATCATCATCATCATCATATTCTTTCATAATGGTTTCCCACAAAGTTGCATCAGCAAGTTGGCAAGGAAAAGTCATTTCAATGCATCAATGTGTTGTATATTGCAATTGTATACTATGCTGTCAAGAACCCAAGCTTAAAATAGCAAAACCAGCATAAAAATAAAAGTGACATCAATTGTTTGCAAATAAATTTGAAATAACAAAGAATAGAATCATGACAAATAATTGCATTATTATAGATATTCTAATAATAAAAGCCTAAATGTGTTTGTTTGTGTATAATGCTGACGTCATCAATGGCACTTATTAACAAACTTCCCGATTAGGTGGAAGGTTGAAGGTGTACCGCTAATTCGTCATAAGACAAATTCGTCGCAAATTCAGGAATCATTGAGGAAATAGGAAACAGGATTCATTAATCCTGTGATACACCATATTTAGTGCATGGGAAGGGTTGACGATGCATAATTTCCAAATAAATTATAGAACTCCTGTGCAAATTATTCACAATTATCCTAATAAAAATTTCGGAAAATATAATTGATGAAATATATCTTATCTCATCAGGATAATAATAAAAGGCTTATTCCTCTTGTCACTTTGTGTATGACGCTTTTTATATGTGTTTTAACAAACTCCTATGTAGAAGATTGAGATTTGGCAGGAATCCAGCGTGGATCAATGAATGAATGAGTGACATGAAAATAGAGATGATTGATGGGTAGGCAGTCACTCGCTGAAAATTAGGCTTCTCCAAGTAACAGTATTCCAGAGCAATGGGGGACTGTCAAATATCGGGAATTACCAAAACTTTTATGAAGTTGTATTATATGGCTATTGTTATAGACAAATATAGTTTTTCGTTAAATTTTTAACAGATATTTATAAAAAAAAGCTATTCAAAATGGATGAGCTAATGCCGAACCCGATCACATCTGATTGGTAGCCAAAGTTTGCTGAGTGTTTAGTGACGTCAGTGCATGCCACAAGCATGTTAGCTGATGCTAGCTGTGCTAGAAGCCATTGTACCAATACAGAAGTAGAAGCTTGAAAGACATAATTCTGTTGTTTTCCTCTATACTCCGTCTTAGAAGATATATTGGTAGAAGTACTGCACCTTCCTGCATTTATTTCGCTTTGTGTTTTGCAAACTGGCATATGAAGGGTTTTGTGTAGCCAGATCTGATAATTTGCCCAACGTTGATTCGTACATGTTTTTTTCGCTACATTGGAAGTCATAGGGAGCAATATGCAGATGTTGAAATGCATGGAGTGAAGGCAGATAGGTTTGTATTACATTAAATTGATAAAACAAGTTTGATGCAGCACTTTTAATTTCAGTTATTGTAATAGTACTATTATTTCAACTGAAACGCAGAAGATATTTAAAAGATAGCTTGACGTCTTAAAACAGCTTTCCCATATTAAATTAATAAAACAACTCTAGTTTTAACTAATATTATAGAATACTTATTTATGTATTGTTCCCCATGCTGTCCTAGTATCTAGTAAGTAAAATATAGTTAGATAAGTATACAAAAGGTAATGGACGAGCCCGATACCATGGAATTCCAAAATAAAATAACATGAACAATTCTAGATAGGATTTTTTATTTGTATTAAACTTTTGCTAATTTCCACAAAATATTTGAAATAAAACACGACCGGTTTCGGTGAATAATCACCATCATCAGGTCAAATTTTTTTCCAGGTCAAATACTGACAAATATTATACAAAATTAATGAGAATAAACTTACCTAGTTTCCGTGTCTTGTCTATAGGAAATGTGGTGAAGTTTGTTTTTTAAGTGTCTATCTGCCTTAGTTATTACCTATACTTGTGAAAAGAAAAACTGTAGAAGTGTTTGTCATAACTGCATGTCTCTTTTGTATATATGTCGCGAATTTCATCGTTGCTTTTATGGGTTTTTTCTCCCTTTGAGGTCAATGAGGAAAGACTATGTTAGTAATGCTGTTGGATTTGTTTAACTGAAGCGAGAAGGAAAAATTTGTATTGTTAAAGGCAAGAGGTTATGAAGTGAGTGTAGTTGTAGATGAAGAAGATTTAGTCAGGTCTGTGGAGTGTCCTGACTGCCTTCATTTAACAAAAATGGTCCTTCAAAATACCATGCTGTTGTGGATATTATGGGAACAAATTTATTAAAATATTTAAATTACAGAACTAACTTAAAATGTAACATTTGTAAAAGCATTTGCTTAAAAACTTGGTACTTAAATATATGCACTGAAACAGTAATTATTTGCTTAATAAACCCATAGCCCAACGATTTCCGTAAGTTTAATCTTACATATTTAGAATAGGTATATTACATTATGGAGGTTTTTAAAAAATATATATGCTAATCTCTGAAACATAAAAATATAATTTACTCTTTCAACGTTCTCCAGAAATATATGCATCATGTCAATGTAATGCCGACAAGTCATAAACTAAAATACGAAGCAATAAATTACGTACATACATATAACTAGTAGTTAGATTAAAATGATCTTCGCAGACAAATGCAGTTGTATGTTCCAATATATCAAATGCGTATCTCATGGCTTTCAACCACAATATTCTCCGCTTTTTATTTCTTTCCAAGGAGCTCGGTAGCGTGAAGAACAATTTCCTCAGGGTTTTAATCATTGTATTTAAGCACTGAGGTACCAGACAATACTTATAACCCTTCTTAAGTTCCATATTCTCCATTTTAGCTACGGTATCAGAAAAAGCAACAGGACAAAGTATCAAAACCACATGCTTTCACTACAGTCGTACGTTTAAACGAGTGGCATGCGATGACATCACATACCCCTTACTACTCTCTCTCCAACCAGGATGCCGTTTTCACGGGCTATTTAAAAGAGTTATTTTAAATATTTTTTTTTGCATAATGAAGACGATTTAACAATATATGTTCTCAGGGAGTAATTAAGTTAATTACAAAGAATAAAAAAAAACATAATTAAATATTTTGACAGTCCCCATTGTCTGGACAGACAGACAAACCGAATACATTATCAATTTTTTCAAAAAGCACTAATGATGCCATGAGCACAATAATAGCATTGCATTGCTTAGAACTTGAAATAAATCTATGTTTAAGATAATACATATTTTTAAATATTTGAAGAGGACAGGTAAAATCAAACTAATGACACTGAAAACAAATGAGATTAACACTCACTTTAGTGACAACGTATCTCCATTCCATTGTTTCCAAGTCCAACGCATGCACATCTTGAGAAAACCTATCTATTTCTTCTTCAAACCCTCCAAATATATACATTGAATGCCTGATAACGCAAGCAGAATGTCCATCACGAGCACCAGGTATTAATCCATGAACCTTTGGACAACTCCACCTGAGAGTCTCTGGAAGTAGAAATGATATTAATCCATTACAAGTGTAATTTCTGCATTATATTTATGTAAATATAAGCAATGCAACTGTTATAAAGACAAATAAAGTACAATGATACACTTACTTATCAGTCATAATCATACATGAAATAAATCTTGAGAACAGTACTTTCATACTAGAAAAATTAATATGCATTGCTCCTAATAGATTTAATGATTCCAAGAGTTAATTCTTAATTTTATATCAAATCCAGTAACTTAAGGCTTAAGAAGAGATGGTAATAAAGCTATATACCAATGCAGATGGATATGGCAAAAGAAACAAGTTACTCAAGGGAAGATTATCACAAAATAATGAGGCACCAGCAATATCAGATACTATCAATATTACTAACTTCCCAAAAAGGTATGCTAAAAACAGGATATTGACGAATAGTAAAGACGCAAGTTTGACATTACAGTCTAGCTGAATAAAGCATTATTATGTGACTATCCCGGGCTTTTAAAAACTAACCGTTTCTATATTTTAACTTAAATTTTATGACAAAAATGTTTAATATTCACTTAGCAAGAAAACCACATTTTTTTAAAACTATATGCTTAAGCTAAAGAAAGCTAAAACATAAACATTAACTTTTCAAATACGTATATCATACCGAAACATATTAAATGCAAATTTATCTCAATTGAATAAGAATATATCCATATAAATGTGAGCATCCTTCCAAGTTCTCTAGAACCAAACTTGCGAACCTTTCTCTAATTGTAGTATAAATATATCCATACATTGCCCCGGCTTTGCCCTAAGTTTAGAGTTTAGACTTTTTCATACACAAATCACTTGGTAATATTTTCATCCAAACTCAAGGTACTCTCATGGTAAGTGATCAATATTCCCCTTTAATTGGTATGAACAAATTAATTATAGACCACCCCCAAGAAATCAAAGTTCTGACACCGAGGTGCATATCCTCAACTTCTCTTTAGTATGTATACCAAGTTTTAAAGTCTGTATGTTTCTTGGTTCAACAATGATATTGGTGGAGGATTCATCAAAATCGGTCAATTGGTTGCTAAGACATCTTAAAAAAGAGTGCTTTTCGTCAAATTCGCCATAGTATAATCAAATATTAATGTATTTGCTATGAAATCAGAAAATTATTTTTCCTTATATTGTGGTAGCTCTGCTTATTAGATCCATTCTAAACATGTTCATTTTGTTTTGGCAATCTATATCCACCCTACAAACGAAGTTTCTTATTGAAATCGGTTCAGCCAATACCTTTGAAATTCATAGTTACGGAAAAATTCTAACCTTGATATTGTGGTAGCCCTGTTTAGTTGACCTGGTTGAGTTATACTATTTGGGTTATTTATTTATATGAAGATTATATATACCATAATGGGTTAAAATTCATGTGGGCAGTTCTCTAGAAATACGTGTAAATGAAATATTATTTTACCTTTAATTGTGGTAGCCCTGCTCTTAAGCTCCACTTTGAAAATCTTGATTTCATTATGGCATTTTATAAAAATCATATATATAAACTAGAAGTACTTTAGAGTTTTGTGTCTGTGAGTGAGTGAGTAAGGCACCAGTAGCTATATTATTACTTGCTCCATATGTAATATACGGGAAAGTATTGTTTTCATGAAAAAAATCGATTTTGAGATTTCAACGGAAATACAGGTTTTGAGGTCCTCTGAACACATTTTGACCAAGGAGAGGGAAATGATTTTCATAGTTCGTTGCGTTATTTACGAGAAGGAATACCTAAAGAGCTGAAATATGCTATGTTATCTGCCCTTTGGTCCGAGTGTAAAATTATTAAAACGCGAAAAACTCGATGAATCCTGCACAAGTAGGATTTTTTCCAAGGTCGCCTGGCCCTGTTTGTGCGGTTTGAGGAGCCAGCGCAAATTCAGCATTCCGTCCTTCGGAAGGGACGTTAAATCATTGGGACCCTTGGTGCTCTTAGTTAAGAGTAGGCTAATGCCGACACCGGCTTTCCCTTCTCCCTTGTGATTATGTTTGGTGTGGAAGGAGCTATGGCTATTATAATCCAAGAGGTTGATTAGCCAAAAATACACACACACACACGCAAATAACTCGATCATAGTTGTAGATAGAAAATTGAAATTTGGCAGAAATTTGTATAATGAGCTAATCAGAATTTGTTTATATAGGGTTGACATGGTAATTAAAAAAATAAATGTCCATTTGTGGCACTATTTTCAGAGAGGATATATTGCACTTCCTTCAAATAAAACTAATAAATTTTAATTTAATGAAACAATATTTTATGTGGACTGAAAATTAAAAATTATATAATTCATATATACAGGGTGTCCGGTGACTTTATGTCATAACTTCGGGATCAGTGGCGGCTCGTGTATAGGCACTGCGTAACTGCAGCACCCCCTATTTCCACTTGATATTATCGATAACATTTAATATAACGAGTCCTTTTTTCTTTAATTCTTTCTTTATTTTTGTAGTACAATATATATTCCTTAAGCTTAATGTCAGTACTTCAGTAGCCATCCCCCAGTTTATGAAAAAGATGCGCAGCACCCCCACTAATTTTAGCTACGAGCCGCCACTGTTCGGGATCTTATTCCTTAAGTGATTTTGAGTACAAAAATGTCATATGAACATGGGTCCGATTCTCATTTGTTACAGAGTTACGGGCAATAAAAATTATCTCGTCCTTTGATTTGTACAACTCAATGGCTGAAAAAATGCATTGTTTAAATAATTATTCGTATACATTTTTAATTGTTGAAAAATGTACTATTTAATTAATCAGCCCTTTACATTGATACTTAATCCATTGTTACAACAATTGTTCAAAATGGCCGTCATCAGCTTGGATGCACAATCTGGCCCGTTTGAGTAGGGAACGTGAAACAGCACGAAGAACTGCAGCGTTATTAACGTGCCTTGCAGCATCAAAACTTAGCTGAATAAGTTCTCTCTTCGTGCTCACTTTGGCTTCATACACAATGTTTTTCATTTACTTCCACACATGGAAATCCAACGGAGTGAGATCCAGAAACCTCAGTGGCCAATCCTGCGCACCACCACGATCGATCCAGCGGTTAGGGAACTTCTTGTTAAGACACAGCGTACCATTCCTACTAAAATGGGGGGTTCCCCATCATGCTGGTAGTACATCTGAAGTCGTGTTTGCAGAGAAATGTCTTCTAAGAGACCCAGAATTTCATTTTTCAAAACGTCAGCATAAATGGCACCTGTCAGACGTGGCGGGAAGAAGTACGGTCCAACCAGCTTGTTCCCAATGACACCATACCACACGTTCACAGAAAAACGGAGTTGGAAGTAGCTTTCAACTGCTCAGTGATAATTTTCGCGAGCCCATAAATGGTAGTTTCTCGTGTTGTTTATTCCACCACGAGTAAACAGTGCCTCGTCCGTGAACAAGATGTAACGGTTCAGGCAGGGGTGTGCATTTAACCAACGGCAGAATTTCAACCGACTAACCATATTGAAGATGCTGAACTTGCTGGATATGGTATGATAAAGTCCCTCATCGTGTAATGTTTGCCAGACTCATTCACGGAACGTTGAGGGGGGCGGACATTCCTTGTGTACTAAGACGTGGACTTCGCTGAACCATTTGAATAATATTTTCCTTCTCATCCACATTAACTTCTACTGGACGTTCAGCTCTCAAAGACACACGGAAATGAGCCATTTTCTCGTAAATGTCGGTGAACTTGAATAAAAGTAAGTCGATCTGGAGTTTTTCTTCGTGGAAATCGCCGTCAATATTCGTAAACGGCAGAAACGGAGTTTCCATCGCAAAACCTGTACACGAAGTACATATTCGCATACTCTTAATTTGAAAATGTAAACGGCATTATTAAAAGCTAATGATACCACACCTGTCACAGCGCCCTACACTGAACGCTAGCTTACATTCTATTGACATGCTGCCTGCAAGCTTGCAAATTACGTCCACGTCTGTTGTGCAAGCGTCATGCTTCTCATTGTTGCAACAATGGATTAAGTATAAATGTAAATGGCTGATTAATTAAATAATACATTTTTCAACAATTAAAAATGTATACATATAATTATTTAAACAATGCATTTTTTCAGCCATTGAGTTGTACAAATCAAAGAACGAGATAATTTCAATTGCCCGTAACTCTGTAACAAATGAGAATCGGACCCATGTTCATATGACATTTTTTACTCAAAATCACTTAAGGAATAAGATCCCAAAGTTATGACATAAAGTCACCGGACACCCTGTATATATAAATATATAATTCATGTTCCAGAGAGTTGAATATTGTATACCAACAAGCATTACAATAAAAATTAACTTGGTTTAAATACTTCATTTATTCTAAAATCTTCTTTAATTTGACTTGATTTAAAAACCCGAGCAACGCCTGGTATATTTGCTATTTCTTAATAATTTCACCTATCATCCATGCTTTTTTATTCAATTTCCATCTCACTGTCAAGTTGTCAATGCTTATTCTAATAAAACATCTATTTTTTGGCCTTACCACCAACTAGAGGTCACTTTAAATCTCCGAACTTATTAACACAAACAAGGTCAGTTAATCACTTCTTTGAAATCTTACCACTGATACATCTTTCAGATTTCAAACTCAAATCTCTCTCCAGCAAAGCTCAAAAAATAGGTCAGTTTCATCTATACTGTTGATGTTCCTTTCAAAATAATTAGGGTCCCAAGTTTCTCCATCCATATTGTCACATATTCATCTTCTATAGCAGATATCAGATGACAAATTCCCTTAGTCTCACATCTTTTTGGAAGGGAACATCTCATCAGTTCAATGGGATTTTCATGACTCAAATATGCCATACTTCCCAGAATTCAGATCCATCAGCTGTTGATGTCTACAGTAAGTGTATAATACTAATTCAAGTATTTTTTGTCCATTTGGTCAATAAAATGAGTGCCCATGTCTGTATATAGGAGTGTCCAGTTAATGGAGGTCTTATTCCTATGAAATGTAATAGGAATCTGCAAGGGACTAAAGAAGTGACTGTAAAAAAGGAGTGTCTGTATACAGAAGATTTACTGTGTTAATGTAATGATTCTACAACTCCACTTCTCAAAGACTAGACTACCTTCTGACGTCAACAACTAACTACAACCACACTGTGTCTAGCATAAACTGAAATGTGTACATTTTAAAATTACATTGAAGCAGTATCATTGCATTGGAAATCTAAAATTTCAGCACATAAACACTTTCATTGTTCAAAGTTCAGAAAAATAAAATAAATTTATAGTTGTGTTTTTAATTTTAATTTAATTATAATCAGAATTACTCGAATTACCTTTGTTTACATCAAATTTAATGATTTATTCATTTATCAGGCTGTTATCATTAGCATATCTATATTTCTGCATTATTCTGGCTGATGATATGGCGCTTTGAAAATTTTTAAATGGTTTCACCTATATTGCAGTCAAGCAATATGGATCCCGAGGAGAGCGTCATAATGGGGCCTCTACTGTATTTTTTTGTTTCCCTTATATTGATAAAAAACTACATGACATGACCAAATACCAACACTATCATTTTATGACAAAAGATAACCAGCACCAATTTGTTAAAGATTTTCAGCTAAAAAATAAAAAATCCAAATCTATAATACAACACAAAAAATAAATCAGATTTCAACATTTGAGTTCAAAGAATCATTGGTAAAAATCATTTTTTCAAATTAAAACCTGAAAAAATGAAGACATTTGACATTCAACCATAATATTTGAAAGACATTTCTTTTAGAAGTAATTTATTACGATTGAAAATTGCATCATATATTCTGTAAAACAAGAAGCTAAACATTCATTCCGACATTCAAACTCTCCCGTTTGTTTTCAAATAAAAATGATAACATGAGAAAAATGCAAATATCCACAAACTATACATGAATAATAATGTGATATTTTCTATTTATATGGTCTGAAAATTTTAAAATCAACAACAAAGTAAATAATAGTTATCTATAAAGCATTCCATGAATGACTTAAACGGAAATTTAGGGTGAGATTACAAAAATACCGAGTTCAACATTCATATTAAAAATATCTGACAAAGCAATAGATTCAGGGTGTAATCTGAAGAGGACTAGTTATCATTTTTCAAATATTAAATTTGGAACCAAAGTAATAAAACTATAATCTGCATATCTATCTAAATAGCAAGATGTGATTTTGTGTATCAGATGTTATCTTCACAAGGAGCCAATACAGGAATGGGAAATAAAAAATACAAGAAACTCGCTATAACACGATATACTGGAAGGACAAGTGGAATATTTCATGGGCTCAACCAGAAGCTTTATATTCTAAAGCTGTTAATTGGAATGCTCGTTAATATTTAAAGCATGTGTATCTGGTTATTAACAACTCATGAATAATATCCCAATCGCGTTATAAAAGTAAAATGATGGAAATATTGAAACATACTTACTAGTATCAAAACAAAACAAAATATTGCATGCTGCTTCATCATTGCGTCCACCCCAAATATATATTTTTTCTCCGTAAGCAACAGCTGTATGCCCATACCTCTGATATGGCACACAACTACTTTGTGGATCATCAGGTCTTATCAATGGAACAGCAGTCCAGCGGTAATTTACTAGCAAATAATCAACAGAAAATTATTTGTCTACGCCATCAGTCAAATGATTACGTTTTGGGGTTTATAAAAAATATTTTCAAAGCAATTGAGAAAATCGCTCTACCAAAACTGAGAGAGATTAAGTTTTTACGTAAATGTGGGTAAATAAATACAATATTTAATGGTGAAAATATATTTCCATCTCCATAACAGCAACCATATTAATGACATTAAACAGCAAATTTTACTTACCGGTATTTAGAACGTGTACATCCATAGGCCTTTGCCGGCGATAATTTTCTCCAGTACAGTAACCTCCGAAAGAATATATGTGATCACCCACCGCAACGGCTGCATGATTTACACGCCTTGGCCCTCCTTCTAAATGGACAGTCCAATACATTTTTTCCAACCCTCAACTTATTAATAACACTTAAAATATCACATTTGTATCTCGTTGGAAATTATGCACCACTGTAAAAGATTGACAACATTTCGACGATTTGTACAACACATCGAGAAACACTTAAACCCTCACAGGAAGAGAGACACATTAGCTGTCACTCTCCATAAACAAAACGGAAAATAAACCTCGATTCTAAAATACGACTCGCACTATAAACTTTTACATACAAATTCTACCCTACGACAAACCTAACACATCGGACTGACATGCCTGCGAACTAGTCTGCTGAACGCGAAATAGCCACGAATCGATTAGTACACCTTCAGCGACTGCCGATTGATCAGTCAACTCGAAATTCGTTAAAGCGATTGTTAGAGCGGTTCTTTTAAAATTTGAACTTACTTGATAGTTATATTTAATTTACTTAGTTTTGAGATTTCAGTTTTGAGAATAGGAAGCACAACTTATTTATTTCTGTTACGATATCGATAACTCGATAGGAGATTTCAGCAATTAAGATTATGATGCTTGAATAATGGGAAGTTAATAATTAGATTAAAATACACTATACATATGTTCAATTTATTATAAAATGTACTACATATATCTTTCCCGAACAACTAGGCAAATTAAGTAAATTCATGCATATGGAACTTCTTGCAACGCTATAATAAGTGCAACTACAGCCAATACAAACTGTTTTTACAGCACGAATTTCAATTTCAAAAAACCTTGGGAGCAAAATTTAATATCTTATATAATATAAAAAATATTTATATGGCAAATATAGTACAATTATTATTACAGAATCGTTTACATACAATCTCTAATGCTCATATTTTCAATGTATTGGAAACTATGGATATTCAAATATAATAGAGCAACTGAATAAAACCAAGTATTACAACAAATTATATGAAAACATATTAAACGGATAATGGCTTATATCTTAACTAGGAACATGGGGTCAAACTGACTCCAAAGCCTATGAAAACAACCACAGT
The DNA here is from genome assembly GCA_028673005.1 of Tanypteryx hageni. Lineage (NCBI taxonomy): Eukaryota > Metazoa > Arthropoda > Insecta > Odonata > Petaluridae > Tanypteryx > Tanypteryx hageni. Next base: position 96,488,699 of record CM054112.1, on the reverse strand, counting down.
ATCAACCAAGCACTTCCAATTCTCCCTTACCTTTGTCTATCTTCCTATCTATCCCTTCCATTTTTGCTGTCATTCAATCATCCATATAATCAATACAGATGTGTTAATTTACATCACTGGGGTCAGCCTGAAACTATGTTCCTTTTATGTGACTTTTTTGTAAGAATTTGTAGATGAGAAAATAGAATATAACAGAGTTAAAGGCGTTTCAGCCCACAGATCCTAACTGTGTCGATGTTATTATGGAATAATTTAGATTGCTGGATGAAGAAGAAAAGAATTTAAGATTCAGTGACATGGAATACAGTGAAAATGAGGATAAGATGGAAGATGATTTTATACCGAGTTATCATGAATCAGCATCTGAACTATCTTGTGGAAATGATTCAGAGGTATAGGATATCTTGCAAACACATAAGATTCAAAAAGAGGAAAGAAGATGACATACCATATATTTCAGCATATAAGATGCACTTTTATCCAGAAAAATGACCCCCAAAATAAGCCTATGTCTTATACGCCGAAGGTAAGATTATTACTGTTCTCAATACTGACACTAACAAACATATTCATCCCCAAATTGGAAAAATTGGCAGTCATTCATCACAAAAACAATAAAATATACATTATTAATAATTAATAGTGAAAAATTTGTTAATATATACCTTATGCAACGTGAATTCCGAGGAGGAATTTTCATTATTACACAATAATACATGTCTGTTCATGGTGATTACAATTTCAGTGTGTTTGTGATGTTTTAGACAAAAAAAATGTGAGTGAGAGGCAGACCGTGCAAGACTTGGTTGGATGTGGTTAGTGAGACTCCGAGAAAAAGGGACGTAAAAAGTATGAGGAATAAGAGGAAATGTGTGACTCAGTGTATGAGTGTAAGTGAAGCAAAAGAAGTGTGCAAGGATAGAAGTGTGTGGAGGAAGCATGTGGTGATGGGTTGGTAATTGGCAGACATATAGCATGGCTTACCCCGCAAGGGAAAGCGTCAAGGTGTGTTGTTGTTGTGATGTTTTAGTTCCTAATGAGCCCAATGAATAACACAACAGTAGAATTTGTGTAGAAGTCATAAATATTTTATACATATCTAGGGTAAATAAAGCTACGTGTATTGAGATCGCAATGGCTACAAAAGTGAAAAATATGCCTGTGCTATTAGCTATAAGCTTCAGGCAATTCAATACACAAAAATGCACAGAAACCAAGTAGCAGCATGTCATTTCGGTCCACCTTCCACAGAAAAAAATTATTTATGAATGGAGAAAACAAGAGGAAAAACTAAGCTGATGGGATAAGAGAAACAAAGTCTTCGTAAGGTTAAATGACCATAGATAAAGGAGGAAATGATGGATAGTAGAACAGAGGAAGTTTGGTATTGCTGTATTGATAAAAATCATTACGTATGAGGCAAAAAGAGTTGTAGAAAAAAAGGACTAGTTGAGCATACGTATCGTTATTACATATGCAGTCCATTTATTATTTATCCCATTATTAAGTAAGTACTATTGGTATCTATACTCTGACAGCTTTACTTAACACGACTGCCAAGTTCACACAGGGGACATTTAGTGATACAAGACTCAAAGCAATTATTTATTTTTACATCATCCCTATTTATTTTACAAATGAAGTTTATCTAAAATATCATATTTAACTGTTATCACGCCTTAATATTTTCTGTAAATGTTGCTAGGCATGGACTTAATCATGACTGGAAATGATACATGGCTTGGCCCTTTGTAAATGCCATGGTGAACTAAAATACTTTTTTCCTGAAAAATCTTCTAAAAATCCAGGTTGCATCTTATATGCTGAGAAAAATGGTATCTGTTTTATGCTTAAAATATAGTCAAACATTTAAGAGCAATTATTAGTAGCCAGAGTCCTGTCGATTGCCACTGGTCTCTCAGACAAGAATATAACTCAGTATTTTAAAAATGAGATGCATATATTCATCAAAATACAGCTTCCATAGAAGAATCAGTGACATAAAGTATTAAATAGTAGCACATTACACATTGCATTCATTAGATATATTGCACAAAATTAAGCTGGCTAAGGAACATTTGTAATACAGTATAAAGTCCAAAAACTAGCAACCTTGAGACTGTTGCTATTTCTTTTGGATTTTCTCATTTCTTAACAATACAAATACCATATATACTCGTGTATAGGTCGAGGTTTTAAGACCAAATTTTGGTAACATGATGGCGACAAAACAGAAAACAGGCAGGAAGACATGCGCAATATAGTAACTCTGTAACATGTAAATAAAAAACCTCATCGGCGATTCACGGAAAAGCAACACCTACCTCTAAGATATGAGGCTCGTGCTGCCAGGGCTATATTTCATTTGGTGAAGATTAAAGTCCCGGGTTCAATTCCAGGAATGTTTTTCCCGATTTCTTATACATAGGAAGTCTCAAATCCATCGTGCAGAGATTTTTCTTTAATATTTTAAAATATCTTAAAATTGTGATATTGGAGCGTGGTTTGTAATGTTCTAAGGGGAAAAGAATGTAGATTATAATTCTTATCAGAAAATCTTGATAATTGATCGTATTTTCTTGAATTTCTACTATAACAGCGTTTTTGCATTTTAAATGGCATTTTATCGGAGACGATTATTATTGAACTCTGCTTGAGCATAGACAAGTGAACACAAGGATTCTTTTCTTTTTCACTTGACTACCCTTAAGCAATGAACAGTTGATCCATACATATTAGCATATAAACAGTAACATTTATTAAATTCGTTTATTTAAAAAAATACATGCAAAATATAATGCCAGAAAGAGATTTTGACATTGCTTTTAGTATTTTAATTTGAACCTGATAATGCTCTATTAATTTTTTTTCAATTTTTCTCTATCATTGATAAACTATGAATTATGAATGGTATTTATGGTATGAGAATTCCTTGGAATGACTAACACATACTGAAACATTTCCTGTCAATATAAGTACATAATCAATTCATTTTGTCAACTTTGGGAATTCAGCCTTCATTAGTCCTGGTTTGGACTTCTTGTTATTGTAATGCTAGATGGTATGCAATATTTCTTGTCTTTTCATCTTTTCCCCAAATAAATAAATATTTCCCACATCCTTTATTGATAAATTTGGCAACTGTATTTTTTATCAAATAATCAAAATGGAATCACTTTTGAATATAGTTATTTCACTTGAATTGATTTCCAGTGGAAGAAAGAGCATTATATTATGTGGCCATGAATCTCAAAAACATTAAAACCTTGGGCAGGAATTGCAAGCTCTACAGATAAAACAAGTGGAAACACATTTGAAGATAATCAGCTATGAATGTGGCCCGCCATGTAAAAAGGTTGGGTTCCACTGATCTAACTCATGCATATGTCTCCTAGAACGATTTAGAATCCATGTGCTCAAATCCAAAATGCACACATTTTAGCACTTACCTTATGAATAAATTTGGCATATGTAAATGGTGAATCAAGTAAAGATACCTTAAATTTAAACATTTTATTTAGAAATGTTAATTGAGATGCACATCTTATATTCCTTACAAACACTGCACTTCTCTTTCATTACTGCACAAATTTACATAAAATATTTCCTGAAAACGTCTTTTGCTTTTGGACAGTTTCATAAATTCAATGAATGAAAAAATGTATGATAAATATGAAGAATGTCTTTATATTTATAAAATCACTAACAATCTTCTTCTGGCTCTTTGTTGTAGACATCCATCACCTTCTCCATTATTTCCCATACTTTTTCACAAGTCACGTCTTCACAGAAAACCTATTTAAAATAATAAAAGTCAGGTTCCTTAGGATTGTAATAAAAATGTATATTGAGTGAAACCCATATTTAAAATTTATCTGGGGAATAACCTTTTGTACACTAAATCAGAGTAAATACTACATAGGGGTTACATACTATTACAGCAAGTAACTGTTAAATTTATTACAGCAAAATTGCTTTTTATCATTTTCTATGTGAATGAATTTATTACAAATTTTAAACATACATTAGGATGAAGGCACAATACTACAAGATTACAAATCTGGTTTGGCTTTCATGCACAATCAAATCAGTTATCTTTGTTTTAATTATACTGTTTAAGTAATTATTAGTAGAGAGGCCAAATGATTATCAAAATATTTGCTGAAAATAAGAGGAAAATCAAATAATAAGATATAATGCATAAAGAAGTAGCTAAAATTTAGTTGAAATATTTGAGCAAATTATAAGTTATTTAAAACGTATAGAATTTAACTTAATAAATGAATTATTTTACTCTCATTAACTCGTAAAAAAACAGGATAAAATGTGAAGTAAATTTACCATCAAAGGAAAAATGTGTAGTAGCTTACTTACTATTAACTAAATACTTACACGAACTGCAATGAGTTTAACTATATTTTAACATCGCAATTTTCTTTTAACTATATTAGTTTTGAAAATTTTCCATAAAAATCACTTTAGTTAATTAAATTTAAATAAAAGTCATAAAATGTTATTTTTTCAATCATATTTGGAATTCAGTTCGAAATATTTGCTGTATTATCAGTTAAAGAAATCCACTGAAAATTACGCGATCTATATTTAGTTTTATGAATTCCCACCATTTGGCAATGGCGAATGATACAGTAGTATAACATTTTTTATAATCAATTATAATTTATTATTGTTATTTTTGTACTGCAGCTCCTTTTAATCCTATACAAATGCTACGTCCTCTTCTTCTTTCTCAATTTCTGCTCATTCCCATTCTCTTTTCCTTCCTTCCTCTAATTACTTAAGAGATTCAGTAAATAAGTTGTCCCCATGTATAAAAGTCTGACCCGTGTTAAAGCACTAAATTGGTGCATTTATTATGAGGCCAAGAATAGAATTCAACAATTGAGACAACAGTGGTCCAATATAAACAAAATGCGTGAAAACGTGAAAAATCGTATTAAAACAATTTTTGGAGATTTACAAATGAGATTTAAATTCCTCTCTTCACATAACTAATGTAAGTTAAATACCTCATCATTGAAATATTTTAAAATGTAAACGAAAAAGGTCTGCATGTCAAGGAATGGCTTTTTGCGTGATTCATATATCATCATCATGCTTCTGTCCGAAGACAGGTTTTAACTGAATCGCTGCCTCCATTTCTCTCTCTCCCTAGAAGCCTCTTTTATACCTCTATAAGTATTATATCCCTGCTTTATATTATCTAATATTCCTATTCTTTTTCTCCCTCTTCCTCTTCTTCCACTAATTTTTCCTTCTAAGATCGTCCTTTGTAAACACTGTCTTCTCAATATGTGCCCTATCCAATTTGCTTTTCTTTTCGTAATTGTTTTTATTAGCATCCTTTCTTCTCCCACCATTTCTAATACTTCTACATTTCTCTTCCTCTCTGTCCATTTCACTTTCATCATTCTTCTCCATACCCACATCTCAAAACTTTCTAAATATTTTTCCTCCTTCCTCCTTACCGTCCACGTCTCTGCACCATAAAGAGCTATGCTCCATATGTAGCATTTTGCTAATTTCTTCCTTGTTTCTAAATTTATTTTCTTGCTTGTGAAAAGCTCCTTCTTCTCATTAAATGCTGCTTTTGCCATTGCAATCCTACTTCTGATGTCCTGTGTACTACTTTCATCCTGCGCTAAAATACTGCCGAGATATTTAAAACTACTTACTTGTTCCAATTTTTGGCCATTTACCATTATATTTAATTCTTTATGTTCCTTTGAAACCACCATGACTTTCGTTTTTTCTGCATTGATCTTCATTCCATATTGTTGGCCAACCTCCACTAGTCGGTCTGTCATCCTCTGAAGCTCTTTCTCGCCTTCTGCTATTAAGCCCTGATCATCTGCGTATTTAATGGTGGTAATACTTTCACCTCCTATCTTAAATCCTTTCTCTTCCATCAACGCTTCTTCTGTTATTGTTTCTGCATAAATATTAAATATCGCTGGTGAAATAGGACAACCCTGCCTCACTCCCCTCCCTATTGAAGTACTTTCTGTTTCTTCTCCTTCAACCCTGACTCTAATCTTTTGATCAAAGTAAAGGTTTTTAAGCAGTCTTTTATCTTTCCAATCTATTCCAATTTTGTTTAAAATACCCAGCATTTTATCCCATTTCACTCGGTCAAAAGCTTTCTCCCAATCTACAAAACAAAAATACATACCTTTATTGACTTCTAGCGCTCTTTCTATCATCATCCTCATACATCCTATAGCATCTCTAGTCCCCCTTCCTCTTCTAAAACCAAACTGATTATCTTGCAGCTCCTTTTCTATTTTACATTCAATTCTTTTGGTTATTATTCTGGTTAGAACTTTAGCTGTATGAGAAATTAAACTAATAGTTCTGTAATCCTTACAACATTTTGCATTGTTCTTTTTCTCCAGTGGTACCATCACAACATCTAAAAAATCTTCAGGCCATATGCCAGTATCATATACTTGTTCAAAAAATTTTGTGAGTTGCTTAACTGCTTTAGATCCCAAAACCTTAAGAACGTCCACGGGTATATCATCACTCCCAACAGCCTTCCTTCTTTTCATGTCATCAATTGCTCTTTTAACTTCAGACTCGAGAATACTTGGTCCTAGCTGATCTTCTTCCACATCCTCTTTTTCATTTAATTCAATATTTCTTGGCTTTCCTTCTTTGTCATACAGAACCTCAATGTATTCTTTCCAGACATTCTTTACATTGTCTGGCTCCGATACTATTTTACCACTTTTGTTCATGATTCCTTTACATCCTATCTTTCTTGCTTTTTTCTTGAATAGTTCCCTTGCTTTGCTATACATGAGGTCTGTTCTACAAATTCTTTCACATTCGACAATCTCCTCGCATTTCTCATTTATCCACTGTTCTCTGGCTTTATCTGTTTCCCTTCTTAAAGCATTATTTAACTCCTTGTACTTTCTTTGGCCTTCTTCAGTGTTTATGTTCTTCCACTTTCTCCGCTCTTCCATTTTTTGCAGCATGGCTGCTGTGATCCAGGGTTTTTTGTTTCTTTCACCCGTTATCTTTCCTACCTTCTTTTCCATTACATCTTTAATGTTGCTATGGATGTATCTCCACTCCTCATCTACATTCTTCCTATTTTCTTCAGCTCTCTCTCCCAACCTTACCTCCAGCTCAGTCATGATAGCCTCCTTGTTTTTAAGGAGTTCCTCTAAGTTCCATTTCTTGTTAACTCTTATGTTTCTCTTAACGCTCTTCAGTCTACATTGTGTATTTGCCACTAAAAGGTTGTGGTCAGAATCGATATCTGCCCCTGGTAGTGTTTTCACATTTTTAATGCTATTTCTAAATCTTTCATTGACTAGTATGTAATCTATCTGGTATCGTCTCTGGTCTCCTGGGCTTCTCCATGTGTAAAGTCTCCGCTGGTGATGCTTAAACCATGTATTAGTTACAATCAATCTATTTCTATGGCAGAATTCCACAAGTTTATCCCCTCTTTCATTTCTCTTCCCTAGTCCATATTTTCCCACTATGTTATCTTCCTGTTCCTCTCCGACTACACTTCCAATCTCCCATTACTATGGTGGTGATCCTTCCTTTTCCCTCCTCCTCCAATATCTCCATAATCTGTTCATACATTTCATCTACTTCGTCGTCGCCAGCATTAGTTGTTGGCATATACACTTGAATTATAAGCATTTCCACTGGCTCCATCTGAAGTTTTACGGCTATTAATCTATCATTAACTGTCACTACCTTGCTAATTCTTTCAGCTATCTCTTTTCTCATTATAATCCCCACTCCCCTTTCCTTTTTCTCCCCTCCCGAGTAAATAATCTTAAATTCGTCTGAATTTATCTCGCCTTCTCCTTCCCACTGAACTTCACTAAGACCTACTATACCTACATTATTCCTTCTCATTTCCCTTTTTAAGTTCTCCAGTTTACCCCCTGAATTCATAGTCCTAACATTCCATGTGCCTATTTTTAATTTCTCACTACTTGCTTTCTTATTAATGTTACATTTCCTCTGTGCATCCCCTAGGGTAGTCCCCACCCGGAGATCCGATTGGGGGACTATTTTACCTCCGGAATATTTTACCCCAGAAAGATCCATAGAGGTATTTTCAGCTTTTCAGCCTATCATGGTAAATATAATGAGGTAGTTTCCCCTTGCTTTCCTCATCGCAGTTTCACAGAGTGATTACCCATCTGTAGCTGTTCAGATCCACATGATCACCACCTACAGAGGTACTGTGCAAGCTGCTGCCCTTGCACAGGGGGATGAAAAATCCCCAAGACTGCTTCTTAGTCTGACTCTTCCCCTCAGACCTTTCCGGCTTGGATGGTCCTACCAGGAGAATTATCTCCCGCCGGCATAGCTCTTTAGTTCGTAAGAGTACACAAACCCTCCCACCTCTGTAAGGCTATGCAGTCCTTAGGGAGGATTCATATATGCTATGCGAATTTATAACTCCGGTTAATTATAAGATGCACTACAAAAAACTGAAAATAACTATAAAAATAGTTAATTACCAAAAATTTCAACAGGAAATTAACTGAAAAGAAGTTAATGAAAAACACGATTTTAATTATAAATAATTTGGGTGCCTTCTCTCTCTCATACTCAAGCATTCAAAACACTTTCCTTATGCATAGGGTTGCCAGACATCCTGTATTATATGGGACTGTCCTGTATTTCACTGTCTTGTCCCGTTGTCCCAGAAATATCCGTCGGGACATAGGAAATACCCTGTATTTACGTCGCCATAGAATGAATTAAAAAAAAATAGTAAAAGCACCTTTCTTTGTATTTTTTAGTAACCTGCTCCGCTAATGTGCTCACATTGTGCATGTCAGTATACCCTTTCCCTTGCTGTAACACTCAACAATAAAAATTCGCAACTCAATCCAAAGTAGGGATACAGAAGCTCATCCTAATTTTTAAAATGTAAGGTTAAAAATGGGGTAACTGGAATCTGGAGCAACAGTAGGTAAACATAATCCTACAGAGTCGTCTGAGGAAACAAAAGTCACACAATAATTCTTTAATTTCTGTTTGTGGTGAGAACAGAGAGTGTTAAAGACTTTTGTAATAATTTTGGCATTGCATATCAATCAATCCTCTCACACTCAAAAACATGCTGGCTTTCGTTATCCAATGCAGTATACAGGATTCTAAAACTGTATGACACGTTGAGAGCATACTTTCTATCTGAAAGAAACATTACTAAAATCCAGGAAATACTTTTCAATGATTCATTGAGCGAAAAGTATCTTCACTTGGTTTGCAGTCTGATGAGCATTTCTAATAGAAAAATCATGCAAATTGAAGGAGGAGAAAAAGTGTTTTCGAAGTACATATTAACAATTTTACAGGAGACCGCAGATTGTGTGAAAGAAAAATGGAAGCAATTTTTTGCCTATAATTGTAAAGTCGACTATTTGTAGGGATAATGATTCTGAATACATGAAAAGTAAGTTCTTGTCAGAAGTAGAATTGTTCTATCAGACCTGTTATGATTATCTTATGAAATGGATTTCACCTCTGAAGCCCTTGAACACTTATGCATGGATGTCACTTATTCAAGTTCCGACATGGGAACAACTCGAAGTAACCTGCACCTATCTCAATGAAAGAGGACTAAGAGTAAATGATAGTACTCGGTTGTTGAATCAGTGGACAATTCTGCAGAAAATCATTGAACAAAATCTCCAGTCAAATATGGTAGATTGTAATAAGAAACTTGGTCATGTGAAGTTGCCAGATATTCTCCATAAAATCAAATCTTACGAACAATTATTACTATTTATCTGCGAGTATGTATTCAGTATTCCACAATGCTCCTTAAGAGCCAAGAGAGGAACAGCCCGAACATATCTACAGTGGAATCAATTTTACAGTGTTTAGTAAATTTAAATATGTCGTGCAACGAGTTTTATCAGTGTGTAGGTACTTCAAAATGAACACTTACAGAGAGATGCAAAATCATCGGAAAAATATTAATTTGTAAAATTTAAAAATAAATATTAGACTTAATTTTTTAATTAATGTTAAATTCCACTAAAACTTTACAAAATGCAAGTCAACTACGTGTTATTAAAGATTTCATCTTTATAATTCATCTTATAACGTAAAATGCTGATGTAAACTCTCTAAATATAAGACGTGTATTTCTTTTTTAATCTCTCTTTTTAAAAATAATTAACCAATCTGCAAATTGGTTTCAAAACAATTATCCTATTTGCATGTACCACCCTGAAGAGGCAATAAGCATGAACGGATTTTTCCCTGGTCCGAAACTGTTTAACTAAAAAGTGGAAAAGTGAAAAAATAATGTATAACTGTACATTATTCAGAGCACATATATGATTATAAGAAATCTTTTTTTGAAATAAAAAACTTAGTAAACTGAAAATTCAATTCCAAGTTGTATGTTCCATATTTGAAGCCAGAGATTAATTTTACAGTATAGACATACAGTTTTAAATGTTTTTTTGTTAATTTTTTTACTTTAATAAGGAATACCGCTATAAAAAAAGCACAAGAATAGTTAGGTTCAATTTTTTTTAAGTGTCCTGTATTTTATTGGAGAACTTAGTTGTTTGTCCTGTAACTTCAAAATCAAAATCTGGCAACCCTACTTAGGCATATAGTATAAGGATGACAATACAATCTCAAGATTTAACAATGACACGGTCGGCAAGACAACATATCTTTAAAAAGCTTAAAACTTTCCAATAAATGTGATTTAAACGTATAACTTGAGCGATTTCGAACCGAAGGCAAAAGTCGACAATAAGAATAAGAATCTATGTTTATTTTTCTTTAAAATGGTCCAGATCCGAAGATCGTACGTCAATTACTTCTAATTTAATTTTGCAAAAGAAAAAGCCTGGAAGTGAAAAAAACGTTTTTAAAAAGTGTTTTCTAATGGGGATTTCTATAGAGCATTCTGGTGGACCAATGGACGGTCGGACCAACGTACAGAATAAGGATATTATGTATATAATTACATATGATTCCTACAAAAATAAAAAATTTTACAAAACTAGCAGAAATTTTTATTGGGCTCCATAATGGTCTTGAATATCATAGATCACTGTATTATATCAGTCATCATCAATCTCTATGCTTTCTTCACCATTGTCCTTACTCTCATCTTTTTCACTCCGAACTTTGCATATAGACTCCCACAAAACATCATCTTCACTTCCATCTATGGCATTGGATAAGCACAACTTCTTAAATGCATTTACTATTACATCTGAATTTATATGTAGTTCGTGATTTTTTTAACAGGATACGTACGACAAGGCATGGATAGTGATGCGATAATCCTAATAAACAAAATATGCTAATTTTCCATTAATTTTAGTGCAACACCTAGACTAGTGGTGTCCAACAGAATTTTCAGATTTGCCACACTTGTGACGAGCGGATTGGCCTTTTCGCCACATAAATCAAAATATACATACTGTAAATAGGACTTAATTTAAATAAAAGGTTACAGTGATACTCAATAATGATTTAAATTATTAATTAGTCAAATAAATCATTAAATTCAAACACTGAATTTTAATGTGATACTTGAGAGTTCATTTTTTCAATTAGTGCACTGAAATTTGGCATAAAACCCACACTAAGTAGCAATGGCAGCCGGAGGGGATGAATCATTAATGTGTATTACTGTAGCCTTGTTAGGCTGGTTTCCAGAGGAAAAATAGCCTTATGAAATGGTCCTGTCTGTGTGTGTGTGTCCCCGATTAACAGCCTTTTCATCAATGGACTGACTTTCATGAAACTTGGTATGAAGCTCGTGCTGCCAGGAACGTTATTATTCTATTTGTTTTACATAGGTAAACTCAAATCCATCGTGCAGAGATGTTTTCTTTAATACATTAAAATATCTTAAAATTGTGATATCGGAGCTAGCTTTGTAATGTTCTAAGGGGAAAAGAATGTAGATTTTAATTATTATCAAATTCTTATAATTGATCGTCTTTTCTTGAATTTCTACTAAAACATAGCATTTTAAATCGCATTTTATCAGATTGTTGCCATGGAGACAATTATTACCGAACTCGGCTTGAACACAGACGAGAGAACAAATGGGTTACTTTCTTTTCCTCTCGACTAATATTCAGCAATGGTCAGTTGATCCAGACATATTAGCGTGTGAACAATAACATTTAATTAATTCATTTATTTAAAAAAATACATCCTAAATGTAATGTCAGAAAGTGATTTTGAGATTGCTTTTAGAATTTTTAACCTGATAATGCTCTAATAATTTGTTTTCCAATTTTTCTCTATCATTCCTTGGAATGACTAACACATACTGAATCATTTACTGTCAATATAAGTAATAAATTTGGGATGTCAACTTTGGGAAACCAGCCTGCATTAATCCTGGTTTTGACTTCTTGTTTTTGTGCAAAGCCCTATTTATAAAAAATAATATTTTGTATTATGTTGCGAAAAGGCCGTTGTATGTAAAATTTATACAACCAGATATTTAAAAAATTAGTACTATTTGATTTAATAAACTAATAAAAAATAGTAGACATTAGACTGAGCATCAATTCGCCACATATCAATGGCCGAATCGCCACAAGTGGTGAGTGGCGATGGGGTTGGACACCACTGACCTAGGCTATTGTCTTAATGATGATTATTGTTATTGCTAATACAGGACGATCCAAGTCACTAAATGTGAATTATGAAAACTTGGACGTGAGCTGATTGCCAGAGAACTGGGAAATTATGGAGAGGTGACTTAATTTTGCAGAAAATAGGAAATGTTCTGTGAGAACTCTTGCAATTTATTATCTTATTTACATGGGTACCACGTGGCTCCAATGCTGTTGCCTTGGAGGTCGCAATTTATTTATGAGTTTAGATCTTGGTGCATGATTTTTTGTTAGCACTTGTGGTATGCAATCACCGACAAATTGTATTTAAAACGAATATAAAACAAAATCACAATTAGGGAGAATTAATGGCTTAAAATTGTTGAATGTGGGAATTCCAATGAATTATGCCATCATTTGTTTTGACATCTGCGGAATGCTATTAGCCAATAGAAAAGGGAAGTTTAGTTCCCTTTTGGGGATCGTTAATCGAACATCATCATTCAAAAATAAAATTCAGTAGTTCTCTAGTTACTTAAAGAACATGTCATTTTTAGTACATATTTGGTGTGTATTTTGCACACATATAGTCAGTAAAGGTGTAGTTCGTTAATTCACTAAAATGGTTTCTTGCAAAGAGAAAAAAATTAGGTACTTTAAAATGTTTTTGAAAAATTAATACTGTATTAATTGAAATCTGGATCTAAGTTTGCAATGAAATTTTTTAGTAGATTCAATTATTTTATCAAAAAAGTATAATTAGAACCACAGTTTAGGCAAACACCAACAATAAACATTCCTCATATTTCTCTTACAATAATTAAAACAAGTGTACCAGAATGTACTTACAGAAAACCAATCCATTCCCTCTACATCATCAACTACTGGGACTTTGGCTCCATAAACTTGCAATGCTAAATTTATGCAAGCAATGGCAGTATGCTGTGGTTTGTAATCCAAAATGGACGAGTCATGGTGAAAGTCCTGTTTAAATGAAATAAAAAAGCTAACAATCACATTGAAGTTATGGAAACCAAATACCATCAGTATTTTAGTGTACAATTATGGAAAATTTATACACAATATGTCTCTTTAACCTTTTCTATATATAAAATTTAACAATCAATTATCAAATAAAGGTTTCACTGCATATGTTAGGTAAAATATAATCCTACTAAAAGGCTTTTACCATCTAAAATGAACCAACCTGAAGGAATGATGCTGATGCTACCACTAAAGGATATTTACGCCATTCTGCCGGATCAAACCAGTTTTCCAAAGTTTTCAAGTAATGAAACATATACTAGAAATGGAAAATATAATTTTAATAAAATGCTAGTACATATGAATAAATATTAATTGACAATCAAAAGCCAACAGTTATTAGCCAATTACTCACTTTATGAGGATGAACGCAAGTGACCTCGAATCTCAGCATGCGCATCAACAATAGTTCCGCCTGAACAATCGCATCACGCATATTCCAATACTCATCCCCCAATTCTAAGGGAGCTGAACCCCGATGTAAAGTATTGTGAGTTACATTGATAACATCACGAATCTTAACTTGATCATCTTCCACCTTTCCTGCGAGGTACAAGGTGGTTGCAGCAATCAGCTAGAGCAAAGATTTTCAATAAGACAAATGAATTAAAAAATTAAAGAAAACAAAACTAAAATAACTGAATCATAAAATTTTATACCTTTTAACTGATTACTATTGATTATTAAGGCTATTCTACTTACAAATGAGTCATAATTGTTGCTATCAGCTTCTTTAAAAAACCTGTGGTACAATATAGCCGCAGTTGCAATTGTGAGAGGCTGTGCTTCTAGTTTCATACCTGATATTGGAAAGCAAATATTGTTAAGATGAATCATTAAATACAAATTCTACAAGAAAAAATATACCAACCGCATTCGAATATGTATCTCGATGCAATGAAGTGGGATTGAGACTGCCTGTAATCTATAGGAGGAACACGGAGACGGCCTTTCTCTCTCTGCAACTGCATAACGTCAATAACGTCCTTCATTCTGAGATACACGCACTTCTTTCGTAAACCTTCTTATGAGGAATTGTCTCCAGTATCCTTATACAAGATTCTACTCTGAATTTTTCGAGAAATCTAAACTAGAAAACATTAACAAAATCTCAGTGTTGGCATTAGCTTCTACACATGTCAACAAATTTCGTTTAATTGACAATCGAAAATTGAGAACTTGCGGACTCAACACTAGGTGGCCAGGCAGAAGCAAAGGAAACAGCATTGCCAACGTGTCAATAGAATTTGACAAATCGGGCCTAAATATGTATTTGAATTAAAGAATGTTATTGCTATGGAATTTGACTACTTACAACAAATATTCTGAGCTACTGATTGTTTAAGCGACTTTTTATCAAATTCGTTTATTAATAACCAAACTTTGTCCATTCTTAAGGTAATTATAACTCAATTGGTCAATTCCTTAACTATAATCGTAACAGCACAAAGTATTATTTTGAGCTGATTTCATAATAATTTAGGTTAGTTGTGACCGTCAGTTTTTTATTTTTTTGCTTATAAGTATATTACAATACAGCACTGATTGAATTGGGTGTATTGTAGTAAATTTCGACGATACATAACAATGTCGTCGATTTTGTTTGTCGTTTTGTAAATATTTTCATTTTCGTTGATACATTTTTGATACGATACAATTTTACTTATATTAATACCAATAATATATTTTTTCTGTAGTTTGTAGTAATAGTTTAAAAACTATATGTAGAGCGATAATAATAATAATTTTATTCGTCCCAGAACATATGCGTATATGTATAGGATAAGTCAAGTTGGCTATACAAGTAAGTGAGGATATAAAAAATAAAAAACGATACAAAACAATTACATGACAAGTAAACATTTAGGTACAATTAAATTAATTAATAAATAAATTACATCAGCATTTACCTATGAATTCATCTATTGAGTAAAAACAATTTTCTACCAGGTATTCTTTCAAAGCCCTTTTAAATAAACGGGTTATTAATGCTTTTTATTTTACATGGTATTTTATTATAAAATTTGGATCCTGCAAATGCAGGACTGTGTTTGTGCATGTTAAGATTATTAGGTCTTAAAATCAAGTTTACCTCTGGTATTGTAATTTATGAGAGTTATATTTTATAGCATGTTGAGTATAGCTCATCAAATAGTTACCTTAAATTATCATATTATTACTATGCATAAGATAGTGAAAACGGAAACATTTACAAGATCCATTATTTATATTCTGTGATTGATAAATATTGAATTTTGTCCGTTATCTGCCGCCCACCCAAGTAAATATACGCAGCGCTCCTTTGGTGGTAGGATATGGAACTAGCACGGGATACGACTGCTCGGGCTACAACAATAATAATAACAATTTATTTATCATTAAATGGTTAAGACAACAATAGATATCGTCAGTGGAGAAAGAGGAATATATAGACAAAGATAAAAATATAAAGATACAAAGATAAAAATATACATAATATGGGAGTAGTAATCAAAACACCACGTCTTTAAAGTCATAATCAAAGTATTCATCAATTAAATATCAAGAGCCACATATACAGCACAGATTTAAATCTAGTCACATTAACATTTATTGCAGCCTGGGGTAATTTATTGAATAATTTAACGCTTAAATATTTATAACAGTTCAGAGACATAGACAACCGACAATAGGCTATGTCAAGATTACATTTAGTCCTAGTATTGTATAGATAAATATCAGTATAAATATCTAGTTGTTAATTTATTTTATACATACATCCATACTCCAACACGCCCCCCGGTTTGGTAGGTTGGTTAAAGTGTTTTTGTTTCTTCTCATGTTCACTGTCCCGATCCCCCGAGGAGGATGGCACAGTGAACGTGGAAAGAAACCAAAAACACTTGAACTAACTTACCCAGCCCAGTCGCATTCGTATCCCGCGCGCTTATTATTTTTTTTCCTGCAGTTCCATATCTTCATTCCGTTAGGGCGCTGCGTATATTAACCTGGATGGGTGGCAGCAAAGACTAGAACCTCTACGGGTGGTAGATAACAGACAAGACCCTAAAAATCAAGTGCGAAATATTTTCAATACATATACATATAAAACATTAAAGATTCTAAGGAACACCTTACTTTTTCAACAGCCAGAACTAAGAACTAGTAGCACCTCTAGCGGCCAAATAATCTAACCTACCCGACCCGGTGCGGCAGAGTACAATGTTTATAGTCTTTGAGACGTGAAGATGTTGTAACTACGAAGTACATAATTCGTGCGCTGGAGGCGCTAGTAATTCTGGCTGTTGAAAAAGCAAGGAAACATTGGTTTGAAAAGGCATTATAATACTGTATTATTTGCAAATACATGAGTTAAATACGTCTAAAACTCATCATTTCCACCTTAAAAATGTAATCCTAATTAAAAAATACCACTAACGAGATGCTTAGTTCACTAATAACAGAAGAAATATAATTTTTATTGTTGGCAGCATTGTAGGTTAGCAGTGGGAGTTGAGGGAGTTGGGAGCGGTCATCAAGTAGCCGTTGTATCGTGAGCGTGTTATTAGTGGTTTATGTGGAAAAGCTGTTTGTGGTAAATACCATTCTTTCATTACAAAATGGACAAAGAAACCAAATTTCTCATCAGAAAAATAATATCTGATTTCGTGTGCCTTTTTCTTGGTAAGTGACATTTTATCTAGCACACTTGCATATCTATTGAAATTCATTTAATCGGTATTACTTTTTAATTAGCATATTTTCGTAATTCTGATAGATTTATGCTTATGAGACACTTAGCAAACCTTTCGTTTTTTCCTGCTTCTCTGTTATATACGTTGTAATTAGAATAATTATTATTTCAGTCGGCTTCCCCATTCTCCTGTTTTTCTTATTTGGGAAGCCTTACAAAAGAGGGTTTTTCTGTGACGATGAGTCTCTTCGCCATCCGTTTCATGAATCCACGATAACGGAAACCACACTGTATATCGTGGGTTTATTTCTACCAGTTGCTGTGGTAAGGCTGTTCGTTTTTATTTTACTTGATTAAAAATGAAAAGGTTTAGTTTGCATTGGTCATTCATCTTTATCATAGCCACAGTTAACTATGCAGATTGTGATCTTGCATGCATATAATCACGGTATAATGGCACTTGATGCATATAATAAGGCCTTAAAAGGAAATTGAAAATAATAAATAAAAGTATTGAAGTTTTAGTCGTCTTTGCGGCCCTTCATAGAAATAAAGTTGATTCAACATGTATGCGTTTGGAACTGTTGCCTATGTCATTATTTGCATTTTGCTTTGAAAGGATTCTTAAGAATTTAAAAAAAATGGAGGATTTTTTACTACTACTACAAGTTGCCCCAAAAACTAAAGGATGTCCACCCATTTACCAGTTTTCCATTAAAAGATAGAGCAATAAATTATAAGTTCCTTTCAGCTGGTTTTGCTCAGTGTGTTACTGATGATTTTCCTTTTTTATCAAAACTTTGCTGACTAATAATAATGAGTACTTGGGAGGATACATTGACTGTATGTTATTGGTCGTAAAAAGCTCTTGACGGAAGAAATGTTTTTATTGAAGGAATTTTTGTTGTTAGATTTATCCAGCCTAGCGAATTTATTTCTGTTCACACCGAGTGTATATTTTCAGTTACTCTTGTATTTATGGCCTATCTTGTTTCGCCCAAGTTATCGTACCTGCCGCGGAACATTTTTCAAATGATTGTTTTTCGTGTCGTCATCACGATAGAAGGTTTTTGAAGAGGTACTGGATCTTGTAATAATGTTTGTTTAAAAAGATCTAGTTGTAAATAAATCATGCGACAAATGGTTTAACCAGATACGGCCACTGTAAGTCCTCTGTCGGTGTTTCTTTCTGTTTTATATTAATTTTCGAAATACGTGCATTATTGAGCATTATCTTGTGTTCATATTTTTCAGAACTTAATTCTCACATTAAACGAAGTCATTTCTACCCCTAAAGAAATTATTTCGGAATTCAACCTAACAGCCACGCACTTATCTTCCGTCCTTCGAAATGTTTGCGTAAAACCGACGTAAATGGTGCTTTGAAATGAAAATTTATGGCCATCTATTCCTTGAATCGGGTGAATATGAGTTATATTTTAAAATGTAGCGTAGTATCGAGTCACTCGAGAATTTATGAACGCTTCATTTACGAGACTGTCTGGAACTCGTTTTATATTTGGCGTTATCAGAATAATCAGTAGGCCAGCTACCACGTTGGAATTTTGATATGGTTAAACTGAGGGAATTTCCATGTCTGGTAGATCAGTGAATTTCATAGCAAGTTACTAAGATTATTTCTGTCTAACGTTAGTGAGTTCCATTGCTACTCATAACTATTAAGGTTCTTAATATCATTTAAATTAAATACTGTATTTACGTTTTGACGAAATATTCGCTTGTCAATGAAGTCACTTATTTTCCCTCATAATTATGTTGTCCCTGAAATCAGTATCTCTAGTTCATTTTGAATGTAACGTGCCATTCCTCTACGTTGGCAGTACGACAATTTGAGGACACCTCTTAGGAATTGGGCGGAATTCTTAATTTCCTTAAAATAGTGGAAATTGGAGTGTACGCTTTTAGTTTCTCTAGATGATATTCACCCTCGTGATAATTTTTATTGTTCTGCAAAGCACGTTCATTTTTACGCTTTGGCTGCATCTGGAAATTTGGCCGGCTTCCACGCGTTAGTCACGACGTTCTTCCTTTGTGAAATTTGTTTGCTCGTAACCGGCCGTGTTTAGTTAGGTGTGAACAAATTTGCTCTTGAACTTCCGAAACAAAAATTAGCGTTTAAATTGTGCGAAACGATGTTGAGATAAAGGATTGGAAATTCCTTTTTTTATGGTACATGGTTCTAGCACATATCGCTTCAAAAAAAGGGAATAATTATAGGAAGCATGAACGAAAATTGAAGAAAAATAAAAGTGGTCTTATTCGTCCATGGAATCGCGACTTAGACGTCGAAGGAAGAGATTATTAAGAGTTTGGAAACACTCCAGATATGGGTGTGAAGGGTGAATAAAATCAGCTGTTAAGAGTAGAAAACGAGGTGTTACATATCCGAAGAGAAGAGGGGAGTGTTTTAGAATATACGAGAAACAGGCGAGGAAGTGTTTGGGATAGTTTCAGGGGAGGTGTTGCAAAGACGGATTTTAGGTAGGGGAATAAGAAGAAACATCGGTAGATCATGTGTTACGAAACGCGAGTAGCCGAAGTTCGCAGTTTACGAAAAATGAATAAATTTAGACTCTCTCTCTCTCTCTTGATAGTTTCTGTTACGACAAACAGTTGCGATCTACGCCCCTCTTGCTAATTTATTGTTTTTGCGCCAGAAAAATTCTGTCCGATGAAAAGTTTTTTGTTTACTCCTGGTGTTTGTTTTCATAATTTCTTCGCGGTTTTCGAGAAATAGTTTGTCGTCGCTCTCCGTCGTCGTTGTAATACGGTACACCTATAGAATCAGATGCTTGAAAGATTGCGTAATACGTTCAAAAATATTCAGCGATGAAGGCAATATATGCCTGTTTCCATTGGTCACGTATTCTGACGTAATCATACCATTACATCTCCGAGGACACCAAGTCCGAAGCAGGCTTACATATGCGACTCCAGGAATTTGACCAAGTTGGTCACGTAACTCACAGGATCCTTATTTGTCCGGTGAGCCCTAAACTGTTCCTTGCGCAGTACCATGTACTGTGCCTTAAGAGTTCAAATTTGAAAGGCATGTAAGTGAAGAACAGCGGAAGCGGGATTCATTTTTATTGCAAACTTTTATGCATGCAACAAAAGCATCACGCCTGTTCTAAATTGTGTTCAAAGTTTATTGTGAGGGAAATGGTATTGCAGACGCGCGGAAACATGGAGAAAAATATTTTCTGGTTTGAGTTTCGGCAAATCTCGATAAAAAATTACTCCTACTAAACGAAATGAGAGCATTTAATTTCCCTATCATTTCCATATATTTTAGCTGGTTATGCATTGAGTGATCAGATTTTCCTCATGAACCTCGCCACCTAGTATTGGGTCGTGATCCGTACTTTGGAATACACTGCTTTAGGTAATTGTGGTTAACTGTGAGGTTCGGCGATAACCTACTGAGGTGCATATTCTTTCACATGCAGATTTGATTTGTTTTAGCCATGTGCGTTTTTAACAATTTCATGCTAGCAAAACGTCTGCGATTTATTTTACTCTCTTCGTCCACGGATATATTACTTGCATATTTGGCATAAAGAGGAAAATCCTCGTTAGATTAACAAAAAACAATAGTTTGGGGGTCAGGACAAGTTAATTAGACGCGGAAGACTTCCTTCGAAATCGTTGTCGTGGAATATTTACACGCTATTTCCTCTCATATGAAAAACAGATATTTTCTTCATAAATTAAAATTTAGTATTCCAGGAACCCGAAGTTATTTTACTTTTACATCGTCTCCAATTAGTAATCGCGAAGCGGCGAAGAAGTAACGGTGGTGCCGAAGAGGAATTTTTTAGAATTTTATTTCACAGCAAAGAGAATATATTTTGTGTACGACTTGAGTTTTTTCTGTGATTGGCGAAATTTCAGTTGCGGTTCTGTGCGCTTCCGTGAATAAGTCGAGGGACTTATTACACGACGTACTCGCGGAAAAAACTAACGCCCTTGGCAGCGTGCGGGTGCTTCCTAAATGCGGCGTTTTGAAACTCATAGGAGGTAATCGGAGCTTTCATACGAGCGTACTTTTATTGAGCGTTTCTAATTGTAACCAGCAAACTAATTGTGCAGTTCAGCTGGGTTCTCGAGCTCTTCGTGAACGTTTACTGCTACTATTTACTGTGTTAATTTGCTATATAGCTGCTTACATATATAGAATATATCTAATATATAACAAGAAGTCCAAACCAGGGCTAATGCAGGCTGGTTTCCCGAAGTTGACGTCTCAAATTTATTGCTTATATTGACAGGAAATGTTTCAGTATGTGTTAGTCATTTCAAGGAATTCTCATACCATAAATACCACTTGTAGTTCGTAGTTTATGATAGAGAAAAATTGGAAAACAAGTTATTAGAGCATTATCAGGTTAAAAATTCTAAAAGCAATCTCAAAATCACTTTCTGACATTACATTTTGGATGTATTTTTTAAAATAAACGAATTAATTAAATGTTACTGTTCACACGCTAATATATCTGGATCAACTGAACATTGCTGAAGAGTAGTCGAGAGGAAAAGAGAGTAACCCATTTGTTCACTCGTCTGTGTTCAAGCCGAGTTCGGTAATAATCGTCTCCATGGCAACAATCTGATAAAATGCAATTTAAAACGCCATGTTTTAGTAGAAATTCAAGAAAAGACGATCAATTATAAGAATTTGATAATAATTAGAATCTACATTCTTTTCCCCTTAGAACATTACAAAGCTAGCTCCGATATCACAATTTTAAGATATTTTAATGTATTAAAGAAAACATCTCTGCACGATGGATTTGAGTTTACCTATGTAAAACAAATAGAATAAAAACGTTCCTGGAATCAAACCCAGGACTCCAATCTTAGCCAAATAAAAGATAGCCCGGAGCTGGGCCCTGGCAGCACAAGCCTCATACCAAGTTTCATGAAAGTCATTTCATTGATGAAAAAGCTGTTAAAAGGGACACACACACAGACAGGACCATTTCATAAGGCTATTCCTTTGGAAACCAGCCTAAAAATGACTTCGTCGTCGTCGGTGGGTGGGAAAGCGGAACTGTAATGCTCTTTTTAAAATACTTTCCGAATAGCTAGAAGATTGACATATGTTGGGAATGTTCGATTCTTAAAATAAAAGCCATTTACGAATCGACAAAATCGACTTGGGTTCGATTCCTGAGAATGATTTCCATTCCCCATAAAATTGATGGAAAGATATGATCCGAAGATCCTATGCAGACAGGCATAAGCTGTGAAAGATGGAACAATTTTTGAAACGAGAAAAAAGTCTGCTATGACCGGGAATTGAACCCGGGTCTTCCACTTGCCGGGCGGATATTCTACCTCTGAACTATCGTAGCAGAACATTTTTCTCTCGTTTCTGAACACGGATGTTTCCCTTGGTGGGACGGGAACTAACCAAGTTAGTATCAAACTGCCCCAACAGATGTCCTCGAAAAAATTGTTCCAACATTCCCCATAAGATAACACGAAGAAATCGATATTTCGACCTGCAAGCTTATTTTCTTTTGCCTATTAAAATTCACATGTTTGACCTTCGATCTTCGTACTAGGACTGCATTAAAGAAAAATGACAATAGTTTCTTATTATTATTGTCTTTTAACGCCTTTGAATTAAAATCTCTCGAATTTAACGTATTAATATCATAATTTGGCAAAATATAGCGTTTTTAGGAGAAGTCGCCTTGCCAATCGTTGAACTCTAAATCTTATTACTCTCACATATGCTCCCAGTGGCGGACGGCCGCCGGGACATCGGGAGATTTCCCGGTGGGTCGATCACAACAATTATCATGGGGCCGGTCAGTCGGTGGTTGACTTAAATAAATAAAAAGTAATGGGCTGTGTAACAAGGTCAAATGTGGTGACTTACTTAATGGAGGATATAACAAAAATATATTTAAAATCTATGGGCCATTGAGCCTATCGACGGCGTATCGCGTGGTACGATTACGGGACGTAATTTATTTGTGGGCGTGTAGTCGTACACCGTGTTTATTTGAACACTACCCTTTCGTAAATGAGACGTATTTTTCAAATATTTCATTTTACATGGATTTTATTAAAAATATATAAATGAATATAGATTACGCTGAAATACATGATATATGTTCTATTAATTTTTCGTCTATATTTATAGTTTTCTAAATGATTGGAAAAATTAAATAGTAGAATAAAATAATAGTATGCAGGATGCTGCACACAAAATGTCAATTGCGCAACTACGAATTGACTCTGCTGAGTGCGGACCATATACTTTACCCTTTTGTGCAACTTTGTTTGGCTGATGCGACATTGTATCCAAACGATTGATAAAGCCGCCGCTAGTTGTTTTTGCGGCTACCGTGGCTGCAGCTCAGTGTACGGTGAACGGTGTCTATATTCACTTGCTGCTCTTCACTAATATATCTTGTAGTTTATTACAAGTCTGTCGTTACGTTACACCAAAATACATTTGCTTCAACAAATTAACTTGCAGTTTAATTTATTTCTACCCGTCTGAATTACTTAAGGTAGGGTTATTTGCATTCCCAATTGTTTCTATAGTGCAGCAACTATTTTAAAACCTTATTAAGATTAAAAAAAATAATTTTAGAGAGCTAATTCAAATTCGTTTCTTTACGTTCTTTTAAACCTTGTCTATATTTTAATTTCAAGACTACCGGTATCCATATTAAAAAAGAGGAAATATCAAATATGGAAAACAGAAAATTTAAAGGTGCTCAAAAAGAGAGGGAGAAACGGAAAAAAATTTGGAAGATGCGGCCAGCAAAAGTTACAAGTCGACTGACATGTTTGCCTCAGCTTCTAATGCGGCTTCCTCTCAAAATGTAGCAAGTGAGGACCCTGTCGTTCTAGCGTTAAATGAAGAGATCGTTGATACAACTGAAGCATCTGACGCTGGTTTTGAATCTGCAACTCCAACCAATGAAGATGTTGTTGAACAGCCTAGTTCCAGTCATTTTGAGTTCCTGTCGGTTAGCTACTTCTAAAGACCAGCAATTAAAAATTTTGAAGATTAAAAAAAAACATCCTTGTCAGCCGTCTAATAATGATGTTTCTAATTTGCCATTTCAACCAAATTTGGTGTTTTATCGGAAGGTAAATAGAAGGTGACTATCATATTACTTGGAAAAAACTCGCTTTATTGCTGCTTATGCATGGCGTACAGCAAGAACAACGAAAGTAATTTTGTTAATTATGGCATGAAAGACTGGAAGCATGCCATGCAGCGTGTTAAAGAACACGAAGAAAGTAGACTTCATGCAAAATGTGTGGAAAGCCAAAAGTTAAAAGTAAGAACATTTACCATTTAATGTTTTCAAAAGAATCAACTATGCGGAAAAAATGCTCGTGAGCGAAAGGATGTATTAGAGAGCATTATTGCTGTAGTGACATTAATTGGTAAACGGGGATTAGCTTTTCGTGCCCACACATCTGAATCCGCATACATGTTGTCGTTAGATATAGATAACAAAGAGAAATAATTTCATAGCTATTAAAATATAATCCCGTTCTAAAACTGGATTTATCTAATGTGATAAGTGCCGGTAAGAAGCGAAGAGAAAATTCCGGTTATTCCAAAGGCAGGGGCAATTTAATAACTTTAATTTCGAAAACTACAATCAACCATATAATATCGGCAATTAGAAAGTTAATTCAAAACAAAATAATATCAAAAGTTCGTGAAGCAGGTATATTTACCGCACGAGATATCACCCAAAAGGGTCAGTGCTCAGTTATTGTGCGATGTGTAACCGATAAAATCAATAAACGTCTAATTGGTTTTTTAAAGTATACATCTTTAACAGGATAAGGATCATGTAATTTAATTACGAAATTTATTGATACTAGTGGATTAAACATAAAAAATTGTATCGGCAATTCAACGGACGGAGCTGCACATATGTGGGGCATATATAATGGATTCCCGTCTCGGCTAAGTGAAAAATCGCCAGGCCAAATACACGTGTGTTATGCGCACGTATTAAATCTTGTCGTAACGGATTCCACAAAGTCAGTGCTTGAAGGAATTTCTCTCCCTGTTGCTTAAAACGAAAATTAATGTCTGGTGAAATATCCCAAGACCACGTGTTTCACAATACGACAGAAAAATTCCGAGTGAAAGTTTTTCATGTAATTATTGGCAGTGCAATAAAATCAATTGGGCGACGTTTTATAAGTCATGAAAAATTATTCGCCGATATATCGGTGTTAGACCCAAAAAATTTTAAAGAAACTGGTCGTTCGAAAAATTCTTTGGAGAATTTAAGCGCGTTGCTTATAAAATACCACAAAACAGAAAAGGCGGCAACTTTAATAGAGGAATTAGAAGATCTAATTGCAAACTGGCACAATTTGAAAATAACAAAGAAGATGTATATAAAATAGACGAATCCGGTGATGAGTCTGACTCGGAGAGAATCGGTAACGATGTGAAGTGCGCCACGCAAAAATCGAGCTATAAAAATTGTATTTATTGCTTTTTTAATGTATTGTTCAGGTACAATTTATATTTTGGTGCGTAGAGAAATATATATTTGGTATATAAACACGTCGTTACATTGTCATGTACCCAGCTTGCCTTTGAGCGAAGTTTTTCTAAATTAAAAATAATTTTTAAAACCGACTCAGGAGTTCGCTGTCCCAAGACAACTTAGAAGCG
Organism: Tanypteryx hageni; assembly: GCA_028673005.1. NCBI lineage: Eukaryota > Metazoa > Arthropoda > Insecta > Odonata > Petaluridae > Tanypteryx > Tanypteryx hageni. Next base: position 96,462,661 of record CM054112.1, on the reverse strand, counting down.
TTTATGCTTATATGCATAGAAAACGAAATTCTGGTTAATTTAAATACATCTAAAATAAATGATAAGGTCGCTGAAAGAACACTCGGTATAAAAAAATATTTGATGAGCTAATTTTTTGTTTGCTAATAAAAATGTACATTTTGTTTTGACTTTAGTGTTTGATTAAAAGAATTAATTAATTTTAAATATAAAATTCATGAATTTATTATAAAATGACTTTATTTAAAAAACGCAAATAAACATTGAAAAATACATTATAATATCAAACAAAATTAATTACAAAACTAATAACAAATGTTGGTATAGTTAGAAATTGTATAAAAAAATGTTGGGCAACATCTACAACAATTGACAAAAAAAAACAATTTCAAACAAGTGGGTATGTACACGGGTTTCCTGTGGTACAGAAGTGATTTTCATAAAATTCGCCGTAGTATAGTCGTATACTATTGTATTTGCTTTGAAATCATAAAATTATTTATCCTTATATTGTGGTAGCCATGTTTTTCTGATCCGTTCTAAACATATTTATTTCGTTTTGCCATTCTATACTAGCGAAACAAATTTTTTTTTAAATTTCTTTGTAATTGGTTCAGCCAATACCTTCCAAATCAGAATTACCGAAAAGTTTAACTTTGCAATTGTGGCACCCCTGCTGAGTCAATTAGACCCAAATATGCCATTTTGGTAATTAATTTTTGTGAATATTCTATCTATCAAATTAGGTTGAAATCGGTTCTGCTAATTCTTCCCTGGTATATGCATACGGACGGACATTACAAAGATAATAGTGCTTTTCAGCAATGACGAAAAGCGCTAAAAATATAACAGGAAATAAACGACATTTTATTTTTCAGAAAATTTTCATTCAAACAAACCAGTAGAATATTTTCAAATTGTTTCTCCAATAAGTTGGCACGCTTTGGTGATAAAATAAATTTTAATGCTGAGAAAGCTCGCTCTACAGTGACCTATGTTGCTGTAACTCAAAAATTGACCCGAGAAACATGATACAAATAGGATACTTTTTTTTTCTTCCCAGAAGTTACGAACTTGACTGTCTTTTGGAAGCCTTTAAATATTTTCATGAACTTCAAATGCAAGTTCAAAATTATTTAGATTTCTATAGTCAAGGTTGGCTTTTAGTGTGTGTGTGAGATTTCTCGGTTTTTCCCAGAAACTGCTCTACTAAGTCATCATCTGCTGCAGAGCCTGAAATATTTACTGCTGGTGCAGAATGTTGCATATTTTCTTTCAAGGTGTCTGTAGGTCGTATATTTTCCAGTAACTTCAGCGTTCTAGTAATTTGGATTTTAGCTTTCTTTACTTTTTATTCTAAAATCAATCTGTATCTAGGATCTAAATACACAGCAGCAAACAAAAGATCATTATTTAGAAAATTTTCCTCTCTTTCAAGCATATTTGATTGGAAAGCTTATGCCAAGCATTGAACATTGTTGCAGAGGTCCAATTTAAAACGAAGCTAACCACCGCTATTGATTCATGATGTGTAAGGAGATCAAGCAACAAATCAGATATAGAAAAGGAAGAGAAATGTTGTGCTTTTTGAGAGATTTGAGACATAACATCCCTCTCGTCTACCAAACTTCAGTAAAAATTATTTTATTTTCATTTAGTTATACACTTACGTGGATTGTCTTGACGATTTTGAACCATTTTGAGCCCGTTTTAAAACCGGTTCAGGTTCGGTTCGTGTTCAAAGTAAAAACAGAATCACAAAGTTCTGGTTCGCAAAATTGAGCGGGTTTTTGATTCAGGTCCAGTTCAGTTCGACACCCTGATATCATTATAAATAGCTGCTTCTTACATATACGAGTTGTCGGTGCTTGCATACTGCAAGCGCGTAAAAAATCACCATATACCAAGATCGTAACTCATAAATAAACCAACCCGACAGTATTTGAAATAACCATTTAAATAAGACAATACTTCTAATTTTCTGCGAAATTAAGGAATTTCTAAATTCTCTGGCAATCGGCTTGCGTCCAAGTCTTCGAATGTCAGGTTTCATGGCTTAGATCGTAATGTTTCAGCAATAACTATAATCGTCATTAAGACAATAGCCTATATGTTACACCAAAATTTATGTTAAAATTACGATATGCTTTGTTTTACGAATATGGCATCATCATATTTATACGTCATTGGCTGAAATCAAATGGATTATAATCTCTATCTATATAAAACTCAACCTGTCTGGCTGCCTGGGAGTCTGCCGTTTCCTTAAAATATATCTCGCTTAATATCTTCGGATCTACTAAGCCTAACGAGTTGAAAATTTCACAATCGTTAAACCCCCATGAGCTGGTCCCTAGAAAAATCAAACATCCCGGAAAAAGTCCCTGATTCGACTCTGGGAGACAATTATATTTTTCCATTAGTTTACACGGGATTTTTGATTTTTCAAGGTGCAAGATTTTTTCTTTCATTCATCAAAATATGTAAATATCGACTAATTTTCTCCATTTTTGCTTTATTCGACGTCTAAAACTATAAAATATCTTGCAATGTTTAGATGTTATACGGAGTAATTTGTCGTAAATACGCATTTATTTTCAAAATTTTATCGCTTTTTCGTACTCTTTCCGGGTGTTGCCAATGTGTCCCGCATTGTTGCCTCCGATTGAATTAGCGTCTATTAAACCTTCAAATAGACGAAAGAATTACGTTATTCGCTTCGCGCTTTTTATGAAGCATCGAAATTAATGTTTTAGCAACGTAAAACGTTATAGATTGTAACTTAATTAATTGCAGATAAGTTTGATTGTATGGTTCACCCGTGTGCATTGCAGCCAGAAAATTTTGGATCTTTTAAAAAAGTGGTAACCCCCAGAGTGCACCAGTCCTTTTGAGTGTTATATTTGTGCCAAAGTTGAGGAATAAATCCAGGTTAGATTTTTATTTTAGATTTTAGCCCACGTAACTTATATAAGTATGATTATGTATTACTATTATAGATTATTTTCAGACAGCCTCCGGTATCTGTGTTTTCTTTCGTTCTCGGACTTCTTTTTCAGTTATGTTATTTTAACATTCAACAAAATAAATACTGTGCTGCTTTAATATCCCGAGCGAAGCCGGGTACATCTGCTAGTGCAATATAAACATTAAAACAATGCTCTTGAAGTATGGAAAATGCATTCCCATTGAAAGGCATTGGGATCGTTGTTATGGCAGTTAAAGTTTTGCATTGTTGAAAACCGGAAATGTTTTCATAATTTTATGATTAAAATCGATTTTTTACGCAAATTCAGCATGAATTTGAATTCTGTATATATGTAATAAGTACAGTCAAACTCGTTTATAACGAACACGGTTGTAACGAGGTCACGGCTATAGTGAGCAAATGCTACCTCCAAGATAAGTTTACGAGCATTTAAATACAAATATTTCACGTATATAACGAGCACGCTTCACGGATATATCGAGCAAACTTTGACCACTTCTCACTGTCTCAAACGCGGCGGCGGTCTGCCCCTTCAATCCTCATAGTGACCCAAGATATGTAACCTTGTGTTCTCGAGTCCAGCCTCTACACCCTATCCCTCGGGGAGGTTAAAGACCGCGGCGTTGTTAAAAAATAATCCCTTCGTCCAAACCAAGAATTCCCAACTCGCAGAGGTCCTTTGTCCTCTCCTCCCAACCCCCAGCTCTTTTACAGCCAGGAGGTTGTGATTGGAAGGGGGTTAGGGGCTGAGGGCATGTACAATGGCGCCCGCCCCCGTCGCTCAGCCGAATGCACCCAACACCCTTTCCCACGTAAAGATGGGAAATCCCACGTTTAATCCGTCTCCTCATTAACTCTTCCTGGAATTGGTATGCTCACAGTTTGCAAAGAAAGTGCGTAGCGTTGATCACAAAAATCAGTTGAGATTTTGCCCTTGAACGAGTAACATGTCCGTACATAAAAGGAAGTGTTTGTCTATTCGCGAAAAGGTTGATATTATTCTAGAGTTAGAACGTGGTAAAAAAATGTTGAAGTGTGTAAAAAATTTAATTTATCGTCGTCTACGGTTTCAACCTTATGGAAAAACAAAGAAGCGATTTTATCTGCACTAGAGAACAACCTAACAACGAACAAGAAAATGAGGAAGTGTGACTTGGGTACTGTTGATCAAGCACTTCTGGAGTGGTTTAAGAGGCAGAGAAATGCTGATTTCCCCATCAAGGTACAGGGAGATAAATTTGCAAAACAGTTAGGACACGAGAACTTCACATGCAATAATGGGTGGCTTGATCGTTTTAAAAATAGGCATAACATTGTATATTGTATTGTATATATGCGAAAGGCCCTGTCAGCAGATTCAAAAACGGCAAGTGAATGGGTGAAAAGTGTTTGGGAGGAGTGTCGAAAAGGTTACAGAGAAGAAGACATCTACAATGCCGACGAAACTGGACTGTTTTACAACATGATGCCTGATGCAACGTTTAAATTCAAAGGTGACAAATGTGTTGCTGGCAAAAGATCTAAGAATCGTTTAACAGTTTTAATGTGCGCAAACATAAATGGAACTGACAAAAAAAAACTTTTTGTTATTGGTAAGTCACAAAAGCCACGTTGTTTCAAAAATGTAAAGAAGCTTCCCGTTGAAGATGCAGCTAATAAAAAGGCATGGATTTTTCAAAAATATGTAAGTCAGTGGAAAAACTAGTTACGGAGGAAAAATAGAAACTTTCTACTCCTTGTCGATAACTGTCCTGCGCACCCACATATGCAGGAGTTATCCAATGTAAAACTGGTGTTTTTGCCTCCAAATGCAACTTCTATTTTGCAGCCAATGGACATGGGGATAATTAAAAGTTTTAAATGCCATTTCAAGCGATTTTTTGTTCTGCAGTTGATTGAAAGGAGGGAAAGAGATTTAGATGGCAACGACTCTGTATTGGATGCAATTCATTTGATGACAGATGCATGTTTCACCTACAACGATCATAAACTGTTTTCGAAAGTCTGGTTTAATATCGGGAGAATTTTCGATTGATAGCCATAATGTTGATGAAGATCAGAATGGCTTAAAGAAAATGGAATTGCGAATTTTGACCATGTAAATGACATTGGCAATTTTGTTCATGTTGATGATGATTTGATTACCAGAGGAATTCCTACGGAGAGTGAAATAATAGAGACAGTATAAAGCACAGCAGACAGTGATGAAGAAAATGTTGAATGTGTCGAAGACACAATCATGACGAAAGCCTTGCCAACTTACTCAGGATGCCGTGGAAACATTAAATGATTTTTTTTAGAACATTGACATTTCCGATGGTGTTTTTAGTGCACTAAGTGTAATAAGAGGAAACTTAAGAGACTTCAAAGTGAAATCTATGAAACAGGCTACTATTCAAAGTTATTTTTGTAAAAAGGGGAGTGATTAAGGATGCAGCTGTGAGTAAATTTTATATGTACGTATGTTTACTTTAAATTTTCTAGTTTATTTTCATTTTTAGGTTTTTTCATAAATTTACTAAATAAACTTTGTTTATATATTCACTTTTACTTCTTATGTCTTATTTCACCATACGCATGCATGCTTTTGCCTTCACGGATATTAAGTTTAACGTCTATAACGAGCAAAACTAAACGGTCCCGTGGCGCTCGTTATACCAGAGTTTGACTGTAGCTATTTATAATGATAGGATATAGATATATATATATATATATATATATATATATATATATATAAACTTATGGAAAAGAAAAGGTAGTGATGAGGGTGGCAACAAGGTGTTGAAGGAAGCCCAGCGGACACTTAACAAGTTCGCAGGCTGCTGAGGGCGTCGAAGAGACTCAAGTACACAAGAAAAACACACGAAAGCTTTTCGGGCTTACGCCCTTCGTCAGCGATGAAGATTATATATATATATATATATATATATATATATATATATATATATATATAAACTTATGGAAAAGAAAAGGTAGTGATGAGGGTGGCAACAAGGTGTTGAAGGAAGCCCAGTGGACACTTAACAAGTTCGCAGGCTGCTGAGGGCGTCGAAGAGACTCAAGTACACAAGAAAAACACACGAAAGCTTTTCGGGCCTACGCCCTTCGTCAGCGATGAAGATTATATATATATATATATATATATATATATATATATATATATATATATATATCATCATCAAGGACATATTTTTTCTGTGGACCGATGGGATGGAATCCCTTAATTCCTTCCTTCGGACAGTTTCCACCCATCCCACCCTCTTTTTCACTCATCACTCTTCTACAACACACTCCGCGTTCCTCGACGTTAACCTCCTTCTCCGTAATGGACACATTGGCACCTCAGTGCACATTAAAGATACCAACCACCTACAATACCTCCACTACACCAGCTGCCACCCACAACACACAAATAAATCTCTTCCGTACTCCCTCGCCAGGCGTGACTTTAGAATCTGCTTGGATAGCACCTCGCTATCCGATTATTGCACCTTACTCCTTGAGGCTTTCCTCAATCAAGGATACCCTGCTGACTTAGTCCGCAACAAAATATATCGTGCCGTCTCCACTCCCTCCAGACACCCACCAATCTTGAACCCACCCTCGAAGACAGAAGTCCCTCTGACTCTCACTACGACCTTTCACCCGGGGCTGCACGAAGCCCTAAATAACATCCAATTCTCCTTAACACACCCACAACTACGCTACTCTTCCCTAAGCCCTCTATGATATCCTTCCGCCGACCTAGGAATCTTGGCGACCTGCTATGGCGCAAGGAACTCCCCACCGGCCCTCCACCATCCCCCGCAGGGTCCTCCCCTTGTAAAAGACCACGTTGCCTCACTTGTCCCATCTTAGATACTTCTTCCTCATTTACCAGCCCCATTACCAAAATCTACTATCCTATCTTATCCCGCAGCACTTGTACCTCCAAAAACGTAATATATCTTCGTACCTGCACACAATGCCCCGCGTTCTACATAGGTCTCACAACCACACCCCTTAACATCTGCATGAACGGCCATCGGAATAGCGTCTCTCTTCCGGTGGCCGACCATGCGTTAACCCACTCCCTTCCCTTCAATAGCTGCTTCACAGTAAAAACTATTCATGCTCTTCCAAGTAGTTTCCCCGTGCCACAACTCCGTCAATGGGAACTAGCCCATATTGACATCCTCCGCTCCCTCTCCTTACCAGGTTTAAACCTTCGCTAACACTCCCACTCCAATCACCCCTCTTTTTCCTTTCGTCTTACCCCTCTTTCCCCTTCCCCTATTCCCTCTTTTCCCGAACCCCTACCTCCAGTGTTACGCTTATTTTTAGTCTCCGTATTTCTCTCGCTGAAGAAGGGCGTGTGTTGCCCGAAAGCTCCAAATTACAAGCCTTCCTCTATCACTGTGGACATCCACCACTGTATGGTAAGTGTTCACTGGCTCCTTCCTATCCCTCTCAACCTCTCGTTGCATTTATTTCATCATATTATTTCTTTTTCCGTATCGTTATATTATATTATATATATATATATATATATATATATATATATATATATATATATATATATATATATATATCATATAAAACCTAAGGTACTTCTAGAAGTACTACAGAGATGAAATTTGGCATGAATATAGGACATTGGTTACAATCTCTGGAAAAAATCCGAAATTTCACAAAAAAACAAAAATTGAAGGAATTTTGTTGACCCATAGTCCAATTTTAAACACCCATAAGAAATACATTGAAAACCGTACAGTGCTGTATAATTTTGCTTTTTAAAATTATTTAAAGTTAAGATACAAAATCAGGACATGTATGTACCATACTGTAGACGAAAAAATGAAGTTTATTTTTCTTGAAAACAGAATTCAAATCCATGCTGAATTTGCGTAAAAATTCGATTTTAAACTTAAAATTATGAAAAGTTTTTTGGTTTTCAACAATGAAAAATATTAACTATCATAGCGACTCCAATGCCTTTCAATGGAAATTTATTTTCCATACTTCAAGAGCACAGGTTTAATTCTTAGGCTGCATTATAATTCATTTTATTTCAGCCAACAACGTATATATAGGATGATGTGACAATTTTAAATTATTTTTTATCCAGATACGTACTAAAAGGCACGCAAAATGACGCCTAACACACAAAATATCCTAATTTTTACATAAACTTTAATGTAACATATAGGCTATTGTTTTAATGATGATTATAGTTATTGCTTAAAAAGGGCGATCTGAGCCATGAAATTTGAAATTGGAAAACTTGGATGCGAAGCCGATTGCCAGAGAATTTAGAAATTCCGGATGGTTGTCTTAATTTCGCAGAAGATGAAAACTATTATCTAATATAAATGTGCTCTGTGTAGTTCAAATGCTGTCGCGTTGGTTTATTTACGAGTTTATATCTTGGTGTATGGTGATTTTTTGAAGGCTTACACACACACGCGTACACACACACGCACGCTCGCATGCACACTCGCTCACACACACTCTCACACACACTCATTCACACACACACACATATGGGATATATGATGTAAAGCCTAAGGTACTTATAGAATTTCTTCAGAGCTGAAATTTAAGATAAAGATAGGTCATTCTGTACCACCTCTGGAAAAAAATTCGAAATACCAGAACAAAAGTGGAAAGATGCACACATCCTGTGTGCATACATGCAAGGCAGAGGCATCCTTTACGATTTATGCAATCATATCAGAAAAGATAAATACAAATGGCTTAGTATATAATGTCTACGAACTGAAATGCCAGCAGTGACGCTAAGGAAATATCAAATTTTTGATTCACCAACTAATTTCCTAATAAATTGTAATTAATAAAACAATCGACAATTATTTAAAACTTTCCTCACTTGAATACTAATAATGTAATCTTTATGTTCACGTCAACTACTTTGTTGTATATTACTCAGTTCTTTTCACTGACAAAGGCTGTGCATTCGTAAAGAAAATAGATATATATATATATATATATATATATATATATATATATAAGTCCTTTCTTCGTCATAGATAATCCATTTCCCTTCATTTACCAAATGTTGCATGTGCACGAAAGAAAATTAAATAATTAATTATTTACAGCAGATATTGTTTACTTCAGTTGCTATGAAGATTATTTTTTTTTGACAACAATGAAATAACACGGGAAAATTTTTTGCATGTTCAGTGTGAATTACAACTTTCTTGTTTAATTTTCTTGAAATCAGCTACTCCTTCAATAAAAATCTACTGAACAAAACATATGCTATTTGATTAGTTCTACAAAGTTGTTTGAAGACTTTTTTTGTTATAATTCATATTGTACGAGATATAAAGAAAAGTTCATTTTTTATCACCAGTAAAGTGGTACTCAATTCAATTCATTATTTTAAATTTCATCAAAAATTATAGCCAGATGATATCCAAAAAATAGAAAAACATATCTTTACATGGTTTATTCCGTATGTACTCAAGGTACCTATAAGTACCAAAATATATTTTGCATAAAAAACAATCCATAACAAATATCTAGTTGAATATGATCAATAAGTACACTTTAATAAATCACAAAAAAATTGTAAGATACCTGCCTAGAAGATTTTCAGTTCAATAAGGGCAAACATCGACACAATAACAGCTGGCGTGACGACAGAGGCTAAAGAAAAACCATGTGGCATCAAAAGAATACAGTTAAGGTAATCCTGCCACTTATTGGTAGTAATACTATACTATAACAAATGAAAGCCTATAAATATCAGCGCTAAAAATTCAAATACAGCGTAAATATTTGCATTCAATAACAGTGGTATTTGTAAGTACCGTTGGTAATTACTTGTATTGTGGCAGCTCTGATTTGTAAATCTATACTAAACATCTTGATTTTGATTTTTTTTGTTGCATACCTTCAAAATACAAAATTTTGTTGAAATCAGTTCAGCTAATACCTTCCAAATTCATAATTACCGAAAAGTTAAACTTTGCAATTGTGGCACCCCTGCTTAGTCAATCTGTTCCAAATATATCATTTTGGTCATTAATTTATGTGAGTATTGTGTGTACCAAATTTGGTTGAAATCGGTTCAGTCAATTCTTCTCTGATATATGTGTACGGACGGACGGACATCACAAAGGTAATAGCGCTTTTCGGCAATGACAAAAAGCACTAATAAAAATGAGAAAAGAATGTTAAGCACATGTTAAATAACCTACCTTAGACATTATTTTAATTACTTTGGGAACAACTGTTACTTTAGCTTCTTCAGGCAATGGGTGGTTTTTAAAGGGTTGGTAATAATTTTGGTAACTTTAACTCTAATTTCAGATGGCAGTGATAGAATTTTCTAGGCACCAAGATAAGCAGCACAACTTCTTGGTGGATGGTTTATTGGTCAAAAGGCCATACAGCCTATTTGGTCATAAGATTGCTCCATGGATCTGGGAGGCTTACAAAGCAATTGGTGTTTTTGGATTTGGAGCAGTCTGCTCTCAACTCACCACTGATATTGGGAAATACTCTATAGGACGCTTACGCCCACATTTTTTTGCCGTTTGTCAACCAAACATCAACTGCTCTTTACTTGCAAATCCACACACTTATATTGAGGACTTTACTTGCCTTGGAAAAGATCCTCGACTGCTGAAGGAAGTGAGGTAATTCACAGTTCCTATAATTTGTATTGTTGTTTATTTTAACTTGGAAGCAATTTCTACAGGTTTTTATGTGGCAACTCTGTCTTTAGACAATTGTAACGACTCTGAGATTTGTAACTATTTTATGTACATTTGAGTGATCTATTTAAAGCCTTTTTGTGCTTTCTATGGGCAACTAAAAAAGAAATTTTTCACTATGAAGTTGCGATGTATATTTATTTCATGTGATAGAGGGAATGCAGCATTTGAATAAAAATTTATTATTTTGATTTCAGGCTCTCTTTTCCTTCTGGTCACTCATCATTCTCAGCCTATACAATGGTATACCTTGCGGTGAGTAATTTGAAAAACATTCATTTTCCCTTCTCAATTACATGATAATTTGTCGATTTTTGTCTGTCCCAAGCCTTTCTGACATCATCGACTACAGTGGCACTTTTTAACGTGTTTGAACAAACTTTCCAATTAAATAGAATTTTGAATTTTTGCACGAATACTCAATTTACATATTATATGGTGATGACAAGGTATTTTTTCAGTCTATGCAGAGTGTGTATGTTAATCATGGATTCCTGTCCCGAAAAGACTCAAATATATTTGATTAAAATTACTAAATAGAACCTTATAGACATGTAAAAAAAATCAAACACAAAGTATAGAAGGCATTAAATACGGTAAAATTTCTTTGATACATAAGTATCAATGTATCAATTATTTTAAATTTCAAGTCGACACTTAAAAATGCTGATCTGCGAAAAACTTCTTTCTTATTTAATGAAAAGGGTCACATCAGTTATTAAAATAATTTCTAAGGTTGTGATATTTTTAAAAAGACTGCATACCAATATCATCAATAGTTTCTGCGATTTTCATAAATATATGCAATATCGGGAGCGTGCTGGTTGGCAAGGCAGTATTGAGGGCTCAGCTCCTGGAATAGAACCCAACTTTATGGCTATGTGTGGGTGGAAGAGGACTGTAATCTGCAGACCTCCTCAAAAAGAAGGAAGGGAGCAGGAAGACCTCCCGCGAAGAATTTTATTATTTATAGAATTATAATGATAACAAATATGATAAATAGAATTTTTAAGCATGTTCTGTATGCATTATAAGATTTAAGGTATGTCTTTCAAGGATCGTTCCCCCTAACCCCCTATTTTCCATAAGCCTTGGCCCTCTCCAACTGCAGTCAAGCCAGGAACGTATCCACCGTGGTTGGAGAGGGACTACTTTATTTTCTATTTCGAGCACTTCTGTACTTGAGGTATGAATTTTTTCTTGAACCACTCAATAAATATTGAAAACAGGGGTGCATGGTGGTGAGCCAGGTAATTACTAGCAAGGCACCAAAGTAAATTTCTTTCTCTTAACAAATTTTGGAAAAATGCATTAGTTTTGAAAATAGCCGGTTAACTGGATTTCCAGATAACTGTAATCCGGATAAAAGGTTTTATACTGTACTTTCATTTATTTTGATAATTTATTAAAATAATTGTAGTTATTTTGAAAATTATGAATAATCCTTCATTGATCAAGTATAAACATAAGTTTGGTTTTCTTTTGTTTATTCATGAAATAAACTATTAAGCTATTCATAAATTAAAGATTTTTTTACTAACAAGGGATGTTACTAAGAATAATTAAAACTTGTGTTTTCTACTTTCTCATATACACAGTACACCCAGTCCCCGACTAAGATGATAGATGCGTTCTTAAAAATGTTTGTGTAAGGTGAAATGGTGTTAGTCGGGCACGAATTTCTCATATGAAATAATGTAAATAGGGGGGTATATGTTCCAGCATCCTAACCTGATTGACATTTTTAATTTTATTCCTTCTTTATGACTATACTTTGGTTAATGCGTTGTTTATTTTATTTGTTCATGTATATTTCATACATGTAATTCATTTTTACAGAAACGAAATGATGATAATGCGGATGGTTCATAGCGTTGCTTCGTTAAGACCTATATGATGAATGATATCACGTGTTCGTTCATTGTGCTCATAGTGCTTAAGTAAATCTAGTTTTTGCTATAGCGATATAACTTTTCTTGGTTTATTACTCCCACCATCAATAAAATGTGAACCATAACCTCCAGCGTATTTTTCAATGTAGATGACCGCCATTTGAATCAGCTCTTCAACTGTTTACCATTTATTTAGTGAATGTTATTTAGAAGATTTGTAAAAATGATAATTTTAAACAACAAATAATTAAGAATTAAACATTTTTGTTTTTATGCATGAAATATTTTTTCAAAAGATAACATATGATCTATAGAAAATTTAAAAAATGGTCAAAGGAAATTTTCAAAACATTCAAGAATGGTATTTTTGTACTTTAAGTTTAAAAACCATGAAATCCCTCGCCTTCTGAATCAGACTCATAGAAAGTGTCAAATTCATCCTCTGGATCAGATGTTATGATAACGAGCTCATTGTCATCAGCAATTAATAATGAACAGGGCTAAAGTTTGTTTCCGTTAACGTTTTCTAGATCTTTTTCACGGTCATAGAGAAATTGTATTAAACCGAACAACCAGTTGTGTTAGTCAAAAGCCAGCCCTTCTTTAAAAATCATGTTAAACGAAAATCGTGTTGGTAGAATTTGTGTTAGTCGGGGATTGGTAGTATATAGAGGAAGTATTGTAATCACAAAAATCACCGACTTCAAGATTTTGATGGAAATACACAGTTGTCTCAGAGGCCAAAAAAGATGTTTTTGCCATGCTATCTGTTAGTACAGATAAAGTAAAAAGGAATATTGATAGCTTTTTATTACTGGAGCCTTATGTATTAGAAAAAATCTGATATGGCCACCACATGACTTTCTCCATACCTATAATATTTCAAGAAATTCCTAATAGATGATAAATATTTTAAGGAACTGCGAGAAAAATTCAAAGACCTTACAAAGAACATACACAAACTCATACCGTAGCTTTCTGATATTGGATATAGCTAGGAAGCCCCAACAATTAAGAAAATAAAAAGGAGTGTTACCAAGATGTAACTACTGCCCGCATCAAAAAGACGTGCATCTCAAGTTTGACGCGCAATTATTTGCGCTACATTTATTGGAAAGAATATACAAAAATACCATAGGAAAGCTTATTTTATGCTTAATAGGTTTTGATTTTTTAATAGTTTTAGATAAAAAACTTAAAATTTTACGGCGAGTTAAACACAAAAACTACCTGTAAAAATCAGCTACGCAGCCAACTTTCGCGAAAGTAGTCATATATAATAATTCATAAACGAATAACTACTGATCAAAATCTTTTGAAATTTAAAACAGTGATGAACTAAGATATAATAGAGGCAATGATATAATTTTCTAAGCTCCATGTTAATTACTATGGTTTTAATTGGGTTACAACTTTAAAAAGAAACTCGTCAGTGGATAAAAATGATTGAGGAATTTTGAAAGAGTGACATACAGTAATGTTTTTGTAGGAATCAGATTTTGTTTTAACGTTTTTGTTTTCGTTTAATTAATTTTAATCTACACACAGTACCGTATATGTCGCTTTCTGGGTGCTTTGCGATGTTGCCAAATGTCTCCTTTCTCTCCCTCGCTGGTAGGCCATCTCTCACCTTCGTCCTATCCTTGAAAACTTCACTTCTAGCTTCAGTAGTTTGAATACAATACCACTTCAAGATTTTGAATTTTTTTAAATTGAATCAACCTAGCGAAAAAACTATGAATTACTTGGAAAACTCAATTGGTGGAAAATTCATAGACTGATAAGAGCTATCTAATTCGAGAAGAGTTTTTCTGACATTTCCAATAGTTTGTCTACAATATCATTTCCAAATTATGAATTTTCCGAATTTCAAGCCATCTAGCAGAAAATCTATCAATTACCGTGAAAGGTCAATCAGTGAAAACCTAATGGATTTATAAGAGCTATTTAATTCAAAATGAATTTTCCAAATATTTCTTAAAACAAAAAAGCTTTATTGTCCACAGACGGACACATAAACGTGTTTTTTCTTTTAAGATAACATGTTAAAAATCGGGGAAAAATCGAACACTGTCATAGTGAGAGAGGTTTCTTCATTTATTAAAATTTACTATTAAAAATTTTGATGCATAACCTGCACACTTGACACAAGGCCCTGTGATTTTCCTAACCGGCTCTGTGTGGTTGTATGTGATTGTCTTTGTTATTGCTATTACACTTATTGTAAAAGGGTGGTGATGGCTGCTTATGAGCTGTTTGAAATAAAATAAAATGATTGATATAATTATAGATCTTCTTAGTAAGTAGTATATGTTTTATTACTACAAAATATATATTTACATTCTGTTCACCTTATTATGTTGTCCCATATCAGTTAATGATTGCATTGTTGTTATAAGTTGATTGAAGCTCAGAACATTTTGGTTCACCTGATAATACTTCTATGAAGCTCTTCTGCTAAGATATTAAAGTTTCCAAACTCTTTAGCTTGAAGTTTTATTGCTTAACTAGTATTTTAATGTCCTAAGACAGAACTCAGAAAAACTGATTATAAAAATATTTATATGTTTCAAAAGTCAAAATTTTTGTTCTATTATTTATTTATTATAAAATAATTAGCATACTTTTCTTATGCATATAAAGATTAAGCCAACAATATAATTCAAGAATTTTGTTCTCTCTCCATCCCTCCATCTTTTTCCTTCCATCATTCAAAGCATGCCTTTCACATGAATATGAGGGTAAAGCCAAAAATAGAATTTGGCAGTTGCGTTTCCCTGTGCTCAATTGATTTAATGCTTAAAATACATGAAGAAATTATCTTAAAATATCATTTTTGGATGTTTTCAAATGAGATTTGAATTGTCACGATAATAAAATTAATCTTCATACTTTTTTCCACATAAATTTGTAAATTCCTCATCGATATCTCAACTTTAAGATATTTTAAAATGTTAACAAAAAAAAGGCTTCTCCGCTGCATTTCTGCTCTTCCTGTATTATTCAAATGGAGAAAAGATACACTCCTGAAGTCAACTCCATGACTTCAGTGTAGTTGGCAAGCAGCTAACTAGCAGTTAACTGAAGTCTGTCTACTTAAAATATTTATATATTTATTTAAACAAATTGATTTTTAATATCATGTCAATTTTGTTCTACTTTTAGCATACATTCTCAATTGCAATTGGTTTAAAATTTATTTTTAAAATTATGCTGCAGTAACAAATTCTTTATGTTCTCTTAAGATTAGCTTTCCAATAATTGCTATTTATTCTTTCTTTCCATGTTTAGATATACTTGCAAGCACGCCTCAAAACAAGAAATACAAAACTCTTTCGTCACCTTCTGCAGTACATATGCATTGCAATGGCATTTGCAACAGCTATGAGTCGTATTTCAGACTATAAGCACCACTGGAGTGACGTATTGGCGGGATCTATTCTGGGCATTGTTGTGGCAGCTCTTAATGTAAGTTGGGAAAACTCTTTATTTTATTCACCAACTTCTGATCCTAATCTTTTGACTTCATAAGATAAGGTTAAGGGAAATGAGAGAGGAAACATTTTTATATGAAGATATTCTTGTGTAACTTGCACTTATTTTTTGCTACCTTTACTTTGATGAACAGCTTTTACAGAGGAGTTATTCAATTGCTTGTGGTATCAGCGCTTAAACAAACATTATACTGAAACTGTCAAAATCTTCATTCGGAAAACAATATACATGGCAACCACTGATTTTCTTAGTCATCTTCAGCAATATCTGTTTAATGTTGGTTTTCAAAATTTTGAAGGAATACGATATGAACAAATGTGCCTTTGAAAGCAGAATTATAGTAGCATTTAAGGTACAGCTTACCGAGGAATAAAACACATTTCATACCTTAAATGTTTTTTATTCCTTTATTATTGTATTTTTGTTTAAATATCACTCCGTGCAGTTCACTTGTTGATTTTTTAATCCATTAGTCAACAATGCTTAATATTATGAAGGGACGGGCTTGACTTAACTTAAGGTTATGTATTTCCCTTAATCCGGCTCTGGTCATGTCCCTGCCAGATTGGGGAGGTTCAGCTGTATTTTGATTAATTGTCTGAATTTGTTAAGTATGTTGTTAAGTGATATCTTTGCTTCCATTGCTATGATAAAATTTTCCATCAATGTTTTGTTATCCGCAGCACTAAATAATATATTTGTATACCTATTGTTTTTTCTATGTGGAAAGTGTTTTTCATTATGAAAATAATTGTTTAAAAATTATTCACAAGTGTAATTATAGAATTATTCTTGAGGATGCTGTTGCCAAGTGCAACTCATAAATATTATTGCAATCATATTCATTGCCCTGTATGGAGAAAGTCAGTATGTGATGATCCTCCCCAAATTAATTATATTTTACTTTCTCATATATTTAGTATATAGAGAAAGTATTGTAATCGTGAAAAAATTTGAATTTGAGATTGTTATGGAAATACACGTTTTAGTTGTCTCTAAGTCCATGAAAGTGGTTTTTGCCATGCTGTCTGTCTGTCGATCTGTTCATGGTTCTAGGTCCTAAACGCATACATAAAATCGAATGATATCTCGTATTTATGCAATATATCATCTTTTGCAGACCCTTTTTTTTATGAAAATGACATTGCACAAAAATAAAGGGTATTTTATTCGTGGCGATTTTTAGAAAAATTAGATTTGATCAAAAATGGTTCCAGAGAATTTGATTAAAATCAATCCAATTGTAGAGCCTGATGACACAAATATATCTCCATAAGGCATATGTCTGTTAAAATCACTATATGTTGTCCAGTGACATTACAATGTATGCTAAGCTACCTTACCTAAGCCCTATGACGTCACGCCTCTGCCACGATCCACTCAAAATCTTACTACAGCATAGACGGTTAAAGTAAATCAAATGATATATCATATTTGTGGATAATATCATTCATAATAAACACTGTGTAGAGATAAACAATATTGCACAACAATTAAGGTATTTTATTTTGAAACATAATTCGATTTACTCAAAAATGACTCTAAGGAGTTTGATTAAAATCCATCCACTCATACAGCCTGATGCCACAAATAATACTTAATAAGCCATATGTCCCAAAAAATTACTATATATCTTCCAGTGCCATTAAAATATACTCTTAATTACGGCAGTAGGGAAAACTGTTAGAAGTGTGTTTAAGATAAATCCTGATCAAAAAGTGTTGATCATCAAGCCATGGCAGTGAATTGCCAAGCACACAGAGTTACCGTATCTTGACTTGTGCTCAGACGAGCACGGCCACTTATGCTACGCAAGTGCTCGAGTGAAAAACTGTAACCATAGCGATTAAGTAAAGCATAGCTTAAAACAGTCTGCTTTACTTCAATTCTAAATTACATTATTATTCCTGATATCCATAATAATACAGCGCTATGAAGTGGTGTATTATACCACCAGACGCACAATGCGTTCACAGCCTGTATTTGGAGCTAAGGAAATGGCAGATGATTTGCTTGACTTCAAAATTTCTCATACCAGCGATTTCGCAGGGTGTCGGATAGGCAATCCTGCATAGCCCTTGCATTTACTTTTGCACCCGATAGTACATTGACTACGCAGACGATTACGCAAAATGTGACGATGGCTTTTGATGCTCAACTGTTTGAATTACTGCAAAACTTTACATGGAACATGTATAATTATAAAAATGCAATTTCTTAAGACTGTAAATGCTAATTTCATTTGAAATAGACTTGGATTAAAAATTATCTTGGGTTGCTTTTGCATTATTTGACCTTTTGTGAAAATGAAGATGAATGAAATTATTATCGCTGAATGTGGAACATTATTCAGCAACTCGAAATTGTTAATTGGAGTAATATTTTAAAATGTCAACAACTAAACCATTTCCCACTCTTTTCTTTGACCTCGAATAATATATTCTAGGCCGTGCATGCATGCCCAGTACACTTCAGCATAAAATCTACGAAACTTACTTTTTTGTCAAAAATGGTGGAAATTTTTGGGGACCAGCTTAAATCCGTGGTCAGCTTCTATTCGGGCAGATACGGTAATTTCTGCTCAAAGAGTGTAGTAAGACCAAACGTTTATGAGAAAATTTGTGCCATGTATATTGTGCCATTTATTTTAAGGAGTAATAGGTCAGATTGCGCAGAGTATGATTATCTCCTCAGGATTGCCTATGCAGATATTATTTTCATGCTTCCCTGTAAGAAAAATTATACTACAGATCAGTTAATCATAATCATAAAATTGTTTATTCCGTTTCCATGCATTCATATCTTCATTCTTTGTTTTTGTCGCTTTCCAGGCATACTGTGTTTCTGATTTGTTTCTACGACAATCACACACCCCAACATCACCATCTGTGACATCTCCTTTGGTAGTTAATGGTGTGGAGACTGAACTCCAAGAAAACACCACCAACCAGATTGCCGTCCAAATAGCATAGTGATATTGATATTTGCTGGTCTTACATAATTATTGGAATGTACTTTGAACCTTCCTTGTTGTTTTAATGAGCCTCAAACTACCTTTAGGCAAGTTCAATCTTCCATTTATTTCTTCCATTAATATGTAGGAACTGTTTTGATATACTCATTAATTTTGTTCTCATGTTATTGAGATAAACATTGGTCTGTTGTGACGAAATGCCTGCTAAAGTAATATGTCAAGTACTTTGTATTTTAAAGACATTGATTGTTGCTAGCTGGATTGAGTGCATCCCTGCTGGCTAATTTTTATAGCTTTCATTTTCATCCCTATGTTTTCATTTTCATTATTGCGTTTCAAAGTGTCCATTGTATTTAAACATTTATTTGAGAATTTGCTTGTAGTTTCCATTATTGTCTTTTAAGGTTTAGCTCTCTTTTGTTCTTTATTATTATGTGAGTTTGCAGTGGTTTTCCTTGTGATTTTTATACTGAATTGACCTCATTGATGCATTTCTATAATTATTTTGTATTAAAAATATTTAAAAATCCTCTTTAGAAGTGGTGCATTTTAGATGAAATTTTCACAGGTAGTATTTCACTAAATAGTATATTTAGTACAATATTCCTTTTTTGTTAATTTTTGCATTTACTGCTTTTATACTTTAATTAATGATTATGAATAATTTGAGGATTTTGGCTTGCTTGCTTTTCTCCTGTGCTATCTTCAAACATTGCTTATCAAGACTATGTACTCTATATTACAGCATAAAAGTTAACCTTTGAATCTATAACAAAATCTTGGAAAAAAATTAGGTTTGATGTTAACCTTCAATTCCATGGCGGTGCCATTGAGGTTGATTATTGTTCTTTTGGTTTAGGTGATTTCCATTTGAATTGTGAGTTGCAAGGCAAAACGTAGAACGTCACACATGTCATGTGCACACTTGGAATATGCATATTTCAAATCAACTATACAGTATTGAGATGCTTATTTCTGTTTCATTTAAAACTTGTTTGAAAAAAGATTTCATAAGGAGTCTATGTTAAGCAAAAGAAGGGATCCAACTTATATAATGAGCATATGCTTAGATGTGCATACATAAGTCGAAAATTCAAGGCCACCTTATATGCTGTGATATGCAGTATGTCAAGGCTTAATATTTATTGCACTTTTGATACAACCTGAAAAGCCATTGAGTTTTATCTTATGATGCAATATTAGAAATATTCATATGTTCAGACGTGTTTAATATCATTATTTCTAATAGTTGATTTAGTAGTGCAGTTTTCCTTCTATATCGTTTATGAGTGATAATTTATTGGAGAGAGTTACTTGTAAAACATTTAACTGCAGTAGTGGTATTTAAAATGTTGAAGAAGTAGTAGTCAATACTTAGTTTCTTAGTAAACATTTCCTTACATTTGGTTATGGTTGAAGACAGCAAATAGCTTATGAAATATGAGGGCTTTTTTAGAATTGAAATTCTTTAAAAACATTTAATTGGGTCTTATATTTGTTGTTTTTTTTCTAAATTATAGGTTATTGACTGTAGCATTTAATATTGAAAGTTGTAATCGGGGTTAATTTTATATGTAATTAATGTTTTCATCTCTCAGCTTTACAGAAGTAAGTTGTTAGATATGGATGCATTAATGCAATATTTTAGTATTTCTCTAATGTATTAGGTGAGACTTAAGCAAGATGTATTTTTTCACTCCATTTGGTGATTCTAAATTAACTTTCTGCAATTTTTACTCCTCGAAGATTGCCTTGGTTGTAGTTTGACCACTCTCTATGACCTAAACCAGTGTTTCTCAACCTTTCTGGAGCTATGGACCCAGTGGCAGATTAAGGATTCTGCTGCCCCTAGGCCCTGAAATAATTGCCATCCCATATGAACTTATTTTAGTATTTATGAATTAGTATGAACTAAATATGAAACTACAAATCATTATCATTAAACATTTATAAGTTTTCTTATATATAAAAACTAGTAGAAGGTGCTTGCATTCTGCAAGCATATCATCTCACCTTGAAAAAACATTCATTTTTCAAACAGATATTTCATCATTACAAATATTTTTTTTATTCTAAAGATTTCACCTCCGCAGCGATTTTCATTTTTCCTTTATGTAAAAAAATAGAGTAAAACAATCCTCAAACTTTGCAAATTTAAGAATTTTATACTTTCTCCATTATGGGGTACTAATGCTACACATTTCTGCCAAATTTTAAAGTTGTAGAAGTGAAATAATTCTAATTGTTTAAATTTAAAAAATTTTTAACTTTCACCGCAATATATTTATGGAGAGATTCAAATGTTTATTTGTACAAATGCACTACTCTGTAAATAACTTGAAATTTTCAGCTTCCTAGCTCATCCCGTAGTACCTAAACAGTTATCTCTTTGTTTAAACTTTAAGAATTTTTAACTGCCAAACAAATTAAAATATCAAAATTTGTATAATCCCTATTTCGTTTTTTTAAGAATTCTACTTATAAAAAAAATTTCAACTCCGTAGCACATGCGGAAATACACAAATCGTGAAAATTTGTTTAAACAATTGCGAATTTTTAGCGGCCGCATTGTTGCACTTTTTCAAGATTTTCGTTTTTTCTAGTCGGTTTTGCACAAAATCCTACCTAAGAAAAAATTTCGAATCTCCTGCTCATCTGGAAGTGCCTAAACATTAGTATCCTCCTATATGTTATATCCTCCTCTGTAAGGAGCATCTATATATTAGTAGTTGGTGCTTGCATACTGCAAGCATTTCATCTCACCTTGAAAAAACATTCATTTTTCAGACAGACATTTCACCATTACAAATATTCTTTAAATCTAAAGATTTCACCTCAGCAGCGATTTTCGTTTTTCCCCACATGTAAAAATAATATTTTAAAACAATCCCCAAATGTTGCAATTTTAAAACTTTACACTTTCTCAATTATGGGGTACTAATACTACACATTTTAGCCAAATTTCAAAGTTGTAGCACTTCTAGAAGTAAAATAATATTTTTCTAATTGTTTAAATTTAAATAATTTTTAACGGCCGCCGCAATTCATATATTGTAAAATTGAAATGTTTATTTGTGCAAATTTACTACTCTCTGAATAATTTGAAAATTTCAGCTTCCTAGCTCATCCCGTAGTACCTAAACAGTTATCTATTTGTTTAAACTTTAAGAATTTTTAACTGCCAAACAAATTAAAATATCAAAATTTGTATAATCCCTATTTCGTTTTTTTAAGAATTCTACTTATAAAAAAAATTTCAACTCCGTAGCACATGCGGAAATACACAAATCGTGAAAATTTGTTTAAACAATTGCGAATTTTTAGCGGCCGCATTGTTGCACTTTTTCAAGATTTTCGTTTTTTCTAGTCGGTTTTGCACAAAATCCTACCTAAGAAAAAAATTTCGAATCTCCTGCTCATCTGGAAGTGCCTAAACATTAGTATCCTCCTATATCCTCCTCCTCCTCTGTAGGAGTCCTCAATATATAATGATAATGATACTTGTACATTACATATTTATTGTAACTAATTAATTAATATTAAATTGTCGACCTAGGTGGTAATACGCCACTTACGATGTCCTATAATGTCTACGGACCCCCTCCCCATAAATATTGCATACATTTTCCATTTGTGGTCTCGTTCTTTCATAATGAAATATTAATCAGAGCTGTGCGCAGGATCAAATAAGTTATAGATAAAAATATAGATCATGCCCTACTCAACTCGTGGACCCTCAAGAAATAACACGGGGACCTCCGTTGAGAAGCACTGGCCTAAACTATACTAATTTTTCATAAAATCCATCTTTACAACTCGATTAATTTTTCTGTTAGTGATTTTTGTTTTACATTTAAAGTTAGCATTAGTCGCATTTAGGTGAGAAGAACTACTAAGTTTTTCCTAAAAACTTCCTTTCCACATCTCTAAAACTGGTGGACGTCACATTTAGATGATTGACTGTAAGTACTTTACAAATTTTGTGTATTATAGTTAAATGTATACCTTATTGCACAATTCAATATACAGCGTGTGCGGATGATATGTATCCAAAAAGAAAAATTCATATCTCAAAATCTGTTCATTATACACATGCCTGGTTTGCACCATTACAAAGAAAAACTCTCAAAGATTATTATTACTATTACCTACCTTAGTAGATTTCAATGCAGGCACCCTTGGTGGCATGACAAATATCCAGATGATATTCGACCTCAGTCCACGTTTTTGAAGCATGTTGGGGGTTACTGTAGCCACAGCGTCCCTTATGCAGGCTTTCAACTGTTCAAGATCATTGATCTTGACCTGGTAGACGAGGTTCTTCACTTAACCCCATAGGAAAAAATCCAATGGGGTTAAGTCTGGTGACCTAGGAGGCCAGGCAATGGCGCTCCTCTGCCAATCCATCCGCCAGGCATCATGTGATTAAGGTGATTCCTCATGATGAGGCTGAAGTGAGGCTGTGCCCCATCTTGTTGGAAGATAGTTCCAGGTTGTAACTGGGGAAGCACATACAGTTGCTCCAGGTACGAGGTCCCGGTCACAGTTGGTTCCAAAAAGAAGAAGGGTCCGATCAACCTATCGTGCATTAAGCCACACCACACGTTCACTTTGGTACTGTCTCTCTCCAGTTCACACATGACATGTGGGTTTTTGTTTCCCCGAATCCTACAATTGTGCCTAATTACAACTCCACTGACATGAAAGGTCGCCTCATCTGAGAAGCACACTTTGCAGAGGAAATCAGGTGTAGCATCAATTCTCTCCATCATGTCTACAGCGAAGTTTGTGCGTGCGACTTGGTCATTCAGTTTCAGGGCAGTTGAATCTTGTAAGCTCTTAGATGGAGGCATTTATGCAGAATGTTGTGTACAGTCGAACGTGGAATTTGTAGCTGAGAGCTTGCAGCATGAATTGATTTATGTGTACTCCGCTGGAAGGCCTCTCTGATGCATTCCACAGCTTCTTCAGAGGTCCATGGTTTTCCAGGAGCTTTTTCATGTAACAGACTCCCTGTAGTCCTCAGTTTCTTGTCTCAAAACTGGATACTTTTGCATGTTGAGGGTTGACATCCATATTCAGTTCTGAAACGATGCTGAACAGCCATCACAGATTTCAACTCAGCAAGCCACAAAACACATGCAACCTTCTCCTACAGCATCGCTATTGCTACTGAGCCTGCTCAAGGACATCAGCTGGCACTGGTGCATGCATGTGAGTGGGGTATGGAGAAAACTTCTCGAGTTTTTCTTTGTAATGGTGCAAACTGGACATGTGTATAAGAAACATTTTTCGAGATATGAATTTTTCTTTTTGGATACCTATCATCCAGACATGCTGTATGTTGGTTTGTCTAACTTTTAATCAATTCCAAAAGGATACCTCATTGATAAAGCCACATTTAATATTTCTGCCAGCCCAATTCTGTGAATATACATTCTTTATCTTTCAACATTTTAAATAGAATTTATCTTTAGAAAAGTAATTAACTACTGCATAATTTCCATGAGATTACTGCACAGGTCATATTTGATTTTACTTTTTTCTTTTAATTATTCTGAACCAAATTTCAATAAGGATGGAGTTGTATGTAAAGACTGACTTAACAGATTTTTGTTTAAGGTTGAAGGATCTTGTCTGCTTACCATTTTACAGGAGCAGTATCAGTCAAATTAAAGAAAAAATCGTTTGTTGTAAGTTGATCGAAGGACTAATTTCAAAACTTTAATTTTTGAAGAATCGGTATTACAACAGGAATTCAGGGAAAATGTTTTAAAATACAAATTTTAAACTTTTTCACCGATTCCTATTATTGTTATCTAAAAAATTCAATTCAGGTTTGCATCAAATGTGTAAGAAATGTATTTTTGATCCTTAACTGGGTGATTAAAAATTAATTGTATCCTTCATGGGTATTTATATTCCGCATAATTCCAGTTATATTGTTTTGCCTGTGATGAACTTGCCTTGAAAACTCTCATTGCCATTTCCATATTATTAGAAGCTTTATTTTAATAATAAAGATATAATAATACCCATGCAGAAGGAAGTTAGGTTAAGGTAGCATGCTCACTTCAGTGGGTGAATTGTAGCTTTGTTAATTTTCTGTCTTTGTCATGGATCATTTCCACAGGGTTATACCAAAAACTGTGAATTATATGTATGGATGAAGAGGTTAGAGTGGAAATAGTTTTACAAATATGTATTTATTAAATGCTGATGGCATTTGAGATAGCCTTTCAGTTCAGATTATTTGAATATGAAAACTATTTCAAATGCTTTTCAAGTACAAGTCACAAAATCTAGACATTTACCTGTATCATAAAAATAAGGTAGTATTGTCTTACTTATAATTTCTTATAAACAAGACAGCTTTTATACTCTTTTAATGTTACCATTTGTTTTCTTTTATGCCAATTAAATATTTGTTTGGTGGATATGGTTTTCGTTTGGATAACATTAATCTTAAAGCTCTTACGTAAAAGTCTTTAGCTGTTAGCATATGGCTATTTAAGATCTCATTTATTGCACAAAGGGTGTAGTAATTTTGTTCATCATTATTCATTGCAGTGTGTGTTGTTCAAAGGAACTCTTTATTAATTACAGTATATGTTGGGCCATAGGACTTTTTGAAATTAAAAAATGAGGTGTGCTTATAGAATATAGAATTTTGCTTATTTGTAATTAAACAACAAAACTTCTCTTATGGTTAATGCAAGCCTTTTAGTTTTTCTGTTTTCTAGGCATTTGCTAATCATTCTTTTCTGACGTATTTTATTTACCATTTAGTGTTAAAATAGTTGACAGAAATTTTTATCTATTCCCAGGCCATTAAAATTATTGGTTGTTACATTCTACATATTAACGTCAGATCATAGTTTGCAGCATCTGATTATTGGTTCAAATGGCTCAGATGCTATAATTGAATGGCCTATTTCTATAAATGTGCAATGGCTTCAATCATCTTTATTGATTGGTTTAAATTTAGGCACTGCTTTTGCCCAATTTTTTATCTTTCCTTTCTCCTGTTAATGCTTTCCCTGCTTCCATCATTGATTTATTCTAATTCTGAAAGTTTCTGCAAGATTTATTCATTAACTCATAGTGAAACAAAATATAATGTAGTTAAATTCAGTCAAGTATGGTTTCAATGGCCTGCCAGACTGTTAGATTTAAATATCTGTGCACCAGGAAATGAATTAGTTACTTGCTTGCACTGAAGGTGTCTCTCTTCTTGCTGAATGGTTTCTGCCTTATAGATACATGAAATCCATTTTACCATGTTCTAGAGTAGAGTTGCATGAGTCAAAAGTTGACACGGCCCAAAATCGACTTTGATTGGATCTAGGCGGGCTATGCTATGAAAGTTTTGTACAAAAAATTTAAGCACACTATTGTAGAATCCGTAATTACTGTAACAACTTTTACATGCAATTTTTGTGACAAAAATTAGGTGACAAACAAATATAATTTACTTATTCAGTGGGAGATGTTGCACCGTTTTTCTCTTGCCATTCCACTTATATCTGGAGTAATACTGGTAGTTGCTGTTCTTAGAATGTCTCTTAAACTCTGATCAGTCAGTGTTTAATGTAATGGAGCTTTGTTTAATTTCATAAGAGGGAATGTATGTTCACACATGCGATAAATATCCATAACAAATTTTACTTGTATTTTTTACGGAAAAGGAAATCACCAGCTGAGTTAAATCCTGCCGGGCCACACAAAAAGTGTCAGTGTGCCAAATTTGGCCCATGGGCCATATGTTGTTCTAGAGCTTATTTTTTCACCTAAGTCAAGGGTTCCCAACCTTTTCTATCTGGCAAATACCCAGTCTATTTCTGGGATATTAAGCGAGTGCCATTATAGTTTTGCAAAATTAGGAATGGCCACAAATAAAATAAAACCAATGTCAAAGTTATTAATAATATTCTTAAATACATTTTTAAAAAACAAGCAGACAAATTAAATTACTGGTGATTTTAAGTATCTTATAAGTGCACTGTCAGACCGAGAAAGAGCATGGGAATGTTTGCAACCACAAGGTTGGAAAACCCTGACCCTGATGCTAGTTGTCTTCTGGCTTGCAGGCCCATAAAATCCATTTTCTCATGCTATGCTATGCATATTTTAAACCAATTTTTTCCAGTTTTTACCATTTTCAACATTCCCATAGAAACTGCTGTTGTTTTCTTTTGCCATTGTCTTAGAGATGACTCCTGTAGTTGTGCAAACCAAACACAGTGCAGCCTTGGTAATCCGAACTAATTAATGCAAAGGAGTATTCAGATTACCCATTTGGTAAGATTACTGGATTTTTAAATGAAAAATTACATTATTGTTTATTACAATGTTTTTTATTATAACCTTATGTAGTTACATAGTATAAATCAGGGAAACAGAAGAATAACATATTGATTCACAATTTTTATTTATTTCAACTGGTTTTGTTACAAGATAAAATCCTCCGCAACCTGAGGATGTTACCTTGTAACAAAATCGGTCAAAATTAAAAAAAAATTATGCGGATCAATACATTCTTCTTGCATTTCGCTCATTTATAATTATGGAATCGTTCCACAATGTTACACTTAAGACTATCAATTTCATTAGTTACATAGTACATATTAAACGCAATGTGGACATGCATATCATTACAACTTATTAAGTACTCATGCAGATTTGTTTTGGCCCTTTCATTTGACTCTTATATGTCTGCTCACACAGTTGATGAATTAAAAGGATGTAATGAGCTAGTAACCCATTTTCTTTTGTCTGCTTTAGAAAATTGTTGAAACTTGTGTTTGTGTTTTACCAGGTTTTCCATGCAAGTGCCAGTGACCATTTCATATTTCTCATCTGTCTTCTCCTTGCCATCTTTGTTCTGTTGCAGTAAATCGACGACAATTTCAGTATTAATCAACATTTCAAAACAATGATATTCATCTCATCCAGTAATCCGCTCCTTGACTTTCCAAATTAGCTTCCAAAGATATTTTGATCACAAGCTTAGTTATTGGCAGACATCTTCATCATTGTCACCTGATTTTTCAGTTGTTATGTTGCCCATGAAATAATTTTTGTAGGATATATATTTTTCCATAACGTTTTAATAAGACTTGGATTTTATGATTTCCAGGTTTTTATTAAGGAGATTACAATATCGATGAAGTTTTTTGACGTTGTTATGATACTGTCTTCCTCAGCTACAGCATGCTATAAGACTTGAGTGTGGTGGCATAATTTCACAGCCTGAATAACATATTGGTCCATTGGTTGCAGCAATGGTGCACAGTTTGGTGAAAGAAACATGACTTTTATTTATCCATAACCACTAACTAAATCGTCTTTTTTGGTGACCTGGTGCGTTTTATAGTATCAGTGAAGATTTTTGAGCCATATTCTGTTCTTTCGTTCTTCTCTTCACAAATGGCAAAAAATTTTTTATGGAGTAAGTGAATGAATAAGTCTGGTAACTCATGACCTTTGGGCATAACAGGAAGAGAGTAGTTTTTGATTACCCATGATTTTTGAGGATTTCCTATAACAAGTAACTTAATTTTTGAGTCCCTGTCAAATTATCACATGCCATGAATGTGATCCACTCTTTGCTAATTTTTCTCTCAAGTAGTTTTGTTTGGCAAAACTCGCCAAAACAAACCACTCTCATGCACATTATATATTTGATCAGGAATTAAGTCTACTTCCCTCATTTTTCCAAAACCTTGTGCTGGAAAGTATCCACTACAATTGAATCAATACAATTCTTCCCCAATTATAGACAAGTGATGAATCCCATGACTTCTTTTGTAATTTATCAAGCTAACCAACCTAGCTTTAAAGTAATTCTTCTTAGTATTTTGGGAGTAAAAGAACTTGGCTTTTTCAGGTACAATTTCCCCACTTAATGATGTGTTTCCAGATCTTTCTTGGGGGAACCAAGTGAACAGAGCAGTTTCTACAGCAGAATTTTCATGTGATTTTTAATGTTTTGCATTTGCCAAGACATTTATCGGTAGTTGGGACAAATTCAAGAGTCATTGCTTTCTTATCTCTTAAATTTTTTACTTTCAATTTGCTGATGTTGAATTCCTTGGCCAACTCAAGGTGTTTACATGGTTCAATTCGATTGAACAATCTAGTTGAATCATCCAAATTGAAAAATAAAGTAGTTGGAGAAAAGTGGAGCAGGGATAGATGATATTTATGTACCAAAGCGGATTCCTTTTTTTAATTTTTGATAGCATTCTATAGCACTCATATATTAAATGATCACAAATAATGCGAATATCCATACGAACTATTTCACTTGGCACCATGTTGAGTTGAATTGGTGAAATCAATTTCATTGATTCGTGTAAACAACTATTTCATTGTGGAAGTTCAATGCCACTGATTCAATTGGATAGCTCAATGACATTGAACCGTGTAAACAGGCCTTTAGAATTGTTCTCTCCATTTTCAAGTTTTCGCATGATTGTGGTTTTGTCTTGAAGGAATAATGTCTTATGATTCCTTATACTGAATGATATCTTGTACATATGCAGTAGCCCCACACACCACTTTTAAGTAGGTATCCAAAAGTCTTCAGATAATCATATACTATTTAAAGATCAATGAACAACAT
Source organism: Tanypteryx hageni (assembly GCA_028673005.1). Lineage (NCBI taxonomy): Eukaryota > Metazoa > Arthropoda > Insecta > Odonata > Petaluridae > Tanypteryx > Tanypteryx hageni. The sequence continues at coordinate 96,432,978 of CM054112.1, read as the reverse complement.
AAAAGCATACGTCCAGCAGTGCAAATGTTATATCACAGAAGCTGCACATATATAACTCCGTTGTGCATGCCTAACATATATGAATGGACAGAAACCTGTTCGGATTACTGGGAGTTCAGATTAAGGGGGGTTCAAATCACCGGGGTTACACTATATTATATAGTGTCATTCATCATCTGATGTAAATCATAATTTGAGATTGTTTATCCTAATTGGTCATTATTTGTGCTACTTTGTCAACAGAGGTATAAAATTTCCCCCTTTCCATGATATTTTAAAATATTTATTTACATTAATTAAAGTAAATTCATTTTTATTTACATTATGGTATCTTTCACAAAGTCAAGCCTTCCCAAGTGGAATTTGTTATTAATTAAAGTTCTAAAATATAAGAAACCTCCATTTTTACCAACTCTATTGCACAAATATTTCATTTGACAACATGCTATTATAGATGAAATTTATTGTTGATTTATCAAATGGAGAGCAGTTTTATTTATTAATGTTTTAGTCTTACTAATACCGTAATTATTCCAGTACTAATAGCTCTTTTCTTATTAATTAGAGATCATTTTTGTATTTGTATGTGATATATTATTCACTCTCATAAATATTTCTCATATAAATTTCATGAAAGACATATAACTATAAACATCAAGTGTTACTAATTCAAATGTAGTTGATCTTTAGTTTGCCTTGAAATGAATAAAGTGAGATTTCAAAAGAAAGAAAGAAAATATATGAAATTTTGTTTTTAATTTTCTTATTTTCCATTCTTTATTTTTGCTTTTTAGTATTCATGCATCTAAATATTTCATTAAAATATTTTTTAAGTTTCTTTCAGTTTCTGAGCTTTATTTTGCTGTTTAAGTTAAATCACAAAGTATTTCAGAAAAACAACTTTTCTTGAAAACTTAATCTTATGTAGCATGTTTTAATATTTTAACTGCAGTACTGTTTACCAATAATCAACATCCATTTTTAGAGCAGCAAATGAAATTTTCTTTTGTATATATATAATGTGGGTATAATGTTTAAAAAGTTAAGTGTGTCTGCCAGTGTGTAGTTAGAATCAATAAAAATGCTAATGAATAATATTTTTGCAAGCTCAAAGCTATGAAAAGCTGTCCTAAATACAGTATGAAATGAAAGCGTTATTTTCTTGTGAAGTGCTTAATAATGTTCTCTGGGCACATGAATTCAGCCTATAGATTGATTTATATTTTCTCAATGTATTATGGTTTTCCTGAATGCCTTAAAGATCATATTAAAACATTATCATCATTGCAGCTTAGTGTGTGATGTTCTCCCTTTAATGTAGCATTTCCTGGTTGCTTTTATAAAACATTTAGCCAAGAGCATCTCTTTGAGATGTCTTTCAGAGCTTATTTTAACCAAAAGTCAAATCATTGCATGTAAATCTAACACAACGTGTAAAGTGTAGATTAAAATTTTTAAAAGATGAAATTTTTTTTAAAAAGCTGTTTATATAAAATTTTTAACTATCTAATACGTTTGAAAAACTTATATATTATTAAAAAAATATTTTGACGGTCAATTCTTGAAAATTTCAAAAGAAAAACGTGTGACATTTACTCTCAGTCATTCTTCTGAAAATCTTAGTATTGGGTTAGGAATTTGATATGATGATGGCAATGCTGTGGAAGATATGCTTTTCTTCTGTTGATATTTGTCACTCTTACTTTAAATGTGGTTTGAGGTAGAATTTTTGCTATTGTATAATATTATGAGAACTTATGAAGAAATGAGGTGTTGATGGAAATGTAAAATTTTCAGACTAGTTTGTAGATGTTTGTGATACAAATAAGATTTATTTTTTAGATGTAACTTTGTATTTTTTAATGAGCACAAAGGCTGATATGTTGGTGATATACATATATTTTTGCAATTTTACTCATTCAGTTTGTAGTTGGTTTCTTTATTATTCACATAAGATTAGAATTGGCATATCCACTTATGCTATAGCTTGCCCACATATTGTTGTAAGGAAGGCAATAATGAAGAAGTTTGTGGTGACATTTTATTTTTATTAAATTTATAGGGTAGTGTTTGCTTAAATTGTATCATAGAATATCAGTATTAGTCGGTGAAGCCTGTTATGCCTTTCTGTTGTTTCTTACTACGAAATATGAAAATTATTTCATATAATAACATTATTAAACCTGTCAGAGAAGATTAAATAATATTAAACTAAAACTAAAAAAGACAGCCTGTGCATATTTTATGTCACATACCATCTTTAAGACTGAATACTGAGTATGTAATCATTTATTTTTCAACTATTAATGAGAAACCTTTTGAGCCTCGGGTGCTCATCTTTGTAAAATGTTAATTATGATCTTCATTTCAAAGTATGAACAAAGTCTAACAGTTCTGTTGTATATCATGGGTTTTGTAGATGCAAACAAAAAATGATTATATTTACTTTGGAAATTTCCTGGAAATTATTGGATACTTTGCATGTTATTATAGAGAAATCTTGAGTATGTTTTATTATATAACATCAGATAGGCAGGGGAACTACTTAAAATTCCTCTCTCTGTTTGTATTCTCAGAACTGGTTTCTTAACCAAATATCATTTAGGTATCTTTTTTTCCATTTGAAAGGAGCAAAATCAATATTTTTGTGTGATTTGTCTCCAACTAGTTGGCACCCATGCTTATGTCTTGCAGTCTTAACTGCAAAGTCATTTGTTTGGTTTGGTAAGTTGAATTGTTTGTTTTTTAAGGTAAAGTTTGTTCATTGTTATGTATTACTAATTTATTATTTATTTTTGTGATTTTTGTTTATACTGATACAAATAATTGTAATAGATTGCCTCATTTGGAATTAATTTACTCAGTTTTAAATCTTATTTGTTACAAATGTTCTGGGGCAAAGTTCCTGTACATTTTAGAAATTTGGAAGTATTATGAAGAAATTGCAAACACTGTTAACATTTTTATGATTTTGTGAACTGGCATGGTAAATTGTACCTTTTGGAGTGGAAAAATTCCTTTGTGATTTTTCATGTATATTATGATACTAACACTTATTATTAAATATTCCTAAATTGATGTGTTTTTTAAATGGAATTTGCTGGCAGTGTCTTTAATTGAATTTCCCATTTATCCCTTAATATTTAAAGGAAGACTGCTTTTTAGGTCCTTTTAAAAAATATACTGACATTGTTTAGCTTAAATATATTCTAAATCCCTATTTTGTTTTTTGTCAATATTTAGGTTTTTAAATGCTCGTGGTATTAGGATTTTTGGGAATTGCTCTAACTGTTACATTTAACTCGTTGTGCATGCTGCAACATTAAATTATATCTATGCCTGCTAAAATATAACCATGAAATGATTCAGAACAGATTAATTATTGGTTACATGAAAGTTTGCCTGTCACAAAACAGATGGATGAATGTAAGGTTTTTCAAAAGTCTCTCTAATTTTTACAAATTCAGCTTAGCATAGCAGATCCTTTACAAGTCCTTGAAAATAAGAATTTTTCAGTAAACATAATTATATACTCATCCATATTTAAAAAGCCACATCAGTAATTTATTGTCAAAATGGTCATGTTTTCAATGTGTGCTTTTCAAGATTTACAAGATTCTCATCAACAATTCTTTTATCATTGTTCTATCAAGAAAGGCTGTAGATATTACCTATATCATTTATTTGGCAAAAATAAAAAGCTGAATATGGAAATTAAACTAATAACCTTACCATAGTAATGCAAGTGTGTGCTTTGTGTGTTTTTTTTTTAATTTGCACTTATTGGTTGGTTGATTTCTGCTTTTTTAGTAATGATGCTATTAAGAGGAAGGGAAACATCGCATCTAATTAATATGTGCTTCCAAGTGCATTGTACTCACCTTAATTCAACAATACAGTCAATAAATCCTTGTGACCATGCAAGGTGAGTTATTAATATAATCATGAAAGACAGTATACTTAATGGCAGAAGATTTTATGAGTGTGATATTTTGAAGCAATGATTGAACTTTTTAAGGAAGACCTTCAGTGTTGCAATCATTATGCATGGCCATTAGAATATGAAGTCTAACATAACATCTGTATGATTTATTTCTGAAAGGAGTCATATTTAATTAAGTCAGCTATGATGAAGATGGGAGGTGAGTGGATAAAATTAAGTTTATTTTAAAGAAGTGAATATGGCCACTCTCCAGTTAACATCCGATTTATAGTCTTATCTGCCACACCGAAACATTGATGACTCACAATGCAGCCCACTGAGGAATTCAAAATCACCAATAAGGTCTGCCATGTAGATTAGGTTGCCTACCACTGATCTAGGAATTATATTGCTTTTATCCTTGCTTAAATAATTTAAACTGTTAAAAAATAATATGAAATAAAATTTCCTGACAAAAATCAAGATTCAAAAATTAAGGTTTTTTGGTATAAAGCAGAGGCAACTACCATATTTTCGAGTAATGGCTTATGGGGAAAGTTTTTAATGCTCAGCATGCATCATTTTATATGAATATAATTAAGTCCAGAGAATATAATCACCAAACTACAAATTTATGACCATTGTACACATCTATGATGTATGAAAATCACATTTAAAAAAAGATATCTGACTGCAGAGTGGTCTTACAAATCTGATTTTTTTAAAAAGTGACTTAAAATTCTCCCAAACTTCTATAAACCTTTCTGCTAGAAGTAGGTTAACAACTATTGGTTTGAGGTTTAGCTGTTCAAGTTTCTAAAAAATAATTATTTTGCGGTGGTAGCCACTTGGCATGCAAGTATGAAAAAATATATTAGCAAATACATTCATTCCTTTGTAATTTTTCTTCTTGAGAGAATACTTTCTTTGATTTCTGTTCATAAAAAGATGCATCAAGTTGGATTTAAGGTGAAAATGATTGTCATACTATCAGCAAATTATTGTAATTTAAGATAAGGGTCGCAGGTTCAAATCCAGCTGAGGTTGTGGCCGTATGTGCTTGTCATTATGTCTATTACAATAAAAAGCCAGAACCTGTATTTGTTGGGAAACTGTCAAAAACATAAAGCAATTAAAACATCATAATCTTTACACTGTTTTTCATATAAATGTCTTTCTGTAAGATGGGAACTGGAGATGTGGATGGAAAGGATTTTTTATTGAAAATTTTTCCCCATTAAGTGCATTTTGAACCTCTAAAGACAAAAAAAGTGTTTTCCCAATAAAATCTGTTTTGCTAGCCGTAGATATTTTTGATTTGGTTAGATAGACTAAAATATTTACACAAGGTTACAATGCCAAAAACTGCTAATGCTGATGTAACTGCCTTATCTTTTAGAGCTTTCCCCAAAAAAACTCATCTTACTATTCCTAGATAATGCGAGGTGTCATTCAAGATTTCATTTATCCAATGCCCGACTATTTTTTTTCGCAAAAGCAGGACATCATAGTTATAACTGTTAGATAATCATTATCATATGTTTATTACCTTTTGGTAGGTAGGTAGGTTTTTGTGTCAGGTTTGTCTGCTAAAATTTGTTTTGGATGTTGTAATTCTTTAACTCGCTCATTGCTTTTAAAACTTGTTTTGATGAAGAATTTGGTGATTCTAAAAAGTCTTCTAGTGAAATTCAAAATTTGATCAAAGATTTGTATGAAATTGAGGAGATAAACATAAGTGTATGTTTATATACAAATGCGGATAAAATTGGCTTAAAAATATGATAGAATAACAGAACAACAATATTGTTCTCAATTTGTAGGCAGAAAGTGATAACCTATAAATATCAACATCATAACGTGCTTTACAACATCCAAAAATTTTTTAAAATTTTGCTCAAGTAAATGGTGAAAATGAGTTTTTTGATAAAGCTGTGAAATTGGGTTTTATTTTGATAATAAGATGGATAAAAAAATTGAAGAACAAGAAATTTTAAAAATATACTTGCCTCAGGTATCTCCAATAGCCACAACAAGGTTAAAAAACCATTTGCGCAATTTGGCTACATAACAGCCATCTTCAGTGGTAATTCACTGAAAATAGATTCTAAAAGAACTTGTTCTTGAATTTTTTTTCAGCCATAAGATGAACTCGATAGTTCTCTGTTGAATTAATAAGAGGGATGCTCAAAAGAAAATGAAACTACTAAAAATGGATGGTTCTTCAAATCCAGTGGCGTTACTACAAATTCTGGGCCCTCCCGTGAAAGTTTTAAACAACCATACTAAAAATCATCCTACATTCGCTTAGAAAATGTTGATATAAATGAAAAAATGCACTATTTAATATATGGCTTTATTAATAAGCTGTTAGGCATTTTCAATGAGGTGATTTTCTTGTTCCTCTTTTTTAGTTTTTCTTCTAATTGTATTTCCTTGTCTTTTTCGCAGATACACTAGTTGTACTTGAATTATCCTTTTCCATCTAAATAAATAGGACAAACAATAAATACGATTACTGTGTATCTTGATACGTAATTAATAAGCTAAATATTTTCATACTTACGAATTTCCCTATTTCTCGGTTTTTAAAAAAGCATTTTCTTCTAAAACGCAGATGTGTACAGGAATGGATTCCCCATTAAGTAGGAATATGCTTAGGGCCATTTGCGTTCTAGTAATGTGGTGATTATTGTTCATCTACATCTACATGATACCCTCTAAGTCACCTTATTGGTGGATGGAAGAGTATGTTGATGTATTAAAGAGAACTTATAGTGTTTCTGTTAATCACCTGCAAGAAATCCTAGCTTTCGCAAATGACATATATGTAAGTACGTATGGCTTAATACTTCATTTTTTATGGGAAACACGAAAGTCAGAATGCCTTGAACAGGGGCAAGTGATTTTTAAATCTGCCCCTGCATATCTAGCAATATGTAATGTACAAAAACATACATGAATGAACTTTATAATGCAGTAAAATAAAGACTAAATTATATTTTTATACTTATCAAATTACATTAATATTTCTTTCCTCAAAGACACAGAAAAATTTCGAAGTTTTCTGGTAAGCCTCATGGAATAACGTGTTCATGGGCATACATATTCACATCTACATTGCTAAACTCAGCCTTCTTCACCATATTATCGTCATGCCTAATGAATACAGTACAAAAGTTCCTTTTGTCTTCCATATGGGCCTGATGGATCCAGATGGATCTCAAGGGAAAATATTTAACTATATAAGGTCAAGTGGCCTGCTAGGCTCTGTTTGTAGTGGGTGGGAAAAAAAATTTTAGTAATGACTTCTAAAAAATGCTTATGCTGGCGCTGTGGACTCCCAGATTCTTCGGGCCCCCCAGCCCCTCAGTGGCGGACCTGGCTGCATAGTAGTTATGCCCCTGTTCAAATCACTTGCTTAGTAAACGTTTTTTACTTTCACTGTATCATACGTTTAAACTATTTGCGTTTTATAGATTATTATTATTCAGCGATTCTCCTTGGTGAATTGTCAAAATTTAAGTCGGATAAAAGTTTTAAAATCGCTCAGCCGATAACACTCCTCGCCTTTAAAGTTTTTTTTTGTTAATTACTCTTAAGGGGAGGGGTTGGCCCTCTTCTCTCCATCCCAACCATGCCCCAGTTTACGTAAATACACGGACCTGGCTTCCTGCTATCCAGGGGCCTTTCCCACAGGACAGAGAGAAGAAATCAGGCGCCGCCTTCGACGGCGGGCAATCCTCTGCCATAAAACGTTACAGTTTTTGTTGACACCTTAGGATCCCTTAACGCTGCCCACCCAGTGGTATCGTGGGAGGAGTAAGGGGTACGACCCCCACCGCTTTGTTGTTTGCCGAATGGCATTCCTAAAGGGAGGTCTGTTATAGGGGAGTTTTCGGAGAGGACTCGCTAGCGGCCTATTGCGTACAGCCTTGTCCCCTCGCCCGCCACCAGTTGTGTGGAGGGGCGGTAGATTAGCCTCGCCGGTTAAGGGGTGTGGGAGAGTGAGGGGAAGAGAAGAGGGGTTCGACGAGGAGGGGGTGGGATGGAGGAGGGGGAGGATGGAGAGAGGTCTTTCTAGCGTGCGGCGTGACTTGCCGGGCAGTCGTCCCGTTCTCCACTCGCGGTGAGGATGAAATCCAGGCGCCGCATGGCGGTGGAAATCGCCACTATTGCTGTTGGTGAGTGACTGATACCCTCCGTCTTTCCTTGAAGATTCCACTTGGCTTTACGTCCGAGATAAGCGATACTCACGTGGCGTGCGTAAAAATCTTAAGACGGAAGATAGCACTTTTTTTCATTCGGCCGGGATTTTTCTAGCCTACTAAGACCTGTTTATGCTTTAAGATTTTTCTGATATGGACGCAGGCGGCTTTGCCTCCCTCCGCCGGGCGTATTTTTCCTTTCGTGGTTTTTTTTCGGCCTAGACTCAAATTTGGGGAACTTCGGCCTTCGGGGGCCAGTAATTTTTTCCCAAAGCTTTGGGACCCATCGTAAATTTCGCGTCGAGTTCGATGGTCTCCCTAAACAGTATCTGATGCAGACAAGTTTTTTTGCGCTGGTTTGTTGCGGCTTATTGTTAGCCCAGTAGGAGAGCATTATTGGTAGCCTAGCCTTTTAAGAGACTTCTTTGTACCATCCGCTTCAGCTTTTCCTATTTTTTTCTATTTTTCCATAATGTGTATTGGTTTGCTTCACACCTATGACTGCTCGCTGGCATTAAATATTACCAAACTTTCGTGTTCTGAAATGTAATTATATTGTTAAAAAAATGGTTTTGTGCGTTATTAATTATTATGGCTGTAATGTTTACATTTTCTGCCGGTTCCCGATTGTGCGGAGAAAAGTTCACTTTTATCATGGAATGTCGCGTGTTGAATGTTACTAATTGCTGTCGTAGACGTTGCGGGATAAAAATAGAGCGTCGTAGGTAAAGTGATATATCCATTAGGGGTTGAAAAAAGGGGATGCATTCGTTCCGCCGCCCGTTTCCGCCCCTGAGCAGACCTGTAATTTTTTGCTTAGAGAAGTGCATTTTTTAAGTCCCTTTTTGAATTGCATTTGTCGTCGACCGCGCGTTGAAGGAATTCTTTTGGCATAAAGTCGCCAACGTTTTCCTAAAATTTAATAATTTTAAGAAATTCAAGGTCATCATGATTAATATGTAGATTTGACAAGAATTCGGATGTAATTAATTATTTGCGTTAGCGTCTGGCTGAAATTATTACAGAAATTCTTTTGGGTTTGTTTACTAGCCAGTGTTACCCGTTATGGTTAAAACACTAACGCTGAAATATGGAGTAGGTGCTTTGTTTACAATTTTCATAATAGCGAGCGATTCGGTCTCCTTTCACCTTTATGCGGCTTGATTTGGTTGTATATAATTTGTCTAATCTGGCTGTTTAACAATTTTTCCTTATTATTTTGAGGTCATCGCCATTGATTAATTTCATTCCTTACACTTTCAATTTTTTTGTTGGTGATTTTTCCTCCTCAGCGCTTTACGTCATGGTTGCGTGTGTCGGAGTTGAAATTTCCCGCGGAGAAGTTGTGTGATGGTGCTTCTTGTCTCTCCAGCGGACGTGGTCGTGTTATTGAACGAGTTTGAGGTTTTTTTAAAAAGAGGAAGAGGATACGGTTGATATCTTTATAATACGAGTGCTTTCGCCCGGTTCATCCTCATTTTTATAGGCTTGCACATTTGTAGTAAAAGCTACTGATTTTCACGCTGTAAAAAAATTGTTTTATATGTAATTTTTAGCGTTTTTTTAATTTTATAAGTTTAGCGAAGATATTGTTCAATTTGTTGGTGGGAAATAACGCGAGTTCAAGGTTAATGCTAGGAGGCTTGCAAAAAGTTACGTTGTGCCGAAAAGGTTAAGTTTTGGGTTTTTTTCTGTTCCTCTTAATCGATTTAGTTTGGAAGAACTGTATTTGGCGACTTTGGTTTTGCATAGCAGCATAGCCTTTCAGCATTTAGGTATTTTACCCAAAAGCGCTCATTTTCATACAAACGTATATTTTATTGTGATTAATGACGCGTGATCATCTAACTACCAAAAACTTAGTTCATTAGCTTTGGAAGCGATTTTTTTATTTTGCGTATCTTTACGAAATCAGAGGTGTTTGCCAACTCTCCCGCTGTTTTTATTCTTGCGACTGTGCCGCTGTCTTTACCATAAAAAATACATCGCCTTTCGTGATTTTCATATCTTACATTTTTTCTGCGATATGGTTTATGACACTCCAAAATTAGTTACTCTTTCAAAGAAGATGTGGCAAAAGGTTATATTTTATCTTACATACAATGAATAATATTATAAGAAATTCGGTGGCGCATTATTAATTGTACGAGTGGCAATTGAATTAAAGGGAAAATGTTCGTGTAATCCGCATTCTGATGTTCATTTTTAGTGTACATATATAACGTTGCTGAAAAATCACATAAGTACACCACGGAAAGTTTAAGCTATGGTGATCCAAATTATTTATTAAAATGGACGCCTGCCGCATTACATATCACTAAGCGTGTAACATGCGATATCTCATGTTAGCTGTTCATATAAAAATTTCTGTGGACTAGTTTGGAGAATCTTTTTGAAGTACCTATTACACCATACTCTTAAACTGAAAAGTAATGCAATTAAAGTCATACAATCGAACAATAGCGTTTACATTATAATCGTAGTTAGAAAAAATTGAATTATATAATAATAATTATATTCACGCATTGAGGAAAGTGTTAAGGGACGGGATGAAATCACGGTGTACTTCCCTCCACTTCGTATTGTAGGAGCGGATCCAGAAATTTTCCATAGGGAGGGGAGGGCGATCCCACCTTTCCCCTCTTGATTCCTCCACTGCCTACTACCCTTTATTCTGAAAATTCCTATCCCTGTTAGAATACATATTTCTTTCCCATGCCTTACGGAACTAACCTGCGGCGGAGAATTGAGGAATTTGGCGTGGAAAAGATTTTAATAAAGCATCGAATGGAGGGCATTGGGGGCATCCAAGGGGGGCAATCGCTCTCCGCCCTCCCCTGAATCCATCACGGTCGTATTGCAGGAACCTTTTATTAAGACGACAAGCTCCTAGCGAATAAGGGAGCATCGATAAGCGAAATCAGAGTGATCGGATAATTCAGTTGTGGACCATATTTAAAGTCTGGAACTATTCATTTTCTCAAGAAAGTATTTTCATACGGTTTGTAATATTTTCATATTATCGTTTATTCATTTTTTTGTAATGTTTCTACCCGAGGACAATGCGTTTTCTCGAGCAGAAATGACATTTTGTTGGACGTGAGTCGTTATCGAGTTTTGTTCGGGCGTTTCGAGTATTTTACGAAACAATCAGATCTATAAACATTTCTGAGATAGAAAAATCAGCGAAGACTTCAAAATGCATGAATAAATCAATCCTGTATTTCTTACACTACATTTTGCGAATCTTATCCAATAACAAACGTGGGAAAATAGGTTGAATATTTTAAAATTATTATTTATGAAATTTTTTTACATTATTGACGTCTGTTTTTTTCGGCATAGAGAATCTAAAAATGTAGTGTCTAAGTTATCGGCAGAGTTTCTTTTTCAAAGTTATTTTTATCTTCTATTGGTTTTTTATGAAATACAAATATGTACGCCGGGACGAGAAATATTGATTTATAGCATAGTAGTGTGCAGGTTTATTCGTAGTTTACTTCCCAAACTGCTGTTGCCCATTTTTCAGTAGAAAAAGATTCTAGCCCGTCATTGCCATAATTCAATCGCAGTCACGAACAAAATCCCATGGTATAAGGTATCGCGCTTTCATTTCTAATCAGAAATCGTTCAAAAAGTCATAATTCCAAATCGTTTAATGGCGTAATAATTCATATCAAAACTTCAGTTGAGAGAGACGATTCTTTTTTTACTGTATGCAGCTTTGACCTGTATGTCTCACTAATCCAAAGAAAGAGCGAGTGACAATTTGGTAATTAATGATAAGCTAAATTAACTCTTAAAATGCGAGGATATTTAATTTATTCATATCGCTGGCCAATAAAATTATAGGATTAATATACTCTTAAAATATAAAGCACCTTAACTCGTCTTCAAAGTTAATCCGCGATTATTTTTATATGGTCTTTGTTTTTACTGTTAGAATCGCAGAAGTTTAAGATTCCATAATTAACTCCTTTTTATCGAGAAATTTCAATTGCGCTTAGGTAGCTCAGTTTTAGAAGAATATCACCAGGACAAAATTTCTGGAATTTCTCCATTAAAAAAATACTCGAGTCTGGAAAATTAAATCTGAAAAATTATTATTGTTCTTATTTTCGAACCCGTTGTTTTAATTATATAAAGCCAAATCGGTTCTTTTTCGTTAGGTTTCGTTGGTTCGAGAATAACGTCACTTTGCATCCCTTAAAAAAGGCGCACAGGAGGAAGGATTTTGTTATTCGGCATTCACTCGTTTGCCGAACATTGTCTGTTGTTTTTTTTTTTACCGTAGCGGAAGCGCAAATCACGGGGCGAGGCTGATTTTCCGTCAGGCGTCATCACTTTTTCGCAGACCACGAAGGTCATATTGTAATCACCGTCGCACTATTGTACCGGCATCCGCGATTGGTAATCTGCTTCATTTCCAGTCCACCCGGCTATCTCGGGATTCGTGGCGTGTGTGTGTGCGCGCGCGGCGTCGGTGTCGCGTAACGCAGTCTGCCGGGCGTACTGTACTGTGACTGGCCGTGTGGTTCATGACCGGAGAGTTGCGGGTACGGTTTCTCTCGACGGAGTTCCTTCAGGAGACTTTTATACGATCACGATGCAATGAAAATATTTCTGTGTTGTCAGCATTATTGATGGAGAGAATTTTACGTTGATGGTATTAAAAATATTGATAGAAAATATGTTTACGATTTTGATAATGCACATTTCATTTATTGATAGTACATATTAATCGCGTGAAGCTATAATTATCAATATCAGTTGTTGTATCAGATACCTCGAAGTACATGTATGAATCTGTATCTCAGGAGTCGGTGACTAGCTCGTAAAATAGTTACGCAAGAGATATTTCAAAGCAGTGATTCCGAAGATTTTTGAAGGCGCAGCATCCTTTCAAAAATCGACAGAATTTATGTGGCACCCCCACCATGAAATAAGTTTTCATATTTATACATACGTGTATCACGACGTTTGAACACATCCATTTGTTGGTACTACAGTATAATCAGTTTATTAGAGGAAATATTATTGTCCTACAATGACCTATCAACATTTCCAAATCATCCATTTATTTACTTAACAAAGCTATTCACAGCATCCCTAAAAATCAGCGGCGGCACACCGATGTGCCGCGCCACCCAGTTTGGGAAACATTGTTTCAAAACAATTGAAGGACGCATTTTGGGGTTATAAGGCATTAAGAACAAATTATCGGAATTATTTATCTTTAAGCTGACATCTTGACCCTTCCTCGGTTCAAATCTTAACAACAACGGAATTATTGTCCAAAGTATTACCTTATACATTAACCATATAAATTCAATATCTTTGTCCCGATAATCTCGACATGAAATTTTGTCGATGAATATTTATCTCTAAAAAGAACCTTACTTGATATCAAATCCGGTTTTATTATCGAACAAAAAAAAACGACGAACACCGACCATCGTGCAGAGGAAAAATAGCGCTCACTGTTTCATCTCCGATGTTAATTGCGTTCCAAATATTTGATACCAGCCTTGTGACCCTAAAACGACGTGCATCGGTCATGCAAATCACTCACCCGACAGCTTTATCGCATTGCGGCTTATATAAAAAATGTTAATAGGCGCCCGTTCCGTTGAGCGGAGATTTCAAGAGGGTTTCCGCTAGGATCGTTCCAGTTTCGGAGGACTCATCTCTCTCTCTCTCTGAAATTTTTCTGTTGATGTGTACACTAGATGTCCGAACGCATTTGCGTGGGAAAATTCTAGAAGGGCATTTTATATATAAAAAATAGACAAATTACATATCACTGTTTAGCTAATGATTGCCTTATTTTGCTTTCATGTATTTTTATTACGGGCAGGGGCGTCAAAATCTGGAATTGGCCCGGGCCTTTCTGAACCACTGAGATGGCCTGGTATCACCTTAAATTATTTTGTGGCGGGTGGTCCTTGTAAATTAACACTTTCCACCCGTTATAAGTCTTTGATTGGCTAATGATATTTTTCCGGTGATCCGCACAAAAAATCTACAGTTCGAATTTATCTTTTGACTCATACTGCAAGGAGATCTAGTATTTCTTTCAAATTAGATTGATCCATGGTTCTTTAACTGCCTTTATACTAGGAAATTGTTAGTTTGCCCAAATCGGGCTTCTGAGAGCCTCTTTCTTCGGTGAGCACGCTTCTTATCGTTCCTTTTATATTCACCACGGTCTTTTCCTTTTTCAAAACTCGCGACGATCGTGCTATGCAAGGTAAAAAGTCGTTACGTTAAATCATTCGGTACCAGGAAATTCGATGGATAATTCTTCCATAAAACTCTCTATGGGAGCAGCAAAAGTTTTCAGGATCTCTCTCCCACTCACGAGTGTGGGTGGAGGGCCTGACTTTGAAATACTTTGCCCAACGAATGTGACGGATTGCGAATGTTGACCGACAACTCTAAGAAACGAAACGATTCACAGCCTTGAAATAGTTTTATCTCTCGTCGCATTTGATGCATAATGTACGTGACTACGCAGTGACGTAACTGTTAGCTTCCTCGCGGAAGTATTATCGCCATACTGGAAAAATAATAATTGAAAGAGAATGAACAACCATTACAGGGGAGCGATAAGTTATTACCTTCGGTTTGCGGGCGCGCAGTTAAGTGGAAATGCTGGTGAAATATTTTTCCCCAGAACTGTCGACAGTAAGTAACGATAAACGTCAGTTTCTGCTTTACTGCGTTTTTAAAAATGTGTCACGATCCTTCTGGTATCTGAATTCTCGCGAAATAATTTTTGTTTATTATTAGTATAATTTGCGCATCTCAAAAAGATTGCATTTTACGAATGTCTCTATATAAATATTTTGACAGGTCATAAATTTTACGTCTTATGCTAATCAGAAATTATAGAAGTATGAATTTCTAAACGACTTTTTCGAGTGACGTATAACGAATAAATAAATAAATCTATTTAAGTGTACATTATAATAAGTTTTTCAACTGTTATAAAGAGACTATCAGCGAAATTGACTTATATTAATTTCTCTGCATTATTTTTGTATCTATCTCTGTAACTATTATTTGAACTACTCGTTTGTATAAAGTTAGTTTCGTAAAAATTATATGCAAGAACGCCGAAATTATGGAAAGAATTCTTGCGAGATTCCCCATCTGTATTTAAAGGGGTATTATTCTACCTTCCATATAATCAAATAGCGTGTGAACGTAAATACCTTCCACCGTAGCATAAAAAAGTTTTGATTTTTACGAAGTCTTTCCTAAAATATTCCGGAAAGTATATGAAGTGGAATAAAAAATCTGAACTTATTCTTAAATTAATCGAGTTATTTTCAAGTATTTTTACACCACCTTCACCGTTTCTGTCGATCGCTTACTTTAATGAATGCGTTCAAAATGACACGAGATCAAACCCTCGGATATTTTTGTGACAAACTGAGATTGCGGATTGATAATGTTTTAGGAGGTTCACCATTACGTTTCGCATTTCAAAGTGCGCAGCAGTGGTCCAAAGGTGGCCCATGCGGCCACCGCGAAGAGAATTGGGTCGAACTCTTTAGGGTCAATCTGGACTGACCAACCGATATTGGCGGTCTATTGGATGCCGTCCGCAGTTGTCATTCATACCCTCTTACAGTGGGAACATCTCCATTTTGACCATACAAAATGAGGGCTATCTCGATACGTGAAATTGTGTAACAGGCGGAAATTGCAATGCGGACACGTATTAAGAGTCTTAGCGGAAAAAGAATCGGACTTCCATTTCGGATTTAAAAAATTTTAATGAAGCTTTCTTTTGCGTCCAGAATATTCGAAAGTTAATATTATCCTTGAAATTTATAGCTATTTTCAATGCATCTTCCACATAAGCAGTCCAAAGATGTAGTTTTACGAAATGCAAAATGCCTAAACAGTATATGAAATTAAAATCGCGGATTTATTTAATGTATGTGCGTTATTAGTTTGAATAATTTTTTGAAAAGTTTACGAATCTATGCAAGTCAAAATATTTTCGACGATATTTCATTGAAGTCGGAATTCATGGTCGTGGGTTCGAATCTCTCCAAGGGCATGGATGTTTGCGTTTGTTTTTCCGGGTAAGATATAAGAAGCGACTTCTTAGTCTTAATCTCGCCCTAAATAAAGACGAAAAACAAAAGCCCGATGACGTGTTCATGACCCCGTCGTTGGATCGTGTCTTTGAAGGCTATAAAAATACTAACCAGTCGTTCGCTTGGCCTTTTATTGATTTTGGGATTACGAAAAAAAATACTGAGAAGGTTAGATCACAGAGAAAGGCATCCCACATCCTTTGTCGATGAAGTCGGTTAGTCATCGACTTTTACATTGACTGCAATTTTATTTTGATTGGCTGTCGAATGGTTGTTCGGCGTTTTATTCTTCCCACCGGACGTCCGATTGAGGCAGATACTGTGAATCGCATTATCACCTAATATAAAATTTGTACGTCACGGCTATATCTCACCATTACTTAATCTCGAAATAATTTTCTTGTTTTAAAAAGCTGCTTGTGAGGTAATGTGACGCGTGATCGTATTACTAAAAATTTTAATTTTAAAATATCGCGGAAGCGAATTTACATTTAAAAATTCAATTTACTATTACAGTATTATACTCGGCATAAATTTACCGTGGAATTTAATTCCAAGATATTTTTAATGCATGTCGAAGGCACAGACTTTGTTAATCTGAACGTAATTTTATCTTATTTTTCCTTTATCATCAAATGTTGCCGTTCTTTCAGCGGGATACCTTCGTCTATTATTTGTTTACCAAAGATAGCACGCAGCGAAAAAGGGGCGAAAAAAATTCTCCACGGGCGGGAAAAATAGTGTTATGTAACATATAATACAACTTATCAAAGTTATAAATGATCGAAGAAAGTCTGCAATGTTTAGCCAGCGAACTAATCTATATTGTCGCGCCTCGTGGCAAAGATACGGACTTTTGGTTTGCGAGATCTCACGAGTTGATATCTCGCTCGACTAACATCTCCCGGTCCATGTAATAGATTGCTCAATAATCTCCGCCCGTCATATTTTTGTAGTGCGCGAATTCGCGGACGTCGAGGACGATCGTTCTCCGATAAAATTCCATCGGCCAAAAATTGACGTCCCCTCGATGCGGTTAAACATCGTATGAAGATATTTCTGTTTACTTGTCCTGCAAGTGAGACATCCAAATTCCTTTTTTATCTTTCCACTCACATTTATTAGGTCTCTCATTTTTTACGAAATAGGCGCGTTCCTCTTTAAAAGTTCAGCGGGTATCGAATTCACGTAAATCGAAACCTATTTTCCCGTATACAGAATTACATAGCAGTTCTTTGATTAATTATTATGAAATACGGATTTTTTTCCTCGGAACATGATGAAATATACTTAAAAATGCAACAGTCATTCCATTAAGTATTATATTTATTTTATACTACGGAATATAATTCGCACGCAGGAATCAGAAAGGCCGAAATCTTCACAATTTGCAAATCAGTGGTATGTATTGAACCTAGAACACGCGTATTCCAAGAGACATTACAAGAGTTAATGAGGGGTGCGTGTAAAAATAGTCTTTTTCCTCGCCTCAGCGTTGGTTCTTGCATTCGCAATCGAAGGTCATGAAAATTATTACATCTATCATTTGGTTAATTATGATGCAATATTTTTCAAAAATTGCTTTTAATATATAAGTGAAGAAATTAATGTAGCCAAGGCTACCAATGATTGAATGTTAATGGTATCTCTTTTTAAGTATTCTCTGTTTGTATTTACGTCTCGTCGACAGGTTTTTCCCGACGGAACGTTGAATGTATTTTTTTGTATAAATAAAATTTAAAAAAATAACCCTATCATAAGTTGTAAGCAGTTGACTAAGTTTGATGGAATAGAATAATTATCTCAGCATTATACCGCACATCTTCAAAGAAGTTTGGTTAAAAGTAAGTAAATTTATACTTCAGATCACGTTTTTTAAAGCAAGAGATCGCTAACGATCGGGTTGACCACGGTGCAATGATATACATAAGCAGACACGTAAACTAATACTAATGTTCTCAAACGAACGTGAGCAATAACTGCAACATTTTCTCTTAAATATAAAAAGATATTTAGGTAACCTCAGATACAATATTACAGAAATACCATATGTACGGTATAACATTGCAGTGGTACTCTATCGTGCTATGTGAAAAATGTATTCGAGGAAAAACTCGATTACGGCGATATTATATCTAAGTAATATAGATTATCGCAAAGTTTTGGTTACGTTTTGTAGTTTTTCCACGCAAATGTTTTTACACCGATCTGTAATTTTTTTCTTTTGATTGCTAGATCGTTCGTGGCATTGTCTCATAAAGAACCGACTTTAATCCTTTATGGTCTGACGGGACTTTAATGTCCCATTTCTCATAAAAGCGTATAAAGCTTAATCGAATGCTAAGAAACTGATGGTCCTTAGTCATCCAATTCTTTTTAAGTGTCCTCGGTTCCTAACTGGGAGGATAAGCAAATGGCAGTCATTTAGATGCAGTGAGAAAGGTTTTTGATATGTCCGCCCTTCCTGGAGGCCATTACAACATGGAGGTGAAGCAGTAGTTTTGTTTTTTGAGATTTTTCTCAGATATGGTCAGGTTCTTTGTTGCGAGAAGTTTGTAATGTTATTGTGAAGTTTAAAGATAAGTATTAAATGAATGCATACGATTTTAATTACGATTCACAATTCTGTCTGGTACTTCTCAGTCCCCATATTAAAAAGCATAGTTGTATATGAAAGAGAAATGGCAACTATTCGACACCGAGAGCTTTTCTTAATTATGTAACCAATGAAAAGGCAAAAAATATGCATTTTAAATTTAGGCCACGAAGGATTTACTAATACATAAAAACTCATCACGATCACAAAATAAAAAATAAGAAATTTTTTCTCGTTTAATTCTGTTGTATCTTATTTTCTTATGAGCTCGGACTTTTGTTACATCCTGTATATATATATATATATATATATATATATATATATATATATATATATATATATATATATATATATATGGATGTCAACAAGGTGTTGTAGCTGAAGAAGGAGTAGTTCCGAAAGCTTTACGTTTGTGATGTTTCTGTGTTTTTGTGTTATTTTACGTGTGTCGCTTCGACATCCCCGGGGCCTCGCCAACCTGAAGTCGTCTGATTGGTGAGTGCTCACTGGGTTTCCTCATCCCAACACCTTGTTGACATCCATATATCTATTTTACCTTTCCTTTTCCGTAAGTTGTTATATATATATATATATATATATATATATATATATATATATATATATATATATATAATATCTTTATAACGCAATCGATTTCGTATAACATGTTTTTGATCTTATTTCATGCATTACGTAATAGTTAAAAATATGTATAGAGGGTTACCTTTGCACCGTCGCGGGATGAAGAGTCGGAAATAATAAAGCGATCTGTTTGCCCTCACGCGCCCCCTCGCCTCTTATTCTTCCCGTCTTATTCTCTTCTGCCAAATGACCCGTTTCCTCCGCCTTCGCGTGCTCACGCGTGCGTCTCACACGCATCCTCATTAGACCAAATTTGGCGAAGCGACTCCATTCGAAGGTTTAGCCACCGATTTATTTTATTCATTTTTTTAAAAGACGGTTCCCGTGAATCATCCCGTCACTCGTAACGAGCCGCGCTAATTAAGCCTAATGGAAGTTTAATTGAAGCGAAACATTCTATTTATTGCCTGAGATTGGGTCCATTTAGCGACCCCCGTGGAACAAGATACAAAAATATCTGGAGGTTCTATTTTTTGTGAGAATAATACGTGCAATTAACACGGGGTATAAAATTCAATCATAATGTGTTACGGGAGAACGTGAATGTACAAAAATTCTCCTCTCTTACCGTTGAGCAGTGAGATTAACTTCCATGGAATAAAAGAGGCAAAAATGAGGTAAAAATCATCCTCAAATGTGCTGTTGTAAAAGTTTTGGAATAAACCATAGCGATTTCGTACGTTCGAATGATAGTAGCATCTTTCAAAAAGCTGCCTCGCTAAATAAAAATGACTCAGATCCTTATCTTAGGCATGTGACCCCGAAATTCACGAAAGAGTTATTATAGCCCGTTTTTCCTGTCTATGGACGCGCCGAGTTATATCTAAAGGCGTGGCATAAAATTGCTCGCAATTTAATTTATTTGTAGTGCCTCGAGCGTTAGTCCTTGAAGAGCCCTCAGTTGGTCCTCAATTTGCAATTCTGCCATAGCCACCGCGCGATGGAAATGACCCTTTGGGGCCGATCATTGCGCGGGAGAAAAAAACTCGTTCCGAGTGAGAATGCTGAGCGATTCGAACATTGCGTTGGCAATCATTGCATCACGGACTGACCACGTTCGAATTATGACCGGCAACACAAGAGATGGACTTTTGCGGAACGTCGTTCAGTTTGTTTTTCGAAATTCCGAATTTTTGTGTGCGGTATGTAATGTCCGGAAGCCGCCACATGTCACGTTTCTAGCTTTCGTAGAAGGTTGAAATTTATGCTAAACAATGTCATTTTCAATACATAATAGTCCCTGCTTTGTAAACGTCACGATTTCGCCTTCTGAAGTTCCCATATCAGACAGCAGTCAGCATTTGACGCTACTGAGCTGCTGAGAAAATGTAATGGCATCTTCCAAATATAATGGTGGCGTTTTTATCTCTGGTAGATTTTTAAAATCAGACAAACTAAGGAAAAGGCTGATACGTTTGCCATAATATCATAAATGACTCTTATCTTAACAATTTTAATAAACAGTGGAATGAAATTTTTCCATTTTGTCAGGATCACAGTTTTTGAGTTATTGGGAGTCCCTATTGAGAACACCCAATCACTTCGTTCGAAGTTTACATTAAAATTTCCCAACTTGCTCCAAGTGGACATTTCCTCGAAACTGGTCCATGCAAACCGGTAACTTTGGCACGTTTTCGATAAAAACGTCCCATAAAAAAATCTGGATGGATAATACGTAAGATATGAATAGATTAGCTATAACGTAGCTCGCGAAACGCATACGAGACGTCGGCATATGGCTCCCTAGGATAGCTTCCTAGCCAAATTTTTTTCTGCTCTGCGGTTTAGCTCAAAAATGGTGCCACCTGTTTTTTCGTCACCGCAATTGCTCTCCATATCGTAATCCGCCCGAGTGTGAACATCTGCCATAAGATTACGCTCTAGACCTCTAGCGCCATACAATCCAAATCTAAAATAAAACGCCCTCTATACCGAAGTCGGAATTTTCTGGGCGTGTCAGATGTTAATGCCACCTGTTGCGGCGACGACGGAGAAAACCGCGCGACTTGATAAATAAAGTGCTGTTTAAACATCGTACGAGGTTGTTGTCTACCTTTAGGGTTTTTTCGGGGAAATGTCTAGCGTATTGCCGGGAGAAAATTATACGTCGAGGAGGTTACACCAACCATCCGCCCCCTTTGGATGGGAGGAGTATGATTCGTTTCACATCAAAGGACGGTGTGATAGCATGATCATTATAAGTTTGCCGAGAAGGTACGTCGAGAAATGTTTCCTTAAAAGGAAAAAAAAATATCTTCGAGTGGCGTAATTGAGAATCCTCGATCCCGCGCCTCGAGGTAAACAAGATTTTTGACACGTTCTAAAAAAATACAAAGCTCTTCTTTTCCCGCGATTAATCTAAGAACGAGGTGGGGGAGTTCGGCATTTCAGATCTGCGTTATTTTCCCCTACTGAAATTGGATCCTCGCCAAGTTTATCTTTTCAGAGGCAGGGTGAGAACTTGTTATCTTCCTGAAATTTCTTACTTGGTGCCTCGACAGAATTTTGGCGTAAGATTGAAGGGCTAATATAAGCTTTCATCGCCGTTCGCAGCGGCCACCTCTTCTGTAACTAGATGTGGCTAACTGGCGAAATTTTAATTGAATCCGTGAATTGTATCCGTACGATACGTGACGGGGAGTTTTCAAAATAATTATGTATGTACACGCAGCGCCGTAACTAGCTTTTTTAGCACCCGGAGCAAAATACCAAATATGCGCCCCTTCCATAAAAAATATCTAATAATAAATAAAAATAAACTATAAATGAAGTAATTTCTCACTATAGATATACATAATTTAAATACATAATTATAAATACCTACAATTACATACATAATACACACATACATAATTTAAGTACAGAAAGTCAAGGACGTACCCAGGGGGGGGGGAGATCCGGACCCCCCCCGGTCTACAGACATTTGTAGAATCTGCGATAACCATGCTACAAAATTGCTGCGTTGCCTCTTGCTACGCTGCCACTTGCTGCGTTGAGTTATGAGAACTAAAAACGCTATAAAAGTTTATATTATTTGAATGGGACTTTTATTTAATCAATTGCTGGAAATTGGTTTTCGGCCTCAGACCCCTCTCCCCCCTCTCCCCCCTCTCGTGAAGTAAATCTCTGTGTACGTGCATGCAGAAAGTGTAAATATTTTAATATTAAAGAGTTATTCTACGTGACTTTAATTCAGCAAATTCATCAATAACATCATCGATATTTATAGTATGCGTAATGTCTTGATCAAATATAGTAGTGAAATCGCCCCTGTCCTTGTGCCATGCAACCTCGCACAACTTGCCATTAACAATTTTTGCGCCCCCTTCTTCAGTTGCGCCCGGGGCAGATGCCCCGCTTGCCCCGCCCTAGTTACGGCACTGTGTACACGGTTAAACAGGTTATGTTTTCGAACCGGATTAAAGTTGAACTTTTGTTAAACCCTCGATGGCTCTTTATTTGTATTCAACTGGTTCCTAATGTAACCAATCGAAATTACGCGTAAAAATGTAAGTCGAGCGCATACGACCCTCCCCAAGGCATGAATAGAGCCCGCGACCCTAGCATTGGGAGGCAGAAACGCCAACCGCCACGCTGCCAAGGCCGACAATTGTTGCCGAGTCGGTCGAGTATTCCAGAATACTAATGCCACGATTGCAGTAACTGCTGTCGATTCTAATGTTTACGTTTACTCCAATCGGCTTCATTGGATCGACTTTTCCTATAGTATTACAAACAAATAAATAGCCTAATTCTGGGCCACTCTTCCCAGATTTATCTCTCATAAAGCCCAGAATGTCAAATAAATTATACCTCGATAGATGGCAAACAATGCAAAGACAAACCGAATGGAAATGTCATAAAAATAGAATCGATTCGTCGTAGGAAAAGCTAAAAATAGATGGACGTGATTTTTCCCAGTATCTTTCGCGCGTCGTCGTTCTTTTTCTGCGGAATTCGATGTCCGACGCGCCTCGGCTTCGTTGCTGCGAGAGTTGATGAGAGCGAGCCAAAGGACGGAAAACGCCCATTATCTAATCGGTACTCGAACCTGAGCTAGCTCGGTGAGCTATTCGGAACTCCAATCCCATCGCGCGACTCAACAATTAATTTGACTTTAAAAGCGCTCGCGCACCAAATTGCGCGCTCCTCTGTATCGATCTTCTTTTTCCGTCCGGTTAATTATAATCTAGCCGGCGGATAACTTTTGTCCTCCCATCGAGGCTGAAAACGCCGTGGTTGCATTTTTATTTTTGCGCTACGCGGAAAATCTCTCGAGGATTTATTGCGCGTTAATCGGCGTAGCGACAGAGAAAAGAAACGCAAATTGGATGGATACATTTGAACGCAATAGAGAAATTCTTCTCTGTTGACTCAACGCTTTCTCTTGATTCAATTCCGGGAAATGTTACAATGAGCTGAAGCGTATAATGATACAAGCGAATGAGGTTTTTTTATTCTGTGGCGCCTTGGGTCTTCCCGTTTTTGAATAATCACAATAAACATAGCCGATTGGCCGTGCGTCGTAGCATTGGTGATATGAGAGATTATTACATCTGTTTTGTAATCACAAGATGGAATCTTCACGCTTATGGACTAGTTGATTTACGTTTTATTTCATGCATATTCATTCTTTCAATACGGTAGATTATTCGTTTGAATTGGTCTTTCATTTCTTGCGATAGATGGAGACGTGCTAGTTATTGCTACAAGTAATTTACAGTCATGTATAAAACGAAGAAATAATTTTTAATTGAAAAAATAGGCTCTGTACCTAGCAGTAGAACGGTTGCATGTGCCATCAAAGAAAATAGCAAAAATCATGTTAATGATGCAATATAACCGTATTATCAAAGTTGAAAATATTTTTTTTTAATGCTATGGAATAGCCATCCTTTTAAGTGAAGATTTTTTGTTTTAACACTGCTGCTTTATCCTTTCTTTTATGTCACTCAGGGGACCCTCGTGCTGTTTTATCGTTTTTATTTATCTCTCTCTTCATTTACGAGACTTTTTCATTCGGCGCATGAAGATGCGCGAATTTTCTGTCGGACAATCCATGGTCTTTGCGTCAAGTTCGAATACGCAAAAGTATTAACGGACGAGGGTTTTTAAAGAGATTAAAAGCATTTCTACTCGTTCTTAAAAAAAGGTTAGGCGCTACTACATCGTCTGGCTTTAAACCAGGGTCAAAAAAGTGACTTCACTTCACGCTCTGGGACGAAATGTAATTCCACCTGTCCGCTTCCTTAATCTCGATTTACTCGGCCGACGTAACGAGTTCGAGGAAATTATGCAAATTTTCCAAATGCGGAACGCGTGTTGATGTTTGCCTTTGTTTTATTTTTTTTAACCGAGTGGGGAGTTTGTTTTTCTTATAATCGCGGAGCGTTTTGAGGATTAAAATTTACGACCCAATAACAGTTTAAATGGTTAATTCGTGGCTACCAACCTCTAGGATTTTTAATGGCGTGTAGTCCCTAATTTGGACGTGGCGATGCAGGTCTGGCAGGAAATAAGCATCAATAATTTTTATTTCCTGGACGCATGAATCGGAATAGCACTTAAGGTAGTAAGCAGTATTACAATGAAACTAAAAGTATAAATTCAACGTGCGTATAATTATCGGAGGTCAGGGAGAATAAATGAAATACACAAAAAAGAAAACCTTTTCGTGGAAGTAACAGGATTATTTTTATTTTTTTTTTAAATATTAGAGGGGGTCATGGCGTGACTCGTAAAGACGAAACAGGCCACATAATTTCATTTAGCGTGACCCAAAAGCTTTAAACTGTACAATATACTTGCATTCGAATAATTAAACTTACGAATGTGAATTTACGATACCTCATGATTGCTGCTGTCGAAATATTATTATCGCGATTATTCCCACCTGTTTGTTTAAAAATTAAATTAAATTAATCAATTAAAATTGGTCCATTAATATTAAATTCAATTAAAATTAACATTAACTAAAATTAAAAATTAATCACTTTATTTAAACAAAAATAATCTATTCTTATATAGTTGTTGAAGTGTTTTTCAATTCTTTAGGCTTAAATATTATTTTTGGCATCTTAAATATAGAGGTACGGTGAATAAAAGATAAAACTACAAAATTCTGCTAACATTAAAACATTAGCAAGAGAAACATTAACATTAAGACTAAAAAATTACTTGGACAAGTACTTGATCCATTACTTCCTTGGATGTTTGCGTATAAGTATGCATTAATCATCCCTACCTCGTTTTATATGTTATTTTTAATTCATTTTAACCTCTGTAAATTTCTGTATAGAAATGGATTCGAGTGAGAACAAGTAGGGGAAGACATGGCAGAGTGACGTACGGTTAGGATTCCGAGACTCCGTGACCGCTACGGTAGCCATGAACTCCTGCCTCGACTCTGAGAAATCTAACTTCGAAATCATCTGTAAATAATAGCGCAGTTACTATTATTGTGTGTGTCACCTGGATTTCGAGTCTAACATACATACATGAAAAATAAGTTTAATTCAACAATTATTTTCAGGCGGTAGCCATGGCAGAATTATTGTTGCAAGGCAGCGTAACGCGCACGCCGAATCAGCCTAAGGTCGTCACTCGTTTTCCCACGATTTTCTATTGTGGCCCGAAGTGCCCACGTGTCGTCCCTTATCTCTTAGATGAAACCGATAGAAAGGGACTTCCCGCGGCGTCCTTTCAAACCACGTGTGGAGAGAAAGGAAGGAAAGAGGCAAAGCGGAAATAGAGCGTCCACGGTTCCGTTGCAAATTTCGGCGTGAAACTCCTTCGCTGCAAAATTCCTCAGACCTAATGACGCGACGGCAATGGCATCCGAGATAACGAACGGCCCTGCACTGAATGCGGATTGCCGCAAACACGGTCCGCGTTACTTTCTCGCCACCTAAGTGTTAATTAGGGCCCAATCCATCTCGGGCCGCCTTTCCCAACGACCTTTTTCATTTCGGGAAGGTCCTGACTCAGGGAAATTGTCCTCAGCAGTAAAACCGGGAATCAGGAAAAGGGGCATCTAGCCAGATGTCTTTTGTTCTTCCGCGGGGACGGTCTTTTGAAGCGGCGAAGTCCGACGATCGAAGTCTCCTCTTCATTTCCTCTTCCTTAATAGCACGCGTTCCGTATTTTTGTGGACGCGAAAGTATCCCACATAAATAGCTTACCAGATGCAGCTTTTTGTTCAGCGGAAGTGAAGGATAAATGGCGTTACCACTGGTTTGTTTCTCCAGCTACACATGTTACGAACCGCTCAAGGACCGCGTGAAAACTATCCACAGTATGCGTGTGGTCCACGGACCTGGTCTGGGACGACGGTTCTTTGGTATATGTTAGTTCTGCTCTTACGACGTACTTTTCTATCAAATTATAACTTTTCAGCGTCAGGGGATAGCAATAGTGAATTTACAAGTCTTGTGATACAACATAGATTTGCTAGTAAACTATTGAGTTTGTCTTATGGCCGAAAAAGATTAAGAATAAGCATAATAGAAAAAAATTAAAGTAATTTTTCAACCTTGTTGTGGCTATTGGAGATACCTGAGATAATTACTTTTCAACTTTTTATTTTTAAGTGCTTATTCTTGAATACGAAATATAATTTAACCTGTACCTAAGGAATTATTTAATTGCGAGTAACACAAGAAGTTATATTGCTGCTATCGTATTCATGACGAAAGCTAAATGAGATCTTCGGGAGATGCAGCGAGTGAAGTGAAATCGATTGTGTTCAGTAAAATTCTTGTGGAGGGATATTAAAGTTTATTCCGTCGTGAATGTTAGTTAATTCGAAAAAGTGAGCCCCGACTTATCGATAATACTTCTCGTGATTTTTCCGCTGCTGTTCTTTCAGAGGTCAAACATTCCACGCAAAAATATTTTCCTCCATAGTTCTCCATCGTACGCTGGATAAGAGGCATACTTGCTGCATTGCCTTCCTCTCTAGAAGAATTCACTGTTCTTACTTTTATACGGCCCGTGATTAATGGTTGCTATAGCTCTCCTTCATTCTCGGCCTATTTTCTCTTCGCGTCCCATCTCTTACCTCTTGCCTTCAGAAACATTTTCATTAACGAATGTTCATTTTTTCTTTTCTCGACACACTTTTCTATCGTCTCCTAGCTGCATTCAGTTCCTTATTGACCCTTCACTCGAATCTTGACATTTTCTCGCCGTTCACTTCACGTAAACAACTAGCACCCTATTTATTTAGAAGTTTTCCTTTATATCGTTTTATCAATTGCTGTTGATTTTCATTCCAGAGACATTTGGACATTGAACATTAGGGAACTTTTATATAAATAAATATGTGACACAGACATTATGTTTATCATACGACGGATTCCATGCCATTACATTAAAAATGTTATGATCTCAAATTTGAAATATCGGGGATAAAGGAAGTTTGCGCAGTTAACGATGAAGCATCCAACCTTTATTGGAGCTGAAAGTCGAAAATCTTTACATTGTAAACATTTCCATCATATCATCGGCTCTGCTCTTGCATTGGAAAGGTTTTCCCGGTTTTTACTTATACTTTTTTACTTTACGTACTTACCCCTGAACACGTTTTGATAATTTTCTCGATGATGTCTGTGTGTGTGCGTGTGCGTATGTGATAGCTTTTTGTGGTTCCTCTTAACTCAAAAACTATTATTCAGTTCAACGCGAAATTTTATATTTAACATTTTTATAAAAGTCACAAGAACGGATTAGTTTTTGGTAAAAATCGGTCAACCGGAAGTGGGTGTTTACTCTTGTCACATCCGTTATTTTGAAATATTTGCTGGAATATTTGATAAATGGAAAAATGTTTCGGAATAAAAGTTGTAGAAAATGTAATTTTCTACAACCTTTGTTTGAAACATTTTTCCATATAATGCATTGTTTAAGAGATATCTTATATTTTAGCTGCCACCACCATCTTCCAACGATTATTGCTAACAATTGACGCTTAGTTACATTTTAATAACGCTCCAATTTCTTTTCTTAAACGTTGGAGCTTTGTGGCTATATCCAATATCAGAAGGCTATGGTTTGAGTTTATTTCTGTTTATTAATAAATGCTATTTAAAATTATTTTTCTTCGATTTCCTCACGAAAACTTGATCTTAAACAGCTGTCTTCGCTGAAATAATAACTATTGTTCCGTAACACATCGTTTGAGTCATTTCGTTGGTCATATTCGGAGGAATAAATATTTTTAATGGACTCAGACTAATAGAGGCATGAAAAAATGGAGGACGTGGTGGAATAACCATGTTCTTACCATCATTCTATGGATCATATATCATTAGCCGACAACTTTAAACGCTTTTAATTTCTGAAGACCACTCAACTATTTTTTTTGTTTTTGCTCAAGAGCATAAAAGTATTTTGGTCATTGCAAATCTCAAACCTCTAAGATAAATCGGTTTTATCATGTCTATAGAGGAAGGTGATAGCTTAAACAAATTACACTCATAAGAATCATATTGGGAAATTGAGGAAAATGCTCCGTAATTGGATAATATTCTACGGTAGTCTCTGTATCTCGGAAATATAAAATGTTCTTGGTAACTTATCAAAAGGAAAGGTAGGAGTCTTATCGCATCTGCGATAAACGTGCCGATTGCAGCGTATTTTTATCGCGCGCCACTTCAGATATAGAATAAACACGGTTGTAGTGTTAAAAATTCCCCAGCCCGAGGTGAAGAAGCGATTCGAGAGAATCGAGTACCTGTCGTAGGGCGTTCAAAGCTAGCGCCTGTCCTTGTACGATAAAAACCACTAATTCCCTCGTCCGTCTCCCGCCGCAATCTCATCACTCTCTTCCTCCCCATCCTCTCCCTCCTTCGATATTCGCTTCTTTATATGGCGTTCTTTTTCTCGTGATCGATTCGCGCTTGTTTTTTTCCCACTCGTTCTTTCACGCATGCATAAAAGAGTCGGTCGATGGGGATGTAAGCAGTCCCATGGAGGGAGACACCAGCGACGGAGTCGTGACTATTTTAGGGAGGCTAATGAATGGCATTATTTAAGGAGTTTTTTTTTATATATGAGTAATAGTTATGACTCGGTTGAATTTTCGCGGGGTTGCGACCCCGTGAGATTTCTCCGCCACCCCGTCTCTCCTCTACTCTCGCGTCGGCGCCTGGGTCTGCATCTTGAAAAGATGAACGACGGTTAATTTTGCTCTAAACGAGGTGAACGCCCGTGACGTCCGCAGGAATTCATATTCGACAGACGTAACAGACTCCTAAGTCATATGAACGTGACATCCGTCCTTTTAACCTACGCGGCTGATGAGGAGCGATATTTAAGCTTTTAAAATATTAATGTTGGAGAGAACCCGTGTAACTACGTACGCCGTGGTTATTTTGCGAAGAAAACCCATTTGAGATGAAATTTTTAAAAATTCCATTTCATGTTCTGAATGCACAAGACTTTAATAATTTTCCATTCTGATGCGTTTTATACTTTAAAACAGGCGTGGAATTGAATATAAAAATAATTTATCGCTTGAAATTGTTCAATTTTAGAGGCGAGGCGTATTTACAATGGTTTAGATCAATTACTTTTTAAACAGAATATCTGGCCTTCAGAAACGGCCATGCTTTTCTACTAGTTCTTATCATAATCCTCGTAATTTTATCGATATGTACACTTTTATTGGTGTGTAGTAGAACAGTGGCTCCAAACCTTATTCGGTCAACGTACTCCCCTGGCTTTGAGTAAAGCTTCATGTACTCCCTTCTCAATTTTTATAGGAGGTAAATTTTACTGTTTACCATGTATGTGCATACAAGAAAATACACATATAAAGACTTTTCATAAAGAAAACTTGATTAGGTACTTGAGAAAAATAAATTTTAAAACATTATTATATTATCTATAAGAACATAAATAATTGTTATCAAAACATAAGCAACAAACTTATTAGTGAGAATCTTGATCTTGTTTGCTGTCAACCAACAGTTTTATTCTTGGAAAAGTTTTCGAGAGAGATACAAGGACATCATGTCCAGCCTCCAGTTTGTTCGTCGCTTTGGTTTTGATTGAAAAGAGGACTGAGTATCTTGATTCGCAAAGATAAGTGGTAGCAAACGGAATTAAAATCCTGTAAGCTCGTTTAATAAGAATTGGATATGCTTCTCTTAGTGCATACCAGAATGTATGTAATTTCATCTATTCAAAATCAATGTGGAGTTTCTGATTATTAAGCTGTTCAATTAACTCGTCTTTTTCTCTGTTGGCATCGCTTATTTTTTCTAACTCAATACGAAAAGAATTTTTGATCGAAATGTCACTAATTTGGTCAGTCGGGATGATTCCTTCAAATGTCTCTTTCAGATTTTTAATTATATAATTTATAAAAGAGATTGTCTCAAGAGTTATTTTCAGTACTATATATTGCAGTTATGCCTCTATGATAGCTGTTACTCCCAGGTCTTGAATGTACGTACTATTATTACCAACAGAATAAGACTTTTATACATAATAATAATGTACTTACAAAATAAACAAAATAGGAAGTAAATGCAATTGTTTGTAATATTTTTGTGCCGTCTTCACAAATTTTCTACAAATTTTAAATTCTCGAATGCGCCTTGATGACTATCTCGACTCGTCAAATCAAAACAGCGCTTGTTTGACAATTGAAAAACGTGATATTCGTGTGGTAGTCACATATTGCTAATAAATGCAGTTTATGAATTTAAGTTCGTATAATTCGACAATCGTGTTGTAGTAAAAATGAAGTATATCATAAAGGTAACTGCATTGTGTTTTTAGACTGAAAATTTGTTTTATCTGCCGGCGAAAATGCGAACTAAAAAGAGTCTGTCAATATATGACGTCACACACTGAGGGTAGGAGGGGGGGGGGTCTGGCTTGTGTGACGACGAGGAGTAGGGGGGTTTTGAAAAATGTGAGGTCACAAAAATAACACCAGCGCCATCTACCAGAGAAAACTACGTATACATACTCTATCTTGTCCGGGGCACCAAAATCTTTTGGGTCGCTCCTGATCTCACGTACCCCTTGATTGGGCTGCACGTGCCCCTTGGGGGTACATATACCCCAGGTTGGGAACCACTGTAGTAGAAGATAAAAGTTTAATTAATAATTTAATGAATTTATCGGTAAACGTGAATTTTTTAGTTTAAGAAAAGAATTAATGATGTATTTCCTTTCCAGATAGTCTCATTATTCTTTTTGGAAACGATGAAATAAATTTTCAGCCACAAATTCTACTTTCTCCTATTTTGACAACATTCTCCACCTTTTAGCAGATTTCATTTTCATTTTCTATTTAATACCTCTAAAAAGTAAGTCGTAACTTTATAGAGGCTTATTAAAAATTACTATATACAATCCTTGACTTTAGATGTGGCTTACCTTCCTTACTCGTACCTTTCTCCCTGCTGTACTGGATAATAAAACGCCGGCTTATCAATAGCATTAGGTGCAAATAATCGTAAAAATTTGTACAAAACACGTCATGCTCGTTATATTATCGCAAATACGATGTTGTTTCAATAGTTATATAACCTCCGTGAGTTCGTAACACGTAAATCTTATCTGGTTGCCTTATGGAAAGTAATTGTCTCCTTTGTTTTGACGTTCATTTATCAGACACGGATGAAAAAATTCATTTTGCGTCGATAGTATTCGCCCATCACCAAAGTAACGTAAACAGTGCACCTTTATCTAGATACTAGCGAAATTGACCGTCAAAAACGACGGGCGGGAATGAATGACATGCTGAATTTATTCAAAATGTAGATCTTTGCTAAGCGTTACTTCAAAGTAGCAACTTAGAAATTTCATTTCTCGTTCTCAACATTTAATGAACCTCTTTAAGTAAATCTTAATTATTTTCCGTTTGAAACGACGGTTAAGAATGAACGATGCTTTGCTTTATAATTAAAAGATCCTTAATTATCGGAATAGTGTATATCAGTGCTTCCCAAACTTTATGCATCTCCGAGTCCCTCTTAAGGCGTCTAATCTTACCGTGATCCCCTTAACCTCATCTATTTACCAGTAAATGTGAAATTTAATGTTAATTTTTAAAATCATAATTATGTATTTTATTTCAGCAAAAATTAATTTTATTTTAAATATTTCCATGCGTAATATTAAAGAATGAATTAAAAACATTCCATCTTCTCGACCCACCTGAAATCCTTTTACGACTTCTAAACGGGTCACCGCTCCCATTTCGGGAACCACTTATATAGGTATATATGTCATTATTGTTCCAGTAATGGTCCTTCATATTATAATAAACTCACATCTGCTTTTATTCCCTAATATAAATTATTTTACCGTTTCGAGTACATATCATTATCTGCAATGCCGTAATACATTAAATTCCAGACAAGTCAATTAATCAGTTCAAGATACAAATAAAAAAATGTGTAATTTCCGTCGATCGACATAACTTCTTAAAATGCAAATTGAAATATTTCATATTCGTTTTCATCAAAATCAAAGAGAGAAAAGACGCTTGTGCAGCTAAAATTGATTTAGATCGAAATGAGCGCTGTTATCTCTATTTATCGCGGTCATAATTCAACGTATTAGCTCTTTGAGGTATAAATCGAATTTTGGTTTCCAATGTAGAAACCTATGTTGTCTATTAAAATTATAGCTTGATAGTTGGCCCACAGATAACAGAAAAAAAACATATTTTGGCGAGCTTAAACGCGGCAATAATAATCACGACAACAGTAATTTTCCTTTATTAAAGCGTGCCTCGTTTTTTTTTCGGATTTGATGTCCATTACTAAGCTGTTTCGGAACTTCAAGTTTTATTTGCTGGAAACAAAAATTTCTTTCTTTTTAACGTCAAAACGTCAAAAGTTCCGTCCTCTTGTATCGATTCTAGCTTTTTCAAAATATAGAGAAAAAGTATTCTACAATCGTTCACATGTTAATCAAAAATAGAAAGCAAAATCATCTAGAATCGAACTCCTGTCCCTGAACATAAACGATGACCATTTAAAACTTGCAAGGGGACGCGTCGAATATCTGGCAAATGATTAATCGAAATCGATCGGATTGTTCTTTAGTTATTCGCATTAGACCGTAAAATCTTACAAACAGAATTACAAAATGACAGTAGCTTTTATTATAATAGAGATAATAATGTAAAGTAAATATTTATAAGAAAATATTTGCTAACGTCACTACTTTTTGGAATTTCCATGGCATGACTGATAAAAACAAATAAGCGAGCGCGTGTGCGTGAATATTTTTAGACGTTGCTGATTTGTCTGAATAATAAAATATCGTCCTTCGTTCTGTAAAAATAAATACCTACGGCGATTTTATTTTTGACACTTTTTTGCCTTTACTTACGCGCGATTACTATGTAATTTAATGTCATATTCCATTCTTTGGGACATACACATGATAGAAAATTACTGTACAGGATTTCTGAATACCTGCTATTCATCGGAAAAACAAATCATGTAGGTTCAGCAGTTAATAATTCTGGATGTAGATTTATGCAAATAAAAATCACTGAAATTTTAATTAATTATTTATTCCACGATATGAAAAATTTGATAAATCATTAAAATTCAATGACGGTTGTGTAAGTACCTGAGCTGTGGTTTAGAGCGGTATTTTGTGCACAATCTATTTATTGCCATACAAATAGAATTTTAATAAATTAAGCCTTAAATTTATCGGTTTCTAACAAATTTCCCAATTTCACTCAAAGCTTTTAGTGATAGGATATCTATTTTTAAGAGCATTTTATGTAAAACTGCTGCGGCGTTTTCCATCAAAAATGGGATATTGAGAAAGAAAAATTGAAGAATGTTATTCGCGCGATGTTTCGCGATCTTCGTACTTAACTGCACTCGGCTCGATGACGCGTAGCGTCAAAGCGGTGCCCACTCTTTTGTTTCACCGAGGAAGGCGCCTCTCCTCCATGAACGCCTATATTTTTGGGCGTCATCCCGCTTATAGTCTCTCCCTCTTTCTCTCTCTCTTTCAAGGGAGAAAGAGAGGGAGATAGAGAGAGAGAGATGGTACCACTTCCCGCCTCCTTCCCCCTTTCCCTCTTCCTCTCTCTTTTTCCCTCGCCATTCACGTCACTATGCCCCCCCCCACCCCACCTTAATCTGATTCCGCCATCCACCACTCCCCTACCCCACTTCTCCTGCTTCCCTCTCTCCCTCTCTCTTCTTCATCTTCCCCATCCCATTCGCGGCTAGTTAAACTCTCCCCTTCACCCCGCCAACTCCAAAACCCCTTCATCAAGCACCGTGTCATTGTGCCAGTGGAACAAACGAGCCTAAGGCCCGAGGAGCGGCTGGGAGCGAGGGGCCCTACTATTGCTATATACCACGGCACCGGCCAAATAATACATTTTTTTAAAGACCTCTTTAGACGCCGCTGGGATTTCCACCGGGCGATGATTTATGGGGCATAATTGTGGGAGTACGTGTACAAACTCCGAATGCCTTGTTTACATTTGGTTCCCCGACGTCGAGGAGTTCTCGGTTGTTACTTTGGGGCCCCACCGCCACTACTCGCTGGATGTTAGGGGGGACACGTGCTATGGCGCGGTTGATGGCACGAAAATTGTTGGAATATCGAAGCGTAGGGTTTTTTTATGACCTCGCGAGGAGTGTTTTAATATGCGGTGTGTCGCCGTCCTACGTTATTTTTCTAATTTTCAAGGTAGGAAATATGAAACGTGATTGCTGAAGTCGTAATTGAATTATTGTATTATTTGATACAATACGAGTCATGTAGCATTTGTAAATTTTCTAGGAACCCTTTTCTGAGACAATTTTTATTCCTTTGGAATGATACCGAGAAATTTTCAGTAGGTTTGGAATAACAATTAGCAGTGAGGACCAAACCTTGGCGATTCTGAATCATCGCAGTTTTTTCTTTTTAATTTTTCGCCAAGCCAAAAAACCCAATTTTCTACATCCCTTATACAAATTATAGATTCGAAATTAATGCTATGCTGCATATTTTGCAAGAAATTCAATAAACGTCGTACGGGATGAGTAAGCTGCTTTATCATCCCTATGTAATTAATAGGTCATGGATTCTTGTCAGTTGGACTTCAATCTATTTTGTAACTTTTTCCCAACGTGGAATCTAAAAGAGCAATGAGTAGAGTCGAAGTTCGTCGACCTGTCATTTAAGTTGGTGAAGAATAATTGCATGAGCCACTGAGGTCCTCAGTTTGTGCCATCGATAAAATAAAAATTTCCCATGGGACGTTTTTAAATTTCCTTTTCGTTCGAGGAAATTGTGCCTTAAAGTGCTCCTAAATTAGAAAATTATCTTCCAAAAGATAAGCCGTTAATTCGACATAATTCTTCAACGGTTTTATAGTAATTAACGAGAAGTAAAGCCTCTGTTACGTCGTAAAACTTTATCGCATTCCGCCAACATTTTATAAAATCTTTGAAAGGCGATTTGGATAGTGATGATTGTTTATTTCAAACAGGTTACACCGACTTCGTTGTATGATTTGTGTCGACCGCTCCAGCGGGTAGTGAGGTAAATAGGTTTCCTGTCTTTAATTAATAAGATCGCGCGTCGTTGTTTTTTGTCATCGTCGATATTCTCTATTCATCTGACCTGTGCCATTGAGTTGCTGTTAATGCATAACAAATACGCCTAATCCAGCAGATATATTTTAAATGGCTGCTTTAGAAACGGTGGACCACCTAACTCGCCATCCAGCGCATCATCAGTGCCAAACTTTATCATTCGGCTGTTTAGGACTGGGAGCGGTAACTTAAAAATTCCTTCCCGTTTTTCAGTCTTTCTTTTATATGATCGTAAGAATGATTCGAATGGAAGGGATTCTACGTTTGTGAAATGCACATTCGATATTTTTAGGGTGGTTGAACCTGAAAGAATGCTGTGGAATCCAATCCGTTTCAAGAGTTTTATTCATATCCCATGTTATAGACGGGAGAAATGAGGCATCGATATCGCGGTTACTTATGTTCTGCACGAATTAAAAGGAGATACAATTATCTTTAGGAAGAGAAATAAAAACTAAAGATCCATTGTTTTACTTTAAGAGAAATGAGAATCTGTTGTTTGAGAAAATCAAATATAAAGCCCACCGTACGGTTTGAATTCTATGGATGTAAAGGAGGCTTTCTGTTAGCAGTAGGGAGAATCAGATCAGGGTTGCCAACCGTCCGTAAAAAAGAGCAAAAATTGGACATGTCTGTAAGGTCCGTAAACATATCTAGGTGTCCGTAAAAATGTTAAGAAATTTCCAGAGCAGTGTTATTCGACCTTTTTAATCGGCGTACCCCTTAAAATATTTTTGACGAAATTCGTGTCCTCTAGCATATTTTAAAGTTAACAACCTCAGTTATTATTGATAGAGTCCACAAATATATATGTACTTCCTAATTATATGATTTACGTGTATTTTATGCATGAGATAATTACTAGATTTTACTTCGGTATTTATTTACATTAGACATCCTTAATCGTATCTCTGTGAAAGATCTTGCGTATCCCCAGGGATATGCGTACTTCAGGTTGAATATCGCCGATTTAAAAAATATATGTTGATCCTGTATATTCTCATTTTGGTTATTTTTTAAAGTAAAGCAACCTTTCTTTTTCAATGACCACAAATCAAAAATATGAAATAAGAATTTTTACTGAACACATACGAAATTTCTTGTTTCCTTAAGCCAAATAAGTGCGCTTAACTAACGCAAAGAACATTTCTGTTGCCATGTATGAATCACAGAATTGAATATTGTTCACATGTCTTTTTGAGAAATCTTAATATTACGCAAAAAATGCCTGTAAAAAGTTGGATTGTCCGTAATTTTTTTTCATATTGTCATAAAAATCATTTCCACTGGTTGGCATCCCTGAATCGGATACATGTCGGCTACAAAGCAGCCACACTCAGTAGTGATTCACCGATCGCTGATGCTAGAAAGTAAATTCTCCTACTGCTTTTCATCGTCATCAAGAAAAGTGTGAAGTGTGACTTTAATTATTTATATAAAGAATTTTCCGTATTCCAGCAAACGAATTAACGCTATCAAGATTTAAGACAATTTTATGTTTTTATATACTTATTCTGATGGAATGCGAAAATGATTGACGAGTTAGCAAGTGAAGCTGTAAATAGAACTTTTATGTAAACCATTAGAAGTTTGTAGCACTAGTTAAAACCCATGAAATATATGGAACGAATTTATTACGCTTTTATGTTCTGATATAATCGGAATATTTGTTTACGTAATGCGTTTAAGTACTTTAAGATAACCAGAAAAATATTTTTATGATTCTACTAATTTATTCTAGTCTAAAATTGACCACCAAAAAAAACGCATTGGCGTTTAAATATTAGGAACTGGGCAGCGTTTCAAAGATTACTATTCTAAGAAAGGTCGGAGTTGAGCTCGTTTATGTCGCTAAGATGGTTTGAAATGACTTCACACATTCTTGACCTAAGAACATGTCAGAGGTTACATGATTGACGTTTGGCGTAGAGTCCAGTAATAAGAGATTTGATGTCATGGCAAAACATATAACTCTTACCTCAATGATTTTGCACTTGATAAATTCGTGTTTCAAACGAATGAATTTCTTCCATCAATTCTGATCGCTGTTTGGAGAAGTCTGAGTTTAAAATTTATGTCAACGCGAGATATCGAGCTCTAGAAACTGTTCCCGTTCCGGAATACTGACAAACAATCTTTGTCAGGCCAGCAGTAAATTAATTTGTCAAGATAACAGCCCTGGCTCCAAGAATTTCAGATTAGGAAAATGAGGAGAATAAAGAGGAAAAGAGTTGAGAGAAGGGCAGAAACGAGGGAAAGAGAGGGGAAGTGCTTGCATGAGGATTTTTGTGGGGCGTATGTTCTGACTTGAATTTTTCCATTCAGGTGACCTATTCCTATATTTTGGGCATCGACATTTGCCACTATTGGGAACCCTTAGCGGGTGAAGGGGACCTATGAAATTGTCGATAAACTTCGTTTTGGGGCTTGAATTAAAAGAATCACCATATCGTGTAGTTATTCGAATTTTCAAAGAGATGGAAATTAAGTTTGATGGAAGTGTATTTTCGTAGAGATAAGACAGCGGCTATTTGAATCATAATTGACAAAAATTTACCACCACAAAAAAGTAATTTTAAATTCGTTCATATATTTTATTCAATCCCATATTAATATTATGATTATATTTTATAGTCAAAAGATTTGAAAACATCACATGATCTCCACCACGTCCGAGAATCGGAGAGTTATCGTCATGTCTGTTTATCGGCCTTTTTAAGGTTATATGGAAATTAAATTCATAACCAGAGAGGAAAAAACTTATGTAATCGGAATATTTTCTTCTATATCGCTCACTTTTGGTTGACGTTACGTGGGTCACGTGCCCACGAAGTTTCCTCTTCCGAAAGCCTGGAAATCCCCTCAGTATTTCTTCACTAGTTCCCACTTTGCTCTCAAAAACCGTTTTGTTTTTACCTTGGATAGAATTATGGCGCTTATTTACATGGAAATTAATTGACGAATAAGATAACTCCAATATAAAAAATTGTTGGAAAATATAAGACGCGCTTTCCAGCTACACAGCAACCGTCCTCATTGGTTTTTCCAGTCTCTTTGTGGCTTCTGGAATTATCTTTATCATCAACTGGATTCCAGCTATTAGTTGGGATCGATGTTTCGTTTTGTTTAATTAAATTGTATGATCGAGCTTGATCATTTGCGGCACGACTAAATAATCTACATTCTCTACCACCAAATTTAGATCGTCGTTCGAAAGGATCTCTGGGAACACTATATAGAATCCTACGTAATCAAGCGTGGGAAGGAGAAAGCGCGAAACTCTCCTGAAAAAAACGCCAATATCCCTAAACGGGAGGTCTGTTCGAAGCGTTTCCTTTTCGTCGAAAGCAACACTCCTTCTAAGAACGAACTTTTTCGGTGCGCACTCGTAACGGTCCAAATGTATGTGACTGGTTGTTTGTGGAGAGCTATATAAGAGGCCGTTCGCCATAAGATTTAATGCCATTCAATTAGAGTGCACTTTGACACATGACATAAAAAAAACCTTCCACCCCCTCCTCTTCCTCATCCACCCTCCGTCCATTTCGGGGTCGAGGGTAATGCGTTGTGTAGTGGGGCAAGCGAAAGAAAGGGATGAGAGGAAAAGAAGGGAGTGGAGAGATGGAGAGAGAATGAGGGAAGAGGAGAAACAAGGGGAAGGGAGAACGGTGGGGGAGGGGAGGAACTTTAAGTGGATCCGTGGAGAAGATGGCTACGGCTGCGCTGGTAATAGGTGCGTAGACGGAGAGGAAGAGAGAGAGAGAGAAAGAGAAAGAAATAGGTACGCTACACAGGACTGGCAATAAAATGTTAAATGGTAGGGAAGAGGAGGAAAGAAAAGCGTACGGGAAGGAAGCCGCGGTTTGCGGTTAGGAAAAAAAACGTCGATCTATTAACCCATTTGCACAGAGTGACCTTTAATCGGCGAAGACACAGTATTTCCATCAATTTCATGGCAATAAATAAGAGAAAAAATTCGAATAGAAAATCATAAAAAATGTAATTGCTGTCGTCAATATGATGTCACATCGAGAGCTTGCGCTTTTAAGAATCCGACACAAACCAGTGTATTTTATATCCGGTGGCTACTTTTCTAGTCCCTTTGATATTCAGTGGTCATTTTAATTCCTTCCTTAAATCAGATTTCGTGTTTCGTTAATTTTATCATCCTTCGATCCCCTTTAAAAAATGTCAATTGTTTCGAATTCCTGAATGTCGTGTAAATTGCTTGGATGCTGCCTCTTCCGTGCTTCATAGAAAAACAGAAGGGACAACTGGAGAAAGTATCAATACGACGAGAGACTCCCTCTGCGTGTTTGTACGCACGTTTACGCTAACGAATACCAAAAACAAAAATATAATGCGGATTTATTATGATGCTGACGATAATGATTTTGATCGTAGCTCTTCCGAAACAAATGCCGTGGCAGCTGTGATGGTACGAGCGTGAAGGGCGATAATTAAGCGCAAACTAACGAAAATT
Source organism: Tanypteryx hageni (assembly GCA_028673005.1). NCBI lineage: Eukaryota > Metazoa > Arthropoda > Insecta > Odonata > Petaluridae > Tanypteryx > Tanypteryx hageni. The sequence continues at coordinate 96,392,424 of CM054112.1, read as the reverse complement.
AGGAACTCCTCGTAAAACATTTAAACGTAAATAGTTACCATCGAAATATTTTGTTAACCGATGAAAGATTGGAAAAAACTACCCTAATTGAACCAAGTCACTGAGTAAAGTACAAAATATTTGCATTTTGTGGAACTCCATTTTAAGGAGGAATATCAACTTGGTAAAAAATTTGTCTTGTTAGGAAGGGCAAATAAAATACGAAATTTACAAGAGAAGGCAGTGTGTCGGATTATGATTTCTTAAATCGCTTTATACGGATAATTTATTATGGGAAACTATACTCAAACAAGTACTCTTGCTGCATTAAATGATTAAATTAAAATTGAATATAATTATAATTAGTCCATCAAATAAAAAACACGACAAGATTATTTCTTTGGAATTTGTCATAGTATAACGTTATGTGGGCCAAAAACAAAAAGCACAGTTTAAAACAGAAAGTTAGCCGATTCAAGAAATCGGAAAAGCTTTTTGTGAAATTTTTTGAATTGTTTCGATGAATTATTTTTTGGCCCACATTTCAGCTAAATTTCTAATAATTCATTAAAATTAATATTTTTAGGCTACTGCATACCTCTATTTAAAAGCTTAGAAAATATTACTGTAGTCTCTTACTTTCTATCTTACGTTCTATCCGCTATCTCCATAACTTTATTGCTCTGAGAGATAATAAAACTTTCAGCACTATTCTCCAAAATTGGTGCTCGAGGAAATTTTGATAAACTCTTTGTGTACCAACTGCGGACGACAAGCTAAGTAGTTTCAGAGAACTGGGAGGTTGCTTGATTAGAGGGAACAAAAGTTTTCCTCAATTTGAACAATCTCACCTTTACGCAGAGGAGTCGTTTATGAAATTCAAATTGAAGTTGGCGCGTCTTCAAGGCAAAACAAATATTCTGTTTACCTTATGCGAGTTATGTCACATTAACTGGAGACTGCGCAAGAGTGTGTTTTAAAGCGGGAAGGTGGTTGGCATTCGTCGCTTCAGGTTGCTATTATGGTAAGCTTGAATAAACATCATGCACGGTCGGATACGGCGCCGTAGTCTTTTCGGGAGAAGTGCTTCGCGGAATACAGCAACGTTTTTCCTTCTTTTGCGCCCTACCCATCTTCGTGAAGTGGCATCGCTAACGACGTTTAAATTAAAAGCACAGCATTCAGAAGATTTTCACTTGTTTTTTTTGTTACTCCGTTTCACTTTTAGATGTAGATATTATGGCCATTAGTTGAATGGTCGAAGGACATTTCCCCAGGCGACATTCTTCAGAAGTTTCGCTAATCATCGTGCTCCACACAAATGCGAAGCCTAAAATATGTCCATTTAAGATCAATTTCTCTTTATTCGACGCATTTCCATCTTTGTGATTATTTCCGTTCTCTGCAAAATAGCTTTCATGGTCCAAATAGTTCTCGTGGTCCTGGAAGGGCGGATAATATTTTATTTGCATAACTGTGTATGATTACTTATATTAATTTATGACATATTTTGATTGATTTATAATAGATTGGTATAATATTTATTAGTTCTTCGTATGCAATTATTATTACATAATTTGCTAACATCATTGAGCACGTTTAATTAGACGGTATAATTTCACTCATTCATATTTTACCCGTAGTTTTAAAAAAAAGTTTTTTTTAAATGTCTGAATATTGTTCCCACATGTGGAGACAGGATGAAATCAGTACATAAAAATGCACAGATGCGTAATAGCCCTATATTTTTACACAGAACGAGTATGCTTTTCAGCCGACCAAATATTTTTCACTTTAAAGATCTGCTCGAGGAAAAACATTGAACCGTCACCCATTAACAACACAGCAAGGCCTCTAGTTGAAACGGAAGTCAACGCTTCGATGAATGACGATACGCTTGTTTTCGGAAACGTCGGACGGGGCGAGACGAATCCATATAAGGCCCCAAAGGCAGAAGTTACACGAGCATCTTTCAAGAGCACGCTTTAGCCATAAGCGAATCTTGTGAGAGAATTGTGACTCAATGGATGGTTGATTGGATTGGTTGTGTCTGATGCTCAGTTGCAGCGCTGTAGTAAGTCTCTCTGTAGTACACTTCCCGAGAGACCGGACAGAGAAATTCTTTCAATTTGAATCTGCTCCAAAATGAGTTAAGGGAGAGAATACGAAGGAGCTCTTGCATGAGCGCAACGAGTTACTTCATTTATGATACGCGTGTATAAGATATGTGTCGACGGCAAGTGAATGCTGTTTACAACCATGTCCGCATTTAACAAAAAATCAATCAACGCGCTACCCATAGTTTTTTGTATGGAGAATATTTTTCAAAGTAATAATGTTACAGTTTTAATGTTCAGCAATTGCGCTTACAGTTTTTTTATTTATTAGTTATTTATTTTACGTTTTCTCTCGAGTTTGTCGTTACGTCACCACGTATGCTTGTTTTGAAAAGCGAATGAAGCATTGGCGATATTGTGCTGGTACGCTTTATTGGAGTTATCTTTGTCAAAAATGATATTGAGTTATTGATCGATTTATTAAAAAAGATGGAGCAATGCGGTAAATCTCAATAGCGCGTGATTTGCTTTCGTGCGGTGGATATGGCAACGTCTCCGCTCGGCAATTTAAATCGTCATTCTGCTACTTAAAGAGTTTCGAGCTGCCAACGCAGCGTCCATCGAATCTTTGAGATCGCATTCGTTCGCTTTACACACAGACTCGGATCCGATTTAGCGCATGAAATGTTCACTGCTGCGTTTTTTATCCCGGTTCGAGTTTTCACGAAATTTCGGCAAATTACTTTCGCGTGCTTCTCGTCATTTCTTGCGTGCTCCCTTCCGAGTGCAACTCGCGTTTCGGGTGCCGCACACACGCAGCAGATAATGCGAAAGTCCGCCTTCGCCCTTGCGTCGAGTTCAAATCTCCCGAGATTAGGCTTTTAATTTTATTTTCCGGACGCGTTAATTTGGCATGGGATAAGCGATAAGAGAAGAGGAAAGAGAGCGGCATTCTCGTGTCGGCGGGAATCAAACGGAAGCACCACCAAGAAGACGGAATTCCGAGATACGAGTTGGTTTTTTCGGACTTTTTTGATCTAGGACGATAAATTCCCCAGGAAACATGAAGAGGGTTCATTGGCGCATGGTTGAAATAAAAATAAAAAGGAGCCCCCTTTGGTTCCTTCTTTTTCTCCCCTCCGAGTCCGAGACAGAAAGGGAGCACGGCATAGGCGTGAAGGCTTCCATTATGAGGGAAGGGTTGCGGAAGGGTCTTTTCCTTCTTTTAATGTAACCCGTCCCACCCTCTTTCCCCCCCCCCCCACCACCACATCCATCCCCCACTCCGTTTTAGAAACTCATCCCACGAATACACTTGAGGGAAATCACTCTCCTAGACAATAATTTTCTATCTCTCTCTCTATCCCTCATCCTATATCCCCCCCGTCTCTCAACTCTCTCCATATCTTCATCCTCTATCTCTCCATCCCTCCCTCTCTCTCCTCCCCTCTCCCCTTCTCTCTCCTCCCCTCTCCACTTCTCTCTCCTCCCTTCTCCCCTTCTCTCTCCTCTGTCTTCCCCTCTCCTCTCTCTCCTCCTCTATCCCCCTTTCTCTCTCCCTGTATCTCTTCCTCTCTCGCCCTTTATCTCTCCTCCTCTATCCCCCTTTCTCTCTCCCTGTATCTCTTCCTCTCTCGCCCTTTATCTCTGCTCCCTATATCTCCCCCCTCTCCCTCCATCTCACCCTCTCTCTTCCTTCCCTCTCCTCTCCCTCCATTTCTCTCCCTCTCTCTCCCCCTCTCCCTCCAATTCTCCCCCTCTATCTCTCCCCCTCTCTCTCTACATCCCCTCTCTCTCCTCCTCTCACCCTTTTTCCCTCCTTCCCCTCTCCCTCCATATCTCCTCTCTCTCCCTCTCCTCTCTCTCCCTCTCCTCTCTCTACCTCTCTCTCCCTCTCCTCTCTCTCCCTCTCCTCTCTCTCCCTCTCCTGTCTCTCCCTCTCCTCTCTCTCCCTCTCCTCTCTCTCCCTCTCCTCTCTCTCCCTCTCCTCTCTCTCCCTCTCCTCTCTCTCCCTTTCCTCTCTCTTCCCCTCCTCTCTCTCCCTCTCCTGTCTCTCCTCCCTCTCCTCTCCCTCTCCTCTCTCTCTCCCTCTACTTCTCTTTCCCTCCATCTCTCTCCCCTCTCACCATCTCTCTCCATCTCTCTCCTCTATCTTTGCCTCTCTCTTCTCCTCTCTCTCCCCCTCCTCTCCCCCTCTCTCCATGTGCATCTCATTCCTCCCTCTCTCATCCATCTCGCTTCCCTCTTTCCATCTCCAATCTTTCTCCCTGACTTTCCCCCTCTATCTCTCTCCATCTTCCGCCTTTCCTAGGGGTTAACTCCCTTAACCCCTCTCTAACAACACATTTTTTATGCACCCTCCTCTCTCTCACACACACACATACACTTTATAAAGCCTTCCACTCATTTGGTTCGTGACAACGCTTGACCGTAGAAGTATAGAAAAAATTTAAGGAAGCGAACCCACGCATGGACTTTCTCTCTCACACTCGCTCTATTCCTCTCTACGATCAGTGCCCTTCTCATTATTGCTCACGTTGAGTGCCTCCGGGGTTGGCGCTCATCGGTCCCCTATCACGAAATGAATCGATACGTTATGAAAAGCCTTTCGGGAGTGCTGCGGAGGACGCGAAGCGACGATGGTATTGGAGGGATCGAGGAGTAGGAGTAATGCTTCCCTCATGATCTCCTTGACCTCTGTATCGACGCTCGTTTCTCTGCTCTCTCAGGGACTCGACGAACCACTCCTATTTGTATAGGTGAAGTGATGGAGTGGACGTAGGTATCCACACACTTGACCCCTTTTGGAATTCCTACTGAACTATACACTATGTCGCTGGTCGTCCGATGGATCTTGGGAGATATTTTGAAAGGTTATGCTTACAATTGGTGTAAGCAGGAATGGCGCCGCTGGAGAGATAGCGAAGTCAAAAATTACAAGGCTCGCGAGAAATTTTCTTTCGGTCATTTTTATTATATCATGAATTTGACAAATTTAGGAATATTCAGCGGTAAGTTCAGTTTTAACGTAAAATTTATTCATTTACTTAGCATGCCTTTGACAGTGATATAATTAATTTTCATGCCTCATCAATTATATCTGTTATTTTTCGCATGGTTATTTCAAATTATACAGGGTAAGATTTTTATTTGAGAACCATGAAAAATATCAATATATAAATCAGGCAGAAACTAGAAAATTATTGTGATTAAAGTATGATGGTCTTCAAAATTATCTAAAAAAATCTCGAATTAAATTAAAATAACCCTCATACTGTAGACATTAATGTGCTCTCCATAGTGTTTTCCCAAACGGACTGCGGTATTTCTTAAAAGACGTTCTCAATGACATCCCTGGTCCTCGCCATGAGTTGACTGATATTTATGCATCTCACCAGCGATTTTAATTTTTCAAAATATTTGCGAATAACCTTCGAACTTTAGCCAGGTCCTACGAAAATTAGAACCGATGCGAATGACATGTACATTCCCAATTCTAACCTCTGTTCTTGGTAAAGTAATACTGTTTCCAAAGGATACGTTTGCATGTTGGTGTACAATTTAGTGGAATTCTTAAGGGCGTTTCTTGGTGGAATATTTTTCGGCATAGATCTCTTTCTCCTTTGCTAACAAGGTTGGTTATCTTGCGCAAGCTCGAATCAAACCCCTTATCGGGTTCCCCTTCTTTTCTGGCTCCATAATTGCGCTCGGCCACTACTTACCCCTTGGTTAACTTCAAGGGAGGTCTTTAAGGACTTCCTCGCAGAAGAAACGGGCCAATTATGCATCCGACTCTGTTCTCATTGCACGTGAGGCTTCATGGTCCTTGAAAGTGCGAAAAGTTTTCAAGAGAATCCTCTTACATATTCAATGAGGTCATACCACATTTGTTTTATCCACTTCCTTATTTTTTGTTACGTTTTCGCTTCAAGAATCAGACGTAAAATATTAGCCATCGATAAATGGACTACTGTATTTGTGAAATTTTACGCGTGAGTTAAGTTTATATTTAATGTATTATTTCCAATACCTTCTCTTTAAATTTAATAAATGTGTCCAAGTCCAGTAATTATTAAGACGTTGTTATTATTACTCAGAATTTATTTGAAAAACAGGGATTCTAGTCACATTGTAAGATGATATTAATATCCTAAAATACCAATTCCTGCAGAATATTCATCTGAAAAGTTTTTGATATTGCAATTACATCATCATTAGCTTTAAATTTCCAAATTGCGTAGAATACTCTTGGGGCAGGATCATCGTGAAGCGCGTATTTTCATGATTTCCAAATTTTGATGCGGGTAAGAGCAAATGATTCAACAACATTGTCAGTTCGTCATGTAGGAAATAGAAGGACACTAGCTTCACGAGTATGAATCAAAGCACTTCGAAATATGTACAGTAAAACTTCGATTGTCCGAACCTCGTTTATCCGACTTTCGGTTTAACCGACCAAAATATAGATGAGCTTTCTAACCATAGTGGGAAATCATATGTCGATTGCATTCACCGAAAGACGATTCACGCGGTAGATCCTCGGGAGTCGGTTCACGCGAGAGATCGCCCGACATGATTCACGTGGGATCATTACCGCTAGTTATTTAACCACGTAAAATAAAATTATGATTAAATATTCATTAAATGCCTTCTAGTCAATAAATAAATTGTCTCATAGTTTACATAACGTTTTTTAATCTAGAAGAAAATCTCCCGAAATTAACTTCTTATGAGATGGCAACTCTACTGACAGTTCATTCACTCGGGATATCACTGGTAATTTAATTTTAATATATTTGTTAATAATATTTTACTATATTATTTTTATTTCAAATTTCACTGTAAAATTGCCTGAGCTGTATATGAAATACTAAAATCAATACATAATGTTCCTAAATGAGCATTGTTTCCATTATTTACGAATTATCCGACTTTTCGGCTTAGCCTACAGTCTTCTCCCCCATATAGGTCGGATAATCGAGGCTTTACTGTATCAACAAAGGGATTACTCATTAATCAGAAAACATCTCGTCTAAGAGTTATAAAAGTGATGATTGAAATAGACTGACGCCGAAAAAAAAAAACAGATAAAGGCGCTAGCGACGAATATGGTGAGCCAATCAAAGTTTTCCTTCGTCATTCTTTATGAAGGTTTTTGTGTATGCTCGCACGAAGTTAGACATTTTATCGGCTAGAATGTAATTTGTTTCTGGGAATAAAAAGTATCGGAAGGGGGTATAGGGAACTGAGGGCACTCGGCTGACGCCATCTTTACGAATACGCATCAAAACACTTCATCATATCGTTGAAAGGTTTCCTCATTAGTCAGCAAACATATCGTGTGAGCGCTTTAAAAGTGTTGTTTGAAATAGATCGACGCTGAAACGGATCGCCTAGCGGGCTAGTGACGAATGTGCTGAATCAATCCAAGTTTTTTATTCGTAAATTCTTATGAATCGACTTCTATGAGTGCTTGGTTGAAGTTTGATGCATTTTATTGCCTAGAACGCGATATTTTTCTCGGAATAAGAGTATTTGTATGCTGAGAAAACAAAAAGAATTGCCCTTAAGGGTTTTTACGGCGGAATTCAATCGAAAGCAATTTAAGTACTTAGGTATACGCTTACTTGCTTAAAATGCACACACTAAGTTTTTGAGCCCACCTCAGTAATATTTAAATGTAAATGATAAAAACTAATTACCTCAACCGAAATAAAGTACGCGCAGATAACCATAGGCTCTCATTTTGAATGTGCACCGATTTTTCGCTTACGAGTTTTTTTTACGTTTGTGTAACACTTCACTTGCTGCACGTATATTATTCCTTAGGCGAACATCTTACAATTCGGCAACTTTTCTTGCTCACTCTCGCGAGACTTGGTCGAGGTATTAAAGTGTACATTTTATGAATGAAACTGGATTTACGTACACTTGTCATCGCTATATTTACGGCCGGTCTCGTATAAAAAGAGAGGCAGTCTTCCCATTATAAGGTCAAGGTTTCGTCGCGCTGCACCCCGTGTAGGTCATTGAACGTCGCCATGGCTTTAAAGTAAACTCATATAAGATAGCAAATCGGCTTCTATAAAGCGAAAGTTGATTATGACGTTAAATATAGCACGTTTATGTCCAAAAGTGTTTTATATCCTGGTTTTATGGTATCAAAACAACTTAACCTTTATTCATGGCCTCGAAATTTTTTATGTCGATAATCTATTTGCCCGCGCGAAAAATTTAGTTCGTTCAAGTAATGAGTGACAGCGACAATAATCAGGGTTATTGATTGTTTCCTGTAATTTATAAATCATTCCAGCATTCATTCTTGTAAACACAATTTTGCGTCAAAACTTTTTTATTAATCGATTAATGGTGCTCACTTTGATAATATTATTTTTATATTTATTTTTCTGCACATTTTTTCCTTTACTATTTGATTCGATTTAAAATATAATAATAATTTAATGGCAGGATCTACTAATGGCTCTGCGCCAACGAGGTCGAGGGAGGTCCGTTTCCTATATTTTTTATATACATACATACACGTAAAGAATCTAATTTTCATTTATTTTTCCCTCTTATGTTTAGTTTATGTTAAGGTTAACGAAGTAACATTAGTTCTGGACCCCAAAAATCGTCACCCACCACAGTTTCATGTTAACATATTTACCTCATTTTACTCAATCTTTCAAAATAAAAAGGGAAAAACAATGTATTTTTTAATGAACCGGGCGTAAAATAAATGAAAATAAATAAAAATAACTCAGAAGATTATCGAAAGATATTGTTATTCCGCGTCTGGCAATATTAAAGATGTTTTCAGAGGCGTAAAAACGGCGGCGTGGGCGGCCAAATGTCTCGGGCCTTGTGGCCCTCGAATTTTTCTGAACAGAAAAAATAAAGATTTTTTTAGTGATCTCTGTTTTACATTTTAATTTCTGAATGACTTTCCTGCTCGGCATTATTGTTGCACAGAGTAATTTTAAAATGCCTAGCCTTTTCAGCGTATTCTTGATAATTGATTAATATATGCAACTTGGTAGGCTTTACAATGAGTTTAAGCTTTAATTGAACATATATTTTTGTTGGGTGAGGGGAAAGAGGGACCATAGATAATATTTTTCTGCGAGCGCTTCCCCTCCTAGTTACGCCACTGGATGTTTTATCAATTAAAATGAATTATGCGAAGATTCCTTTCGTCGCTCGTTCTTGTTGTAACCGCTTTTCCCTTTCAACACAGCGAGCATGTTTTTCGTGCATGCATGAGCTAATTGTGGAGACAGTTGGCCGGCGTTGGCGCGGAAATCAATCTCGCGCGCAGCTCGCGCCCAGATCTGATTCCGTTCTGACAGTAATCACTTTCAGCCACACGGATAAAACTCCCACGCTCGCATATATTATCTTCATAACATCTTCTAAGGGCAGCTGTTGTTTACTTCATCGACCCGCTCAAGACCGTCCCCACGCCATCTTTTCCTTACTCGGCATCGATATCCCATAACCATAGCGCCCTCGCGTCCTCCGACTGCTACATCAACTCGGGAGAGAGGGAAACGCCTCGTAGACTTTTTGTTGTTTTTCTCCATTTCTAATTCCACCCACTCCCCCTTCATATTTCCCACCCCCCTCCGCTCTCCCTATATTGATGCAAAGTGCTGACGCACATGTGACCTTGCTTTTTTTCTGTCTCAGAGTTCGCCCACGAGGGGTGGGCTATGAAGACGAAGTGGGGAGGAGGGTTACTCACTCTCTCACGACAGTTCGCGCTCTCCCTCCATTCCTCATCTCTCTCGTACCCTTTTGTAGCTCTCTTCTCTTTCTCCTCTTTCTACTCTCTGTTCTCTCTCTCTCCGCATCCAGTAAGGGTCACTCAAAGCAGATGCCGGAGACAGACTGCCCAGCGGGGATTTTTTTTGTGCGTCTTGACATTGGACTTCAAAAAATAAAATTAATAAAGAGCTCCCATTTATTTTTCTCTTTAATTCCTCCTCCAGCGACGACGGATGAGAATCAGAGCCGTTAAAAAAGGGATTTTTTTATTTTTATTTTTTTACATATATATTGCGCGTAATAAATGATGCGGAGTAGTAAAGTGGGAAGGGAAGAGGAAAAGGAGCTTCACTGTGTACTCGCAACTTTGGAATGAATGGAAGCAGTCTCGGTCGCCCTTTTCTTTTTTTTCGTCGCGTCTCTTTTGTTTCGCTTCCGGTCTCGTCGACCAATGCGTCGCGAAAGAGTGAGAGAGAGAGTTGCTATAGTCACCCTTTCTTTCAACGCGCCTTTCTTGTTTTCTTAATCGCGAGTGTGTGAGAAGATTTGGAAGGGGGACGAGAACGGAGGATTGAAATTCCAAAGGAACGTTTGGTTTCGCGAACGGTTTTGACAAACGCTCGTAAGCGATCCAAATAACGGACATAACGATCTTCTTTTTTAAAGCTTTATTCGCCGCGATTGCATCGGACAAGAATTTCCCGTTACATTCCTGCTCTCGATGTCGCTCGCGAGAAATTTTCGCCTTAAAAAGTTTTGGAGCGTTTTATCTCTATTCGGCACGCCTTTATTTCCCGCCTGCGAATTTCTTAGCCTTCAATGCAAGCGAAGATAATGTGTGCGCGCGTTTGCGTTTTCATGTGTATGTATTTAAGTGGGTGTGCGTTTCAAACAAGGGAGAGAATGAGAGTTGTGTCGACCGTACGGATTTCCAAGGAGCAATGAGTGTCCTTGCACTCAGAAATGAGTCGTTAGATGTGTGGTGAGGTCAGACACGGTTTACCGTTATCCTGAGCGAAGGAAGAAGAATATCCTTATTCGTAAGAAAATTTCAATGTGTATAGTAAGAGGCTTTTCAGCAAATCAATCAATCTGAAAAGACATCCATAAAAATTGTCCACACATTTAAATACAAGCACTGAGCGCGTTATATGAGTTATATGCTGACATCTATAGCCAAATGTTTACTATAGATTACTTACTGACGTTATATAAGGAAGTTGCTGTATCGATCTAATTTTGGCGTCTGTTATTTCTACGGCAAGAAATTTACTAATTATGACTGGAAAAGCTAAAGTTTGGCATGTTTTTAAAGACCATCCACCTGCGGAATAGCTTACTTATACTATTTTCTAATACGAAAGACTATTTTTAAGCTCCTTATAAATAAATAAAACGGTGGAAGACGTAACTTTGTAGAATCGTTCCATAGTGTACACAAGAAAAACTCTTTGTAAGTTCCACATTTTTTCAATTGTGCGACCCGCGTCTCGAAGCACTACTTTATCGTCTGGTGTAAAAAGGGCGTGCAGAGTTCAGGGGCGGACTGAGAGGTACTAAACGTCTCGATAATTTGTAAGGAAAACTGACCCAACCCCCCTCCCATTACACTATTAGCGGAAAGTGGATCAAATCTTATTTACAATCAAGTAATAGAATGGAAAGAAAATTTTTCCATGGAAAAGAATGACTCGGAAAAAAAATTGTTTCAGAAGACCGATCCTTGGCCTTACCGGCCCTGTGATTGCACCGGGAGGTTATATGACCAGTCTGCCCCTCAGAGTCGATATACAGGGTGTCCCACGATATGAAGTCACAACTTCAGGAGATGATTCTAGAGGTCATTTTGAGTGAAAAATGTTATGTCAACGTGTCCAATTCGCAATGGTTGCTGAATTATGGGCATTTGATTTGTATTTGTATATACCCCTCTTTCACATACCCTTAACCTCCCCTCCGCAAACTCCTAATCATGTGTCAACTCTGCACTTCCTTTTTCCACCTGGCGATGAAGTAGTACTTCGGAACCCGGGTTGTGAATTTGAAATTAAAAATTGTGAAGCTTGCAAAGTTTTTTCCTTGTGTATATTTTAAGCTCCTTACTTAAGCGCTGAGGAAATTACTTTTCAATTATGTCAGATAAACATTTTATGGCAAACATAACCATCCATTCAATAAGTTAAACTGAGTTATTCATTAACCAAGTAATATAGAATGCGATTTTGGAAATTTAATCGACAGTGATGTCGTCTTATGATGCGTTTTGTCGACCCGCATCGAGCAATAAATTTCTCTTTCGACTGCGTCGCGACAAATGGAATAAACAGGTTCGGTCTAGAAAAAAGAGACAAAACACGTAAGGGTTGCATTGTCCCATTGACTCGTCGTTAATCAGTCACTCGATCAACTCATATATTTCGTTGTATTTGTAACAGAGTTGTTTTCGTGAGAGGGAGAATATCTTTATAGTGCCCAATAAAAATTCCTCTCGGTGATCGTATTCGACAGCTCAAGTGCATCGACTGATAATGAATTCGTCGCAGCCTATCTATCAAGTGTCGAATCATCAAGCCCGATAATACTTTGTAAAAATATTCTCTTGCAGTGCAATCTTCGTTCCTCTTATCGGTGTTTGGAGTCCTTAATCTCGCCTTCGAGAAGACTTTTAGTGCGAGTAAGTGTTTGATTCGGCAATATTAATCTCCCTCGAGGTTATATGCTGTACGGACCAAGAGGTTTTTTGTGGATTAGAAGCCGTTTCTCTTGCCTTAGTTGCGATAACAGAGGAACTTGATGTAATATGGTATTTAAGTTGTAATTTTTTTTAACTCATCCACGAGAAAAAAAATGATAAGCAACTAAATAAATATCCCGCTAATTAAGTGATGCGCGCACTATTTTGGCAGCACAGCGTCACGGTATCTATGCACTTCTGTTCTACCGAGGTCTTTCGTTTGAAAAGATAAGCTCACTCTACGTAATTTTATTTTCGATTTTTCCCTACGAAACTTCTTAAAATTATCCGTGCAGCAGAAGTTTTTATAAATACCACGGCCTTTTTGAAACATTTCCAGGAACTCGATTGTCCGTAGCGTGAGGGGTCAGATCGGTAATATAACAGGGAGCGACCTCTCCTCTCGCCGCATGCGTCATTGGAGTTTTCCTATTTTCGCGGCCAAGTAAGGTCAGCGAAGGTCTCCCATCGTCTGCATCGTGGGGGTATAGGGAAGACGCGACGAGGTGAGGTGTTCTTTCAAAGAGGTGCGCGGACGTGATCGAGAGGGCGAGAGACCAGTGAAAGGGCGCGAGGTGTCAATCTGCTCCTATAAAAAGATCGTTAGGAGACGCCTTTCAATGCAGATCGGATGAATGCTGATAACGAACGGTCGGTCGTGGAACCCGGAGCCCTTTCCTTCAAAGAGCCATGAACTGCTGTCATTCGTCCGTCTGCGATCACGAAGTAAATTGATCGCCCTAAGCGACGTTTCACGATTTTTCTTCCCCCAAAATAGCAATCGCTTCCCTACAGCCATCGGTTTAAATCGAGATAAACTCCCAATAGTCTGACGGCGATTTGAGCGATTTTTTCGTTGCAACCGCTTGCCCTGGTCGAAGGGACGAGAGAAACTAATGCAATATTAAAATAATAACAGGCAAGGATGGACGGCAAGGGGGGTTTTAAAAAAAACTTTTTTCTGGGATCTTAATCTCGACACAAAATCAAATGTTTTTATGTGCTTGCCATCCCAATCAGCACATACTTCGCGAAAAGGTGATAGTACCTTAGGAGTAATTTTATGCTGTAATTTCAGGATGAGATACCTGACGCTTCGCGCCACCCTGCAATTGAGAAACAGCGCGAATCTTTCTTTCATTTTTTTTAACATCGCCTACCTATCATCAAGAATTTATTATCCCCTTGCCGTACTCGATGCCGGACGTTTTATCGTGACCGCGGTACTTAATATAGACTCGGGAGAGAGAGAGAAATATCCCCTTCTTCTTATTGAAGGAGAATTCAGGAGCGACAAGTGCTGCCATTGCAAATTTAACATGAAGAAACGAGTCCTTTTTTCTCGTTTGGAGGCAGTCCATCTCGCGTGTGCAAAGAGAGTCACGCCACGCGTGAATGCATTTAACTCGCCGCGGACACGAATGGAGAGTGCTCATTACGGCGCAAAACCAATCGTCCCTTTTATCTTTGATTTCGACGTTTAAATTTTTTCCGGCCTTTGGAGGATTACCACGCGAAGTGACGTACAATTTCACCCACCTGGTGTAACCTTTTATTCTGTCGGATAGTCGTTCATTTGTAAAGGTTTTATGACGAAACCAAAGGAATAGAATGTTTTGCGATTTCACTCGTGTAAAGACTGTATCACAACAATCGCCATTACATTTTGATGACCTCGAGAGGAAGGACGTTTGGAAAATATGAAACGTAATGGAAAAGAGGCAGTTCATCCAGCTTGCTTCGGTAAAAAAATCCGTTGCTAAAATGTTCGAGGCCGCTTTTGCGATCGAATGTCTCACCGAATGAGAATGAGAATCACGTTAGATGAGTATTCCCTACTATTACTGAAATTACATTTGCGGAATTTCCCCAAGCTACAGTTCATTTAAAACGACAAAATCAAAGAAATTTCGGCGTATCTGAATATTATTTTTAGCCTGATTTATGCAGAATATATTTTTCATAAAAGGGTTGGACTCGGAAATTCAATTTGTTGTACGTATTTTCGGCGATGTATCGAACGCCTTTTGACAACGGTCCTCGCCTACTCTCTAAAACTCTTCGTTTGGAGACAAAGAGACCACGTACATTGTTCTACTTCACGAGATGTGACAGATGGTTGTGAGATCCCTGTCTCTTGGCGGAGGCTAATTTTCTGACTACGCCCTGTGACTTGGCAACATTAATTTCGGGCGTAAGAACATAAGACTCGCTTTAAGCCGAATTACATGCATCCGATATGGATTAAGATTGATTTAACGCAGCATTCTGTGCCACCAACCACATACGAAATAAATTATTTTGTCTTATTTGAATGAATGATCTGAAGCGAAATGAATAGGTAGTTAAATTGATCGTTGGAAATTTTCCGAAAACCGCTGTATGTATCGTAGTTATTTAATTTCTATAAAAAATAACATGAGTAACATTTTGATATTTTCCGTTAATAAATAAAAGGCGATATTATATTTTAAACTATCTAAATTAACTAAACTATTTTATCTCGTCCAGGACTTCTTATTATTAGAAATGGATTATTTTTTTAAATACTGAGAAAATGACCCCGGATATTTCTTTATTATGCTAAACTTTTCCGATAACCAAATAAGTAAGGAAAATTACATACTATATTTATATTATATTTACCTAGAAATGTACCCTTAATATTATGCCTGAAAGGTAAAAAGACGGTAAACACATTTTAAAAATATGAAAGAAACGAAAATCATTAGCAACGTTACATGGCTGAAAAAACGCCCACATCCATTACCGGACTTTAGTTTTCTTTGGCTCGTAAAAATCGATTCCAAATGTTATTTCTTCGTCGCCTGAATTTGTATTCCGAGAAGCAGTACTCGATTCTTTCGTCATTTAAAAAGCGTTCCTTTTCTCCAATCCATGTTCTGCGAGACGAAAATTTTCGGAGGGACATATTTCTTCGTCGCTTTGAGCTCGTTTCTTTTTTCCTCTCGGCGACGAGATGTTTTCCTCTTCCCTCGCCAATCCCCATGGAGGAAAAAACAAAAAATAAACTCCCAGCGTTCTCGCGTGTCTCCAGCTAACGCACGCCCCGTCTCATAATTTTTTGTTCTATTTTTTTTCGCAGTCGGCATGGCGGCGCTGAGCCTCAACCTCTTCGCAAATCCTTTGCGCCGAGGTTTCTTCTGCGGGGACACCTCGATCCTCCTCCCTTACAAGTCGTCCACCATCAGCGAGGGCACGCTTCTCGTCACGGCCGTGCTCGTACCGACATTCCTGGTAAGATGCACGCTTTCCCATGTACGTCTTCCTCCTCACCTTCCATCGCACACGCCCCTCGGGACATGCTCTCCTCTGGCCCTCCCCCTCTCTTGTTTTAAGGGAGGAGTTCTGAGAAGGGGGAAAACTATAAGAAGAAACCACGAAAACTCCGACAAATTTCCCAATATGGGCGTTCCCGCGCCGGACATTTGGGAGGGGTGGAGAAAATATTAAACTTTGAAAAAAAAGTTAATGGAAGGTTTGGGATTTCGATTGGATGATCGAGGGGCATGTGGGAGAAAGTGGGGTGGGGGATAGAAGGTTAAGAGGACGAATGGCTCGATAATTATGTATTTTTTTGGTGAGTTTCGGGGCAGATGCGTTCCGGAATCTTTTATGAAACATGCGCCGTTCTCTTTTGGGGGGAAACTCGTGTGTGTGAGGAAGAGAGAGAGAGAGAGAGAGAGACAGAAAAAGAGGCGGCTAGCTTGAAGGGGAATTTGTTTTTATTTTTTTATTTTCGGACGCGGCGGATGAGAAAGGGTCATATATTTTTTTAGTGATAGAGGAAGGGTAGCCCGTGTTATGATACACTGGAGCCATCGTTAGCATATCCTCCCCTCCCATGTCAGGCGGTATGAGACAAATTTAGGTACAATGAATGTTAATGTATGAGATAATTCGGCGCCTATGAGTAAATTGTAATACGAAGATACCACGCGCAGGCATATACCAATCAAACGCACCAAGTGGAACAAACATCCGCGCAAAAAATAATGAATAATACGAACATATTTACGTTCCGTCGGGAACTATTCTGCTTTAGGTACGAGTCACCCGATACGAAAGTTATGCGAGAAAAAGCAAACCGAAGAAGCGAGCAAACTATAATAACAAATGCCTTCCATGTTGAAATCGCCTCATTTAAATTCCGCGGAAATTCGTGTCTGGAAGTCGGCACGAGCCTACGTGTGTAAACGAAGTACATATTTGCGCACGCATAAAATCAAGGTAGTTGGAAGTTGAAAATAAAAACAAGGAAGCGAGACGGAGTTGGTATGGGATTGGTGAGCGTCTAATACACTCCTAATAGTGCGGACATCCTTGGAGATGGAAACGGTGGAGAGAGGAAGGAACCTTCGAGGCATCGTCCCTTCTTCAGCTGAAAGGACAAGGTTTAATCGCTACCCTTAGACCCTATCTCACCCTGACAACTTTTCGCCACTCCCTTGTTACGTTTATCAACGATTTACGTAAAATAATCATTTCGTCGACGGTGGAAACATTTTTGTTCCTCTGCCGTGTTCATATCTCACGGATTAATATTTATATTACGAGATGCGCTCTAGGGTGGTTGTTGTTGTCAAGCATTGAATTTTAAAAAATATACGGATAGTATCGAAAGCAGTAACAACCGGCTACAACTATGTGAACGCCAACAACGCCATTTCGATGTAAAGTATCAATTCTGACTTTAAAATATGCACGAAAATATTTTTTCTCCCTCTCAGAAATGTTTGTCCATCGGTTATCGTTTGAAGCAATTTTCTCGTGTTTACCACCGATTTCAAGAACAAATAACTCAACAACTCTTGAGTGTTTTGCCGTGGGGGGAGGGGGATATAAAAGGCGCGCTCATTAAAGGCTTTTAACCGCAGTTTTAATCCTGACGAAAACGGGGCGTGATGCATTGCGCAGCTGTAGCGACAAAAGTGAAAGCCCTGAAGGAATGCTTGGAAGCGTTAAAAAGCATTCCTATCGTGACCGTCGGCAGCGGGTACCACAATCGCGTTGTAACACGTCACGGGTTCCGGGCGCGAGACACGGTTCAGGTGAGTGGAGGAGGGTGAGTAGATAACGTTAGGGTTTAGGTGTGGAGGAGTGACCGAGCGAGTGTGAGAAAGAGGGGGGAAAGGAAAAAAGAACAAGATGAGAGGGGAGACGGGCGGAGTGGGAGGAGATTTGGGGTCGCGACCCTCCAAATCTAGAGAGAAAGAGAGACTCCCTAACAATCCCAGTGGCCTTGGAACGAAGAAGAGATGCAAGGTCGAGTGGTTACTGGCATGAAACGCCACTCGTGGTGCTATTAATATAATGGTGATCGGGTTGAGAAAGTCTTGTAAGAGCTCTCTCTCTCTAACAAAAAGTCGAGATGGTCCCTATCTCTCTCTCCTCCGTCCTATCCTTTCGGATGGCCACCTATGAGTGACTTACGAATGGATGCGTAGAGATTTCACTCCTTTTTCGAGTTTTACGTTTTCTTTTATGTTTCGGAAACAGTTATTTTTGAAGTAATTAGTGAGGCATTTTCTTAAACGAGATAAAATTACAACGGTCAATAAGAACGCTCTTTCACCATTCTTTTCTGTTAAATCGGTTTTCAAATAAAAATAAAAACTAAAAAATAACTCGGCTTCAAAATTATGTAAAACATTGTCCTCGGTTATAATTTATATTTTCCAATCAGATATTGTTCCAGTCAATAATAATGACTCTCGCTTTAAAAAACATTCGTGGACTAAATCATTTCATTATAGAGCTTTTGTTGTTTGAAATTGGTTTTGTTTAGATGATAGATGTGATTATTTGAGTGTCTGAGGGTATTGATGGATGCAGCGGAGAGAAAATTTCGGGCCGTCAAGATGAATGAATAGATGCTGGAACAATGGCGAAGCTCATCCGTAGCATAGAAGAAGCGTCGTATCTTTATCGTACATAAATGAAAGTTGAAATCCGGTTCAACTGGAACGTAGCGTGAATTTTCCATCGTATGAACGCGATATTTCGATTTAAGAATATGTCATTGTTTATGGATTCTTTTCACACGAATTGAGATAGGAATTTCTTGCGCAATTAGTAGTCGTAGCTTTCCGCTTCCTCCGAAGTTTCCTTATTTGTGAATAATTTACAAATAAAGCTTTTTAAGATAGTTAACATATGGATGCCCAGCTACAACCGGTTTTGCCTTTGGTTATTATTTGGAATATGTTTGCTGTCGTCGCAGAAAAACGCGAAAAATTCGAAGCGACGTAATATTTCGGGTATCTTTGCGCAGCGGAAGTTGATATTGGAGTGGAACGGATTCCCTTCAAACACGCACTCCGCGCTTTTTTCTCTTTTGTTAATGATAAAACGAGGTCAGTAACATGAGAGGATATTTTTTATATAATAGGATAGTTAGGAAATGTGTAGGGAGATCGAAGCTTGTGTAGGGAGATCAAAGCTCAATGGAGAAGGAAAGAATTGTTTCGTTATGACAACATAAAAATTTAGCATTATTTAGTTTTTATAGGTTATCTTTAAACGCAGAAACGTATTTATTTTATCACTTTGTCCACTTTTGCCTCTACATCACTGTGTCGTTTCAAGGTTTTTGTTTTTACGTATTTTCGATTTTATTGTGATGGGTAGATTTTAGAATATCATTAGCTCCTATATTTTTATTAGAATATTCCATTTCGCTGAAATTTTATTTTGGCTGGAAGTTATGATTACACAAAAATTGCAAACCTTAAATCCTCTTAAAAAAAGCTCACTGTCTTTTTGTCTCTGCAATATTAATTCTACTTCTTCTTACTGAACAGTTCACAAGATTCTACTTTAAGTTTCAAATTTACAGGATTAAATATATCCTTTTAAATTTTACTCTAAAAAATGTAAATTTAACGTGTTTGGCATATATCTATATCTTTGCTTTTATTGCGAAATTGTTTTATAGGTTGCCCGTTCATTAATCTATTTATCACAACGTCGAGCTTTTTCTATCATTGTAAGTAACTAGCAAATCTATTTATAAATCCGTATACATCATTAAATAAGCATTATCTATTTCGTCGGGAGAATTTTTTCTAGCCGAAATTGATGCTTAGTTTCTTAGGAAGAATGTCGATAAACTCTGACCGTCAAAACGAGTTGCTTATTGCCTCATTTTCTGCAATGTTATCAGAAAACCATTGGCGAATATACTCTCTCTCAGTAATGTGCAAACAAATCGTTGTCATAACGGTGGAATATTTAGTAGCGGGTTTCTAGTGGTTCGGTTGTAAAGCTTGTATGCTCTTCATTTTCGTCGAGGTAGCAATTTGCTCGTTTTATTTCTTGGAACCAATGAAATTGGTTTCCCGTCTGTCTCTTGGTTTGGCCATTTGCATAAATTTTGACTTGCACGTAACGGTTCTCGGTAAAGAGACATTTTATCTTCTCATTTATTATTACAAAGTTATATTGGAGAACATACGCGTTTTGTCCGAAGGAATTAAGCCTGTCATCGTGCTAAAGGCATTTGTATCCGCTCCTTACAGCCACTAAAATTTGCATGGAGTCAAAAAATAACAATAACGTCGACCGTTTCACACAAAGCCGCCGATCTTGACCTAGACGGGCACGTCGCGGTATATATTTGTTTTAAAAACCCTAGTTTCTCCGAATGAGCGGCGGGTTCTCATAGAAACAACTCCTACTACCCGGAAGAAGGGTTCAAAATAAATAGAAGTAGAGCGGCTGAATGCCGGTTGTTTGTTTTTTTTCTGCGTTCGTGGGAGGAGCGGTAGGGTTGAGGGAGGCGAAGAGAAGTGGAGGGAGGAGGAGGAGACGGGAGTGAACGGGGATCGTCATTAGCGCATTCTTGCGAAATATCCCGAAAAGATTCCCTCTCCCCCAACGGCCGACGAAAAAAAAACCGAAACACGAAAGAGGTTTCTAATGCATGTCCTCCCAAACGTCGCGTTCCTTTCGGAAAAGAGAGGAGATTGCATCGAGCCGAGAAGGGAATGTACGGAATCCTCCGCCCTCTACGGACCTGAAGGAAATGAGAGAGGATTTAAGGAAAAGGACGATGCGATAGATTTGATGGCTTTACGTAATGTGTCCGTGCGGTTTTCTGTCGACATGTTGTTTATTTTGGGCTCGATGATTCGCCCTGGTATCGATTAGTTTCATCTCAGTTGTGTTTTATAGTACAAATTTGTCGCTTTCGCGGTGGAATGGAAACGGGTGGCAGGAAGTTCTGCATTTTAATGCCTTAGGAAGTTCAGAAATAGATGTTGTGTAGCGATCATTAATTTAGATTGAGAATGATTAGCCAACATAAGAATTATAATTGATAACAGAAGTGTTGTGGCTTGATTCAAGCTTGGTATAAAAAGGTTTGAGCATTAGAATCACCTAATTCAAATCGGTACTTTAAAAAATTTTAAGTTATAGTTAAATCTATAAGGGACAAGCTTTGCCAAAATTAGGCGAGTTGAGTGTATTCTTTAACTGAATGAATAGTGAGTGTGATAATTAATTTAGAAAACGAAGTAGTAAGAAATTAATGAATGATCGGCAAATTCTTCCTCTTCGGAGACGATGGTAGTCCAGTGATTGCTTCGTCAAATGTTAATAAATTTTTCAGCCTATAAAATTATTTCAGCGTTCTGCATTAGTTTTACACCAAATTTGTATTTTTAAGGGTGTAATTCATTCTCATTACCTATTCTCCGCCACAAATGGTCAATGCATAGGTAAAAAATTGTTTTATCTGAACACGTCTCTTTTGAGATAGGCCGAAAAAAATTGGATTTCAGGTCTCACATTAATCGAAACTCTCGAATATTACAGACTTGAAACTGGTAAAGAGTCATTTGAATACTAAATTCAAGAATGTTTTATCCCTGCTTCTCCAGTCAATGCGTGGATTTCAGTCAATATTCCTTCTCGGTTATGAGGAAAACGTATATGCTTAGGCTTCAGGAGTAAACATGCCACAGGTTCCTACGTCTGAACCATCTCCTGTTGATAGTTTGGGTCTCAAAAAGATAATTTTTTCAAGCAAGAAAATCATTAGTGAAGTTTTCCCTCCTAAAATCGCTCAGTGCTTATGACTCTCCTGAGTGGATTCCCTTGTTTAACGACCGAGTTCGCTTTGAAACAGACATTTTTCGCCTGTGAGAGAAACACCTTTACTTGTAATTTTTGTCCTCATGAATAATACATCGGCACAATAACAAAAACCGGCTTTGAGCGAGGGAATTAATTTTATTCCACAGACTGAGAGCGAGCATATATCCAAATATAACCTACCTTTTTTCTTATAATTAGTTATCGTCAATTCGTCGCGACCGTCTGAACGGTCGGTTTTTATCGATTCGACCCTCGACCGAGACTAAACAAAAGTAAATAAATACGCCACTCTTTTTTCGGCACCTCCAAACAAACAGAGAGTAGTCACCTGGCCCTCGAAGAGGACGGACGTGCCTTTCACTTCCTCCTGCGAGCGCTGACCTGTCTGCGAGCGACACCTGTAGTAGTAGCAGTAGCTGTAGTTTAGCTGTAGCCGTATTGTTGCGTTAAGTAGAACTAGTATTTTTTCTATTTATTCTATTTATTTTTTCATCTTCTTACATTAATTGTTTTGTTGTAATTGTAGTTTAACTCATCTTTGAGCGTAAAGCTTACTCATCCTTCTCTTGCCGTATCATAGTAGTTAATTGCGTCTCTCAGCCACTAAATCCGTAATCTTTGTAATATTTATTTATAGTAGCGTATTACTTTACTCGTTCTTAATTATTTCCTTTTACCTTAGCATTTCTTTAGCTTCTAAATCTACATTGCTCTTGTGCTAAACTTTCTTGCTTATTTACTAACGTTGTTGGTGTAGTGAAACACTTTCCCTTTCACTTTTTACCTGCGCTCGACCCTAATTTAACCTTGAAGACAGCCAACCGCGTATTTACGTTAGGTCTAGTATATTTATATAGATAGTACAGATTAGTTAAGAGGATAGGATGGCTACTCCGAGGACTCCTGTTTCCTCCTTCTTGCGCGACGCTGGTTGCGAGGCCATGAGGTCTCGGATCACGGAGCTGGAGAAGGTGGTTGCGGACCTCCTTCAGAGGGTGGAAAGGTCGGAGGCAGCCTTGGCGCGTGGGAGGGGTGCGGGTTCTTCCCTGAGAGCAAACCGCGCCAAAATGGCGGCTCGGGTTCGCCTGGGTGCGGAAGCCGGCAGAGCGATCGGGGAGGCTCCTAGCTCCTCTTCGCGGGTCGAGGGTCCTCCGGTCCGGAAGCCCGATGAGTGGTGTGTGGTGTCCACTCGGGGGGATCGTGGGGTGGTGTTGCGGAGACAGGGAGTTGGGAAGGCCTCGGTGGCCCCTCTTCCTGTTAGTAATCGGTTTGCGGTGTTGTCGGAGGACGACTCCACTGCCGTTACGCCCGTGCCCGCTCCCGTCTCCTCGGTGGAGGCCGGGCCCAAGGAGAGCTCGGGGGGAAAGAGAGGGCTGTTAGTGATAGGGAGCTCCAACGTCCGGCGTGTGGTGGCGCCTTTACTGTCACGGGCCCGCCGGGAGGGAGTTCACGAGCGGGTGTTCTCCAGGTGTATACCAGGAGGTTCGGTGCCCCAGGTGACGAAGGAGTTCAGGGTGTCGGTATCGGGCACGGGTTGCTCCTCGCTGCGGGTGGTGGCCCATGTTGGTACCAATGACGCTTCGAAGCGCGGCTCCGAGGAGGTCTTAAGCTCTTTTAAGGACTTGGCCGCTGAGGTTGCTCGTGTCCGAGAGGAGTCTGGTGCTGATGTGCGGCTTTCCATCTGTAGCATTGTTCCTCGGACGGACTGCGGTTCTATGGTTTGGAGCCGAGTGGTCGGGCTGAACCGTAGGCTGTGGGACTTCTGTAGGGGCAATGGAGTGGACTTCGTTGACCTGAGGCCGGTCCTGGACTCATGTAGGGCATCCCTAAACGGTTCTGGTGTGCACTACACTGCCGAGGCTGCGGAGGCGGTAGCGCGTAGGGTGTTTGAGCATTCTAGGGCTTTTTTAGGTTAGATTTAAGCAATTGCAATTTTTTAGCAAGCGTTGAGATGCACGCCAATAGTAGATCAGATGGTAGGTTAGGATGTAGGCAGCTTGCCGGTACGGGATTAATTGAGAGCACAATAGGGGAAAATGTAAGAAATCCGTGCGGTAACAGAATTATCGAAGGCATGGGGATAAACGATTTTCCATGCAACAATTCCGTAGATAATGCGTGCGACCTTAACAACGCTATAAACCCGACGTTAAGTAACAGTAGAATACATTCCAAGCGTAGAAATAGTCGACAAAGTAGGAAGGATAAGGAGGCAGTAAATAATAATAATTATAATCTTAATAATAATAACAGTAATAATAGCTCAGTAGAGCGCGAGGAACCGTTACGTAGTCATAGCGAGAAATTAAAAATCATTACGGTTAATTGTCGCAGCATTCGCAGGAAGGAGGCCGAATTTGAACATCTTATTCGTAGTCTGCGTGCTGATGTAGTTATAGGCACTGAAAGTTGGCTTACGGCAGACATAGCCAGTCAGGAGATCTTTCCTCGTGACTATAGCGTATTCAGAAAAGATCGATGTATCCGGTCGGGAGGTGGAGTCTTTATAGCAGTTAGCAATAAATACGAAAGTTACCCAATACAGATTAACGACGACGAAGTCGAAAGTGTTTGGTGTCGTGTGAAAGGAAGCGACTCAAAAACTATAAATATATGCGCTTTTTATAGACCCCCAAATGCGAGCGTGGAAACTATTCATTCTCTAGAGAAACAAGTGGCGACGCTAAATTCGTCTAATAAAGATAAAGCCATTATAATCGGGGGCGATTTCAATCTTCCGTCAATAGATTGGAGGCATAATTGCTTTTATCCCGGAGGTAGAGAGCGTGAATCGTGCGAGGCGTTACTAGAAACTTTCGGTAAGCACTCATTGTATCAATTAGTGAGATTTCCCACGAGATTTAATAATATATTAGATTTATTTGTTACTAATCTTCCTGAGCGTATGAATAGAGTATCTGACGCTGAGGGAATAAGCGATCACAAGGCAGTTTACGTGGAATTTCAGTTAATTATTGAGAAACAGGTTAAGGCCAAAAGAAAACTTTATGTATTCGCCAAAGCCGATTTCACAAGATTTAGGTCTTTTCTGCGAAATAAATATACTAATTTCTGCAATTTAACCGATAGTGCAGACGTGGAGGAATCCTGGTGCATGTTCAGAGATATGATGCGAGAGTGTACAGATAAATTTATTCCGAGCAAACAGAAGCGTGATAGTGCAGAACCTAGATGGTACAATCAGGAAGTAAGAAGCGCTCTCCGACGTCAAAGAAAACTCCACTCTCGCGTAAATAACACATCCTCAACAGCTACGGTCGAACAGAATGCAATAATAAGGCATCAATACAAGGAGGCGCGCTCCATAGCCAGAGTAGCAATGCGTAATGCGTTTAACAATTATAAAAAGAAGGTTTTACAGGAAAACTTGAAAGAGAACCCAAAAGCATTTTGGTCTTACGTCAGGGAAGTTCAAGGTAGGGGCCCCACTATTGCGTCACTGCGGTCGGAAACGGGAAACGTAGTTCACGATAGTATGGATAAAGCAAACCTATTAAATCATCACTTTCAGAAAGCTTTTACTCGTGATGACGATGAATGTGAAACCCCTATTCCTATGCGTCAGGGCGATTCGATGGAAGATTTGGTATTTTCGGAAAATGGCATCGCGCTCCAACTTCATTCAATTAAGCCAAATAAATCTCCTGGACCGGAGGAAATTCCCGCGCGTGTAATGAAAGAATTAGCTGCTGAAACCGCGCCGTATTTGAAAATTATATTCGAGAAATCCATTAGAGAAGGAGTAGTTCCTAAAGATTGGAAGGTGGCACATGTTACGCCCATCCATAAGAGTGGCGACAGAGAGAACCCCGAAAATTATAGGCCGATATCCTTAACTTCATTATCGTGCAAGATACTTGAGCACATAGTCTTTAGCTCTGTAATGCGCTATTTAGATAGTCATTCATTGCTTAGCGGATGCCAACACGGATTCCGGAGAGGTAGATCATGCGAAACGCAGCTCGGCCTGTTCGTGGACGATTTGTTGCGATGCGGAGAGAAAAATACTCAGGTCAATGCCATATTCATTGATTTCAGGAAGGCGTTCGATAAAGTATCTCATAGGAAATTAATTGCGAAGTTAGGACAATGTGGTATCAATTCGAAAGTTGTCGGTTGGGTGAGAGACTTCCTCTCGAATAGGGAACAGATAGTTGTCATCGATGGGAAATACTCGTCCCCCGTTAAAGTTGCTTCGGGTGTTCCTCAGGGAAGTGTATTGGGCCCTCTGCTCTTCTTAATCTATGTAAATGATATGTGCTCGGTTGTTCGTAGTAAAATTAGGCTTTTCGCCGATGACACCGTTCTATATAATGAAATAAAAAATCAGGAGGACCATCAGTCTCTGTGTGAAGACTTAAGAGCCATTTCAGCGTGGTGCAAAGAATGGCAAATCGAAATTAATTATACTAAATGTGCCGCAGTCACGTTCTGGAAAAGTAAGAACAAAGATTTAGGTTTCGAATATAAAATAGATGAAATGAGTATTCGACAAGCTGAGTATGTAAAATATTTAGGAGTAACCATTTGTCGAGATCTTTCGTGGGACATGCACATTCGTCGAGTTATAGGCGCGGCCAACAAGAAACTGGCATTCATAGGTAGAATAGTACGGAACACTACAGAGAAAGTACGCGAAACATGCTACTTATCACTGGTAAGACCACAAGTGGAATACGCAGCGAGCATATGGGATCCGTACGAGAAGGGACACATAATTCAACTAGAAAGAGTACAGCGCAGAGCAGCCAGATTTGTAAAACAAAAGTACGAACATAAGGAAAGCGTCACCTCTTTATTGAGCGATTTGAACTGGGTATCACTGGAGGAGCGTAGATTGCACTCAAGGTTGAAACTTCTAGAGAAATATAGGTCAGAATGTCTAAAAGAGGAGGTAGTGGGAATAATTGTGGCACCGACGTATATAGGTAGAAATGATCGAGACGATAAAATACGTGAGATCGATTGTAGGACGGAACGTTATCTAGGCTCGTTCTTTCCGAGGACAATAAGAGATCACAATAGGAAATTTCGAATTGCGTTAGACAATCTTTAGGTAGGATTGGTGCATTGCACCCCCTGCCACCCACCAACTTGGTGAATTGCAGGGTAACTTGTAGATGTAGATGTAGATGTAGAGGCATTCGCCGACGGGGCCCGTCTCCGCCGAAAACTATTTCCATATTATTCGGACTCGATTACTTTTTTTGTCCGGTCCATATCACGCCAATTAAAAGGATCATCTTGGTAGGAGGTCGCTTCGTTTGCGTCAAGGCCGTAGAAAAAAAACGTCTGTCGTCCTGAGGGAGATAGAGAGGGCGCCCTTTTCGGGCAGGTCGGGGGAATTTCAATTACGAGAGCGCTCGAAATTCGTTTTCGGATTAATGACGATGTCGTTGGGTTACTGAGGGAGGACTCTCGAACGAATGATGGCCATCCACCTTTTAAAAAAAATTTAATGAAAATTTCGGAAAAAAATTGAGCTTTCAAAATGTTCTAGGTACAGTTTGGTCATGTCAACTCAATTTCGATTAATAATATTCTTCCGTAGACATTTTTCTTCCTGAAATTACTTATTGCTATTTTATCGTTTTAATTGTGTATTTTGTTTTTGTTTAACTCATGTTACTGCGGTTTTATTTTTTATTGTTATTATTATTTTGAAAATTTCCACCAATCGGTATCTCAATATGAGAATAAATAAAATTAATAAATTAAATAGCAAGTATGATTCTCTTGCTAAGGCAAGAGGTGGAAGTACGTTTTCTTAATATTTTAGCACGTTTTTTCGACTTCCTCTTTGGAAATGGAGCAACGGTTGGAATGTAGATCCTCACTAGATCTTCCCATTCGTTAAAACTTCACTCCTCTAGCTTCAGTAGTTAGGCTATAATACCATTTCAAACCTTTGAATTTTCCGACTTTGTTGCCACCTAGCGAAAAATCGAGGAGCTATTGGGAAAATCCAATCAATGAATAATTCATAGATTAAAACGAGCTATCTAATTGAAAAATAAATTTCCAAATATCTCGTAGAGCAAAAATGTTGATAGTCCACAGACAGTGATCACCTCAGAACTTTTTTGCTTTTAATAAAACAAGCTAAAAATAAATTAATAGAATGAATAAAATAAATAGATTACATGGAAAATAGCACTCGATTTGACCGAACTAGCTCCAGGAGTAAGTAGACTTAATTTTTGAACAATTTACTTGCTATATTTTATCAACCTAAGTCTGCATACTATGACAGTTCGGGACAAATTTCCTCATGGAATGAGAAAGGGCGTCGGACAATGAGTATCGTGCTGGGGATTGATGGAGGATTAGTTTTCTTTCCGTGTCCGATAGCCTTCTCATTAACCGAGCCCGAAGTCTTTTTAACTTCTCCGTTACCGTCCGGAGAGTAGGATCATAAAACACGTCCACATGAAACACGAATTCGTTAGTTAGGAATCTGACCGGATCTCATTATTTTTTGTTTTACGCGTTGGTGATACATTATTAATGCTTATTTTCAATTGCTCGGGGCAGTAGACGGACTTTAGTGATATATGGTCGCCAGAGTGATAAAAATAATTTTAGCGTCGGCGTGAAAAGAGGGTGGTTCTAAGCTGAGAGCGGTTGGGTCATCAATCACCTAAGGGACTACCTGCTCTGATTCTTGGGGCAGGTGCATTTCACCGGCCTCAGGGGGGGGGACAAACACAACACTTCTGTGTTCGGGGGATCTGACCTTGAGAGAGGTCGTACCCCGTGAGACCTCATAGTTTCTTTTCGTTGGAATAGGTTCACACCTGCTCAAGACTTCTTTCTCCGTTCGTCTTGGTCGGGAAATCCTCTTACCTAGCTTAGATTTCTGTCATCGGCCTCCCAGACTGGTGGCTTTCTTAAAAAAACCTACAGGGCATTGTGCTTACGAGAGCTCGGCGCTACTTCTCGGTAGTTTATTTTCCCATTGCGCATTGCAAACGGACAGGGAATTGATGGGGGATTATATAACATAAAAAGGAAGAGCTTTAACGGTTACCCCATATATCATCTACAGAAATGTACCCCAGGAATGTTGAAGGTATGCCTTTGGTTTAAAATAAAAACAACTAATATTTCTTTAAAATCTCCACACCCAAAATTCAATCACGTATGATTAAATTTTAAAATGACTGATATATTAGTATTTTAACCTCATTCAAAAGAGCGTCTAAAATTTAAACATGATTTTGAATAGGTACGTCGAAAATCGGAATGACAAAATGTGAAGTTGGCCCTTTAAAATGCCCGGTTTCGTTCACTTAGCCGAAAATTGTACTCTTTCTTTAGGAATTCTGTTGGAATTTACAGCTTTTTACAAAATAAAACTGCATGTGACGGAAAACCAGTTTCTTTTTCGCAGGTCACTTAATTTGCACAATTTTCGCGAATGAAATGTGAAAAGTAGATATTAGATATATATATATATATATATATATATATATATATATATATATATATATATATATATATAAATAACAGCTTACTGAAAAGGAAAGGTAAAATGGATATATGGATGTCAACAAGGTGTTGGGATGAGGAAACCCAGTGAACACTCACCAATCAGACGACTTCAGGTTGGCGAGGCCCCGGGGATGTCGAAGCGACACACGTAAAAGAACACTAAAACACAGAAACATCACAAACGTAGAAGCTTTCGGAATTATTCCTTCATCAGTTACAGAGAGAGAACTACGTTTGTGATGTTTCTGTGTTTTAGTGTTCTTTTACGTGTGTTGCTTCGACATTCCCGGGGCCTCGCCAACCTGAAGTCGTCTGATTGGTGAGTGCTCACTGGGTTTCCTCATCCCAACACCTTGTTGACATCCATATATATATATATATATATATATATATATATATATATATATATATATACCCAGTGAGCACTCACCAATCAGACGACTTCAGGTTGGCGAGGCCCCGGGGATGTCGAAGCGACACACGTAAAATAACACAAAAACACAGAAACATCACAAACGTAAAGCTTTCGGAACTACTCCTTCTTCAGCTACATATATATATATATATATATATATATATATATATATATATATATATATATATATATTCATGGACTTAAATTTACTACATAAACACACACGATAATAACATCTTACTTTACCAAATATTTACATACGGCGAGATAATAACTGAACCCCTCGATCGCTCCTCGGCCGTATCGATTGCCGTTGGCCTACCGTGCCCAACCGTATCATTATTCCAACAGGTGAGCAGCTTTCGGACTTTTCTTTTCCCTTTCTTAGTCCTGGACACCCAAGGCTGTAAGACCTTTGCCCAGATACGGTCTCATTTAGAACTCCTCTCAAAAATAAACCTAACCCAGACAGATTTAACGGTTCCCACTCGATTGGTCAAGATGGCTCGAGAACCTAGGCCACACTCTCTCCCCCGAAGCGGTATGAGAACCTTGGTGTCGGCAGGAGACACAAAGGGATAGAAACACTCGGCGTATTTGTAGAACGTCAGCTAATATATAAAGCCGGGTTCCCGAGGAATGCCTGTCGAACATGTAGAAGGAAAGCGGGGATTCCGGAAGGCATTTTTTGCGGCTTATTTTTTCGTGGATTTGTGTTAGCGTAACACAAAAACAACCCTTCTTCCTCCCCTTATGGAAAGAAAAAAGACAGGGCCTCTTCATTTTTGTGATCTCCGGAGGGCAGAAAAGCGAAACCATCTCTTCCGTCACGTTCGGGGATGGTTGATATTATGGCCTCTCTTTCTCTCCTCGTGTCACGGGCTGTCAGTTTGACTCACGTTCACTTCCAGAATCAAAGGTTATGATGGAAGAGGGTGCCACCAGAGATGAAGGAGATTTCTTCCGTGTCCAGGTGGTCCGAAATCCGATATCCTCTAGAATTTACGAGTTTTCTCTTCGTGGCGAAGGAACGAATCCGTTGTTTTTGACGCGATAAATAACCCTTTCCCTCCCATTTAAGCTTTACCTTGACGCGGTACCTCGGTTTTCGTTGTCGAATAATTCGGGAAATTTCGATGCGTTTTCAAAAGTTTTCGGAAGGTGATTTACCGCTCCGCCTTAATTCGAACGAAGGTTGCCCTTTTATGACGTTGACTTATTTACCTCGCGGCGTGTTTTGCAGGGATGGAACGATCTCGGGGTGTAATTTCTTGTCGAGATTTTTTCCAGGAAAGGACTCGATAATGAAGCCGTTGGTTATGCGCGGGAGAAAATTGAAGCTTCTTATAAGTGCGGGTTTTATTGGAACTCGATAGTCGGGTTAGGAAGAAAAATCGGTGGATCTTGGACGCATAAATTTGAATTATCGAAGAGGAATTCGAGAGAGCGCCTGGAAATTTCCGGCGAAGATTATGACGACCGCCATTAATCATCGTATTGGAGTTTGCTCTGAGGAATTTAATTTACTTCCGGCGATCGCGCGTGTCTCGCGTTTGATGAATTCTTTCACGCATAATATTGGCTGTAATCCAGCGCTAGGTGGTGCGAGTCCAATTTCTCCCAGATCAAGGGAGTGACTCGTCTTTTTTTCGTCGCCAAGCGTCGTTGCAGTTTCTACCATGCGGGTTTTCATTCCAAAAATGCTCTTTATTTAGAGGAGGCAGGACGAAATGGTTGGATTCAAGAAAAACAGAGCTGAAATCGGGAAATTTTCAAACGCATTGGAAGTTTTTCATATGGAGAAAGAAAATCTTATCGTGATCAGAATAGAAAATAACATTTTACGGTTAAATTGGATGTGTTCGTATTTGGCATCCTTATTACGCTCGTAGTAAAAGGACATTAATGACTGGTAATTAGCTAGTTAAAATAAATAATAATAAATTGAATCAACAAAAGACGGACAAAAATGCTAAGTGCAAAAATATTGTATCACAGCTAATTCATGCGTGAATTATTATCGCATCTTCCAAATAAAAGCAAAGAACTGTTATATTAACTTTTTAGCATAGGCATCCTATGCCATTGTCGTTTACGATAGTACTCACCTAAAAAACGCATAACACCGCCTTAATTTATTTGTCCTTTGTGGTACCGCAAGTACACATGCATGTGGTACTTTCGTCATAACTAATGTCCTTTAAAATGAGATTATAAATTATTTGTTAAGAACATATCCTATGCACTTTGTGTTGTATCGAAAAATACAAAGCAATCATGTATTTCCACCTGTTTCGAGAAAAAATTGGAAAATGAAAATTAACAAAACATAAGTATTCCGCGAGGTCCCCGTCTATCTACTTTTAACCCTTTACAAAAGAGTAAGCGCCAAAGTACAGTTACGGTCTTGAAGGGATCTCTTATAACAGGCGTGAATCGTTGGCAGTTTTACTTCACCATCGATGACCCAGCCGAGCTAATCTTTAGTGGGCCGTGACATTTATCCTTCCTATCCTACCGAGGGTTCAAGAATTATGCCGTTTTCTCTTTGTCGCCCAAATGAAATTCTTCCTATATACATATTAAACTGTCAGATTAACAAGAGAATAACATAAATATGATTTTTCATTAATCATGTACTGAATATTATATAGGTTACAGATATTGCCACAAGACGGTTGAGCAAACCGTTTTAGTATTTCATCTACAAATAGCCACCCTCAGCGCTAAGACATTAGAACCGACAACCAGTGGCGTAACAATAGGGCAGCGTGGGTGGTCAAGTGCCACGAGCCCAGTACACTCGAATTTTTCCGAATGTAGAATTTTTTTTTTAGCATTTTGTTTTTTTTTAAACCTAATTTCTGAACGACTCTCCAGTTAATCATTGTTTTTGGAGAGAATAATTAATTTAAAAATAGAAATAAAAACAATTATTGTGATTTCCACTAAACACTTAGTGGAAATCACAATAATAGTTTTTATTTCTATTAGGGAATATTTTCACAAAAGCCTTCCCAAGTGGAGTTTGTAGGTTAAAAAGCCTAGCCTTTGCTGCGTATTCCTTATAATTTATTAATAACGGCAACGTCTTAGGATTTACAACGGATTTCAGTTTTAATTGAACATAAATATATTTGTTCGGTAAGGGGATGACCATCGATAATATTTATTTCCGCGAGCCCTTCCGCTCCTAGTTACGCCACTGCCGACAACGACCGATGAGTAGAGCAATTCTTTGTACTGAGTATGCGCATATAATTTCAGTTACCGATTCATGGCTGTATAATTTATTTCAAGCGAGTCGTAGACTGAGATCGGTAATTAATGTTTAAAAAAATTCTGTATGGAAATTTGTATACACATTGGTCTTGAGAAAATTCTGAAAGGTCTTCGTAATCTTGTTCGACTCCTGCAGTATGTATTTTTAAGTGTATTTGTTTATCGTTGGAATACTACCTTTATTACCGTCTCGGTCTGAAATGAAATTTTGTCGGTGGAATTGAATGGGGTTTCTGCCATTTTTTGCGTAGAATATATCTACTTATGCAAATAGAAAATCCACTCACTTTAATTTTTATTGCATTCTACGGTATTTCGGCTACGGAGATGAAAAATCTCGTCTCAAGTGTGCCGTTCTGCAACATATTAAACTGTTAACAAAGTGGCACATTTACATGCGGGTTTTCTTTTTCAATTCACACTGGGTATAATGATGTCAGTTTTGTCGAAAACTCTCAAGAGGGTCTTGTTGTATAGAGACTTTGAAGCAGAATAAATATAAACATGCTAAACTAAAATTTTTATCGGTTTTTTTCCAATAATGGTGGTAGGTTGGAAATTCTTTTCTCAGACGTTACGTTCGGTAATATTTCAGCCTCCCATGAAAATCGAAAGCACGTGTGATTCTTTTTGCAATCGTACTTTCGATAAATAAAATGAATAGCATTTCTTTCAGCTTCGATCGAAACGAGATGCGATGGCACCCAGCCAGTCGGTTGGGTTGGGTTGCTAGCTTATTCGCGGACCGCGTCATCGGCCGTCGTTTCGCCCGGTAAATCGTCTCCGTCGAGACCGATCCGTCTCTTGGAGGTTCCGCTCCTTCTGCAAACAAAAAAAGAGAAGAAGATCGCCGCCCGCATTCTAAAGGACTATAAGGAGAAAAACCTTAACGTCGGCGTCATCTGATGGGACGGGTTGTTTGCGTCACTCGCGAATCACGACCTGTTGTGTAAAATCCCGTCGAATAGACACTTTTCGTGACTCTAGCGAGTGTTTTTCGACGTCGTGCCAACGCTTGCGAGATACAGTCCCGTGCGCTGTTGAAATGCGACCTGTTTATCTAGGCGTTCTTTCTTTTTCTCCCTCGCGTACTGCTCTATCGTGGCGATCCGCGCGTTTCTCGCGCGCGGAGGACCGCGCGCCTGTAAAGGGTGACGAACGCCTTCTTCTGTGATGCGTAGCGTTTTCTACGAAAACGTGGAAAGAATTACGCTATCGAATTCTTTTCTCTCGTACGCAACCGTCGTGAATTGCAATGATCTTAAGAGGAGGGTGAGAGAGAGAGAGATAAGACCTTGATTGATCGAACAAGTGCGTCATGGCGAGCGTATCCTTTTCGCGAATGGCCGTGATGCTTAATGCGGCGCTCGGATGTTTTTTTTTCGTTTCGAAATGGGTTCCGGTGGAGGGAAGCGTTTCGTTTCCTCAGCCGGAGTCGTGATGTTTCCTCCCGATGAAAGAGGATTGGGTGCGAATATTACGGATGCCCACCTTTGGAACGCAAATTGACGATGCGTCGGACTGAAATTCGTTGTTTCGAGGAGCGTCCTAATCTACGGTTTTTGGGTTTATATGTATTAACGTTGTCGCGAAACTTTGGTTTATCTATGGCGGATTTTCCGAGATTGTCGTGATGGTAGCAAGATGACAATGTGCAGTAACAATGATTGCTACGGTAGCCATAATATTCTAATTTCAATTTCATATACTTAATATTTTATATGCAATTGCTGTGAGATGGGCGATGGAATGCGAGAATATGTTCTCAGAGTTTTACTTTTATTCAGTTTGAAAGAGGTTAAATGCAGATTTTCTAAACCAGCCGTTTAAACCGATAAATGGATGTAATTCCATTATGAGGTTTTTATTGCTTAGCTAAGAACGGAATTTTTATCCTCTCTCGTGGATTTTATTAAACAATTATAGGTTAATTTTTTATTCGACGTTCTAATAAATAATTCACTTGTCCTTAATTTGCCTATTAATTCCTTCCATTTTGCGGAAAATTAATTTGATAAAACTATTGAGCCTGTCGTTTGAAAATTATGAAGAGGGGGAATCTTAACAAGTTCTGAAAATAAAATGTGAACAATGTGCAGAAATATAGCAAGTATTTTAAACGCCATGTTCTTAACAACAGCAATTTGTTTGAAATCATTCTATTTATATTCAATAGAGCCAAATGACCGTATTAAGCATGCAGAAGTTAAACACATCCTTGCGTATTGTAAAGCGTTAATCCTGTAAGCCAAAATAACGAAAATACGAAAATCTGCAAATTTCACTTCCATCGTGCAAACCATTAACAGCTATGAGTGATTGACAGGTATGCATCCTCCGGTACGTGGCACACCATTCTTCGCTTGCCGCCTTTGGAGTTGTGAGCGAGCGAAAAGGAAATGAGACAAGTAAGAGACAAGCGGCGGGACGCGCTGCTAAAAAGGCATAAGAATGGCGAGGTTGGGAGAAACGAATTTGAGGAGGGACTGACGGGAAAGAGATGGAGAAGAGAGGGAGAGAGGATGGAGGGAGAAGTCGAGGATAAGGGGAGAGTGATGTGAAAAGTAGATAAGAGAGACAAGCAGGCCAGGGGGAGGGGTAGGGCCAAGGTAGGGGTGAGGAGGAAGAGCATATTAGCAATGTAATTTAAGTGATATAAATAGCGATCGATATCAAAGACATAAAATGCAAACATATCGTATCAAAAACTCGAAATTATCCTCTTTATTTATATCCTTATTTTCTTTTTACGAGACTATGTTAAATATTTATAATTAGGGACGTACCCAATTTAATGTCTTAAATGGTTTTAAATGAAAGGCGAGGCGGCTGAAAATTAACACTCTGAATAGACATTCACGATCGCCAATTATTAATCCGTTAAAATGTAGGCTAGTCCATGTATATGTCCACTTCGGCGAAGCTTCCCGTTCCTCTAAATTCGCAAGGAGATTTTGAAAATTATTTTGGCCATCAGGGTTACGGGAAAACCATCCACTAACAAATATCAGGTTATTTGCAATAGCAATCTGGTACGACATTTATTCCCGACTGTGGATAAAATATATTCCAGAATTTTTAGGAAATAACGCAGTTGCGAATCGTCCGGAGAAAGTGTCCATGTTAAACAAAGCTGTGATTTAAGTTATCGAGAAATACACGCTGAAAAATATTATATTTCAGGTTCATTAAAAAGATATACTTTTGCGGCGCGTTATATAAATCTTTTAAGCAGGTTTTTGATCCCAAGGCAAGCAACGGCTGGTATTCAAATCAGTGGTTCTTCCGCAGAGAACATCTAAAAAGTAAAAAGGTTTTCTTAACTCCACACAAGACCAATAATAATTGAAACACCTGATTCATGTGGTATGTTCAAGTCGAAAAATAAATATAATCGAATGTAGTTCTTGAGCATTTATTATATTTCATACTTTGTTATTGACCTTTTAATTTGTACATTTCTTGGTCAGATTAGTACTCTCTCGTACTCTGCTCTCGTTATTTATTATTTATTATCACTTTTCAAATTTAATGACTTGCTGTTTTATCTTTCATTCCATATTTCATAAAAATATTTATTTAGCCTTGAATATAATCAGGAAACCTTTCTTGAGTTGTAAGATACGGAAACTTTGTTTATTTAATTGAAAGCACATTTTGCATCCCGACAGAGTTAGTGGAATCTTTACGAATATTTTACTGTTTTTAACTTATGCTCTTCTTTTGAACGTTTAGATACAGTTCACCTATTTTAAAATAATGATATTCGTGAATAACCTTTACAGTAAATAGTTGAAAATCGAAGAATGGGTCACAAAATTTTTAAAACTCAGCCAAAATAATTATTTCGTGTTAAGAATAGTTTCAAACATGAAATTCCGTCCACTCCCTCAGCGCACGCGTCGGGCGAGAGAGGCAACAGGAAGAAAAACTGGATTGGCTTGAAGCAATGAAGCGGAAAAACTCTTGAAAGGCGGCAGACATTATCTGTTATTCTCTTTCGGTACACGATTAATCAGTCGAACGTTATCGTTTTCCCTTTTTGTCCAGACGTTCTATGGAGGTTTAGTGGTACCAACGTGAAAATATTCATTCGAAAAGAATTTCGGAAAAAGAAAAAAGAAAATGATTTACTTCCTAGTTATAGTGGAAATCTGTAACAGGATCCTAACTTGATATTGCGAAAGACAGGACACGAGAAGGAGATATGTTTTCGATCTGTGAGGGTATAAATTACCTTTTAACTGCTCCTTAATGAAGACGTTCATCGTCCTCATTTAAAACACATCCTTCTTTCTATCCCATTACAAGGATATCCTTCTTCTGCCTCATTCTTACAAAAGTTCTCACACTCCATCACCCTCTGTCTTCTCGTTCCGATGTTTCTGTCTTTTTACGGCATGCTTCAGTTCCCCACCGTTCTTTCTATCTCCTTCCCTTTCCTCATCCCTCCGTAAGTCGTTCCCCGCCGCCTCCCTGACTTCTCCCTCTCTCTTCTTACCTATCTCTTAACACACCCTCTTACTCCCCAAAAACCTCACCCACATTCCTCCCTATCCTTCGTTACCACCCTACCCGGCAACCTTTTTTCCCCGAATATTTATATCTTTCTCTTCCATCTACTGTTCTTCTCTCCCTCCCTTTCTCCCCTCCCATCCGCTACCGCTCATCTTCTTTTTTCTATCCTTCTTTCTGTCCAATCCTTCTTTTCTGTGCCCACCCACACCCTAACCCCGACACTCTCCCCCGTCCTCTCTCCCTCCCTCGCTCTCTCCTTTCCTCTCCCACTTCTTTCACTCCTCCCTCTCTCTCCCTCCCTTCCTCTCTCTCTTGTGTGCCACCTCCACTCCAAATTTACTGCCCAAACTTTCAACTATCCTTACGCCCACAGCACACCGGGAACACTTTTAAACTATCCCTCCACCACTCGTTATGGAGTACGGTACGTCCACTCGGCGTGTTAGAATGCGCTTCAGAAAATTCTTTAAGATTGGAAAGCCTACCTATTCTGGCGCTGTGTTAAGTACACGTGATCGTCCGTATGCTTTGGATGGTGATAGAAAAATAATTGCCGCATTTCACGGTGCATCAGTCGACGTTTGAAGGCAATATATTCTTCCTTATATTTAGGTCTCGGCTTACAACCTGTATAATTATTTTCGACGGTGCTATAAAGAATTTAGCTGTTTTTTTCAAGTCTTTCAGTTTATTTTTTCGCACCGCGGGCAATAACTTCGTTGATAAAATTTTAAAGCAATGCATCAAAAAACTATTTTCTATAAATAACAATAAATTCTTCTTTGTCAAAAAATAACAGTTCCAGGGTTCATTCACCCCTAAGACAAATGGTGTATATTTTTCCACAATAATGCATATAAAATCTTTCGAATGATAAAATCCAAACTTTTTGGATGAAAAATGTGAAGGCCGACTGATATCCCGCGTAGATCTGTACTGGATGAAATACGGCGACAAAACTTCAGTGCCGAGAAAAATAACGTACATATGTTAAATATGATAAATATTTACAGACAATGGGTACAGAATACATTATCAAGTTTATCTTAGAAAAGCTTTCAAATGTGAGACCATGGGGAATTTATATTAATAATATATAACCCATCGAAATGTCTGAAATTAATAAAAGTGACACTTAAAACATCTCTGAATATTTTAGCTCTGCGTTGAATATATAGACAGCATTAGTAACTTTCAGCGTCATTCAAAAGCTTTCAATCGTGACTCTAAGAAGGACTCGAATAATTGAAGAGCAGTTACGGCGATTTACATTGTATTCATATAAATGCTTGATTAATAGTTTGGGTCTATAAAATTGATCACAGTGTTTTAATTCCTGATACATGTATTAGAGTATTTATTTTCCTGGTGATCCTATGTTTGTCACACCTTTTCAGATAGATAGCTTATCAGGTTTGCTTTCTTGCGAGACTTTCTGAGATCAAAGAGCGATTGCCGACGCCATTTTTCTCTAAGATGAAAGTAAGGCAAGTCTGTTTAATCTATTGAACTACTACTTGTATGCACACGCTGCCGAGACCTGTTTAGGAATGTGGTGCACACGTTCAACCCCCTGTCGTGCAGTATGGACGAGGAAAGTTCATTTCCCTTATCCGTTTGACCAAGTTACGGGGTTTCTCTGCCGCCAAAGACGAGCTATGCCGCTGCCATTGCTTTGAAAGCCATATAAATGGATCAAATTAATCCCATTTTTAATTCAACCGAAATCGGTTATAACGAGGACCCCTTCTTTGGATTCCTAATTATTTATTTTCTCGGTATAATCGTGATAAGGGGTTATGTGTGCGTGGAATTTGGTATTTAGTGTTGTTGTTCGGAAACTTCGGTATGCTATATCTGTTACGTCGCTATAACAATTCTTATAATACCCGAGTTCCACCGTAATTGTTTTTTTACCAATTGTAAATATGTAAATTTTTAAGTCATATTAATTTTTTACGATCTACTCCTTTAAGAATAATAATTTTTCGTGCGCTACAACTTGTATTGTGAAGAGCATGGTTCTCTTAAAAAAAAGTCGAAATTCTTCTGCTGCGTATGGCGATACTGAAGCGCTTCCGAGACAACCCTTGTATAACTCTCATATCGAAGATGACGTGAAACAGAAGCCTTTTCTTCTCCTCGTTCGAAAACATGTGCCCTCAACAGATATTTTTATTCCTTCCCACGATCTCTCGAAACGATATGACCAATGAAATCATAAATGTTTTTTACGGTCACTTTCAAAACTGCCTCGTAAAAAACTAAACAGTATCTTTAGACCCGTCAACAAACCATCCGATAGTGGAATTATCTTTCTTTTTCCCTTCATTTTCGCCCTCGCTTCGAAGATGATCCTAGCCGAGGCCGCATCCGCCTTCCTCGGATCTCCGACCATCCCCTCCGGGTCCACCAGAACGTCCGTCGCCGCCTCGGCCTCTTACTGCGTCCTGGCGCCCTTCTGGTTGGGGGGCGTGGCGCTGCAGCTGGGCGTCGAGGCGATCAAGTTTGCCTCCGGACGCCTACGCCCCCACTTCAGAGATGTTTGCCTACCTGACGTAGTGTGCCTCGAGAACGGCCCCCTGCAATACATCGAAGACTACAACTGCAGAGGGGAAGACGAAGATCTCATCAGGGAAGCGAGGTGAGTGGAGAGGTGGAGCGTGGGATCGTTTGGCGGAGGACGGAGAGGGAGGCTGTGGGTGTTCGGTCCAGTTTCGCCGTTCCGGAGATGAAAAAATAACGTGTTTAAGACTGGCGCGTCGAAATAGTTGCCCTTTCTATGTGGCTCGGATATTGATTTTGGAATAGAGAAAATCGTTAAATATTTTAAAATTAGATAAGTTATTTTTTATTAATTAAGTTATAAAGTTTTTTAATTATAGATTTTAATAGTAGATTGAACGTGAAGTCGTGAAAGTAGTCTATTTTTTACCGCGGCCCTCTTCGCGATGCAGCTATTCTATGAAAGCTATCGCGTTAATGCGTCCCTTATACTCTATCGAGTTTTGGGATGGAATTATGACATAGTTGAGCTTGACTCCCTTCAATTGACACGACTGCAACATTTTTTGCGCTTTTAATTGGGTTTTATTTTCGGTGTTCAAGAGTAATTAATAGCTACAGAAATGCCTACCCGTCTGCAGCTAGTAATTTAACTTACATTGTGCATTTAACTTAAGAAAAACTAAATTAATTGGGAAGATAAGAGTCATACGCTATATTTTTTTCAGTGGCTAGTTACAAAGTTCATCTAATCTTCCGAGAAAAAATGAAAAGAGGAAGAAAGTGCATTCCGAGTTTTCGACTTATACAGACTCTACCGCCCGCAGATTACTTCGATTTAATAACGAAAGACTCCTTAATTTGCTTAGTTAAATTTTTAAAAATTCTTGCTGAGGTCTGTTTCTTCTTCTCCAGTCAATTTGCATTATTTGAGATATTTTCTTTTTGAACTTCAGGTTCGTGTTGTACAGTTTCTGGTAATTATTCGCATTTGTTATACTTTCTTTTGAATTAAGAAAGTCATATTATGATATTATTACAAATTTTTAAAATTTCTCATAAATTCCTAAATTAAATTCCTAATTAGACGTGAAAGATTTAATGTAAAAAGGCGAAAGAACCTTAAAGTATATCCTTGTAAATAATGAAGCAAAATTTTGATAACATATTTAAATTGAAGAAAGGTTTAAAATAAAGAAGTTAGCTCTTTCTGGTATAAATTGAAAAGCTTTCTTGTGAAACATGTGGATATACACGTGAAATTTTTCGCCAAGCATTCACACCGAAGTATTTTTAGATAACTGTAATCAACATAATATAAAAATGATAATAGATTACAAAGTGGTCAATAGTATTGCGGCATTTCTTTAATATTCCGTCTTTTTTATAATTACTGGTGTAATAAATGCGGGCAGACGAAAGGAGTGAGTGGAATGCAATTACACCTCCTTGCCTTCCTCCATCTCAGAGGAGGACAAACGCGGAGGAGGTGAGACCCAACCCAACCTCCTTCCCCCCAACACACACTCAACACACACCCTCCTCGCTCACACGTACGAAAACTCCCTCAACCCTTTCTTTCATGTCTGGAGACGTAACTAGGGGGCGAACTGGTTTGACGGTTAATAATATACAGGGAGGTTTTTTTCCGCTGCATGTCGTCGTCACTCCGTCGTTGCGTCATAATTTCACTTGGCAATAAAATGTGGCGTTCATAACAGGAACTCATATCCTTCTTTCATGTCGGCCCTCGTTATTCCAGTAGGCGTCGGTCGGTTCCCTTATCTTTTTTCTTCAAGTGCTTTCTTTCGTCCGCGACCAAACATAGAGATATTTCGAGGGGATGCGATGGATGCGACGAGGGGGAGGCAATGTAAGGGGGGAGGCGGAAGGCAATGAGCGGGGGCTGAGGATAATGCGCGTATTGCTGGCTTCGCTTCAACCAGTGGGAAGGGGTTTTGACGTTTGCACTACCGGTTGATTAATGCGATAAATGGCCGCGCAAAACGAAAAGATGACAAAAAATGTATGTATCCTTGAAGGAATACAATTGCTCGGTGGGTTTTTGAGCTCTCCATCAAAACTGCAAGGAGGCGGAGTCGCCTCCGCGGAGTTTGAAAGAAAAAAAAAAAAAATATTTTTGTGCGGCTACTGCGGCGCGAATTTTTCTAGCTCTCCGAAGAAATTATGTCTTAATCCTTATTCTTTTAAGTAGTTTCCTTACGCAATTTTACGTTCGCACGCATAGATGAACTAGGTCAGTCATACCGAACTCGATTGGGTATCAGATACGCGATAGCGGCTATAGAAGGGACGCAGTCAGAAAAATAGACTTCCTGGCTCGAAATTTCCCTATTAAAAACAATAATTTAGAAAGCGTTTTGTATTGTAATTTAATAAATGGGGAAACATTTTGTCTTCTTTTCAGTAAAATAAAAAAACTTTAAAAACTTAGAAATTTTTTATTTGTCCAATAATTAACTTTTTGGCCTGAGAAAGGCATAGCAATGCTCGCATATGGCCCGCGGACTCCGTTTGGCATGTCTGTTACATGTGAATCACGCATCCTTAACCATTTATTTGGCAGTATTGATCTCAAACAGCATTTTATTTTTGGTCTCTCTTATGGTCTTCAGTATCATTTTACACTTTTCCTAATTCTACTAATTTACGCTACATTTAGATTTCATAAAATGAGAAATTGCCGCATTATAATGGCAAAGATATGTTTTACTCGCATTTTTGCATTCGTAGCATAAGGAAAATTGAGTTGGTAGAGAACGAAATAGCCAAATGAAGGGTCAAAGCTGTTAAGTAGAACATGCAAATTTTGGTCCAGCTGGGCGCAGAAGTAACATAGATTGTGTTCAAGACATAAAGTGAGGTTGATATTTCAGTTTTTTAATTTTAAAAATTTATTCTCTAAGGATGATTCATTCTTTTGTTGTTTTAATTGTGAACAAATTTTCATTTTCACTTGTAGAAAAATGAGCGATTCCTATGCTGAGCAACAAAAATGAACTCATTCGAAAAATAAACCCATCGAATTTCCAGGAGAATGAGGCTTATCGAAACGTATAGTTTATGCTTAACGTATCGAAAGGCGAGACAGGAAAAAAATATTCCCACTGATTTTTGCTTGAATACCCGAAGGAATTCTCCGCCTAAAACATTATTAGCTGATTGACATTTTTTTATTTGAAGTTATAAGAAAGCCGTGCATTAAAATAAAACTTGAGCACCTAGTATAAAATGCTTCGGGGAGAAAAGTAACACTATTGATTCATTGTCGTGCATAACATTTTTAAATTAGTTGCGTGAATTAAGCTGGAAAGAAATTTATGAAGCTTTCTTACAAAGATACGCTTAAAATGCATGCAGTGGAAGAATGATAAAATTAACCCATCGCCGATTAGCCCTTTTAATTGGTTACTTCATCTTGGTGAAACAGCTCGAGAATCGCCGTCATGACGCTTGGCAAAGCCCACTCTTCCCATTATCCTCACGCTCTTCACCGCAATTAAAACAGACGGAAAGCAGGGGTGTTCCGTATTTTTTTTTCTGGCGTCGCAATAATTTCAATCTTTTATGGACGTTGTCACGGAGTCGCAACCATTTTACGGCTTCCTTCCTTTCGCCACGTCGTCATGTATAGCGTCTCATTATGTTCAAGAAGACTGCCCCGTGGCGAGGAGACCGGAAAGGGCCTGCCGCGTTTTAAAAGCGGAAGACGCGTCCAATCGAACGCTTTCGTTCTCTTTCCTGGCTGCCTGCTTTACCCTCCCGTCACGACGGCACGCAAATCACGGGGATAAGCGAGCCAAATCAAACAGGCGCGCCGCAAATTACAACGTCTGCTCGCAGATTTAGTGAAATTCGGCCCCGGAGGTCGCCACGCGCAAAACGAGAACTCCGCAAGCTTCCAAACTGGATTGGATGGTCTCAGGTTTTTAACGTCATGTCAACTGACTGGAGTCATTAACGCCCGACAACATTCGTTTCTTGCCACCCGCGGCGATCCGAAACAAAGGTTACGGCGAACAGGTTTGAATAATTAAAAGAGCTCCGTGGAGGTCGACGTTTGGGGTAGGAGTGAGCGGAACTATACTTACCAAAAGGCGGCGGTTTGAAATTTATTCACATTTCTATGTTTCTCCTAACGTGAACCGTTAAAATGTACTCTTTACAGCTGAGTTTCTCAATCTTTCTGATAACACGGCCCACCTAGACAACAAGAAATTATCCGCGGCCTACCTATACATCAAAAGGTGTTTATATTGGCTGGAGAAAATTCTATATTATTTACTGAAAGTTGCGGGATATTTTAAAAACGAAGAAATTTATTAAAATTTTTATTAATAATTTATTACGCTTGCCTTTAAAAAACATTGTTTTCGCTTTAATTTTGCGCGTTTTTTTAACTATTGTTAGTCGATCTTAATTTTTTTCAAACCTTTCGCGGCCCACCTCAGATTCTTCTAAGAGATATACTGCTTTAAGATACCACCAAATCCCAACATCTTAAATGTGACGAGTACTTATTCGTTCACTCTTTTCTGTGGTGGCTTTTTCTCTTATTTATCAGTTTTTCTCTCCCCTACCATCGTCATAAAACTAACGCCAAAATAATAAATAAATGCACATACATGAATAATTAAA
Source organism: Tanypteryx hageni (assembly GCA_028673005.1). Classification (NCBI taxonomy): domain Eukaryota; kingdom Metazoa; phylum Arthropoda; class Insecta; order Odonata; family Petaluridae; genus Tanypteryx; species Tanypteryx hageni. Next base: position 96,347,870 of record CM054112.1, on the reverse strand, counting down.
GGCTTTGTTTTGTGATTGGTTAGTCCATAACTCTCGTTAGTCAAACCGTCATTATGAAACTGACAAAAGGCGATATAAAACTAATGCAAAAGAAGAGCTCGAATCGGTAGTTTTAAAGATGTTTGATTTGGTTTGAGAGAATTTGTCCTCTCCCCCTCCAATATCGCAAGTAATTTGAGCTGCGACTGCCTTTGCATTAATTTCAACTTTGGCTGGAAAATAAATTTATTCATTAAATGACTCATGATTTTTTAATTTTATAGTGATGTTTATAATTTATTATTGGAAATTATCGAAGAAAATAAGAGGGTTATCTCCTTATGAAAAAAAATGGCTTTTATTATTTGGATCCTCCAAAGTAAATCCCTGGCTATGTAACTGGTAGAATTTTGTTATTAAATCGTATGCATAAAGTCACATACCCCATATTTAAACAAAATGACCCCATTATGATTATTTATGTCAGAATCTGCTGCTGGCGGTGAAGACTCAACAACACTAGGACATATCAACTGCTCTATTGTTCCTCTCTTCCTCACCGATGCCACGAAATAAGACAATAACAGCGACAGTGCCATAGTGGCAGTTGCACGCCCAACAGTCAACAATAACCCACGTTGGTAACAACGTCCGCTTCCTGTGCTTTTCCTCCCCATCTGAAGGCATGGTTTTTTAAATGAATGTCCCCTTATCCGAAGTCATTGTTTAACGCGTGACGGCAATATATGGCATCCATAAACGAGGGTCGTGTTTTTATCCAGTCTCTTGGAATCGCTATCGCCTCCTTTTCGTTTAGATGCAAATCGACCGTTTTTCTTTCGTATTGTGAGCCCATATGAAGAGGAATGACCGCTTCCACCGGATGAAATGTTTTTAACGAACGAGGAAAATAGATATCCTAGTTTCTTTCCTATGACGGCTACTGTTATCCGGGAAGATTCCACAGAAAAAAACAAGTTTATATCAGTAGGTGTTAGCCCGAGACGCCACGTTCGAAGCGTCCTCTTCGGTCCACCGTCGTTTTCTTTTAGTGTTATGACGCCTAGAACACAAACGCTAATGTCAAAGTTCACGTTCCTATGAAATCCCAGATTTCCATCACGGATGTTCTTTTTTTTAACCACACCGTAGAAAAAAATTAAATCCTCAAGCAATCGTCCGGTTAGGCAGCTCCATTATTATCTAAAATACAATGCGACAGGTCACGTTGCTACGGAAAGCGTACGAAGTCCTTGAAGAGTAAAGGTTTGAAAAGTGGACCCCGTCAAAAACTCCTCGCTCTGTGGCAAGGGAAACAAATGAAGACAGACGCCAGAGCTCCTTTTATCGTGCTCTTCATCTGTTCCGAAGCGAATTACCTATACGGTGAAGTAGACGAGCGAGAGAGTCGTATAAGGTATGAATAAAAGAAACAAAGGCACGTCAGGGAAGGATGATGTAAATGGAGAGAGAGAGAAATGGGGGGAGTCGGCAGTGTCTTTATTTCGATTGAAGCGCCTCCTTCTTTGTCAGAGATAAAAGGTAAATAACTCGAGGAGGAATATATGGGATTCTAGAGTGGACAATCTTTGTCTTGCTCTTATATTTCATATCTCCATAGCATTTGTATAAACCAAGCGTTGAGCGAGCACGTTCTGGAACATCTTGAATTTCAAGCACGTGTAAGAATTTACAGAGCGTCTTTTGTGTTTCCAGTAATGTTTTTAACGTAAGAGTGTAAAAGTTTATGCTACCTAGTGGTATATATTTTAATGTGACGTCAGCAGGTTTATATTCGTGACTATGACAGCGAGTATGCGAGTTTTAAATGCCAAATGCCTGGTTTGTTGCTTTCTATATACACTTCATCGGGAACAATTTAACAGACACTTTTTTAAAAGTAATATATAATTTTCATGCATGATATTTGAAATGACGAAATTTAAAAATTCAGTAATGAAACGTAGGCCTACATCATCACCGCGTATGGTGTATTATTATATACAAACCTATTGTTTCTATGTTATCCTTTAATCTCGATAATAATTTTTTAAATAAAAATTGTTTAACTATATTACTTTTAATTAAAAAAATCTTGATGGGTTCCAATGGAGTGACCGAATAGGTTTGTGTCGTTTAATTAATAGGATCCTACGCTTTTATAGTGTTGGAAAAGAGAATGGAACCAGTTATCTGAGAAAAACACCACAGCAAGTCATTATTCTACAAGGTGATAATTACTTTGCGAGTGTAAAGAGTAAATAAGAGCTGCGCATTAATTTCGCTAAGTGAGTCACTCGGTTGAACGCCTTCACGAGCGCGTACACTCCAGGTTACGAAACGGTACCGTACGTACGAGTGGGGAATTCGAGTTTCTGTGAATCGAAAGTTTACGGAAGACAAATTCCGGATGCGTTGTCGAGTGTCGAAAGCGAATTTTGATTTAAAAACCTTAGTGCGGAAGTATTTATTAAGTAAATTGAAAGAACAGTTTTATGAAGTGCGTAATATCGAATTTAACGCTAAAAACTCTTTCCTTTATTCTACAAGATCATTCGGAGGGAGGAAATACCTAAGTTCTGGGATTTAAACATCAGCTGTTGTTTGAAACGTTACTTGTCGATAATAAAAAGTAATTCAAATAATTTCATTAGACGTGTATGCACTAGATGAAAGCAGTGATATGCCAAACCGTTCACAAAAGAGGAACACCTCGCCTCTGGACTCAATTCTTTGTCTAAGTAAGCTGCTGGCGTATTGCGGTGCTTATTGTCTTCGGTCCGTATAAGGGAGGTTTTGCCGCTTGGAAAAGAAACGCAGCGTAAGGCTGAAAGATTGGTCAAAAGATAGGAAAACGGCGTCGCAGCCCTTGTAAATGAGTTGGGTGGGCTCTTTGAAAGACTTGGAGCCGGCATTTAAAGAACAGAGTAAACAGAGGAAGATAAGAGATTTTTTAGAAATATTTTGGATACTTACGTGACACAATTCAATTACGTAAAAATAGATATCTTGATAATTCGATTAATTAATAGCTGAGCTCATTAAGAATGGAATACAAATTCTCAATAGCCATAAAACGGGTGGGAATAATCATTTGCATTTCGGTTATAAAGCATTCGTCTCCAGTTGTAATTCACCGAGCGTTGGTTCTAAAAGATGATTATAAGTAGAATGATGTTGACCTCATTAGACCATACGGCCACGATTATTCCAACAATAAATTATCTCATTCACCTTATGGCTGTAATTAGGGTTGCCACCTCATCGGGTTTGACCCGAAGTCTCCGGTTCAGTTGAAGACCCGGGTTCGATTTCCGTTCAAGCTAGAATTTTTCTCCAGCTTTCCATTAACGCTTGTATTGGTAAAACTAATCTATTATGAGTAACTTTATTAAAAACATCATAATCCATTTGTAACGAGTTGCTCCCATTTAGCATGAAACTTTACAGAAACATTCGAAAACCAACAAATACATTTGTATAAGTTTATTAACTTATTTTTCAAGTTAATAAACTATATATTAATAGTTGAAATAATAAGTAACCGATTTGAGTTGTATTTGCGATGTTTTTAAGCTGTTTTTTATTTCGGTATTAGCAATAATAATAAAATGTTTTTATTAGGTTTTTCCATAACCTTCAGGTTGGGATGTTCTCTAAAGTGGCAACTCGAGCTAGAATTCCATTGATAATTTTATTACTGTACTTCTTAGAAGCAACGGTCGGTCAATTACCACCGATTGTGGCTCCTTTGTACATGCTTTTTTACTACTATTTTACGCATATCAGAGTTTTCTTAATAATCAATTAGTTATTTTGCTGGTTAATTTTCCAGTTAACAATTCAGATTTATTGGATCGTGACTTAAATTTAAATCCGAAACCGTCCAGCTTTGGTCCGGCTTAGAAAAAGAAATAGTGCCGCGCACTTCTTGGTTATAATCTACACAAAGTCTACGCAAAATCATCTCGTGACATAAAACTAAAGATAGAATTATTCAAACGCAATTTTACCTCGCAGAAAATCCTGCGTAGGGTATCGTATGGTGCCTGGGTTTCCCCATCCTACGGAGCTAGCCCGCACACACTTGTCTACGTAAGTCGGCTGAGGATGTGGTCTGAATACGCGTAGAGGTCTTTCTTTCACTAAGGGCAAGTGGAATGCAGATGAGGTGAAGCTCGCATGCAGGTGGTCTTCGCCGTGGGGTAAATCGAGGATTAAAAATTCACTCGGCGTTTCCACGGTAATGAAACTCCCTCTGAATATTAGAATAATCTCTTCCGCTCAATTGATTACTCAGAGCTACACGATAATACAAGTGTATATCTTTTATAAAGGCTCTTCCTCTGCTTCGAGTATGTTTTATTCAATGGAGAAAATGATTTACGCCGCTGTGACTAATTGCTTCGTCGACGCACAGGGTGCATTTAAATGTTAATTGTATCAAAGAGGAGACTTATTTTTACTTCACTCATATCATCAGTCATATCTTCCTTCCTCCACGTCAATCTCATTGATCGTTACGATTTTTTCATTGGTCAGTCATATCTTTGGCTGTATTGCATTTATTATTATTATTATTTGATTTTTGCCAATTAAAACGTATTTTCAACTTCAAATGTCGTGCATCTTAGATCTAAGGTAATTGAGGAGTGGTTCGTTTAAGAAATAAGTGAGCATAATATGAAAGGAGGAGAAAATACAAATTTCAAATATAAATATATTTATTTATTATTCCAATGGATACTTACTTACTGGTGTGGACGTCCACGCCGACAGGGAGGTTTCTCTTTATAGCTTTTGGAAGTCCGCTCTTCTTTGACAAAAGATAAACTAAAACAGAAATTATATATAAATTCTTAGATTATCCGTAGTAGGAATTTTAATATCGAATTTTTATCAGTAAACTCATTTAGGCCAATAATCATAATTTTTAATCCTTTTACTCATACTTGATCATTTACAATACTTCATTAATAAAGAATAACGTCATTGAAAACAACAGCGGCATAGAAGAAAGAATTTTTTGTATGTGTAGAAATGGCCAACGGTTCAGATCTGGATCGATAGGAACGTGTTTGTTCATTCTTTCAGAATATCGGTAATGTTGCAATTAATTTGCTAAAAAAGAGCTGTGACAATTTTATTCTCCTTTTTCAGGTCATTTTTTTAGTTTCAGTTTTAAATATTCTTTGGCGTGAAATGGTAAATGCAATAAACGTTTTGGAACGCAATGCTAAACCTCATTGTTGTCATGAGGGAAGTGCCTGTATTTCAATATTTGAAGTATTGAAAAACCTTGCCATTTAACCGAATATGTAACCCTTCACTTGTTAAAATTCATTTTTAAAACATTCCGTCAAAGTTTGATGGGAAAAATTTATCGTGACTCGTACGATATTACACACACGAGATAAAATTATACTACGACCAAAGTACAAGATACAAGCTATAATTTAAAAATGTATTCACCGAATTTTCTTCGAGTTCTTTTTATCTTATTGTTTTTATTTATAAGATAACAGATAAAACACCCAAAGGCATGTCGTTATCAGGGATGTATACTTAAGGTTCCATCGTAGTAGCGTAAAATCAGGATACTATAATAGATTCCATTCATTATGTTATTTCACTCTTGGGAAGTAAATGTCACTTAGGCTTAACATGAATATTAAAGCGCAAATTAGATTTCCATCGATTCCGAAGTTTAACTGAAACGCAGTACTACAAACCCTCTCAATATGTGCGGCTGTTTCAGTGAAACGCCAATGTTCTTATTGTATCCATCCGAATTTACTTTTTAACATGTTGCACGGCAATACTTGTTGGAACTTTGTTGTATATAAATTTATTTGTACTTAAGTGCTGGAAGATAAATTACGCGGAATTGTAACAAGCTCTTTTGAGCACCAGATTGTATACCATTGTATATCTTGGTGGAGTGGTGCATAGCGTGTCTAAGGTCGCGTGTTCGAATCTTGCTCTTGTCACAGATGTTTGCGCTTATCTTTGATACCATTCTTAAGCTCTCTGTGAAATGCCGTAAAGTGCCGCATAAAAGACATTGAAAAATAAATGAATTCTCGAGAAAATTGAACGTTGCTGAACGGAAATTTTTCTCAGAACGCAATTAATTCGGTCGTATCGTGCGAATTCTCCATTATGTTTGTGCGTGTTGTTTTTCTCCTTACCCTCCAACCATTGCGTCTTCGAGTAAACATTTTGTCGCTTCCAAGAGTTACACGTTCCCGCCGTGCTTTTCCGAGAAAAATCGACTAGAGGGCTGGGCAGTCATCATCGAATTGCCCCTGGCACTCCACAGATGGGACACACCCACTCATAATCTTTCTCTTGCGCAAAAAGGAATTATTTCCCTCGCTCTAGGCGTGTTTTCTTTTCGCCGAAGCGATCCTCGTATGACATTAAATAAAACTGGAACCGAATAAAAAGGTACCCTGGAGGCAAATTTCCCTCGGAAATACTATACCTACTATCCGTTCCATGAATAACGCCTTTAAATTCCTTAGCGCATCAAATTAAGAGAGTAAATTTAAGTAACGTGCGGTTAAAATAAATACCGTGATCGAACGGTAACTATTATGTATATAAAAAAGTTGTAATTTTTTCGCATTTTAATTTTTACGGACCGATTTGTAAATTTGAGCAGGAAGCATTATCGCTTCTCTTAGCATAATCTTCGATATGGTCTTGGCATTAATTCATGTTAATTTTGTATTTCGGAAGCATCAAATGTCTTATGTTTACCATAGTAATTTTTATTTACCAGAGTTAATTGCCACTTATGACTGTATTTTAAGTAATTTATTTTCATAAAATCTACATTTAACATATTACCCTGCAGTTCACCAAATTGGTGGGTGGCAGGGGGTGCAATGAACCAAAACCTACCTAATAGTTATCTCTCGCAGGTTGCGATCTCGTATTGTCCTCGAAAATAGCAACTCACGATAACGCTCCGTCCTACAATCGGTCTCGCGTATTTTATCGTCACGGTCATTTCTACCTATGTACATACGTTGGTGTTTCAATCAATAATTAAGTATGAATAATAAGTTCCACAAAATGACGCCTCAATTGCTAGATTTGTTATTTGTACTATTTTATGCTAACATATAATTTACTCATAACCGAACGATAATTTTCCAAGTTTCTCAGTTTTCCGCCCGCTCCAGCCCTCTGCCGTCCGAATCCGATCCTAATCTGTCTCAAGCGTATGCGTCGCGTTTCTCTGCTGTGTGTCCGGAGTCGAGCCAAAGCAAAATAATAAAAGTGCCAAGTGAATTGGCGGCAAATTTCCACCGTTTGTAATCGTTGGAATCTCTTTTTTCTTTCGCAGGCTCTCGTTCCCGTCTGCGCACAGCGCCCTGGCGTTCTACTCAATGGCATACTTATCGGTGAGTTTTCTTCGTTTTTTATTTTGGAGTGGCTACTCATCATTCGCGGCTCATCCTCGTCTACGTTCCTCTTATTTGCTAAACACTTGCACGAGAGAGGGTCGGTGAGAAGGGAGGGGGAGAGGGTGGAAGAGCGAGATGGAGGGGGAGGAGGAGAGGAAAAGAGGAGGTTGAAGAAGGAGCGTACTTGCGTGCGCGTGTTTGAGCGCTTCCCATTTATGATTAAAAGTAAATTAAGACTTGGAATACATTTTTTTCTCTCTGACACTTCATTTCGAACGGTTTTTCTCGAGGGCCATCTCAATCTTGGGAGTTTTTTGTTGGAGAAATTCGGAAAAAAAATCGTTGGTTTACTGACTTTTTCCGTCTGTTGTCTGTTGACGAGCTTTCTCATTCACAAGGCAAAAATTTATCGATAACATTACTGTTTTTTGCGAGATATTAATTTTTTCGATAATAATGGTCGAAAAAAAAACATTACATCACCAACAAATTTTGTGAATAATGAAACCCGATCGACGCGAAATGTTACGTATAGAATACCTTCCTCAAGCGAACTAAATTCGGCCTTAATGGAATGAATACGTAATCCATAAAGTATCATTTAATTCTACCGAGTAATTCTTGACAAATGAGTAATTGCAGACCAATGATGCATTAATATCTTTGCCAATTTCAAGGAATTATTAATAAAAACGACATTTAATCGTCATCTCAGGATCAAGACAATATTGACGAAAGTGGTTTCAAAATAAATTCGGGCCACCATTCAAATAGTTTCAACTTTTCGGATATATTTTGCAATAAACGCTCATCAGTGCTATCCGGATCTAGTACTGTAAGCACTTTCTTGGTTTTTTAAGACACGTGTCATAAATTTTGCCTATGGAACAGAGATGGCAATGAAGTGACACGCAATCGTAGTTTGCTTGAAACGAGGCGTATATCACCGCCGCTGTCAAGTCGTAGTCTTTTCATCTCGTATGTTGGAAAACGATTACTTTTTTACGGTATAAACTTCAACTTCTTTTGTTTTGACCTTTTACGTAGAAAAAAGCCCGTTTAGTTCGTAGTTATTAATTACTATCATTATTTATGAATCATTTAACCCTCGAAAATAATGTGACGAAGAGGGCTCTTGCTTTCTCTTACTTGGAGAAAACCTTTTGTTTTGCTCTTAGATATTTGCGATGGTTCTTTTTGAGATGCTGGAAAATTATTAGTTTCTACACATCAGTGTTTCATTGACAGTTCTATCTAGATAAGAAGCCACTTTTTGTTTCGAATTTCGTGAGAATGTAAATTTTCCTTTTATGATGTTGATCAGCCACAAATAGCGCCATTAAATGATTTTTGTGAGAAGAAGATGTTTTTTAAAGGATTTCGGTTCAGAAAAAAATTCTGTCCTTACTATAAATGGAAGATTTTCCTTTTTCGATCATTTTAACTTGATGCCAGATTAATCATGAAGAAATTAATCCGAGTTCCTGTTGAAAATTTATATGATATATTTGGCGTGTATTTGTATGTATTTTCTGGCGAATCAGCCTCTTGGGCTATTATCGATGATATATTTGGGCCATTAAAGCTTTTCCTCCATTGCATTATCTAAAAATAATCTCGTCTCATCAAATTACTTTACTTTACTTATGTTGGTTTCGATTGTTGTTCTTCAACCAAAATAGGAAATTCTTCTCATAACCAGTGTCGAGTAGGAAGTACCCTCGGGGAAGAATGAGCGGATTTCCGATAAAAACATTTTCGGCCGGAAGATAACGTAAAGGAAAAAATACGTAAATTTTTCGTTGGTTTGTCAAATTTAAATTTCCTTGTGATTCATATACGCGAAACTTGCACATCTATTTAATTTTCTGTCCAGATTTCCTTTCCCCTTGGATTCATTCTTAGAATATCGAGCTTACCGCAGAAGTTGGAGTTTTAGGAAGAATTTTTCCGTGAATTAATAATGCTTCATTCTTCATGCTTCATCTCATTAACTTCCTTTATATTTGTACTCTCTACTATATACTGGAAGAAAATTTATTTAAATGTTCTAAAGTACATATTATGAGTCCTAAATTAATGATAGAGCAGGTGGCGTGAAAGGTTAAGACGGAGTACATATGGAGAGAAACAAGGAAATTCAAGAGAAGATTGAATGTATTAACCATGTAATAAATAACGTGATTTCCCAAGGATACCATCGGAACTATACCCTGATTCAAGCAGTAAAGGAGAGAACAATACCTTTTCAATATTATATTTATTAAAATATACAATTGAAACTGTTTTCGACATTTCACGTCATCATCAGGCAAAACAATGGGATCCAAGCAAAAGGTAGAAATGGTCCTATATATTAAGTGATGATCTGTGTTTGGCCTTGTCACAAGACAGTATACGTATCTTTATAACGTGTTTTAACAAACTTTCCGACTAGATAGAAGATTGAGATTTGGCAGGAATGCTTAAATCATGCATTAAAAGTCAATGACGAAAAAAAGTCTCGAAAAAAGATTCGGGTTTGACTCCGGGAGACAATTTCTATTTCCCATAAGATAACATGTAAAAATCATTTTGTCGACGTGCAGGCTTCTTTTATTTTGCAAATTAAAATAAGAAAAAATTGACTTTCGATCTTCGGACCCGGACTGTTTTAAAGGAATATTAATTAAGTTTCCTATTCTTATCGTCGATTTCCCTGTACGGGTCGAATCGGTCCACAGATGTCGTTTGACTTGAAAATATTAAGTTTTATAAGTGAAAATTTTTGCTTGTTTACGACTACGGCATTGTTGCGGAATTAGCAAAATTACATATATTAAACTGGATTATATGTAAAACGAGACCTATATATTAAGTGGGGATATTCCCTATATTATTCGTCTACCTGAAGGAACATGCATTTACACATGAGCAACTTCATGTCAATAACCCTGCAAATACCTATCAGGTTTGCTTTACATGAATATCCAATAACATTAACCGAAAATGTTGTTTATCATGATTCTTTGATTTAAAAATATTTTCAATAAATTAAAATAACAATTTACTGACCAATTTGAACAACCGACTATATATATTTTTTAAAGTATCCAAGCGTAGCTGTGTCACGGGATACTAGTATTATTTAAATATATTAATGTATCCTACGATCCCAAAATTGTTGTTCTCTCCTTCGATCGATATCTTCCAAGTAACTGCTCATTTTTTGCATTCCATTTGGCCATAGTTGTTTTCGATGAAATGTGAATTTCCGCGCTATTCCAGAAACTAATGCGACAACAGGGAGGCCCATGTAAGAGCCGCCGAAATTCCAATTTTATTGTCCATTTGAATATTAAAAACTACAGGACTCTTCTGGATGGTAAGCCTCAGGCTTCCCGCGCCCTTCGAAAGTTCCGAAGTTTGCTTGGAGCATCCTGTGTAATTATCGCATGGATTTACTATAGTTTCGTATTAGTCCTGGAAGACCGCGTATCTCGATTCACTCCTAAATTTTTCTGAACGTTCTGGTTAAATCAGAGGGTCTGGATATGTTTACTCTGTCCTTTGTCTTTATATAAAAATTGAGTTTAATTAGTTTAAACTTTTCACTGTTATGGCGTCGATGGGCGATTTGTCTTATCCAAAGCGATTTTAATTCTTTTTAAATCATCTCGATACGCGTCCATGTCAAGTAATTGTTAATTCGAATAATGCTTTTCCTTCGGTGACCTTTAAAAGATACTTAGTTGAATAATTTTTATTTCGAAACTAGTATCATCATTGAAAATGGATCGCTCAGTATGCCATTGACATCTGGCTGGAACTTCTTAAAATCTTTCGCCAAATGCCAGGATATAGAGTTATAATGTCAGTTATAGTATTTTGTATTGGTGGTCCATTGGCACCTTTTGGGATTATTGATGATCGTGGGCGCACTTAAATTCTCGTCCGACTGAAATTTCCAAGCGTGTTATTATTTTCTTTAATACGACCGTAATTAGGAGCTCAATGGATTACGAGGTGAATGTTATAAATTTGTCGATTTTTATAAAGGAATTTAAATAGGACAGGTAAACACGCTTGCGGAGAGCGGTCCGAATATAAAGTGCAGTAAAATCATCAAGTTTCATAGAAAAAATGAGCTAAAATTATGATAAAACACTTTGTGCTCCTGAAGATTTTCAACAAGTAGTAGAATCTACTTTAGAATTGTTATTATGGAAGTTTATGTTCGTAATGCAAATATTTCATGGAAATAATTCGGTTCTAACAGGCTAAATTATGCACATATTTACGTAAAAGTGTCTAGAATATTTTGTCGGAACGCATTTCGATGTTCGTGATCAAAGCACAACAGAGAGGATGATTTACTGTACATTTCTTATAGAAAAGATTAGGCAATCAAATAAAGTGATTAGCTGTTTATTAGGTACGGCACTGAGTCAACCTATCGAACGAATGAGTAGTAAAAATTAAAAGTTTTGCGAAGTTTATTTTTAAGACCACATTTCCGTGAAAACTTTCACGGTAAGACGTACATCTGATGTCGTTCCTATTTAGAGAAAGTCGATAAAAGCGTCAAGTACCTATTTGAAGAAATTCTGTTCATTGTTTTAACAAAAATGTGAATCTTTCGGAACCGTAGCAGCGAGTCTCTGGCTTTAGGGTGGACCGAGATTCTTTTGGGGTTACGAAATTGTTAAGGACTGTAACATGATATTAATGTAAGTGGCGAAACTTGGCTCCTCTCTTTTGTTTGTTCAGAAGATGGATGCAGTAGGCGTGGCCGAAACGTCGGAAATAGTTTTTCACCTTTCACGGTTTTTCCTTAAAGCCTTCAATTATCACGTGAAAACCGTGTAAATCTCCATAATTTTAAGATTAATTTTTCCATGTCAGATCATAGCAATCTGACGACCAGATATGTACATTTAAAAGCTTACATCATAAAAGTAATAGACGAGAAAATATTGGAATTAAAGTGTGGAGAGGCCGAAAAATTTCCGTGACATCGCCGCTTTTGTTTCTTGGCTTCGCCTGCTGTTTCGGAGGTGTTGTGCAATCCGTTTCTATGACGGCGCCTGCCATTGTGTTAGATTTGAAGGGTGAAAAATAGGAGAGCCACGATTGAGTGAATGATCCTCTCTGCATCACGGCAGACGCTCGGTTTGGAGGAGTGGGGCGTGACTCCTCGCGTGATTTGCGTGAGCGGTGGCCTCTTGTGACGGAGGATGGAAGCACTGCCAACCCCGTATAATCGAAATTGTTTCCTCGAAATTTTTTAATTGCTATTGCGGATTTGCGGGAGTTTTGAGGTATTTCTTTATTTCATGCAAACTTGTTCCGGAGACTTTTCTGTCCCGATGTTACGCGTAGACTTCTTAATATAATATCATTATTTTTATAGCGCAATTGGAAGTTCTTCGGTCAGCTTAATATAATAAATAAAGATAAAAAGCATGTTTCGCGCTCGATTAAAAAATGAAAAGCGTATGTTTGATTCGAAATTGTCTTAATTCAAGTGCTGAAATCGAGAAAATGTGTCTTTACGATTACATTAATTGTGGAAATCATTTGCTATTGATGCTGAAAATTTACTTGGTGGTTATAACCCATAAAATATCAATAATTTTTCTTTTGCATTAAAATCTGTTCGACAAATTTTTATATTACGAAAATACTTATTGTGAAATATTCATTGATTAAACTAGAAACTCAATTTTTTGATAAAATATTATTTAATAAAATAAATATTTTCCATGAGAAAATAATCGGGATTTTGACCTGTTATTTTCAGTGCCCACACGGATATTTTAACTTAATAATTTAACTATAACTTTTTGCATATTTCTCTTTTAATCAATTTTTATTTCTTTATCCCCAAATTACATTGCTGGATTGATCTACGGACACACTGTAGTATTACCTACAGTGTAGGGTTCCTCGCCAGTGGCTGTTTCCTCGTACCGCGATACAGGCTTTCTGTCTTCTAGCTGCTGCTCTTACCGCCATCTCGCGAGTTTCCGACAACATGCATCACTGGAGTGACGTAGCCGTCGGAAGCGCCGCTGGATTTCTTTGGTGTACAATTTTCGTAAGTTTATTGGTTTATTTTATCTCTTGTTAAAAATTTCCAATCACAGGTAATAACGCATTGCTCGTCAGAGAATTATACAAAAACCAACATGTCATTTAAATTTTAATATAATGCATATTACGCAAAATAATTTCCTTTGAATCCATACAAGGTTTGGTTAAAATTTAGCCCAAACTATTAATTTATTTTTCACCTTGGTATTATATGGACGCAGCTTTATTTTTCTGTTGAATGCATGATGTAGTTGTATATTATGTAGTTCAAATGCAATATAAATGAGAATGATGATGTCAAATTTATAGTTTTTTTAAGCGAGGTGCTACTTTGTAAGAATTAGAAATCATTGAACTGAGAACAGCCATTCCATTGAAATCATTGCAGCCAAAAGTTTGGTCCTTAGCATCTGTTTAGATATGCCGTTTCTAAAAAACGCTTCTCTTAGAATGAATTCATGATTTGTTTGGATGCATATTAGTGAACCTGGCTTTTATTCTATGAAAATTATTAATTCAAGGTGCAGATAAGTGGTAACAACTAACATTTGAATGACAGCTCGAGAATAGCATTGGCGAAACATGTTCCTTCATCAGGTGCGTTTTTAAGACTTCAGAGTACTACTCGAGGCAATTTTCTTAGGGAGCCCATTTGAACTGATCAGCTATAAAATTCGAATTTTCATTTTCAAAATTTCCATTAATGTACGTAATTATTTCCATCTAATTTAGCATGAAATGTCAAATATGCAAACAGATGAAGAACGATTTATTGACAGATTTTCTGATTCCTACGAACACAAAGGCAGCTTCTGAGCATCAATCAACACGGAGGTCGCGCTATCCATGAATTACATTGCATTATTTTGGGGCCCGCAATATGACGGGCCCGTTGATGTGTTGCACCGACGGGCGCTTAAAAACGCCCCTGTCCTTCATATACGAGCTAGGTGATAAAGTTCAATGTCAGATTCCACACACGGTCCCTAAAAAAATAAAATTACCTTCGTTTTTCCGTAAGAATGTTATGTTATGTTTATAAAAATTGTTTTAACAATACTAGTATAGAGCCCTCACAATCATTTCTAACCGAGAGAAATTTTGAGAAACGTTAAAAAATGTTCTATGATGATATTTTCGAATAATGAAAGAAAACGTCGAACTCGTAGGATTTTTTACAGAAAGAAAATGACGGTATTACCTCCTGCCCTTACTAATCATCATTTTTATCATTACATTTTTACATATATTAAATATTAAAGCAAATATTTCAAAATAACGGCTTAGTGACAAGAGTAAAGACCCACTCCCGCTTGACCGATTTTTACCGAAAGCTAATCAGTTCTTTTGACTTTTATAATAATATTAAATATAAAATTTCGCATTGACCTGATTAATAGTTTTTGAGTTAGAGCACCCACAAAAAACTCACATACACACAGACATCGCGAAAATGGTCAAAACATGTTCAGGGGACCTCAAAACGTGTATTTCCGTTGAAATATCGAAAGCGATTGTTTTCATGAAAACAATACTTTCCCCTATACATACTATGTATGGAGAAAGTAAAAAGTACAAAAAAATCAGTACAAGCCTTTGTTTGGCGAATTCAAATGTAAAATTTGAGAAATTCCGTTCTTGAAGTGAGAAAAGACAAACAAAATTAAATAGGATGTTTGCATGCCTTTAAAATGGTCCCTTTTTGAATACCGTGGGTCAATATTTAGAATTTATGCGTCCAAATTAAAAACAGACTGTCCAAAACACGACTTTTATGGAAAAATATAATCTTGTCCTGGTGTCGAACCAAGGTCTTCTTCGTGGATATTTTTCACAAATAGTTTTTACTATAAGAGTCAAGCTTTTCTACCAATTTTCAATTTTCTACTTACTCGGAAAGTTTGTCAAAAATAGCGTTACATATACGCGCATGTGGCTTTCGACATCCTGACACACATGCGATTATTTTTATAGTATGAATAGAAGATTTACCCGGCTTCGCACGGTTGCTGTTTAAATGAAATATAGAACATATTTTATTGCTAAAATTTATATACTTTATTTAAAACTTTTCATATTGATTTTTGAAATACAAATTTTCTACTAATTTACTACTTAATATTAAGGTTAACTATATATAAACTAATTAATAAATTTATTAATCACACTTAAAATCATACAGAATAAAATACGTAAATATCAGCAATGTGTTGAAAAAACATTAAATTCAAATTTTAATTAAATCATCATTATATATAGACGTTTCTTAGAGGAGGAGGATATAACATACATATAGGAGGATACTAATGTTTAGGCACTTCCAGATGAGCTGGAGATTCGAAATTTTTCTCTTAGGTAGGATTTTGTGCAAAACCGACTAGAGAAAACGAAAATCTTGAAAAAGTGCAACAATGCGGCCGCTAAAAATTCGCAATTGTTTAAACAAATTTTCAAGGTTTGTATTTCCGAATGTGCTACGGCGCTGAATTTTTTTTAGAGGTAGGATTTGTAAAAAAAAACGAAATATGGATTATAGAAATTTTGATATTTTTATTTGTTTGGCAGTTAAAAATTGTTAAAGTTTAAACAAATAGGTAAATATTTAGACACTACTCTCCAAGTTAGGGAGCTGAAATTTTTAAATTATTTAGAGTTTAATATATATAAACGAATAAACATTTCATTGCATCCATGAAATCGTTATTGCGCCCGTTAAAAATTATTTAATTTGAAACAATTAGATAGATGTTATTTCACTTCTAATTGTGCTATAAATTTAAAATTTGGCAGAAATGTGTGGCATTATTAACTCAATGTGGGAAAAAGTATAATATTCCTAAAATTGCATAAGTTAGTGATTGTTTTACTCCATTATGGTTCCATAATGAAAAAACTAAAACCGGTCCAGAGGAGAAATCTTTAGAATTAAAGAAATATTTCTCATGATTAAATATCTCTCTGAAAAATGAATGTTTTTTCAAGGTGAGATGAAATCCATGCAGTATGCAAGCACCTTTTACTAGTATACTATATCATTATCCCACTTTTAAGCACGATTCACTAAATAAGAATATTTATTAAGTAAATAAATAAACCGAAACAAGATTGTCCTTGGATTTTAACAATATCATTGTCGTCAAGGTATTTATTTTAAAAAATGCAAATTTAGTCCAAATTAATGGGAATAAACGTGAAATGCGAGCGATTTAGTGTCAAAGTCGAAAAAAGACGATAAGAATAAGTAACTATGATCATTCTTCTTAAATACTGTGCAGGTACAAAGTTCTTACGTCAATTTGTCGAATTTATATAAGCAAATGAATGAAAGTCTGCACTTATAAAAGTCAATTTTTACGTGTTATTTTATTTAATTCGCCTAATTTTTAGGAAATGATAAACGTCTCTTATAAATATTAATATTTCATGCCAAAATGTATTAAAGTTATTCACATTTAATCTCTGACGAAGAATGTAGAAATATGTTTACTGCACTGAAAGTCCATCTCTGAAAACTAACTACTCGTGGATTATACCGAGGAAAGGACGGAATATTAAAGGGCAAGAAAAATCTTTCGATGGCTATTCCATTTCCTAAATGAGAGCTTGAAATCCGCCGATCTGCCCACCTCTCACACTACGGATGTTTTGTTTCGTATGGAAGAGTATGGAGGACGGAGGTTACCGATTTGTGAGCTTGGCTAACCTAGTGCAAGGAACAGCCAACAATCTGTTTACAAAGTTATCTTTGTAAGTATTCTTTGCGGTCAGCAATCTGATCGCAAAGCTGACTTAGCCTCGAACACGATCTGAAATATTAGCTTACACCGTCCGTGTTTCAAATCGAGAGATTTTCAATGAATCAACGTTCATACGGCTCGCACAGTAAGGAGTAAAAACAAATCATACTCTTGTATGCTTCAACCATCTTTTCTTTCTTCTCCCCTCTTGAGATTTTTACTCTTTCTTGGCCTCCTTTGCTTGTTAGACCATTTAACCTAGTTTGCTTTGTGGACCATTCATCCTTGTCCACCCCCTCCGCACGGGGCTTCGGGCGTGACAGTGACATGTCACTGTTTTTAGTCTGTGGTGCGCGGAGTATAGTAATCTGTGCGCGGGTGTTTAGAAATTTGTGCGCGGACGCGCAGCCGCGCAGCTTAGAGGGAACATTTGCCCCAGCCCCGTTTGAGACCGCGCAAAGTCAGCGTTCCGTCCTTCGGAAGGGACGTTAAGCCGTTGGCCCCCTTGATGCTCTTCGTTAAGAGTAGGCTTATGCCGGGACCGGGTTTCCCTCCTCCTTATGATTGTGTTCGGTGTGGAAGGAGTTATGGCTATAATAATCCAAGAGGTTGATTAGCCAAAAATACACACACCACGCATAGCCTATGCGATCACACCTCGTATCAGTATCACCAAAAACCTCATTATACAACTTATACTGGAAGTAAATAATGCATAAACACATCGGTAGTCTAAAGTATTAATATGACTCACCAAAAATTCCACAAAATACCAACCGTACATCTTACATATCATCCGTGCGTTAGTGCGCTGTGGATCTCCTGTCTGCACTGCGCTTTACTCCTGGTAGCATACCGACACTCCATGCCAACCTCGCTGGCATCGCAATCGCTGTCTTGTCCCTCGATGTCCCAGGTTATCTTGTCCTTCGATGTCCCAGGTTATCTTGTCCCTCGGTGTTCTGTCCACTGCACTGCAGCACAGTGGCGCCCTTCCAACCATTAAATGCCTGATAGAATGATTTTTTTTAAGATTGAATTTAATCATCTTTCAATTATTTCTACCAGAATTTAGGTTTCTGTAAAGTTCGAATACCTGAATTGTGCGAAGCAAAGCTTTTGTAAATATGGTGAAGTATTCCAGGATGTATTTGAAATTAAATCCACGATGAATGTGTTTAGAGGCCCGATCAAGGTTCTATTCAATGTACAACTTTGTTATAGCAACAGGAATGTAATATAAAACCAATACGAAATATTTTTCAGTATTCTTTAGATATACGCCATATATTATAATGGAATATCCAGTTAACTTACCGATCCTGTACTCCGGCCGCACAAATGATCCATTGATACACCATCATGAATCCCGATCCACTTAAGGTCCCTACTGGCAAGATTCGAAGTCATTACGATTTGAGCTACCCTGCCTTATAGCCAATCTATAAACAGATTGCCTCGGTTCCATATCTTAAAAAACTGAATTTAACCGATCGAATAGAAAAAGTAATCGAGAAATTTATCGTTAAATTTAAAAAATTAACATATCTATTAAATTTCCATGAAATACAGATGCAAAATGCCTATTGTTAGTATGTTAATAGTTACACTACACTAATAAAAACAATTTGCACCTGTGTACTAGGACTAACTATTAAAACATTTGACAGTTTTTACTGGAATACCGGTAGAATCATTGGCCGAAGACGGAACTCTTTCCAGGTGAACTGTATTAGTTTTTCCGCATATGCACATACGAAAAGCTTGTTAATAATTCCTCTAGGAGGAAGTCATATCGTTCTCTTTTTTATGTACTTTCGGAAAGTTGATTCCGATGAACGGTAGCGACCCTTCCTACAGAGGTTAAAGGATGAAGCTAGAATACTCGTGAATATAGAAACTCGTATATAAAGCAAATTTAGGATCAGATACACACTGGTGTGTTAGTATTAGTAATTATAGTCTACGCTAACTTCTTACCAGAATGTACCCGATTCTAAAGTCATTTAACTAGCTCTTAGCCTAACACCGTATGGATAACAAATATAGAAATGGATGCGAACTGCATTATAAGAGTTAGTAAGAAAGAAAGATGCAATGCTACTATGCTACCAGAAGATTACAGAACATACCCTTTTGTATATAATACTTGAAATAAAAAGGCATAGCTAAAATTAAATCTAAATTAAAATAAATATGAAACCAGGGTGACCGCTTCCTACGCCTACGCTAGTTAATTGTCTCTTTCAAACGGAAATTATTCATTAAATTTAGAGATAACTAAGCTAGGAAATTGAGTAGTAGGAGCCTCGGATTACCGATGATGGTGATTTACGATGTCATCAGACAGACTGCTGCATGTTTCCGAATCCTGTAAATGAAAATACGACCATAAAGGTTATTTACGGGCAAATATTAAATAATCTTAGTCTACATTCATTAATTTCTTTAGCTGAATATTAATAGCAACTACAACTTGGACGTAGGTATATTTGTAAGAAATGATGATTCGTTCGGAGAGCTTAGATGCGGAAAATTTTTCGAAATAAGAATTCGTTTAATTTGTTTTTGCAGTGTCTCTTTTACTCGTAAACAAATATAAATGCTTTTAATATGACAGTCAGAATTGTGAGCCAATCAAATAGGGAAAGGAACCAAACCCTAAATGGAACACGTGCCGCTAACATAAACGACATGCCTCGGGAGGAATAACCCCTCGATTCTTAACGGAAATCAAAAGGGACGTTCTTGACATGTTTTTTGCCATCCTCTAACTTTACAATTTAACTGTGAAACTGTAAGTAATTTCCATTTCATGATGAAACGAAACCACGAAGCTGGATCCACGACGAATTGGCTGTGCGCAACCCCTCTCACCAATAACAACTTAATTACACTTAATATTTCTGTGCCGCGATGTCATAACGCGGGTTCTTGGACGGTCATCTCGATTCCCCCTACCCCAGTGACGGTCATATCGAAAAGAATCTTCTCCTTAATATTCGGAAATTACCACGGAAGTGCCCTTAAGTCCTCGGAGAGCCGCATGAGGCTCATGAGCTGTAGGTATCGACCCCTACTTTACACCCATAAAAATGTCTGTAATTCCTATAAATATGAGAAAAAATTTTAAAGTTGTTTTCACACACATTGCCGGAAACGAATTTCTTGGAGTTATTTAAGTATAGACGGAGTGGCAAGCACTGGTAGGTAATATCATCCATTTTATAAATTATTCTGTTGCGTTTCGACTTTTATAGTTATAATGAAACGTAACATTATGAATTGGTTTTATTAAGACACGACAGTTTGATTTTATTACTCGCTTGAGATAAACGCTAAGTATCCTAGTCATTCACTGTCCTTGATTTATCTAATTTCCGCCATCATCTCTGCTTTCACAAGAAAAGCGATGAATTCACAATATCGTGGCTATAAAATCAACTAGAATACCTTGTTATACTTTAAATCCAATTTTGGAGAATTAAAACGACACACTTAACGTCGAGTCCACCGAAGAAGTTTCCAGAAATTAGCTAGCGCTACCAACCAAGTTACTACTAAAACTGGATAATTTCGCAAACAATCAGTTGACTTACACTGCTTATGCGACCCTGGTGGCCATCTGTAGAAAAAATATTTGAAATAATTTTAGTTAATTTTTTTCGAGATCATTAAAAGAAAATTTCTTACTTCATTCATGCACTAACATTTCCTGAATAATTTTTGCAACTTGAAACCATTTTACGAAAGTAAAAGTTGAAATGATGACATTAAAACAGAATAGCCAACCTTGCATGTTAATCTTACATAACTTTAATGATGCATTAAAAAATCTGATGTGGCCACCACATGACTTTCTCTATACCTGTAATATTTCTACAACTTCCAAATAGGTTACATGATAATAAATATTTTAAGGAACTGAGAAAAATTTAAAGGCTACAAAGAACAGAAATAAACTGGTTGATAAATAAAGTGGACTGTATCGATAAATTACAAACTGGGCCACCAAAGAACTAAAGGGCTACCTTTAAGTTGCTAGTAGCTGGATGGGAATGAAGGCTAATAGCAAGCGTGCCGTCTTCTCTGACCGATTGCTTCAAGATATTAACTTGCACTAGCGAGTCCAACAGCTGACTGACCGCCCGGCTAATGATCTTCACCGGGTATTAGTCATAACCCAAGGTGAGGTTCTAGAGGGCAGCGATAACTTGGCCCTTTTAGCCCCTTGGTGGCAAACCAAAAAAGAAACACCAAGATACCCGCAAACAAACTCAAACCATAGCCTTCTGATATTGAATATAGCCATGAAGCTCCAACGATTAACAAAATAAAAAGAAGCGTTACTAAGACGTAACTAAGCGACAAGGGTTAACAATAGTCGCCGGCAAAAAGGGTAAAGGGGTGGTTGTGGCAACTAAAAAAAATTAATTTTAAGATATCTCTTAATCAATGCTTTATTTTGGAAAATGTTTTAAACAAAGATTGTAGAAAATTAAATTTCCTACAAATTTTATTCAGTACGTTTTAAAGTATATCAAATTTTAAAGAAACATTTTCAAGAAAACGGATAAGTGACAGGAGTAAACACCCACTTCCGATTGACCGATTTTTACCAAAAACTAATCAACTGTTGCGACTTTCATAAAAATGTTAAATATAAAATTTCGAGTTGACCTAATTAATAGGTTTTTAGTTCGAGCACCCACAAAAAACTGTCGCACAAACATCATCGAGAAAATGGTCAAAACATGTTCAGGGTACCTCAAAACGTGTATACCCTTTGAAATCTCGAAATCGATTTTTTTTCATAAAACAATAGTTACTTTCCCCTATACTAAGTTTGGAGAATGTAAAAATAAAGAATTGCAGACTCCTCAATGAGGAACATGGATGAGCATCATAAATTCATCATACTTTATTACGATATCGGATTAATAAGTAATAAAGCTGAATATTTATTTTACTTCAGGAGACAAAGTCATTTAGTGTTACATGATCATTATCAAAAAACCTTCATGAAGTGCAATATATTCATACTAAAGTACATGCCATAATTTAAAGACGTAATTGAAGTCAATTTTTAGAACAATGCCTCTAGATCGCCTGTAAAAGTTTGAGGTAGTTCATAATAGAAACAAAACAAGATGGTATAAAAGACCATAGGGTAGTGTTTATAACCAAAATAATACGTTAAGCCAAAGCGAAAGCTGTACTTATTTGATAATGCCGAATTCGATAGTTTTAAATATAACTTAAATGAGGGTTACCTGTGTTTCTATGAAACAACTGACGACCCTAGTATTGAAGGTTCATGGAGTGTATTTTACCAAGCGAATACAAAGGAGATTGAAAAATCTTGAGTAGGTTTTTTCACGATTACAATACTTTCGCTATATACTAAGTATACGAAAATGTAAAAAATCGGTATATTGCATAAATCTTCTCATATACCTATGCCTCTAGTCTCACTACATTTGCCTGACTGGAAGGAACTCCTACTGCTACAAATATAAAAAACTGTGGAAAAATGCCTTCTGCACAATGATAGGTAATTCAAAAGGTTTAGTCAACCGGTTAGGAGGTTGTTGGGGATATTATTTGGAGCAGGAAATGTAAATAAACTTTTCTCCAATTCGCTACCGTTTTCGAGTTATGACATTTAGCCCTTTTTAAAGAAAATGAAACAAATAAATGCATTTATTTACATGTTGTTGTTTTCATTAAACATCTTTCATTACAACTATTTACCGTTTTACAAAACAAGAAGAGATTGTGAACTTATTAACTCTTTTTCGTTTTCACATAACTTTTTCAAATTTTGGATTGTGTAAAACGGATTTTTCCATTCAAAATCCCTCAACACAACAACTGCTCAAAGTAACCTCCCTCTGCACGCCTAGACGCCTCGCAGGGAGGTCACTATACCTTTAGAATCACCTGTATATCGATTGCCTCGTATGTGAAATTCAAACTTGATAAACAGTTTTGCCATAAATAAATATAATGCATTATGGGGATTGGCGAAACTACACAGGCACTGAAGCATTACTGCTGGTCGAAGGTTGTTGGTAGAACTGGGGAGAGCTGGGCAGTAGCTAAGCGTAAAACTCGATACATTATAATGTAGCTGGACGCTATATTTAACTTTGAGAAGTATGGACGACTTAGTGTGGCTTATGACATTAAGCTTTATAATTGAGTGGATTTTAATCAAAATCGTTAGAGCCATTTTTAGTGCTTTTCGTCATTGCTGAAAAGCACTATGTATTATCTTCGTAATGTCCGTCCGTCCGCATATATCAGGAAAGAGTTGGCTAAACCAATTTCTACCAAATTTGGTACATAGAATACTCACATTAATTAATGATCAAAATGGCAGATTTTGACTGGACTGCATAGCAGGGGTCCACAATTGCAAAGTATAACTTTTCGGTAATTATGAATTTGGAAGGAATTGGCTAAACTGATTTCAACGAAATTTTGTATGAAGGAGGTATGCAATATACAAAAACAGAAACAAGATGTTTAGTATAGATATAGAAAGCAGGGCTGCCACAATACAAGAATTAATAAAATTCTTTTTACACGTATTTGTGTTGAACTGTCTCCATCAATTTTAACCAAATTTAATATTTATAATATACACACATAGAAAACCAATTTGATATATTTAAACCGAATCAGCCAAAAAGAGGTGCCACAATTACAAATTAAACTCTTTAAGGATTAATGATTAAAAAGTAATTGGCTGAACTAATTTCAATTAAATTTTGTATATAAGAAAGTCCAGAAACAGGAAAGATTATCTGCTACGGTAGTTCAGTGGTAGAATATCCGCCCGGCAAGTGGAAGACCCGGGTTCGATTCCCGGTCATAGCAGGATTTTTTCTGTTTCAAAGTTAATCCCAAAATTACAGCTTATGCCTTTCTGCATAGTTTCTATTATTCCATCAATTTCTGGCTTTGGCAATCTCACCATTTGAGAGGAAGGGGTTTTCTTCGACGTTCTCTTGGAGGACGTCCGTTGGGGCTGGTTGATACTAGCTTGGCTAGCCCGGACCCAACTAAGAAAAACACCCGCGTTCAGAAACAGGAAAAATTATCTGCTAAGGTAGTTCAGTGGTAGAATATCCGCCCGGCAAGTGGAAGACCCGTGT
Source organism: Tanypteryx hageni (assembly GCA_028673005.1). Classification (NCBI taxonomy): domain Eukaryota; kingdom Metazoa; phylum Arthropoda; class Insecta; order Odonata; family Petaluridae; genus Tanypteryx; species Tanypteryx hageni. Next base: position 96,323,498 of record CM054112.1, on the reverse strand, counting down.
TCGATTACCGGTCATAGCAGGATTTTTTTCTGTTTCAAAGTTAATCCCAAATATAGTACATTTAATCTTCATATAAATAAATAACCAAAATATCATATTTCAACCGGATCGACTAAATAGGGCTACCACAATATCAAGGTTAAAATTTTTCTATAACGATGAATTTCGAAGGTATTGGCTGAACCGATTTCAACAAGAAATTTCGTTGAAAATCAACAAGAATAAACTATCCTTCATTGTTACGCCATATCGTTCATCTCTTCGTAGTTTCTATTCTGGATAATAGTATGTCAAAGTACGAAATATCATTTGATTTCGTTGAACCGTATTGGCTATAGGGCCGCGCACAGACGGTATGGAGAAAACCATTTTTTGGACTTGGAGACACCTAAAACGTGTATTTCCGTCAATATCTCGAATTCTAATGTCTTCGCGATATTAAGTATGTACATACGTATATTATTATCGCCAAAAAATTTGACTTCGATATTTTGACGGAAATATGTACACGTTTTTGGTGACCGCGAATCCAAAAAAAGTGGTTTTTGTCATGCCGTCCGCATGTCTGCAAAATTCAAATCGCCCCATTTTCAGCATTCATCCTCTATATTCCATGTGTTGTTAGATTTGAACGCCATAAATATCGTTGTCTTCGATAGCAGGCCCGACGAGAGGGGGGGGAGGGTCTACAGTACCCGGGCGCGCAATTCTTCAAGGGGCCCGGCCGGGTATACCGGTATGTTGTATACTTGTATTGTTGAAAAGTGGATTTGCGGAGAAAGACGTTAACAAAAATTAGAGTGGCCGGAAATAGAGATCTCAGTGGTTTCCTAGTATTCCTGGTGTTAACATCCATTTATCACGGTCTTTTATACGGTATAAATATGTACTATATATGTATTCAATATTTTAGTGCAACCAGCATACATTATATGGACTTATATTTTCAAAGCTTTTAATTGGGATTAACAATAAAGGTAAATAATCGCTAGCTATTTATTTATATCCTTACTTATATTTATTTAAGCAACACACACACACATATATACACACACAAGGGGGGCCCGTCATATACTTTGCACCAGGGCCCGCGTTAGCTCTCGACGCCTCTGTTCGATAGTACTTAAGTTCTTTCATTTTATTCTCTTCGTCAGGTGGTTTTCTGTGTAATGGACGACTACGAATCCCCTCTCAAACGGCGGAAGGCCGCGGGAGCAGGATGCGTGAGCTGCACGGTGGACAGCGGGAAGAAAGTGTACGCTCCATGCGGACGGACGGACTGCTGCGGCAATGCAGGGACTACGGTGAACAACGACAACGAGATATGCTGAGAGTCGACCGCTCACTCGTCGAATGCGATACGAGAGAATATTTTTCGAGGATAAAATCTGACAGTATTCAGTGGGCTTGGTAATTTGCGACGCAGAGCGTCATGGGTCTGGGGCTATTGCGATCACATCGTGTCCAAGGGAAGCTGTCGAGGTGATGGTACGATAGAGTTTTTGAGTACAGCGTGTGCGCGGACGAATTGATAGACTCACGGAATACTAATTGCAGAACGACCTTGTGATGCGAATGTGGTCTCGTGTCCCTGGAAGAGGCCCCAAACAAGATGTAAGCTTACGTGACCAATCGCATTTGTAAGTCGGAAGCCCTACGCGTGATAGTGAGTGACAATTTCAAAAGAAGATTTCAAATCTCTGCTGATGGAGGCACAGAAATTAGTGGCGCGAAAGTCGTAACGTGTGCTTACTGACTTATTTGCTGAAAATTGCAGGATCATTCCTCATCTGGTGATGAGCTTTAAAATTATTTTTCATATCATTTTCCGTTTTAGGATTTAAGATAAAATGATTGCGTGCCGATTATTAATTTTAAAAATTTAACTCTTCAAAACGGATTTCGTATTAGCGTCCATGCTAACGTTAATTCTATTGGGATAAATAATTCCATTTTATCATAATATCACGTTTTTCGCATTTTCGGAATTCAACTGGATATGCATTTGGCCGAAAATGTGATCAGTGAACTCATATGGTTGAAAAATATGGGCATGAAGGTGGTTATTCTGTTATGTCTATGAAATCAAATCATTCCAAAGTTGTCAAGTAATGATTACATGCTCAGTCTAAATAGTGTGTTAACGTGTGAACTGCTTAGACAAGATGGACATATGGCTACTTAGAATTTTTAAATATTGATCTTTCATTGGTATTATTTGTGGGCTTGCTTTATCCAGAAAGGGTCATAATTTTGCGGCTACTGTAATTATTTAGATTATGGATTTTAAGATTTCATGGTAAATGTAGGTCAGATTAATTAAAGGTGGTATCCATGTCATTGTAAATAATTTGAGTACGTAATTAAGAGCATGTTGTTATTATTTTAGGAATTGATTTGTCATAATGTTACAGATATCTCATTATGCATGAGTCTTATTTGGAAATTTCACTGTATTTTATTGAATCATCCCAAACTGAAATTTTAAATAATGCAATTGTAATACTCCCAGTTTGAAGGAAACTGTTGTCTAGTACAGGGGTCGGCAAACTTTTCTGAATGGCAGGCCACATTTATAACTGTGAATGCTTCAGAGGGCTGTATTGGAAGTCACGAGAGCTTCAGCAGGCCAGAGAAGTGTTTACATAAGAAGTAGAGATTCTGTGGCCTCGTATACTTGAAAATCAAGTCCAAATAACTTACTTGCATTAAAATTTTCATCAGAAAAGATTATAAAAGACTATAATTTTACTGAAAAAATATGAAATTGTCTATATTAAATTTCACCAATCACTTTTTAATCGTAGCTTCATGGGCCACATAAAGTGCTCTCAGGGGCAACATATGACCTGCGGGTCGTAGGTTGCCGACCCATGGTCTACTAGTTATTGGTTGGTTTTATTTTGGTCAATTTATCTGCATAATATCACATTTCATCCTACACCAATAAGAGTTTCATTTATTTTATACACATATTGTTTATAGCATTAAATGCTCAAGAAGTACAAATAAAAAATAAATGACATTTTTATAGTCATTCTAAAAGAAAAATGTAAATTTAACTGTGTATCTGATGCAAACTCAACAGTTGACCATATTAACTGTATTTTTATTTAATACTTTTTACAAAACAATTCTACTTCCTTATTGGCAGGTTTTCTTAATATTATGTTCTGTTCTATGTTACTTTTCAAATCATGTTCAGGAATTTTGTCCTAACTGTAAATATTTTTTATTTGATTGCTCTTAAGTAACAGTCAAATTGTGATCGAAAAAAACTGTAATTATAAAGATATCAAACAGGTTAAAAATATTTTTACTAAGTGATAAAATCAATCATGTTATTTTGGACTAATTTCTCTTCATCTAACATATGTTTTTATATTAAGTTTAAGTTGAATTAGGCTGTTTAGAAAGCTGCAAACTTTCCTTGTAAAAATATAATTTGAAATACATACACAGACATTTTCTGTAATTGGAATTGGGAGGGCTAAAAAATTGATTATGATAATTAACAAACATTAACCCACTTCTCAATAGTAATTAAGAAAGTAAAGTTATTGTACAAAACTCATCAAAGCAAATTCTGTCATGGTCAAATATTTCAAAGATCAACTTTTGACCTAATTGTTCCAGAGATATGCTCTTAATTTTACTTTCTCATTTATTTTAAAACAGGCATTCATTAAAAGCCAAGACAATGAATTACTGGCATCTGAACAGTGGCGGCTCGTGTATAGGCACTGTGGAACTGCAGCACCCCCTATTTCCACTTGATATTATCGATAACATTTAATATAATGAGTCCTTTTTTCTTTAATTCTTTCTTTATTGTTGTAGTACAATATATATTCCTTAAGCTTAATGTCAGTACTTCAGTACACAATTTTAAAACAAAGGCTAAAAATTTTCTGGAGCAGCACCCCCACTAATTTTAGCTACGAGCCGCCACTGCATCTGAAATTAGGAATTTGTCTCTTCTAATATAGGTATGATTTCAACATCATAAAGATATTTACATTCTCCCAAGGTTTTACATTTAATATTTAGAGTGACATTTTTAACATATTAAAAACAGATCCGATACTGTGAATTATTGTATTTAAGGAAATGTATAGATCGATATGCATAGAGTGGTTCAAACAATAGGTAATCATGCATCAGCGCTAGTTTACGGGTAAATTAATAAAACACTCTGATTCAACCGACTGGTTACAATCCATACGTGCCTTTTTAATAATGAATAATTGTGTAATAAATATTTTTTTATGTAACTAAACTGTTGTTTTATTTATGTTGGTTTGTGTACTGAATAGGATGTCCTTGTCTTAATTTTTTGATTGAAATCTTTTCTTTTTTGAGTGTTTTTGAGCATTGATACCGAACAGTAGCTTGACATCATTTGTAAATAAACAAGGTCAACATGGTCAGACATGTTTCACATGTATTTGCATTTGGAGGCAGATGCCGTGGGATGCCAAAATTAATTGTGAAATAAAATGAGGTTTTCACATAGGTAAATATTTGTCCACTCACTGACTATAGTGAGTTTTTCATAAACGTATGAATAATAGAGCAGATTAAATCCATCTCTAGCAGCTTTGGATATACCATATATGCTGTCATATAAGTCATACTTTGAAGCTCAAAAAAAATTCTGAAAACTTAAGGTCGACTTATACGCCGAATATAAAATGTGACCCTTAAATAACTGATTAAAAACCTTGATATTTACAAAAACATTTGACCTTATGGCATAGGTGATCATCATTTTGAATCATTGTTTACATATTCTGTCATTTATTTTAGAAGATTTAAGATAATTATGTGAAGAAATTTTCTCGGACTTCCAGCCAGGTCATGATACTGTCGTACACACTCTGTTGTCATCTTCAGGGAGAACCTGAGGTGCTGAGGCACATTTGCTGAGCTCGCTTGCCTTCTTGCTGAGATGCCGCGATAAACAGGTCATACCACGTTTTGCCAAAATCCGCCCACCGGTGGATACTCCATCAGCTAGGAACATCCTACGATGCACTGGTTAGAGAGCGAATTCACCAGACTCGATGTGACCTTGACAACGTCGCCCGGAGCCAGCTGAACCTAAACCTACAGCTCACAGCCACCCTTTCTCCCAGGGACTGGGACCACATAGATCAGGCGACTGCAGCCCAGGAGAGCCTACATCTCAGAAAAAACACGGAGAGGCAAACTAAGAAGTTCACATGCCTCACTGACATGGGACCCAGTGTTCCTTCACTCGACCCCAATAGAGGCGTAGTGAACTTAATGGACTCTACCATAGACGAAGTAACCATATCGGTCTTGAGCAAAGGCCTCAACTTTGCCCCTGCGCCTAAGACGATTCCGGTACGTGAAATCATAGGGGGAGTAGAACAGGCCATCAGATCTCTACCATCTGGAGCTGCGGAAGAAATTAGAAGGGAAATTAGCTTAGCACTAAAAAGGGCTGTCCCCCCGAAATCGAACATTCCCAGAGAAGAATGTGAAGCCCTACATAAACTACGGGAGGACCCCACCATCACGGTATTACCAGCTGATAAAGGCAATGCAACAGTCCTGTTGACCACCTCTGACTACCGAGGGAAAGTCAAACTCCTGCTCCAAGACCCGGCCTATCGTCTTCTTACCAAGGACCCTACAGATGCCATAATGAGGAAAACATCGGCCCTGAAAAAGAAATCAGGCCTTCCAACGGAAATGCACAGGACTCTCATCCCTCAAGCAGCGATCCCACCAAGAATGTACGGTCTTCCCAAAATCCACAAGGAGGAAGTACTGCTGAGACCCATCGTCAGCGCCATAGGAGCCCCAACATACCCTCTGGCAAAGTTCCTGATGAAGCTGCTCGGCCCGCTAGTGGGGAAGTGCAAACACCATGTGAAGAACTCCGCAGACATTGTTAGGACACTATCAAAGCTCTGGGTCAATCCCGCAGACATCTTAGTCAGTTTTGACGTCGTCTCCCTCTTCACCAAGGTCCCCATTACTGACGCCCTTAAACTACTGGAACCTCATTTCGACGGAAAGACCTTAGACCTGTTCCGCCATATGTTAACATCGACCTACTTCCTGTACGAGGGGAAATATTATGAACAAAGAGACGGCGTGGCAATGGGCTCCCCACTTTCCCCAGCAGTGGCAAATTTCTTCATGGAAGACTTCGAACAAAAAGCCCTCGACTTAGCCCCTCTCCGTCCGAAGTGTTTCTATAGGTATGTGGACAACACCTTCGTCATCTGGTCGCATGGAGAACAGGCCCTGAACAATTTTTTGGCCTACCTGAATAACCAACACCCCAACATCAGATTCACCATGGAGGTGGAAAAAGACGGACGCCTCCCATTTTTAGACATGTGTCCTATGCAAATTGGATGGGAAGCTAGGACATAGTGTATACCGGAAGCCTACTTATACCTCAATGGGAAGAGCCACCATCACCCGGCACAGTGGGAGTCTTAGCCACACTAATTCATCGTGCTAAGGCCATATCTGATAGAGAGAACCTTGAGGCGGAAATTAAACACCTACGATGCACATTCCTTCAAAACGGTTATGGGGAAGGGAGGTCAATATAGCCCTGAAAAGGGCCGAATTTTCGGCCAAGACTAACATCCGAGAAAAGGAGAAGCCCAAGGCCATGGCGTGTCTCCCATACATCTCGACCATCTCGGGGAGACTTTCACGAATTTTGGCCAAACACGGAGTGACCACCATTCACAAGACACCAACGATGATCAGAGGTTTATTGAGACCTGTAAAGGATGACATAGGCCTGAGGACCCCGGGCGTTTACTCCATTCCCTGTGAGTGTGGGAAACAGTACATTGGGGAAACGGGGAGAACCATCGAGACCCGTGTGAAAGAGCATGAGCGGTGCATTAGATTGCGGCAACCGGAGAAATCGGCAGTCGCGAAACATTGCCTATTCGAGAGTTATTGCGTTCGGCTCTCAGATGCAAGAGTGATCGCAAAAACAAATAGCTATTGGGACCGGATCGTCAAAGAAGCCATTGCGATCTGGCTCAACCCTATGAACTTTAACAGAGACAGAGGCTTCATGCTCAGTAAAGCATGGGATCTGACCATTAACCAGCTGAGCGAACGACACCACGCCATTGGACCGACCCGTCGACCAATGAGAGAGAGGGCGAATGCGTATATAAACCCTGGAGAATCCGGCCTCAGCACCACTTCTGGGGAAATTGCCAGTGCGAGTACCACCTTCATAGCATCTGGACTTAGCTCGTGCCAACTGGCAGCACTTCTGCGAGTTCATTGCGGAAAGGCTGCCAGTTGACCCAACAACGCCCAGGACATGCGAGGAGGCAGACCGTATGGTTGACCTCCTCACCACTACCGCCCAGCAGGCCATGGACGCTGCGATTCCGAAGGTGGTCATAGCCGGGGGTGTATGCATTCCTTTGCCTCGTGTCGTCAAACAGACGATCACGCTGCACAACAGCATGCAGCGGAGGTGGCAGTGCCACCGTATGTTGAACCTCAGGATCCAGATGAACTCCCTCAACAGGACAGTCCGGGACATGTTGCAAGACGTGCGCTCGGACGCATGGGAACTCCATCTTTCCACGCTTTCCCTGGAGGACCAGTCCATCTGGAAACCTGCAGGAGGCTTTGCGTTGCCCAGCGGAGGGACCCCCTGATCTTCCAGGGGGACTCTGGAGGAGAAAGCCGGGTTGATGGCTGAATACCTGGAGGGGGTATTCTGCCCAAACCCAGCCACAGCAGAGTCGGACGAGGTCGAAGAGGACATCGCTCAAGAACTCGGGATGCTTGACCGTAGCCCCTTGCTTGATGCTGCGGAGCTCCCTCACTTCGAAGTGTGCAAGATCGTTGCAGTGATCCGTCGCCTTGGACTGAGGAGGGCTCCCGGGGATGATGCCATCCCCAACATCGTCCTGCGACAGCTTCCTGTCACAGCAGTAGAATTCCTGGCAGCCATTTACAATGGTTGTGTTGGGATTCCATATTTTCCGTATGCCTGGAAGAGGGCAAAGATCATTTGTCTCCCGAAGATGCCGAGGATGGAGGTTGGTCCCGGGGACATCCGGCCAGTCTCTCTCCTGGCGGGCTTCAGGAAGATCTTTGAGCGTCTTGTCCGGAAGCCACTGCAGGATATCGTCCAGGAGAAGAACATTTTCCCGGACGAGCAGTTTGGCTTTCAGGAAGGGCACTCCACTACCCAGCAACTGGGTAGGGTGACCCACTTCATCACTGATGCCTTCAACAGGAACCACACAGTCTGAGGTGCTTTCTTCAACATCTTGAAGGCCTTCGACCGCATGTGGCACCCAGCACTCCTGTTGAAGTTGCATCGACTCCAGTTTCCTGCATGGGTAGTATGGCTCATTGAGTCGTACCTACAGGGCAGGACGTTCAGGGTATTCTGGCTTCAGGTCGGATCGGGACTGCAGCGAATCTGCACCGGTGTCCCGCAGGGATCCATCCTGGGGCCAATACTCTTTAATATCTTCACCCAAGACCCACCTTGGGATCTTGGGTGGAACACTATGCTTGCCCTGTATGAGGATGATGCGGTGCTCCTGTCCCGCTCTTCCAAACAGTACATGGCCGTGGAGATGCTGCAGTGTGCCGTCGACGAACTGGTGTCCTGGTATCGTCGATAGCGCATTATAGTTAACCCAGTAAAGACCAAGGCCGTCGTCTTCCACCCTGGAGGAGGAGTGCCGCCTGTAGTCGATCTGTCAGTGATGGGGAGGTTATCCCCTGGAGCCCAGAAGTAACTTACCTGGGAGTGGTGCTGGACCGGAGGCTTCTCTGGAAGCCTCAGGTTGAATGCATGCGCCACAAGGCACTTGGGGCACTGGCAACACTTTGTCCGATCCTGCGCCCGGGTGTCTTGTCAGCTGACACCAAGAGACGCCTGAGCTGCGTGAGGCCAATCATTACTTACGCAGCACCGGTCTGGTCTGGAGTGCCTAAGACCACCCTTTACAGGCTGCAAGTGGTGCAAAACAGAGCACTCCAGCTGATACTTGGTCGTTGCCGATACGACAGCATCTGCCGGTTGCACTTAGACGGAAATGTGGAATCCCTGGACATCCTCCTGCCGAGGATGTCCAATCCTCCCTATCAACAAGCATCCCCGCTTGTAGGGAGGGGTTGATGCCGCTTTGTACAAGGGGCTAAGGAAGAGAAAAAGGAGAAAAGTGAAAGCAGACTAGATCCGCTTTAGAAGCCCAGCTGGAAATGTGAAGGAGCCAACCGCCAGGAGGTTGGGAAGTTCATAACAGTCGCCTCAGCACCTCAGGTTCTCCCTGAAGATGACAACAGAGTGTGTTGTCGAAACGTCGGAATACGACAGTATCATGACCTGGCTGGAAGCCCAAGAAAATTTCTTCACATCTATTCACCGGGAAAGTTTGAGATCTTTCTTAAGATAATTATTTTAATAGTTAATAAAAATAAAAATTTTAACTTTTGTTTTTACTATTGAATCTCAAAAATATAAAGCACCTATTTGCAATTATAGGAATGAAGGATAAGTAGAAATACATTCTGCCAATAGATGGCAATATGGTATATGACTGATCTTTCTTAAATTAAGCAAATGATTTAATAAGTCAAAAATCGACACGGCATTTTTTGGAAAAGGTTACATTTAGGTTTTAAAAACCATAAAATTCCTCATATTCTTCATTCGAAGTCTTTTAAGCGAAAAAGTGGGGGGTCGACTTATACAGCGAATATGTCTAGTCGTGTATTTACAATCCGAAAAATCGAGGTTGACTTATATGCTGGGTAGACTTATACACCAGGTAGACTTATGCACCGGCATATGCAGTAGCTGAATTCGTCTGATTCTCAGCTTTAAATTTAATTGGTTTATATTGGGTCCATGTAAAACTCAAATTGAAAACATGCAATAGATGTGATATTTTGCATCAACACTTCAATCTAGACCTATTTTTCAGAAATTGGGAGTTTCTAAAGTATGAAAAAGTTGACTCACTGCCAACCCAGAGGAGCTTGCACTTTACTCAATGACCAAGTTTGTTGTAAGATTGTTTCAAATGGTGAGAGTTATGATGAAAGCTTGATAGTAGAGAAATTAGACAGAATTAAGCTGTAGAAGGTTTTAAAAAAATCAAGAACAAGGACATATCAATCAAAGGTTAGGTATCTTGGGTATCTTCCATAGCCATTACATGGTTATGAAAAAACAGGTGGACATTTTGGCTACAATGCAGCCATCATCAGTGGTAATTCACCAAAAGTAGATTCTAAAAAAAGGAAGTTCCTTTAGAATCTACCAGTGGCAAAACTACAATGGCACAGAGGCCTTTGTGCCTGGGTCCATGACCTAAAAGGGCCCACCACAGAATGAGCTAATTTTCTTTTATTTTTCTTAAGAAATGAATTTTCGATTAAGAAAAAGTAAAGTAAATATAAATTAAAAGGCAAAAAAAAATAATGTAGGCTTTGCCCATTCGCTGCCAACTCCTACTCCATTGCTTCACCTTGTTTGGTGTTTTATGCCTTGCCTTGAGGTTATTTGCTTTTCTCCCACAATCAGCACATGTTATAGAAGAGATTTGTTAATGATCTGGTAAGCGAATAAGTTTTGAGTGATACATTTCTTTACTGTTCAATTTGATGGAGCTCTTTGCTTCATTTCACGTCTGGGCCTGCTTGTTCCTACTTACGCAACTGGAATCTACTTTTGGTGAATTATTGCTGAATAAAGCTGCACTTTAGCCAATATGCACATCTGGTTTTGCATAACCTTGCTGTTGCTATTGAAGATAATTGAAATAAGTACCTTTGTAATATTTTGTTTATTAAGTATTTCTTCTTGATTTTTTTGCCATATGACTAGCTTGATAATTCTCCATTGAATAAGAGTTCAAGTAAAAAATGCGATGATCCTAACGTTATGATTTTTGTTTTACTGAAACTAACCTAAGACAAACTATATTAACTTATTTATTAATGAATGCTTAAGCTTTTTATCTTCAATAATAATACCAAAATTAATAAATATATACAGTCACTCCTTGTTTAGTGCAATTTTGATATAGAGCAATTGGTATTTAAAAATATTAAATAAAAAACATCCTGTAAAGTTAAAATACTGTGCAATGTGTGCATTTTTGCAGTTTTTTTTGTTTTTGTTAAGTTTTGCACTGGATAATCACCATCTGAGGTCTTCAGTTTTGACATTAGTTCAATTGTTATGTGCCATAGTTATTTTGCTTCATTTCTAGCGAAAAATAAATATTTAACAGTAAATGGAGAAAATAATATAATCAAATCATGGTAAAAAAGAGAAAATTGATTGAAGGCCATAAAAGTGCAAGAAATGATCCTAAATTTGCAAGCATAAATTGTTTTGTAAGAGATGAACTTTAGGGTGATTTTGTTTGTGTTTAACTTCACAACTTCCACGATTCGTATAATCCTTTTACATTGTATTTGTTATTTTAATTAGTAATAATAATTAATATTAAGTAAATATTAATCAACTAACATTATTTTCAGTAATATTCATGTGTATTTATACATTTTTTGATTAATTTAAAATTATAGCGAACAGTGTGCTAATCGTGAACCGGTTCCTATCATGTACCATTTTATAAACCATGGGCCAGATCCGGCCCTCAGGCTGTTGTAATCCAACTTGCAAGACCTTTGTTACATTTTGCCTTTCATATTTCATTATATTTTATATGTCCATAAATTAAATTCATCAATAACATATTACCTTTATTTCTTAATTAATTTTCTTGAATAGTAAATTAAATAGAAATAAAAGTGTTTAAAAATTTACAAACTTATTGGAAATAAAAAAATGGTTCAACTCCAAGGGGCACTGATGACAAAAAATGATGATAATTTTCCCCTCATCTATAGCAAGATGTTCAGACAGGTGAAATCTTGATGCGAATGAAAGATTTCGTCATTTGAAGGAAAGACAAAAGTCCCATTCTTAAGTGTTTGTTTTTTATATTTAGGTTGAATGCCCTTGATAAGGTCTTGGCAGCTGGGAATCCCAGATATTTAGGAGGGTGAATATCCTTGATAGGGATTTTGAAATTTAGTGAGAACATACCTTAGCAACTACAGGCAAGTTGGTGTGAAGACAGAGAATTGTTCTGGGGTGCTGGAAGTGTAGTGGTCAGGATGCTGGCTGCTACTTGTCTGCTGCTCGAAAGGGCAGCAGACATGAATCCTGCAAAAGTAGAATTTTTTCCAAGTTTGTTTCCCTCTTTGTGTGGTTTGGGGAGATCATGAAAAGTCAGCATTCCATCCTTCAGAAGGGATGTTAAGCCGTTGGCCCCCTTGGTGCTCTTCGTTATGAATAAGCTAATGCTGGCACCGGGTTTCCCTCCTCCCTTGTAAGTGTGTTCAGTGTGGAAGGAATTATGGCTATAATTATCCAAGAGGTTGATTAGCCAAAAAAAAAAATACACACAATCGTGCTCAGTTTAACTTCAACCGTCTTCTGTCAAAGTGTTCAGTTGAGTAAATTTTAACAATTGTTGACAAATTATTTTCTGTTGTTCGGTAATTGGTGTTTTTAAAGTTTATGTTAACCCATAGGTTAAAATGGCCTTTTTGAAAAAAAGAAAAGCTGATAGTGAGTGTCGCATAACAGGGTGTGGTGTGTAGATTATTTCTGCATTTAGAGCAATAAATGTATTTTGTGCTTAATATGTAATGAAAGAATTTCTGTCGTTAATGAATATAGCATCTAAAGACATTATGAGAATAACATAAGAAAAAAATATTCATATTTAATTAGAAATATTTAACAAAACCAAAGTTTTAAAATATTTTTCCCTTACTCTTGATGAGAATACTGATATTAGTGATGAGTCAGTTACTTATTTTTATTAGAGGAATAAACACTAAATTTGAAGTTACAGAGGAGTTTGTTGTAAGATTGTTTCAAATGGTGAGAGTTATGATGAAAGCTTGATAGTAGAGAAATTAGACAGAATTAAGCTGTAGAAGAGTTTTAAAAAAATCAAGAACAAGGACATATCAATCAAAGGTTAGGTATCTTGGGTATCTTCCATAGCCATTACATGGTTATGAAAAAACAGGTGGACATTTTGGCTACAATGCAGCCATCATCAGTGGTAATTCACCAAAAGTAGATTCTAAAAAAAGGAAGTTCCTTTAGAATCTACCAGTGGCAAAACTACAATGGCACAGAGGCCTTTGTGCCTGGGTCCATGACCTAAAAGGGCCCACCACAGAATGAGCTAATTTTCTTTTATTTTTCTTAAGAAATGAATTTTCGATTAAGAAAAAGTAAAGTAAATATAAATTAAAAGGCAAAAAAAAATAATGTAGGCTTTGCCCATTCGCTGCCAACTCCTACTCCATTGCTTCACCTTGTTTGGTGTTTTATGCCTTGCCTTGAGGTTATTTGCTTTTCTCCCACAATCAGCACATGTTATAGAAGAGATTTGTTAATGATCTGGTAAGCGAATAAGTTTTGAGTGATACATTTCTTTACTGTTCAATTTGATGGAGCTCTTTGCTTCATTTCACGTCTGGGCCTGCTTGTTCCTACTTACGCAACTGGAATCTACTTTTGGTGAATTATTGCTGAATAAAGCTGCACTTTAGCCAATATGCACATCTGGTTTTGCATAACCTTGCTGTTGCTATTGAAGATAATTGAAATAAGTACCTTTGTAATATTTTGTTTATTAAGTATTTCTTCTTGATTTTTTTGCCATATGACTAGCTTGATAATTCTCCATTGAATAAGAGTTCAAGTAAAAAATGCGATGATCCTAACGTTATGATTTTTGTTTTACTGAAACTAACCTAAGACAAACTATATTAACTTATTTATTAATGAATGCTTAAGCTTTTTATCTTCAATAATAATACCAAAATTAATAAATATATACAGTCACTCCTTGTTTAGTGCAATTTTGATATAGAGCAATTGGTATTTAAAAATATTAAATAAAAAACATCCTGTAAAGTTAAAATACTGTGCAATGTGTGCATTTTTGCAGTTTTTTTTGTTTTTGTTAAGTTTTGCACTGGATAATCACCATCTGAGGTCTTCAGTTTTGACATTAGTTCAATTGTTATGTGCCATAGTTATTTTGCTTCATTTCTAGCGAAAAATAAATATTTAACAGTAAATGGAGAAAATAATATAATCAAATCATGGTAAAAAAGAGAAAATTGATTGAAGGCCATAAAAGTGCAAGAAATGATCCTAAATTTGCAAGCATAAATTGTTTTGTAAGAGATGAACTTTAGGGTGATTTTGTTTGTGTTTAACTTCACAACTTCCACGATTCGTATAATCCTTTTACATTGTATTTGTTATTTTAATTAGTAATAATAATTAATATTAAGTAAATATTAATCAACTAACATTATTTTCAGTAATATTCATGTGTATTTATACATTTTTTGATTAATTTAAAATTATAGCGAACAGTGTGCTAATCGTGAACCGGTTCCTATCATGTACCATTTTATAAACCATGGGCCAGATCCGGCCCTCAGGCTGTTGTAATCCAACTTGCAAGACCTTTGTTACATTTTGCCTTTCATATTTCATTATATTTTATATGTCCATAAATTAAATTCATCAATAACATATTACCTTTATTTCTTAATTAATTTTCTTGAATAGTAAATTAAATAGAAATAAAAGTGTTTAAAAATTTACAAACTTATTGGAAATAAAAAAATGGTTCAACTCCAAGGGGCACTGATGACAAAAAATGATGATAATTTTCCCCTCATCTATAGCAAGATGTTCAGACAGGTGAAATCTTGATGCGAATGAAAGATTTCGTCATTTGAAGGAAAGACAAAAGTCCCATTCTTAAGTGTTTGTTTTTTATATTTAGGTTGAATGCCCTTGATAAGGTCTTGGCAGCTGGGAATCCCAGATATTTAGGAGGGTGAATATCCTTGATAGGGATTTTGAAATTTAGTGAGAACATACCTTAGCAACTACAGGCAAGTTGGTGTGAAGACAGAGAATTGTTCTGGGGTGCTGGAAGTGTAGTGGTCAGGATGCTGGCTGCTACTTGTCTGCTGCTCGAAAGGGCAGCAGACATGAATCCTGCAAAAGTAGAATTTTTTCCAAGTTTGTTTCCCTCTTTGTGTGGTTTGGGGAGATCATGAAAAGTCAGCATTCCATCCTTCAGAAGGGATGTTAAGCCGTTGGCCCCCTTGGTGCTCTTCGTTATGAATAAGCTAATGCTGGCACCGGGTTTCCCTCCTCCCTTGTAAGTGTGTTCAGTGTGGAAGGAATTATGGCTATAATTATCCAAGAGGTTGATTAGCCAAAAAAAAAATACACACAATCGTGCTCAGTTTAACTTCAACCGTCTTCTGTCAAAGTGTTCAGTTGAGTAAATTTTAACAATTGTTGACAAATTATTTTCTGTTGTTCGGTAATTGGTGTTTTTAAAGTTTATGTTAACCCATAGGTTAAAATGGCCTTTTTGAAAAAAAGAAAAGCTGATAGTGAGTGTCGCATAACAGGGTGTGGTGTGTAGATTATTTCTGCATTTAGAGCAATAAATGTATTTTGTGCTTAATATGTAATGAAAGAATTTCTGTCGTTAATGAATATAGCATCTAAAGACATTATGAGAATAACATAAGAAAAAAATATTCATATTTAATTAGAAATATTTAACAAAACCAAAGTTTTAAAATATTTTTCCCTTACTCTTGATGAGAATACTGATATTAGTGATGAGTCAGTTACTTATTTTTATTAGAGGAATAAACACTAAATTTGAAGTTACAGAGGAGCTGGCTGATCTGCACAGTTTGAAAGGCACCACAACTAGAGAGAATATTTATTTGAAGATGTGTGAAACAATACCTAGCCTGGAATTATGTTGGCAATAGTTAAGAAGCTTAACTACCGATGTTGCAAAGAATATGGTTAGAACAAATACAGGTTTAGTATGGAAGATAATTTGTTCATTTTCTAAATGAAAATGTTTGAAATGTGTACACTCTTTCTTGGATACCCTGTAAATTAGCAGGCTCTTTGTTCCAAGAATGTTAAGTACATAACATAACATTATGAAAGTGATAGTTTCAACAGTAAATTTTATCTGTTGTCAAGCTTTGAATCACAGGCAATTCAAAGAATTTATGGAGGACATTGAAACAATTCCAAGATGTTATTTATCACTCTGAAGTGAGATGGCTAAGTCACGGGAAAGTTCTCAAAAGGTTTTTGCATCTTCGTTCTGAAATAGATATATTAATAGTGCAAAAAATGTCATTCTATGTCAGAGATTTCAGAAGAAAAGTGAATTTTCATGTTGGCCTCCTTGGTTGATATAACAGGACATATTAATAATCCTAATTTGAGATTTCAAGGTAGAGGAAAACTAGTGAGCAAGCTGTTCAGTGATATAAAAGAATTTCAAAGTAAATTAAAACTCTCACATAAACATGAATAATTTGGTGTGTTTCAAAGCTTATGATAAATTAAAGATGATGAAAACAATGAAAGTAGAATTTCCTAAATATTTTGCATTAGAAATAATAAAATCACTGGATGAACAATTTAAACTTAGGTTTCAGGACTTACTCAGCCACTCTGTGGAAATAAGACCTTTCAAGAATCCTCTTTTATCAGAAATAGACACCTCACTGAAGTATTTACAAATGGAACTTATTGAGTTGCAGGCAAGCAAGATATTACATAATAAGTTCAAGGTAGGCAACATAGTGAAATTCTACAGATATCTTCCAGATATCAGTTTCCCAATATATTGAGGTTTGCTCGTAGTATGATCGCCATATTTGTGAGTACATACTATATATGTGAACAAACTTTTTCAAAAATGAAATACAGTAAATTGAAACTTCAATCAAAACTGACAGATAAACACCTACAAGATGTTCTCTGTGTTATAACTACCAATTTGCAGCCAGATCTGGATAATTTAATGTTTAGGAAGCAGGCTCAAGTGTCTCACTGACGAGCTCTTCATCATTCGGCCTGTGAAGGTAGATCTAATTCTTAATAAGACCCCTTTTCCAAAAAGGTTGGCAACCCCTGTTATAAACTGTTTGTTTAGCATACATTTGGCTAGTGCAAAGACTTTTCAGAGTGCATATTTTGAGCTAAGTGTATGTATGTAGGCACAGTTGCCTACCTTACTTGGTATTGTAATGTGAAAAATAATGATTACATGTGCGATTTGTTTGTTTGTATTTGCAATATTAAAAGTTTTAAAAAATTGATACCTAGATTATATTGTGATTGATTTTGGTTCCACGAAAATGTACGCTATAAGTAATTATCCTTTTTAGGCGTTCATTACCAGCGAAGCGGTAGTAGCAGAATACCTTAAGGGCACGTCTCGTCCGTCCGTCCATCTTTACTTTCATCTCCTAAAACCTCTGAACAGATTTTAATTAAATTAAGTAGGAGTGATCCTTATGAATATTTATAGCATAATTGTGATTTTGAACTGCATCTGTCAATTAGAACTTCCAATTTACATAAATAATCTAAGAAACTGGTACTTTTCCAAATGGGTACCCCCCTACCTAGCGTTTCTAAGGTAATGTTATTTGGTAAACAAAATATAATAAACTATATCACAACAGCTGGATGAGTTGAGTCATTTTAATTCGAGAAAACTATGAGAGAAATTAAATCTAGACGATGACGAATTCTTGAGTTGGTTGCAGAAGCTGAAATTAGCACCCAATAAACGATTTCACAAATGCGGGCGAAGGATGAAACTCATGAAACCACAGATTGGACATACCTTCGGGAACTGGAAATGCAACCATTGTAACACAACTGAAGGATTTATGAAGGGATCCTTTTTTTAAGGGGGTAAAAATAACAACGAAAGAAGTACTTCAATTAGTCTACTATTGGACTAGAAAAACACAACGCAGCGGAAATAATGTTTGGCACGCGTAAATGTGACGGATCAACTGTCAGTCAAAACACTATTGTTGATTTTAACAACTTCTTCAAGATATTTGTTGCCTATATTTTTTGAACAACGAACAAACTCTTGGAGGACCTGGAGTAATAGTGGAAATAGATGAGACAGTCATTACGAAGAGGAAATACGATAGAGGACGTGTTGTCATCGATCAACAGTGGGTTTTCGGAATGATAGACAGAGGAACACAAACATGTGTCCTCAAAACAGTCCAAAAAAGAAACGCCGATACTTAACTACCATTAATTGAAAAGTACGTTCTTCCCGGAACTATAATAATATCGGATTGCTGGAAAGCTTACGAAGGGATAAATTCACTTCCATCCGGATACAAATACATACTGGAAAGTGAATCATAGCGAAAATTTTGTGGACCAACAAAATAAAGCGATACACACGAAAACTATTGTAAGCACATGGCAGAAGTTTAAGATGCGCCATGAGAAAGAATTTGGAACAAAGAGAAATCACCTAAACAGCTACATAGAAGAATTTATTCGGCGAAAGAAATTTTCGGGTACCGATTGTCTATACCATTTAGTTTCCCAAATAACCGAGTTATATCCTTATCCCAACTATAGGCGTATAAACAATGAGTTGAGAAGGGTAACAGATAAAGCTAGAGAAAATTGGCTAAAAGGAAAATGTGATGAAATAGAACAAATGGAGAAATTAGGACGGTACGATATGATGTACGCTAAGGCACTGGAATTAGAAGATAAGAAGTCTAATGGAATTTGTGGTAAAGGAATTATGAATACGGATGGGAAGATAGTCTCAGAAACAAAGGATGTAGCACAGGTATGGGAAGAATACATTAAGGAATTATACAGCAAACAGACAGGAGCGGCAAAAATAGAACTGGAAAATGAGGAAAACATTGAAGAAGACAACTTAGGACCAAGTATTATGGAGAGCGAAGTAGAAAAAGCGATAGTGGAACTTAAGAAGGGGAAAGCCACGGGCAGCGATGGAATACCGGCTGAGATACTTAAAGTCATAGGATCAGAAGGACTAAAAGCGATCACGAAATTAATTAATAAGATTTACGACACGGGAGAGTGGCCTCAGGATTTCCTAGAAGTAACAATGATCCCTCTAAAGAAGAAGCCAAAGGCAATGCAGTGTAAAGATTACAGAACTATAAGCCTTCTGTCAAACACATCGAAGATCATCACGAGGATTCTTAATAAAAGGCTGGAGAAAAAGGCAGAAGAAATAATAGGGGAAGATCAATTCGGTTTCAGAAAAGGACGAGGAACTAGAGATGCTATAGGAGTAGTTAGAATCATATCAGAAAGGGCAATAGAATACAGTCAAGATATCTGCGCATGTTTCGTAGACTGGCAGAAGGCCTTTGATAGAGTAAATTGGGTAAAGTTGATGAAGATATTAAAGGATATAGGTGTAGACTGGAAAGACAGGAGACTGATTAGGAATCTATATGAGAATCAAGTTGTAAAGGTCAGGTTTGAGAATGTGGACACCTGCGGAATAAATATCGGTAGAGGAGTAAGACAAGGCAGCTGCCTATCGCCAACCCTATTCAATATATATGGAGAAAGTCTAATGCAAGAAGCTTTAGAAGGCACAGGGGATTTCAAAATTGGAGGAAGGATTATAAGAACAATAAAATACGCAGATGATCAAGTACTTCTAGCAAGAAAGGAAGAGGAGCTACAAAAAATGATAAATAGACTAGTGATAACAGGTAGAAAATACGGTATGGAAATAAATACAGAAAAATCCAAGGTCATTCGAATATCGGGTAAAGAAGAGAATCTGAACATAACTATTGGGGGAAAGCCATTAGAACAAGTTTCAGAATATAAATACCTTGGAAGTATCATAACACGAGAGGCAAAATGTACGGATGAGATCAAAACTAGAATAGGAAAAGCAAAAGCGGCTTTCAGGAGAAAGAAACAACTACTTACAGGGAATATAAGGGAAGATATCCGCAAGAAGTTGATAAAATGCTACGTATGGAGTATAGCATTGTATGGGGCAGAAACATGGACGCTAAGGAAAAATGACATCAAATACTTGGAAAGCTTTGAAATGTGGACTTGGAGGAGAATGCTGAAGATAAAATGGACAGATAGGATGAAAAACGATGAAGTGCTACGAAGAATAGGAGAGAAGCGAATGATTATACAGACTATCAGAAAGAGGAAGGCTAACTGGGTTGGACATTACCTGAGGAGAGAGAGTATGATTAAAGACGTGTTAGAAGGAAAACTAGATGGGAAAAGGGAAAGAGGCAGGAAAAGGTTTCAGCTGATAGACGATTTGAAAGGGAAAGAGAGTTATCAAGATATAAAGAGGACAGCGGAAAATAGGAGTATATGGAGAACCAGGTTTAACCATGAATAATCACGGACCTGTCTACGGACAGACTACCTATGATGATGATGATCCTTATCCCTAAAGGTTGTCTTAATGAAAAATTATTAAAAAATAAACATTTAAAAACTTTTTTGTTTTATTTTAAGTAAAAATATTGTAAAAATCGAAGCATAAATAAACATTTTATTTTGCAATGGGGACTCCGCCCCCTAACCCTCGCTTTCTTAAGGATGTTGATTAATATTTAATCTAATCAAAGATACTAAAACCGAAAACACAAATATGTATAAATTTTATTTTACATAGAAACGCAAGGAAGGGGGGGGGGGGGGGGGGGAACCAACTGCAAAAATGCCCATGAAGTTATAATGATTATATAAGTTACATCATTGTCATTTAATGATTAATTTGAGTTTAATATGTTGAGTTTTGATGTTCTTTATTAATCTACACTGTATCAAGTTAAATTTAAACATAATAATATTTAAAATACAAACTGTGATATGAATATAATCCATGTAAGGCCAAGCAGAAAATCAATTAAAATTGGTCTCTAAAAATATTTCAGCTTGACAATTTATACTTTCAAGTAGGGTTACCAACTGTAAGACCTTCTTGACCCGCAGATTTTAGTCTGCAACCCGGAGAACTTGAAGGAATACGCTTTTTTCTTTTTTACGAGTGTTCAGTTGTTCACTTGTTGTTCATTAATTAGTATGATAAATTGCATCAATACATTATCAAAGAAATATTATTTATTTAGTTATGCATAAATATAATAAATGATTAATTAATTATTTTGGCACCTTTTTGAGACCAAAGGATACGAGTATGTGTACTACAATATGTACTTACGAACTTCAGTCCTTTCTGGTCAGGGAGAAATATGTTTAGGCCCTAAATAAGATTTTTGAAGGGGTAGGGAGGTGGGTTCGTTATAAAAATTATGAACTAAAATAACTTCAATTTTAAATTTTATACACAATACAATACACAAATTTTATAATATTTTTATTGATCACAATAAATGAACTTTTTAAATTTCTGCAAGTAAAATAAAATTAAGAAACATTTCTTTCTTAAAATTATACTTATTTTGACTCTGGGCTTTTTCCACTAAACCCTTTTGTGCTGGCGCTTTTAAATACGAATAAAATTGTTCACAGCTCATGTCAAAATTAATTCTAATCGCCAGCTCAGCTTTAACCAGAGGAACACGCATTTTATTACGATCATTCCTCCATAATAGAAAAAACACGGTCTATAAACGCATTACTGACAGGAACACTCATTACTTTCAAGACAATTTCTTTTAATTCCGAGACATTTTTCTCATTTTTTAAAATTTCAACCCAAATTTTCTCATTTGCGCCATTTTCAACTTTTCTTAATTCTGGTAAATATTTTGTAACTATGTTTATTTCGTCATATAACCGATCTTCATTGATCTTTATATTTAACATTTTTGCAACTTTCAGTACACCGTCATATTTGAGATCATATTTCCTAATATTTAACGCAGCCAAATACTTAAAACAACTATTTTCAAAGTCATAATATTTTTTTAAGTAATTTACAGTACGAATATAAACCTCTCTAGCTTCCGCTGCAAACTTATCTTGTTGCAGTTTATTAAAATGCCTTAAAGAAGCTCGAACTTTACTTCAAAAAAACTATCCCTTAATCGGGATTCTAATTTTTCTTTTAGAGATGTCATTATGTCATGTAATTCTGTTGAAGAAATATCATTTTCTTCTAATATTAAAATTAACTCGCTCATAAAATTAAGAAAATGTGAGACAAAATACAAAAATAATTCAGGAATAGAAGGCACTGTCATGTCATCTTCCATTTCATTTTCTTGCGATTTTACAAATTTCCAAATAAGGGCATCTCAGTCGTCTTCCCCGTTTTAAAAAGTACTGCTTTATTGCAGGCCAAGATGACAATATTCGGTCTACCGCCTTGGATAATCATTAATTAATTAATTAATAATTCATGTTCGTTGAGAAATGTTAGAATTTTATTTGTTATTGCATCAGAAGATTCAAATTAATCAGTATAAAAATCAAAAATTCTATTTTTTATGCCATGTTCTGGCACAAAGTAGCTGACAATTAACGGATACAATTTCATGTTTCCTTTATTGGACGCGTCAGATGAAATAGAGAAGTATCTAGGCTTTTCAACATCTTTTTGAAGGTCACACAAAACTAATTCAATTGCTTTTGGTCCTAGAATATTTTCCGTTAGACTTGATGCTTTTGTTCGTCCTCAGTGTATTTGTTTTGACAACGAAGAATCATGAAAAACAGTACAGTTTAACTTCATACCACAGTCAGTGCTATTGTAACTATGCTGGTGCTTCACTGCATGGTACACCAATGTTAGCTCGGCAATTACAGTTCTTAAATGAGCTGGGCTATTTTCTTGAAAGAGAAACTTGGGTAATAATTGATTACTTGTCTGTGCACTTATAGTTTGTCGGTGACGAACACTATTTTCATGAGTTTTAATAGCCTTTTCTCCGTCATGTTTCACAACAAAAATAACACCACACAATTTACATTTACCAGTATGTTCATTTTCTTTCACTAACCAATTTTTATACTCCGATCGTTTAAGCCATTCATTATTAAATATGGCAAAATAAGATTTTTTCCTTTTTCATCGGTGTTTGATCTTCAGAAGCGGATATTTTCACGGTGCTGTAAATCAAATAATATATATAAATTTAAATATTTAAATTTAAATATAATGAATATAAAAAGTAATTTTACTTACAAAATAAAGCTCAATATCAATAAACAAATCACATAAATACTCCCTACATAGAAGCAAAGAACAGCCGCCTATCTTTTATGTAGAACCTGCATTCATGCTGATTCATGCAGTCCTACTGAACAGATATGCAAATCGATAAATAAGTCAATTCGATTATCGATAGGTTCTGAAATAGGACATTTAACGCCACGCTATGTCAGGCCGGAACTAATAGCAAATTTTAGAATTAATAGCAGATTTTAGAACCAGCTGCACAGAAGTACCTAACCCGAGAACGGTGCATAAATAAACATTATTTCTTCGAACTCAAAAAAAAATTGTAGAATTTGTAGCTGTAGACCCGAAGAAATTTATTACAAACCCGAAGCCCGAAGAAATGTCGCTAAACCCGAAGTCTTCGGGTCAAAATGACACTGTTGGCAACCCTACTTTCAAGTGCATCTAAGGAGTTTATAGGGAACCAAGTTTAGCCTATTATAATTACGGACCTGTCTGCAGACAAACTACATATGATGATAATTATGCTTTCTTCAACAATAATAATTCTTATTTCATAGCCCAAGAAACTAATAAAAGGATTATTTTAACCTATAGAATACATTTTGCCTTACACATACCTATATGGTAATTAACTTGTGCTTACGACTATATATTCTATTTCGCAGATATTTTCTTCAGGTATGCATCTTTTTCAAATTTTATCTTCCAAGCTCTCTTTCCGCAGTCATCATGTACACGTAATACTTCAATATTACCGTCCTAGGTTTCAATTTTAACTTTCCGCATTCTCATAATCTCTATTCATTTTGTTATAGTATGTTTCTCGTCTTATGAAGCTTGACCTTCACATAGCAAGTAGCCTATGAGAACCTTTTACCTCTCCCCCGTCACCCGCGGCTTTCGAAATGCATGGAAAAACCTAACAGCATTGCCAGATATCCGCTCTTGAAATGATCTGCTTGCGAATGAAAGGCGACGCGTCGCCGAAAAACTTACGGTCATTGTTTATTACTACCGGCCATTTTCCATTGCGTTAAAATGATAACAAGGTGTAAAGTGAAAGCGATAAAGAGATCGCAACGGAAGCGTGAACGCAGTAAAGCTGGCAACATAGTCGACTAAGAGCGATGTGAACATTACGATGGCGAGAGAGAGACTGAGCTTCTCCCCTCTCCGTCGCCCGTTACTCGAGCGTTTATTGGATGCAGAAATAGTCACTCACAGAGGATTTCAAGGTCAAGCTTCATAGTATAGTACTAGAGGTGGGAATATCGATTCATTTCACTGAATCGATTCAGTCGATTCAGTGAAATGACAGTTCGTCAGATTACCAAGTGTAACTTGCGCCTTAGCCCCCTAGCGTTACTAATTGAAAACGCGGGAGTATTTCAAGAATATCACTTGCTAGGACATTAACTATAATTGCTACCCAGTAAGCCAAAAAATTATCTTTAGTATTTACTTAAATCTTATTATCACTTTTGAATCTTCTTTAGATTTATTTTAAAGTTGCAAGGAAATTACATGGTGATGCGTTTTAGACGTTACTCTTTTACGTGAGTTGAATATAGTCGTTACTTAAAGAAGGCCTTAATATAATAATACGATAGTTTTTATCTGTCAAGGTCACCTATCTCAGAAAATTAATTTTTACATTTTCGTACCATTGCTTAATTTTAATTGAATAAATGTCACGTAAATCATAATATAATAGGATAAATTTGTGATGTATTTCTATTATAATGCTTTAAAGCTGATTAAAAATTCAAACATTAAAATTTTTTAACCAGCAAGTATATATTTAAGTGAAAAGGCGTCAAGATTTGATTACCGATTTTTTTATTATTGTTATCTTGGAATTTGAAATGCTAATAGAAATAACTTGATTTCTTCATCTTGAATTAAATAATTTTTTATGAAGAGACTTGGTTTGTAATATTTGTAGCATTTATTGGTCACCATTCAAGTATCAAAAGTAGACGAAGCATTTATCATTTGTATTGTGAAGAAAAGTGCATGATGGGAAGTTCTGCAAAGTTCTGTGACTCGTAGAATTGAATTTTGACTGTGGTAAACAAAGTTGTATCAAATTTATCTAATTGTTGATAATATATCATTGTTCTGTTGCGTCATCCGGTTGAATTTTCCGCTCTTACATAAGTAAGAGTTAAGAGTATTTTATTTCTAAATTGATAAGAACTGCTGGTCGTTAAAATATGAAGTAACATTGGAACCGGTGCGTATTATTCGTAAGTACGATTTTTTCAAAATTAAAGTTGAAATATCTATTTTGGTTTTTATTTTTTATCAGGTTATTTTACTGGTAATGAAAACTTCTATTTTACTGATAAAAGTAATTGATGATTCGTATATGGAAGTGTATTCTTAATAATTTCAAACTGATACAGTAAATACTAGCAAAATTAATTAAGCTCCTGTACATTAAATTATAGAACCAGTTTATATTCAGCTACACCATATTGGTTTTTTTATTATTTCTTTGATGCATTTTTAGTAGATACTTTTCAAATAAATGGTACAAATGTTTCAAATTTCATATAACTGCTTATAAACCAGGATACATATAGTTGATTTTCATGCTCTGCACAGTGTTATTTTTTATGATACAGTTTGTCTATATGTAATGTTTTTAGTTTTATCCCATGAAATTGGGTGTAAATGTACCATGGTCTGTTAGCATATGAATGTGATATACAAAGTGTGTTTTATGGAAATATTTCTTTGATTTATCTCATTTAAAATTCAGCCCGAATTATGGCTCTGTAAATGCAATGTCATGTGTTAAAGGGATATTTCTTTCATTGGTGTTTATTGTGGCAATTTCTACTTAATTCTTCATCCAGCATGCTGGTTTCTTTGGGTTGTACTCTTCCAAACAGAAAAAGAAGGACGATTAAAGATACAATATTTTAACTAACATTTTTGTTCATGTTTCTTGTGAACTTATATGGTCCACCTCTAAAATGATGGATTTTTTTGAAGTTCAACTAGATAGTTCATATTCTCTTATCTGTTGTGATTCATATATTTGATGTTGCTTATGCAGGTTGTTATATAATGTTTATCACTATAAACTTGAAATGTGTTTCTATAGGTTGCTGGTGTTTCAGCATTATTTGCTATATGTGGTCTGCTACATGTTGGGTATCACTGAAAAATGTTGGATTGTATTAGATGTTTTTTGCTGACCTAACTGATTTTATGAAGTGGCCTTTGTTATGTGTAATTGTCCTTGATTGGAATGTGGCTGCAATTATCTCCTAAAAATTTTTGTGAGTGTTGGTACATTTTATTTCATCTAAAGCCATGTATGTAGCTCTGCTACTTGCCCTGGTTTCCAGATATTTTGTATTTGTACAACTCATTTATATTCAAGACCAAGCAATTTGAAAATGTATTTACCTTAGGTATCTCCAATTGCCACAACAAGGTTATAAAGCCATATGCACATTTTGGCTACAAAGCAGCCATCTTTGGTGGTTTTTCTCCAAAAATAGATTTTAAAAGAAGAAAATAAAGAACTAAAGAACAACTCATTTTTACTTTGTAGATGGCTTAATTTATTTCTAAATTTTTTGTGTTGGTATATTTTATTGCATCAAAGAACCAGGTATGTAGTTATGCAACTTATCCTGGTTTCCAGATATTTGCAATTATGCAACTCATTTACACTTTGTAGAAGGTAGAAGGAGGGTTTTGTCTTCATTAATTTTTTCTGGTCAGTATAATTTGTTATTATGTAACTTCCGAATGTTTGTTATTTTTTTAATTTTTGTTTCTATGTCAATTTTGTTTGCTATTGGTCATCTCCTATGTATTGTCTCTTGATTTAAAGTGTCCTGGAAGTAAGTGTTTTATGCTTGTTATTTTTTTTAGAAAGTTGTATTTCTATGTCAATTTTGTTTGCTATTGGTAATCTCTTATGTATTATCTCTTAAATGATTTCAACATATTTTCAGGCTTCAAATGTGTCTATCATTTTTAGCAGCTTTGGAATGGTTTGAAAAGCTGGTTTGTTGATGCAATTGTTTTTTCACATTTACAGCTATATATGTTATTTAATATTCTCATTCAATTTATATGAATGTATGTTGTCATCTTCTTAATGGTAAATGCAACCTCATGACTTCTGATAAATAGAGAAATGTCTCAAACTGTTATAAGAAAACTTAAGTACTCTGGAGAGTTGAACTAAAATGTTTTCTTATTCAGAAATAGATTCCAAACTTTGAAGCCTATGGCACCATAAAAATAAAGTTCAGTATCTTTTTCTTTCCTAGTCATCCCCACATAGAGGTGAACAGAAGTGTGCCTATAATAAGGGCTGGCAGTGTGGGTGTGTCTGGATGGTCTGGACCTTGATTTAGTGAGCGAGTAGTCCAAATAAGCAATCTTGCATTGATGTCTGGCAGATTCTGGCAGTGCCACTGTGGTGCAGTTTGAGAGCAGCTTCTGTGAAACTCTCATCAAATGCATTGTTTGCTGTTCCAAAATAGTCTGAATACATTAGAGATCATCATAGTCTGGATGTTGTATAATGAAGACAACTGTAATTTGAATAAGTGGTTCTTAGGTTTTAATGATGATGCATCATTTTTAAATTTTACTTGTATAAAGTAATTTAATTTTTGTTCTGAAATCTGGTTTGGATGGTCCGTGGACCTGGTCACGTGTTATGCATACAAAGTATTTGATGTAGACTTCAATTCCTCAAGGATTGGAAATCTACCACCTAAGACAAAATGCCATCCCAGTGTGTGACAGACAGATAGGTGGTGAGTGATATAATGCATTGGCCTCTCAAGCTTATTTCAAACCACATCCCTCAAAATGCTTTGTAAAGGGAAATTTTCTTTTACTTTTTATTGTGATAATACCTACAAATTTTACTAAATTTGTCAGCCAGAATGTCAGGTTTTTGGCTTATCCTATGGCAAAGAACACTTAATGTCTAAATATTTAGACATCTATTAGATAGTAAACTTAATTTTTGGTTGTTTTTTGTAAGCTCATACATGTTTCATCTCTAAAATGAAGGAATCAGTGATATTGTTCCTGTATAGAAGATTAACTAGATTAAGAATTAATTTTAATTCTTAATCATGAATTTCTACAAAGTAACGGCTGAAACAATTGATTAACTAGATAGTTTGTATTCCTGTATCTGTTATGGTTCATATATTTAACGTTGCTAATGCAGATTTTTATCTAATGCCTATCATTATAAACTTTAAAATTAGCGTTTCTGTAGGTTGCTGATGTGTCAGTATTATTTGGTACATGTGGTCTGCTACATGTTAGGTATCACTGAAAAATATTTGATTGTATTAATGTTTTTTTTGCTGACCTAACTGATTTTATGAAGTGGCCTTTGTTATCTGTAATTGTCCTTGATTGGAATGTGGCTGCAATTATTTCCTAAAAAATTTTTGTGTGTTGGTACATTTTATTACATCTAAAGCTAGGTTTACCCTGGTTTCCAGATATTTTGCATTTGTGCAACTCATTTACACTTTGTAGAAGGTAGAAGGAAATGTTTTGTGTTCATTAATTTTTTCTGGTTGTATTCTTTGTTACTTTTGCAACTTGCTAATGTTTTAATTTTTTTGAAATTTTGGTTTCTATGTCAAATTAGTTTTCTACTGGTGATCTCTTATGTATTATCTCTTAAATGCCTGAAATGATTTCAACAGATTTTCAAGTTTCAAACCTGGCTGTCATTTTTAGTAGCTTTGGAATGGTATGAAAAGCTGCTCTTCATATCTGTTAATCTTCATAGAAAGAGTTTCAAAAAATTCCAGAGTGAAAAATAGTGAAATATTTCATACTTTATGGAAGATAACTTGGAAAAACATTTATAGCTGATTTCCCTTGGTATTTTGGAAAATTTAGTATTTGATCAGTTTCAGACTGTCTAACTCAACATTGCCAATAACTTCAGAATCAAAAGTTTTAAAGCATGGAATTGTTTCACCACCATTATTGGTTATGACAAATGCATTTTCACTGTTTTCGTCATCAGAAACATCTTCATAATGATGTAATTCATCATCCAAATCATAATCTGTAGACATTTTGTCTAAAATTTCTCTATTTGTGATATTTACATCATCTTTGAGTACTGTTAACAATGTGAAAACATGAGTACAAAGTGGATATGAGAATTTGAAATTCTATAACTATCATATCATGGTACATATACTACTTATTCTATAAAGCTTGTCATATGTTCTGAAATTGTTTGTTGTATTTGAATGAGTCCATTGGAGAAATAGGAAACTGGGGACATTTGTATGTCAACTGTTATGTATGATATTGGCAGAAGGAACATGGTAATACATCATGATACATATATGACAGTGAAATTATTAATATCTGTAGAGTAAGATTTGTGGGTCTGTTGTATGTTAGTTTAGTGAAAGATGCACTTGTTTTATCACGTTTACTACTATTTTTGTTATTCAGTATTCTCTTTCAATTTTTCTGAATGTATGTTTGTCATCTTGTTAATGGTAAATGCAACCTCATGATTTCTGGTAAATAGAGAAATGTCTCAAACTGTTATAAGAAAACTCAAGTACTCTGGAGAGATTAACTAAAATTTTTTCTAATTCAGAAATAATTTTCAAACTTTGAAGCCTATGTCTCAATATTTAGATTCATATCTATTAGATAGTAACCTTTATGTTTTTGTAAACTTTTACATTATCTCTAAAATGAAGGAGTTGAATGATATTGTTCCATTATAGAAGTTTAACTAGGCAGTTTGTATTCCTGTATCTGTTATGGTTCATATATTTGATGTTGCTTATGCAGGTTTTCATCTAATGTCTATCATTATAAACTTTAAAATTTGTGTTTCTGTAGGTTGCTGATGTGTCAGTATTATTTGGTATATGTGGTCTGCAACATTTTAGGTATCACTGAAAAATGTTGGATTGTATTAGATGTTTTTTGCTGACCTAACTGATTTTATGAAGTGGCCTTTGTTATGTGTAATTGTCCTTGATTGGAATGTGGCTGCAATTATCTCCTAAAAAATTTTGTGAGTGTTGGTACATTTTATTACATCTAAAGCCATGTATGTAGCTCTGCTACTTGCTCTGGTTTCCAGATATTTTGCATTTGTACAACTCATTTATATTCCAGACCAAGCAATTTGAAAATGTATTTACCTTAGGTATCTCCAATTGCCACAACAAGGTTATAAAACCATATGCGCATTTTGGCTACAAAGCAGCCATCTTTAGTGGTATTTCACCAAAAATAGATTTTAAAAGAAGAAAAGAAAACACTAAAGAACAACTCATTTATACTTTGTTGATGGTTGAAACAGATATTTTGTGTTTATTGATTTCTGCTGGTTGGTATAATTTGTTACTTATGCAATTTGCTAATGTTTGTTATTTTTTGAAAATTTGTGTTTCCATGCCAATTTTGTTTGCTATTGGTGATCTCTTATGTGTTGTGTCTTAATTCAAAGTGTGTGATGATTAATATGAGTGTTTTATTCTTACCTGATTTTTTATATTTTTGTTTAATTCTGTTTTATAACAACATTTCTTTTGGTGAGACTACTATCATTGGCTAGTCAACTGAATTTTTCATTGATATCGGTAATCCAGGTGGCCTCCATAGGAAATGTCTTTGACTGTCATGATCACCTGCTTTGGTTTCATGGACAGAATACCTCATTTTTCAAAGTGTGGTATAATTCCATACGAAAATATGGCTCTGCCATATTTGAATTGTGTATTGCCTCATCTATAGCGGGAAACGAGAATTTAGGTTTGTCATCTTTCAATGATTGTTAAGTTTTCTCTGCCAAAACTTTGCCAAGAGCCACCACTAATCTGTCCGATCAAGTCATGCCATCAAATAATTTCTTTCTAGAGGTTACTCATGAGCTTTTTTGGCCACATAGTTTTTGGCGATCTTTAAGTCCCCATGCCCAATTTTTTCCTTTAAAGGATCTAATATCCTATCTTCCTACTTCTTTTCCTCTTTGCTAACATTCTTCCTTCTATGACTTCTTTCAGTAAACCATTTCCTTTAAAATTTTGGTCCACCCATTTCTTCTGTCTATCCCTTAATACTCATTAAGGTCCTTTCTTCCCCTATTTCATTCAAAACTTTCTCATTTGTTTTTTTTCTATCTGAATAATTTTCTCTGGTCTGTGCTATACCCACATCTAAAAATGCCTCTAATCTGCTTACGTCTTCTTATTCTCCATGTCTTGCACCCATATTTAAACTGCCAGTCAACAACTTCTGTTGACTCGTAAATATCTCCTTTGCTCTTGCTATCCTTGTCCTGATCTCTTTCATACTTCTTCCATCCTGTGACAGATTACTACCTGAATAAGTAAAAATTTCCACCTGTTCTAGCCTTTTTCCAACCACTGTAACCCTGAGCTGGGTAGCTCTTGAAAAATCTCATGACTTTTGTTATCCTCTTATTAATTTTCTCTCCAAATGCCTTTGCCTTATCATTTAAGGAACTAATTAACATCTGAAGGCCTTTTCCAGAATTACTTGACAATGTTTTGTTATATGCATATCTAACTTATTTAACCAGGCTTCCTCCCACTTTTATCCCTGTTTCTCCCAACATGCCTCCCTTATCATTTCTTCTGCATAAATGTTACTCAATGCTGGTGAGAGTGTGCAGCATCTCATGCCCCTTCCTAGCATTTCTCTACCTGATTCTCCCTCGGTTACCCTTACCTGTAGAGTCTGGTTCATATACATATTTATGATTAAACGTCTATCTATCTATCCCTAATATATGACCTTTCTGATACTGGAACTGATCTACACCTAGATTGCTTCAAGCTTCCCGTTCAAAATCCTGAGAATGACTTGATGCATTTGAAATTAAACCGAATGTTCTATAAACCTTACATTTGCTTGATTTATTTATTCTTTTTCTTCAAGGGTATCAAAACTGATGTCATTTGGCCACTCTCCCTCTTCATATATCTTGTGGCACAATTTATATTGTCTTTTTCTAATTCTTTTAACATTTCTTTGGGGAGGTCATCAATTCCTACTGCTTTCTTTGACTTCATATCTCTGAGAACCTTTTCAATCTCACTATTCAATATTCCTGATCCTATATTGTCTTGGTCTATATCTTCCTTCCTCCCTCTCTCAATGGATTCTGGCTTCAAATCTGTAGCCTACAACTCCTCGATTTACTCTTTCCATCTATTTCTCACATCCTCTGGCTCAAATAACAATTTGTCATTTTGTCTTTGTTGCCAGAGTATTTCCTTTCTTGTATCTTGTTAATTCTTCGCTTTTCCATACATTAAGTCTATTCTGCCTTGTCTCTGCAGTTTCACCACATCCTCACATTGTCCTTTCCACCAAAACTCTCTCGCTTTTGTAGATTCCCTCCTAATCTCATTGTTTAACTCTATAAATTCTTCTCCCATATTTTTATCTTAACCTGCTTTCACCTCCTCCTCTCATCCATCTTTTTATTCATCTCCTCTGTTACCCAGGGCTTCCTTAACTTCTTTGATGATGATTTCCCTATTTTTTTATTTATGCTTTCTACGATACATTTCAACGTCCCCCAGTTATCCTCCACCATTGTTTCCCTACCTGCATTTTCTAAGGTTTATGTAACAACCTTCTGATAATCTTTCCCCTCTTTCCTTGAGCACTTCTAAGTCCCATTTCTGAATCCTGTTCCCTTTTACAATTTTTTTTTAAATTTCAAACAAGACCTCGTGACCACCAAATAGTGATCAGAGTCTGCATCTGCTCCCAGAAAACTATGTGAGTTCAAAATGCTGTTCCTGAATCTTTTTCTTCGTCATTCTATTGACATGAACAGTGTAAGGATATCATGTGATGATGACTGAGGCAGTCTTACTTCCATCACTGCCGGATGTGGCACCAGCCTTAATTGGCATGGTTCCCTACATGTCAACCACTCCTCACTCGAAATTTCCTTGGAACTCAGTGGGTGTTCCTTCCCATCGTTGAGAACCCACTTCAACCCAACCCGTACGTCATTCCCAATCTGGAGGTCGACCGACTGGGCACATGTAAACGACACAATTAGCTGCCTACCGTGGTGTCTCCTAGACAGTGGTACCATCGACGAGGCGCTCGACTTATTTTACGAATGGATCTCTGCGGTTGTGAAGGATTGTGTACCTCATTGAACAATCTGGTCGAGAAAGTTTCCCATATGGATGAAAAGGGAAACAATATTTGTAATAAAAAACAAACAGTGCTTGGTGTCTATATAAACATTTTCCAAACGATCCTACTTTAAAAACTTTCAAGAAGACCCATTGGCATGCAAATTTTTTATTGGATTCTGACTACAAGGAGTATATATTTTCCATATCCTGTGATTGTATCTCAAACCCAAAACGCTTCTGGTCCATGATTAATTGCCGACGCAACACTGCTAGCATCCCCTCAGAGGTTTCGCTTAGTGATAAAATTGCGGAAGGAAACTCTCGAGCTGAACTATTTAGCAGTTATTTTCAGTCAACTTTTTTATCCAACTCCCATGTAGACACCACAAATTTAGTTTGCAATAGTATCTGTACTCACTCTCTATCCTCTATTTCTACCACACCTGAGGATTGCCTCAGCTTTCTGAATTTTCTTTTAAATAATCGTGCAACTGGTTCCGACTACCTCAGTGCAAAATTTTTGAAACACGCTGCACTTTCGCTCTCTATTCCTATTTCCATGATTTTCAATAGATGTTTCTCTGTTGGTTACTTCCCTACCTTATGGAAGGCGGCGAACGTGTTTTCTCTATTTAAATCAGGCAAGAAGTCTTCCATTGATTCCTACCCCCTTATTTCTCTTCTCCCGGTGCTGTCGATAGTTTTCGAACGCATTATTCACCAATGCCTTCTCTCTTTTACTTTACCTTTTATTTCCCCCGAACAACATGGTTTTCTCCCCGGATGTTCAACTCAAACCAACCTCGCTGTCATGCATTCCCACATCAGCAACACCTTTGAACGTTCTTCGCAATTAGATGTGTGCTACATCGACTTTGCTAAAGCGTTTGATTCGATTAACCACCAACTTTTGCTATTTAAGCTGGAGAACTGGTACAACATCCATGGCAAATTCTTGGCCATCTTGAAATCTTTCCATACCAATAGGCACCTGCGAGTAGTACTTCATGAAATGTCTTCCCCTGCAACAGCCATTTTGTCCGGCGTCGCCCAAGGGAGTGTACTTGGGCCATTAATTTTCAAGTTGTTTGTCGATGATCTGGTTGAATCCACCACACTAACCCACTGCAATATACTCCTCTACGCAGACGATTGTAAAATTTTTAAGCAAATTGACTCCCCTCAAGATTCCATATACCTGCAAAAAGCTCTTGATGCTCTAGTAGCATGGTCAAAATTATGGTTACTTAGAGTTAATCCTTTGAAATCTAATATCATGTCTTACACTCTCCGCAAATCACCTTATCCTCATCAATATACATTCTCTGGTCAATTAATCCCTTCAGTCTACACCCACAAGGATCTTGGTGTTCATTTCGACACTAAACTTCTCTTCCACAG
Organism: Tanypteryx hageni; assembly: GCA_028673005.1. Taxonomy (NCBI): domain Eukaryota; kingdom Metazoa; phylum Arthropoda; class Insecta; order Odonata; family Petaluridae; genus Tanypteryx; species Tanypteryx hageni. Next base: position 96,288,784 of record CM054112.1, on the reverse strand, counting down.
TCTCATAAAAATGATTTCCTCCCATGCTATGTCCTTAGTTGGTTTAATGTACCATTACACCGACATCAATAATACATCTGTACTCTGCACCTTTGTTCCTGCATTCTCCCCATTTTTTATTATTGCTCCCCAATTTGGTGCACGGCTTCTACTTCCGCCCTCAAACATCTTGACCATCCCTTTAACTTCTTCCTATCCATAGTTTGCTATCGCCATCTACCCCTTCGTAACTGCACTCTCCACCACACAAAATTTTCTTGATATTCCAACGTTAAAGGATCGTCTTTTTAAAAACGATCGCAACTTTTTTACCAAGATACTAAACGGAAAATACAGGTCTCCCGATCTTGTCTCACTCTTTCCTCTAAGGCCCCCCCCCCTGTACCACTCGATTAAACGACCTGTTCCACTGTCCCACCCCCCTCCTCTCGCTCACTCAGTGCTCCTTTCTATTCCAACTTCCCAGTTCCTACAATAGCCTGCTTAAGCGCTTCCCCAACACTGACCCCTTCGCTAATACCACTGCATAATACCTACTTTGCATCTTGATTTTCTATGACATCATCTTGTTTAGCTTGAGAATCAGTCTTAGTTTTTTCTTTACAAAACTCAGAATGGATGATTTTGTCATTTTACTTTTCAAACCCCTTTACACCTCCTTATAGGGCCTCAGTAATTCTTCCAGCCCTTGCTTAAAGTTTAAGCTATGCTCAGTAACTGGATCAATTTCCATAAAATGGTCAGCAAGGTTAAATGCCATCTGCATTCCCTTCGTAAGGTTATTCACAGTAAGAATCTGTTTTTCTATAATCACCTCTTCCTCTTCGCTACTAAAGGATTGAACAGTAATTTCTTTGAGGTCTTCCTCTGTCAATTCCTCAGCCTGAGACTGGAGTAGCTCCTCAACATCATTAAGCTGCATGTTGGTCAGCCCCTCGCCTTCCAAATGCCCCGTTATCCCTACAATGCATTGCACTTCATCAGCAACCAGAGAAATGTCCTGTGAGGTCTTCACAGCCTCTTTCCAAATTTTTCTCCAACAAGTGTTCAATGTAGATGGCTTCATCTCTTTAATAGAATCTTTTATAATGTTTATGAAATCCTCGATGTTAAATTTTTCCAACACTGTGCCACCGTTAGCGTTGGGTCCCTGTCCATGGCATCCAAGATGTGTGTAAAAGTACGTCAAATATAATAACTCTTCATTGTAGCGATCACACCTTGGTCCATGGGCTGAATAAGTGATGTTGTGTTTGGAGGGAGAAACATAATCTCAATGTTTGGATGAGCAAACTGGAGTATCTCTGGATGACCAGGTGCATTATCAATGAGAAGTAATGCCTTAAATTCTAAGTTTTTTCTCAAAAAATATCGCTCAACCTCTGGGACAAAACAGTTGTTGAACCAGTCTGTGAATAACACTGCAGTAACCCATGCCTTGCGGTTTGACCTCCAAAAAACAGGGAGATGATCCTTATTTTTGCCCTTTAGTGGACGAGGGTTAAGCGATCTATACACAAGCATTGGTTTGATGAAGCAATCTGGGAGCAATTTTCTCATCCTTCGATATAAACGTTCTAGGAGGCATCTGCTTCCAAAACAAACCAGATTCGTCGGTGTTCAAGACCTGCTCCGGTAGGTAACCCTTCTCCTGGATTACATTCTTCAGTTGTTCAGGGAACATTTCTGCGGCATTGTGATCTGCTGAAGCCGATTCTCCACAAAATTTTATGTTATGCAGAATATACCTCTTTTTAAAGTTTTCAAACCAGCCATGACTGGCTTTAAATTGAAATTCTTTTGAACTTGAATTCTCCCTAGATTCTTTTTCTGAAGTCTTGGTAAAATGTTTATGTAAACGTCTGGCCTTTTCACAAATCACTGTGGTGTTTAAGGGCACATTTTTCTGGGCCTGGTCCATACATTAAGGGCTTTCTCCATCTACTCTAAATTATCATTACAGGGCATGCAAGACACTTGAGAACTTTTTGATGTCCCACATGCAACACTTGCCCTTATGGTAGCATCATTCTTCTTGATTGTCCTAATGGTTGATTCATTGACCCCTAAACCCCGCGCCACCGATGCTGCACTTTCTCTTCAGGCAAGTGTATCAAGCACTTTTATTTTCTCTTCTAATCTCATAACTTTCCTTGCTCTTTTTACACATTCACTTCTAGGACTTTTAGAACGTTTAAAGGCCATATTAAAGGGATAATAAAATGTATTTTATAATAAAGTAATCTTCAAAGCATTCTGAAAGCAAGCAAAAATAATTTTGGGTAAAATAGACATAAAAACCAGAATTCTCCAGATAAATAGAGAAATGTCCACCGAGTAACACAGTTTGATTGACACTGAAGACTGACTTTTATAAGCGTAGGTATATAATAGACATCAATACATTGTATACTGAAGCAGGTAATTTTGTCATTATGTTATACTATGTATTTACATAGTACAAAATAGGTAGTAAAATACGTCCAAGTTACTCAGATATCAGATTTTTTCTTTTTTTCCCTCTCGAGACAGAAACTACATATTCCGCATCTCAAACCGCATATACTAAAAAACTGCGGTTGGAAACATCGCGGTTGGCGAGGGATTGCTGTATTCATTAAGTTCATTGATGTTATAGCTAATTTCCCTAGCTATGTTACTATTAACTCATTAGCAGTGTCATGTTCAGGTTCAGGCAGGCCAAAGTCCTTAATGGTGTTACCACCAAGCTCCCTGATCTTATCCTTGATAACAATAAGAGCTTTATCGAAAATGGCATCATTGTATGCCACTTCCTGGTCTGGGTTTTGAATCTGCGCCTCATATAATATGTCCTCAGCTAAATGTTCCTTATAGCTGTCCCACAGTTGTTGAGGATTTCATATACCACAACTGTAGCATTACGGCAAACAGATTTCATAGCATCCTAGGCGATACTGTAGCAGCTGCCTCCTCCACTGTAATGTTCCAATGAGCATCATCCTCTAAACTAAACTAAGGGTTCATATACAAGAAACTTAAATTAACTACAATAACACGTCGATAAAAATAGAATAATCAATCATTAAGAAAGATGCGCGTTCTGTCTTGTACGTCAGGCCTGGGCATGTGTACTCGCAACCGAGGAGCGAGCGGACTACTTACAATGTGTGAGACTAATTAGCATGCTGTCATCGCTGCGCTACTAGGCGCTGCCATCGGCTGATTTTAGATTTTTAGCGCCCTTTTTTAAAATTGTTACCGTGGGTTGCTCTCTTTCTAAAAAACGGGACATTTCGGCGTCCCGAAGCTGTGCTTGGGGACAACGGGACAGGCTACCTAAAAACGGGACGGTCCCGTTCAAAACGGGACATATGGTCACTTTATCCATGCACCATCTGTGTTCTGACAATATTGAACAGACGTTCATCAATTTTCAGATTTGGTAGTTCAGCACTGATTAAATTATCTATTCTTTGCATATACAATGTCTCTCGAAGCCACAACAAAATATGAACCTGTGGCAAGCCATGATTTTGCCATTCTGTGGAATACATGAAGCATTGAATAGCCCCAAAAATTTTAGCTTTAGTGATGAGGTTCATCAAAACTTTTACCTTCTGATGAAACACACTTGCCAACAAATTGTGATTATCATGTGGTTTTTGGCTCCTCCCACTTGGCAAATTAATGCAATGTAATATGGTTAAATATTCATTTGGTATTATTTATTAGGATGATGCAAGCATAATATTATAACATGATGTTAGAAATTTTTCAAAACCTATTTTAGTATACAAAAGGAGACCATCTGCAGTGGTCACCGGCCAAAGAGATAGAATAATAAATTATGCATACAACTGTTGTATGTTTTAAGGACAGATATGGTAATAATATTTCAATTACATTGTTTTGACGATTGGGTGTTTAAAAATATCAGGATTCTTGATTCCACCATTGATTTCTTGTTTTGATTAATGGATGACTTTTCTTGTCTTGCCTAAATTTGAGTGATTAAATCACATTTATTTGAGATTTTAATAAACACTTGGATTTGATATTTTGCAGAAATCTGTATTGTTGGCTTCATTGTTAGATACATAAATCTAGTATTATTATCTGTTTACAATGGGCAGGCCCATGCCTAGCTAGTTGGCTGCTGTTGTTCAAGTAGAAAATGGCCACCCCCATTAATGTAAACTTTTATATGATAAAGGCATTTACTTATCCTATGTACAAATTTATATAAAAACATCAACATTGAACAAAACTTTTATTTATAATACCATGTGCATTAACATTAATTATCATCACTACATGAAAAAAGTCATAACATATATTTTAACATACATTGATAAACTAAAAAGTACGAACAGAAAACAATATTGGACCCAAGGGAAAGGTTTTTTCTTTAATAATTTTATGACAATTGTGATGTCGCTAATAATCAAAACTGCTACCTTGATCTCCAGGATGCAACTGCAGGATGGCACTTTATTCAGCTTTTGTCCTAAACAAGTGAAATCTTAAAAGCACTTATACATACATGGTTAAGTGCAAGCAGGCACCATATTCAAATACATTACAATCCCTTCCCCTCCCATAAAAATTAATAATAAAAAAATACCATAACCAAAATACATTAACATATATCCATACCAGTCCAAAACAAGCAAACATTTCAAATTCATATGTACAAAATACATTAATATATCCATATAGTTCTAAAACAGGTAAACATTACAAGTTTATTCTCTCTCTCTGTTTGTGATTTCTCAGTAGATATCTCCTCTCCTCCTGTCCCACTGCTTACGCAGCATCCACTGGACCTTCCACTGCACTCTCAGTCTGTGTTTGCATTACTTCACCATTTCCCAAGTCTCCTGAATTAGGTTCCTCGCATGGTATGATCCCTGGAGTACACTTCACTTGTGCCCAAGAGCCAAGCAACTCTTCCTTCTGTATGTTCTCTTCTATAGTTGTAGTCACACTCTCTCCTTGCTCTGAGCACAGTTCACCTCGCCTTCTTATTTGGTTTATGTGCCTGTGGCATACAAACCCCTCCTCTGTTTTCACTTTGTAATTCCGTGATCCAAGGACTGCCACAATGATGCCTTTAACCCAACTCTCCTCTGCTCACCCCTTATACTGTCTCACCATCACCTTGTCACCATCTCTAAAGGATCTTAAAGCATCACTTCCTTGTGTCTGAACTTGGGCTCCTTGTCATTTTCATAATGTCTATCTTAAGTTTGGCTTCACTAAGGCTGACCGTGACCTAGGTAGCCTACCTATCAGTAGCATGCTAGGTGCTTAACATGTGGTCACATTAGGTGCTTCACATGTGGTCACATTAGGTATGATCCTAAGATTGAAAAGAAACCGTGGTAAGGCAATGTGCAAAGGTATCTTTGAGTGCAAGAGGGCTTTAATTTTTTATTTGAAAACTTTTACTAAGTTTTAAGCTGCCCCATTTGTGGCTGGGTGATAGGGAGGAGAGTTTCTCTGCTCTATGTCATTCATTCTGCAAAACATTTTGAACTCGGCTGATGTAAAAGGGGACCCATTGTCAGTTACCACAATTTCTGGGAGTCCAAATGTGGCAAACAAATCTCTTAGTTGCAATATTATTTCCTCAACACCCCCATTTCTTAATTCCTTCACCTCAGGCCATTTTAAATTACTGTCCACCACTACCAAGAATATTTTGTTCTGAAAGGGCCCAGCTAAGTCGATGTGTAACCTTTGCCATGGTTTGTCAGGCCAATTTCATGGTTTACTGGCGCTGTGTTGGCATTGGTTTGTAAACCAAACATGACTGACAAGAATTTGCAAGTGATTCCACTGACTTATCTTATTTTGGCCACCACACATATGATTTCATTTTCACAATACCTAAATGGCTTGAGTATAACTCATCCAATATCTTTGGCCTTAGTGAATTTGGGATCACAACTCTGTTTCCCCACAACACACACCCCTGCTCAATAGTAATCTTCTGCTAAAAAAAGGTTTTAATTCCTCCCCCACTACTGATGGCCATCCAAACATGCAGAAGTCTATAACCCTGCTTATTTCACTGTGTACTCTAGACTCCTGGCTGATGGTTTTTGCAGTGACTGGTAGGAATTCCTTTTCTCCTATGTCTAAGTATGAGAATTCCTCAATGAGAGCCCCTTCTAAAGACAATAGTAGCCTTGACAACCCGTCAGCTACCTTATTCTCAGCTGCCTTGATATACTCGATCCTATAATTGTAAGCCTGTAAAATAACTGCCCATTGCTGTAACCTGTTAGCTGCCATTTGAGGAATTCCTTTCTTTTCTCCAAAAATTTAAATCAGGGGTTTGTAATCTGTCCTTAAGGTAAAGTGCCTGCCATATAAATATTGATGGAACTTCCTGATTCCAAAAATAATAGCCAAGGCCTCTTTATCAATCTGAGCATAATTTATCTCAGCTTTAGCTAATGACCTGGAGGCAAAAGCAATAGGCTGCTCTTCCCCATTTGGGAACTTGTGAAGTATAACTGCTCCTAACCCAAAAGGGGATGCATCACATTCTAGTATGACTGGGAGTGATGGGTTATAATGAGATTAGACTTGGATAAAGGTGATAGAGTCCTTAATCATCTGAAATGCAGCATTACATTCATTTGTCCAGTGCCACTTATATTCCTTTCTGAGTAATCCATGCAAAGGTGACAACTTAGTAGCTAAACCTGGCAAAAACTTTGAATAATATTCAACTAATCCTAGAAATCCTCTTAACTGAGACACATTCTGTGGTAAAGGTGAATTAACTATGGCTTCTACTTTGCTTTTAGAAGCATGAAGCCCATCTCTTTTGATAGTTTGCCCTAGAAACGCTACAGACTCGAGCCGTAATTGGCATTTGCTCCTATTAACCTTGAACCCTGATCTGTGCAACTTGTCTAATAGTGCGTCCAGGTTCCTCAAATGTTCTATGTCATTTTTGCCTGTGATGATTGTCATCTTGAAAGCATGCGACCCCTTCTAAGCCTTGTACTACTTGGTCCATTATTCTCTGAAAAGTTGCAGGGGAAGATACTATTCCAAATGGAAGTCGACTATATCTTAAAAGTCCTCTATGGGTATTTATGGTGCAAAACTTTTGGGATTCTGGTTCTAAAGTCAATTGCTGCCAGGCTTGGGATAAATCAATTGTTGAGTATTTATCTCCACCTTGCAATTTGGAAAAAAGTTCTTCCACCCTAGGTAATGGGTAATGCTCAATTTCTGAGGATTGACAGTGATTTTAAAATCCCCACATATTCTGACACTACCATCGCTCTTAGCCACCGGAACAATAGGAGTTTCCCAGTCACTAAATTCTACTGAATAGAGTACTCCCAATTGCACCAGCCTGTCCGATTCCTTCTCTACCTTACTTTTTACTGCAAATGCCAAGGCTCTCGGATAACAGTAGAATGGTTTTGCATCATCCCTTAAATGTAATTTGACATTTCCTTTGCTAAAAGATCCAAGTCCTCCATCCCACATCTCTTTAAACCTTTCCCACAAGTTGTTCACATTCGAAATTGTTGATAACTGTTTATTGTTTACTGGTTGGGCAAAATTTAATTTCCTGAAACAATCCCTTCCCAGCAGTGGTGGACCCCCATTTTTTACAATGAAAAGTGGTTACCTAAGGCAGTAGTTTTTGAAATCCACTTTTACCCATGCGACCCCCCTTGGGTGAATCATTGTGTTGGCATATGATTTTAACCTAACATTGGTACTCTGAATGGGGATATTCTTAAATTCTTTTAGATAAAAGTCCTCTGACACAGCCGAAACAGCTGAACCTATATCAATTTCCATTTTTATGCCCTTATCCTCGACCATAACGTTAGCAAACCATGGACCCTCATCACTGATCCATGAACTCTTTACACAGAATAGAGGCAGGAAATTCTCCTCAGCTAACCCAAGACTTTCAGTTACCCCTAGCTGGCCCATTTTTGTGCATTCAACGGGAATATTTTCAGAAACAACTTGATGAAAAACAGTCTTACCTGTATTGCTACTTCTCTTTTTGCACATTGCCTTAAGATGACCCATTTGCTTGCAGATGTCACATTTATAGGACCTGAATCTGCAACCACTGCTCCTGTGCCCTTCACACCCGCAGCAGTAATACCGTTCGCCCGAGTTGAAGCCCCTCAATGCCTCTGAATTTTGTTGTCCATCTCTCCAGTTCTTCTTCGCCTTTACCCTGTAGACTTCCGGTTGGCCATCAACAGCTTCCTCTCCCATGTGCTCGCATGCGCCTTCCCTGCTAACGAAATGAATGCCATCTCCGCCACCTAGACTTCCAGTCCCATCACGTTTCGCCATCTTGCTAAACATCTCCACATTTTGGGATGCTTTTTCTCTAGCTGTAGCAATCTCCACTGCTTTCTCGAACACCAGCGTATCACTCTCCAAATACAGCGCTTGTACCGTCGCTTTATCCCAAAGGCCTAATACTAATTGATCCCGAAGCGCCTGGTCCAAATAGTTCCTGAATTTGCAAAATTGCGAGCTCTTCCTCAGACCAGCGACAAAGTCAATTACGGACTCCTCTTGTTTTTGGATGCGCTGATTGAATTTGTGCCTCTCCACGATGACCGATTGCTTTGGGGAATAATGTGCGTTGAGTGCAGCTGTTATTTTGCTAAACTCTAAATCCACTGGCTTCTGAGGCTCACAAATATCACGCAGCGCCTCGTAAGTTTCTTTGCCGATTGACGAGAGCAAGATGGCCTTTTTCTTGATTTCATGAGTTGCGTTGGCGCCCAGATGGTTCACAATAAAGAACTGCGACAGCCTTTCTTCATATGATTCCCAATCGTCCTCTCCCGCCAAGAATTTCTTCATAAAATTCGGCATCCTCGTCGCCAATGTGATGTCGCTAATAATCAAAACTGCTACCTTGAGCTCCAGGACACAACTGCCACATGGCACTTTATTCAGCTTTTGTCCTAAACAAGTGAAGTCTTAAAAGGACTTATACATACATGGTTAAGTGCGTGCAGGCACCATATTCAAATACATTACAGCAATGAAAGATAAATAACTTAAAATTCCACCCTTCGAGCTTTAATTGAAGCAAAAGTGTTTATGATGTCAGTGAAATCAGTTGATTCAGCAATTTCATTTTCTATTGCTATTATTGCCAAATCAGATAATCTTGGTTGTAACATTGAAGATAGTAAGTAATTTTTAATAATTTTAAGCTCTCCTGATGCTACAGTGTCAGGAAGAGTTAATAAGATTCTGAGAGCTATTGATACATTTGGAAAAATCGATAACAAATTGTTTTCACGGATGCACTGCAATATATTCATGGGCAACATATTTGTTTTTATATAAACTTTTAATGATTTCATTTACTCTGCCAATTCTAATCCATCTATATCTACTTCATTTCTACTTTCGTCCTTCAGAACAATATGTAAATTTTTACAATTTTGTGAAAGATTATCATTGTTGGTATTTTCCAAATTGTAAAGAAAGCCAAATAGATCATTATATTTTGTTAACAGTTCAAATCTTTCCTGAAGTGATGAAACACATGCATCTACAATTATGTAAAAAAGTTGATTTTGTAATTTTATTTTGAATCATGTACTGGTTCATCATCTTCTTCATCTAAAGGCTAAGCCTTGTTGCTACAACCATGAACTCCTGTCCTCTGCCATTCTCTTCAGCATCTCGTATTTCTCAACTCCCATCACTGACTTCACCTCATCTAGGTATTTCTTTCTTGGTCTGCCTCTTCCTTTCTTCCCTAACAGTTTTCCCTCCAAGATGTTCACAATTATTCCATTATGTCTAATAACATGGCCTAAAAATTTTGCCTTCCTTTCTTCTTCCTTTTTAATCAGTTTCCTTTCTTCTTTTACTTCCAAAACTTTAAGGTTTGTCTTTCTCTCTGTCCAACTTGTCTTTATTAATCTTCTCCATATCCACATTTCTGTTGCTTCCAGACGGGACCTCTCCCTCTCCTAACGTCCAACTTTCACTACTATAAAGTAAGGTACTCCAGACAAAAGCTTTTGTAAAGGATTTCCTTACTTCCAAATTCATATGACTGCTTGTCAGTAGATCCCTTTTACATTGAAAAGCTTGCTTTGCAAGTGCTATTCTTCTCTTCACTTCCTGCAAGCATCTATTGTCTTCAGTGATTGTACTACCTAGGTAGCAAAACTGCTTCACTTGCTCAATTTCCTGATTGTCTATTTTGATCTTTGATATTGTCCCTTCATTACTTTTGCCTATAACCATCAATTTGGTTTTCTTGACATTTATCTTTAATTCCCACTGTTTTAACATGTCCGATAATACTTCCAGCATTTTATTCATTTCTCTTTTTGAATCACTGAATATTACAATGCCATCTGCAAATCTAATGCAGTGTATTCTAACTGCATTTATTTTTGTCTTTTGTCTTTTCCTTCATAACTTCTATACTTCTTCAATGAACATATTAAACAAATATGGAGATAGAGGACATCCTTGTCTTACTCCTTTCCTTATCTTTGCTTCATTCTCTAATCCATTTATATTTATTCTTGTAGTTTGATTTAGATAAAGCTTGAAAATTAATCTTCTCTCCCTCCAATCAATACCTGTTTTGTTCATAGTCTTAAACAACTTTTCCCAATTAACTGTATCAAAGGCCTTCTCCAAATCAATAAACGTTAAGTATAATGTCCTGTTCATTTCTAAACATCTTTCCATTATCACCCTGAGGGCTAATATAGCTTCTCTCGTTCCTCTCCCACTTCTAAATCCAAATTGATCTTCGCTAATATAATGTTATATTTTCCCTTTTATTCTGTTTTTCACAATATAAATGAAAACTTTTAAGTCATGTGAAAGTGGTGAAATTGTTCTGTAGTTACTACACTCCACTGCATTCCCCTTCTTCGATAGACTTATAGTTTTACTTTTTATAAAGTCATCAGGTAATTTTCCTTTTTCGTAACAATCTTTTATAATTTTAAAGAAATGTTCTTTTGCTTCCTCCCCTAAGTTCTTCAGAAGCTGTGCAGGTATATCATCAACACCTGTTGCCTTGCCTGAATTAAGATTATTAATAGCTTTATGAAACTCTTCTTTGGTTATTGTTGGGCCTAGCTCGTCATTTCTTATTGCCTCTTCATTTTCAATAAATCTACATCCATCTCCTACATCTCTTCCACTATATAATTCTTCTATGTATTCTTTCCACCGAGCATATACTTTTTCGTTATCCCATAACATATTTCCTTCCTTATCCTAAACTATTGCCAATTTTGTTCTTGGTTTGTACTGGAGAGTTTTAATTTTGAAGTATGCTTTGTCTTGTCTTCCTCCTTTTGTACCTTCCTCAATTTCCTTCACTATCTCTTTGGTCCATCTCTGTTTTTCTTCTCTGCATTTGATAATGATCTCATTCTTAACCTTTTTATAAGTTTCACCATTTCCCTTCTTCCTCAACTTGTTCCTTTAATTAAAATCGGTATCTCCTCAGTCATCCAAGGTTTTCTAGGCTCTAACTTTCTCTTTCCAATAACTTCCTCTGTAGCTTTAATAACCCCTTTTTAAAATTCCTCCCAGCTAAGTTGTCCTTCATAATTTCTCATCAAATCATTTGTTTTTTCTTGGTAATTCTTAGCCGTTGGCAACTCTTTCAGTCCCTGTAGATGCCAGTTCTTTTTAACTGTTTTCTTTATTTTCTTAAACCTAATATTGCATTTTGCCATGACTAGCTTGTGATCACTGTCTACATCTGGGCCTGGGTAACTATAACACAATTTTACCTGGTTCTTGTATCTTATTTTTAGATTATTTATTATTATTTAGATTATCTATTTGAAACCTTCTGTCTGGTACCTCCCATGTGTATCTTCTTCTTTTGGGAACTTCGAAAAAAGTGTTTGATACCATCATCTCATTCTGTTTACAAAACTCAATTAATCTTTCTCCCCTTTCATTTGTTTCACCTATTCCAAATCTTCCTACCATTCTACTATTTCGACTAGATCCAATCACAGCATTCAAGTCTCCCATTATTATTACATTATCTTTAGCTTTTGTGATCTTTATAAGTTCTTCTGTTTCTTCATACAACTTTTCTACTTCTCCTTCTTGTGCACTACTTGTTGGAAAAAACGCTTGTATTATCACTGTATCCATTGGCACGGTGCTCATTCTTACCATCAGCAGCCTATCATTTATGTGATATGTATTGCAAACACTGTTTTCCCATTTTTTATTAATAATGACTGCTATTCCATTCCTTCCTCTCTTTTCACCTCCATTATGAATTATTCTAAATTTATCACTGTAAAAATCTCCTTTCTCTTGCCACCTTGTTTCACATAAACCTAAGATGTCAATCTCATTTTTCTCCATTTCTTTCTTTATTTCTTCTAACTTACCTATTATTAGTAATGTTCTTATGTTCCAAGTACCTATTTTGACGTTTTGACAGGGATTTCATTGGATAACAAACTGGGAAGCCCTGCTACCTCACCTGCCGGATCTTAGGTTCCGAATACCATGATCAGTAACAACTTCCTCTCTAAGACCTTCCATGGTTGCTACCCTCGGGATACCCAATTGGATCTTTAATGGAGTGGTTTCCTGTTGCCTTCTCCATCCTATGCCGTTGACTATCGAAATAGTTTCTCCGCCTTTAGGGGCAGTTTTCCACCCCAAGGGCAAGAGGGTGCCCTACCCCTTCCACCTTCTCATCCGCCCCCAAATAGGCCGTTGGCATTTGGTAGTCTAAAGTCTAAAGAGTCTAAATCAATTTCTTGTGATACACTATGGCTGGAAAATCCTTGTTCAGATTCATATTTGAAATATTTTTTTAAAGAACCGCACATTTTCTTTTGCTCTTCCTCCATAGCCAGTTTTCTTTTTAAGTATTGACAGTATTGATTATATATTGATAGTCTGATAGCCTTTTAGTTCTATGAGTCGACATCTTTAAAAAATGGTTAAAAATATATTAGTATATATTTGACATCTGAAATTTAATTTAATATAGAAAAATATTTAATCGGATTTTAGACGAGAAAGATAGTTATTGTTTCAACAGTCGTTGAATATAGCTTAGAATTATGAAAAACGCTTTTATATTCTTGCAAATGAGCATAAATGAGCAAATAATTGAGTATAATATTTATTTTACAATATTTTATATTGCTTATCGTGATTTTTCGTCTCTACCACTAAAGATGAATAATTACTAAAATATATTTGGTGCTTTATCCAAATGGATCCGCCGGTAGAATAATCGTATTAAGATTTAAATCTCACAATAAGACGTTACTCTGACTCACAAAATGAACAACTACCAGTAATGCCTTGCTCCATTACTATCTTCTTACGGTTGTAAGCCGTTATGATGGTAGAAGTAGTAACGTGAACAAAGCATAAGGGTGTAGTTGTCGGTCTATTGAGTACAATGTATTTATACAGCACACATGCTAGTCCCTGCTAATTTAATTGTAACTTGCACATCAAACTGAAAATAATTACAATGTAGCATAAAATACGGTTGCCTCGTATAAATAAATATATTCGAGTTGTATACACTGTTGCAGCTTGAGTACAGAATAAATGCAAAATAATTTTAATTTATTACTTTTTGGCCACCTTTTGACTTGGCCACCTGTGTTTTCTGAACAATGTGAACAACTGCGCGGCCCTGACAATGGGAGATGTATAGTTGTGTGCCTCACTATTTTGATGCTGTAATCTGAGTCAGTATGTAGTTTGTGCGTTATGGAGCAAGGAATTACTAAAATTACCATCTTCAAATAAATATTGAGGCAATAGGTTGTGTATGGTGATCCCATCTCATGAATGAATTATGGAATTATGTTAATGTCTTTGCATATCAATGGGAATACTGCGCAAGATATCTGGTTAGCTTCCTTGATTCTGATATTTACAAACACTTTACTTATTATAGAGATTAATAATTTGAGTGTTGAAATTTTTGCACTCAATAAAATTGGTTGTTAAAGATTTTTATGGTAAAGATTTCCATTCTTTTAGAAGTTATAATATTTCTGATCGTTTGCCAGATTTCATCAGATTAATCATCAGACTAATGGCCCATTATGTTTAACTTGATAAACATTTTGTTTTAGTTACTAAGATATACATAAAGGTTATTTTAATATCTCACTTTTTAATTAGAAAATTATTGTATTTGTTCATCTTGAATAATTTCCCTTGTTATGATTGATTGTATTGGTATTATAATTTTACACTCCAAGAAGTTTTGAAAAATTTAAACATTATTTGGATTTGAGTCTATTAGTGGTTTACAAAATTTAATTCCAATGAATTATTGGTTTTCAAATGGTTCATTTTATGTGACCGTAATTTTTAAAAATCGTCTGTATTTTAAGTTGGTGAAGTATAACATCTTGCTTTGCCTAGAGCAAATTTCATGTTTTTGTCACACACTTCGTTTTGTCAGAAATCGCACTTAAAAATGAAACGATCTGGCAACACTGCATTGTTTTACTCAACACACAAAGCTTTTCGACACGCATAATCTTCGTGTTCTGCTAGCACCGTGGTATCTCGTTTATGTTTTGCGTGCAAAAGGCTCGCGGTTCGAATCTTTTATCAGGTTTCATTGTTTTTATTTTTTATTGTTTGGTTTCTTGTAATTTTTCTGTTTTTATTTGAATTTTATTTTTGATATTATAACCTATTGTGATTTCTGTCTTCATTGTTTTCCCTCATTTCTTTTCATTCAGATACATTAAAATTCACGGTAAACTAATACAGTAATCTAACAAATTAATTAAACAAACATAAATAATGACAGAAAAAATAACTTGGACTTCATCGTCCCTTTAGGAAATGTTCAAAAGGAAGTGACGTAATGTTACAGAAAAAATAAAAAGTAGTTAATTGTCATTTCATAGGAGATGTTCAAAGTGGTTGACACAAGCCCAATAATGTTCGTTGTGCGCGTTGAACACCCCTTCCCTTGAAAACGTGCTCTCGTTGCTCCAGAGCACAGAGGTAATGAATTCAGGATCTTGACAATGTTCTAACAACCACTCGCAGAACCTCACTGTGTCCATGATCTTCTGGTTTTAAGTTTTGCACACTTGTGAAATGAAACTGGTAAAAATTTTCCTCTTTAAGAATCTCATGAACAGTTGAATGAGGCAGACCTGTTCGCCAAGATATTTTCCTAACAGATGTTCGAGGATTCTCCCGAACGTCTTGTAGCACAAGCTCCTCGTTCTCTGGTGTTCTTCTGTAAGGAATTCTCATACCATCGACATGTGGAGGAGGAGCTAAACATCCTGATTCTCGAAGTTGACGGTCCAGTCATGTAAATATGTTGTAGTCTGGATGCCGCCAATTTGGATATCGTTCTGCATACATGCGCTCAGCTCTGTGTGCCACACATCGACACTCCCCAAAAATCAAGTACATGTTTGCTTACTAATTGAAGGTGTATCCATGTTGTTTGAACGAGGGTGAAGCTGCTAGTGTGTTGTATCCATCAGTACATGTTTGTACTACTTTAACCTACCAGTAGAGACGCTCGTAGTAAAAAGAAACTATGAGTAGGCCTAATTTTATTTCTATAGAAAGAATACATTATTACAAAATTGAAAATAAAACAATAAACCTTTAAAAAAAATAAAACGAACTTGCAGTGAACAGTATTCACATGCGCATTACAAAAAGGTATGGATTACGGGTTCGAACCGCGAACCTATCGCACGCAAAAGATAAATGCGTTACCACAGTGCTAGCGGAGCACAAAGCTTATGCGCTTCGAAAAGCTCTATCTGTTGAGTATAACCGTGCGGTGTTGCCAGATCGTTTCATTTTTAAGTGCGATTTCTGATGAAACGAAGCGTCTGACACTTGAACAAAACATATGTTGTCGACTCATATTAATGCAAGGATTCACGTGTTAAGCTTATAATGCGGGAGTTTCCGGACACCCTGTATATATATCTCCCCGCCTGGTCTCAACCTCTGCTAACCCTATTAGCCCCTTTACAATGTCTCCTCTGTTACTTTGTAGCTATTCGCACTTTACCTCACTACACTCCCTCCTTATTGGCTATCCACCCTTCCTACTCCCCGCCTCCTCCGATCATCAACCTCCCCACATCACCCTGTCATTCCCCGCCCAGTGTGTCACTCTCAGTTACTCTATCGATGAAGAAGGGCATAGGCCCGATAAGCTTGCATGTTTTTTGTGTTCGTGTGTTTAATGTGTCTCTTCGACGCCCCCAGCAGCCTGCCAACTTGGTCCCCGACTTGGTAAGTGTCCGCTGGGCTTCCTTCAACACCTTGTTGCCACCCTCATCACTGCCTTTTCATTTCCTTAAGTTCATATATATATATAACAAAAATGCACGACTCCTTCGATTTCTTCTGTGAACACCTTTTCTTGGCTGTCTTCTTCAACAATCTCATCAATTAAAATTGCTACAGCAACCAAAAGTACAGGATCGTTATAAATCATAATCAACCTAGGATCTACAGTCAATGCAATTGGCGAAACGCTAGCAGAAGTGCTTACAACTAAAAACACTCATGTGTGAAAGGGCGGGCCAAGATTGTATGATAGAAAGTGGCATGCAAGTTGTGCTTAGAACTTTCTTTCAGAGAAAGTGTGAGATAAACTTGGTCCGTGTGACATGGCTTTTATCTGTATACCTAGTTATAGGGCAAATGAGAATGAGTAGGAAAATGTATCTACTCTACCTACTAGTAGGCTTGAGGCTTACGATATCTAGCCTGTCTGTGAAATAAATCTTTATTAAGTCATCTAAGGGATTGAATTTTTTGATTGCATAAGTGTTAAAATTTCTTAAAAGAGCATAGGAATTTTTTATTTTTTGACATACACTGTATTTTTATTATTTAAGTAATATTTTTTTACACAATGGTATATGACATACACATAAGTCATATTCGTCCACATCAGTTCAACATTTTGTAATAATTTACTTCATTTAGTAGTATCTCCTTTTATAGACTTTGTCATCATTTCTTGAATGCGGAATTTTTGAATTTTTCCTGTTACTGTTTTAGGGAAGTCCTCTACAAACTTGATGTATTTAGGAACTTTGAAATGAGAAATCTGTAAAAAAATTTTTTAAAGAAAGATTCTGTATTATTTTAAAATTTTCATTTGAATTGTAAATTAGTTCATAGTACAAATAATGTTATCTCAATTGCACTACACACGCATGTGAACACAAGCACGTAAGACAAATTAAAATAATATTCAACATAGTATGTATGTAGAACCTGCTTTGGCTTATTATTATTGTGAAATGTATTAATTAACTTATATCACAAGAATGAGAAACTAAATTCCTGATTATGTTGTAGCATTGAAATAAATTATTGGATAAAAATTATATTGTATCAAAAAAACTGCTTTATCATTTGCTGATAAAGATATACAGGCCTAATTGTAGACATTTAGTGGCCATGGCAAAGCTTATTTTGTGTGATTCGTTTAACAGATACTAAATACTTTGCATCATGAGGAGTAAATGAATTGAATTTTGGTTATCCCTGCAAATATTGCATCATAAATTTTTTATACAGTGCTTTTTGCAAAGTTTGTTAGCCATTGGCAACTCCTTGAACTGGCTTCATAAATATCCAATAAGGAAATTTTTTATAGCAATTCAAGTAAATGACACATTGTAGTGTATATTTTTTGTAAAATTGATGATATTTCAGCATATATCATAGAATTTGTAATTATTAGATTGAAAACACTTGTGTATTTATTGATGAAAAATTAATATGTGGTAAACTCCTGATTATCCAGACCAATGAAGGGTAGAAGAGAGACAAATAAATTAAAAACACACATAATCCAAAAAACAAATATTTTTTCTTAGCCTGTCACATCACATACTACTAAGCCCCATTTTCACTTATCACATAGTTTTCTTTTAACAAATAATCCATAATCTTGAATTGGTTTGTCATCAGAGGAAAATATTCTCGCTTGTGTATTCTAAGGCCACAAGGGTGATTTTTTCCCATTCCAGTTTATATTGGAAAAAACCGGACTTGAAATGCTTGGAAAACCTGGGCACACGAATGATTTTTTCGCATGCAAGATGAAGGCGGGGCCTCACGATGCCCGATTACTTGCTATAGTGAGTTCTGCCTCGAGGATTTGTCCTGACTATGGTGAATTTGTTGTTCAAGTGAAATTATGATGTTCAATCTTAGTAAATTTCATCATAGAAATGATAAATGTATAGTGCTAATCAAATGTCCATAATAATTTAAAAACCAATTTTTTTCCATAAACTCAAAAAATTCGGTCTGTGGGAAACTATTTCCCTAATTGACTTAGAGGTGCATAAAGCAAACAAAATTATTAAAAACAGAAATATTGAAATTTATTTTAAAAAAAGACTCCATTCTAACAAAAGTTTTAGTTCTTGTGATACAGACGTATTAACAAAAATGCAGTACGCGCTCACTGAGAAACAGACCGATGGTTGAGAAGCTGCAATTCAGTTGAGGTGATGTTATGTCCCGCTACGCCCACACAAGGAGAATCGCATGCAATCCTATTGTGGCTGACCTTAAGACTATGCACTTCTGCATGGAATATTCTCCTCTGTGTGATCACCTAGTACTGTTTCCATTGGATCGATTCCCTGCGTTTTTCCCATACATGTTCGGATGGAAAAATCGTTCATGTGCTTGCAATCTAAGAATCCTGACTCATGAAAAAATGCAATTGTCAACTTGCTCGAGTTCAATAAATCCATCCCTATTAGTATCAACAAGCAGCTTGCTTAGCTACAGGAGGTTGCTTAGATGCAAAAAATGCTATCATGAGCTGGCCAGAAAAATATCCATAAATTCCAGACCGTCTTTATTTGAAAGATATGTAGAGTGACACTCGACATACGAGTGCAAAAGTTCAATAAATTCTGGAATATTATGATTTAATAAAATAACGAGTTCATTGAAAAAGGAAAAAAGAAATAATAATACATGGATAGTCCGCATGGATAATCAGAGGTTTACTCTAATATTATTAATTTAGATATTTTTCAGTATTTAATGTAGCAGCTAAATAAAAATGTTTGTGTTGATTTATGGAATAATGGTACTCACTTTGTCTTTGCAAAAAACTTTTACTTCATCTGATGAGAGTGCCATTCCTTTTTTAAGCCTTATCCAAGCACATACCACTTCTCCAAGTCTGTTGTCAGGTATGCCAAAAACCTTCAAGAAATGCATAATATTTACTTATTTAAACCCAGAGCAGTAAGAATAATTGCATAAAATGGAGAAAAATCACAATTGATAAGAAAAAAATTATAAGTACAGTGCAACGTCAGTTATCTGAACCAATTAATGCACAGGGGTAACCAGATTACCAATTTGTTTGGATTACTGGATTTTAAATGGAAAATTACATCATTTTTTGTTCATTACAATATGTTTTTATTATAATGTTATGTAGATAAATAGTACAAATTAAACTCACTGTGAACATGCCTATCATTACAACTTATTAAAGTACTCATGCAGATTTTTTGTTTTGGCCCTTTCATTTGACTGTTATATGCCTGCTCACACAGTTAACTAATTAAAAGGATGTGTTGAGCTGGCAACTCATTTTCTTTTTCCCTCTATGCAATTGTTGAAACTTGTGTTTGTGTTTTACGAAGTTTTCTTTGCAGAGGCCAGTTACCATTTCATCTTCCTCATTTGTCTTTCTCCTCACCATCTTCATTCTGTTGCAGAATATTGATGACAACTTCATTATCAGTCAGCATTTCAAAACAATGATTTTCATCTCATCCAGTAAACCATTCCTCAACTTTCCATCCCCCCTGCGGGTAGGGGGATTGAGAATACTCCCGCAGCCCCTCTGCTGGTCGTAAGAGGCGACCAATGAGGCGAGGAGCAGACCTCGTTAAAAAACCCCCAGTTTCTGCCGAGGGCAGTGTCCAGATAGTAGGTGGGTTCACTATCTGTGCATAAAGCCACAACATCTGGCTAAGAATCCACCCGTGTGTTTGCCGTGCACGGCGGCCCGTAAGGGGGAGAAGGGGATCCTGGTGGTTGAGCTCCTTGGTTCCGGAAGAGGTTGGATGCCTTGGAAGGGCCATGGAGTAATACACCACTTAGGCCCCAGATTCACTGTAGACGGGCGGTCAGGTGCTAGCCACACCTGGCCAATCGGCTTCCGTCACGTTTCGGCGTTCCGGTGGCGAGTGCTTTGGGCTATGGAGGTCTGTGGAGGGGGGTCGAAGGTGCATGGGGTTGGAGGCCCATGTATGGTGGGTGGAGTGGGTGCTGAGACCTAACCTGAAGCAGGCAGCCTAGCTGCGGGTGCTATATCCCTTGGTTAGCCCTGGCGACCATACCGGTTTGCGGTGTGGCGTCCCAAATGTGTGGCTCCGTGGTGGGTGGGGAGACCAAGAGATGAAAATTTTTCCTTATTATGAAAGGACTACCTCCTCCCAAAAGACCCCGTCCGGAAACGGATGGGCGAGATATGGTTGTCGGCACATGCCGCAAGTATTTGATAATGAAATGTAAGAAGGAGGGAGAGAACCTCACCAAGGTATCTCCCTTCTTAATTCATAAAGTTTTGACCAATGCTGTTCCTGGGTCTATTAATGTTAAAAAGTTGCGTGACGGTACTCTGCTGATAGAAACGTCTGAGGAGAAGCAGAGCCAGAAGTTGCTGTCGATGACGAAGCTTCACCACATAGAAATCACTGTTGAGCCGCATAAGACCCTTAACACGTGCCGAGGCATAATTTCTTGTTATGACCTCTTATACGTTGAAGTCGACGAGATAACGAAGGAGATGGCTTCGCAAGGGGTCATCTCCTGTCGTAGACTCACGACTAAACGTAATGGTGAGACCATGAATACCACCTCGGTGGTACTCACCTTTGCACGTGACAAAATTCCTGAAAAAGTTTTCGTTGGGTACGAGTCTTGCCCAGTCCGACCCTTCATTCCGAACCCCATGCGTTGCTATCAATGCCAAAGATTTGGCCACATTGCACCTAGGTGCAAGGGCGAATCTATCTGCCCAAAATGTGCCAAGAATAAGCACGATGGGGATTCTTGTGCCTCTCCTGCCCTTTGTGGCAATTGCGGTGGACCACATCCAGTCTACTCGCGGGATTGCCCAAAGCTGCAGGAAGAAAGGAAGATCATGGAGATCAAGGTGACGGAGAAGATCCCATATTTTGAGGCCCGGAAGAAGTATAAGGTGCTCGTAGCCCCAACTTTTTCGAGGTCCTATGCGGCAACGGCAGCAACACCATCAACTCCTATTAAAACAGCCAGCATAGGAATACAAACAGAGAATCAGGGACAGCAACCAAGGAAAAAAACGGGAAAAAAGGTAGAGGAATCTTTAGGAAAAACAGGGAAAAATACTGCCACATCCATGGATGTGGATAAAACCATCTGTGTGATATCTTCCAAGAAGACTGCTCCAAAGGAAAATGACACAGAGACAAAAGCTCACGTCCTGAGACGTGAGATAACTCCACCACAATCTCCTCCTCGTGATGCGATGGCACTAAGCGAGGAGGAGATGGAGGAAGGCGAGTTGGAGGAGGACCAACTCAAAATCCTCCTCCTGAACCAGAAGAAGGGTAGGAAGTTGAAGCTTAACCGATAAGCTTCCCTTCCACAGAGATGGGTTTTAATCGCGAGTCTTTTACTTTTATCATTTTAAATATATATTTATGTTTGCCATTCAATGGAATTTGAATGGCTATTTTAAACATCTAGAGGAGTTGAAGGTTTTAATTGCACATTTTAACCCGTCCTGTATTTTCTTACAAGAAACTCATTTTAAGGTTACCGACACGCCTAAATTGAAGGGGTACAGCATCCTGCGGCTAGATGACCTTAGCGGTCGACGAGCGCAAGGTGGTGTTGCTGCTGCTGTCCGGGAGACCCTATACACCTCCCGGGTAGGCTTGCAGACACCCTTGCAGGCCCTAGCTGTGACGGTAGCTGTACCGGAGAGGGTTACATTCTGTAATGTATACCTTCCGGAGTGGGCTCCAGTCACCATGAGGATCCTGCAGGATCTGGTGGAGCAATTACCCAAGCCATTCGTCCTTTTGGGCGATTTTAATGCTCATAGCACCCTTTGGGGAGAAACTGTGAGTGGTTCTAATCGGCGAGGGCGTGTTTTAGAAAAGTTTTTAACAAATTTTAATCTTATTTTAATTAATAAAAAAGAAAAGACTCGTTTTAACTCTTTTACAGGAGAATACTCCTCAATAGATCTATTGATTTGCAGCAGTAGTATTGCTCCCCGTTTTAAACTCCAAGTCCATGATGATCTCTGTGGAAGTGACCACTTCCCCCTTCTTATCCGTAAAAATTTTTTTTGTGAAAATTTTAACAGCCCCCAGAAATGGCTTTTAAAGAAAGCCAACTGGGAGGATTTTAAAAAGAACCTTGATTTTAATTTTAACTCGACTCGTAGTGGCGTTGAAAACGTAGAGGACCTTCGTAATGCAGTAGTTCATGCTGCAGAGAAGAGCGTTCCTGTTTCAGCTGTCAAAGCAAGTCGTCCACCAGTGCCTTGGTGGAACGATGAATGTGCTGAAGCAATCAAGAAACGAAAGAAGGCCCTACGCATTTTTAACAAGTACCCTACATGTATGAATCTAGCGGCATTCCGGCGCCTGCGAGCGAAGGCTCGTCAGGTGGTGAAAACTGCAAAAAGGAACTCTTGGATGAAGTATGTCAGTTCGATTACCCACCGAACACCTATTGCACAGGTTTGGAGGAAAGTGAAATGTATCTCCGGTGTTTATCATCTCCCAGGCACCCCATCTGTTGTTGTGAATGGGTCCATTGTGATGGAGCCAGCCACAGTAGCTGAGGCTTTTGGAAATCACTATGCTTCCATAAGTAGCTCGGCCAACTACGATCTGGCCTTCGCGTCGCATAAGCGTCGTGAAGAAGGAGGCTTCCGCCCCTTCGAACCAGGCCTGGCTGGAGCTAGCTACAATGACCCCTTCACACTGTGGGAGCTGGAGTCAGCCATTGCTGATCTGAGGGACACCGCTCCAGGAATGGACCGTGTCCACAATGCCTTCCTGCGATGTGTGCCGAACTCTATCTTAGGAGAGATGTTGAATGCATTTAATAAAGTCTGGCAAGATGGAGATTTTCCCAAGAGTTGGAGAGAGTCTATAGTAGTCCCGATCCCTAAACAGGGAAAGGACAAGACTCTCCTCGGGAACTACAGGCCAATATCTCTGACCTCCTGCCTGTGCAAGCTAATGGAGAGAATGGTGAACCGAAGGCTAGTTTGGTGTCTTGAGAACCGTAATCTTCTCTCCAACATCCAGTGTGGCTTCAGGCAGCATAGGAGTACTGTCGACCACTTGGTAAGGATTGACAGCTTCATCCAAGAGGCATTCGTAGATCGCCAGCATGTTGTGGGGGTCTTCTTTGACCTGGAGAAGGCCTACGACATGACATGGCGTTTTAAAATTTTAAAGTGTCTTAGGTCGTGGGGTTTTAAAGGCAATCTGCCTACTTTTATTCAAAATTTTTTATCGGATAGAGTTTTTAAGGTCCGTATTGGAAACTCATTTTCCGACACATATCCTCAGGAAAATGGAATTCCGCAAGGGTCCATATTAAGCGTAACGCTGTTTGCAATAGCGATCAATGACGTAGTAAATTCCATCACACCACCTGTGGAAGCCTCTCTGTTTGTTGACGACCTGGCAATATTTTGTCGATCGTCAAGGGTAGCACTGGCTGAGAGGCAGCTACAAATTACGCTCAATCGTCTCCACGAGTGGTCCCGCCGAAATGGCTTCCGTTTTTCGGAAGAGAAAACATGTTGTGTCCATTTTAATAGGCGCAGGGGTATATTCCCCAAACCTATACTTCGGCTGGGCAACCACCAGTTGAATTTTGTGGACTCGGTGCGTTTCCTGGGTGTTCTGTTTGATGAGCGACTAAATTGGCGAAGCCATATTCAATCCCTTAAGGTGAAGTGCCGGATGTCGCTCAGTTTATTACGAGCGTTGACTGGCCGCTCGTGGGGTGCGGATCGAACATCAATGCTTCTCCTTTACAGGGCATTGGTTCGGTCCAAGCTCGACTACGGCTGTTTTATATACGGTGCTGCCCGGGCATCTTATCTGCGTACACTGACATCACTGCACAATGCCGGACTACGGTTGGCGACTGGTGCCTTTCGAACCAGTCCCATCCCCAGCATTTATTGTGATGCTGGAGAGCCACCGTTGGAAATCAGGAGGAATGTCCTGATGTGCAGTTATGTCAGCAAACTTTTAGCCCTTCCTTCGCA
Organism: Tanypteryx hageni; assembly: GCA_028673005.1. Lineage (NCBI taxonomy): Eukaryota > Metazoa > Arthropoda > Insecta > Odonata > Petaluridae > Tanypteryx > Tanypteryx hageni. The sequence continues at coordinate 96,264,426 of CM054112.1, read as the reverse complement.
CCCGTGTTTTAAAATTGTTTTTAACCGTAGTTTAATGGACGTTTTTAACAGAAGACCCCGGGCCCTGAAGCCCCTTGGTATTCGTTTTTATAATTATATTATAGGCAATAATTTAACTTTACCCCAGATTTATAGATTGCAAGTTCCGCGTAACCCTCCTTGGAATACCCCGAGGCCAGAAATCTTATTTGATTTAGCTCGAAGGCCCAAGAATGAGTGTCCTCCTGCAGAACACGAGGTTGCATTCGCCGAAATCCTGTCACGCTGTCCAGGATTCGCACCTATCTTCACGGATGGGTCGAAGTCCTCAACAGAATGCGCATGCGCCTTTGTATCCCTGCACACATCCTCCGGGTTCAAGCTTAATCCGTTATGTGGTATCCACACTGCGGAGCTCACAGCTATTAAGCTGGCCCTAGAGAGCATTGAACGTCGGAATATATCTCACTTGATATGTTCCGACTCAATGAGTGCATTACAATCCATTGCCTGCTATAATCCAGTACATCCTTTGGTCCAGGATGTGCACTCCTCCCTCATCATCTTGAAGAGTCGAGGTGTGCAAATTAAGTTCGTATGGGTGCCGAGCCACGTAGGTATAGCAGGCAATGAGGCAGCTGATGTCGCTGCTAAGGATGCCCTGGGAAACCCAGAGGTGCAAATGGATCTCGTGCCTTGGAGAGACCTTCGTGCGATGTTTTGTGGCGCACTGCAGAAGGAGTGGCAAGCCTCATGGCAAAACCTCGGAAACAACAAATTACGTACAATCAAGGTCAGTACCGGTGCATGGCAATCATCTGTCAGGATTAGTAGAAGGGAGGAGGTGGTCATCACGCGATTGAGGATAGGCCACTGTGCCTTAACCCACTCGTACCTTTTTACTACCCCACGTGTACAACCTCGATGTGATGACTGCGACACTGTTCTTACCATAAGACACCTCCTGACAGAATGCCAAAAATACCTTGAGTTGCGTAGGAAATGCAATATCAGGGGATGTATAAGAGACATCCTAGGTGACGACACAACTAGGATGAATGAAGTTTTATTATTTTTAACGGAGGCTGGACTTTTCCAACGATTTTAAATTCTATTCTTTTCTATTTTTATTTTATTATTTATTTATATATATGTGTGTGTATATGTATATATAATCATTAAATTGTAAATATTAACCCTTTGACGAAGGTGCAAAATGACCCTCGATGTCGACGCACCAGTATAAATGAAGAACTACTACTACCTCAACTTTCCATATTAGCTTCCAAAGAAATTTTGATCACAAGCTCAGTTAACGTCAGTGAGACATCTTCATCATTGTTAGCTGATTTTTCAATAGTTGTGATGCCTATGAAATTGTTGTGTAGGGCATAGATATTTCCATGATGTTTTAATAAGACTTGGGTTTAATAATTTCCAGGCTTCCACTAAAGAGATTACAAAATAAATTAAGTTTTTCATTGTTATTATTGTCTTCCTCAGCTACAGCATGCTATAAGGCTTTCTTGCAGTAGCATAACTTAATAGCCTAAATAACATGTTGGAACATTGGTTAGAGCAGTGGTACATAGTTTAGTGAGAGAAAAATGGCTGTTATTTAGCCATAGTCAGTCACTTAATCATCATTCTTTCAATGTCCTGGTGCATTGTCTAATATCAGCAAAGATTTTTGGGCCATATTCTGTTCTTTCGATTATTATTACAAATTTTTCATGGAGCAAGTCAATAACAGGAAGAGAGCAGTTTTTGATTACACAAGCATGGCTTTTATTTATCCATAACCACTAACTAAATGGTCTTTTTTTGGTGACCTGGTGCATTTTATAGTATCAGTGAAGATTTTTGAGCCATATTCTGTTCTTTCATTCTTCTCTTCACAAATGGCAAAAATTTTTCATGAATAAGTCTGGTAACCCATGACCCTTGTGCATAACAGGAAGAGAGTAGTTTTTGATAACCCATGATTTTTGAGGATTTCCTGTAACAAGTAACTTAATTTTTGAGTCCCTGTCGAATTATCACATGCCATGAATGTGATCCACTCTTTACAAATTTTTCTCCTATTTCTACCTCTGAACCCAAGTTTTGTCTGGCAAAACTCACCAAAACACACCCTGTTATGCCCATTATAAATTAGATTGGGAATTAAGTCAAGTTCCCTTAAATCTTTGCTGGAAAGGATCCACTGCAATTGAGTCAAAAGACAATTCTTTTCCAGCTATAGACAAGTGACGAATCCCATGCCTTTTTTTACTTTCTTCATATGTAGTAGGTATAGGGGAAAGAATTGTTTTCATGAAAAAAATTGATTTCGAGATTTCAATGGAAGTACACATTTGAGATCCCCTGAACACGTTTAGACCATTTTCTCAATGTTTGTATGTGTATGTGATAGAAATTTTGTGGGTGCTCAGACTCAAAAACTATTATTCAGGTCAATGCGAAATTTTATATTTGACATTTTTAGTTTATCCATACGTAGTATAGGGGATGGTATTGTTTTCATGAAAAAAATCGATTTCGAGATTTCAACGGAAATACACATTTTGAGGTCCCCTGAACACGTTTTGATCATTTTCTTGATGATGTGTGGGTGTGTGTGCATGTGACATTTTTTTATGGGTGCTCAAACTCAAAAGCTATTAATCAGGTCATTATGAAAGTCGCAAGAACTGATTAGTTTTTGGTAAAAATAGGTCAACCAGAAGTGGGTGTTTACTCTTGTCACTTATCCGTTATTTTGAAATATTTGCTTTAATATGTGATGTATGTAAAAATGTACTGAAATAAAAGTTGTAGAAATTTAATTTTCTACAATCTTTGTTTGAAACATTTCCCCATATAATGCATTATTTTAGAGATATCTTAAAAACTAAATATTTTAGCTGCCACCACCACGCCACCAACCGATGTCTATTGGTAACAATTGACGCTTAGTTACGTCTTTGTAACGCTCCTTTATAGTTTCTTAATTGTTGGAGTTTCGTGGCTATATCCAATATCAGAAGGCTATGGTTTGAGTTTATTTCTGTTCTTTTTCAAGTCTTGAAAATTTTCTCTGAATTTTTAGAAATAATACAGGTACGGAGAAAGTCATGTGGTGGCCACATCCGAGTTTTGTTAAAGGTACAAGAGTAGATTAGTTTTTGGTAAAAATCTGTCAACCATAAGTGGTTGCTTACTCTTGTCACTTATCTGTTTTTTTTTTAATATTTGCTTTAATACTTGATCAATGAAAAAAATATTGGAGTAAAAGTAGTAAGTAATTTAATTTTCTACTACCTTTGTTCAAAACATGTTCCCATATTATGCATTGTTTAAGAGATATTTTAAAAACTATATCTTTTAGATACCTCCGCCACACCGCCTACCGGCGTCTATTGTAAACACTTGACGCTTAGTTACGTCCTAGAAACCATGCAACAATTTTCAATGTATAAAAAATAAAACAAAGAAATGCATTATAAGGAATAGTTTATTTCTTTTCAGGAGACCAACAATTAACAATGTCTTACAAAATAACTTCAATGTCACTTCCTTTGATCCTAGAACGCCATATGATTTAAGCCATATAGGAATGTATAAAATTTCCATTAATGCCAAACCTATATCTATTATTCAATTTTATCGGTTGCCATGTATTCTCAATTGTTTGGGCATGAGCCAATGTCTCCGGATCCACAAAATTATACTTATTATTAGCGCTTTTATGCTCATAACCTTCGTCCTGAATCGTAGTGTGTGCACGCTAACAGTCCGAAATTATTATCGTGCCAGGTATTATTCTTTCTTTAATTATCGGAATTAAAGTTTCTGCATTTCTATTTGGTATAGAAACTATGAAGCACTCTTTAGTTTGCCTATAAATACCACAAAATATCTATTGTTGCGGTAGAACTCTTCTCGAATTATTCTTCCTTCTAGAAAAAAGACTCGTCTATTTCCACGGTCAACCCCGGTCCTCCAATTTTGTAATTTATCTGCCCCATCTTCCACACACATACCTCGCATAGGTACTTGTTGAAGTCTACTACAGCATCATGTCCAATTTACTCATTCACGGTGAATCATTTTCCTTGCTTTCAGAAATCTTATTGCAGCTACTTCGTCTGAAACTTCAAGAAATAATTTCCTAAGATTCGTCTTAGGAGATCTTACTGCTTCAGAATATTAATTCGGTAATTTGTTTTATTTATTTTGGTTACGATTTATTTTCCAATGTTATTGTTGGGTTATTAGGTTTTAAGAAAATTCTTATTTTGAGTGGTGGCGCTATAACAGGTTATTCTGAGTGATGTTGCTGTAACAGAAAAGATCCGGAGAAAATCATGTGGTGGCCATCATAGAATTTAATATTCAAGTCTTTTGGGATGTTATTGCTTTTCTGTTTCATGTTCAATTTAGCCAAGTTTGCTCAGCGTATAGTGATTCTGTGTTTAGTTGTTTTTAGCGCTTTCTGTCTAAAACAATCACTTATGTATTAGGTTTGTCTGTTCGGGTAATATTTGTAGAATCCTGCAACTTGGAGGAGCCAAAATTTTTACAATAGGGTGGTCTACATGAGGGATACACATGGTAAAAAAATTGGTGGATTTAGGATCAGCTGCTGAGGAGTAATCGCTGTCTTGGTTTCGTTTCTACCCCCAATAAGAAAAACATGAAATTGGTGCAGGCAGTGCCGTATTTAGGTACAAGCAACATAGGCAACTGCCTACGGCGCCAAATTATGAAAGGCGCTTAATTGTGAAAGCACCAAATTATGAAAGGTAACCAATTATGAAATGCGCCTAATTATAAAAGAAGCAAAATATCTAAGTTTTCTTTAAATGTTATACAAATTTTGAATTATCTCACCTTATTTATTAATAGACTAGCGTACTTCCCGTCTATAATGTCGGAATTCTTCGAAAAATATACACATTTTAAATTTCAAATTTTACATTTTAATAAATGTAGTACTTAGACAAAAATCCCATGGATATACACACAGAATTAACCTTTTATTTATATCTGATAACGAAGAAATGAAACTAAACACTATGAATTTCTCTGGACTCTCGGAATATGTTCAAAAAACAAGGAAAAAAAACATTCTTTGATGAAGTGCAAAGCAACGAAATTGAAATGACTGAAAGAGAGAGTTTTCGAGTGAATGCATTTTCTCCTGTATTGGATAGACTGAAATCTGAATTAAATAGACGCGGTAAGGCGTATAAAATATACGTGAATCCATTTGCGTTTCTTACTAAAATATGTATTATGAAACCGTCAGTACTTTCAGAGAAGGAACGTAATTTGCTGAACCACTTCCCGTGAGATTTGGAAGAAACATTTGTAGAAGAATGTTCACTTTCGGGATTATTTAGCTAGTAGTTTTGCAACCAGTGAATATAATACAACTTCATTTCTGATCCTGTGCACACTTATTTGGGCAAAAATATTCAGTCTCTACCAAAACATTGACATTGCAGTACGAATTTTTTGTGTACGGCGGTTACAAATTGCAGTGCAAATCGATCGTTCTCCACATTGATACTAATTAAAAGCTATTTAAGATCAACCATGGCCCATGATCGATTAAACAATCTTTCAACTTTGTCGCAGGGTGGCCATATGTACCCCATTGTGGGGTACAATATCCCATTGATTGAATCAATTTAAAAAAATACCCCTTTCCAATAATCTCAAATGGGGTACCCAAAATAAGTACCCCAATTCTGATTCGAAGGGTTAATTTGTTTAAAGCACCGTATAAATAACCGCATTCGGCCGAGGTAAATAGAATAAACAGGTAGTGTCGATTTACAGCTTTCGGGTATTTGTGGATGTCACAGAAATGCGAGGATAATATTTCGCTCATGCATAAGATAAGATTGAAAGTTAAATATGTAGTGGTAGGTTGTTTGAAAGTTGAAAAGCGAGGTTAAAATTGAGTTAATTTTGTGAGTCTTTAAAGATAGTAATGCAAAATCAGAGAATAAAATGTACCAAAATATTCTTCATTATGTTTAGCTGCTTTAATGTTGAAAATAATTCTAACCTTTTTTACTAATTTATTTTAGTTGTTTCATTTTGTATGTAAGACTAGGTAAATAAATGTAATTTTTGCAATGTGTGTTGGTAACATTTTATCTAAGACATTCGCAAAAATTAATTCTTTTCCTCATCGCACCCCCGGTTTTCATGTTGATACTACTACCTGTTTATTCTATATCAGTGGTTCTCAAAGTGTGGTCCGCAGACCACTGGTGGGCCGCGAGGATCTTTCAGGTGGTCCGCGGGACCGATTTAAAATTTCGGATATCAGTATCGATGTCCTTTACGAGGAATATTTTCTATTGAAAACATATTTAAAAATATAAAAGAGTTTGAACATATCGAAGCCATTTGGATTACATTTCTGAATTCGTTCAATGTACCGAATATGGAAAAAATAATAAATTTTATTTTCGCTTTGCCTTACTCAAACTTAATATGCGAATGAGTGTTCAGCCTGATGTTTTTAATGCTTGGAGGAAAGATAGGAATAGATTAAATGTAGAGGCCGTTGACGGCGAATTGATAATAAAAACTAATTTTAAGCAATCCTGTAAGGAATTTCATGCATATATTTCGAAAAATAACAATTTATTAAAAACAACTGTATAAACGAAAATTATTAAATAATAATAATAAATAAACCTGAATTTGTTTGTGATTTATATTAGCAATATTTGGTACTATGTATATTTTAGTAGCTGAATTGATATAATTTGCAAATTTTTGTTAATTTTGATTTGTGATTTATTTTATTTTGTTTTTGTTTTTTTTTATTACAAAAGATGAAATGAAGAAGTAATTCAAATATTACTTTTATTTTTCATTTTTCGAATATTGTGTTGAAAAAGGTTTTTTCTTTGCTCGTCGTCGTCTCGTCCTATTTGCGTACCCCAATTCTAAATTTATGATCTGGCCACCCTACTTGAGCGATCGAAAAGGATTGATCGATGTCACTGAATTACGATGAAGTCATCGATAATTTTGCGGCTCAGTTTCAGAAATGTAAACTACATAGTACCTCTAATACTAGGTCATAAGTAATAATCTTGTTTCTTTTTAACTCGCTATTGTCATGTGACTACATGTATTTTTTATTTTATAAATAATATCGTTATTAATATATAATAAACACTCAAATAATAATATTTTGTATACTTTGTCAAAGTAATGTATAATTATTATATTTAATGAGAAAAAGTCGCATCGAAAAATAGTGCCCGTGGGCCCCAAAAATTGAAACCCGGCCCTGGGTGCAGGGTAGGACCGTCTCAAGATGTATTTGCGCCCCGAGCACCAAATTTGTTCGAGCGCCCCTCTCCATCAGAATTTTTCATTACTATTACAAAATTAATTTTATTATTTAATATAATTGTTATTAATTTTTAATTATCTTTTTAAACTGGCCACTATTCGCTACAATGAGATACATTACGATAAAGATTAAAGCTAAACTGATTCAATGAGCCATTTCCGAGAGGTTGGTGAAAAATTGCGAGTAGAATCATTTTCATGTAAATTCTATATGACAAAGTCATCAAGTCTCTTTAGATTGGCACTTTCCAGTATTATGTGACCGCTCAATACTCTTAGTTGCAAGAGCTGAAAGTTTTAAGGACACCTGAAGAAACCTCCGCCAGCGCCACAGCAAACCTTGACGGGCAACATGGCGCCCACAGGCACCACGTTGTGAAGGCCTAGGCTAAAGATTCTCGGGTACGACAAAAGCTAGTTCTGACTTGGTCACCGAGTTAGCTAGCAAATTGCGATCTTCTGTCTTCTCGCCAAAGCGCATTGTCGCATGCGATATATTACTTCCTTTATCAACATTCACCCACCCAATCACTGCACACATGTTGAGGAATACTCTGACTTGGGGATTGCGAGGGGCGCGTAAGCTGCCCGAGCGGTATACACCTTACGGCACTGGAAACTGAAATTACAACAAGCTGAAGGCTTGCCAATTATCGTCTCAAAATTTGAATTTTTAAGAATCTTTACTAGGGCATTTTAAGCCCGTTGGTTTAAGTTCTATCCCACCACCACCCTCGGACATCAATTCCCGGTTCGGAACTTAATACACAAAAATTATGTTAGTGCCTCTGTGAAGCATTGGAAGTGAAAGTGCTATTATCGTACCTTGATAACAGCATTTTTTATTCTTTTCTCTGTTAAAAAATAACCCTCTACAATATCTACATTCTTTATCCATTTTTCCTAAATATAAATCATCTCGTCGAATAGCTGCATAGTTTAATTTTATGTTGTTACTTCGTCTTCTGCTGTTGGTTGCATCGATTGTTCGGCTTCTTATATTCCCCCTTTTTCAGGTTCTTCATTTCTTCTTTGGTATCTGCTTTTGTTTATGCTCTCTCTCGTTCTTTGCCTTTGTCCATCTGTCCGTTTTGATCTTTCTCTATTTCTTCTACGCCGATCTTCTTATGTTTCTTGGTCTGATCTCATTAATTCTCTATAATATCTTCTTCTTTCTTCTATTTGATGAAATAACGAGCTATTATTGCATTAAACTTTAACTAAAATTATATTAACAAAACTTTAATTAAAATTAAATTAACGCAATTAATGCAATAAAGAAACCTATTATATAATTTAAGTAGGTATTAATACTTTCCTAAGTTCTTACTAAATTAGTTTCTTCGTCAGAGTAAACAAACTGAAAGAAAAGTAAATTACTATTGATTTTTTGTTAATTTGGGTTTAAACTCGAGTGTTTATTGGGGATTTGTTTTGTTAACGGCTTTTACTATAAGAGTCAAACATTCCTACCAAATTTCAATCTTCTATCTACTCGAAAAGTTTGTTAAAAATAAATTTATATTTCGTTATAAATACGAATTCTCGAATAACCCGCTTTTTTATAACGCTCTTTAAGGGCGGCGCCAAAGTCGACAGTATGAAGTATATGGTAGTACACAGGCTCTTATTCATTAGACCAGAGGTCTGCAATGCGGCGGGCGCCATGGCGCACGCAATACATTTGTGTGTCTCCCGCCAGCCAAAAAGAGAACTCAAGTTAAACAATTACGGAAAACTCTCACAAGACCAATAAGTAGCGGAACAAGATGAAGAATAGAACTTTGTAACCAACATCTTAATCTTATCACACCGAGCCGAATCGTATGTCTGTTACAAAATAACATCGTCAAGGTCAGGACTTATAAGCGAACAGAATGGGGGCATACATTGTTGGATAAAGACATTGTCGTCATTAACAGAGTTCTTTTCATAATGACTCCTCCGTTACCCCTCTCTTGTTTATCCACGTCCCTTTCTCTTCTCCCTACCATGCCCTAGTATAAATACATCCTTCACTTTACGTGCTTTTGATTCAAGCGTCCGCCGCACGTTACTGTGGCGCTCTTGCTGCGCGAGAGTTCGCATTGCCTGGTTGTTACGAGACGGGAAGGCTAACGTGTTCCTTCTTCTCACCTGTCCCGTATTTGAGTGGGGGCTGGTCTTCTGCGACCAGTCTCCGGTTGTTCTTGGCCCTGAAAAGGGCCTGGATTCGAGTTTTCCGTAGGGGAATTGAAAAATTTCCCTTATGGAACGGGACCCAAGGGGGTCTTTGGATTCGGTTGCCCTCGTAGGAGGGAACCTCCAAATCGACTCGCGTGCTAGGTCGTCGTCGCTTTCGAGCGACTCCTCCTCGTTCGGTCGAATCACCCCTACGCAGTATAAGGCGTTGTGCGCCAAGAAGGCACCGGTTGCTGCCCCGGTCGCCATCGAGGCCCTCCCTTCCACTTCTGTCCAGGTAATATACTATTAATGAAGTTGACCGCAATTACTACAGATGGTGCACCTTCGATGACAGGTTGTAAAAATGGATTTATTGCGCTATGTAAAGAAGACCCTCTCTATCCAAAATGTATTTCATGTCACTGCATTATACACCAAGAAATGTTATGCGCAAAAGTTCTTCATTTTCACATGTCATAAAAACAGTAACAAAAATAATAAATTCCATAAGAGCCGTACCAATACAACACCGATTGTTTAAACTTCTTTTACAAGATGAAGATGCCGAATTCGATGATCTCCTTTTACCGAAGTTAGATGGCTCAGCAGAGGCAAAATACTTGTGAGGTTTATAAATCTCATAAAGGAGGTAAAGGAATTTCTCACGTCAAGAAATGAATATTATGCACAGTTGGATGACAAAGCTTGGTTGATGGATTTCGGATTTCTTGTTGATATAACTATAAAATTGAACGAACTGAATATAGAGATGCGAGGGAAAAATCAACACATTGCAAAAATGATAAGTGCAGTAGATGCATTCAAATGTAAATTGGCATTGTGGAAGTCTCACCTAGAGAGAAATTCATTATCACATTTTCCGAATTTAAAATATATTATTGAGAGTCTGACTGATGAAAATGTTACCACTGAACCATTTTCACAACACATTGCAACTCCTGAAGGAATTTAATTTTAGGTTTCGTCAGTTTTCTGAAGTAGAACCCATAATAACATTCTTTGCTAATCCGTTCAATTTTATGGACAATGATATGTCTGTTAATATTGGAACTTACTTTAATATCGTTAACACCGAGGACTTAGAAATTGAAATAATAAATATGCAGAATGATATTATTTTAAGGTCACAAAAATGATGAAAACTTTTGGAATTTAATTGACGAAAATCGCTATCCATTATTAAGAAAATGTGCCCTAAAAATATATTCTTACTGTGCTTCAACATACATTTGCGAGTCCATTTTTTCAACCATGAAGAACTTGAAATCCAAATACCGATCGAGACTCACCGATTACAATTTAGACAACTGCCTAAGATCAGGTATCTCGAGTTATGTGCCAAATTATAGCAAGTTGGCTGAAGATATGTAGTTCTAAGTTTCACATTGATTTATTTTTCATTTTTATAATAAATTCTTTAATAGTTTTTCTCTTAAACCGTAGGCGGGGGTAACTTTGTGACAGTTTTTGGTGTTTTTTAAAATTTTTTAACAAGAGGACAAATTATGAAATCTAAAACAAACATTATTATGGAAGTTCCATCCTTCCCCAACCTATTGGCGAAGAAATTTTCTTAAGCACGTGAATCTCATTCTAGGAATTTTAATTTTTTGGCACAAATTTACCCCGCAATTGGAGGTAACTTTGTAACAGAGGTATTATTAGCTTACCAGCACTCGGGGAAATACTTCAGACACAAAGTTACCCTACAAACATGTTGATTGGACTACATAGTATTGTTGTCACATATTGCCATCCAACAAACTCCTACAAAACCAAAAAAATTAACTTTGTTTACAGGTCAAAACAAACTTCAAAATAAATCGTAACAAGGAAACACAAAATATCTATTCACTACAGCAAACGATTCCAAATCTTTTTCTACGTCATAGATAATTAATTCTGCGAATTCGAATATTTCTCGGCGTCCCATTCGTCGAGGCTTCTGTATGATTTGGACTATACTGTCAAAAGGATACTCTAGCTCATCTTTCTTGTTTGGCCACTTCCACTTCCACATTTTTCCATTGCACTCACAAAGGCACCGACTTTCGTTGTGCGCGTCACTTCTCCAGGACATAGGTTCCCATCATAGTTGACGAGCACGTAATGTCACACGCTGAGTTTCTTGATGTCATTTGTGCCATTCAGTGACACAGATGATCTTCATTCATATTTCAGATCGCGTTCACCTGATGGCATCCTCGGGCTCCCAGTTTAAGCTCTCATCGGATTCTGCATAAAGAATTTTATCAGCACTGTTCTCACTCTCGCTGCTTCCATCAGATGCTTGTTTTCTTGGTCTCTTTCTTGATTGAAATGCATCCGACTGCCCACGAGATGTCGAAGGTTGCGGAGTATCATCAACAATGCGGGTACCATAATTCACAACGTCCGATGCAGAGATACTTTTTCCTGCATGGACATTAACACGTTTTTGTCTCCTTGTCTGTTTCTTTTGAGTTTCTTCCTGTCATTTGCTTTTTAGATGCTCCACAAAACTCGCACCAATAGCTTCCATCAGCTCTCTGTTTTCATTTAGCATCAAATTTGATGGAAGTCTATCAAGAACTTTTTGCCGGTTCAAAGGATATATCCCACTCTTCTTGAAGCCGGCACTCAAATTATCGCCCCCTTTTGTTTCAAGGTTTGCGATAAGTTTCTTAAGCAGGCCTGGAAACTTGTCTTTCGGAATGGTCACACATCTACTGCCAGCCGCTGTTTGCTTCCACTCGCTTAGTATTTTTCTCCACTCACTCTTCATTGGTCGAAAATAACCCACATCGAGAGGTTGCAGCAGATGTGTGGCATTGGGTGGCAAAGCAATGAATTTCACGTTGTTTACTTCGCACAACCTCAGAACCTCTAGATTGATGTGCGAGCTTCGATTATCACCTATGATAACTTTTGTTCCTGACTGTTTTTGTAGCGTAGGAAGTAGCAAAGATGTGAACCAGTCTTCAAGGCTATTGTGGTCGAACCAACCGGACTTGGTCCTGTTGAAACGAGCACCTTCAGGTGCATTCTCTGTCCAAGACGACCATAATGTTTCCGCTTTATAGTTTTCATAAAGTGGGAGCAACTTACCCTCAGCATTTCCGCTTACCATCAATGAGGTACACGCCTTAGATGAATTGCGAATCTGCTCGGGGTATTTTGTTCCCCTTTTCGTTAACACCTTCTTGCATCCCGGATCATCAACTACGTTTGACTCGTCATAGTTCCAAACGTTAGAAGGTGGAATTCCTTCCAATTCGGTCTCCAAATTGTCAAAAAATTGATTAACAATCTCCTCGTCTGTTGCTGTCCGAGAATGGGTGATGTTCTTAGCCAAACGTTGTGCTAAAACACCATTGTGTCGTTTCATAAAAGCCTCAGCCCACTCTCGACCAGGAAAATTGTTGGAGAAGCATTTTTCTTTTCTTCCCATATGGTCAAAGTATGCTTTCACGATACATCTCAAATCAAAAGTAGAGATGGGAAAACCAAAGGTTGACATTGTAATCGCATGAGCGAGAAACTTCTCCTCTTCTTCGGTAAAAGTGAGTGGAGCGCCTACTTTTTTCTCATGCTTGCCTTTCATCTTCAGCCACAGTGTATTTTTGTGAATTCCATACCTAAAAATTCAAAAACAAAATACCTTTTGGCATCTACTTAACGAAATTGGATGTTATAATTTCTAATTTCATATTAAAATATACCTAACCTTTCCGATGCCTGGCGAATTGACATTTTTTGTGCTTTAATGTCATTTATTGCTTGTTCGAGTGTTTCGTTCTTGTGATTTCGGTACGCTCGAGTCCCTAGAGGACGCTTGTACGTCCGTGGCATCTTGGTGAAGTCCCTAAAGAAAAATAAAAATTCGTCGGAAACTGTAAAACTTTTATGGGGTAACTTTGTGACAGCTGGACACTGTCACAAAGCTGAGAATTTCTAAAAACATCCAAATATAAACATGAAATCATAAAGCAAAATTTTCGATATTCAACCAAAGTGTAGTCCAGATATGTAGTATTTGTAAAAATTACCTGCTTTCCGTAAAGTTTGCCTCAGTTTGTCTCCAGGAGAAAGTTTCCAAATAACGTGCGTCGTAGTCAAGAGTAGGATCTTACTACAAGATGGCTGAAAACAAAGCAAACAGAGTAAGTGGTTCCTACGACCGCCTTAGGTGTGGGTCCGCGACAACTCGCCTCCGCCGATTCGCCACCGCCGATTCGCCACCGCCGATTCGCCGCCGCCGATTAGCCGCGAGGACAATTCGCCACCGGATGATTCGCCGTAGGATGATTCGCAGCTAATCCAAACTTGAATGTACAGTTATTGTTTAAAATTGTTGAATAAAAACTAAAATTGCAGGTAGCTTGAAAAAATAAAAATATGGTGACTTATGCAGTAAAATAAAAATCAACAAAACTTTTAATATGGATGTATTTATACAGAATATATTTAAAAATACAAACATGTTACTGTATTCAATAGAATATGAGAATATTATTGAATCAAATTACAAAATATATTTGCTCGTTTATAAACATATATACACAAATAAAAAATGCGTATAATTGAATTGAATCACAAACTAACTTCACACACTAAATTACAAGGATATGCAGTATCAATTTAGTCTATGTGCAATTCCTCTTAAATATTCAATCTTGGTCCGGTTCTGATAATCACTTACTATATTCTTAATTCGCTCATCGGCCTCTCGATACTTTCTCAATTTAGTAGGTGGGCGATGACCAGCAAGTTGCTCATAGAAGACATCTCTTCCTTTCTGCACTGTCCGCAATCCATCTATAAATTTCCAAATTGACGGATCACTTACGCCCAACTCTATTTGCAGACGTCTGTGAGCTGCTTCGGCATAATTATTTGTTCTTGCATCATCAGACAAAATACGCCTATAAACATTCCAAATTGCCGGTTTAAAAAGAGGTGCACGCAGGGGCGGATCCAGAAACTTCCCAAGGGGAGGGCGAATGCCCCAATTGCCCCTCTCCTCTCTTGATTCCGCCTTTGCCGACGACCATACATTTTGAAAATCCCTATCTCCATCAGAACCTTTCTTTTCCTTGTCATACAGACTTAATCTTCGGTGTAGAAACAAGGAATGTTGCGCGGAATGAATTTAAGAATGTACCCAGTGGATGGCAATGGGGTCGTCCAAGGGGAGGGCGATCGCCCCTCCCTTAGATCCGCCACTGGGTGCACGTCTTCCTTGGCCTCGTCGATTATGTCTTCGAACCAATCCAATAATGGTGTGAATAATATATATAGTTATGATATATAGGAGGGGGAGGCAGAGGAGGGAGGCAAATCGATGAGTGACCAACGTTGCACGGGGGTCTAGATAGCAATTTTTTTAAGTACGTCATAGCGAAAGTACGTTGAGCGAGCGTACGGAAGCTCAATCATTGTATAGAGAAAGGATTCGTGAAAGGATAGGTATTTTCAATAATTTTTTCTAAAAAAAGTTAAACGGTACCCTTATCAAATGAGGACTGCAGACAATTTTTGGCACATGTTTAGCCACATTTGAGGTTTGAGTGAGTAAAATAGAGTTCTCCAAATAAAAGAGTGAAATTTATATCATAATATAATTTCTAATAATGACAAACCTAATGTATATTGTAGTGTTAAATATAAGATATTAACCAGTACGCCTGCTGTATTAACCGGTACGTGTACCGGCTCGTACCGGCTGAAAAAAGCCCTTGGTATTTTTAAACATTCTGTATAAATACATCCATATTAGAAACTTTTTTATTTTTATTTTACTGCATAATTCTCCATATTTTTATTTTTTCAAGCTACCTGAAGTTTTAATTCTTATTCGACAATTTTAAAAAATAACTGTATATTCAAGTTTGGAGTAGCGGCGAATCATCCTGCGGCGAATCATCCAGTGGCGAATTGTCCTCGCGGCGAATCAGTCGCGGCGAATCGGCTGCGGCGAGTTGTCCCATCCCGTTAGGTGTCCACCCAACCCGAGCCATCAAGTGGTCGTAATTTACCGACGGAATTGAGAATAGGTATGGCGGGAGATTTGAAATATATTAAAATGATGGGTTGTCACAAAGTTACCACGTCAGTCACAAAATTACCCCCGCCGACGGTATATACAAAATATTTTAATAAATATTGGTACACATCTACTATTGTTACTTCTAATCACGCCCCCAATAATTAAAGTTGCGCCCTCATAAATAAAGAGGTTGCCGACCACTGATACAGAGAGATATCAACTGATCTTGCTTATGCGCCCTTCACGTCCTCAATAATATAAATTGCGCCCTCGTAGGTGAAAAGGTTGCCGACCCCTGCATTAGACTAATAGAATCTCGAGTTCAATGGCATCGGTTGGCAAGGCGACTTCTTGTTAAAAACGCAAAATTAGCCGAAATCTGGAACTTAAACGTTTAATTCGAGCTATTTCGACCCGAAGGTGAAAAAAGACGATAAGGATAACTACGTGTATTTTTCTTGAATACAGTTAAGTCCGAAGATCGTAAATAATTTTTTTCTAATTGAAATTTTCAAAAAGATAAAATCCTCTACGGAGAAAATTTGTTTTTTTACGTGTTATCTAATGGGATATTATCATCGAATCCAGGTCTTTATTCGCGATTTTGTTATCGTCATTCCATTTGTATCTCTGAATCAAGCGTTCTTACCAAATTTAAATCTTCTATACATTTGGAAAGATTATTAAAACGCACTAAAACTGTTATAAGAGTTTAAAACATTTCCTGACACTCGTTCTTTATATATATATATATATATATATATATATATATATATATATATATATATATATATATATATATAGTATAGATTTAAATTTGTGCACATTATTATATTGAAATTATCATAATCAGATTATTATTGTCACTTCAGAAGAAACTGCTTCACCAAATCACTTTCATAACGATACATGCGCAAAGAGAACTAAAAAGATCGATATTCGTAACGAAACGCTACCAGGAACAATCGCATCTGTATCGTCAGGTTGCTCATGATCAATTTTAGTATTTTCTAAAGGTTTTTATAGCTATACATGACAATATGATTATTTTTTAAATTTTAATGCGAAAACAAGCTGAAAATTGGGATGAAAATTTTGCCTTGAAAAGAGTAAAAATAGAAATCCGGCAACTGTTTTCATCACTGATGTGATGTTTTTACATATATTGCGCCCTTTTGGGCTGGCGTATTAGATTTTTTAAGAATTAACTACAGCTAACTTTTTTGATTTTGGCGCTCCTAAAATTCGGCCTGTGCCTCAAGAGCTCACTCCTGGTGCAGGGAATAATAAATTTGCAATAGACATGAACAGTTCTATAGATGGTTCAAAAACTGAAGTCTATATTTAAAAAAAAAGAATTCAAATTCATGTCGAATGAGAGCGAACAATTGTTTTTATTCCAAAAAAGAGGAAAATTTTTCCGGTTATTAAGAATGCGAAATCTCAACTGTCATGGCAACGAGTCCACTGCTTTTAAATGAGAAACATAGCTTTGATATAATGCTTTTAAAGAAAACTTATAGACTATATTATGAGGCTGTTGTTCACAAACAAAGATGTAATCTTATTATAACCTCATAATCATAAAACAAGAGAAAAGCGCCTTATGTCATTTGCTCTTCAATTCTTCCCTCTCTTGTTATGTATGGATATTAGCTTTCCTGTTTTCCACTCACACGATTTAGGGTAGAAAAATTTCGTTATGATGGCAGTATTATCTTTTTCAGTTCCATTGGTGGATGATCGAATCATAGTTCTCACTCATACGTGCAGATAATGAACAACTTTATTGCAGAGGCTTAACCAAGAAAGTTTACGCTGCGTGTTTGTCATGAGATTTTTTCAAAGCAGGCCTTGGGTAACTCTGAACGATCGACGCATGGGTAATCACCGCCAGACAATATCAGTAAAAGTGTCTGACTAATACGGTAATACTTTTTTGGAATCCTCCGGTTGTTTCACTAATCATGACAAGCTGGCAAGCATTAAATGTCCTGACTTAACGTCAATACTATTATATATTACTAGCAGAAACTAAAAAAATATTCAGTTTTATTTTTAATTCAGACGTATTTTTTAGTATAGGCTCTCAGTTATTTTTTGGTCAAATTTATTTTTTAAACTACATAAAGTTGTCTATTGACGCGGGGTTAAAAAAAAACATTTTGTTGAAATACTGACTTGTAACAATAAGCTTTTTTCCGTCACTGTGATACCATATCCAACCAACAATATCTTGTAGTAATAGTGTTGATTTAAAACTCCAAAGGCTTGGCTGGCTTTGGTCCAGTATGTCGAAAATGAATTTCGAAGACTAAGTTAAAATTTAGGTTACGTAATAGGAAATTTCACTTCTTTAAAACAGGAGGAAAAAAATCATCGGAGAATGTTGCACTATCCGATAATTCCAATTGAGTTTCAGCGAGCATGTTGCCATTTTGGCCGTTATATTGCTACTACGAAAATAAGACAAATGAAAATAATCACCTGGACTTCAGCTATGCTCGGATGACTTTGCAGGAATTCTTCAATTTCTTTGGGGAAGATATTTTCGCCTCCACGTATGATCATGTCCTTCAGACGTCCGACAATTCTTCCGTAGCCGTTTTCCATTAGGACAAATTGATCACTAAAATTAAGTAAAAATCTACACCTCAGGAACTTGAGAAATAGGAAAAATATACCATTTTTAAATGCAGTATAGCTTACATTTAACTAATGGATGTCATTGCACAGATTTCCATACTAACATTTCTTAACCGTTATCTTCCTTATTTGTGATCTTGTTAGCATATTTTCTGATGGTTTTTAATTTACGATTGTAAAAGAGAAAATGAAGTACATCTGTGCTGATATGAGTGATTTTTCGGTACGTCACTAAATTAGTGGAAATTGTGGAAAGAATGGATCATAAGATCCCTATGCAAATGGCTTAAGCTGGAATCCCGTTTCAGAACACAGATGTTTTCTTTTAAAGGGCACGTCACTGTTTAATTCTTCATTATATATCTTTTGTATGGTTCAGACATTCTACAGCAGGAAATACCTCGTTATAGTGACGTGCATTATCAGTTACATTATCTGTAAGGATCATTGGCTCACCCAGTTCGAAGCCACCTGTCGGGTCCAATTGTCTCCTTGGTTCTGTCTTCGTCTCCCCAGTAACCTAACATGTTACAGTATCCGCGAACCCAGAGTTCTCCAGGTGTTCCCATCGGAACCATCTCACCTTTTTGGTTTACCACTTTAACCTGGGAATAACGAAATTAAAGATGTTTCAGGAAATTTTTTATTATTAAGATTGAAAACTATTTTGAAAAACTTTTAAGTGTTTATGTATGAATAGCGCAGCTCCCGTAGCTTTGCAATGGTTAACCACGTGTATTTTATCATAAACTATTTTCTATTAACTATTAAAAATAGATGACGTAAAAGCATAATAATACAAGCAATAAAAATTACTGCTGGATTGGAATCTGTGATATTAAAGACGAGTTCAGGACCGATTTATTAGTGAACATTTGGTCGGTGTCGAACCGGCTTTTCTGGAATTACCTATAGGACACACGCCCATACACTTTATGTATATAGATGACGAAAATAAAATGGCCCACTTTAATTTTTTAACAAAAACCTTACAATATATGTTACTCTTATTTTATGTTAATCAGCATCCAAATTTAATTATGCAATTTATACAGAGAGAAATTTTATGTATCTCCAGTGATGTTGTTGAAGTTGCGAAATGACGTATCATGCTTTCATTTAGTCAATTTTATTTTTATTACTGTAGCATATCTGGGAATTTCACTTTTTCCACAATCAAAGATCATGAAATACTTAGCCAGCAATGTGTATTCGGCCGTAAATTTTATACTTTTCCACAATCATCATAACCATCACAAAGATCAGGACGTAACTAGGAGCAGAAGGGCCCCGTGGCAAAATATTATGTGGCTCCTCTTCTCCTGCCACCTCAACTAACCAATATATACGTCCAATTAAAACTGAAACCCATTGTAAAGCCTATCAAGTAGCACTTATCAATCGATCAAAAGTCAGGACGCGCGCAGACAATATGTCCACGGACAAAATGTCCACTTTTATAATGTCCAATAATAATGTCTCCACTGAAATTTTTGGTCCAAATGAATCAATTGTCCACAATATTTGTCCAATTCTTTCATGTCCAATGTGATTTTGGACCAGTATAAATTTATGATCAACGTCCAATTTTTTTATACATTAATTTAAACATATTAACATATTATTAGTATTTATTTATTATTTTATTATTATATAACGTAATTTATTTAACACATTAATTTATTGTGTAATAATTTGTTTTTGAGATTATTAATTTATATATAATATTATGTTATTTCAGTAAACGGAACTTTAAGTCCGTAATTGACGGCTTTTCTCCATATTGCTTGTGCGAAATGGAACAAACACCGTGAGTTTGTGCTGTAGGGATGATTGTAGTGGCTGCGTTAATCGCAGCTTTCTCAAAATCTGTTACAAGTATTTGTGAGTTAAAGATTAGATGTCTCTCCGTGGCCTTGTCCTTTTCGTATGTTGACTGATCATTACGCATACACAGGACGTAAATTAGGGGGAATACGTAGTCTAATATGGTCCCATGTATTGTATACAATTGGTAAAACATTATGGGGACCGTCTTAAATGTACCATCGCCAAAAATTGATATATTTTCACCTGATGATGCTACGATCGTAGTGAAACCGGTCGTGTTAAATTAAAGTTGTGGAAACCACAAAGTATTCGTTTCATTATGAGTAAATTCCACAAAGTTGAGCCTGACCTCATTAATAAAATTTTCGAATACATTGCAATTCGTCAACAGAAATGCTGTTTAAAGTTTATCCACAATTTTTAGAAGCCATTAACTTTTATGTGACCATCATTCCTGTTCGTTGAGGCCTGAGACAAACAATGATTTGGTTTGCTAACTTTAATCGAGCAGTAATTTGCAAGATTACCAATCATAATTAAATTTAAAGCTGTCAAATTACTTCTTGTCTCTCTTGCAAGTACATACTAATTTTTAGCCTACTTTCCAGAATGAAAATAGGCTTATATGTAGTTTTGTCGTTGTGTCTGTCTGTCTGTCCGTCCTTCCCTATTAACTTTTGAACCAATAGACCGATCTTAAAACTTGGTGGAAATCTCTTTCTACATGGGCCGAGCTACCGAGGATTGTTTCTTTTGCGAAGATTGAAGTCCCGGTCCGATTCCAGGAACTATCCTTCCCATTTGATTTATATGGGAAATCTGAAATCCATCGTGCAGGGTAATTTTCTCTTGAACATTAAAATATCTTAGAATTGTAATATCGGAGCGAGTTTTATACTATTCTCTGAGGAAAGGAATAAAAATTCTAATTTATATCGTAGAATTATGCTTATCGATTGTATATCTTAGAAGTTTGCGTAAATACTGGCGATTTTGCAGTTTTTATCACTCATTACAAGTGTTGCCATAGCAACAGCTATTGTTGGACTCAGATTCGATATATTCTAATACGTACACGCGTTATTTTTATTTTTTATATATGTATAATAGGGTAGGTCAAAAAAGGATGGTGATGGTGATTTGGGTGGCTGAAAACACTCTAAAATTTGATTTTAATACTAGCAATGGGATGGAGAGGAGAAGTATGTAATTGGTAAACTGGAGTTAATCATCAGGTTGTTGGTATGTATAGTAATAAAGAAGTTATATACTAGTCCAATAGTTTTTGTTTTAATATTAAAATCTATATAAAAAATTTGCTATTGGCCAAACGATTATAATACACCATACCTCTTTAATCTTTGGCATGAATTTAGTAAAGTTGCGGAAAAGTTTCTTGAGCCGATTATGATATCAACTGAGATTACATACCTGGATTTTATAAATTATTACCTCAACATGCTCGGATACGTATCCAACTGTTGTCAACATCTGCTCCAGCGTATCCTTGGGAGTAGTCTGAAAGCTTATTGGGCTAGTCTCCGTCGTACCGTAGATGGACTGCAATGGAAAAAGGATAATTTAGACATTTCAGAAGAGAGACGGTTTGACCCATTTATAACAGAAATTAAATCATTTTTATATGAAAATATGAGGCTGAACAGGCCCTCATAGGGAAATTACATCAAATGACTTGTAACAGTGTGAAAAAATAAGTACATAAAAATTTCTGTGATATCAGTAAATAAATTCAGGTGATAAGCAGTAAAGGTATTTTTAATATCATCGACTTAGAAAAAAAATAGCAATTTCCCGATACTGATAAATCTCAACCCTAAGGAAAGGGAAATTGTTTATATAGTGTCAACTGCAATATTCTGAAGTAAAGATGGAATGTTATGCTAGAGTTGTAGCGTTTTAACTCATTGATATCTCATTTAATTCCCGGGACAGATGCTTTGTATGGTATATTATTTAGAAACTCTCCTTACTGCATTCACTGGTCCCAGTTAAATTATGGATCCGTCTATTGTACGTATAGTGAACTAAACTGGGCGTATAAGAATCTGTATTTTTGAAAGAAATTCGCCTAAACAATCGAAATATGTGTTTTTATTTTAACAAACAGCGTGTGGGTGCATGTACAGTATTGCAAAATTAAAACATTTTATAAATTATTAACTATTTATGGAAAAAATACAATAAATACCTTCCATCCAATGAAAAATGCATAGAATTGTATCAGCGTACAAAAATTTAACGGGAGAATTGTCTTAGAAGCGATGTAGCTTATTTACGAAGAGAAAGCAAAAAACGTTGTGTAGAGTGAGGAAATCAACGAATAAATGTATACGGTTCATCTGTAGCAATGCTCGAAGAGAGAGGAGAGTTAAAAAACGACGGCCAATTTATTTAGAGATACACGAGAAAATCTAGTCAAGTTCATTCGCAGAGCTTAATGAGTAGCTGCAGTTCCGAATACTATCAATTGATTGCCGAAAAGATAATAGGCCTTTTGTTAACACAACGATTCAGGATGTTTCACGGGTTCATGCAACATAGTACATTTGTTACTTCTAAAATTGTAACATTTTACTTACACACATTCGTTTCACGTCTAAGGATTCCATTAGTTGACGGATGAGGTGTTCCGAACATGGCGCTCCTCCAGTTATAGCCATGTCTATGCCCTCCCAGCCGTCTTCCCTCCTCAGAATTTTATTCTCGGTCTTCCTATAGTGTTCTAAAAGATCCACGTACATCGTGGGAGTGCCGTAAAGGATGGTGCATCTGTTAATATACAAATTTTTCATTTATACTTCTTGTTGTGCTTTGCAACATTAAATAAAGACGAGGTTTTTTAAAGAAATTTAGATTCACAGGGTATATTACTGATTAATCCATGAGATTACAAGGATATAGCCTTAAACCTTAATATTCTTAGGCCTAAATAGCGCCTAAAAGTGAAAGGAACTTCCATTCCATATTAAAGTAACAGCTAAGATACGGTAGCGGCCCCCACTCCAGTGACAATTAGCCCCTCCTAACCTTATTGCGGCCCTTCAAAGTATCCGTTTCCACTTGTTAGGAAAACTTAGACATTAAATCCGTCGAGCCCATACTTTTTTCACTCATCAAGTATCCTTTAATCCCTATCTGTAACAAACATCGCATTCTCTCTTTAATTTTTTCATTATGTATTTTGGTCTGGCAGTATTTAATATAAAAGAATTATCAAACGAGTGCAATTGCTCGACAAAATCTTCGGGTATGCATGAATAAAGCATTAAATTAAAATTACAACACTTCACATTCTCTCTTCCTCCCGTTATTGTGTTCTCCCCCTCTGAGATTTTATAGATAAGAGATTAGAAATTAAGTAACTAGAAATCGACATTAATTTTATTTTAGTAAACTTAAGCATTTAACAGCAAGCAATAATGCTTAATTAGGTGTAAAAGAATCTGTAGAATTGTTAATAAGCCAAGCGTGAACTATTTCCTGGTTCCTATTCGTCGATAATTATGGTAAAGTTGGCAGGCGTTAATGAAATAATAACGTGCAAAATATCCAAAGGCGATTAACTAAAATTTCTAATATGTAGTTACTGGATGATAGAAAAGTCAGATTTTTCAAATTCAAATTAATCGTTGGACTTAATTGTAGATGGGTTTACGTTTTCTTAGCAATGAATATAAACTTCGTTGTTTGATCGTATCTTAATACACTGAATTTGAATCTTAGGAAACACATATAATAAATTATGGTTCCTATAAAAATTATGCAATTATTTATATAATTTGGAATGTTTTTTAATTACTGTGAAAGTTTCTTATTTATAATTTCAGTCAGACGGCTTGGATAAGTTATTAGATAAAAAGGAACTTTTGAAACTCTTTCAATGAAACAAAAGTATTTAGCGAATTTATGTTGCCGTGCAAGAAAAATGAGTAATGGGATCGTTTATAACTATTCAACGATTAAATGAAATTTAACTTGATATTTTTCGTATATCGGTCATTAGTGTCGTACTGCAGCATACATACGCAACATAGTGAAACCATCAGAAAATAAAAAATTCTAATGTAAAAATTTGAAAATATTTTTAAAAATTTCTATACAAATGCATCAATAATTTCTTTCGTTGAAAATTTTCATTATGGCTACTGTAGACGCGCGTATAAACTATTCAGATTCATTTTCACTTATTTTAATCCTCACTACTTAAGAAAATCTGAATTAGTTATTGAGGTAAGCAGGTAATGCTACACCATATTTAAATCTTAATTTGGAATACACAATCCTAGGGAGTTAGCAAAAATACAGTTGCTCTGAAGGACGACAACCTTGATTGCTGACGGACCGTCGACAACTCTCATATAGATAGCTTTCCGTGAGAAGGCGTCATTACCACAATGCCAGTGTTGAATCCAAGGGAGGACCCGGGAGAGAAAGAGCTTGTAATGACGTGAGTGATATTAATGTCAGTAAAAAACACAAAACAAAATATAATAAAAATTGGGAAACAAAGTACGATTGGCTCTATTTCAATATTACTCGTGGTGGAGCATTCTGCAGATATTGTGAGAGATTTAAAAAAAATGATTCGGAAGCTATTAAAAAATCTGTAGGTGTTTTTATCATTGTACCTTAACACAAACAACTAGAACCTAAGATAAATGCAAAGCTTTGGCATATATTACTCTTTGGCAACGATCATACCACGATGAAATCACCGGTTCTTGTCCGATCACCGAAATTAAGCATTGTTGGGTCCGATCATTACTTGGATGGGTAACATCGGGTATCATTATCACTGCAAAATTTTCGTTCGTGTAACTTGTAAGCGATCGTTTCTGCGTCTCGCCAGCAAGACTGCCATTTTTCATGTTGTTACAGTTTATCCTGTTTACAGTATTGCAATTATCTTTGTACGAGTGCATTTTGTCGAACAAAATCCGAAGATTTATCACCAGGGCCGTATTAGCCCATAACACCTTAGCCCCTCAATTTGTGCGCCATGTTTTAAGGCCCTTGTTCAGCACTGAGGTAGAAACGATGTAGGTTGCGGCCCCGCTACTATTCACGTTAGGCTTATTATTATAACCTTAATCTGTCTCTGTCTAAACTATAGATTCTGATTCTTTATGAAACAGAAATTGAGAAAGATACTATGATTTATTTGAAATTTTTTTTGATATTGGTTTAGTTTTTATTTTAAAATCCACTTGGGCAGTATATTAGGCATTCTTGTCATATACGGTCTACTATCTTTCATATGTTGGAGAAAAGCTTCAAATATGTCTTCATTTATGTTTTTCAGCTCCACCACTGCTCAGTCAAATATGAATAAAGCAAAGATTTGATTGTTCACTGCGTTTCTCTAACGATTTTCAATTTTAATGGCTCCCGTAACGATTCAATTTGCAGTGTATTTGTACCAGATACAGTATCTACAAAGAAGTTCGAGTGATTAACTGTCTTATGCATATAACTAATTTGATTCAATGTTCTGTAAGCAAGCCACTCATCGGAATGAATTTATATTCCAATATTGGTTTAGTATAATGAAATGCAACGTTTCCGTCTAGGTTTTGGACCACAAAGTATCGGGCTTCAATAATTTTTGTATCAATTTTTTGGCACATTCCAAAAATCCATGGACCTTAAATTCTTGTTCCATAGTTCCGCGGGATAAATTTACCTTCGTCACTCACGTAATCAAAATTAACGTTCTCCAATGGTTGATCTCCTAAATACCGACCACGATTATTCTTCTTTTTCCCAAAATAATTTTTCATCATCTTCTGTCCTTATCAGTGGTAGCGAATAAAATAGTTTCTTTCTAAATGACTGTATTTGGCAAGCTTTTTTCTTGCATCTGACAACTGCCCGTTCATTTCTTTGATAATTTCTAGTGTAAAATATCGTTTCTCCTCCACAAGCATGACAAAGGAAGTTTCAGATCATTTGGAAGAAATCCCCTTTGTTTGAAATACGGTACGGCTGTTTCTTGTTTGAACCATAGGGTAGAAATGTTTTGCAAGCATTTTGAAAGAGATAAATTATGAATGCGATTCTTAGGGTTTGATTCATAACTTAGGGTTAACACGACAAACAGGTTAATAATGTAAACATGCTGACCATTTTTCATTGGTAGACCGTATACGACAAGAATACACGAACAGGTATTCTGGAAATAGCTTACGGCAAGAATATCGTATATTTTTGAAAATTGTCATTTTATAAAGGATCCAACACGTAATGGTAGTTTTTCGTCCACAATTTTTTATGATTCCTTTTTATTTTATACAGTTAATCTTTTCCTTGGACTTCCAAAATTTTTACTCGAGCAAAATGTCTGTAAAATACGCTGTATAAATTAGCAGTGATATTAATTGAACAAATTAAGGGCTGAAGTAAGGCTAGTTTCAGTTTTATACCCCACTGGATCCTTTATAATTTTTATATCGTTCATTTGTCATTCCTAACCGTATGATGTGGTTAATATTTTAGCACGAAACGAGACTTACTTTTCTTCTTTCAAAGCTCTAATTGAAGCCTGAGGGTCGAAGTTTGGTGCTGGCATCACCAACGTTGCTCCACTATGTAAGCCCACGATTGTTCCCACCACGCACCCGAAACAGTGGAATAGCGGCACTTGGAGGCAGATCTTGTGATGCTTTGAGAAAAAGAGAAAATGTCAGCTCAAGTTTTATTCATTTTTCTAACTGACTTTACACGCTAAAGCAGTTAAGAACATTTGATGTCAAATGTATTTCTGAGGAATTTTTACATAAGAATCACCGCTAAAATCTCATCATCATCTCTTGGGGTTGCACACAATCTAAGAAATCTTTCGTTTTCTCACTTTCCTTTGTCACCCGTTTAGCTCTTACCCCCTCTAAGTGTACTAAGGGATATTATTTTTATTTTCACCTTCGAAACCAATTAAACCTTTTGCATAAGGAGTAATGGGAAAGTAATTTTTGTTTTACGAGTTTTTGCCTAACGAACAGTTTTCGTGGTACGAATTAAGTTCGTAAGAAGAAGGAAGGTTGTATATGGATGGTTTATACCAACCTCCATTCCGAACAGCTTGACATAAGGTGCGGAAATTCTTTATGAATCCTCGCAAAGGTTCAAAATTAAAGAGAAAATTCTAAAAACCAAAAGATGTTTTAGTTTAATTAACAAAAATAAATTTTGGAATTCGCAGATAACCTTTTTCTTTATAAATCGAGAAGGGTTTGACGTGAGTCGCATATGGCCTGCGAGGAGTAGTTTTTGGGATCCCTGCTCTAAATATCTACGGAAAATCAAAAACAATTAAATCAAATTATAGCAGGATCCACAAAAGCTTGTGTTGACTCAAGTCTGAGGAGCGCGAGGATCCGCCAACTGTAGGAAAGGCTTAGGGGCACCCAGTGAAGAAAGTAAGATCCGTTAGATATTCTTTTTTTCTCTAAATTTCTAGCTAAATATTCATAATAAAATTTGTGTAGTCCACCTTCAAAAAAACCCTCTGCCAACAAATGCTAACTTAAAATAATTGATACATTAAATTCGAGTATTTCGCTCGCTGCCACTCGGTATATTTCAGCTGGTAACGCGTTTAGCGCTCGCGTTTGCTGGCGAGCTTTTCCTCCAAATTAATGGCTCGCCTGTTCTCTGAAAAACATTTCACTTGAGGTTTCGCCCCCCGAGAACGTGACGCTCTTAGAGCATTCATCGCCATATGCGAGATGACCTCTCACACAGTCTGCCGACCCTGGCGTTATTTGTTTGGTGCATCTTTATCTTTACATTTCTTAACACATCGGTTTACCGTTTCCTAGGCGGCCTCAGTAAAAGCGTCCACACTATACCTAACCGTCAGCTAGAGATGTTTTAAAGATGTTGTAGCCCAAATAGTTGATTCGTAAATGTTTGTCCGCGGATGATATTAGCACACTACACTCGACGTCATATCTTACTTAATCCGACAGTTTGTGAGTAGATAATACGCATTGGTAATCACGTTCACTGGTTTCTGAGTTTTATGCCCTAGAGAAAAATGAAGACAAAATATTAATAAATATTAAACCAAAATCACGAAATAGTTGGATCTTGTGCTCCAAATATGTAAAATGAAATGGAATATTATTTAATTGTGATTAGTGGAAGACAAGAGAAATGCCGCGAGAGAGGAAATATAATTTTTGGTGTTAATATAAATAAGTCCAATACAGAAATAACTTAATCCAATAATTGTGATTTGCTTCGTCCCAACTCTATAAACCTAAACGAATTTTTTTTTTGCAAATCATTCCCAGACCTTTTTTATATCCGCTAATACGTGATCTAAAACGAAAATTTTACACTATTATTGCTAAGGAAAACGGGTTGATAATTCAACAAATAGCACTTGAAAAGATTAGTACATATCTTAGGTAGTTGCTTCATCCATACCAATGTTTTGTATGGTTTTCTTGACCTTGTTGTAGATACATAAGATAAGTACATACATATATTTTTCGAATTTAAAAGTAACGTGGCATAAAAACGTACGGATATTGTACCACAAACCCGATACGGTCGAGAAAAAAGATGACCCTTCATCCCTTCTCCTCCTCCTCTAACCACGCAGTCATCGCCCGCTGGCGAACAATCATCTCTAAGCGGCGCTAGTGTAGACCGAAACCCGGAAAAGGGTACAACTCTCAGGGGAGAACATTCGCATCTAACGCAGTGTTGCGTTACGAAATATATTATTAGAAATGGTACATCTTTGTGGCGTATGCGGCGAAAGTGCAAGTGGCAAGATATTCTATTTGCCAACTTGTGTTCCCTGTAGATTATTCATAAGGACGACGGTGATGGTCAGAAAAATTTACCGCTGTAATTTCTATTCCACCTGCTTGGTCGAGAAGTGTTTCAGGCGTATTTGTTCGTACTGCCGCCTTATGATGGCCTTCCGTTTTGGTATGAGCCTGGAAGTTTTATTGAAGTCAACCGAAGAAGACAAATCAGTAAAAGGTTTAGAATTTAAGAAACGTGTACGTTTATATCACGTCGCCAGTCAAGAGATGGAAAGACGCTTTCCTTGGTGGGATTCAACTCCAACCAAACAGAAACCCATGAACGTGACAGAACAGTTTCCTGTTGGTGGTCCTTTAGCGAGTACCAGGTAAAGTGGCTGGGAAGAAAAGTAAATCATATGCTAAATAGTTGATTAAATTTTGTGATTTCTTTACATATTGAGAGAGAAAGTCATTCGCCAAAAATCGTTTCAATACTTTCTCTGCACTTCTGATTTATATTAATTAGATTTTGAATGTGCTTACGCACTATTAACAAATATATTTGAAATGAGTAAAGATTGAGTTACCGTTTCCAACATTGTAAAATATCTCCTGATTGTTGCAATTGATATTATAAAAACTGAATTTCTGCATACAAAGGAACGTTTTAATGCTGTCTGCCGTGTCTTAGAATCATCGGTTTCAAAAGGATTTTGAACTTCGTCGGCTATTTTAACAAATTTATCAATAAACATTTGAATATTCCTTCCAAGACTTTCGGGATTCTACCGCGTGTTGTTTCTTCTAGTGACGACTGTTTCGCCTCCATTCCAGGTGGCATCTTCAGGTCTGATCGTTCAATCGTGTCTGCTGTTTTATAGGGATTTTGCGTCTTGTAGCGCTTTTCCCTTGCCGGTTCTGTCCCTATTTGGGAACCCGAGGGTTAGGGCGTCCTTCGCCCGTTATTCTCTCCTCTTTCGCTTGGGAAGGGGAAGATCTGAGTCTTCGCCCGTGGATGACCTAGGCCGTTTGTATTTGTCCCAAGAGCTGGCCGTAGCTTTGGAGAGATCTCTGACAGTTTTGTCACTGTGGTTCTCTCCTTTACTATAGAATTGTGCTGACATTTCCTTCATTTCTTTCAAACACATTGAAGTTGAACAGGCGAATTATACCGAAACAGTTGATTTCCTCACTGATATCTATGCACATGGCTCCATTTTATAACAGAGAAATATCAAATAACAATGATTTATGATATACAATTTTTTAAACAAGCAGATGAAAAACATTTGTTTCCTTAGCTGCTACGGTATGACGACCGTTCGAGTATTACAACATTAAAGACAAATAACCGAAAGATATGATATCATTGATACACAATAATTCCTCCTTTTTCAAATCTATGAAATTACAATGACATGTAAGATCCGCCATCCTCTGGTTTTGTCTGCCGATACTGGACTCCGGAACACGATGTCACATTGGAATCCTCGAAGACAGGAGGGATGGTTGATGGATCCAACGGGGGGAAGTTTGGTTCCTTCTTATCACTACTTAAGTCGCGAATCA
Organism: Tanypteryx hageni; assembly: GCA_028673005.1. Taxonomy (NCBI): domain Eukaryota; kingdom Metazoa; phylum Arthropoda; class Insecta; order Odonata; family Petaluridae; genus Tanypteryx; species Tanypteryx hageni. The sequence continues at coordinate 96,234,036 of CM054112.1, read as the reverse complement.
TCACCATCGCTGCTTTCCACTGGTTTTCGTCTGAGTCTGACTTCGAATATTTAGATTGTATGAACGGCTGGCGTTTCAATCCAGTCCTAAACGCTTGTAAAAGGCGACAGTAGGAACACTCATACTTGCTTTTCCAATCGATGACGCATTTACCGGAAGAAGCGCATTTGTACATCAATCTTTTGTACATCGTTATTCGGAGAAACCAGAGGCACGCACTGCACGCCTTAATTCCAAGGATAGATTTTGTTTCTTTGTCTCCACAAATACCGCAACGGGGTTTCTCCATTATAAAAATCTCTCCAAAAGGTTCTTCACTACGAGATGCCGATAAAGTATCTGGAAAAATCGTTTGCCTACTACTTTGAATTACCAATTTTATGTCCTCCGATTTTGACTGTAACGAAATATAATGAACACCGCAGCACAGAGAGATCTCAAGTCTTTTTGCTCTGCTATCCTTTCCCTTCGATAGCTCTCTCGAGACTGACGCATAGAACAGCACGTGGACTGGAATGTAAATCTCCAGAAACGGTTCTCGAAAAACCTAATTACATTTACTAAAACACTTCATTTACATGACTTTTTACCTTGCTAAAGGTTTTACCTAAGGATTTATGTATTGATTCTGTTAGTTCAAAAAATCAGCCATTTAGATACTGGTTGCTATAATATTATTTTTTCTGAAAAACAATTTATGATTATCCCTTGTTATGTGTTCTTTGCAAGAAATGAACGCATATAGGGGAGGTCGTTTCCGTCCGTCCGTGCGCATGTTAAACTCGGAAACCGCTGGACATATTATGAAGAAATTTGGCCATACATGAATTTTTTAATACAATTAGTTAACAATAATTAACTGTACATATTTTTATCAGATATATATAGAGTTTCACTGTAAGCTGTGTAATTGCTCTTGAAAGCCCGAGTCCAATTATGAAAAAATCCGAGATCAACAATGTCAGTTACCGTAGCAACCTCTTCATGAAATGTCGAAAATGACGAAGCAGTCGTCAGATCAACCGCGCGTCGACGGACTGAGAGGTCCTCTCCGGAGGAGTCCGTGCGCGAAACCACAAATGAAACTTTCCTTAAGAAAAGATGTAGGCTTTGTTATCAAATTAGGAAGACTAGGGAAACATTACTTTTCATTCGAGTTTAACTGACCACACACAAAAAAAGCTATTGCATAGCACTACGCTGATCCTCCTATCACTCCAATTTCTGTTTACCACATCGATGCGCAGGGGAAAAGAATGATATATACAAACTGTTGGATTAATTGAATTTCGAATTAAAGGAGTAGATTGCTTGGAGATAAAGAGAAATGGCAAAGCAGTCATCAGATCAACTGCGTGTCGGCGGACTGCGCGAGAGGTCCTCCGAGATCCGAGATCGAGAACGCGTATGTTAGTATTGGTCGAATAATTGATTCATAGAGGCGAATTTTCGTCTTAATGGATACGACCCGCGATCGGTATATTGGCTGCATTGCTGCTCTTGCTCTGGCTCCTTTAAGGATAGTTTTTCCTATGTGGGTTCCGAATGTCAGCCTGTTGTCAATTGCCACCCCTAGATAGGTGGTCTCGTCGCTCCATGGGATTCCTACTCCTAGTACTTGGAGGTTTGGCGGATCAGGACTTACTCCGGGCCTCGGTGTGAAGAAGACGGCTTTTGTCTTAGTTGGATTAAGTGCTATGCGCCACTTAGCATACCAGACTGCTAATTCATCAATGACTGCTTGTAAGTATTTATACGCTTGCTCTGGCTTAAGGCTTCGTGCTACGAGAGCTGCGTCGTCTGCGTAGAGAGCGAGCATTACGTTCCAGTCTTTTGTCCTGGGGATGTCAGCCTTATAGATATTAAAAAGAAGGGGTCTAGTACCGACCCTTGTGGTACCCCAGCTGTAGCTTCCTTTTCGGCACTGCTTTCATGACTGCGAGACTACTTTGAACGTTCTTTGAGACAGGTAAGAATAAATGAGCTTAACCTGCCAGGCTGGAAATTTCATTTTGGTCATTTTATATATTAGACCCTCGTGCCATACTCGTTCAAATGCTTTGGATATATCAAAGGACGCGCCAAGCGAGCACCTTTTGCGGTTAAAGGAGTCGGCAATAAACTCAACAACTCGCTGTAGTTGCTGTACTGTGCTTCTGGATCGCCTGAATCCAAATTTCTCGGGGGGGGGGGGGGGGGGGGGGGGGAGGATTTCTTTTTCTTCGCAGTGTTTGTGTAGGTAAGGGATTATGAATTTTTCTATGATCTTCCCAAGGCCGTCAAGGAGAGATATAGGCCGGTATTTCTCCGGTGTGGATGCCCCTCTTTCCTTTGGAATGCAACATATCTTTGCTTTTTTCCAGGGTTGCGGGAAGTGTCCTAGTTTTATAGCACTTTGCGCTATGGCTGCTAGATATAGACCAGCAGCTTGAGGGATTCTTTTGCTTATTTCGTTCGGTATTTCATCGGGCCCGAGGGATTTTCCCAGTGGAAGACCTTTTATGACCTCGGCCACGTTCTTCAGCGTAAGCGTTGGAATTTCAGCATTCTCTTCTATTCTCGATGACTCTGTTGTTGTCGTCGCGTCGCGTGATTCGGGTGTCTCTGGGTTCGGTCTGAATATTCCTTCGAGGTATTCCGCGAGGTGGTTTGCCTCGTCTTTGGCGTTGTATATTTTTGAGTTTTCAATGATTAACGGTGGATCTGTGATGGGCGTGGCGCGGAGGGTGCGGGTCATTTTCCAAATAGAGCTATCCTTGAAGTTTAATGAGTGTAGCTTCTCGTCCCATCTTTTTACTTTAAGGGTTCTAACCGCGTCCCGAATTTCGTTGTTTAATTGTCGGAGTTCATGCTTGAGGCCTTGGGTCCCGTAGCGGTGGTACTGCTTTCTAATTCTATTCGTTTGTTTTATGACGCGCTGTAGAGCAGGGGGAAGCGTCAGGTAATCCGGTGGTCGTGGAGGTTTTTTGGGTATGGAGGAGTTAGCTGCGGTGGCGATTACTTGTGCAAGAGTGATAGCCATTTTATCCAACGCTTCTGGACTCTCCGCACGGTCCGGTTGCTCTGGTAGGGAATCTCCGATTTCCTTCCGAAATAGTTCTCAATTTTCCATTCCGTAGCATAATCTGTTTTTGCTTTCCGGGGGCGGGGCCAAGTGGGCTCCCACTCGGATTAAAACTGGGTAATGGTCACTCTGCAATCCTGGTATGGTCATGGCCCGTGCAGGAACCCGGAGTCCTTTTACCATTGCGAAGTCGATCACCTCTCCATGGCCCCCTGGATTGGGTCTAGTGGTTTCTATCGGAGCTATAATTCTGATACAGTTGTTCTTTGCCCAGTCGTCTATTATTTTACCACGCCTGTCCTCGTTCCAACAGTTCCATCTTGGGCTTTTCGCATTGAAATCTCCCCCCGCAATGATGGGTCCTTCTGTATCAAAGACTGCGTCTATATCGTTCGTGGTGATTTTTGTCCCGGGCCTGGCATAGCAGCTCACCAATGTGATTGTGCCCATCATAGTTTTTACTTTGACGGCTACTGATTCTATGTTTTCGGTACCTGGGCCTTGGACAAGGTCAGTCTGAAGGTTGTTGTTTATGAGGATGGCTACTCCTCCAGCTGCTGTTCCACCAGGGAGAATTGGTCTGTCCCTCCTGGTTACTTGAAAGCCTGGAACATTCAATTTAGTGCCAGGTTAGAGATGTGTCTCAGAAAGAAGGCAGACGTTTGCTTTTTGTCTACTAAGGAACTCCAGTAGTTCCGGAGTCTTATTTCGGATGCCTCCTTGGGCGTTCCAGAGAGCGATAATTAAGGTCCTCTTGCTTCTGTCACACATGGCGAGTGACCGTTTGAATGGTATCGGATAGTTTGCTTAACAGTGACGTCATGAGCATCATCTGTTATTGGAGCGTTGCCATTACCGTTTGTAGGATGGTGCCTAGGTCTTCCGGGTGATTTGTTTTGTTTTCTGGTTCCTTTTCATTCCTTCCACGTAGTGCCGAGGTTTTGGTATCTGTGTGAGGCTTCTGTTTTTGATTTTCCTCTTGGCTTTTCCTTCTCTTTTTCCATACGTTCTCCTTGGGAGGAGGTGCAGGCCTCATTCTCGCATTGGGTTTATCAGCCTGTTGCCTCCTCGCCTCTAGTTGGGAGGCTGCCTCTTCGATTGCCGGGCAACATTTTGCAAATGCGACGTGGTTTCCGCCGCAGTTACAGCAGGTAGCTTTCTGTTCTTTCGGCTTTTGGCAATCTTGCCCTTCGTGGTCACCCTCACACTTATAGCACCTAGGCGCCGCTGTACAATTTCTGGACCCGTGCCCGTACCGATTGCATCTATAGCACATTTGGGGTCTATTGTGTTTGTATACGGTGATGTGTGCCCTGTAATGGCATACACTTCGGATTTCTCCGATTCGCTTAGCTTAGAATCCAGACCCCATCTGGACAAAGATTGAGTACATATCCCTGCGATTGGGGAGGGTTTTCACCCCCAACACAGGGATACCTTTTTCGTTTAGGTCCTCTCTTATGAAGTCCATGTCGGTTCCTGCCGCCAGGCCATGTATAAGGTATCGTTGAACCCTGGTTTCCTTGGTTGCCCATGTGCTGGTTTGGGCTCCAACGGTTTTTAGGTAGGCTAGTACGTTCAAGTAATTTTCCGCGTTTTTTATTTGTAAGCGGGAGCCTTCTTTGGTCTTGGTAATGCTGAAGCTGCTGTCTTTAGCCTGTTCACGCATTGCCTTAATAAATGCTGTTTGGTCTTTTGTGTCGTATATAATTATTAGAGGTGGTCTCTTAGGGGTAGCATTCTGCGGCCTGTCTTTAGTTGCTTGGTTGTTCGTAGTTGCCTCAACCTGCGTCGGGCAGTTGTTTGCGTCTGCCATTTCGCTTAAGGGCGCATAGCGATTTTGCAGCTTGGCGGTCGTTTCAGATGTCGTTGGTTTGCGCCTTCTTTTCCTTTTGCTTTCTTCTACAGTACAGAAGATGCCGTGTTCTAAGATATAGTCCGAGCGCTCCTTGTCGGATTGCTTGTCTTTCTGGTTCTGTTGTGGAACTTTGTCAATTAACATTTCTTGACTCGCTGAGGGGTAATCGTCAGTAAAATCCTGTCGGCCTTGTACGGTTGGGGTCTGGATGTCACCACTTCGATCAATCTTCCAAAGAGGACTTGTTTTATATTAGTTGGGAGCGTAGAGTCCTTATTTAACCCAGTGGGAGTCGTCTTCTGTACCTTCTTTGCCGGCGGAGATCTACCTAGCGGCATGCTTGGACGTTGTAGTTAAGTTCTAAGAGGGGGGAACCCCCCCCTGGCCTACCTACTACCTCCTATCACAAATAGACGATAGAACGATCGGGTGAGAAGGTGGGACAAGTTAGCCACCCCCCGTAAGAAGAGGATGAAAGTGCCCGTGCAATGGTCCTACCGGCTGCTCCGCTCGCAGCGAGGCGTGCGGTTTACAACTGGCAGAGCCTGGGTACTCTCGGAAAACCCTGGTTGTCTCTAGACCACAGCGGATTACCTACTTCCTCCCCTAGGAGAGTTTTCGTACACCAGCCAGAGACAACGGGACGAGTAAGAGGGAATATGTCGATGTTATGTTACTAATCATCGACTCCGTATAGCAACTCAGCTCTCAAAAAAATGCAGGGCCGTTCGAATTCATGAACATGAAGTGAATCCAATTCAATAATTCAATAATTCTGATCGTTCGCAGAAATACGGCCGTTATTTATACCTACGTCGGTCGGGTGAGGTGTGTTGTGATTGGCTGTTCCATTGTTAGCTGCTGGAACACCCTCTTCTATGTGTTAGAGAGAATGTATCCATCCTCTCTATTGAAGTTGATTGCTGTTTAAAAATCACAATCGATTACCGTATTATCCTGGGAAAATATCGGCCCTCTCTATGGACGTTTTGATGCTAAATTTCTAATATGTACCACTACAAATAAATCTGAAAGATTGTAAAAAGTCCAGGATTAGCACGCGCCTCTTCAACTTCACTTATGGATTATGCGAAATTCGAATCACAGAAATCAGATACAATTTTAAATAGACATATTTCAGAATTTTAATACGTATTGAGTATAACGACTTTTTGGCAAAAAATGATTTTGATAAGAACTGCAATTAATTTCAGATTTATCATATTATTCACAGTCACTCACTATAATTCACAAAAGAAGCAACAAGTAATACGCACACTACTGCAGAGTCGATCTTTTACAAACACCATTGCAGAGTTGATCTTTTACATACACTGTTGCAGAGTTGATCTTTCACACACATTGAAGTTGAACAGGCGAATTATACCGAAACAGTTGATTTCCTCACTGATATCTATGCACATGGCTCCATTTTATAACAGAGAAATATCAAATAACAATGATTATATATATGATATACAATTTTTTAAACAAGCAGATGAAAAACATTTGTTTCCTTAGCTGCTACGGTATGACGACCGAGTATTACAACATTAAAGACAAATAACCGAAAGATATGATATCATTGATACACAATAATTCCTCCTTTTTCAAATCTATGAAATTACAATGACATGTAAGATCCGCCATCCTCTGGTTTTGTCTGCCGATACTGGACTCCGGAACACGATGTCACATTGGAATCCTCGAAGACAGGAGGGATGGTTGATGGATCCAACGGGGGGAAGTTTGGTTCCTTCTTATCACTACTTAAGTCGCGAATCATCACCATCGCTGCTTTCCACTGGTTTTCGTCTGAGTCTGACTTCGAATATTTAGATTGTATGAACGGCTGGCGTTTCAATCCAGTCCTAAACGCTTGTAAAAGGCGACAGTAGGAACACTCATACTTGCTTTTCCAATCGATGACGCATTTACCGGAAGAAGCGCATTTGTACATCAATCTTTTGTACATCGTTATTCGGAGAAACCAGAGGCACGCACTGCACGCCTTAATTCCAAGGATAGATTTTGTTTCTTTGTCTCCACAAATACCGCAACGGGGTTTCTCCATTATAAAAATCTCTCCAAAAGGTTCTTCACTACGAGATGCCGATCAAGTATCTGGAAAAATCGTTTGCCTACTACTTTGAATTACCAATTTTATGTCCTCCGATTTTGACTGTAACGAAATATAATGAACACCGCAGCACAGAGAGATCTCAAGTCTTTTTGCTCTGCTATCCTTTCCCTTCGATAGCTCTCTCGAGACTGACGCATAGAACAGCATGTGGACGGGAATGTAAATCTCCAGAAACGGTTCTCGAAAAACCTAATTACATTTACTAAAAGACTTCATTTACATGACTTTTTACCTTGCTAAATGTTTTTTAGTTCAAAAAATCAGCCATTTAGATCCTGGTTGCTATAATATTATTTTTTCTGAAAAACAATTTATGATTATCCCTTGTTATGCGTTCTTTGCAAGAAGTGAACGCATATAGGGGAGGTCGTTTCCGTCCGTCCGTGCGCATGTTAAACTCGGAAACCGCTGGACATATTATGAAGAAATTTGGCATTGGGGAGTTTAGCTAAATTTGGTCGACCGATTTCATTTTTGGTTAAAATTGGACAACAATGATGACCACTTTACATGAAGACCTACTATGTTATTTTGTTTCAACTCGGGAACCGTTGAACGTATTTTGATGAAATTTGGTATTGGGGAGTTTTGCTAAAATTAATTGATAGATTCAATTTGGGTTAAAATTGGACAACATTTATGACCACTTTTCATGAAGACCTACATGTAGTTTACAATGCTCCTCTGTTTCAACTCGGGAAACGCTTGTCGTACCTTAATAAAACTTCGTATTGGGAAGTTTTACTAAAATTGGTCCACCGATTCCAATTTCGGTGGAAATCGGCCAACAACGACGACCACATGTTATGGCAACCCATATGTAGTTTACAATGTTCCTTTGTTTCAACTCGGGAACCGCTTGACGTATTTTGACGAAATTCGGTAATGGGGAAGTTTTGTTACAATTAATTGTCCGATTCCAATTTTGTTTAAAATCGGATAATAATTGTGACTACTTTACATGATCACCTACATGTATTTTACAACGTACCTCGCTTGCTTCTCGTTAAGTTCTCATATGAGCGAAAAATATTTAGAACATTGTGAAATCTCAAAGAACGCATTTGGAAACTGTTTACTCCGACATGGAGTACACCTTTCCAATCTTGTTTTAATTGATGAAATTTACTGTTTATAGGAAGAAATAAATTTCGAATGGGTTTATTTGAAAACACATTAAGTTAAAACATTCCATAGCTCGTCTATTTATGGGAATGTAGTGTCAAATATGTTACTGAATTTAAAATTGTGAATAAAATAAAGTAAATACTTTCATATAGTTTTAAATCCTTAAGTTTTCCTAGCATAGTTCCGTTTTCTATTTAATTGAAGATTTAAAACGATTGGAAGACTTGATAACAAAGGAGAAGATGGCCTGCGAGAAAGGATCCGAAACATGTCGATCGTAGCTCAAAACCTTCGAGGCGAACCCTCAGAAATAATTATTTTTTCAGTGATATTTGTCAGTTGAGACTGGTCTTCGCCCAATATCGTTTACGTTGATTGCCTTCCTCATTTAAAATATATGACCGCTTCTTTGTGTTGATAATTTTGCACACATCTCTTCGTTTCTTTCACCTTTTGCACTAAGTTCCTGACACCTGCTCTCGTGGCTCTAGACGCGAGGCTCTAGACCAGTGGTGCCCAACCTATGGCACATGCGCCACTTTTTGCGCTTCCGCCTCTCAAATACGAATTCTACGTTTTATGATGCGTCCCATTCTGTCTTTTATTTCTTTCTTTGCGGTTTTCCACATTCGTTCCACGCATTGAGTATGTGGTCCTGTATCCGCATCGACGAAATTGTAGGAATGATTAGCAGTTTTATGAGCGAAACTCACATCTTAAATCGCACGGTAATCTCGCCGTTCATCGGAAATAATGTTCCCGGTTGAGTTCGCTTTTTAATAATGGGCATTAAAGTTGTTATTTTTTTGTCTGCTACCTGGACGAGGAAGCAGTCCTATGGCAACACACGTCACGTCGTTTATTATTCTTTCTTTGTACAAACAAAGATTCATCTATTTCAACTGCCATTAGTGGACCACTAATATTATTAGAATCTTGTTCCAACCACCAAACGCATACTTCTCTCATGTAATTATTCCAGTCCGGGCCTTGGGGCAAGAAAGTTAACAGGCTTCCCTAAGTGACCAACCGTAATGACTTTGATGGGTTTGGACTGTTTAACTTTTTGTATTGATTTCTTTCGGTTCGGATTTTTAACAGTTATTTGCAGAGTCAATCTAATAGACGCTGGTACTCTAAGGAGGGTTTTATACCGAGGTGACTGGTGACGGTGATTTACTCATGTACCGCGCGCAACTTTTTTCAAATGTCGTCAAGAAAAAGGGACTGCGTGTCTTACATGCGGATTTTTGAACAGGTTATGTAAATTTCGAGTGTCGATAGTAAATTCACTGCCACACGCTCACGTATACGTTCATACTCGCAAAAGACAGAATTCTACGAAGTATACGCGCGGACCTTGTTTCAGAGAAGGGAATCGGTAAAGAGTCCGAATTTTAAATAATCCCAGTTGTCAACTTATTTCGACACGAATTTATTTTTTCCCCTCCGAACTGGCCCAAAAATAGGGATGCGCTTGGTACACGATGGCGCGCGGTACATGAGTAAATATGGTAATTTTGACTTGAGGGCAACTTTAAATGCTTTTCGATGGCACATGCTTTTAAATGTAACTCTTCATACCAAGTTGACGGCAACGCGTTGGCGATGTGACGCAGCAACTCAGAGTCCAAACGATACATATTTTTGTATGTTTTATGATTGAACTTACATTCACAGAGCGTTAAAATGAATGAATTGCGTTTTGCAATACTTGTTAACGTATATCTGCAAATCTTTTTGTTTACCTTGTTTATCTTTGGTTAGCAATCGGCCCACTTCGAGCGAATCATCAACACATCTTTCAAACTGGCGCGAATTAAATATCGCATCATTTCAAAATTGGGAATGAAAGTTCAGGTTACGACATTCTAGTGACCTTAATTGCCGTCATTTCAAAATCAAATCAACGTCACGAATCACCTTGGTATAAAAGCTCTCCAAGGTTTAAAATTAATGTTTAACCTTGAAATAATGTTGCTTCGTTGCTACATGATTAAATTAGGTAAACCGTTGTAGGCAAATAAGAGCCGGTGTGGTACCAGTGCCGACACGAGTATTTACACGCAATTATTTATATAATTTTGAATGTTTTTGAAATACTGTGAAGGTTACTTGTATATGATACCAGTCAGATGGCTTGGATAAGTTATTAGATAGAAACGAACTTCTGAAACTCTTTCAGTGAAATAAAAGTATTTAGTGAATTTATGTTTCTATGCAAGAAAAATGAATGAAATCGTTCATAAAAATTCAATAGTGAAATTAAATTTATCCTGGTAGCATTCGTATATCGGTCATTAGTGTCGTACTGCAGCATACATATGCAACATACTGAAACTATCAGAAAATAAAAAATTCTAATGTAAAAGTTTTAAAATATTTTAAAATTTTTTTATACAAATGCATCAATAATTTCTTTCGTTAAAATTTCCGATTATGACCATGGTTGACGCGCGTCTAAACAATTTGCAAATACACTTATTACGGCTTAACTTTAATCTACACAACTTAACAAGTATCATTCTACGCCACTCTCCTCTCTTTTCCTTCCTTTTTTGCTCATATATATATATACACATATATATAATCTCTAAATTCCCGTTATATGATGGTTTAAAACTTAATTAGTTTTCTTAGATTCTTCATAAATAAATCAATGTATTTAAGAAATATGCGTTCAAACAGCACCAGTATTATAGAGTGAATATATTTTTATTCTAAATGCAACATTAACAACAAAAACGTAAAGGAAAACACTTAATCAATGGAAAATTATTTACTTTATAAATGCATTTCTACTCGTAAATAACGCAACGAATGTTTATTTTTTTCCGATATATATCATTAAAACGATTAACATGAGTGATTAAATAAAAATAAGAAACTTCAATAGCTTTTCTTTAGAATGGGCCGAAGATCTAAGGTCAATTTTTTATAATTTTTATTTTTATTAGAGTAAATACCTGCACGTTGAAAAATCGATTTTTACGTGTTACCTTATGGAAAATGGAAATGTCTTCCTTGGAGTCGAACCCGAACTTACTTCAAGATTTCTGTTCATCATCGTCTTAAAATGTGTGAATCAAGTATTCCTGGAAATTTTCGAGCCATTATCTTTTATCGTTTTCTAAATATAATCAATTAAAAAGCATTTCATACAAAAAGACAAAAGGACAGACAACAGAAACTTTATTAGGGGCGATTAGTAATTATTGCAGAAGAATACTAAGGTTTTCCAACTTTTGTCATAAGTTTTTGCATTCGAAAAATATCTTCTGCTTAAATGAGCTTCGTTCTACTGGGTGTACGAAATTCCATGTCTCGATTTCTAGCTGCATTAAAATTCAAATAAAAATGTTCTACGATCCAACATGGACCGACGGTCAGAGTCCACATCGATTATTTGACATTCGGTATGGTCGCTCTTGCTCATTAACAACTAGGATGGCAGCTAAGTAGAAGCGACTGAGTTGAGACAATTTGCAAATTCCTATAAAAATGAAATAGCCAATTTCACAACGTAAAATAAGTTTTAATGATACGCTGCTACTTTGCAATAAAATCGTGGTAACGGTCCTCGTGAAAAAGGAAGTCAACTTTTTTAAGAGTAAGTAAAAATGAAAATGCTTACGAAACGTTGGCGCGATATGAATTATATCCGCTTGAAAGGAAAATAGAAAAAAGCAATTTTTTATCATGATGGTCAAACATTCGATTCATAGAAAATATTTTTCAAAATTGATCAGCGCTTGGTTTTGTGAACGTTATTTAATTCATCCAATATTTATTTATGTGGTCATTTTAATAAAAATAATTTTGAGATAATTATTTGACTTTGCGTACTGATAAACTACATAAGCTGTATATTTTGAAAAATATAATGCTTTTGGTTTGTCATGGTTGATGTTTCTTGGATCCCACTCCTCCAAAACACCATTTGCGTACTTCATTTCGGAAGAACTTGTTTTGTTGCATTGTCGTTTGATTACTTTAACATACCACGATTAGCCTCTTACCCGACTGTTTTCTTTAAATATAGTCCTCTTATCAAAGTTGTTAAGAACAAGTCACCCTCTTACCTGCAGTAAACGGGCACTTGCCTTTTCCTCGAGTCCTATACGCCGTGATGTTGAGGCGGCGTTGTTTATGATGTTTTGATGACTAAGGAGCGTTCCTTTCGGTTCTCCGGTAGTTCCCTTTTCAGAAAAGAATAAAAATTTTAAAAATAATTCATATTGACGCGAAATTTTATTCGTTACTAGGCATAGAAGAAAGTACAAAAATGTAGATTACCATTTTTCTTTCCAATGTAGTTTTTATTTTAAAATAAGCTAAATAGTTGATTCCTCGGAAAGAACCATTATATTTACAATAGCGTTACAAAAAATAACAATAACAAAGATGAATATAATAGACGTCAAAATTTGATCCTTCATAAAAGGATCTCAAGCAGTGGAATAGGAGTGCCCAGCCGTTCCCGTTTACAGGACCCCGCAAGAGCTAATGGACCTAGCTAGATCGGCTCCAGTTGCTGCCGCCCTGGAAGCCGAAAAAGCTGATCCCAAGGCTAAGCGGGGAAATATTGCACGGGCCTCTACTGGAGGAGTGCAAAACCCAAGCTCTGTTCCCCTTCTGGCAAAGGGTAATGTCGCCGTCATCGGCGCCTCTGTCCCCCTGGGTAGTGTGGAGGATGTCCTGCCCTCCTCCGCATCGGGCTTGGGGGTAACAGGGGCCTTGAGTGTGGCTGAGGGAAACGGCCCTTTGCAGGGCCATAAAACCGCAGCCCCAGAGGCGATGGAAGCCACGGAGGGTACCCGTGGCAAACGCAAAATGGCAGTTAAGAAGGACGTCGGCCCCGCTGACGCCTCGTTAGCCGACCGCTCGGCATCTATCCTCGCCTCGTCCGACGAGTATAGCCATGACCGCGAGGGAGGGTTCACGGAGGTTACCCGCCGCAGGGCAAAGAGGAAGAAGACTTCCTCGAATGCTAACGGCGGGGCCGGTGGAAAGGCCCAAAAGAATGGTCAGGCCGGAAATTCCGGCAAAGGAGCGAGGACACGTTTGCGCGTATCACCGATAATGGTGTACGGCATCGTGTCTCATAAGGTCATCGCCAATGAGCTGAGTAAGGTCATTGGCGATGACTATGAGCTGGAGGTCCGTAGGGCCTCCACCAGAGTGGTGGTCCATTCGGCGGAACACCACAAGGCTGCTACCAAGGTGCTGGACGACGCTGGCGTCCAGTATTATACCCAGCTCCTGGAGTCGGTGCAGGGGATGCGCCTTCTCCTGAAGGAAGTAGGGCGGGGCTATACGCCAGAGGACGTGTCGGCGGACCTGACCGCGAAGGGGTTCGTGGTCAGGACCGTCCAACAGATGACGGCGATGGAGGACGGCAAAAAAGTCCTCATCGGCCGCTTCGTCGTCAACGTGGAGGGGACTCCCAGAGCTCCTCTCCCGAATGAGATAAAAAAGGTTTGCCGGTGCTCGATTCAGGTCGAGCACTTCCGCGGCAGTCGCGGTCCGCTGACATGCTTCAACTGTCAGCGGTTCGGCCATATGTCGCATGCGTGCCGATGCGACACTAGGTGCTTTAAGTGTGCGGGTCCGCATAAGGGGGCTGATTGCCCCAAGCGACCTGACGAACCGGCCAAATGTGCCAATTGCGAGGACGATCACCCGTCCTCGTACAAGGAATGCCCCGCATACCTTGAGGCACTTGAGAGGTACGAGGAGGGCCAGAAGAAGAAGGTGCCGAAATCGGCACCCAAATCTACACCGGCCCTCATTAAGGCCAAGTCTGCTCCCACGGCGAAGGCGACCGCCACGCGGTCCTACTCCGCCGCGGTTAAGGGCCCGACTCCTTCGGCCCCCGTCTCTGTGCAGGTTCAGCGGCCCACTGCTGTACCTGCCCCAGCTCCCGCCCCTTCTTCGGGGTCGCCCTCCGTGGCGCCCCCTGTCGCTCTCCCTGAACAACGGGAGCAAGCGGCTCCTCCCTCCAAGACCTTCATAAGGAAGCAAAGGAGGAGGGCTGCCCAAGAGCTGGCATTGAGGGAGAAGCAGATGGACGAATCGGTCATGGAAATGGAGAGTGTGGCCATTGCAGACGGCCCCGCCACGACCACGACCCCCATGGCCGAACCGACTAAAAAGGCTGCCGCGAGGACGGTCCCCACCGTCCCTACTGCGGAAGTGGTGATCCCGCCTGAGGGTGCTGCACCAGCCAAGACTCGTCTGCCACGAAATGTCGATCCAGAGGTAGCTGTGTCCGAGGTGGACCCAGACTTCTGGACCACGGTGGCAATGATTTGCAGGTCGTTGAGGAGATACATCTCCTCAACTTCCGGACGACTCCTCCTGTCGCTGCTGGAGGAGTTGGTGAAGGAGCGCTCTTCGTCACCTAATAATGGCGACTAGGGGATGCTCCGTCATTATCCAATGGAACGCACGGGGAGTCAAGGAGAAGACGGAGGAACTCCGTGCGTTCCTGCAGGATAAGAACGCCATCGTGGCCGCAGTCAATGAGGCCCATCTCCGCCCATCGGACTCCTGGAAGATACCCGGCTGGTCGATCAACCGTGCCGACAGGCCCGGCCAGCCGACGGGGCCAGGGGCGGGGTGGGTCTGCATTATTGATCCATCGATCTGTAAGGCATCGCCCGTGTCGGGAGCGATCATACAGGTCGATGGAGGCCGTGTCTGCCGACGTGCTGACCGATTCCGGGTGGATCAGGGTCTCCTCGGCATACTATCCGCCTGGGAGGGCGTGGGACCCGGACGAGGTCATGGATCTCTTCGGAGACGACTGCCCCTCAATCGTCATCGGCGACCTGAATGCCAAGCATGCCAGCTGGCATTCGAGGGTCGCCAATCCGAGGGGCACAAGACTGCGGGACTTGGCAGACGAGGAGGGGCTGACTGTGTTGCCCCCCACGGAACCAACTTTCCTGCCTTCCGGGGATGTCCTTGACGTTGCTGTCGTCAACAACGTCAGGGCATCCCTGAGCATGCATTCACTCTGTGATTTGTCCTCTGATCACAATCCGACTCTGCTGCTTCTGGGGAACTCGCCGGTGCAAGTCCCACCACCGCAGCGTCTGGACCTCGCGAGGGCCGACTGGCAGTACTTCCGTGAATTCATCGCGGAAAGGCTGCCGGTCGTGCCGACTCAGCCTGAGACGAGGGATGAGGCAACCTGGATGGTCGACCTCATCCCCTCCACCGTCCAACAGGCCATGGACGTTGCGGTTCCTAAGGTGGTGAACGCCCGGGCTGTCCGCATCGCCCTGCCTCGATTCGTCCGGGAGACCATCACCCGGCGAAACAGCGTCCGACGGCGGTGGCAGCGCCATCGGACGCTGGGTCTCAGGATCCAGCTGGATGGTCTGACCAGGACCGTCAGGCGCATGTTGAAAGACGTGCGCTCTGACGTGTGGGAGAATCATCTCCGTACCCTCAGCCTGGAGGACCATTCGGTCTGGAAGACCTGTTCGAGGCTGTGCGGACCTCAGCGGCGCGATCCCCTTATTGTTCAGGGGGACTGCGTCGCGAGTTCCCCAGAGGAGAAGGCCGGATTGATGGCAGAATACCTCGAGGGGGTGTTCTGTCCCAATCCGGCAACAGCAGAGTCGGATGCGGTAGAAGAGGACATCGCAGCGGTGCTGGGTTCGCTGGATCGGGATCCTATGCCGGAGGCGGAGCTTCCTCGATACACGAGCGGCGAGGTCGTGGCACTGGTTCGCCGTCTCGGGTTGAGAAGGGCTCCGGGGGACGACGGTATTCCCAACGTCGTCCTGAGGCAGGTCCCCGTCGCAGCGATAGAATTCCTGACCGCCGTATACAACGGCTGCGTCAGGATTCCATACTTCCCGTCTGCCTGGAAAAGGGCAAAGATCGTGTGCATCCCGAAGAGGCCGGGGACGGAGGTTGGTCCCGGAAACATCCGGCCAATCTCGCTCCTGGCTGGCTTCGGGAAGATCTTTGAGCGTCTGCTCCGGAAGTCGCTGGACGTCATCCTCCGGGAGAAGAACATTCTCCCGGACGAACATAATGGCTTCCGCGAGGGGCACTCCACCACCCAACAGCTGGGTAGAGTGACCGACTTTGTCACTGACGCCTTCAACAGGAAGCAGGCGGTCGCGGGGGCCTTCTTTGATATATATTATATATATATCGACCGCGTGTGGCACTGCGCGCTCCTGTTGAAGATGGTTCTTCTCCAGATGCCAGTCTGGTTCGTGCGATTTGTGCAGTCGTACTTACAGGGCAGGACATTCCGGGTGTTCTGGCTCCAGGTTGGATCGGGACTGCGGCGAATCTGCGCCGGTGTTCCGCAGGGGTCCGTCCTGGGGCCAATCCTCTTTAACGTTTACACCCATGAGCCCCCTAGGGGGTTCGGGTGGAACACAGTCCTCGCCCTGTACGCGTACGACGCGGCGCTCCTGTCGCGTTCGACCAAGAAGTACGCGGCAGTTGAGAATCTGCAGTGCGCCGTCGACGATCTGGCCACCTGGTATCGTCGATGGCGCATTGCGGTCAACCCTTCCAAGACAGGAGCGGTCATCTTCCACCCTGGAAGGGGAGCGCCGCCTGGAGTCGACCTGTCGGTGATGGGGGAGGTAAACCCCTAGAGCCAAGAGGTCACCTACCTTGGCGTCGTGTTGGACCGGAGACTTCTTTGGAAGTCTCAGGTAGAAAGCGTCCGCCGCAAGGCGCTCGGGGCTCTGATGAGACTTCGTCCCATCCTCAGCTCCCGCGCCTTGTCGGCCGACACACGGAGACGCCTATACCTGAGCTGCGTACGGCCTATCCTGACCTACTCAGCTCCGGTTTGGTCCGGAGTGCCCAAGAACTCCCTTGACAGGATCCAGGTCGTGCAGAACATCGCACTCCGGCTGATACTCGGTCGTACCCGATACGAAAGTGTCAGCCGGTTGCACGAAGATCCGGGCTAGGTGGTGGGACCGCTATAAGCGCCCCATCGCCAGCCTGGACTCGCAGGAATCCCTCCCTCCCAACAAGCGGCCTCGCTTGGAGTGAGGGAAATTTTTAGCTGCCCTTAAATAGTGGCAAATCGTATAATGAGCTCGTTTTTACCGCTAAAATCACCATTCAAAGCTTAGCTGGTAATGGTACCTGCCAGTAAAACTAGAGTACTGGACCATATACAGCGTCCGTTTACAGGAATCTTACAAATACGTAAGCTGGCGACTCATATCAGGCATACTTTGCGTGTTAAATATATGCCTAGCGTTTTATGCAAACACCAGCAGATTAGAGACCTGGTACAAAAATCAAAGCACATTTGTTGGAATAAATTAAGATTGTGATGAGCTCTTAGAGCCGTAGCTAGTCACAGTCGGCTAAAAAATGCATCAGGCCACTTATAGAACGGGACTGTCATTGGTAGGATTCGGTTGAACAATCGGAAGGTGCCCGTATCCGGTACTATGTAGAATACTTTAAATTTGAGACCTTGGAATATTCCATGTTACGAAGAGTCAATAAGTAAATGCAAACTTTTCGTAAAAAATAACCATATTTTATAAAAATGAAACCACAATTTCTTTTTCATAATTCCCCCCTTTTCTATACAAAGATTCCACCCTTTAGGAAGCTTCCGTATACCTTCAAAAAAGAATGATCTCGGCTGTGCAACGAGCCACAAATGCACGGCCTCTTTTAGTTCATCATCATCGCTGAATCTTTGTCCTCGAAGATGTTCTTTCAGTCGTCCGAGTAGGTGATAGTCGCATAACGAGAGATCTGGACTTTAGGCCGGGTGGTCCAAAACCTTGAACTTCATTTTTTCTAGTGTTTCCATAGTTTTCGCAGCGGTGTGAGGGCGTGCGTTGTCATGAAACAAAATCACGCCCTTTTTCAACATTCCTCTACGTTTTGTACGAATTGCCGGCTTCAAATGGTTCAGAAGCATGTCAATGTAATTTTGAGCATTTACTGTAGTACCCCTCTCCAGATAATGCTCTACAATTACTCCCATCGAGTCTCAGAACACTGTAAGCATTAGTTTTCCGGCAGACGGGACAACCTTGAATTTCTTGCCTGGAGCCGGTACATTTCAATAAATTCACTCAACACTATCATATCCCACTCCACAATGTTGAAATGACTGAAAACGCTAGTAGGTCGGTGTAATAAATTTGCATTAATGCGACCGTTCCTACGTTTATTGACGAGATATTATTATTAACAATAGTAAGTCGTTTATTGTAATTATTAATTATTTAAGTTTTAATTTATCTTAAAACCTTGACATCTTTATTCTTTTAAGGTTATTCTGAAAACATTTTGCCTATAAAAAGAACACTGAAAACTTCAATTGTGACTTCTGATTATTCCCATAAATGGGGTTGATTAAAACCAGTACAAATTACGTCTGGAAAATCAAGGCACATATAAGCTCATTCATGAATTTTATTATTCTTATTAAATTATAATGAAATTCGTATTTTTCTTCTAATAATAATGCGTTATATATGCATTGTATTATAATGAACTTATAATTACATTCGTATTGATTGACTATTAATAATCATTAATGCGATCTTTTCGGAATAGTTCTCATTGAAAGTTATATTGAAAACTATTTTAGATGATAATATTTATTTATATCGTTTCCTTCGTGAACATAATTTAATTCTTTGGACATGTCCACTTGGCTTATTTTGTACTTAGGATGAAATCTTTTCTAATTATAGACCTCTAAGATATGACGAAAAAGATATATGTAACTCCAGAAGAACGGGAGAAAAGACTAGCTCGTAAAAGGAATGATTACAAAATAAAGAAATGAAACGAAACAGCAGACGATAAAGAAAAGCGTTTACGTCGTTTTCGTGAATAGGCACAGAAAAAAGAGCAAATGAAAACTCATGTGAAAAGGCGTTTCGTTTGCAAGAGGTAAGAATGAAACATACCAAATATTCAACAGTTTCACTGTCGCAAGCATCTAAAGCTGAATTACTCTGAACTAGCAATACATTTTTAATGTTTTACTCAATATGAATGGAAGAATCAGTATTTTAATTAATAAAACAAAAAATATTAAAATTATAAAGGTTTCGAGACAGGATGAATCGAGGAGTCTGTGAGTCACTGTCCGGTCGTTAGTGGGGAGCGAGAGACTTGGTCCGTCGGACCTGGTCCTATGGTTCAAACCCTTATCATGGTTTTCCCTTAACTAAAGGATTTGGTCCGCGAATTTTCTCCTTGGCGGACCAGATCTGTTAAAAAGTCCGCTCGTGTATAGCTGGCTATTGACTCCCCCTCGTAGTAACACCGTCGATCTGAGAAGTATGTGGATACATTTCTCTTGCTATGCATTGTGAAACAAAATTCAACCTTAAGAATGAAAATATGGTACCCGAAGCAACTACTCTATAGAAATAGTTACAGATCAAGAGTAATACAAGGAATAGTGTGGACCTGAAATCTTTTCGTACAATGCTAAAAATGAAATTAATTATTACTCTACATACACGTCAGTTTTGTTCGTGTAAGATTAAGAAAGTTTTTGTTCGTTTTCGCTGTGATTTTTGGTTGATAGACAGAAGCGTTCGACTGGAAGAATAATAATTCATTCCACTATCATCGAAATTTTCTTAATACGTATTTTAAGAGTAATCATTCAACTTGTTTTGATGATTTATGCTTCAAAGGGAAAGGGTTTTTTTATTTTGTGTCGATAAAAGTTCGGTGCGATGACTAAGAAAAATAGGTAAGTGGAATCGGGGATCGATTAAAATCAAACTCACCGATGTGAATTGTATGTTACAGCCGTCGTCTGGCTGGATGTGCTGCCCGAGTCGACGAACCTCTTCAACGGTGTCTTCATCCACACTTTCAATGAGCTCATCGAAATGGAAGGCTCCCCTGGAATAATAAAGGTCGCTAATAACATTTTTTAAATCAATAACAGAATGAATTCTCCATAGAAAATGCTTTTTGCTTAGGGAAATTGCCTGAGAGATGCAATATAGATAGAAAAAAGCTACTTAAACAAATCTTGTTTGTTCATTCTTGACTGTGACATTTATGCAATAACATTATCTGAAGGTTCATTTTAGAATCAGTGGTGTTTATGTCATTTTAACTAGACAAAGAAATGTTGTGAAATCTCGGTCTGTTTAGTTAATTTTGAGACTTTTTAAATAACGAAGATTTTTTTGTTTTCTCCAAAGTAGTGTTCAAATGATCATCAGAAGGTGAGAATTACTGCTAAAAATATCCAGGCGATTAAGTCTTTTTTAAAGCATGTAGATAACGTCATGGAAAGTTTACCAATGAAATTTCCATTTAGTCTTGAAAAATTATTGATTAATTATTGATTACATTTCCTATGATAATATACATATCCGCCGTAGTTTGACAATATTTCATCTTTAATGAATTTTTGAGAACAATATACGCTAGCTCACAATCATTTATTTTTATATGCATAATTTGACTCCATTATAAGTGTTTAATATGTTATTAAACCTTTTGCTCTTTCCAAATACATAGTATTATCTTTATATTCTCCGTGACGCAAATTCTTTCGGAACATCTAATAAATGACTCGAGGTTCTGGCGATAAGCCGGTGTGTGGAAGTGATTTTTAAAACCATATCAGCCAAGATATACCTTCGTAAAAGTATTGATTTCAATCAAGATCTACCAGTTATTAGAAATGATAAGACGCGGCAGTAAAATTCTCTCAATAATGAAATAATTCAGCATCAATTTGCTATTAAAAACGAAGATACTTTGATCGATTTTCGCGGATAACGTATCTCCTTGCCGAAATGTTCCGTCAGTTCTCATCAAATAACCTGAAACTCCATCCGCACGTCAATGAAGATCTATGGTCTTATTATTACTATCACGCCGAATGATTGATCATCGACGACTCACTTCCATTTTTCATCGCCGACCAAGACCACCGATTTCAGTGTAGGAAGAGCTTCCGAGATTAATCCTCCGGGCACTGATGAATGGAGCTCTGGCACCACGCCCTCCATTATATCCAGATTGGATCTGGATCGGTATTTATCCGCCGCCACGAGTGCTCGGACGTTCACTTTCCTCAGGCAGTAACGGAGTTCGTTCTCGTAGTAGGCCGGGTTTATATTAACCTATAAAGCATTGTGATCGCGCGTTAATGTTGCACATTGAAGTGAATTTCGAGACTAGAGTAGAGGGCTCATTGAAAATAGTACTTAAGTCTGAATAATATCGGTGAATATACGAACTCATTGTTAAAATACTATTTTTGCCATTTGATAAAGAGATTGAAAATGGCAATTCTTCTCGAGAGGATTTTTTTGTTTGTCGCGAACATTTTTTCAAATATGCATGCTACTTTTAGGTTATAAATTGCTTTTTTGTACTTTAAGTAGAGGAAATTCATAAAGTTTATTGCTTACCAATATGAGACCAGCTTTGGCGGCCGCCATTTGTGTCAGGTACCATTCTATTCCATTCGATGTCCATATAGCAAGTCGATCTCCTCGTCTGAGTCCAAGAAGTTCTGTAAATCCTGCAGCGAGCCGGTCTGCCTGTTGAACATTTTTTAATAGTCGTACATGTACTGAGAGTGAAAATTACAGAAAATACGCAAACCAGGTGTTTAAGTTTCTTTTATTGAAAGTTCGAAAGTTATTTCTTACGAACAGCTGTAGAATTGTTCAGTTTGAAGAATCAAACTAGTGCTATAATGACAGATGATGACTTACCTAAAATTCGCAATTGGCCGTAGCGAGTATCTGGTGAACGAATTGCTGTAATAGGGTAGATCGTATTTGAGTTATTTTCGTTAATGATAAACATCATACACACGAAATGAGACTCTAATTTTATATTAGACGTGTATTTTTCCGTAAAGAATGACAGGTCACCTCATCCCCGTCAAACAAACAGTTATTCTAATTTCTGTATGTCATTGTGGCGTTCAGAGTTATGATAACGTTTCAATATAAACCTCCGTGATCAAACGTCTGTTTGAAAAAAAATTATTGAAAGTAATTACGGATGATAATATTACAGGAAATTTTTATTTAATGTAAATGGTAAATTTGTTTCGCTGGGTGTCAAATTAATTCATGCTTCCAGTTAAAATCTCTGACACCATAAAATTTTGATGTAGTCATATAATGATTAATTTTGTACCATTGCACAATCTTCTTTTTGGGGTTAAATTTCTAATCGGCATAATAAAAGTTTCCACTTTTGGTTTCAATAAATGTGATGGCATTCCAGAACGTGCCTGTGCATTTAAAAATTCCACAGAAAAATTTAACATATCTTGAGGTTCATTGGTTGTAATCGAATCGGCACTTTTGTATATTTTAACATCATCACTAGAGATAAGTTCTACAACATTATTGATTCAATCTGCATGTTTGGTTACCATTCTGCTTCACCGACTATGCATTTTGTGGATACACCCTAATATCACTATCAAACAGTGGTTATCCATCATCGTTTATAAAAATCATTGCAGTGTCATCCACTGTAGTTAAGTTATATCGTCTTTTATAAACATTTCTATCTCGTCTGAATACCGTGTTGGTTACAGAAACACTACTTTTAAAAATGATGAGAAATTCTTGTGGGAGCCACATCATATTTTCTTAATATAAGAATTGAGAGTTTGAGACTTAGACAAAAGTATAAAATATTCGTTTTAGGTCAAAGTAACTGTTGCGAAAGATGTCTATAAACTATCGACATATGGCGTAATAACCGTGTATACCTTGTATTGAATTGGTGATTTTAAGTTGTAACGCAAGATCTATTTCTTCGTATTACGCTTGTTTATTAATTTTGTCCCTATAATCCACATTTCCGAGATAAAATATTTCTTTAAGCCTAACAATCATTAGCAAGATTTTGAAGTACTTATCCTATATCCAAATAATTTTATGATTCCTTGCACAAATTTCAAAATAACACCTGGCGGCGAAACGGCCGCGGCAGAACGGCTGCGGCGAAACGGCTGCGGCGAAACGGCCGCGGCGAAACGTACTAGACCCTCTCATTCATTTGGAGCTGTCATCATCATACTATAATGAAGCAAGTGTGAGTTTGCCTGTCCGGAATCTGATTGGCTGCCAAGAAGCGACAACCTTGTCTCTATTGACAAAGAATTGAAGTACTTCATAATCGGAATTTTAAAATAAAATTTGATGTATTTGTTTCTGAGTTGAACCAATTTTGCATGAATTTCTATGACAGATATCTGTCAGAACGTATCCTAAGTATCCATTGTCTTTGCAAAATCGAAGATAAAACGTACGATTGAAGAGAACGAATCAAAATTGTCGCTACGGATGATTTCCACATGCCATCTTACAACAAATTAACACTTAAATGATACACAATATAAAGATGAAAAAGTATACTCCATAAATGGAATGCACAGAGATTTCAAAGGCGTTATTTACGGGAAATACGTATGAAACGGTTCCTAAAATTGGACGATTCTCGAATTTTTATCTCCGAAACTATAACTCGTAATTATATGGTCTCGCGGACTTGATTGCGGTAAATTGTCTTCTATCCGAATAATTTATCTAATCTATACCTTACAGATCATAAAACGGCTAGTGGGAGAAATATATGGTATTTAATTGTTGCTTTACGGTGCCATTTAACGAGATACGAGTATAAGTTTCTTGGCACTTTTGCAGTTGGGTACCCCCCTCCCTAGCGTTTTTATGTAAAATAAAACGTATACATATGTGTTTTTCGTTTTTAGTATTTTTGATTGGATTAAATATTAATCAATATCCTTTAGAAAGCGGAGGTTAGGGGGCGGGGCCCCCATTGCAACATAAAATGTTTATTTATGTTTCGTTTTTAGATATTTTACCTTCCAACCCCCTACCCCATTCTTACGATATTTTTATTTTAAATAAAACAAATGTTTTTTAATGTTTATTTTTTAATAATTTTCCATTAAGACAACCTTTAGGACAAATGATATAACTCCGTTATTTGCAAAACTAAATGGTATAGACCAGGGGTCGGCAAACTTTTGAGACGGAAGAGCCAAACCTGTCCCTCACAACAATTTCAAAATTATTCGAGAGCCATAAATATATTTTTTTAAATAAGAAAAATTTAAAGTAATATTATAAAAAGTTATAATATTAATTATATCTTTATTAAATGAAGAAAAAATCACAAAAAAATCAAAAAAATTACTCTCATTGGTTTTAATCAGTGTGAGCAATGAGCTTGCATTTCCTTAGAAAGTTTCTGTATGTCCGGTTTGTAACTAGTCGTTTTTAATTTAAGGCACGATTCCAAGTTGGCATCAGTAATTTCAATTTACATTTAATGAAATTCATGTTAGAAAACGATTGCACACATAAATATGTAGACGATGGGTGGAGTGGGAACTGAGACCTAACCTGAAGCAGGCAGCCTAGCTGCGGGTGCTATATCCTTTGGTTAGCCCTGGCGACCACACCGGTTTGCGGTGTGGCGTCCCAAATGTGTGGCTCCGTGGTGGGTGGGGAGACCAGGGGATGAATTTTCTGTATTTAATGGCGGAACACATACTTCCTCCACCCCCAAAAAGAACCCGCCCAGATGTGGACGGGGGAGATAGGCAACCTGCGCCTGCAGGAATTATCTAATTATGAGATGTGCAAACGAAGGCGAGAACCTTACTAAGGTCTCTCCCTTCCTAATACAAAAGGTCCTCTCGGGAGCAATCCCAGGGGACCTAGAATCTGTTAAAAAATTAAGGGACGGAACACTACTAATTAAAACCAGAAATGATAAGCAAAGTGAAGTGCTGCTTGCTTTGAAGAAGCTTCATGACATTCCTGTCACTGTGGAGCCGCATAAGACTTTGAATACCTGCCGTGGGGTCATATCCTGCTATGACCTTCTCTATGTCGATGTCGCAGAGATTACGAGGGAGATGGCTCCCCAAGGGGTCATCAACTGTCGTAGACTAACGACAGAAAGGAATGGTGAAACCATAAACACCACCTCTGTGGTTCTCACCTTTTCGCTCGACAAGCTTCCGGAGAAGGTCAATGTAGGGTATGAGAAATGTCCTGTACGTCCGTATATACCAAACCCAATGCGTTGCTACAAATGCCAAAAATTTGGTCATGTTGCACCAAGGTGCAAGGGCGAAGCCATCTGCCCAAAATGAAGCAAAGCTGTGCATGAGGGGGAGGTATGTGCCTCACCTGTACTTTGCGGCAATTGCGAGGGGCCACACCCAGTCTACTCGCGAGATTGCCCCAAAGTACAGGAAGAACGCAAGATCGTAGAGATCAAAACGATCGAAAAAATTCCGTATTTCGAGGCACGGAAGAAGTACAGGACCCTGATAGCACCGACATTTTCAAAGTCTTATGCGGAGAAAGCAGCAACTCCGAAGAAAATGGTCACCTGTTCTACCCAAACCAAGCGCGAGGCAGAACATCCGCAGGGAAAAGAGCAAAAAAATAAACGGGAGATTGAAACAAAAAAAAGGAAATAGAAAAGAAAAACTTAATACCAAAAAAACAGACAAGAGACAAAAAAGAAACCACCTCAATGGAGGTGGAAATCACCTCTGGTGCTGACTCTCCAAAGAGGAGTCAGTCACCAAGACCTAAACCCAGGCCACCAGTGGAATCCCATGCTGACAAGCGTGGGAAGACACCACCACCTGCTCCCTCCAGCAAGGGTCCTCTCTCCACTGAGGTGGAGATGGAGGAAGAAAGCTTGAACGAGGAGGAATTGCAAGCCCTCCTCGCACAACGGTTGAAAGGGAGGAAGACAAAGCTTACACGCTAAGCTTCGCTCCACGTGAACAATGCATTTACTGTCCTTTTTACAGATTTTATGGTTTTTATCCTTATTTTAAAATTATTTTAAATGCTTACAGTTCAATGGAATTGTAACGGGTATTTTAAACATTAGGCGGAGCTTGATATTTTAATAAACAATTTTAACCCATCCAGTATATTTTTACAGGAGACTCATTTTAAAAGATCTGACAAGGTTTCACTCAAAGGTTTTAAAATATTTCGCAAAGATGATCTCAGCGGTCATAGGGCACAGGGAGGCGTCGCTGCGGCCATCAGGGAGACCCTTTACACCTCCCAGGTGGACCTTAGGACGCCCTTCCAAGCCGTAGCTGTTACTGTAGCAGCTCCAGAGGTAATTACGTTATGTAACGTATACCTTCCGGAATGGGCTCAGGTGAACAGGGCGAACCTTGAAGACCTGATTAATCAGCTACCACGGCCATTCATGCTGCTGGGCGACTTTAATGCACACAACACACTCTGGGGGGACACGATGGCCGACCACAATGGCAGAGGTCGTCTTTTAGAAAACCTTTTTAATGATTTTAACCTGATTTTATTGAATGACTGTGAAAAAACACGTTTTAATGCTTTTAATGGGGAGTACTCCTCAATAGATTTAGTTATTTGTAGCAGCACCATTGCACCACTATTTATATTGTCTGTGCATAATGATCTTTGCGGTAGTGACCACTTCCCTCTCCTAATTCAGCAGAAGGCTAACATTTCTGTTGACTCTAACCGAGCGAGAACATGGGTTACACATAGAGCCCATTGGCCGGATTTTAAATCAAATTTTAAATTCAATTTTGACAGCAGTCGAGGGGGAATACGCAATGTCGAGGTTTTTACGGCAGCTGTACTCAATGCTGCTAGTACTAGCGTTCCAATATCATCTGGGAAGACGCGCCACACTCCCGTTCCCTGGTGGAATGAGGAATGTGCGGTGGCCATTCGGAAACGCAAACGGGCATTGCGAATTTTTAATAGACATCCCACATGTACAAATCTTGCGGCGTTTCGACGACTGAGGGCGAAAGCTCGCCAGGTCATCAAAGATGCGAAAAGGACCTCTTGGATAAAGTATGTATCTTCCATTAACCACAGGACTCCAGTTGCACAGGTTTGGAATAGGGTTAATAAAATCTCGGGCAAATACCACCCTACAAGCGTGCCAGGGCTAGAAATTGGAGGCCAACTTATAACATCTTCTGCTGCCATTGGTGAAGCGTTAGGCCTCCATTACGCCAAGGTTAGCAGCACAGCCGAGTACGAACTTTCTTTCATTCGAATGAAAGAGAGAATGGAAAGAACTTTACTAAACCTTGGCAATATCAGCAGTCCAGCATCCTACAATGAACCTTTTTCATTGTGGTAGTTGAAGTCAGCAATTGGGGATGGTAAGGACTCTTGTCCTGGCTTGGACAGTATCCACAATGCCTTCCTCAATCACCTGCCCATAGATGCTGAACAGGATCTGCTGAAAACCCTCAATCAGCTTTGGGCTGAGGGGGCTTTCCCTGAATCTTGGCGGGAATCGGCAATTGTCTCTATCCCTAAACAGGGAAAGGACAAGAGCCAGCCATCCAGCTATCGCCCAATCTCCTTGACCAGTTGCCTGTGCAAACTGATGGAGAGAATGGTGAACAGACGTCTAGTTTGGTGCCTTGAGAGCGGTAACCTTCTCTCAAATGTCCAGTGTGGTTTCCGACGTAGCAGGTCTACAGTGGACTACCTGGTCAGGATCGACAGCTTTATCCAAGAGGCCTTTCTCTTACACCATCATGTCATAGGAGTCTTTTTTGACATAAAAAATGCGTATGACAATACCTGGCGATACAAGATTTTACGCACTCTTAAAGACTGGGGTTTTAAAGGTAGACTAATAATTTTTATCCAAAACTTTTTAGCGGGGCGTACTTTTAGAGTTCGTTTGGGCAATCACAGTCTTTCACCCAAGAAAATGGTGTTTCTCAGGGCTCTGTTTTAAGTGTTACGCTATTCGCAATAGCCATCAATGACGTTGTAGACTGCATTAACCCACCAGTTATAGGCTCATTGTTTGTCGATGACCTAGCTATCTTCTGTAGGTCATCGAATTTAAGGATGGCTGAAAGGCAAATTCAGCTGACCCTGAATCGGCTCCATAAATGGTCTGGCGAAACTGGCTTCCGCTTCTCCGAAGAGAAGACCAAGTGTATGCATTTCCACAGACGACGGGGATTATTTCCTGATCTCTCTCTTACACTTGGTGAAATTACCCTACCAGTGGTGGATTCTGTACGGTTCCTTGGAATGACACTCGACAAAAGATGGAACTGGAGAAGTCATATTGGCATTTTAAAAGATAGGTGTTTTAAAGTTTTAAATGTTCTGCGATACTTGTGTAATTCGTCATGGGGTGCTGACCGCAAATCGATACTTCTCTTATACAGGGCATTGGTGCGATCCAAGCTCGACTATGGGTCCTTTATATATTCTGCTACACGAGTGTCCTATCTCCGCCCACTGAGTACCATTCACAACTCTGGCCTCAGGTTGGCAACTGGTGCTTTCAGGACCAGTCCAATTCCCAGCATCTACTGTGATGCTGGAGAACTCCCTCTTGAGATGCGGAGGATGATTTTAATGTGTAATTATGTCAGTAAGATTTTATCCCAAAAGACACACCCTTGTTTTAAACTTGTGTTCAGACCCCGTTTTATTGAATTATTTTATAGAAGACCTAGGGTAACGAAACCCATAGGAATTCGTTTTAAAAATTTCATTGATGATGCCCTGATTTAGCTCCCCGAAGTGCATCCTGCTGATTTTAATAAAGTCCGGCCATGGCAGATGTGTTATCCAAAAAATAATATGGATTTGTCTCGCTGCAACAAATCAGGCACACATCCTAACGTACATCTCCATCAATTTATGGAAATTTTGGAAAAGCACCGTGATGCCACTCACATTTACACAGATGGCTCCAAGTCAGACACTGTCTGTGCATGCGCTGTAACATCTTCCCAAAATATCATCTCCGTGGTGAAGCTGCACCCGCTGTGTAGTGTTTACACAGCGGAACTGTACGCTATCAAGACTGCCTTGGATGAAATAGAGTCACGAAACATGTCGTATTTGATATGTAGTGACTCTAGGAGCGCATTGCAAACAATCCTTACCTTTGATTCCTATCATCTACTGGTCCAGTTGATTCACTCCCGTCTTGCCCTGTTAGAGGCCATGGGGAATAAAATACTCTTTGTTTGGGTACCAGGGCATGTGGGAATCAAGGGGAATGAGAAGGCTGACTCTGCTGCCAAGGAAGGCCTCTGCAAGCAAGAACTAGACTCGCGGTCCACGACAGCAGAAGACCTAAAAAATTTTTTTAGGTTACTTATAGTGAAACAATGGCAGGACTCATGGCTAGGTTTGCAAAATAACAAATTGCGGGACATAAAGGCTGTTACGACTTCTTGGTCCTCCTCTGTAAGGAATAGTAGGCGGGAGGAAGTAGTGCTGACCCGATTGAGGATAGGGCACTGTGCCCTTACTCACTGTTATCTGTTCACACAGGAGAAGAAAGTACCACACTGTGACCATTGTGACTCCTGTCTCACTATAAGACATATCCTGACCGAATGTACCCACTACCAGGGTATGCGAAACAGTCTTTCGACGCAAGACCAGCTTAACGATGTTCTGGGAGATGACCCTGTTAAGATAGACGTGGTTTTCAAGTTCCTCAGGGAAGCTAAATTGTTTCCATACATTTAAATAATTTTTAACATTACATTTTTTCTATACACATTACCTGTATAAAATTTTATTTTAATTTTAATTTTTATCACAATTAGTAGGGAAATATAATAATTTTTATTGTATTACTGATTTGAGTACGGTGTGAAATGACCTTTCTGTCGACACACCTTATAAAATCAACTCTACTACTTGTATTTCAAAATTAGCCGTGTCAATATCAAACGGAGAAAAATTTAATTCCTTCACATTGGCATTAAAAGGATTTGTAATAAAAGCTAGAGTCGCTTTATCATTTCTAAATTCCTGAAACCTTTGAAGAAAAGATTCTCTAATGTTTAAAACTTCTGTCATGAAATAATCTTTGTTAATGAGGGCATTGTTTTCTCGGCGATGTTGAGACAAGTTTGGGAAACGAACTAAAGTTCCCCTCTCTAAATCTTCAGCGAACAGAATCAATTTTTTTTCCAACGAAATAACTTCTTCTATTTCCCTTGCGTTGTAATTTACGATTGAGCTGATTCAGTTGTGATGTAACGTCCACCATAATGTACAATTTTTGCAACCACTGATCTTCTGTTAATTCTGGATATTGAACACTCTTGTTGTCGAGGAATAGTTTGATTTCATTTATGCAATATGCAAAACGCTTTAACATGTCGCCTCTGGAAAGCCATCAAGCCCTGTTGTACTGGAGAAGATCTGTATACTCGCACTCCAATTCACTTAGCAACTCTTTAAATTGCCGATGGTTAAGTCCCCTTGCTATAATGGTATAAATAATCTTAATTACCAAGTCCATAATTTTATTGCACCACAATGGGTGGTGGCGTCATTGGCACAAAGTCTGGCGGCAAGTTTAGCACATCCGATGACGGTGCCGTGAGGCGCATCGCTGTTGTCCAACCATGGGCCGCGACTACGCCCAATAGCCTTAAACGATTATATACAATATGTCGCACCCTACTAGGAAGAGTGTCCCATTCACCAGCAATATCTAAGAGGGTTTCTATCTCGTGCAGGTCTCGCTTTGTCACTCTCCGCGTTTCCTTTAGTTCCCGCATATGCAAGCATAGCTTTAGCACGTCTAAATCAGGCGGGGGCTCAACTGATCCTGCTAACGGTCCTCGCCGTAATGATACAAAGGATGCTGCGGGTAATGTTGGCGCGGAATTTGTAGTTTGCGCCTCACTGGGTGTCGAGATTTGAGCCTGAAGTGCGGCTAGCTGTTGCTGTAAAGCAACCGCCCAGACGGGCTGAGTGTCTTCCTCGTCTGATGGCGTCGGGGATCGGTCCCCTGAAGGGGCTGCACGCACTGTCCTGGGCATGACTGACGGTAGTCGAGAGACGTATTAATACCGGGAGACCTCCGAAAGAGCGTTTTAATAAATGAATTTAAATATAAAATAAGACGCGAATGGTGGACGGATAGTACAGAGAGCTGACGGCATGCCCCAACTGCTCAATCTAGACGACTTCTAAGTTTATTTCTAATCGAGCTATTCACAAAATTCGATCTTTAGGATCACGATGATTCCCATATACAATTTCATTTTAAATATTACTGCTGTAAAAATAACAAATAATATTACAATAATATTCAGCTTTATATTATATTTTGATATAAATATTATAAACAATTAAGATACTATTTCTACATTACAGTTAAAAACACGATGCTTGGTCGTAAAAAAATATCGGGAGCCGAATATCGCAAGAGAAAAGCTGAGATTCAATTAGAAATTAAAAAGCAATCGGGGTCTATACAAAAATTCTTAAAAGAAGATCCGGCTTTGAGAGAATCCGCAATACAAGAAAATGTGGTTCTCGAAGACAAGAAAAATGAGCCATCTTCGCATAGGTCTACGGAAGTGGCGGATAGTGCGATCAATTCTGATCGTGGATATGAATGTAGAGATGGAATTGTTGACAATATTTCGGATCCTGCAACCTGGCCCTCTGTTATCACAGATTCATTTAGATTAGAGGCTGTTTTAAGAGGACCAACAAAGCCAAGAGCAGATATTAATTACCCTAAAGATAACCGAAGATTTACTGTTGCAAACGTCAAAAGGAAGCTGAGAAATGGAGAGGAGATTGATAGAACATGGCTTGTTTACTCAAAAATTAAAAACGCAGTGTTTTGCTTTTTTTGTAAACTCTTTAGCTTGACAAAAATTTCTATAACTGAAGATGGTTATAATGACTGGAGAAATTTGAGTCAAACCCTTAAAGAACATGAAACCTCACCAATTCACTTTGAATTGCATAAAAAATGGATAGAATTCAAGAAAAGGATTTTTGGTAATGAAACATTTGATTCGTATTTACAAAAAAATTTGAGTGCTGAAACTCGTCATTGGCAAGGAGTATTAGAAAGACTATTTGTTATAGTCGAAATTCTCGTCCGTCAATGTCTCGCATTTAGGGGCTCATCAGACAGATTGCATGAAAGCAATAATGGTAATTATCTACAATTAGTAGAGTTGCTGGCAAAATTTGATTCATTCATGGCAGAGCATCTGCAAAGAGTAAAATCAAATGAACACCATAGTCACTATTTAGGGAAAACTATTCAAAATGAACTAATACAGCTAATGTCCACGGCAGTGCGAAATAAAATATTAGAAAATTTGAAGCAGGCAAAATATTATTCGATAATTGTTGATTGTACACCAGACATAAGCAATATTGAACAGATGTCAATAATAATACGTTTCCTCAACATCAATCAAGGGGTAGAAATTTGTGAGCACTTCCTGAATTTCATTCCGGTGGAGAGAACAACTTCATCAGTACTTACCGATGCCATTTTTATGGAACTTGAAAAGTTAGGTATTCCCATGAGTAATATGCGCGGTCAAGGTTACGACAATGCTTCAAACATGAAAGGCAGACACTCGGGTGTTCAAAAAAGGATACTTGATGTGAATAATCGAGCGTTTTTTGTTCGTTGCCATGCTCACTCCTTGAATCTTGTCATCAATGATGCTGCTAAATCATCTCATATCGCTGTTTCATTTTTTAGTATAATTCAAGCTATCTATGTTTTTATGAGTGGATCTACAAGACGCTGGTCTGTTTTAATTAAAAATGTTGTTAAGTTAAATTTAAAATCATTTAGTGAAACTGGATGGGAAAGTAGAATAGAGGCGATCAAACCTTTCAGGTTTCATTCTGGTGATATTTACGATTCTCTTTATGAAATAAGTGAAGATTCATCCTTTGATCCAATTGCTCGACATGAAGCAGAAACATTGGCTAATCAAATGAAAGATTTCCGTTTTATTTGCTGTATTGTTGTCTGGTATAATATTTTAAAGACGATTAACATAGCCAGCAAGTATTCACAGGAAGAAAAAATATGCATTTCGAAAGTTGTTGATATATTAAAATCAACCATAAAAACCCTAAAGAAATGTCGGTCGGACAAGAGGCAAAAATAATTGCCGTTGATTTGGAAGTCCAACCATTTTTTCCCATAAAGACTCGTATTCGTCCCCGACGAAAAACTTTTAACTCTGCTCCAGATGAATCCCTAATTGATTTGAAGACGCAATTCAAAGTAGATTTTTATTTCTATGTCTATGACGTAGTAATCATGTCCGTAGAAAAAAGAGTTATGCAATTACATAACCACAGTAATTTATTCCGTTTTCTATATGATGTAAATAATATTAAAAACATTTCCAAAGATGAATTTTTAAAAATGGTTTGGATCTACAAGCAGCACTAACAAACTCAAATGATATCAATGAGACTGATTTGGATGGCTCGGAAATGTTAGAGGAAATAACAGCACTGTCCCCTTTAATAAAAACGGATTGGACAACATTAGATGTGTTGCAATTTGTTTTACCAAATGATTTTGCTCCTAATTTGGCAGTTGCATTGAGAATTATGCTAACTCTCCCAATAACGGTAGCGTCGTGTGAAAGAAGTTTTTCTAAATTAAAAATTATTAAAAATTACTTGAGATAAACTATGTCTCAAGAGCGACTGACAGGTCTGGCAACCATTTCTATAGAGCACGATGTTCTAAAAAAATCAAATTTGAAGACCTACTTCAAGACTTTGCATCTGTAAAAGCCAGAAAACAGAAATTCTTGTTAATATTTGTGACTTTTACATTCAATTCGACGTAAATATATTTAATTTTTGTTATTTTTTATTAGTAACATTTTAATCTTATTATTCTGTGTATTAAAAATTTTTATATCAAAACTTTTTATTATTAAATAGATACAAATTCAAAACAATCAAATTTGAAATTTTTTTAGTAAAAGCATGAAAAATGTCATGTAAAAATGTATGAAAATTTAATAATAAATTCTCTGTAAACATATTTCATTGGATCCGGGTCACGCACGTCCCCAAAAAAACAGTATAAAAGAAAAACAAATTTTTTAATCCCAAAAAACAGATTTCAGACCGAAGAGATCATTAACAATCATAATTAATTTATTATGTGAAAGTATTTTAATCTTTATTTATAAACATTTAAAAATTAATCTACGTGTAATAATAAAGAAATAATAGAATTAAGATTGAAGAATGAAAGATCATGAATTTTGGGGGTTAAAAATATGTTTTCCTTTTATACTATTTTTGGGGACGTGCGGACCGGTAGCGTATTTCATTACTGGAAGACTTTATTATTTTGTGATAATTAAACAAGACTATATCATCACCTATTTGGATGGTAACAATCTCTATCAAACAAGATCGCAAAATTTTTTACCGGCGAGGGCGCCCGAAAGGCTCCGCGCTTGGGGCGCCAAAATATCTTGGGCCGGGCCTGCTACCATGTGCTCAACCATCCCCTCCACTCCCTCTGTATACCCCCTCCACGCTTGCTTTCCCCTCCCTAACGTCACGCTTCGCGCATCTTAGTGCCACGAAGTTTTGCGAGACCTATAAAACAAATGAAATCACCATTATGTTAATAAAATCCTTTAAAAATTTTACAAATGAAACTATGATAGTTTTATTTTCAATTTTACTTCAGAGCCACATGTGCGCACCCAAAGAGCCGCATGTGGCTCGCGAGCCGCAGTTTGCCGACCCCTGGTATAGACAATCGGTACTCGAAAATTTCGCCAAATAAATTCTTCTATGTAGCTGTTTAGATGATTTCTCTTTGTTCCAAATTCTTTCTTATGGCACATCTTAAACTTCTGCCATGTGCTTTCAATAGTTTTCGTGTGTATCGCTTTATTTTGTTGGTCCGCAAAATTTTCGCTTTGATTCACTTTCCAGTGCTTGTATCCGGTTGGAAGTGAATTTATCCCTTCGTAAGCTTTTCAGCAATCCGATATTATTATAGTTCCGGGAAGAACGTACTTTTCAATTAATGGTAGTTAAGTATCGGCGTTTCTTTTTTGGACTGTTTTGAGGACACATGTTTGTGTTCCTCTGTCTATCATTCCGAAAACCCACTGTTGATCGATGACAACACGTCCTCTATCGTATTTCCTCTTCGTAATGACTGTCTCATCTATTTCCACTATTACTCCAGGTCCTCCACGAGTTTGTTCGTTGTTCAAAAAATATAGGCAACAAATATCTTGAAGGAGTTGTTAAAATCAACAATAGTGTTTTGACTGACAGTTGACCCGTCACATTTACGCGTGCCAAACATTATTTCCGCTGCGTTGTGTGTTTTTCTAGTCCAATAGTAGACTAATTGAAGTACTTCTTTCGTTGTTATTTTTACGCCCTCAAAAAAGGAACCCTTCATAAATCCTTCAGTTGTGTTACAATGGTTGCATTTCCAGTTTCCGAAGGTATGTCCAATCTGTGGTTTCATCCTTCTCCCGCATTTGTGAAATCGTTTATTGGGTGCTAATTTCAGCTTCTGCAACCAACTCAAGAATTCGTCATCGTCTAGATTTAATTTCTCCCATAGTTTTCTCGAATTAAAATGGCTCAACTCATCCAGCTGTTGTGATATAGTTTATTATATTTTATTTACCAAATAAAATTACCTTAGAAACGCTAGGGAGGGGGGGGGGGGCACCATTTGGAAAAGTACCAGTTTCTTAGATTATTTATGTAAATTGGAAGTTCTAATTGACAGATGCAGTTAAAAATCACAATTGTGCTATAAATATTCATAAGGATCACTCCTACTTAATTTAATTAAAATCTGTTCAGAGGTTTTAGGAAATGAAAGTTAAGACGGACGGACGGACTAGACGTGCCCATAAGGCATTCTGCTACTACCGCTTCGCTGGTAATGAACGCCTAAAAAGGATAATTACTTACGGCGTACATTGTCGTGGAACCAAAATCAATCACAATATAATTATTTTCTTTCGTGATAGAAATAAGACAATTATTTCAATTTCCACTAAACAAGAATTTTATCGACCGGTTTCGCCTATTACAGCATCGATCCTTCCCAAGTGGCGTTTATCGTCTTTCGATCACATAAATATAAACATTTATGTTGTCTTGCTAGCGCCAATTAACGAATAACAGTAAACATATTATTATTGTTGCCAATAAACAAATACAGATAATAATTTATCGGTAAGTAATTTACTTTTAATGTTTTCTTTCCATGAATAAAAATCGTTTAGCAAGCAAAAGGAAATGGTCTATCTACGACGAATAAATTAACGTACCTATATACCTAGAACTATATTTAATTAATTATTATGACAGTTGCAATTAACTATAAATTAATGTCGCTTCATTTGAGTTAAATTATGTGCCATTTGTATTTACGTAAGTCTTCGTGTGTCTCGAGGGAAAAGGAAGAAATTCTTCGATTTCATTTCAACAACAAAAAAGTCTCACAAATTCATTACACTGGAGAACAAATTAAAACTTTTTGTTTGGTTCTGAATTTTAAGTGACATGTTACACCCCATGTCATGGTTTGCTTCCAGCATTTTATTAACCAAATCTTCATAGTTTGGTGCTTTGTTGTTTCTTAAAAAGTTCATGACAACTGTTTTGAAACACCCATGTGTTTTTTTATTTGCCTTCTAACACAATATCAAATCCGTCATCGTTCATGAAGTCACGATTTGCAGACCCACAAATATTCCTTCCTTAATCTTTGCTTCGGTGGTTTTTGTAAATTTTTCCTTTGCCAGTTTTATCCATACCTTTTTGCGAAATTCTTCATGTGTCCTAATTTGATATGTAAAGAGGGTAAATAAATATTTTGTGGATCAACAAGGCTTTTATGTTCGTTTTTATGACCTTCCAGTAATTGTTTGGTTGGCCAATCACGAACAATGTAGTGCTGATTGTGAGACGTAGCACGGCTGTCCCACTCGGAAAGAAAACAGCAGTATTTTGTGTGCCCTAGCTGCATTCTCAAAAGAGGAGCTATAACTTTGACGTCATCACAGATGTTCCACTTATACCTGTTATCTTCTATCCTGTTTAAGAGGTATTCCATATCCCATGTGATTCTTTTAGGTGAACTTAATGATCATGTATTTCTTCAGAATGTCTTTTATGAATGATATTATCCATCAATATGAGATATCATTCGATTTAGTTTAACCATAAGGCTATAGTAAGAGTTTGAATGGATCGCAGCGGAACCGTGACGTCATAGGGCTTATTGTTAGTTAAGGTAGCTTAGCGTACATTTTAATGTCACTGGACGCCATATAGTGATTTCAAGAGACATATGGCTTACACAGTTTTATTTGTGACATCAGGATCTACAATTGGATTGATTTTAATCAAATTTTTTGGAGACATTTTTGAGTAAATCAAATTTTTCAAAACATCGCCAAGAATAAACTACCCTTTATTTTTGTGCAATATAATTTTTATGAAAACAGGTCTGAAAAATATGATATAGTGCACAAATACGAGATATCATTCGATTTTATTTACGCGTTTGGGCTCTAGAACAGCGAACCGACCGACGGATAGACGCCATGGCGAAAACCACTTTTTTGGACTTAGGGACAACTAAAACGTGTATTTCGATCAAAAGCTCGAATTTTTTCACGATTACAATACTTTCTCAATATACTACGTATATGAAAAAGTAAATAGTAACAAAATGAGAGTTTGTTTGTTTTGTATTGAATCTTCTTTTGTTTAAAATATGTTCTTTGCGGGATTTATTCACTATAATAGGAAATGTCATATCTCAAAATATATACGTGATGGGAAAATTTTAAAAACAGATTCGTAATCTGCGTTTCGAACTACACCAGGGCCACCTCTTCTTTTTTCGGAGTCAAAAACTTTGTTCCTCAGTGTTATCATTAATATAAACTGAATCATGTTAATATAGTCTATTGTTTTATCAGCAAAAATATCTTTTTGCTAAAGTAAATGAATTAATGTTGAATTATATGATTGGAAAAAGTATCGATAATTCACTCATTCCATACGTTTTGATGGAAATTAACTAAAGACATTAAGGCTAAAGTCTAGAGCTAATATTTGCCTCATATTCCATACTAGTAAGGGCTCATGGTCAACTTTTAATGAGTCACAATATAAATGTCTATTTTATCATCATTGTACTTTGATTATTTTAAAGGTTGGTTAGAGTTACATAATTTACCGGACGGTATGTTTTGTAACATTTAACGTAACACAAATGTAAGGTTGAAAATAATATCAATGGCCTGTGTGTTACGATCTAAGCAAAACGAAGCGAAGCCGTTTGCCGCAATTGAAAAATAGGATCATAAATGAGATATTCCACATATACGATTGGACTCGCAAATGTGGCAAAACTGCTAGTTGCCATAATAGCTGAAATTTATAATGATAAACGTAAAGAATTTAAGTTTTTTGGATTCTGAACTAACCTTTTCGTTAATTCGAAAGGGATTCGAATTCTCTTAACACCCAAAGTAAAATTGCTTTGTTTTTTCCGTGCATACGTGTAATTGGAGTTTGTATCTTCATTCCTAAAATTACAAATTTTATTCAATTGAAGAAATTCAAGGTTCCTGAAATCGAACTCCGGGCTTTTATGAGATTAAAAATTTTTCTAGATCATAATTTACGATCACCTATGCCAGCACAAAATTTCAGTAATTAAATCCAATTGGAAATGTCTAAAAATTACTGACTTTTGAATTATTATACAGGGTTGTTACAAAGTCAGTGGCGTTTTAATTATTCCAAAGAACAAAATAATCAGTACCATAATTAAGCTTCATATTTATACTATTTTTCCATCTACGTGTCACGAACTAAGTCAGCGATTTTCAACCTTTTTCAACTCACGACACACTGAATAAGACGCTAAAATTGTCGAGGCACACCATCAGCTGTTTAAAGAGATTTTATCATATAAAAAACGAGTATTAAAATTGTGTTTTAAAGTTCAATAACTAAAATTCTAATCGTGTTATTAAGTATAAAGTGGGCAAGAAAATTTATTTAAAAATATAAACACGAGTACAATTAAAAAGTCTTTACTTTACTTACAATATTAGTATAGTGTTATCTGACATAGGAATTTTCAAAATCTTTTTTTCATATTCCTCGCCAAACATAATATTTACAATTTTACAGCATGTTGGTAAAATTACTGACTCTGCAATTGTGTGCGATTTTAACTTTTTTGCAACGATTTCTGCAATAGCATGGCTTGCTTCTTGAGCTTTGTCAGAAATAGTTGTGGTTTTGGTAAATTGTTTAGCCCCGTGTGTTTGATCAGCTATAAGCCTTTTAAAACATTCAATTGGTTTCTTGCATAAATATGAATGCTTTGTGTGAAGGTGTCAGCTTACTTGGAACCATCGCTTGGTTTTCCATTTTCTCACCACAAACAATACACATAGGACGTGGCTGTTCTTCTCCAGATGAAATGAATCCGAAGGACAAATAGTCTTCATTATACTGGCGCACGACGGTTTTAGAACTAACACTAACGGAACTATGTGTGTTACTACCAGTACTAGTGCCAGCCACACTTGATTCGTTGTCATAATCTAACTTACTTTTTTTAATTAGAAATTTGTCCATGTCTAAGAAGCCCAGTAAAAAATAAAAATACCATTAAATTCAGAAATAACAAAACTAAAACGAAATATAAATCACAAATTAATAATGCACTGGCGAAAACGCACACAGAATAACACAACCGATCCCAACAACAGCTGACTCAAAACTGACTCAAGACTCAGTGTTGCCAGATGTCCCACTCAAAATTATAAAATTTCTGTAACTCAATTTTTTTGCTCGCATCTTTCCGACCCTCCCGAAACACATGTGTGCCGCAGCACAGTGGTTGAAAACGTCTGCACTAAGTGTACAACTGTGCATAGCTAATAGACGAGTCAAATTAGACACTTTTTTGACGGTTAAGGGAAATAATTCATAAAGTTTTTAAGCTTGGCATATTTGTCCGTTAGGAAAACCTAACTAACCTATCAAAAGTTGACATGCCTGTCGTGTACGCGTCGGCCGCTATGCACAGTGGGACCAAATCCGAAAAAGCTGGCCAAAAGTCATTTTTTCATACTCCAAAATCTCTTTAAAATGCTTTGTACAATGAATAACAAATGATTAAACTATCATTTAAAACATCTGTAGTCAAAATTGTTGACATAGTTCTTCCTTTATAAGCATGCAAACTTTGAATGTGATCTCTCCGGTTTATTGCGAATTTTTTGACATTGTTAGGTTTGAAATTTTCATAGCTCAAATATCTTACGAGAAAAAGATGGCAGCTCTTCGGCACGATTTATTAGTCACTCTGATGTATCTAGTATACGATGTGCAAAATATTTTTCTTTTATAATCATGAAAATGTGAACATTTTCCGATTTTATATCTTAATATGAAATGTAGAAAAAAACTTATGCATGAATCACAGCTATGAACATATAAAAAAGTTCCAGACGAATCCCTGCTGATTTTTTTGTAACACTTATTTCCTTAATTTATGCAAATAAAGGGGGAGAAAAAGTTGGCTGCACATATTTGCCCCAATTGTTTTTAAACTCCATGATGCACTAACAGTACACCGACATTATCCGAAACTGAACGTGTTTTCGCAGCTCTGCGAGCGACGCTTACCAAGTGCTTACAAAAATTGTTTACATTGTTGAAGATGACAGCTGCTAAACTAAACTGACGAACGTAAGGGATACGGGTATAGTCACCGCGGAATAATGACGTCACCCATATCACCTACGGGCATACTCACAGTCTTTAATCCAAGAGTAAATTCGCGTTTTCCCTTATTCCTTCAGTTGAATTAATACAAGAACGAAAATCAAAACACTAGTGTATATTATATGCTTGCATTCAGCAAGAAGTTCAACCTAATTTGAAGATACTTAACATTATTTTCATATTTTGCAAAGTATGGTTCTCGAGATGGAAAAAGCAATAATAGTTTTATTTTTCATTTTACTCTGTCTGGGCGTATACTTCTCCGGAGACTACATTGTTGCCACAATCGCATTAGACACTTTATTAATCGGCATCGGATTTTGCAGTTAATGGTTGTTAAATATGTCGTACACTAATTTCATAACCTACTAGTTGTTTCGAATCGTGCTATGTTAATATGCTCTGAAATCAAATCAAGATTACTCCAACAATATATTTTTCGTTTTACAGTGTTTTCTATACGATGGCGTTCAGGCCAACTAGGAGAGAACATTTTAATTCATCTTCTCATTGCAAAATATTGTTTTCTTTACACCTGTGAGTTTTGGGCCACCTTTTTCGGAATTGGTCCCACTGTGCTATGGCCGGACTGGCCTTTCACGAATAACTCGGAAACGGTCAAATCTATGGCGAAACTGTACGTAGACAAACTTGTAAAGAATAACATTTCCTACAATAAAGGTTCTTTGCAGTTTTTTTGCTACTGCGATGGTATAACGTTTTTTGCGAAACGCAGACCGCGCGCTGTCTTAAAATCAAGTGCGGTGAGCTCGTTTCCACACCACCAGCTGTGGTCGAGCTCCAGGCGCGTTTTTTATATTTTTATCCCCTTGAGGCACTAATCCAATGTTTATTTCAATTACTTAACATAATTAATAACGAGGAAATAGCTTGTAGAGATAAGGCTCTATTTAGGGCCGCTTTAGATATTTGTAGGTGTTGGTTTTTTATCTATTTTAACAGCAACTCAAATGTTCATAGTGGCCCTATCTATTACATAGCGATGTTTGTACATTTTATTCATCACATATTGTATATTAGATTGATAATATATATATGATTATTCAGATCATAATGTATAAGATTATAATACTTATACTGTTGAAGAAAAATAAAGTTTTTAGCAATCAACAAACAAAGGTACGGTACTGCATAAGCATACAACTCAAAACATGATGTTCCCCTCGGAGCAGGTTCCTCCAAGTGGTGAGGGGGGTACACACCTTCATCACCTTTTTTCATGTATCACCAGCCATCTTATTATTTCTTTTCATTCATTTCTTGCCGGCCCTCTCTGTGCGCGGAACGCCTGCCCATGTGTTTGCCGTGCATGGATACCCGTGTCGTTGGAGGAGGGGATCCTGGTAGTTGAGGGATTCTATTGACTGCGGCCGTGGATACCAACACACTACTTTGGCCCTGAATTCAGCTAAACGGGTGACTAGGAGCTAGCTCACTCCTAGTCAATCGGCTTGTCGTCACGTAAGTGCCGGTGGGGCGAGTTTGGGGACCATGGTCTTCCAAGCTATATCTCCCAGGTAGCCCTGGCGCTGAAGTTCAGCGTCCCCCTAGTTGGGCTCCGTGGTGGGTGGGGTCCTGAGAGATGAAATAAATATCTTACATAACATGGGTTCTAAATCTCCAGAACAAAAGTGTTCTATTATAATGAGTAAAAGACCG
Source organism: Tanypteryx hageni (assembly GCA_028673005.1). Taxonomy (NCBI): domain Eukaryota; kingdom Metazoa; phylum Arthropoda; class Insecta; order Odonata; family Petaluridae; genus Tanypteryx; species Tanypteryx hageni. The sequence continues at coordinate 96,191,476 of CM054112.1, read as the reverse complement.
AGGTCTGAAAGCCCGGTAAAGAATGTGAGTAATTTAGACAGCTGTGCTGCAGTTGCATCTAATGCATCTGCGCCTAAATATTTAGTAGTCAAACGTACGGAAACTGAGGAAGACTTCCACAAAGTTTCCCCATTCTTAATTGCTAGGGCAATTAGGGGAGCTATTGGGGAAGTAAACGACATAAAGAAACTCAGGAATGGGACTCTGCTTATCGAGAATGTGAACGACATCCAGTCCAGAAAACTGCAATCAGTAGAATCTCTGAGTACCATCCCGGTTAAAGTTGAGGCACATCAGAGCCTCAACTTTAGTAAGGGTGTGGTGTATTCCTATGACCTTTTGGGGATAAGTGAGGAAGAGTTAGCATCTGAGCTAGCCTCAGAAGGGGTAATCAAAGTAGATAGGATCAAAGTAAGGCGAGAGGGTATGTTAAAACCCACTCCTACCTTGATCCTGACTTTCTCAACTCCTCAACTCCCAGTGCAGATCGCTGCTGGGTATATAAAGCTGTGTGTGAGACCGTATGTGCCAAACCCAATGCGGTGTTTTAACTGTTTACGGTTTGGCCATACTAAGTTGACATGCAATAGAGAGAAGATCTGTGCCGACTGCGGCCAAAAAGCCCATGAGGGGGCACCCTGTTCATCTGGGCCTCATTGCGTCAACTGTCAGGGTAACCACACAGATTGGTCAAAGGACTGCCAAACCTTGGCTTTCGAAAAAAAGGTACAAGAAATCTGGGCAATAAGCAAAGTCTCGGTTGCAGAAGCAAGAAAGCAGGTGAAGCTGATGGCTCCACCTCCACCTATACCTTTTGCCAAGGTTGTGGCCAGTCCTAGCGCAACCCAAGCTGCTTTTGACAAACTTCAAGAGATCGTCAAGGATCTGCTTGAAGAACAGAAACGCCTGAGGGAAGTGATAGCAGAGCTGCAGAAGCCCAAGACCACTTCCCAAGAGAAAGCAGCAAGCAGTGATCCCTCAAAAGGTCATAGGAAGAAAGAAAATGTCCTAAAACCAATCTCCTCAGTTTCTCAAGGGGAACTGCAGAAATCCGAGAATAAATCCCCAACTAAAATAAGAGCTAAGCCGATAGACTCATCCATATCTCAACCGGAAGATATGGACTTGGCATGCCTATCGGATAGTGATGCCAACCTCTTCCGAGTACAGGGAAGAGGGAAAGGAAAGAAGAAACTGGCTATAAAAAGGTGGATAATATAATAATACAATGTAATTGTAATGGTTTTCGATGCCACTTTCCTGAACTCCGTATTCTCCTATCAGAGTTATCAGCAGTGTGTGTTTCTTTTCAGGAAACACGATTCAGGGAGACTGACATAGTCACACTCAGAGGTTACTCATTGTATAGGAAAGACCTCGTGAGTGCCCAGCATGCTCATGGAGGAGTGGCTATGTTGGTCCATAACTCGAGATACTCAGAGGAGGTAACTCTCAACACAGAACTGCAGGCTATTGCAGTTAGAGTTGCTCTCCCTCAGCAGGTGACCATTTGCTCCTTGTATTTGCCCCCTAATGAAAATGTTACAAGAAGGTCAATTCTGGACCTCATAGATCAGTTGCCACCTCCACTTATTCTTATGGGCGACTTTAATGCCCATAATTCTGAGTGGGGGTCGGAGAAAACAGATCGTAGGGGACGTCGCCTGTCTGATATTTTCTCGAGCCTGGATCTGGTGATACTTAATGATGGTAGTGACACTCACTTCAGTGCTAGCAGCAGGTCATTTTCAGCGATTGACCTAACAATCTGTTCTAGCACACTCGCTCCATTATTTGAGTGGGAGGTGCACCAAGATCTATGTGGCAGTGATCATTTCCCGATTATCCTGAAACAATTATCACCCAATAGTTCCGATTTGCGTTGCTCTAAATGGGCAATGAAAAAAGCAGATTGGGCAAAATTCTCCAATGCCATTCAGTTCAGGGAAGAACAATTCTCCTCGGTGGAGGAACAAGTGGAGCATGTCACGCAAGCTTTGATACTTGCAGCAAGCATGAGCATCCCAAAGTCTTTTCCTCGACTCAGGCGAGTTCCAGTCCCGTGGTGGAATGAGGAATGCTACAGGGCGATACGTGACAAACGACGGGCTTTTCGTGTCTTCCGTAACCACCCCACCGAGGGGAACATGTTGAAGTACCTTAAATTGAAGGCACTGGCACGCAGGATAATCAGGAAATGTAAAAGGGAATCTTGGAAGAAATATGTATCAACCATTACGAGTTCTACTCCAGTCTCTGAAGTATGGGAAAAGGTGAGGAAGATAGCCGGTCGAACATCTTCCCACATGATTAGTGGACTGTTGGTCAATGGCATGGTTTCCGTATGCAAAACCGAAATAGCCAACGAGTTAGCATCTTTTCTGTATAAAGCATCCAGTTCACAACAAATGCCACTGAGATTTCTTGCTCAAAAAGATGAGCTAGAACGGCAGACTCTCAGATTTGCTTCCCAGAGCAATGAGAGCTACAATGTCCCATTTAATATGTGGGAACTGGAAAGTACTTTGGCAGAGATGCGTGACAGCGCTCCAGGGTTGGACACCATCCATTATGACATGATACGTCACCTAGATCCCCCTGAGAAGAATTATCTCTTAAGGATGTACAACCGGATCTGGGTAGAGGGCCACTACCCCACGCAATGGCGAGAAGCCATTGTAGTGCCTTTGCTAAAGCCCGGGAGGGATACGAAACTGCCAGAAAGCTATCGACCTGTGTCGCTCACTAGCTGCCTTTCTAAAGTCATGGAACGAATGGTCAATAGACGACTGGTTTGGTTCTTGGAATCAAATAGTCTATTGACCAACATTCAGTGTGGTTTCCGCCGCCACCGTTCCACCACCGATCATCTGGTGAGATTGGAAAGAGCAGTATGTGATGCCTTTATAAAGAAGCATCACCTTGTTGCACTTTTCTTTGACATCGCCCGGGCTTATGACACCACATGGAGATTCGGCATCCTTCGCACACTACATTCATGGGGTTTACAGGGTAACCTTCCCAATTTTATCAAGAGCTTTCTAGAGGAACGTTACTTCAGGGTGCGTATCGGGAACGAAACTTCTCGATCATTCGTTCAAGAGAATGATGTTCCACAGGGGTCTATTTTGAGTGTGACGTTGTTTGCTGTTGCCATAAATGGAGTGGCCGAGTGTATTCGGTCCCCGGTAGAGGGAAGCCTCTATGTACACGACCTTGCCGTGTATTACAGCTCGCAAAACATGGCAGCGGTTGAACGCCAGCTACAGCTGACGATTAACCGACTTAAACATTGGGCCACAAACAACGGATTTACATTCTCAGTGAACAAGACAGTATGTGTCCACTTCTGTCGTGTTCGCGGCCATCACCTGGACCCATCGCTGTCAATAGCTGGAACCGAGCTGCCATTTGTCGAAACAGCATCCTTTTTAGGAATGCTTTTCGACAGAAAATTAACTTGGCGTCCTCATTTGAAGCTTCTGAAGGCAAGATGCCAATCTTCCCTGAATCTATTACGCGTTCTCAGTCATAAATCCTGGGGAGCTGATCGAGCAGTTTTACTGCAGCTCTATCGATCACTTGTCCGCTCCAAATTGGACTACGGGAGCATCGTATATGGTTCTGCCAGACCATCGGTGATCAGAACCATTGATGTAGTTCACCACACAGGGATACGTCTGGCTACTGGTGCTTTTAGAACTAGCCCCATAGCGAGTATCCTCTGTGACTCTGGTGAACCTTCACTGTACATACGCCGGAAACTGTTAGCTAGCAATTATGTTGCAGCTTTAAGCTCTAAGCCAGATCATCCGGCTTACGGAGCAGTTTTTGGTGACCGTTATGTGCAGTTGTATGACACCCGTGTCCTTTCTGTAAAACCCTTGGCTTTGAGAACTCGTAACATATTCAGGGAGGAATCCTTCGAGATGCCTGCGATGCCAAGAACAGAAAATAGTGTATTCCCACCTTGGATGTTGGCTCGCCCCAACATCTTATACTCTCTTGCCAGATTAGATAGGCTTCGCACTCTAGCTGTTGAATACCAACGTGAATTTGAAAGGCTCTATGCAAGGTATCAGCCATTCACTGCTATCTACACGGATGGCTCCAAGCAAGGTGAGCATGTAAGATGCGCTTTCACTATCGGAAACCGGTCACACAAATTCCGATTACATCCGCTGAGTGGGATATATACAGCGGAATTATATGCTCTGTTGAAAGCACTGCAGTTTGCATATGCATACCCCAGCAGGGAATATGCCATATGCACAGATTCCTTATCTGCTTTGAATGCAATACAGTCTATGTATCCTACACACCCATTGGTGCAGCAGATTCAGACATCCCTAATGGATCTAGGTTCTTTAGGGGTGAGCGTGATTTTTATTTGGGTGCCAGGTCACGTTGGTATTCCAGGTAACGAGAGAGCAGACAAGGCAGCCAAAGAGGCAGCTAATAAGGAAGCAATAGCCTTTTCTCAAGTTCTTGTCAGCGATGTCAAAGTATGCCTCAGACAGCTATTTTATCGAAAGTGGCAAGAAGAGTGGAATGGTGTTTTCTCAAATAAACTCAGGGCAATAAAATATACTGTACAGCCATGGCGATCCTCCTCTAGGCCTTCGCTACTGGAAGAGGTCGCCATTACCCGACTACGCATAGGTCACTGTTGGTGGACACACAGTTACCTATTGCGATCTGAGGAAGCCCCTGTTTGTGAGACATGTGGTACTACACTTACAGTATCACATATTTTATTGGACTGCATTCGATTCAGAAATGAGAGGGAGAGGGTGCATCTACCTATGAACCTTTCTGTTGCTCTGGGAGATGATCCACAATTGCTGAGAGGCCCTTTTACAGTCTCTCTCAATCTGGTTTTAATGAATTTATTATATTTATTTATTTATGTCATAGATGAGACATGGGGATAGTTTTATTTTATTGTATTTTGTCCCATCCAAAAAATTTGTGTCGTGTGGAACTTTGATATTCCGCAAAAGTGAATGAATCATTACGGTAAGGGTATGGCGATAATAGCCCAAGAGGCTGATTCGCCATTCAACACACACACACACTCAAAACATGATGTTCGAGGTGCGTTCAAGTTATAAGGTCTCCAAATTTATTTCTCACAAAATAATCAAAGTATATGATTGGGACTGCTTTTAACCCCTCAAGCCCGGAGGAGATTTATTAAATCCCACCCGTACGGCCGGATGAGGTTTCTAAATTTTCACGATTGCGTTGCAAAAACGTTCGAGATAATTGAAAAAATCATAAATTTATAAGTTTTCTCTCGATTTTTCTGATTTTTTTGTGGATTTACGAAAAACACGAAATTTTGTAAATATCCATTTTTCGTATCATATTTTCCAAACAAACATTGTTGCAGTAGAAGAGAATGTACTATCGGGTGAAAAAGTAAATGCAAGGGCTATGCGGGATTGCCTATGCGACACCCTGCGAAATCGCCGGTATGAGAAATTTTGAAGTCAAGCAAATCATCTGCCATTTCCTTAGCTCCAAACACACGCTGTGAAAGCAATGCGTGTCTGGTGGTATTATACACCACGTCATAGCTCTGTGTTGTTATGGATATCAGGAATAATAACGTATTTAGAATTGAAGTAAAGCAGACTGTTTTAAGCTATGCTTTACTTAATCGCTATGGTTGCAGTTTTTCACTCGAGCGCTTGCGCAGCATAAGTTGCCGCGCTCGTCTGATCACAAGTCTCATATTCACAGATAGGCGGATCTGGAGTTCGAGTCCCGGCATATAATTAATTATTTTTTTTTATTAAATGTATTTGATTTTCTCTCAGGACTCTTATTAAATGTTAGTTATGCCAAAATATTCTCCTTAATTGGAAATGATTTTTGGAATTCAGAATTTTAGCATTTATCATCGCGACCAAGGTTCTAGAGATGACGGTGTCCTCTTACGATTAGCCATAAAAAACAGTTTAAAATTGAAAACTAGACCCAATCTCCGAATTAACTATGAAATTGAATGGGCTAAAATAACATCCTCGGGAATTAAAACACTTATTGGCGTTTCCTATCCTCCTCCAAATAGTGGAATTGAATCTCGCTTTTTTTCTCTTACCCAATAAGCAAATGGGGGGGATTTCAAATTATCAATCGACTGGACTGGAGGTGGCCAAGTCTCCAAGAACAACTTCGATTCGTGGTTTCTCGAGCACTTATCGAAAGTGCAGGCATGTAATCAGTGCAAAATCTGTTGCACAAGGAAACTTACAATTTACAAAAGTTTCGGTTGGTAGGAATGTGCTTTGCTCAGACTACTAGTTCCTTGAAAGGACCTTTGAACCCTCCTCCACGCAAAACCCTTCATACCTCCCCCACCTGACCGTGAGGGAAGTTTGACTTGCAACCGCGCGCTTTCCCTCATTGCCTATAATTTACTTCTGCCGTAGTCACTCTTAAAAGTCCTCGATTCGAAAAACAATTAAAGTAGGAAAAACATCCTTTCCAAATATGACACAATATATAAATGTAAATGCTGTAAATATTAATATTCTCTACAACCTTTTTTTGAAACAATCTTTTAACACGTTCGTTGCAGTCCAAAAATCTAACGTAATTCCTTGGCAAACTGCCGCAATTATCGGCCCTTTCCTTGCTTTTCCTGTTGCCTGCCCCATGCGATTCGAAAGGGGAGTTGAATGACATGTTGACGCATGACGAAGCATCGGCGTTGCCGTATCGTCTCCCTAGTTTGCGTGCGGTTTCTTCGCCTAGAAGCGCTCTTAAGAGAGATGCATTTAACTGCTTCCACGTACATCCTGCATGAAGGGTTGGCATTGTTATAACGAAGAGCTGCGCACTGCCTCTCACCTTTTAATTTAAAATTTCCTATAGTGTTATAGATTTAAAGCACGAAGGATGCAGATAGTATAGTATTTCATAACGTGTTTATACGGAGAAATAAAATTGAAGGCAGATTGACTGAGAAATGGAACGTTCTTGGGGTCTAAGGACGCCAGTTAATATTTGCCGTTCCAGTGAGTGACCACTCGGAGCGTCTCTAGCTTTGGATCTTCAACTTAAAAAATGCCGTCGAATTTGTTTTGTAGGAATTTTCCTATTCAACTTTACCTTATCTCTTGCTTGTCCAAACGAAATGCTTTCCCTCGGATTTCTGCCTCTAGAAGTATTTGACCAAAGGGTCACTGCTGCTTCGCGTTTAGGCCACCTGAGTGCTGCCTGATCAATTAGGCGTCCAATTGTGATGTGCGTCAGTGGGAATATACCTGGATTGTGCCAGTAGCTGTCCTTGGACGCATCATGGTGGCAGAAAAACGACGCCGATGTGCTCAACCTAGAATGAATAGTTTTGTTACACAGTATCTTTACGTCAGTATTCGAATAAAAATTTTTCGATATTTCAATCTCAAAGACAGAATTTTATATGTTAATTGTATATTTAGCTGAAGAGGGCAACACTTTCTACTACACTTGATCTTTCCTATGTGTGTATTATCTTATAACTACATTTCTCTATGGCGAAGCTTATGCAATTTGCTATATTTATGATTTTTTTAAATACTAGTGTAATTTCCCTTCGGAAATGACAGGTAGGCATTAAATTTAAACACTTCAAGATGAACGCCTGAGCTAAGTGTTAATTCAAAATAGCCAGATAAATAAATCAATCGGTCATTGTCAACATTTACGTAATCTTAGAAAATATATTGAATTATATCTTTATTATTACACATTGATGATTTTACACGTCGGTTCAAGTTATTTGCGTAATTTTGCAGACCATTTCCCTTGGACAATTGATCGCAACACAAAAATACCTTTAAAAATAAAATCAACAACTTATTTGTTGCTATGTAAAAAAAAACTAAATTGTGTATAGCTATTGGAAAAAGGAATTACGATGATTGTTTCCACTATAAAGAAAATACTAGTTTGTTACAAAGAATATAAAAATTCTAATGCAACAATTTAAAAGTATTTTTTAAAGTTCTGATGCGCATACATCAATTGTTTCTTTCCTTACAACTTACGATAATATATAAGCGTTCTTTAATATATTTTATAGGAACAGGCTTTCCTTGTATACATGTAATCAAAATCTTACCTAAAATTGGCATGTGAAAACTGTTCATTAATGTGTATGTTCCATATTATACCACAAAGTTGGGAAAATTAAGTCGTGTTGTATTTTCTTGAGCTGTTTCTTCTTTTCCATTTTTCAAGAGAGTAGAATAATCTGCGACCTGAAGCTATTTGGATTTCCAGTTCTACTTACATACAGCTACAGTGGCGCCAAATCTTGGGAGAGAGTAACAAGAAATTGTAAAATTACAATTACCTGAATATTTCGGAAACAAACAAAGGGTTTCTTTCGCTTTTTAGGCGTTCTTTCACAGCGAAGCAGCAATAGCGTAACGCCTTATGGGCACGTCTGATCCGTCCGTCCGTTGTAACTTTCATCTCCTAAACCGTTGGACGGATTTTAATTCAATTACGTCTGAGTGATCATTATTAAAATTTATCGCACAATTGTGATTTTTAACTGAATTCGTCAATTATAACTTCCTCTTTGCATAATTACTTTAGTAAACTTATACTCGTATCTTGTTAAATGGCATCCGTCAAGCAACAATGATATATCAAACTTTTCTCTCCCTAGCTCTTATATGATTTGTCAGGTATAGAATAAAAAATGTATTCGGATAGAAAACAACATTTACTACAAGAAAGTTCACAAGACTACATACCTACGAGTTATAGTTTCGGAGACACAAATTCTAGAGAATCTCGCGCAAAACATCGCATATTTTGTTTACATCGATCTGAGGCGGTTCTCTTGGCAAACAACAATTAAAATCCATGTTTTTCTATTTTATGCTTTTATATGATCTATGAGGTATAGTTTAAAAACTTTATTCGGATAGAGGACAACATTTATTACAAGTTAGTCCCCGATACCACATAATTACGAGTTATGGCTTCGGAGATAAGAATTCGAGAAAATCCCGAGAAAAACATCGCATATTTTGTTTACATAGATCGCGAAGACGGTTCTCTCAGCAAACAACAATTTAAAATTCATATATTTCTCTCCAATGCTCCTATATGATCTGTGAGGTATAGATTAACATTTATTTGGATAGAGAACAACGTTTACTACAAGTCCCCGACACCATAAAATTACAACCCATAGTTTCGGAGATAAAAATTTCAGAATCGCCCTATCTTTCGGGACCGTTTCATACGTAATTTCCATTAAGAACGCCTTTGAAATCTCTGTGTATTCTATTTATTATTTCACGTCCTTCTGAGTCTTTCAAGGTTGAGTTGTAGTTAGGATTAGTTTTATTCCACTACCTCTACATCCCGATTTATCTCGCATTATTTCCAAGAATTTTGTCATCTCATTCTCTTTGATCACTTCCGCTGCTTTGCTGAACATATACTCATCTAAGTAATTCTCAAATTACTTTTCCTTGCGTATTTCGGTATTTCTGACTTTCGATGACTCCAGTTACTCTATAAAGTATTGGTGTGGGCTTCTGCCCAGGTCCACGAACTTTAAACTCAAATTCATTTCGAAATAAGCGAATTCTTCCTCACCTAGTCTATCGTTGGCCTACCAGCAATTGCTGATGGTTGTTCCTCCAGTCTTTATCTATTCCTTCATCAAACCTATTAACTTTTCTGCGCTTCTGTCGTTAACAACCTCAAGGAAAGCCTTCCCACTTTCCCTCTCCACACCACCGAATACCCATTTCCTCAGTGATATTTCCGTTTCTCAAATTTGTTTTCGTCTATCTCCACAATTTCGTTCGGCCCGCCTATTTTTTCTGAATAGGTTTCCATGTAACGAACTAGAGCCTCTTTATATATATATATGTTTACTTAACAGTTGAATGCAGATATACTTTTTGGCTTTTGCCAACGATCTTCAGTGATCGACGCTTGACGGATTTTTATGACATTTAACAAAAAATGAGTTGAAGTATATTTGGACCCTTATGTGAAGTGAAACTTCTAATGATCTAATACGACCCAAAATCTCATTTAGACGATGAGATTATCTCATAATAAATTTCATTAAAATCCGTGAAGCGGTCCTATAGATGAAAGGTACGACAGACGAGTCGTACCCATTTAAGTATTTATTCAAATAGATGACAGCATCAACCAATAAAAGACAGCGATAGCATATAATTACGATAAAAGTTTCAGAAACATATAACGTATTTTGTTTACATCGATTGCCGCGGAGATTTGTTTTAAGAGCCAAAATAAAAAAAACATTTTTCCCAAGCTCTTTTATGGTCTATGAGGCATCGGATAATATTCGGCTAAAGGACAACATTGGCACAAAAATGTTGGCGAAAGCACATAAGTAAGATAGTTTTGAAGATGAGAACTATTGCAACTGGTCTTGAATCCAAGTACTTTTGGAAAAAAATAAATGCCTCATTGTTCTTGAGCTCGAGAAGACGAGCAAACACGTACCGAACTTTGACCCATTCGATAGATGCTGTTAGTGTATAAGCGTATACATACGCGCTTTCCTCTAGCTGCTATTGGCGTGCTACGCACACTATAAAATTAATAAAAAGGATAAGAATAAAGACGAATATTACTAAGCGTTTCATTTTGCATGAAATAAACGGAGTAAGAATAAAGAGAATATTATTAAACATTTCTTTTTTCATAACTCATTTCAAAATTCCAAAAATTGAGGCATCCCACAATTTGTTCATGATATATTTACGAATTCTTCAGTTGCTATGGGAATGGTTTGTTATCTAAATCTCTTTTATCTTCCGTCTTTCAAACAGAAGACAATTTCGGAAAAGCCACATATTACCATAATATGCCAATTTAAATTTTTGTATTACAAATATTATGCACATTGTCGCACCTGAACTAAACGCTGGCACGTTTTTGTTATGAATGTATATGATAATATTTTGTTCATTAAAAATATTCTGATATTTACCATCAAAAACATCCGAGAAAGTAATTTGAAATATTGGTAGGGTTTTGTAAAAATAAGGCTACTTTCCATTTTATTCTTTCACGTAATGTCGGTTTAATGGAAAATAAATGTGTTAACCCTTCAACGTGAGGTAATGGTAGAACTACGAGTAGAGATGAACGCGCTTACATAACTGCGATTTAAACGCACTGTGGTATGAAGTTTACTGCGTGAACTTATTATAATTCACAGTCGCCACATCGGCAAACGATCCAAATATAATAAAATCCCAGGTTCGTTCGTTCGTCCGTTCGTAACTGGTGGTAAAAATACATTAAAAGACGAATAACTTGATCAAATGTATCCATATAACAATGAAATTTGGCAGAAATGGTCTACTCATAAGTAAAAATGCTCCGACGAAGAAAAATTTACGAAAAACGTCCAGAGTTCGAGTCCATGGCTGGTGATACATTCCCCATAACATAACCCGTAGAAAACGATTTTTCGACCTGCAGGCTTTTTTATTTTGCAAAATTATATTAGAAGTAATTGACTTACGATCTTCGGATAAAAGTCATTTCAAAGGAAAATTAACGAAAATTCTTATTCTTATCTTCGATTTTTACTTTCGGTTGGAAATCGCTCGAACTTTGCATAAAAATTCAAAATTTCATCAAAATATTGCGTTTTTTGTGAAAGGTTCCCATGACGAAAGAACAGATTGTTGAACTCGAGATCCTCATTATTCTATGCCTTCTTATATATAATTGAATCATGAAAATTTAAGTCCCCTTGGTCACAATACACCATATCATGGAAAATTAATTCCAGGTGAGGATCGCACATTCACAAAAACTGTCTTTTTAAAACAGATGTTACACTAATCATTAAATCTTCAAACAGGTTTGGCCAAAAATAAACAATACAAAACAATGAAATTTTAGTTTGAAAAATTAAAAAAGAAGTCTTTTCATTCACTTTGTTTTTCAGGAGAAAACTTTCACACTCGAATTTCTATTTTTAGATTTCTATTACCATCCAGTCATTTTTGACGGGTCGTCGCTAGTATTATTATAATGATTTGTTACTGTTACTTGTCTGCTCAAACAAGCAGACCTTTCTAAAATTTCCTCGTTAAGCATTGGATTGTTTTTCTCTACCAAAAACTCCCTCCCTATTTTAAAGAAGTAGATCACAAAAAATTACACCATGATGACAAACCGGCTGTAACAAGGTAATTTGTTTTTCCGCACAACTTAACGTACGTCACAATCACTGTTTTACGCCGATTCCGCAATGAAACGACACGATTTATATCTAGTTAAAAAAGTTCATGATAACGGGCCGCGGATACAAAGGCTCAAGGCCAATCGTATAGGAAGCAGCTCTTACCGTCTACGCACTAAGACCCCGACGCTCCATGTCAAAAGCCTCATCACTGTCGCGATACGATAAGTTGGTCGGCGGTGGTCTGCTCGTCAGTCGCTCGTAATCGACTCGTTGACTCGTGTTTCTCTCCGCCACTGCTCAGATCGAGGATGTAGTGACTCGCTAGCTCTCGCGTCGGTAGACTGTCCTTATCTATGTTGCTCGCGTATTCAGAGCGATCGCGCTTACGTGGAGGGTTAGAGGAGAAAGATAATGAAATAATTTTGCTTTTGGAGGTCGAGTGCGTATCATTGCTTCCTCTTTCTGTCACTGGTGCGCTCTCAGTCAGCCATTCGCTCAAAGGCATGCGGAAGGCGGGTTTACAAGGAAACATAAACTGGCGCTAGTATTTAAATATATCATTGTTTATTTATATTTATAGTTGTAGCCAGTGCTGGTGAAGTTTTGACGCAGATCTTCACATTTATTCCTCCTGTCGGTAGCAATTACAGATGCAGCAATAGGATGCCAATAACACTGTTTACGTAAGTAGAAATGATACGGCGGATGCCGGAATGTAATTAAAACCAAAGGCATTGAAATAACAGACGTAAAATAAAATGTTTGTTTTTTCTTATGTCATTTCAAATAGATTTTATTTAAGAATTCTAGGAGCTTTACTTGATACCTTTAGTTTTTGTAATGGAACACATTTGATATCAATATTTCTGATCTACTTGGAAATTAAAAAAAATTCTAATTGAGATATTTTTGCTGGAGTTGGTCAATAAGTACTAAAAAATTTGTGTGAATATTTCATAGTCAAGTTAAATAGTCGATTTTCAAGTTTTAAAAATTTCCCCCCCTAAATGTTTACGTAAACATGTGCTCTTCGCATATTAGGTCAACATCTCTATTGTGTGTTTTGCTAGCTACCTCAGCCGTCATATAAAACTGACGGGGTTTATTTGGCCTCGCCTCGCTATATGGCTTACACATCTCACTGAAATCCAAAATCTTGGGAAACACGAGTTAGTCGGTTTTACTTGAATCTTTTTCCGCTCATCTTCTGAAAGAATGAAGCTGAAAAGGGATACTATGTGAGTGAAGAAAATGACGTGAGATGTATTATAAAATCAAACCTGATTATAATTTACGGGTCACGGTTGATGGTAATAATTTAAATAGATAAAGTTTTTTTTAAGGTTGGTAAGCACCAAAATAGGTTTAAAACTTCGTGATATCTTCCTAACTTGCTCTTCGTTATTTAAAAAAATTTGTATCCCCTTTGATATTTGCATCGTATGTCATCTGTAAATTTATATTATTTCTAGCAGATTTGCCCGTCAAATATGATCTGATATTTTTACTACTACCTTTTTCCATTGAAATATTTTTTTTTTAATTAGCGGTATTAAGATAAATTAATCGCTTATAAGAAATGCATTCTCGTAGAGAATTTAACATTTTCAATAAAATTTCAATATAAAATAACATTTTACAAAATTATATTGCTTACAAACTTTTCTATAAACATGTTTTAAAAAGAAAACAGTATAAACGTATATTGTATTCCTCAATTGATATTTACAAACAAAATGAGGAAAAATAATCTTGATTAACATACCTTTTTGTAGCTTTTAACTTTATACCTCTTAAAACTAAATGTCAAGAACAGATTTTATGAACAGATACCGTTTACAAAGTTTTTTACAAACATGTTTTAAAAAGAAAAAAATATAAACATAAACATTCCTAAATTGTTATTTACAAACAAAATAAGAAAAAGTAATGGATGGATGGATGGATGTCATGTCACCCCTGCCAGGGCGCGAAGAGCAGTTCCCAGCGCTGCCGCGCTGTTGCCTGCTAGGAATCCTGAAGTGTAGAATCACGGTGCTTGAGTCACGGCACAATGAAAAGGGAGGTAATTTAATTTAGGTAACGGAAAGGGATAATTTTGGTTTTTTATGTGGGCCTGCTGCTGGCAATTCATAATCCCAGAGAGAGGAAAAGAGGGGGTTCGTGCATATTTGCATTTGGAGCAGATATTTATTGTTTAGGCGCCGTAGGAAGTCGGGAAGGGTAGGGATTTTCAGGTCTTTATGTAGATCATCGTTTCTTTGAAACCATCTGGCGCCAGTTATTAACCGTAGCATTTTATTTTGGAAGACTGTTAATTTCTTGATTTTGATTTTACCGCAATAAGACCATACAGGAGAAGCATAGGTCAGTATCGGGCGGATCATTGACGTGTAGAGGATGCATTTGGTCTTCATTGACATTGGGGAGCTTCTGCTGAGTATGCTATATAGGCCTTTCTTGATTCCGGTTGCTTTCTGGAGTGTTTTCTTCAAGTGGGAATTCCATGTTAATTTTTTATCCATGGTGACCCCTAAAAACGTTGCTTCATTCTTGCGAGGTATAATGGAGTTGTACAGTTGGAGGAGGGCGCCTTCGCCTTTTTTGGGGTGACGGGAGAAGACAACATTTATACATTTGCTGGGGTTAACTTTCAGTTTCCATACAGTCATCCAATCCTCAATTTGGCGCAAATGGTCCTGGAGTTGATCGCTGGCGGAGTTTGCATCCCAGTGGCGGGCAGCGATGGTGGTGTCATCCGCATACAGGTAAAGTTGGGTGTTGTCTGAGCGTGGGAGGTCGTTGACAAAGACATTAAATAGATTTGGGGGAGAGAACGGACCCTTGGGGTACTCCGGCAAGGCATGGAAAGGTGAGGGATGAGGAGGTGTTGATATTAACAAAGAATTTACGGTTCTTGAGGAAGGATTGCAGGATTTTGAGGAGGTAAAGCGGAGGTTCATAGGCAGACAGCTTGAAGAGGAGGGCCTGTGGCCAAACTTTATCGAATGCCTTTTCTAAGTCAAGAAAGGCGGCAGTTGTCAATTGGTTAGAGTTAAACCCATCTGTGATGTATTCGACGAGTCGTAAAATCTGGTGGGAAGTGGAGGTGCGTGATTGAAACCCGGCTTGTTCATTAATAATGAGGCGATTGGAGCGAAGAAATTGTTGAAGTCGGTTGTTGATTATCTTCTCAAAGACTTTGGCGAGCGTGGGAAGGAGACTAATGGGACGGTAAGAAGAAGGGTTGGTGGGATCCTTTTGTGGTTTTGGTATCATGCGGATCATGGCGATTTTCCAAGCTGAAGGAAAGTAGGAGCAGAGGAGGCAGGAGTTGAAAAGGTTAGATAAAAAGGATAAGAATTCATTGGGAAGGTTTTTCAGGACTTTGTTTGAGATCTTGTCCGAACCTGGTGCTGATTTTTTCTTGCTGGTTTTGATGATTTCAGCCACTTCTCCAGGGTAAGTGGAGAACGGATCAGAAGTAGGGGAATATTGCAGGTTTTCAATAAAAATATTAACGTCATCCTGATGCAGGGATGGTGAGGTGTTTTGGAAGGATTGCTGGAGATGTTCCGCAAATAGAGAGCATTTTTGTTGGTCAGTCGTGGCGGTCACTCCATTTTGATGCAGGGGAGGAGGTGATGTCCGTTTTTCTTTCAGACTTCGGGCAAGTTTCCAGACAGAGTTGTCTTCGCTGGATAAGTTGCAGATGAGGTTGTTCCACGATTGTTGGCGATGGGTTTTTACCAAGGAACGGACTCGGTTTCTTAGGGCATTAAAGAAGTTCCTGTCAACTTGGTCTCTGGTCTGTTGCCATGTTTTGCGCGCTGCATTCCGTCTTCTCATAACTGAAATTATCTCAGGGGGAAGATTTTCTGGAGATTTGATGGGGACATGGTAAGAGGCGGATTTCAAGGAGGAATGGATGGCTTGGGTCAGAGTTTCTACTGCATGGTCGATTGAATCAGGTGAGGACAATGGAAGGGACACAAGAATGGGTAGGTGGGAAAGGATTGTGCGTTTGAAGTAGTCCCAGTTGATAGCAGACGATTGGATATCAGATAAGGACGGTGAGAGGTCATAGATGGAGAGGATTGGAAGGTGATCTAGTTATCTAGTACAGTGAAGGAGGGAGGCTGGGGAAGATTAGATGTAAGGATGATGTCCAGGATATCAGTTGATAGGTCGGTGATATGCGTTGGCTGCAATGGAGAGAAGATTGAGAAGTTATATTGGTGTTGCAGTTGCTGAAGCCTAAGTCCTCTACGGTTCGATACCGAACATCCCCAGGCAGTGTGCTTTGCATTAAAGTCCCCCGTCAAAATGCTACGTTGCTTGAGAAGATGGAGCAAAGCTTTTCGATCCTTATGGGGATAGGTGGCGCCTGGTGGGTGGTAAATGGACCATACAGAAAAATGACCTCTGTTGGTTCGTATGTTAACACCCACTAGCTCAAGGGATTTGGTAGCAGGATTGGGGGTTTGGAGGCATTGAAGGCCTTTTCTTACCAGAAGAAGGACTCCACCTCCACGAATGTCAGAGGCGCGGTCAACCCTGAATTGGTGAAAGTTGGGAATGTAGAGTGAGTGGTGGGGTTTGAGCCTGGTTTCCTGGAGGGCGACGATATCGGGATGGTTCGCGTCGATGATTGCCAGCAGCTCCTCACGCTTGGTTTTAATGCCGTTACAATTCCATTGCAGAATCTTCAGCTGATTGACGTTGCAATTAAGGGCCATTGAAGTACGTTAGAAGAATTTGCCAGATTTCCTCCAGGATCACCTCTAGCTTCGTTTTCCCAGGGGGAGGAGGAGTAAGGAACTTGGAAAAAACTCTTTTCAGAGAATCCATGAAAAACTTTTGGATATCACCATCGAGAGAGCAGGAAGGGACGTAGGAATGGGATTGTGTGGGTTGTGAGGAGGAAGAGGTTTGTTCGGCTGCAGGATTAGGTTGGCGGGATAGTAAAGAAGGGAAAGCAGAATGAGAAGTAATACAAGGAGCAACTGGGGTAGAAGATAATAGCCGTCTTTCTCTCAATTTCTCGGCATAGGTTTTGTAAGCCGGACAGCCTCTGAAATTAGCAGGATGGGAGCCGTTGCAGTTGGCACAGATAGCAGGTTGTGACACATCCAACGGGCAGGTAGAAGCAGCGTGGAAGTCCCCACATCGAACACAGCGCTGTTTTAGCCCGCAGGTTTTGTAAGTGTGACCAAATCTTTGACATTTGGTGCATTGGGGTGGGCCTGGAGATGGTTTATATGGGGTTATGATTGCGCGGATGGACCCGATGTACGGGTTATTGAGCAGTCGTTGGGCTTCATCGTCGTTGTCAACAATCAGTTGAAAGGTGGCAACAGGACGAAGAGGAAAAGGTTGCGGCAGAGATCCTGGATTTAGAGCCTGTTCTTCCTTTCGTTTGCGGAGCATGTCAGGAGTTGGGCGGTTGGTTTGAACTTGACGGAGGCTATGAACTGTAATATTTTTAGGTTCTACTGCATATTGAAGTTTGGGAAGGGGATAGTCGACTGGAAGTCCTCTTATTGCAATGACAGGCTTTTTGTCCTCCGCTAGCCGGTACGTGAAATATTCAATGCCATTAGATTTTAAGTGTTGTACAACCGAACGGAAATCATTGCTGCAGGAGCACTGAATTTTAATCTGTTTCCCTTGCAGAGAGGTAACAGGCTTCATCGTGCAGGCTTTTAGAATTCCATCTTCTTTAACATGAAAATTGATGGATTCAGGCAAAAATATTGGCGGAATATTGCCTGTATGTGGGTTTCGGAAAATCTCAGTAGCAGGGGTAGGTTTGGGACGCGATGACGGAGGTTGAACCGTAGTTGAATGTGAGGTAATTGGGTTGAGAGGGGATGAGGTATCCATAGATTCAGAGGCAGATGCAAGGGCGGCGAAGGAATTACGTAAGGGAATTGTTTCACGTACAACGACTTTTTTAGGCTGAAGGATAAGGGGGGAGGCAGCCTTTCGTTTGGGCTGTACAGTAATAAAATCATTACCCTGATTGCCAACGGATGCATTAGAACCTTGGGTCGGTTTTGAGCAAGTGACTATGGCCAAGAATTGCGGGTTGTCAAGAAGGTGTTCCGGAATGTTAATATTAACCGTACCAGCAGCAGCAGGGGGGAGGGAATCAGGTATGGGAGGTGGAGGGGGAGGGAGTATGCCGTGACTTGCCAAATGATGACTTGGGCAAGACGATACGTCCCTCGGAGGCAGACCGGGAGAAGCTTCGGTTAAGCAAAGGGTAGTGGTTGGTCGTGGAAGCGTCCTTATCTCAGGTTCCGAGGCCGCGTTGCCATCCGGTAAAGTGGGAGAGGGGTCAGATGTAGCGGGCGGGCATTCACTTCCACTCCGAATCCAAGACTCGCAGTCAACAGGGCTTCGGCTTCGGTCCGATGCCAATTCCCGTAGTGGAGGGTGGGAGGATTCCCAATCGGGGTCCATCTCAGCCGAGTCTGTAGAAGAACGGTCCGGGGATCGTGGGCGGGACATGTCCGAGGACATGCCCTAAGAGAGGTCCAGCCAGGCGTAGGTCAAGATATACACAGAGATCCACAAAACACAATTCAAAGTCCCAGTCCGAAGCACTCTTAAAAGCGCAAGAAAAAGCAGAACAGGTTGCTCTGGAAGCACGTCCGCTCTCCACCGCGACTCACTCGCGACTCAAGAAAAAGTAATCTTGATTAACATACCTTTTTGTAGCTTTTAACTATAAACCTCTTAAAATTAAACAATGTCTTATGCTAAACAATGTCTTCCCTAACAACCGTTATAAAACTGGTGTTTATAAGTAAATAAAATTAATTGTTCTAGTTTCTCTATTCTTAATTTTTATGCTCTTACAATAATAAAGTTATATTTTTATTATTTTTAAATTTATTATTATATAGTATTAATTATTAACGGAAAGGTTATTAACGAAAATGAGCGTTACGTTACGGACAACGGCTATTATATAAGGTAATGCGTTCTTTGCACGAAGTGAACGCATATAGGGGAGGTCGATTCCGGCCGTCCGTCCGTCCGCATGTTAAAACTCAGAAACCGCTCGAAGTATTATGATGAAATTCGGTGTTGGTGAGTTTTGATAAAATTGATGACCTTTTTACATGACGACCTACTAGGTTTCTTTGTTTCAACTTGGGAACCGCTGGACGCATTTTGATGAAATTTGGTATTGGGAAATTCTGCTAAAATTGGTCGAACGATTCCAATTTTGGTTAAAATCGGATAATAATTACAACCACTTGACATGACCTACAAATAGTTGACAATGTTCCATTGTTTCAACTTGGAAACCGCTCGATGTACTTGGATGCAATTTGGTATTAGAGATTTTTGCTAAAATTCGTCGACTGGTTCCAATTTTGGTGAAAATCGGACAACAATGATGACCGCTTTACATGAAGACCTACATGTAGTTTACAATGTTCCTGTTTCAACTCGGGAACCGCTTGTCGTATTTTGATGAAATTTGGTATTGGGGAGTTTTGCTAAAATTAATTTACCGATTCAAATTTCGGTTAAAATTGGACAACAATTACGAGCACTTTACATGGCCTACAAATAGTTGACAATGTTCTTTTGTTTCAACTCCGTAACCGTTTGACGTATTGTGATAAAATTTGGTATTGGAAAGTTTTGTTACAATTAATTGGCCGATTCCAATTTTGGTTAAAATTGCGACTACTTTAGATGAAAACCTACATGTATTTTACAACGTACCCCGCTTGCTTCTCGTTAAATTCTCATCTGAGCGAAATTTTTTGATAATATTGTGAAATCTCATAGAACGCATTTGGAAACTCTTCTCCGACTTGGAGTATACCTTTCCAATCTTTCTGTAAAGTGTATACGAAATAATAATATATCACCTTTGTCTTTTCTTACATCTCGCTTCTAGCACAGCTTAGAAAGTTTTTATTTAGCATCAATATTTCATCGTACCGAAAGTTTATACTAACATTTTTGCAGCAACATTTTTGCATCAAATTACTTTAGTGTAGTAAAATGACCTACTTATTACACTGTATTAACATTTACACTATATCTTTGAACACAACATTAACAGTATAAATATCGTCAGCGTTGCTCGATTTTCCTTGATACCGAGTTTCAAGAATTTTGTCTCATTTTTTCTTCAAATCTGCGCTAAAAAGCGACATAAAGCTGACCATGGCCTGTTGTAAGAAGAAATAACCACTTTCGGCCATCATCTGACCTTTACTTTTATAAACTGTGATAGCTAATGCAGAAATTACAGGAAATTATCTTATTTTTAATCTTAAAGGTAACACATTTGCTCGGAGTTAAATCTAATCTAGGGATAAAAACTATCATCCTGAATAGTTCCTGCCAAGACATCAGCATCAATGAAATCTTTATGCATAGCTTTAATAGCCAAACGCGTACCGTTGCCCAGTCTTCTTATAACCTACAATTTTCAACAGCATGATAATGCTTCCAACTTTTAAAATTAGTTTATGTGGAGGCATTCCTGATGGAAAATGTGCATCCAAAAACTCGATCGGATAATTGAAATCTTCTGGATTTTCTGTTACAATAGAATTAGCTCCATCCTCGCCAGGAATGAGATTCAATATTTCAATGTTAACAGTTTTTAGTGGGTCTTTGATAATTCATGTTACCGATGTCAATTTGTCTCCGTAAATAGTATTTATTCTTCTCAGTCCTAATCTCTACGAAAGAGAGTGGTAGCATCATGTTATGGAACCCGCTGTTTGTGTCCAGCTTCCTTGGTCTAGGGATAGTTGTTTTGAGTCATGAAGTCCTTGGCCTGTTAGATTTTTGATTTGGTCCACCCTTCGTGTTGGTGCTCGTTCTCGTGGGCAATTGCCGTCCAATTTCCCTTCAACCATTAACCTTTCCATTCCGTCCGTTCTTCTGACCACATGCCCGAAAAACCTTAGAAACCGTTGACTAATTTTCGTTGTCAGTCTCGTGTGGACATCTAATTCGTTTAGTATAGAGTCATTGGTGCGATGTGCAGTCCGCGGTATGCGTAACATTCGTCTGTAGCACCACATTTCAAACGCTTCAATTCTGCGTCGGTCTGCTTGTTTAAGGGTCCATGTTTCGGCTGCATATGTGGCTATCGGAAAAATCAAGGTATGTACTAGTTTTGGTTTCGTTGCTTTTGTTATTGCTCGAGTTCTCCATATCCAATTGAGTTTTACCATTGCCGTCCTAGCTATCACAATGCGTTTACTGATTTCAGATTCGCTTTCCCCCTTATTGGTCACGATGCATTCCAGATATTCGAATCTGTCTACCACTTCGTAACCAACCGTGTTTTGGCCAAACGGATGGTTGTTATTTTCATGGTCTACGATCATTACTTTGGTTCTTGATTGATTTAATTCTAATCCGTGTAATTTACTCTCTTCACGTAGTCTGTTCATTATGGTTTCCAGTTCATCTTGACTGGCTGCAATTATTAGAGCGCATTTACAAAGGGTTGATTGTGAACAATCATCGATCGTGGAATCTGAAATGTCTTCTAGTAATCCAGAAACTATGCTTCATATTCCACAACCTATTTCTTGAAGCCAATCACAGTATTCTTGTTGATCTAATCCTGTGTTCATGCTTTGTTTCAATTCAACTGATAGAAATATTTCCAAAGTGGATTGCTCTTAATACAGGCATGAATGATCCTGGTTACAAATGAAACAAATCTGATTTGGCCAGGCCATGACTTTCTTCGTAGACAGTAACGAATATGATTGCAATAGTGTTTACAAATTATTCTTGGGAAAGATGTTTTCGAGAGCAAATATCAGGAATAAAACTCGTGAATAATTTTTATACATTGAATAATTTTCGCAATAAAAAATATCTTGAATCACTTCACATTGAGTGAACAATAAAGAAAATTATTATTGCTATTTATTGCATTGCATCCTATTATTAAGGTCAAATTATCGTGCAAATTTTCGCGATCAAACTTACCGTTGGCGACGATGACATCCCTGTCAGATTCGAAGTTGGAAAACCCGGGACACGTGAATGAAAACAAGAATAATTTTTATATTAGTTTTTATACTAAATTTATTTCAAAACAAAAGCTTAAGTACATTACAAGTCATTATCAAAGAGAAAAAAGAAATCATAATCGTATAGAAAATGTAAAAAATCGTCTATTTTTCTTTAAAAGTCTGTGCTTTGCAATTTTCGTTACTTTTGATATCGCCACAGTTTTTTTAAACAGCTAGTTTGTCCTATAATAACTTTTCATGAAATTTAATTTGATTTTCTTCAAATAATGAGAGAATTCCTTACGTAATAACATTTTGAGTATTTCATTATTCAATTTATCAATTTTTAGTCGGTCTTTCACAGCGAGGCAGCAATAGCGGAACGCCTTATGGGCACGTCTGATCCGTCCGTCCGTTGTAACTTTCATCTCCTAAACCGCTGGACGGATTTTAAGTAAATTAAGTGTGAGTGATCATTATTAAAATTTATCGCACAATTGTGATTTTTAACTGAATGCGTCAATTAGAACTTCCACTTCACATAATTACTTTAGTAAACTTATACTCGTATCTTGTTAAATGGCATCCGTCAAGCAACAAGGATATACCAAACTTTTCTCTCCCTAGCTCTTATGCGATCTGTCATTAAAAAATGTAATTGGATTGAGAACAACATTTACTACAAGAAAGTCAAGAAGACTACATACCTACGAGTTATAGTTTCGAAGATTGAAATTCTAGAAACTCACGCGCATAACATCGTATATTTTGTTTACATCGATCTCATAGGCGGTTCTCTCGGCAAACAATAATTAAAATCCATGTTTTTCTATCCCACGCTTTTATATTATCTGTGAGCTATGGTTTAGCTTATCTTTTAGCTTCAGTATTTCGTCTTTCATTGGCTTCATCTTCAGTTTGCGTTGCTCTTTATTCAGCTTTTATTTGAGCTTCAATATTTCGTCTTTCATTGGCTTCATCTTCAGTTTGCGTTGCTCTTTATTCAGCTTTTATTTGAGCTTCAATATTTCGTCTTTCATTGGCTTCTTCTTCAGTTTGCGTTGCTCTTTATTCAGCTTGATGTCTCACTTGTCAACCAATCTGTCTTGTGGAGTTTAATTTGCTTTCCGTTATTTTTGTTGAAATTACGCAGCAACAACGAAAATACTTTCTCGGATTTGCGGTTCTTGCTACCGTCGATGGTGACCCCAAAAAGATCGGTATTGTTCATGTCCTTTAAAACCCCGTTGAGCGTATAAAAATTCAGGGCATTCTTGATTTGTGCAATCGCTTTCATTCGTGCACTGGACATATTTTTGCGATCTACTAGACATGAAATAGTATACGGAAAATATTTGAGATGCAATCAACACATCTAAACGACTGCTGTATTAGATGGTGGGACACCGTTAGTTCGGTTATGCCTACTTTGTTATGCTCCGTTGAATTTTGATTAACAAACAAAGCTTTTATAACGAGGTAGTTGCTGGAATTTTTCTTCGTGCTTTTTTGAAGTAATATGATCTTTTATGTTGAATTTCTCGCTTATGTTGGTGAAACATTACCACATTTTGTATTCAGCCTCGTCATTTTTTTCTTTTTTTATAAAGCTCACTTTTTTCTGGGAGTCGTCTTCGAAAACCTTCGCGTTTTTGCTTTTTCTTTTGGAGAAATGGGATAAAATTTATGAGTTAGAGCAGAGGCAGGGCCGGCCCGAGCTATGAGGCGCCAAAGTTTTGGGGGCGCTATCCCGATCATTTATCTATGCATTAAATTGCAAGTGAATAAATATTGAATACCAATATATATCGACGAACAGGCTAGAATCTTAATGGAATTCCTTTTAATTTTTCATTAACAATATTTTTCTTCAGAGCGACGAATAAATTAACATGTACTTTGTACAGTAGATGGTAGCTCGTAAACACTTTGGCTCCAAGTTGAACAGTTGTATAAAACTCCTTCAGCCGAAAATTATTAGGTAAGCCCTATGCATTTCGCCCACTAAGTGGGCATCTTCAGGGGAGAACCTGCCTTGGCAGTGAACAGAGTTCAACTGCGACGAAGTTAGAAGAAAAGTTTATAACGAAGACCGAAAAACATTTGAGGATCGAAAAGAATTTTGTGCGTCAAGTTCGGTCAATTTATATATACCAGACGAAAACTAATAACACGATTTAAGGAACACTTAGCCCATTACAAACACAATCGTTTTGAGAAATCAAGCGTAGCCACTCATATCCTCGAAACTGGACACAGTATACACATAGAGGACTTAACCTTGTTAAGCCAACCATTCACTTAACTCTTTAGAAAATCTGCATATCTATTAAAACATACTGACGAAGTTGTCCACGAATACCTACGGCTCACTAACTTATGCATGCAACAAAAAATCTTTCAATTTCAAAACGAAATTTATCAGCAAACACAAGGTACCTCCATGGGAAACCCTTTATCCCCTTTTTTAGTCAACATATTTATGTCACATTTTGAAAAGACTTGCAAAGACAAATTCCATTATTTTCCTGAAAGTTGGTTTAGATATGTTGATGATATTTTTACAACTTTTGATTTAAAAAAACAAAAAGTAGAAGACTTTGTGGATCAATTAAACAACATATATTCATCCATAAAATTCACTTTTGAACTTCAGGAGAACAATACATTACCATTTCTGGATTTACTAATCATTAATAACCAACAACAAATAGAGTTTGATATTTACAGGAAACCAACAAACACTGACAATTATATTCCAAATAACTCCTTCCATCCTATGAATCAAAAAACAGCTGTTTTCCAATTCTTAACACACCGATTGTGCAACATCCCCCTTAACAAAGATAGATATGTTAAAGAACTCAAACATATAAAACAAACTGCAAAGAAACTTGGTTTCGATCCCAATTTAATCAATAAATTAATAAGGAGAAACAATCTTAAAAAAACGTTGTCCAACTCCACCACTTTCAAACTTGACAACAATAAGGCCAACAAATATATAAAACTACCGTATTGTCCCATATTAAACAGGGGCTTGAATAAAATTTTCAAACAAGAATTGGACAATAACATACACGAACCCACATAGTTTGAAAAACTTACTGGATAGCACCAAGGACAGAACGGAGAATTTGAACAAGTCCGGAATTTATAAAATACAATGTTCACATTGCAATTTAATGTACATAGGACAAACCAGACGAAAACTAATAACACGATTTAAAGAACACTTAGCCCATTACAAACACAATCGTTTTGAGAAATCAAGCGTAGCCACTCATATCCTCGAAACTGGACACAGTATACACATAGAGGACTTAACCTTGTTAACTTCAGCCAACCATTCACTTAACTCTTTAGAAAATCTGCATATCTATAAAAACAGAAACAATCTCATGAACACAGATACTGATTTTAACAAAACTTTATATAAATTGACCGAACTTGACGCACAAAATTCTTTTCGATCCTGAAATGTTTTTCGGTCTTCGTTATAAACTTTTTTTCTAACTTCGTCGCAGTTGAACTCTGTTCACTGCCAAGGCAGGTTCTCCCCTGAAGATGCCCACTTAGTGGGCGAAATGCATAGGGCTTACCCTATAATTTTTGGCTGAAGGAGTTTTATACAACTGTTCATGTACTTTGTAAATTTCTCAACAAACATTAACGGAGGTATGCTATCCCGGGTTGCCAAAATTCCTCTGGTCGTACCTGGCAGAGGTGGCCAACCTTTTTCTGTAATGTGCCACATACAGGGTCACCCAAAAAAGACGCTTCAATTTAAATTGTTTATATATTTTTTATTTACTTAACGTACAGGAATGGCTTCTATGTTAATTTACACAGTAGACTTGGAAGATTAATGGAAATTTTTTCAATATGTGAACCACCAGCATCCAGGACCAATTGCAATCGATGTTGAAAATTGGCAACTACTCTGCCAAGAACGTCAGGAATTATTGTGCAGATAACAGATGAAATTTCTTCTTTGAATTTATCAATTGCGTCAGGATTGTTTCTGTACACATTGTCTTTCAGATATCCCCATAAAAAGAACTCACAGGGATTGAGGCCTGGATAATACGGTGGCCAAGATCATCCACAGCCAAAACGTTCAAAGCGAATGGAGATGACACGATGGTCAAGATGCCCATAAAGGAAATCCAAAATTGCGTTTTCAGTATACGGTCAAGCTCCATCATGTTGAAAGAACGTTTCCTGGAAGTTAAAAACCCATGCTTTGAAGAAACTTGACGATGTCTTCTTCAAGAAGATGATGATAACTCTCCGATGTCACTGTATTGGTGAGAAAATGGCCCAACAATTCCTATAGCTGAAACAGCGCATCATACCGTGCATTTTTTCAAGTGTAATGGTACCTCCATTATTTCTTTGGGGTTTTCTGAGGTCAATATTTGCATATTCTGCTTGTTGACGTAACCATGAAGGTAAAATTGCGTCTCGTCGGTAAAACAGATGTTTCGAAAATTTCCAGGGTTTCCCGCCAAAAATTGCAGAAATGGGCCACCAAAATCAACTCTAACATCTTTGACGATTTCGCTGAGGGTCTGGAGTACTTGAATCTTACACGGAAACATTTCCAGATCTTCTGTTAATATCCTATTGATCAATGATCGCGATATAGCTAATCGATGCGACAGACGTGTAACAGGTTTGTTAGAACTTCGCGTGTTTGCTTCATCAACACGTGCAATGTTGTTCACTGACCTCACTGTTCTGTTCCTACCAACAACACCTTTCTTATTGTCGGTCTCAGCACCCACATTTTCAAAATTTGTCACCAACCTGTTTATTGCTGATCTGCTTGGACCTCCCTTGCACGTGAATTCATTGCAAAAATCGCGTAGCACTTGCACTACACTACTGGTAGAATAAAAATATTTCACTATAAACACGCACTGTTATACAGTGTACGCCATCTTATTAAACGATGTTTCAGGAATATGCCACTAAGTAGCAACAATTCTCCCAAGTCTACTGTGTAAATTAACTCGTACTACGGCATTTGGAGATTTGTTACCTTTTATCACACCCTTTATGTCGAAAATGTGTCGCGTGTCACCTATTGATGGATCCAAGGGAGAGCGACCCGCCCCTCTCTGAATTCATGTTAAAACGTACTCAGCATCTTGATTTTTCTTGGCAGCAGAACTTTATATTAAAGTATTTGGCATTGAATTTATGTTCACTTTCAAAATTATGTGATAATTAAATTTTATATGAGTTACATGTAATTATTAAAAATTATCAGAATGGCACCCTTGCGGCCACCTTGGGAAATTTTTTGATCCGCTCCTGGTGCTATCTAACATTTTTGCCAGCTACTTAAAGAATTACATACATATTATTATGCGTTATTTGCACGAAGTTGCATATAGGGCATGTCGTTTCCGTCCGTCCGCATGTTAAAACTCAAGAACCGCTGTACATATTTTGAAGAAATTTGGTATTGGGGAGTTTTTCTAAAATTGGGCGACCGATTCCAGTTTTGGTTAAAATCGGACAACAATTACGATCACTTTACATGAAGACCTACGATGTTCCTTTGTTTCAACTCGGGAACCACTGGACGTATCTTGATGAAATTTGATATTCGAGAGTTTTGCTAAAATGCGTAGGTCGATTACAATTTTTGTTGAAATCGGACAGTAATTATGACTACTTTACATGAAAACCTATATGTATTTTACAACGCACCTCGCTAGCTTCTCGTTAAATACTCATCTGAGCGAAAAATATTGAGAAAATTTTGAAATCTCAAAGAACGCATTCGGAAACTCTGTGTACTCCTACATGGAGTTATTTTATTATTTTCTATTACTACTTTGAAAATCACTTTCCTATTATTTTAAAGTTATTTTATCCAAATCGGGAGGCGTGCCACTGACAAGAGCTTCGCGTGCCACTATTGGCACGTATGCCTCAGGTTGGCCACCCCTGAGTTAGAGTTAAAAATATTATTACTAAAACGCATGGTTTATCCCGATATTTCCAATATTAACCTTCATTAGCTCGTTAAAAATATTATTAATAAAACGTAAGGTTTATCCCGATATTTCCAATATTAACCTTCATTAGCTCGTTTTAAAAAATGGAATAAACGAGCTTTTTTTATCGCTTTGTCGTCCATTCTTTTGTTGATATTCAACTTCTTTGTTTTAAGAGATAGATGAAAAATTCGTTTTTAGTTAGGCAGTTACTTATATAATATTACTAGGGGATCCGCGGTATCTTTGGACTCTCTCAGCCCGCTTAGGTCTGATGGGGGAATCACGTGTTCGATATTATTATCGTCTTAATAGTTCTCCTGCACTTAATACTTTGGGGATGTAAAATTTTAATAGAATTGAAAGCACTGCCATCAGCAGTAAAATATCTATGAAAGAAAGGCACCAAATACGGAACTAATGTCAAGTGAACCTGAGCCTTGTTTCCTCGTTGAGACAGCAGTTATATTTGAACAGACAAAAAATAAACATACAAAGTGCACAGGGACTCAACAGGAGAGACCACGCGAACGCAAATTGCGCGCCTCTGGGAGGCTCCCTGTACAATTTAGAGAAATTTTTATCTGGAAATTTCTTCATCGTTTGATGTTTTCTGTATGAACGCTAAATTTCATTTTGATTTGATAAGATTTAGAAATTAGCGCAATGCGCTTACGCAAATCGCGCAGAAACTAAAAGTATATTTAAAAAATTTATTTTCTACGTAATCGAGCATTCCATATTGGTCTAAGGATATTGGGCATTCTTTATTTATTTTATGATTTCTGATGTAGATGAAGACAATCTTAATAAACAAAACTGCACTTAAGAAAAATCGCCTTAATTTGAAAAGATGTGAATGTAAAAAATTAGGAATTTTCCACCCAAAGCTTCATTACACAATACATTGCAGACTGCGCAATCTCTCATTATCCCACAACTTATAAAGCTGCGGATCCACTGGAAACGCACACGTGCGTCTAGTCAGTCACACTTACACCTAATTCGTTTTGTCGGACGATTTTGTGGTTTTATATCGATTCTCTCGCCCGTTTATAGCTTAAACGAACAAAAATTCTCATGCTTTTGTCACCTTGTCAAATTTTCCTATATCACGGAAAACCGGAACGTTTGGACGGTTTGGGTAAACTAATCCCAGTCAATATTTGCTGGAAAAATTGTTTACAAAATATGACGCTAGGTGTTGTCGGGATAATTATGAACGCGATTAAAATAACGTAGTTGGTATCGCTATCAACATTTTTGAAAAATCTTGCAGTTACGTGGTGTTGGGATAATTTTAACCGCAAATAGCTTTATAAAAATTATCTATACCAGCCGCAATGCATATCAAAAATGATTTGTTAATTAATTGTGCTTACACTGAATGTAATAGTAAAAATTTCTTGGTAATAATGACACATTTAGTTCCGCATTATATCAAAGGCCCCGATCTATGGGAATTTGATGTACACAAGGAACAAACTGGCAACACTGTACTTGCGTGGTTTATGTCATAGTGATAGACATCGAGGTCCGCAGCAGACTTGTTTTCCTCTCCGACCATGAGTCGTTATATACACGACTCACCAAGCGAAAGGTTGATAAGGATTAGCCTTTCCCCTATCTTGGGTTCACGCTCCTCAGAGTAGCTCCAAAACAAGTTCATCTGACTTTTAAGCTAGAAAAAAAACTTCTCTTGGAAAAGACAAATATTGAGGAAAATGACATTTTGAAATAAATTGATTTAAAAGATTTTCTGCGTGAAATGGATGAATCTTACCAGGAATTCTGGAGAAAGTGTAGCCCGTAGGCTCACAGCCGACCTCAGTTACCCATGTCGTAATTTCTCTAATCTTGCAATCAACTCACGTTCTTTTTCCTGTTGGAGAATGCTTGTTTTGTTTTCTGGGTGAAAAATTATTCCATTATTAATCCCGATGAGTAAATTCATGATTAGATATAATCATTTCTGGAATTAGTCATACATTGAGTTTTACCGTTTGGTTAAGGAAGAAACTAGTCATAAATATTTTTAAATAATTTATGTAAACCAGTTGTAACATGCAGTGAGAGCCGCCTCAGCCCATATGTGCCGGTGATTATTAAAGTGGCATAAGTCATATATTTTTCGTTTTGAGATATTTCGACTTTTGCGTTTGTGTATTAAAAATATTTTTTCATTATGTAACAAAATATTTTCCAAAATACTTACTCTTATAATGTAAATCTATTCTGTGATTGTAAAATTTTACGAGTAGCTTGTAAAAAAATGTTTTTTTGATACCTCAAATGACTTAGACCATTTTCAAAATTAATGATAAATCTTAAAAATGACATGAAAAAAATATTGAATTTTATTAAAAAATCAAGTTATAAACAAACAACGATTTACATTTTATAATTATAATGATGTTTAATTAATTTTCACCAATATTCTAGTTTTCTTCTTCTTCGATAATAGGATTTCCATTTTCTAATGTTTTGAGTGCTTTAAAATATTCATAAAAAATCGGCGGGATGTACGGTAACAAATCCATCATATCATTATATTTTTCCTTCGTCACTGGTCTGATACTTGCATATAATGAAAATAATTGAATTTTTCCATTTACTTTTGGCCTTCCCCTTTTGGGTGAAAGATCTAGAATATGAAATTTTGCATCATCAACTAAAGATGTCTTATAGAACATCTTATATGGGGCATTTTTTTAAAAATCTCATTCACTGTATCTTTAACCAATAAACAGATTCGGGATATCAGTAAAAAAATTCCAAGTTTTTGAAACTGAACATATTTATTTCTTTTCGGACTTTTGATGCAAAAATGAGTCAAATCGTTTTTCCCGGTCTCCATTGGGCCAGAAAGATTATGCCATCGCATAACAGAGACGTGAATGGACGGGACGGGGATGTCGGGGACGCCAAAATCCATTAATTTCATCACGGTTGTAGAGCACTAAAAATATTGTGCTAACGTGCAGGTCTTTGCAAGTTTGATACTACCCAAATCTACCACGAGGAGGTGGCTGCGCATCGAGTCCCGCCCACCCAACCACCCAGAATCACAGCATCGCAAGGAGGTTCTCAGGATGTGCAAAATATGCGTTTTCTTGAATGACTTTGTGCACAACTTCCCGGAGATCATTTTCCAGATATTTTGAAGGAAAAATAGTACGCCAGAGGTGTTTAGGGGCGTCTTTGCATTTTGGGTGGCAAGTAATTGTAAACCACATGGGAGCGTAGACACGCATTATGAATGTAGTTAATTTCTGTAGCTGTTGAGATGGAATAGGCGTTGTCACATAAAGCCGGAGAATTTTGTTTGCAGTTGTTAGCCAGCGAGAGTGTACCAAGTTTCTAGGATCCCGGATGGCTAGGCTATGAGGAAAAATACCAGGGGAAACTGAGTGACAAATTTTCAATACGTATTTTTGATCTGTACTTAATTTTGCCATGTAAACTGAGGGAAAGCCAGATTCAACTGCCTCAAATTAAACGGGCGGGGAGTTTTCTCAAGTGCGAAGGCTCTTTCCAATTGGGCCAGAGAACCCGACAGGCCCTGAAGTCTTGCCATCCAATGTATGTAGCGTATGACGGTAAGGCAATTCATTGAAATGCAACATGCATACAAGCCACTGCAAAGGTATTTGGAGTTTCTCCTCTAGGCGACGGATGACACCTTTATGTACTCCGGAGCTTGTCGGTTTTTCGTCACTACCAATGCAGGTTAGTTCAGATTAGTCATAGTTCATTTCCTGGAGAAAGTCATCTATGCAGTATATCTTTGCAGATTTAGATATTGGACTGACGTGCCCTGTAAAAGATTATCCAGGTCTTCCACTAAAAAAATGTGCTGCTCCCATCGTTTTCTTCGGTTTGACTTGCCGTCTACTGTTTTACAAATATGCAAGGTTTCCTCTCTTCTGCCATTGAAGTATATAGCACGAAGTTTGTTACTTTCTGGATAATGATGTTGGCTGACATCATGAGTGACGGAAGAAGCAAGATCAGCAGCGGTTCTATCACTAATATTTTTTCTATCACACTTTCTTGCGAAAGTGGGAAGTGGTATCCTTACTTGTGAAGTATATGGAGAAGAGTTACAATAGTCTTCCTTGGCCGGTGGAAATCGGTTATCGCCAACATATATTACAATTAATGATGACTCAGAGGTGATATCTGTTTACGAAGAACTGGATATTGGAAAGCTGGAAACGCCATCCATAAATTTATTTTTTACGGCTGAAGAACTTTCGGTTTCTTTTCAAGGACGTTTCATTTGCAACTGCAGAGTTAGTTCTTTTCCTAATTTTCTTGGTGGTTTTAAGATCAATCCCACTCATTACCATAGCTCTATCAGATCTCTGATCCTTAAGGAAGGCCCGCTCTTGTTCAGGTAATTTCCTTTCAAGTTCGCATTTGCAGCGGGTGAAATCGGTGCACTTGCAGGCCGCTATGTCAAATGGATGCTGCGCTTCCTTACAGTTACATTCATGCCTCTTCTTATAATTATAATAATTTCTTTTGCAGTTTTTCTTTTGCATCTAATTAGCATTGTGGTACTTCTTGATTTTATGTTATGGCAATACGAGAAGAAGTAGGTATAGGTGCTCTCTTGCAAATTTTTTCAACTTCTGCAGCAAGGTCATTTATAATATAGGCAACCGAGGGTTCCTTTCACTTGCTTTCTTCCTTCGTACTATTCCTTACGAAATAGTAGTGACGCATGACGTCTTTGTAAGTTGGCAGCGTATTCACATTCATCTCCTGACAACTCCCTAATATTGGACAGTTGATCTGTTTTCGTGTCTGGGACATTTTAACAAACTAACCACAACATAAAACTGGAGCCCAACTTCTTCCTATCTGCTGGGTGAACTTGCTGACTTGGACTGACGCGAGCAACTGCAGTGATCAGGCAGCAACGTGATAGACGGCTGGAGAGGAATCGAGTGGGGATGTGCAAAGGCCAAACAATGTTGCCATGTTGACTCTATCCGTAATGTCTAGACTATTTACTGTAGAGAGAGTACGCGTCCCATGCAAACCAACAAATTACTATTATCATTTTTTAATTTTACGTGAACACTCGAAGTATCATTGCAATGTTTCCAACGTCGAAAACGGATAAATTTAATAGATTTTGGAGCATTCGACGCCCCCTTCTCCGTCCCCCTTATTCTTCAACTCCATAGTCTTTGTGTCAATGGGCGAACTGGGGAAACGATTCAACACCTCCTAGTCTAAAAATTTGCAATAGAAAATTATTCAAGCTATTTCGAAAACATGCTGTTTTAAAATAATATTTCATAACTTCAATGCGGTTGCGGAACCTAAAGACGTCACATATTACTGTAATTTTAACCACGTACTTTGTGCACCAAAACAACTTTTGTTCACATTTCGAAAAAATTTTTTTTTGACACCTGTTTCTACTGCTCGTGCGGCTGGGACTCGAAGTATTCCGCTCGCGTTCGGGTTCGCTTTGGCTACGACAACGCTATGTTGCCAAATTTCCAATTTTGCTCAGTTATCGGTAGCTGCTGAAGAGTGAAGTTCTACACTTCAATAGATCCGGATGAAGCACGTTGATGCTTTCCGCCGTCGCCGAAATACGATTGGAAAATGTGATCAATCGTGTCAACAGCGCTCGTCAAGAAATTTACGACCTCTTATTGGCTGGCATTTTCTTCCCCTCACCCCACGAGTCTAACTGTAGACACGCCTCACCCGCACGAAATACTGGAATTGACTATAGTACATAGTCGACCAAACGTATACATGTACGAACATGATAAATTTTGTTTAATGTATATTGCGCCGTTTATTTAATGAATTGAATTCCCACTATGATTGAGGGAAAAAATTAATTAGAATTAAGATCCACGCTTGAGACTTAGTGCAGCCGAAAGAACTATGTATATTTTTATCGAAGTGAAAATCCGAATGCACACCGAGTTAACTTAGAAATTCCTTTAATGTCGAAAACAGGAATTTTTGAAAGTTATGATAAATTCTGATCCCATGAAAAAGAGTCCAATGCTTTAAATGGTGTAATGCTTTAAATAAGAAAAGGAGAGAGATGGAGAGAGAAAATAAAAAATCGCATTTTATAGATTGAACTGAAGAAGCTCTAAAGCTACGTTTCCATTAATAAAAAAGTAGCCAACATGTTGTGGAGGCGACATGCTGACTTAAATTGAAGTGTTTCCACTGAAACTTTCATTTTGCTTTGGTAGTGATCCAACTCTTGACGATGGACAAAGTGGCATTAGTTGCGTCTTCCGCGTTTGTATTAAAATTTCGCTAACATGTTGACTTCTGAAATTTGTATTAATGGAAACCAAGCATAAGAAAGATGAAAAGTTATTTTTATTGCAATTCGATTATTTAATTTCAAAATATAAAATAAGGTTCTTTTAATTTTATTTCTCATATAACATATACTAGCCGCAAAACATTCGGTAAAAATGAAAATGTTGCTATTTAAAATTTTATTTTAATGATCTCTGGATACTGACCATAACTATTAATTATTTTAGTTCCTCTTCCCTTCCTCTTCTCTCTTACGAATACCTGTGAATTCGAACAAATTATTACGGCCAAAAAATAAAGGAAAAACGAAAATCTTAGTCATTCATTTTGATACTTTCATTTTATGAAATGGAGGCTATTTATTTAACTACTTTCTTGCCTAGAAATACAAAAACCACAATGACAGAGCATAAGATTGTCCCAAACCTCTAATTTATTGAAATTACAAAATACATTTCAAGTATACGTTAAGTGGTTTTTATCGTATCGTATATATCGTTTTGACAACTGAAATATTATATACAGGGTGTTTCAAAACTATGTATACACAATTTAAAAATTTATATTTCGTGAACCAAATGTACAATTTGCATATTTTTCTTTTATTTTAAAGCTTAAATGCATAATAATGTTTGCAATCAACAAAACTCAAGTAAGATGTTCAAAATGTCCACCACCAGCACTGATACATAAGCGACATCTCTCTTTAACAGAATTACATACTACAGTGCACAAGTCAGTAGAAATTCTGTGTGCTTCCTGCTGTATTGCCATCCAAAGATCCTCCAATGTTTGCGGTTTCTGACCGTAAACTTTATCTTTCAAGTATCCCCATGCAAAAAAATCTAAAGGAGTGAGGTCTGGAGACCTTGGAGGGCATTCAAAAGCACTCCCCCTGCGGTCTATCCATTGCTCAGGAAATTCATTGTTCAGGTTATCCCGCACAGTTGTATGAAAATGTGGGAGTACACCATCCTGTTGAAAATACACCAATGTATCCGGAAACATGTTTCTGATATTAGGTACTGCATAATTGTTTTTACATATCAAGGTAACTTTCTCCATTAACAGTGCCATTGAATCCGTAAGGTCCGATTATTCCACGAGAGGAGCGTCCCATCCACACAGTAAAACCTGGTAGATTGACATTTTTCTCCAATGTGAAGTGTGGATTTTTACCTGCCCAGTAAACGCAGTTATGACGATTCACATGGCCATTCAGCTTGAACGTGGCTTCGTCTGACCATACAATTGAATCTTTAAAAGCATCGATTTCACCATTTTTTCGAATGTACCACCCACAAAATTGTGTTCGTCAATCTGGATCATCTTCTTAGATTGAATGCAGTAATCGAGGTATAAATGCCTTCAATTTTGTCCTTTAGGATTCTAGAAACACTTGTATGGCTCAATTGTAGCTCACGTGAACACTGTCTTGTAGACTTCCTTGGGGAGCGGGTAATTGCACCTCTGTCAGCTTCAACATTTTCGATATTTCTTGACGTTCTTTTTCGCTCACACCATGTCTTGTTGATATTGTTCACAGTTCCATGTTCCTCAAATTTATCACGCAGACTTAATCGTCAGACGAGTTGGTGCTTTTGTTCCATATTTTCTTTTCCATGCACGCTGAACGTCTGTGACGTTTTCAAATTTCCAATACCATTTTAGATTTAACTTTCTCTCATTGAAACTCATCTGCATGTTCTCCATCGATTCCATGGATATTTGTAAATAATCAAACATTGTTAAACAATTAATTTAATTTGCTTTAAAATAAAAGAAAAATTGTGCAAATCGTATATTTGGTTCACGAAATATAAATTTTTAAATTGTGTATACATAATTTTGAAACACCCTGTATATATAACTAGTTTATAAGCCCGTTGAAGGTAATTGAAAACAAATAAAAGATAAATTTAAACAATTATTTTGTTTCGGGTCCCGCTTCCACCTCCCGAGATCCCAAATCTCGGGTCCCGGATTTTATTTGAAGAACGATCTGGTGCTTTGCCGGTGGATTGCTTGTAGAAACTTTTCTCGGGTACGCAACCGGGTCAAAGTTTGATCTAGGATCAAAAATAAGTTTCGACGGCTGACTCTGCCATCTTCATCAGGATGTCTAAAAACTCTCTCTCTCTCTTCGTTGGCTTGGTAAGTAGTTTTACCACAAATATAGGCCGTCCCTCGTGATAACACCCACGTTTCCGGCCGGTCAGAAAGTGCTCAATTACAATGGGGGTTGTTAATTATATTTACATCATTTTAATACCTTGCGGTTTTTGTGATTTGCTT
Organism: Tanypteryx hageni; assembly: GCA_028673005.1. NCBI lineage: Eukaryota > Metazoa > Arthropoda > Insecta > Odonata > Petaluridae > Tanypteryx > Tanypteryx hageni. The sequence goes on along the minus strand of CM054112.1, from coordinate 96,154,619 downwards.
ATAAGTTTAAAATTACTATAACTGCTAATTAATATAAATACAATACAATAACCATGAAAAATAGAAAATATGTACATTGGTAAGGTAGTTAAGTCAAAAAGATACCAGCTAGCTGTTGTTATTTTTTATTTTTATTTTGCATTTTTCCTTTTTTTACCTCATTTTTATTATTCATTTATTTATTTTTGGCTATATATATATTTAATTATGTAAGACTAAACTAAATATAATAAGTAATTAAATATCTTATAAAATAAACTAACTAATTATAAAGTATGCAATTGCTAAAATATATATATATATATATATACATATATACATATATATATATACATATATATACACATACACACATAACATACGCACACATATATATATATATATATATATATATATATATATATATATATATATATATATATATATATATATATATATATAATAAAATAATAAAAATAAAAGAGAGTAGAGAGCAGAGATCTATATCGGGAGCGTCACAAAACAACCCTTTTCAGGAAATGTTTACAATGAATATGGTATATAAGATGGTGGTGAGGCTTAGTTTGCGTATATGCAGGTTTTAGAAGGTAGGGGAAATTTTTTGTAATGGTTTGGCGGCGATCATCTTCATATAGGTTTTTAATGGATTTAGGACCTTTTCAGGGGCATTAAAAAAAAATTATTGAAGTTGGGGTTATGCACAGATAGGAGTAAGTTAAGGGATAAGAGGTATTTGGGGGTTAATAATGGTACCAGGAATTTAAAGCTGAAGGATATCTTTCGTCATCCGGTATTTGTGGCGTTTGGCGGTGTGGTAGGTCCATATGGTTTGGAGGAAAGGGTTATTGGTAAGTTTGAGCCGGCGGTTGAATTTGTGTGCTTGCAGTTTAGTAAAGTCTAAAAGTGGTGGGATATTGTGGGCAAATTGTAGTTCTCTGATGGGTACTAGTTTGGATTGCTGGGCAATAAAGCGGAGGGTGGATGATTGAAAACTTTCTATTTTGGCTCTGTTTTTCTTTGCAGTGTTTAAATAAATTTCACTGCCGTAAGTAAGATGTGGGCGGATTAGAAGGAGGTAGAGGCGCATTTTATCGGTAAGGCTTATTTTGCTGTGAGGTCCTAGCTAATTTTGCTTTTTGAAGGGCGTGTTGGGAGTGGGCTGTAAACAGCAATTTTGAGTCAAGGATTATGCCGAGAAATTTGTGTTTCGGAACTGTTGGGATCTTTTGGCCTGCAATCTCTGGGTTTGAGGTAAGGGAGTATCGCTTAAAGCGGGTGAAATGCATGTGGGCACTTTTCTCGGGGTTAATTTTTAGTCTCCATGTCTGAGTCCAGTTGTAGATTTGTCGTAAGTGGGTCGTTATTCTTTTTGTCGCCAGGTCCGGGAAAAGGGATTGGCTAATTATCGCAGTGTCGTCTGCATAAACAAAAAGGTCGGTATTTACGTGTTTGGGGAGGTCGTTAATATACAGGTTGAAAAGAATTGGGCTCAATATTGCCCCTTGAGGTACTCCTGTAAGAGCTGGGCGGCAGGTGGAGAGAGAGCAGTTAATGCTGGTTTGAAAAGTGCGATTTGATAGAAAATTTTTGAAGGTTGATGGGAAAGTCAAGTCTGGATATTTTGAGTAAGAGGCCTTGGTGCCAAACAGTGTCAAAGGCTCTGCTGATGTCTAAAAAGACCGCTTCTGTTGATTTTTTCCCGTAATTAAAGCCTCGAGCAATGGTACCCGTGAGCCTTAATATTTGATGAATTGTCGATGTGTATTGTCTGAAGCCCATTTATTCAGGGATTAAAATTTTGTTTTCATTAATGAAAGGTGGAAGTAGCTAATTTGAAGGCAGTTGTTAAAAAGATCGGTTAGGATGTTAATAAAAGGCTTAGAGGAAGTCAGAGTTTTTAGCATGAGGTTGGTAATGTTATCTAGGCCTGGAGCTTTTTTAGTTTTTAAGTTATGTAGAAGTGATTTAATTTCGGGATAAGAGGTTTGAATTGGAGCAGGTTGAGGAGTCTGGTCTAAGGTGGAGCAGTTAATTTTGGCGTCTAATTCAGTGGGGGTGAGGGCTGAGGTAGGGGGAGTCATTATTTTCTGAAGGTAATCAGCAAAAAGTTGTGCTTTGTGGAATGGGTCGTGAATGACGGAGTCAACAGTGAGGGGAGGAGTGGGTGGAAAAGGTTTGGTGAGGGATTTGGTTGTACGCCAAATGCTGCAATCGTCAGTACGGAGAGAGTTGATTTTATTAAACCACTGTTGTTGTTGAAAGTCGCGGATTTTAAATTTGATTTGATTGGTCAGACGTGTCAGGTCTCTTCGGTCTGATGGCTGTCGGTATTTTTGCCAGCGTCTTCTAATGCGGTTTTTTCTTTGGATTAGTTCCCGCAAGGAGGTAGGGATGGGCGGAATGGTGGTGTGGGTTGGGGTAAAAGTTTGGGAGACTGAGGTTTTGGAGGAGAGGAAGATATTTTGGATTTCAAGTATTCGGGTATCAATTGAGGTAGGAGAGGGAGTGGGTAAAGGTAGGAGAGAGGATATTTTTTCATTTGCTAAAGAGGCAAATTTGGTCCAGTCTGTTCGTTTGGGCATGGATGGGGGGAGTTGGGATGGGTATACAGAAAGGTGAAAGAAAATTGGATAGTGGTCTGAGGAAAAGATTTTTAGCACTTTTGGGGTAAAAGTAATAGGAAAATTTTTGGTTATGACATAATCAAGTATGTCTGAGGAGGGGTTGTTGGAAGAAAAATGTGTCGGTTCGTCTGGGGTAATTATGGCTGTTGGATCAGTGGATGAATAATTAAAGATAAGTCTTCCGTCCGTATTGGTGGCATTGCAGCCCCAGTGTCGATGTTTTGCGTTCCAGTCGCCTGTATATAGTCCGGGTCGGTTGTCCGCAAAAAGGTTCCGTAAGTCAGTAAGTTGAAGTTTTTGAGTCGAAGGTTTATAGATGGAGTTAATGGTTATTGGGCCAATTTTGGTGTGAAGGACAATTTCTACCGCTTCTATTGATTTCATAATGGGAAAATTCCTAACTGAATGTTTGATGTTTGACCTGATGGCGATGGCCACGCCGCCTCCGGAAGAAGTGCGATCTAGCCGGTAAATTATAAAATTAGGGATGTAAAGTTTATGGTGACCGTTAAGTGGGTTTCTTGGAGGAGGATTAGATCGAAGTGAGAAGTTGAGAGGAAATCTCGGAGTTCAGTGATTTTATTTTTGATGCTATGGGCATTCCACGAGAGGATAGAAAGTTTATTTATTTTAGGGGCGTGGGAAGCCATCAAATTTGAGTAACTCACTCAGAAGATATATGCGCCGTTGCTCGCTAGTTTGGAGAAAAAGAAAATTGGTAAGTATATTATGGAGCCATTGAATATCAGATAAGATATTATTGTTATTACAAGGGGGTGGAAAAGTGGGCTGGATGAAAGGGTTTTGAGGGTAAGGGGGTAATGGGTGGGAGAGGGTGGGATGGGGTGGGGTGAAGATTAAGTTTTGGGTAGGGAGGGTTGGAGGAGTAGGTAGGTGGGGAAAGTATGAAGGATGGGATGTAGGATTTGGTGCTGGTGGAGCTGGTGCTGAGGTAGGGTTCAGGCGGTTATACACTGCTGTGCGAGCTCGGATGAAGGTGGGGCAATTTTTATAATTGGCAGTATGGGCATTTCCGCAGTTAGCACAAGTGGGGGGAGTATCGGGGGATTTCGAGCATTTGGCAGAAGTATGATAGCCGCCGCATTTCACACATACGGCCGGAAAATTGCAATGGTTTTTAGTATGCCCTAATATTTGGCAATTGAAGCATTGAACTGGGCTAAGTGGTTCTTTGTAGGGAAGTATTTTACAATTATAAATAGAAATTCCGGATTTATTGGCAATTTTTTTAGAATCAGCTGTTTTGGCTAAGGTTAAGATACATACATCAGTGGGGTATTTTTCCACTGTTTTGATCCCTTGTTTTTGCTGCGCATAGGTGGGGCGGGTAGAAAAAACTTGATAGACATCGTGAACTTCAAAGCCATCTCGTTCAATGGCGTCGACTATGTCTACGGATTTAAGATCGTTTAAAAGTCCTTTCAGGGCAAATTTTTGAAGTTTTTCGTGGGGTAGTTGATAGGTATAAAAAGAAATATTATTTTCCTTAAGATAACTGCGGGCTGCTAGGTAATCTGTGACAGTTTTACACTGTAATAGAATTAGGTTGGAGGAAATAAATTTTGCTGATGGCCTTACAACTAATTTTTCACATAGCTCCTTAGATAGTTGGAGCCAGTTTAGGGAAGTTTGAATTTTAATTGAGGGGATTGAGGGGATGGGAGCAGGTTGGGGGGGGGGGGGGGTGGGGGTTGGAGTTCGGTGGGCTTGGGGTTTGTGGTAGGGGGGATAGATGACTTGGACTGGGGGTGGGATTCCTCGATATCTGAGGAATTGGATTGATTTGGAGCAGAATTTGGATTTGAGTCCGAGTTAGATTCCTCTCTGCCTGAAGAATCGGGGTCGGGGTCTAGGAGTTGGAAGCGGTTGGAGGTGGTGACTTCAGTTGTGGAGGGGGAGGCGTTAGGGCTAGGGTAATTGGATGATGTGGGTTTGGATTTTTTGGAGCGGGTTTCTCTGGCTGGGTTAAAATTATTACCTTTAGTTATTACTGAATTTTTATCTAAAATATTTTCAAAAATTGCAACATTATTATTATTATTAACACTAGTAGAGGGGGTAGGATTTACTTTTTGCGAACGGGTTATTCTGGGCTGGCTGTGATTTGAAGCTATATTTACATCAGTATTTCGGTTATCACAAGAGACTAAGGTAGTGGAGGGTTGAGCACTTTCGACCGAATGAGGGTGGGTGTTACTCACGGCGTTCGTGTAGATGTGAGGGACGACGGTTAGTCCAGTTGGTGTCATCGTGACTGCTAAGTTGTTGATTCTAAGATGTCTGCGAGCACAGGCGAAGAGATAGGCTATGCGGTCTGCTGATGGGGTTAAATTTAGTTGGTTGGGTGGATCCGCAGGGCGGGGCGACAGGATTGGTGTGATTCTAGTTGAGGTGACTGTGGTGATAGGAGATTGATGGCGGCTAACTACCGCTGCATAGGTGGCAGGAATGGTAAACTGTGGCGTTTGCGACGCTGATATTGTTTGAGGAGGTTGGGGGAATGAAGTAGGGATGTTGTTGGGTGAAACAATTGGTTGAGGGGATTAGGTGGGCCGTAATTTGGCTCGAGGGATGGATTAAAGTTGGTGGGAGCATACCAAGGAATATAGGTTGGGGAAGTAGATGGGATTGGAGTGGAAGCCGCATACGGCTGTGTCGCGCCTTGGTCTGGGGACGTCATTTCATGCGCTCTTTAGGCGCGGAAAGGGAGTAATTTTAAGGCGCACTCATCGTCGCGATGTTTTTACGACACTCGGGAATTTTCTGTGGAAACACTGGGATCACTGAACACAGGCAGCATAGAAGCACGGTATGGGGCTACTAAGAGAACACTGGGGCCACTCGGTTTGAGAACACTGGGGCCACTCGGTTTGAGAACACTGGGGCCACTCGGTGATTGTGCGCGTCCAGTTATATACTCGGGATTTTTCTGTGGAAACACTCGATCGATCGATTCAATTCATCGGCATAGCAACGCTAATGCATTTATATCGATGGGTGTGTAGCGGCTGGCGGGACGACAATGTATTCCCGCTTTGCGCTGATTTAGCGGCCGGCGGGACGACAATGTATTCCCGCTTTGCGCTGATTTAGCGGCCGGCGGGACGACAATGTATTCCCGCTTTGCGCTGATTTAGCGGCCGGCGGGACGACAATGTATTCCCGCTTTGCGCTGATTTAGCGGCCGGCGGGACGACAATGTATTCCCGCTTTGCGCTGATTTAGCGGCTGGCGGGACGACAATGTATTCCCGCTTTGCGCTGATTTAACGGCCGGCGGGACGACAATGTATTCCCGCTTTGCGCTGATTTAGCGGCCGGCGGGACGACAATGTATTCCCGCTTTGCGCTGATTTAGCGGCCGGCGGGACGACAATGTATTCCCGCTTTGCGCTGATTTAGCGGCCGGCGGGACGACAATGTATTCCCGCTTTGCGCTGATTTAGCGGCCGGCGGGACGACAATGTATTGGTCGCCGGGCGAACGCGGCAGCGCGTACCTGGGTGGCGAAGTCAGCCGAATCTCCATGTCTAAAAACGTGTTTTGTCCGCTATATATACTAAATCTTAGGCCGTAACGGTCTGATACGCCCGCCCACCAATCAGGTTCCGTCTTTCTCCCACCAATCAATCAATCAATCCTAGATCAAACTTTGACCCGGTTGTGCACTCGAGAAAAGTTTTATTTGAAGAGCTTCGTTGTAGACCCCATTTTTAGTCGATAATTTTTCATTTTGCATTTTGATTATTATCTTTTTTTGGCGGTGTAACTCTTGATATGGCCGTGAGAGAAAATGTCTGATTCGAGATACAGTGCCACTTTGTTAAGTGTTTGACCTTGACTTTTGTTGATGGTCATTGCAAACAACTCACGAATGGATTTCTTCACTTCCTTCGTGAGTTCGCCTGTGAGTATTTTGTCATCGAAGTGGTGAAAGCGCTGCCATTGGCGTCGGGCAGCGTTACGGCGGCGGATCGTCTGTCTGATGTCGTTAGGCAGGGTGATAGGGTCTGTGGGGGTTTTGTTAATTCGTTCCGTAGCGGCGTCCACGGTCAGTAATCGTGGTGATTCTGATGTCTATTGAGGCAGGAGGGGGGAGGGGCGTGGAGGAAGAGTGTCAAATTTTTCTGTTAATTTTTCTTTAAATTTGTTCCTGTCAGTACGGGGGGATGAGGAAAGTGCAGGGATCGGCAGAGGTTTGGTATTTAGGTCTATTACGATGGGGAGATGGTCCTAGGAGAGGTCGTGAATTATAGTCAGCGTGAACCGCAAGGGTAGATTGACAGTCATAGCTATGTCGAGAATGTCATTCTGTCTTGGATCAGTCATTACCAGATGCGTTGGTTCTATGGGAGCTGAAATAGAGATTCTGTTCTTTAAAATCAGCTCGAGAAGGTGGTTGCCGGTTAGGTTGTCGGTGTTACACCCACACATGGTGTGTTTGGCATTCCAGTCTCCGCTCTGTCGTGACCCATAGTAATTTGCTGAATTTCCGCAACGGTGATTGTGTTACTCGCGGGCTTATATACAGAAAATAATCGAAGCAAATGATGGGCGGTCGGGACCCCCACCCCGAGACCTTCGACATTAGTCGAGTTGTGAACATCTAGTAAAATATGCTGCACCCTGCTGTGGACGAGAATAGCCACTCCTCCGCGGGAGGGGCGGTCACGTCGATGGCAACGGTAATTAGGAATTGAGAAGCGAATATTATGCTTCAGAAACGTCTCTTGCAACAGTAAGACCTCTTTGCTATGGCGGTTGACATAGTCGGCCAATTCAGTTTTCTTTTCACGCACAGAATGCGCGTTCCAAGAAACAATTGTGATGCTGCGGCGCGCGCTTTCTACTAGAGACAAAAATATTTGTAGGATCTGACTCATAACTAATTGCATTATTTGGTTGGTGAGTTGTATCCATTCTGGCGATATTGCTGGCTGCTGTAGAGAAAAGGAAGGTTGGACGGGTGAATGCCAATATGGCTTTTGGTGGCTGGGAGCAGGGTTTTTTGATGGTTGGGAGTTACGAGGAGGAAGGGAAGGAAAGCTTCATCGACTACATTGGCGTAGCTTTTATGTTTGTTGGTCAGTGCGCGCCGCAGCATCGCTTCCTTGGCGCGTAAGAACGCCATGTGGCCCCGATAATTAGCAGGGTGATCAAGACCGCAGTCCGCGCAGCGGGCCCGGAGAGCTTTTGTCAGCTTTTGGGCAGTCTTAAGTAAGATGCGCGTCCCCGCACTTGACGCAACGGGCGGCTAGATGACAGTAGTTCATGGAGTACCCTATTCCCTGGCACCGTTAGCATTGAATAGGAGCCTTAGGGCGCGAGTAAGGGGCGACTCTTACATGAAATTGGCCTACGAACTGAATTTGCTCGAGTTTTTTGCCATCAGCGATTGATGCAGCGGTGACTTGAAATACCGGAATTGGCCACCGTTTGGGCGCGTCTGCAGTACTGGGGACCGGAAAAGGTTGCGGCTTCGTGGTTTTAAGTTGAATTACATTATCGACGGAAATGCCATCAGATTCTAAACATTCAGTTATTTTATCTGTTTTGAAGCGAAGCGGTAAGTTTTTAATAACGTACTGCGGCTTTCTATCTGAGGGAAATCGGTATGTAAAATGGGGGATGTCGTGAGTCTTAAGGACTTCTAAGGCATTACGATAGTCGTCTACCTTGGAACACTTTATGAGCATGTTCTCATTGCCGTACAGATGAACTACAGGTTTAAGTTGGCATTTTTCATTTACTAGGGCGAGGGTATTTTCCCATTTGTCGGAGTATGGGAATCAATACCTGTCGAACTTGCATTTCAAACTGCCCTCCACCGCCAGCCTGCTTGATGGCAGCAGCCACCCTCTTGTGAGAGGGAAGGCCATAGGCGGTGATTTGAGCCATTTTCGGGCCCGGCGTCGGGGCGCCGTCCTTCGTAGACGCCGACTGGGTGGCATCATCAATCATGGGAGAGAAGGAAGCCTTCCCCCTCTTCTTGGAGCGCTTGCTCCGCACCACAGTAAAGTCCCCCTCTGGGACGCTGTCCGCGCAAGACTCCTCCTCCAGGACGGGTGCAGACCGCTTGGCCAGGTCTGGTCCGTCTCCAGAGGCATCGGGCGAAGAAGGCAGCTTCCTCTTCCCCCGGAACCCCTCCGAAGTGTCCATGGCGTCCTCAGTGGAAGCGGACGCTTGGGAGCTGTCCGTGGCAGGCGTTGGCGCCGCGGGGCGGGCCTCAGACTGCGGCAGGGCAGCCTCCGAAGCAATCTTCGGCGAGGCGTCGGATTTTTTGTGGCCCGGAAAAGGGCCGTTTTTGCGACGGCCGATGTGAGCGGAAGAAAATCCGCAGAGGCGGGAGAGGCGACCTCCTTGGTCGCTTTCCGGCCAGCAGGGGCTTTCCGGGCACGAGCAGGTCGTGCCGCTATCGAAGAGGAGGGGCCCGGAGATGAGCCAGGCAGATCAGGAGCGGAAGTGCTCGGGGACTAGCCAAGCGGAGCAGAGGCGTGTGATGTCACAGCAGGCTCTGAGTCCGCCGCTGGAGCTTCGGCGTCCGCAGCAGGCGGGGCCGGCGGTGGGGAGACTTCCATCGCCGAATCCTCTACGGCAGGCGCTTCCGCGTCGTGACGGCTTGCTTCCAAGCCGGAAGGTATGTGGCCCTCCGAAAGGCCAGGTGTCACCTGGAGGGGAGCAGCCGCATGGGCCAACTCCCTTGCCAGGGCCTCAGATGAGTCGAACCGCCGTCGGATGAACCGCACGAAAGATCCGTCCTCTAGAATAAGTCGGGCAATCCGACCGGTCGAGTTGGACCGTCGGTGTCCTCCTCCTGGGATGGGTTGGGAAGCCATAGCGCTGAGTTGCCCCAAACGCGATGGATTGCATTACACGAAGTATAATCAACAGCAACTTTGCTCTCGGCGAGCCGAGGTCGAAGATCTGAGGCGTGATTTTATGGCCCGTGAAAGGGCCGTTTTCTCTGCGGCGTCACCTGATTGGATGGCCACTCCGGTGGCTCAGCTGGTTGTTTCGGTGGCTGATCTCTCCGTGTCCGCGCGGCCTTCCGGTCGCGCATAGTCCAGTCGATCGCCCAGGTTGGCAATTTGCGCAGTACTCTCAGCTGCTTTGCGTCGAGATTTACGTAAAAATTATTTTGAAAACCAACTTTTTTTGTTTTATATAGGATTCTTTTAATTATTTTTTTGTTAGGTTCCTTTAGTTTAGTTTTTATGTTTTGCGCTTTCCAATTTTTGGTGGAACGCTTACTTTTCTTTTTTTTGAACTTTTCTTTCTCTTTTCTTTTTTTCTCTTTTAAGCTGGGTTTATTTAAACAATAATTTATTTTTTTCTGAAACCACAGAAACAATATTAACCTTAAAGTACAATTTGGCTTCAATTTACTAAATCTATAAAAATATTACTACATCTATTGTTAGTATTAAGCTACAGAAATAGGAAAGTTTGTGCCTTCACTACGGAAGGAGTATTTTTTTGGTCGTTTAAACTTGCATTTTTTGTCGCGTCGTATTGCCAAAGTCGGACGGTGAGTGGGTTGAACTGTAGGGACTGTTCGAAGCGCTGGGCTTGCTTGCGAACGAAGTCGTGTATCGTGGGGATTTTGTGCATGTTTCTAATCTCGTAAGTCGGAACGAGTCGGGGACTGTTTGTGATGTAGCGCAGTGTGACGTTTTGGAATGTTTCTAATTTCCGCATGTTAGTTTTCGCCGTGTTACCGAATAGCTCGCATCCGTACAGCAGGGTTGGCCGAATGTGAGATAGGTATAGTCGAATTTTTTCGTCCCTTCGTAATTTAGAATTTTTGCTTATGAGGGGCATGAGTAATTTCCTCATACCCCTCGCTTTATTTATCGCCTGCTGTACGTGTGCACCCCATGTCAGTTTCTGATCGAGGTGTAACCCTAAGAATTTGTGTGTGCTTCGCATCGGTATCTCGGTGCCTCGGAATTCGAGGCGAAGGGAGGGCGTGAATTTTAGCTTCTTGGTAAAGTTGACAAGAACGCTTTTATCGGTGTTAATCTCAACTTTCCAGTCCAGCGTCCACTTTTCTAACAGGTTCAGATGATTTTGGATACGTCGTACAGCTGCGTTGACCTGTTGCGACTGCGAAGAGATCGCAGTGTCATCCGCAAACATGTAGACTTGAGTTTGTGGAGAAGAAGGAAAGTCATTAACGAAGAGGTTGAAGAGGATCGGACTCAAGATTGCCCCCTGGGGGACGCCACAAGAAATCCTCTTAGAAGAGGAGGGGAGGAGCCGAGAGATGATTAGTCATAATGTGGATCCTTATAGGATAGTGGTCTGAGGTAAGCGCTTTTATTACACCTGGAGTGCCGTGGCTGTAAAAATTTTTGGTCAGGGCGAAGTCCAGAACGTCGTCTCCCTCAGGACCGGAAGAACTGACGTGCGTCGCCGAGAACGGCGCTTCGATCGAGGTCATCGCCGTCGCTGCAAAATTACGGAGAATTGGTCCGTTAGAATTCCCATGACGACATCCGAATTGGATGCACTTGGAATTCCAGTCGCCTACATAGATTGCCGGTTTTTCCGTGACGAGCCGCTCCAGGTCAGCCTCCAGGAGCCGTTTGGATGCGGGTTGGTAAACAGAGTAGATATGAAGGTTGCCCGTCGAATGATGAATCGAGATACCGATGCTTTCTAGTTGGATAAGGGCATCCGAGTTCAGTGGGGAGTGTTTTATTGTGGATTTGACTGCGATGGCCACGCCACCATGAGGGGTTTTGCGGTCTCGCCGATATATTTTATAATTTGGTAGCCAAAATTTTTTGGCGTGTGTGAGATGCGTCTCCTGACATCGTAGCTGCCAGTACTGATGAAGTGAATAAACTCTTTTGCCCTAGAGAGGATACCGTTGGCATTCCATGAAACCAACGTGAGGAACCGCGGCTCGCGCTTAGTAGCCATTTTCCAGGATCGCGCCAATCTCCCGTAGGATAATTAGCTTCTTCTCGGCTAACGACGAGAATTTTGAAAGGTTATCTAAAAGCGAAATCATCCAGGCGCCGAGTCCCTGGTTTGTAGTAGGGGGGAGAGAGGGGAAGGGGGAGAGGGTTGCTGGGAAGGAGGCGAAGAGACCTACGGGCGAGAAGGCTGAGGGGTGGGGGCGGCCGCAGGAATGTTTCTTGCTTGCGCTACCGCGCGGCGAGGGTCGGCGGGAGAAGGGGTAGGGAAGGCAAAGGGACGAGGGGCTGGGCGGGGGGAGGGTAGGGTAGGGTGGGTTGCGGCCGAGAAAATGAATGGAGAGGTAGCGGGGGGAGGGGCGGCTCGGTTCGAGAACCAAGCGTTAGTGGCGGGGACAAAATTTCGCGTCGCTCGGGCTGATCCTTGCGACGTGTTTATACTGGACCGCTGCCTGCGGCTCTCGAGGATGCCCTGATATGTCTGGCATCCCCGATTATTGACAGGGTGAAATTGGTGACAATTTCACATTGCGCCGGCGCAGTGCGATCTCTCTTTGGGCAGTCACTCGTGAGATGCACCTCGAGGCATTTCACGCGCCGTATCAGCGCAGTAGTTTTTGGTGTGGCCGAAGTTCTGGCAGCGCTGGCACGGAACGATATCCTTAGGCTTTACATATGGCCTGATGTCTACGTTAGACGATCCCATCAGAAGTTTCGTGTCGAGGATCTTGGCGTGATCCTCGCACTTTTCCAAAATCACGTGGAATACCGGGGTGTTTCTCCTGGGGACGGTGTTAAGCCCACCGGCGCGTTCTTCCCTCGATGGCTTGGTTGACATTATATGCGTCACTGTCTTGACGCCCCAACCAAGCCGTTCGAGGGCTTGCTTTAAAGATGCCGCGGTGGCATGCTCGTGAAGTGAGCGCACGGTGTATTGGGGGAGGCGGTCCTCCGGCAGCTGGTACCCCGAAAAGGCCAGTTTGCGGGACTGAAAAATACCCCGCGCCTTGCGGTAGTCCGCAGCGATGGCACACTGAATGTGCATAGCGCTGCGGCCTTTTACTTTGCAGACGGGCTGCTACTGCAATTCTTCGAGTAGGGCCTGGTATGTTGACTCCCAGTCTCGCGTGTCCCGCAAAATTAGCACGGGGATTTTGGCTGATTTAGCCGGAGGAACCACCTCCATCGCGGTCGCGGTGTCCCCAGGAGTTATCGGGGTGAATCGGTTCGACGTGACTGTCAGTGACTCTTGGGATGCAATTCGCATCCTTTTGAGGCTAACAGCCTTTTTGCCTTCGACGAGGGTGAAGCCCTTGTCGATCTGATGGGTCGCGGGTTTGGGTGGGGCGCCGAGTATGGTCGGATTTTTCTGTGTTGCGTAATATGCTCGCAACACATCTAACGCCGCCGAAACGGCGGAAGGCACTTTTGCGCTTACCGACTGGACTGGATCGGCTGCTGTCTCGCTGTCGGCGGACTGGTGGTCCATCGGCTGCGGTGCTGGTGGAGAAGGCATGGCCTTGGCGGGGTCGGGCTGTGGCGCCACGTCGGGAAGCGGCTTATCCTTCTTCACTTCTTTCTTCTTCTGTTGGGTGGCGGGCTGCTGAGTTTCCCGGGGCAGCTCTTGCGGCTTGCTCACGGCCCCAGTGGCCGATTTGGCTGATGCCCTCGGCATCGCGGTTTGGAAGGGTGATGGTGGGTGGAGGGAGAAGGGGACGAAGGTGAGGGGGGCGGCTTTCGCTGGGGGAACGGTCGCTCCCAAGTCCGGGGAGTCCGTCGTCGCTGGTGAGCGCTCTCAAGCAGGAGACTCAGTGCGCGGTTCGGCTGGCAGACTAATAAATATTTCGCAGATAGGAGCCAACAAGTCTGATCAATAAAAACTGAATCAAGCAATGAATCAATCAATAATGAATATAATATGCATAATCCAATCTCGAATCATCTGTTTCGGTGGCCCCCTGGCTACAGTATATAAAGAAATTCGAACGCGGTCCGACGAGGCGAAATACTTGGGACTCATCCTCGACAGAGGACTAAGCCGCGAATGACGCTGAAAATTACCGCCCGATTTCACTCCTCAACAACTTCGTGAAGATGTTTGAACGACTGGTTCTTCCATCCCTGCAGAGGTACTTGGCTGCCAACAATGTCATCCCTGGAGAGCAGTTCGGCTTCCGCCAGCAGCACTCTACCACACATCAGCTTGCTAGGGTCGTCGACTTCATCACCGACGGCTTAAACCTCCGGAAACGGACGGCGGCAGTTTTCTTGGACATCAGCAAGGCGTTCGATAGTCTGGCATGCGGCGCTACTTGCCAAGATGCACTGGGTTGGCTTGCCACCACCCCTCATCTGACTCCTGCGCTCCTATCTGGAGAACAGAAAATTCTGGCTGTGCTGGGCAGGGGTGCGATCCGGGATTCACTCGATTGGAGCGGGTGTTTCCCTGGGATCGGTCCTAGGCCCAGTACTGTTTAACATCTTTACACACGACTTTTCCAGGAAGAAGGGGCACCACGTCATCGTCAGCCTCTACGCCGACGATGCGGCTATCCTCGCAAAGTCCGCTAGCAAGGAGCAGGCGATGATCTACCAACAGTGGACCCTGGACAGAGTCTACGCCTGGTACTGCAAGTGGCGCATTGCAGTGAACGCCAGTAAACTGTTGCCGTCATGCACTGCCCGGACGCCAGCCGGTAGCCATGCTCACCCTGCAAGGGCAAGTCATCCCATGGTCCTCCGAGGCTAAATACCTCGGAGTCACCTTGGACAGGCGACTGACCTGGCGCCAACACGCCTCCGGCCTCAGAGGGGTCGGAACAGGTGCAGTACGCAGACTCGGCCCTATTGGGTTCCGGGGGATGACCCTGGAGACCAAGGTCAGATTATACAGGGCCTGCGTACTGCCCATCCTGACTTACGCCTCACCCATCTTGTCGGAAGCGGCGAAAACTCATATAAAAAAGATCGCCGTAGTGCAGAACAACGCAGTACAGACGATGCTAAGGATCACCTGGCGGAACTACGTGCGAGTCGCGGAGCTCCATACGACAACAGGCGTCGAGCCACTTGAACGCGTCCCGGAAAAGAGGGCCAGGGCGTTCTTCAAGAAGACGGTCAGCTCACCCCACGACCTGATCATCAAGGTCTCTCAGACGAGGGTGATGCCCTGGGATTGCTTCAAGCGCCCTGTGGCCTCCATGGGTCAAGAGTTTGCCCCACTGCCCAAGCGGCAAAGACATGCATGAATAAGCTGTCGATTCCTAAAACCTGTCCTCATACCCTGACCACAAGCCGCCAATACCTGAAAGGGTTATAGCAAAGCTGGCAGCCTGGCCGGAAGTGGCCATGCCACTGCTAACATCCTCTATGCAGGACAGAGGAATCCGTTGGAGAAGTCACCTGTCAGCGCTGCGGAGTAAAGGAATGGGGTTGGTAAGCTCGCTAGGTCCTCCACTGGGTTCGAAGGAGACGACGATTGAAACCAGATTGAGAATATACAAATCATGGGTGCTTCCTGTCATACTCTACGCCTCGTCCATATGGGCTTCCGCAGCGCCCTATCTTCTGCGACGCATCTCCTTGATCCAAACCGTTGCCCTGAGGAATATACTACATTTCACCTGGGGCAAATTTGTCTCCTTGACGGAGATGTTAAAAACAAGTGGAGTTGAACCCTTTTCAGAGGTTCTGCGCCACAGAGTTGCAACCTTTTTCAAAATAATTGGAACCGCCAACGTTCCACTCATAAAGGCATTGGCCGACATCAAAGTGATGCCTTGGGATCGCTACCAGCGCCCCATTGCGTCACTTGGTCCGGACCATCTGCCACCACCTAAGACGCAACACTGAGGTGAGCCTGATCAGCTTGCCTTAGCAAATACAACTGCCGCTGGGCAAACCCAACAACAAGTGTTTAAACCACTACTGACAGTCTCTAGTTTACAATGTTTTTTTCGAGGGGAGATATAATCCATTTTAGCCTTAATTTCTTTTCTCTCTCTCAATATATTTTTTCAATTTAAATTGCACTTACGTATCATCATCATCTTGTTACCGCGCCAATTGGGCGCTATTCCAGCTGTTTATGGTGACATCCAGCCACCTTCCCAGATTGCATGTGTTAGTAAATTATTGACCACTTCAATGAGCAATTCTCGAATACAATAAACAAGTTAGGAAAGTGTACAGTGTATCACAAATAGACGCGTTTCGTGCGATGGAGTATTTGAAACTATACGATATAATTTTAAGAAATGCACTTTGTAAAACAACTAAACAGTAAGAACCGAATGTCTCTCCGTCTACTAAAAATTTCTTCTCCAACTATGTTGATACGTTAATAAACGTATTTCCGTAATTTTAATGTTTAAATAAATACTGCAAATCTATATATCAGGAATGATACCAGGGAAATATTAAATCTTTATTTGCCCATCTATTTTCTAATAAATTGTAACTAATCAAATAATGGAAAATTATTTAGAACATACTTCATTTCAGTTATTATTCTAATATTTACGTTTGTGTTCTTTCTTCATCGTAGATAATGCATTTCCCTTCGTTTACAAAATGCTGTATGCACACGTAATGAAATTCCACGTGTTTTCGTAATTATAGAAGATCTTATTTACTTCAGTAACCAATAAAATTGTTTTCGTTGACAACAATTAGCTATGCAAGAAAATTTCCAAGTTTAAAGCTAATTACGACATTCTTGTTCTATTTTCTTGATAACGGCAACTTCTACGATAAAAATGTGTAGGAAAAGAAATACTCTACGTTACTTGTTCTACAAGGTTTAAAAAAACTATTTTGATATGACGAATAATTTACGAGATATAACGGAAAGTTCATTTTCTGTCACCAGTAAAGTGGTACCTCTTATTGGCTTACGTGATTCATTAATGTGATTTTCTTATTGTCTTTTACTGTAAGCCCTTATTATCAAATTTCATAAAAATCCTTTTGGTAGAAGCCGAGAACGAACATACGGGCGGACTGGCAGACGGACAAACCGAAGCTAATAGGCGCTTATGCAGGGAGCGAAACGCGACTAAAAAGATAAACTACAAACTAATAAAAAAGAAAAACAAAGAAGAACAACAAATGGACAAAGGAAAATATATACTAGGGAAGATTTGTTGGTACAGGCGGGCAAATGTTTCTGCTTAGGTTTGATATAAGACACCCACGACAGCAGCACCACCTGTGTTACGAAAAATGAACTACCCAGGCAGGGGTTTAAGAAAGAAATGTACATATTATATCAAGAACAATATATTCATTGGCTTACCTATCGAATTATCCATCAGACTTCCCCGATGCGATTTTCAAACTTTTGTTTTTTTTTGGGAAATTTCAACATGAAGGAACATTATCCTCGATCCCACCGGGTTGGGTAAGTTATTTTAAGTGTTTTTGGTTCTTTCTCAAAAGAACATTTTGTTCGACTCTACCGGGTTGGTTAAGCCATTTCAAGAGTTTTTGGTTCCTCCTCAAAGGAACATTTTACTCGATCCCACCTAGAGTGCTGCGGTCGTGGGTGTCTATTATCAAACCTGTTCCGAGCTTCTTTATTTTATTTTTATTATATTGTATTTATTATTTTCATATTATTTGTATTTTTTGCTCTTTCGTTTTTTAAAATTTTATAGACATTTTTTACAATAAGTAATAAAAAACGCCTTATGGTCAGGTCATCTCCATCCGTCTGTCCGCATGTATCATCTCAGAAATTACTGGGCGGATGTTGATGGAATTTGATATTTAGGACATAGGGGCAAAGAAACTAAGAAAATGATATAAATAGTTTACCTGACCTAATCGGGAGTGTCACTTTACTGGTGACAAAAAAGAACTTTTCTTTATATCTCGTAAAATATAACTTATAAGAAAAGTCTTTAAACAACTTTGTAGTACTAATCAAATAGCATATGTTTTGTTCAGTACATTTTTATCGAAGGAGTAGCCGATTTCAACAAATCTAACGAGAATGTATTAATTCACTTTGGACTAAAAAAAAGTTTTCCTCTGTTTTTAATACTTGTCAACGAAAACAATCTTTGTGACGGCTGATGTAAACAATATCTGCAGATTAGTTAATTTAGTTTTCGTGCGCACGCAACGTTTGGAAAATGGATAATCTACGACGAAGAAATGAACGCAAATACGTCTGTTTTCTTTACGTATACACAGCGTTTGTAATTGAAAAGAAATGGGCAATTTACGTCGAAAGATTGAACGTGTACATAAAGATTACATTACTAGTATTCGAGTGAGGTTTTAAATAAATGTCGATTGTTTTAATAATTGCAATTTTTAGGAAATTAGTCGGTGAATCAAAAATTCTTTATTTCCTTGGCATCACTACTGATACTTGAGTTATTAGACATTATACTAAGCCATTAGTATTTATCTTTTTTGGCATGATTGCGTGAATCGTATAGAACGCCTCTGCCTTGCATGTATGCACGCATGATGTGTGCATCTTTCCTCTCTTGTTTGCTTGTTTCAGCAACCAAAATTATTTGGTTTGTTAGCTTCCTTAGCTCAATGGTTAGTATATTTTGCTAATAACGCGGGAGTAATGATTTAAAACAGGAGTCGGAAACCTATGGCACGCGTGCCAAAAAATGGCACTCTGATTTAAACAGTATCAAAACAATGACTGGCAATGAAAAGGACACAGAATGTAGCTTTCACAGAAGTTTTTGATCAATAAAAATATAAACAAAATGCGTTGTGCCGTGGGGGAAGAGAAGGTTGAGCGAAAAATTGCCATTGAGAATTGGGGTAATTTGGAGTAGAATTTCCGAAAGGATGAGCGTTACGGTTGGGATGTGAAGGAAATCTATTGGCATAAGTTTTTCTGCGGATGATCAACGCACGTCGCAGCATCGTTTCCTTCGCCGTCAGAAACGCGACGCAGCCCCGGTAATTAGCCGGATGATCTCCTCCGCAACGCATTTAGCTGCGGTGGATTTGTCTTTCTTAGAACACTCGGATGAAGTGCTCTTCACCGCACTTAACGCACTTGGGCGTAAGGAGTCAATAAATTCTGGAATGCCCTATCCCTTAACAGTGGTAACATTTAATGGGTGCCTTGGGACGGAAATTGGGCACTACTGTAACATGGAACTGGCCGACATATTGAATTTGTTCCAGCTTTTTCCCATCAGCGATGGAGGAAGTCGTGACCTGGAATGGGACGGCATTTGAGAGCATCAGAAGTAATAGGCGGGAGAGGCTTAGTGGTCTCCATTTGAGTAACGCGTTCGACAGAAATGCCGCCATTTTCAAACATTCTTTTATTTTATCTGTGCTGAATTTTAATGGGAGATCTTTAATTACGTACCGCAGTTATCTTTCCGAGGGAATTTGATAGGTAAAATGAGCTATGTCATTTTCCTTCAACAAAAGAAGATTCAATACGAAACAAACAAACTCTCTTTTTGTTACCTTTTTTGCAACACATCTTGAATAGCGTCATTCTGTGTTTTTCAGTAGCAGCTGAAGGTATTAAAGATGTGTGCCAAAGAGCATGTCTCCTAAATGTGCTAATGCAGCCGACAATTTTTGTTTTGTTTGCGGAGAATTTATTGTGAAACATCAGAGAAGGTGCTTTACCCCTCTTATCAAGAAAGCTTATCAATTGTGCTTCAGATCCAAGGTAGGATAACAATATAACCAATGGCAGAACAAACTACCTTTAGTCAGTTTTGTAACCGTGAACAGCAATTCGTCGACTTTTATTCTGTGGATGATATTCTGTGCCATCAAATGATGTAAATGCTTTGATGGCATCACTGAGGCATAATGGTGGTTGTTCATTGATTCTTTCAAGTTCAGTTTAATAGCAGTCCTGTCGCATAGTGGCAATATATTTCCATCGATTCCCATTGATCATTCAGTTCACCTAAACGAATCACATGGTAATATGGAATACCTCAACACTCGGATGACCAGGTCAAATTTGGTACGTAAGTGATCAGGTGGGGTCACTTTGTGACCACATCATTTGTCATAAAAGTTTTTATTATTCATAAACACATATTAATAAATATTTATATATGTTAGGAATTGCAAAATCATAATGAAATATATAATTTAATCTAAATTAACAAAACTATACAGATACTAGAAAATATTTTTAAAATGCATAGTAAATTATTAGCTGGTGTGTTTATTACATGTGACACATAGTACAGATTTTTTCATTAAGTGTTTCTTACAAACAAAACATTTACATTTGTCACATTTCAACATACACTTTTTATTTAAACTCACACAGAATCACATCAGCATCCGAGTATTGCCCTTCTGTAACATCTTCTTTCAGTGTCATCCCAACCGCATTTCTGATATACTTAGGCAACCTTTGTTGTGAACGTGTAACTATGAGTGGTTTAGTTAGCTCCATTCCTAACGCTTGAAGAAATAATCCTCTCCTAAATGACTTTTCCTTTTTCATACTCTTGATTCACTTGCGTGAAATGAACAAATGCGTTTATTGCCGCCATATCTAGAATGTTAAAAAAAATTACCAGTAACCAACGTTTAGTGTTGCAAGAGCATGTATATTCATTTATCATGCGATCTAAATTACTTACTGCTCCTTTGCAGTGATTGTAGTCAAGTATAACTTGAGGCTTGTATGCGGGCTTTCTCCGGATAATTATAGATCAAAAGACTTGAGTTGATACCAAAACAACACTTCTATATTTTTGGGAACGTATAAAACCATCATAGTATCCTTGGTATATAGTACTTCTGTTGAGAATTGTGTAAGATTTTTATTTGAGCGATATTATTTATTTATATATATTAATTATTTTGTTATTTTGAAGCGTGTTTCTGATATTTTTTATCTCTCCTATGCAAAATTTGTACATGCAGTGCATTTAATTTGATATATGCGTATTTTGTTGTGGTATGGTATGCTCTGCTTAGGATTTTTAAGCGTTTGTCGCTGTCAGTTATAGTAACATATATAACATTATTTTCTAAATCAGGGTAACTCATTACACTATCACTATCTAACCGTTTTTGTATACTATTATTACACGTTCACCTATTAAAAATAACATAATACACACTTAAGATAATGCCCAGAAAGAAATAGAATTGATTTGTGTTAATTCCGAGAAAATGTATACAAATGTGATCCACGATTTCAGCTTGCGATTACACCGCATAGGAGGCCACGTGGGGTCACTTTGTTCACCCAAAGGAATATTAATTTTTTTCTTCATTTAAAAAATATTAAAAACAAAGAATATTAGCACACCATAGAAGGCAATAAAACACGCGGCTAAAAAAATAACCAGAGTGATCGACACAATTTTATCTAAAAATATTCAATAAAAACAAACGTTGGGTCACACCTGTGGTGACCTCAAAGTTACAGCTTTTCTTTTGGGATTGCAGCTAGGGCACATAAAAGACTGCTGTTTTCTTTTTAAGTAGGGCAGCTGTGCTAAGTTTCAGCATTACATTGTTCGCAATTGGCCAAATAACAATTTCTGGCAAGTTAAAATACATACATAAAAGCCTTGTTGATCCACAAAATATTTATTAACCCCCTTTACATATCAAATTAGTACCCATGAAGAATCTTTTAAAAGGTATAGATCAAAATGGCAGAGGATTTCTACATCTTAAGGAAAAATTTACAAAAATCACCGAAGCAAAGATTAAGGAAGGAATATCCAAATACTTGAACTCATGAACGATGATATATTCGATACAGTGTTAAAAGGGAAAGAAAAAAGGCATGGGCATGTTTCAAAGCAGTTTCATGAGCTTTTTAGGAAAAAACAAAGCAGCAAACTATGAAGACTTGGTTAATAAAATGCTGGAAGCAAACCAGAAATGGGGTGTAACATGTCACTTAAAATTCATTTCCTTCACTCCCATCTGGACTTCTTTCCTGAGAATTTGGGAGCTGTGAGTGACGAGCAGGGCGAGTAGTTACATTAAGACATTCCAACGTTGGAAAAACAATACCAAGGCAAATGTAACACTAATATTCTTGCTGATTATTGTTGGTTATTAATTTAGGAAGCTCCCAGTACATAATACAGAAGAAAATTGTTTTGCTAAATCTTTAACCTAGCATATATTTGCATGTATTTTGGTGAGTCTGTATGACTAAATCACAATATGTTTTTCTAATATAAAAATACGTTTTTCTCCATATGTAGAGGTGCTACACAAATTCTGACCACGGATTAAAACTCAGCTGGCCGAAATAATTTAGGATAATCTCATTCTATGCAAGAACCTGACAAAAAGTTTCAATTTGTTCTCCAGTGTAATCGGCAATAAGGTTTCTGCTTTGCTGTCTTTAACCTGTACATGGAAGCATTCCCGAGTTTCACAGAAGATTCCACCGAGCACCCAGACCTGTGGAAGCACTCGTTCTTTGTTGTTTTACCTTCACACAAACACGGTTTCATCTATTTCAACTCATATCTTCCCCACAGATCTTGTTGTTATCATGCTCTAATGCCCATGTACCTACTTCCTTCATATAATTGTTCCAATCAACGGTCGTATTTTCGCTCATTCCCAATTCACGCTTATATCATTTTAAACTTGTCTTCTCAAACGACCAAGAATATATGAAGAGTATGGCTCCTTCTAAGGAAATCTTCGAACCAGCAATCCAATTGCCTGTTCAAATTCCCATTTCTTGGCTACACATGGATTTGCAGTAACGCCAACATATTTTCGAGCCATCAGAGGAATATAATTTAATTTCGTGACCTTTTAAACATATTCGTTGCTTTTGTAATATGTTAAAGTAATTAATATTAATTTAATAATAACTTAATATTTTAGTTTTTGTGTCATGGTAGCAGGAAAGAATAAATAAACAAAATATTTGCGGAGACATAATGGGACAATACCCTAAATAATTGTATTGTTCAACTTTAGAAAGGCCTGCTTGCAACGTTTCATCTCTTCCCATTTTATTCAAATGAATGAAAGATAGGCTCTTAGAATCAAACCCATGAGTTCAATGTATACGGGAGGCATTTTAAAAGTTAAAGGTCGCTTTGGCAAGTAATACCTGAAAGTTTGATAGGAAAAATAAATAGTTTTTGAATTATAAGCGTTTTTCTTATTCTCCATTTAACCCCATATAAGACTTCATACACACGGTTACAGCTTTTTAAACATAATAGATAAGGCAAATCTATCAAATAAATCTGCTTCCAGTTTTAATTGACAAAATACCTACTATTTCAGCATTCAAATATCCATAAGAATCAAAATATTTGAAAAATCCATATTGAGGTAGTTGTATTAATGATCAGCAGCAAGAATTTCTTTTCTCTAATAAATTACAACAGAAATTGCGAAAGAATTACGCATTCAATATATCTCTGTTTCTAATTGTGATATCTGGAATCTTTGCTCATCGGTTTGATTATTTCTTTGCAGTCGTTGATTTTGGGATGTTTACGTGCTGTTGCCACGACGACATGCATTGTTGGAGCCCAGGAGTCCAGACATGGGCCAGACTGACCAAATACTAGTGAGAAATTTACCGATCTTCCAAATCGTCCTTAAAAATTTCATGCAACTTTTCCGTTGCATTGCAATTTCTCGTGATTGCGGAGCAGTTTGAAAGATCATTGAATACATAAACTATTTTCGCTAACTCAATTCGAAATTTTGCCAATTAATTTCTCTTTTGCAGTTTTATGAAATAAACGGAGTTTTTTCCATAGCGTTTTCTCGTTGTCTTGCAATTATCACTGTCAAAATCACTGTCGTTTTTCCTCTTTTGTGATTATTACAGTTTATTTTGACTGAAAATTCTGGAATAAAATGATGGTCGCTTCGTAATCTCTATGTCCATTATATCGTTGCTTGTTTATACTTTGTCACTTTTTCGTTTAAAATATGAGCGTGTAGGTTGCTCACAGTGTCTAATAATTTGGGTTCCATTTGCTGGATCATATCCTCATTTGACGTTGTTACCAAAGAACTCTATAGTCACACGCAAACTAAACTTTACGCTGTAATATATCCTCTGAACCTGTCATGGTGGTTATCCATCAGATACATTCGCAAGAGCATTTCAACATGAACAGTAGCTAGTATAATTTCTGTTTTCCATGACCAGTGAATTCGAGGCATCGGTGGTGCATTAATGGGGAGAGAGAAAAATACCTGCTCACGTAAGCCATAAAGAAAACAAATAAGCCATCTCATTCTTAACATTAACTAAACATCAGATGCTGAAAATGATCTTAGTGAATTTTGACATGCACGGTCACTTCGGACATGTCTCCCCTTAAATCATTATCGTTCGATTGATTTCTTTGGTCGCAAGCAAATTTTGGAGTGAAAGTGTTTACTTAGCTGAAACTTAGCGTCCTTGGGTGAACTAGTGTTACTTAGTACACGCGAGCGAGCTGGAGAGTTTGCGGAAGTTTGGGAGAAAGTTTTCCCACACCCACGTACCACTAGGTATTTATTTATGTTATTTGAACGGTTTCGGCCGCTTCTACGTCTTGCAGGTTGTTAGACTTAAGAGATGTTCTTTGCGTTGCCTATTCCAAGTCCCGAAAGATCCATCAATGAATTGAAAGAAGGGCGTCTCTGAAAGCGAAGATAATCGTACGCTCAAGAACGTTTGCACACGCAACTTAACTAAATGGCACAGCGTGTGTGTCTAAAGAAATGGAAAACAGTTATCGCGTAGAACAGAGGCGTGCAACCTACAACCCGCGAAGCTTTGAGGAAGACGTGATCTGTGATATTTATTATATTATAATAATAATATCTGCGATCCGAATTATCTCTTGAAACGCGATGACAACTCGGAATTCCTCTTTTCAGCGATAGTTTAACCTTAAGTTAGGCATTCAAATGTGGAAGCCATCGCTCGTGAATTTCACAAGAAGCTAATGGCTATATTTATAAAAATTCTTTCGTGAATACCAAAGTTATAAAAATACTTGAGATTATCTAGGATGAATCTATGAATCTACCGGCGTGGTTTTTATGACGAGAAACCGACCTCTCGTCAATTTCAACAACCAGTTTTTAGCCATCTAGTCGTTCCATTCGTTGTTGCAATTTCCAACTGCAAACTTCTCTCATGTACCAATCAACAGCTGTGCCATGGTTCATGTGAAGTTTACGTTCACAAAATTTAATGGAAGTCATTCCCATTGCCCATGAATAGATGAAAAACACAGATTTACGAAATTGTAAGCGGGAGGCAAAGTACCATATATTGATTCTGACCCCAACTTCTGTTCAGAATTCCTTCTTTTTGCATATCCAACGTAATCTTCCCGTCATAGTTAACTTCATCGGATGTTGTTTCCTACAAAATCGATCACTATGTATGATTGCTTTTTCTTTTAAAAATCGTACAGCACTTTTCTTGTCGGGTAAATTTTCAATTAAAAGAATGAAATTCATTTTCATCAAGATCTATGATGGTTAAAGAAAGAAATATTGATATTACTTCGTTTTTCTTCTTATGATAAACACTGATTATTATTTAGAAGTACTGTTTGTATATTGGTATCTCGTTGGCAATAGTTATCTAAAAATTAAATAATTAAACCTAAGAAGTAAATAATTAGGAGGGACGGTGAAACAGAAAAGATACCTAATGCAAATAATTGGAAGGGGAGTATAACAGAATATAACCGAACAAGTTGCTTCCAGTCACTGGTGAAACAGGTTCTACCCCTGACGATGCCCACCTTGTGGGCGAAATGCATTGGGTTTGCAGCCCTCTAGTTGTTTTGTTAAATATGAAGGTGACCAGGACTTTTTTTAAATACCTAAGGGGATCGCATGCTCATTCTTTTACGTCATACTCCATCTTTTTTATTTGAATATAGTTAAAATATGCGATTAAAAACTCTTAATGTGATGTTTATTTAGAAATATTAGAATAAAATGAATTATAAATTTGAATGAAAATCAGATGTTTTATTTTACCTAAAAAGGGGGACAGGGTAGGTCGTAAATCTCAAAATGCCTAGGGCGCAAGATTTGTAATTCTGCTACTGACTGACTCAAATAACGGAATATGCCAGAAAGTTTTTCTTTGTAGAGTCGCTGAGAAAATGTGGCGATTTTTTAACAATGGTAATCTGTCAAATCAAACAAAATGACAGCTATTCATTTTACAATATTTTTATTTGAATTACCTCTTCATCAAAATAAACTTTTTTTCTTTCAGATACACGACCATCGAAGTTCCGAGTTAATTTCTCAAGCATTACCCTTCTTTAAACTGCAAATAAAAAATATGCTGTATTTTAAATCTCCATCAAAAACAAAAAAATTCTAAACTATTCATGCTTCAGTTTTTTAATCGATTTATCGCTTTATCAAAAATGAACTTTCCTTTCGGATACAGGATCATCGAAGTCCCAAGTCATAGCTCGATTATAATCTTTTTTAATACGCAATTAAGTACATATATTACATTTTAAATCCTATTTAATCCAATGGAGCGCTAGAGGCAAAAGGATCAACATTGACTTTTATATTTATTAATTTAAATTAAAAATATACATTTTGATTTGATGGAGGAAAATGCATTCCTGTAATCGAGCCCGGGCTTTTGTCATAGGGGATGATCCATTTAAAACCTGCAATTATTCACGTTCTACAAACGGTAAATCAAAGGAGACTTTCTCAACTATAATTCGTGTTGATGTTTGATACAATTTTACGTGTCGTTACGGTTCAAACAACCAACTTACTAGGTCTTTTATTATTGTAAAATCATTTACAGTTTCGGTGCTGTAGCAATTTTTTACTGCAAAACAAATGATTTACGGTACTACAGTAATTATTTATTCTTAATTTAGTCATTAAAAAAACTATACAGGATGAATTTTTAAGGGTATTTCAAATTGTATGTTTTAGAAATCAAGACTTGGCACTACACCAAAAAATTTATATCGATCCAGTCGTTGAAATGACGTAGTGTTTGTTTCAACGGGAGAAATTTCTCATGTTATTGTTTGGCCATCACGGGCGAAAGAGTCATAAGGGTCATTGAATGTCATTCCCACAACAAAGGAAACATTTGTTTTTCCCTTTCGCCGAAATGCAATCGACGCGAGGGTGCACTCGTATACCAGGCCAATTAGTGCATCCCAGGAGTCACCTCTTCAAGCAAACTAACCGCCAGCCGCGCCGAAACGGCGAAAGTCGGTAACTGGAGCGGAGGCATAAGGTGGTCACCGGAAGTTGCGTGCCTCACGAGGTCGTCACGTCACGTGGGAGGCCTGGAGAAGAAGTTCCCACCTCCGCCTCTCTCCCTCCGGCCCCCACCCACGCCTCCCTTCCCCCCGTCCCACCTCCTCGCGAACCCACTTAAAAACCCCATACCCTCTTCCCTTTCCCCTCGTTCCCTTAGACCACTAAGCCACTCCCACCTTGATTCCCTATTGGCCGCAAGTTCACCTGCCGTGACGAAATCACGGCTGCCCCTAAAAGAACTTCTCCTCCCCACCCACCCCATCCCACACATAACTCAAACTCGGGGGGTTAAGACCGTAAGGGAGCACGAAACATGCAGGTAGCCCTCCCCTCTCCGACCCATCCTCCGCATCTCGGAACCCCCCCCTTCAGGCCCCCCTACTACCTACAACCCCCCCTTTCTCGCCCCGAATTCCCCAACGGTGAGGGAGGGGGAGGGAAAGGGTGTGGGGTGTTTCCACTGCCCCCGTGAGTGAGCAGTCCCTGGTGCCCGCCTACGATAGCTCTCCACTGAGGGGATTCCCCTTAAACACCCCCATCACCTTCTCCTCCTCCGACCTTTCACCCCTTCCTCTATCCTCATAGGATATAGAGGTCCTCCGGCCATATCATTCTCTTAGGACCCCTTTCCCCTTCCAGAATTTTGGAGTCAAGACCTCCTCCTCTTCTGGTCGGCGGGCGGTGGCATCCTTTTGGTTAAGGGGCACACCTCCTCCCTTCCTTCCCAATCCCTCTTCTACTCCTCCTCCTTCTACTCCTTCGTCCATCCGTGCTGATTTGCATACCTCGGAGACGGTGCCGGCGGGAGTAACGAGCCAGCGGCAGTCGGTCGCCTTAAGGCAGTGCGATATCAACGCGGTGAAGGGTGGTGAGACCAAGAAGCGTGCAGATACTCGAAAAAAGGCGTGTCGACCCGCTTGCCCCACTAGATTCGACCGCAAAAGAGCCCCGAAAGAAAGGGAAATTTAACCTCATGGTTAAGGCTAACTCCAAAGCACGTTTAGTAGGAGATTACCTCGCATTATTTGAAAAGGATTACGTGAAGAATTAAACTTAGACTTCGTCGCTGCTTATACTAAAGTAGTGCGTCGACTTCTGACTGATTACCAAGTGGAAGTCATCCGACAGCTCCCCTTTTTGTATCTGGCAAACCGCGTGGTTTTATATCTTTTCGCGTGTGGTGCGTCTACCGGAAATAATCGGCCCAGAGAGAACAGTCATCAGCCATTCTCCTAGCCTCCGGGTACTATAATGCCTCCGCATCCGATGCGAAGAAGGGTGGGCTAGTGGCGTCATGGTACCGGGGGGCAAGAAGCCCTCCAAAGGCAGCAATGGAGGAGGAGCCGGGGGAGGCGGAGGTGCGACCGGCGGAGGCGGTGGAGCCGGCGGCGGAGATGATACGGGTAGTAACAAGGATGGCGCGGCGGAGGGAGGCAATACCGCGGGCGATGGTGCGGAGAAACCGGCGAGTGCCGGAGCGAACATGCGGGAGATGGCGAACCGCGTTCTCAACCTCGCCCTCAAGTCGGACTGGCCGCCGGCCGAGGGGTCCATCAAGAACCTTGAGAGGCTCATTGCCAGCGGAGCGACCTCGGAGGACGGCAGCCCTCTGCAGCCGCTCGCGGGCGTCTTGGACCCGGTAAGGAAACCGAGAGAAATCACATAAGCCCGAAGAGAGAGTTACCAATAAAGCATTTGACTGCGTGGTCCTCCGAATTCATTATTCTCTGCGTTTGACTTCGCACGATCACGTGTGAATAGGCAGTCACTCGATCGCGATTCGTTCACAAACCATTGCCTTGGCACAAACCCAGCGCAACGAAATTACATATCTATTGTTGTCCTCAGAAATATTTTATCCACATCCTCTGTCAAGGAAACTTGCTATAAAGTGCATTTACTTCATTTTTCATATCCGAGCAATATACAAACCTCCAGATAAGTATGCATTTCAAACACGTGGCTTAAAGCATTTCACCATAAAACAAAGATCCTTTCACCATTAAATATGTCTAAAAATGAACAGTTCAGATCTATTTAATTAGAGGTGCTAAACGCAATTCGTAATCACCCAAATTTTGTTGAAATCCATACACACATCAATAAATGGTTTACATATACTGGCATTCATTTCCGTCAACTTAAAACTCGACATCATGAATTGATCAAATCTTCATTCTTTGAAAACATTAATTTGAGCTTCAATATTCAATGGAATTTGTGCTACCGACTTCTCTTAGAGTAACTAAATTACTAAGCAATCGTATAGAGCCTCCAAAAACATACGTCTTGGTGGTAAACTAGGTTTTCTTTTCTTAGTTCAACTTAAATGAAAAATAACTGTTTAAACATGCCGAAGGTTAGGGTGTAAAACGGAGCTTTCAATTTGTTTTGATATTTTCATTAGGTGCATGGAAGTGTACATAAAAGTAGAGTTCAAACTTGGAGGCTATGCTGAAGACGTCGGGATTTTATTTCAGAAGAAAAGAGCAACTATGTAACTTCCACCCAAATTTACTTGCACGACCGGTTTCGCTAAATAACTTGCACTATCATAGTTGTTCTTTTCATCTGAAATATGACTATCACTTACCACAAAGTGGAGCCGAATTCTTTGGATTATAACATATAAACGGGATTCATTAACCAGAGACGGATACGAGTGGGTGATTATATATGTTCTGTTGCGCAAAGAGACAGTACTTGTTAGTTAACCAAGAATGATAGTGTTTTCGAACAGAAAATCTTTGCAAGTTTGATGTTTTGTCAACGCAGTGAAAAATAGGAGGCACAGTGGAGAGTACCTATGGGGCTGATTGTTTCCCTTGATTACCCCAGATGTGCTTTACATTTCTCACATAGCGTTCTGTACCTTAAATTTTTGTTTGTATTTACTTTATTAATTTCTCATAATATGTGCTTAATTCTTGCATTGCAACGGTTCATTTATTCCCGATTAAATCAGATCTGTTGGATTCAGCCCGAAGGTTGGGAAAGTTTTTCTGTAAAGTGCTACATTCAAATTTTTTTATCTCCGCGCGTGCCACCATTTAATTCATTTTATCCCTTTCGTTTGCGAAGTGTTTTTTATTTTGAGAAATGCTGAATATGATAAGGAAAAGTTATATTACAGAAACAAATTCAAAGAAAAGTAAAATTATTTTTAACCCATACGTTTATGTAATTTTGCCATGAATACGCGTGCGACGTAATTCTATACGCATGCCATCTTGGACACGCGTGCCATAGGTTACCGACCTTTCTGGTTTAGGTTCTATACTTCATGCTAAAAATGTTGGTTACAAAAAATTGCAATTATGTAAAAGCATAGCGTGTATGTCATTTTTAAGTTACATGAATATACAATTTTGATAGAAACTCCATTGAATAACTTCCCGACCAACTCTCGGTTCATATATCCTCCAAATTGTGTTGCAGACGTTCAGTAATTTGTTACTGTCAGTTTCTATTAAATTCAAAAGCATCCTTTTTCATTTGGAAAAATTAAGCTCCGAAAATGTTTAATTGTGAATGATAAAATCTGTGAAGTACCTACCTCATTTCTCATTCGTTCAGAACTGTTTGCAGGGTTTTATAATCTAGATGATAATTTATGTTGCTGTGGTTAACCTTTTCTGAAGAATAAAATTGGAAATTTGTTACTTCGAAATAAATATTTTTAATACACTTAAAAATAATATCATATAGTGGCATCATTAAATATTTTCACAGCATATTAATAAAAACCGATTACTCCTTGAGACGCCTCTTCATTTATGGGAATTTTTGGCATTATTTTCATGTCGATCTTCTTTGAGTAAGTTATTTATGTATTATTTTCCAATTAACATTTAAAACAAATGTACCTGTAGTTAAAGTAAATCTAGAATTTTTAGTCAACGCTGTAAATTTTCAAGTTTTTAAAAGTGAATGAGGTTTTACTAAAAATATGTTGCATAAAATTTTGATCAGTAGTTATTTTCTGTAATTTTGGCAGTGCTCCGCGAGAATTTTCTTCTAAAATCATAATAAGTTTTTCGAAATATTTGGAAAATTATCCAAACCTTAAAAGGTTTATATTTTTTCAATCAAACTAATTTTATGAAATAATACCGAGTATGACTGTTTAAGAAAAACCCGAGTTTTTTGGTGTAAAATCGTTTTCTATATTTGACAATAATTTTCATCGAACAATTTATTTCTTCTATCTCGTGCAGATGCCATACTGTATCATTCCATGTCGAAGTTTCTTCTCAAGTATTTTCTTTAGTAAATAGACTAAGAGACTTCCACAGTCTCAAAATTACATTGTAAATATTCTCTAAATCATGTTTGCATTGAATTTCTCATAGTATAAAAGAAAATTTTGTAAGATTAATTAAAATGACATCTTTTTCAGAATATGTTGCTATTACAGCAAATAGATTCAAACCTGTTCTCAACGAATTAGTGTATCTTGCGTTCGCTGTAATCGGGCGTTGAAATCTTGTCTCTCAGATGAATTTTAATCGGTCAAGAAATCCTGAATTATTGATGACGCCACTGAAGCCTGTTGCGTTAACCCCGTATTTACAGCATTGAAAGGTAGTGTATTTTAATAGTTGAAGTTTCGTTTAGCTAAATCATTGTCACCATGGCTAAAGAAAATAACATGATAATAAGTACAAATCTTTTTGTGAGGCATAAGTACGTTATTATATATCGTTTCTCAAGATATTTTCAGACAATTTTTTTTCGGTATGAACGCTTTATTACAATTAT
This sequence comes from Tanypteryx hageni, assembly GCA_028673005.1. Lineage (NCBI taxonomy): Eukaryota > Metazoa > Arthropoda > Insecta > Odonata > Petaluridae > Tanypteryx > Tanypteryx hageni. The sequence goes on along the minus strand of CM054112.1, from coordinate 96,123,032 downwards.
CTAGTTTCATATCTTTGAAAATACTTTAAGAATATATTTTTATGATTATTATGGGAATGTCTCGAATTTTGAGGATATTTATTGGACAAAAACTTGCTTCGTCCGGATCTGCTTTTTGAATCACAAGCCAATCTTAATTTTGATAAAGTGCATTATGTTGCATTATTTGACCTTTTATAATGATATGATAATTGTTTAAATAATAATTTTTTGATGAAACAGTTAACGCTATTAAATTAGGGTATCTTTTTCTCATAATATGGAAGAAATCCTCCATTATTTTGAAATACTATTAGTTATGAAGTCTTAAGTACGGAAAATTCCAGAATATATTATTCATACAAGTAACATCGCCCTACGGACATCATAAAAACGTCTATTTAATCAATGTGAAAGGTTTTGGAAGGAAGAAATTTATATTAACTTAAGGTAACATTGTTTCATTTTAAAGATGGTGAAATCTAATTCTCAAGGTCTTTTGCTAATAAATTTCCTGTAATCTCTTTTTTCTTGAAATTAAAGTGAACCCGAGATATAAAACAAGATTATTAAAAGCAAATTAAAGGTTGAATATAAATATACTTAAAAAGTTTGGACAAGATTTTTTGTTATCCTGTGCTTGACGCGTCACGGTTAATGGAGCGTATGTTGCATGAAGAGAGTTGAAAATTATATTTTCTCTTTTCTCGTAAATTTGTAAATTTTTGCGAGTTAGTGATACGAAGTTCTAATTCTGGTTTTACTGGTACTCTTTTATGACTAATGTGTGTTTAAAAAATATGATTCATTCAAGTATTTTTAGTTAAATAATCTTAATCTTAAGTAATCTTACTTTTCAAATAACTTGTAGATATTAAAGCAATTTGGAGGATGTTTGGAAAAATATGGTCCGTTAAAACTCTCCTTACAATTAAAGGAATAATATCTAGTAATATTAGATCAATAGTCATCACTCGCTTTTATGCTAATCCATAGTATTCGGTACTAATTCTAAGGTAATCTTACACTTGCTTAGTGAAATATGTGAGTAGCTATTTCAGTTTTTCTTACGGTTATATGCTGTTATATCCCATTTGTCATAGATCATAAAAAATACACATACGACTACATGAACTCATGGTCATTCGTGACAATACAATGATGTTGTGTACGAAATTGTATACATATATTTTTCACATTGGGCTCACTATAATTGGATACGGTAATTTTAGTAATTATTTCGCCCTGTATGTGCGGCTATCAAAACGACCTACCTTTTAACATGCACCGCGCTGCCGTGTCACGTTTCCTTGGGTTATCGACCCATTAGAGAGTTTGCCTTAATGGATGGTGGTCAAGGCGATCAGCTGGTTGAGAAGTGGGGTCAGCGGGTGGAGTTTAGCGGGAAAGGCTATGTATATATAAATAACCGTCTGGCTGCTTTGATTCGCCCAAGTTCCATGCGGCATATTTTTTTTCCATCAGCAGTTTATTTACGGAAAAGTTTTTCGTGTCATAAATTTATTCATATTTCTTCAGGAGTTTTGCGATAGAATGAGTTTTAGAATGGTTTGGGAGGCGAGTTGCAGATGATGAAGTTTTTGGAGAAAGAGTATGGTTAGGAAAAAATGACGGGAAAGGATCGCCATAACGGGATGTGGAGCAGGAAGATCTAAACAACCGAATAATTATTGAAAATTGTGGACATTAAAGTATTTTGATGTATTTTTGCGGTTCAAAATGATTAAATTGGTTTGATTTTTGCATCGCTCTTATGGAATAAATTTAATCATACACGAAGGAAGATTTTTTACTTCCGTATTTTATCAAACGTGAAAAGTTCACATCTCTCTTTTTTGAACTGGAATTCAACACTGGGTTTATTATCTGTGATAATCCTCATTTTATAGTACATATTAAATACTGTAAGTCACTTAGGTTATGTTTCTACAATTCTGCAATGAATGAAATTTTAAATTTAGCCGAAGCCCTTTTCCAAAAATTTTTCATAAAAGGCTGCAGTTACGTTTGTATTGTGTCTTACAGTTATCAAAGTATACAGACTACTATAAGGCTTAAACTTAACTCGATACATATGGAAACATGCAGAAATGAAATTCTTATCCACATTCATCTAGATTTTCTTTTTTCACGGAGACTTTCATTATTGTCTCTCAACTCTTTAATTTATTCAGGAATAATTGTAAAAGATTAATCTAATCTAATTATATTCTAATTTATATCTCATTGAATTTTACCACCTATGGAAGTGGTTTGCAATGAATTACTTAATTTCATTCAGTTTAATATGGAAACACGTTTATGGGACTCAACAAAGGGTAAAAGTTTCATGTTATAGGGTGTATATAATTTACCTAGTTTAAATTTATATCTTACTATAGCAGCGCAGCATAAGATGAAGATTTTTAGGATAAATTTATATGTACAAGCAGTGTTGTGTGATTATGAGCTATTGTTATTTGCCTTGGTGGATATGTAGCCCATTCTTTAGACGGAGTCATAAACGACGATGTTTTAATTTATTTCATAAACTCGGACTCTTTTGAACATAATATATAAACCATTGGTATACTAAAATGTTAAAAATTGACTTCGATCCTCGAAATGCCTCCCTTTTCCGACTGACGCAAGTTATAATTAGAAACGGCGCATTTTTTCCCTTCCATAATGGACTCCCAAACATTGGCTCGTAATTGCTGCGCGCGTCGCGTTCGCAAATTCTCACGCGGGAGCGTTTTTAATGATCGGCGGGAGGGAGGAAGGAAAAGCGTGTTTCACGCGGCGGCGAAAATAAGTGATACCCTTCTGTCGTGATGTAGCGTGCTCTTCCTTATTACACTCGTACCTCTGATCTTCAAAATCAAAATATACCACTCCGCGTGTCTCTCCAATCACGCTTCCTTGCTCGTCTTCTCTCTCTCCGTGCCGTGACGTACCAGGGATCGCGTGCTTTGCTTATGACACGGCCGGGAGCGAAGGGAGCGTTTGAATTGGTTGATTCTCGCTACTCGGCAACGGAAAGAGCGAATACACACAGGAAAGATGATACACGAGCTTCGGGAATTTCAAGGAAGGCAAAAAAGTTTTATGGTCTTGTTAGCTGATATTGTGTAGCTACCGAGATACGTGCTTAGAATGAAAAAATTGCGAGTCATTTCGATGCTATTACGTGAAAATTTCTGGACATTTAAAAATAATGAATTATGAATCGTCCAGCACAACGGTGTTTTTAAGCTGCAATTCTGGGAAATACTAACTTTTGCTTATCAAATCCATTAATTCAGGTATTTTGCTCGCCTTTTCCACTTGCCGTAGTTTGCTGTCCTTGTTGAGGTTTTTGCGTTAGTATGAAATATGTCTGCTATTAATTTAAAAATAACGTATTTGTGATATCTTCCTCAAACCATAGGCATATTGATAAGATAATTTTAAAAACACATAATATAGGAAGATTGGAATGATATTGACTGATGAATAAGATGTGGCCGTGTTTATATTTCTTAAATAAAATCTTCGGATAGGAGTTTTAAAATTCTATTTCTTAACAGTTCCTCTTAAGTGTTATATTTTTATCATTAAAGTAGCATGTTGCTTCTTATTAATGTTTCTATTTGAAAGTACAGAATTATTATGTTATATCCAACTATTGAGTATCGTGCAAAAAATTTTTTGCTGATACACACATGGTGACAAATCTTACCATAATACATTCAATTTGATGCTTTTAAGTTGCTGTTGACCTAGAAGCTTTCTCGTGTTTATAGACCAATGAAAATTATTCAGTGAAAAGTCGGGGTCATCTTTATTCAGTCGGAGAGGCGTGGAATTTACCGTTTCCATTTATCATCCATCACAGCACGGTGCGCAGTTGAGCGTTTTGCATTTGCCACCACACCCTCGAGCGAAATTTCTTGGCGAGAGTTCAAAAGTAACGCGACGTCTCTCCTAAAGTATCCTCATTCATTACGCTGTAATATCCCACAGCTGTAACGTTTGGTGTTGTGAAATACGCCGAAAAGTTGCTTTTATTTGTAGGACACATTTTTTTTCTGTTTGAACACTTGATTCCATGTGTTACTACCATAGGTATGGTTATTGAATATCTTATATCAGTTAAGCAATAGTTTGCGATATTCACACAACGATCTATTAGCTGAAATTTGCTTGAACGTGCCAAGAGAGTTTTCCAAAGAGTTTTGCAGAATAAGCATTCAAAACAAAATCTACTGAGATTATGTGAAACTCCTTTTTGCAGCAGCGTCAAATGTTGACTTTTCCCTGATAAGCTCTAATTAAGTAACTTTTCTAAAGAATTTAAAATAAAAATGTTTAAACAACCGGATTTATTTGTCAGTTATTGCTTTTAGTATCCGAAAATTTTTTTAAGCTAACGATTCTATAAAAATGCATTTCCTCAATAATCTTATTATTGTAGAATTATCAGGATGGCAATAGCTTAATGTGTCTCAATTATACAATTTCCTAATTCTTCAAATTATTTAAACGGTTTATAGGACGGTTTTTTGAGAGAAAAATATTTAACAGTTTTAAGCCCTGAAAAAATGCTCGAAATTCTAATTCCTCAGCGCTGTCTATGATATGAGTGAACAAGGAAAGCAGCGTTTTATTTGAAAGATTAATTGGAAAAATAAAAGCTGTCCATGAAAGAATTTGGTCATTAGGATACATTATCAATTAAAAGTATGCCTTATATAGAAAAGATATTTCAACGTGAAATAACCACTAAAATCTATGAATCTGAGTATATTTTTTAAACTTCCTTTAGTTCAGGATAATGGGCCGTCGAATTCTATTTTATCTATCTCTGAAACACTCCAGTAAACGTAAATGTCTCTTGAAGGATTCTTTGAATCAGACGGCAGATTATATATCCAACTTAGCGCACTGCCAAAGCGGGCTTTAAATACTGTCAGATAATTTTTATCTTCGATTTTTTAACAAATAGATTTTTTATTTATTGCCTATCGCTTCGTTTAAAAATTATTTTGATTCAATCCATAAACGCGTGTTTTCGCTTCGTTTTTTTCGTAGACCTTTACGTCAGTTGCTTACTCACTTCCCTCGCTCGATCGGTTTATAACAGTCACGCTTCTTCGAACCGAGAGCCAACATTAATTGACCTGTCAGCTTTATTTGATTATCTGTTTAGTTGTTCTTTTCCGGCTGTTTTGTTCGTGTTCATCCTTTGTTCATTTAATGAATCTAGAAAAAGCTCGTCGGCCTATGTTATCCAGAAAAAGTAAACATAACGAAACTAGAGAGCCTTTTACATGATTCGCATGTATAACAGTTTTCATTTGCTCACTTTTAACAAGAAAATATTGTTGTTCATTATTTTCTTTTAAATTTTAAAATTGTAAAGTCAGCAAAACTTTTTAAAAACATTTATTTTACATTAAATCATCAGTTTACTATATTTCAAATGAAATTTAAAGAAAAGGTTACAATTAATTCACAAAGATTAAGGAATATAAGCATAAATTATTTAATAATATAACAAAATTAACGTATCGATTAACACAAAATAACTTGAAGGTAAAATTATTGAATTAAAATGTAATGTATTTTCACATCCCTTTGCATTGTAAGTTACGGATAATCTCCCCGCTAAACCTTATATCTGCCAATATCTTATTACTAGTGGTACCCACAAAAGCTCTTGTGAAGTCAGTCAGAAATCTGCATGTTTAAAATCATCATCGTTAAAAATGCCCACAGCCCACACGCATTTTACTGAATAATAATAATCTTCAATTATTGACGTGGCAACTTAAGTTTGGCATTGATGCAACTATAATTTCGATGCTTCATAAAAAGCGAGATGGCGCCTCTGTGCTGTAGGTGGTATACTGAAGACTAGCCGAGAAAAAGAAAAATGAAATAAAAATACATACGTGATATCGAAGTTCTCATAAATATCGTTCATACTAATGCTAACTAAATAAATCGTACTTTGTTTATACTTACTCGTTGCTACGAATGACAATTATAGTTTGTTTATAGTTGCTGCTACAATAAAAGTTCTGGCGGGTTATGAATGTATTGTTTTATTAATCTTTTAAATAAGAACACGTATACTTCGTTCTTTTTAGGTACACATATAATGTAACCATTAACCAATAACGTCCCGATCCTTGATTGGCCAGCCAGTCAACCAATAAAAACCTGCCAAAAAGTTTGCCGACGATTGCGGTAATATAATATAAGAATGTATGCAACTAATTACAAATACTGGGGGAGAGCGATTATGAGAGATTGAATAGCCGATGTTTGCTTAAGGATAGTAAAAGTTTATGATTTAGCCGGATTGGATTGAATGTTCAGCAATAAATTGTAGATGTATATTAATGCATTCCGGAATGGTTGGTTGCCAATGAGCGAGTCTTTTCACTGATGTCGAATCCGTCAGTATTCGTTTCTTGAAGTCGCAGCTATTCCGTGACAGTATGAATGTATTCCTTTACTCTCCGTTTGTTTCAAAAGCTCGTTATCTCCTCTTTTGTTGTATTTTTAAAATCGATGATTGCTGTATCAGGTGTTCGTTGTTGGAATCCGTTGTAAACAAAAAGGTAGCTTGGTGCCTTTTATATCTCACTGAATGTTCACTATAGGTCGCTTGGCTTAACCTACTAATGATTTAGTGCCGCACTCGCGTGAGCTTCCTCACTGTGAGGAAGAGATGGAAATGGAAAGCAAATACTTAAAATAGATACAACGATAATTGGAAGGTATAGTCCAAAACCACCGCTTCATTTCCCTTGTTCTTGGTATTCCCATTATGATCAGGGTATAACCATTTTTATTATCTTCAAGCTGATTCGTCATAATTGGCATCTATCTCAATAGAAATTTGCATTTCCTTATTACTTGACGCATTCTAATTACTGTCCATGTATGATTTATTACCTTCTATTATTTTATTTTAAACCAATATTTAGATTTACATTTTTGCACTTTGTCCAGTTATAAGGACGTTTTAGAAAAGTTGCGTATCAGATTTGTTTTATCAAATGAAATCTCGTTGTTATTCCATTCCGCGATAATTTACACTTATCATATAATAGGCTTTTATTAACAAACGAGAAAGTTTATTGAAAAATTTCGTGAATTTCAAGCATGAATAAAGAATATTTCCGCAGTGATTCAGAAATTAAGAGAAGGATGATTCAGCATTTCGTGGTTCCCGCGGGACGTCTTTATGCCCTTTCAAGCTCAGCGCCGCTCTTCCATTGGTTCTGTCATGAGTCAGTCTGCGTCAAATGGATGGCCTCAGATTGGTCAGATAAGGTTTCCGCCCACTTTCCTCGGTTTCGACTCTGGAAGAGTTTACTCCGCTCCGGAGTCGTAGGGGTTACGGGGTGATTTCATAGCTATAAAAGATCGTGAGGCCAGCTCGATTCTTTTCCATTATCTTCCAAAATTCTTCACTTTTATGGCAATATATATTTTTTGTTTCTTTTTCATGACCAAATAGGAGTCATGTGGTTCTTCTTCGTTCGTAATATTCTATGGGATGACAAAGTTAAAAAAAATCGGATTATGGTGTATTTTAGTAGTATCAAACCTTTTATGTTCTAATTTAAGACCTGAAGCTGTCTTCGACATCTTTATTGGATAAATTATTTTATTGTTTTCACCTATATTGCGAATCCATTATATCTTATTCAAAAGATTCTCTCAAGTACAGGTTTCTACGACAGGATAATTGGAATATATAATGCTTACATTACAACAAGGCTTAACTTTTAAGACCAAGTGTGGAAGCGAATATTCATTTGATAGCATAGCCTCATTACTAAAACCTGTTACTGCGACGTTTTATTATCATTACAAGATACGGCCGATTCAATAAGACATAATTTTCTTGGGAAAGACTGGCGTGATTCACTTTTTCCGTTACCGAAGAAGTGAATCGTTTCCTTGTATTTTTCCATTACTCTTTCTTCGAATCCCATAATTTCGTCGCTAAAAGTCTTAATTCAGTTTCTCTCTTCTTTGGATAAGCGAACACGTGCTGTTGTGCGGTACTGAAGATGTATAACCTTTGCCATTGAAATGCGTTCGTTACGTTCCTAGAAACCGTGGGCGGCTGTTTGGTATTCAGGGATTATTTGCGCGGCGTGACGGAGTAACGCTCGAACACACGCCAGTCACATTCATGTTCTCGCACGTTGCAATGAATTTATAAGTAATGAAAGGCTGTACTGTGCATATGATGAGATACGAACTTTCATCGGTGCTTTATTGTTTTTTCGAGGAGAACCTTCTCTCTTGATCAAATCATACGGCACAAATATCTCGATTATATGCCGTGAAATGCGGTTGGTTATATAAATCGTCACGGAAATTTGCATGTTATACGACGAGGGAAATGCTGTCTATTCAAAGCTCTCCTCTTGAATCCTTTATATTTGAAAAATGATGCGTCGTAAATTTTTTAAGTACGTTTAAATGCCGATTTTAATCCGTTTTGGGAGATTGCATGGCGATAAATTGTTGCGTTAACCGAGTATATCTGATTTTTGCTCTGGACATTATTTTTCATCGCGGTCCCCAGCGCAGTCTCGAGATTTACGGAAGAACGAATTGGTTCGCGAAGTAACGATTTAATTTAAATACTAATTTAGCCAAACGTTTAGTCTGATATTTAATGGAACTACAAACTCCTATATTATACATGGTAATATAAATAAAATTACTAATATTGAAAATGATTAGTACTAATTTAAACGCTGTAGCCTCAGATAAGATGGCTCTCAGACGGAGCTTCTAAATGGGTCATTTAATGAAAGCCTCCGATTTTTAAAGAATGCTGTGCAATAGTTTTGCTATTGTGTTACCTGTGATCATATTAATAGTTAATACAACGCCTATTATCTTTTTGTAATATTATTAGTGACATTTAGAAACTGAGTTGAGATGGGAATTTATTAACTCAGTTACAGCTCTACTGTTTGGTGTTTAGTTAAAAGAAAAGTGTTTCTTCCGACCTATCTTTCCGTCCGTATGGATGATGTAGGCCAGGGGTCGGCAACCTTTTGTTCATGGCGGGCCACATTCGTAATGTGAATGCTTTGGAGGGCCGCATTGAAAGTTAAGAGCGTTTCGGCGGGCCGGATGAGTGTTTACGTCCGAAGTTTTCCAGAGATTCTGTGATCTCATATTGGTAAAAATCATATCTAAACAATTTACCAGCGTTGAATATGCATCAAAAAAGGTCTTGAGACCAAAATTTTACTGAAAAAATACGAAATTTTCGGTTAAACTCTACCGATCACTTTTTCATTGTGGCTTCGCGGGCCATATGTTGCCGACCCCTGATGTAGGCCGATATCATGCAGTTAGTGTCCTATTCAGAACTTAGGTATAGCAAAAGTTTCACCTCGTTTGTATTTACCGATCTATTTAAGGCGAAGGAAAATAACCGGAGACAGTGATTTGAGATAGAGGGCCGACACGTAGTTCGTTTACAAAGTAGCCATAATTAGGGCCGGGACTCGAGAGCGAATGAACTGGTGGAAAGAAAAGCCCAATGGCACACTCTCTAATCCTTTGTCCTTCGTCTTATATTTTCAAATCAGCCAGTGATAGCTCTTATTTTCTTTTCGTGTACCGATCTAGTTAGGATAGAGCAATGAAATTTCTAGGGTGTAATATTCTATCCATGAGTAATAGAGTGATATTCCCATCATCTTCCTATTTGCTGTTTAAGATCTTTTGGTAGAGGCACTTTATGTTATTTACAGTCCATTTTTTTCTCTGGGATTTTAATTTTGTTTCATATTTGCAAAATATTAGTGGGAGTGCTAATATGAAAATAATGTGTTAATTAAGTCACATTTGATAAATTAAAACTTTTGTAGGCAACTTACAGGTATAAAAGACTTAATCAAACTAAAACAGCTATAGTTTATTATATGATATTCCTGTTATCATATTTTATAAGCAGTAGGAATCAAAATCATTCATCTTAATCGCATTCGTTCCTGAAAGTTTCTCTTAAGTTGTTTAACGTTGGCATCATTATACCCTTTTGTTTGGAAAACTTTAATGCAGATTAAGAGTTTGTTCATTTACAAGACTAGCTGCCATACCAGTCAACGCTGCTACAATAACGATATTGTCTTGATTTGTGATTATATGGTCGATAGCATCTTTCAATTTGTTCACTAACTAATTTCAAAACTCACTATAGGCAATCATCAACGGTGCGAAGGCCTTCAACTCAAGCTTCAAAATAAGTTTTTTCAGTCCCTTCCCCTCCTACGATGAAATTTTTTCAAGGCTCAGAATTTCTTTACTGACCTCTTCTTTTCAAATATGAGTGGTTATGTAATTAAGAAGCCGTTGTTTACCGATACTTATTCGTCTCTTCTAATTTTTAAAATCTACTTCTTCTGTTGGATGGTTTGTCTCTTCGCCTTCTTCAAGTTCATCTTCTTCCTGGAAGTTAATTTGGTGGACATCCTCTTCTGTATCTCTGAAAGCTTGCACTTGATCCAATGCTTTAGTCAACTCTTGACTCTAATCTCCTATATTCCTCTACTTTAGTTTGTCTGGATTTGTGTTTCCGTTTTCGCAACAACGATGATTCATGAGTTTCATCGTAATAACGCATTCTGATCATGCTTTGCTTACTTACATGCATTTGAAGAGAACAATGGGAATTAATAATGAAAGAGATGTTACGAAGCGCAAAAAAACATTTCCGCAAATTCTTACCTTTTTTTAAATAGATTCGTAATTTGATGAGTATAATATTAAAATTAAATCTTTTACTCCTAAGTTAATCTAAATCCGGCACTTCTATCTAAATTCTGTCATATTATACATTGCGATAGAAGAAAGGCTTGCAAGTCATTTTTTTCCCTTTTACCATGTATTTTTATTGGGGAGAGAAAAACTTCTCCAGAGTGGAACCTGGGTTAATTTTTTGCATTTTACGAATTTTACCGTTGGTATCACACCATGACAGTCAAAATTTCATACTCCTAGCTCAACTGAAAGTACCCAAAACATTTTAGTAATTTGGATTTTAAACATGGCATATATACATATTACATCTATGCAGGTCAATGTCAATATAAAAGTTGTATAATATCGCGAATTCCACTTTCTATATTCTTGTCACTAACATAATTTTGTTTGTATTAAGAATTTATTATACAAAGTCATTGCGGCGTTGTTTACAGAAGCAGTATTAATCAATTTCATTCAATAGAACTTAACTACTATTTTATAACCAACTTTACTCAACATAAAAATTTTCTGAAACAACGGTAATATAGATTACGGAAATGTCAGTATTTTATCACTTTAATGTCAAACGTTTAGTCAACTGATCACGTAATAATTCTTCTCCCGTTTTAGCGGTTGATAATCTCCTCTTTATGCTTTTTCGCAATAACAGTATTTGTTTATTCGACTTGAAGACGTTGTATTGTTACGGCGATTGAGATTACAAAATGCGTTAATATTTTATTAAGTATTTTTTCTCCGTTTGAGAATGCAAAATATATTCATCCCTTATTATGAGAATTTACTTTAAAATTTTTTTACCTTATACAGAAAAGTCCCCGTATTTATAAACACATTGAAAATGATACTTACAAACTCTTTTTATGTCACCGGAAGCAAAATGCATAAGATTAATTCTTTCGCTATAAAGGCAAATATATATTTTAGGAGCCGAAAGTGCTTGAATTTTCAACATTTGCGGTCTCACCATGCTGATTTGTAAGAGAATGTAACGTACTTATTTCTGAAAATATGTACATAGTTTTTTTTTTAAAGAGCACAAAAACCCCTTCGAGGCATACTTTAATCGAATGTATTTATATCACCAGAACTATTGCCTCCGATTTATTAGGTGGTTTTGGAATATTGGAGGTCTACAGCTTAGCGCAGGACCGACCAACGTAACATCAAAGCAAATCAGGAATAGAACAATAGTCCTAAAATAGCAGAATTTTCATGTATCTTTTCTTTAATTGTTAAAAAATAATTATCATCAATATAGTGCAAATAATAATACAGCATAGAAATTTTAATCTATTTTTTTATTATTAATTTGATTTTAAATGTTAATTATAAACGAGTTTATGTTCATTCCTAAAATTCGAAACCACTAAGTAAGAATCAAGAACAATTATTTCATATGTGAAACTGGAATTTTAAGCATTTAATTGCGATTTTTTTACATTACTTTGCATAACTAACGAACATGTATCTCTTAACGTACTTCCGCATATCACGCATACGCATACATGGAATTCTTAAAAATTTTCCTAAACGGAAGGTGAAACTTGATGCAATCGGATAAATTTCGTGACGGTGAGAATAAAGGTGACATAACCTCCCATTATAATATGGATTTTCTTCAAGAGCACGTGAAAAGTAGGAAAAAACTGAAGATCAGCATCTTCGTTGACGTCACTTTCTCTTAGTCATGATTTTCCGTGTCACGAGGGTGGGTCACAGCTTAATTTCTATAACCTTACGTCAATATCGATTTTTGGTCGAATGTCCGGATTTCATTGAAAAATCAGTGAAACTGCTACTTTCATAACAATGGTATCAGAGCATTTCTTATGATTAAAGGCCTGATGAGGCAACTGATACTGTGAAACCGTTGAAAAATATAATATAAAGTGGGAATTTGCATTGAAAGTTTGTTTTCATTTGTACTTATGATAAAGTGCGTTTTTCCTATCGTTTGAATAACGATTTTTATTATTGAATCTATTTCATCATGTTGATATTTTAATTGATATCAAGAACTAATAAATTTTATTCGAGTAAAATCTGGAACAGTGGAAATTATTGTATAATTCTACCCTTTGTCGAATAAAATTTGACAAAATAGTAGTGTTACTTGACTTAGTCGAAACGTTTTAGCGGTGGCTAAACGAAAGAAGCCTTCAAAAGAAATCAAGTCCAGCATATATTTTGAAATGAAATTGAAGTAAAGATTAAATAATATATAATGGAGAATATGATTTTACTGATTGGTTTGCAGAATTACACATACAGGTAAAATAATTATTTGAGCCAATGATATTTTTTCAAAATAAGCCAGTTGTAAAATTTAGGTTAAAGCTCCATATTATCTATTACTTTAAGATTTATTTATATTTGTATTTTAATTTAAAATTTATGTATATTATATTTTTAAAATGTGATGGAATTTAAAAGGCGAAATCGATAAAAATAATAATATTTTTAAAGGTGCGCGAAAACAATATTTGTATTTTAAAATTAAATACAGAACAAAGGGCTATTAATGTATTGCAGTTTAGCTACATCTTCGCTATAAATTTAAATGAAAACAATGTTTTATTTGTAGATAAACAAATTTTATAGTAGAAAATAACTTATCGCCAACACGAAGATTTTATAAGATATAAATAATTGGCCATTTTTAGCATTTACAGTTGTCTCAATATTATAAATTTCTCATTAGTAATTAGGTTCAGTAATTTTAATTTTATGTCGATGAAAAAATTACCTTTTTATTGACAAATAATCACTCCCAGAGTATTAACCTACGAAAGTAGAACAGACTTAGGTTAATTCTTAAGCTAAGAATATAATATTTTTTTCAATAGCTTTCCATATATAATTTGTGTACTATACGGCCAAATACTCGTGTATATTCACGACAAGTCGGCGTTATGTTTAGCAAGTTAAACGAAAAAACATTAATTTATTTGATGCCGCAGTATAAAATTATTATTTTCGTACAATAATGCACACTTGGATAGAATCAGGTCTGGGTCGAGGAGAACTTTTTAGCTGTGTACCGTGTTGGCTTTCGCCGTGAACTGGATATTTCGTATCTCATCGGAACCCTTAACCGGCTCTAAAACTCCCCTCCCACCTCATCTTCTCCTCGCCAAATAATCCCCACCTTTACCTGCTATTCCCCCTCCCCTCTCTCTCTCCGCCCCTCCATCTTTCGTGCCGCATATTGCTCAGGTTCACGCCATCGCCGACCCAAAACACAGACCCACACACACACTTCTCAGTCTTGACCGTCGACTGACCCCAATTCGGGATTCTTATATTTTTCCACTTCCCCTTCCCCCGTCTTGGCCTCTCCTTCTCCTTTCCGTACGGGAGGGAAAAGGAGAGCTTTATGTTTTCTGGCCGTTTCTCGTTTTTGACCAAAATCCTTCAGAATCTATTTTTTATAGTAGAAATTTGCTGGCGTCAACTAGAGGTCTCGTAAGAACTTGCTAGTCTTTCGAGTAACTTCCGTTGCAGTTATTGCCTAAAAAATAATGGTGCATTATTTTTTACAAACTCAGAAATGATAGCATTTATTATAATCTTAATTTTATTATTACTCATATTAAATCTAACTCTAACTTTAGGTTTTTGACCTTTTATCTTTTTTCGCGCAAGCTAAGATTTCGTTATGTATTAAACACTGAAACAAACAAATAAAAACTTAGGGGTCATAACCGATACCAACTTTGACAAAAAATTCCAACTTTGAAGTGTAAAAACAAATTGGTATACAGTTTCAGAAGTGAAAATGAGCTATTTACGTTTGACTAAGTATATTTTGCAAGAAGTTATTAAAGTGTGGACTTGTTCATAGTGATTATTACTCGAGGTCACCTGTTGGAAAAGAGGGAGAAGCATTTTCATTTATTTCTTTGCAAACAAGAGGTATTTTAAGTTTCTCAACGAAGCGCATTTAATCAAAACAGAAGTGCAATACCCAAAATGTGGTATGGATATACACATTGAGAGAACTATTTCCTAAAACCAATGTAATAGAAGAGTACATGTAATGAGTAAGTAAGTAAGTCTATAAGAGTAGGATCATAGTTCTCCAGAACCAATGTAGCTCTCGGGGAAGCGAAGTAATTGACACACGAGATGATTTATGGGACCTCAGATATGGGTATTAAGAGAAAATATGGATTTGGGAAATGAACTACTAATGATCAATTGACTATTTTTGGAAGGGATATCTTAAATTGGCCATATGGAGAACCGAGAGGACGATGGAAGTCGGTAGTGGAGGTCAATGAAAGTAAGTTTGGGAAAAGAAAATTCAAGAGAGGGAGAATGGGTGTTTGAACACGATGCAGTGGATTGCATGTACGAGGAAGTGGAGAATAGAAGAGAGGACACACTTGTAAAATTAATAAAGAAAATTATACTACCAGAGAGTACTATAATTACAGACTGCTTGAAAACACATGAATGCTTGGGGGTAATTGGTTACAACCATTTAAAAGTTGACCATTCCATTCCGTTTGTGAACCAGGCAACAGGCATCCATATGAAAATTATTTAAACAACCTGGAGACAATAAGATGAGCCTTTCGCGGCACTTCTGAAGAAATGAGAGCTTCCGCGGGTATTGGGCCATGTATATGTTTGCATGACGGTTTAGAGTGAAATGAGGAACAAAATGAACAAATTTCTCAAAATAGGGAATCAGAGAATGCACCCCAAATGGTGATTCCTCAGATGTGTGTCTATTTTGATAAGTTAATAAATCGGGGTTAAGTTATTTAACGTTTCTGTAATTTGGTGCTTGGGTTGGGTTTCCCTTTAGTTTATCTCTTTTGTTGTTTCTCCTTTTTTGCCATGTACAACCATTTATCTCTGTGCTGGTTACTTTAATGTTGGCATAGCACTTTTGCCAGCGCTGAAAGCAGTGTCCTACAAATTCTAAAGTTTTAACTTCTAGTTTGATCAGAATCCCTCCAAGTCTATCATTTTTACTTCCTCCATGGGTAGTATAGGGGAAAGTATTGTTTTCATGAAAAAATCAACTTCGAGATTTCAACGGAAATACACGTTTTGAGGTCCCCTGAACACGTTTTGACAGTTTTCTCTATGATGTCTGTGTGTGTATGTGACAGCTTTTTTGTGGGTGCTCTAAATAAAAAACTATTAATCAGGTGAACGCGAAATTTTATAGTTAACATTTTTTATGAAAGACACAAGATCTGATTAGTTTTTTGTAAAAATCGGCCAACCGAAAGTGGGTGTTTACTCTTGTCATTTATACGTTATTTTAAAATATTTGCTTTAATATTTGATAAATGTAAAGATGTACTAGAATAAAAGTTGTAGGAAATTTAACTTTCTACAACCTTTGTTTGATACATTTTTCCATATAATGCATTGTTTAAGACAGGTGTCCCCAAACTACGGCCCGCGGAAATTTTATTAAACATCATAAAGTCACTGTTTCCAATTTAAAAACAGGCGCATTGTTCGCATTAGAATTTTTTCTTACATTTATTTACGTTTACTTATAGTTATATATGCATGTATGCTTAGGTAGATAATTATAGAAAAAAATATTTTAAATTTTGAAACGGTTTTTTCGATCCGGCTCGCCTAACACTTGCAATATTCCTATGTGGACCTCCTCTCAAAGAGTTTGGGAACCCCTGGTTTAAGAGATATCTTATACTAGAGGAATTACCCCTTGAACATCAACGGGATTTTGTAGTGTGATTTAAATTTAACTTTGAGTTGTGTGTGTGTGTTAAAAACTTATATATAGACACACACAGACTTTACTGTTGATATATGCAACGGGTAATTCCGATAGTAAGAAGTAGTTAGTAAAATTAAAATAAAAAAAGAAATATTCGAAAAAGATTTTACAGATTCATATAATATGTTTCAAAAAATCTCGTAGTATTTCTTTATAAACAATATTTCTTGTGTAGAAACGACCATCTCTCATCTTTCCTTGTCCATAACTTTCTAAGATCTTCGTTCGGATGTCTTCTAAACGTGTAACTCTGAAAAAGGCGACATATAGCTGTCTGATGGGTGAAGCTTAAAACACCACGGATTCCAACAGTTTAGAAGAAGAAAATAAGAGAAGTTAAAATGTAAGAATTAACAAAAAAAACCTGAGCTGGCTGGGAATCACCATATGAAAAAATATGAGTGCAAAGGGTTAAAGGCTGCTACTTTAAATACAAATCAATACAAATGAGCTTTATAGGTTAACTGAAATTATTTACGTTGCTATCTATTACGTTTTACGTTTCTACAACAATAATTGCGATGTTTCATAAAACTCGCGAAGCGAATAACGCAATTATTTCGTCTATTTGAAGGTTTCATAGACGCTAATTCAATCGGAGGCAACAATGTGGGCCGCCTTGACAACACCCTGAAAGAGTACGAAAGAGTTATAAACTTTCGAAAAGAAATGCGTGTTTCTGACAAATTCTTCCGTGTAACATCTAAGCATCGCAAGAATAAAATATTTTATAGTTTTAGCCCTCAAATAAAAAACGGGGAAATTCGGTCCATATTTACATATTTTAATGACTGAGTGAAATAAACCTTACACCTTGAAAAATCGGAAATCCCGTGTAAACTTATGTGAAAATATAATCGTCTCCCGGAGTCGAATCCGGGACCTTTTCCGGGATGTTTGATTTTTCTAGGGACCACCTCATGTGGGATTAACGATTGTGAATGCTCTTAATTCCATTGCGAAATGCCCAAAACTACTGGGACAGACAGATGGACAGACAGACGGACGGACAATCGAGAATTATTATATAAGGCTTTTTAGCTGCCACCACCACTCAACCTACCGACGACTTTTGTTAACAATTGACGCTTAGCTACCTCTTAATAACGCTTTTTTTATTTTCTTAATTGTTGGAGATATCAGAAAGCTACGCTATGACTCTATTTCTGTTTGTAAAATCTTTAAATTTTTCTCGCAGTTCCTTAAAATATTCATTATCATTTAACCTATTTGGAATTTTTAGAAATATTACAGGTATGGAGAAAGTCATGTGGTGGCCATATCAGATTTTTTTAAATTGTTGGAGCTTTGTGGCTAAATACAGTACCAGAAGGCTACGGTTTATGTCTGTTCTTTGTAAGGTGTTTGAATTTTTCTACCTGTTCCATAAAATATTTATCATCATTTAACCTATTTAGAATTTTAGAAATATTACAGGTATGGAGAAAGTCATTTGGTGGCCACATCAGATTATTTTAGTTAAGAATTAAGTAACAATGTATTTATTGTAACTTTCATTATAATAACCTTTTAACGATTTAAATTAAATTAAATTATTCAGTTATACATGTTATCGGTTTACTCCAGATTGAAATAATAAGATTATTATTACCTTTCGGTAGGTTTTTGGCTCACTCAGCCCAATCTGTGCCACCCAAGGCCTTCGTTTTCATCTTTCCATAACCTTCCCCTTCTTTTAATATATCTAATGTTTCTTTTGTTCTACTTTTTTGTCTCTTTCCAAGCATCTTCTCTTCTATGACTTCCTTATGCAGATTGTTATCTTTCAAAATTCGACCCTCCCATTTCTTTCTCTTTTACTCAAATTCGTTCTCTATTCTCCTACTGTATTTAAGACTTCATTTGTACTAGAGATTCCGACAATTTACCCTCTCTGAAAAACTCATCCATACTCGTATCTATCAGTCTTCAAATATTTACTTTGGAAGAGTTATTTTAAATCCAATTTTGCATTGTGATGTAAAAGATCACTGATTATTAAAAAAATATCTGATCCAATGTTATTTGTATGCTACGTCCCGTTTTTAGCTATGGATTTCTTTACCTAACAAAATTGCGTAAATTTAAAATAACCAAGGAAATTTGTAGGATAAAAATAATGTAGGCTTTAATTTGATATAGCACCACTTGTTTTTTTCCAACTTAATTTTATTTTTCCCTTGCAAAATTGTTTCGAGAATACTCAGTTTTGTTTTTACAGTAATTTAGTGCAAATATACTCAGTTTGTCCGCATACAACCGCTTTATATAAGTTAATTTAACTCGCATAGTTTTACATTGGTCACACACTTATCGATCGTCATTTAGATGTATTGCCAACTTATAAAGTTCTGGATAGTTTTTCTTTGGCTCGCCTTTGGTTGGCTTGGTTTTAGGGTTGACTTTGTTATTTTTTTACTTTCAGCCAATTTTCAAAGATATTATTAGCTAAATTTTTACCAGCTACATTTACCTTCTAAAGATGATGTCTCCTAGATAGTATTTGTATTTATTTTACCTGTTGTAACCTAGTGTTTTAACGTGTCGCCCGTAGCTTTCTGTAATATTGGTGCGAGCTTTTTTTGGGGGGTTTAATAATTTGATGCTATGATTACTCTCAGGTGGGTGAATACTACGTCTTCTAATCTGTCATTTACTTCCCAGCAGTCGATGATAATTTTTGTGCCTGGATGTAACCAGTTTGGCAATGCTGCGGAAGATAATCCATAGTCATTCATTATTGTCATATTCGGTTGTATTTTTAGTTAAGGCCATCGCTTCTCCCATGGATAGCTTGCTTCCAGTAAACCAGAAGCCATATGTAGTGCTTCTACTGGAACTGCATTGCCTTATCGCGTCTCTCCTCGCACAATTCCAAATAAATCCGTCCTTGGAGCATTTTACGGACTTCAAATTAATTTTCTTTTTGCATTTCTCACATAATGGCTGTTTTTCTTATTATCCCACAGTCTTGATGAGTCGTTACGTGCTAATAGACAACCGTTGCAATAACTCGGGGCTCCCATTCAAAGAGGGGCCCCTGCAAGAAAGAAGAATTTCATCGAAAAGTATTTGTATTTTGTCATATTAATTTCTTTAAACTCGTTATTTTCTGTAAAGTATTTTTAACCATTCCCACTCGCATTCCCTGGGTCATCGTAATTATCTCATTTGTGTGGAGAGCGCAACATGTAACTGTTTTCAGATATCGCAATATTTTCGGCGAGACTCGTCAAATTAATGGAAAATTATTTGCTATCACCGTGACATATCGAAAACCGCGTTGCGCTTATCGATAGATAGTAAGTTGATTTCTCGTTGAAAGGTAATTTTGTATGCATAAAAATAACAATATAACGCACCAAAAAGCATTTTGCACAGGAGCCCCGAAAAGATTTGCTACGCAACTGGAATAAGTCCTTAATACCCAAAAATTGAAGGAACACCATTTTCTCCTAAGTATCTTCCACTTCGAATATTAGATAATAAACTTGAGTTATTGATATTTCCTTGCTACGTCTTCAGTGGACTCTGTGTTCTTCAATATAATTTGTACGCTAATTGTCATAATTACGTTAATATGTTGTATACAACCTGTTCACTACGCCACTTTTTAAATTAATGTGATTCTTTATTCAACAAGTTATTTATAATGTTGGCAGCTCGTGGTACAATTTCATGCCACAATCGCGAATGGTGCGATATCAAAATCTGTTCCTACATTTTTCTTAGAAAATTCCATTCTCGATTAGAGCAATAACCATTTCACCCTGAATTTGAAATTATTCTTGGTCGTGAACCATATTTAAAGAAAGGGAAATTTAATTAATAGCTGCATAAAATTAGAATCTTTGGAAAAAATTGTTCAATTCCAAATCGCACACTGAAACACACCGATCGCTATTGAAAATAACTTGATGCGGCCAAAACAAAATCTCTTCCATACAGAGTAACGAGTTTGGTTGGAATAGTACTTACATGTTGTTCTCGAAAACGCCTTCAAAGAAGCAATTACAATCGAGAATAATATTTAAACACTAAATAATTTTCACTCTGAAAAATACTTTTCATCACTTTTCACATTGACAAAACGATAACTAAGTTTCTTTTTGCTATGGATAACAAAATATTGATACACATTCTATTACTGAGATAAAATTATTGGATAAAATATTTGCGATTAAAATTACCGTTGGTGGCGCTGGCATCGCTCTCAATATTTATAAGAATATTTCTTTACAAAATATGGCACAAGATGGTATTTGGATATTTTAATATTACTGTTGGCAGCGCTGGCTTCAATATCAACAGTTATAAAATGTTATTATACCAACGGAGACAAAGCTCTCACTTAGCTACATTCAATGTAATGAGCATAAATTCAGACATAATTGAAATATTATATCTTAAACAATCGATGACCAATTTTAGCCAAAATCTAATCAGACTTTTTAACAAAAGTCTTAAATATAGAATTTTGTGCTAATCTGTTTAGTAATTTTTGAGTTAGAGCGACCACAAAATTCCTATCGCACACACATGCACAGATATCATCGAGAAAATAGTGAGAACGTATTCAAGGGACCTTGAGCGTGTATTTCATAAATATAATTCTTTTTGCATATTGGCAAAATAACAATCTGAGTGTGGTGATATTTTTTATTGTTATAAAATATATACCATAAAGTGATATAATACAAGGTTTTGTTTAACTAAAATCATGTTAGATCGTTAACTTGTTTAATAAGAAGTGCATTATTATTTTTTGAATTCTTACGTCAAGCAGACCTGAGGTTGTAGCCACGCCGATGGCTATCGGTCATAAAGCAGTTTCCACACGCACGTATGCACAGTTGTTCTGTTAATAGACGTCGGACTGTATATGTTTACAACCTCATATTAATCATCATCGGTCAATATCATCGAAGTTGCGAGAATTTGAGTCAAATTTCTTTTTATTTGAAATGAATTAAAACTAATTATATTGTTAAGCTTAAGACGTGGAAGAGAAGTTTATTTGAGATTATTGCTGCTCCTTTGTATGAACTAGAATCCGATGGAGATAGAATTTTTCAACATGGGATCTTCCCGTCCCCTACTTGTGTGCTTTGAGGAGACCGCGCAAGTCAGCGTTCCGTCCTTCGGAAGGGAGGTTAATCAGTTGGCCCTCTTGGTGCTCTTCATAAAGAGTAGGCTAATACCAGCACCGGGTTTCCCTCCTCCTTTCTGTGTGCGTCTTGTGTTATGGCTATAATAATACTTGAGGTTGATTAGTCAGAAATACACACAAACAATTTATATGAACAAGGAAGTGATATTTTACATTATTTTTCTAAGAAGTTGAATAATATCGATCACTTTGTATCTGCCCCACTCACCGAATATGACACGCAAAATTAAAAAAACTCAATCATTCGCTTAGCCTTATGTCGCGTTCTTCATCAAAACGATAATAAAATCGATAATGACGTAGATTAAAGGGTAGACATTATGGGCTCCCAATACTTTTGAAATGACTGGAAGTTGTTTGCGTTTGTTACCAATTTCTCTGGAAAGCTCTTAAGTGAACCATCGTGATAAAGGTGTGGTCACGGAAGTTTCCAAAAATAAAACAATAAAGACCAGGAAATGCTTAGGAAACTAAAAAGCTATTTTTTTCTAAATGTGTGTCAGAGGACGATTAAACGTCTCGACGAAGCTGAATGTATCGAGATTTTACGATAGCACCATACTGTACTGTGGGATGCAATTGTTTTGTTTCCATGTTAAATCTCTTCTACTGGATTTAGACCCCGAGAAATAACAGTGTAATAGATTGCAACTGGATTTTTATGTTACTATTTCAATTTCCTCAAGCAAACCATCTCTGAATGACTGTTAAAAACTTATCAGAAATAATAATTACCAAAAACTAAGCTTTTCATCATGAGTTTGGCACATTCCTCATTTCGAAGAAAATATACAGTTTTACAGGAACAACGTGTATTCTCTGTGAAGCTTTTTTAATTCAAAATTTCACAATTCTCAAGAGGAGTTTGTCAGCAAAAAATTTACAAGAATGCATATCTTGGTAAAACTGTGCTCGATAAGTCCGTAGATTGCACAGTGCATTTTAAAAGGCGAATGACTGTAAAAAGAGACAACAGAAACTTCTTGCTAATCCTTACCTAGAATATCCCTGCCAGACTCCTGGCGCCTTAGCGACTTAGCAACAACCCAAAAAAATCGACTGTTATCTATGCAACAATGATTAAACATTCTACATAAGGACCTAAATGTTCATTACATGAGTAAGGACATTCAAAATAATTTAATATCATTACTTGGTGCCAAAGTTTGAAAGACTATAGTAAAAATAATTCCCCCCGCCAGCGAAATTGAACTGAAACAAAATATTTATATTCCAACAAAGCTTATTCAAACGAGAAATTATTTGTAATGCTTGGTTTCCGTTAATACAAATTTCAGAAACCAACATGTTGGACAGGATGTTAGCGAAATTTTAATACAAGTGGAAACAATCGGTGAAATCTCAACTTCTTTTGAACAACATGTTGGATGTTGACTGCGAAAACTAGCGGAATTTGTTGTGTTCGATTTTATTTGTAAAGTGTAAACACTTACACGACATGTTGGCAGAGTTTGCGTATGCGCGAGCTCAAGGTCACTCTATTCTACTGTCAACAAACACTTGTTGTTTATTGCTCGTTGTGTCGGTCTTCACTTGTTCGGCAAACTAAGTGAACACGCATATCTGTACTAATAGAGTGGACAAAGCAAATACAATTGAACTAATTGAACTTTATGAAAAATATTCAGTTTTATGGGATGTTACATCTAACGAACATAAACAAGCAAATAATCGAATTGATGTGCTAAGCAAAATCGGGTCGTAGTTTAACTGCGATATTAATTACGTAGAAAAATAATTGCTTCCTTAAGATCACAGTACCTTCGGGTGCTAACAAGAGTGAAGCAAAGCAATTGGTCCAAATGACTGTTTTTTTAAAGATATCTCAGCAACCAATTGACAGATTTTGATGAAATCTCCACCAATATCAATGTATTAATGAGACACATTTTCGAGCTTAAAACGAATAAAATCGGTCAACGGGGTCAAGGATCGTAATGTAAGGGCCGATCCAAATTTCACGATTTCGAGGGGTCCCCATGGAACGGTCGGTCCAAATTTCGGCTATGTCCGTCCGACCGTACGCATATATCAGGGAAGAACTGGCTGAACCGATTTCAACCAAATTTAGTAGATATATAGAATATTCACATAAATACATGACCAAAATGACATATTTGAACCGGATCGACCAAGCAGGGGTGCCACAATTGCAAAATAAACTTTTCGGTAGTAATGATTTTGGAAGGAATTGGCCTAACCTATTTCAACCAAATTTGGTACATAGAATTTTCACATAAATTCATGACCAAATACCATATTTTGATTCGATTAACTTAGTAGGGGTGCCAACATTGCAAAATAAATCTTTTATATAATTATGCTTTTGGAAGGAATTTATTGGCCGAACCGAATTTGGTACATAGAATATTCACATAAATTCATGACCAAGATGACATATTTCGACCCCATTAACTAAGTAGGGGTGCCACAATTGCAAAGTTAAACTTTTCTGTAATTATGAATTTGGAAGGAATTGGCCAAACCGATTGCAACGAAATTTTGTATGAAGAAGTTGTGCAACTTAAAAAAAAAATTAAGATTTTTAGGATAGATATAGAAAGCAGGGCTGCTATAATAAAAGTAATAAATTTTTTACAAGTGCTTGTGTTGAACTGTCCGCATCAATATTAATCAAATTATAATATTTACTATGCACGCACACGCACACACACACACACACATATACATATATATATATATATATATATATACATATACATATATATATATATATATATATATATATATATATATATATATATATATCATAATAGCATATTTGGACCGGATCGGCTAAACAGGGGTGCCGCAATTACAAATTAAACTCTTTCAGTAACTAAGGATTTGGAAGGAATTGGCTCAACGGATGTCAACTAAATTTTATATATATGATTTTTACAAAATACCATAATGAAACCAAGATTTTTTAAAGCGGAGCTTAAGAGCAGGTCTACCCCAATTAGGTTAAAATAATATTTAATTTACACGTATTTCTAGAGAGCTGTCCGCATAGGTTTTAACCCATTATGGCATATATAATCTTCATATAAATAAATAACCCAAATAGTATATTTCAACTGAGTTGACTAAACAGGGCTACCCGAATTTCAAGCTTAAAATTTTTCTGTAACTATGAATTTCGAAGGCTGAACCGATTTCAATAAGTAATTTCGTTTGTAGGGCGGGTATAGAATGGCAAAACGAAATGATCATGTTTAAAACGGATCTAAAAAGCAGAGCTACCACAATTTAAGGAAAAATAATTTTCTGATTTTAAAGCAAATATATTAATATTCGATTATACTACGGCGAATTTGACGAAAAGCATTCTCTTGAAAGATATCTCAGCAACCAATTGACCGATTTTGATGAATCCTCCACCAATATCAATGTTGAAACAAGAAACGTAAACTTAAATCTTGGTATACATACTAAAGAGACGTTGAGGATATGCATCTCGATGTCAAAACTTTGATTCCTTAGGGGGGGGGGGGTATCAAATTTGAGTCTATAATTAATTTGTTCATACCAATTAAAGGGGAATATTAGTCACCATGAGAGTACCTTGAATTTGGATGAAAATATTACCGAGTGATATGTGCATGAAAAATTCTATACTCTAAACCCAGGGCAAAGCCCGAGCAATTACTCTAGTGTCGAATATATGGATATACTTATACTATAATTAGAGAAAGATTGGCATGTTTGATTCTGGAGAACTCTGAAGGATGCTCACATTTATATGGATATATTCTTATCCAATGGAGGTAAATTTGCATTTAATATGTATCGGTATGATATACGTATTTGAAAAGTTAATTTTTATGTTTTAGCTTTCTTTAGCTTAAGCATAATTTTTAGAAAATGTGGTTCTCTTGCTAAGTGAATACTATACATTTTTGTCATTATAAAAAGAAAATTAATATATAGAACCGGTTAGTTTTAAAATTAATTTCATTAGTTGTAAATAAGCAAGCAAAGCTGATAGAGGATAATTAATTTATTAGTTAGCTCAAATAAATGAAATATATTGTATTTTTACCTGTATTACCATCGTATGATTTCATAAAAATAGACAACAATAACTTTTCTTTTGAGGAAACTCAGGTTAAATCCTGCAGTTCCTATACACCATAGTTATTGTTGTTCATTTTTATAAAATCGTGGTCATGGAGTACGACAAAGTTATTGCTAATTCAATTGCCTTTATTAAGTAGCTAGTTCTTTGTCTTAATATTTATGTTATTAATCCAATTGTCTTTATTCCATGGTTCCTCCTCGACTTCATGTAGGCGACCGGGATGACGCCGCTTATGTTAGCGGTCAAGGAGAATCGTCTGGGTCTTCTCGATCGGATGATAGAACTCGGAGCGGAAGTCACCGCCAGAAATAATGTGAGTTAACTTTTTATTGAAATATGTTTTATTGATGCGGTATTATTTAAAGCACTTAAACGAGTTTATTGGCCTCGGTTTAAATTTTTCATCATTTTATAATTACGACATTCAATTTGTACTAGAAGCATTAATTTGTCATGCTTTAAACTTTATAATACTAAATTACGCGCACACGGTCTTTTAATAGTCGCTTTCTTTTATTTTATTTTGCAAAATGATAAACATCAATTTTGAAATTGATCACTCGCATTAATAAGTTTATAATTAAATTTATTATTGTAACACTAATAAAAATATTGACGACTTGTATGAATATCCGATCTTCGCCGTTTTCATGAATTTTTACTGTTTTTAATTTTTTCTTTGAAATGGGCGTACTTATCTTTTTATATCCATTACATTAGTTAAGGTACCACGTTTAAAGTTATTTTCTCTGCAAATAATATCAATATTATTTATTTATTTATATAATAATAATTTTTACCACAGAACTGTTATATTAGATTAATTTATTACCAAATTATCGAGTTTGAATTTTTAAAGTGACATTTTCTGCCGTTATTACCAGGTATAATTATTTTTTCAAAGTCAGAATGGCTGCATTGAAGATTAAAAGATGTTCATAATCTTCCAAGCAAAGTTCTTATGTGTTTAAAAATAATTTTCTATAGTGGAGCTTGTATAATTGCAACTTAGGCAAAGTAGTACCAGACATCTTTAATAAGGGTTAATTTTCGAAATTTGATCGCTGGAAAATATGAACATTATATCCAAATATTTTCCTTAGAATATTCTTAACGTCACGTTCTCAATTTCACTAATGCCTAGTTGGAGAATAAATCCATGATTATGTATCACCTTTAAGAGGAGGATTTGAAAGTTAGCTGTGATAACTAGTTTCTGCGATTAAAGCCTTAGAATGACGTGTGAGACGAGGAAACATTCCGCCTGATTGCACGCAACCATCATTTCATGGCTGCACATGTCATCTACATGCCGTTAAGGATACTGCAGGTCGTCTCGCTGGGAGCAGTGAACTATTATCTAGTTCGTCGAAGTTAAATTACTGCGGTAATACTTGCTTTCAAAACGTTTCCTCTAATAACTCAACCTCTCATTTTTCGAATGATGTGACGAGGTCGTTTAGACATTTTAAGCATTGTTATCGATTGGCATTTTGTTTCCTTAGAATGTCCAAATTTCCAAGTTCCGAGTTCAATAAAACCTACCGAGCTACTACAGTTTATTCATTCATACTATTTATCATAAATTAAAGAGTTGGTGTGAGCCTCGAGTAAAAAACAAAATTTATCGTAAAATGTTTACTTAAGATTCTAATTCAAGCTGATATTTCAGCGGAATATCTAACAATATAAAACGTTTAATATCTTTGTCTGCCAAGAATCAACTCAAATTTCGCTAACTTAATACGCAGATATAAACTTGAAAATTGGCAAAGATAATCTACTCAGATATAAAATTTCTGTGACGACAGAAAATTTTCGAAAACTATCAAGGGTTTGTCTCCAGGGGATGATTTGCATTCTCCATAAGATAACACGTAAAAATCGATTTTTGACATCCAGGCCCGATTTTGGCACTATCTTGAAGGGGGATATATTGCACTTCCTCCGGATAAAATTTATAATTTTTAATTTAATGAAACAATATTTTATTTGGACTGAAAATTAAAAAAAAATAATTCACATTATAGTATGGTCCAGAGAGTTGAAATAATTTTGGACAGCTAAATTTGTTCTGCGTAATGTTTAACAAATATATATTCTTTTTGTATGTAAGATTTGTATCTACGTATATCACGCTGAGAGTGAGGGCTTCCTTTTTTGAGGGGAGAATGAGAAGTAGAATTTGATGGAAAATGGGTGGGAGAAAGAAGGAGGATGGAAGAAGTGAGGGTGAAGAATAGGAGGGAGAGAGGGATGGAGAATGGGAAGAAGGAAGGGAGAGTGAAAATAGGAGGGAGAGAGAGAATAAGGGAAGAGGGAGTGAAGAGAATGGGAGGGAGGAAGAATGGGAAGTACCTTAATTTTAATATATAATCTGCACAAACCCGTCATATTTGACGGGCAATTTCGCTAGTAGTTTCAATATATAACACAGTAAGAACATCAGAGCAAGCGTAGCGCATCTCTTTAAAAAGTATGTAGATAAAATTTATATTTTTGAGAGAGAGCGCAATTGTAATTAAATAGGTATCCACTGCGGAATCTATTACTCTTAAAATACGTTTATTTCGTTAAAATAAGTATTTTATCATTTAAAATACTGCATTAAACCATTAAAAATCATACTCTGCAATAAAACTTGATCTATGTATACTGTGACATTTCATTAGTTGGGGGAAACTGACTAATCATCTGATGTGTTTGGTTTTCAGCCAAAATACACCCTCTGTAATGGAAAAAATTACAAAATTTAGCATATTTATTCTGTAAAGATAATTTCAACTTGAACAAATGATTATTGCGAGAGGTTTTTATTAAACTTACTTAAAAGAAATTGAGTGGGGTTTCTAATATAATTAATGAAAATTCGTTATATTTCTTATTTCATTTCTATGATAAGTTTTGTTTTAGGTTGACTTATCTTCGTTGTTTTGGAGATTTTATTTATTTTTTTGGTCTTACATGGGGAATACTGCGTATGGAATTGTTTATCTTTTTGAAGAAACGTTTCCATATTTTTCACTTATCGTTCCGATTTTGTTATGATTAAAAAATCTCATAATATTTCATTTTTGGGTCAACGCTCGACAGATACTTAAGTGCTGTTATCGAATGTGGTTCCACAGAAATTGTTTTCAAACGGAGAAAAAATACTGATATCTTTCCGTATCTTTCGTGAACTCCTAACTAAAGGTGTTCCTGATAACGGTTACAATTCCGCTCTGCCTTATCAAATCGGTCTCATTGACGAGTTTTATAGTCTACTTCTTCAATTTTTATGGCAACTCGATATTTTATTTTTTTACAAAGGAAATTATATAGTTCAGTGAACCACCACATGATTTGTAGGCCATATACCCGGTAGTGATGCAGACGACAGATATCCTCGATTTAGGATACCGATAGTTTAGTTGGCGACATTTTCGTTACACATTTCCTGGTGAAAGTTTCCAATATCGATTAATATTTAACGTTTCTGTCGCTTTCTAATCGGATATAGACTACCGTTAATATTCCTAGTCCCAGATATTTTTCTGTTGGTTGGTTGCTTGAGAACTATAATGTTCAGTGATATTTATAGGAGGAGAAGTTCCTAAGTTTATCAATCAATTCGCATTTATTTTATTTTTTGTGTGGGTAAATGTTACGAATTTTACATCTTCGTTTTAGCACATCATCAACGGTTTTCACGCAAATGGCGATTTGGCGTTCAAGTTTGACATTGCATTTGTTAGTGACGGCAAAAAATCTACAGCTAGACTATTGTCGTGGTAAATGAATATGAATTTTTCAAACCAATCAAAGAAAGTTAATAGTTAATATTCATTATTTGTAAATATTTGCCTATTATTAGGCTGCCGAACTTTCGTACATCTTTTGTATTTTTTTATAAAATCGAGAGTAGACCCTTATGTACTATACCACCTTATCCAACACATGCTATTGAATATGATTTAAAAACAAAATATCTGCGCCAAAGTGGTTTGTTTTTCTCAAAACATTTCCCACTCACTTTAGATTTTCTAATACTCTTAATATATTCTAAACACGACCATATTCATGCTATTCGTCTTCGTAAATATAAATTAATTTTTATGTAATATAACGTTGTTATATTTGCTCAAACAAGTAAAAAACGTTCGTTTAATGTTCTGAAAATGAATTCATGATTTGAAAATGAAAATTACTGACACGAGCAAACAAGACGAAATATTACCGTCTGATCACAAAATTGTGGGGCAGCTTCCTTCACACTCTCATAAAGTGAACCCAATTGGGCGGAGAAATAATGGGCTCTGCAATACGAAGCCAGCCGAGTGATCGATCACGTGATATTTCCCCCGCTTTTTCCCTTTTTTTATCTGACCCAGTGAACTTTTGCAGTGGTTAGGAGACGTAAAAAAATTAAAATAATGCGACAAAACCGAAATAATCTGTCGAAACGAGAGCATTTGTTCTAAAATGATAAGGGGAGCGTATTTTCCTCGTATTTTGGAAGGGTAAAACAAGGAAGCGTGTTTCACTCCTCTAGGTTAGGCCAGCCAACGACTGATACGCGTTTCTTAGTATTAATCATTTACTTTCATCTTCGATATTTAATCTTTTTATCGAAAACTTTCAACCGGAACTTTCATACTTATTCCTTATGAGTCATTGTGTTAGTGGGTTAACTGTTATATTTTGAATGTAAAATCTGCATTTTAAGTCGCTAACTCTAATTTCGTCCTTCCGTTTCCGTGTTTGGTTTTAAATAACTTGAACTTTTGTGGAGTACCCAGTTATTCATTATATACCATAGATAAATGTGTGTAATGTATTTTTAAAACTTGGGTAATATTTAGAATAGTTACACCTTCAAGGTGGAAAAGTCGTATTGTAACACCATTCGTCTATATTTATATTTCGTTTTTACCTGAAATTTGTTGATAAGCAGATTAAATAGCAAGATTGAATTAATTTATCGTTGAAACACTATGATGAACAAAAATGTAATAGAAAATTTCAATTCGTTTATAAGCCAAATAGTCAGATAAACGCAGTAAATGCTTATTTTACTATGTTAGTCAACGGAGATTTGTCATGAAATTTTTAAGTTTTTAGTCTTATTGAAACCATCGTTTCATTTAACAACATGAAGGTTATAATCTATATAAAAATTGTAATGCACTATTCCATGAAACAAAATAAGTATAATATGCATCAGAATGCATCATATTCTGATTGGAAAATAATTACACTCTATAGGAGTAATATTTATTAACCTTCAGTTGCATACTGAATTTTAACTCGGATATGAAACATTGTGTTTACTTTAATAATTTAGGCTAGCTCTTTTCTGCATCGAATTTCAGGCACCTACAGTCTTACAGTCTCTTCATGTAATCTGATAAATTTCAAAGCTGTCTTGGAACTAATCCTGTTTAGTACCGTAACTATTCAATGTTCCACTCAACTTAAAGTTAAAACGATTGCGCTTTCTAATGTCTCATCCATAAGTTCTCAAACTATTCGTATCTGTCACAGCGCAAACTACACTTAGCATCTTTCATTCTTTCTATTCTGTTTTTCGTATTATTCAGTTATTAAACAATTATAACTGTAAGTCTTAGTTCTTTCATGGTCCTTTCGTAAGTATTCATTACAAACATTTTACGAGATATTTATGAAAATACTTTTGCCTTCGATTATTTCGCCTAACCAAATGAGAAATAAACAATATTTTGACTAATGCATCCCGTCATTATGCAACAGAAATATAAATACCGCGGGGCGTCTGTCCCATGCAGACCTATAAACAAGATCTTCGCTACGGGCTCTGTTCCAACTTCCGCAAGCTCGCTTCCTTTTTTAACTGCAAGCGCGCGAGCAGTAAGAACAACGAAAGTAGGTTAAGGTTGCAACCAAGTGCAGAATATCCTCGCAACGCAAAAAAGGCCGCTGTTCTTCTCGACGGTTTGTAAAAAGCAAACAATCTCTCTCTTTCCCTCTCTCCGTCTACCAACTCCTCTTTCTCTCTCGCCCTTTTGTAAAGAATAAAAAAGATTTTTTTTCGAGAAAGGCACATTCTTAAAAGGGTGTTATCCGTGAATGAGCACGGAACGAGTATAAGAAAAGCCGACTCACGAAGATTCGAGAAACGCCGGCATTTTCTTCGAAGACGAGGTAGAATAGGGGAGAGTAAAAGGAAAGGGGCTTCGGAGCATTTGAGGAGAGAGGGAGAGAAAACGTGGTCACGAGACCCTTATCCGTGCGTTCCGTATGGACGCTGGACTGAAGGCCAAGTGCAGAACTCCCCTTTTTCCTTCTCTCGAAACCGCCACCAACCTTCCGCGGCCGCCTTATTCCCTTATCTAAGTAGGTCCCATCAGAATCAGGAGAGGGAGAGAATGGGAAGGTTGAGTGGAGTGGAGGTGTATACCCTCCCTCCATTCTACCTCACACCCCGTCCTTTATGCAAATGAGTCTGCGTGCGCCGTCCCCGCAGATTCTCACGTCTTCTCTCTTTCTCTCACTTACGCTCCCATTCTACCTCCCTCCCTCTCTCTCTCCATCTCCTCCCTCTTTCTCTCCATCTCCTCCCTCTCTCTCTCTCTCCATCTCCTCCCTCTCTCCATCTCCTCCCTCTCTATCTCTCTATCTCTCTTCCTACGTAATACCTCGCGGCCCTTTCTGCAGAAAGGGACACATTCGATCTCCTTGCAGCACCCCCTCTCTTTTTCTCTCCGCACAATACTCGCACGACTCCATTTAATGCGTCAGCGGACTCGAGTCGCTAAGAGGCTGTCCAGGGCTGCGTCGGCTGTTTTATTTTTGGTAAGGGCGGAATGGAAATATCGAAGCGGGAAATCATAGGTATCGAATGCTATCAGAAATGTATGGCGGTTAATAGTTTATAAATTTCTATTATAACCTAAACACGATTACAAAAATTTATTTTCGGGTTCATAATTTAAAAATATTTAAATAATCATGGAAATGTGCCAGCCAACGTATCAAATTAATATTGAATAGTTCATGTTTAATAATATAATGTAATTTATTGACTGAGGTTCGTAAAAGTCATTCTTCCGCAGTAAGTCATATAAGAAAGGAACCTTCCTCAATTAATTCCCGATATAATTTGTGTTCACAATAGTTATATGTCCTATCAGTGTTCAGGCAGACAATTGGAGCATGATTAATTAGAATAGGATGAATTTATTTATTACATAAATTTTAAATTCATCCTTTCCATAACCTCCTACCATATTTACAGGTCATAGTACCGGTGTCCTCTATTTGTCATTATAATTTATAATGACTTATTATATAATAAAATTTACTAAGTTTTCCTCGAAAAGATAAAACTTAAGTGTTTATGAATCTTTGTCAAATTTTACTCTGGTTTGGCGTTTATTTCTTGGTAACATAAACGAGAGAAAATTGACTATAGGAGACTCGTAAATTATGATGGATTATACCTCGTGTGTACGATGGAGGTCGGCGTAGATTTTAAAATCATTTTATCATTGAAAATTATGGGAGAATCATTCTTTGACCGAATATAGTTCGAAGTAGCTGGTGATTAAATTCTTGATCTATTAAATAGATCACCTTGTCTCCCACCACTTCCGATAGAAAAAAGGCGTGGCATTGATGCATCTTCATCGACCTCGTATCTGTTTTTACAATGAAACTAGGCCGTTGTCTGGTTCGATTCCTTCCAAGGGAGTGATGATTCATATAGATTTTACTTATCATTATAGCAGCGTTAACCTTTATGTCTAGACATATCTTGACCCTTGATTCTTTAAGTATAGATAATACCTCTTTACTTCGCGATGAATCGAACTGCTTCAGCCTGTTGCGTTTTAACTTATTATCCCCACTGAGGACCGGTGCGCTGGAGGAATAGTGTGAGGATCTACAAAGGGTTTCTAATATGGCGATTTCCAGCTATTTTATCAAAGCTGTCGTCTAAAGCAGTGGTGCACAAACTTTTCTAATGGCGGGCCACATCAGTGGTTGAAAATCCCTTGGCGGGCCGCATTTGAAGTTGCCAATTCTTCGGCGGGTCGGATTAGAATTTAAATCGAAAGTTTTCTATATATTCTGAGGTGCCATATAGGTGAAACTCAAGTCTAAATAAGATTTTCTTAGCTAACATTTCATTATTCAAAAGTTTTATTATAAAAATTTTCAAAAATGTATGAATTTGTGTTAAATATTTCGAATTGCTTTTTCGCCATAGCTTCGCGGGCCGACAAAAATCCTTTGCGGGCCACATTTGGCCCGCGGGCCGTAGTTTGGGCACCCTTGGTCTAAAGAAAGTCCCGATTAGTGGAAAATTTATAGGACCAAAAGAAATAATTGAAAAAAAACACGAGAAATTTATTTCGAGGATGAATTATAAGTTGGATGGATGACGTGACGTAGCATGACGGATGGGTCGGGGTGAGAGAACGAATTAGGGAGAGGCACGAAATTTCGAGACTGCCGGTTTCGTACGGCTAGGTTTATTTAGCGGCATATATGGCTGTTATCTAAGACAAAGATTTCTGAATCCCTGCAAATGTGAAGGCTATCCGCCCGAGAAAGTAAAATATCTTCCAGGACGTGGTTTTCCGTAATCGTCCTTAAAGGTAGACTTTTTTTGCAACTTATCTCACGGAACTTGCGCATAAAAATTTTGGAGCAAAGATTAAATAAGGGCTCAAGGAGATGAAAGTGATGGGTCAAGATAAAGTTTTTTGATGGAGAAGTCTGGAATAAAGGAGGTAAAATTGAATTATTTTCGGAAAAAATTGAGTCCTTCTAAATCTGAAAATCTATTTTTGTTACTCTCACGTGTGCTGCGAGATTTTCAAACATTTTCTTAAAAAAATTAATGATAACTAAATAGGAAAAGAAAAATCTTTCCGCACTTGCAAAGTAATGTGAAAAACCAGGTAGTAGAAAAAATGAAAATCTCTAATTACTATCGATCCTCAATAAATTTCTTGTTTTACCGTCGCAATTATAGTCTTTTTGATATCTTTCTTGGAGTATAGATCACTTTATGAGTATCGTAATAATGGTGAAAATCTATTACTATTGCTTTGTTTAATCTGAATGTCATCTCATTGGAAACCGATTATGTCAATTATTTTTAAATTTTGAGAAATCTATCCAACAGAATGATGTAGATGAGGGATATTTCAACATTTCAGGCTTATTAATTAGTAAAAACTAATGAATGATTTTGCTGAATATCAATCATCATACCATAGAATGTGTGGAATCTTGAAAATTAAGAATTATCATCTTTTAATTATACCGTAATACCTTTTGTTTAGGTATGCGATCATGATGTATGCTCCAGAAATGACTTGTTTCTCCACATAATTTAGAGTGAAAACTAAAAAATTTAATATATGTAACATATCAAATTTAATACACACAAACTTCATGCTGGTGTGTTTTGATATTTATAAACTTCTTAATATAATACATTGAGCCCCGTGAAAATTTGACCGTATTGCGATATTTCGCAAATTAAAACCCATGTTTAGTTTTAATTAATTAGTTTATTTGTTAATTATATATTTATTTTAAAGTAGATCTTGAGCCAATTAACTGCCCTTTACGATAAGAATATTTAACGATAACATGGTCGATCACAGACGAACATGCTCTCAGATGGATTAGAATCCGCTACCCCAGCATTAAGAGCGAAGCATCACTCTGCTAATACTGGCCAATTACTATAGGCGTGCATTACTTTGTCACATTTGGGTTCCTAAGGAAAACGTTTCTCAACAACATAGGGAAGGGTGGTCTTTGAGGTTTAGACCCTCCCCACCATCCCCCATGAAGAATTCGTTAAATACTTGAACGGGCGACTATCCAGGGAAAGTGATGTACCGCTGAACGTGATTAAATTTCGCGAAAACTGTCAATCAAGTCACATATTATAACATGCACTGCCGACACGACGTTAAACAAAATTAGGTTGAAGCTAAGGTATTCATCCTCCTACTCCCTTAAAAACGATCATATACCCTCCCACCCTTCACGAAAGACTGCGTACGTCACTGCCTCGAGTCCTTATAAAATCTATCTCATTTATAAAACAAACCTTTAAAGCACCTACATAATGGATTATTTTTATGAAAAAAGCATTTATAATACATAATCATATACTTTACCAGTACTCAAAATAGCTAACCAGAATCAATGATGATCATTGTGTATGGTGAAAGTGCGTATGATGCAGCGGAATGGCGGTTACTTTCATTCAACCCACAGAATCCTGGTTTTATCTCGGTTGGATCCTAATCACGACCTCTTCAAAGGCCATCCCATCCCAAAGGACTTTTAGAGTTACTTTTTATATTATGTACTGTATAATTGATTCTCCTTGAGATCTAATATAATGTTTATCTAGGAAATTAAAACAACTCTTTGAATTTCCTTGATTTGACAATCGCTATTTTGCACAATAAAACGTCCTTTTCCATTTTATTTAGAATAACATACTTTGGACTTTCACGAAAACGTCGGTCATCAAATTTCTCAAAAATATTGTTTTTAAACATGTGTCGTCTTCAATCTAAGCGCCTATTAGTTTCGTTCTGTCCGTCCGGCCGTACGCATGCTTTTCTCGTCTTCTACCGAACTGTTTTCATTAAATTTGGTATTTAGTCATGACGGTCAGAGACAATAAGGAAATAACATAAATATTTTACTTACTAACCCAATTAGGGGCGTTGCTTTTACTGGAAACAAAAAACAAACTTTCAATAAATTTTTAGAACTAGCCTAACACAATATTTTGAGTTAAATATATTTTTATCGTAGGAGTAGCTGTTATCAAGAAAATCAAACAAGAAAGTCGTAATTCGCTTCAATGAGAAACGTTTCTGCATGGATACTACTTTGTTGCTGCCAATTAAAACAATCTTCGTTGTAAATAAGGTCTGCTGCATTTACTGAAATACGTTTATTTTCCTTACTTGTGCATTCAGCATTTTATAAATGGAAGGAAATGGATTATCTACGAATTTAAACGTAAATATTACAATTACTTAACTCAAGTCAGGTATATTTATAATAATTTTTGACTGTTTGATTAGTTACAATCAAAACTTAAATATTTCCTTGGCATCATTTTTGATGTATTGTTTTGCAGTAATTAATCATTAAAATTGCGTAAATACGTTAATTAATGCAACAACTTTGGGGAGAGAAGAAATTTTTGATAGAGAGACATAATCGGGCCGTAGTGTTTTGCTGTTTCGTGGTGTGCATTCGTTGATACTATATCGTCATGTTTCAAATACCCCATCGCACGAAACGCGCCTATTTGTGATACATCACACTTTCCTAACCTGTTATTTTCATCCTCGTAATATTATTGGTTACTTCTTCTCTAGATAGTATTTTAGTGCATTATATTTAGAAATGGATAAATTCTTAATGTTGTTGCGAAATTAATTTTTAGGAAATAATTAAGAATATCCGTTTCTTCTCCATTTTCTATGCTTGAGATTACATGTCACTTTTGCAGGTTAAATATTTGTATTATAGTTTATATCTTGCTCGATGTATAGTCTTAAAGAAAATTCCGGTATTAGAATAAATTTTACGCTTTTAAAATTATCAAGAATTATAAATATTGTTTACAGAAATATATAAAAGGTTATATTAGGAAATTCGGGGTATACAGGTAAAATTTCAGCTACTTTTAGACGATATGTGTAGAAAAAGTGTTTCTTGAAAGTCAACGAGCACTTGAAATGTTTCATTAACGTTTATTCAACTTCTCATTTTGCGAAGTATATTTCTATTCTATTGAATATCGGCGAATTCGAAGAAGTTGAGAATCCCTGTTCTGTAGAAGTTGAATGTCTAGCTTAACATTTTATTCATTCTCTTTTATATTCAGGTTGGTTTATTTTCTCTCTAATGATATTTATATTATTAGACCAATGAGAGCCTACTAATTTCCTTCAAATAAATTCTAACATTTCCAATGTAATATTCTTTTTTTACTGGAATATTTATTTTTTAATACCGGTTCTTGCTCTAATTCGGCGCCATCTTAAAAACAAATATAAAAGTAAAACATTAATAAATTCAGCTTGCGTGACATAAGATTTATTTATGAATTTACAATCGATCTCAGAGCCAAAAGATTGCTTTATGTAATGTTATTGCGCAAATACGCGCGAGATCTATTAACATGCAGCACGTTTGTGAAAAGTAAATGGCCAACTCGCTCATTACTAATGTTCTTAATACATCAGATGGGAGTTGTTAGGCAATCTTTAAATCTTTTGTAGGATGAAGTTAAAGCACTACTAGTATCTCAAAATCTACTTTACAGTTTTGTTAGTATTGCTATACGTTATCTGTCTTTGAATATATAAGTACACCTAAGGTATGAATGATTGGATTTTATATTAGTGATATGTTTATTGTAAAGCGTTCTTTGCATTATCATTGAATCGTAGGAGACAAAAGTATCTAGGTCGCATGCTAATGTAGCAAACAACACAACTATCTTGTTTACTTATTTTTCAACATGCTGTATGTTTTAGCTAAAAGTCCATAATAATGCGTAGAGGAAATCTTTGCGCTTATTTTTTACTGGCTTTACCCCGGGTTTACAGCTTCCAATTTTTCATGCACATTTCGCTCTCTCTCATTTTCATTCAAACTCAAGGTACGCTCATGATAAGTGACCATTATTACCTCTTAATTAATATGAACAAATTAAATATAGATTTAAATTTGATATTTTGCTATGAATATTCAAAATAAGTTGTGTGATTTTACAAAAAATTAACACGGACCTGTAGTCAGGGTATGATTTGTATGACACTCCTCAAAGAAATCACAATTCTGGCCCAAAGGTGCACATCCTCAAGGTCCCTTTAGTAAGTGTACCAAGTTTTAAGTATCTAAGTTTCTTGGTTAGATCTCTAAGTTTCATGGGTTAAGAGAAATGCTATAGGGCAGCGGTTCCCAAACTTTTTTTTTCGCTTACCACCGAAAACGTGGCAAAATTTCTTCGTATCACATATCAAGTATGAACTTAAAAATTTTCTTTACTAACGAAAGAGGCATTTTCAAAATAATATAAGGTAGGCAGATAAAACAGATAGTGCTAAAAATTAATTATTTTCTCGTATTTATCATACTTAAAATACAAAGAAAATCAGTCAATGTGATGTATGAGCTTGGATATATGTAGATAGCATTTTAATATTTGGTTCAATATTAGTTAACTTCCAGAGAAGGTTCGAGGTTCATTTTTGTACGATTTTTGTTTTTAATTACCAACATAGTAGAAAACCCCGTTTCACATAGATAAGTCGTGCAGAATGGAATTAGAATTTTCAACGCTATGTCAGAAAGAGTGGGATATTCAGCTGGTCTTTTTCCCTCACGTTCATATTTTCAGGAATGGAATTAATTGAAACAAACGAATTTCTCGCCTAATTCATTTCCGAATAATTTTGTTTAAAATAGCAACGTGAAAACGCAAATAGCCGAGTAACGATACGTCAGCAGTTGACTGTGAGCCATGAGCGGCGCAGCTAACGCGTCCGGACGGTGCGGGCAATAGTCCGTCCCTCTCTGTGGTCACTCGTGCATTTCCATGGGTGAATGCTTACACTAAACTCGCGTACCACTGGCAGAATCTTCGCGTACCACTGGTGGTACGCGTACCATTGTTTGGGAATCGCTGCTATAGGGCATGATTTTTTATGGCACCCTCTTCCATTCCCCCAAAATCAAAATTCTGGCCCTGAGTTGCGCATTCTCATGGTATCATTAGTAAGTATACCATTTTTTAAGCGTCTAGTTTCTTAGTTTTCGAGAAATGCTGTCCACACACACAATCAGACAAACGTCGCCTTTTACAGTAATATATTATGATTCGGAAATATCAGAATTAAACTATCTCGAGAAAATATGTACAATCACGAGTGAAATTAATTATAGGAAAAGGTTCGTTTAAATTTTCCGCAATAGTTTTGATTATTTATGATAACATACATAGATATATATATATATATATATATATATATATATATATATATATATATATATATATATATATATATAAAGATACAGTGTTTAGAATTACTTATTTAAAGTACTATAATTTTTTTCTTTTAAATGATGCGGAAAAATTATTTAAAAAAATATTTTCAAATTTATTGGTACTTAAATAGATCATAAAGCATGAAAGGTCAAAACTGAACAATTTCACGGAGTACTTGCATATTTAGATATAAGTAATAACAATTATTTGCTTAAAAATAATGTGGTATTGGTCATTAAGTCCAAACTCTGTAAAACAAAAGTTTAATAAAAATCGATTATGATGTAAAGGGATAAAAAATGAGTGCTTTGCGCACGAAGATGTTTATTTATGGAAAGTGGTGGTAGACACTGCTAATAATGTATATTTAGAACATACTGCTCGAGGGAGTCAAAAAGGTAGCCGTAATGAGAGGCGATTTATGAAGAGATTATTCTCTGGATTTAAATTGTAAATTCATGTTGAAGGAAACATGCTGTTCCATTTTTATACTGAGATTGGGGAGAAAGTTAAAAGTCGTGAAGAACTAAATGTTTAATAGATTAACTAAATTAAAAATAGGGTGCTTGTCTTTGTTTTAATAAAGTGCACACACACAAACAAATTTATTTTAGGATACTAATTTTATTAGAGAAAGTTTTACTGTTGTAATTATTGTTGTTTTAATTAAATTTAATGAAGTAGATAATTTTACTTCATAACACACATACAAGTAATTATTTTCTCTTCCAAGTCAAATATGCCTGATAGTAAAATATTTTTTTTTAGCCCTCTTTATGTAAATCCGTAACCATCTTATTATTCGCTCTTTTCTATTTTATTTATCACATTAGACAAAGTTTCTATTCATTTTCTTCCTTCCCCTTTTTCGTGCTACAGAGCTATATGAAAAAACGTTTCATACAAATTTACATACTTGATGTAATTGATGATTGTAAATTTTAGGCCAAAAATCTCGGACACCTTTCGTCCTACATAAGATTTTTATTCGAGAAACTAGCTCTAACACGACTAGTTTTTTTACTAAAACTCTCGTCCTTTTCTAATTGTTCAATTCAGATTTCTTTTTCCCTTTTTGAACTTAATATTCTTTCGCCATTGAACATCATAATTTGGTCTTGTATTTTATGTTGTGAAAGAAATAATATATCGAAATACCTAATAAGCGATTTTTCCCAAGGAATATTTTTTCAGAGCTGTGACCTAGTAGCTTGGAATAGTTTTGAACGTCTTAACAGTTGCATCAACATCATATAAACATTTTATTCTTTTAATTAATAAGAATGAGACATGTGAGGGAAGAATTTCAGAATAAATTATATAAGGCGCTTTATTCACCGACTGGTATCTTTCCATAGGAGAAAGAAAAGCGATGGTGAGGTATGTACTTGTTGGTTGCCTACACTTGTAGCAGCATGTACTTTTTAAGGATTATTTCCGAATGCTCACCACTCCTAGATCCACCACATTTTTACCATATCTAGTTTTAATGCACGAAATCATAGATCTATCTATCCTTGAATTTGACGTTTGTAACTTCATTCATTTTTTATTTATTTTGTACACGGACAGATGGACGGATGAACCTTATACAGAAGTGATTTTATTATAGAAAAAAGCACTGATAATTAATAAACCAACTTTTATATGCACTAAAAAGTTAACAATACATATAAAATTTATAGGTATGAATTCTTTAGAAAATTACAATAGTTTTGGAAATACAAAAGTTGTGTGGCAAAGAAATATTAATGAAGAGTTATTTGATGAACATTACGCTAGGCAACTTTTATATTCCCAAAACAATTTTAACTTTCTGAAACATTCAATTATGTGAATTTGTGATTTAATTTTTACTTTTTATTGCATATAAAACGTGGAATCATTAAAATTAATAACAATATAAACAAAAAACAATTTTTGTTTAATTTATTTACCGTCGTATTAATTACCGCAACGAAGGGATTGTATTTACTTCAAAACAACATCGAAATTTCGTGAATATGGACAGATGCGACACGTAATTATAATCCCAGTCAATCACACACAATTACACGAAACCGTCAACAATGCAAATCACCTTTCTAGCGAAAGTTTTTCATGTAAACATAAGTCAGATATTAGCGTTAAAAGCTATTTATGAATCGATTCGACGCGTGTTCGAAAATCGACGGCAGGAATACAAAATTCCTTTCTTTTAGACGTCCGTTATTTCTAGTCTCGAACTTCTACGATGATTCCAAGCAATTTTTATATGAAAATGTGCTACGCCCATTTTTCTCTTAATCAAATGATAATAAACGCTACTGAAATTGAATCCATGAAATCAATGTTGACGACAAGCAAGCAAACTTAGAATATAGAGGTAGCGCTTCCAAGTAATCCCTGAAAGTTTCATCGTAAAAGATTGAATAGTGTTTGACCTATAAGCGGTTTTCTGAGTTACTTTTCACACG
The DNA here is from genome assembly GCA_028673005.1 of Tanypteryx hageni. Classification (NCBI taxonomy): domain Eukaryota; kingdom Metazoa; phylum Arthropoda; class Insecta; order Odonata; family Petaluridae; genus Tanypteryx; species Tanypteryx hageni. Next base: position 96,080,669 of record CM054112.1, on the reverse strand, counting down.
GACAGAGGAGCGTATTAACCGAATACATAGCCGATTATATTTTTAAAATAAGCTAAAATAAATAAATACATAAAATACTATTTACTGCGATATGTTACTGAACAATTTCAAAATATAACTGATGCGACATAACACCCATAATTATTATTAATCAGAATACATTAAAAGAGTAAAAGCCTAAAAAAATTATTTTTAAATTTAAATTCTTATATTGGTAATAATTATTTTAATATATTTTATTACGATAGATGAAAAGTTTATTTAGTGATGGTTATGTTCACAAATGTAATACATTTTACGTACTATACTTACGTAGTTTCAGCTATCTTCGAAAAACTAAGTACTGAAAACATGAAATGTAGTTAATCGTGTGAAGTTTTAATTGCCTTGTTTTACTTTTACCGTAGTTTCCTATTAGTTTTATTTTTAGCACTTCCCTTGTTAAAATCCATGGGAATTTACAAAACCTCAAATTTAGTTCAATGTTGAATCAGCAATCTGCAAATTCTTCAAAATACCGCTTAATTGTTACCTAAATTTAATGTTATAACGACTCAACGGTGTAATGATGGAGGTATGTGTCTCAGAGGTAAAGCAGTTCATAGAAGGAGGTTTATGTTTATATTAGAAAATAAATGTGAAAGGAGGGAAGGATATATTTAAGAAGCTAAGTGTTAAAGGAGGAAAATATTTGCTGCAAGGGCAAACAGGCATAGTTGAAGGTGCAAGCAGGGCCTAGTAAGGGAGGTATACGCTGCGGGGGCACTGGGCGTACGAAGGTGAGTATATATTGCAGGCGAAAGCATGGCGTAAAAAGTGATGTAAATATGACGGGAAATCGGAGCGTAGGAGGGTGGTGATATATAGGTTTGCCAACCGTCCCATACTGTACGGAATTTCCCGTATTTTTACGTGGTATATAATAATGGGGTAACGGGGGCGTAGGAAAGGGAGTATATATTACAGGGGCTTAGGAAGGGTAGTATATGACTAAGGGGAAACAGGCGTAGGAAGGGAAGTGTGTGTTGCAGACGCAAGCATGTCGCAGAAAGGGAGGTCTATGCTGCAGGAGCAAATGGCGTAGAAAGGGAGGTGTATGCTGCAGGGACAGTAGGCATAGAAAGTGAGGTATATTTTGCAGGGGAAATGGGAGTAGAAAGGGATATATATGCTGCGGGGGCAATCATCGTAGAAAGGGAGGTACATATATGTTGTAGGGGCAAAAGAGCTTAGAAAAGGAAATGTATGCTGCAGGTGCAGTTGGTGTAGAAAGAAAGGTATTAAGTGCAGGGGCAGTTAGCGTAGAAAGGGAGGTATAAGCTGCAGGGGCTATTAGCGTAGAAAGATAAGTATAAGCTGCAGGGGGCAGTTGGCGTAGAAAGGGAGGTATAAGCTGCAGGGATAGTTGGCGTAGAAAGGGAGGAATGCTGCAGGAAAACTCTGGCTTAGAACGAGAGGTATATACTATAATACCTGAGATTAGGAAGAGTGGTTCAGTCCACCCACCTATAGTAGTTGTTTCCTGTAGTGCGGTTTCACGCTAATGCGATTAATAATATAACCAGAATATCATCGAACACGGTCTTAATTCACGTATGCGTGGTTTTCGAAGACTTTTTTTCGATTTATAACTAAGAATTTTAGATGCGGATCAATTTTGGCACGTCACGCTATCAAGTGAATAGGGTTTTCAACTGTCCCGATTCATGCGGGACAATCTCGATTTTTTAATTTTAATCCCTCGTCTTGTTAAGCCGGACACCAAATATCACTTTTTTGCAGGTTGTGGTATATTTTGAATAAGAAAATTAGATAAGAAATTATAATTTGATTAACTCATTTAAAAATATTATATGTAGTGCAATTATTGTCCACGTGCTATTGACTATCTGGAACTTACCTATCCTATGGTCGTGATCCTATTTGTAGAAGAGAATTTGTCCGAAAATTGTATCATTTTCTTTTCTGCGGCCCCCAACGGAAATGCATAACCGTGCAGCTCTTCGAAGCACCTTTATATGACAGGACGTAACATGTTTGCATTGTGGTACATTACCCTGCCAGTTCGTCATCAGAGCTGAGTGATGCTGCCAACTTTTAGGTCTTTGTGAACCGGAGATTCGTCTTTGAAAACTGGAGATCTGTATTGGAAAACAGGAGAATTTGTCTTAAACCTGTAGACTTCGGAGGAAATCCGATAGAGATGAAATCTAATGGATAAAAATTGATTAAAACTAATATTATAGGTCTGTATTATTGGCATATGGTATTAGCTTCTCTCCGTTTTTGTTTTAAAAATAAATACGTGTGATTTTACGATTTAAATATTTTTTAATATTTATTATTAGAAAGGCTTGATTCAACAACCCATCTCTCATATAAATAGAACTAATGGTTTATTGAATTATAAAAACTTACTTTAGTAGAGAAATAAATGAATTTTATATAATTCCTCATTCTCATGCTGTTTTATACCGATAAAAGGAATTCAAGTGTATGCACTCGTTCCTCAGCGGATAAATTTGCCTCGCGGAGTGGCATGGGGTTGAGCGCAGGGATGTAACTATGGAGGGACCTGGGGGGAGGTAAGGGAGGGGAGGAACTGGTACCCCTTTATAATTCCTTCTCCTTCCCTTTTATCCTAAAATAATTTTGTGATGGCGTGTTATCTCCAACAAGTATAGAATGAAATGGGAGAATAAAATAAACGCTTATTACTCAAAAAACCTTTCATTATTTATCAAACAAATTTACAGTAATTAACCGGCAATACGACTGCTTAATTATAAGCTGCTCACCGTTTACATTCAATTTATAGTCACCGTATTCATAGGTTAATAGCCCTAAGAATGTGAGCCGGACATTTGAGCTCATGATCGCAGATTATGTTGATAAGCCGGAGATCTCCGGTTGAAAACGGACTGGTTGGCAACTCTTGTCCTGAGTACAATCGCGTAACTCACATCAGCGTAACTGCGCGCATGTTAGTTTGAGAAGCCCTGCCGAACGCACGTGCGATATAGCGAGACACGGTTTTTGAGTGATTTTTATTATATTAATTCAATGTTATTTAAGAGAGTTTCCATTGATTTAATATTAATATAGATTTTTTATTATGTTATACTATATTTTACTACAATATTCGGAGTTGTAATATAAATATTTTGTCCGACGGGTTCCTATTCTCCAATTTCTCATAGACTTAAGGTCTCCTATATCGCGGTTTTCTATTATACGGTGTTTTCCAGGAACGTATCCCTCGCGTTCCTGAAGGGATGACTGTATATGCTGCAGATGCAGCCGGCCTTGGGTGGGTGGTACATACTATAGGGGAAAAATTGTACCTGATATTTGTTGCTGAATATTGCACCACTTTTTATCGCTATTTCTCACCCAAGTGTGTATATAGCCGTGTTTGTAAAAGCAGAAAGTATGTCACGCAGCGATTCCCAACCCGGAGATCGCGACCCCAAGGGTTATTAAAACATTTTCGGGAATTTTTTAGGCTAATGTCCTTGGTCAGGAATAAAACCCCTCATTTTATCATTGTGTTCATGAAAAATAGTGATCCGCTTTTCGTCACGGTTTCCAGGAACGTAACCTGACGTAAAAGCGGGGACTGCCTGTATATGTAATGTTGTAAATGTTTTATTATTTAGTTAATTTTTATTGAATAATTTGTTTCATTATTAATATTTAAAAAATTCTGATTTTATATAAATATTCCAATAGCATTTTATATTTATAGGTAGATTGATGAGGTTATAGGAATCGCGTTAATGTCGGCTGACATAATATGGGGCCGAGGTACATAAAGTTTGCGAACCGTTGACCTAACGTATTCGGATGGAACGTTTTCCTTCCTATTTCGATTTATATCAAAGTACAAGACGAAAATTATATGATAAGGTCAAGTAACCCAATCAGGACTGGTTATTAAAAAGTTATCCGTGTCCAGTGTATAACAAATAGGCGCGTTTCACGCGATGGAGTATTTGAAACTATACGATATAATTCGAACGAATGTAACCATAAAGTAACTAAACAGCACGTCGCAATTATGTCTCTATGTCTAAATATTTCTTCCCTCTCCCAAGTTAGTGCATTAATTACGTAATTTTAATGACTAAATACTGCAAAACACACATCACAAATTATGCCAGAGAAATATATTAATATTTAACAATTTGTTTTCATATTAGTTTTAATCGATCAATCGAAAATTATTTAAAACATAGCTCACTTGAGTTGAGTAGTTGTAATACAATCTTAACGTTTACGTTCTTTTCTTCGTCTTGAAAAATCCATTTCCTTCCACTTATAAAATGCTGCAAGCACACGTAAAGAAATTAAACAAATTATCGTAAATATAGCAGAATTTTTTACTTCACTCACTGCGAAGATTGTTTATGTTGAAAAAATTACGTATCCACGCATGAATTTTTCTAAGTTCAAAGTGAATTACGACTTTCTTGTTTGAGTTTTATTATAACGCTATCTCTTACGATGAAAATTTATTGAACAAAAATATTATATTTGGTCAGTTCTATAAATTTTGTTTGAAGACTTTTTCGATATGACTAATATTATACGAAATATGAGAAATTCGTTTTTTGTTTCAAGTAAAGTGAAACCCCTGATTGAGTTATGTGAAGCATTTATGCCAATCTCTTATTGTCTTTGGTCATTAGTCCTAAATACCAAATTTCATGAAAATCCGTTCTGCAGAAGCCGAGAGCGAACATTCTTACGTACGGACGGACTAAACGACGTTAATAGGCGCTTACGTTGGAAACGAAACGCACTTTAAAAGGAAATTTTTCTGTGGTGTTTGATAGAATGCCCACTTTTTAAGAATACCTTGACATATTTTCAAATGAATATCAGCATTGCAATTATAATAAAAACGGCATATCTGGGTTATATCACTAGATCAGGATTACCAATTTTTGGTCCTATATAATTATAGAATGAAAATGGTATACTCAAAATGTCACCCGATCAGGCATACCCTGCTACCAAAAATAAATTTGAAATTTCAACTCCTTAGTTGAATAATAGAAGTATGATGTAATACCGAATATGAAGAATGACGCTCTATCAAAGCTTCCATCTATTGAAAACAAGAGTCGAAATTTCAATTCCTCAATATTTCTAGAATTGCGCTTTGTTTACCTATTTAACGTCACTTTCAGTTATAAATATACTTCATTAATGCCTCGATACAATGCAGTAAAATCGTGATCTGTCGTTTCCATTTTTGGATTTATGATAAAATCGTGCGTAATACAATCCTTTCTCAAAGTTTGGAATTCAGGAAGCAAAACGGAAGAATGGCATGGAAGATGTTCCAGCAATATTTATACCTCGTAACCAGAGAAACAATGCCTTCTATTTTCGATTCATCGACCGACTCAGATCGATCGCGATGGATCTCCTACCCTTGTCTTTCTAAGGCCGAAAATAGGATGGAGACGATTAAACAACTGTTATGCCTCTCATTAGGAGGCAGGGGAGAAATTGCGAGAGGCGGTTAGAGGGGCAGGAGGGGAGCAGGTTACGAGCGCCAGTGCGTGTTGTGAATGTCGAGTGAGAGAGTCGTACGGAAGTGAGTGTTACAATTGAGGCGGGAGAAAAGGAGATGGGGAGAGAGAGGAAAGCGGGTTTTACTCCTTCAATCTTCTTCCGACCTCCTCTATTGTTTCGAGTTTTCGCCACGTCCCAAGCGTCGCTTCCGTCGTTCCCTTTTTTGCTTCGCTCCCTCAATCCGAATAATTCCCGAGTCACGTGACCGATCCGTACCTTACCCCGTACAACACCGCCCCCGACACCCCTTACGGGGGAACAGATTGAACGTCTTTTCCTTCCCTCTTCTCCATTTCTATCTCTGTCTATCTCTCTAAAAAAAAACACTCTCGCTTCCTCTGACTGAGTGCATTTGCTTCCGATTGAAGCGAACTCATGTCTAGTATGACGCCCTTGCTCTCTCTTTATGGAAGCAAATGATAATATGAGGGGACTACAGCATGAATTATTTACGTTTTAATTCACCTTTTTTGGTCTCTGTGAGTTTATTCTATACGAGGCTCTCCTTTATTTTTTATTCATTGCTCTCGGGTTGTTGTCATATGCGCGTAAAAATTTAGAACGTTACCTTTAATAGGGTTCATGTTCATTTTAGCAGGACATGTGTTCGCACATTGGTATAAATATGTATTATGGCATTTTTTACACCAAATAAAGATCAATATATTTTTAAAATTTATTTATAATTTAATGTTTATATATATTAAACAACATTACAATAATATTATAGATTACACGCTTCATAAAATACATCTTTTTCAATTTTGAACAAACTTTATATTCATTAAAATAATTATTTTTGTAACTAGTCTCTTTTGTTTTAGACTTCTCAGCCGCAGTGAAAGCATTTAAGATAGTTTACGGGAAGATAAGAAGGAAGGGTGAAACATAGACGGCTTTTCATTATCTTGCCCTCTCTTTAATTAATGGTCACATTCATAAGGACGTTTTGAAAGGGGGTGTGCAAAATATTCGAAACAGAAAGCTTTCACGAACATCTTTTCTAATTACAGAGTTCTTACTTTTATAAAGAGCTATTGCTTCTAATGATCCACGAAAAATTCAGTGGAAGGCAGAAACAAGAATTACGCTCATTATTTGCACGAAGCAAATATTAATAATGGATTTGAGTTAAACGAGACAAACTCACTTTTCAATGCGATAACATTTTTGTTATTAAGAATTTCATAAGTTACATCCAAGGATTTCGAGTTAACTTTGATATGAACGAATAAAAATAACTTTCATGTTGAAAAGTTTCTTACTTTTGATAATATGTTTAATTGTATATAGTTGTGTCCCATTGTTATCCTTAAGTTCGCCATCTGCTTATGATGGTCAAAACAATGGATTTGACGAAAAATTATCACTAAGGCCAAATTTGTCATTCTTTGACATTGAAAACACAAAAAAATTGTAGATTTATCGATTATGATTCTTAGAAACACTACCTAATTATTAGTTTTTTTGTCTATATACTTACCTACAGAGCATAAACTACTCGCTCTAGAATATTTCGCTAGTAAAAATGTGTACCACTCGTCGACTTGATAATCTAGACCTGGGTGGCCCAACATTTTGGGTATTCAGGGCCAAAACAACACTCGATACAAAGTTCTAGGACCGCACACATTTTTATTAATGATAGTATTATAAAGTAACCTCGTTCCGTCTCGTCCTTCACCATTCCCACCGTTTTAGCTCACTCCGTTTGTATGTTCGGTAATCGGCTCAGGCAAAGATTGCAAACTATTCAAGCATACCGGCTATAATTTTATGTAAATAGTTGAAAGTATTATGTATTATTGAAAATATATGGCGTCTTGCTAACAAATTTTCCTCAAATTAAGCAGCTAAGATATTATCATCCTATCTCAAAAAAATCATCTTGCGGTCAGCATACATCCCACGGGCCCGTAGTTGGACCTTCCTGATCTGGACAATCTGTAACGAAGCTCATATTACACATCTATAGGTGGTATTCGTGGTGACATTATATCATCACCAATGATGGCATTATTTGCGCCAAAATGTTTAATATAAATTCGTCGACACATTACAGTTCTCACTGATGCTATAAATATCAATTATGTTGTTCGTAGAAGAATTGCCGCTAATTAGTGGAATAAATCGGGTTAATACTATCGTACGCGCTTTCCTGTGTTTATGTGTTTGGGATTTTTACCATTCTAGACGAAGAAAAACACTGAATACCAGGTTTCAATTGAGTGACGGTATCGATTTACTTAATATCATGTCCTGTAATTTACTAACGTGCTAGTTATGACCTCTTGTGCAATGCATTCAAACAATTTTTTGCCATTTTCCTGAATGAATACTTTTTATATCTTATGAAATTGAAAGAGAAGGTTCATGGTTTGATTGAGCATAGGTTTGGCTATGTAAGAAAATGTTTTAGATTAGATTTAAGGGTATTAAAAATCCTTCATTTTTATCTCGTACAATCCGTTACGGGGTAAGGAAGAGTCATTTGGTAATCGTTTTCTCACAAATGTAGTGAAAAACAAAAAAAATTGGGAACCAGTTCAGCATTGTTCTCATTAGTCCTTTTTTGAAAAACCAGTACTCGGGCCTAATTTAATCATGTCATGCGCATTAACACTATTCTCTTCTTCCTCGTTCCTTTCCCATCGCATTCCCCTTTCCTTTCTCCTCCGCCCGATCGTGTCTCTTTCTCTTTCTCCATCACGGAAGAAACTTCTCAATCCTCTCCTCCGCATTCACTCCCGGTTGTAATTTCCTTAATTCTCCCATTACCCCCAAAATTCAGCCACCCCACCCATCCTCAACCCCCCTCCCCCGCCTTTCCCATTTCTTTCCCCTCCTCCACCCCATCGCCTTCATACCTCCTCCCCTATTCTTCACAATAACGATCTATATCTCATTCGGGAAGAAACAGTAGCGCGCCCCATTTGAGAAAACTTCACTTTCCAGCACGATTTTAAACAAACCATATCGCGGTATATCTCTCTCGTTTTGTGCATTTAATATTTGGCCGTGTAGATGGCGTGGTTTACCCAGCCATTCGTCGTTATTGTGCCATGAATACACATGTAGTAAATTTGCGCCATAATGAAATTTGTCTCGAGTTAGCGTTTAAATTCTATATATTTTCACGAATAGCAGGTTTTTCTGTGTATTTAATTATTCCAACTGCTGCAAGTCATTGGTTTCCAAAATGATGCTGGTGAGCACCGATGTGTTATTGAGCTTTCTGTCGGTGATCATCAATGAATTAAAATCGCGCTGGTGAGCATCAGAAATTTCATGTTTAGTTTTTTCTTGCCTAATGTATTAAATCATCTTATAAATGTTTTAGTGTGTGTATGTATGTATGTTCTTTATACATTTTTACACCGTTGAAGCTATCGAATTCAAAAGTTTCATGGGCCATCCTATGAACCAAACGAAGAACTTGGTCTTGGTTTGCAGGGGGCAATTGGGGTCTTTTATACCACATGGGGTCAACAAAATACTATTTCCATAAGAATGCATGGCAAATGGTGTGGAGAAGCCCCAAAATTCCATGCAACCCTTCACTGATGTGGATATAAATATACCTAAATATTAACTTACAGTCACGGGAAATGGCTTATTTTACGCACAAAAGACAATATTTTAATTCTATTCATGTTTTGTCGTATCACATGTTAAATCGCTCGAAATTATCCTTTAAGCGCAAATGTTATTAACATTTTCCAGGTGGCAACAAAGCTAAATTTCTTAATTGTTGTCCTCTTCAAAGGGAGATAACCGCGTAAAGATTAATGCAAGGAAAATCCACGCCGTGGCGCGCCGAGAGTAAGAATATCCAACGCCAAGATAAAGGGTACAAATGGATTCATGTCTAAATATAGTCTATGAATACTTTTAAAGTGAGCCAAATGATTTTTAAGGAATATTGGAACATTGTTATCTTTTACCATTAACATTGAAAGACTTAGCGCAACATAAATCGATACATCTACTTACATTTGTTCGGTAACAAAAATGTTGCTGTTTACGTTTTGGCTAATAGTATTGACATAATCCACATAATTTTATTGCTGCTTTAAAGGCTTCGGTGCATCTATTTATGTGAATATTAAGTAAGACGTTAATGCGTAATTATATTAATGGTAAAACTTTACAATAAAATATATAAAATATTAAATGTAAATGTAAACTTCGCTTGGGTAATTAAGGAATGGAGAACGTTTGGTAAGCTTTGGGTACCCAACAGCGAAAGTAAGTAAATTTCAGAATTTATTGTATTAGTTTTATTGTAATATGACATAAAAACTGATATATCAATAAAAATAATAAAAATCGTTTGCTACTTAAAAGAAAACTTTCCTGAGTGAAGCCGGGTGTTTCAACTTTGACTTTTTAATTAATTATTATTCCTAACCTTTCGGGCTTCATATTCTAGGAAATAACTAGGTGCTAGTTACATGGAAAATCTTGGGATCTCCTGTTGAAAGTGTTGGAGATGTTTTATTTTACTCAATTTTGTATTAATTTTTTTGTTGACTGTTACCGGTGTAAGGACTAGGGTTCATGATGATTAAAACATCCAAACAAGAGTAATTCTTATTTTTTTTAAATTTAAGAGTGGTATTTTTACACATTTAAGTTATTTATTTATATATTCATAGCATCTAAGTCTCTTTCATGGTTGTGCTTCAGTTTCCATAACTATTCCATCTGTGTTTGAATCTATTCTTTCACCATACCCTCTTTTTTCACATCTCCATATGGTTTTGTCTTGGTTTTTATGGTAAAAATCTGAAGTGGCCACCACATGACTTTCTCCATACCTGTAATTTTTCTAAAAATTCTAAATAGCTTAAATGATAATAAATATTTTAAGGAACCGCGAGAAAAATTTAAAGACTTGACAAAGAACAGAAATAGAATTTTTTGCGATATCTCACCGTTCCGTGTATAGAATTGCAATGGGCGCTGTCCGAAATACAAATACGCATAAAATTTCGAATCCCCAGAGCTAATGTCTATTTTTCATCTTGGATTGAAGAGTAAGAGAAATGTTTTTCACTCGATGGATGGCGGTTCGACAAAATATTTCTATGTATGAAAACAGCGTAAGTTCTCACATGCATCACAAGAAACCTTCAACTACCCAATAACATTATGTAAGTATTCGCAACTCCTATGATTATTGATTAAAAACTCATTTTTTATTCGGGTGTAATTTATAGAAAAAATTGAAATATTTTAACTTTCATACTTCAAGGGGGCGTTCAAACAATTAAAACTCCTCTTGTCTACGCCACTGATTCGACATCAACACTTGCCAATAATACGCTCACGGCAAAATTTTTGAACGATTTTTTACAACGAAACTTTCTTTAAAGTTGGTTGCCGATTATGCAATGGTACTTTTCCCCTCTTCTGAAATGATTTTTTTTTCAAATTTTACTTCAAACCTAGTTTTCCGTTACGTTTTTTCATAGTTTATATTTTGTTATGATAGGTTGCAGAAATTATCGACTTTAAAACCGCATCTAGGCCATTTCCTGCTTCCTGGCACACTTCCGTGTTATAGAATCCGCTTTGCATATTGAATTTTACTTTTCCTGACTCACACAATTTCCCAGTGACACAGTTGGCTAATCTACAGCAATTTAAGGAAGATTATCGGTAAAATTTCGTGAGAAAGTGTGCACTTTATCAATAGGGAAATGAACGAAAAAGTGAAATCCAATTTCGTTTTTTTTCTGAACGGGGTCGATGGCATGATCTGGGATACCTGACCACGCACAGTTGACTTTTTCTTTATCTACCAAGCGTTCTCGCCGATTTTGGGGTAGATCTGGAAAAGGTGACACTTTCCATCGATCTGTTATGATCAAGAAGGAAATGATCAACTCTTACTTTCCGCAAATAAATATCCCTTCCAAACTGATACCCTACATAGCGAAAGCGACGGAAGTTCATCATGTGTACGAAATTAAAAGTATTTGATAGCAGTATTCAAATTTCGTGCTCATTTTATTTTGTCTTCCTTATTTTGCACATACTTTCTCGTTTCGAATTGAGGCGATAGATTACAATTTTAATATATTTCATAACTTCGTTGTAACGGCGTGAGAGACGAAAATATTGAATGCTTTAATAGTTTTCCATACATGATAATATGTTTATCTCCATTATAACTTGAGACGACGGAAGATTATGCATTGAAGGCAGTTTTGATCAGATAACTAAAAACCTCATTATGTATTTAGGAATTTGGATCTTTTAAGGCTCTCTGCTCCATGCTCGAGTTAACGATCTCATCGAGCCCTATTTTCTAGAGAGTTAAGACGGAATACTTCCAGTTGATATAATCCGTCCTAGATTTCCTCTCAGGACATTATTAAGTACATAGTTTTTATGCAAAGACACCGAGCTTCATTGACACGGAATGAAATTTGACTTGGTCTCTTGGCTTAGCTTGGGCGTTTTTTATGAGATAATAAACATGGAACGCTGACGTAGTAGTGTTTTTGAAATGATGTTAGTTAGCAAGATTAATTTAGTGATTGTTCTCCTGTAAGTGCATTGAACGTTTTAGAATAAAAGTGGAGGTTGACCATTTTAAATGCCTTCATTAAAATTGTTTCAATAAGATATAATTAGTCATTATTAATCCTAAACCGAATCATATTGATGCGTATTTTATAATTTTATAGGAAACAGTTTATTTTAAATGTAAATTTGTCCAATTGACTGTGTTGCCTAGGATTATGTTGTTCACGCTTTCCATAAAATCTTTAATATTATTTTAGTTTTCCGTAAATAGTTTAGCCTGTAAATTTAAAACCACTTTACAAATTATATCTAAATTACTGTAAAAATATTATTTCAATTGTAATAAAACAACAACAACAATCAACTTTCCACCGTTACTCTATGTAAATATACCATTTAAATGTATTTGATAACGCTGCCATATTAGAATAAATCGTTGCTATCATCGTATATCATTAACGTCGTTTCCATTATCTCGTCCGAGATCTATTACAGATGTAATTATAGGCAAGATCTGAAGCCGCTTTTGAATTATAGCATGCTTTATTGGCATTAGCTAATTGTAAATGAGCACCAACTATATTTAGGTATTTCACTTAATCTTGTCAAATACAAGGTCATGAACTTCAACGCAAATCTCCGTGCTCGGAACTTCTATATGACCGCGTTCACGATGAATTATCTTCACGTTCAACTTTAATCTTGCTTCTTTTCTTATTATGTCATAGCTGTTATTCTTAAGTAATTCTTTTCATTTTCTGCGTTTAACGTAGGTATATTAAGAGCCTTACTCTCGCTATTCAATGGTTAATATTCATCGAATAAATTCAACTTAATGCGGCATGGCGTATTTTTACTTTCTCCATACGTAGTATAGAGGAAAGTATTGTTTTCATGAAAAAAATCGATTTCGAGATTTCAACGGAAATACACGTTTTGACCATTTTCTCGATGGTGTCTGTGTGTGTGTGGGTATGTAACGGCGTACATATAACTAATACTTACATTAAAATGATCTTCGCAGACAAATGCAGTTGTACGTTCCGATATATCAGATGCGTATCTCCTCATGGCTTTCAACCACAATATTCTCCGCTTCTTATTTCTTCCCAAGGAGCTCGGTAGCGTGAAGAACAATTTTCTCGGGGTTTTAAACGTTGTATTTAAGCAGTGAGGTACCAGACAATACTTATAACCCTTCTTAAGTTCCATATTCTCCATTTTAGCTACGATATCAGGAAAAGCAACAGGACGAAGTATCAAAACTGCGTGCTTTCAGTACGGTCGTAAGCGTCGTAAGGCATGCGTTGACGTCACGTACCCCTGTATTCTCTCTCCAACCAGGATGCAGTTTTCGCGGGATATTTAAAAGACTTATTTTAAACATTTTTTGCATAATGAAGACGATTTAACAAAAAAATATTCACAGGGAGTAATTAAGTCAATTACAAAGAATTAAAAAAATATAATTAAATGTTTTGACAGTCCACCATTGAGTGAGGAAATCGTTGTAACTGGAGACGATAACGGTGATTTTATTACTTCTTGCAGTAGATCTAATTAGTTTAAAGATAACTCGATTTCATTTCATTCAGATAGAATGGCGCTTTTCGTAATGAGTAGGCTAATACCGGCACCGGGTTTCCCCCCTCCTTCTCAGTTGGTGACAGTACAAAATGACCCTAGCAGTCGATGCGTTTCAAAATCAATTACTACTACTTTCGATAGACGGTTGAATTCGGCGAAACTTAAACATAAACTATCATTGATTTTGTAATAAACCCATGCCAATGCGTATCTCGAAAATTGTTGGAAAATTAACTTCGTATTTCCTGGAATTACAACTATTTCCTAACTTATGCACCTTTTATTGAAACCGTTAGGCTTTAAAACTCTTTTGGTTCGCTTCCATATTAAATCATTGTGATTGACCGCAAGCTGTTCCGAACGTTTATCATTTAGACGCATCAAACAACCCTGGTAAGGCCAACGGACCAAAGCGCATGCACAATGGTGAATTATCTCTCATACGTTCACATTAACCAGCGCCAAAGGAGGTCGCCATATGATGCGTTGACTCGTTCCTGTGACTGCAATTCACGATGAACAAAACACCCTGGCTCATCAGTTGTATGAGAGAATTAGAAAGGCGGAATAAGCAGGCGACGAAGACGTTCTCATACTAATGTATTCATATTACTTTATTTAAAAAGCGGACGGACTTTTATTATTAAATAATTCGCGCGCGTAAGCGTGAGTGACAGCTCTTTGATCTTCAATCTGCAGCTGTGTTAAAGCACAGCGCATTATACGCATATGTAAATCGGAAGAGTGCCCTATGCACTTTTAAGACATTCTTAAGATGTTTTTAAGTTATCCAGTCGCGTTACTCTGTCAGCGGATGAGTAGAATCTTATTATTTACCAAATTATTTAAATTTATTCTTGTCTGCAGCATTTTTCAAAGTGTTGGATGTTCTTTAATTATATCTGCCATACTACGCATTATACGTTCCATCCTTGTGGATCCCGTAGTTTAGGGTGAATAGGGAGACCATCTCGGCTTTCGAGCTTCGACATAACTCCAAGGAAAGTCAATGTTTAATTTGGTGGTTAATGTTAAGGGGACCCCGCGCAGGCCGATTAGCCGCGGGTCCTGTAACTCTAGGGACGACCCTGGTACCATGTGTGGCAGAGTTAAAGCAAAAAGCCAATTAAATTGGGCTATCTGAAGAGTCCTACAAAATGCCCAAATCTGACAAAGAGAATTTCATTGATGATTAATATCGTGTGGCGATTGTCCCCGCAACGGAATCTGCTTTCACTATTTTATTGGCATCGAGCGAACAATAAAACACGGGTTGTTTTTGCGAGGTTTGAAGTTTCTTACGTTACTGTTAATGAGCATACTAACTCACATTTTGTGTTTGTGTAATGTTCATATTTAAAAACTGATTTATTTAAATTTCGCTATTACAGAAAATGGGTATTATTTAAAGTTTCGGTCAAAACATAAACTATTTATTTTAATTTATTATTTTTAAATATATCATAAAAAGCCATTACCTTCCTTTTACAATAAGCATAAGAAAGATAAAAACTGTTATCACATACAATCATAACCGCGGCAGGATTCGAAAGTTTTACAGTTTTATTTTTAATCGAGTATTTGAGAAGAAAGCATTTTTTATGTATAATATCAATAGGAATTTTTATAATCGTAGGGTATTCCGCACCATTTTTGTTGCATAAGATCCAATAACATAATAAAATTAAATATTTTTTTGGGAAGAGAACCAACCCAATGAACGAGGGAAAGTGGTGATTATTCATGAGTGTAATAATTTTGGGGAAGCAAAAAAATCGTTTCTCTTATCCGGAACACTCCAAATGCTTTCATAAAAAGTCGCAATACATTTGAGCGCTATAAGCGTCCTATGCATATGCAAAAAAATATAAAGCAGCTGGTTGCCTTCGGAGCCTTATCATTCTGCTTTCATCCTGAGACTATATTTACGCACGTATTTAGAAATATCAACCTATATTGTCTTTCGTGAAACTTATCAGCTTTCAACGAAAACAATATTTCTAAAAATACTCGTTTAATAGAACAAAATTTGGATATTTATGCGCTCATACGAACTGAATAATTTCTATGTATAACTTCTTATCGTAACAGTATAAGGGATCACTTTGATGATAACGTCCTTAAATACCACTCCGATGATATTTATCTCAATAATTTGCATAAATTAAGAAAATATTTTTATTGCCATTAGGTTAGTATAATAAGCTGTCGTTTGCATGTATGGTATCGCCTCACTCATTAATTTGTATACGATAAAAATTAGTCGACAGAGCGATATTTTATGCTCAAAAAAAGGTTGGCGTGGATCAGAAGGAAGACATTTTACTCTTTTTACGTATGTAGATTTTTCCGAAAGCGATAATTAACTTAATATTAAAAATATGAACTTAAGATAGTTTCTTTAATTGTTCATTAAATTATTATTTGGTATGTATCGAGCTTGTTTGTAATCGGATGGAAATACAAGAAGACACCCTACCTAAATTTTTATTTCACATGTCGCAGGCAGGGCCGGCCAAGTGGGAGGTGCAGCGGATGCAAGGCATCCGGGACCCCGATTTTTAGGGGGCCCCAAATGTTGAGTATAAATAATATATTTACATCTTTAAACAAATTTTTGCTTTTTTATTAAATTAATTATCGTTATAGTTACTTTATAATTATAAGTACATGTTCTCTCTAAGCTGTAGCATTGATGTGTACAAAATGGCAGGTTTTTTTGACATAGGGGGCTCCAAAAACTTGCTTGCATCCGGGCCTCCGAAAGTGCTTGGCCGGCCCTGGTCATAGGATCTGACGCAACCAAATGTAAAGAGTTAAAGCGTCAATTTCGCTTTACCATTATATAGTTGTTGTTATTTGTCTTTAAAGCTTAATCGGAAAATTCGTAGGGACTTCATTAGTGAATCGTTTGTTTATTCACATCGATGTGCAATCCGTGAGTTATTCAGCTTATGTCGCTCATAGTTTACGAATATTATATTTATTATAATTCCAGAAAGAATTGATACTGTTTTCGCTGTCGAAATTTTTTAAATCTCATACATAAAAGTCTCTCTGTTACTTCCCTCGTCATGAAATAATACCAACATCATTATTTATTAATTAAAATTCAGACAACCAAACACGATTGCTGCAACAGCAAATAAATCCATCGTTATGGAATTTAAAAATCGTCAGGTTCAAACGCGTAATATTATCATAGCAGAAATTTTGGTGACCTTACCAACTAATTCCAGTTTATTCACGCAGTTTTTCTTTGTTCCATTCGTTATTCTGAATGGCCTAGAGACTATCAGTATCATTCAAGTGTGACATAAGAATAAAAATTATGTATTTACATCTAGTTATAAATTAACTACGAGGAATTTACTATAAGCTCCGAAACGTTAGAAAATAACGATAATTCCGAGTAATTATCCGTGCTGAATTTATTAACGCCTATTTTCTTAGGGACGTAGAAAACTATCAGAGAATATGGTAACTTTTCCTAAAATAATAACTATTCAGGTCATTGTTTTGCAATATTACTGAAGAACGGTGAAAATGGTATTTTTATTAAAGTTGTTTCCTCATGTTGTGCTATAATTTTATATTTCCTGTTATTTAGTGGTTTATGTCTATATTTCGCCCTGAATTTCTTGTGTTAATGGCACAGAAAGAGACAAAGTTTTTATAACATTTTCAATAGTTGCAGCTATGTGTCTTCAAGGTGAGAAACCTTTCAGTTTAAGCTATGAGATGAGCTCCATAATTCTTTCTCGAATTCGCGCCGATGTTACAATTAAGCGAGAAATTTATCATCACGATGGGAATTCTACAGTCACCTTAGTAAATTATTTTCAACATATTAAAAATGTTAGCGAGACGTTGAAATTTTCCGCCTAATTTCATGAGAGGCGCGTTTCTACAGCGCGAATTTTCTAAGAAATTTCCTGGCTAGTTTAATACATTCTAGGCGTAGGAATCGTTTCGCTTAAAATGTAAATATGCGCTACTTCGGCAACTCTATTCGAAATGCCTGGTTAATCATAATTCTCTAGAGCAGTGGTCGTCAACCTATGACTCGTTGGCCACCATCACTATTTGGGGGACCCACAAAGGTAAACATGTTTAGAAGCGTTCATGTTTTGAAAATAACAGATTAAATCAATTAGTCAATGTAGTTTGTATAAACATCCAGATTTTATTTTTTTAATTTAAATTTTTTAATCGACCCATCGCATTTTCCAAAAACCATTCGTTGACTCACCATCTAAAAAGGTTGCCGACCGCTGCTCTAAAGGAAGCTTTGTATTATGTTAACCTATAATTTTCCCTACGTTGCACATTCATTCATTTTTAGAAAAAGAGCGGCCGTTGACTATATTTTCCTGCCTTGTAGGAATGAAAACTTGTCGCCAGAGTCAAACCTCCCGCAATAATTTCTCCCCTACGTAGTTATCCATAAATTCCATAGAGTGCGCGTGAAGCGTGCCGCGGCAAATTTTGCGGCGAGGAGGCGACCGGGGGGACAAAGTATGCGCCCGCGGACGCAAAGCGGCGCTTGCTACGACGCCGGCTGTCAACCCAGGCGGCTCGCGCGCCAGAGGCAGCTGCTGCCACCCTCGTCAGAAAGTGGAGTCTCTAGCAAGACGCGGAAGAATCGCGCTTTGCCGAGAACTTCGCCGTATCTCTCACCCCGCTTCTCTTCCCCTCCTCCCGTTCTCGCTCACGCGCCTCGTTCGTCACAACGCTATCCCAACCCATTCTCAGCGTCCGCTCGCCCTACTAATGCCGACAAGATTATGACTTCGATGTATGGAAAGGTTATGCCGCGCTAAATGTGGTTTTTTTAACTGGCGAATGGAAAAAGGAGCTGCGTGAGCTGTCTGACTATTGGCACGTAGCGCTCTTAAAGTTGTCATTCTTTTGATCGGGAGAGGAAGTCGTTTCTCGCAGCCCTTTTCTTTTGTTTGATTTGGAGATGGTCAGATATAATGCTTGGGTATTGCGTGGTTCTCCCGCGGCTCGACGCACTTTGAAGATTTGCCTAGATACTTGACCGCATTTAGCAGGGCCGGATTAAGGGTTTCGTAGGCCATAGGCAATTATGGTTCCTAGGCCTTTTAACTAACGTCTTATCTGTGTGTGTACGTTTATACAGGATGATGCTTAATTGGGGAAATACATGAGGAAAATTATTATCGTTTTCTCAAAAACATTTCTTCTAGAAATTAGTTTTCTCTTGTTGAAAAAATTATATTATTAATATTTCATTCACATGAAAGGTTTTGTACATTTTTATTTTGAAATAATTTCATTGCGGAGTAATTTGCTCTCTAATGAGTGTAAAGAAAGATACGATCTTTTGTCCATTTGTAGATAATGAAAAGCATTCATATTTACATATTTCTTTTGTTTGAACTTTTCGTAGGCCCCATTTTCGCAGGACCTAGGCACAGTGCTTATAGTGCCTAGGCCATAACCCGGCCATGGCAATTAGGGATATGCGTTTTCGATACAAGTCGCGTATTTTGCGGAGAGTCGTAATCCAAACGATACCGTTTTGTTCGAGACTCATGAGAGACAATGGGAAACAATTATAGTAGAAAAAATCGAAGCTTTAGAAATATTAATTTTATTCTGTTGATGACAATCTGCAGTAGACATTTTAATGCTCTACGGCAAATATTAGTTTCCTTCTATTAAATATAAAATACTTAGTCCATCTTCTGAGTGAAATGCGTTGCGATGCTTTTCATTCTCTTGCGTTTCAAAATGTTATCAGCACACTAAAAGATATGTGCCACGAGGAGAAGAAAAATGCACAATAGCATCCGCTGAGTTATGAATTTCCGTGTTGCGTAATTTCGCTCTCATTTGAATGTGTGTAGTTTATATTTGCAGATTTTTTTTCAAAACAAGTCATCAAAGCTTTAGATTTGTTTTTGAAGGATTAAATGTAAATCTTGCTCTCTCCAATGTCAGTGAAAGATATATAATGGCAGTAGCACAGATTTCTGTATACAAACGTACATGATCGTTAAAGCACTCGTTTTTACTCCTGAAGAATATACATATATTTTATTAAGGATTATGACGACGTTACGTATATCTTGCGTGTGCGTCGCAAAATTTTGGTTTAGAGAGGGCAATAACCTCGCGGTGATGCCATTCGTTAGAGAAGTTTATGCTCAAACACATTCTCTTTAGAGGGTCTCAATCGACGAGACTTTTCGAGACGAAGCGTTATGGCGATAGCGCGCGTGGAATGGGCAGGAAACGATTGCGACCTTTGAATATAATAGATGGCGAACAAAAAAGGGAAGAGAGGCGATCTTGCGTATTAGATGTGCGTTCAAAGTCTCGCAGGCTACCATTTTCGTTCGCATGGTTTATTTTTTTTGCGAACTTGACTCAACAAATTGACATTTTTCCTCGGAGAAGAATTTTCCGCTATCTTATCAACAGACAGAAGCTTCAGATAATGTTTACGAATTCCCCCTCTTTTTTTGGAAAAGTGCCATAAACGCAAGGAAAACAGCACACGGGAGATATCCGCCAAGAATCTTTTTCCCTCTCGAGTGTGCGAGGAAGAGGGAAGAAAACGAGAGAGAAAACGGAAGGAAAAAAAACAAATGAAAAACTCCAAATTACTAACGACTGCAGCATCTCGCTGCCAAAACAAATGACTAGCCGGTAAGAATACAGAGAAACTCGAAAAAGTTTTTTTTATTAAAATTAAGAAAACGCGAACCCATTATCGATCCACATTTCTCGATTGTTATCATTCGGAACGCGTTCTAAAGTCCGCCGCGCTCTTTTTTTCTCCGTATCTCTATCTCCTCCTTCATTCGCTCTCCCTTTGTCTCACTCCACTCCACCCATAGCATTCTATCTCCTCCTCCCCTTCGCCACCCGCAAAGGTCACTCCTCAAAAAAAAAATTGTCGTGAATCACCGATTTACGATATCCTCTTCGGATTTCTGCCATACGACAGTCTTCTGTTTCGGTCGTATATTTATACGCACGCATTCTTCAGTATCCTTTTATTTTCTCTTCCTCCCGTCTCCTATACTCCTTCCACTTTTCATTCTTTTTATCGGTGTTCGATAGTTCGAAGCGACGTCACCGCCAGCCGCGGGCCAATCCCTGAGCGTCACTGCCTTTTACCGGATGAAACGTGAACGCTGGAGCGTATAATGGGAGAGACAGGAAGAGAATAATAGGAGGAGGTAGAGGTGGAAGAGTGACTGGAGGAGGGTCTAGTGCGAAATCGGTCTGGCTCACGAATATCTCTCGAAGGTCCCGTGTTCGAACCCTGATGGTACTCGGATACTTATTTGAATATGAGGGTGGAATTTTGTTATTTTTGATGCAGTGCTGTCGTATCCCTTGTAAAGTTATTATTCTTAGCACAAGAGAAATGGTGTATGAATTAATTAAAGGAGGGTCTCAGGGATATTCTGAAACAATTCAAAACTTCATGCCATAGCGTAATTTCTATAGGTAGTATCGTTCGAATCATTACGCTATCAAATGGTCTTTGCGAAATATACAGAAATGATGGGCATTACGTTGGAAAGCAACGGCTAATTACTGGAATGCACCAGATAAACTTTACGCCTGTAAACCCAAAAAATAATAAATTATGATTTGATAGGACTAATGGGAGTGTGGCGGGGTGGATGCCTAGCTAGCCGATGTGGTCGAAGAGAAAATTTATCACTGGTTGCGATCACTCGCCCGAGAAGGTTCCGAGTTCGAAACCAATCTACGCTCGAATGTGTAAAAGAGATGGTAACGAGTCGTGCAAGGGTATATGGAGTGAGAGAGAGAATGATGGGGGTGGGTTATAGGTTTTAGATGGAGAGGGAAAGATGAGGAGCTGCGGGGATAGTGAATGGGAGGACGGGAAGCCATTATGGTTGAGCCCTTGGAGTGCTATTGGCTTTAGATTCGCTCGTTCGGCCGCTTCTAGTGCCAATATAGCCTTGGGCGTTGTCATTTTCTGGGCTGTTAATCATAAGTTCTATCTCATTACATTTAGTTCGACCCTGACGTTTTGACTTGGGTAGTCGAAGGCCGGTTGTTAAGTGCAGTAAATTTTTCGCCTCGTCGATTTGATGGGGGCATTACTCGGGGCAAATACTTTAAACCAGGAATAGACCATGAGAGGTGTCTATAAAGTATTACCCATTGCCGGGTGAATAATGCTGATGAAAGAATTGACGTAAGATTGATACAATGTTGAAACTTGCGTATAGTAGCTCCTGATTTAAAATTTAACCTTTCCTTGGGTAGCTTATTTCGGTAGTATAAGTGCAAACTTGTGCATTATAATTTGTTTTATTTATTTATTTATTTCTTTTTATATGTATGCAAATGATTTCCCACAGATATGAGCATAGATTATAATATTCTAAGAGATTCTTGTCCGAAGAAGCTATTAGTCCATTATTCTACCGGTATCCCTTCCCCTTTTATTTATTATATCACATAAAATGTTACAATGGTGTATCTTAAAATGTTATACTCTCCCTTATCTTCAATCACTTACTCTAATATTGTCTACATACGTCTTCATACGACTTTATTTTATCAACGAATGGTTTCATGATATACTTACTTATCTTAATGGTTTATGTTATCACTCAGTGCTTATGAAAAGACATTAAATTTTGAAGCACGGTCATTTATTTTACTGTGAGAACAGATCCATATATTTCAAGTTTATTTTTTCTTGGATAGGTTTTATTTTTGTAATCATATTTTTATATTAAAATTTGCAATTCTCTCGATTTTACAAAGATATCGTTATCCATATAGTCTATTAAGATTAAATCTATTTTTATCCTTCCTTACAACCTCTCGGGCAAGATGTTTTCCTTCAGATTTCATCATTTATAATATTGTCTGCTCTTGAGAACTCCCATTTCAAGAAAAGCCCATGTATTAGACCGTCTTAGGATTTCTGCAGTTAATCCGGCCGAATGACATTTCGCAAGAGATGTTTTGAAGAGTATTGCGAGATGCACTTACCTAATTCCGCATAATACCCTTCGCCGACGAAACGTAAACTAAGTATCGGAAATTCGTAACGCAAGGTTTGTTTGAGATCGTATAAGTACCTCTTTAAAAATTCTGAATTTTGAATTCATCCGAGTGCTATAAATCTTTTCCTGGATTATTCAAATACATTAGAAATTAAAAGCGATTATTTCCTCTTAAAAGGGTACTTAGTGTTTATGATTTTAGATTTTCATACATCTTTAAGTAAAGAGATGCTTATTTAATTTTTGTATAAAAAGACGAAAATTAATCTAGGAGATATTTTCCTTGTTATCTTTTACGAAAAATTCTATTTTTACATGAATTTTTTTAAGGAGATGAATCCGTATTAAAGTATCAGTCATTGATTTATATCACAGTCGGATATTACTTTGGAGAAAATTATTAGAGTTAAATGAAACTAAATGGACACAAAATATAATCTCTATTTTCTTATATATCCGCTGTTCAAAAGTCCTAAAATTTCACCACTTTTACTTACTTTCATTCCTTCGGCTGCCCGAGTTTGCTCTAAATTATCTGCATAAGAAAAAATTCTTTTACGGACTAAAAGTTAATTATAAGCAACTTTGAGCTTTACATTTCTCAAATTTTCATTTCTCACATAATTTTTAACATCGTTGATATAATGTTTCCTCAATCAGTAACGACACTACCTTATCCAGGAAAGGAATAATATTGCATAAATTCATTTTTTTGTCGAAATATCCGTTGCACGAGTAAACATTTTTACGCCGTTAACCTTAGAGATTGAAGATGTTTTAAAATTTTCGCCACGAAAACCAATCCTTAAACGTTAAGAATTTTACAGAAATCCTGAATATTCGTTACTTTTAATCTTTTAATAAAAACCTTTACTGGAAAAGTTACTCCATGTAATAGACCAAAGCTGTGTCTGCATTTGCTTTGGCTATTTTGGCTTTCGACGCGTATGGATATTTTATAACCACATTCCCTTAAGTGTTCTGCTTTTGTGTACTCTCTATACCTTTCGAGGCACATTGGGTGAGCGTGGTAGCTTTATTATATGCCCCGTCGTTTCAACCGGTGCTCCCGTTTTAAGGACAACAAAGAATTCGTCGGCCGTGGGCAAAGAGAGGTGTAGTGTCTTTATTTCTATCAGCGCGTGAATAGATGGGGAGGATCATAAATCCCCAACGCCACATCGCCAGCTCATGTACGCTAATGTCTTGTTCTCCTGTTTTCCGGTCTTTTACCTTTTTCTCTCCGCTTCTCTTTCGCTCTCATCTCCTTCCAACACTATTTCCCCCTTCCTCTATGTCTTTTCTCCTTCGACGCCAAGCCTATACCTTCTTTACCTCTCACCCGAGGCGCCGTAGACGTTACTATCCATTCTCATCACCCTCTTCTCCTCTCACCGCGCCTTCCTCCCCCTCTATATAGCTCTCCTCTATTTCCCTCTCTACTTTCACTTTTAACATCACTCTACCTCTCCCTCATTCCATAACTATCTATCTAAGCTTCTCCCATTCTCTCTTTCTTTATCCCCATCTCTCGCCTTCCCTCTCTCGCAACTCTCTATTTTTCGACAGTACTCCAAGAGGCTGATTTGCCATCCAACACACGCACGCTCTTCCCTCTATTTTTGAGCAGTCCTTTAAAAAAATGTCCGCTCATGAATTCGGTTTGTCCGTCTCTCTGTCTGACGCGATAACTCCTCGCAAACGAAAGCAGATAGAAACTTCGTTTTTTCGTCAATAGCTTTATTATTCTGTCTCGTGCACATTTTCTTGTGGAGGTCCCTTTGTCTGTCTGTTCGACGCGCTACCTCCTAAATGAAACCAACTAGAGACCAGCGGCGGATCCAGAAAACGATATACCAGTTACATACATGTTTTCACAGTAATTGAAAAGTTAATCACATAATTTTTTTTCATTTGATACAAAACAAAGAAATAAGATTGAAATGAATTTACAATTTACAAGTTTTACTGGATCGATTCGTAAACGTGAAGCTAATATTTTTTCGCTTCTGCTTCAGGTCTAGGAGGGCGATGCCCCACCCTCCCTCTCCTTGATTCGCCACTTCTAGAGACCTCGTTTTTGGCCACTCGATCCAGTATTGTCACGTTATAATATTATTTCAGACTAATCATACTATTATAAATACATTTCTGTATTAACAATGTTTTTGGATTAGAACTGCCATTTCTGTCTGCTTCACCAGCTCTTTCGTTGCTTATATCATACTCTCTCATTATTGCTATCTCTATGCCTTCGTCTCTACCCTCTCTTCCTCCCTCTCTTCTCTCTCTGCCTCCTGTTTTCGCTTCCCTCCCTGTTTTATGTCCCTCTCTTCCTCACCTACATTATTTTCCTCTTCTCGGACTTATCCTCCTCCATTCCTCCTTCTATCTTCGCATTCCTCCGTTTTCATCGTTTCAATCTTCTCTGCCAACTCGTAAGACTAACTAACGCCAGGGCATTTCCTGCGCCCAAATTCCTTTTTCCTCGTTTCCCATTTCGTCATTTTCCTCCATTTTACTCTCCTTTTTCAATCTCCCTCTCCGTGTTCCTTCTCTCACATGATCCTTCCTTTCGTGTTTCTCGTCTCACACTTCAGTTTGTATTGCTTTTTATCCCTTCCTCCTTTCTCGCATCCCTTCTCCTGTCTATGTTCTTCATCTTTGTCTAATCCCTCTTCCATTATCCATTTCCCCTCTCACGCTCATCGGATTATTTCTCTCCCCCCTAACATCCTCCGTAATGATTTTCTCTTCACCCGTAATCCATTAATTCCTCTATCTCTTCCTTTCTCTCTCTCTCTTTCTCTTCATATCTCGCCAGTCTCTCATTTCCCGTTATTATCTCTTCTTCCCTTCAGAGGAAGCGTCGTTTTCGGCTCCACCCCTTCTCGCCCCCCTCTCGCCTCCCTCTCGCCTCCCTCTCGCCCCTTTCTCGCCCCCTTCTCGCCTCCTTCTCGCCCCCTTCTCGCCCCATTCTCACCCCCTTCTCGCCCCCTTCTCGCTCCCTTCTCGCCCCCTTCTCGCCCCCTTCTCGCCCCCTTCTCGCCCCCTTCTCGCCCCCTTCTCGCCCCCTTCTCGCCCCCTTCTCGCCCCCTCCTCGCCCCCTTCTCGCCCCCTCCTCGCCCCCTCCTCGCCCCCTTCTCGCCTCCTTCTCGCCCCCTTCTCGCCCCCTTCTCGCCCCCTTCTCGCCCCCTTCTCGCCCCCTTCTCGCCCTCTTCTCGCTCCCTTCTCGCCCCCTTCTCGTCCCCTTCTCGCCCCCTTCTCAGCCCTCTTTAATTCCTCTCACTTGAAAACACCAACCCTCTTATCCACTTTTTTTTATCTTTTCCATCTATTTCCCCTCATTAAAGAACTAGCCTAGCCCTTACTGTCATTTCGTTACAATTTTTTTCTTTGCTCCCTCTCTTTCTGCGTCGCTCTCTCAGTCTCCTTCTCTTTCGAAAACCTCTTTCCTCTTTAAGGGCATAAATTTCCTCTTCCTGCATCTCCTTCCCTCTCTCTGTTCCCGCCGTATCCTTCGCCTCGATTTTGCTCTCCCCTTTTATTTGTCTTTCCTACATCCACCTCCCTCTCACTCATTGCCAGCGTCCCTACCATGCGTCCTACGTTCGTGCTATCTCCTCTACCAACACCTGACTTCCTCCTATTACGTCTCCCTACCTCTCTTCCTCTCTCTCTCTCTCTCCACACCGACTCCCACCCCTACCTCCTCCCCGACTCTTTTTCACTCTATCGACGCTCAAATGATCCCTCTCTTTCTCTCTTTTCTTTTCCTCCATGCGCTTCATTTCCCTTACGTCACACATTCCTCCTCTTTCTCAGCACACAGCACTTCTTCAATTTCTTCTTTGACCAGAAATAGAATTTCGGATGAGTAATACCGCAAGGGAATGTTTTTGGAAGGGGGGAGTAGGAAACCTTAATGTAAACAAAATGGGAGGGCTTAAAATATGAAAACCGTGTTGTAAATTGAATCCCTTATCGCTGCTCACCGCGTTCCTGTGCTTATACGTCACTATATACTATATATGTCATCCCGCTCTGTATGTAATTGGATGAGGGAGGGGAAAAATCTCTTGGCAAAGGACGTCCTGGAGCAGGACCCAAAGGGTGCGACGCGCGACAGCGTTGAGGCGGATGATCAATTTTAGGTGAAAAATGCCGTATGAGACCGAGTGCAATAATGAGGGTATAAATTTCCATTTTTCGGATGTCGCGCATGTATGGATAACCCATCAAGGTGGAAGGTTTTCTCTTCCCCTCCCGTTAGGAGCGATAAAACTGCTCTAAGTGTAGCGTCGTTTTTTCATTCTCTTTCTCTCTTCTCCTTTCTCTTTTATTTTCACCATCTCCCTTTTCCTCTCTATTTCTCCCTACCTTTCATCTCGTGTTCGCTTGTTTTCGCCTTCAGTGGACCCATGAATTAACCATGGAATCATTTTCAAATTTGGATAAATATTCATATGCGTCTTTCTGGCGCCGCTTTAATTTTCGATCGTTTCTCTCGTCTTTTTTCACCTTCTCCATGACCATTTTAGCCCCTTTACTTTCTTTTCTTCCTCTTCAATTTAGCTTTGCTCTATTCTTAATCCGGGGTTCATTCCCTTTTGTCTGTAGTTATTTTTTCTGAGATAAACGGATGAATTCTCTGCTATTCTTATTCGGGTTGTCAGTGGACTAAAAACGTCAAACGCCTATATTGCGCCATGAAGAGACACTATAAGAAACAGACACGCAAAGAATACATCGTTGGATTTAAATTACCCGTATCTTATTTATATTATTTAACAAAAAAGCGCTTTGGAAATGCGTTTTTATTTGAAACTAATTTTTTTCAGGAATTGTTTTGAAGATTTTAATCTTGTTGAGACAATTATAGAGAGCTTTTTCTCTACTAAATTTTATATTTAACAATTTAATCGCATTTAATTATTGTTAAAAATTAAGTAATTTTTTAAAGTAAATCTTGGCTACATTGCCAAACTTTAATTATTTTTCTGATAGCTGCGTATATTGTTTAATTTTAAATGTGAAATTTTAGCCATGTCCGTAACTTGAAAGATTTCGGGGATAGAAATCTAATCGTACCGTTCAACTTGCACATACAAAGTTCTTTTTTAAACCTTTTGATGCGAAGAATCAAAGTTTTCCCAATTTTGTTGAGAAAATTATATTGTTGCTAAGCGTTTTGCCACGTATGCAAATATGTTCAGCTTTGTGCCGCGAGATTAGATCCCAAGCGCAAAGCTTAAGTGACGCCCGCATTATGTATTGATCTTCCATTCTTGGTTGACGATCGGATCGTGTCCCGACGCTAAGAGGGTGTGGTGGGAAATGCCTTAGAGATCCTCGCAAGATGTCATTTCTTAAAGAGGAAGAAGCTTTTTATGTGTGTGTGTGTCTCTCTCAATCTGGAAAAAAATTAAATGCCGCAGTTTTCGAGTTGAAGCACATATTAAGTCGATGTATATTAACTTTATCATGTGAAAACTCTGCTTTTAAAGAAATCAATACCATAGTTGTGTATTCATTAACATACATTTTATTGAGAGTTATTTTATTTTAAATATACAAGAATGCACAAACACACATATATCATGCATCCAAACAAACACACACACACACTACTTTTTGTCAAAAAAATAGACATTGAGATATTAAGGATTATAGTTGTAAAACATAACCGCGCAAAAAATATTACAAAATGGAATATTTGCAATCTCATGAGATTCTTACAGATAATGTTTGTGTAGAAACTAGCAGCTGGAAATCTCTTCTATAGATTTGAATATAAATACTTGGGCCCAGTGATTACTGATTTTAGTGTTATATTTTTAAAGTTGCAATTAACTTCATTTATCGGAAACGCCGTTACATGTCATGTGACTTATTCGGATCATTTCAACCTGACAAAATATTCTTGATCAGCGTATCTCAACCGTTTTATAGTACGGCCCATATAAATTACACGAAATTTTCCGCGGCCCGCCTACATATCAATAGGTGTATGTGTATGCAGGGGAAAATTCTTATTTTTTTCAAAATTTTCGTGGTCCGCCTCAAATCCTTTTACGGCCCACCGGTTGAGAAACACTGGTCTAGATTATATTTACGTCTCAACGAAGGCGGAAATAATATAAAATTTGGAGTTTATCTTGAAACGCCGGTGAAATGAATTTTTTTCTAATCATCCCTCTGCTTCCTTCTGATGTAAGTGTACCAGTGCGTGTAAAATTTCTCAGTTTATCGGTTGATGGGATGGGATTTATTCTAGGAAGAATGAAGCAAAATCCTGAATACCTCTAGCGAAAGAATTGAAATATGATCGCTCAGTCCGACTGTTATTTGTATATGGTTAGGGAAGTGATTTAAAATACTGGGAAGTATTCTCAGAATATTATACTTATATTAAAAGCAAAAAATATACATCGTAAGATAATATTTGGTGAGCTTCTTTCATAAACTCAACTTACTTAAAGTAATACTCTGGTACGTTTGAAAACTTTAACGGACTTTTTATTCATACGCCTTTAATGGAAAAGTTTGGCCGGCATAAATTTCTATATGCAACGGCTAGGTTTCATGCAGAACTGTGGTCTTCTATACACAATACGGAGATTTCATTACGCTCGTGTAAACTTTGGAACCCATCGAGGCAGGAGAATATCTTTCCGAGGAGTAGTATAAAGAAAAAAAAGGCAATAGCTTATTCTGATTGGATATGCCGGAGAATCAGAGATACGGGATTTTATCTTGGAAACCCAATTAATTATGGGATGAAAGTGAGAGGAGAAAGAAGGGGGAGGGAAGAGTAAGGATGAATAGGGCGGACAGATTGGGTCTTTGGAAAGGAAGTGTTAGTTTTGAGGGTGTGGTTAACCTGATCGTTTAGCTGGAGGAGGAGGCGGAGAAGAATACGGATGGAGGAGGGTGGGCTATGCCGGAGGGGCAGAGGGGGTGTATGGCATGTTGGGGAGGATCGGGGAGTGGCCTATATTGATGGAGCTGCTTTAACCCCCCTAGCGAAAGGGATATCAACTAATGCTTTTGGATATATCGTTGCCGTAGGAGATGGAATGTCAAGGTTCGTATGTCTTGGAGGGAATTTTGCTCTTCTTGATTTGTTTTCGAGGATGAAAGAGAAATCGGAGGCACTTTAACATGTAATACTCGCAAGGTAGGACAATGTAAGCAATACAGCATCTTTAAAATAGTACAAACTAAACACAACGGAAAATAGCAATAGCGTATGTTACTTCGTCGAAACAATTTATTCTTAATACCTGTGGCTTATTTTGAAGAAAGAGCTGTTATTTACTAAAGTGACTCGGAGTTGTGTTTTTGTAATGTTTTTCAGCAATATCCGAATCGTTTTGGTGACAATTTTGGTTAAAGACAGTAATGTTATTTGGTTTTATTAACAATTACATATGATTGTTTTAAACTCGTTCTTAAACATTTGAGATTTCATTTGGTAATTCCTGTGTATTTTTTCGAAATTATAAAGTAATTTAGATGATTAAATGCTAGTAGCTGTGATTATCTAGAGCTGCGTGGAAATTATTCGCAAGTGCCATAATTTTACCGTTTTTAGGCGCGTTTAGCTTCCAGCATAAGCGCCTATTAGCGTCGGTTAGTCCGTCCGTCCGCATGTCCGTTCTCGGCTTCTACCGAACGGATTTTTATGAAATTTGATATTAAGGACTTATAGTCAAAGACAATAAGAAAATCACATAAATAAATTACGTACAACAATAAGGGGTACCACATTACAAGTGAAAAATAATGAACTTTTCGTTATATCTCGTAAATTTTTGGTCATATCACAATAATTTCTAATAAACTTGTAGAACCAGTAACGTAGAGTATTTATTTTTTATAAATTTATATCGTAGGAGTAGCCGTCATCAATAAAATCGAACAAGAAAGTCGTAATTCGCTTTGAACTTGAAAAGATCATGCATAGCTACCTAATTGTCGTCAACGTAAATAATCTTATTGTTTACTGAAGTAAATAAGATCTGCTATAACTACAACAAGTAGGGATGCACACGGGTTTCTCGTGGTAAAGAAGTGCTTTTCGTGAAATTATCCGTAGTATAATCAATCGTATACTAATGCAGTGCTCTCCAACCGGTGTGCCGCGGCACACTAGTGTGCCGTGTCGAAGAACTTAGTGTGCCGCGGGACGTTCGGAGTTTATGCAAGGGAAATCAGAATTTGTAATTCTCAAGCTACAAACGAGCGTAAGAAGTTTCTACATCTGCGGACTTATCAATTAATAATTCCTTCTTATACTCGAGAGGAATTCTTTGAACTCAGGAGCGATCGCTTGAAAACCCAAGTCAGTAGACAGTAGTTCTTCCATAAAATGTAAGTCTTAAAGAAATTATTATAAATAGTAATATGAAAACTAGTTATGCTCTCATACATCTTCAGATATTTAGACATTCATTAAAGGAAAAATATTTTTATACTCTCTTCGATGTCGTTATAATCGTGTTGTAATGCATCTGAACATTGTGATACTGGTCAAGCATTTGAAAAATTAATTTTGGTTTTATTTCACAAATCTATTGAATTGCATAAATGA
Organism: Tanypteryx hageni; assembly: GCA_028673005.1. Lineage (NCBI taxonomy): Eukaryota > Metazoa > Arthropoda > Insecta > Odonata > Petaluridae > Tanypteryx > Tanypteryx hageni. The sequence continues at coordinate 96,049,325 of CM054112.1, read as the reverse complement.
TTCTCAATGAATTTTAGCAATATTCTATTCCCTCCTTAAGGAAATATTTTATTTTTAATTTATTTTTGATGTTGTCAATTATTTTAATTTAATTAGTTTCTGATGTCGCAAAATAGTTGTAATAAAAATCTTCATATTTTCGTGTAAAATTAATTTCGGTGTAGCGCAATGAATGGAAAAATCTATAGGTGTGCCGTGAAATGAAAAAGTTTGAGCAATGTACTAACACATTTTCTTTGAATCAGAAAATTTTTTCCTTATATTGTAGTAGCCCTGCTTTTTAAACCCGTTCTAAACATGTTCATTTCGTTTTGCCATTCAATACTCGACCTACAAATAAAATTTCTTTGAAATCGATTGAACCAAGTTTGTAGTTACAAAAAAAATTCTAACCTTGATTTTGTGGTAGCTTTCTCTAGTCGACACGGTTGAAATATGCTGTTTTGGTTATTTATTTATATGTAAGTTATATATACCATATTTGGTTAAAATCCATGCGGTCAGTTCTCTAAAAATACGCGTAAATAATTATTAATTTACCTTTTATTTTGGTACTTCTGCTCGTTAGCTTCGATTTATGCATCATGATTTTATTGTGGTATGTTGTACAAATATAATATACAAAATTTTATTGAAATCCGTTCAGCCAATTTCTTCCAAATCCTTAATTACTGAAAGAGTTTAATTTGTAATTGTGGCACCCTTGTTTGGCTGATTCGGTTTAAATATACTAATATGGTTTTGCATATATTTGTACATTATAAATGTTAAATTTGGTTAAAATTGATACAGACAATTCAGCACAAATATTTGTTAAAAGAAATTTATTTATTACTTGTATTGTGGCAGCCCTGGTTTCTATATCTATGCTAAACAACTTGATTTTGTTTTGTTATGTTGCAAACCTCCTTTATACAAAATTTCGTTGAAATCGGTTCTGCCAATTTTTTCCAAATTTATAATTACCAAAACGTTTAATTTTGCAAAGTTGGCACCCTTGCTCAGGCGATTCGGTCGAAATATGTCATTTTTGTCATGTATTTATGTGAAAATTCTATGTATTAAATTTGGTTGAAATCGGTTCTACCAATTCTTCCCTGTTATATGCGTACGGACGGACATCACGAACATATTAGTGCTTTTCAGCATTAACGAAAAACACTAAAGATACATTTAATTTCCTTACGCGTGCATGACAGATTTTGTAAGCGAAAAAAAATATAAACAAATATTACAACTACTGAACTCAAGCGAGGTACGTTGTAAATAATTTTTGATTGTATGGTTGATTAAAAACTGATTAGAAAATAAATCGGTAAATAAAAATTGAATATTTCCCTGGCATAATTTCTGATATATCGTTTTGCAGTATTTAGTCATTAATGTTACGTAATATGCTTATTGATGCACCAAATAATGGGGGAGAAGAAATTTTTAATAGACAGAAATATAATCGGGTCGTGGTGTTTTGCTGTTTTTTGGTGTGTTCGGTCAAAATATATGGTATAGTTTCAAATACTCCATCACATGAAACGCGCCTATTTGTGATACTACACTTTCCTAACTTGTTATTTTATAATTTCTCTTATTACGATTTCGCTCGCGCCAACGGAATACCGAAAAATTGAGAATGATTATGCGAATCAAATGATATTTGTGAATATTACATAGCTGATGTTATAAGTTTGACCTTTTGTAAGTATATATGTTTTGAAGAATGCAAAGGCCTGACCTGAGCACGCACTTAAACATAAAAAGCTAATGAACATTCCTTAATTTAGTGAAACGAATATTTTTTGCCATTTTCTCGTTCCATTATCAAACTTATAAAAATAAAATTCCTCGAATTTAGCTCGTGGGTAGATTTTTATATTTTTTACACTCTCATTGTCAGAAATACTTTCAAATAATCTTCTCATAATGAAAGAACTATCAAATTCGAATCTTATTTTCAAAATTTCAAACATTCTTTAGCGTGTTGCGAGTATTTTAAGTGTTTATTAATTTCTCCTTGTTATTCATTCGCAAACAATTTTTGCCTTCGTATTTCCCCTCGATTTAATTAAAAATCGAATGCGATAAAATTAAATATTTTTAATTTTACCTTATTTTCAATTAATTAATTAGACCTAATTGATTCAACGTAAAGTACCAATTCCCTTAAAGATATCTACTACTATTAGTAATCCATGTTATCTGCTTGTGTAGGACAAATATGTATTGAAATTGTTTTTTTATTCGTAGCTCCGTATTTGTTGAGGTATTTTTTGCTATCCATATCATTCAAAATGGGCGATGCTGGACTTAATGGAAGAAATTATAACATGCCTGTTATGTTCAAATTTTGGATAATGGGATTTAGTGTCGATTAAAAATCTCCTTATAACTAAAATCAATTTTAAAGCATAAAAGCAATTAAAATTTTACTTCACTAGAAATCACTTTTCATCCTTATTGGGCTTCCGAGAAAAAAGTTTGAAATCATCATATCTACAATACTCGGGTATTTTACACAACATTTTCTACTTCGTAACAAATCCTTCAATGTATTGTTCTAATTTTATTAGACAAATATTTCATTAAGATCTCGTATTTTCTGAGATAAATCTACGCAATTAAAATAGAGAATTTCTGCTTAGAGATCTGACAAAGAATTAGTATTAATTTTAAGCGCTGGCACAATCATTTGCGAAATGTTAATATGGAATTCATTCCTTATAACCATAATGACTATCTAACGGGCTAAGTAATATTTAATGGTAACTTTCCTCTTTTAAGGATGACAGTATGCTGAATTTATGGAATTATTTCGCTAGAAAATTCTCCCATCATATTTTCACAGGTGAAAGAGTTTTCAAGATCTGAGGTGATGGAATTTTGATTCGCTTGAAAGACTGAATTTTAAGTCAGATTCAACGTGAAAGAAACGTCAGTAAGGTGGTTTTCTAATATTAAATCTAATGATGACAACGAAAATTCCGCCATATAGAAAGTCAGTAGAAGACATGAGATGAATTTTGAACGAATAATATTATCCTAAAAAGGAAATCCCAATTACTGCAGACCGTCGAGGCTAGAGGAGATGGCACAAGATTTCAAGAAAAATCAAATTTATTGACGAACTTTCACCCGAGTGTAATCAAGGCCATATGAACGAAGTAATTATCTAGACGCTTTTACGAGTTAGACAAGGAAGGAAAATTGCAAAAGAAATGTGTTGTAATTAATATAAGAAATAGGAACTTTGCTTCAAAATTTGTTTGAAACAAATGAGGTGGGGGAATGTTTCATTGCAGAAAAAATTATAATACTCTCCAAAAGAATATTATAAGGTTTAAATGGCGTAAAAATAATTTAGTAAACGAGATTGCATTTGTAAGGAGTAATATGTAAAGGAGATATTGATGGTCGCTCAATTTCCTAGAAAAATGAGAGAATTTTGCTTTTTAAACGTTTCCCCCGCATTCGCTTAACTATTTACTACTTTAAACTTGGAGTATTTTTAAGAGACATGCTGAAGTATCTCTGAAATGCAGGATGGGGCTTCCGGTAGCGTTTCGATCATATTTCTGGCGATCTTTTTCAAAGATGAAGTGTTGCAAGTCTTTTGTCTGGTATTTATATGAGGAGGAAGATGCCTTATTGGCAGATCCCCAAAAATGAAGGCAGAGGCATATAATATAAATATCAGACAGAAGACTGCTTCAACACTTCATCTCTGAAGAAGATCACCAACATTTGGATCGAAACGTCGGATTACAATGTACCAGCCTACGCAGCTGCTACCGGAAGACCCATCTTGCACTACTGAACGATGCCGCGGAAATCTTCGTCAGAACCTATCTCTAAAATTGTTCAACATTGAATTCTACATTTTTCAATTACAACTGCTCGTTCTTTATGGCTGTTTTATCTTTTTGAATTTGAAATAATTGCTCACTTTCATGAAATTCTTCCAGTATTGCTTTGATAGCCTTGCAGGACTTCCTATCTCCTTCAGGCACTTCCGTGGCGATTTCAATGTTCTAACTATCAAAATGAAATCAAACAGTTTCTATAGCCTGTCGCCGAATCGCGAATTTTATTAATTCCGCCTTACGGTTTTGCTTTCAAAGTGATTATCAGTGTAAATACGTGCAAAAAGTTGGCGTGTTCTTTAATCATGGAAGCCAAGAGAAAGAAATATGTATTCTCTACAAATTTCCTTTCGTTTTGGATGCGATTCGCCAGCTTTTGAATTGCCTTATTTTTGGTAAACGTAGATATCACTGGCATTGTTTCATCCTTTTACCACGTCTCTAATCCATTTTATGAAAACATTTGAGGGGGTATTTGTCATTTCCCCCTGGAGTCTTTTCAGTGTTCCGATGTTACATGTTCTGGTACTTTTCCGCACGTTCCTTAGTTTGCCCAGGTCACTTATTCTGAGAGCATGCATTGTACTGTATTTAGCCTCGACATTATTCCGTTCTGTTTTTTAAATATGCTTCTTCCTTGCATAATTCTGTACTATTATTTTTTATATTTATATTCCCCTCCGCTTGAAATAGTTTAATTTAGATATATTGTCCCTTGTCGCTTTAATGCAATTTCATCTTTTTGTAAAATTAGGCAGCTTTGGAGCTTCAATTTCAATTCGTTTTCCTTGTAAATTCTGGTCTTCGCAAACCTAAACATGCTTGCTCAACTTCACGACCTATATGCAACAACAATATCAATAAACAGAATAAAAAGGAATTGTAGCACCTTCGCTGAAGTCGAATAGTCTTCTGTCATATGCATTTTTTTATTTTTCATATTCTTCCTGTTCTTTTTAAATTGGAAAATGTGTAGAGGTTTTCTCAGTGCTTCAGTTGCGCACCAATCCTAAGGACTGCCAAATAATTCGCTATGCTGGCCACACTGACTGCTTTGTGATTACGTCGTTTCATTTAATCCAAAAGTTGCTGCTTGTTATCTCAATAACATCTCATTTAACTTGCATATTGCATAAAAAATTATATATTTGATTGTTCACTTTGTGTTATATTTAAAACATTGTGAAGATTTTACTGTAAAACCTACAAGTTATGAGTAACGAGGTGATTACCGTCTTCAATGACAATGCGGATTTTATTTTTCCGATTATTCAGTAAAACTATCATTTTTACCGCAAATATATATCTCAATAGATAATGTTACAAAACACTCGAATTTCGGGATGAGTTAACAGAACGTGTGAAAATTCTTCCGTATTTCGTTATGCTTGAACCCATTTCGTTCTTAATCCACTTGATCCAGAGAGCAATTTGAACGACACCCTTCGATATTAACTTATCGTCGCTTAGCGCTTCGCAGCCGACAAACTCACCATTTGTAACATCTGCATGGTCCCCTGATGCTAGCTATCAAGCCAATTACTCGAGCCAAACTTGTCATATACCAATTAAAATCGCGAGGGAAATCAAGTTAGGGAGATAAACATTGTTTCCTCTTCTTGTAATTGCTTGCTTCTGTCGATTTCCATCTGCTCAAACGGCATTCATTCCCCATTCTCTCTCTCTTTCAACCTATTAATCAAAGGACATCCCCGGTCCTTTCCTTTCGTTCCAAGGGATTTTTTATCGCCCATTGATTCGACAAAAGTCTTTCGGTCACAGTCGGAATTTAAAGCGACGCCATCAAGAGGGCAATCGGTGAAAATGCGCGCAACTCGATTCACTTTTTTCTTTTGTTTTTATCCCCTTCCCCATCTCGTTTCGCATGCGTGACGAAGTTGACGCAGATGTTATTGGATGGGATCCTATCGAATCCATTTTCAGTCCATGGAAAACCCTTTTCCCATCCCTTTATCGAATGGAAGAAATCCTCCTCCCAGACATTGGAAGTAGCAAGGAAGTTTTCCCCGGCGGGGACGCTTCAATGAGCGAGGGAGAGAGCATAGGAAACCTCGTGGGAAATCACCGGGGAGGTCTATTCTCTCCCTCTCTTTATTTCTTTTTCGCTCCGACTTGCATATTCGATGAAATGCTCTTTTAATATCATCCGTGCGGTCACGTGATTCCTCCCCATTTCTCGGTATTTCTGTCGAAAAAAGTGTGCGCCTGCCACGAAGAAGGTGGATATTCCGCGAAAAAACAACGCCAACGTGCTTGGGAGTCTTTCTCTATTTAAGTGATTGTTTTCCCGTAATAAAATTGTATGCGATTGATGTTATTAATAGGACAAGCACTACCAAGCAAAAAACACCTTTTGTTTATTTATAACGGACGAATTGAGTATTTTGTATCATTTAGGTAAGGGGTTAATGATCTGGTAATTTCGGTTAAACTGCTGAGTGACTCATTTATATACGCATTTGAGCGACAAAGTTAATTCGAATTAATGGAATCTGCTGATTTATTAAGGTGCCGTATTTTCAATGCAAAGGAGTACGGATATTAATTATGTTAACCATGAAACTTTTTGTTTTCATAATTTTTCCAATTTTGATAGTGATATCGCATTCATTTAAAAGCTTATCTAACTTACTAGGATTAGAGATTCGACTTCATCAACATTTTCTGTCTATCTGCATTTAGATGCAGGATTATAGGCCATATTCTCCACACCGTATATTCTTCTGCAACCTCATTCATTTCGCAGTATTTCTCTTACTCTTCGCGTCGTAATAGTTGACAAGCGTTCGCAGTGCCGCGATATCCGATTTCATTATTTTAATTAAAAAGAAGTTTGAATTTAATTTAACCTTTCTCTTAATTGAATTTCTTACCCTAGCGATAAGTGTGCTAATAGTGGAGTTCCTCGGATAGTTTCGAACTCAATTACTCCTTTCGTTTGAGGATGGAGGCGCGTTCTCCCGTGCGCCGCGGAGTTGTCAGAAACTTGAAGACAAACGAAGCGACGATACGGAATTGCGACGATATTCTCTCTCGCTTTGGGCTTTATTCCCACATCAGCCATTTAAAGGAGAATCACATAATACGGACGAGAAAGGAGATCGTCTGTGTGAGTGTGTGTGTGTGTGTGCGCGCGTCCTCTCAAGGAATTGAATGGAAGTCGGTTTTTTTGGCTAACCGCCTTCCATCGCATCTCACCGGACGGAAATCCCACAATTCTCTCTGATCGATTCTCCGGTTGCCGTGGCTTTCTGGACGTCGGTTGGCGGAATCATTTGAGAGGGTAGAGGAAGAAAGAGGGGATTGAAGGAGGGGGAGACTCGGGGTGAGGGAGGCGGGAGCAAAGAAGGTTGGCGGAGGGTGAGGGAGGATTGGAGCAAGCACATCCATTCTTGCCGAGAACAAATACGCCGTGGCTGGGTGCCAGCCGCGTGAAAAAGGCGGGGGATGTTGAGGGAGGAAGAGAAAGAGCAAGGGAACGGAAGAACGACGAGGAAAAGGAAAAACAAGAGACGGGTTATCGGTGTGTCCTCACCCGCGCCCCCCGGATGGTGTAAGAGGAACTAAGTGGCTGGACTTGTTTGAAGAATTTTTTTGGGTCTAGTCTAACGTTTTAGCGGAATGGATATGTTAGGGAGGGAATTTTTTCTCTGATCCCTTATTCTCTTATTTTTACCAACACATCTCTCGTCGACGCGTTCTTTTGACTAGTCGATCTTTTGGCGGGACGTGATGTATTCTCGCGGATATTGCGGTAAATTTTTCATACTAGATTTTTTTCTCCGGATTCCCGGCTTTCGAGAGAGAGGTCCATTTGGTAGATTGCTTGCTCAAACCCCTTTTGTTCAGCGTAAGAATGGAGGAGTGTTCAAGAGGAAGTGAGGATAAAAATCGGTCATCTCTTTAATAACTAATCGCGTCCCGACCGCGCTCAAAACACGCCCAAATGGAAGCCATTCGAGGGAGTTAACCTATCCTCCGTATAGGATGAGTTATATGTGCCGAGCATATCCATTCTCTCCTCTTCCTTCTCCTCCCTTATTTTCTACCATCTCATCTCGCAGGGCGTAGTCCATTTACCTGGCCGCCAAAGTTCTCCGGTTTATTTTTATATAGGGGATTTCCCATAATTCTTTTTTTTAACCCTAAAATTTTATTTTCTCTCGATTACTTCTCCATTAAAACCTGCCGCTGGGAGGAGGGGGTGGGGGGCGGGAGGGTCGCAAACCGTGGATCCTTTTAATGCGTCATGTGTTCGGAAACGGGAAGGGAGTTTCCTCCGAGAAACTTCGCTGCTTTTTTAAATCGAGTTTCGTAAACCGCCTATTTAGAGTCGCGGGTGAGCAAAGAGAGAAGAGAGAGAAAGAGTACGTACAGCGTTAACTTGCTATAAAGGCCCTTAAGGCATTTAACTAAAAAGTGCACGTCTGTGTATGCAAATATCCTATATCTTTGTTTAATTATGACGATTTTATAAATTAACTCCAGACATGTTGCATCGAAAAGAAGGAATATGTTCCTTTATTAAACCGTGCGATGAATAGTATTATAGCTTACATTTCATGAATATCAAAATCCACCTGTCCTCTTTAATAGTATTTCTAATATTTATTTACTTTTAACCTTTTTATCTTTGGGTCTAACCTTAACTTTTTGCCATATCTTTTGGAATAAATATATCGTTTATTGACAGTTCAAAGATGCAGCATGTGAAAAAAATTGGGAGTCAATTGACGTTTTCGCGTGTTTTCTTTTGAGCCGCATTACAAGCATTCATTAGTTAACTCGGGGCACGAGTTACAAGGGCGTAATACATCTCTCCCTCTAATGATGTCATAACATAGTGGTACTAAAAGGGATGGTTGAAAGGATGAGGGAGTGACCCCCCAGCCTCAATCTATCGGATTTTTGGAATCTCCACACCCATATTGGCATGGGTGCGGTATCAGACGCAATGGAGAGAGATAGAGGAGGGGGAAGATAACGGAGAAAGAAGGAGAGAGAATCCGGTTGTTTTTCGGAGTTGACCTCGTGATGTCCAGGGCGTTTCCCATCTGACGTGGAGTATAAGAGTTTCCGAAGGCCGTAATCGATCGTGCGGTAGACATTACAGAGCATCGCATCGTAATGAATCGATTGGAGGAGTGTTGAAAAGGTAACGATGATGGAATATCGTGCTGAAGATGGTTTTTTTCCGCCCATAAACCTCGTGCCCCATGCGGGACCTATTAGGGCGTCTATTCCTCACACTCTCGTCCTGGTCGATCTTAACGTCGAGAGTTTTATTTTAGCCCATTATTTATCCTGTGGGCGACGTTCATCCTTTGGATAATAAATGTTAAAGTTTGGTACTTTGCAATCAAAGAGGGCCACTTTTGCGCCCGCAATTTTAAACTGTCGCGAGAGGCAATTTATGTCGTAAATCATGCAAGGGATGAATTTTTTTATGGGTTTCCGATATGCGGTGCTCGGATCGGGTCGTTTAATTATTGGGCATGTTGAACTAAAAGCGTATATTGCCATTGCGTATTAATTGAGATTTTAAAGATTGGCGCTCGTTTCTTTGAAGAAATTAAAAAAAGCTTCTGGGATTCTTGTCACATTCGATGAGAACGACTGATTTCAGGATGCTATTGGAGTGTTTTAATGAATTAGTGGAGAAAATGATCTAAATTGGAAAACGTCGTCTCAGCAATTATAGGATCCACTTATTTAGTTACCTGGACATCTACTAGGCTATATCTAATTCAGCGAACTCCAATATCAGAATAATTACCTCCACACAAAAAATAGAACTAAATCCACGTAATTTTATCAAAATCAAATTATCTTCTCCTCAAATTTCCCATTTGCATTAATCCCTTGTAATTGCATTATTTGAACTTTAATTTATATACATAAAAATTATATTTAAATTACTTACGTCTGTGAATTAATTTGAATCTATATAATGAAAACATTGAAACTTAGTATATTTAATTTGTACTCTCAAATACGGACGAAAGTTTGTGAATAAATTATGAAATCTTTACTGAAAAACGTGATAGGAAAGATTGAAATATGCTCTTGATCGTTTGTGATAGTTTCATCCTAAACTCATTACTTTTTTACTTAAAATTATCTGTGTTTGCCAGCATTCACGAGATGCCATTAATTGCTGCCTACAACTTTAAATGGAGTTAAAATTTCATTTAATAACTTCATTTTTATTTTTAACTGAGTTTTATCGAGTCGGTCCTGGATATACTTAAAATGAAGAATTCAGGGTTATATAGCTGTTTTTGGTTTGGAATTGCTTATAAGTATATCTATATTTTAAAATTACATCGGATTAATTTTTGTTTTAATTAGAAATTTTTAATCGCATAAAAGTCATTTTTGAGTTTCAATTGAACATTTTAATTTCAAATTATTTTGTAGTTGCAAATATAAAAAAACGTGTTTTTCACTTCCATAGTCTGTATGTTCTCAATCATAAATTGAACTGCGCAATAATATTTAGTCTTTGATAGTTAAACTATTAACTGCATTTAAATCATTAATGTAAAATGCGAATAAGATAAAACGAAATCATCGATTAAATATATCAAATGAAAACGTTATCAAAAGAAGGCTTTCATTTGCATACGCAAAATAATGTTAATCCAACCATAATCACTGATTTGATCACATTTTTTCATTAATCAACTAATCAAATAGGGATTTGACCTCATATTTTGTTCAAACTGGAATTTTAAATGATTATGATTGCGATTGATAAAATATCATCTGGCGAATCGTAGTGTGTTGCAGCCTTAGTTTGACTTCTGGACCATGGAGTTCTAGGTTCGAGTTTGGGATCATCCTTTGACCATTTATCTCCAAATCTGGTACATTTCCTCAAATTGGCCTTAATCCTGAATATGGAGTATTGATCCCTGCAATCAATCAATCTCTACGTTTTGTTTTTTTCTCTTTTGAAGCATCGGCGTTATTTTCTCCTACCTCCATTTGCTCCTTCCTTCACCTCTCTCCTCTTCTTCCCATCTACTTCATTTCCTCCTTTCTCCCTTTTCTCCACGCCCTCACCCGACTCCAATCTCTCTCCCCCACTCTTCCCCCGGCGGCTTAAGTAAACGATATACCGGGGTTGATGAGCCATCTCTCTTCGTGCTATTTCGGGGGGTATAGAAGACAGAGCCAATCAATTCTCATCTAACTCTCCACTCATTCCACCCAAGCCCATTTTCAACCCTCCAAAAACACAAAATCTCGACCCTTCTGCATTTTTTATATCCAACACAAAATTCACCTCCCTCCTCCTCTCTCTCTCTCTCGATTCCTATCTTTCCATCTGCTCCGCCTCCCCCTCCTGCTCCCCCCCTCAACTGCACCCCTTACCGATCCACGCCCACTTTCTACTTCATCCCGTTTCCTCGTTCAGTTTGTTTTCCGATTGAATCGCTTTGTAGCCGCATATCTTCAAGTTAGTTTTTTATTTTTAATCCTTTCGCTAAAAACACCGCGGGAGTTTGTCCCTTTTTAATTCGTTTTAAAAGATTTATGCGATTGGGTGACCGGTCGATGCTCGGATTTGGTTTCTTTATTTCGGCGAGGAAAAGGAAAAAGTTAGGATTAAAACATATCGGTTGATCCTTCTTGAGCTAGACGTTGGCTTTATGTTTCTCGATAATGTTTTCGAACCGCAAGTTGTAGACAGGATTAAGGAGTCAAAGGGAAATGATTGCGTGTTCTACTGCTCTTGATTTTATTTTGCTTGTGATGTTTACCTCTTATTAATCGCTTTCCAACGTGTAGATACATTAAATTTTGTTTCCGGACCTAGAGGGCTGAAATTCTCATCACGTTTGTTTGAGTATTCAATGCATGGTGAAAACCGGATATTTCCCGGACCTATTCAATAAAGAGCATTTTTACTCGATTCTTTGAAGATATTCAGTCATACATCACGTCCTCGAGATGAATATTATTGCATCAAATTAAATAGTTTTGCTCTGTTTTAATTATCGTAGCCGAAGGATATTTTTATTAGTATTTGCTTTCTATATTTATTCTACCAATCAATCGATTCAATAACCCAAAACCAGGCTATAATATCTGTAAATCGAAGGACTTCTAAATTTATGAGATGGTTGTGTATTAGCTGTTATCGGTATGTTTTTGTGGATGGATATATATCTAATTTGGAAATTTGGAGCTATTTGTGTGCCAGAAAAAGAGGAAATTTCATAATTTTTGTTTTTGTGCACAATGCAAACAGGCAACAAGAGGATACAATTATTATTAACAATATTAAGCGCGTTTTAATAAAATGTTATCATCTTTGCGCTTAAATTTCAGAGGTAAACTTGTAACGTATGGCTACCTAGTGATATTTTTTTATTATATTTTAATTTGTGAGTGCTAATTGGTTCCATGGATTAATTTAAAATTAGAAAATATTTTTTAAATATAACCATTATATCTGAAAAGATTTTTCGTTGAGAGGGCATATTAAATAAATATATTTTATTACATGTTTACTCTAAAAATGATATTGCTTGAAAATTATAATATTTTAAAAGCTAACATTACAGTGCCCTTACATATATCCCGTCCATGTTTTGGATACGGCACTACTGTCATTTAACGCGGCTTTGAGTTCAGAAAGGCTTTTATTTATTCAATATATAAAGATAGCTTACCCAAATATTTGAATCCTTTCGAAGCCAGCGAGTAAAATTCGTTCAAGTCAGTTTCTCACTTTGTTTCACTCTAATTTAAACGCAAACAAAGATCACGTGTTATTTAAGGCCGAATTAATATTTGTTAAACAAACGTTCCTATGCCTAATTCAGCTACATATTTCCGAAAATATTTCTTGGTAGATTCTAGATTGACATAGCACATTCTAAAATCGAATATAATTCACGTTTTTGCCTCCCTTCCGCTATAAACGCCTAAAACTATTACGTGTATGTCCTGCTGTTGTATTTGGTTAAAAATTTACATAAGCACGATTTGTTTGAGTTACTTACACCTTTTACCTCCTCTCATCCTTGTCAGTCTCTGTTTCGGATTACTAATATCGTTTAATAAAATATGGCGTACCTTTTCGTTGCGTGTTAATGTTAAAAGTTGGTAGTAATTAATTCGAATTTTTTCCTAGTAGTAATTGATTTTTAAGTGCATCAACTGTTATAGTCATTTTGCGCTGTCATCAACTAGACACACACGCAGAAGGAAGAAGGAAAACTCGGTGCCGGCAAGGGGGTCAACTGCCAGACGTCCCTTCCGAAGGGCGGAGCGCTGAGGTAGCCCTGTCTCCTGAAACCACACAAACAGGGGGCCGGGTGACCTCCAAAAAATCCCACTTTCGCAGATTTTTTTCCTCTTAGACAATTTAAGTTTTATGTTAGTCAGATATGCAGGAAAATATTTTTCTTTCACTTAATCTAACCTGACAAATTAAAATAAAGACTGAGATTTTTGAGGCGTTTGGTAAAAGAACTATTTCAAATCTGTACCGTAGAGACCCCTCCATTTTAGCGTTTCATTTTCGAGGCTGTTACTGAAGCACAAGACTAAATTGTATAACTGGGTCGCAATGCTCAATTAGAATCGCCGATAATCTCTCATATGAAAAAGACCAAGTTGGGTAAATTCAGCAAATAAGGGCCAACATGTTACCGAAAATAACATTTGAAATTAGAAGTAATGAATACGACGGATGAAGCCTTTACTTTGTCCAACTCCATAATAAATGAAAAGAAGACTTGGCAATATAATTCCACTTTATTAAAGAAACAAACTCGACCTATGGTAGCAAGGAGCAACACAAATACATATGGAAAAGTGGGAATTGAGGGAAAGTACAAAAGGGGAGGGCCAATTAATGGGGAGGGTGAGGGAAAAGTTAGGTCGAGGTATAGGGGGAGGAGTGATGATTCGGAAGAGACCAAGTAAACAGAGGAGAATGAGAGGGGGGAATAAGTTTGTTGATAAGGTGAAGAATATTAAAAGAAGAGTTTAAAAGTTCACACAAGGAGATGCCCGCCTGAAGCGCCTGAAGAAATAAATATTTCTTCACGGAGATGGAGGGTCTCACGGGGAGGAACACTAGGAACATTCTACTCGGCCCCACCGGGTTGGGTAAGTTAGGTTGTGTTTTTGGTTCCTTCTCACGTTCAGTGTGTACCCCCCTCGAGTTGGATAGCGTCCAACTTAATATATAAAACTATTTCACCGTTTTCCCTCGTAGAGTGTTTTACATACTTGTACTTCCCTACTGTCACCTGAACCACGTTCGGACGAAACGATCTTAATTGGTATGACGTTAGTGACAAGGGACGGATCGAGCTGTACTGACTGGAAGAGACGTGACGAATCGAGCTGTACTGCTTGGGGTGAATAAGTGAAGAATCGAGCTTCGACCCTTGGGATCACAAACAATAGCGAGTGACGAATTGATGTATGCCCACACAGTAACAACGCTTTCCCTCGCTCACTTTCAATAACTGATACTTCTTCCATGATCAAGACGAGACTGACGTTGAGACATTTAACGGATAGGTATGTGTGTTTGTAAGCATGTTTCGTACTTTGACCGACCAACGTTGGGGCCCAATTTCTACAGGGGATTAGGCGGCAATCATCAACAACATTCGGGGAGTTGATTAAATGGGCCCAATTTTGTGCTGCCAACTAGTAAGTAAATCGTTCAAAAAAAGAGGGTTCACTCCTTATCTTTCCACCCCACTCCGCATAAACACGCTGCCTATCACGCCTTAATACACCGGTTAACCCGTATTCCTCTCTCACGTGCAGGATTCAACAAAGAACTTATTGTCATAAAAGAAATAGCAAGCGCCAACGGTTTTTTACAAACTCTAATAGACACTCCTTTATATAGGAAACAAAGAAATTTAACACTAGAACACATCGTCAATACTCCGCTTCCTGACAACAAATCCCGTTGGTTCAAATTATCCCATATCCACCATATTTCTCAGTTTATTGCTAGCATCATCCATAGAGACAAATTACGTCTAGCTTTCTACACTCTCACCAATTTAAGAAAAGTTATAACTAACACTAAAGATAAACGCGATATACTACTTAGGAGCGGGGTCTATAAACATACTTGCAACGATTGACACGCAATTTACATAGGGCAGACGGAGAAATTTCCATGCGGAACACAGAAAATCTTTTTTACAGGGCTCGTTTAAATCCCACTTTGCCTAACACCTGCTCGAATATAACCGTTTCTCCAACTTTACCCCGGAGGTCATTCATTTTGAAAGCAAAGGCTTCAGACCAAATCTTTTCGAACAGTTAGAAATTTTGTTACATAGTAATGATAATACTCTTCACCTTGTCAACGAACTTATTCCACCCTCTCATTCCCCTCTGTCTGCTTTGTTTCTTCCGAATCATCATTCCTCCCCCCATACCCCAACTTAACCTTTTCCTCATCCTGTCCATTTTGTATTTTTTTCTCCCATACTTCCCTTCTTTCCCATATATATTTGTGTTGCTCCTTGCTTCTATACTTGATGATGACTAGATCCTAGTCGAAACCGGTCGAGTTTGTTTCTTTAATAAAGTGGAATTATAAGTGTTTTTCTCCTTTTCATTTATAGAAGTAATACATTTATTGACAAATTCCTTAAACTGCTATTTAGAAAAATTTGGAATCTATTGAGTGTATATAAGGTGACCAGAGGTATTCCTTTTAGCGATCTTGTACTCCTGAAAAATCATGTACTACTTTTATACGCCTTTAAAAAGACTTGCACTCCTTTGAAAACACTCCGCACATTGTTTCGCAATGTATACTTTACATAGGAGCGTGTTAATTATTGATTCCTTTAAAACCAATGTTTAAAGGAGCCGTGTATTTAGTTTTTATACTGAATTGGCCTGCAAGTTAGCGAAATCTCTCAATACGCAAAGCAGGATCGTGTGGAGGACATTTTTACAAAACACGTAGAAGTGCGTTATATCTCGATTCGAGCGGCGAATTTCTGGGTAAAAGTAAAACAAAAAATTCTGTTGAGTAGGTGGGTATTAGATGCCCCTGCTCTAGTGTACTCCTTTCAATTTTTTAAAATCTGGTCTCCTTGGTTTATAGCTTATTTGAATCATGTCTCTCTGTAAAGAGATTGTCATATTATATTATTCTGCTTCTGATTTTATCTCGAGAATGAGATTATTATAATCTCTTCGCGTATTCGTCCGAACTACCATATGTACTTTTTAGGAGTTCAGTCTGTGGAAATGCTCTGTATCGCCTTAGATATGAACCTATGAAACATACGCTGTGAATTAAAATATGTCAGGATAAAATCAGTTAATTTTGCTTTCGCAAAACTAAGGAAAATAAATCTTTCAGCATAAATGGACGGGTGATTAAGGCCGCTGAATATGATTAATACTCCAACTGGATTCGTGATTTTGAATTCTACCCTAATTGGATTAAATGGCTGTTATCTCTGCAAATCTTGAATATTCAGGTTACGGGCGTGATGTGCTGAATAGAGGCCGTGAAAATTCTGAATGTTAAATTATCACGGAATATGATTGAAGATGATTATTGGCAATAAAATTCAATAAACAAGAGGTTTTATGTCATATTTTTAGCATTATTCAATGGATTAAGCAAATGAACTAAAATAGTCAATGAAAGTCTTTTATTGAAGTAGTTATTACCGAACGTGCTTATGTTTATTACAAGAATTCAAAGAGAAAGAATTTGAAGAGATTATTTTCGTTTTATTTAATAATGAGTATTTTATTTCCCGATCAATATTTTTGATGGAAAAATTTAACTATGAATTAACTCCTTTCGCCTTTGATTAACTATAATATTCGGAAATAAGCCGTTTTAAATAAGTTCGGATTGAGTAGACTATGATGAAGTTTTTATGTTTAAAATTGGTCTATCGACACATGCGCAAAGATTAAACCAATTTGTAACTTCATGGTTTTCGGTCAATAGCCTTTCAAATAAATTAAATCCATTAACATGATGTAGAAGATGAATTTTGTTTGCTCGAGATTTCAAGTAAACACGTATGTTTTCTTGTTGAGGCTTCCTGCTTGCTCCACAGACCTAAACAATGGAGCCTTGATTATTTACTGTCCCGCTACATTAAAGGGAGTCGGACCACACCAAACTGCCTAATAACGTCCCCGTCTCTCTGCTTCCGTAATTGTATTACTGTTGGAATAGCATAATAAGCAAAATTTACAGTACGACACGGAGAATACGGCTCTTTGATTTCACATATTATAGCAATTACAGATTAAACTACCACTTTAACCGTTTTATATTTAGATTGAAATCTAAATTCTGCAACTATGCAAGTTTACATTTTCATTGTTCTCTAATCTTCGTGTTCGAACACATATTTGCGTTTAAACGCGGCCTTAAAAATTATCTTTTCTCTCTTTTATGAAACTTATCTTATTGATTTAAGAACAACTTTCTTTGATTAATTTAAATTATTGCGAAATGTTTAAATAATAAATGCTATTAAATGATATATTTTAAGTGAAAGTGAATTCCTCTTTCATCAATTTTATCGAGAAAAGAAAACTCATCCATAGTTATTTAACATTCATGAGATTATTTTTTATATTTTTAGTTTCTCCATAAGTAGTATAGGGGAAAGTATTGTTTTCATGAAAAAATCGACTTTGAGATTTCAACGGAAATACACGTTTTGAGGTCCCCTGAACACGTTTAAACCATTTTCTCGATGATGTCTGTGTGAGATAGCTTTTTTGTGGATGCTCTAATTCAAAAACTATTAATCAGGTCAACGCGAAATTATATATTTAACATTTTTATAAAAGTCAAAAGAACTGTTTAGTTTTTGGTAAAAATCTGTCGACCGGAAGTGGATGTTTACTCTTGTTACTTATCCGTTATTTTGAAATATTTGCTTTAATATTTGATAAATGTAAAAATGTATTGGGATAAAAGTTGTAGGAAATTTAATTTTCTACAACCCTTGTTTGAATCATTTTCCCATATAATGCATTGTTTAAGAGATATCTTATATTTTTAGCTGCCACCACCACGCAACCTACCGACGACTATTTTTAACAATTGACGCTTAGTTACGTCCTAGTAACGCTCCTTTTTCTTTTCTTAATTGTTGGAGTTTTGTGGCTATATCCAATATCAGAAGGCTATGGTTTGAGTTTATTTCTGTTCTTTGCCAAGTCTAAAATTTTCTCGCAGTTTCCTAGAATATTTATTATTATGTAACATTTTTGGAATTTTTAGAAAAATTACAGGTATGGAGAATTTCATGTGGTGGCCTCATCAGATTTTTAATTGGTGAATGCAGAACCTTTCTCGTTTAAGACTTTCTCACCATAAAACTTCAATTTTTACTACGCATTTCGTTTCCACCAGTGATCTTTGTTCGTTCCTTAATAACTCTTCACGAATCCACGAACATGAGAATGAGTTACGTATTAATTGGCATTGGCAAAACGGATGCGGAAACTATCTTATTTAAATTAAATTGTTCTTCCATTCGTAGATAAATTCAAATCCGTGCTAGCGTTAGGATAGGTCTCGACTGCTTGAGATCAAGGCCTCCATTTTCACTTCTACTCCTAATCCATCATAATGAGATCGTCCACTTCCTTGGAGATAATTAAAGCCCGGTCGGGGAATGTCAACAGCAGCTCCGGTGCCAAAAAACCTCCCAGGATCCCCGACCCCCATCTTTCTCCCTTTCCGATACTCCCCTCGCTCTCTCCCTCCGCCTCTTTTTTCCTCCTCTTCACCTCTTCCTTCTACATCAGCGAGACTTCTTTCGTCCCCTTCTCCAAACGCTCAAGAAGCGGGCACTCGATGCATAATTTTTCATTGCTATCTTCCGACGCACGACAAATTCCGGCTCTTCGAAAAATCAGGAAGGCTTACGTTAGCTCGGGAAAAAGGCACTAGCCATTTGTTACGTTAAGATAAGTTTATGGCTCGAGTTGAGACGTCATTATTTAAACATTCAGGTCGGGTTGACTTTTTCCTTCGTTTCGGGCGAGTTCGCCAAAAAGGAATGAAAGTTCAAAGATAAAATATTTGCTTTCGATTTTCCTGCGCTCGCGCTCTCTTCCCAGAGGAGACATACAGTTTCAGTCGTTTTGATTTATTCGTTCGTTTTATTCAAGGTATTTCATGGCTAAGCGATTTATTTTGCATTTGAGTATTTTTACCGCTATTTTTTATCAATTGTGTCTGTAACAATATTGTATGAAATCTAATGATATAAATTCAATAATTTAATAGGTTAGAAGTCACGTTTCTCTCTTTATTTTGTCGGATGCACCCCGAAAGATGCATCTCTATTTATCAGAGATAATATATACAATTTTACATGCAGTTTTCTGAAACAGTCCGAAAATCATATCGTTTTATTGATTTTACCTAAGCTAGGATTGCATAGTTTTATTTCATTTGTTATGGTGGTGTATGTAAGAGTAAATAATCTTTTTTCATCTAATTGGCAGTGGGGTGGTTAGCATTTTCGGTTCTCAATGCAAGGATCGCGGGTTCGAATCCTCTTAAGGGTCTGGTCGTATTTGCATTCCATTACGTTTAAAATAACACAAGTAGTTGAGGAAACCTGTTTATTTTAAATTAATTATTATCATTATTAATTTCCATCACAATCTCCCTTCAATTTTATTTAATGCCAACATCTCTTATTTATAAGAAATTCCTTTTCCAGGATTAAAAAAATCGCAGTCGGGGGATGTTATCGGATTTTAAAAAAATCGGGTTTTAATGAAAGCAAAGCAATTACATTTTTTAAAGAATTCGAGTTAAAAAAGGTTTAACAGAAATAAATTTTTTAACCAGTACACGTTATATTACACACATTATCTTATACACGTTATATACTTTGGAATTGAATCGATTACACATGTAAGGTGGTAACGTACAGCAATGTATTGTAGTGTTGCTGATTGTTGCCGCTATTCAATCAGCCTAACAAACAGCGAAGAATGCGATGTTGTCATGTGGCGTGTAAATGAAATTCCACATCTGTGATATAGTCAAAGGATAGAGTTTTCTCTTGCAGAAACTTTTCGTCCGTGTTCTTCTCCGTGAGATGTATTGAATTAATCACGTCTCTATTTCTGTCTATAAAACTGCGTTTTTGAAATAGTGATAAACTCGAGATTTAAAATAAATCAGAGCCAAATCAATAAAGGTTATTAATATCAAATGTAGACGTGAGCTGAAATTGTAAAGCGTTTGCATATTAAAATCGTGTCTGAAAGTTCCAAGCCCCTAGTTTAATATTAATTGTTCTATTATTAGTGTAGCATTTTCGGGTTTATTCGGGTTTTAGCCGAATTTTTAAAAATCGAATCGGGAGGTAAAAACGGGAAAAATCGGGTAAAACCCGAAAAAGATATTCCCCACTTATTCACAATATTGAAGCGCAAAAAGAGTTTCTTTATAAAACGTTAAGTATGGAATATTAAAACGCACACTGATGATGACTCGTCAAAAGCGGTCGTGCATCGTATTTACTATGTGGAAATAATGCAAAGGTTAAAAAAACAGAGTGCTATTAGTTTCATTGTGTTCAAATTGCACCATTCCCCTATTATGGATCTCTACCAAATATCGGCCTCTGCAGTGAATTATATTAAATTAATGATTATGTTTTTAACTATCGTAAATCTTTAGTTATTTTCCACTCGCCACTCTGAAAAAAATTCAACACCTATAAACGAGCTATGAAGGGTTATGCCGAGACCAATTCTTGAGGTGTCAGACTTAATCCGGCCAATACCATTCCTTCGTAGAAAGGTCCCAATGGAGCTGTCCGCGTAAGGTTACATTTCGGACACACCCCTATCCTCTTTTGATTCCATTCCCTTTTACAAATTTAGCACCCGATCGTTAATTAACGCGACTGTGTTTTTTATCTCGTTATCCATTAATAACAGTTTTTTGCGCCCTCGGAATCCGCGCCGCATAAGCTCAATAGAAGGGATTCGAGCCCTTAGTCTCTTGTTTATTTTTACAGGCTTTCGCGTCCGTCTACCAAAAACCCCAAAACCTTTATGCCTTCCGACCACTCGCCCCATACCACAGGTCACTTCGGCTCATACATATGTAGTAGGCTGCTCACGCGAATAGGGAATCGCTTCCCTGACCCATGCCCATGGACTGAAATTAAGGCAAGGCTCTCTCCAATTTACTGTTGCGAACCTTTTCTCTCTCCTCTCTCATCGATACAATGGGGTTAAGTGAGTGAAGGTTTGGGTGGGCAGTAATGTTGGGTAGGTGGGTGGGAAGAGGGAGGTTCGTGAGGGGGAGGAGAGGAGGTGGTGTGGCGGGTAAGGAGAATGTGCGACCTGTTGTGGAAAGAGTTGCATGACTACATCGCCTCTCCATAGCTCTCCAAATCAAGGGAGAGTGTGATGAGAGCTTTTGGGGTGCGAAAGGGAGGAAGTTTGTCAGCTAGCTTTTTTTGCCCGCGTTTGAGACCCTTAACATCATGCACAACCCTTTTTTGTACTCTCTCCCTATTGTGTTTCCCATTTAACCTCCTCAATCCTCGCTTCTCCTTTTAGATTCGTGTCTGCTTTCACTTTCCCCCGTTCCTTGCCTGGTCGTTTCCTTCCTTAACGGTGATTAGTGGGCGTGTTCTTCTCTTTGCGTTCGCCGCCTTTCCGCCGTCATTTGATCTCTTTTTGATGTCCTCTCTTCCATCTTTCATGATGTTTTTACCTTAATTCATTACGCCTTTTATTTTTATTGCCGATTCTTTCTCACGTAAAATGTACTACTAAGCTAAAAATATACTTTATTTTTAGAGGATTTTTATTTTCAGTATCAAATTTTTCTGTATATTTTCCGTATATTTGCATGAAATCCTGTTTTTACAAAATTATTTTAATTTTCCTTGAATTTGTCAAAAAATGACACGATTATAGAAATAGAAAGCTTAAGTTGGAATTACCTAGTCTTGAACTTCGCAATCCCACTATTATACTCTCACGAGGTTGGTTCTGATAAACCGATAGGTTGACATTTCTTCTTTCCAGAAGTTCTTATTTGAACCGCATGAGCAGTAACACTATGGCTTTAACTTCAACATATAGACATTGAATAGTGAGATTCATAGTTGCTTCTCTTGAAAGGAGTAGGACCTAATCTCTGTGAACAGGATAGAATAGAATATCAGCTATTATGATTAATTTTTAGAAGATTTTAGTTTGATTTTGCATTGTTGCATTGATTTTGGACGCTGAAAACATATCTTCCCGAGTTTTACTGCGGATTAAATTTCGTAAAACCTTATTCCCTTTCACATTCATTAAGCTGACGTACAATCAGCTATGAAAACAATATAACCCTGTATAAATTTCAGTTTAATTATTTCATTTATTTGTTTATTATTTTAATTTCAATTCACGGAAACATCACACAGGATTATTTTATTTTTAAGCGCCTTATTTATATAAATGTAGGTTTTCCTTATCATTTTATGAAAACTAAATTAATTGTTTTTGATTAAGTTAGTAGTTTGGGTATAAAATTTTTTAATTGACGGATAAATCCATGAGTTCCGAGTTTCCACAGAAATTGTGTTGTTGAATGGGTTGCATAGCATCTCGGGGACTTGACTTGATCCACCTATTCAAGAACAAGTATTTTTTAAATGCTTTTTCTTGAAAGTTTTCAGCTATATGACGAGCACAATTGTTCCCTATTGAATTATTCGCTTATTGGCAATTTGGGACTTTTCTTTTTTCCCCAATGCAAAAAAATAAGCATGAATTTCGTTTTCATTCAAGTTGAAAAAATTTCTACAGTTGACTGCTCAAGACGATTAGAGGGGATTAATGTTTAAATGTTACCATAAGCGCGCTTTCATCACTACTAGGAGATAATTAATGTTGAACTTTCCCAGAAATCACAGTAGAAGGCCAACAAAAATTAAGAGCAAGGGAAGAATCAAAGACAATAAATTGGGAAGTGTCTTGGAATACATACAGTTATCAAAACCAATAGATATATTATGTCTTGCATTATTGTCTTTGTATAATACTACCAGAATACTTGTTTCCATCGTTAGTTCAAATATCACAGCAATAAAGTATGACTTTCGTGGTGAAGAAATTAGGTGTTGGCTACGCATCCTAAACATCTTTCCTGTAACATTTCAAATTCGTACACCGCATAGCTAAGCGCCAATTCTCATTTGATTAGATGCTGGGACAGATGTGTTATTTTCGGCTACTACTCATGAATTATGGTGCCATAATGAATGTTTGGACTTTAGATTAATACGGAAACACTCAGGATATTCTGTGCAAACCAAATGAAGCGTACGGATGGGATATGGCACTAAGTTTGTTATCTACTCTGTAAGAAAATCTCTTCGGTTTTAATGCCGGTGACATTTAGCATAGGCGACCCCTTTGTCTCGCGAATCAATAGATTATGAAGTTTTGCTTCGGCTTCGCGTACATAGGTTTCGGTTATATCCTCCTACTTAGTCACTTTATTGCACGCTATTGCGATTTGTAGCGCCAGGAACTCATTCGCAACTCGAGATAACAGCTGGGACGGTCGTAAGCGCTTCTCCGAGGTGACTATTACCAATTCATCGTGATCTCCTGGGATTACAGGTTGCCATTCTGTAATGCGAGACTTTCGAAGCGAGGATTTGAGATTCATATTCCTCCTTCCAACGAGTACATCAAAAGTGCTTTTCAACCATGACGTATTTTTAAAACAGTGAGAATTACTTATTATTATTTTCTGCGACAGGAAGAGTAGTTATTTCACTTTTTTTCGGAATAATATTTATATCATTATTATTTTATGTAATTGGGGATTTGATATACCAATGAAATTTTATATTAAGAAAATTAAAATTATTAATATTAAAATTATAATTTTATTTCCGTGTAACTTTGGTTTTTCAGCGTTAACTTTTAAATATTCCGCGGATTAAAATTATAAATTATTTAATAAGGCTTGAGTTCACCATTTTGAAGGACATATTTACAATTTTCAATATAAAGTTATATATAAAATGAATGAATTTAAAGAACTCTTTATCGCAAAAGTTTCTGATGCGTCAAACTATTTTGAATTGAAAATAAATTCATTTTTCACTCATCGTGTATTAACGAGCCAGTGGAAGTGTAGGGCGTGTTACCTTTCGACATTTGTTGTTTTATTGGATCCAATCAACAATTGAAAATGTCAAATGTGAAGTTTGAGTGTGCCAATTCGTCTCTATGTAATAACCCCGTCAATAATGTGTGTGTGTGTATTTTTTGCTAATCAACCTCTTGGATTATTATAGGCCCGTCAATAGTGTAAACATACAGCTTATCATTATTTTGCTCCTCATTTCTCGCCCGAATTATTTTGAATTTTGAGTAATTTTGGCGTATTTTTAGCGTATTGTTGTATACAGTACCGAAAAATGAGACAATTTTTGTGATAATGGGTAATCATGTTGCCCTTTGAAAGCTAAATTCATGCGAAAGTGTATTTTGTCTAATGCGCTAATATTAAGTGTGTGCTCATGAATGAAAATATATCGAAAATACTAGTTTATATTTCATTAATACTATAAAGAGGGCAGAAAACTTATTTTATGCCATGATGCAACGGCTGAATCTCATTTCTAAAACAGGGTTACGAATCAAAAAGTAATTTAAACGTATTTTAGAATTTATTGTAAAATCCCCATTATAATTTGTGATTTATTCTTCAGAATAAAAGAAAAGTTTTTAGTTTGTCAAGGCAACCGGATATCTGCAATTTTAAAGATAAACTCTCCCAACAAAATCATATTTCACGAACTTTGCGAGAAACGAATGCTGAAGTTTCTCCAGAAGATTCCTTTGATGATCATGGGCACAGAATTTCTTTTGTGTGCTGCCTTAGGTGTGATGTGTATTTTCAGAATTTCCCGATATTGTATATCAGTATTTACATCCACATCTGAACGTGAACTTTTGATGCTTTATGTAGCTTTACTCGTTGGAAAAAGCATCTTTGTGACTGCCGCCGTATTGGGATATTTTTAAACTTGAATAACTTAAAAACTGTCAAAATCGAAACTGTGAATTATATTCGAAAAATTCAAATTTACTTTGGCTTTTGCTAAACTAATCGTATAAAAACTGCCAATTTATCAAAATTTCCCTCATTTTAAAAATGTTTAGCTGCATGAAAATATAGAAGAATTAACATTTGCGACTCCAAATTTACCAGCGCGAGTGAGATTTCCATTTTTTTTGTAAAATATGTTAAAACTACTTCTTCTTCTTTTAGCGTCTTCGTAATTTTTATTCTGAAAAATAACGTACCGTGAGAGCATCAGCAACTAATGTAATCGCGATATTCAGATCACGAGGTCTCTGACGAACGGAGAAGGTTGTATTCACCTTCTCTCCGAACTCTGCGCTCTCGTTGATTTTTTAATTTTGGGTTTCGACTCATTCTTTTTTTCCGCCCGAGTATCATGCCATCGTGGATGCACGTTTCAAAGTTTTCGCTCATAAATAAACTCTACCGCTTTGGAATACGGCGAAATAAATAAAAAACAAAGGAAACCTTTTACTCTTTGATGTTACAGCAAGAATTATGTGAAGCGTTGTCGTTCTCGACGTACATTATTTTTTTGCCGCGACTTTTGTTTGCAAATAATTCGTCGCTTACCCGTTTATCTCTGTCTTTTACTGTGAAGATCTTAAAGTTAAATAGTGTTTAGATCCGGGACGAACTTTTTCGGGATAAACTCGAGCGCCACTTGCGTGCCCATCTTACAACGAATTCGTTTTTAGTTAGGTTGACCTTTTCTCCTCTCTGCTATACATATTCATACGGAACGTTTTCGCGAAATAAATTTCGGCGATGAATATAGTATGCATATTTGTCGGGAAGAGTAATAGTAATATTTTGCAAAAATTGGTCTTTGTAATCTATGAAAAGGTCTATTTTATGTTGTGTAAAAAGGATAGAAGTTCAATTGGGAGTTTAAAGCTGCATCGTCGGTCTTGAAATTAAAATCTAGCAAACCGTTTATTATTTCAAGTTTTTAACAAAAAAGAAGTTGGATTATTCGTGCGTGATAATACTACTTCGGAACTCATGTTATCTTATAGAATTTTGTTTAATTTAAAATGTTTTTGAGTGAATTAAAGAGAGATTTTTAGAACGTATACGAGAGCGGATGGCTCTTTCGGAAAGTTTTGAATTGTACATTTAAACGCTTTTGTTATAAAACGAATCTACGATTTATGTGGGAGGCCAATCTGACAGCCTTTTCTGCATGTAGACATAGGAATTACTATTTTTTATTAACCGAGCGTATTTAATCACCCGTTCGAGGGCCGATTGCCCGTTACTCGCATTTTAGCGGTCGGAAGGATTTCCGTGGCGCATTGAAAAATTGACGGAGACCGGTTTCTCGTTATCCGACAAAGTGCTCCGGAGCCTTATCCAGCTTAAAATCCCGACCGCCCATTCGTACGGCGTGTAGCGAAACTGCGCGGATAGATGGCGGTAGCGGCGGAAGCGGGGAGAGCCTCGGTGGAAGTGGCGGGGGTTAAGAGGAATATTCATGAACTTCCGGACTCGAAAGTGGGCCAGGTCGGGGAATACATCTGCTGCTCTTTCGGTCTTGCACTAATGGCGCTCCGCCGAGGCAGAATCCAGGGATAGGAGTGGTCGAGGGTATAAGGATATACAGTCGCGACACCATATGCTCCCCCGAATCGGAGGGAAAAGGTCAAGCGAAGGCACACTGGATCCGATACGTCACTGCATCCACGAAAAATATAAGACCAGAATAATTTGATAAAAATGGTTTATATTAAACCATCCTCCATGTAAATCATATTCGGTTTTACTCGAAGCCATAAGTTTATGTAATTTCAATTTATTTGCTTTATATATATCATATCCACATCTGTAGGTTCTCACGTTAGTTTAAGCTGTGTATCTGTATGGTAATCCAAAATAGATGCTCTTTTCGTGTTTTCTTTGGTGTTGGATGCTAATTCTTACCCGCGGTTATATTCCATTGCGTCATTCAGTTTTCATAGGAGTTGAGGAAATTACATTTTTTGGCGGCAATTCCATAATAACCCAAAAATAATGTCGGGCTATGATATTGTTATTCCGTTCTATGCGATACTTTAAATAATATCTTCAACATGAAAATCTAAAAGGTAGATATAACTATCGGCTTGGAGCTTAAATAATCCAGAAATGCTTTATGTTATACTTACTATTGTAAATTAATACAAGATTTTTTTTCGATTAAGAAATATTTCATAATTTTAACTAGAATGATATTGGGTTTACTTTGATGGGATTATTAAACGGTACATAAATTCATCAAACATCTACTTATTTTTGGAAACGAAGGGATTATTTGGAAACTTCCTCAACTCCAAAACAGCAATGAAACAAGGTAATTAGCGAAACGCTCGCGATATGATCTATTCATCTGGAGAAGGAAATTTGATGATTGCTCCGGAATCCAATTTATATGGGGTCGAAGGGATTCAAGTGAAAAATGGAGATTAATCGATTTTGGATGAAGGAGGCTTACCTAGGGCTTTGTCATTATTCAGCTTTAAAAACAAAGCTGTGAAGTCAGATCCAAGGAATTCCGATTCAACTGCACCGAGACTGAATTCATTATTATTTCCGATAGGACTTAAACTCTTAGGAGTTTAATTTTTATGTAATTAAATGGTAACACTTCGAAGTAGTACGTAGGATTTCAGTAATGTTGTTTTATTTTTTCGAATTGTTATTGTTTTATTGTTATTATATATATATATATATCATTGTGGACTTGGAGGAGAATGCTGAAGATAAAATGGACAGAGAGGATGAAAAACGATGAAGTGCTACGAAGAGTAGGAGAGAAGGGAATTATTATACAGACTATTAGAAAGAGGAAGGCAAATTGGGTTTGACATTACCTGAGGAGAGAGAGTATGATTAAAGTCGTGTTAGAAGGAAAACTAGATGGAAAAAGGGAAATGAGTAGGAAAAGGTTTCAACTGATAGACGATTTGAAAGGGAAAGAGAGTTATCAAGATATGAAGACAGCGAAAAATAAGAGTATATGGAGAACCAGTTTTAACCGCGAATAATCACAAACCTGTCTACGGACAGACTACCTATGATGATTTATATATATATATATATATATATATATATATATATATATATATATATATATATATATATATATATATATATATGTGTGTGTGTGTGTGTGTGTGTGTGTGTGTATGTATGTATGTGTGTGTGTGTGTGTGTTTGTGTGTGTTTAATTAATATTTTCTATTCCTATTGAAATTCAGAGAAATTAATAAAACCGTTACTATATAGATTTAAAACAATCTCAGCAGCTCTTGCCGAGGATGTGCTTCATGTTTCCTAACTTCTTTAGTATTAAATTTCAATTAAATCAAACTTTTATTTTTCTTAAAAGAGACAAAATCTTGTTTAATAATTTGAGTTAAGCATTGTTCTTCTGATATATTACGTTGCAGGTTGCCTTCGGAACCATTCGGAGAAGATTTTAAATAAATACATGCTATGCGAAAGAATTTTTTTTAGTTTATGAGGGGAAATTGCTCGGAAATTACGAATGAATCCTTTAGAAATTACTCGTAGCAATGCATATAAAAAATTTATATATTATTTTTATTGGTTGCAGCTCCATGTTTTAATACTAAAAAATATTTTTAAGGGCATAACGCTAAAAATGGCGGTAACTGTGTCTCCAGGTCAATTAAATTCTAATTTACAGTCAGATTTATGCTTGACCACGCAGCAATTCATTTTAGGAAGTGAAAAATACTCCTTTTGTCTTTTACCCGCTCTGATAAACATTGCAAAATGTTAATTTCTTGCATGGTGAACTTAATGACAAAGACTGGCTCGAAAAAGTTTTCTTCAAAGGCCACTAGAGCAAACCTTTTATCCATTACGTCGGTCATAAATTGTTCCGTTAATAAAATTCTCCGTGAATAAATGTGGCTTACTCTCTGCATCGCTAGTTATTGCGTTTTGAAAGCGGCCAGTTGTGAGAAACGAATGCGTCCCCGAGCCCTTTCTGCATTTTTCTCCCCCCCCCCCGTCTCTCTCTGCACCTCGAACTAAGGATTAAAGCGTATTTCATGTCGCATTTCTCGGCAAAGCTCGAAGAAAATCCTTTCCCGGGAAAGCGTAATCAAAGTACCAGATGATCCGCAAACATTAATTAAGCTCCGTCGACGGAGGAGGACGCCTTCGTCTATTGCGGCCGCGACAGATAAGGCGGTCGTAATCGACGACGAGTTTTTGGAAGAAGGGCCGTGCATGCCGCGTGCGGAGACGTGGCCTAGCATAATGAGCGTTCCCACCAAAAATAAACACGGCCGCAGTTCCTTGCGAAGGTTCCGTGCTCGAGCGTGTTGCGAGTCCACCTGCGCGCATGTCTAATTCCCCCTCCTCCCTCTCTCTATAACGAACACTTTTATAACGCGGTCCCCGGCAGGCCGCGACCCTCCCAACACGGCTGCAATAGGTGGCGCTCAGGTTTCTGGGCGGGGAAGAAGTCTTTGACTTTTTCCCCCCGTCGACGTTGGCCGTGTGATGTACTGCCGCGCGTGACTCATGCATCGCCGCTCTTGAGGGTTCCGCAAGGGAGAGGACAATAAAACGAACGCGATCGTCTTTTTTTCCCTTCTCCGCGAAATATTATGAGGCGTGGATTTCATAAAACTCACTCTCGCGGGAGGGAGAGAACCGAAGTAATAAGGAGGTCTTGCACGAGAACATAATCCCTCTTCCAGATCTCGCCTTCTTTATTTCGTTTTTTTTTGCGTCCGGCGACCTTATCTTCTCTACTTCCGAGAAGTGGGTCACTTTATTTATAAAGCACGCACCGTATAATTAAGGAAGCTTTTGATTTATCGCGGACGAAAAGCGTTCCTTTTTCTGAAAGAGAATACCGCCACGTGAATATTCATGTTCCCATGTTTACTTTTTTGACTAAGGTATTCTGTTAGCTATATCTGGTTTCGGAAAAAAAAGTAATCCGTTCCTTAATATTATTTACTTTTATTCCCTTCCGGGAATTTTGCTTTGGAGTTGGTGTTCCTCGGTGAAAGCAAGAAGATTCGGGTAATGAATACACGGACGTCATATTAGCAAGTTTGCTTCTAAATGCTAAGATGACGGTTTACGTATGTGGGTCTCATGTATGTATTTGAAATGCGCAGTAAATATTTGTGCGGCAAGCACGTATTAATTTGCTGCAGTAAAAGTCGATCGTACAATATTTTCATTTATTTATACGGTGTGTGCTTCTTTTTAAACTCTTAGTTTGTACCGCTATTATAAAGTCGTCATTGTTACAAACAGTGAACATTTAAGTTCGTTGAAGTTTGTACTTACGAGATTATACTGCAGCAAAAAATTACGCAAATATAGAATACTATTAGCTAACGCAATTTTCTTAAATAAAGTAATTTAAGAACATAAAGATTTCCTGTCACAGTTAACGCAAATAATTGCTTTAATATTTTTTTAAAAGAAAATATTCTCATTTATAAATATTCTGTTGGTTTAAATGTGTGCAGTATTCTCTTTCCATTCAGCAAGCCCAGGCTTGAAATTTTTCTTAGCTCAACTAGTTCGTACTCTGGTCTCACATCATTTTAAATACAATTAATATTAATCTTTAGTTTATAAATAATTACTTACATTGCTAACTCCCGAACTCCACAACGTACGGTATCGGTCTCCTGAGTTTCCCTCCTCTTGCTAGTATGAATTTGGAATTGCAGTTGCAAAATTTCTAGAATGACTCGAGTTCATTTTAAGCTGTAGAGATTGATGATATTCTCATAAAACTTCTAGTTTATTTGAGCTGGGAAGATTACGATATTAAGAAATTCAAATTACATGATGGTCAACGGTCTAATGAATTCATTAAGGCCATAATTTTGCCATTAAAGAAATAAAATAAAGATATTGAACTTCGAGACAATTTATTACGAGTTTTTGAATTATTACAGTAACCCCAAAAAAGTAATTCTTGCGATATTAAATATTAGAGCATAAGATACAGAAAATTTGCTCATGTAAAGGGATCAATTTTGGTTTAGGAAGGAACGAGAGGAAGCAATTGCTCAATAAGATTGCCCGCGAAAAGAAATGTTGAACGCATAGTTCAGTTTCTCCCTTAATTTGTTTATTTTTAGAAAAATATTGAGTGGGTGAAGTGGTTAAAATTACCATAAATACAAGAAGGGATTTAATGGCTGATATATGCACATTACACCCACTCCCGGATTATCGCTCTTAATTGGTGCTAGAAAAATCGAGCGCTAATTGAAACAGCGCTATTAGGAAGACGTAATGAAGTTATAAGATATAATTCGTTCCTGAGATTCTAGTAATGGAAATGAAGATGGGTAGTATCTTTATATATAATTATTCAATAGCTGTCCGTCCGTCCGTCTCCTCTTTTATCTCTTGAAGAGTTTGTTATAGAGAAATTCTGTAAACGTCATTTTGTTTCTTCCAACTAGGAGACCCAAAGAAACCTATTTTTGTTTACAGAAGTGTCCCGGATTCGACTCTGGGAGACGATTATATTTTTCCATATGTTTACACAGGAGTTTCGATTTTTCAAGTTGCAAGGTTTATTTCATTCATTCATTAAAATACGTAAATATGGACTGAATTTCTCCGTTTTTACTTTATTCTACGGCTAAAACTACAAAATATCTTAGTCCTGCGATATTTTGATGTTACACGGAATAATGTCTCAGAAATACGCGTTTATTTTAGAAATTTTATGGCTTTTTCGTACACTTTGTGGATGTTGCCAAGGCGACCCGAATTGTTGCCTCCGATTCAATCAGCGTCTATTAAACCTTCAAATAGACGAAAGAATTGCGTTATTCGCTTCGCGCTTTTTATGAAGCATCGAAATTATAGTTGTAGTAATGTCAAACTTAATAGATTGCAGCGTTAATAATTACAGATCATTATTATTATTCAGTAAACTGCGTGTGGGCTGTGGGCATTTTTAACGATTGACCAATAGAAAAAAACCTTTCTTTATTTCAATACTAGAATGTGACCTTTTTATCTGGAAGAGACAATTAAAATTGCACACATAAATTATAAAAACAAATATGACATTCAAAATATCAGTTGTCTAATTTTATAAGGAGAAATTGGCAATTATTACTTTTAAACATGCAGATTTCTGACTGACTTCGCAAAACTTTTTGAGGGTACCACTAGTTATATAAATAATGCACCAAAGTATTCTTTGTTAACCATATTACGTAACGTAGAATTGGTCGTAATTTGCATTGCAATTATATTTAAAATTGAACAGTAAAACTTGAGTATAAATGAAGAACAGAGTACATTTTACGGAACATATATTGATTTCACGGTGAATAAATCGCGCATGAGCATTAAGGAATAGGAATTAGAGTAGAAGAAGAATACCTGCGTCTACTTATATATACAGGGTGAGGCAATAGTCACTATACAGCCACACTTTTATTAACACAAAGAAAATTGGAGCATAATAACATAAGCATCATGACTGAAGATACTGTTCAATTAAGAGAAAGCAAACAATAACACAAAAACAAATTCTTATATCGAAACGATAAAAACACTACTACGTTTCAATAACGAAATATCGATTCATAAAAGAATTATCACATGTGCTTGATAAATAAAGGAACATGAAATGAGATCAAATAAAGGAAGAATGCAAATATCTTGGTATTACATTTTCAAAAACTGAACAACCGAAAAGGGTGTAATATACAAAAAATAAAAACCACGAAAGGAATGCATACATGATACAAAAGAATTATAGAACAAAGCATATTCTAATTTAATGAGCGAAATGCTGGGACAAAGGCATGTTTTCTGGAATTAAGTCGTAATATTTTTGGGCAGGGCTTGTTAATGCATCGCTTGTGCTCTGTGTGGTGTCTTTAGAGATGGAAGAGTTGGTCCTCGAAGGTTTGGAGAAAAAATATCCAAAGAGAGCTGTTTTATCTTTGTTTTTCTTTCGTAACAGCTCCCTGTAGCAGTTCACCACATTGTGTATCCCTCTAGAGACCTTAAAACCTCTTTTGAGCACTATCAATATGTTTAAAACACTCAGTGAGGTTGGTCGTAGTCAAGACTTTTGAAGTTGAATTAACTTCATCATCATCGACATTTTCCTCCTGTAGCGCTCTATATTGCTGCATGTCCATAAGATGTTTATCAGATAACTCTCCTTTATGTGTCTCAGTCAACTCCTGAATGCCATGTGGCTCTATTTCCTCTGGAAAGCTGAACTGTTTCTTTGTTAATTGCTTCAAGATTCAAATCAAAACCTTTAAAATCAAGTACACAGTCATTCCAAAGGTTTTTTCACACAGCATTCTTGGTTTTTGGGAGGATCTTATCCCAAGAATTAGCAATGTTTTCCATTGCCTGGCGCTTTTTCTAACTTCTCCAAAATTCTTTTATGTTCATGCCACCCTCAATCGAGAGTCATATATCTAAATAATCCCATTATGATTTTTATATTTATGCGTAACTCTTTCAGCAATGATAGCAGCTTAAATTTACAAAATAAGTTTAATTTTTAGACTTTTTAAAACTTTTAACTGGATTTTGGTTAGTGAAATATTTTCATATTACTAACAATAATTCCTTCTCTTATATGAGAATATAACTTACTATTTATATAACAATTAATGAAATTCATTTTATGTAGTAGTTTTCTGTGCAATAGAAAAGTAATATTGAGTTATATCATTTTCGTAAACTTTGATTTACAGGATAACTACAACGTGCTTCACATTGCGGCCATGCATTCTCGAGAGGACGTGGTCAAACTCCTGTTGAACAAGAAGGGCGTGGATGTCTACGCCACAGGAGGGGTGAGTAGTAGAGACCGATAAAAGGACAAGCGCCTTCGCTAAGCCGTAAAGGGCGATGACGTCACGATATCTTTATTTTGGAATAAAACAAGATCCTAAAGAACTGCCTGGTTTCAGTGCGGATAGCAGGAAAGTAACGCATGGAGTCCAGAGTCAATAAGAATCCTCGAGTAATTCTGGTGTAATTTTTTTGGCATTTTCATCAACGAGGATGAACTCCCCTTTTTATATAAAAGCATATATGAATAAAATTCACTCGGGTGGAATGTAAAATTAAAAATCTCATACAAAATTCATTATCTCTCAAGTATGATTTTAGAAAGGAGAACACAAATTTATTGCCTTGAAACGAACTCAGTAATATGTTGTAAAAGCCCCATATTTCATAACGTTATTTTTTTGTATGAATTGTTTACCCTAAGTGAATCATAATACTACATCTTCCATCGGAAGTATCTAAATTAGTTTGTTTGACTAGCATTTAGAAAGCTTCATGGTGCGCGCATTAAAACTATCGTGTCCTTTACATAGTTCTTCAGTTTTTGCGGAAACAGTAATAATTTAAAAATCAAATACGCAAGTGCACATCTTAGCTTTTAACGATTTATAACTGTTTTTAAAACTCGGTATGATTACGTAACGCTTTAAATTTTCTCCTTCGAGAAACTTGTGAAATTTCGAAACATTTCTTTAAAGAATCCTTTTCGCTTGTGAGTTTGAGCGCTCATGCATAATATTCGCGCAAAATGAATATCTCAAATCCTCTTACATCCTCGTTTTTTATTAAGCGACTTCAAGCGTGCGCGGATAAAAAGTAGCATATATTGTGCGACTTTACTTCGTTTTCCTCTCTTTTGTTCGATGATTATCTGCGCAACCTTTATTATCTATATATTTTTTACGACGTCGTGCCTTTCGTGGAAATATTAAAAACTAACTTCTTATTTCCCTTTATGGAAATAATTTTTTGTTGGGTCCTTTCCTTCGGTGTCATTTTTGTCGACGTCATACTGTGATATGAATGAAGTCACCGGTGAAGGAAATGTTTCGAACAGTTCATGTTTATTTCTATGGCTTTATTAGAAAAGTTATTTTATAAATAAATTTCACAACTTTAAAAGAATTCCTGTTGGGCTCAATTGATCCCAAAGTTTGTTGTCACAGCATATTAAATGAAAATTTGTATAATTTACAACATTGTATATACTGAGCGCGGAATTTTAAATTTCTATTATTATTTTCATTTTACGCAGGCATCTTATACTTTTAAACCTCTCAAAATTATAATAATACATTTTTGCCAAACTAATTTATTTAATATTCTGTTATTATATTCCGAGAACAACATATGTTGAATAAAATTTGGTAAATAATTCCAATAATTCAGATCCAACTTATTCTTAAGTTTTGGGGTGTTTTCAACCCGTTTTCTTCAAATCGAATATTCGTCGATAATATTTTATAATTTGAAGTTGCTATTTTTAGAAGAGAAACATAATACTAATGGTTAATTTTTGTGAAATTATGGCTTTCAACAATAAAAATGTTTCGCATTTCAGCCAAAACTTCAGACTGCTGTCCACATGGTAGCCCTTAGGCAAACGGGAACTGCAACTGCCATTCTCCGTGCTTTACTCGCCGCATCGACAAAAGAAATACGACTCCGCACCGACGGTGTAAGTAAAACTATTATTTACTATCTCGACCACACTCGTTTCTTAAAAAAGTAATTTATGATTGTATGTGCGCAACTATTTTTGTACTCGAAATATGTCATAATGCACTTTTTGCATATTTTTTTCTCTGAAGTATTAAAAAGTATCTTCACATAAAATGGGCCTTTATATTTTAAAATTTAATTTAAAAAAATATATATTAATGAAACACGCTTCATCGTTTCCAGACTTAGTTTGAATAAACGTTTTTGATAGTCTCTCTTCGGAAATTGTAGGATAAATAGTAGCGTAATGTTTAACATCTATAATTGAATCAGAAATTCTAAGTTATCTCTCCCAGTGCTGCCTGCTATCATTTGTTTGTTTTTACTGTTATAGTGTTGTGCTTCACTAATGCATTGTAAAGTTTGCCGCCATAAATTGATTGCAATTCATTTTTTTTGATCTGCCTTCAGCCAAAATAAAATCGTGATAAGGTTAATTTATAATGGCATCTGTTGTTAACGGTGTTGCCCATTATAATTCACCATGTTCCTTATAAATCATTTGTAAACAAGATGCCGTACTGATCGTTTATTTAAATTATTGACGTATACGTAGATTAAATGAATGAATTAACATAAAAAATGTATTTCATATGATATATATTGTGAAACGTTGTTGCCACCTGGCTTTTAGCCTACTTACGACCATTTAGGATAAATAAGTAAATAAATAATAGTTCAGCGATGTGACGAAAACTGAATGTTCCTTTACGCTCCATCCGGGACAGTTTGAATGCTTTTGAGTAGTTGATTTATGTGTGTTATTTATGAGTAGCAAGTTTTACAAGTTATCTTCGTTTTGAACGTTTAAAAATTGCCCAAACCTTATATCTCATCTCTAAGTATAAATCACTCTATCATCAGGAGCTTTAATGCTAACCTTCACTGCTACCGAAATGAAAAAAAAAAACCTTACGCGTCATAGCAGCTCCAAGGGTAAAGAGGGTTAGATGATATTTTGATAGCTCGTAATGATTAATGGCTACTAACATCTCAGGCATTCAGATTCAGAGGTGGTTCCGGAGCATTGTCTGTTTTAGACTTGACAGTTGCTCGCGAGAAGTGGATGAATTGTTGAGTGCATCGAGCGTGGCATTGAAGCGCGTGTCTTTGATGAGATGTTTTCGCCCACAGTTGTCCGAGGTAGGCGTATCTTAACCCTTTCTCCATTCTTTGCTTCGATTCTTTCAAAACTTAAAGTGCGTGTGGAAAATATGCGAGTATAGGATAACTTAGTTTCTGTACATCCGTGTATACGATCAAAGTAAATGTCGCAACAGGAATGGTTTCATGAAAAATGGATAATTTTGATAGTAATTGATCTTTCATTCTTCTTCGAAAGAGATTCACTTAGAAATAATGCTTAAAGTTTTTGTTGATACTTCATCTAATAATGAATTCAGCAGCATTTTGTCTAACATTACTTCGAATTGTTACAATACTACCGATGAATTAGGAGTTACATCACTATCACATGAAATTTTGAACGAGTAGTATCACAAGAATTTATAAAGTTTGCTTTACTTATAATTTAATGAACGTTTTTAGAAGATATTCATTTATTTTATAACTAATAAATATTTATTATCCACATGTTTCATGAAAGTCAATTGATTAAT
Organism: Tanypteryx hageni; assembly: GCA_028673005.1. Classification (NCBI taxonomy): domain Eukaryota; kingdom Metazoa; phylum Arthropoda; class Insecta; order Odonata; family Petaluridae; genus Tanypteryx; species Tanypteryx hageni. Next base: position 96,012,123 of record CM054112.1, on the reverse strand, counting down.
GCTCCTAAAAGCCGTGCTTTGTTACTGCGGCATACGCTCAAAACGTCACACGTATTTAATATAAAAGTTATATGACAAGTTTTATAGAGAATACGTTCCATTTAAAAACAGAGTGATAACCTCTATAGGCAAGAAATACGGGCGACTTATTGCCACTTTCTCCTTTTCTTTGCCGCCATAAACATTAAGGTTTCTGCGCGCGGAATACGTAAGTGCCGAATCGTAAACGTATAAGCGGAAATATGAAGGTCGTCTGGAAATGCTAGATGCATTCTTATTTGCTATCACTTCAAGCTCAGTAAAATTTTCAGAAATAAACTTATACTCGTCTTTTGATGAATAGACCCAATAGAGGATTATATATCTATTTTCTAATGAGTTTTGAAAGAGTAATTTAAATTTTAAATTTTTATTATTATCGATTTATCATATACTACTGTTAAACCATACATAATACTCTCAGCTAGCAATATATAATTATAAGCTTATTACTATATTACTATATCATCATCATAGGTAGTCTGTCCGTAGACAGGTCCGTGATTATTCTTGGTTAAACCTGGTTCTCCATATACTCCTATTTTCCGCTGTCCTCTTTATATCTTGATAACTCTCTTTCCCTTTCAAATCGTCTATCAGCTGAAACCTTTTCCTACCTCTTTCCCTTTTCCCATCTAGTTTTCCTTCTAACACATCTTTAATCATACTCTCTCTCCTCAGGTAATGTCCAACCCAGTTAGCCTTCCTCTTTCTGATAGTCTGTATAATCATTCGCTTCTCTCCTATTCTTCGTAGCACTTAATCGTTTTTCATCCTATCTGTCCATTTTATCTTCAGCATTCTCCTCCAAGTCCACATTTCAAAGCTTTCCAAGTATTTGATGTCATTTTTCCTTAGCGTCCATGTTTATATATATATATATATATACTGTATATATTACTATATTACTATAACTAGGGTCAGTAGTAATGCAGGATATATAATTTAATATTTAGAAAATATTTATAGTTCCTGCAAAAGAGAGATATTATTTTGTATAAAATCCGTATTTGAAAAATTTATTACAAATCTTTGTTGTCGTGTGACTGTGAAATTGACGAGTTAAATTCTAAACGAGTATTTTTGTACCATCAGTGTCGGCGCATCCGCTTTTTTGCTCCAAGTTTTAGTTGCGTCGCCACTTGCGTGGAAATTTCCAACGTCACATCTCATTTGGAAAAAGGGCAGAGGGCAGAATGGGGACACGATATGACCCGAATCTCTCAATGAAGAGCATTTTCCCGCGGAGTTGAATTTTTCCCGAAATAAAAAAGGAATTATTTTTGGCATGTTTCCTCTGATAGCGTGATTCACTCTTTTATTTTTTCTTTCGTTAAAGGTTAGTTTTACTGAATGATAAAATATACACAAAGCACTATCGACTGTTTATCGAGATTTCTCTCCTAAAGATCCCTCAATTATTTTATTCCAGTTCAACTGTGCAAGTGGGACCTGCACGGGTTTAATTGTACTCTCTGCTACTATACGCCACAGTTAAACCAGTATGTATTTCGCAGTCCATTCTTTCATTCCGACAAATAACGACTGCGGTGAACGAAGTCATTTTATTAACTGCTTGTTTTTTTGTTCGTATGTTTTTGTGGCTAATCAGCCTCTTGGCAGCGGTTCCAGGATTGAATACGGCGGAGGTCGGATTTTTCAATCTGGGATCGTCCCCTCCCCTACTTGTATTGTTTCAGGAGACCGCACAAGTCAGCGCTCCGTCCTTCGGAAGGTACGTTAAACAGTTGGCTCCCTTGGTGCTCTTCGTAAATTGTTGGCTAATGCCGGCACCGGGTTTGATTCTCCCGTTTTGTATGTGTTCGGAGTGGAAGGAGTAATGGCTATTATAATCCAAGAGGTTTATTATTCAGAAATTCCATACAAACAAACAATCAAACAGAAAGGATGAGGGATACCTGGTGCCCGCATTAGCTTGCTCTTTAAGAAGAGCACCAAAAAAGCCAACTGCGCAGGATTCCTACCGAAGGACGGAACGCTGACTCGCACGTCCCCTTAAACCGCACAAGTAGGTTACAGGACGATCACAGACTGAAAATTTTGACCTCTGCCGGATTTGAATCCGGGACTGCTGCGTGGAAGACCAGCGCTCTAACCCCCCCAACACAGCAACTTCCTCTATAAACTGCGTCTGCAGTCAGCATTATTAGAGAAAATAGAAATTACTCATTGTCAGTCAAAGATGAAAAGGAAGTTGTCTGTCGAGGCAAAACTTTTCCCCCATTAGCTTATTAGCAAAATTAAAATGGGAACCAAATACTTGGAACAACTCGAGTCCTTACGATGAATTTTAATGAACTCAGTAATGAACTTCTTGCTGAAATTACGAAAGTTAGCCATTTAAAATAGGTGATTAGAGAAGATTCTACAAACCTTTCTGTATTTGGTATATTTGGACTGAGCGATCCGTTACATTTACATCCACGCGCTCGGTTTAAACTGCTCAGGTCATAATTGCACAGTCATCTTTTCTGGATTTTCTTGATCTTGTGCAAGACGAAAAAATGGTCCGCACAGTCCAAAGTTTTTCCTTGAACATGCTTCGGTATAACTGAACAATTCCGGCCACCACAGTTAAACCGGACTAATAAACTGAGCGTATGTAGGACGCTTAAGAATCATAACGTTGAGCGAGTTAAATAAATATTCCAAAGTTATGTGTAATTAGCGATTTCATAAACATTTGATAAAAGATCCTATTTGGGATGAATTTTTGTTCTTAAGATCGTATACAGGTACATTTGTTATCTATTTGAATGATTTGTGATTGATCAATGATCTTTATTTGCGGCCATCAGCGACTTATTAATATAATTATAATTAAGAAGTGCGACCATCAAAGGATTATCGCGACCACAAGTAATCTCGCGGCATTTATATGAGAAAGATTTTGTCGAATAGATTTTCAAAAACGGCAATTTTTTCTTTTAATGTTAAACAAGAAAATCATATTTTTGCTGATCTTTAACAATCACCGATAACCTGAGCGGTTAATGGTTTTTATTTCGTATATAAACGGTTGGAGCAAAAGACGTTGCCACGGACTTTCATGGAGCATGCCGAAATTGGCGCATAAATGAAGAACAGTTGCTAATAAACACGAAACTCGACAAAAATACTTATATTCACCTTATAAATGTAATAAGCTCATGTACTAAATAACAAATGTTAACAATTAGTGCTGTCTTCTTTTTTATCTTATTTTGAAGCTAAATTAGTTCATCGATGGAGTCCCGTGGATTTAAAATACAACTATTTTCTCTATCGATAATAATGTTCAAAGAAAATTTACGTGCGTCCCGTAATTCCTCTTATAGCAGACAAAAGTATTTTTTAATATTAATAATATTTGTAGTCTCCGAAACGTTTTTCTGCGCCGCGAAAGTCAAATGTGCGTTCTTTGGGATACGCCCTTGATATCCCCGAGAGACTCGATAAAAGATGAAAATCCCAGGTAGTGGCCGATATATGACAAAACCGAAACTGATACGGCCTCTGAAGTATAATAAGGAGAAAGAAGGTCAAGATTCGGTTTGTTTTTTTTGGATCGCGAAATGCCATGGCTGGAGAGGGAAAGGTGGACACCCGGCATTCATTTCCTATCAATCTCTGCGGAGAATCGCATAACGCTCTCCCATTCCGTCATACTTCGAGACGCGACCCAGTTTAGAGGAGAAGCACTTCCGACGGTGACCCATCTCCAGACACGCCCCTAACGCTCAACTGTTTGCATCCGCCCCGGTGATCCAAAAAAGATCCGACTGAATCGGAACCGAACGAATCCGTGCGTGATTGGCGGATGGCCGAATGACACACTTTTGTGTTATTGGATGCGTGTCGGTCGAAAATGGCGGGATTTAATTCATTCAATACCGCGATTTCCTTTGCTATTCGTTGCGGAATGCAAATACGGCGAATTCGTATCAAATATGATTCGTTGCAGACCCATGGCACTTTTCTTCGGTGCAGGATAGAACTTTTTTTTAAACGGGTCAAAACTCGCTGTTGATTCAAGTCATTGTATTTTTTATTACCTTTCCTCGAGCTCTCGACTCAATATTTAATGTGCAATCAGCAAAAAATATAAAGTCTAGGGAAATTCTATTCAGATTCGAAATTTTTATAAAGAGCTGTTATAATGGTCCAAACTATCTGGCTTTTATAGTTTGGTTATAATAATATATTGCACATAAAAATGTTTAATGGAACCGTTTTATTCTGAGGAACTTTGTCTCTCCAATATACATAAAAATGTTAGGAAAACCAGACGCGCATTTTTGCAATAAAATCGACAGCAGGTATTAAAATTTCAATTTGATTTCATCCATAAAGCGAGTTCGATGTTTCTCTTTTGAAAAACTTTTATCCCCATTTCTAATTAATATAGGACAAAAAGAAGAATAAAATATTATATAATCTTGATAAAAGGTTCCTGTTAAATTACAAATCTTAGCATTTAGTTTGATGGATTGATTAGTAATCCATTTTCTGTCAGAATGTATATGGCACTATCATAGTTACGGTAAGAAATTGTGCTCTAGTTTATACGTAGATAAAGTTACGCCCCTTACGTGTCACCGCAAGTATTTTTATCATTTAGTTTCCCTCTTGAATGTTTCTACTCGTCTATTATTCCGTCATTTACCAGACTGACGATTCCACCTCGAGATTCCTCTGAAACGGAAGAAATACTTTATTATCGACAATTTTTGGGGACCAAACGAAATCATTCCGCGTTCTGACCCAATTCCTACGCAATGAATAAAAACGAAAACAAATTAAAATATCTCTTCCACAAGGCCATAGCGAACATTTTCCATTTTAATTCAATCTCCGGAGAGACCTCTCAGCGCCCCATTTATTTCATGAAATGGATGCCGATGGAAACCGAATGACCCAGAAACTTGTTTATTTTTCCTTCGATTGGAACGCAAAAGTTTGCTCGTGTATGAGTTTGTGTGTGTGCACATATATACCCATATATATGTAAACACACACATAGATGCATATACACATACAGTAAAACCTCCGATTATCTGCGCTAACAGGAACTTGAGTAAGAACGGATAATTGAAGAACACGGATAATCCGAAGTTCTATAGGCTAAAATTGATAATGCTTGTTAAATACTGTATAAATCTGTTTTTGTAAAAACAGATAGCAGCTTATAAATTCTTTTGGGTGGAATAAATGAGCAAAAAATATATTTTTTTACAATGACCATAATATCTGACCAACAAATCACCGATTTGTGTACACATGTAAAAGATGCGGCAGTAAGGTAGAAATTTTCTAAAGCATTCACTAACCCTTAGAGTAATCAGACATTGCTGAAAATTTAAGATGACCCTTGGTATATATATGAGAATCTCCCTAAAATAATAGGTAAAATTTAGCTTCATTTCTGGTGTAAATGTAGGTTAATCAGTTTACAATACATTTTTTGACAAAGAACTCTGTAGTCCCTTTTTCTGATACTGCAATTGTTTCATTTTTCTGATATATTGGTGAGTGCTTAATTATTCAGTGAAGTCCGTGTCTTCTTAATTTTTCATAACAGCGGGAAAATTCTAAATTGCTTCGTAACACCCGGATAACCCGCCGCACGGTTATTCCGCTCACGGAGAATCGGAATATTACTGTATATAAACATGTGTATGATAGAACAATTTTTGAAACGAGAAAAAAAATTTCATGTGTATGATATATATGTATATGTTTATATATATATATATATATATATATATATATATATATATATATATATATATATATTATATATATATATATATATATAAGAGGCAGAACTACATGCCTGTTAATGTTGTTAAAAACTTTTAGTTCACTAGTTCACCCTACTACGACTGACGCCATGTGTTCGCCATCCGGTTAGTTTGAGGTTTTCTGGGTAAGAGGCGTTCTAGGACCTGACGTATCTCTTCTTTCTTCAAAATCATTTCGAGGGATTGGACTGTCAGGCGCGGTTTTTTGGAGCCTTGCAACGCGTAGTTCGCGGAGAGGAAGGATATGGACTAAAGGAGCGGGGAGAAAATATATAATCCGAATGGCCTACGACTGCCCCTGACCCTATTCACCGTGACCTTTATAAAACAAGGATAGTCTCGGACATCTGAGGAAAGCTTAACCCCGATCATGTGGAGTGGGACTGGCTCTTTGTCTTTTTTCGAGGTCGATCTGTTCGAGTGCCTGGTTGATATATTAATGAACCCATCCCTGATGGTCAGCCGTAGTATCAATCTCCAAACGGCTGCCTGTTAGTGTCTCAGAGATCGCATGCTATCTTCTTGAGAGGCTCTTGCGCGGACGGTTGACGCTCTCGTAATGATGGTTGGAAACGTAGGATAGCCCCATTTCATCGGGGTCGGTCTTCTTTTCGTGTTGCCCTTCCTTCTATAAGGGGTATGGAAGGAGCATTCGACAAACAATCGTTTTCAAAATGGGTAGTGATTCATTAAATTAGCTAAATTCAGATTAGGGGGATCGATTTCACGCTCAGGTTCATGAGAGTCAATCACCATGGTCCTCTCGCACGAGCAACTCTGGTAGGAGCTGGATTTCGGCCGCACGAGCAGAATTATAATTCCTTCTACACATAAAATTGGCTTGACATATACGAGTATCTTTACAGCTATGAAACTTTTGGCTTTGGAAAGAGTAAAATGCTTAGAGTCAAATCACCGGAGGTGAAAATACCAGTCACCGAAACTTTTATATTAATCCATATATTTTATGTTTCTGTAGTTATTGTCCCCAATATTAATATTTAATTTCATTTCCGCTAACTTTTGTCCCATAATTACACATTTCTAAACAAAGCAGTATATACACGTCATTAATTTCATTGAATTCTTCTGTTGTGAAATATAAAATAATTTTTGATTAATTTATTGTAATCCTTTGGATATGTTATTTTTTTTCGAAAAATGTAATCATTTGTTGCGGACCTATCCGTGATCGTTATTTGATAATGATAAGGATACAGAATTTTGCATCATTTTTATCGTGCATTTTGAAAAGTTCCTTTATTAAAACTGTGTTTTAGTTTGTATTGCATATCTCATTGACCATTCAAAAACAAATCAATCTTTCTAGTATACTGAGAAACAACGTTTTTAATGTGGAAATACTCTTTATTCTTTAAATGTATTCTTTTCACAGTAGAGATGAAAAATGTGAGAATGCAACAGAATAATTGAGTAAGAAAAAGTATGTCGAGTTCTTGCGACATGATTCAAATACAATATTTCAACAAACAGATATTACTTTACGAGGCGAATTATTGGTCGCGGTGTCAATTATGTTTGTTCAATTTATAGTGGTCTTTAGGTCACTCCGAAGGACTTGTTTGGTAGCTGTCAAACTAGCTGGCCAGTTTGTATCAATGAAGCTAGATGATTAATATTTATGGGGTCGTGATTGTTGCCTCAGAAGGCTGTGTATCTATTCCTCGTCAATGAAGTTTTCACTTAGAACTTGTGGATACATATACAGCTCTGTTGACAGCTACTCAGTCTTATCGCGTTTTTGTGTTTTTACTTTAGCCGTGCGCAGCACTATATTTAGAATGTTTTTCGTTTTATTGGTTGTAAACATACCAAAAATTTATAATCCTTCATTTTTATGTCCTATGTATAATTTATTTAGTTAGTAACTGCAATATTCATGTCTATTTATCTAAAATTTCCATTATTTATTCCACGTTAATTCGATACATTCTTTGTTTCGATTAATTAATTTGTCTCATTGATTCAGTCTCAATGAGTCAATTTATATCAGCTTTGTAGGAAACATTTAAATTTATATTAATAAGCATAAATTAGCTAGTATTATCCAACTAAATGATCCGATTCTCTTTTTTTAATTTTATTTAACGTAATATGTGTATTCTGTTTAACGTGTTTTTTGTAGATATTATTGTGTTTTCCGAATGTTTTGTTATTCCATTAATTATTTTTCAGAACTCAATCCGGCCAAATTGGGCGCAATAACGGCAATGCTGAAGAAAAAAAAACGTTCGCAGGCCATTAAATTAGTACTGAGTGGCAAATAGTCCCACTCCGCATAATAGGGAATTAATTTAAAATGAAAACTTCTCTTGCCTCATCGACTTACACAGAATGTTTTTAAAATGCTAAGCTACCTCGCAGAAAATTCTCATCAAATTGTTTAACTTTTTTATCCGATCCGTGAGAGTATGAAGTTATTATTGAAAGAAATACTACGTAATTCGATCAATAACCATATCTCGGGCGAAAGTTGGTCTCGTTCATTAAAATTTATATCGTGCATAAAATGAAAATGTTTTACTTAATTTTTTATCTAAGTTAATTTGTAGTTCCATGGATTTATTACGTGTTTTTAGAATATCTTAAATTTAATAGAATAACTCAAAAGCGCATCCTAAATTACGTTATATGCTCATCAGTGGCGTAACTATCCTTTCATGGGCCCGGGTGCAAAATTGAGAAAGTGGGCCCCTAGCATATTAATTTCTAATTGAATTTTTTAAAAACAAAACATGTTAATGATAACGAAACACATTTTGCTTTATAAACGTTTTATAACATCATAAAAATACAAAATTGCATTCAAATATAAAATGTTTTTGTACATATGAAATATAAAACAAAATTTCCAATATTGATTGGCACAAATATCTTTATTTGAAAATTTTAAAACAAAACCTTTCAATGAAGATGAAACGTTTTGCTTTTTATAAATCTTGTTTGAATTTTTAGAAATACAGCGTTACATTAAAATATGTTTCACTTACAAACTTTAAATATTTTTTCCCTAACCTTTTCACTAGCAAAAACCTCTATAATTTTGGAAGTATCCAATTTTCTTGCTGTTTCATTTTCAATCGAAAGAACTACTAAGCCATTTAGTCGTTCTTCGGATATGGTACTTCGTAAATAACTTTTTATTATTTTCAGTTTCAAGAAACTTCGTACATTGGTATTCGTCGTTACTGGCAATGTTAGGAAAAGCATGGATATAGCATGTAGCTACATATGTGCATCTGAAAAATTAGGGGCTAGTTCACTATTATCAATGAGAAGAATGTCTGCCATTTCTTTAATACTTGTAATATTTTAAACTCCTTTTCAAAAATGGTTTTAAAAAACACCAGTTGAGACCCTAGATCTTGCGATAAGTCACTTTTATATTTTTCTACTATCTTTTTTATTCTGTGTGAATCTCTTCTGAGGTGCTTGTCAATAAACGCTTTGGTGTTATTATGGAAAAATATATCATGATTGTTCTAATACCTTCAAATTTCATTTTTATTTGCTCTGAAAATTTCTTTAGTGCGCAAAAATATATTTTGTATTTGAATTTAATAGGTTTAAACATAGGATTTTCCAAAAGAGCTCTATTTCGAACTGTTTACAATTTTGGCGCATAGACATATTTCACTAGCTTTTTCTTTAATTTTATAAAACTCTTCGTCCGTTTTCATTTCGGTTAAATGCTCTTGCAAAGTCTAAATAAAATCAAAAGCTCTTTGTAAATCGTAAGATTTGCTTGTAAAAATGTTGTTAAGGCGTCCGTTTTCTGCAATATACTTGTAAATATTACCACCATCAAAAAATTCAAAACAACCAATTTGTTTTAAAAGTACTTTTGCTTTAATGATTTACAGCGTTTTGGCACTTTTCAGTATGATCACATTTAGGGATTTCACCGCATCAACAAATCTATGTCTTGAAGCCTCTTAAGCTGTCTTTTTTAGAAGAAAAAACTGTGGCACATACACGTTTAAGTGGTTTTAGTGGTTTCTCGGAATTTGTTTTAATTAAATTCCATCTTATTACACTGCACTACAAATACATAAACTGAATCAATTACATCAAAAAAGTTGTTTAATTCTTCAATATTCGATGTAGCGTGCTTTGAAAGCAGATTTAAAACATGATTTGCGCAAATTATGTATGGTGCGTTTGGCTGAATATCCTGTATTCATTTTTGTACTCTATAGTACACACCACTCTTAACAGATGCCCCATCATAGGATTGCCCACGAACCTTCTCCAATCAATCTGAAATCTCCTTTAATTTTGTTCGTCATTCCTTCTGCATAATGATTTTCAACTGCAACGAACCCTAGAAGTGTTCGTTAATTTTCAATGCAGAGGCTTTATGGTATTCATTGTACACAATTGTTACATAACGGACAATTGAAGCTCAACTGATCGATTTTTGATGCATCTTGTGTTGTATCAACCAATACAGAAATAAAACTGCTGATTTGCATTCAGAAGTGATTTTTTTCCAAAACGGCGTTTGCTAATATTTCAATTATTTTGTTTGGAATTTTTGGCGATAAATACTTTATGGGTGAGTTTAAGAGTTGATCCAACCCGTCATCATACTTTGCTAATAGCTCTATAACTGAGAAAAATTTTCTGTTTGCTGATTTCTTATCCTCTCGATGACCAAGGAATGGAAAATACCTCAGAGCTAATGTGAGCGTAACATTGATTAATCTATCAATTACTCTTCTCCAGTATGAGGCTTCTTGTCTTATTTTGTGATCAATTTCATCAGAGATTTTTTTTCCTCCACGCCACTGACTCAGCGCTGCACAGCACTGTTTGTGATCAGAAGATTCTTCATGACGTTGAATTTTTCGAGATAAATATTGCCAATCTCTACTTCCATTGGCCATACTGTTTGGATCTTTCTTTGAGAATAACCAACATAATTGACACTAAACATAATCCTTCATTTTAGAATAACATAGCCAATCTCTTCTAATATGAATCCCAGCTTACGTGATTTGAAAATAATAACATTCATTGGATAATCTGTTATTTTGTTTAGGATCCTTAGGAAACGGTCCTTTTGGTTGATTTGGTCCACATAAAATAATCCTTCGTCTTTCATTTTCATTCACATCTTCGGAGTATAAAGCTTTATCTTTGTGGCATGTAGATAGTAAGTATCATCAGGTAATTCAACGTAATTTCTTAACTCATATAATGTATCCATTTCTAAAAGGCCTTCGAATTCATTCCCTACTGGAACAAAGGAAGGAAAGAAATAACTTTAGTCGTGGGAACTAGTTGCATTTCGAACAATATTGGTTAATCTGGATGACTTTCATGTTTACCAAAACTACGTCCCTAAAACTCTAAACCGGTGTCCATGTCCTGGCGACGCCAGTGGGGAGTGGACCCTGGTGCACTGCACCTCGGTAGTTACGCCACTGATACTCATTATTCTCAGTGTTTTGATGAGACAAATTTTCCCTGATTAGAAATTTCTCTGAGAAAGCACTTATGATTAGATTCTGCTACAAAAAACAGATTTTCGTACTAAATTTTTAAATGGAATATTAAAAACCCTCTTCAGGGTTCTTGTCCGAATTTTTTGAGATGTAAACAATTAGTCTTTGGTTTTCTTACCATGACCATGCAGTATATTAACATCGAACTACAGCCCGAATTTGGCCCTTGGCGCCCTCTTAGGCATCTTGTGTGTTACAAGGATAAATTGCTAGCCTATCATTAGGTGAATAATACTACGCATGCACACAGAAGGAAGGAGGGAAACTCGCCAATAACTTCCTCTTTTGAAAAACACCAAGAGGACACTGTCTAACGTCCTTTCCGAAGGACTGAATGCTGTTCTTTCATGTCCTCCTCACAACACGCACATCGGAAGCCCATTGTGTTTGTAACCCTGTTTACAAACTTGATATTATTTTAAATATTTTCTTCCATGAAACTTTTTTTTTCGATAAAAATCTCAGGAAAATTAATTTAACCTCGCATATTTGAAATTTTTAAAAAATAAAGCAAAAATTCTATATTGGCGATATAAAATTTTGTTTTGATTTAATTTTTTACATTTATTTATTTATTATTTTTAATTACATACATTTTGCGAGTTAAAGAAAAAGTAGCAATACAGTATTATTTATCACAAATAGTGTTGATATAAAATCTAAAACAAAAAATATGATTCTCGGAGAAGGATTAGGAAATCTAAAGAAAAGAGGAAAAATGAAACCACTACATCTGTAGATGCACACGAAAGCGACCCGAAACGATTTTAGTTCTAGTTATCCACGCTAGGGTCGTCCGCGTCGAATTTAGCCTCGCTAGTCGAGAAGGGCTTTCCTCGTTTTCTTTTCCTGAAGAACGTTTCCTTTTCTCGCAGGATCTTCCCCAATTCCCAATTCCTCTCTGCTCGTCGTCACGCGTGTCATGCCTCGCGAAATTGGAACACACATTTTTCAAGAGAGAGTAAGAGGGGGAAACGAGTCACACGCGACGCGATGTGTGACAAGGGACGTGCGCAAAAGTGTTTAAAAAGACGCGCGTGCTACGGAGACGAGGAGGGTGAATACCACCACGCACACTTGTCCACTTTCGAATCGTGTATTTCTTTCCGGAGCGAGGAACGCGTGGACTTAAAAAGCGTGCAGATGGAAGGAGGGGTGAGGTGACTGCGCGCGGGGGAAAACGAGTGGAGATTTTACGAAGGGTTTTCGGATATTTTTCTCCGGTAGGTATAACTCGGAAGAGTAAAGGGGGAGGAAAGAAAGATACTTTTTTATCATTTTTCTTTTAACCGGCTCTTCGCGTGTCAGACATCTCTGCCGTCGATGGCTATGGTCCCCGGCGCTGGTTGGTACGCGGCCTTCAGCCTACCGTCCCCCCCCCTACTCCCATCTCTCCCCCGCCTTCCCCGCCCCTTCATCTCACTCTCCCTCACTTACCCTATCCTCCCGCTCCCCCTCTCCCCGCCTCTCGCCCTCCCTTTCTCTCTCTCTCTACTACCCTCTCCCTCCCTGTAAGACCGACCCATCTATCTTAATCTCCCCTCCACTGGCCGTCCCCTTACCATCCCTTGATGTATAAAAGGGAAATATTACTATTGGACTTATTCCCAGGGTGCACTACCCTCCGACTGAAATGGACTCCGCCAGATTTAGATATTTTTTACCCTCTTCCAAGTACCAGATATTCCAATACACTACTTGTTTGGAGTTTCTTCTGCAAATGCGAGTAATGTGTCATATTTATCTTTAAAATAGCCGAGATATCTTAATGATATTTTAGTGGGAGTTGAATGTGAAAAATATTTTCCTTTAAAACATTCTTTGCCAGTCGAACGGAAAGTCTCATTTTGATGTTATATGATTGTACATTCGATAAAAATGAAAGAGTGAGGTAGTTCCTGACTAAATATCGATAGCCGTGGAAAGCGGTTCTCACCCCTTCGAGAATGTAGCCTAAATGTTTATGTATCCTACGGTAAACTCGGACGAAGGTTCTTTAAATTAATTTTTTAGTCGAAAATCAATATATTCGTGAATAAAATGATCGGGCTGCCAACATTGGTCCTATACGAGAAGCATCAAATTTTATAAAATTTGAAAGGTAACTAATAGTTTAGTTATATTTTTGAACATTTGAGTTAGTTTCACTTTTGATTGTTTTTGCATGATTCCTTCTGTTGCGATTAATAACGAAAATTACCTATCGCAGCATGGAAAGCGAACTGTGAACAACATTGGAATTTATGGTTAAGTGTATTAAATCAGTACAGTAGCCGGCAATTTCTTCATAAATCTTACTCGCTAAAAAGCACTGATTAATATTTAAAACCAAATATAGCATATCTGCCAACGACTGAAAACCTCAATATATCTTAAAACAGAAGCCGGAGGAAATACCGTGAGATATCAGGATATTCCCTTGAATTTAGACCAGGGACTTAAGCTTAAATCTCATGGGAACCGACAAAACAATTTCGAAGTATATGGTGCTTCTAACGTGATTTTAAGGAATCATCCACATTAACGTTTACTTTTTGCTTAAATCTTCTGACAAAAACTAAAATTGATATATAGTTATAATTTTAACTTTTACATTGTATCACATCTGTTTGTTGGTCCGTGTTGCTCTCCCTGTCCATCTAAAATATAATAAAAACCTTGAAATTCATTAAATGAACAAATAAGCCGTGCGAATGAGATCCATATTTTTTACATTTTCACAGAAGGCCAAAAACATAATGATTCCCTCGTCTCTGATCCGTTGCAATATCTACGTACTTCCACATATGGTGTAATGTTTTTAGGAATCAGCTGATTTTTAACAGTTAATTATCTTTTGGTTAAAAGGTCCATGATAAATAAAATAAATCAGTTTTCTGATAAGACTTTCTTCTTCGAGACAATAATTGAATAATATAAATTATAATTTAAATTCTGCCAACAAATCAGACCATTTTTACGATTATAGCATGAAAATGTACATGAATATTAATAGAACAACATCACATATTATCACCTATAGTTGGACGGCTGTTAAATTATTGAGAGACGTTATGGAATTCCATAATATGAAGGGAATGAGACGTTGGTAAAATGCAAACGAAAATTAAAACAACGCATAGTTGTAATAACACTTCGATTTAATCCACATAACAATTTATAACGACTACCGGTTTCGATGAACAATTATTCATCAAAACCGGTTGTTGTTATATAGCGTTATGTGGAATAAGTGTTATTAAAATTGTGTTGTTTTATTTTTGTTTTTATTTTAAAAACGATACATTTCCTTCATATGTTCACGAAATTTGAATCATTGTAGACGTAAACTGAATTCGAGTAGCCCACGATGTCAGCCGTTTAAATTATAAATTAACTTTTATAAGTAGGTACTTTTACAAAGTAAGTAAGTTAGTATATAATTAGGATAGTTAAGTTTATTTGACATGGTAATTAGCATTTGAGTTCAATTTCATCAATAGATTTCTGCCAATCAATGAGCTGACATTTATAATTTCAAGCAAAAAATTAGTAAATGGATCCCAAATCATTCTGAATACAGAATGATGAAATTTTTTATAGGTATCGTTTTTAATATTTTAAATTATTAATACTCTTTTGGGCATGAAAATGTATTCCTAGTTTTATTGTTGAAACGTTTTCTCAGATAATTAAGATCAGTTGAAATGCATAAATGTTGAATTAAGTTTCTGCTTCGTTCCAGTAGAAATATAAAATGTAGTATTTATGTTTCTTACAGACGATGAAATATTAAATCTTAATATTGTTTTCGAATAAAAAAATTAAGTACCTTTGTAAAAGACTCTAAAAGTTTAAAGCATAAATAATTTAACACAAAATAAACCAGAATCAATGAAACTCCGAAATATTTTACTGACAATTTTTCCGTCAAAATTGGTGATTTCTCTTCTAAAAATTCCATTGCTTCAAAACGACTCTCGTACAAAAGGTCCTAAGATTTTAATTTAACATGTTAATGTTTTTTATTCGCGTACACTAAAATACTTGACTCCTACTTAAAAATTCGAACGCTCTCAAGCGCTACGCTAGACTCCCTTCTTCGCCATAAATATAACTGATAGAATTCCTTTTCCCGTTTTAACCATGCCATCCATGTATTACAAAACCAAACAGAAGGGATGATAATACTTCTTTCTTTCTTACGCCACCTCCGATAAGTTCCAATAACATTCCCCTTTATTCTTTTCATCTCCGCCTCTAAACTCGCCCGCTCCTCCTTTGAAGACTTGACTCCATCTTGTTCCGATGTCTTCGCTCTCTCAGTCACTGGGATTTCTTCTCTCCTCCCTCCTCCTCGTCCGCCCCACACCAAAACCTTTCGGACGGAATTCCACCGAACCGATAAGCCAACCGTATCGACCCCGTAGACATTCACTTCAATATATGTGGTGTGTGCGTAAAGCATTTTGGAAGGGGGTTATTTTTCCATCACGGGGAATAAGACAAAAAATATATATAGAGAGAAAAAGAAAGACCTATGGGACGCCTTCGGAAAGGTTACGCCAAGGTCTTTTCCTCATTTCCTGTCAGATTTGGGGAGTGAAAAATCATTCTTTTATATATTTAATTTTTCATTGGCGGGAGAATCCACGGTGACACGGGGGAGCTTGTGTGTGCTGTTGGGCTGAGGATGGATCGTAGGAGTTGCCTCTGACTTTGTCATCAGCGCCGGTGGACTTTCGTTCTTAAAGGATTCAAACATGATTGGAAATATCGCTTCTGGTAATGATATCGCGACCTTATCCAAACAACGCAGCAACTATATTGGATTGCTATGTTCTCTTAACAACTTCGTCGGTTATAGAAAAATAAAAATTTAATAGTGTTTTTTAAGAAAGGGGGTTACTTTTAATAAAGGGTAGCTTAATGCATTAGGACTGGAAACAAATTATTTGTATTATTTCGACAAAAATCAATGCAAAATGGTATCCCTTTCATGCATATAGTTGTTTTTATCTGTGATCTTACGATGTCGTGGTCTTCGCCTCAAAACTAATACTATATTTATATACGAATAAGCACAAAACGTGCTGTTCATTGTATTAAACTCTATAAACACAAATTTTATTTCTATAAACATTGTGAAAAAGAGATTCTTATCATAGAAAAGGCAAGTTAACAGAAAATAATCAAGCTCGTCTTATGGCAATAAAAATTAAAAAACAAGCACTTAAGAAATAGAATCTTCTTTTGCTGACGCAATGTGAAAAAGCTCGTTTTATTTATTTAGATTTATTTGGAACTGTAAACTTTAATTTTTTATAAATTTAGTAATATATTTATATGACAGTAAGTATTTTAATCAAAAATTAACTAAAAATATTTAACTTTCTATTTATTATTATTTGCTCAGAATCGTAATTTCAAACATTTGAATGCACCTGCCACCCACCATTTTCTCCGAAATAATTCTTTGGCAGCGTAATAAATGATATTATAGATCACATCAATGCAAATTTCTTATCTCTTACCGCTTACTTGCTTTTTTGATTTAATTGATTGCACAGATGGATAGACAGAGCGAAACGAAAACTTATCTCAGGTATCTCGTATAGCCAGAACATGGTTATGAAAAACCAGATGTGCATTTCGACTACAAAGCAGCCGTCTTCAGCGGTAATTCATCGAAAATAGATTCTAAAAGGAACTATTCTTATAATACTCGTATATTTTTGGTGAATTACTACTGAAGACGACTGCTTGTAGCCGAAATGCGAATCTGTTTTTTATAACCTTGTTATGGCTATTGGAGAAACCTGAAATAAGTACTTTTTGAAATGATTATTCTTGAATAGAAAAAGCAGTTCTTCCAATATTGGCCCATGAAATTAGTGATCTTCGTTATTTAAATTTCATTGTGTCATAGCAATAAGTTCTGATCGATATTTCATTGGTGAACGAATACTTAGATTGAGCAAGATGGCTGAAAAGTTCTTGAACTAAGTAAGAAGTAAGAGTGACGTTTATTTAAATTGTTTCTAGACATCTTATGACAACTTTTACATGATCTCATAATAGTTCTGTAAGCACTTCGATATCAAAAAATCATTTATTATGGTCGGGCAAACAATAATCTTTATTCGACAGAAATCTTTCCGTGTGGTGCTGTAACAGAGTTGCTCACAGGCGTTTCTGGTCTTCATTGAGGTTGGGTAACCATCGGCCACATACCCATGTCAATTTGAGTTCACAACGGATGACGTGCTTCAAACTTTTTTTTAAATATTTCAAGGCTTTGTGATAGGAAATTCTTGGGTATGTGAGGTTTTCCCATGTTGATATCGAGAGCGTCTTTTATGTTTCCCTTTGTTGTGGCGGAGAAAGGACGTACAATGCAGAGATCGCCTTCCAAGTTTTCTCTCCCCCTTTTGAAATTTCTTGCCCACTTTTTCACAGTCGAATAACTGAGCAAATCACTTCCCAACATCTGCTCCATATTACAATAGATGCCTTTTCAGCAAAACCTTCCAGAAAAAGGTAGCGTATCACAGCTCGGCGCTCGAATTTCTCCATGTCAGTTGAGGGTTTGCGGAGTCGCACTTAGTGATTTTCTGAGGTTGAGTCGCTTATCATGACACTTCGTGCATTTTGTCACAACGTTTCTAGCTCGAAGTTATATAAACGAAATTCCCCTTCCCTCTCCCCTTCCTACTGAGACCGAGAACTTTTCAGCTACCCTCTTTCCCCCCCTCCACACACGAACACACTGATAGTTTCAATAGAGAAATTTTGCAAAAATCCCTCATTTGAAGGATAAATTTGCGGCGGAAAGGTAAGGGTTTTTTTATTTTGGAATAATGGAATATTTAATATGCATCGTATTTAACGCACTAATCGATATTTTAGCGAGCACTGATTTTAAATTTAGGCGATTTATTCATTCAGCATTATTAGATGAAGATAGATTACTATTTATTAGCTCCTGAATAACAAACTATACATTTTTCATTCGACGTAGTTAATATCCTGAACGAAGTTTAAATCATCCTCATTAAAATACTGTCTGTGCGAAAAGGACTCCAAGCTAACAAAATAATCAGGTTCGTTTCAATTTATTTATTTTTTCATGAAAAGTTATTCATGGTAGATAAACACGTCACTTATTATCTTTTACTATAATTTATTGTACGCGTTTAGGAGCGTGAACGTGATAATTTGCTCTTCAATGTCGCTTCCGTTAAAAAGATGTATTTAATCAGTAATCGCCGTTGACTTCTGCCTTCTGTAAGCATTTTAAAATTGTTCAGGAATTGATAAAAAATTTACTTAATATTTTATGAACTTCTGAGTTATTTCAATGTACTCTCGGATTTATTTAGAAGAGAACGATGTTTACGCTATACATCATTTTTGAATGGAATCAGTTCCATTTGTAAAATTTCTTACACCATAATTTTCAAGCCCATAAAATTAATCGCCGCTAGGGATTCAATGTTTGTGATGTAGATCCAATATATTATATTAATTTCTAGAAATTTCATTCATCCGAATATATTATTATGAATACATTCTGTAATGTCAGAATGCTTCCGTGCACAATTAAACGTTCATTCAGTGATAAATACGATTTATACACACATACAAATAAATGATTGCGGATATTGTTTATTCGTCTTCCCTTTCATCTTAAAGCCCTAAAAATAAAGCCGAAGGCTACGCTCCTCATCTGCTTAAATGCGATAGACTTTCGGTGTAACAGATCCTGTGCCGAAATCCAAATTTATCCGTGGTCCAAAAGGAGAGTTATTTATGTCCATAGCCCTCGCTCCCCTTGTTTCGTCATGTGTAACCGTCGCTTTAAATGATCAACAGTTGGAGACATTGGTATTAACGCGAATATTAAGTCCCCACCGTTACTATTGGAAAAAATCATTCATCACGCAGGGTTTGATTTTAGTTCATATCGAGACTATTTGGCTTAGCATGCCGCTCATCTACGGAAATATTTTTTTCCTTTATACGATTGAAAATTCTCGTCCAAAATCTTTTCGAAAAAGTGAGGTATATTTTATAAGTAATCTTATTTACACGAGGCAGTAAACATAGTTAAAAGTTTACATTATGAAAAATTATTTTTTGTAGACTGATATTTTAATCAATCCATTCTTTTCCAACTTATGGATATGTTACACGAATTACTTATTCTAAAGCATCTATATTTTTACAAAATTTTACTCGCGTTTAAAAATATCAATTGTAATTTATTACTTGTAGTACGTAATTAATTTTATTTAACATGTAAATGTTGCATTGACAGTTAATATATTTTTGCCTTCCGGAAGTTCAGATCTGTCAGGAGCATAGACATTTTGTCTTTGTTTTTCAAACTAACTTGCGCGTATTGGAATTATTCTCTCGAGGCAGCCATTTGCGTCACGGTCATTCCATAAATTGGCTCTCGGAATAATCGATGATTCTTTGTAGCGTTCAATCGAGCCGAGTGATTCCTCGCTCACTTTGAAGCGAGGCGGTCATATCTCCCTAAGTGCAAGCTAATTCGTGCTTTGCCCAATCGTTTCGGTTATTTACCGATCTTTTTTTATTGGTTAACGAACACTCTGCGTATTAAGGAATCCAAAAGATGACGTTCACTCAATTAAAACTCTCGACCGTTATTGGAGTTGAGCAAGCGATATATATATATATTCTAAAATCAAGTTCATTTACGTTATTGGATTAGAATACAAAGTTTTTCGCCCATTTTAAGACATTTATTCGCTCCAAAAATCAGTCAGAAATTTGAAAATTTTTCTCGGATCTCGATTTTAAGCTATATTTGCAAAAAATTCAGAGGCAGATATGGAAGCACTTGTTAATGAACTACGTGGCAGACTTTTTCAAAAGTATGATATTTTATCGTGAATTTTTTTGGATGTGAGAAATGCGTAACCATCTAGAGCAGGGTTTCCGAAATGGGGATCCACGACACTTGTAGAAAAATACCTTAGTATTAATTTAGAGAAGTGATAATTAATTAATTAGTAAGAATATAAAATAAATCAATTACCATGGAAACTACCCAGTTATCTGGTCAATCAAAGTAAATAACACATGCTCCCAGTCCACAGTGTATGGTCGAATGTGAAATCCACGTATGCAAGTAAAAATTCTCCAATAGGAGTCCAAAGATTGGAAAATATTGAAAAACCCTGATATATAGAATTGGAATTTTTTTCTTATCATCTTATAGTCAAGAAAATTTCGTATATATTTTTAGGCGTTCTTTACCAGCGAAGCGGTAATAGCGGAACACCTTATGGGCACATCTGGTCCATTCATCCACCGTAACTTTCATCTCCTAAACCACTGGATGGATTTTAATTAAATTAAGTATGAGTGATTGATATTAAAATTTATCGCCCAATTTTGATTTGAACTGAATCCATAAATTAGAACTTCCACTTCACATAATTACTTTAATAATAATAATAATAATTTTTATTCATTCTGGGACATATACATGTATGTATAGGATAGGTCAAATTGACTGTACAGAGTAAATGAGATTAGAAAATAGTACAAAACAATTACATGACAAGTAAACATTTAGGTACGACATTTTAAATTGATAACTCATTGAATTACATTAGTGTTTACCCATAAATTCATTTATTGAGTAAAAACGATTTTCTATCGGATATTCTTTCAAAGTCCGTTTAAATAGAGTGAGGTTATTAATGCTTTTTATTTTGCATGGTAGTTTATTATAAAATTTGGATCCTGCAAATGCAGGACTGTGTTTGTACATGTTAAGACTATGGAAGGAGGTCTTAAAGTCAAGTTTACCTCTCGTATTATAATTGTGTGCTTGACTATTAGTTTCCAGATTCAATAAAGTTTGATTATTTACAACAAATAGAATTGCATGAAATAAGTAGATGTAGGGCAAAGTGAGTAATTACAAGGACTTGAAATATTTTCTGCAACTTGTAGTCCTATTGACTTTTACCATAATTTGTATTGACCATTTTTGTAGTTTAAATAGTCAGTCAGCATGTCGAGAGTGCCCCCAGACTACAATGCCATATAGTCTATGCATAATAAACAGATCTTTCAATATTTGTTAAATTTATAATTCGTCTTAGAATATAACAAACAACAGCAACTTTACAGCTAATTGAGTTAATATGATTTTCCCAGTTAAAACAGTTATTGATAACTATGTCAAGGAACTTGGTATCAGGTTGGGAGGGAAGATCAAGATTAGAAATATCAAACTTGGGAGATATGGTAATATTTTTTTTGATGTGGATGCAATTGCATGAAACATGATTTTTTATAATGAATTTGTAACCTGGTATAATCACACCAAGAGACCATTTTATTAATGGCATGTTGACAGTGGTTAGTCACATCATTACTGGTGCTATTAATGAGATCTGCATACAAAAATAGTTCTCCATTATCAAGGAGGTTGGGGAGATCATTAGAATATATAACAGGAAAAGTAGGGGTCCTAAAATGGAACCCTGGGGGATATCTCTTGTTACTCTTTGAAAGTTAGAAGTATATTGAATTTTTGAGTAGGATGATTTAAGAGTTACTGCTTGTGTCCTATTAGTTAAAAATGATTTAATCCAATTTTTGGCAATTCCAGTTATACCATATGAATATAGCTTCCATAGTAGAATACCATGTTCAATAGAATCAAAAGCCTTAGAGAGATCATAGAAAATCCCTGTGATGTTTTCATGGTCGTCTAGACCCTGAAGTATGGAGTTAATAAATTTGTAGCTTGCCTTCCTTTAACAAACCCAAATTGGTTAGTACACAGAATATTGAATTTATAATAAAGGACATGATTCTATTATGCATTGCATATTCAAAAACTTTGGAAAAAATTGAAAGAATAGAAATGGATCTATAATTACCAATATCATATGGATCACCTCCTTTGAAAATGGGAACAACCTTAGCTATATTTAATTTCTGAGGAAATTTATCATAGATAAAAGATTCATTTACTAGGTATACAAGAACAGGAGCAATGCATTTTTTAACTTCTTCAGTAATTATTATGCCATGAATGCTGTCAACTTCACTAGAATGATTGGAGCTAATTTTGTTAAGGATCACCATTAATTCCTTTACATCAGTTGGACAGAGAAAAATTGAATTGAACTTACTTGTTTCTTGGGGACAAACATTTGAGAATGGGGAGGGATGATATTAGGTTGATTGCCCAAACTTAAAAAATAGTCATTGAGAGACTTTGCAATAGTACTTTGGTTGGTAACTAATTTCCCTCTAATGGTGATGGATTCTATACTAGACTTCATATTACATGTGGAGATATTATTTTGAATTATATTCCAAGCAGCTTTAGTTGGGTTGCTGGATTTTTTAATCATGCCCATCTTAAGAATTTTTTTTGTTTCCTGCACAAGCTTAGCATAATTTGCACTGTAAATAATAATAATTAGACTCAGATTTAGTTGACCTGTAATCATTATACAAATGTATCATCTGAATTGATAATGCACTAATTTCTGGGGTAACCCAATTTTTTTTCTTAGATTTAATGTTATTATTTAATACAACATTCTTTAAAGTAAAACACATTTCAAACTTGTGCATAAAAATCTTTAAGAAATTATCAAATTTATCATCAAGTTTACCTACTAAGTGAACTTCTGACCAATCATGAAGTAGAAAAAGATTACCAAATGTACTCTTTGCTTGTCCAGTAAACAATTGTTTCACGGACGGAGTGTATTGCTTGGGTTTAGTCCTTAACTCATAAGAAAATGAAGTCGACTGAGCAAAATGGTCAGAAATGCATGCATTGATCACAAAACTATTAATAACATTTAAATTTGAAAAAATATTATCTATAACAGTGGCTGATGTTTTACTAATTCTAGTAAATTCATGAATAGTAGGTCTTAAGTTATAGACTTTAAAACTTTAAATACATCTAGAAGTTGAAATTTCTGTGGACATTTAGAACTCAAATCAACATTGAAATCACCATACACAATCATTGAACGATTATTGTCACTAATAATATCTAGAGCTGTGGATAGTTTGCTAGTAAACATAGGAAAGTCACCATTTGGAGCCCTATAAACACATTATTGGAATTTTAGAGCTACCCAGTAACATGTCAATTGCACAGCATTCAAAATTAAATTCAGATAATAACTTTTTGACCTTGATTACAGCATGAGTTTTATATTCCTCCTTTACCAATATTAAACACCTCTATGTTTAGAATCTGGTCTACAGTAAAAGTCAGCTACAAAATAGCTACTTATTTAAATACTGGGAAGTTCATATAATGTAATCCAGTGCTCGGACACACAAATTATATCAGCATTTTGTGAGATTAGCCATAACTGTAGTTCATCCACTTTACTCCGAAGTGATTGAATATTCAAGTGAATTACAGTGAAATTCCTTGATGAAGTGGTGTGTTTCTTTAAGTACATACATATTATGATTTAAAGCGGAGTTAGAAGTAGTAGTATTAATACCTTAATTTACATACAGATTATGATTTAAAGTAGGATCACACCAATCCTGTTTATTTAGATTAGTTTCCCTGAATTTCTTGTTGAGATTCTAGTACCCAAGATAATTCAATACAAACAAGTTTTTTTACCAATTTTATTAAAATGTAAACCATGATTTGTGCGATACATTCTATCAAGCTTACCAATTTTAAGGAGAGAGACATTATCATAATATTTACAAATTTCATAAATGGTATCATTAAGTCTGCTAATTTCATTATTTACACAATAATAAACTTATACTCGTATCTCATTAAATGGCATCCGTCAAGCAACATTGAAATATCAGACTCTGTAGGTCTTATATGATCTGTAAGCTGTATAGGTATATTAAAAAATTTATTCGGATAGAGAAAAACATTTACAACAAAAAAGTCTGCAAAATTACATACCTACGAGTTATAGTTTCGGAGATAGAAATTCTAGAATATCCCTCGCAAAACATCGCATATTTTGTTTATATCGATCTCTTAGGCGGTTCTCTCGACAAACAACAATTAAAATCCATGTTTTTCTATCTCACGCCTTTATATGATCTATGAAGCATAGTTCAGGAAATTTATTCGGATAGAGGGCAAAATTTACTACAAGATAGTACTCAAGACCACATAATTATGAGTTATGGCTTCGGAAATAAAAATTCGAGAAAATCCCCAGCAAAACATCGCATATTCTGTTTACATAGATCGCGAAGACGGTTCTTTCAACAAACTACAATAAAAAATGCATATATTTCTCTCCCATGCTCTTATATGATCTGTGAGGCATAGATTAAAAAATTTATTTGGATAAAGAACATTTACTACAAGATAGTCCCAGAGATCAAATAAATGCGACTTATAGTTTCGGGGATAAAAATTGGAGAGTCATCCAATCTTTTGATACCGTTTCATACGTACGATATTTCCCATTAAGAATACCTTTGAAATCTCTGTGTATTCCATTTATGGAGTATACTTTTCCATCTTCTTTGACATAGGAAATAAATCGTTTGTAGTTAAGTCATATCCCAGGGGTGGTTCGATTCATTTTTAAATAGAGCTACATTTCTTCTTTGTATTTATAAACTATATCTATCTATGAAATATTTTGAATAAAAGCATAAAAATATTTTACTGGTAGTTTTAATGGTAGAATGTTCTAATTTAAGGTTTATAATGATGTTCTCGCAAAAATCCTCTTTTAAATACTATGTTATATCATATGTATGGCTTCTAATTATAAAAAATCCTTCCCACGGTTTTATGAACCCACGAAAATCCGCACTCTAGGCACTGATTGTAATTAGTTTGAAATTGTATATTGTTAAATATTTTTTAATATATTTTAATTTTTCTAATATAATTTATGAGCACTTAATTTGTAAAATTGGAATTTTAGAATTATATATTATGTTTTTCTTGCCACCTGGCCGGCTGGCCAAATTGCAATGTTTTTAAATAAATAAATAAAATTTGTGTACATCTGCTCCATAGTAACTACGAATCTTTTCTCTGATTTTCATCAAATATTGGAAATATTTGAAGAAGTAAAAACTTTTTCGGGTTGCAGTTTTCTTCATAAATCCATCATAGAGGCCACGCGAAGTTTATATATAACCAGGAGCAAAATTTATTCATATTTGAGATGCAAAAATAACTCGCTAATATCTACAAGTGTTGTTTCTCGATAGTACCGCTGTTTGCGTGAATAAAACGAGCGAGAATGTGTGCTCAACCTTCGGAAGCCAGCTCGAATTCTTTCCCTTTAGGATCCTCTTCCATGTACACTGATTTAAGTTATTCCGACTCCATCGCAGCTCTCTGCGAACGAAGCTAGGGAGAAACCCATAATTCGCGTCACAGAAGATTCGAGAACCAATTTTTTTCGCTCATTTGGAAACAAGCTACGTCCTATCCTCAGTCCATTCGCTTTCCTCCTCCTCCTCCTACTCCACCGCCACTCACGCAGTCCCTCCGTCCCCATCCTCCCTCTCGGCCCACCTTCCTCCTCTCCCCTCCATCTCCATTCACTCCCCATCCCCTCCGCCCGGCGGTGCAAACGCCCTCGCAGCACGCACAACCCCCTTATGCCCCACAAGGGAACGGAGGATGAGACTCCCTGGAGAGGCGGAGTAAATGAGGGGCGGGAGAAAGAGTGAGATATGAGGTGGGAGGAAGAGGAGGAGGGGAAAGAGGTGGACACGAAATTTGGTGGTCACCCACTCGGTTCGTCATTGCGCATTATTCTTACTCGTACGTCGGAATTCTAGACTACGGCAAGTGGAGAAAGAAACAGTCGCTGGCTGGGCATCTATCCCGAGCGACGTTATCTTTCGGAGGATCTTATTGACGGAGGAGCTATCTAAGAGACCTCCCTTATCTGGTTTTTGAGAATAAACGAAAAATGTTCCACCTCTGCAGTTTGGGGTCGAAAACGCACAATAGCAGGGAAAATCTGTTTCATTCATTTTTTTCTTTGTAATGGAAATTTTTTATTCAACACTTTCAATATTCTTCGATTTATTTCGTTTCATATATTAAAAACTTCCTTAAAATTTGTGGTTTGTTACGCATATTTTTAAATAACATTTTTATATTTAATTTTTCTATTTTTTCAATGTTCTCGAATGTTAACGTTATGAAAAAATAAATAATGAAATTCTCCCTGACTTTGATCATGACTCGAAATATAATCTAAATCAGGGAAAGCTCTCGCGAGTGATATGCTACATTCAATTCAATGTAGGGTCTTAGGTGCCAGTGACAAAATCTTGAGATTCAAAAGTTCGAAGTCTAAATAAAGCTCCCTTCTGGTATTTTACAAAATAAATATATGTAAAGTAAATAAAAGTTTAGTGTAGCACCAAATCATGATGGTAGATTGACATCATCAAAAGATAATTACATCAGCACGGTTTTGAGGAATGTGTTAGGGATCGCTCGTTCTTCTCTGTTGGTTTATTAGCACTGGCAATGAAAGCTAACAGATGATAAATGTGAAAATAGAAGAATCACGCTAATTATCCAGATTTTCCAAATTTGTAAACAAACTCTCCTGCAATTTTACATGTACTTATGCCATACCTATTTTTCCCAAAGATACGCATCTATGTTATTATACTATACGATACTATGTTTTATCAAAGTTAGACCAAATGTTTTATCTCTGCCTTGAGAGCGCTGCCTTGCGATTAGTCAATCAGTAAACAATTAATCTGTCATATCCTCTGCTCGATGTCTATTCTTTTTGTCAAGGATATTTGGATAATCGCAATAAATCAGAAATTTAGATATACACAAAATTTTTGGAGATTTATTCTATTTAAATTCTAAAATTTTAACTTAGTAAAAAAACAAAGATAAAAGTTGCTTTCTCTTAACTTCATACCGCTGAAGGAGCTATACCTGTAATCAGAATACTCATCGTTAAATAATACCTCTCTGGATAACTTAATTATATTCGGAACTTGTGTACGAACACAATTTTATTTAACTGTTAAGTTGAAATTGGAGCAAATTAAAAGTTTATGTCAAATTCTTAACTTTGGAAGGTATAATAACATGAAAGCATAATTACATGAAATTCTTTTATGGAATTCTTCTAATGTCTTCTGCTTTAAGTCTTCTTGGATCTCTGTACCTAGCAAACATTTTTTGTTAATCACACAGAAAAATACTTTTATATGAGCAGTTACGACAGGCGGATGAACCATAAGAGTGATATAAAGATTACATAATATAGAACACTTTAAACGCGCGTTATTGATGCACATTGCCCTTTCCATCCTTATGTAACCTGTAGATAGAAGTAAAGATCAAATTAAACCATGCATCACCGTTAAACCTCGAAATAAGTAATTAAAACCTCGTCTATTACATTCGTATCAATCTGCTGTTGGTTAAGTATTCAACGACCGTTAATCCTCTTCATCCAATATGAGGTCGTCCAGCTTTACCAACTCTCTTTTCGTTTCAATTCCACGGTTAAGTTTACACACTTCAATTTCAAGCGATTTCATTCCTATTCCTATTTGACGATAGGTTACCTTCCCTAAAACTTAAATTGATTTTGTGAAACCTAGTACTTTTAATTATTTATTTAAATTAATGCAAAAATTGACAAAATTCAAAGGTTTTAATCCTTTTCCTCGTGGACATTCCAAATTTCCTCCAATGCGGTGCGCAAAGTTTTCTCAGGATAATTATGAAAATAGGTATAAAAGTAATTTTCTATGGAAGTATCGTTCTGCAAAGACAACTAGGAGCGGGTTTCTGAAAATGCTACGTTTGCGGAAAAGAGACCATTGCAATAAACAACTAGCTAGCCAATCCTTCATTGAATACCCTTTTAAATTAGTTTATTATAATTAAATAGTTATATACATTACAAATCACTCATAATAACTGGGAAAATATAAATTAACCCTACCTTAAATGACACCATCTTCCATCGGCATGTCATTCTAGAGCAAACACTGCAATACAAACTCGAGAAGGACCGAAATGAAACTGTACGACGATGCAGACGCTTGTCTATTTGATGCTTATTTTCGATGTTCTTTTCTTGAATTTTGATACCTATGAAACGCATTTCCAAAATTTCAACTCATCAAATTGTAAGCTAAATTTTAAATGAAAATTAATTAAATTATTTTAATTTGAACATTATTTTATATTGTGGAAGGTGATTTAAGTTGAAAATTTATAATTTAATTTTGTGTTAATTTAGATATTAATTAGTTGTTTTTTATTTGATCATGGCTTCTTGGTAATATTTTGAATGAATTATAATGGGAACATTTCCGATTGCGATTTGTTAGCATATTTTTTCTCGACAAAGCGATGTTAAATTGCTTTTGTTATACCTTGTTATTCATTCTCTATCTCAATATTTACGTTGAATACAGCATAATATAACGAAAGCCCAAATAAATAATGAATTTGCAATATTTATCTTCGGGGAATAGTTTTCTTTTTAAAACTGTTGAGTTTACTGTCAAGAAGTAATTTTTTAAACCTGCCTTAACTAAGGAAAAAACGGTATTTAATTTATGAACAATACAAAAAAGTAGGAACTTTGCGAAAACTTAAATATACATTCTAATTTGGTTCCTTCACCTTCCTCGAGATTCGGAACTTGCTCTATAACTCATTTCTTGGATGAATTATTCTCAGCACGATCCTGAGACTAGATGATGCCTAGAAAAGTCTCCGTGAAATTAATGAAAAAGGAGTTGAAGGCGGAATATTGTTCGAATGACGAGATAATTCTGAGGAAGAAGGCAAGAGGAGTCCCCGTGAGGATTAATAAATTAAGATGGCATTTCGGTTATAGATGGTTTGAATAAAAGCTGTTTATGGTAAGGAGAAAGAGGTATCGAAGGGTGGAAAATATTTCCGTCATTAAAATCGTATCCTGAAGGACTCCTATTTGGAAGGGTACTGAAGCAATCGACTTATATATGTTTATGAGGAATAATTACTTCCACCATTCTTTGCTCTTACGGAATCTATCCAATCCTACCATTCCTCTTTTAGTTTCATTCTCTCTATTTTTCCATTACAATCATCGAGCCATTCTTTTCACCCTTTTTCATTCATTTTTCTCTCTCCTCCCCTTTTATTTCCTTTTTTCGGTTCTAATTCCTTTTCTACCATCCGTAACCGCTTCTTTTCATTTTCAGAATCTCATATCGCCATCTCGATCTCGTCCTCTTTCAATTCATTCAAAACCCCATTCCTCCTAACGATTCCGTCTCATTCAGCAGTTTTTTATATCCCTCCCAATTCGTCTCTGTCCCTGTCTCTCTTTTATCCTCAGTCCCCTTATATCTTTCTGTGAATTTCCTACCCTTAGCTCACAACAGTTCCCTCTTCCTATTTATATCCCTCGATCTCTACCCTATATCCCTGCATCAATCCCTCTTCTCTCTGGTCTCTCCCTCTCTCTCATATCCTGCATCTCATATATCCCTATCTTTCCCTCCTTAAACACACTCCGTTATCCTTTTCTCTCCTTTTATATTACAATCGTTTGACCCATTTCTTCTCCGCTCTTTCTCGCTTTATTCTTTATCTTTTACGTCGTCTCACATGTTATATCTCTCTTTTCAACTCTTTTAAAACCATAGAGCTCTTGGGTCATTAATTTTTGTCGTTTTCCTTCACTATCTTTCTAAGTGTCCCTATTTGAGGATATTTATTTGTGTTCTGCAATTTTTTATAAATGAATGAATGAATGAATTATTGGATGCTACAATTGCTTAGTTTTGATTTTGTTTCCTGATTGCATTATTGATCTCCACGATTCTACGGCTCATCCGGTGGAATTCACGTGTAGCAATATCGGTCCGTTTGCGTTCGTGGCTGAGTTGGCCGTTTCTGTGAAATTTTTCACAATCACCAAATGGCATTTATGTGAATTTCTCTGCTTTATTCACCCTCCCTCTAAATCTGTTAACTTTTCCATTGTTTTCCTCTTTTTATGCCCATCCTTCTTTTCCCCTCTATAACTCGCTATTGCTCTTTTACTTCTTTTATTTCCTCCATCCTTTCTCTCTCAGTCGGACTCATTCTTTCTCCCTTTTCTTTCCTTTTCTCTCTCTCTCTGCCTCGCATAAAAAAACAATCTTTCGTGGCGCACTGCAGAGGAGAAGATAGCGTCCTGAGTAACGGTAATTCTGAAAGGAATCTCGTGGTTCTCTCTCTCCTTCTTCCTTTCCCGTCTTGGGTCTTCCGCGTTCTCTATTCTCTATATTTGCTTAAAAAAGAGTGGGCACCTCCTGAATCTCTTTTTCTCCCTAACTCCCACACATGTTCCGACGTGTATGTGTCTTTAACTAAACGAACATATATGTACATATAATTGCGCGCGCACACACACACACACATATATATACTATATATATATATATATATATATATATATATATATATATATATATATATATATATATGGCTGAGGTGTGAGACGCACGGGTTTACTTAAGCTTTTGCACCTCCTAGCTGTCTGTTTCCCTCATTCTCTTTCACTCCGCCGCCTTTTACTCCAACCGCCTTTGTTTTTATTCGTCCCTTTTCGCTTTTTTTACATCCGTTAGACATTTGTCGACGAAATTTGTGGCATTTGAATCTGTGCCAAGCGCGTAAGTTCGACCAATAGGCGATGCGTCAGGTATCGATCTGTTTGAAGAGCTATCAATTTGAAGATCGTCCTTCCGCTCCTTCGCGCCGCTTCCGACGCTCAGCTCGCAGCATTTGTTTCTCGCCTGTGTCTTTTTCTCTTTCTACCTGGCGTCCCTTTTGCTCCTACGGACTTACTCGTATTTCTTCCGAAGAACGCTCTTCTGAATGTTTAATCTTAAGGATCTCCCCGTTTTATATCTATCTCCATTTGAAAGAGGGTCCTTTTTGTCTTCGAGATGGTAATTTCGGGATTTTGGGCGCTTCCTACGAGCCATTCGTGTCGCGAAAGGTATTATCTTCTCAGTCTGCGCTCTAGGATTTATAACCCGTACTTTTCATAATTGTTGAAAGAGAAACGTTAGAAAGGTTTAAGTCTCATGACACGGAGATCTGTTCCTAAGAAACTTAATTTGAATTATTAAAGCGATTTCCTTGTCTGAGATATTGTTTCTTTAGCGATTCTTTTGTTTTCGGACTCACAGGCTAAAATTTATGTTTGTTTATATTATCGTTGTAATCTAAGTATCTTAGACGATGATAATGACTATTTGAGATGCTGAAAAAAAACATATAGCTCTAGAATATTTAAAATAAGATATTAGTAATTTTTTATAATTGAAAATTTCTTGTATAGCTTAGATCAGTAACGATTCTTTCAATTTTATATTTTTGAGCGTTTCAATCAATTTCAATATTATAACACCGTCTCTATAGGAAAATCGATTTATTCTTTAATCAGAATGAATGATGATTTGAAACTTCGCTAGCTGAGCTATGTTTTTGAAGATATACATCATCAATCAATCCAGCGGTAGATCTTTAAGTAAAGTGTATTTTATCTTGGTTCTTAATAAAATCGTTTAGTATCTCATTCATTATTTAGCAAAAATAGAACTCATTCAAATGGTTTCCGCCATGATTAGAAAATTAAACGAGCAGATTAAAAGCTCAATTAGTTCTACCTAACCACCTTTCGCCTTAACAAATGAGCGACGAGAGGCTCTCAAGAGTTCGTAATATAATTCTTTTTCCATGTTTTTAATTTGCTTAATTGAAAATTCTACTCAACCTTGGGAAAAACAATCTTTTGGAACGCATTTCATCTTGCTGCTATGATAAGAGAGGATACAAAGGAAATCTTCCTAAGTTTGCCAAGAACCACCTATCTAGATGCTCTCTTATGAGAAATAGCGTCCTCAACAGTGTTAGAAAGCACTCCTTTAATCTTGAAATCCCTTGCCAACATAAGCGTGAATTTACATCTGGAGTTGCCTGGAAATTAAATGCAGCTTTCTTGTTACTCAACGTACTGAGAATTACATTGGTTGTGCGGTCAATGTTTTGAACTTTTATCTTTTGACAGCGTATTTTTGAAATTTTATTTTTTTTGTAATATTTAATATGCTTCAAAATAAACTTTTAATTACAATAAGTGATTGTAAACTATCAGGAACTTTTAAAGCTGAACAACACGAAACATTTTACCCTTTTATTGAATTGCTTTTGCGTACGACCCATTCATTCATCAATGATACGACAGCGAAACCTACTGAACGCTATAATAAATTGTTTTCATGCATAATCAATGGGGAATGTTTTGTAAATTATCACTTGTTCAAATACAAAAATAACGGAATAATCCTATAGTAGATTATCCAAAAAACAAATCTTTAATCGCGTCTCTTTTTTACTAGTTAAATATTGATTCGTATTATATTATTTCTTCTTAGAGAATCATGCAAACAAATCATTAACATTGTAAGATGAAATTTACGTATCTTTATTTTTTCTTACGCAAATAAAAAAAATGAATTTGAATTAGATAATGACATTCTTTCTTTTAAAATACTAGCCAAAGGTTTTACTAAAGCAAATAAATACTGTGGCATATTACTTAAATTTGAAAGTGGCGTCCATTTCAAAAATATTTCATATAAAATAAAATGTTGCCTTTGTAAGACGATGTAGCGTTGCCGTCAATATTCAGAGTAGAATATTTGTACACTTTAATATGTATTTTATGAGAAGATCTTACGGGAAGTAATTTATTGAGAAGAATTTCCAGAGAAGAGGCTTACAAGAAAAATTATATAAATTAAGCATCTTACCTGCGACCAAATTCATATTAATAAGGCAAATAATGGGATTTTTTGTTGATTAAATTTTTCTATTTATCTAAAATAGAACAAAGTTATCGATTATTTTTTACTCGCCATATTTTCGCGGTTTTAAAGTGATATTAATTGTCCGAAATGAGGCGATATTTACATTGTTTCCATTTAGCAACAAATTATGCGTTTCGATAGTTTACTTTTATTTCATTGATTTATGCGTGAGAATCGAAATGCAGTGTCTCGACGCAGGGAATGCAAAAGCGTGAATTTTACATGATAGCATCGACGCGCGGAATACAAACACGTGAATCCTGCGCGGTGGCGTTTATGAAGGGAATACAAACCGTCAAATTTATGCGATTATGTCGTTGCGGAGAATACAAAAAGCGCGAATTTTGCTATAGGTGGTACCGCATAGAAACTCAAGCGTTTCCTTATTCCCACGCTCATCGAAAAGTCGCGTCATTCCCCCACGTAGTTCGTCGCTCTTGTTTTTTTAAACCCCTTCCAGATAAAATAGGCGGCAAATCAGCATTCCGCATCGGCAAAAAATACGATTTTCCGCATCGTTTTCCACGCTGCCTCATCTACGAAAAAAAATCTGACTTTTTGGACATGTAGAAATTTTGTCTGAAAGAAGAGGAAAGTGAGAGATACGAAAGGATGAGACGCAAAGAGGCGTGCCACCTCTTATGGGTCACCGCGTAAGGCCTAGAGGGGGGAGGGTCAAAGGAAAAGTGAAGTCGGTGATATAGATGGAGAGCGAGGTGGAGAGTTGGGAGGAGGAAGGAAGTGGGGGCTGGGAGAGAGAGAAGTATGCGCGAGTGAAGTGGAGAGAGAGAGAAAGAGAGAGAGAGTGGAGAAAGAAAAAGTAAGGTCAGACAGTGGAGAATAGAAAGTTTTTTTTAAATGGCCGATGGTGAGTGAATGATAGAGAGAGGGAATGAGAAGAATATTGGGAGTTATGTGGCGAGGAGAGATGGAGAGAGGAGAATGGAGGAGGAACCAAGAGAAAAGGTTTTTTCTCTCTCTCTCTGTCTGAGGGGAAGAGGGGAAGAGAGGAAGAAAAGGGGTTGAAGGACGGACTATTCTGTCTGAATTGTGTCGAGAAGAGCGGTTGCGAAGCGGAGAGGGAGTGAAAAGAGAGGGAGGGGAGGCGTGGAAGTGGACGATAGTAGAAGTCGGGAAGGGATCAAATTGAATTTCGGAAATCTTCATTGGAATATCCGACCAGCCTCCTCTTTTCTCGACCCTAATCAGCTGTGTAACTGTTGGCGAAATAAACGGAGCGTATTGCGCGGTAGTCTTATTGGCCTCATGGAAGAACGGTCGTAAAGAAATTTGATTTTGAGAATGTTAGCGGGAAGATGGTCTGCGATTTGTGATATGATAAATTGCTGTTATACTCTTCAAATGAATCTGGCCTCCGTATTGATCCGGGTTGTTAATGGATTTGATGAGATTGTAGAAGCCTTGAACCTTCACCGTGAGGCAATCCGAT
Source organism: Tanypteryx hageni (assembly GCA_028673005.1). NCBI lineage: Eukaryota > Metazoa > Arthropoda > Insecta > Odonata > Petaluridae > Tanypteryx > Tanypteryx hageni. The sequence goes on along the minus strand of CM054112.1, from coordinate 95,977,411 downwards.
CGATTCGTCCTGCTGGAACGGAAATTTGCTGTTTGCTGATCATCAATCCATCTAGGAAATTTTTAAATTATTTAAAAAGATTCGTATGTCTTGGATTATAAAAAAAAATCCAGTCGTGTAAATGAATTGGAACCTAACTGACAAACATTTTCTGTTTATACGATCGATCATTCAGGCAAAGAGTAGACGTATCAAGATTCAAAGATAAATAGAGAACTTCAAAGGTTTATTTTCGGTTGCTTACCTAATAACTTGAATATAAATGACATACCCTGTCGTGTATTTTCAGAGACATTATTTTTATTTTCGTGCCTGTGAGGCTGATGGACCCATATTTTTCTGAGGAAAGAAATTTAATTTAAAATTTTAACTACATTTTATGGTCTTTTTTACGGAACTAGGTTAGCCTTCATTCATCATTAAAATTTTGGATGCGGCTGAAAATTTTTATATATCTTTGCCTGCAAAGATTAAGGGGTAGCAGCCGTTTTCAGTTAAATATCATAGCTTATGTTTAATATTCCAGGGAAGCATTTTGGCTTATCGACAACATTATTACTTTTATAAAGCTATTCGGCTGCATTGCTATTGAGAGAAATGAGAAAGCCATACGCGTGCGCATTCTACGATACAGTGAACACGCAGCGTATTAATATGAAAATAAATAGTTTAATTAAAACAGCACCCAATTTTAGAATTTACAAATTTCACAAAGTTCTCGTGAAATCCTTTCATCCCTTTTACCCAAACATTTTATCGGCGAGTTCCATTCAATCGGTATAGAAAATAAATATTACGAAATCGCAAAGCTTTAACAGCGAGAAAGACAAGACTCTCAACACTTTTTTTTTAACGGGGCACGGTTATAAGATAAATTTGGATGAACAAAAAGAAACGCTGAGAGGGCAATGAGAGGAAAAACCGAATATCAATTATCAGGTTCGGCAGAAGTCGGGTATAAAGGTTTATTGAAAGAGTGGAATGGAGATAGAAAGCAGGCGAGGGAAAGGATTATGAGAGAATGAAAGGAGGTTCCTTTTTCCCTCTCGCCATTGTGCATTTATTCCGGATTTAGAAGAAAAAAGAGTAGGCGTTCGAATTTTCTGGTAGCTAGACGGCGTAAATAGTAGGGCGAATTAAAAGAATCATATGCGTGAAGAGTGAAGTGAGGGAGTGAGTAATTGGGGGAATGCTTTGGAAAAGTTATTGTTAAAAGGTTATTAAACTTCGAACGTGTCAAAGTGATTGCATGAATTGCGCTGAAGATGTTATCGATACGGGTAATTCTGCTCAAGTGAATGGAATTTTGGGTACAGTAATCCATACTATTATCGAATATTTTTATGGAGTGTGGAATTTTGATAAATGATTTTCTAACAGTAACCGTGAAAATCTCGATATAATAATAGATGACAATGTTTAAAAAATGATAGCTTCGAATGTAATTGGCTGTATTAATATATTTTTTCGTGATAAAAATACCTCATAAAAATTAAATAATTGAGGAAATTGGCGGAATATATTTCGGATTATTATTTCGCTTGTATGTCACTAAAACCGCATTCGGAGTTTGTCTATTGGTCCACATAAATATTAGTCATCATAGATATTCGCAATGAAGTGCGTTGTAAATAGCACCAACAACTACACTTTTTCAGCATTTTTGCTGCAGAAGGATCGGTCAAATTAGCAATATACCTAATTCAATTTTCCATATCGTATTCGTAAATTTTACCGCCCATATAGAATCACACCATAACGTCGATATAGATTGGAGTCTCTAAATACATAACTATATGTACAAACTCCCTCACACACATATGCAACTATATAAAATTTTCGTTATATTATTGGCATCACTCGAGAATCTAGGTTGCTGACATTTTTGGATCTCTCAGAATAACTATTTAAGTGACAACTTTTTTTAAATCTAAAATCCATTGCAATAAGTTCCTGCCGAAACAAGCTACTGTAGACACAGCCAGTACGAAAAAAATGGCCTCCCCAATCGCCAACTCTAACGAGAGGGTAATGCGGGTTTTACGACGAGTTTTTAAGGATGGATTACAAGAAGGGTAAATGGGAGATAAGGGAGAGGGTCGGGTTTGAAGAGGTTAAGGGCAAAACGATTCAAGTCTAGGTTGGCATCGTAGGCGTGGGGGAAGAGGGGGTGGAGGAAAAGGGAGAAATATTGAAGGGTATGAGGAGAACAGGTCAATAGAGTTGTGCAGAGGCGAAGGGCGGAATAAGGAAGTTTTCGGATGTGGAGGTAGGGGGAGGCAGAAGGAGAAAGGGTGTGGAGAGAAAAAAAGATAGAAGGGGGGGGATATAGGGGTGAAGAGGCAGATTGGTAGTTGGGAAACCATGATGGCGGTGAGTTGAGGGAAAAGGGGGGAGGGTTGGTGGGTGTGTAGTCGATGGCCTTTCCACCCCGTTCCATGGGGATTCTCCAGATGGTAAGCATCTGTGTAAGGGAGATACCAAGCGCGTTGGAAGTTCGAGAAAGGGGTGAATGGGAGGCGGAGAAACGAAGAGGAGGGAGGGCGCTTAGGGGAGCGGAAGGAAGGTTCGAATTAAGGGGATGAAACGGAGCGCGGGGGCGGGAGGAGGAAATGATTACGGATTAGGAGAAGTAGGAACGGATTCGACGGAATCAAAGGTATAATTTTCGCGCCGTGCGTTCCCAAAGTGCCTTTAACTAGGAGACGCCGCTGATAGGAAAGCGGCCGTCGCAAAAGGGGGAGGGTTTCGTGAGGAGGTGTGTATTTCTGCTATCTTGATTGCTCCAAAGTGAGGGAGGGAAAAAAGAGTCGAAATACTCTTTTGACTCAACCTTTTGCGTGAATTAAAATGGACATAAAAATGCACGTAAACACATTCGGTTTTCTAAATTGACTCGTAAATTAACGGAATGAATTATGCCGGAAGGTTAAAACAGTTCATGAAAATACTTTTGCATGCATTTGATGACACGTATCATTAATATTATTTATTTCTTTGGATTCGTTTTCATGTTAGGTGAAGTGTTACAAGAAGCAAGTTAAAAAGACGAATTAAAATTGTAAGTCGAACTATTCTGTATGCTGAATACTTCATTACGTTATGCTAAATAAAAATTCGTTTCAATTAAGAGTAATTTAATCTGATGTTTTAAATTGCACAACCTAATTATTAGCTGACCTTTTAACATGATTTGAATATATGTACTAATAAGACAAACATTCGGTCCATGCTGTTTCCAACCGGATAAATCTTCCGTTGGTCAGCATATGTAATCATGAAATCGCGCCCATTTTTGCGAATTATTCACTTAATCTTCATTTCTTTCCAGAAATGCTGGGAGAATTCTGTAATCGGTGCAAATGGCGTCATATGTGCCTTAGTAATTGAAATAATCGGACGCAGGACGCGTAATAATTAATGCCATTTGGCGTGTACGTTAATGAATTCCTCTTTAAATTTACATTAAATGATACTTCATTATACGAAAACCTAGACCGTTATTTCTGCTTTATTAAGCATTAATAGACAGCAACGCTTCCCAATGAGGATTGTCTTATTGGTTTTCTTGTCGGTCCGATGGATACCTTCCTAAATGCAAATGATTAGATATTATTAAGTTATGAATATCCTCATTTATAGGCAATGGTTTTGAAGTAGTTTAAATTGTTATATATTAGGAAATATGAACTTTAGAAAAGTGGGTTGTAATGTAAGAGCACACATGTTAACCATATATAATTATTCTAGAAATATATTTGCGTTAAGTTAAATGAAAACTTTTTTGGTGTTTATTAAACATATACTAAAATTAATATACCTACGATGAAATGTGTCGTAAAATAATCATGCAATTTTTGTTGTGTAGATAAAATATATTTATCTGCCGTTAAAAATTTACGTGTAGTTTTCATATAATGCCCCTTATATGAACTTCATTAAACGGGAATAAACACTGTTATAATTTTAACGGGAAATCATTGTCAGATGTTAAATTATTGAAGTTATTTCTTTTGAATGCTAATTAATTTTATTCATAAACCGTTCGCAAATTTAATTAATTTTAAAGCGTAATTTCCAAACCAAATATGTATACTCAGGAAATCGAACAAAACAATCTCCATGATACTTGCCCCATTTCATTATCATTTTAGATTAAGCGTACAAATGTTGGAATATTCTCTTTTAATAAACTCGTTTCTGGTAACACCCATTTTCCTACGTGTTTTGTAGTTAACTCTCTATTGCAAATCGAATCATTTTACCTTCTAATGTAATGAGGTTACGTTCTCGTTAGCTTTAATTAATTTCCTTATTTCGCTGTATATCAGTTAATGAAGTATATTTGCGATATGGCTTAATTAATGAGTGTACACCAGGAGGCTTGACTGCTTCTTTCCCAATAAGGAAGGAAAATCCTCAAATGAAATTTCAGACAAATACTGTTGTTTAATGAATTAAAAACGTAATATTTTTTCTCATAAAAATATCTCCTAAAATAACTGTACTGTGAAAGCAATTAAGATATGTTGAAGCAATTAGACAGCTGAATTTTAAATTCGGCAAAACAGTCAAATGAGTATATATTACCGTTACGGTATTGAATCCCTTGTATTGGCTATTGACGGTTTTGACCATTAATGATTATGAAATGATACACTTATATGTACTTCAACAAAGAAATATAAAGACTATTTAAAGAGGTCAGTTATTAGAAATTAATGCCACGTTAATCTCTAGTTCAATTTTAAATTGTTATCAGCCATCAGAAACAATAAACATTAAAATGACTAAAAACATAATTATGAAAAGCGACTTTTGTATCTTTATGTGACCGATTTTTCTGATAGAATATTGGCTTTTATTATCCGGAAAATGTAGTTGCTTATATGATCAATAGCTTTTCGTGCTATGTAGTGTACCATGCACGGGAAATCGAGCGGGTGGGAGAAGCAAGAGTTTGGCTCGCTTCGATATAAATGTATGTGTGTATAAATGTGTGTGTGTGTGCATATACACATACAGGCATAAAAGTAATCCACCTCATAGCGCGCAACGTCGCTTAGAGAGCGTTCAATTTTAGGTTATGATGGAAAAATTAATGAACTGATGATGATATAACTTATAATCAATAATAAAAGAATCTAAAAGTTAGAAAAATACGAATCTGCTTTTGTTAGCAAATCAAATATGACAATTTAATATTTTAAAATAATTAAACTAACATGATGCGAATCTTAAAAAAGTTGAAATTTTTCTGCTGATATGAATTTTTTCAAATTGCTTCTTTTATTAACTTAAATACAATAAAATTGTGTTACTCCGCTCAGTATTTTTTATTTCAAAATTTATATTACATTTTACGTAGCATAATAAGATGGATATACTTTCACCAGCGGATTTTAATTAATTTGAATCAACTGATGTTGTTAACTATCTCATTTCATTTTCCTGAGAATTCTACGGAAAAAATATTCGTATAACGTAGCCAGAATTTTAGACTCAATGAAGATACTTTTGCTATTGGGTTTTACTAAACGGGTGGTACTTTTTCCGTTAACTTAAATAACGAAAATTCAGTATTTAGTGAATCATGAAGATCCGCATTACCTAAACGAACGGGAGAAATGCGTAGCAATTTCAGAGGCAGCCTTACCGACTGGATGGCTCCCAACAGGAATTTAAATTGACCTAGACTTTTTTCCAGCTTCATTACGTACCGCAATCATTTCCCTACAGATAAACCCTTTCATTCCTGGGAATTCTGCGCTCTCTGTCTCATCGCAGACACGTTAAGGTACTCGTATTTAAAAAAGTAAAAAAGGGCCCTGAGAGGGAGAAAAGAGGCTCTAAGCGGAGAATGGGTAGGTATGCCTGACAAGAAACCGAAGAAAATCACTTCCAAAGCACACCTCAAAGAGAGAACTCTTATAAGTCCATTTGGGTAGTCATGCGAGGAAAACAGTTCCGGCCAGAGATTCAAACTCCCATTACTACTGCCACCACGGGCAGAAAGAGTGTAGAGGAATAGGGAGAAAGAGGAAATGGAAGGAGTAGGGAGAGAATGAGAGAGAGAGAGAAGAGAGGTTATGGGGGAATCAGAAATCGGAATGAGAAATCGTTGGTATGGATGGGAATAAATAGGGGGAAAAGACTGCACGATGGGGGTCGGCGGGTAAAGGGGAGAGGAAGAAAATTTGTGTGGAGAATTTTCGGGAGAGAGAAGGGTACCTTGTGGAACTCCCTATATATAAATTTATATACAGAGGCACACACATAAAGGGTTGAGGGAGGGAGGAATGGTAGTGGGGAATTCACGTTGCGGTTTCGGAGAGTGGGGTTAAACTGCTGCCGATAGGTCCTAAAGGTTTAAAGAACCTAAAAATCCCATCGCATGCGGTGGAAAACCACTTCTTGCTAGCAGAAAGATATTTCCCTCTTCCTCTCACCATTCCTCCGCGTTACTCCGGAATGATGCACATCGAGTGCTGCCATTCCGTGAGAGGGTTAGAGGAAGAAGCGGAGGCGATAGGAAGGTCCCTCATCGAAGTGACGGTTTGAGGGATGGTTCTAACGAATCGAACGTCGGTCTTAGGGTCGCGTGCTCCTCGGTTCTGCGGTGGCGGAGGCGTTCGGGATTGAGTCCTGCAGACAGTATAGAGGCCGCTGGTGAAAAGGTTATGGTTTTTCCTTACGGAGGAGATTCTGCCTGCCAGCAGAAGGTCGACGGTTCTCCTCATCAGCATTCAGTGAGGGTCCCGTCCTCGCGCGTTTTTCGGACACTCATCGTTTATTCAAAGGTAAGGCCGTTGCTGAATTCATATGTGTCGAAAAAAACGGGAAGAGAGGTTTTTATTCTCGTTGTTTTATTTTTTTTTAATCGGGAAAGTCCAGGCGGCACGGTCGGGATTTCACGTACGTACGCTATCTGGCACGTGGTGCGAATGTTACGGTTTACTGTTACGAAATGCGTTCGCCCTCCTTATGATGACGGTGGTACGGTATCTATCTTATCACCGTCGGGCTCCGCCATGAATGCAAAAACCTTTGCTTTTAATTTTCGGAAAATAGGACTGAAAGAAAAATGGAGGAACGAGAATAAAAAGAACAGCAAGCGCCTGACAGGTTGGCTCAGTATCCCAAGATGGCGGTGATTCCTGTGAAAACGAACGCCATTTTGGATAGGCGGCTGTCTTTTTTTTTGTAAACAATGCGATATGGATCGTAGAAAATGATACTTTCTCAAATTAATCTTTCGTTGTTGGTGAAATTGAAATAGTTCTGCTGATGATGAATTTCGGTGTTCATATTTTAACGGTTAAGAAAAGGAGACTAATACAGTGTGCGCTGTGACTGTGCGTCTTTTCTTCTAGTAAATTTGATTGCCACCAATACTGTAATTTATTTATTATTTTATTTTGTATATATTTAGTTTTAAAAATCCTCATTCCTCAATTTACTATTCTAATTAAATAGTTTGGTGTTGTAATTTTTAAAATGTTATTTGTTAATATAGTTTTCTCTCTGCTGTACATGATTATGACAGTGTTGCACAGGTTATCGCTTCCTCCGAAAGTTGCCAATCTATTTTCTATGAAGCACAATCAGTTTATTGAAACGTTCATTAATTATGCATGTAAATTTATGCAATTAACCATCCAATTGATATTATTCAATTTAATGGTAATATCACCAAAATGAATTTTTTGATTTTCAGTCATAACGCTGAAAGCCGAATTTCTATTTGAGGAAAAGGGAATGAAAGTTGTATGTTAGTTAAAACCTTTCGGTGCGACATTCCGCAATTGCTCAACTTCGCAAATCGATTCAAATAAGACCAAGCAGATGTAATAATTGGAAAGCGGTATTGATGACTCGCAATTTAATTCTGAAGTTCGAAAAATATATTTTATATTAGTTTTGGAATTTACTTAGCTGGTTTTTCATCTCGCCATTGGCAGTCGAGGCACGTGAACGCGGCCTTCTCACGTTGAGACTCATTTCAAGAGCTGTGACAGGTGACCTATATTGGATCTGGTTCTCGCACCTAAGTGTTTGATATGTTTATTTGTTCTTCTTAAAAAAAGTGGAAAAAATTAAAAGGAGCTTGTCATCAGTTTCAACATTTTAGTACGTTTTCCTTTTCAAAATTTTAAGCATGTCTTCCGTCTGTTCAATGACTAACACAGCTCGTAATTAAAAACCTATTTCTACAAAATCGAATTTATTTTTCAAATCTCTCACCTTATGCATAAAAAACGTATCGGAGATGGGGAGAGAAAGTAAGTATGTTAAAAACATTTTCGTAGTTTTCTCCTTTTCCTTTTTCACATATTTTCCTGTCTTGTGTTTTCCCGTAAGCCTGTCGCTTACACGTAAAAAATATGTAACTGCTCTGAAGCTAAAATTTTCCCAAAGAAATTTTCAAGCTAGTTAATTAATGAATTCAATCTAAAATCTTTGAGTGGAGAAGTGAGTTGTTTCAAAAAGATTTTTATTTTAATTCCGTAAAAAGTTTCTTGATCAGAATTGTTCCAAACCAGCGGCCTTCAACGTGGGAATCACCTCCCCAAATATCAGGTGTATAAAAAAGTAACTCAGTTTGGCAATCTCTCATTGCTAAACATATGAAGAAATAAAGTTAGATATTTCCTTAAATGACCTTTGTATCTGCTAAATTGGTATTCTCGAATCTGACTGTAATTGAAATTAACCGGTGTCGTGGCTCGGGATTTATCAAAGAAAAGGTAAACAGATCCAGTATCCGTTATCCAATTACATCATTATTTGCATTTTTTAAATCGAGGAGTCATTTATCAATCAAACTCTACACTTATAAGGTAAAACAATTAAACTGAAGCGAATGTTCAGCACATATCAAAAGAATTTTTGTAATAGAATTCTTTTATAAACAAGCAGCTTCAAAGCAATAAATTGTGATTGTTTTACTTTCGTGTCAAATGCGATTAGAATATCGGTTTGGTTATTTAAAGAATTCCCTTCCAAAGGTTGGTAAGAAAGTACTATGAACAAAGGCATTCGAAAGTTCATTGAGACAGATTCAATGAGAATAACTCGATAAAATGGAGATTACGACACATTATGAGATGTAATGAAATTACTTTGTCACTTACACACAATTATTTATTCTATGATAATCCAAGAGATTTATTATCCAAAAATACACACACAATTATTTATTGATGATATTACGACACATATCTACAAGAAGTAAATCCGATGACACATGTTTCGCAAACAACAATGGCAAGAAATTTTGCAACGCAATGCTCGACAAATACGTTCTTATCGTAGAATGGTGGCTCCCAGGATGACACCACCTGCGACACAAAGGCGCTTGATGTGATGTCGTGCGTTTCATGGGAAGTACGGTTATAAAAAAGTCCAGCAAATGGGATTTCATGGTAAGAATGGATTAACTGCAAAAATTAAACTGAGCAAACCGAATAATGTAGATTCCTCATCTGCAGAAATTCATTCCCGCTATATCGTTTGAGCTTTAACAGTGCTTGGATTTCTCTTAAAATATTGGTTTCCTGCGCCGGATCATTGTAAAATGAAAACGCTTATTAAAGTTAAACGCTGAAAGTAATATTAACCGTCTTAAGGAATGACTTTCCGTTTGCTGAGATTTATACTCAAACCAAGGCATCGTTTTAGTCTGCCATTCTGCAAAAGCAACTCTCTAGTTCTTACTCTTGAAAATTCACGTATTTTTGAGAATCACTGGTTTGTCACGGAATTGCTCCGACTTAAATTCAATGTACTAATACGTGTGGAATGAGCCGAAGACTTCATTGTGGGATAGCCACCATGTGGAGTTCCCTACAGGTCGGTTCAAACAATTTAAGTGATAATGCAATTGACTAGCAGAGGCGGTATTCTGAGCGGTGTTTACGTTCCCTTTGATTAATTCATAACAGCTGAACCAATATAATTTTTAAAAATTTTACCTGTTGATAAGATACAATGGACATTTGGTCAAATTTTAAACTTTATTTCCTCAGTAGTTTAGCTGTAAGAAGTTGTCAGTGACTTTTTCATTCGCCAGGTGTATGTATACGTATGTCATTGTTGTAATTATAGCCTAAGTGTTTTTGTTAGTTGGTTGGTTTTTGGCGGACACTCGAAATAGGATCGCAAGTAACTCGAGATAGGATGATTCGATTTTGAACATTCTATCAGTATTTTGTTGGCGAGTCACCTAAAGAGGATTTTGGATAATCAACGTGTACAATAATGGCCCGTTTCATTCTTCCATCTGAATTATATGGGAAAGGGTGCCGCGTGCTTTTTCTTTGCATTTTAAAAATAATTGTACTCATCGTGCGAATTCGGGACTTGGCCCAAAGAACGCCTGAAGGAACTAAACTTTATTTATTTATTCCTACCGCCGAATTTCAATTACTTGTCGAATTGGTCCTTTGTTTCGAACATGAAATATTTACGTTTTTTTGAAGTGAAAATCTTTCGTAGCCGACGGAAACCGCATTGAATCGAAATTAATTAGTTTAAACCTAGATAGATAATTCTTATAAAAAGTTACACTAAGGATAATCTTGGGTCTAAAGAACTCCACAGAGGAAAATAAAAATTATATAGATTTTCCTAAACAATTTTATTTTTAATATATTATTTACGCTAATCTATCTCTCTAACACATATTTACGACTTGTAACGTGGAAATAATAATTTTTAAATGGCAATATAAATAAAAATATATCAAAAAAAGATTATATTACCCTGAAAGTAACAGAAATATAAAAGAAAAATATTAGACATTACGTAACCAAACCAAAGCTAAAAATAAATGCCAATCATATAAATGTACCAAAATTTCTTTCAATGGCGTTCTTGGAAAGCACACCTTCACCAGGTAATATGAGGTGGAATCGAACCATCCAAGCACTATCTCAGAAAAAGCACGGATCTGGCACCAACATCCTTGGTAAGGCAATTTAGAATACACGCAGCCACAACATGACCTTCGTAGTATCTATTAGAATACAAAGAAAGCAATATATATGGAGTTGTTTACTGCTGATTACCTATCTAGGGTCGATTTGGATTAAATGAAAACGAGAAAAAATCTTGACTTTGCTGTCGAAATGGTATTCTGGGAAGAATATTCAACTTACTTTTGCATATAAAGAGTTGAAGTCGTCTAAATTATGTTTTAAAAAATAATCTTTTACATATAATTATTCAATCTCTGTCCGTACTACCCCCCTTTTATCTTTTGAACAGTTTGTCATAGAGAAATTCTGTAAAGGCTATTTTGTTTCTGCCTACTAGGAGACCCCGGAAAAACTATTTTCGTTTATGGAAATGTCCCAGGTTCGACTCTAGGAGACAATTATATTTTCCCATATGTTTACACAGGAGTATCGATTTCCCAAGGTGCATTCATTTAATCATTAAAATACGTAAATATGGACTGAATTTCTCCGTTTTTGCTTTATTCGACGGCTAAAACTTTACATATATTATTATTGCGATTTTTAGATGATTCACGAAAGATTTTTCAGAAACACGCGTTTCTTTTCGAAATTTTATGACTTTTTTGTAATCTTTCCGGGTGTTGCCGAGGCGACCCTTATTGTTGACTCCGATTCAATCAGCGTCTATGAAACCTTCAAATAGACAAAAGAATTGCGTTCTTCGCTTGGCGCTTTTTATGAAGCATCGAAATTACAGTTGTAGCAACGTAAAAACCCTATAGATTGCAACGTTAATAACTGCAGATAATTATTATTCTGTAAACTGCGTGGACTAGGGGCATTTTTAATGATTGACCAAAAGAAAAAATCTTCTTTATTTATTTCAATACTGGATTGTTACCTCTTTCGTAAGGGAGAAGCAATTAAATGTACATATATAAATTATAAAAACAAGCACGAGATTCAAAATGTCAATCGTCAAATTTTATAAGGGGAAATGGGCCATTATTACTTTTAAATATGCATATTTCTGACTGACTTCGCAAAAGATTTTGCCGGTACCTCTAATTAACATTAAATTTCATTTCTATTTAACTAATTAATGGATAAATCTAAATTAATACATTGTGGAAGAAGTACTGTCAAGGCAACAGAGAGAGGGATATTGTCCATTAACAGCTAAATTAGCGCTAAAACAGTAACCCATGGTTGTTTGGGCTATTTCTCATTTTAATTAAAGTTTTAATTATGCAAAGAGTTTTTGTCCTATTTAAAAACCAAGCAAAACATAAATAAATCCATTGAATTTTATATGGGGTCGTATTTGACAGGCGTTTACGCTTCATGAAAAAAAGAAGCTGCAAATGTTCTGGGAAAAAAGGTCGGGGGATGCTGTTCTAAACGATGCCATTCATTCAAGATATGTAGGAAATGTAATATCCTCAGTTTAATTTGGCGCATATTCTGATGGACATTACATGCGTCATATTTTATTCATTGGAATTTGATTTTTATTTTTGTAATTCTTTCGAAAAAGCTAAAACGACGTTGGAAGTTGATTCAATCCAAACTCCGTTTTCTTATTAGGTATGAGAACGTACGTGTACACACGCAGATTTCACATATCATCGAATTCCTTTAGTTCACTTTTGTTAAATTAGTGTGCTTTAGAAATGCCGCCATTTCATAATCTAATTCTGTACAAATTCTGAAACTGAAATTCGAACATTAAATGAAATGACGTCGATGTTGGATCTCACGGCCATCTGTTTTATTTAGTATTTAGGTAGAATGTGTTTATCTTTGAGCGCGCTTATTTATATAAAAAGCGCGTGTATTGCAATAAAAAGCGTTTGATGTAAGATGTTTGTCCGCCTCCAGGCATTTTTCAGGCTCCTCACTGTCGAAAGTATTTGGATGAAATTTGTTTTTTTAGGATTTATAGTTGTACATAGTAGAAGACAAAAATGTCATAGTGGCGACAAAAATCTTCGGAAAAAAATGTACTTGATTTATGCTGTTATCCAACTTCCATCGCACTTACATTTATGTTCCGCTGGATGCATCAACATTGAAATAATATAATATTAAAACTCATTCATCTATAAAAGGGTTTGAAGCTTATCTTAACTGGCCATTAACCTTTGAAATACCAAGGTCCAAAACTACCATTAAGCACCAAGGGGGAGCCATTTTGGTCCGTATTTCATGTATGTATTTTTGCTATATATAGTAAACATTAATGAAATAAAACACACTATCTATTTTTTAATATAGGAGCTAGAGATATTGCAACATATTGGCAACAAAGTGTTACTCCTTAATGAGCAATTATTCCCAACCCACTCACCCCTCCTCTCCATTCCCTTCGCAAAACTGTAACCGTCATTTCCCCTCCACCGAGTTACCAACCAATCACCTAGCAGTCATGCCCGTGCACTGTCTTTCCTCCTTCCCCCACTCTTCTACCTCCCACTCCATCTTTCTCTCTTACATATACCCTTTTGGTTTTTTCTGTATCACCTGATGATGACGCTAAGCGTCGAAACCTAGGTCGTGTCCTAATAAAATAGTGGAAAATTACAAGATTTTTATTTAGTATTCAATATGGAATTATTCCACCACATCACACCTTCAACGGTTGAATTATCTATTTTTACTTACAAAACATTTATTTTATTTCAAAAATGCTCTAGGAAGTTATTACAAATAGTGAAAAATGAACTTTTGCATTATAATTTTTTTAGTGTTACAATTGCGACATGTAATTTACTTTAAGTTAGTACACGAATGATATGTGCATCAAGTCAAATCAATTTTCTGTGTTATCACTAGATGGTTCTGAAAGCGAAAAATCATAAAAAAGAAAAATATAAATGTTAGTTTAAAAATATTGTGAAAAGTAAGACCAAGGGGTGACTTATCTATGAATATGGGTAAATAAAGAAAAACTCTGAGCATACATATGAGAAAAAGATATTTATTTGTAAAATGCAATGTATGAAAGTCAGTTAGAAAAAACCAGTATCTATGACTTCGATATCCCGAAAAAATATTCAAAAATTGATGCTTGGACCAAAATGGTCACCCCTTGGTATTTCAAGGGTTGAGCAAAGCAAAGCGTGGAATACGATTTTATGTCGACAAATATATTTGCGTTTGAAATTAAATAATAATATCAACATTCAATATTTTTCAAGCAAAATTAATCATTGATTCCGGTATTAGGGTCAAATTAAATTCGTATTTCTGTATCTGCACCATTTATATTGGAAAATTTAATTGGCACTGCATCAGTTGTATGTTTTATTTCGATTTTATTGTTCGTAAATAGTAGATAAAAATGACGATAACCTTTTACGAAGAAATTACCATATAATTTGAATGTGTAGCGTAAACAATACTTCTTTTATTTTAAATGTTAATGTTTCTAGACATAATTTGAATACAAGTATCTAATCTATTATATCATTTGCTTGAAATCTCTGTGTGTCACGAACAATTTAATTTAATTTTTCGTCTATAAACGCTTTTGAGTCGAGAACGCTATTTCCAATTTGAATCATATTCTCAGGATTTATTTGGCTTTATCTCTTTTAAATTTTAAACCGTTCGAAGTCTACAGTAACGACATGGGGAATATATGAACCTTTATTCTTTCCATTTGAATAATATAGGAAGAGCTGAAATGTAGCATGCAAGTCTTTTTTCGTTGCCCTTTAAAACTTACTTATGATCGTCGTACAAACTCGGGGCTTGAACCAAAGAACGCCTAAAAGAATGATAATGTATTTTACTACCATTTATGTGCGAATGCGCGTCGAATCAGTCGACAAATTTGTTTTTAACGCCAAAATTGTACGCTTATTGGAATCGTTCTTCGACCTGGAAACTCTCATTTTTGGATTTTTCGCAAAATTACCTAATCCTAATGGGACTGGAATTTTGTATGGATTCTTTTGCTTACCTAAACGACTATATAGATGTAAAGAAAGAGGAAGGAAGGGAGGTATAGAAATAGAAAAGGGCGAGTGGAAAGAGATGAAGAGGAAGACGGAGAAAAAGGAGAGCGATGGATTAGGGGCGGATGGAGAGAGAAAGGAGAAGATGAGTGGGAGGGAGAGGGAGGCATGGAGAGGAAGGGAGGGAGAGGGAGGGCGAGAGAGAGGAAAGGAGGGAGAGGGAGGGCGAGAGGGAGAGAGAGGGAGGGATGAAGAGGAAGGGCGAGAGACAGGGAGGGAGGGAGTGTGCCCACAAGAGTGTTGTAAATATTGTATATTGTTTTCTCGTGCCAGGGCACGATCTATGTATTTTTGCTTAAGCAAATAAACGGTTTTACCGTCGTGTTTGTGGAAAAATTGTGTACGTTTTACATTACTTAACGTTATAATGTCAAAATACATAGCTTTATGATTGGCTTATTTATCGAAATGAAAGCAATTTTTTCACGCAGGCCAGGTCTCTTCTCTCCTCCCTTCAAAATATAAATTACTCCAACCTGACAAAATTCTACCCGGTTACTAAGTCATTCTTTTGCACTACTACTACAACTTGGTAAATTCTAATTTCAAATAAATTGCGAGGGTAGCTGCAGCGGACATGCTAGCACCTATAAATGCAGCGTCATATACCTTACGGGTAGAATGGTTATATCAACTCTGTAATTACGGTATCTGTTGCGCTTTCATCAATTATTAATGCTATTTGATTTTTTAAATTCTTAGTGCAAAAAAGCCCGGAAACGTTCCTTAATAATTTCATTTAATTTAGGGATGAGAAAAATCTGTATACGATTGTCAATTCCCAGTATCGGTACGGAATCTCAACCGTTCACAATTCACCATTGAAAATAAAATTAACTGAGTCAACACATAATCCCCATGATAAATAACGGTGTTTACGCATTGGAGCTCAGCGTCACTACAGATGTTACAAAAAACTGAAATGTACGCTTTACCCGCGAAACGTTTCACTCTCGCTCGAGTGATGATTTTCAATTGTTTAGCCGTGAGAATCAGCTCCTCAACGCTCCCGACAGATATCCTCAACACCCATTCAGTCTATCTTTCGTATCTACAATTTTTTTCCGTTGACACAACGCGATTGTGGCATTTATCTGTGGCGAAAATAATCCTCTGAGATAGTCGTTCTCCAAGCTCAATGTCATTAGTGTCGCGCCCATTCTATCGATTTCAGGCAAATGTGACAAAAAGTGAACACCAAAGTCAGTTTGGGGCGATAGGAATATGCTTTACCGATTATAATCTCGCAGCGATAAATACTGTGACCGTGCGAAACACTGTTATCTCGCAAACTTCGTCGGCGAATATTTAATTTTTTTTACCTGAAGTACATTTTTAATTCCACATTGATAACATTCTTTACCTTTTACGCACAAAGGTAAAAACATCCGAAAGCTGAAACGCGGTACTTTTCATATGTATTTTACAAAATAAATTCCATGAGTACTCGCAGAATATTTATAATTGTCAGCAAAATTTAGGCAACTATCCGTTATTTCCAAATTCTCTATCAATTGGCTCGTGTCCAAGTTTTCGTTTTTCAAGTTTCGTGACTCAGATCGCCCTGCATGAGCAATAAGAATAATCGTCATACACTAACATTATGGAAAAATTAGGATATTTTGTGTTAAGATTATGGAATCATCATCATTCGTGCCTTTAGCACGTATTTTCATTTAAAAATCGCGAAATAATAAACAATTGAAACGAGTTAAAATTTATCGAAAAACTACGAAGCACAACGTTAAAATACTTTCACGTTTTACTAAATTTCGTCTGTCAGTGTAATGACGCCATCATAAGTTTGTAGTTTAAAATCAGTGGAATAATAATATAGTCCTAGACATAAATAGAATATTTTATGTGTTAGGGTTAAGACGTCACCATAGGTTTACCTCGTTTGTTGACATTAACGATATTATGCAATATAGACCATTGATTCCCATTAAAAGCATTAAATCAATTCTATTGAAGTGTGAAAAATCAATTCCCATTAAAAAGGATTGGAGTCGTTGGTATGATAGTTAATATTTTTTGTTGTTGAAAACCGAAAAGCTTTTCATAATTTTATGATTAAAATGAAATTGTTACGCAAATTTAGCATGGATTTGAATTCTGTCTTCAAGAAAAATTAACTTCATTCTTTCTTCCAAAGTACGGTACATCTCTCGACTTTGTATCTTAATTGTAAATAATTTAAAAAGCAATTTTATAAAGCCCTGCGCCGTTTTCAATGCTTTTCCTAGGGGTGTTTAAAATTGGACATTGGGGTAAAATACCCCTTAAATATAAGTTTTTCTGGAATTTCGAATTTTTTTAGAGGTTGTACACAATGATTTATTTTTATGCTTAATTTCAGCTCTGTAGCACTTCTAGAAGTACCATAGGTTTTACATGATATATATCCTATATCATATCATTATAGACGTATCCTATATAGGTAAGGACCAACTATTTATAATGATATCAAGTCAATAAGATGATTCAAACAGAACTTATTGTGGTTACTTTCCGTTTAATTATTTATTTAATACTTATATTGGCTTTAATAGCTTTAAAGTCATCGCGGATATGTAGCTCTTTGTGTTCCCAAATTTCATTATTTAGCCTTATAAATAGTATAAATACATTCGAACGAAATTTTAAATTGATCACGCGTATTTGTGCGGCAAAAATAACGTGTGTACATATTAGAACATATGGAATCTGAGTCCAACAATAGTTGTTGCTATGGCAACACTCGTAATGGGAGATAAAAATTGTAAAATCGCCAGTATTTACGCGAAATTCTAATAAATACAATCGATAAGCAAAATTCTACTATAGAAATTAGAATTTTCATTCCTTTCCCCAGAGAATAGTACAAAACTCACTCCGATATTACAATTTTAAGATATTTTAATGTTCCAGAGAAAATAACCCTGCACGATGGATTTCAGATATCCCATCCTATCAAATGGGAAGAATAGTTCCTGGAATCGAACCCGGGACTTCAATATTTGCAACAAAAACTATCCCCGAAAGCTCGGCCTATGTAGCAAGAGATTTCCACCAAGTTTCATGAAAATCGGTCTATTGTTTCAAAAGTTAATAGGGGAGGACGGACAGACAGACAGACAAAACTATAAGCCTATTTCCATTCTGGAAAGTAGACTAAAATAATAAAATGTGTCATTTATTAAATTTGTTTATTTAATAAAATTTTATGAAATCAGCCAAGTTTTTCCATTATTGGTGGCTTGATTCCAGAATGAGTTCGTGCGTGACGTCAATGCTCAGAGGCCAAACAGACAATTACGTCCCTGAAGTAGAACTTTCCCATTCCCATACGGGGGCGATTGTGTTCTCAATGAGAGAATCAGCGGACCGAGATAGTTCGATAGAAGTTCCGGCGGCTTGGGATGTTGGAACCTATTTCACCGCATTACGTCGAGCCCGACCGATACTGGAAAATAACCTCTCCTACCCAGAAGGAAAAAGATTTGAGTGTCTGACTTCGGGGTCGCTCGCATCGGAAATGCCCAATAACCATTTGGCTAGAGACTACTTTTCCATTATGGTATTTTATTAGGTGTCCCGAGCTGTTCACTAAATTCGAAAAAAACCAACTGGAAAATTCAATATATGGTACATTTATTTATGGCATCTTGGGTCCTCATTTTGTCAGCTGTAGTGAAATAATTGAAGAGTTGAGAATTATAAGTGGGTTATCCACCATTTTTCCATTTTTCAGGAGAGTAAAAACAAACTCTTGTTTTACAATATAATTTTATGTAATCTATGTAACTGCTTTATGGTGTCACTTTTATACTCGTTAAGGTTAGATACCTGCTTTAGTAACACCAAGATGAAAGATGAAAATATATAAGCAAAATAAATATTTAATTAAGGCTTACTTAAACTGGACTATACAGGATTATAAGTGGACTTATTAAAAATGTGAAGTTTTGGATATGAAACATTTATTGAGTATTCAAATATTATTAAAATTATATAATGTTACATTCATATGATATTTACAATAAAAATATTACAGAATATTGTTCTTGTTACATTAGTATCTGATTACAAATGCGAACAAACAACGCTGTTTGCTTGGTCACTGTACTGGTGTACGGTACTTCATTCCTGACATAATAAGAAAGAAAGATACAGTATCATCATTTTTCCTTTTTCTTAACTAGTTACTGTTTTTGTACTTGCTCACTCCATTCAGCTATCTCTGCTTCTGCCTCGTATCTGTCATGGTAGGTTTCCTTCTCGACCAGTTTATCATAATATTTAAAAAATTACTGCCAGAAAGTCTTTTTGTCATGTGGAATATAATCTTGCTGGCTCTTCAGGTCCTTTATTTTTGCAGGGTTAATGGAAACTGATTCTTTGTTTCTCCTCTTAAGCCCTGGCAAAAATCTTGGACGTCCTGGTATCATAAAGGATTTGCAGGTTTCAATATCTGAGTGTATTGTTTTTTACTTTACCAGGAATGGATTGTCAGCATCTATTCTTGTCTCTGTAATCTCTCTCATTCATATATTTTCTGCACTCTTTGGCCTTTGGAAAGCCTCTTTACCTAGCATCTGGAAGTCATAAACATTGTTCCCGTTAATCTGCAGAACATGGAACGGTTTCTCGTTGCGAGCGTTCCGAATGATCTCTATCCAGTCTTCTGGAGTCTGGATAAGATTAATGTGAGTTTTCTTGCAGCGTTCAATGTGACTAAAGTCACTGAAAAGGAACCGGTGTCTGATTGTTTTTGCAAACTTCTCTGTATAAGGAAAGACCAGATAGCTAGTATAAAAAGTTTTTATTCTGTACAGCACAACCATCACTCCAGAAAATCAGTTACTGTACTGGTAAGACCCTCTCTATTTTAAGAACCTTCAGTACTTCGTACAAAGCAGAACACACCTCATTTGTCCCTCATTTTGCTTGACCCTCCACCATGATTGCTTCTTCACTAGAACACACATGTACTCCATTATAAATCCAGAGTTGCCTCTGATAAAAGGCCTGCGAATGGCTTAAATAGGGAACTGGCAAATTCTGCTGCATCTCACACATCAACACCTCAATATTCTTCTGAGTTTTCGAAGCCTTAAAATTTGCATGCAGGTTTTTGTAGGCATTATTTAACTTCTTTACATGAATCTCTTTTTGTTGGATGAGTTTCTTCCGTTCATCAGCTGCCAGATCTGAGTTTATGAGAGATGATGCAAGTTTGTCACATGTTTCACGTGTCACTACGTGGGCTACCAAAGCTCATGTAAAAATACATCTTTGTAGACCCATTCCTTTATGGGGCCAACTGATGTTTCCTCCATATACAGGGAGTACATTTTATTCAAGTTTAGTGTTGGTACTTCCGGTGTGGATTGCTTGTTCTTGAATAGTGACTTTGATCAAGTGGGAATCTAGAAATATGTTGTCTTACCTCATATCTTTTTTCATCGGAAATTGTTTTTTTAACATGCTTTCCCCTTTTGTCAAAGGCCAAATTTGGATCATCAGCCTTACTGCTTTCCGCAGTTTCTCTAGTCTTCTTTTAGATATAAAGAAAAGTGCTAATAAAGCATTCATGCAGACTTTTCATTTTGTTTGTTTTGGTTATATGATTTAGGAGTAGACCTCCTATTGGCTGCTTGGGTCTTAGCCCCACTTCTAATTCTAATAAACTGGCAATGTTTACACTATAAATGGTAGATAGCCCACTCGTAATTCTGTCAATGTAGCTGTGTTTAGAATTCTTAATGCACATTTTTAGTGGTAGGATTGGGCTAAGAGCCATTCCAAAGGCAGACTTGAATTTACCGCATAAAAGTACATAAGAAGGAAGAGAAAACTCACTTTTGGTAATTTGGTTGATAGCCCACTTACAATTCTCAACCCTTCAATTAAGTGTAAAAATTAAACTCTGAAGTAATCATATCTCAATTAACATAAAATTTTGCCAATAAGATAGATCAGGATCATTATAATTTCACATATACCAATTTACAGATAAATTATGTTTTTGAAGTGTATATTTGGGACGCATGCATGTAGTCGTATGCTTTAACAATTTAATGATAAGAACAGATAAGAAGGAATATGTTACTTGTAATCTTTTATATATAATTACTCATTGTGTCCGGCCGTCTGTCCGGCCGTCGTCTGTTCGTCCTCCCTTTTATCTCTTGAACAGTTTGTCCTAGAGAAATGCTGTAAACGCTATTTTGTTTCTGCCAACTAGGGAACCCCGGAAAAACTATTTTCGTTTATGGAAGTGTCCCGGGTTTGACTCTAGGAGGCAATTACATTTTTCCCATATGTTTACACAGGAGTTTTGATTTTTCAAGGTGCATTCATTCATTCATTAAAATACGTAATTATGGACCGAATTAGTTCGTTTTTGCTTTATTCGACGGCTAAAACTTTACATATCTTATTCTTGCGATTTTTAGATGCTACACGGAAATATTTGTCAGAAACACGCGTTTCTTTTCGAAATTTTATGACTTTTCCGGGTGTTGCCAAAGCGACCCTTATTGTAGTCTCCGATTGAATGAGTGTCTATATTAATCCTTAAAATATATGAAAATATTGCGTTATTTGCTTCGTGCTTTTCATGAAGCATCGGAATTATAGTTTTCAAACATTATTGATTGCAACGTAATAATAGCAGATTATTATTATTCAGTAAGCTGCGTGTGGACTCGGGGCATTTTTAACGGTTGACCAAAAAAATCTTTTCTTTATTTCAATACTGAAATGTTACCTTTTCGTAAGGGATAACAATTAAAGTTGCACATAGCTATAAATTATGAAAACAAGCATGATATTCAAAATATCATTTGTCTAATTTTATAAGGAGAAATGGGCTATTATTACTCTTAAATATATAGATTTATGACTGATATCGCAAAAGCTTTTGCAGTTACCACTGGTTTATATTAAATTCTCGTACTTATTATTCTTTGAAAGCGTTTATTCGTATATTTAGAATGTAAAAATTTCTTTCCAAATAGCAACAAAAGTAACTAAATCCTTATTTATTTTCCAAAGTAAACAATAGTCCATACCGTTATATATCAGAAACAATTTTGTCATCAAAGATAAAATTTTATTTTTTCATTCTCCCTTCCGTTTACGTTCATAATTCGTGCCATGAACCTTAAATGCAAATGCGACTTACACCAAGCCCATCCTTGTGTTGTTTACATATTGAAAATTGTTATCATTACATATCGACGTTTTTTACAGAGGATATAATATATAGGAGGATACTAATGTTTAGACCTTTCCAGATGAGCTGGAGATTAGAATTTTTTTTCATAGGTAGAATTTTGTGCAAAACCGACTATAAAAAACGAAAATCTTAAAAAAGTGGAACAATGCGGCCGCTAAAAATTCGCAATTGTTTAAATAAATTTTCAAGGTTTATGTATTTCCAAATGCGCTACGGAGCTGAATTTTTTTTAGAAGTAGGGGATGTAAAAAAACGAAATAGGGATTATAGAAATTTTGATATTTTCATTTGTTTGGCAGTTAAAAATTCTTAAAGTTTAAACAAATAGCTAAATGCTTAGACACTACGCCGCAAGTTAGGAAGCTGAAATTTTTAAATTATTTAGAGGTTAGTTTATGTGAACGAATATACACATTTCAATTTATCAATAAAATTGTTATTTGGCCGTTAAAAATTATTTAAATTTAAACAATTAGATAAATGTTATTTCACTTCTAATTGTACTATAAATATAAAATTTGGCAAAAATTTGTGGCATTATTAAATCAATGTGCAAAAATTTTAATATTTCGAAAATTGCAATAATTAATTATTGTTTTACTTCATTATTGTTCCATAATGAAAAAACGAAAACCCGTCCAGAGGAGAAATCTTTAGAATTAAAGAAATATTTCTCATGATGAAATATCTCTGAAAAATTAATATTTTTTCCAAGGTGAGATTAAATGCTTGCAGTATGCAAGCACTTTCTACTAGTATAATATCTTCATGCCTATTTCACTTCTTCATTGATTTAGAAATTAATGAAAATTAAAAATCATGAAATGTTATTCATTTCAGTCTTGTCAAAAATTTTGACCGAAATGTTTTTCTTTCTCTCTCTCCCGCTTTCTCATTCTCTTTCAATATTGACCACTCCTTCGTCTTTTCTTTCCTAATTCAGTTCCTTTCTGCAAGACTTCCTCTTAATCTTTCCCACGTTCTCATATTTTCAACATCTGTAAATTAACCTACAAAATGTCGATGCGAAATTTTTTTATTGTCCTAAATTCGTTCTAATTGTATCTGATGTTGGTTCATTAGCTTCAGTTAAATCAAGAAATCTATCATTCTTTCTTCACCGAGACAATTGCTAACTTTATGGCGTCATTAAGACATATAATAGAACAAAACATTTACGGACAGATAAGCGAATAATTAATATTTCGTTATTATTAAGGAATTAAAGGTGCGCTTTTACTATCCATATGTGATCAATGCCAACAATTTCGTTTCTATGACGCTAAACTATTTAATGTATAAAAATCGTGAAAATCTTATTAAAGCGTAATTTTTGGGTTATGTCGGCCGACATTTAAACTTTCACAATTATGAACTTAGTCTTCATACTTATCCGTCAAATATCACGTCAATATCTTGACTGCAAGATATTTTAAAATGGCAACAAAGGAAGGACTGTACGCTGGATTTTAGCTCTTCCCATATTATTCTAATGGAGAAAGAATACGCTCCTGGAATCAAACACATGAACTCAATGCAGACGTGGAGCTGCTTAAAATTTAACGATGATACTTTTGAATAATTTGTGAAAGTTTAAACCAAAGAGAATGAAAACTTTTCGATTTTTAAGCGTTCATTTTTTTTTCTCGCGAAGGGTTTAAATCATTTCCTGACACACTGAAATTGGAAACCTTGGACCCGAACCGATTGTCCAGAGAATATAGATTGTCCGGATAGATGCCTTAATTTCGCGGAAAATGAAAACTATTCTTATTTATATATTATTATGATACTGACTTTAAACTACGACGTAAACTTATGATGACGCCATTGTATCTACTAACACACGAAATTTAGTAAAATATGAAAAGCATTTTAATGTTGTGTTTTGTAATTTTTCGAGAAATTTTAACTCTTTTCAATATGTTAAATATAATGGCGTCATTTCTATTTCGCGATTTTTAAATCCAAACACATGCCAAAGGCACAGATGATGATGCCATAATCTTAACATAAAATATCCTACCTTTTCGATAATTTTAGTGTATAGGTTATTGTCTTAATGATGATTATTCTTATTACTCATGCAGGGCGATCTGAGTCACGAAACTTCAAATACAAAAACTTGGACACGAGCCGATTGATAGAGTATTTGGAGATTACGGAACATTATAAATATTCTGATAGAACTCATGGAATTTATTATCTAACACATATGACTGAAGTGCTGTTGCCCTGGAGATCGCGTTTGTTTATTTATGAGTTTAGATCTTGGTGTATGGTGATATTTTAATCGCAAGCAGTATGCAAGCGCCGACAACTCTTTTACTAAATATCGCTGCCTCTTTTGATGTTCCTATCATCTAATATTTTAAATTGTATTCCTTCATTATACTCCTTCCTTTCTTGGTACATTTGGGTTGATTGATTTCATAAAATTGGCATTGAGTTCCAATTGAAAGTCATATGGGAATCTTTATTATGGTATTTGTACACACACACATTCCTTGACATTATGTATCTCAAAAAATGCCTTTTCCATTAGTCAAAGAAATGGTTTATATTGATGCAATTTTATTTTTTTATTGAAACATGGATGAGCTCCTATCCAAACAACGCTTCCAGTCTTGCTCGATCTTGAAACTGAAATTTACGCAACGCTTTCATTTTATTTGCAGGCAGGGAAGATCCCATTACTTTTAGCTGTGGAGTCGGGTAACCAATCAATGGTGAGGGAGCTCTTGGGCTCCCTCACTCAGGAGCAACTTAAGACTGTAACGGAGAAACGAGGCGACACCGCCCTCCATCTGGCGGCCAGGAGGAAAGACGTCGACATGCTTAGGATCCTCGTGGACTACGGAACCAACGTGGATGTGCAAAACGTGAGTTTCTCCCGTCTCCACCCCCTTGGAGTAGCTTTCTTTCTTATCGAAGGACTAAAGCCCTCCTTCCCTCCGCCTCTTCCACTTTATCTTATCGGTATGGTAAGCGGTTTGACTTTGAAAAGTCACAAGATCTCTGAAGAACTTAATAAAAAGTTTTAAGTATTAGATACGGTTTTTTTCGGTTTCACTTCAGTTGAAATAATACTATGTCTCTTAAATGAATTGAGTTTCTGGAAAGTAAAAGAAGTTTTTGGTGAAGTTTCTGCTGCCACATTTTGGTATAAACTTCGCAAATGCATAACATTTCATACTAAAAAAGATATGAAAGAGTAAGCATGTTATATAAAAATAAAGTGATGCAAAATATCCATATTAATTATAAATTTAAAATTATAATTCCTTTTCTTTTACTTTAAAAATCAATTTAAGACGTGATCATCTTAAACCTTAGTTTAAGAAAATTATTTTATAAGTAAACATGAGAATATCATAAACATGGAAATAGCCATTTTAAATGCTTCGCTTTAGGTTGAAAACAAATCCGGAAGTATTGCTGAAAGAATTTCTTCAGTCTATCTTATAATATTTGAGGCTTTGGTCCTTTATTTGCTTGGAGACCACTTCGAAGGTAATGTAGCGGGTGCAGATAAAGTAATCTAATTCTATCACAAAGATAATGTCTACATCTTATTTACACTACTTGAAACATGTAATACTCAAATAAGCCTATTATGCTTTAATTGGAAAATGAAATAAAAATCCAATGCGCGTTTCAGGCTCAATAATTTTTAATAAAAAGACATTAAAATTAAAATTTAACTTTGTGATCCGGATTTCGACTCGTAACGGGTGATTAAGTTAAAAAGACCAATCAGTATTTACTGCGTGCCAGTTTTATGGCACCCACTATGACAGGGCGGTTTATGAAAAAGATTGAATGTTCCCATTATATCTAGCCTTTGATGCTTTTATCACTCTGATGACTAAGAATTTTGAAACGCTGCGATGAATGACAGGTTCAGTAATGCTCTATAGGTTATCAGCTAAGAAATAAAATCGATTTTCGCTGTTTCATTCCATCTAGCTGTTGCATTGGTATGTTATAACGCCGCACATGAAATGTTTCGGTAAATAATACGAAGAGAGTGTGTTGTACAGCGTA
This sequence comes from Tanypteryx hageni, assembly GCA_028673005.1. NCBI lineage: Eukaryota > Metazoa > Arthropoda > Insecta > Odonata > Petaluridae > Tanypteryx > Tanypteryx hageni. The sequence continues at coordinate 95,951,156 of CM054112.1, read as the reverse complement.
GGATTGTTTGGAAAAGCTACCAATCAATTATAAATATATAAAAAAGACAAAAATGCTTAAAGTTACAGTAACACTTAAGTATCTAAATGTTCGAACAGCAATTTATACACCAGGTTTTAAAAAATCATTGCCTCTACTCGGTCTCCCACGTACGGATGCATCTGCAGTCATCGGATATTTTGAGAATATTTCCAAGTACCGAGAATGAAACATCTCTGCTATCAAAGACATGTAAATCAATCGAGAACAAGGAGGTTACCAATTGAAATAAGTCAAAAAGTTCCTTTTTAGGATATTCTCACTTAAAATATATTCAGTTTACAAATAACTTATGATATAAATCACAATCGAAATATGATTTCTCTGTATCCCTATATAGCGAATATGTATATACTGTATTTATCCGAACCCAAGACGACCCCCTCCCCTTTAAGTAGACTCTCAAAACAGAAAAAAGATTTTATGACCTAATTTCTCACTGAATGTATGTGGTGTATATTTCGAACACATACATTCAGTACAGGTATACTAGTTCGTCCATTAATTAAAACGGTTTGTTACAAATTTTTGTTCGATAAAAACAATTTTTTAATGAACCTATTTTTAAAAAATAATACTATTAATTTACATCCTGATCGTAGTCATGATGTCTAGCCTTCCAATTTATCTCGCGACGAATTTGTCGAGAAATGAATTGACGCGTGATGAGTTTGTCGTGCGATGTATTAACGTGCGACGAGTTTGTCGTGCGACGAATTGACGCTCAACGAATTTATGCGCGATGCATTGAAAGTATACCAATTCGTACTCAAATTTAAGACGACCCTCGAAAGTTGAAATTTGTAAAAACCTCGTCTTGGAATCGGGTCTATATGGTAATAGCATTTTATTTGCTATATTTAAAACTAATGAAACTCTTTTCTCCAAAGAATGACGGCCAAACAGCACTACACATTGCTTCCTCCGAAGGAGATGACTCGCTTGTCAAGTACTTCTACAGTGTTCGAGCCAGTGCTTCCATTACTGATAACCAAGGTAATTGAACCAGCTGCACTTATGTGAAATAGCGTCTTGACTTTCTTTCCATTGTTTCCTGTTATCTCTTATTCAATAGTTATTTATTTACAAAAATTTTCATAAAGTTGAATATTCATCTTTATTCTAAAAATTTTTAATTTTTCTGTTCATCCGCATATATATATATATATATATATATATATATATATATATATATATATATATATATATATATGGATGTCAACAAGGTGTTGTTGTTGTAGCTGAAGAAGGAGTAGTTCCGAAAGCTTTACGTTTGTGATGTTTCTGTGTTTTTGTGTTATTTTACGTGTGTCGCTTCGACATCCCCGGAGCCTCGCCAACCTGAAGTCGTCTGATTGGTGAGTGCTCACTGGGTTTCCTCATCCCAACACCTTGTTGACATCCATATATTCATTTTACCTTTCCTTTTCCGTAAGTTGTTATATATATATATATATATATATATATATATATGTATATATATGTGTGTGTATGTATATATATATATACATAGATATATATATATATATATATATATATATATATATTTATATATATATGTATATATATATATATATACATATACATACACATATGTATGTATATGTATACATGTATGGTAACAAGTTGTTGGGATAAGGAAGCCCCAATGAACACTCATAAATGTCTTCGAGTTGGCGAGCTGCTGGGGGTGCCGAAGTGACACACGTAAAGCACACAAAAAAAAACAAAAACACGGGATCTTTCAGGGGTGATCCTTTCGTCAGCATAGGAGATGAATTTATATATATATATATATATATATATATATATATATATATATATATCTACATCTTGTGTAAAATATATTGCTTCAGTGTCCGTGATCAAACAGGTTTTTTTCAAGTTCAGGTGGTAGCATTGAGGCGGCGCTTATACTTGTACAGTTTTTTTTCCTTTATTTGGTTATCTCTTTGGATCATTAATCTTGGGATCTTTGTACCTCACCTTATCAAACCTTTCAGTCTATAAGCGTTCCGCAAATATTGCCGGTTGAGTGTACCAGAGTTGTCTGTTCAGAGCGAGAATGTTTTATGTCGCATGATTATAGCCGCAGTAAAAAGATTTTTCTGTGGCCTTTGTGGCAATATGCCTACGCACTTCACGCTAGTGCTTTGTATAACATTGATTTGCAAAGAGCGTATTTTATCGCAAATGAAAGAAATCGATCCAAGTTTAAGAGAGAAGGCTAATGCGGATTCTTCTCTCAAATACTGACACGTTTTCAGCTATGTCAAATATATTCTTGATGTGGTACCTAATTTTATCGATTCCAAATGTCTCGATTGCAAATTAAAGTTGTTTTGAGGCGTTAAGTGTTAGCGTGGAGGCGGTTAGCAGTCATTTAAGAATGTGGATCAGGCAGGAGGGGTTGAGAAAAATTAATGGAAATTTTTTCATATTTTAATGAGTAAATTGTGTGGAAGGGATGATTTGACAAATTGGAAGCAGTCGAAGATGGTAACGCTCAGGAACTTAAAATGGACAGAAATAAGTGCCCGTGGGTTGGTTATTACTATTCTAAAATATTGAAACTCGTCTATTGTGATTTTTTATTTTCGTATTTAAAGAGAAACAGTTCAAAATTGCTATTATGAGAAAATTCAGTGGAATAGATGGGAAATCGGGTTTGGATTTATATTTAATTTAGGACTGTGTTAAAAATACTTTTTATCTTTAAAAGTAAATTCGAGACATTTTAAGATGAAAGGAATTTTGTGGATGAATTAATCTTGAGAAAGATTTCTTCTCCTTTTTAATTGAAGATAATCTATACTCCGCCAAATTTATTCTTCATATTATTGATTGATTTTCCGGTCAGTTCTTATTTAAAAATTTCGCTCCATTATAGAAAACCTCACAGGCTTATTAGCCGGGCTTTGCCCCGGGTTTACAGCTTCGAATTTTTCATGCACATATCACTCGCTAATATTTCCATCCAAACTCAATGCACTCTCAAGGTAAGTGACCAATATTCCCCGTTAATTGGTATGACCAAATTAAATATAGACTCTAATTTCATACCTCCCTCCCCCCCTCCCAATAAATCAAAGTTCTGGCACCGAGGTGCATATCCTCAACATCTCTTTAGTATGTGTACCAAGTTTTAAGTCTACCTTTCTTGGTTCAACATTGATATTGGTGGAGGATCCATCAAAATCGGTCAATTGGTTGCTGAGATATCTTCATAAAACTTAATTTGGACAGAACGTTCCATGGGGACCCCTCGACCATGTGGGCTGATGCATATTCTATTGGGCGCTGCAACTCTCATGATCAACCTTAAGCTGCATAATAGTTCTGGAGATAAACTGGAAGATCTATTCAGAATGTTAGGAACTTATAAATAAAATTATGAATGCAGGAAAAACTTCTATCACTCGATGATTGAGAAAAGTAAAACTCGTTCATTCCTTTTGTATACGATTCCAAAATGTATCTCAGCAAAACATTGAAATTAGTGAGGTTTTCATTAAAATCGGCCAATTCGTTGCCGAGATATATTTTTAAAACTGAAATTTTGACCGGCCCTTACATTACGATCCTTTTACCCCAAGGACCGATTTTGTCTTTTTTCGGCTCGAAAATGCGTGCCATCAAAATATTGATATTGGTGAAGGATTCATCAAAATTGGTCTATATGTTACTGACAAGGGGAGACTACGTACCTTGGGTCGTCGATTTCGACGAAACTTATTTGGGTGGTAGATTACTTAACATACGAAGACCCGTGTATCGGCTTTTGATTGAATGGGCCTTAGTTTCGGAAGAATCTTTTTTTCTTTCCGCAGGATTAACTGTGGCTGGTTAAAATGCAATACTGGGCCGTTAATGTCGAGTAGGTGATTTAGCTGGGTGGTTACCGTATTAACTTGCGAATATTTGTCCCGAGTTCAAATCTCACGTCATACCAAGTTTTATTTCGTTTTAATCCACTTTATTATTTTTATTTTATTTTATTATTATTTATTAACTTTACTATATTATTATTTGTTTATTTATTTGATTATTATTTATTTATTTATTATATTATTATTTATTTACAAAATTAAAATCGATGCACAACAGTGTATTGGTAGATATTTCGATGTGAATTGTAAATCTAACGCTACAGGAATGAGTATCGCAGCTGTTGATACGCAAAGAACAAGTATTACAGTGGAATCAAGATAATGCGAAAGGAGGAATGTGCTTGGACAAACATAACATGATTAAAAACTGTACATACGACAGATTTTGCAAAGCAAGGGAAAGGAAGGACCAAGTTACATCCAGTGGGCGTTAGCTGCAGCCTATTAACATACATCGCCAGAGTTCATCTTCACTGCATCTCGAGCGTGGCTAATAAAATTCAAGAAAGAATTCCGAATTCGACGACGAAAAGTTACAAACTACGTTTCTCAAAAAAGATGAAACGTCTTGGAAGAAACTCTAAAAGCTGCCGAGGTTTTCCGAAAACAAACTATGCGCATGATACCCAACTACGACCTAGACTACGTCATTAATACCGACCAAACTGGATGTGAATACAGAGTTGACGTGAAGCGAACCTTGACTCATCAAGGAGAAAAGGGTGTCCAGAGATATATCAGAGACAGGAACAAAATCACGCATTTATACACGGCACAGTATGTGATCCCCGCCTCAGGAAATTTGCTACCCAGAGTGTTTCTTTGTATGCAAGAACATGGAGGTACATTTGGGCTTCGAGTGAGCAGAGCCGTGAGGCTATTGGAGGAGGAGTTCCTAGCCGTTGTAGTTACGTGCTATAAATCTGATAAAATGTCGACAGAATTTATTCAATTTCAGTTGTGAAGCCTCATGAATGCTTTTCTTGTTTTTATGACAGTTATTTTCCAAAAACGTGTACACACACTTCCCCTTCAAGTGACGAATAGCACGAATCTAACAGTTATGTTCTTTCGGACGTCAATTCACATAGAAATATCTACCAATACGCTCTTTTGCTCGATTTTAATGAAGTAAATAATTAATAGTATAATAAATAAGTAAATGATAACCTAATACAGTTAATAGATACATAATAAAAAATAAATAAAAATAATAAAGTGGATTAAAACGAAAAAAACTTTGTATGACGCGGGATTTAAACCCGAGACAAAATATTCGGATGCCAGTACAGTAACCACCCAGGCAACCCTCGTGCTTGACATTGTCGAGCCTATTATTGCATTGTATCTAGCCACAGTTAATCCTCTGAAAAGAAAAAAGATTCTGCCGAAACTAAGTCAAAAACCGATACACGGATAAGTATTCTACCACCCAAAAAAGTTTCGTCGAAATCGACGACCCAAGGTACGTAGTCTTCCCTTGTGAGATATCTTTAAAAAACAGAAATTAGGAACAACCGTTCCATGGCACTGCAACTTGCATGATTAATATAAAGCTGGTGCCCAAGTTTAAAGCTTCTACGTTTATTTTCTGAAGAATTACGACTGACACACACACACATAGCTTCTGTTATTATTATAGATTAAGAGTAACAACCAATATATGTATATAGAATTTATAACAATCAGTGGCGGAAGCTCTTCTGTAGTTTTATTCAATAGGGATAGACAAATTGAGAAAATGTTGGCACCCATAAAGTTCTGTTTCTCACTAACTATAAAATTTCGCTGTCGCTTGTAGCAAAAAATACATCTATAAAAAATCTGATGTCATATATGACAGAGAAAGTATCATAGTGAAAGATAACACGAAATATATTGCGATTAAAGTATCTTGTTGAAAAGGAAAGTTCCTTTTGCCTTGTTGCTTCCATGACTGATATATAATCGATGGGTTACTTCCCCGTATCATTTTTCTTTAATAGCTATCGCATGCTCACCTTTAGCCCTCAAACCTCTTCATTCATTCATATTCTGTAAAAATATTTTTCTTCATCTTTCGCAAAAATTTATCGTCCGATATTTCAAGTCTGTCACATGAAATCCACAATAAACACCTACTGCTTTCAACGTTAAGTTTATCAACACCTGCGCTTTCTGCACCTTCTCCTAACAAGGGAAGCCCCCAAGGTGTGACACTCGCATCGAATTGAGACTTTGCAGAATGAAAGTATATGTAAAATGACGGACTCCTATTTCTACCTAGGTGCCAACTCGACGTTGTTTACGAGAAAATGTCCTATGAAAATCGCGATCCGAGAGTCAACGTAATAAGAACGTTAAAAGTCCTTCCGTCATAATCTAGGGCCGTTGGTCTAGTGGAAACGAGATGGATTACAAATATTTTTGCCGGGGTTCGATTCCCGAGGGGACCAAAATGTCTTTCTGATTTTTTAAAAAGTTTTTTCCGCGATTTCCAGCATATCGTCGATAAAACTTGCACAACATTTAAAAAAATTTATTCCATGCATTATAACTACTATTTTCTTCATCTTAATTCTTCACTGTAATTCTTCACCGTAATTCTTCACGAACATAATTTTATGGATCACTACCCATTCGCTTTACCATCATGATCAATACATGACGTGATTTGAAAGGAGGAATGCAGAACAATGCACCGAAATAACCCAACAATATTGTGATATAATGCCAATTATAATTATAATGGCAATAATTGACACCAGCAACCGATTTATCATAATGAACAATACATGACGAGATTTGAAAGAAGAAATAAAGAACAATGCATGGAAATAACCCAACAGTATTGTGACATTATTTCAATTATAATTATAATGAAATAATTGACACCTGCAAATGATAACGAATCCCTAAACAACAACACCGTAACTTTAATAACAACATTATAAGATGACTAGACGCAGTTTTTCGTGGACTTTTTAGCAGACGTCCTTCAATGTCAGAATATTGCCGAGCGATTTATTGTTCGAGGGCACATTCTGGAATGGCGATTGGAATTGTTTGTCTTTGTTCGTGTTTAGCGAGTGATCTTCAGTTTTTGGGGCAATTACGATGAAGAAAATAGTAGTTATAATGCATGGAATAATTTTTTTAAAATGTTGTGCAAGTTTTATCGACGATATGCTGGAAATTGCGAAAAAAAAATTTAAAAATCAGAAAAAAATTTTGGTCTCTTCGGGATGCGAACCCTGGCCAAAATATTTGAATTCCAGCTCGTTTCCCCTAGACCAACGACCAAAGATAATGATGGAATGACTTTTAATGTTCTTATTACGTTGACTCTCGGATCGCGATTTTCAAAGGGCATTTTCTCGTAAACAACGTCGAGTTGGCACCTAGGTAGAAATAGGAGTCCGTTATTTTACATATACTTTCATTCTGCAAAGTCTCAATCCGATGCGAGTGTCACACCTTGGGGTCTTCCCTTGTAAGTGCTCTGAATGCTTTATGCGAAAGATGGAAGGAAGAGTTTCTTCAGAAATTTCCCTTCTACATGACACCTTTGCTTCTGACGATATTCTCAGTAAATATTCCCAATTTCACCTCACCATTAGTTATCTAAGAAACTCACTTTTCGTTGCCTTTCAATTTTGGATATTCGATTCAAATTTCTATTTTTATCCTTAAAAAGATTAATATTACTTCATGAATCTTACTATGTGGTTTCTTTTTATTTCATCAGAAGATTTATTTTTCTATGTAAAGGACCAGAATAAAAATCTCGATAAAATTTGTGATATATAACATTACTATTTATTACTTTGTTAATGAAAGTATTTTTATTTAGATTAAACCCTCCATTTGATTTTACCTTTTGGTATTGTTAATAGATGGAAATTGCAAATTGTATTTTTTTATACGGTAAACATTATTTTTATTGACTATCATTGCTAACTTTCACTAAAGCAGATCTGCTGCTTTTATTTAATCTTTATATAATAATATCTTCTATTCTTTATTATTAAATTTTTAGAAAATTGGTTCGTTTATTTCCTCGATGTGAAGTCGTACATGAAATTGAAAAAATAACTATTCGGTATATTACTTCATTCCTGTGATTTATGCATTGCATTAATTTGATTCTTATATTTATATTAAAAGATATGCTTTTAGTTTTTTAATACTTTGGTTTAAATAACTTTTGATAACATGTTCTCGTAGATGTTCTGACGAAAACATTCTGGTGTGGTATGAATGGTTAAAAAATCTTCTGCATCTACTTTTACTTCTGGTAATTATTGGGACAGAAGACCTCATTTAACCTGTTGATTGAATGCATTGCGTGACTGAGTCAAATGGCGCACTGCTAATCAGTTTACGGCTTCTCATCGCCTTCTTTCTAACGAACTAACTGCTACACGCACTCTTTTACGTTTTCACTCTTCTGAAAATCTTAATTAAACTTACCAAAACCTCTCAGTGGAGGGTTTGGTAGAAATCGCAAATTCGACTAAAAAGACGCGGGCTAGAATCCCACCTTGGCTAAGGACACTTGTATGGATTGTATTAATAGTATTATTAGTAGCTTAATTATTAAACACGCTAACGTGTAAATGTATTCAGCTATATTTCCCATTTAAATGTTTTTCCAAAGTAGTTTGTATTCCTCTCAGAAATTACTAGTCAGATTCGATTATAAAATTACGTAATGTAACTGTTATCCATCTCTTACTTAAATATGTTGAATAATTTTATTCTTAAATATATTTTAAGGTATTTTATCTATTTCAAATCAATTAATCATGTGGCATGTTACAGTCTTTTTGTTCATGTCGTTAAATCTTTGTTGTTTACCAGATCGGACGCCAATGCACTTGGCAGCGGAGAAAGGCCACGCCTCAGTCATCGAACTTCTGGCGGACAAGTTCAAGGCGTCCATATATGAAAGGACTAAAGATGGCAGCACTCTTATGCACATAGCATCTCTTAACGGCCATGCGGATTGCGCTATGATGCTCTTTAAGAAGGGAGTGTATCTGCACATGCCAAATAAGGTGAGTAATATTTCCACGTGAAAAAAATTCAAGGCGCAACTTTTTTTCCTTCATCTTATTCATTGTTTCTTTTTCTGATAATAGCCGCTTTCTAAACAAGTAGTTCTGGAAAGAACTAATCCGTCTACTTTCGTTTTAATTAGTATAATCGATTACTAACGTATTTTCTTTGAAATCAGAAAATTATTTTTCCTTATATTGTGGTAGTCCTGCTTTTTTCATCTGTTCTAAAGTTGTTCATTTCGTTTTGCCATTCTATCCTCGTCCTACAAAAAAGAAATTTCTTTGAAATCCGTTCAGCCAATACTTTTGAAATTCATAGCTACAGAAAAATTCTAACCTTGATATAATGGTAGCCCTGTTTAGTCGACCCGATTTAAATATGACATTTTGGTTATTTATTTATATGAAGACTAAACATACTATATTTAGTTAAAATCCATGAGGTCAGTTCTCTAGAAATACCTGTAAAAGAAATATTATTTTTTACTGTGGTAGCCCTGCTCTTTAGCTCCGCTTTAAACATATTTATTTAATTATGGTATGTTGTAAAAATCTTATATAGATAATTTAATTGAAATCCATTCAGCCAATTCCTTCCAAATCCTTAATTACTGAAAGAGTTTAACTTTGCAATTGTGGCACCCCTGCTCAATCGATCCGGTTCAAATATGTCATTTTGATCATTAATGTATGTTCATATTCTATGTACCAAATTTAGTTGAAATCGGTTCATTCATGAAGAAGATGTTAGGGGGAACACACATACACACACACACACACACGAACACCCAGGCGATTACATAAGACTACTTTCCATTTTTTGGAAAGTAGGCTAAAAATAATAATGGGTTAAGAGATTTGTTTTTGACCTATCCTTGGCCATGAGTTTTAATCATTGGTAGGCACCGATGCCCATAAATACTCATAATCGATCTAAATGAGAGATTTCGTATATTTTTTCCTCCAGTACACATAATATTTGAATTTACCATTAAGTTCATTGAGAATATTCAACAAAGCTACGATTTAATTCTAGCTTTACATTTTTGTATTGTTCACTAAATTAATAGGAGTGTTCTAAATACCGTGACATATTTTTAAATCAACATGTACTTCGAATTTTCGGACAAATGCATATTCGACAAATTTAATATATATACATATTGAATATCTTTCTATTGTATGCTATTCAAAACGCGTGTTCTTTTGGTTGCGTAACACAATGGGGCAGCGTTGTTGTAGTTGCATAATATTAAGGATGCAAAGTTCCGCTTCGATTTTTCATCTTTTATGACTTACTTATTACCTTGTAGAAATTTATAAATAGGTTTCTTATTCTACTTCATATTTTATCCATGAGATGTGGTGGTTGACGTGATGACTCCTGAGATTCATTCCTTGCGTCTTTTTTTCCAGGGAGGAGCACGCAGTATCCATACCGCTGCGAGGTACGGACACGTGGGCATAATCAGCACGCTGATCCAGAAGGGAGAGAAGGTGGACGTGACTACTCACGTATGTAAGCCCCGGAGATGATGCCCATCTCCCTCTCCCTCTTTCTTCCAATTTCCTCGGCGCACCTGTTGTACCCGAGGAAAATATCTTCTCCCTTGAGGAACTATTTCATTTTCTCTGCTTAATGCCTGCGTTCTTGTTGGAAATGTTTCCTCCATCTGCGAAAATCAGTGACAGATCCTTTTCAAGTTTCAATGGGCAAGTTCTTGACTACTTACTCCATTTCTCTTTAATATTCATTAGTCATTTTGTTCCTCCTCAGGATATATTGTCATAATGTTTTTGATGTATTTCTTTAGAATTAAACATGGAATATAATTTTAGGAAGACATTAATGAAGTAAATTATCTCATTATTCAAGTTCTGGACACTCACTGTGAAATTCTTAAGCTTTTTAGGATAAAGTATTAAACGCACAAGTTTGCGAACACCACGCGAGGAAGTTTATTACGAAAACATTTCGTCCTCTTTATTTTAATACTTTATATAAAAGTGAGTATGAGATAGTTCTTTTTTAAATAACAAGCAGTTTTTTGCAAAAAAATCATCCCAAAAATTTTGGAACTGCGTCTTTCAATTCCGTTCCAAATATTTATTCGTTTGAAAACTTCCTCGATTCCATCAGGCCAAGAAAGCTCTCGGAATTGCCCCGGTGCTCGAAACTCGCTTAAACTTGCGATATTAAACCCTTTGAATTTTCATCCCATAAATTTCCAACCTCTTAAACTTAATTTCTGATTCCATTTTCAGGATAACTATACAGCTCTGCACATAGCCGTCGAATCTGCTAAACCGGCGGTGGTGGAAACTTTGCTTGGTTACGGAGCCGAGGTCCATGTCAGAGGTGAGGCAACCTTTTTCTACATCTCCACCAAACTCCTCCCTCTTCCTCTCTTTCCATCTTCTCCCCCTCACCGCCCAAGGCTCTTCCCTCCTTCGAGGCAGTTCCGTTTCCACTTGGTAGTCATGAAGAGAGACTCGAAAGCAAAACTTGGGATTGGCCCGCCCTCTCGCGACCCTTTATTGATTGTCAACCGAACAAAAAGAAACCCCTGCTTTCCCGCCACTTGGCTGACTGGAATATATTTCGCGTGTCTGATGGAATCCATTCACGGCTCGCTTCGACTCCCTCGGTCTCTCTCTCTCTCTTCTTCTTCTTCTCCTACCCTCCCTCCCTCTTCGTCTCCGCCCGTTTCCTCTCCGCAACCCTTCCTCATTTCCACCTAATTAGATACAACCGGAAGATGAAACCTGACTTGTATTCCCAACCAATCCATTGAAGACGATAGTGAGGGAAATAACGCGTAGTTTACTACTTTAAGTCGGCGATTTTCCCGAAAAGTTTTTTCTTCTAATAGAGGTCTCTGTTAAATATGGGGGATAGCCTTGATGGCTTGATGATTAGGCGTAAGTTGCAATCTTATTTTTATATTTTAATTCCCTCTCCAAACAGAAATGTTTATATACCCTTACTCCGAAGTGAGGTCTAAAAAGCTTCGCTGAGCTTTATGTTATCTAATGAATTTTAGAAGAATACTAAAGGAAAATATCACGATGTGTTACATAAAAACATCTATTCTAATATTGTTATATATCAAACTAAAAATATAGTTTTCAGTTATTCCATCATTTCTTACCGTTTCAACTCAGATGGAATTGCATATAGAATACGTGGGATTCATCGAATCATTTCTATTTACATACAGGAGCTACTGATATAATTAACAACGTTTTCTGCATCATAAAAAGATATTTGAGTCTGATACTATGGAATTAACTTTACTTTCTGATACGCAATAACAGCGCAAATTCACTTTTTGAAGTAACGGTGCATGATTTTTGCATAATTCGTTAAGTTATTCAACATTACGTTTCGATTTTTAAATGTCCCACAAACAACATATATTGATCGACTTTAATATTATCAATAGTATTAGTTGATAAATATTAACCTCTTTAAATATTTTATTTCGATATTTTCTATTGAACTTATACGCCAGGCAGGCAGTTATTTTTGTATCTACTCAGTATTCTAATGAAAAACCATCTTCCTTAAGCAATTGTATACTTATACGAATTGAAATTTAAGACTGAAGGGAAATCAAAAGTAGTTCAACAGATTACAAATAAAGTCTTACGAATGTAAACTTTGGAAAGGAGAAAAGTTTACGCTTAGTAGTTCTTTAAAAAATTGTCACGTCTTCTCTGAACTTTAAGAAACTGTCTTCCTTAATCATCAAATCTGACTTTTTTGTTGGATTACGGGAAAATCTTAAATCGGCCTTTTCAATGTGAAATCTCAGAAAACGGCTCTTAATGGAAAGCAGCGGTAATTCCTTTTAGGTGAATCAAGGTGTAATGTTAAAATAAACATTTGCCATACAAGCACACAATACATAATTGTATCGTGTTCAAACATGTTACAGAAAATTTTTATGCCTAATAACTTTATGACGAATTTTATGTAAATTGTAAAATAGTGCTTGATTTTTATTAAAGCAGTTAATTCTGCTATATTTACACTTTTGCAAAAAATATATAGCTGTGAAAAACAATATATTCCTTATTCGATAACTTTTAAGTTAATATCATTGCAGATGTTTGTGTGTGTATGTTAAAATGTTTCGTTTATCTCGTTAATCTGACCGACGGAGCTTCTGCTCAGCAAAGTTTTATAATCCACTCCAGCTCCTAATCTGTATGCCAGTTGTGTTACGTGTTTCCATTATAGCAGCTTCACGGTCCGTAATGTATTTTTGGCTAACAATAGGTGGGAAACTTCGAGAGACTCCGCTGCACATAGCGGCGAGGGTGAGCAACGGGGATCGATGCGCCCTCATGCTCCTCAAATCCGGTGCGGCCCCTAATATAAGCACCGAAGACGGGAGGACTCCCGTGCACGTGGCGGCAAAGCACGGAAACTTGGACACCTTGATATTGCTAATGGAAGACGGAGGCGACCCGCTCTACAAATCCAACGTAAGTTGGGAGAAAGGAAGGAGGCTGAAGCCCTATTAACGCCTGGCTAAATAATATCTGCTAGGGAAGTTTCCAATCGATACTATCGTTTACATATCGATATCCTTTACGCCAGTATCGATATTCACTTGTTTTATCAGTTAATAAGTTACTCATTGGGAATGTGTGTTTGACTGCCATTCGCATCTAGTTTAAGGCGACGGTCATTACGATTTCACTCGATTGGCGATTTTTTAATATTATATTTTACCATTGTATAATAATATTTCATATGTGGAAATAGAAATTTTTTATTTTTATATTTCTTAAAAAGCACTATAATGAATATATAATCAAAAGAAAACCTTTGGATATTTTATGATTACCATAGATGAGGTTAAACGATTAAGTGGATTCTGAAAAATAGAAGCAGAAACGATAACATGTAATACTCATATATAGCGCCAAAAAAAATGTGTTAGCTTTCCTGTGTAATTATAGACATTTATTTCTGTATAATTATGTTGCTTAAATTTCTTTATTTGGCGTTATTTTGAGAAAATGAGTTTCCAGTTAAAAATATCAGCTCCTCAGTACTTTGAATTTGCTAGCTTCTATGTAATCTGTTGTGGTCAAGAGTATTGCAAGGTTTCTTCCGTACACTAGCCTAGCAGTCTTTCTGAAATTTGAACGTCATTCTCTAATATTACTATTCTTCAAATTAAGAAATCAACTGCACGTGCTGTAGGTACTCAAATCGGTCACCCCTATGTTATGCGTAAAATTAAAGAAATCAAAGGGGAAAATATTTATTTTGATTTTTTAATACGGACGAAAATAACGGTACTATCCAAATACTTCTTTAATGGATTGCTATAAAATGATTTACCCTCTTTTTATTCGTAGATTGGCGAGACGCCGCTCCACCTAGCGTGTCGGGGGTGTCATGCTGACGTAGTGAACCACCTTCTAACCTTTGTGGCCGATAGGAAGGGACAGGACGTCTTGAAATCTTACGTCAACGCTGTAGACAAGGAAGGAAACAGCGCATTGCACTGCATTGCTCAAGTGTCAAAGCACGAAGTAAATCCAGCGCGACCTTTAGAAGAACGGGAAGTGGTGAAGCTATTGTACGGCGCGGGAGTGGACACGTCGCTGTTCACGAAAGTGGTAACTCACTCAGCATTTCACAAAATAAATCGAAATTGAAATAACAGCATTTAAATATAATCCCCCTTATAATAATAAGCTATGTTGGTCCGTTGGTCCGTCTGTTGGTTTAAAACGCGAATAACTCGATCAAATATGCAGATATAAACTTGAAATTTGTCAGAGATAATCTACTCGGATATGAAACTACTGTGATGAAGGAAATTTTACGGAAAACATCCAGAGTTTGACTCCAGGGGATGATTTGCATTCCTCATAAGATAACACGTAAAAATCGGCTTTTTTACATGCAGGCAGGATTAAAATAAGAAAGAACTAAACTACGATATTCGGATCTTAACCATTTTGAAGAAAACATTATAAGGTTTCTTATGCTTTTCATGTTTTCCTGCCTACGGTTTTAAATTACTCATGTTAAACGTATAATTCGCATATTTTGGGGAAATCTTGCCATTTTAACGAGATCTTGCCATGCCTTCTAATTACTTTGTTAAACCTCGAAATCCTATTGTTACCTCAACTCTTATAAGTTTAAGCGTGTATTGAAGGCTTTTATTACGAGAAGGAGAGAAAGATGAAAGGAGAGGGAAATTATATTTTGCAAAAAACATTCGTTGCGTTATTTAAGAGAAAGAATACCACAGGAGCTGATATACTATTAAAAAAGATTAAAAATAGTATTAATGAGCTCAATTCAATATTAATGAAATAGAAATGGTATGAAAATCAGAGGAACGTGCTGGACGTTATATAGAGTGAAGGATTGCGCGATAGGTTACAGGAGCTAGGTAGAAGGTTGGATGACTTGAGGACGGTTTGGGAAACTTTAAAAGAATCACAAAAATAATAATAAAAGGCTAATTTTTCAGTCAGTTGGTCTGAGTGTAAAGTTATTAAAACGCGAATAACTCGATCAAGGATGCAGATAGAAAATTGAATTTTGGGAGAAATTTATATAATGAGCTAATCAGAATTAGTTTACTTAGCGTTGACATGGTAATTTAAAAAATAACTGTTCGTGTGTCGCGTTATCTTGAGGGTGAGGGATATATTGCACTTCCTTTGAATAAAACTAATAAATTTTGATTTAATGGAACATTTTATGTGGACTGAAAATTAAAAAGTATATAATTCACATTATAGTATGTTCCAGAGAGTTGAATTATATTCTTGGTCCCATATTAATGCTTAATAAATGCACCGTTGTATTTCTTTAATACGGATCAGGCTTTTATGCAATGGTATATATAACACACACTGACTCTATTAAGTAGTTAGATGGTGGAAGGAAAAGGGAATGGAAATGACCAGAAATTGAGAAAAAGGAAGAGGACGTAGAGTTTGCATAGAATTAAAAGGAGCTGCAGCACAAAAATAACAATAATAAATTATAACTCAGTGTAAAACATTTTATACGATCGAATCGTGCACCATTGCCAAACGGGAAGATTTCATTAAACTAAATATAACGTTATTTTTAATGGATTTCTTTAAATGATAATACAGAAAATATTTCCAACCGAATTTCTAATACGATTGAAATAATAACATTCTATGACTTTTTTAAAATTTCTTTAAATAAAGCCAATTTTCTGAAAAAATTTCAAAACTACTATAGTTAAAGGAAATTATGATCTTAAAATTTAGCTAAAACTCATTGTAGTTCGTGTAAGTATTTAGTTCACAGTAAGTTACTACACATTTTTCCTTTGATGGTAAATTCACTTCATTAACATTTATCCTGTTTTTAAGCGTAAGATTTACACAATTAAATTATTAATTTAATTTCTATACGTTTTAAATAACCTATAATTTGTTCAAATATTTCAACCAAAATTCTGCAGATTCTTCATACATTATATTTATTATTTAGATTTTACTCTTATTTTTAACAAATATTTGGACAAGAATATGGTCTCACTGATAATAATTTTTAAATAATATGACAAAGATAACTTTCAAAAACACTGATTTGATTGTGCATGAAAGCTAAACCAAATCATAGCAAATTTTACTGATTTTTCTTAACGGAATGAAATATCTTTGGAATAATTTTATGATGAGTTGATACGAGAGAGAGAAGGAGAGAGAGGAAGAAAGAAAGAAGGAGAGAGAGAGAGACAAAATTAAATGTTCCATAATTTAAAATTAGTTTTGGGAATGTAAGAATTCTATAAAATTTCTATTAGCCCAAAACTGTTTTTACTCTCTGGAACACTCAATTTTGTGAGTTTTATGTCCATTGATTACTTTTTATTGCATATAAAAGTTAGTTTCGTTAATATTTTATTTCAATTTATTTTTACTTAATAATTAATTCACGCATATCCTTCATATTTGACGGGCAATTACTCTAGTCATCCTCCCCTTATAATAAAAGGCTATGTTGCTCCGTTAGTCCGTTGGTTGGTCCATGCCACGCTCTTAAAACGCAAATAACTCAATCAAATATGCATATATAAACTTGAAATTTGGCAGAGATAATTAACTTGCATATGAAAATACTGTGACAAAGGAAAAGTTATGAAAAACGTCCAGGGTTTGATTCCAGGAGATGATTTGCATTCTCCATAACATAACACGTAATACTCGACTTTTTGACGTGCAGGTTTATCTTCTTTTTGACATTAAAATTAGAAGAAATAGATTCACGACCTTTACACCTAAAACGTTTTGAAGAAAACGTTACAAGGTTTCTTATTCTTTACATAATTTTTCATTTACAGTTCGAAATTCCTCATGTTAAACAATTAATTCGCATATCTTGGGGAAATCTTGCCATTTTAACAGGATGTTGCCATGCCTACAAATTACATTGTTTAACCATAAAATCGTATTGTTATTTCAATCCTTATGGGTTTAAGCGTGCTTTGAAGGCTTTTAATACAAGAAGGAGAGAAAGACGAAAGGAGAGGGAAAATCATTTCATAGCAATCAATGTATAGAACATTCGTTGCCTTATTTACGAGAAGGTATACCTAAAAACCTGTAATACTATTAAAAAAGATTAAAATTGTTATTATGAATTAAATTCAATCAGAAATAAAAATTGGAGGTATTTGCTGGACGTCTTAATAAACAAACCGAGCATGTAAAATATTTATAGCGCGAAGGATTGTGCGACAGGTTACGGGAGTTAGGTAGAAGAATGGAGGACTTGAGGACGGTTTAAAATAATCAAAGAATCACAAAAATAATAATAAAAGGATAATTTTTCAGTCTGTTGGTTTGAGTGTCAAGTTATTAAAACGTGAATAACTCGATCAAGGATGTAGATAGAAAATTGAAATTTGGCAGAAATTTATATAATGAGCTAATCAGAACTTTTAATTTTAGGATGACATGGTAATTAAAGAAATAACTGTCCGTTTGTGGCGCTCTTTTAAGTAGAGATATATTTCACTTCTTCCGAATAAAACTAATTAAATTTTAGAAGAAAGGGAGGAGAATGGGTGGGAGGAAGCTGGAGGATGGGAAGAAAATAGGGTGAAGAATAAGAAGGAGAGAGGGATGGAGAATGAGAAAAAGAAAGCGAGAAAATACCAGGGGGAGAGAGAATAGGAAGGAGAATTGGAAGTACCTTAATTTTAATACACAATCTGCACATGCCAGTCATATTTGACGGGCAATTATGCTAGTATTATTATAATAAAAATCTAGACATCAATAAATGAATTTTAGAACAAAATATAAATAAATGAAAATCATAAAGAAAATAAATTTGGCACAACCCGATAGAGGGAGAGTGAGAGGTAAAGAGAGAGAGAGAGGAAGGGACGGAGATAGAGGGAGGGAATATTATTATTTATCCGTCATATGACGGGAAATACACTAGTATATGTATATATATATGTTAAACATTTTTTCAGCATCAAAAGTGAATAATATAATATTTGTTCTTAATTGACAGAAATTATGAAAGCTCTACATACGTCGAATCTCTATTAAAATCTTCAAATGCGTTAAATTTTATTTAAACTCCTGTGATTTTGTTTTTATCGAATAAATATAGCTATTATCACTTCCTAAACCAAAATCGTTCCAAAAAATCTTTTAGATTGATCGTATATATAATTAATACGTTATACATATTATTTTTTCGGTGTCGTTCATATTGATAGTAAAGATTGAATATTATCATCCAAGAATCATTAACGACAACTTGTGCAGTTATATGGTTCCTCTTCAAAATATTTTGAGCTCAATCCATATAATTATATTTATTTCACCTAGCAAAATATTTTCATTTAAAAAGTGAATTTACGTTGGAACTTTTACAGTTGGATCTTAGGTAAAAAAATGCGGTACCAGAAACGAGTGCTAGAATAAGTAATTTATTTTTTAGAGATTCTTTCATTAAAGAGCGATAATTAGTTCCTCTTTATTGCCCATTTCTGTGTTCGTCAATCAAATTAAATAAATTCCCGATATCATTTTTATCATAATGATGTTATAATTTAAAAATATTTGTGAAATTTCTTTTAGACGCTCGAGACCGCCTTCCACTACTGCTCTCTAGTCGGAAACAACGACGTACTCCAAGAGTTTTTGGCCGGACTGACGTCCACCGAGTCCCAGAAGGCCATCAACAAGCAGAACCATATCGGTTGGACCCCACTCCTCATAGCGGCTAATAAAGGACACTTGGACATATGCAACACATTGCTCAACGCCCATGCCAGGGTCGACGTATTTGACAACGAGGGTCGATCGGCTCTCCATCTGGCATCCGAGCGCGGTTTCCTCGAGGTTTGCGATGCCCTCTTGACCCACAAGGCTTTCATCAACTCCAAATCAAGAATTGGCCTCACCGCGCTCCATATGGCAGCCACTTACGGTTTCACCCATCTCGTCCGCTTTCTTATCCAGGACCATAACGCGGTCATCGACATCCTCACTCTGGTAAGTGATGCGATAACGAGAGAGGGAGCTCCAACGAAATGGTACGGGAGGATAAGGGCGGCCATCAGTATTGTCCCCCAGAACCAACTGACCTTTAACCCTTTGTAATTAATGGAAACGGTGGAATTCTGGTGCCTTTAACTTCTGAAGATTTTTTCCAGCAGTATGTGACTCTTTATTAAATTATAATAGGATAATTGTAAAATGGCGAGCAGATATTAATTTAAACTCGCAGTTAGTTTCATGGTTTTACCGCTGTACTAGCCAACATCTCAAACAGCCTTAACTGTGCCCCCTATTTCAGTGTTTCTCAACCGGGAGTCCCTTGACCCATAGGGGTCAGCGAATAATACACTGGGGTCCACCATTTGAGTAGGATATGTTTATTTTTATCTATAATTTGTTTGATCCTGCGCATATCTCTGATTAATTTACTCAAAGTGAAAATAACGACACAATGAATGAAAAACTTATGAACTATTCATGGGGAGGGGGTCCGTAGAAATTGTGGGACTTCGTTGTGGGTCCGCGGCTCCAAAAGGTTGAGAAACATTGCCCTATGTGATAAAATATTTATAAATACTGTTGCTATGTAAAACATTAAATAAAATACGCTGTAGTCAATCAAAGAGTTAACGAAATTGTTAAGGAAATCGATAACAAGATGATATATCCAGCCGTGATTAAGCACGACAGTGATACTCCGATACGGCATAGTATTGATATACTATATTCTCATTGTTAAATACTCGAAAAACGAGTTTTTTTCCCATTTTATGTAAATTTTCATCCTGATACAGCATTGATTCAAGTTCTCTCTTTGTCAAAAATAAAATTAATCTTTCAGTCGTACAAAAGTCTGAATCGTCTACTGATTTAAGTCAATTTGAGGTACTATTTAACCATGCTGCTCTCTTTCAGCTTAGCTTTCCTCTTATATAGCGTTATGGATTTTATAAACACTATATTTAGAGATATGCAGATTTTCAAACCACGCCTTTTATTTTATTTAATAAGAAAATGCCATAACGTTGCAATACAAGAATTTTGACAGGAACAGAATATCTTCTGTCATTCGCAATAAATGATATATGCTACTCTTGTCCTTCGCGGTTATTCTTCTTCCGTGGATTCTAATAATATCCTAGAACCAATCTTTGATGAAATGATATCGAGGCGCTGAAGGCATCCAAGTTTCAATCAACCGTTTTATGGATACAGGGCTTACCATTGTCACTTATTGGATCCACGCCATAAAGCGAGTTCGGAATTGATTTTTATTATACGTTTCAATCTTTTGTATAGAAATTTGTGTGGCGCCTCAGCCTTATAAGAACATACATTTTACGGACGCTGTTTTTAAAATGATTAAAATATTCTAAAATAGAGATGATGTGATTCCACAAACTCATCATTAATTGCATATGGTCCCCCTGTTAATGGATTTTGCACGGTAATAGTAAGGGAAATGTTTGCCTAATAGTTTCTGACTTGACTCGCATTTCATTAGAATGGGTATGTTTTTATCGGTTATCTCTATCTCTAATGGATTGGCTCGATTAAAATAGATTTCTTTGACCTTTCCTCGTGGGGCTGTTATCAATCACCACGAAAATTTCATTCGCTGCTACTTCTGACGTGCCCTTAGATTTTTCATCGCAGCGGAAATCAGCAGACTACGTATAATTAACAAATGTACTTTCAAAAATAATGCGATTTCAAGTTATTTGCAATTTTCTGATTAGTATAGGTATTGTTATTTATTCTGAAAGCTTTTTGACACCCCGTAAATATATGTAGTGCGGAGAGCATTATAGGCAACAATATGCATGCTTAATGTTACTAAATTAATTTTTTTCATTTGAACAAAGAACGCCAACCTTAATTATTTTAAACTTATTTTAAAAGATATTCATTAGGTTCACGGACACATTCAGAACAAAAGTTATAATTTACTTTGGTGTTATTCTTTTCGCTAGTATTTCAGTCGGTTAATTGCATTGTATATTTGTCTCAGTCAAAATTTACTCATCCACCTCTTTTAGCGAAAAATAAAATACTTCCAGCAGCTGTGTATTATATTACTAAGCAGGAATTGTTCAGATTTCCTCCCATTTAATAATAAAGAAAGACGACCAACAAAATTTCCGCGTATCTCATTTTCTCATGCTCTCCGTTATCCATTCCTTTATTCTTGAACCTAAAGCAAAGACAATGTATTGCCGGTCCTTAGACTGAAAGAAATAATAAATTTAAGACTTATTAAAAAATTCTTCCACAGTGAAATCTCATATTTTTAACGAAGAAGGGGAAGGGAAATATTATTACGGATTTTCCGATATAATGGCTGATTTTCCGCAATGCTGGGATCCTGGCTTGATATATTGAGAGCTTTTAATATGCTTGCGTGCGTCACATGCTAAGGGATCGTTGGGATTCATAGGTGAAGGACTGGGCGAGCTTACGGGGAGAGTGGAGGAGGTGGGGAGAGCCAAGGACGTATTATAAGTGAGGGGATGGAGGTGAAAAGAGGGGAAGAGAAAGTAATGGAGATTGAACAGTGTGAAAAGGCGTGATATGGAAAATAAATGCAAAAAAATGTTGTTTATGTTTAATTCTCATGCGTATTGTGGGCAATTATTTGAAAACTAAGTTAAATTCCCTATTATTAAGGGGCGATTGTTATCTGCATATTATAGCATGGAAACGCAAGCCAGTGATTACATAAAAATATTATTTTCTCTTTTGTCTCTTCCCGAGTCGTGTTGTATTTCAGATTGTCTACCTTATGAGAAACAACACATTAATAATTGTACATGTATTTTGGATAGTTAAGAGATACCTCAATAGTTATAGTTTTGGAGATTTTCTAATGAAGTGGTCCACTGGCGCATGAAAAACTTTCTATCAGAAATATAGCGATCCATTTAAGATGTACAATTTATATAATCCAAGAAAAGTTCATCTTTTTCTGTTTTTCATTTCTGCCTATTTCCAAAAGATAATGTTCAGATGGAGGGTCAAGTAACGTTTCTAGCTACCAAATATTTGGGCCATGAGTTTGAATCTTACGCTTGGTAGGGTTGGTTAGATAGAAAAAGAGACTTTCTAGTCTGTCTTGTCCAAAGAATAACATATCTAACATCTATATGGCCACCTTTGTCTTCTGTGGATATGTTAAGCGTAAATGGTCATGAATTGATATTTATAAGCCTATTAAAAATATAAAATAAATAAGCTAATTGGGAGAATATTCCCAGCACTGGGATATCGTACAGTGAAAATTTCATTTATTTGAAATAAAACGCTTGCTTGATTCATTTCATGAGAAATCCGTGAAAATGTAACAAAACTTCGTTATATGACTTATCAGATAAAACTCGTTATGTCCTCCAACAAATTAAATCCATTTTGCAATATTATTAAGTCGTATAATTTTATTAGTCCTAAAATTATTCAGTTGAATTTATGACAGTAATTCTAAACGACTTTGAAATATTTTATTTTCGTAGGATTTAATCCATTAAAGCATTTTATTGCCAATTTAAGCGTTTAAATCAGTTTGAAATATTTTTTAAATATCACGTTATTCTCATCTTGACCGGAAATCGATACATGATCTTCTACTCGCCGGTGGCTTATTCGACCACTGAACTAGGCCTTTTGCCATATTATAATTCGCTAAAGAGGCCCATATCTTGTGGAACGCCATAATATGGGAATGGACGTGATTTGTTTCACATATTTCGAAATGCACCCATTCCCTTTTAGCCATATTGTCACTAATTGTCTTTTTTTACTTAATAGAATTTTTGTAACAATTTATTCTTATGACTTACGAGTGGTCCTGAAGATGAAAAAATTTAAAGGAGCGTATTACCTTTAAATAACCTTGATTACTTAGCGGGACGATTTATTTTGATTTATCGTTTCTCCATTAATGTTTGGATCAGTAATTCTTGAATGTTTAAGTAAAAATAAAGTTAAAGGGTTTTAATTAACCTTTAGTTAATTTATAACCATTAATGAATTTTATTTATTCTCTATCTGTGTCAATACATTTTCCACGGAATAAAATTTATTATAGCAAATGTTATCCATCTAGAACTTATTAATTCATGGAAATGAGAACAGCTAAGGAAACAAAATTTAATATCTTCATATCTTATGTAAATTTCGGCAAATTGAAATGTTTATATAAGTATTTTAAAATATTTTAGATATATATTTAGCGTTAAAGTCTAAAAAATAATGATAAACACTCTTTGATTCACTAACATATTTTAATATAGTTAATATTAAATGTTTTATCGTAGTAAGCATGAAGTAATTAACGATTGAAAATTATATTAGCTCTAACATATTTATAACGGGGGCGGTAGATATGTTGTTGTAATTAGTATATAGGTATCAATTTTTTTTCAGAAATTCGTTCAAATCTCCCCTTTATTAAACTCCAATGAAGAGAATCCAAATCTGTTCGCCGACCGAAATATCTGCATCGAGTTACCATATACGATTTTATAATCGTTCCGCGTACGAATCAAATGCAGAAATACTCGTTAAAAATAAGCCATCGATTAAACGAAAAACGTCACCGGAATCCATCCTTTCCCTGCCGCCGCATGGCCGAGTTCAAAGCGAGGTGCGAAACGCTGCATCGGCCAACCCAAATTCGCCGACTCGCATGAATTCCACGGGGCGTGCACGAGCAAACTATTTGGGTCACTGCAGACACAATTGCATTACTGATTTCATTAACCATTCTGTTTGTATTCCGGGATTACCATTAATTATTAATACATGAGCATTCCATACCTTCGTGCACCGCTCGATTTTTCTCCGCAGAAATAGCTCATTAACGTCTCTTTTCAGTTTTCCACCACGCGTAATACTCTTTCGCCGTTTGTCATCGCTTTCCAGGCGAGATTGCTTCATTTCGGATACGAAGAGCAATTTCCTTAGGTGTTTATTTCTTTAGAGATCGTTTCAAGGAATGTTATGATGCAGTTAAGGAGGAGAAGTGAAACTTATAAATCTGTTATCTCTACTGCTCAAGTTTCATGTGATTGCAAGACACTTCTCATTAATATTTTTCCATTTACGGAGGACTGTCAAGTAAGCAGTGAGTGGTGTTTTGACTCCGTAACCTGGCTTAAACCGATGTTGTATTGCTGCATATATATCCTAACTCGAGCATAATAATAGTTATAATAATAGTAGAAATAAGAGATAAAAAAATTTTCTTGGCCATTCTTTTCCAACAGAAAAATCGCTTCCTCCAAACAAAAAATTAGATTTTTGTAACTATGGCGAAAAATAGTAGTATCAGTTCTATATATTTAAATATAAAAAAATTCTTTGTTGAAATATGTCCTCGTCGCCTGTTACATTATAACCCGTCTGATAAGGAATTAAAATGATCTTGGTAATTAATAAGCCCAAAGTGCCCTTAACAAAAACGTGCAACTCATAAATATTAATGCATCAAAAACCCATTTCCGAATTTATTTAACGAAATTGAATATAAATTAATTCAGCCAACCACAGCGCTTTTTATTTTATTTTATTTTAAATTGAATAGAAAAAAATATATCCAAACGAGGCGTTAATATTTCGTTATACCTTGCAAATTTTTCCTCGAGCGCAAAAATTTTAGACTCCGGCATTTTTTTTGTGTCTGGGCGGACGGAACGAGTAAGTTCTAGGCGATCCGGTTTTAATTCGAATCGATCGTGGCCGGATTTCGAGACCCATTTGTCAAAAAATTAAACGCAGCGAAATAAATTCAACTCTACGGATCGCTTTAATTTTTCGGCCCTGAGAACCTCATGATAACATCCCCTTTAAATTCATAAGCGAAGACGCGTGGAACGGGGGAGAAGGAAGGGAATTGAGAGGGATTGGGGGGGGAGAGTCCGATGGATTCCGAGAATAAAAAATAAATGTAAATTCTTTATGAGTCCGAGAAGAATATCCTGAAGGAAATATTTGAGAGATGAAGGGACTTCTGGGATCCTCATGACCCAATTGCGTCGTGCGCCTTAAAAGGAATCCAATAGCAGGCGAATAAGTTTTCTCCATGGCCGTCCTTCTCAGTTCCGGCTCACGGGGGAAAAATAAAGGAGGAGATGAAGGGGGATAAAGTAAGAAAGGGACCTTCCTCCTACTCTTACAGAAGAACGCCCATCTTAACACTCGTCATTCCTCCTCCCCTCCCTCCCTTTTATCGAGATTTTCTTCACTCCCCATTTTCCTCACATCGCGAATCTCTTCCTGCTCACGCCGATTTCGCAATGCCCTCGGAGTCATTTTCCATTCTTCCCATTTCCCGCAGCACGTACGCGGAATATCCTCCGCGGCGGATTTCGATTCTCTCTTGTTTTCTCCTGCCCGCTTTGATATTCGTGCGCTATCCTGCGGACCGTTCGCTGGTATACGTGCCCACGATGGCATCAAGTAAAAGTTATTAAAAATCCTGCGTATCAATTTAATGATCTATTTTTATTCCAAGTATTGTGGTCTTCAGCTGTATTTTTATGCATGTTGTTGGGGCACAAATTATTTTTGCTTGGATTGGATAACTAGTTTAAATTTCTCTGAATTGTTGTAATCTTTTATTGGATTTTTATTTTCTCATCAATTCCCAATTAATTCAATAAACATGTTGAATTATTTTCATGATCACCTTAGAGAAAATCATTTTTCTTAATAAAATCGAAATATTTTTCATGTTATATTTATAAAACTCAATTTATTTTATAATTTTGTGAAGTAAATAAAAAACAGCTTTACTTTATATTGTCTATTCAAAATATTCAACATTCCTTAGCAACTCTATTAATGGAATTATCAGAAATATTTTTAAATATTATTTCCATTGCCTTCTACGTATAAAATATAGCAATACAGCAATACCTCGCTTTACGTGTCAGACAGTAGCGGATTTGTAATAAGGCCAAAGTAGGCAATGGCATAGGGGCGGCGAGATTTCGAGGCCGGAATAAAAAGATAATATTACGCAGATTTTTGATGAATTAATTATGACCCGCAGAAGGACAGATGTGCAGACAAACCATATTCATGAGCGTTTTTTTAGGAAAAAAAGTACTACAAGAGGGGGCTTAAAAATAATTTAGCCCAGGGGCGGGAAATTTCCAAATCCGCTACTGACGACAGATAGGTTCTCGAAAATATCGCGCTAAGCAATATTCGTGCAAAACGGTTTCAATGAGAATAGGTTCCATGGACGCGAAAACTTTAGTGTAATATTAATTAAAAAAGAGCGTTAACCTAAAAAAACAGCTCATTTCCGGCTTCCATCCATCAAGACCAAATGCAAATCTTTACATTTTTTTCAATAACTTATCTTCATCGGTAATTTTTACATGGTATAGAAAGCTAAAAACTTCATTATATTCAGGCAAAATTGCAATTATTTCCTGTATGAATGAATCCTAAATAAATCAGCGAGGAGGTTTTATTCGGAAAGTCACCTTTCTTTAAACATAATTACGCCAAAATAACCGTCGATCGAGAGATAAAAACGGTGTGCCGTCCTCGAGACTTCTTTTATAGTGGCACATTCTGACCCTAAATGGGCATCCATAAATTATATATCTAACATCCACAAGTCTGTAATAAATGGAATTTCTAATTCATATATGGTTAGGCTGCCTCAATAATAGGCCACCTTTGATTTTCTGGAACCCTGGTAGGCGCGGGCCTGCCTCACGCTATAACGAATCCGCTTAAACGGGGTCACGCAAAGCGAGATATGCCTGCATAGGGATAGTGAATACTTATTACCTCTGAATGCTAATAAAGAACGGCAACTAAGCTTTATCTACAAAGATGTTTTCAATATGATTTGGTAACTTTAAAATCTAAGTAATTAACGATTTATCCATTAGCAAAATCATTTATGGATTAAAACATTTTTATAATTATCCTGAAATACCTAGTTTTTATTTTTAGTACGTTTTTATATATTTGCAGTAATTCATAACGCGCTCAATCGCTGCGTGCAGAGTAAAATGTCCGCGCAAAAAGTTATATATAATATGAATTATGCGAATTTAATCTCGAAAACTTTGATATTCCCAACTTGTTATGTGATGAGAATTTGCTTGGATAAATGGCATAAAAATCATCGATACCCTCTTGTCAAACATTATGGAATATTACAATATGTTTTGGTTTCTGGTATTTATTAATACAAACAATTATATTTTTCATGGACCAAAAGAGTTTCTTATTGATAAAATGCACTTTCGTTTTATAAAAAAGAATTGTTTCCATCAAAATCAACAGAAAAACAGCGAAATGCCGAAAAAATCTCACAATCTCGACTCCTTAAGGGAAACAATCTCTTTTTTGTATTAAACTAGCCTTTTTCTTCCCCTTTTATGGCCCGATTTTTCCTCCATCTTTCAATTCAATTCCGTCCTTATGGACCAAACAACGGGATAGATGCTAGCCCCACCCTCTCCAGACACGAACACTTATTATGCGAGACGGGAACGTGGCGAGAGAAAGGGAGAGAGAGAGGGGGGGAGTGCAAGGGGTTTCGGTGAGAGACTGAGGAAGAGGAATATATGGCAAGACGAGAGGGTAAAATGAGAGGGAAGGAAGAAAAGAAGGGATGGGATGGGAAAGGACTGCCAGGCTCTCCTGAGGGACTGAAGCCTTGGGGCCATCACATTCAATCTCCCGGTTCGTTACGCAGAGATAGGAGTAGGAGGAGATAAAGGAGGGAGGGGAGGTAGGGTGAATTTTGGAGGGGAAAAGTGCGTGCGATGGCGAAGAAAAGTGGTAGAGGAGGAAAGAGGGGCGGGACGCAATGGCGGAGGAATGAAAGGTGAGCTAGGATGGAGAGGCTTTTCCTTTCTAGGTTTCGGCCACCACTATAGCTGGCAGGGCTTGGAGTCGGGAAATAACGAAGAATGAGCATCTACGAGCCTACATTGTAATTGAAAAGGGTTGGAGGATCGAATTACATACGCGGCCGACACTTGACTCGAGGAATGCGAGCTTCAAAGGTTTTTGTTGCCTTCAAAACTGCCTCTCTTGCCTCCCTCTTTCTCTCTTTCCATCTTTCATTCTCCTATATTCCGTCTCATTTCTCTTTTTATACACGTTTCTTCTTTCTTTCTTCAGACTTCTCACCATTCTCTAAGCCAATTAAGGATGGGGAGCAAGCTGTTAAAAGTATCGCTTTAAACTGATTTGGATTAGATATTAATTTCCACGTATTTCCTCGTGAAGCTTCTTTCATTTCATATACATATCCTTTTTCGCCATTAAATTTATTTCCGTTTTAATTACCTAGGCTAAGGATTTTATCTTTGACAAAAGTACAGATGACGCTGATTTCATAATTTTTCATACAAAATACAACCTCAAGGGAACCTCTGAGAATTTCATTTTATTTAGAAGCGAAAAATTTGTGTTTTGAAGCAGAGGGAAACAAACCATTCAAATTTATCTCTGGAGTTATGGGAGCGCGACTCAAGATAAGTGACGGGCATTTTAATCGTTTGAGTTAGCAAGATGTTTTTCATGATTGTTTTGGCTTTGAGGAGTATTTTATGACATAGTTATTAGACTTTAAATCAGGGGAGGGCCACATTAGCAGTTATGAGTGCTTATGCGGGCCGCGTTAGCAGATTCAAGTGTTTCGGTGACCGCGTTATGTTTCGCATCGGAAGTAAGTTGAAGTACTTTGTTAGTGAAAATCAATTATTAATAATATTTAAGCGTCATGGCTTCGTTAGAAAAGATTTTTTGGCCACCATTTTAAGCAACATGTACGAAATTACACGTGTTAAATTTCGCGAGTCGCTTTCATAACAGCTCCACTGGTTGCATAGAAAGCCTTTGCGAACTGTACATAGTTTGCCCACGTATGCCTAAATCCAATGTTTTTCCGATTGATTTACTGTCAAGAAAATAGGTCAGATTTATTTTTATAATACCACCAAATATTTTTTATTTAATGGTTTTAATTTGTATTTTTGTTCTTTTTTAGGAGAAATTAAAAAAATATTGTTTTAAATCTATAATAAATTCATGGCATTGAAGCATGTTTTATGTTTCAGGACTCAACAGTCATAATTAGAACGTTTATTATGTATCTTTTTAGCGCTAGAGTTGAATGTCATTAAAGTGTAAACGACATCATCTTGCAGGCCTATGTGCAATATGGTGAAAAATATAATTTTTGCAAAATCTATCAAGTTCTTCTAAAATCAAACCTGGAAAAATCGATTTAAAATAATGATCTACTTTCAAAATTCAGGGGGCATGGTAGATTTCAATGCGATGCGATTTAGGTCCAGGGTTATTTATAAATATATACATTGCACATAAACCATGCGTATGACGTAATAAATATTACCTACTTAGTAACGCTACTCCAATGATAAAATTTGACAGAAAAAAATAGTCGCCACTACGCAATTTTTAGGGCGCCCGGGTTTGTCCAGCCTTTTATAAAATTGGGGGTTGCGGTGGTGGCTAGAGCGTTGGCCTTCCACGCAGCGGTCTTGGGTTCAAATCCGGTGGAGGTCGGATTTTTAGACGTTCTTTACCAGCGAATCGGTAGTAGCGGATCGCCTTATGGGCATATCCTGTCGTAACTTTCATCTCCTGAATCGCTGAACGGATTTTAATTAACGACTTATAGTTTCAAAGATAAAAATTCAAGAACCGTCTAATCCAATGGTTCTCAAACTTTCAATTGTCGCGGCCTCCTTGAATATTATGCGCCCCCCATTAAATTGAAAATAGTAAAAATATGAAACTTTATTGCAAATTTCTTCATTTTATGTAACTATTAATAATTTTTAAAATTTCCCTGATAAAATTTTATTATTCGTGAAAACTTTATTTTTCGACACTTCACCTTACATCAAAAATAATTTTGTGGCCTCCTGGGGTGCCGCGGCCCACAGTTTGAGAAACACTGATCTAATCTTTCGATATCGTTTTATACGTATTTCCCATAAAGAACTATTTTGAAATCTATGTGTATTCCATTTATGGAGTATACTTTTCCATTTTGTTCAACCTGGGATCGTCCCGTAACTTACTTGTGTTAGTCAGCGTTAAGCAGTTGGCACCCTTTGTGCTCTTCATAAAGAGTAGGCTAATGTCGGCAACGGGTTTCCCACCTTTCTTCTATATATTTTTCCGATGTGGAAGGAGGTATGGCTGTAATTGTCCAAGAAAAACATACAAACAAACAAACCTATTTAAAACTATAATTCCGCTTATATATATTTCTGTATTAATCACTCGCAGTGTGGTAGTTAAAGATAATCTCCCATTCGCACACTTATTGAAAATTTTTAGCCTAATGCTTACATCAACATGATAAACCGATCTAACTTTCTGAGGCATCCTCGTGTTTTAGAGCATTTTTAAGTTGGGATTGTGCAGATTTTTATCATGGAAATCGATAATGGTTGCATATGTATGTGCAACTTAATTGAAAAAGTGATGTGAGGAGCACAAAATATCAAAGGTTAATCAATTCAACTGTTGACTCAGTTGCATAGTGATGAAAAATTGAGACATCGAGTCGTTACTCAACTTGCATTTCGATTCAGTTTATTATTGTTTCGCTTTTACGAATCTGGCCGCAATTAGGTCATTAGTAATTCCAATCGCCCAGCGTCAATTTTTGTCCTATTTTTAAACGATGGACGCGACTCGGCTATAAATATGCCGTGGCACGCGGGCGACTGCGCCGTACGCGAGCAATTACATCGGGGATGATTTGATGTGAGCCTATTCGCTACTCACAGCGCCCACCTCCGGCATATTTATCGTCTTTTATTCAATTTTTGGAAGCAGAATGTCAGTTGCGCTACAGACGACAGTGAGTAATTCACAAAAACAATGGCCGAAATCTTGCGAGAATTCGTTTGTATTTTGATTTACGGGCGTGATTTAACGGGTTCGATTATCATCGCTAAGTCTTCCGCGTCTCAGACGTTTTTAGAAGAAAAGGAATGCGATTTTAGCGGTACATTTTGTTTTTCAGCATCAGAGCACTTTTTCCTTTAGATCAAACATTCGGGACAGGCCGTTTCCATTCCTCCTACTGAAAATGTATGAAAGGGTATCTCGTTTCATTTTTTAAGTAGTAAATCTAGGACATATAAATAATTGCTCTTGGAATAAAGGAAAATGGCACATTTTACTAATTTAACGGACAGCGGATGTTAAAAATCTGCCTCAATGTAGCTTGCAACAGTTTTTGTTCATGTGCTTCGAGGCGATTATTTTCATATTTGACACTAATTGTGTATATTTTTTCCCGGTATTGCCATTCAGTTGAATTTTGTGTATCCATTGTTCTTCACCGCTCGTTTTACAATAAGAAAACACCGAATTCGCATGAGCATAAATTGCACATTTTTATTCAACAGCGACTGTCCTTGTCTAAAGATCTAAAGATATTTGTAATTTGAACCCGGTAAGAACGAATTTGAATATTCTAACGCATAAATTTTGCATTTCAACTCGCTCGATGACTTTCTATCCATCTGTTTCCACTGTGATGCGTCTTTATAATGCGTCCGTAGCCTTGAAGAAGAATAACACGCGATACTCTATTTTTTTAAATGAGTCGAACATCTGCGGTACAGTCCTGGTCCGCATCCGTCATGGAAACAATCACGTTGCCTCTATCCGGAGAGGTAAGAAAAATGGGTGACGCCTCTTGATGGAACTCGGCTTTCCCAGAAAATAACTCGATCGCTGTTTCCATTTTCGTTCGCCCTTCCTTTTTGGTGGAATCGATTTCGCATATCTCCCATCGAGACGTGGACAAAAGAGTGATTTCTGATGGAACAGGAGCCGACGTCGCTCTAGGCCTCCTATGTATATTGCATACCCCTGAAGAAGAGAGCTTAAAGACGCGACAGCCTCGCGTTACTCCCGTGGTCTATTATCACATCAATTCTTTAAAAGTCTTTTTCGATCATATTTGCTTTTCTTTAGCTCGGGATAGCCGTGGTAATCCACGCCCGAATCCTTAAAGAATCGCGATTTTATTTCCAGTTTTTATCGTCCGCCGTAAAACGATTCCTTTTTATCCATTCCGAACTCTGGTCTGCGAGATCTCACGGAACGTTTATTTACCGCGGCGGTAATACTTTTAACGTCTGCACGTATCGCTGTCTGTTTTTTTCCCTTCGGTTGAGGAATATTTTTTTCGAGTTAGGTTGCCAAGGAATACAAGAATAAAAAGTCCTGCGGAATATTTCGGTTTAATTTAAGACGGATTTATATTTTTTACGGCTGGAATTGGCCGTTAGCCTCACCGCTTGCATCGCATTTATTATTCTAAAACATTAGCCCACTCCCTCAACTTATGGCTCGCGCGTTGATGGAGTATTGTAGTCCTCGTAGGACCTTTGTTGTTAACTTAAGAGAGCGGTTTTTACACATTATCCGTCAGCCTTATTGCAACTGTTTAAATTTGTCATTTGAAATAAATACCTTCGCTTAAATATTACAAATAATTTGCCGAAATATCAATTAACGAAGGGGTGGTGGAGTGGCTAGAGTGCTGGCCTTCTACATAATGGGCCTTGTTTCGAATCCTGGCTGAAGCAAGATTTTTTCAACCTGGGCTTGCCCGCCCCGACTTGTGTGTTGTAACACTCAAGACCAACACTCCGTCCTTCCAGAAGCGACGTTGAGCAGTACCTCCTTGGTCCTTTACGAACGAGTAGGCTTAAGCCGGCAGCGGGTTTCACCCATCCCTTCAGTGTGAATGTGTTTGAAAGTGTCCGTACTTGAGGTTAAGAACTGATCCTCCCCCTGGGGATTGTGAAATTCACTTAAAAAATCGTTGTTCCTATAAGCATCCAGTGGGTACCAAAACAGCGTGATTAGCCTAATCTGTCAAGTTAAGATACTAATGATTAATTAATGATAGATACGCCACGCTTTTTCTCTTAGGTGGATGAACTGGTTCCCATATCTTTTATCTCTTCATATGCAATACAGAGAATTATAGAAAAAAAATACCAAAACGCAATATCATTACTGGTGGATTTTTAGTAGTTTTTCCAACTAGGTATTAACAATGTTTATGGAGAGGTATTTTTTAAAAAGCAAAGCGTTTTTTTGTGAGTTTAAAAGTAGTGAAAAATAAAGTGCGACCATCTTCAATCCTTTTTTAACGACCTGCTGATTCCCTCTTGCATACGCGCAATGGGTATCTAAGAGGTTGTGCAATGAATGGTTGGCCAGTTTCAAAAAGTTTGCGTTTGCGTTTGCGTTTCATTATGTATATAGTACGATCTTTAAAGAGGAGATAGACTTTTAAAGCCGTCCCTACCTCCCGTTTATCTCTCAGTAGTTTTTTCCGAGAGCCGAAGAAAACATTCGATTCATGCTTAAACAGAGACGCACTTAACTAATGACCGGACAGCGTAGTCATGCTCTTAAAAGCATGCTCACCCTCCCACTCATCCCACCATCCCTTTCTTATTCCTCAGAGCCCCCTACCGACGCAAGAGTGTGTGTGTGTGTGTGTGTAGGCGTGTGTGTGTGAGAGAGAGAGAGGGAGAGCTTTCATCGACCGAATGGAAAAAGCTTTTTTTCTTTCTCTCGGCCCCGCCCTACTCGTTCGATTCTCTTTCTACTGACTCATTCGAAGGACTCCAAACCTCGTTCTATTCCCTTCGTCATCTTTTCTTTGTCTCATTCTCATTTACATATCTTTTGTTCTATCCGCGGTCCGAGAATCTCTTTTATGCCATATTCCGTACGCTCAAAGAAGGTGAGATTCCAATACGCGGCTGACACTTGTGGCTCCCGCATCTTGAAAGAATTCCGCGTCAATATTCGGGCCTAGCACTCGACACGTGCGTGTCGGAGGAGAATGATAAAAAAATATGGGGCGAGATAAAAAGAATTCCGGTTTTCGGCCTATATATCATTCAATCTTTAATCGGACGCTCGGGAGAAAAGAAAACGACAGGAAATGAGAATAAATACCCCGCGCTTCGCGATCCTCTTTCTTTACTATTCTTTCCTCTCCACTATTTCCACACTTTTTTAATATTTTTTTTGCGTGG
Organism: Tanypteryx hageni; assembly: GCA_028673005.1. Taxonomy (NCBI): domain Eukaryota; kingdom Metazoa; phylum Arthropoda; class Insecta; order Odonata; family Petaluridae; genus Tanypteryx; species Tanypteryx hageni. The sequence goes on along the minus strand of CM054112.1, from coordinate 95,916,539 downwards.
GAACAATTTGTACATTTTCCCTCTCGTATCTTAGGACGAAATCAGTAACGCGGCGTGGGTTTGATCTAGGTCAGGGGATAAAATAATGACCTCCTTTTCGATCTTTTTTTTGTTCTTTGTTTTCGCTTCGATACAAAGAAGCGTCGAAATGCTCCGCTTTTGATTTCCGTTTTTTTTCTTCCTCTCTAGTCCCGACGTGTTGCTCAAGTTATATATTAAAAAAGGTGAGCATTGTGTGCTTGAAATATGTATGCAGAAGGAACAATGACGGGCTTTGTGTATGGCATGAAATTTTGATCTTGGCTGAATTGTTGGTGGAATTTAGAAAAGACTAAGTAATATTTTCTTAATATTCTTAATATTGGAAACTTCGGATCGGAATCTATATTTTTTCTGAAATACCGAAAATGTTAATCTTAACTAGTGTCGACGTAAGAGAAAATTATGTTAAATTTAAATCCATCATAATCTAAAATTCATAAAAGGCTACTTCTGCCCCTTTGTCCCTTTGTGGTTCCCTCTGTCACGCTATAAAAATGCGAATAACTCGTTAAAATACGGATATATAGTTGTGAAATTTGGCAGGAATACTAAATTCGCATATTTTACGGTGATGACGAAAATAATCTCGAAAGATGTCCTGGGTTCGACTCCAAGGAAGACATTTCCTTTCCCCATAATATAACACGTGAAAATCGACTTTTCGACGTGCATGCTTTTATTCTTTTTGAGATCTAAATTAGAAAGAATCAATCAACGATCTTGGGATCTAAACCATTTTAAAGAAGCTATTATAGTGTTTCTTATTCTGATCAACTTTTCTGCCTACAGTTCGAAATTCCTCATATTACACGTTTAATTCACATATTTTGGGGAAATGTTGCCATTTTAACGGGATGTTGTTTTGCCAACCCATTACACTGTTAAACCTCGAATTCCTATTGTTATTTACATCCATATAGATGAAAGCATGTTTGAATGCTTTTAATACGAGAGAGAGAAGGAAGGAGAGGGAAATGATTTTCATAGCAACGAATGTAAACAACATTCGTTGCGTTGTTTACGAGAAGGAATACATTTGAATGTAGAACATTAATCATTCGCATATTAAAATTACTTAGAATCATGGTAGGAGTTCAAGGCTTGAAATTACGAACGCCTAAGAGAAAGAAAGTTTGTTTTCCTGCCATCGATTTTTGAATACGCGTCGTATCGATAAACAGATCAGTTTTTAAAACGAGAATTTGACGCATTCTTAGTGATTCGCATTGTTGCCGGTTTTATGTAATTCGGTACCATTGACTTGGATATTGGTTTCGCGTTGCATCTATTCACGAAATTTCATTACAAAATCCTTCCCGTTGAATTTCAACCATTTACATTCAACCCAGTTACTATAATAAAAGCCTAGATGGTGGGGTTTGTGTTTAACGCTGAGGTCATCAATAGCACTTTTTAACGCGTTTTCAACAAACTTCCCGATTAGGTGGAAGGTTGAAATTTCGTAGGAATGTTTGTTTCAGATATAAAAATTAAATGGCGAAATAAAAAGATCCAGGTTCGACACCAAGGGGGCGATTTCCGTTTCCCGTAAGATAAGACGTAGAAATCGACTTTTTAAAGTGCAGGCTTTTATTCTTCTGTAAATTAAAATTAGAAAGAATTGACGTACGATCTTCAAATTTAAACCAATTTAGGAAAATTAATGAAGTATTTTATTCTATTCATCTTTTTCCGCCTACCATTCGAAATCTTTCTTTAAAAGGAATATTGATTTTTAGTAGTCGCTAGATGCGTACTACCAAATCATTTGAATTTGGTGAGAAAATCTAAAGAAATTTACAAGTTTTATATTCTTGTGAAGATTCGAGATTGATCACGGTTCATTACGTACAAGGACCCGTTAAAACAACAACCTGTGCTTGGAAAGTTTTATGGATGACATAGACAAGAATCACAGAAGAAAATAATAGAAATCATAATCTCCGGCTTCTTTATATCTTGTGCTTACTCGTAAAATTTAGATACGTTTTAAATATATAAGGATATATAACTGAAAAAAATAAAAATAGCGGTAGGCACAAATTGTAAGAGTAATAAATCACGCGCTTTCGTATTTGTTTATATTTCTCCACCTTAAGCAATTCGAAATTTGAAAGTATATTTGTACAATTCTATATTGCAAGATTGCTTATACTGGTGCTACTACGCAGAGACACTGTATAAATTGGCATTACGGACCGTTGCTTTTCATTTTTCACCGTTAACTGGTATTTGTGATTTGATTTTATTCGGCCACATTCAAGGGATTAAAATACACCAAACGCTCTGCTATATATTAAAAAAAATGTTTTTAAAATTTATTTTTAATGAAAGTTATTTTGAAATTTTTTGGAAATTTTTTCGGTATATTATTGGAAATTGTTTCGAAATTTTTTTAAAAACATTTTTGGAATTTTTTATTCAGAAAAAAATATTAAACTGTTTGAAAATTGTTTTTGGAATACTTTTTAACATTTTACTTGATATTTACATTGGAATTTTTTTCAAAATATATTTTTTAATTGAAACATTTTCGGAATTTTTAAAGATATTTTTGAAGTGTTATTTGCCTCTTAGGATCCTCTTAAGGTGGCTAATTATCTTGTATTCCGGAGGCAGTTAGTAAACTTTTTTTTTGATTTTTTGGATTTGCCGTCGTCTTTTCGAATATTGTCATGAAATTTTTTTTTTATCTTTCAATATTTTTATTTTAATTTTTGTTTATTTTTTTATTTTTTTATTCATTATGGAATTTTTTTTTAATTTTGGAAAATATTATGATTATTGTTTTCTGGAAATGTTTTGGAAAACTAATTTACGAAAGTCTGGGTATCTTTTTGAAAAATTATTTGAAAACTTTTTCGATAATTTTTTATTCGAATCATTTTTCGAAAAAAAAAACATTTTGAAAAATTTTTCTGCACTGTTTGGAAAATTTTATCGTATTTTTCTTCGGAAAGTATTAGATATTTTAGAAAACATTTTGAAAAATCGTAATTGTTTTGGAATATATAGGACATTTTTTTAATGAAAATTCAAAAGACTAAAAAATTTCTGAAATATTTAAAAATTAAAAATATTTTCGAAGTTGTTTTTGGATTGGGTGAGAAAAATCTGAAATTTGGGTGATTCGGTACACTGCACTGCGGTCCATGCAGTGACAGACATTATTATTAGTTTTATTGTAAATCATTTTCCCGCCATTGGAGTAAGCAGTTAGTACCAAAGGGGTCTTGGACCATCAGGAAAGGGACTTTGGCCTTGGGGAAGCGAATTCAATGAATACTCAGCTGTCAGTTCGGAAAGCAAATATATATCCCACATCCGTTATTATTGCAGCTGGGCAATATCGTCGGAATTTTGTAATTTTGTTGGAGAAGATATTGGAACGGAATTTCCCTCTAGTTAGCTGTTGTTTTTTTTTAATTTTCATTTGTGCGTCATACGAGTGAGTGGTTATTTTTATAGGGTCAGAATGTTGTTTGCTTTATAAAAGTTATTTGGAAATGGTCCATTTATTTTTAATTTTTGAGCATCTTAGCGTTTATGAGAATGCATTTGTATTTTAATAACATGAATGAATACACAATGAGAGACAGAAATGTCGTCTACAGTTAAGTGGAATGACATTTCAGTTTTTCGCTATGATGATAATAATGTTGAATCTAAAAGCTTAGCTCCTTTTAAAATAAAATTTGTCTTTCTTATTTGTTTTTTGAACATTTCTTTTTTCCATAAGGAATCTCCTAAAAGTCTACATTATGGAGATTTGTGCATACATTGAAATTCAATTTTATCCGTGATGCTTCAGTTTTTTTAATACCTCTTTGAATCTACATTTTGATAGTTTTGCTGATTTATTTTGATATCTATGTTAGTTTTCTTATATTTAAGAAGATTTTATGAATTGTGTTCTTTGATACCTTATGTTTTTAGGAAACCGAAAAACTGTTTGGCATAGTATTCTGATTAGAACCAGGAAAAATATTTTTTATTCTATTTGTGTTTCCCAAAGGGGAACGGAAGCCGAAGCAATGAAAGAAGGTATAATTTGAATTAGGCAATTTTCCTTGGTTAGCGAAGCTGAGTAAGAAAATGGCAATATTTTCATCCGAACTGGCGAACTCTTCTCTTTTCTGTTTCAAATTCTATGCGATCCAAAGACAGTATATTAGCGCCATTTTCATCGTTTGATTTAGAATAATGACAATTATATTTATTGTAATATTTTTCAAAATCAATCGCTATCCTTTTGTAAAATGTGCATTTTCAAATTTAACATGTGACATTTCGAAATTTTCTTTTTCCTGTGTAGCAGAAAGTTTGTCTTTTTTATTTTACTCATAAAAACTTTTATTGTAATAATAATTATGAAATGTTTTTCCTAATGTTCGTCTAAAATGTCAAATGAAAAAGTTCTTAATAAGTATAAGAACTGACAAATTTTACCTCAACTTATAATTAATGACCTAAATTTCCAGCATTATTTTCACTTACATTAATTCCAACTTTTCTTTATATTTCGGAACATCAATCATATAGTACTAATGGCCGAAATTTTCAGATTCAATAAACCTGTGCTTTCCGTGTAAACATAAAGAAAAATTAATGTGTAGATTTCTGAACGATCTTTTTTGAAAAAGTCACTTCTTATATGCCATTGAGACAATTAATTTTTGGCTACCACCCTCGCAAAATATAATATCATATAAGTGGAAAAGTTATAATAATCTTAAATGTAGTGAATTAAGAAATAATTAAATAGAAAGTGTTGCTACGAAACCCTTAATATTTTACTACGCTTGCAATCCAAATCCATTTCTGTTAAAAGTATATAATATTAAACAAATTTTCAAAATAATGTGGATTCTTTTAGAATCTTTCGATTTGAACCGAGTCAATTTGACGAAGCACAATCAGCCCTATTTTCGCTTTCTTTTCGGAAGAGACTGATTTGTCTTTCGGGTGAAGGGTATGCAAAACTCACTAGTATTGCGTTCCAATCCTCTTCAAGTTCTGGCAAACAAGGAGCTCACACTAAGTGCTTTGGCCAACCCATCCAACTGCGCGAGTTTAGATCCGTTTGTTGACTTTTTCACTCGAACCAAGTGGTACGGAATATTTGCCCCTTTAACAAGAGGGATGGGACGGGATGAGACTTTAAGGACCGAGAAATTTGAAAGCCATTCGAACGTTTCGGAGTTCCTCCGGTGAAGAAAGCAAGAGAGAGATGGAAAAGTGAAAGGGCTCTTGTCGATTCCATACGAAAGCTGAAATATTTATAACGGCTTTAGATTTCCGATTGCCTAAGTGAGTGTTCATTTGCGGAATAGTTTCCGAACTCGGTGATGTTTTTCGCGACGTGCGATGTTTTATTCATGACTCTTTCATATTTAGTGTCAAGCCGCCGCGGATATCTTCGGCGCACTGTGTAACAGTGGTAATGCTCTTATTATATCGCGCGAATTTTTGGTGGCACTAAAATGCTCGAAAGATGTGTTGAAACTACTTGCACTGTGTTAAAAGTATCTACGCGGTCGAATGACTTTCGCGAACGTTGAATTAATCGAATTTGTGGCTGTTATTTATCAACAATAAGTTGAAGTTAGCTTTAGATCTGCTTATGTAATTCTTTCAGACGTAGAAAAATCTTACGCTGCTTGATAACTTTCTATTGGCTCCGTTATTTTACTACCTTGCTAAAATGATCTTTTCAACATTTTACCGTCAACTGCATAGTTATTTGGGATTAGAGAAACCCCATTAATTTTATTTTTACGATTAACTACCGAGTTTTAGCGCTTAAATCCTATTAAAGTCCACCGTTTTACCGTGGTAATCAACTTACATGCATTTTGAATTGACATTCCTCCCAGCATTATTTCATGATCGCAGATTCGGCGAATTAAAAAAATCGCCGCTTGGAAAATGAAAAGTGCCTTTGCGAAGTTCTCGATTTTTTTATTTCCGCCAAAAAAATTGAAACATTTGAAATTCTCTCATGGGCTCGCGGTTGTTTTTTTGGAATAACATTTGGAAATATTCCAAAAGCTCTTAAACCGATTAGAGAATTTTTTGTAGGTTAAGCTTGTGGAGCAATTCAGCCGTGAGTAGGAGATTATGCGGAATCCGTGCATCTCGAGGCCGTTGTCACACGCTTACTTTCCGGTGGATCCAAGCGCCAGTGTAGACTGACGCATCATCACTTTCTTTGTCGGTGACAGCAAAGTCACAATCGGCCCCCTTTTCGGAAGGATTTCCGGAATTCATACGAACTCTGAGAAGAATCGATTGTTCGCATCGTCGTCCCTTATTTTTAAGTAAACGTATCGAGGACGGAAATCAAAAAAATGCCTGAGTGAGTCCGTATTGATCCATTAAACACGCGTGTCCCAGTTTTCACTCTGCTGCGGAATAACCAACGACAAGACGACGCTTTAAATACGCTGAAACACTGTGAGGACCGAGCACATTTTGTTGAAATCATATCTACTTCTATCTGTGATTTTTAATCGAAATACCTAGCCGAACTCTTCCGGAAGTTATCGTGGATATTTATAAAAAGCTGCTTTTTATCAACAGAAGAAATATTCTACATTTTTCATCCTCATTAATCCTTTTCACTGGATTTTCTATTGGCATTTATATCGCTTTACTCAAGAAAAGAGAAACCTGGCAAGTAATTTCTCATACAAAAAGTAAGAATTTCTGTGGAAATCTTTCCGATGTTTATCCATAAAAATGAACATATTCTGTAGTTTGTGACTTGGAGAGGGAAATGTCGAATGAACAATTGAAATGGTATTGGTACAAGTCCCAGTGTGACTCGAAAGAATGTAAAGAAACTGTAGGAAGTCAAATAAGGGTAAGAATTAGGGCGTGAAGGATATATATGTGAAGAGGGAAGGCGTTGAACAAGATGGTAAGGGTATGCAAGGAATGCCGGCTGGGGAAAAGGATCGGCAGAAAAATAACGACCGTAGAGACAGGAGGCGGGAGGCGGGAAGCGTGAAAAAGGGGTCAGGTGAAGGCGGAATGGGGCTAATAAGAAAGGTCACGGGGGAATAGTGAGAGAGGAACGGAAGAGAACAGGTATAGAATGGAAGGATAAAGTCTCCGGATCAACCTCCGGAGAGAAGGCGAAGGAGAATCCGTTGGCTTCTAAATGCGCCTCTGAAAACGGCTTCTTTTACATCGTACACGCCGGTCTGACGGTCTTATTCAAAAACTCCTTTATGGCGATTCATTTTGCTTTCAAGTTGAATGTCAAATATAAATGTGAACGCACAATCCTTTATGATTCAAAATATTGTTTCAATTACATTGACAGTTTAACGATATTTTGAGGCATAATAAATGTATATAATTTAACCCTTCGTTGAAAATAAAAGTTATCTGCTGTGGATTGAAACATCGGCAAAATGGTTCCAGACTGATGAATATTAATTGATTTTGTTTGCATTTGTTTTTTTAATGGTGAAATCTGAAGCTACAAACTGATAAATTTTACCTGTGATTTGAGAATATAATGTTTTCTGCATTTCCATTGATAATTGGATAAAATTTTAATATATTAATCAGGATGATTATCAATAGATAAGTTAAACCTGAAACTCAATTAATAATATCCAGAAAACCAATCCATAAATATTGCATTGACTCTGTGTATATCGATTAGTAATGATTTAAACGATTGAAACTATAAGTTATAGATTTTCTGGTATTTATTATAAACACTTTCATAATTAACTCTGTCATAGTTTTGTCAAAAGACTCGCATGGCAAACAAAAAAACAAGCGGGTGAGATTTGAATGCGCCAAATCATAAAATAAAAAATGTCGACGAAATGGAGCCATTTTTTCGTCGGGAATATTCTCTTTTCCCGGCCAGCGCCATCCTCACCTCAGAACATTTTCCGCGTTTCGCTGGAAGATGGCTTTTGTACGAATTCTCGAAAAACCTCATACGAGCGAGTATCTCGTCGTTTGAATTCCTTGATAAAATATTTAACCGAAACCACATCCAACGAGAGAATCCTCCCGAAGAGTTTCCTCTCGAACTCACTTTTGTTCTAAATGCAAAACCGGATCATATTTTCAATTCGTGTAAGGCTCTCTCTCTCTTCTCTATCTCTCTCTGTATCTCCGGCAGTTTTGCCCCTATCGATGCGCGAGGCCTTGCTCTACCGACTTGAAAAAAACGCATATTTTCCCGAAGCGAATGAAGCGGGTCTTCTCAGAAAATGAAGGTTTTCTCAGAGTAGGAGATGCTGGAGGAAATGAGTCCGCCCGATTCCATCAAGAATTCCCTCTTTCTTCTCTTTTCTTTTTTCAGGTTCGAGGACAGAGAGAGAGGGAAAGGAGGAAGGAGCGCGAGAAAAGTCTCCGGGATCGTTGCCTTGGAGACCCTTCTATTTTCCTCTTTCCTTCCTCTCTTGATTCGAGCCGTACACTTTTGCCTCTTCGTATGAAAACGAGTCTGTGCTCAAGCTCGAAAGGGGAAAAATATATACGAGAGAGAGAGAAGGGAATGATAGCCGCTAATTTCTTGGTGCCATTAAAGTTTCAACATTCTTAGCATCTCTTTCGTGCTCTCCTTTTCGTGGGAGGGTGTTAAAAAGTTTCATTCCGAGCTCGAGAAACCAGACTGTACGAGCTATTTTTAATGCGGCGTTAAATATTCACGCGAGATCGGCGTCCTTTGCAGACGTGAGTTCGTTTTGCATCGGGTAAATTAACCGAGGCTCGATTTTTGCATCGTCACGGCTGTAAGAGCACGCCGTTGAATTTCACTTTGGTGTGTGTAGCCAGTAAATGATATTATCCCGTAATATCCGTAATGGTGTTTTGTATAAGTGTGGAAATATTACAACGCCTCCAGGCAGATTTTTTATGCACATTTATTCCTTATTTAGAAAGATTTTTTCTCCTTTTGGGTGCTTGTGATCTAATATTGCATAGAGCGATGAATTTAGGGTCTTCTTCAGCCTTTTTAGTAAAGTAATCGTTAAAACAAATCTGCCAAATTCGGTATTTTATAATATCGGGAAACATGATTCTGAGAGTAAATACGATGAAAATTCGTACTAATATGATGTTTTTATGGGAAAAAATGTTGTCACCGTGTGCACACTTTCACTCCAGAATCGTCTTACCATTCGAAAAACATAGTAAAAATAAATCTAAGCATTTTATCGCATTTTTAAGTGGCTAAATTCCTCGATTATTTTCCGCTTTCAAACAAAACATATTTTACGATTTCGCCTCGCCTTTACGCTACATTCTACTGTTACTTGCATCGTTAACGTTTTCCGGCACTGATGTGCAAGGGAAAAAATGCAAAATGAGGCAAATTGTCAGTCCCACAGTTCGCAATGTTGCCGAATCCAACCTTCTGGAAAATTTAAATATCCGCAAATTACGCCTTTCTCCCCCTAGAGAGAAAGGGAAAGAGAGAGAGAGAGATGACCCAGGGGGAAGGGGATAGTACTACAACCACGTGCTTGTTTTGTAGTGGATACAAAATGGATAGTCTCGTCGAATCGATCTCCGCTGGGTTTAATTACGGTCCTGCCTGGGCGCCGCATGGGAGTGAGTGGGCGGAAGAGATTGAGTGAGAGTGTTGGCGCGTTGAGAGGGGGAGGGAGGAGAGGATAGAAACCTTGCGAGTCTGTCTAGGTGGGGATAGGGGATGGGATATCTTTTTATATTTCCGAGATGGTGACGTGTAGCGTACAAATTCCCTGCTAGATAATAGGACACGGGTCCAGAATTGGAGCAAGGAGGAGAGAGGGAGGGAGAGGGGAGGAGGGGACTGATGTAGAGGAGTTAAAGTGAGGGAGAGTCAGAAAGCGCGGCGGAAAAAGGACGTGATACGATTGAACGAGAGGAATCTGGCGAAGAAGGGAAGATTGTGGAATAAAAGCGAGACGAGGGAAAGTGAGGAAGAAAGGAATAAAATAGAAGTTTAGGAGACAGAGGAAGGTTGTAGAGAGAGAGAGAATGGGGAGGGTGGGGAGAGAAAGGAGATATAGAAAGTGCGATGGAGAGCGGAAGGGGACACAAAGGGTGGGGTGACTGGAGATAGACGGGTGAGCCAATCGAATGAGAAAGAGAGTGGGAGTGAAAGATTTAGAGAAAGAGAGAGGTATCCATCGAGAGGGGAAGTAGAGAGGGAAATAGACGGCGAGAGAGGTAACAAAGGGACGCTGGGGCGACGGTATGTGGGAGAAAGGGAAAATATTCGGTGAGAGGAAAATGTTGGGAAAACGAGAATGGAAAAGTAAACCGGGTGTTATAAATAAAAGAGTTTCTAATAGTTTAATATTTGACTGTAATTTCTCTCTACTCAAATCAACTTAATTGAGTAGATTTGGTGATGAATTATATAACTAAAGTGGCATTTTAGCAAATTTGTAGGCCGGTCCAAGCACGGCAGCATTTTTCCAGGTAGTCATGGCGACTGCATTAGTTATCTTCAAAGATTTTCGTTTCAGCGATGACGTAAAATCTTCTTTCATACCAAAATCACAAAACAATTCTGGAAAAAATGTGCGAGCGTTAAAAAGAGCTAGAAATTTGAAAACTCGGTCGACCAATTTAATTTAAAGTATTTTTTAGACCTGCCTTGGCGCTCGAGTTACATTTAAATAACGTAAGCAAATTCTGTCAAAATAGAGCGGCGCTTTTAATAGGACCAATGGGATGCTATATAACAGCGGTGGCCAAGACTGCTTAACCTCAGAGCCGCATATGATAATCTTCCTACGTTTGAGAGCCTCAAGACACGCATTCTTCCCACAAATATGTAAGAACACAGTAAACCTAACTTGTATTTGAGGCAATACAGAGAGACTGCATGCCCATTAAGCATCCCCAAAAGGTCTTACTCGCACAGCGTTATCGTATCCTGACGTGATACGCCTTGATACGACCTTGACTGTAAATGAATAAGAGCCGCACGCTAAGTTAAAAGAGCTGCATGCGGCTCGCGAGCCGCGGTTTGGCCACCCCTGCTATATAACGAGGTAGTAAAAAATTGTCCTATGTGGAGTCTAAATTAAATTTCGTCGGTGAATTTTCTTAACGGCCAACAAAAATAGAATTTCGTCAAATCTGGTTCGGCCAGTGCGAGGCCGCTGTATCTTGCTGACATACGGGCGAACGCGCACGATTTTAATTGTTCCCGCTGCATTGCTTTGAGTTTCGCGTTGAATATGGAGGGATAGCGATAGAAAAATAAGTGAAGCATATGAGGGGATTAGGAGAAAGTAAAGGGTTCCGAGCGCATTCAAAGAGAGATGAAGTGCAGAAAAAAGGAAAGACGCATAAAGACAATGAGGGAAACGGGTCGAAGAAGAGAGAAAGAGAGAGGGCAGAGAAAGAAAACAGGGAAGGGACAGAATTTGGAGGGAGTATGAGAGAAAGAGGAGAGAGATTGCGAGTCAAGTGGATGTGAACGAGAAGTAGTGGAGAGAAAGAGAGGGAGTCCGGGTGAATTATAGTACGTTGGAGAGAGAGAGAGAAAAAAAGGGGAAGGAGAGAAGCCGTCGCAGAAACGGGGAAATAACGGAGATAAAGGGATGGGGTGGGGTGTATGGAGATGGACATATAAGAGAGGGATGATGTCAGAGAGCGGAGCGGGAGGGAAGCGGAGGATTTTGATGGGATCGAGCGAGAGGAAAGTAAGAGAGCGGCGGTCAGATGAAGTCGTTGAAAACGGATTTAGCGGACCTAGTCCGGGACAGGTGGGAGATTGCTACGGTTACAAGTCATTAAATCCATTTAAGACGGCATTAAAAGTAGCCGCGGACGTAGTGCGCGGGTAGAGAGATGGGGTCGTTTGAAATGGGGTAGTTTCGGACATCGGAAACTCTCACGAGGTTGGAGAGGTTTTTTCGAACGATTTGTTCCTCAGTCGCCCGTCTTTTTATTTTATTTTTAGGTTGTCCGAGAAGCCTATTCCCTCGTTTTCTGCTTGCGTAAATTTTTTTGCAGGCCGTTTTTTGGCACTTTTCCGCGCTATTAGATTACTTCCGACTTGCTACGGTCTACATTTATGGAAATATGCAGCAATAAAGTTGATGAATGCTTCAAAGAGGGATTTAATGTCGGTGAACTTGAAATCATGAAATATGACGTAAGACATGAAATGCGATTCTCTTGAAAAAAATACTTGTTCCCCGAGTCTGTATACTTTATGAATGTCGAGCAAAAAAGGGCAGTTTTATTGGTGCAAATTAAAACAGTTCTCCCTGATTTATATGACTTTATCCTGTCATTTTTATTGCCCTTTTGCATTTTTACCCAATATTCTTTAAAGTGATAAATTTTCTTTTCATCTACATAAGTATTTTGTTTAGGATGGCTTGATTATCACTCCTTCGGGATGATTACATCGATGAACCTATTCCAAATTGCGCCTGTCCTATGAAATTAGTACGCGGGAATTTTCGTGCTTGAGCCAACACCGATCCAGTATTTTCCAAAACGTACATGCAGAGTGATTACTCAGGCAAGGTCTTTTCTGTACCCTACCGAAATTTAAATAATTGCACGTACCTGGTTTCCGAGAAAAGGGGAGTTCCATTTAGTGACGGAATAAATTGGCCCTGGTGTTATAACGGGCGAATCCTTCATGGAAGCAAGGGAAGCATTGCTTCCAAATTAGAAATTAAAATAATAATAATAGTAATAACAATAACAATAAAAATTACTCATTCACAAGTGCAATTTTAGAAGCACACCTTCAGTAAAACCGTGCGACTACGCGACATTTTAAAAATCCACCTTTACAGCCAGAGCCACACAATGGACGAAAATAACACCACTAGCGTACTAGGAAGCAAGAACATCATTGCGTCCACGTCGATGAGCCATTCGATGTAATACACGGTCGAAGATTAGGCGTCTGCTCGAATTATTTTACAGTTTCATTAAGTCGCAATTCTGACGTTTCACATAAACCTTCATGCTTATAGAAGTGTTTGTGTTATATTAGTGCATTAACAGATATTATTTCAAAAAATTTTGGCTCAGACAGGAGGACTTTCGCGGGTTTTCTCCGCGTAATAACGTACGGAGTGGAAGCAAATTGAAAATTGCAAACATGAGTGAACCGAGTGCCTCAAATGATTCTGTTGTGCTTTCAAGCAGCTCTGGTGTGGTTTCATGTTGTGTATTGTGTAATTTATTAACGAAACTTTTTCGTCGAACAATTTTCAGGCAAAGAGTGAAATTATCCAAACGGGTAGGCCAAAACCTCACCTAAATTTAAATTTAAAAATTAAGTCATGCACAAGACATTTTAACGTAGATATTTATAACAGTGTCGAATGGAGAGAATGTGAGAGCAAAGCAAAATTATTTCGTTGACCGTGCTAACTTTTTTCGAACAAAAAAATGGACTAAAACGAGATTTTCTGATTTAAATAACCTTTGTAAGGTAATGAAGAGACATTCGATAAGTAAATAACATTTACAGTCAATTGTTCAAGACAAAACATTTGGAAGAACTCGAATAGAATATGTTTTAGATAAGCAGTTGGAAATTACTCATCGCCAGCATAACGAAGCAGTAAAGAAAAATCGGAAAATGTTAAAAAGACATTGATATTGTTTCTTTTTTGGGAGAGGATGAACTTGGCTTTCGTGGTGATGACGAATCCAGAGACTGTAAATAAAAGTAATTACGTTGACTTGGTCGAATTGGTTGCTAAATACGACGAAACTTTGAGAAACCATTTGGAACATTCCACAGTGTTTCGCGGCACGTTCAGCGCAATACAGAATGATTTAATTTCCTGTGTCACCCAAGTCACACTGCAAAAAATTAAAAAAGATGCGTTCGACTCCCTCAAGAAGAGTTACGGAAATTATTTCGTTATAGCTACTTTGCGTTCTGAACTTCCGGTTATATATCAAATAGAAGATACTGATAAAAACAGCGTTAGCGATTTATATCATTTCATTAAAATAACGGTTTAGACAAAGCCTACTCTCAAGTGGTAAAATTATGTGAATTAATATTGACAATACCTGCGATCAGTGCCTCAACTGAACGGAGTTTTTCAAACGTATCAAAAAATTCGTGAGAAATTGCACAAATCAAGAAAGACTCTCTAAATTATAAATTCTATCAATCGAAAAAGCCCTAATCAAAGAATTTTCTCAAAAACCTGTGTTCAATGATGACGTCATTGCAGAATTAGCAAAGAAGGAAAGAGTAATTCCTCTGCATTTCAAATTGCAAGGTAAGATCTGATTTTCATAATTAATTGCTTCCGTATCAAAAAATCTCAGGTTTCGCAACTGTGTTGTAATATTTCATCTAAATTCGGTTTCTCTGTGATGCTAACGACACGTTTTTTTTTCTTTTTAGAGTATATTATTACAGACGGGAAAATGAAATTCAGTTATATAAAATTTCTGTAAACATACAAATATTTGGATTTTTTTCAGTGGAAAATGACCTGGCGAATCCTTTGAATGATTTCCAAATATAGGAAACCTATTTTTAAAAACCTGTTTCAATAAAGGAACTATGAATAAATGACATTAATAGCTGGTTTCAGTTAATTTAGACATTGAATTTTTAAGCAATTTTTCTCAATCAACTTCAGCGTTGATTGTCATTAGAACGATTCTTAAAAATTTCGCAATCGCGGGATAACCACCAGAGCAGAATTAAACCACGGAACGCCGTTACAATTATGTATCCCTATATTTTGGGTTGTTTTGGACCGCGACTACAGACCCATCTTTATCGAAATCTTTTTAGCTTTTAATTTCATTTTTAATCGCTAACATGGACCACAGTTTGAGAATCCCTGCCGTATTATCTTAAAACCACTAGCATATTTTTTAATTAGTCGAACTCGATGGGAGTAATAGCAACTGCTGTTTGGTTTCACATTACCTGGGGATTTTGTTGTTTTATGAAACCAAAAATAAGCAAAATTGAATCGTCCTAAATTTTATTTTCCACTTTCATCGTATCGTCCATATAATATTCAGATTTATTAGACGTCTTCGTGGAGTTCAGCGTCATACTGGACTACAGACATGCGTGTGACAACTGTCGAAAACACGCCCAGTCAATTTAATGTAAAAGTTTTCTAATAACGGTGAAATGAAACATTATAAAATATTATGCGGACGGATATGCAAATACCGGAATAATTTTCACATTCACTGCATCTGGCATTCGCAACCGTTATTACGAGAAACCAGGGACATCATATCAATCTCGGTTTTGTTATTCGGTTAGGGTCGAGTGGGATTTATATGAGGCGGAATTAACGCTGCGCGGTTAGTCTGTTGCGTGTGTCAAAAATTCAAAGTGGTTTAATCACTGGGAGAGAAGTTCTGCGACACGAATCAAATTTACGAGGTCTCTTAAACGGTCAATCTTAAAGAGGCGTTTCTCTTTTTATCCGTCAACTGCTCGAGCATAGGCATTAACTGTTTGATGGAATATCATGTTACAAAATTCTGGTCGTCATTTGTGCATTGCGTGTTGAATATAAAATCACTTCATTCATTTTTTCGAGAATTAAAGATCCAGACAGAGTCATAACTCTTTCTGAAAATTTAATACTTTTGAAAAGGATGAATTTTTGCATTTACCTGAACAATTAATTCTTGAGGATTAAATTTTAGTTGTATTTAGAAAAAGAAACGAGTTCGGCGTGGCTTTAATTATCGAATTTTTTATGCTAACAGTGTGAAAAAGTATACCATTATAGTTTTGAGAAATATTTCTTGTGACTTGCATGCAGTGGGTATCCATATGTCATACGGATACAAATAAAAAGAAAAATATTTTCCGTTGATTGTATCGAACATTTTTTACGTTTAAAAACAACTATGCTGCTCTAGGGACATCAAGTTGATCATTCTTTTCTTTAATGGTGCTCTCGATAAATTAAACACTGAAAAAATATAAATAACGATGGAAAATATTCAGTTAATTTAAAACCAAAATAGGACATTATTCCTAAATGTGCAAAGGATTAGCGTCATTATAAGTGAGAACTAGCGCTTAAAAAGAATATTTTTATGAAATAATGTTTCTCCTAACTTATTCCGTGCTTTGAATGATTCATAATTTCCCTCTTGAATAGCTTCCGATTGAAATTCATTGCCTCACTAGGATATTTTTATGTAATTTTGAGGTTAAATTCCGAAGATTTATTCACAAAAAGCTATTACTCATGAAATCCAAATATAATTCTTACGCTATCCGTCAATTAATTTTTTAGTGGCAACAAATCATCCAAAAACGTCCAATGTTTTAAATCTCCGGGGTGTGATGCGTGCGTAAATCGTCTTAAATAGTATTCATTTTTTAAAAACCCCTTTTCCAAACACGCGGGTTAATATGTGTCCCTATCACAGTAAAACCATTAGCGCCATCTTTTTCAAGAATCTTGCAATAGCGGCAAAAAAAGACACCGGCGGCGTTTGCTCCAAATTCCTCGCAGTTTCCTGTCGACTCGAAAACTCGCACGCGCATCTTGGAAACGACGTTCATTTGGGAAAGGACGCGACGCGAATTTCCTTATTAAAAAAGGAGGCAGCGTAATACACCGGAATATTCCGAGAAAATACGCTTTCTTGCATAAAATTTGCTATTTTGAGGAAGAAGAGAGCGAGAAGGGCGGCGAGGAGGAAATAAAATATGAAAAATATTCCCAACGCGAAAAATGCTTATCTTTAATTAAGCTGGGCGTGGAAAGGACGGGTTTTGGTGACTTAAGTATGGAACTAAAGAAAGAAACGAATGAAGGTGGGCAAGGGAAGCATCTTTTAGCGTATTGCGTCAAGATGAACGAACGAAAGGGGAAGAGGATGAAAGGAGGCGGAAAGGGAAGAAAGAAGGGTACACACGGAAAGATAAATGTAGATAAAGTGAGGAAAAGGAGGAAGAGGAAGACGGGAATTCTCCTCGCCTCTACATTCTCTCGTAATTTTTTCCTCCCAAAAAAGAGAGAGAGAGAGAGAGAGAGAGAGAGAGAGAGAGAAAGAAGCGGACTAAAAGAGCATCTCCTAGGATAAGGTCCCATCTGGAGCCAAGGCACAACATGAAACGCGAAGGAAAATATTTTCGCATTACGCCTGGTCTTCTTTTTTGCGTTCCCCTCTCTCTTCCCGTTTTGTAGGACGTGAGGGGTAGGGTGAAGGAGAGGGGTAAGCGAGCATATAAAGGCTCCCATCTCTGATGTATACATGGAGTTTTAAGACGATTTTCTCTCTCTCCTCTGCCTTTAAAAAAAGACGTGAGTGACTGGTCGAGATGTAAAGAAAAATGACTAAAGAGGGAAGCAAAGTCGGGGAATTTGGTCCATCTTCTCTTTTTATGCATATAAAATGCTTGCCGAGTAACTACGTCTTTTAGTCGTTATGACGAATGAAATAAAATGTTTTTCCAGAAATTCCGAGCGATAAAGTATTAATACGCCTTGGAAAAAATAGTGCTAATAGTAATGATATTTTGTCGATTTTTTACCTTCTATTAACTCGTAGACTTTAAATTTGAACATGGATTTATGCATGGTAAGTTGAATTCCTCGAGATGTGCGAAGCATAGTTTTTCCGGAGCACAGAGCTGGCGCTGTATATATATATATATATACTAGTAGAAAGGGCTTCCATTCTGCAAGCATATCATCTCACCTTGAAAAAACCATTCATTTTTCAGACCGATTACAAATATTTTTTTAATTCTAAATATTTCACCTCCACAGCGATTTTCGTTTTTCCCTTATGTAAAAATAATAGAGTAAAACAATCCCCGAACTTTGCAATTTAAGAATTTTATACTTCCGGAAATACATAAACCTTGAAATTTTGTTTAAACAATTGCGAATTTTTAGCGGCCGCATTTTTGCACTTTTCAAGATTTTCGTTTTTTCTACTCGGTTTTGCACAAAATCCTACTTAAGAAAAAAACTTCGAATCTCCAGCTGATCTGGAAGTGCCTAAACATTAGTATCCTCCTATATCATTATATATAGACGTTTCTTACAGAGGAGGAGGATATAACATACTAGTAATTGGTGCTTGCATTCTGCAAGCATATCATCTCATCATAAAAAACATATATTTTTCATGTTTCATCATTACAAATATTTTTTTAATTCTAATTATTTACCTCCGGAGCGATTTTCGTTTTTCCCTTATGTAAAAATAATAGAGTAAAACAATCCCAAAACTTTGCAATTTAAAGCATTTTATACTTTCTCTATTATGGGGTACTAATGTTACAAATTTCTGCCAAATTTTAAAGTTGTAGTACTTCTAGAAGTGAAATAATAAGTTTCCAATTGTTTAAAATTTAAACATTTTTAACGGCGGCCGCAAAATGTTTATGGAGAGATTTAAATGTTTATTTGTGCAAATGCACTACTCTGTACATGACTTGAAAATTTCATCTTCTCAGCTCATCCCGTAGTACCTAAACATTTACCTATTTGTTTAAACTTTTAGAATTTTTAACTGCCAAACAAATTAAATTATCAAAATTTGTATATTCCCTATTTCGTTTTTTTACAATTACTATCTCTAAAAAAAATTTCAGCTCTGTAGAACTTTTGGAAATACATAAACCTTGAAATTTTGTTTAAACAATTGCGAATTTTTAGCGGTTGCATTATTGCACTTTTCAAGATTTTCGTTTTTTCTAGTCGGTTTTGCACAAAATCCTACTTAAGAAAAAAATTTCAAATCTCCAGCTCATCTGCAAGTGCCTAAACATTAGTATCCTCCTCCTCCTCTGTAAGAAACGTCGATATATAATGACTAGTAGAAGGTGCTTGCATACTGCAAGCATTTAATCTCACCTTGAAAAAAACATTCATTTTTCAGACAGATATTTCATCATTACAAATATTTTTTTATTCTAAAGATTTCACCTCCGCAGCGATTTTCATTTTTCCCTTATGCAAAAATAATAGATTAAAACAATCCCCAAACTTTGCAATTTTATTAATTTATACTTTCTCCATTATGGGGTACCAATGCTATACATTTCTGCCAAATTTTAAAGTTGTAGCCTAATTAGAAAAGAAATAACATTTATCTAACTGTTTAAATTAAAATAATTTTTAACGACCAAAATAACTATGTCATGTATACATTGAAATGTTTATTCGTTTATATAGACTAAAATCTAAATGATTTAAAAATTTCAGCTCGCTAACTCGCTGCGTAGTATCTAAACATTTACCAATTTGTTAAAAATTTACGAATTTTTAACTGCCAAACAAATTAAAATATCAAAATTTGTATAATCCCTATTTCGTTTTTTTACAAATCCTACCTCTAAAAAATTTCAACTCTGTAGCTTATTAGGAAATACATAAAAATTGAAAATTTGTTTAAACAATTGCGAATTTTTAGCGGCCGCATTGTTCCACTTTTTCAAGATTTTCGTTTTTTCTAGTCGGTTTTGCACAAAATCCTACCTAAGAAAAAATTTCGAATCTCCAGCTCATCTGGAAGTACCTAAACATTAGTATCCTCCTATATGTATGTTGTATCCTCCTATATGTATGTTGTATCCTCCTCCTCTTTAAGAAACGTCGATATATAATGATAACATATAGGAGGATACTAATGTTTAGACACTTCCAGATAAGCTGGAGATTCTAAATTTTTTTTCTAGGTAGTATTTTGTGCAATACCGACTAAAAAAAACGAAAATCTTGAAAAACTTCAACAAAGCGGCCGCTAAAGATTTGCAATTGTTTGAACAAATTTTCAAGGTTTATGTATTTCCAAATGTGCTACGGAGCTGAAATTTTTTTATAGGTAGAATTTGTAAAAAACGGAATAACAATTACACAAATTTTGATATTTTAATTTGTTTGGCAGATAAAAATTCCTAAAGTTTAAACAACTAGGTAAATGTTTAGATACTACGGGCTGACTTAGAGAGCTGAAATTCTTAGGTTATTTAGAATAATGTCTATAAAAACGGATAAACATTTCAGTGCATCCATAAAATTGTTATTGCGGCCGTTAAAAATTAATTAATTTTAAACAATTAGATAAATTTTATTTCATTTCTAAATATGCTACTAATATAAAATTTGGCGGAAATGTGTGGCATTATTAACCCAATGTGCAACATATATAATATTAGTAAAATTGAATAAATTAGTGATTGTTTTACTCCATTATTGTTCCATAAGTAAAAATCAAAAATCTTATGAATTAAAGAAATATTTTCCCTTGATGAAATATCTCTCTGAAAAATCAATATTTGTTTGGCAGTTAAAAATTCTTAAAATTTAAACAAATAGGTAAATGTTGGACACTACGCGGTAAGTTAGGGAGCTGAAATTTTTAAATTATTTAGATTTTTGTTTATATAAACGAATAAACATTTCAATGTATCCATGAATTTGTTATTGCGGCCGTTAAAAATTATTTAATTTTAAACATTTAGAAAAATGTAATTTCACTTCTAACTGTGCTATAAATTAAAAATTTGTCAGAAATGTGTGGCATTATTAACCCAATTTGGGAAAAGTATAATATTCCTAAAACTGTAAAAAATTAGTGATTGTTTAACTCCATTATTGTTCCATAATGAAAAAACGAAAACCGATCCCGAGGAGATAACTTCAGAATTAAAGAAATATTACTCATGATGAAATATCTCTCTGAAAAATTAATGTTTTTTCAAGGTGAGATGAAATGCTTGCAGTATTCAAGCACCTTCTACTAGTATGTTATATCCTCCTCTGTAAGGAACGTCTATATATATTGATGTTATATCCTCCTCCTCTGTAAGGAACGTCTATATAATGATATATATATATATATATATATATATATATATATATATATATATATATATATATATATATGTTTTTCGTTCATAGTTTTCTTTTTATTGCCTAGTAACCTGCTGTGCAATTAGTTTTATTTTTTCGCCGTGATTAGCGATAAATTGCTTCTCCCTTTACAGCGTAAGCCCGTCTGATAGCGAATCGTTTGTTTTATCAGATGGTCTAAATGAAATACTTCTATTTTCGGCGCACATCTAAAAAATATATAATTTAGGATGACAAGGTTATGCATTAATGTTAATGGAACAGGCAGCATGCGTGATTATTTTTGTTTTCTTTTTTAATGGGCCTAGGATTACGTTTTAAAAAACAGCGAATGTGGCAAACATGAATTATTGAACGGAAGGTTATTTTTTGTTATTGCATAAACTGAAACCTTATTTGTGCTCCTTTTCCCAAAAAAATATTTTTACAGATTTAACAAATCTATCATCTAATCTTCATAGCTGTCTAAATATTAATGATAATTTATTTAATTTTATTTCATGAGAATTATCTTGAAACTTTAGTTCCCTTTAATTTATTCGATTACGCAAATGAAAATTTTATTCATTGTCCGAAAAAATCCAATTGAGATGTTACGTAATTACGTGGATTTAATTCTTGATTTTGATTGGAGTGGAACTTGAAACAAACATTTTTAAGCAGGCTCGCGTGAAGGTGACATCTCAGGCATTTAAAATATTAACTTCCCTTCAAGGACTTTAAAAATGAGATATTTGCGCGAAAAAAAAAAACTGAAAGCATCCACGCTCATACAAAATTCTACGCTTTAAAAAAGTCCCTCTCTCATTCTCCCCTCAGCCCTTCTCTCCTCGCCACGCTGTTTCCCTTTCCTCTATCTCACTCATTTCGACGCACGCACGACATCATTTCGCGTGTCAACTCGGAAAACCGTGTCACGTACGAATCTCGGCACCCAAAAATGCATCCAACTTCGATATCGCCGCTCATCAACTCCAGCAAACTGATTTGGTCGAAATCCCTCCCATATCGAACATACCCACGAAGCCTTACGCAAACAACATATTTATCCCGACCCCCTCTACGGTTTCGAAAGGTCAAAAAATCTTTTGATTGCGGTATAAATAAAACCTTCGGCCCCAAAATTACATGCGCCGTTCTTTTTTTTGTTATCTCCGAGCTTTAACACTTTTTCGGTCAATTTTGGGGCCTTATTTTTAAAAATCCAATTCCATCTCTCTTCTCTGCCTCTCTCTCTCTCTCTCGTACGCGGTTCCCGAAGGATAACTTGTTTTGACAGCGTGTTGGCGGAAAAGCGCCCATCCGTGCGATCCCCTGCGCCCGGCTTAACTGAACCAATCGTCCGGAGGGATTTTAGTGGAGCGCGCATCTAACATAAACCGAAGGGACACCTCGTCGACTGGCGGATTTCCGTGAGAGGTCAGAAACAAGGTCATATAATGGAATTCATAGGGCCGGGTGGAGGGAAAAAAAGTGGGTGCCGTAAATGCATTTACGCCACCACCAATGTTTTCTTTATTCTGACGGAATTTCGGTCTTGAGTCGGAAAAATGTTTTTCTTCGATCAGAAACTTTTTTGAGCAGTTTTTAAAATTTTAAATCGTTCTGTGGATATTTATTGCGATACTTAATGCTACAAACTTATATTGTGACCCGCACCATACATGTGTGGGAGGAGGAACTTTTGAAGCCATATTTCCAAAATGAAAATGACGTTCCGTCGGGTGTTGAATCAGCATTTATCATAAAAGGATCTATGGTATAGTCGACATTATTTGTTGTGGCATTGATTGTAGGGTCATTTCTTTTTGTTTTATATCTTGGTTAATAATGCATCTTCCAAATAATTAATGTTTCATAGGTCATAATGACTTTCATAATATGCAATGTTAGGATTTATATAATTTAAATAGCGTACTTTAGCGAATATTTATTTTCATTTATATATGTTTTTAATGCTCTCTTATTTTGATAACGATAGGACATTGTTATTTACATTATTCTAGGATATTTAAATTTTTAATGTTTACTTTTCAGTCAAAAGCATATTAGATAATTCTTTATCTTGAAGGAATGCGCTATTTTATAATCGTGGGCCGTTCTTTGTTCCTTCTCCTCCTTCGGAAATCACAAATATTCACTCTATATCGGAGAATTATGGTACATGGTTCGGTAATTTGTGAACGATACCGTACAGCGCGATTCTAAAGCTGCTGCAGCATGTGGAAAATTAATTCGGACAAAATATTATATGTCTGCAATGAATTGTTTTTTCAAAACGGCGCGAGTTTCGCGTTCCACACACCACACCCACTTTCAGCGCGCTTTCGCGTAATTTCCGTTATCTTGTGACTGCCGCACTCACCCTCCCCCATTCCTCCTCCCCACTGTCACCTCCCCTTCCCCTCTTTACACCCAATTATCCATTCTGCTCACCCTCCTTCGTTACTTCCTTCCTCCTACTTGCCCCCCTCCCTTCCCCCTCCACCCTTAAGTGCATTTGCATCGCGCGTATCCGTCCCCTCCACCCCCCCTCCTTCCCCCATCGCGAGCAAAAGTGTGGCTCTCATGCATTGTTTATCGACGCGAGAGAACGTGAGAGCGAAATAACGAGGAGGGGGCGAACGAACGAACGAGCGAGCGAGCGGAGCGAATATTGTTTTTTTTTCTTCTCTCCTTTCCTAGTGTCCCAAAAAACGTAGGCACGCTTTAGTCTTCCCATCCCATTCTCCGAAAATCTCGCGAATGAGCTATTTTTCCTCTCGCGCCCTCCGTCGGCGCCAAATATCCATTGTCTTCTCCTCTCTTTGTCTCGTTTTCACGTAAGTTTTGTGTAGGTTTTGGAGTCGTCTCTGGGATATTGGAGAAAGAATATTATTTTCAAGAGGGATTGTCATTTGATGCATTTTCGCTGCTCTTCTTATTCTTCGTTTTCCTTCTTTCTTCTCGCTCTTCCCTTTCTCGCTTTTTCTTAGCTTTAAAGGTTTTCTTATGCAAGTTCTCTTATTTATTCTTTTTCTTGACATTTATTTCTCTTTCTAGCATTCTCGCTCTTTATCGTACCAAATCCGATAGATCTTTGATTTTTTTACTTTGCTATTTTCTTCCCTTCCGCTGTCACACACGCACACACAGACACACACAGGTCCGCTATAACGCGATCCTCCCGAGCGTCTTTAAAAATTTACAACAGGCCATGGTATTAGCCAGAATGATTTGGACCTACAGTTGACCTACTGTTAAAAACGATCTTATAAACGGATAAACCATCTGATTTGTTGCTAACAAAATTCCAGTGAAAATAGAAAATGTTCAAATCGAGTATAAATATATTTTCCTTTCCCTCGAGCTATCCCGCGTAAACCTTGAACAATGAACTCGTTTACGCGGTAAAAGTTGAAATTTCCGGCGCATGTAGTTCCATTGTATTTTAGCTCGTTTTCAAAAATGTAAAAAAACGAGCTTTGTCGTCCGTTCGTCTGTCCATCTGTAGATGTTCACATTTTTGTTTTAAGAGATAAATAATAAATTATTTGTTGGTAAAGTAGGTACTAATAAAATATTACGGTTCGCATTTTACGAACCTCCATTAGTTATAATTTTCACTGTTTGAGTGCGCTAAATTTGAAAAATTAAATAACATTGAGCTAATATGGAAAACAATCTATATATGTCATAATGATGCGTTGAAATCTACGGAATTAAGTACATTCCGGCAAAGTTTTGTGGAAATTTTAGAATTTAAAATTTGAGACAAACAGATGTCTATTCTTCGGTGATGTTGTGCTGTTGCCGTAAATAATTGATTTTTGTTCGAAGCAATAACAGACATTGTATATATATATATATATATATATATATATATATATATATATATATATATATATATATATATATTGTGTATCTTTGACCAAAAAACCTTATTTTATTCGAAAACGTGCATTCGTCAGTAGCTGTGGGATATTTTTGTTCAAGATTGTACCTACACGTTTCCGTCGAAGTTAGGCGTAGCAATAGCAATAGCAGTGAGTCCTTGACGTCTGCGGTGCGGTCCAATCTTAGAGCAGCCGTGCTTTGGAATCATTACATTATTATTATCATCTTCTTTATATCATTTACGAGTTTTATTTCAAGTTGAGTTGCGCTTCAATTGAGTTTTAAAACAACGGTTTTATAGTTATTATAATCCGTGTATATTGCTTTAGTGTCTATATTCTTACTTTTCTGCGAGTTTTACTTCTCATTTAACGCATATATCTTGCGTAAATGGTGAACCTCCTTGATGAATGAGCCTAGTCCGTGCGTAAAAAACTGTTAAGAGAGTGAAGTTGTGAGCCACTTATTGTATTATTGTGGATATTCTGGTACTTACGAATCATACGTATTATATTCTTGAATATTGTCATTTGTGGGGCCTTTACACACTAGCAAAATATGACACATCGTGAAAAATATTCGAAATATCTTCTGAAAGCCCAAAGAAATTGAGTCAAAACGGTTTCCGCGATATACCAGGTCGCGTTATAGCGAGTCCCTTATCTTCCATTTTTCACCTTTATAGAGTTCTCTTTCATAAAGTCATCCTTATGGTGTTCCTTCAAGCGATTTATCGTCTCTTGCTTTCCTTACTTTTCATGCATTTCTTTTATTTTCCGTTTTTCCTCGGTGACTCTTCTCACTTGGAATTCTTTGCCGTTTAATTTTATCCGCCCTCTCCTCCTCCATCATTCGTTAAGCTCAAAATTCAATTTACGCGGGCCTAAAGGGATTCTCTCGCTCTCTTTTCCCGGAGAAACCGCATTAAAATCTGATCCATTACCTTCCGGACGGATCTTTCAGCGATCGCATTACAGCGGAGATTACAAGTGGAGGTTTTTGCAAAAAGGGGTTTTGTCCAATTCGACGCTGAATATGTTCCAATATCCCGTTCTCACCTATTTATTTCGTACGTCATTCGAACCAGAGGAAGAGGACGGGGTGGGGAAGCTCCGATATAGAATCTTTTTTACTCACTCGTTGATTTATATGGATTTTATATCTCTCGGCGCCATCCCGCGCGTTTAGAAATGACGGAGTAATTTTTCGTAAAAAAATATACTTGCATATATATGCTTCCAAGTTTCCCTACATTGCCGATTGAAACAGTTGATGATCAAAATACTCCCGATTTCTGCGTCAACGTATTGCTTTTATAAGCTTACATATTTATGCATTTAATTTTAGAGAAATGCGGAAACAAGTGTTATACTCCTGCAAGAAAAAGAACGTTTCTAATTTTTTTTTCTGAGGAAACCAACCGCGCAAGAAACTACCGTTGCTATGGGGATAATTTTCTCTCAATGATAGATACGTTGAATCCCTTTTTAGTGCTTTTCATCATTGTTTAAAAGGACTATTATCTTCATGATGTCTGTTTGTCCGTATGTCCGTCCGTACGCATATACAAGGGAAGAATTGGCTGAACCGATTTCAACCAAATTTGTTACACAAAATATTCACATAAATTAATGAACAAAATGACAGATTTGAACCGGATAGACTAAGCAGGGGTATTAACCGATTTCAACGAAATTTTGTATGAAGAAGGCGTGCAACATATTAAAAGAAAATCAATATTTTTAATATAGCTATAGAACACAGGGCTGCCACAATACAAGGAATAATAAAATTTCGTTTTACACGTTTTTATGTTAAACTGTCAGCATCAGTTTTAAACACATTTAATACTTATAATGTACACATTTATACAAAAGAATACACCGAATTGGCCATACAGGGGTGCCACAATTGCAAATTAAACTCAGTAATTAAGGATTTGAAATGAATTGCCTTAACGGATTTCAATTCAATTTTGTATATAATATTTGTACAACATTCCATAATGCAATCAAGATGTTTAACACTCGGATGCAGGAACTAAGGGCCACAAAGGACCCCGTCCTCATAATTTTATTTTTTTATAAGTGTCATTTTTATCTACAGTTTGAGTTTTAAGCTATTCTTTCATAAGAAAGTAAGCTTCGTTTATATGGTATTTTCAAGCAACATTGTTAGAAACTTACTTTGTATCAAACGTTTATTCCCGCCTGGATCACGGTAGACACAGCTCTCTCGTTCGGAAAAAGACATCAAAATAACATGTGAAAGTTGTGGCATCAAATCAGACGATTTAGAATAGCATTGTTATAATTATACGTTCCAATGTTATTACTTTTATGATGTAGCTTTCACTTTTCCCTAATATTACTTCTGAGGTTCATATTTTAATGATTGAATTTCAATTGGATTACGTTATTTACATTAAAACTTTATTTGAATTTTGAATAACATATATTATGCTAGGCGGAATTCCTTAGGTTTAATAATAAAATGTTTGTAAAACATTAATTATTTGTTTTATTTTGTTAAACTGTAAATATTTTATACTTAAAATGGTTAGGTCCTTCGGGACAGCTCTGGAGTCCGTCTTATTATTATTAGGTCCGGCGTCCGAGTGTTAATGCGGAGCTAAGGAGTAGAGCTACCACAATAAAACTAAATGATATTTTTTACAGTTATTTCTAGAGAAATGACCGAATGCTTTTTAACCAAATATGGTATATATAGTTCTCATTTAAATAATTAACCAAAATATCATATTTAAACCGGATATAATAAAGAGGGCTGCCACAATATTAAGGTTAGAATTTTTCTGTAGTTGTGAATTTGGAAGGTATTGGCTAAACGGATTTCAAAGAAATTTCGTTTGTAGGGCTAGTATAGAATAGAGAAACGACATGAATGTGTTTAGAACGGATAAAAAAGCAGAGCTACCAATATAAGGAAAAATAATTTTTTTATTTCAAAGCAAATACATTAGTACGGTTATACTACAGCGAATTTGACGAAATACACTTCTGTACCACGGGAAATCCGTGTACTTGTTAGTGATTTTAGTCACTGCTGAAAAGCACTATTATCTTCGTGATGTCCGTCCGTCCGTACGCATATGTCAGGGAAGAATTTCCTGTACCGATTTCAACCAAATTTGGTACATAGAATTTTCACATACATTCATGACGAAAATGATATATTTCGACCTTATCGACTGAGCAGGGGTGCCACAATTGCAAAACTAATCGTTTCGGTTCGGAAGGAATTGACCGAACTGATTTCAACTAAATTTTGTATGAAGAAGGGGTGCAACATAGAAAAACAAAGTCAAATTGTTTAGTATAGATATAGAAAGCAGGGCTGACACAATACAAGTAATAAAATGAATTCTTTTAATAGGTATTTCTGTTGAACTTTCCGCATCAATTTAAACCAAATTTAATATTTATAATGTATATATACCTCTCTTTCTCTCGCTATTTCCAAAACCGTTCTCAGGTATTCTTCTAACTCCCGTAAACTATCGCACAATCCTTCACGCTATAAACATTTTACATACTCGGTTTGTTTATTAAAACGTCCAGCAAATACCTCCGATTTTCATACCATTTCTATTTCAATAATGTTGAATTTAGCTCATCATAATAACGATTATAATCTAATATTAAATAGTATTTCAGGTTTTTAGGTGTACCTTCTCGTAAATAACGCAACGAATGTTGTTTACATTGATTGTTATGAAAAGATTTTCCTCCTCCTTTCGTCTTTCTCTCCTTCTGGTATTAAAAGCCTTCAAAGCACGCTTAAACCCATAAGTATTGAAATAACAAACACAAAAGAAAAATCAAGTTTTCGTTTACTTATCTTTGGCCAGCGACCGCCGTCTTTCCTTAAATTGCAGGAAAATGTCTTCAATTCTTATTACTTTCTCCATATACGTAGTATAGGAGAAAGTATTGTATTCATGAAAAAAATCGACTTCGAGATTTCAACGGAAATACACGTTTTGGGGTCCCCTGAACACGTTTTGACCATTTTCTCAATGATGTCTGTGTGTGTGCGTATATGTGATAGCTTTTTGTGGGTGCTCTAACTCAAAAACTATTAATCAGGTCAACGCGAAATTTTATATTTAACATTTTTATAAAAGTCGCAAGAAGTGATTAGTTTTTCGTAAACAACGGTCAACCGAAAGTGGGTGTTTACTCTTGTCACTTATCCGTTATTTTAAAATATTTGCTTTAATATTTGATAAATGTAAAAATGTACTGGAATAAAGATTGTATGAAATTTAATTTTCTACAGCCTTTGTTTGAAACATTTTTCCATATAATTCATTTTTTAAAAGATATCTTATATTTTTAGCTGCCACCACCACGCCACCTACCGACGACTATTGTTAACAATTGACGCTTAGTTACGTCTTGGTAACGCTCCTTTTTCTTTTCTTAATTGTTGGAGCTTTGTAGCTATATCCAATATCAGAAGGCTATGGTTTGAGTTTATTTCTTTGCAAAATCTAAAATTTTCTCGCATTTTCTAAAAATATTTATTATTATGCAACCTATTTGATTTTTTTAGAAATATTACAGATATCGAGAAATCATGTGTTGGTCACATCATGTTTTTATTCTTAATTGTTGGAACTTCGTGGCTATATCCAATATCAGAAGGCTACAGTATAATTTTGTCTGTTCTTTGTTAGGTCTTTGAATTTTTCTCACAGTTCCTTAAATATTTATTATCATTTAACGCATTTGGAATTAATGGATATATTATAGGTATGGAGAAAGTCATGTGGTAAACACATCAGATTTTTTGTTAAATGAATAATAGCACAACAGTAAACCATTAGAGGTTATCCTACGGCTGGAATCAAATCAATGTTTCAGGTAACTCTCGAGGTCAATAAATTAGATGGACATTTCAGCAGTAAAACAATCACTCCCAATGGGAGTTCACTTATCTATGACTATACATTTATCGCTTACACAAGCGCTTTATGCTTCAAGGAATTCCTTGCACCAACCGCGCAATAATTTTGTTCTAAGTCAACATATGTTTTATTGTGCAGCAGTGTAGAAACGCTTGTGTACTTCACCATGTTTGTTTACCTAAAACTGAGATTATATATGTTTAAATCATATTTCACGTAGCCACCGGGAATCACCGCAGAACACAGATTATTTTTTTAATTTCAAGTTGAGGAAAATTTCCCAGAGTCTACCGCCGAAAGAATAAACTTTATTTTCTTCTTTTTATCGTAACACGTTTCAAAAGTATATCGATTTCGTGGTCTGAATCAGTTAATTAAATCGTCTATTCGTGTCACTAAATTTGCTTTGCAGTGCATGCTTCAGACAAAAGCCTCAGCGCTAGAGAACGCAAAAAAAGGGTACGGGCCTAATTGGTGCGAAGAATACCTTATCCGGTGACAGTGGTTCGTAATTAAAGTGCTGCGTTCGGACGTTACTGTGGGATGAATGTTTCAAAAGAGTTGTATTGCACGAGATGAACTTCATTTCTCGGTCACTGGAGGATTTGAAGTGTGTCGACTGCATTGCATACGAACCAGGATACACCTTTCCCGACCGTATAATTGCGCCGCTGCAAACATTCCCTTGTCGGTCGAGCGCGGATATTTGACGCCTGCCTTTCTGAATGCGAAAAAAAAACAATTTTTGCTCCTCTCCAATATTTATTGGACCGTAAATTTAATTTGTCCCATTAAAACTTCGTAGTTGTATCTCGTTTTCTTCGTACAGTCGGTTATACAAGGTACGGGTCGGCCGTCCATTTCGCCGCGTGTAATGAAACTTTTCGTATTTTTTTTAACCGAACGACCCTAACAAAATCCCTCCGTGCGTCACGAGTGAACGGATATCTCGCCAACATCGAAAATGGGAAGAGAAGGGAATGAGAGAGAAGGAGGAATACACTTTCCTTCCGTTTTTCTACTCGTTCCTCCGAAACGTGGGCAAACAAAAGCGTTAAATGAAGCGTCGTCCCGAGGGAACATTAATAGTCCCGACCTTTTTTGGGGAATAAAGGGGAGAAGTTGAAGGGGTGGAGAGGGGCAAAATGGTTGCGTGGCTACATCGTATCCTCACAGTAATTAAGGAAGGGTAAAAGGGGAAGGGTAAGGCGAGTGCGGCCGAGTGTTAAGGGGTTCCATGCGTTTCACAGCCTTCCTCGATATTGCCTTCTTGAGTAAAAAGGAGGAATATTTTTGGTCTCTTCTCTCTCTTTCTCTCTCTCTCTCCTTCTCGTCCTTTTTACCAGCGCCCGGGATGGAAACTTTTTTGGCGACCGGGGTCGTGCCGTCCGTTGAAACAAATGAGCGACGAGACACAAAAAGAAGAACGGTAGAGGGAATGAAAAACGACAGCTAAATAGCGTTTTTCCCTCGATAAAATGAGGCTGCGGCGAAATTTAAGCGACAACGACGGTCCCTCCTTCCCGTAATTTTTCGCGTTTCGCTTGTTTTTGAAGAGAGTCGTTTAAATTAATTCGTAATTAAGACGTCAGGAGAAGTCGGTTATTATATTTGTCTCGACATTGACTGGGGGAGGATATCCCTGCTTTCGCTGGATCCTTTTATTCGCCTGAAATTAATTATTGTGTGGAGGCATTGATCTTCCAATTTCCGGATATCTTACCTAAAGTTGAGAAACCAATTTTGGATGTCATTATGAAGCAGCTTTCTAAGGCGAAATTCTCTTTAAACGAAAGTCAGAATTCAAAACACCACCGTTATACGTATTTTAAATAAGATTTTGTAAATTTTAGAAACAATACATTTATACGAGTATTTCATGAAACAAAATGAACCAATATTCTCTTTATATTTCTATTTACTATTTCTATTAAAGGTTTCTGGTAATCGTTCAAATATTATAATTTTATAGTTATAAAGTAATAAACATGATCTGATATATTTACCGTCTGTAAACCAGAATGTTTTCCTATCCCTGATACATTTAATTACGCAGTATTTTTGCTAACAGCAAAATTACACTGCATTCTTTTTCTGGACAGTAAATTTAAGGATTCTCTCGAGTCTCTTATAACAGGGTAATTGACTTGTGGGATAATCGATATTTGTTTATCTCCTTTGTTCGGAGAAGAAGTACATATGGAGTCCAGGTCTGGAATACACGTTCTAAAAGAAAATAAAGCCAAGAGTAGTTAAAAGGCAATAAATGTCAAAACGTAGCCATAAAATTGCGACCCTAACACTTCCGGTAACCCGTAGCGATCCTCTCCCCTAGAGTTTTTCTCTTTCCGTCCGCGAAGAACGTTAAACTTTATCTTACTTCTTTGCGCAAACATCTGTCGTTTAATCTCGCACACACTGTTCTTTTTTCGGCTAGATTAAGTATCGCGTTATTCTCGAGGAAAGTTTTCGGCTTTAATACTTTCAAGAGTTAAAGCGTCGTTTTTCTTCCGTAAAATTCTCTTTCTGTTTTATAAAGGCAATATAAGGTGAGCCGTTTTAACCCAAAAATCAATGGTAGTTTATTTATCTTTTTATATATAGGGCCTTCCGCGTAATCCCTCTCTTGTTTCTCATATCCGTGAAATACTTCAAAGAATCTAAATCTATTGCACGCCGAGTCCCTAATTCAGTTCATGGAATTAATTTTTCAAATATACTAGGAACGAGGTATAACTTAACTTTTCTGTCATGTTTCCGCTTTACTTGCACGGATTGTGCCGGAGGTGTATTAAATTGAATTATGAATAACACGCTTTAGGATAGTCACAAAGTATATCAACATTATTCTTCTTGATTATTTTTTAATTTTTCCACCGCGGCATGAAATTTTCTTTTTCGGCAGATGGGCAATAGACGACGTATGCCACTATTTTCATCACGTTTTCTTCAACGAAAAAACGTGTTAATGTGATCACTCTGCCCGTCCGTATGTCTGTGGACAAAAAACATTTTTGTTTTAAGAGATATTTGGAAAATTATTTTGTAATTATTAGATATCTCATATCAATATATAAATTTTCCACTGATTGAATTTTCCCGGTATTTCATAGATTTTCCGTTAGGTGGTTTCCAAAATGGAAAATTCGAATTTTTGAAGTGGTATTGTAGCCCAACTACTGAATGTGGAGGAGTGAAATTTACACGAATGGAAGGTTCTAGTGGCGAACTACATTTCTAGGAGCGAGCTGCCCTCTCCTCAAAGGAGGAGGCAAATCAGAACCCTGACAATTTTGAGAAAACATGCTTTCACCTCTTGCTTTAGCGATGGTATCGTATTTTAGAATTATAATGCATTTTCTACGATTTTTATTTAACTTAAGCATGGAAGAACATTTTCGTGTATATTACAATTTTACCCAATCCACTTGGGATGGCCTGACTTGGTTGATGGATTCGATATTAGTAATAATAAAATATCTAATGTCCATATCATGATATCTTTCAACATCAGAATTTTATTTTTAATATTGAATATCACTGGATAACTTAACTGTTTATTATCCTTGTGCGGGCAAAACTTAAACCGTTTTAAAGAACACTCATGTAAGAGAAATGAGATATAAATAGAACTTGCCGAGAAAGCAAACCGTCTCTTTCAGGAACCAATAAATCCTTAATTAACAAGACTTTTGGGGCGTAATCACGGTGAGTTGCTGACGCTGAGCATAATAGAGGCATTTTAAATTTATCCGCTTGTGACGTCCTATTTAATTTACAGCCAGTTGGCAGTTCTCAGTTAATAGCCCGGTATTATCTGTTAAAAGTTCATTCGAAAAAGTGTCCGTGTGTTACGTCACTGGAAGCGGTAAAAAAATCTAACAGCAGCTGTGTATTGTCAGACGTCCACTAAACGTAACATACCAATCTGCGAAACGTCTGCCGAGGGGAGAAGAGATTTCATTGTAAACTTTACCCAGCAAGTTATAGCCTAATGCATGGCTATATCTTTGTAGTTTCTTATTCTCCAGGGGAATTGTCTAACAAAAATATGCAGCGCAATTATGATCCATCATGTGGAAATAAATTTTTTAAATTGTAGCCTCTGTTTTGAATCTTCAACTTGCATTTAAAATGCGCGATTTTCTATTGCTAATATTCATGATTATTTTTCAAGTATCGAAACATATATAACTAAGTTTTGTTTTGCATAATTTCTGATATTGTAACTGCTTGTTTTGATGTTAACGATTCACCTTTTCGTTTTCCTTCTGATTAGGGCGATCCTTCCAGAATAATTCAAACAAAGCTCTTAAATTAAGTAAAGAGAACTTATTCGTAACAAGTAGGTACTATGAACTTTTTGGGTCGCTATAGCCACTTGTGATGCACCGAGAGAATTAAGTGATTCCTGACTTTTGGCAAAAGTTGTTAGCCAGGTTCATACCTATTTAATTCTGAATTTCTCTCTCAGCAAACTGAAGCAATGAGTGTTATCTTTACGCCATTGGAGTCCTTTTATTTATTTTCGAACCTTGCATCAACCTCTGATTTGCCCCAAATCTTTTCCTCTGTATCTAAAAGAAATATCTCTTACTTTCACCATGGCAATGATATAAGTTTCGAAATATTTTCCATGCCAACGCTTGCAAAAAAGAAACAAAGAAACATCGGCGGTCGAAGTCCATTAGAGACTATTCTTCTAGCGAAATATTTCGGTTGTATATAGCCGGATGACGGAAAACTAACGGGATTCCCCGGAGCTTTTATCAACGCTGACGCCGAGTGGAAAAATAGATAACGGTTTACAAACCCACTGCGGGAATTTTCAGTCCGAGGACGCATAATACGACACATTTCGGCTTTCACGAGTAGAATAATCCGGATTGGATTCCGCTTTATTCCGTACGTAAAAATTTTACATCTCTCTCTCACTTTCATATTTTACATCTCTCCCACTTCCGACAGGAAGCGTCGAATATCGCACCAAAAGTTAGGAGAAGAGCGAATGTGTTCGGGAAAGCGATTCTGGAATGTTATCCATTTTCCTTGAGAACTCATACTCAAAAAAAGGAATTTCTATCTGACGGAGAAAAAAAATCGCAGAACGGATGGGAGAAACGCTTTTTTCTTTAATTTACGATGACGGGGAACAGAACGTTTTTTGTTGCCGGAGACAATAAATCCTCCAGTTTCAGTTCTTTTTTTACGCTCTGAGAATCTGAAGTTGGCACACCAGTGGCGAGAGTTATTCATGTTCGAAAATGTTATGCTGCGCTCTGTTCGGCAGAAATTCCGACTTAGTGAGCCTCTCTGGAGCGCGTTATTGTGAAAGTAGAAAGAGTATCGAAGGCTGCATAACAAAGAACGATACATGGAAACCTGTATTCATGCATGCGCAAGTGGTATTGATCCCGTATAAAATGTATTTTATATATATGCTTTGGAAACTCATTTGACGCCAGCTTATTCCCCACCGCAACAATGTTTTGCGCGAAATCAATTCTGCCTTTGAAGAATCTTCGTTGAATCCGCAATGCTTGTATTTTTTATTTGTTGCTATCGCTGTACGTGATTATTCTGAAAACGTATTTGCTTTAATAATTGCGATTGAAAATGTATTATATCTAGAGTGAATTTAATTTACTATTTTGCTAATGATACAAATACAATCCGAAACCTGAATTTAGATTGCACCTATGGTGTAGTTTACTGCAGTTCCCGCCCAAAAAATATGCAAAAATGTTAAATTCACGTAGTTTTTGGTGATTGTAATTTGAATAGGCAATAATTGAACACAATTCAAATACAATCGAATAATTCACCATATAACGACGCGTTTCTTTGACTTTGTTTTAATCTTCTGGTAAAGTACATTGTATTTTCCGTTTGAATATTCTTTTGTTTGTTTCTTCTTTACTGTACATTGCTTCGATTTCCGTTTTTTATAGACTTCATCTAAGAAGGGAAGAAATATTCCCACACTGCATCCCAAGTGTTGGTTACCAGTTATAAAAGTCCGAAAATAAAACCGCGAACGCAGCAATTTCTGAGCTTTATGCTTCCGAGAAATTTGATTTATTAGACTTGTCTCCGTTGAGGCTTGTACCATATTCATGTCTGGCAACACGTGTTTCTCACGCGGAGCACATGGCGCAAAGACATAACAATCGAGTAAATGTAATTAAACAGAAAAAGTGAGCGATCTTGTGACGAAGAGTCATGGCAGAACGTTTCCGTGAAGTTTACTTGTCAAGCCAACCAATCATTGTACAGCAAACGCCATGGAAACTAAATAAAGCGAAATCTTACGGAGGAAAAAACGTCGCTTTGTTTCTTAAGCCGAAATCTGCCCTTTTGTTAATGGGGATTTATAGATTTAGCTATTACTGAGATTGTTTACGTAACAGGAGCTTATAATTGCTTAAATATACCACCAAATTGCACTTTGCTCAGCGTCTAGGTTACATTTTTGGAATTTACGCTATTTCGTCGTGCAAACTTCGGTATTATATTAAGCGTTTTTTTTACATATTTTTCCTTCTGAGGTGAAATATATTTAGGTGTAGTGTTTTCATCTGAAATTATTAATATTATTTCTTTGCTATTCTGTTTCAACTACCCTTACTCGAAAAATTTTATTCTTGGCGATGATTTTTTTCATTCATATAGTACGCAATTCTTTAAAAACTTAAAATTGAGACAAAATTAAGGGACTTTATGGAATAATAATTGAGGTTAATTGTTGGCAGAAAATAACCTCTCACGTCCTATCCCATACACACGATGAATTAAAAGAAAAATGGCGCTGTATCTGCCGCAATCATGTCGTCAACAAGCCGTGACGTCGCGCCCCCATGCCTCGGCCATTAGCAAAATCCTCCGCAGAAACTCTAATTATTACAAAAAGAGAAGCTCCACCGGAAGTAAGTAATCAAAGTCATCATTAAAACTACCGAAAGTGGGATTCAGTTAGAATCCATTACTTGCTTGACCTACCCCAAATACTCGTGTATTACAGTCCTATTCATGCAGTCCTTTATCACCCTCGAATGACGCAACTGTCGCTTTAACACTGCCGCCATTTCATTAGCAGCGTCTAACGCGGAACGAGAGAGGAAAAGAGGGGGAGATATAAGGAGAGAGAGAGAGTTGAGGAGATAATTAGAGAATGACGACCGGAGACCCTTTTCAATTCTCTTCGTTAGAGGTTTTCTGGGTGCCGTGCAAGTGAGAGAAACCAGACTACGACGATGTAACATTTTTATAAACGACCCCGAGAATAGGAACGTGAGACTTTGCGGGCCGGAAAATTAGGACCAAGGTCCCCTTCCCGCCTTCCCTGGGATCCCACCGCGTATTCATCTATCCGCTCATTAACAAGGAATGCCGGCCGTCGTCCTCTCTCCCTTCCCCTCTCTCTCCCTCCCCCCTATCTACCTCCCCTCTCTCCCTCCCTCCCCCCTCTTTCCCTCCCCCACTCCACCGCCCCGCGATCGCCAAACGACAACCGCAAAAGACGGCATATACTTTGCCCGCCACCCGCGGCCTGACTTCCCCCCCTCATCGCCGCTACTAATGCACTTTCCTACACCGCCGTAAACCTCCTCGCCCCTCACGTACCTACGATACGCAAAGCAATGGTCTCTCCTATCGACCTGCTATCCGCTCAAGCTCCCGCTCCATTCCTCTATCTCTTGCCGGTCGACACTACAACGCACGCTGCCATCCCAGTTTGCCAACTTTTCTCCCTCTCTCCATTCTCATCTCTTCTTCCTCGTGTCCTCTCTCACCTCACCACTTCCCTCTCTCTCTCGCTTCTCTTCTCCCCCTCCTTTCCTCTTGTCACTCTCCTCTTCTATCTCCGTCTTTTCTCTGATATCTTTCGCCTCTCTTTTCTTTTTTCTCCTTATCTATCCTTCTCTCCCCTCCACTCTCTCTACTCTTCTCTTTCCTCTCTTCTGTTTTCCTAATCTCCTTCATATTGATATTTCCTTTCTCTCTCTCATGCTCTGCTTTCACGCAAATGTCTCATTACGTTTCTTTCCATTTCGTTCCCTATCCATCTTCGTCTTTACCCGCCTATATCGCCCTTTCTCTCCTAAACCGCCCATCTGCCTCAAACCGCCCTCAACATCGTCCCCTCCCAACCTATCCTTATCCACCTTTTGTTCGTCCTATGTCGCTGCGCTGTCCATTTGTTCCCCTGACCGTTCTCCTCCCCTTCCGCTTAACCTATTTTCCACACTCTTTCTCACCCTCTAGCCCTATCTGTCAACCGACTTCTCTCCCTGTATCTGGACTTCCTTTCCACCCTCTATTCCCTCAATATATCTCTTCCTCATCCCGCATTCTCTCCTATAATTTCTGTTATGAATATTTTTCTTCATATTTTACTTTCCCTTTTTTCCCTAAATTTCTGAACATTTGATTTATCATTCTTCCCTTCCTTATCTTCACCCTTTACTTTCCTGCACCATCATTCACGCTTCCGCGTTTCTCTCTCTTCCTCTCGACTTTTACTCCTAATTTTCTCTCTAAAGCTTCCCTCTCAACCCTCTATCTCTTTCTCTCTTCGTGCTCCGATCCCTTGAGGAAGATATACTGAGAGAGTAAAACCCTCAGACGATGTAAACAAGGCAGGCGGTACGCGTAGGGCTTCCGTATCCCAATACGCTTTCTCCTTTCTCCCTTCCCTCCCTTATTCTCCATCCATAATATCCCTTCCCTCGCCCTTTTTATCCTCTTCCTGTTTCTTTCCTTCATCTCCTCTTTATATTTCCTTTTACTTTGTCCAGTACACACGCTATCTCTCTCTCCCTTTCGATAGTTTACCTGTTCGTCCTCACCGCATTCTTCTCCTCTCTCTCCTGGCCCACCCTTATTAAACATTTCATATGTATGTACATGTATGTATATGTATATATAAACGTATATGTACGTGTGTGTTTGTATTAA
Organism: Tanypteryx hageni; assembly: GCA_028673005.1. Lineage (NCBI taxonomy): Eukaryota > Metazoa > Arthropoda > Insecta > Odonata > Petaluridae > Tanypteryx > Tanypteryx hageni. The sequence goes on along the minus strand of CM054112.1, from coordinate 95,877,887 downwards.
CTTCTCTTTCGATTTCTCCATCCCCGTCCTCCACAAACAGTCTTCCTCTCCACCTATCCCTTTCTCCTTTGATAATCTCTCAGCTCTTCCTGGTTCACTCAGATGCTCCAAATAATCATCTCCTCTTCTCTGTTTTTTCTCATTTAAGGATTATCTCCGCTTATTTCTCCTCATCCTTTTTCATCCTCGGTTTCTCCCTTATCGTCTCTCTCCGTCACACCCCCATTAATTCTCCATACACCATATCCCATTCTCCAACGTAGTATTTTAGCCTATTTTTTTAGGTTTTATTCTACTTGGATTCATTACCCTTTCCTTCAATGTTTCTTTGTTGCATTTATCTCTATTGCGTCTTTATCTCCAATTTCTTTTTTTCTATCTCTTTGGTAGACGCCTGACCAGCCATCGGATAGTGAGGCGCGGATTCGAATCCCGCCCAGGGCATGAATATTTCTAATTGTCATTCCGGGTTAGATATAATAATGGGTTCGATATTCTAAATATCGCCCCTACATAAAGACGCGTAAATATTTCTTTTTCTTTTATTCTCTTCTCTCTTTCTTTCGCAATATGTCTTCCTTTCAGTCTTTTGCACCCTCCTTCGCTCTTCTCTTCCCTTTATTTACCTACTTAATGCTTTTTAATTTCCCTTTCTCTCTCCGCCATTCTCCATCTCGTCTCTGCCTCATTTTTCCTTCCCTCCCTCTCTATATCTCTCCAATCTCTAATCATCTTCAACCGCTCCATCATTTTACCCCCTCTCTCCTTTCCTCTTTTCCTTTCTCTCCATTTCCTCCGTCCACCCCTCCAATCCCTTCGGATGGACTTGCACTCAAAAATCGATGCGTAGGCTATGGTTTGGCAGGCATAGCGGAAAGGGTGCCTCTGCTATACGCTTCGTTCTCAATTAGAGTTTCGGGCCTCGGTGCTGTTGCCGCTGTTCTCCCTGTTCTCTGTCGATTTTTCCTCCATTTTCCTCTCTTCCTCCATTTTCTCCCTCATTTCTCTGCCTTTTCTCTCCGGTTATTTTTGCTACAATTTGGGTATTCTCTTGGAGTTTGTCTTCTCATTACTTTTAATTTCGGACAAATGAGAATCGATATTTGGTATCTACGCTAGGTAATAATGTTTTCACGACGTATGTCACGGGCTATTCTGGTTGTCTCAGGCGCGGAAGGATAGTAGGATCGTCAGGACTGAGGTGTTCTATGGGTTTATTTGCATCTGTTTTATAGAAGCCAAACCAAACTTATATAACGAGTGAAGTCTGTAAATTAACTAAAGAGTTTATGCGGCAAAGCCCAATTTTTATGCAAGAAACATAATATTGGCATGTGGTAATTGTTTGTTACTAATGTATAAAACAGAAAGAGGATGTAAATTAATTATTTATATATATATATATATATATACATATATATATACTAGCAGTTGGTGTTTGCATTCTGCAAACCTATCATCTCACCTTGAAAAAACATTAATTTTATGAGAGGCATTTCATCATTGAAAATATCATTTTTAATTCAAAAGATTTCACCTCCGCACCGATTTTCATTCTTTCCTTATGTAAAAATATTGGATTAAAACAATCCCTAAAATTTGCAATTTTAAGAATATTATACTTTTCCATTTTGGGGTACTAATGCCACTCATTTCTGCCAAATTTTAAAATTGTAGCACTTCAAGAAATGGAATAACATTTATCTAATTGTTTACATTTTAAAATTTTGTAACGGCTGCAATAACATATTCATGGAGTTATTCAAAAGTTTATTTGTGCAATTGCACTAATCTCTAAATAACTTAAAATTTTCAACTCACTAGTTTGCCCCGTACTCCCTAAATATTTACCTATTTGTTTAAGCTTTAAGAATTTCTTACAGCCAAACAAATTAAAATATCAAAATTTCTATAATCCTTATCTCGTATTTTTATACTAATTCTATCTTTTAAAAATATTTCAGCTTAGTAGCACGTTCGGAAATACATAAACCTTAAAAATTTGTTTACACATGCGAGTTTTTAGCGGCCACATGATTGAACTTTTTCAAAATTTACTTTTTTTCTATATATAATTTGCTACAAAATGATTGAAAAACTCGTACCTACGACTTTTAGTTTCCAAGATAAAAATTATTAAACTTTAATGTACAAATGGGGTTAAAACAAACCCTAAAAATTAACAATTTTCAAACTTTTTATTTTTATAGTTTGTTTTGAGCAAAATCCTATAATCGAAAAAATTTCAGCTCCCTAAACCTCTAAGATTGGTCTACACACTGGAATAACTTCTCCCCATGCTAACTTACGGGAGATTTTCCGGAGCATCTAGAATCGAACCGAATCGACCTTTTAGCAACACTCAAAATTTAATTGCTCCAGCTTATAAGCAAGTGCCCGAAATTAATTTACAAAAATGGTGCAATGCTTTTCTAATGAGGAAAAAGTATATTTCGGAATTTATGGAGTCGAACCCATGTCACTTAGGTGAGAAGTCCCATTTTTTCTGAAAGTATCTTTATGTCATCTACAAACGCTGAAAGTTTCAGTTCTCTAACTCTTATAGTTTGGGCTGGACATTAGTATCCTCCTATACCATTATATATAGACGTTCCTTACAGAGGAGGAGGAGGAGGATATAACATACTAGTAGAAGGTGCTTGCATACTGCAAGCATTTCATCTCACCTTGAAAAACCATTAATTTTTCAGACATATTTCATCATTACAAATATTCTATTTATTCTAAAGATTTCACCTCCGCAGAGATTTTCGTTTTTCCCACATGTAAAAATAAAAGTTTAAAAAAACCCCAAATGTTGCAATTTTAGACATTTTACACTTTCTCCATTATGGGGTACTAATGCTACACATTTGAGCCAAATTTTAAAGTTGTAGCACTCCTAGAAGAAAAAAAAATATTTTTCTAATTGTTTAAAATTTTGACATTTTTAACGGCCGGCGCAATATATATATGGAGAGATTGAAATGTTTATTTGTGCAAATGCACTTTTCTGTAAATAATTTGAAAATTGCAGTTTCCTAGCTCATCCCGTAGTACCTAAAAAATTATTAAACTTTAATGTTTAAATGGGGCTAAAACAACCCCTAAAAATTAACAATTTTAAAGTTTTCGATTTTTATAGTTGGTTATGAGAAAATTTCTATAATCTTGCAAAATTTCAGCTTCCTAAACTTATTACCTAGATTACTCGACACACCGGATTGCGTTTTCCCATGCTAAGTTATGGGAGATATTCCGGGGTCTCTGGAGTCGAACCCAAGACACTGGAAGCAAACCTAACAATAATTCGTAATAGATATTGTGGCCGTCTAGCAACACTGAAAATTTCATTTTTCTAGCTTACGCGCAAGTGCCCAAAATTAATTTACAAAATTGGCGCAATGCTTTTCTTATGTAAAGAAACGCAAATTTCGGAATTTCTGGAGTCGAATCATGTCACTTAGGTAAAAAGTCTCATTTTATCTGTAGGTTTCTCCATTATATCTACAAAAACTAAAACTTTCAGATCTCTAGCTTTTGTAGTTTGGGCTGGACATTAGTATCCTCCTGTTATCATTATATATAGACGTTTCTTACAGAGGAGGAGGATAAAACACTAGTAGAAGGTGCTTGCATATTGCAAGCATTTCATCTCACCTAGAAAAATCGTTTTTTTAGACAGATATTTCATCATGAGAAATATTTCTTTAATTCTAAAGATTTCTCCTCGGGACAGGATTTCGTTTTTTCATTATGGAACAATAATGGAGTAAAACTATCGCTAATTTTTGCAATTTTAGGAATATTATAATTTTCCCACATTGAGTTAATAATGCCACTCATTTCTGCCAAATTTTAAATTTATAGTACAATTAAAAGTGAAATAACATTTATCTAATTGTTTAAATTTAAATAATTTATAACGGCCAAAATAAAAATTATATGGATAAATTGAAATATTTATTCGTTTACATAGGCTAACCACTAAGTAATTTAAAAATTTCAGCTCCCTAACTTGCGGCGTAGTGTCTAAGCATCTACCAATTTGTATAAACTTTAAGAATTTTTAACTGCCAAACAAATAAAAATATCAAAATTTGTATAATCCATATTTCGTTATTTTACAAATCCTACCTCTAAAAAAATTTCAGCTTCGTAGCACATTTGGAAATACATAAACCTTGAAAATTTTTTTAAACAATTGCGAATTTTTAACGGCCGCATTGTTGCACTTTTTGGAGATTTTCGTTTTTTCTGGTCAGTTTTGCACATAATCCTACCCAAGAAAAAAATTTCGAATCTCCAGTTTCATCTGGAAGTGCCAAAACATTAGTATCCTCCTATCATTATATATAGACGTTCCTTACAGAGGAGGAGGAGGAGGATATAACAGGAGGATATAACAGGAGGATACTAATGTCCAGCCCAAACTACAAGAGCTAGAGAACTAAATGTTTTAGTTTTTGTAGATATGATGGAGAGATTTACAGATAAAATAAGACTTCTTACCTAAGTGACATGAGTTCGACTCCAGAAATTCCGAAAGTTGCGTTTTTTCCCATAAGAAAAGCATTGCGCCAATTTTGTAAATTAATTATGGGCTCTTGCCGGTAAGCTAGAAAAATGAAATTTTCAGTGTTGCTAGATGGCCGCAATATCTATTAGGAATTATTGTCACTTTTGCTTACAGTGTCTTGGGTTCGACTCCAGAAACACCGGAATATCTCCCATAAGTTAGCATGGGAAAACGCAATCCAGTGTGTAGACCAATCTAATAAGTTTAGGAAGCTGAAATTTTGAAAGAATATAGAATTATATATAGAATATATATATATATTTATTTATATACATATATGTAATTTTGAAAAATATTTTTTCCTGCTTACTTTTAAATCATCTCTAACTTGAATGCAACTTCATTTTCATTTTCTCTTCATCTACTCAAATACCGTAGCGTTGCAAATTTTTCGTGTATAGAACACAATTGTTACAGCTTTAATTGCTTAACTTTGCTTGAACATTGTCTTTCAGCAAACAACGTAAAAATCTGTGAGCAAAGGTTATATTTTATTTTAATTAATTCGTGCAGCCACAACAAAAGTATCTTTTGTAAATGCTGCGCTGGATTATAGTAAGCAGATGGTAAATTTTTGGAAATCGTTTAGAATGTAGTATTTTTAAAATATATTTCATTTAACTAAAATTAATTTTGTACGTGCGTGTTCGTTTATTTATTTATTAAAATTCAATTTCAGTATTTCGGGTAGAATAGGTGAAATAAAATATTTTTTTCCTCTATAACTTCATTTTACGAACAGCATTTTGGCAAGACTCGGGAAAAAATTGCTTACTTATAAAATCATGTTTGATTTATCTTTTCCCTTTGGATCTAAATAAAACCATCTATAAAACGTTGTTATCTATTTTATTACGTGAAATTCATGTGTATGTATTTAACATTGCTGTTTAAATAGAATTGCAAATCTGAAATTAGACTATTAATTTTCAATGCATTGTTTTTTAACATTCCATGCCAATTTCATACCTATCTTATAAACATATTTATTTCATTTTTACCTTTGGAAGAGATTCAAAAGGCTTTGTTTAAAGAAGGTTTTTTTGCTTCCAACATACATTTTGTTCCATGACAGTGTTGTATTCTGGGAGGTTGTTTTTTTTATTAAAAAAGCATTCATCCCACGTTTATCGTTTGACGTTTTAATGGGTAAGCATCCAGCAGATGGAGATAAAAGATTCTAGAAATGTTTATACTGTCACGAATCCATTCGTCCTTGAACTAAAAAACTCTGTATCTTTAGAAAATCCTCCCTGGGACTTCACTTTCCTAGTCCGTGGGCTGAGGCTCGACAATATCTCAATTATAACCTAGATTTTCAATGTATGACGAGCAGTGCCATCACCGGAGTTCTCACCGTTATTTTTTTCGTATAATGTTTTTTTCCGTCTCTCTCGACCCTAGCAATGCTTGCTGATGATGAACTTAGCAGTTATTGTTACCTTCAATCCTGCTCTACCTTTCTCTTTTCACCCTTCCCTTCTCTCTCTTTCCATCTATATATATACACAACGCCTAAAGCCTTCTTAAAACCCCCTGGCGTGATAGAACGTTCTTCTTGCGGGAGAGAGAGATAGAGCGAGAGAGGGAGAAAGAGAGAATGAAAGGGATGACTGCGAAGGGTTTTGCCATTTTGATGAGAATCCCTCGTCCTCCTCATCTTCCCCTTTAGGAAAGCGGAATTAAACCCTTTCTTAGTCCTTCCGTCCTTAACTGAGAGTGATGTTTCGGCAGTGATTCCATTGCCCCCTCTCTCTCTTTATTGCTCTTCTTCCTTCCTCATCCTCTTCTTCCTTCCTTCCTCTCTTCCTCACTCCCTCAAAGCATATCTATTCGCCCTCTGACAGTTGTCGGAGGAGTTTTATTGAAGGGCTTTGGCGAATTTTGCAAGTCCCCATGTTTTGGGTTGGATCACGGAGGTCGATATAACTGTTTGACATCTCGAGAGCGGGATGGAGGGAAAGGTTTTCCTTTTTTTATTTTGAGCACGGGGGAGGATTCTTTTATACGACGCTTTTTATACGAAGATTAATTATTTCTGTGCTTCAAATTTTATTTATCGAAAGAAAAACTTATGTATTCTTCTCAACGTCTCTGTAAATCTTAGATAGCGTAAGATTAATTACGTTAGTCATCATTTTTCTATAAACACAAACGATCGCATAGGAATAATTGTGCTATATACTATTTATACACATATGTATGTGGTTGTATTATTATTATCATAAAGGTGCGTGTAGTTAAGGAAGCGTAAAGTGGAACCAACATTATAATTTATCTCAGACCTACCGTTATATTAATGTCATATAGAATATATTGTAAAAATAAATTTTGTTATTTAGGTTTCTCCTTTAAATAAATTATATTTTCGGCTTTTTAACAAATAATTTGTTTAAGTAATCTGGTGATTGTGATGTATCTTAGTGTTTTTTCTTCTGTCGTTTGTTGAAGCTTAACGTATGTTGAGCTTTAATGCTAGAAAAGCTGCATGTCATGTTGCAACTAGTATATCAGAGGTTCGAAGCACGAAGTGTCCTTGGGTGAGATAAAGTCGTCTCTTTTTACTTGTATTAGTTAAAAGATAAAGACGACACAAATCATCTTACACGGTTATAAAGATTTACAGCATTTTTAAACAGCCTCTCGATATAGAAAAGGATTTGAAACAATTCTTAATTTATAAATGGTTTAGATGTCGCAGGCTCTGCTAAATTAACAAATCATAATGTAGCGTAATTATGATTTATCATCGCTAGATTACACTTAGTATCGGGTTATATTTAAGCAATGGAATAAACATACCGCTTTAGAAAGTTAATTATTCTCTATGATGTAATTTTTATTTGATACTTAATGCAAGTAATTCTTATATGGACTTAGCTTCATTGTTTTGTATAATTGTTAGCATTACTACCATTGTTTCGATAATATTATTTAGAATAGATTAAATGCAGTCCATGAGTTGAGTCAATATAATTGTTTTTTTATAAATGCATCATAAATTTAATCGAACAAGAAAATTTATATGATTGAATGAAATGTCAATGAAGTTCAATATTGGTATGAATGCATTAGTTGCGGTCACCGATTTTTGACAAAATAGTATTGCAAAAAGCTCCCAAATACCTATAACTTCCCTGAATTATGTTTCTAAATTCATTGCCTCTCATTTCCGTATTATACAGATTTTCCTTTTTAATAATTTCCAAAAAATGCGCAAAATCTCTCAACCGTACGTAATTGCAATAGTCATGACCCCACAAAAATCTCTCTCGCACCAAAATGTAGGCGTATTTGATTCCGAAGCCAATGGAGTGGTTTCTCGATCTTTACTAACATGCAGTCGACTCCCGTTGTTTACATTAATTGTCTATCAAATTAAATCAACTTTTAAATGATCCATTAAAATTACTCCAATTCTAAGGGTGCACGTAATCGTAGTTTCTACGTAAGATAACACCGTTCAAGTATCTTAGAGCAGCGGTTCCCGAACATTTTTTCATGTGCCACTCACGGAAATTATACCACTCTCTGTATCACTACCCCGAAAATATATCTTATAACTCTACTAAGTATCTTTTTCACTGTAGTTTTACTGGGGCGACCGTATTAAAAATTAATAAAGCAAATTATAAAATACAAAGAAAGAAGTAAAGTAAACTTATTCGCACAAAATAATACAAGCTAGTGTTATCCCTAACAGTTTATTATTTATCACTTAACACTTCCAGTAACACTAGTGGTATGCGAACCGCAGTTTTGAAATCACTGCCAATTAAACCAAACGATAAAAATTAGTAATATTATTTATCTTTATTATATTTGCTCTGCTTTTAATTTTTCATGAAATCGGTGGAAATTTTACAGCTACACTTCACCAATCCTCCTCAATCATTAAGAAGAAATTGCTACTTATCAAATATAGAGACTTAAGTGACGCGAGTCTTGTCATGAAGCCCTTTACTCCACTAGGTTAACTCACGCACTGAGGTCGTACTTTAAGAATTACTACTCCAATGACCCCTAAAAACTGGATATTTAGGTTTAATTTTCTTAAACAGCATTCAGGGATCTATTGAGAACGATGGGCATTCGAATGAGGGCATGTAAATCAACGCAAAAAACAGCTGCTATCACAAAACCTATAACAACATAAGCAACTATAGCGTACACCGCACTTTGTGAATTTCGAGAAATTTTATCCTTTGGAAATCGATAATTTTTAATGAATCGTGCACAGCTAAAAATCGCATTTATAAAAACAAAAAAATGAAGTTTCTGGCTCTATGTTGCTATAATGCCTTCTAACTAAACCGTAAAGATTTAATGAACCGTACAATCTATAAATATTCAATTTTTTTACTGAAAGAGCCATCAATTGATTTTTATATGGATATAATTTTCCATCAACTGTCTTCTATTGTTAATAAACGTGCATTAGATATAACATTGCGCTGCGTCGTGGACAATAATTTTCCTAGACTAATCTCTCACATAAAGAACACCTTATAAAGCATTAATTATCAAAAAGGTTAATAAAGTGATAAAATCAACATATTTAGGCGTTGGAAAATATACACTGAAAATATATTTTAAATTCTGATGTGGCCACCACATGACTTTCTACACGCCTGTAATATTTCAAAAAATTCCAAATAGGTTACATAATAAAAAATATTTTAAGAAACTGCGACAAAATTTTACTTTACAAAGAACTGAAATAAACTCTAGCCTTCTGATATTGGATATAGCCAGGAATCTCTAACAATTAAGGAAATAAAAAAGAGCGTTACTAAGACGTAACTAAGTGTCAATTGTTAACAATAGTCGTCGGTAGGCGGCGTGATGGTGGCAACTAAATAATTTATTTTTTAAGATATCTCTTAAACAATGCATAATATGGAAAAATGTTTCGAAAAAAGGTTGTAGAAAATTAAATTTCCTACAAATTTTATTCCAGTATGTTTTTAAATATATGAAATATCTCAAAATAGCTGATGTGACAAGAGTAAACATCCACTTGTGTTGGACCGATTTATACCAAAAACTAATCAACTCTTATGACTTTAACACAAAAGTCAATTATAAAATTTCGCGTTGACCTGATTAGTAGTTTTTTAATTAGAGCACCCACAAAATCTCTATCACATACACACACACAGACATCATCGATAAAATGGTCAAAACCTGTTCATGGGACCTCAGAACGTATATTTCCGTTGAAATCTCGAAATTGATTTTTCATGAAAACAATACTTCCCCTATACTACGTATGGAGAAAGTAGAAAACGGAATATTTCAATTTCAGCATAAACTATCATATTTTAATTCTCACTCAGATAAACACTTAGACGATGATGTAAACAACTGCTTTTAACGATTTATCCTCAGATAATTTAAAAAATTATTTTACCGTAAGTAATTCGAATCCGCCAAAGATTCAATTTTCCACTGTTGGGAATATTGTTATGCAATAGGTCATGTCAGCTTTTCCCGGAGACTCAAGCTCACGCACCACTGACCTCTCATTCAACATTTATACCTTGGCTGCTCTGATTTAATTTCGACCGGTTGGGTTGCAACATTCTCCGTAATATCACTAGAGCGATGAAAAGATTTCCGATCGGCCGGACCGTAACCGTGGGAACTTTATTACTTTCCGCTTTTTTATTCTGTAAAATATTACTCGATATAGAACTTTTTCCTGGTGATGGGTTCGAGACACGATCCAGTTTTTCTTCAATCGGCTTATTTACGTTAGCTTTCACTTCGCAGAAATAGGTACGCATTCAAATTCAAATGAGAGCAAAGATAGGAAATTTTCTATCGATCGGGTATCAATCGAGTATTTATCGCCATGTAGGAGGAGGCTGATCATTTTCTTAATAAGTATAATTTACTGCCTCAGTAATTTTTAAATTAGTTCTATGCTATTGTATCTATATATTAAGTGCGTTTTGTCAGTGTGTCAGGAAAGACCGACGACATTTCTCATCTTTAATATATATATATAACTATTTTGTCCCAGAATGGTTATTGAACAACACTAATCCATGGCCTGTTATTGAAATTTTGTTTCAAGTATCTATACTTCTTTTTTTGCTTGCAAATATCGCCTAAAACATTAAAATTAAAAAACATCGAGTATCTAATATAAGCCATTGTAGGAAAATCTAATTTCAAAAGAGGATTTAGACAAAATATTAGTGTCGTGCAATTTTATCGGGACCTTCGGAGATAGTTTAAATGTTCGCCACAAGGACGCACTGTAGTATTTTGACATGCATTTTTTCATTATACCCATGCGCATTCTTGATTTCCATTGCATTACATTAATGTCTTAAAAAGCATTAAAATGAAAAAGTACGAATATCTAATAGGAGCATTTGTGGCAAAACATAATTTGAACAGAAAATTTTGATAGAAAATATTTTTTCGTGCATCTTTTTATTACTGCCATCTCAGGGCCGAACATAGAACTGGTGTAAGCTTAAATGTGGGACCGTCGGAGATAGTTGAAAAGTTCTGTAGTTCTGTAGTATTTTGGAATACATTTCTAAAAATAAACTCAATCATTGCATTAATTTACCATGCCGGGCGGAAGTAAACACATATCTTATTGATGCTGAAAGCAACGCTGCACTAAGCAGCTAGTCTTACATATTGAAAAATGTTTAAAGGTGGTAGGTCACTTTGTTAGCAACCCTTATATGGATGTTGTTGGCGTTGCATAATATGAAGGATACAGTAATGTTCATCGTTTGCGTATATTCCAAATCCATTTCCTTTTAGTACCTATGGTAAGAGTTATATCAATTGATAACATTTTTAATAGCGATTTAATCCGTGTACTTGCAATATTAATCGAAAGCTTTCCTTAAATTTAACGCATTCTTCACGTAGTTCTCCACCTCCGTTCCCTAAAAGGAGTCATACAACGGACGCACACCTGAGAATGCGTCAAAGAAGTCTTTCTTTTGCAACTCCACTTCTACAACCGGACCACATTGATTTCTCACGTTAAAATCCCTCTTACTCCCCATCTTTCCTTCCCCCCTATAGCTTTCACGATTTTAATTCGCCAATTGAACTCGCCGCTTGCGTCATCCCATCTCAATTTCTCCGCAGCTCCAAAAGAGGGAGTTCTGGAGCGTCCCAGCCGTCAATTAGGGATTCCAGACTCGAACTGGGAGTTCCTTCTCTCAAAAGGATTCAAATCGCGTTCAGAATCTCCCTTTCTCCATACATGCGAAGGGCATTAGAAGCCTGACACAAACCCGGGAAGATATACGAAGATAGGAGTGAGGGGTGGGTAAAAAACGCTCTGCGCAGGCTCGGATAGATCTGCGTCTGATTCCGTGAGATATGTGAAGGACTCTATGTGGAAGACATAATTTACGAATTAGCTGCTTGCTGCTCTTGCTTGGAGCGCATACCTTCGTCCGATAGCCATAAATTACGTCTATAAGGAACGATTACAAATGCAAGGCGCAGCGATATTCTTCCTTCACGATTCTGGTGTTACCGCTATATTAATTCTGTGCGCGTACAGAGGTTATAAATTTATGCCTCCTAATTGATCACATACAAATTTGTCAACGTTCTTATTTGCCGAAAAAATATTGTTTTCTTATGCGTTAAATTCCGTGAATTACATTTTGCTTTAAAATAAATAAATTGCGTAAAATGTTCCAAATAATTGAAAGATGTGTCACTTTCATTCAATCATATCGTTAGTAGATGTCTTTAGTTAGAAAACAACCACATAATTAATATTATATGCATTACCCTGAAAATACCTATAAACATTCACTTGTGGTACTTTACAAGGGATAAAATTGTGCGAAAAATTAACATTATGTTCGCCAATAGTAAGATATTTGTTTAGTTTTTACAAATTCGTTAAAAGCAGGCATTAATCATATTGAGGTAATTTTCTTAGTTCACTATAAATATGTAACAAAGCATAGATCTAAAAACCAAAACTACTAATCGGACTCATTATTACCTTAAGAGAAATTAAATATCTTTAAAAATTTTAATAAATCACGTATCAAGAGAAAAAGAAGGCTAGGTTTCTTCCGAGTCATCACGAGAGCTTTTTATGGCAGTATTTTTGGTCTTGCTTCCACATAAGACAGTGCAGCATGTCACCAGTGTTACGTATTAAGTTACTTTCAAATTGTCTTACCGCACTAGGATAGCAGAATCCTATTGTACATTATCTACAATCAAACGTTAGTTAATCGGTTCACGAAGAAATACAAAATAATCGATTCGTACGAATTTCGAGCTATGGTACGATAGAACCTAACGTGAAAAATATTATTGGGTAAATATCTTCTTATAGTTAGTGAAAATTCGACTGAATAAGTTCTAGTCGTAGAGGCTCGATATTCAGTGGTGAGTGTTCTTTAAATCCGGATTACCGTTCAATGCAAATTTGTCTCTCTCTCGCTAAATGATTTGCAACTCTCCGTGCGATATGCCGATCGCAAATCGTTGTTCATGACGTCGATTGATCCCGGATGTTCCGGGCGCGCTTCCTCGTCACGCGATATTTTTTTATTTATACTATTCATCGCTTCCTCTCATTAATATATCGTTTTATTCCCGCTCTCTGCGCCTATTTCCCTTAAAAGAAACTCTAATTTACTTCCCTGGGGCTCTTTTTTACGCCTCGGTTGCAATATCTTGTTATCCCTTGGGATTTAAATTTGTTTATTCCAGCCGCCCATTTTCTCCTGGAAGGAAGCAATTTTATTGACAAATGACCTTAAAGAACTTTTAATTGAGTGCGGGATCCTGCTGTCTTTTTCTTTTGGTTCGGGGAATCTTTTCTAAGAAAGTAAATAAAAACCTCTGGAAGTCTGCAATATAGAAGAGCCAGCCATCCACGTCATTAAATTGAAACATAACAGGAAGAATGTTCCCATAAAATACTTTATTAAGAGTGTATTCTATGCGGCCTAGAAAATTGTTGCTCCCTTGGCTATTAATAACTATAGATCAAACTTTGTAGGTCGATAGGAAAGCAAACTGTGTAATTCAAACATTTTTTACTATTAAAAGTATTAAACCGTGAACTAAATGACAATATGCCGTCAAAAAAAGACTGCATCACTTCGTTTGATATCACTTTCCTGAAGTTCCATTATCATTGCTTCATAAATTATGTTTATAAAATTTGGCTTAATGTAAAACTTTCGCACAAAATGGCTTCTAATAAATAATAGATCTTTATATTAATCATCCTCACATTATCCAACTTCGTGCAGAGTACGAAACACACATATCTGTGGTCGTATCAAAGGTTGAAAATATGTGCAGTGAAGTTTGTGTAAAAGTTTTCTAATTACATTCAAATGAAACTAGTTCTGAAGTTTTCTATAGATGGCTGAGTAAACACCAGAGCTAATTTCGCATTTGTTACGTGCTGAATTCAAACCCTATATTACGTGAAACTGAAAAGCTCATATTAGTCCTGGTTTTGTTTTTTATGAGGTAGGTCTGACGGAGGATAGGGAATATTTGAATGGATTAATGCAGTGTTTCTAAGCCTGTGGGGCGCGCGTATGGTGATTCCAGGAAGAGGGGGAACCATTGTGGACCAAAATCAGTTTTGCCTCAAATTTGTACCTCTCATATGTTTTTAATTCTGTCCAATTTACCCGCTCTGATATTTTTTCATTTCTTTTACTAATATTTAGATGATATAAGTCTTGTACTGATGCATTCAAATTCTCTAACAACTTGCCACCGCCATAACAGGTGTAGTACAATCAAATGGATGACTTATATGTAGAAATAATATACGAACAACTGCAACTTATTGACGACTGTCCAAAAAATGACATTGAGATTGAGATTGAGAATGAGATTGTCAGCTGTGAGCGGTGCGTCAAAACCAAAATGAAACATCAGAACACACTAAATAAACACAGTCGAACTCAGTTCATGCGCTTTGGTAAGCTGACAGAAACGTATGTCATAAGATTTTGATGTGGCCACCACATGACTTTCTCCATATCTGTAATATTTCTAAAATTCTAAATAGGTTAGATAATGATAAATATTTTAAGAAACTGCAAGAAAATTTTAGACTTTACAAAGAACAGAAATAAACTCAAACCATAGCCTTCTAATATTGGATATAGCTACAAAGCTCCAATTAAGAAAAGAAAAAGGAGCGTTACTAAGACGTAACTGACAATTGTTATCAATAATCGTCGGTAGGTGGCGTGGTAGTGGCAGCTAAAAGTATAAGTATTGTCTTAAACAATGCATTATATGGGGAAATGTTTCAAACAAAGGTTGTAGAAAATTAAAGTTTCTACAACTTTTATTCCAGTACATTTTTACATTTATCAAATATTAAAGCAAATATTTAAAAGTAACGGATAAGTGACAAGAGTAAACACCCACTTCCGGCTGACCGATTTTTACCAAAAACTAATCAGTTCTTGTGACTTTTATAAAAATGTTAAATATGAAATTTCGCGTTGACCTGATTAATAGTTTTTGAGTTAGAGCACCCACAAAAAGCTATCACATATACGCACACAGACATAATCGAGAAAATGGTCTAAACGTGTTCAGGGGGCCTCAAAACGTGTATTTCCATTGAAATCTCGAAGTCGATTTTGTTCATGAAAACAATACTTTCCCCTATACTAAGTATGGGGAAAGTAAAAATTGGTTAATACTACCAATAATTAATTGGTGGAATAAAGTGATCCGAAGATCCTATGCAGACAGGCATAAGCTGTAAATATGGTGGTGATTTCCGGGATTCTGCCGTGTTGATCCATTTCCTGGACAATATTTCGCCGACGTTCCAGTCGGCTTCTTCGGACCTGAAGAAGCCGACTGGAACGTCGGCGAAATATTGTCCAGGAAATGGATCAACACGGCAGAATCCCGGAAATCACCACCATATCAACAGCACGCCGTGGAAGCCTTCGTACTAATTTATAAGCTGTAAAGTTGGGAGTAATTTTGAAACGAGAAAAAAGTCTGCTATGACCGGGAATCGAACCCGGGTCTTCCACTTGCCGGGCGGATATTCTACCATTGAACTATCGTAGCAGATTATTTTTCTCGTTTCTGAACGCGGATGTTTTCTTGGTTGGGACGGAACTAGCCAAGCTAGTATCAAACTGCCCCAACGGATGTCCTCGAAGAGATACACCGAAGAAAACTCCTCCCTCTCAAATGGTGAGATTGCCAAGTAAGAAATTGGTGGAATAAAGTGATCCGAAGATCCTATGCAGACAGGCATAAGCTGTAAAGTTGGGAATAATTTTGAAACGAGAAAAAAGTCTGCTATGACCGGGAATCGAACCCGGGTCTTCCACTTGCCGGGCGGATATTCTACCAATAATTTTCTGGGGAAGGAGGGAGTTTTAGAAGATGGAGGACGCTAGACGACAAAGAACCAATGGATTAATGGAAGGGCTGGCGATTTCTGTGTAAATTTCAAGATAAGAAACGGTTCGAACACTGTAGCTAAAGGTTTTGGTTTACTCAGAGATTGCTTCAATACAAATTAAATAAAATGGATTCAACCACGCTGAAGTGGAAGTTTAAAAAATATTTTAGCCATGTCAAACGCTAACATCATGCGTATGGCGAACTCGATTGGAATTATATAAAAATGCAACGCAATTATATAACAAAATAATACAATTAATGCCTAAATCATCAAGTTAAATCGTTGCAGCTAATATGAAACGATTATCATTGAATGGTCAGTGTTTATATTGACTCTTAGCAAAGGAGTGCTATCTTGGTAGAATCTACTTTGGACTTCGTATATATTGCAATAACTTATTCTATTACAACACCTATTCTGAATAAATGATTAAATTTCGGTACAAAAGCAATAAATCGTGTTAATGAACCCACGCATGAAGTTTAAAAAATATATAAATATATATCCAAAAAAGTTTGTAATTAAAACAATATTTTAGACCCTCAGTGTCTTTGGAGAAGAACCTGCATTGAATAAACTTAATTCTATAGTGTAACACTCGAGGTATTCTTTTTATTAAATTTAATATAAACCAAAGTTTAATTTCTCTGTGTTGGCAAAAGACCATTCTTAACTGTGTTAATTTTCAAAATAAATGTGGGTGGTATCGATTTTTTAAAGCAAGTCATCAGTTAAATGTATTTTACGTTGATGGAGGCTCAAATATCGCAGTTTTATGACGTAAATATACTGGCCAATATGCTAAGAACACCTTTAATTGTAAATGCGCCAAAAAAGTGAAAGTTGCGAATCTTCCAATTGCTCAACGTATATTACGCTTTTTTTTCAAATGCCAATCTTCCATCTTAATTTGGACTTTATCAAAAATGTGTTAATGAAACTTAACGATTGTGGATGCAAGTAAGAGTCTTCTATCGGACGTCGCTTGGAACATTAGCTGTCATAATCTGAGAAGTTCTTCCACAGCAAATTTGCTGCTGAACTGCGCGCATAGTTTTTACAAGAAATAATAAACAAAATTTCAGTTATCCCTGTTACAGCCTCTCCTGCGGGCCGAAGTTTCTAAATGGGTCATGGCATCAAGATATCCAATTTAAAATTAAAGATGAATTCATGTCTTATTGCGTAAGTTACGACTAATTCATTTTGAAATTCAAATTTTGCGAAATAATATCTTTTCCGCCATTCATGAATTCAGTATCAAATTCGCGAAACGTGCGCTTCATGCCATTCTATATAACAGACAGCTCGCGAGCCCCATGCGGCTATTTTGTACCCAATGTGCGGCTCTCGGGGGAATGTTATCCTTCTTTTCCTTGAATCTATTTTATCTCAACCTCCCGAAAGCATGTTTAAATATGCGCCGAATCTATGCAACTTATTTTTCGGGGTTGTTAAAGAATAAACATTTCTTTCGATAGTTTTCCTTGTGTTGCATTTTCAACCCATTATCACAGTTCTCGCTAGTTCTCGCTTGATTGCGGCTCTTAATATTTTTGAGGCTGCTATGTGCGGCTCGCAGACTCACCCCTGCTTTATAATAATATTATATGTGACAACTATCGAATCTAGCGTTGCTTGAGACTGAGGATACACTAGGTTAAGGTTGCATAAGATTTAGGATACTAATTTAAGTAGTTCAATGTTTTTTTCAATTGTCCGAATTCAGATTGAATCTAGCATCTTAGTTTTTAAAATAAATTACATAATAAGTTATAATTTTTACGAATTTATATTAAACTTGAAGTTATTTTGGTTAAATTGACTCTTTCTGTTGCTTTAAATAAGGGAACGAGTCCACGCTTCACTTTATTTTATCTTTATATTCTTTAAATATCTAGAAATCCGTTTCGAAACCGTGTTGACCAATATACTTAATCTTGAATGGGGAATTGATAATCCGTGGATTACCTCTATTTAATTTTCGTTTTCCGCGTCTAAGATAAAAATAAATCGACCTATTTGAAGATTCAGACCAATCCATAAGTTCTCCACCACCCTCTCAGCGACCAGCTTCTACTAATGTTTATGCTAAGTGGTCACTGACCTACGCCATGCAATTGTCAAATTGTCATCGTTTCAGCTGTTACGCTCACTTTAATCTGCCTTTAACGAAATGTATTAAATAAATGACTGAAACATTTATAAATATAAGTAGACGTAAGATAAGTTTCGGAACAATACCGACGTTGGCTTTACATTTCCTTGAGAAATTTTTCGAGTTTAGCTTTTGTTCTTGTTCTTGTTCTTGCTCATGTCTCAAGAGTCTCTCCCATTCTCTCATCCCACTAGGATAACTTCAAAGCCCGGCGAGGCCTTTTTCTTCATCCTTTCTCTACCGAGAGAAAGACGGAGTCTCGCGGCGTCTTTAAGAAGCCTTATAATCTCGCAATATTTTTCCATCCTTTTGTCTTCCGCCAAGCGTTTACCTTTGCGGCTGCCGTTTTTTAATCGGGGACAAGAGACGTAGCTTCCCACTCCTTCGCCCACGTCACCGACCCTCCTCATTTAACCAAGGACACGATCTCCCGCTAAGTTACGGGAAACTTGGAGGTTTTGATTATTCGCAAAGTCTTATGTCTACCAATCTCTAAAGTTTTCCCGGAAACTATTCCGCATTGTCTCTCACACATTGTATTAAAATTTCCCCGCGGCAGTTTATAACGGAGACCTGACGCCACTGCTTCTTACTGTGCTTTTAAGGACATAGGTCCTTCTACGTTGTTGTATCCTGGGCAACCACGCTAATGAGGAAATGGGTTTTGGGTTACTCTGTTGTAACTTACACCCCAAACCGTAAATTTCCTAGGGAATTCAAAACTCTATTATTATTTATCTACCTTATTTTTTTATTCTTCGCTTTTTCCTATGGATTTTATTGTTAATATATGAAAAGATTTACAACACACATTGCATATAAATTATTCAATAAACAGTGATATACTATATAGATAGACCAATGATTTTCAGGCGCGGCACCCATCCAAAGACAATTTTGCATAATTCCCACCTTGAAACAAAGATAGTGTATTTATACATTCGGCTTTCACAACGTTTGTACTCACTTATTTGTTGGTGCTACTTCATCATCAATTTCTTACATATAAAAATTATTGCCCAAGATATTTAGCAATATTTCCAAATCATTGGTTTATTTTACATATTTTCGTGGCACCCCTAAGAATCAACTGCGACACACCAGCGTACCGCGGCACCCAATTTGAGAACCGCTGCCCTAGACTCTGATTTTTATCCCATATCTATCAACAAATCACCTCGTGTATCCTGATAACATTGTATTTCAAGTGTGTATGAAATTTATACATTTTATGTATACTTCAACGTTGGTTTTCATAGCCTTTTTTAAATAATGTACCTCTTGGCGTTGAGTAATGAACATATACTATCCTATTGAAATTACAAATATTATATTTTAGATGCCAGGGAAAACAAAAAACGAAAGTGGTTTTATGAAATTATTTATCTTGAGACAGAATCCTTTGCGACTTTGATTAATTGCTGAACCCTTTAATGCTATCACATTTGAAAAACGTCTACGTATAATCAAATAAACGCATCATTTCCTCCGCGAGATCGAAAAAAATTGAGATGGTGATCAATGGCGGCACTTCAGTGGCAAACGTGCTTCTCGTTTTGCGTTTTATCTGGCCCTCAATTCCCGTGACGAAGTAAATCAGCCGCAGCCGATATTTTACTCAAGGTAACATGTAATTTTATGTAATGTGATCCGGTTTTTATCGGCATGTCAATGTCGAGAGTACATAGATTAGATAGCCATATGTTCCCCGGTTCATATCTTTAAAGTGAACCTCCATTAATGTAAAAATTTATGGAAGTGAGATGAGAAAAATTCTCATTGAAGATTTTCACGTTCATTGTATATGCCTAACATTGACTTAAATTTAATATGAACGGTGTCTTGAGTTAAAACCCAAATACTATCTTATGCATCGATTTATAATGCCACTTACTGTAGGTTATCTTCGCCACGTTATATATTTAGAAGTGACATATTATAATGGTACACTACCTAAAAAGAGATTCTTTTTTACCCTAATGTTTCAAAAGCCTTTTAATTAATTAATTTATTAGCATTTGTTCATACCGTTAGCTATGTGTTTAATTTTTTCTATCGCCAAATGAGTATGGAAAATTACATTTCTACTTTACGCCAAAAAGTTTTATTTATATATGCGAAAATATTTTCCTTACTTATGATAAAAATTTGAAATTTATTTATAAGGAAACAGAATTACTATTATGACTTCATATTACAAAGGATCAGAACAAAGAGTTTTTCGGAAATATTTCAGATGTTGACTTCAAAGTTCTTGTATACTTCTACTTACGGATAATTGCAAGAACGAGCTTATAGTATCCCTAAACCGTCTTAAAGAAAAGTTTTATTTCCAAATAGGTAGTTTCCGTCAATTCTCATAACTGTTTTGATATCGAAACAGCCATTTTTATCGATTCTCTCTATCCTTCCATCATGCATATCGTAATTTCTTTGAGAAAACTCTCTGTAGATTATGGATTTGGGAAGTTACAAAGGAGATTTGTTACACAGTTTAATATTCAACAACTTATAATTCTTCCAGCTATCGACCAATAGTTTCATTGTATTACTTCTCGAGTGACGGAGAAGAAGAGATAGATTTAATTTGGGAATGGATTTTCGATACGATTACTATCAACTCATCATATGTTGTAACTTTTCCAACATTATCCTACTTTCTCTTCATTCATAATTTCCTAGTTTATCGATTTTTCTTACAGATATATCAAGAAAACCCCCATAATTTACACCTCTTAATTTTGATGACGTTATAAGTCATACCTCTCGTTATTCCAAATAAATTTTTCAGTTTTTCCTTTTTTTACAGCCTTTCTTTTCTCGTATTATTTTGTTTCGAATAATTTGAGTTGGCGTAAAACGTGTCTATATGGCTTTCCGTTGCCTAATGAAGGATGTTTATAAATGTTTAATTTGTCTATTATAGGGAAAACAAACTCCGCTGCACCTCGCCTCAGCCGCCGGACAACTCGAGGTCTGTCGACTCCTTCTGGAGCTCGGCGCTAGCATCGAGGCAACAGACGATCAGGGGCAGAAGCCCATCCACGCTGCTGCCAAGAACAACTATCCAGAAGTGGCTCAACTATTTCTTCAGCAGCAGCCCTCCCTGGTGTTGGCAGCATCAAAGGTGAAATTCTACCCGAGCCATCACTTTAACGCTCCAAGTTACCTTCGGACGACTCGGGAAAAGCCCCGCATAGCGTACAAATTGGGGAGCGTAATTTCACCATGCGAGTCTATATGACTTTCCGTTGCTTAATGAAGGATCGTAGCTTTAGGGCATTCCGTGGTTTTGTCAAGCATAAAAGAGTAAACATCAGACGTAGGTGTATGGTAATTAACACGATGTTGCCTCGGTTTGGCTAATTTTACCGCTTGCGGAATCGTTTTTGATAAAATTACAACACCATTCTCATAGCCTTAAGGACTAACACCGTTTTTCTTCTAAGTTTTTCGGTAAAATCTAATTTGATAATGGCGCTTATATGATACCTGAAACAAGCTTTCGCATTCTCGATCCTGGCCTCGCGGAAATGAACGTAGATGAAGAATATTCTGGGAGAGGCAAATAGGGGTACTTACTTTTTCGTGTCTTTCACCTTAATTAAAGCAACATCTGACTCGCGATAATTAACTCCATCTGTTAGATGAGTTTCATTATATTCCTCTGTATGCAAGATTTTCATTTATTATTCGTGGCTAATTTTTCTTCGCTCTGTCTTTTTCATAATTACATTACCGTTGGTAGATGTATTTTCGACATTTATTATCCAATACTTAATTACATCTGTTCGCAGGATTCGTATTTTTTAAATCCATTCTTACGATTGCATAAATTTTCCGCTTCGACAAATATCGCTGCATATGAACGTTTCGTAAAGAACTTGAACTCAAATCGGGAGTACCATGTCCCCTTTTGAAATCCTTGGTACAATATTAAGGCGCAATATTCACATTTTTTGGAATACTTATGGTTGAGAATCGCCACGATTCTCTTTCTCTCGTTCTAGTTAGGAACGAAATATGTCTTTGCGGTTGCCTCCACCTCTCTCAAAATGCAGGGAATATAATAGAATCCCCGCAAGCACCCCTCTCCCATTCACTCATCAGGCGGCCTCGGGCACAAACACCGATTATTCCTCCCCTCTGAAGGACTTCTTCGTGTCTCAGGTAGCGGGTTCGCACAGGGATGCCTAGGTAATATTTGTGCGCTTCCTATTTCATTACCACTGATGGCAGTCATTCGCGGAGGCAGAAAGGAGGCACAAGGGTGAAAGGAAATAGCAGGATGAAGAGGGAAAAGTGTGAATAATTTTTTTCGCTACATCTTGCCCGGATTTTGATGTTAAAATCTACGAAGTCCGCGCGATATTTTTGAAGCGGCTCTCTAAATCGGTGAATTGGGTCGTAATATTTCAGCATGTTTCCATTTCATGTCTGCAGCTGTGAGAATTTGCCAATATAAAAAATCGATAAAAAGTGACGGTGGATTATGGGAAATTACTTAATATGACTGACTTTTATGTATCTCGAAAGGCGGAATTTTTAAATTAAAATTGGAAGTGGCGTTAATATTATTTCAGTTACAAGTTAAATGATGAAATATGTATTCAGAATCAAATTCGACTATAAATGTATAGGAAATGGACATTTTTACCTCTTTGATTTTTTCTATTTTCTCATAAATTATATAATCGTAAAATCTTCCACTGTTCTTTTTGAGAGTTATGTTCCAAAAATACTTCATTTCTACCTTTAGTATCTCTGGCCCCGATATTTATTCCCCTTCTCTAACTTCTATCTTTATAAGATTAAAATTATAGAGTAAAAATACTTTGAAATATTGAAGAAATAAAATATGTTGAATAATGATAGAAGCTTAATTTGCTCCAGAGAAAAAAATGCAGCATATATGAAATTGACTCCTGAAAGTGTTTACTTTAATGTTGCTAATGCCTCTTTTGTAAATGCCACTCGTTTTTCCATTCACGTAAAACAAATATTTATTGAAGCTGTACTTCGGTTTTTTGTTAAATTTTCATTATAACCTTGTTCGATTGATTATTGGCTCGACTTTACATTCACGCAAAATAAAGAGAAGATTTTCGGTATCTAAAAAGATTTAGAATAAGTGTTTAAATATTTTTGTTTATAATCAACCTATGGAGACTAATATATATCTTATTTTGATTGCAAAAAAAGATTAAAATTATCCTCGCTTTAGCCACTGCCATAAGATCGATGATAAAACTCCTCTCAAACGAGAGAAACTGTATCCTTATCAATGAGCTGGAAACCTTTGACAAATTCATGGAGATTTTATTCATAAAAAACAAATTAATAGATTTATTTCTTTTGATAGCGTCCGTAATTGAAATTTCGTTTTCACGCCAACTAATTTCATTACCGCTTAATGAAAATATTTGAGAAGTTATTTCCAAACAACATCGTAAAAGCGCTTAATTGAGGTCCTCTCATTACATTTCATGGCCTTTTTACTTTCTTTTTTCATTAAAGTCACCAAAGATTGGCCGTTCGACTTTTATGCCTCTTGACAGCTATAATCCAAAACTTTATCATGGAAAATTCAAACCTAATGGTCCGGTTTTTAGAGCTTCTACGTTGGTGTGGATGGATTTATATTTTCGAAAAAAATGCCAAAGAATATCGATCAAACATTTTCCGTTCTTCATGTCGCCCTTCCCTCGCTTCCACATCGATGCACTTTCTCGGGCTCATTTAGTATAAAATGAAAACTGCCCGCCGCCTTTTTTTCGACTGGAGTTCTCCCGTTTCTATGGAACCGAGTTTTTTTAAAGGGAATATCGCCTAGCGGATTGCTGGATCGTAGTCGTCTTCAAGATTCAGACGAACGTATTTGATGTACGCGGCGCTCATCGTTCCTCTCTTGTTTCCAGGACGGAAGTACTTGCGCCCACATAGCGGCGATGCAGGGGTCCGTACGCGTACTCGAGGAACTGATGAAATTCGACCGTCAAGGCGTGATAGCGGCAAGGAACAGGATGACCGAGGCGACGCCTCTTCAGCTAGCTGCCGAAGGAGGACACGCCGAGGTAGTCAAGGTGTTGGTGAGGGCCGGTGCCTCATGTTCCGACGAAAACAAGGTGAGGATGAGATGAAATCCGTGGAGATTAAACTAATTCTAGCAATGTAAAAATTTCCACGTTACATTGAATTTACTGGTTTAATATCTTGCATGATTTTACAGTAGTTTTCTCGCATAATGAGCAAACTATTCGATCATAAAGTTGCCTCTCTGAATTACGGATGAGTAATTCAGTTTTGGTAAATTTATAATTATTTGTCTAATATTTTTGAAATTTATTCAATATCATAGGTTATGATATTTTATTTAACAAATAATTGTAATAACTTACTCGTTTGTGTGACACTTGTTATCAGATTTTAAGTACTTTGTTATCAATTTGTATTCATTCAACAAAAGGGACACTTCTTACTTGCAATCAATCAACTGATGGTTTGAATCAAAGAATCAAATTTAATGACCAATTTAATTCGTAATAAATGAAGTGTTTTGATGAAATTTTCTCAAAAATATGATTATGTTTTCATACATCCTTATCCTTGTCCCTCAATCCCATTTATTATCTTTTAAAGCTGGTTATGACGCCTTTGTAATGAGAGGAATCTCTGAGCCGTAAGTCTCCAACCCATAAAGCGAAAAACCAGTCTACCTGCCTTAGTAACCAGGGTATTCGCCATGTATCATAATGGCAGCGAGTTTGAATCTCATTGTGGAGTTGGGCTATTGTTATCGCGACATTCATTAATACGACACAAAAATATCCTTTTATGTTCGATATATATACCATTAAGCGTTGAATAAGCGTCGAGCACATGACGTTACGTTGAAGTGCACTCATATGTATGTGAGTCTGGTTCATTAACACCTCAGGGAACATATAGAGCAATTATTTGTTTCGTCACCATGCCAACTGCTAACTCCAACACTCACTTGAATGCAGTTATCATTTGCTGAACGAGATTTATAAAACGAGTCCAGTGATAATCTTGCATGTGCCTTTAAAAATCGAAGGAGTTCCTGCATAGCACCAAAGAACGTATTCTATTTCAAAATGTACGCAAGTTGTTCACGTTCATATTTGGAATATTAAAAATTTTAAAGGATATTACGTTGTTAGTATTACAGGAACGTAGGATGCTCACAGCATTTCGAATGGCCGCATTTTATTCGGCGCGCCTCTTTGCTTACGGTTCATTATCCCCGGCACGGTTTAACAAGTTTCATTTTCGAGTGTCGATCACGCGTGTCCGTCACCGCTAAGATCGAATCGCAGCGTCACGTTAGTCTCATTGACAACCGCCTTACCCCCTTCCTCTCTCTCTCTCCCTCCTTCTCCTCTATCCCTCCCTCCCACCCCCCCCCCCCTTCTGTCTCCCTCCTCCTCTTTCTCTTTCCCGCTTCCTCACTTCTCTCACTCTCCTTCCATCCTATTTTCCCACTCTTTCGTCATCTCTCTCCTTCCTTCTCCCTCTCTATTCCTCCCCTCTCTTCCCCTATCTCCCTCCCTTCCACTCTCTCCCTCCCCTCTTTTTCTCCCCCGCTCCCTCACTCCTCTCACACTCCTTCCATCCCTTTTTCCCCACTCTTTCGTCTTCTCTCTCTCCTTCCTTCTCCCTCTCTATTCCTCCCCTCTCTCCCTCTCATCTCCTATCTCCCTCCCTTGCACTCTCTCCCTCCCCTCTTTTTCTCCCCCGCTCCCTCACTCCTCTTACACTCCTTCCATCCCTTTTTCCCCACTCTTTCGTCTTCTCTCTCTCCTTCTTTCTCCCTCTATACCTGACATTCCTAGGTAAGAGACGCCTATAACGATAAGGGGGCGATCGAGAGTGCGTTCGCGAATCGTAAAAAGATTCCATTCCGAGCATCCAAAACTGGTTTCTACCCGGGCGCGCTCTTTTTTCCCTTTCTCTCTCCACTCTGCGATTCATTACTCTCCGTCCAGGTTTCGTCCCACTCTTGTCCCTCTTCCCCTTCATCCAAAGATTCCTTCCTTTATTCAACTCCCTCTTTTTTCCGAATTTTAACTGTTATTCTAATTAATCGCGAGCAAAAATCTCGATTTCTCTCTCTGTTCTTATCCCTCTTCATTTCTCTTTACATTCTCTTCTCATTTTCTGCCCTTTTCTTCTTCCCCCACGCCTCTCTCTCTCTCTTTCTCTTTTCCTTCTTCATCATCCCAAAGGCCGGGTTCACAGCCGTCCACATGGCGGCGCGTAACGGTCACGGACCAGTCCTAGAAGTGTTGCGGTCGACGCAGTCTTTGAGGATAACCAGCAAAAAGCTAGGAGTCACGGCTCTTCATGTTGCCGCGTACTTCGGACAGGCAGGTGCGTGGCGGCGGAGAAAGCTTCGAGAAAAGAGAGAGAACAAATGAATGACGACGATATATTACGAGGAAGAAACATTTTTTTACGGCTTCCTCGAAAAATTGTTTGGTTTGCTGCTTTTTATTATTATTATTAGTTTTTTATTATTTTATTATTATTATTATCATTATTATCATTATTATCATTATTATCATTATTATCATTATTATCATTATTATCATTATTATCATTATTATCATTATTATCATTATTATCATTATTATCATTATTATCATTATTATCATTATTATCATTATTATCATTATTATCATTATTATCATTATTATCATTATTATCATTATTATCATTATTATCATTATTATCATTATTATCATTATTATCATTATTATCATTATTATCATTATTATCATTATTATCATTATTATCATTATTATCATTATTATCATTATTATCATTTTTATCATTATTATCATCATCATCATCAAGAAAAAGGGGCGGAGGGTCGTGGTGATCTCCCTTCGGCAATGAAATATTTTTGTTTTTAAATTAATTTTTTAGTATTCGTTCCTTCTTTCGCTCCTTATTTTAATTAAATTCTGTCTACTGCGAATAAAAGAGCCTTTATGTAAGACTTGGGTGTACGTAACTTACCAGTTATAATTCATCACAAATTGAGGAACGAATTTCTTGATCATTAACAATTTCAAACTGGTCACTTAATGTTTTAATGTATGCATTCTTCTTGATTGTTTAATAAAGTTAAAGCACTTCAAATGCTCATTTTAATAGACGGATTGTTTGACTATTTAAATTTTCGAACACGTCGTGTGTTTTAGCAGGCTTTCCTATATTATTATAATTATCATACACCTCCACATATTGATTTTATTTTATTTGTTTACATTTAATTATTAGTTGCAACCATTCATGACATCATTTTTAGTTTAACTTTGGTTTTATTTTCTTTGCACAGATTTTTTACCAGAAGTTTTTTCATTCGAAAATAATCATGCCCGGAATAAGTACATTCCAATGGCTTTAATAGAACAGCATGTAAGTATGAACATGCTATTATAATTTATAATATTAAGTAGAACAAGAACTGCTAGCGTGCACTGCTAGTGTACGAATGTATATCTTTCATGTAATAGTTGTGCCTACTAATATATGTATTAATCAATGAAGAAATGAAATGAAATTAATATTCATTTTTTTCATTTCATGCTGGTTTCTAATTAAAAAAATATAGAAGATCAGATAAGTAAGTGTTTTTAAATATTTGTGCTAGCAAATGCCTTCTAGAAGTCATCAGCGTACTATTTTAACGATTTTGATTTTAACTGGCACTTTAATTTCATGTAGAGTTCTTTCTTACACTATGATTTCTCTTTGAGGAGTTATGATTTTATTTCAAATGCTTATGACGAAAATGGATGGTCTTTGAACATTTCTTTGCCCCTCAACTCGAGAAATTCGCGGATTTCAACAATAAAAACTTTTGGAGCCTCAGCACAAAATCGCACACTACCACATGTTCCAATTTTTCCAAATAAAACACTCGAAAAAGACTCGCATTTTCACCTTTAAAAAATTCAAGCAAATTTGGCACAAATGTCAAGGGGCTAAAGATGATTCTAACACTGTACAACACCATTCTTATGTCCTGTATAATTCAATACTTGACCAATCACTTAGATAAGATATCAACATGTAGATCGTATATTATCTGATGCACGTAGAAACTCTGCTATTGCTCTACCAACATGCCTTTATTTGCGACACTTTTTCAAAGTTCACCCAACACATCTTTCATTAGTGACATCTTTTGATAGTTTTCAGTCATAAAAAAACATCCATTACGTCTTCGAATCATCTGTTTCTCTTTTGTTTGTAACACTCTCTTTGAAATCCAATTCCATTCCAGATACGGTTCGGGAGCTCCTTCAGTACATACCCGGAACGGTTAAGTCCGATCCGCCGTCAGGCGCATCCCTCATAGGAGAGCTCGGACCCGAGTCCGGCATGACGCCCCTCCATCTGGCGGCGTACTCTGGAAACGAGGGCGTGGTGCGACTCCTGCTTAATTCTGCCGGGGTGCAGGTGGACTCGGCCACCACGGAAAACGTGAGTTGGAAATTGCAGACCAGAAACAACTGGGGGCAAGGGGCTAAGAAACAATCCCAAGGACGGACCGTTTCGCTGGGACGGAATGAAAATGAGGGCACTTCCTCATATAAAAGGGAAAAAGTCATCAGTGAAAGATTTCCTGGGAACGTGTTATCGCTCCATCCTCTCCTTTCTAAGCAAAAAATTGAAAGTAGTGCTTATTCGAGTGGGATGTTGCGGTATTGGTATTGAAGGCATGATTGATTTTCATGAAATTAATCTATCGCTTAATTGATATTGTTTTTTCGAAATAATTCTAAAATTTTAAAAGGGAAATCACACTCTCATATGTGATTTCAGATATAATATAATCCTGTCGATGCTTTTTAAATAGCAAACCTAAGTCTTTTAGTGTTTTTAAAAGGAAGAACAGTAACTACTACGTTGTTCCTTTGTCATCATTAAATCATTAAGTTTATTATACGTTTAAAAGTGCTTAATTGATGAATTGAGATGAATGTGATGTAGTTTTTACTTCAAGTCTAAAATACTTGTATAAGTGCTCCGTTTTTCGTTTTCAAACAGTTCAATCTTAACAAGAAATTTTAATAAAAAATAAGCGGAAAACCAAATTGAATAAAATTTTTTCCGAATTAACTACCTTTCTTATTTCTAAAAGGTACGCAGTACAAATTTTAAAATTCTCCGTTAAAATTAAATTGAAATTATTTCATCAAAACGGATTAGAATATGTAAGTGGACATTATTTACCAGCCACTTAATAATCTTAAGTGTAAAAATGCATAAATCACATAGTATCAATCCTTTGCCCACACCCAACCGCTTCTCATTCGTACGGCGGCGCTCCGTAACAGGGCTACAATCCAGTACACTTGGCGTGTTTCGGGGGCCATATAACGGTCCTCGGATTGCTCCTGGCGAGGTCGGCCGATCTCCTGATGAGTGCAGACCGACACGGCAAGACCGGGTTACACATAGCAGCCACTCACGGCCACTACCAAATGGTGGAGGTACTTCTCGGTCAAGGAGGTGAAATCAACGCCACTGATAAGGTGAGACCGCGGGCGTGCATAACGTGTTATAAGTCGATGCCGTATTTTACATAACAGCGCTCCTTTCTCTAAGCGAGAGAGACAGAGAGTCGGTTCGTTAACTGCGAAAACAAGCTGGCAATCGGTTAACCTAAAGCATCGTAATCCATCATGAAACTAACTTTTCTGCCCTTTTTACTAACAATCATGTGTTAGTATTCACAGGATTATCCATTAGTCTGTGGTGCGTGCCCTTACTACTTACAGAAAAATAACTATTCACGTTAGATTTTAAAATGGAATATCAACAGGGAAACGCTTATTTCTACCGTAACAGATCTCTCTTATTTGTGTAATGTGTCACGACTGAGCCCTTTGTATTCATCAATCGAAATATAAAATTCCCGTAGACCCTGTCAGGTTTTTAATTAATAACATCCTTGGTTTTGGGATGAATGAGGAAGGCGTTTGATTTTTTTTTAATTTTACCCTCATCTTAAATTAACATACCAAATGTTATTGCCACATTCGGAAGTAAGAATAATTGTAGCAATTTTAACAGATTAAAATTTTAAGAAAGAACTGCAGTAAAGCACAGGGTGGACGGGAGTGAAAGAAAGTACATAAAGTGTAGTTTTATAATGTAAGTTGATACAAACAGCATCTTAATTATGTTATTTCGAACAGAGATTATTATTGAAAAACGGATGACAAATCAAGTTCTTACTGCGTTTTTATAAGTTGAAGGCTTCATGTTTTCGGGTGTTCACCGCGTAGGTCAACAAAAAAGTTGACCTACGCAGTGAACACTTGGAAACATGGAGCCTTCAACCCAGTAACAGCGCAAAAACCTTCGAACTAGTTTTTATAAGTTATTTACGTGAAGTAGTTACGTCTATTGAAGTTCTTCCTGATTTCTGCAGGCGACAAAAGTATTGATAAAAATATAATAAAAGATCTCGAAGAAAAGCGTAAATGGTGGAGAGTGCATTTTAAAGATTTATTGATTGGATTTATTTCAAAATAACGGTTTTTTAATATAATTATTTTTTTATCGTATTAACCCAACAAAATAATCGCTGATTTAAATTCACATTTTTCTGTTCATAAATAGATCCTTAACGCGCACATTTCGTCAGGTTCCTTCTCGAAACATTTAAAGAGGCAGTCTTTTCCTGACTTCCATTTCCACCACGGTCAGTTTGGGTTTTGAGTGCGCAATCTGTCATATATTCCGTAACACGTCGATGATGATCACCATCTGCTCCGAGTGGAAAAGTAAACACGCTAACTTACACGATTAATTAATTTAGGTCCCTGGTTCTCCTAACTTCTTGTTCGGACTTTCTTATTAATTACTTCCAGTTGAGTGACGCACGTATTCGAATTCGGACATGAAGCTCAAATGTTTATTCGCTCGCCCTTAGGAGGGTCGTTTTCGGAACTCTTGGATTGGGAAAAGTAAATTTCGACAAATAACTGCTCTCGTGCCCATAAAGTTCACAATACTCCCACCATAGTTTTCAAACATCGTACGAATGTCACCTGTATCAATATGCGTTTAATCAGTCCTTTGGTTGGAGCTGTTTATGGAGAATTGTCAAGCTCTTCTTATGGCTAAAAAATTTTTTAAAAATAAGCACTCTAGAAACAAAATTTTAAAAATGAATTTGTACTTATCTTACGTATCTCCAATAGCCAAAACAAGGAGGTCCTTTTTTAAGAATGTACTCATGCTGATTCATTACTGAAGACGGCAGCATTGTAACCGAAATGCGTATCTTTTATTTCATAACCTTGTTATAGTTGTTAGGTATACATAAGATAAGTACTTATTTTCTCAAGTGTTGATTCTTAAACGATTATTTATTTAAGGTTGAGGTTGTGTTTGCATGCCTTATAATGTATCTTGATTTTATATCCTCGAAATTTATTTATTTTCCCAGAGCATAATGAAATCATGAAGTAGAAAACATCCTTTATTTCTTCAGTTATAAAAATCTATAAAAAATGTCAGATTTAGTCTTCGCCATAGTATTGCGTTCCATTTTTCCAAGTGTGATCCCATATTATTTTTAAACTTTGATTGAAATAGAACACCATAAAGCACTTTTGTTTAGTGCTTAAAATGTTATTTTTATTTCGAAATATTCTTTAAATTGTGTTTTACAGTCTAAATTGTTATTTCTAACATTAAAAATATAATTAAACATATCTGTGATATTTTTAAAAGTTCTAATACTGAAATTGAAAATTTTCAAATATATAATGTGTCTCTTATGGAAAATTTATGTAGTTTCATACTAATTGTAGATTTTCAAAGCTATATTAATATAAATGTTGTGATTTCTACGTTACCCAATAATTTTTAAACTTATTTATCAGAGTAAACCAACTTCTTTAATAGTTTCGTCATTGACTTGTATACTTTCTGTATTAAAATTATCAAAAATTACGTGGCAAGCATATTATTTTTGTTTATATAAAACTAAATTTAGTATAGTACATATCATGTTTTCAATGTCATTTTCAAAATGAGAATTTCAGCGTTCGCATATAGCATAGGTAAAGTTCAAAATAACTGTATGTGAACGACATTTGCTGTTTTCCATAAGCTGCTTATTTGTGTAAAAGGTTTATTTTGGTGAATTTGCTGGAAACAGTGTACACTCGAGTAAATTTCAAATGTCGAAATCTTCATTCGTATCTCATTTGCTCTCTCGAAAATGTTATTACTTTTATTTGACATACCAAACATTTCTCATGGTTGAAAGATTCTTTTTAGCATTTGTAATGGACAGTTATATTTTTTCCTTTCATTGATAAATATATTTTCTAGTACAGAAGTATTGAAAGTGCTGTAATATTTTGATATTTCAAGATGATAAGTTATTTTGTAAATCAGAGAAACTTTGCCGATTTATATTTTCTAACATTTCTGGACATTTAATTTAAATAAATATCTTTGTATTGGCAGGAAAATTTTGTGTTATTAGAGCACTATCGAAATTCAAAGTAACTTTTCTATTTTACGAATGCTGTGCTTCTAAAACTTCACTATACATTGACGCACACATGGGAAGCTGTACAGCCTACTTCCTCGAGGAAAAGTAGATCTAAATAAAATATATATAATATTATATATATATAATATTATATAATATTTGAGTAAACTAGCGTCAACTTTGTACCGATGAAGAATTGTATCGATGAAGAATTATTCTATTAATAAACAGTGTAAACTAAGTTAACTTATTAGTGTAATGAGATATTTCTGTTCTTAAAATTCTAAAATACGTAAATTCCATTAGGTTCTTTCAAACAAGGGCATTTTTCATCCTTAATAAAACTGCGCAATCCACAAATATCTTCATTACAACTCATTTTCTAGATTCCAGCATTGCGAGCTTTTGAGGGAGGAAAATACGGACGTCCGTCGCACTCGACGCCTTCTCGTTAGAGGTTTGATAAACAAAGAGGCTCTTATGCAGCGTAAAATCCTCCCTCGGCTCCCTTCTTCCGCGTGTAGCAAAAACGTCCCTCCCCCTTTATGCATCTCATTTCTCTCCCATCTCGTTACCGCTCTCCAGAATGGTTGGACGCCTCTCCATTGTGCCGCGAGGGCCGGCTTCGGCGACGTGGTTAAACTCCTGGTCGAGAGCGGCGCTTCTCCCAAAAGCGAGACCAACTACGGGATGCCTCCAATATGGTTCGCTGCCTCGGAAGGTCACAACGACGTGCTCGAGTACCTCATGGGCAAAGAGCACGACACGTACATGCTGATGGAAGACAAAAGGGTAAGGCAGATAGAGTGTGTGAGTTTGCATTTGTGTGTAAGAGAGTGAGAGAGAGATGTAAACTCGTTTATTAGACTCCTTCCCCACTCTTCCCATACCTCTCTCTTTATCTCCCCTTCTCCCTCTGAACGCGTTCCGTTCTCTTCTCGTTCCATCCCATCCTTTCTCTCCGCTCCGTCCCATACCACTCCCCGGGGGATTTTCAAAACAAGTTGTCCCGTGGCGCGAACACGCTCGCAATGTGACGCGGCGAGTTGTTTAGTTTTTTTCCCTTCCGCGAAATTGCCGATTCCCTTCCTACTTTTTCCCTCTCTGGTCACGCTTCCATCTTTCCCCTGTGTCCTCGCTTTCCGGGGGCAATTATCTGCTTCGAGGAGTGCCGCTCGATCCGACGAGATAGTTTGAGGAGGAAAAAGAGAGGGGGTCAATTCTTTCACCCCGTACTAAATGCGCGTTGAAACCTACGCGTTTGAGGATCGAGTCGTAATTATTTCGATTTGATTTCTCCACTCGATATTATTCGATAGCGGTATGAGTTTTCATTTCTTCGATTGTTCGAGATTTTTTTCTCGCCTAGTTTTTTAAATTGTGTTCACTAAATTGTACCACTTATCTGTTGATGAGCTTAAAAATTAAGATTTATCGCAAAAACCCTTTTTCTTCGTCGAAATATCAGTTGAAATTAATTTTGCTAGTTGCTAAAACTTGTACAAGTTGAAAAAATATCCACTGAGCGATTATTGTGTTCTCGTTAAGTATTCGTTTTATTCTAATTATATACATATAATCATTTCACGCATTATAAATGCGCTTTATTAAAAAGAAAGTATAGATTGGACTTTTCACGAAGTGTCCCGCACTAATTCACAATAATAAGTTAGTAGACCAGTAAATCCACCAATCTCCTGCCATCCGGATAAGTTGAAGGGAAATTGAAAAGAAATTTTTCCTCTCCGGTAATGGAATAGTTCATTTGCTTTGCTGGCGACAGGAATTCTAAAAAGAGTCAAATTTTCGTATATATTAAGCGATGGTATTGTTACCTTTTACTTAAATATAATAGTGCATAATAACTTTTACAATTCATTAAGTCTACATACATTTAACTACGATGCATAAAATATGCTGCATCGATCCACACCCAAAGAAGCTTCCATTATTCATTTCTATTTTTCGAGCGCTGGAAATAAATCCTTTTATAACATGAACGTTATTTGTTTATAAATATTCCAAAAAATAACTTTCAATATTCTCGATGTGGAGATTGTTTTTAATGGTAAATAAGCTGCAGAATACCTTATGGTTGTGTATGCCTAATTACTTTGCTGATAGTTGTGCTATCTTACGAATATTTAAATTCTTTCTTAATCAGAGTGCTCGTAACAGGTGATTCTGAGGTATCGAACGACAGATCTGAGACCAAGATCAATGATTATCTTAGTACAGATCAGCTTTGCGTCAAAGGAGATATGGGAATGGGAGACGAGATGGCCGTAATGAGAACATTGGCATGCGGGAAGCTTCGGTTTTAATCAAGATATTTTACTCCGTCTTCGAATATTGCGAAAAGATTGAACTAAGCTGCGCAGTCACCAACACATACGCGCATACAAAAAATTCAGAAGCATCTGAATAAGCAAAACCGTTTAGTAATTAACAGCGATTGTAGAATAGGGAGACCAACCGACCCAAATTTGGAAGGTCAGTCCATCCTTTTCATCTCTCGTCCCGCCTTGTTATATATCACAATTTGTGTTCCGCTTTTTGAAAAATCTTGATTAATATCCCAAATTGTAATTTAAATTGTCCGGAACGCCCTCACTGGTCACACCAAGCTATCTGGTATCTATTGCATCTATCTTTTTAAGACTGACTCATCAATAAATGCACCACAAAAAACCACTGTAATCTGTCCCACCTTATACTCGGCAAATATTTGAAAATGTCCCTCCTTTGCTTCCTGAAAGTTGGTTACCTTATGTAGAAGCGAAAATATTTGGCGTACGCTAAGATTTCTCTATAACACGCATGTATTTCTTTTTATCATGTTCTCAATTAAAGTTCTCATGAACTGATATCATTGACAATAGCAAACATTCGTGGCAAAGATAAGATTTGATCCGGAGGCCTTATTGTCAGGGAGTCGATATACTGTCGATATCTGCTCCACTTCCAATACAAAGCTCAGAGAACGGTGGGATCTATTATCGAGGAGTTCAGTTACGTATGAAAAGGAACAGGAAGTATGGGAAAATGCTATCGCATTTATTAAGATTTTACATCGATAAAGAAATTTCAGTATAATTTGGTAGTCATGTGTAATACCATAATGCCGCCGGTAAGGCCTTAGAGCTGAAAAATGTGTTCAACCGATTAGAAAAACCCTCCGAAGAAACATCAGTTTTTATTTTCTCAAATAGCCATAAGTAAGAAAAACAAGAAAAAATGCCTCTAGCAGTTCCCAAGCATGGGGAAATTTAAGCTCATGAGAGATCGTTAAAACCAACGCAAAAGAATTAAATTTTATTCTAAAATGACATTCATGAAGTTTCACATAATCGGATAATTAATTAAAGTAACAAAGTTATTATAACGAGGATATATGTGGCACGGTTGACTTTTTGTAAACCTGAGAGAAGTGATTATTTAAGAATTTTATGGGAAGCGCGTGTATCCATAGCAGCGAAGCGCGGACACTAGGGAAGGAGCCTAAAAATAGACGGGAAGATTTCGGAATGTGGGACTGAAGGAGGGGAAAAGAAAGCGAGCCGAGAATGGAATCGGACAAAGGAAGGGTGTTGGATAATATGGGAGAAGTATTGTGGGACGCAGGAGAGTGAAGTAGTTGGACCGCCTATTTTAGGATTTCTCAAAGGAATGTTGGGAAGGAGGGAGAGTGAACAAGGATAAAAGCGGCGAAAGAAAGATCATTTAACCTATTTAATCATAAGATTTTGCAAGACACAAATCTGTATTAATCTTATATTATACGATATGAACTAAGATTCCCTGATGACCAAATTAAGATTCTTAAACTATAAAGGTTTCTCTAATAACCGAAAAAACATTTCTTATTATTACATGATGGAAGGTGCATCACTGGAGTTCTCCTTAGCTTTTACTTGAAAAACTTAATTTTTAGTCTCTAGGTCTGTTCGCCCGTTTATGCAGATAACATCAGCCAAATTGATAAAAGCCACACGAACAAAATTTTCAGGGTGTCCAAGAGTACGGCCATATTTTAGCTTTCTTTCCAAATCGACGTAAAATTTTGGAGAAAACTTGTTTTACTTGCCGTTCAATGTTTCTTTCCCTTGTTTGTTCTGCCTTTATCAAACCGCATTAGCAAACTAGTTTAAACATTGGCGATACCCGTTTGCGTGATGGTCTAAATTCGATCGTGGATTCCAGCTTCCAAAGTAATCACTTCCATTGATATCACCAGCACCCGGCAAGCGTCGAGGAAGGTTATCTCCGGAATAATTCAGCGAGACACCGCCGCAGCCGAGGCCATGATTCATTTTCGGTGAAACAATAGTACTTTTTAACCGCAATCCACCTTCCTTCTCCACTTTATCTCAGTCATTAATCTTCTTGCCTTACTTTTTCGACTCGATCCATTCAGCGAGGGAAAACTTTTTGTTTGTTTTTCCGTCGGGAATTAGCGGTTCCCCAAAGCTGCTGGTGTGTGTGTGCGCGCGCGAAAGAGTGCGTGTATGCGTGTGTCCCCATCCATCGTATCTGCCGTTGAGGATATTCGGATCGATAAATTATGGTGGAGTCGTGCTCGTTCCCTCCGTTCGCCCATCGTAAGCGGTTATAAATGGATTTTAAGGATCCATTCACATCGGCGTGTGTAAAATATGACGACGTGGAATCAAGCCGAGAGATACAGAGCGAGAGGAGGGAAATATTTCTTTTTTTCGGTTTTTCTCGCGCAAAAATGTTGAACAAAACTCTATAAGGATGTTACCTACTCGTGGAGCGAAGCTTCCAAGATATCTATTTTGACCGATGTTTTCAATTTATTCTTTTTCATTCGATCGAGTTTGAATTAATCTTTACTTTTCCCGCTCTGCTCGCTCTTCGAAATCATTTACAAATTATTATTTTTTGAAGTAGCCGGCTCTCGTTCTCAAAAATAATAGTTTATGGCGGAATTCATGCAACCCTTTTCTGTTTGTCCTTTCGTAACCAAGGCGACATACATTTATTAACAAAAGAAGACCCGTCTAAAGAATGACTCGTGTATCGAGGTTGTTTGCTAAAATATATGGCGATAATTTTAGCGCTGACCTACATTTTTAGAGAAAATATTTATCATATAGGTACGTTCAATATTATCTCGCGCTTAGTAATGCTAAAAATAAATTTTTTATCTTCAGAATTTTTAAGTACGTTATATAAGTATAGTTTGTAAAATACCATGCCGAAAAACCTGCGGAAAACTGGAATTAGTTATAATGAAACATTTTTCTGTCGTATTTTTTTAAAAACTTATATCAAAAATGTAATACTGTAATTGTCAAAAAATCACCAAAATTGTTTATTTTCCCTTTTTCATCTCTTATCTTTAAATTAATGTTTTAGCAATGCATCCGCACGAAGACAAAATTATTTATTTATTATTTATTGCTGATAGACTTTTTCCTTTATTCAACTCCAACTTAGATGTAATCAGATATTATGCCTGTTTCGTATCATCTCCAAGTTTTTTAACGTTGCTTCGGTTGCTTGCCAAGAGACAATAATCCTCCCACGTGTCTTTCGTGGCGTTCACCGAATTTTTCCTCGACACCCAAAGTAGTTTTTTCGGCTATGAAAAAAATTACCCTATGTGTGTGAGAACGCCGGGACGTATAACTTGATTCTGCGACGAACGTATGCACTAAAGCTTTAAGATAATGTTCTTTTGAAGCAGCCGTCCTTCGTATGGAGTATCAAAGTAGGGTGCATGCAGTTTGAACCAAACAGTCCTTTGTCGCCGAGATAAGACCTTACCTCACAAACTCATTCACCGTGGAATAAACTCCCGTCAGGGAGTACGTCTTTTACTTCTTGTTCAGGACTCGAGATGGAATTATGTTTGCCGTTTTTACGGAGGAAGTCATATCCTTCGAAATAGGGAGAACTTTTTTCCCAATATACTTTGATTCGAGATGACTGCGAAAAATGAGTTTCCGAACTAGGTTATAAAAAAGTTCTTTAAAGGAAGCTTAAAACCACGTTTTTTGTCCGTAGTCGATTCGATGGATCCTCTTTTGGTTTAATAACTAAAAAGCCTGAAATTGGAACCACTGTGGATAGTGATTCATTAAGACATTTTATAATTGCTTAGTTTTGAATTTAAATCGTCATATTATACGACATTCTTCTCTATGGATTACGTAAATAGAAAAAAACTATAACGAGGGAAGAGAATCCGTTTTTTGTCCAAATTGCCTTCTTATGTGATTATTTTAGGTTCCCCAAAATAGTATCGATCCCCTTCAGCGAGTTTCTCTTTGACCTTAATGTCGCTTTTCGCATTTTACTCATAATCCGAGTTTTGAACGAGGAAGCACAACCCGTAAAATACTTACGGTTATTGCCGTCTCTTTCCTCTATTTTCGCCTCTCGCTTATTCGGAATAAAATTATCCGAAACACTCCCTTTACCCTTTCACAGGCTTTAATAACAGTAAGATTCGTTTCAAGATTATATTCCACAGCTTTTATAGATGTCGCTAGTAGTGCCTAGCGCCAGCTTTATCAGTACTCATTTATATTTTTTGATGACGTTCCTTTTTCATAATGCCGCCCAGCCCACTGGAAGGCATCAAAAACATTTGGCAACAGGCCATAGCGATACGTATGCCGATAAAAGAGGAACAACCCGTTTTTGTGGATAAAGTCTTCCTCGGGATCGTTTAACCGAACATGTCGGACATTGTCCAGCGACCATAATTTGTTTATTCAATTAATACGTCAAGGAAATGTTTATATCGTTCTTTTTTGGTAAACTGCCATAAAGTTTTCGCTCTATTATTTGTTTTGTCGAGATATTACTTCTTAAAAAATTAAGTCATTTCATTTTGAGCGTCCAGTGCGAAGATAGTAAATTGGGCGCCGACGTCGCCCGCGAAATATTTGCGCCGCAGAGATGAAAGTAGAGATTTGCGACTTATATATATATATATATATATATATATATATATATATATTTGTGACGTATCTGTTCATCCTGCCACTTTGTACCCATGATACTGAAAATCCTCTCGCAGTAAGCTGATGTACTAGGTATGCTCATAATGTAAGAAATGACAGAAAATATTTTCAAATTCAAAATTTATAGATTTCAGGATAATGTGTCACGTTTTACTCGAATACACTGCTTCAATAAAATCTTTAGTTTTTTAAATTTCATCAAAACTTGTTTTTATTGTTGTAGTTTCTTCAATCAGTAAATTCATATTTAAATATGCTTCATTTCCCAAATTGAAACTTTTAATAATTTCCACAAAATCCTCATAAGTTGGGAAAATATTTTTTTGAACGAGAACTTTGAAAGCTTTCCCATTATTTCGTTTTCGTTGAAATGGAACCATTTAAATAATGCAGCGCAGATTTAAAGAAATTTTTAAAATCTGCTTTCATTTTATTTTTTCCTGTTCCTGTAGACCTTTTTGAAATTTTTAACGAATAGTATTTCCAAAGAACTCATCCAAGCGATTTTATAATTGTTTTTTTAAACCTCAATATAATCGGGAAAACATCGCTCACAGTAGTTGGATTACATTCTAGTTCTATTGAATAGCTGCTTTGAATTTTATTAAAACATGGTTTACAAATATTAAATAAATTTCCACTGCTGGAGATATATCCGAAATCTTTTTTAATCACCCTGATAAGTCAACTGTACTGAAATCGTGAGAACGAAAAATTTTTAAAGTCAATGCAAGGACTGGCAAATGAACTCACGACCACGAGCTATTTGCCTGCCAACTTAGTTGTGTTCAGCTTTAATATTACCAAAATATAGTTATTATTATTTATATTATTATATATACAAAACATTACTAGTAAATGGTGAAATTTACGGAAAGATGGACAAATCGCGTCCATCCAGAGGTTATGGATGGACAGTGGACAAATCTTGCGAAAGATGGAAGGTTGGCAAGCCTAGTCTAGATAGTCTTTTATGTTACAACATCATATTTTAATTAACAATGTGGGTGTATTAACTGTATTCCTGATGAATAAATA
Organism: Tanypteryx hageni; assembly: GCA_028673005.1. NCBI lineage: Eukaryota > Metazoa > Arthropoda > Insecta > Odonata > Petaluridae > Tanypteryx > Tanypteryx hageni. The sequence goes on along the minus strand of CM054112.1, from coordinate 95,837,123 downwards.
CTCATAAATTATGCGACATGCATATATATGGATTTCGTTAATAAAAGCCGTGCACGCAAAATTTTGCTGTTGCAAAAGGTTCGCCATTAATATTCTGCTTTTCACCACATTTCACCACCATTTGTTCTTATGAGTTCAAGTTATGATGACTCCAATTAATATTTTTCGTACTTTTTATTAAATTTGTGAGAAATTGATGGAATAATGCGATCCGAAGATCCTATGCAGACAGGCATAAGCTGTAAAGTTGGGAATAATTTTGAAACGAGAAAACATCCGCATTCAGAAAAGAGAAAATTGATCTGCTACGATAGTTCAGTGGTAGAATATCCACCCGGCAAGTGGAAGACCCAGGTTTGATTCCCGGTCATAGCAGACTTTTTTCTCGTATCAAAATGATTCCCTAAATTTGTGAGGTAATTAAATAGCTTGTTTTTTAATTTTTATGGACGAGTTTCTCGCTGAAAATATATTG